>JAAONU010000017.1:27036627-31836627 GCA_012932295.1 Cyclina sinensis
CTCCTTAATGTACTTATTTTTTGACATCTTGCTTCGAATTCCGCCGAAGAAATTTGACCATGAGTTCAAAATGTCTTCATAAGACTAGTCAGAACACACAGGAGTCGGTCTTAGTGCGCAGTAGTAAAAGTAAGCGCCCTACAGTCGAAGCCTGAAAGTAAGCTAGAAAGATAAATTAAAAGCATAAACATACATAAATGGCATTACAATATCCTAAAATAAGAACACCATAATATTTAAAACTAATGATGAGCTATTCGCAGTCTCTGAAGTTATAAAAATACAGCTTGTCGTAATTTTTTCATTAGGTACGTCCATGCTTCACTCGTAAGGGCTTTAACATCTCGTCACTGTTAGAAATACCAACACTTCGATTACAGTACTGTCATGTTATAATAATAATTGTCATTGTATATTAATAATAATCGCTAAACAAAAATAATGCCATTTTAGAGTCCGCGACAGGTCTTCTGACTTTGTAAATTCGCAGAGTACTATATTGCAACCACACAATTACCTAGCAACCACAATATTACAACATCCACATTCAATACAAAACCAAAACAATACATTCTCTATGTTCCAAAGTTTTAAGGGATCAAGACAGTCTTCAGTCACTAGCGAGGAGCTTACTTGAAATTGGTTATATATCTTTAAAAATTATAAGCAAGTTATTATTTCACTTTTTTGAATTTGATTGGTCAGTTTACTAAATGTCTCAGGGTTGTTTGTGGCATGAAAATTGGGAAAATAACATGAATATACTTGTGAAGGATTACAACGCATTTCATGGGAGGTATTTATGGTACAAGTCGAGATGTATCCGTCAGTATGTACCCGTCAGTATGTACTCACCATATTTTGGTCAAGATGTACCCACATTTAAAATTCATATGAGTGTTCTTGGAAATGTATTACACTGATATTCTTCAATTTAAAGTTGTAGAAGTATTAGAATAGTAGTATTTTCACTAAAGATTTCTTTTAGGAAAAAAAAGATAATGTTTTTATTTTATTATGATAAAAACATTTTGAAAATATTAATCTGAGGTAAGAAATAGTCATGAAATAGAGGAGTTAATAAAGCCTTATGCTCCAAATGCTATGCTGATACTGATTTCCTCATGTTTTGATGCATTCCAAATCCAGACTGGCTAACTGAAAAATCCTATGAAATTGTTTTTTTTTTTGTTCACTTATTGGTGCTAACTGGAGGTAATTGGTACATTACTAACTGGAGACACATTCCTTGTTCAGATGCAGAAAAGGGTCTTTTCACTAGTCTAGTTTAAATTTGTCACGTTTTGTTTAATATTTATTGAATTTATGTTTACTTTTTATTTTGCTTATTACAGTTCATATTCCAATCAATCCTGCACTCATGTGTTTAACTATTATCTATAATATAAAATTTTCTACCTGATAAATCTGAACAAGCATTTTATGTTTTTTTATTAAATCACAGTAACATGAATATATTAGCTATACTCACATTTTGTGTTTTAGTGATACAATTGCAAAATTCTTCCATAATTATACGAATTAAATTTAAAAGGGAAGACACAGACCAGTAAATGATCAATATCAAAATATAAGCTTCAAATTTTGCTTCATATATTTAAGTTTAAGTTTTAAATATTGTTCAGTATTTCCTTGGTATTCATTCAGTGTCAAGAATAAGATGTTGTTTTACAAATGTAACAATATATCGTAGTAAGGGAAGTATATGTGTACCAGATAAATGTGTATCATTTAAGTCAGAATTGGCTAGCCCTTTCAGTAGGGGTAAACTATGATACATAAAAACTAGAAAAACATCAAGTTCAATTTAAATTTTATTTCAATTAAGAAATCATTAAATCTCTAAGCAAACATTTATTTACATAATGTATTTACATTTATATACTGTGTTGGTGAAAAAAGGAGGCTTTTCATTCCATGCTGATAAAACAAATACTGAAGTTTTTTATGGTTGAATTAAGAACTGAATTTTTCTCATTGAATTATATACATAGGATCAGTCGGGCCACAATCATTTATTGCTTGTTACTAGATCTACTTATTTGTTCCGGGCTAATCTAAAAATTAAATAACTACTCACCTCAGAGTCTTCACCTCATGACTCTGCAGGTCATAGCTTCTGACGGCTTCTTTTGGCTCTCCTGCTCAGCAGGTCCTGGTCTGGGAGGAAGGCCATCTCGACGAGACTCTTCGCTGAGGCGAAGATGTTCCTCTGTGCAGCAGACTTTTCCTGGACAATAGTCTTCATGCCATCGTCAGCTGGGTGGTCATGCTGATGTGGACCAGCCTTATAGTCCCTTGAGTCCCCTCGCTGGATGACAGTGGCAGGACACCTCTGGAATGTACTTCTTTGGCTCTACCACAAGTATGTGACGTTCCCTCCACTTCTCTGAAATTATAAGACAGTGTAATCAGTTTTTTGCATATTTCTCAATACTGAAAATGCACAACAGAATATACATAGAATATAATTATGATTGCAATTATATACATTTACTTACTTTACGTGTGAAGTTGTAGCCGATGTTGTCAAGAATCATCTTGCCATCCTTCAGATTGGCGCCGTCGACCTCCTCGTAATTGAGGAGGACATCCTGAATGATACAGTTGACTGACTCAGCTTCTACGACCACACTTTCATCCATGTCGTCTGGTCGCTAGAATGAGGTGCTTACGTCGAAAGAATCTGGTTCAGGCTCTGACTTGGACTAATTTATTTCGTAAATTAAAACAACACGAATAACGTCTATTTCATTGTATTTTATTTATTTCTTTCATCAAAGCAACATGAATAATGGCATTTAAAAAACTATACAAAACATATAAATTATATTCATGGTATCTGTAATATTCACATAAAAAATACTGATAGTTATTTTAATTCGTGTTTGATTTGGCTCATGCTGTGTTGTTGCTATTCCAAGGCATATGCCTTAACTCTCGTCAAGGTAGTTGTTGCTGGATTTATTTTTGTTGTGCCCAATCCGATGATACATGAACATTTGTATAGTAGATTCATTGTTGTTATTTTCTCGTGGTCATACTTGTCCCACGAGTCAAACAGTTGTCCATGTGTTTTCTGGTACTTCTAACAGTGAGTTCTTTGCAGCAAGTTCTTGGAGATGAGCTGCATCTGAAGATCTATGGTTTGGACTTCAGCAAAAGCAAAGGGACCAAAATGTAGACCTCCAGATTGGCTCTGCTGGCTTTCCCGATGATTCGTCTGTGCCATCCTTCTACGTCGTTGTTGGTTCTTAATAGTTCTCTGTAAATGCTCCAGTTTCTTGGGTTTCACACTGTGTCATCTATCCATGTCTTCTGTGTAGCTCTTCTATCTGTTGTAGTGCTGTTGGTGGGAGTTAAATGAAGGCATGTCCTAATCTGTTCATACGGTATGTTAAGGCCATCAGTTTTCTTATCATGATGTACTTGTCTTTCTTTCTGTATACGCAGTCATTAAAACCCAGTGTCTGTAGTTTCTTGTAGATCCTCTGTGTCCAATGAAACACACATTCTCGTATCTGTAAGCTGGGACATACCTCAAGGACTGCCTGCCATTTGCTGATGTTATTAACATAATTGTAGTTAATATTTTTGATATTACCACTATGAAAGTAAATTATATATTATGAAATTAGATATAACAAAGTGAAAATGTTAATTACGGTATTACCCATTCAATAGTATCTATAGAAAAAAAGTTTTTATGATTTACCATCATGATTAAATCATTTTTAAAATAATAGAAATAAATATATAATATATATAATATACATGTAAAATTAATTTTAAACGTTTGATACTTGTGTTACATAATCAATGCTGTCATAGGTTACAAGTGTCGCATTGTATAGCATGCTGACGTGATGTTACGATTCTGTTACTATCAGTACAGTTTGTAGATACAAAATTGTAATATTGTAGTCAGACTTAAATGATTTCAAAGAATGACTAATGGAATTATAAAACCTAGGTTGGTAGCTATTTCTTGTGTGAAGCCGATGAGCTGTGTCTCACAACTATGTTTTGACCTGAATCCGTGTTGCTGGGGGCAAAGTATGTTGTGTTTGTCAAAGTAATCCGTCATGTTGAAAAAATGATGTGTTCGATTAGTTTTTGATGCTATACATGTGAGTGATATTGGTCTGTAGTTGCTAGGTTTTGATTTTGACCCCTTTTTGTATACTAGTGCGATGATGGCATGTTTCCAATCCTTAGGAACAATATCCATGTCTAGTGACCTTTGGAATATGATTTTGAGGATTGGTGCTATCTCTGTCTGTAGCTCATTGAGTAACTTAGGTGGAATCTCATCTGGACCTTGGGCTTTAGCCCTGTCAACTTATCAACTCCTTGAACTGAGATGGATATCGGAGCCATGGGTGGGTGATCAGGGATGACATTGAGCTTTTAGCTAATTGTTTAAGACTGAGTGGCGAAGGCTTTGAGAAGACTGATTTAAACTGTTTGTTTGGTATGTTCACCTTTAATACTGGGTCACTGTAAGTATGACCATTAGTGCTGAGTGGTGCAATTCCTGTGTTTCCAGGATTTTTTAAGTTTAATTAAGTTGTATAAATTTTTCTTATGACCTGGATCTGTATTATCTGAGAAGATGATTGACTCTAGATATGACCAATAATCATTCCTTATTTGTTTTTGCACTGATGCTTTAAGATTTTTGAATTTCTTTATGTTCTGACTATTCTGTGACTGAGACTTTTGTATTTTGTGAAGAGTCTGTTTCTTTTCCTAACCTGTTTGACAATATCATGAGTAAACCATGGTAAATCAGCTTTACTTTAGCATTTGCCTGATGGTATGTGTATTGATGATAACCTTTTGATCTCGCCTTTGAACATGTCCCATAATTGGTTTGGGTCTTCATTTTGGTTTTGGTTGAACTTAGTAAGACTTTTGTGTCGAGGACTTGACCAGGAGTGTTCATGAGAAAGAGATCTAGGATATTTTTATCCCATGTGGGAACTTTGACCATTTGTTCAAGATTATGATTAATCATGTTCTCTGCAAAATTTTCATACATGTCTTTGAATTTGCATGTATCTGTGGTGTTTCATTTGACCAGTTCATGTCCGGGAGATTGAAATCATCCAGTATCCAGATGATGTTGTTTTGGGGACTTTTCACTAGAGATAACCACAGTTCATTGAGTGAGTGTTCATCATTCTCATGGGGCTTGTAGTATGCAGAGACATTTATATATGTCTTTCATACCAGTTATTGAAATTTTTGACCATGTTTTTAAGTCTGGCTGTTCTTCACTAAGTAAGTTCTTTGTGCTATTTTATATCAGCGTTTCTGTTATTAGTGTTTCTGTCACAACTGTTTTCTTAACATAAGGCTTGGATTTCTGTCAAAGTCAATATATTTATCTTTTGTTTACGTTGACCTGTCCTTTTCCATTCTGTCCTTAGTGCAGTGCACATACTAAGTCTGCTTGTCGATGTTACAAGTCTGTCCTTGTAAACAACAAATTTCCTTTAGTGTTTTACACGTTTACCGTTTGTCATGTTGATCCAAGAACTCTTACTAACCTGAAAGTGCTTCTGTCATGTCGATCCAATAACTCTTACTAACCTGAATGTGCTTCTGGCTGTCCGCCAGTCTAAAAGCAACTAAAGCCCAGATGGCACCTGAGTTCATAAAATTCACCTACCACTACTGCTTAACCAATCTGACAAATTCATGCAAACTTCTTGATTGCCAGTGTTGTGCACTATTATGTGCATTTTGCGTAGCATAAAAGTTTTGTCCACCCACCCAAAGGACATCTGTGAAGTGCACCATAGTGACTTATTAATGTCCTGTATCTGCCTGTCAGCTTACAGTTCAGCAGTTGAATGTTGTCATTTGTACTGGAGCTATTATAAAAGACCACATAATCATTATTCTTGGAATTTTACCCGCAGGTACATGCGAACCAAACAATACCCTCGTAAATGTTGAAGACAGATCAGGCTTGCGCTGTGGAGGAATGTAGGTCTTAATTGGTTCTTCTAAACCTGCACTTAAAGCGTAAACGTGAGCCATTTTACTGCAATGCATCTGACGAGTGTTACAGTTTATTATAATCCCTAGTTACGATTCAAACTTCATTAAAAATTCATCATTTTGTTTCTGAGTATGGTAGCATAGTTTATTTGTAATCAGTTCTAATGATGTTTAACAATGGAAGATGAATATGTTTTCATCGCCTTAAGTGCTAAAGAGACTGCTCTGTATATATAGTTTCTATCACCAACTGTAGGTAAAGGAGAATAAGAACTTTTGATGATAAGCTGAATGATATATAATATTCTAACTGCTTGTTCATCTCTGGCAGAAGTATCAGCAGACTACATGTATTCACTGTGGATATCCAAGTTTCTAATAAATTTGTTCCAGACTTAAATTTAGCATTTCGATGCTTCAGTACTGTTGCAGCATGTTACAATCTAGGGTATGAATTGTGATTAGTGAGTTATTTTAAGTAAACTAGAATGATGTGTTATTGGTCTTTTTTTAAATGCATGTCTCCCACTCTCTGTTTGACCTATGTTACATAAAGTGATGATCTGAGTTATTTAACTCCTCAAAATTATTTGGATGTACAGATTCTGTGGAAAGTATGTTTTTTCTGGATGAAAACTGTTGTTTTGAAGAACCTTTTTGTCTTAAAAGTCTGTCTTTGATGTCAGATGTTGACATATGCATACAAACCAAGGCAGGGTTAATTTCTGCATGTGAACAAGGGCAATTTCATTTATTGTGTTTTGTTGTTGAGCATAGTAATATTATAAATCTCCAGGGAATGTCCAACAGTTTCATCATTAGATTCATAGTCACTATACTCGTTGAAACTTTCAACATCAAATTATTCATTGATTGCCTCATTTATAGTCAGACTCGCGTGGTCTGCTTGCACAACCATGTCGCTTCAAGTACCAAAAACTGACTTGGTTTATCCCCAGAAACTCCATTTACTTTTGACAGTTCCTTCAAACTGTCACAGACCTGCTCATATACTCAAAGGTTTTACAACATTGACTTCCTTCCTTTTCTTTGAAAGTTCCTTAAAAGACAACCAGAGGAGAGAAATAGTGATGGAACTTGAATTGAAACACTTTGCTGAAAAATTTCTTTGCAGATTCATCTGAGAAGATTTCTTTTACCAATGCAATGACAAGGGCAGGTTTAAGTATGATTTACAATTTGCATAGCATGCTCATTACTCAACCATCTCACTGAATGAACTTCTTCAAAATTTATCTCTGGAAGATCGAGCATGTTCTTGATACTATCAAGATGATTTGATCTTGGTGCTGAAGTGTGAAGTACTTCAATATACTTGTAATTATTCTGTGTACTCCTCCATTTCTGGCACACATCTGGCTACCTGAGATGTTGCCAAGACTGTATGTTGGCAGCATATTGAACTCTGATTTTGAAAATAATCCTTCAACATTTTTATCTGTCATAGCCATGCTTTCATCAGATTTGAACAGTTCCTACCAGTCAATATTCCAGGCATAATTATGCAGTCCATGTACCAGCCTGGATTTGTTTGTTTGTGAGGAGACAGTAACTATTCATTTTTCTTCAGTAACACTTGATGCATACATAATAATATTCATTGTCAGTGCTTTCATCTAACTTCTGACATCTTTATTTTTACTTAGTCATAAGCAGATGCAGCTTAGAATTCAGATACACTTGGTGGAGAAGTGTACATAGCCAGCACTGTCAAACCTAGAGAAATAAGTCCTATGAATTGGATTAAGACATATGACACAAAATGTTAGAATTCTATTTTGACTTTTCTCTTGGCCAGTACTGTGATCTTTTAAGAAGATTGATGCTAGTTCAGCTTTGGTGGCTGATTTTGGACTTTTATGGGTTTGAGTCTGCAGGTATTTCCTTTATTACAGTAAACTGCTGAACAACATTCTTGTGATTTTGAAGAATGAGAAAAAATGTGATAACTATCTGTCAAAGATTATACATGGTAACAGTTAATGAACAGTGTCAAAAACTGATGACACAAGAGTATCACTAGAAGTGAAAGATACTTCTCAAACCACCTTATTCATTCTATGTGTCAAATTGTCATGCTGTTTGTCTATGCATGACAAAGATATATGCCCTAGCCTTGAGAAATACAAAAAATGTTAAAGCATATCAGTTTAGCTTTATCCAAGAGACATCACTTGCAGAAAGTATTTTGACAGTGGCTTTTAGAAACAGCCAGCTTTACATAACCTGCCTGAAATAGAATTCTGAGATAGAAATGATTAAAGGCATCAGATTATCTTGGTTGTATGTCCTTTCTTGAAGAGGTTAGGCAATAAATAGTATGAGAGGATACCTAGAACTTACTTTGTAAAACATGCAGTAATTATACATTTTTAAACTGTAGAGAGCATCTAAACTTTAGAAAAGCTCATATATATACATAATATTATATAGATTTTAGTTGTTTGCCTGTACAAAGTAGATATTCAAGGTGGTCAGAGTACTGATACCCTTGCTATGAAAATTCTCTTAAAAGAATATGTTAAATATTGAATTCATATTCAGTTTATATAACAGCGTAAACAAGGGACAAATATTTGACATGACAATGTCCCTGATGAAGGATTTTTTGTGAAGAAAGGACATTAAGCTATGGATAACAGACAGGGCAGATGGATGGATGGGGACAATTACTATCCTGCCAGTTTGAGGTGTGGGAGAAAACTAAAGTTATAATTAAGATCAGTAGTTCTTGCAAGTCTATTAGATGTCTGCAACTCCCACTTTAAAGAAAAAAAAACTTTCAACTCTTTAAGACAGAATCTGAAGATCAACAACCGTGAGTATCCGTCGATGGTCTTACTTCTGCCACTATTTTTAGAAGGGTATTGTGACATATTTGACGATAGAAAGCACTAGTGTGAAGTATCTGTACACACATTTAAAAAGTGGGAATACTTGTGTACAGAGCAGTTTTGATTTGCAAGAAAAAGTATCATTAATACGTTTAGGATTGAGACAGGCTTTAAACTCCCTGGTCTGCACTGATTGTAACTCCTTAGAACCCTTTTTCCACAAAAATTAAGTGGCTTGTTGGCTGATAAACATATATTATGTATCTGTGACATTTCAAGTCTTTGAAATTTAGTTGTCAGCACTGAGTATAATGGGATGTCATGGAAAAATGAAAAAAAATGACACTCAAATCAGGAGCAAAAGTAAACCATGTCATATTTGGTTGACTCAATTATATAAGAGTGATATTTCAGAGGGTAGGAATTCTGAGGATAAATTGCAAGCACTGAGTGAGCAATGATATTGGGTTAGTTATGCAGTATTTGTATGAATCAAATAACAGAAACATTTAAATTGTGCCACATAGATGTTAGAGTAAAATGTAAAATGATATCTATGCCAGTATGAAATTTTGGTTTACACTTTCATGGCATTTACAGATTTTAATGTTGAAAATGTTTTTTACTAAGAGAGAAAAGTTGGTTTACCATGTTGAATTTGATTGTTAATATAATGAAAACAAATTAAAAAGGTTGAGAACAATTTTAATTTAGCTTACCTGTGTCAAGGATCTGTAGGTGTGAACAATAACCTCGGACCGTTCTATAAATTAGGTGAAAATAGTGAAAACAAATATTCTGTTTCCTTAATTCATTGTCACTGTCAAACTTTTGCTTTCACCACGAAATTTTAATTTTGCTAAACGTGTGATAGATCTGTTGTTAGCTGTGAAGATAGTGGACAAGATCCTAAGCACATGTTTATTTGTTTTTGAATACTGCTGTCACATTCACTGAACAGCTTTTAACTGCCCTTTTTAGGGCATTTTGTTTCAACTGCCCTTTTCAGGGCATTGACATTCAGCTGCCCTTTTCAGGGCATCCATTTTTAACTGCCCTTTTCAGGGCATCAGCATTCGTCTGCTCTTTTAAGGGCATCAACTTTCACCTGTCCTTTTCAGGGCATCCATTTTTAACTGCCCTTATCAGGGCATCAGCTTTCAACTGTCCTTTTCAGGGCATCAACTTTCAACCGCTTTTTTGTTGATCACCACAATTATTTTGAAGAAAAAATATTTAAATGTCAAAGAACTGGACTCCTTTAGATTTACACAAGTGTGGCCTATATTGAGACAGTGAAGGAAACAGATATTTTGTTCTCGAAATATTGGACAAAACCATGTTTTATATGTCTATGCCAATGGCATCTTGAAATTATTGTTCACTGTCTTGCAGTTTTTGACAATCTTTTTCGAAAATTAATGGTAACACAACCAAACCGTGCTTGTTAATTGCTTTAAAAATGTCTTTCTTGTCTGTAGTATTAAGAATTTGAAAAAGTATTTTGTAGGTAAAGTGCCATAATTCTGTTAATTTTACAAGTAATTACGTTTTTTGCGTTGAAGAAATTTTTGCAGTGCATGTTGTACCTAAAGTGTATTCCTTTTGTTTTTGCCTGTTCATTTTTGTGGCATGTTATTAAGTGTTTGAGTAAATAGAGGGGACCTTGTGGGCATATGTTTGCTTTGCACAAGATAAATAATAATGTTTGTATTTTATATAGAAGACAGAATGCAGCCTTATGCAAGTTATGGAAATCAGTGAACATGAAAGGTAAAATTAAAGGTATCTGTAGTGATAAAAATGTTAAACATTGATGAAAAACTAAATTTCACATTCTTGCTAGTGTCACAAATGCTTTATATCGCTGATTATTGTAAGGGCCAATATTCTGGTTGTAAAAGGCTAATAAGCGTTATTTATGTTTTCCATTAGCATGTTAATCAAATAAAATCAACAGAAATGAATACATTTGATTCTTGTTGTAAAAAATCATATTCCTTTCTTTTGAAATGTTCAGCATATTGGTAATACTCAGTTGAAAAACTATATATAAGGGGTCATAACTCAGAACTTGCTAAAACTACTGTAACATCAAAGTCTACCTTGTAATAAAGTGATGAATGAGGTAAGAGAAATCTGTCCCGATAAACTTTTTTGCAAAATATAATATTATGTGACAAAATAAACACAGGTAACAGACAAACTGACTGACAGGACATCTGCATTATCTGCATTATTAAAACTAGTTTGTTACAACATAAAAATAGTTGTTACCCAGATGCCTTGAAGTTTCCCTTTGTATAAAGAAAAACAACTAGAATTACCATTTATCAGCATTGAAACGGTTTCAGATTGGTAAAAAATGGATTATTATCTAACTTAATTTAAGAGGATGTTGATCTGCATCTGTATATCAATCATTATGAATCATTAATCATTATTACAATTCGTAATGCTTCATATTATTCGGCTATAGTTAGTTTTGCAGATAGTGACGCGAGGTAATGTCATTTAAAATTTACAGAATATCATTTGGAAGCTTATCTTCTAGGGGTATAGATCCTATTATGAATAGAGTCAATTACAGGCTACTTCCCAATTGAAAATGAAGTTTCCCCCAATTGTAGTAGCATTTTTAATTGACATTTCTTCCCAATTACTAGAAGTTCAAACCTCATTGTAATCACTGGTCACTTAGAATGGTTTCAGATCATATCTGTTTCCAATCCAGGAAAAAACTTGGTACCATCCTTAGCCCATATTGAAAATGTCACAATATATTTGCAAGTACTATATTAATACTGATAAGGGAACTAAATTCATTTGAGTCCTGTTTTACCAATGTCACATAATGGAATATTATTGCACATTAATTTCCCATTCAGAAAGACTAAGGGTCTTTCCGATTTCCCTGTTGTAAAGCAATGGTCTGTTTTGTAGTTATAAATTTTCTTCAAATATTTTAAGATTTCACTTAAAAGAAGGGCATTTTGCAGTCTGGCTCATTTTGGTGCAAATTCTATGCAACTTTCTGATTTATCTTCAAGACAGTGTCATTTCTGATAACTGACAGTCACCTGTCTTTTTTGTCGCCCCCACCCTCCAATAAAAAAACCCAAACTTTTTTACTTATGTATCTTGAAAGCATGTTTGTACATTTTTCTTGCCTTTGAATATATCTGTGTGTGTATGAATACGGCATCAGTCTCAACATTCATGTTTCAGTTCTTGCACTTGGCCTTGGCTTGATGGCAAACAACACAGTCTGTGGCTTATGATTTATTAAAATCTCAAATTGTATGCCATACAAATACTGCGTAACTTCTCGCAGGCCCAAACAATGGCCAAAGCTACCTTTTCTGTAGCAGAATCACATTTTTCTATTTCTGATAACAGCCAGGGTTGCTTAGCATTTACTTCTTTTTATCCATTTTGCCTCTGTACTAAAATAGCGCCAAGTCCTACTTCAGATTTCTCACACATCAGTTGCATTTACTCAGCATCTAGTTTCTGTCACTGTCATGGAACTATTTTCCTGTTTCTCCCTTTTTAAACCTAGCATCTTTTCTGGTGAGTTGTTGCAAATATTCAGATTTTCTGAAATAATTCTGAATAAATCTTGAACTGAGGATTACAAGGCCAAGAAAACTTTTGTTTCTTTTGCATTCATTGGTCTTGGGGCATTCTGAAATGCTTGTGAGTTCATTGTCATGTTTGACAGTACATGTACCATAATATTCTGTACATTGCAAACAGACATTTTGTATAATTCTGGTTTAGAACTTTTTCATTTAACTTTTGAAATACCTTTCCCAGTCATTCTTTGTGTTGTTTTTTTGTTTTAGACATGAAAATCTAGGTCATCTGCAAAATTTTCAACCCGTTCACAGTCTGCAGTTACGCCTGAAATTATTTCAGAGTTCAAAGTTTTGTATCAAAAGGCTTTATGAGTCATAAAAGTTCTACTACCGCTTGCAAAACTGATTAGAGTTTCACGTATTCGCGGTAAAAAGTGACGTTACGATGTTTATTTCAGTAGCTTAAACTGTCGCTTTACTGATCATCCAATCACAGTGAGGCAGTTTTCTCAGGTATACCTGTCAATAAAACTGCGTCTTGCCAACTACCCGCAGCCAAGAAAGTGTGCCTGGGCGGCGCCAAAGTTGCTGTGTCGTAATTGTCGCTGCGTTGCAACCGGAAATTTTTCACTCAATAGTTTTTTCCCTAACAAACTTTCTGCTGAAGTGAAAATGGTGAACTTAACATTTAAAATACAACAGATTTGACTTTATCATCTACTAATAGTTTCAACTGAAAATGTTTTAGATGCATGACACCCTCTAAAACTCTGTTTACCTAAAATGTCTTTCTGTACTCAATATTCAGAAGTCCTAATTTCATAGCTAAACAGGCCCTTTCCTATCTGTATACTTATTCATCCATGATGAATATTTTTTTTATTTCTGTTTTATATTGTCGCATAAAAAAAATAAATTTCCGAAAGTTCAAGTTGTTTTTCAGTTCCATACAAAAACAATTTTTTGTCTGTTTTCTGAGTTTTACACTCCTACGTTTAGATTTTAGTGACTATAACTCCCCTATCAATAACAAATTGTACATCAATATCATTCAGTGAAAGAAATTCCTCCATCAACTATAAACATGTACTCCTTTGCACTGTCTAACTATTCATTCACAATATTAACACAAGTACAATCTCTATATCAATACAGAATTTCTTTTCGGATTTCCTGGATTTCTGCATATTTTCTATACTGGGGTTTTACCACACTTCCTATAATGTCCTACAAAGCAACGCTGATCACAACTGTTGTCAAGTGCAGGGCAACTTTTATCTATGCTATTCTGCCCCTATAACACTTAACTTTCTGTTTAAGATTTATCCCATAAAATGGAGCTCTCGTATTTTTCTGTTGTGAAGCATGCAGTTTGGGTCTTGCTCCATTCCAAATTTTATGTACAGTTGCTACAAGTGAAGTACCCATTTTGACATTTTCATCCATTTTTTGGATTGTGTTTCCACCAACGCAGTGGTCAAAGCAATTATATATAACTCTCTAGTAGCAAGTTAATAACAAATAATAATTTGGTTCCTGATTTGGATGAATAACACTTTTCGGTCACTTAATTATGAATGTGATCATCTGTCTTGTTCAGTTTGCAGATGCTAGCTTTTTGTCCAACCGTTTCTGATTCTGTTTCATTTAGCTCTAAATCAGTATCTTTCATAAGGAAAATTAGTTATTGTTATGAAATATACATTTTAAGTGTTTCAACCTTTTGCTACTACAATGCAGTTGCTGCCATCTTCTTTCTGTAAAGAAAAGAAAATATCTTGCACAGTGAAGTAAAATAAATATTTTTGGTTGTACTTGTTGACTTCACAGCAGTCTGCAAATACTTCCAATTATCTTAGCTACCGTTTCCACAGTATTCCTTGTTTCAAGAGATGGTTAACCATGAATGCTATTAATGCTTCTGTGCCAGTTCGTTCTAAAAAATTGCCATTTTTTTCCTTTACTCTTTTATTCTCCTACAAAATGATTCAAATGAATTCGCATCGTAGCTATTGAATATATGTTATGTTATCTCGATCAAATTGCGAGTGATATTTATTTGGGGTTGTCAGTCTGTCCATCATGGTTTGTCCCTCCAGAGCCATAACTCCTAAGTGTTTGCCCGGATTTAGTTGTAGATTGGTAGGATTATAAATAACTGTATGGGATGAGACTTTTCAGTTGGCATCATAATATACAAACTTATAGCACTTTGTTTTACAAATGCAGGCAGTATATCCATTCGGAGCCATATATGTATAGTGGTTTGATGGATTTAGGTGTATGTAAGTGGAATTGTAAATGATAATAGAGAAATGACATATGTCAATTGCCAGGACAGTTAACACTCTCACAGCTGATTTATATCTCTTTGATGTTTTACAAATGCTAGCAGCAGATCTATCTACAATCATACCATTACTCTGTAGTGCTTTGTTACAGCTGACTGAAACTTTTAATGCTTGTTTTTAACAAAATACTAGTAGTAAAAAATCTTGAAGAATCACTTCCCGATGCAACCCATTTCTGAAGGATACAGCTTCTGCAACAATCATTTACATTTACATATCATTTAAATATAGCAGGATTTCACTTTCACCTTGAAAATTAATATAAGCAGTACAGTTTTGAAAGCTCTGGAAATCAGATTTTTCAACAAATTTGAAGAAGCGCTTATCAATACAATTTTCGGTAATCCAGTACAGCATACTTATGGATGCACATGAGGGTATATTCTTTGTCAGAGAGTGAAACCATAATGTTATGGGGTGATAGTTCTGATCCACTCATTACATTTGGATGTTTTTTACAGCATAGTCATGCAAGATATACCAGACAACCATAATAAAAAATAGATTAACTAGGGATGAGAGTCTTCAGTGACTCTCTGCATTCCTCTCTTTCAGCATGAGTACTGGTTTGAAACATAGGAAGCAGTAATTAAGAGGGATTTATATAAGTTGCAAGAACTTGCTTCCTAATCAATGTAAAATAAATAAGTTAAAAAAAAAACAAGAAAAAAAACATCTTGTATTTTATCTATATCATAAAAGCTTAGTTATTTAGTAAAACTCAGAACTTAGCCGAATGTTATAATGTTCCTAACATTTTTTGTGGACCTTTAATGTTACAAACAATGCTTACCTCTTTATCCTTTTAACTATATGTTATTAAAGATTTACAAAATATAATGATATTTTTCTTTAACTTGAGGGCTTTAAATTCCAAGACTAATTAAAATGACATTGAATGTTTTATTATAACTATGTGGGTAACATAGCTGGCTTGCAATATTGCGAACTTAACAGTTATGCAGAAGATGGTTTGCAACTATTATTATTTTAATGTATGAAAACCAAAACAGTGAAAAGTCTTAAAAGACGATTGTGATACAGACATAATGATTAAAGACTTTGTGGTTTGTGAATCTAGCCCTTATATTGATCAGCTGAAGATAGCTTTAATCCAGAAAAAAGTACTTCAAGTTTTTCCACACCTGACCACAAAACACTGATAGGTTGAAAATTTCGCATGTGCAGATATCTGCAAGTTTTGTAATGATTTCAATCAGTAATTAAATAATATTTCCTTGGCAAAAATTTCATGGTCAGATGCATGGAAGTGTTCACATTAATGTTTGTGTGACATGAACTTCAGTCCACTCGGTTGAGGGGGGTCGTTCCCTGTGGCTTTCATGTACAAAACTACCTTCATTCATTAGGGGTTCGTACTCTTGAGGCCTCTGATGTTGGTCTGAACAGACAAAGAGTTGACTTTATGCTTTCTGGTATGATGTCCAACTATTCATTTATTAATTAATATTTTGATAAAACAGTATAATTTGTTTCTGTTTTCAGATTCAAATGGAGTCACATGATCATAACAATCTCTAAAGCAGAAAGAACATTTCAAATTCTGAAGGACAAATTCTAAATTCTATCATACTTTTGTCTTTTTAAAATTTTATTTACAGCATTCAGTTATTTATGGCAAAACAGTATGTAACAAGCAGCAACTCGAAACTGTTTATATAATGTAGTTGTTCTTCTTTCTGTTTAGTCATAACACATGATCTTTGCTTGGAGATTAGTCTGATCATGTGATTCCTCATACTTTTGCACATTAGTTTATAATATATTGGAGTAAATTTACTAGTAAAATTAACACTTTATACAATTCTTGCTTTTTTTCTCCATAGGGTTTTCAGCTAGCTATGAGAAAGGTACAGCCTAGTGACATCTGCTTTTGTGGCCATTCATTACAACACATGAAAAATGTGGAAACTTTAGTAAGCAATTGTTGAATTTAACATTTGAAATTCTGTAGAAACTTTAGATAAAATGTGGCAGGTATGCCCATCTGACCATACATATGACATACAGAATGATTCATAGTCTTCAATTGTTTGAATGTAAGGTTCTGTATAATACAACTGATTGTGAGGTTTCTTTTTATTACAAATTCTTGATATTTCAATTATAGATTCCTGCAACACCAGCTTTTGTTAATATTGAAAGGGAAAAAATGTCTAAATTGATTATATAAATTCCAGGAGGATTTTTAAATCAGCATTTCAATGTTAATATTAATAATTACATGAAAATTTCATTATTTTGTGTGACTTTAAGTGACTTGAAAACTGATCATTTTTCTGTTAAAAAGTACCACAGCCCATTCTGACATCATTCATGTTACAGGTTACTTGCATTGAAGAGATTGGAGATTGCTGTTTGGCTAGATTATGCGTCTGCCTAGACTTGGAGATTGCTGATTGGCTAGATTGTTCCTCTGCCTAGACATAGCTTAATGCACAGGTACTCGCATACAAATGTTCCTTTCGCTTCCTTTTCACATCTATTTTCTGGAAATTTGATGGAAATTAACACTTCCTGAAGAATTCTACTAAATGGTTGATAAAACATTTTGATCAGGTTTCAAGGTCTTAGAATTTCTTTATACATAATTATGTTTAAATAAATTCCTGAATCACCATGCAGCATTTGTTACTATCTGTAGAATAAAATGTATACATTGTTTAGAAATTTTCTCTTTATCTCTTTATCATATTTTATCAGCATTGCAGTATTTCTAGTTCTACTTTGGAAGTAACAAATATTTAAAATATAACTACTAAACTTTATTCATTCACGAAAATGAGCAACAGGGGTATGTCCATTACTTTGTTAAGAGGGTATGACTGGTCAGAAACATATTCATGAGAACCAAAAAAAAGAGAATGATGATTAACATGTTTTTTTTGCTGAGTAATCTTTAATAACAGTTGAAATGTTAGAAAAGAAATATTTGATGTATTTGACATGTTTGATTTTTTTTATTTGAGTAAAATTATAACATGGATGAAATCCTTTTAGGTTGGAGAAATGGTAGTGGAATTGTCATGGTTGCAGTGTTGTTGTCAGCCCGTTCGAAAAGTTATGTGGAAAACTGATGACTGCTGTTGCAAGGTAAATATAATTGTGTTGTGCTTTTATGGCGACATTTTATTGCCATGAATAAATAAAGCTGCAATACCTTTTTTAAAGCATACGCCAGTGCAGTGCATGATGATACAGGGGAGGTAACTGAAAATGCAAAAAAATGAGAAAATGGTTTTCTGAAAATATGTAGTATAAATTATTGTTCAAAGTATATGTTGTAACGGATTTCTATTGTTATTAAAATTCCTGATGCAGATTAAGCTTGCTGATCCAAATATGCATTTTTCTTAAAACTTGAATTCATTTGGATTTTTTCCTTGGACATTTTTCAGACAAGTGACGATCTCATAAGAAACTGTTACATAATTTTTTTTAAACATAACCAAAAACAAACTACAAAAGGTGAAGCTCTGTAATGTAATCCTATGGAAAACTGTGGAATAATAAAAACTCTAACACCATTAACACCCCAGATTTACCAACATCAGCAACAATGATAGTGATTGTAAAGAGAAAATTTCCTTAATGTAATAAATGGAAAAAAGAACAGAAATTTACAAATACATATGACCTCTAATATGAATAAAATATAGTATTATAATGGATAAAAGGTTAAATTTTTATACTGCTGAAAATACACTTCTTAAAAAGTAATTATAATGATAAATTTTAATAAGAGAAATAATTCTAAATGTTACTGTAAAATAAAGAACAGATATGAAAAAATACTTTGAATATGTAGTTTGAAAAAAAGATAAAATAATAAGAATAATGATGATAAATATTGTTTAATGTTGAAAGTCGACTGTAGAGGTATTGTTAGATGATATATAAGTGACATGGTGCCATGATAATGTCAATGCTTGCATACCCATGATACAATTTAATTAGCAGATAGACAGACAGACAGACAGATTTCTTTATTACACCCAATTTAATTTTTAGAACATTGGGATAAGCAATATAAAGGAAAAGACAAACGTGTAACTTCCGGTAGTACCTGAACAAGTAGATAATATAATACTAACATATTTTAAAGTTTTAACTTTGTAGCATTGTAGCTTTTACAACATGATATTGTGACATTTTTGAAGGATTCACTGGAGTTGCTGGTCACTGTGTTGTGATAAACACATGATAGTTCAACAGTTATGGAAGTATTGTTGGTCGTTGTGTTGAATGTGTGATAGTTTTAATAGATAATGTGATTGTTGTCAAACATTTTGTTTGTTGCGATAAATTGGTAGATTCAATGGATGTGATGGTGTTGTGTGTCATTCAGTTGTAATGCATGGTAGTTCAACAGATGTGAACTTATTCCTCATTGTGTTGTGATGCAGAGAGTTTAGACAGATGGTGATGTTTGTACTTGTTCCGTAATTAAGGCAAACTAGATTTGATGGATCTGTTGGTGGTTGTGCTGTGATGCAGTTGGTTTTGAGGGATGCACTTAGTTGGTTGTTGTGTTGTGATTCAGTTAAATTTTGCTGGATGTTTTGATGGTGGATTCATGGCATTTTTGGATAATGTGTAGTAATGCAAGTAGTGTTGATGGATGAATGGTGTTGTTGGTGGTTGTGTTTTGATGCAGGTAGTTTTTATGGATGAATGGTGGTGGTGGTGGTTGTGTTGTGATGCAGGTAGTTTTTATGGAGAAATGGTGTTGTTGGTGGATGTGTTGTGATGCAGGTAGTTTTTATGGAGGAATGGTGTTGATGGTGGTTGTGTTGTGATGCAGGTAGTTTTTTATGGAGGAATGGTGTTGATGGTGGTTGTGTTTTGATGCAGGTAGTTTTTATGGAGGAATGGTGTTGATGGTGGTTGTGTTGTGATGCAGGTAGTTTTTGATGGATGAATGGTGTTGATGGTGGTTGTGAAGCAGGTAGTTTTTATGGATGAATGGTGGTGGTGGTGGTTGTGTTGTGATGCAGGTAGTTTTTATGGAGAAATGGTGTTGTTGGTGGATGTGTTGTGATGCAGGTAGTTTTTATGCAAGAATGGTGTTGATGGTGGTTGTGTTGTGATGCAGGTAGTTTTTTATGGAGGAATGGTGTTGGTGGTGGTTGCGTTGTGATGCAGGTAGTTTTATGGAGGAATGGTGTTGTAAGCGGTTGTGTTGTGATGCAGGTAGATTTTCTGGATGAATGGTGTTGATGGTGGTTGTGTTGTGATGCAGGTAGTTTTTATGGATGAATGGTGTTGACGGTGGTTGTGTTGTGATGCAGGTAGTTTTTATGGAGGAATGGTGTTGTTGGTGGCTATGTTGTGATATAGGTAATTTTTAATGGATGAATGGTGTTGATGATGGTTGTGTTGTGATGCAGGTAATTTTTATGTATGAATGGTGTTGTTGGTGGTTGTGTTGTGTTGCAGGTAGTTTTGATGGACGAAATGCATTTTTTGATATTGTGTTTTGATGCAAGTAGTTTTGATGGATGAATGTTGTTGGCGGTGGTTTTGTTGTTTTCCAGGTAGTGTTGATGGATCAGTGGTGTTGGTGGTGGATGTGTTTTGATGCAGGTAATTATGATAATGGTCATTTTGATGGTTGAATGGTGTTGATGGTGGTTGTGTTGTGTTACAGGTAGTGTTGATGGATCAGTGGTGTTGGTTATGGATGTGTTGTGATGCAGATAGGGATGATGGATGATTGGTGTTGTTGGTAGTTGTGTTTTGTTGCAGGTAGTTTTGATGGTTGAATGGTATTGATGCTGGTTGTGTTGTTTTGCAGGTAGTTTTGATGGATGAATGGCGTTTTTGGATAATGTGTTGTGATGCAGGTAGTTTTGATGGATGAAAGGTGTTGATGGTGCTTGTGTTGTGATGCAGGTAGTTTTTGGATAATATGACGTTTTTTGATAATATGTTTTAATGCAGGTAGTTTTGATGTATAACTGGTGTTGTTTGTGGTTGTGTTGTGTTGCAGGTAATTCTGATGGATGAATGGTATTGTTGGGGGTTGTTTTGTGATGCAGGAAGTTTTTGGATAATATGTGTTTGGTGCAGGTAGTTTTGACGGATGAATGGTGTTGTTGGTGGTTGTGTTGTGATGCAAGCATTGTTGATGGCAGAATGGTGATGTTGGTGGTTGAATTGTGATGCAGATAGTTTTTGGATAATATTGCGTTTTTGGTTTTTGGATAATATGTGTTTGGTGCAGGTAGTTTTGAGGGATGAATGGTGTTGTTGGTGGTTGTGTTGTGATGCAAGTTGTGTTGATGGCTGAATGGTGATTTTGGTAGTTATATTGTGATGCTGGTAGTTTTTGAATAATATTGCGTTTTTGGATAATATGTGTTTGGTGCAGGTAGTTTTGACGGATGACTGGTGTTGTTGATGGTTGTGTTGTGTTGCAAGTAGTGTTGATGGATGTATGGTGTTGTTGGTGGTTGTGTTTTCAGCAGGTATTTTTGACGGATGACAGGTGTTGATGGTGGTTGTGTTATGTTGCAGGTAGTTTTGATGTATGTATGGCGTTTTTTGGATAATATTGTTTGATGCAGGTAGTTTTGACGGATGACTGGAGTTGTTGGTGGTTGTGTTGTGTTGCAAGTAGTTTTGATGTATGTATGGCGTTTTTGGATAATATTGTTTGATGCAGGTAGTTTTGACGGATGACTGAAGTTGTTGGTGGTTGTGTTGTGTTGCAAGTAGTTTTGATGTATGTATGGCGTTTTTGGATAATATTTGTTTGATGCAGGTTGTTTTGACGGATGAATGGTGTTGTTGCTGGTAGTGTTGTGATGCAAATAGTGTTGATGGATGAATGGTGTTGTTGGTGGTTGTGTTGTGATTTATTTACGGAGGAATAGTATTATTGATGTGTTATGTCTTCCCCTCTCTTTTTCAATGATGCGACGGGGGAGACTTGCGTTTTTTACAAAAAACATCTATAGTTGACAGTGTTCTTATGGTCGTGTCATTGCTTAGGCCTTTTTATCATAACGGTCTTAGTAGTCAAGACGTGTCTATGGTCATGATGACTTATTTAGTAGTAATTGTCATTTTTGCTTACATCTCTGTGATGTATTAGTGTTTTGATGGTTTGTGTGTCCTGATTTTCTTCTGGGTCATGTTGTCATGATGAGTATTGGTCATTGATCTCATTGACTGACTTGAATAATATTTTTGCAGTTTTGTCTTAATCGTTTTTAGGATTGTTGTCATGATACTGTTGTTGTTGTTGTGTTCTTGTTATTCAGCTAGTCTTACCTAGTTGGTTATTGTAGAATGTTGTTCAAAGAAGTCCTTAAAGATGGAGTGAATAATAATAATAATAATGATAATGATAATAATGATAAGAAAGGATGAGGAAAAAAGAAAATCTTGTAACAGCTAGATTGTTAAAAAATCAAAATGGGATTAAAAAAAGTTAGCTGGTGAATAATAGAGACTTGGAAACATTTTCTTTAAGGATTAAGTTAAAAAAGATTAAATCATTGGCATTTTGTAGAAAGTTACACAACAGAAACGTGAAGAACTCTATTACATACAATGCGAATAAGGCATTAAGAGCAGACATAAGATAACAATTGTTTGAAATGAATGTAAAATGAGTAAAAAACGTTAACAAGTGACAGATAAATAAGATAGCCTTTTCTTAAACAGTGACCCTTGTGTCTTTTATTAAATAAGCCAGGTGACCCCTCTCTTGTGAGGCCTCTGTGCGAACTTCACAGAAGGTATTAATTTTGTTTTGTCTTTTCTGCTGTAATTGCTGCCTTGTTCATACATAAAATGTGAATCGTTACTCACATTTTTTGCTGAAATAGATATTCATTTTTTTCTGAGATAACTGAACACTTGAGAAAAAATATATTTAAGAAAAAAACATCTGCCTGATGCTATCAATTTATATATTGATTGCAAACATTACGTCTAACTTTGTTTTCTGTCTTTGTTTTCTATATTTCAGGTGCAGCTGAAGATTATGAGGAAAACAGAATGGTCTAAGAAAAAAACACTGAATAGATTAATAAAAATATAAACAAGAAAAGTAATTGGGAGTGTGCAAAGAGTTGTGTTAGTGTTGTTAATGACTGATTTTCCCTTTTCCCAATGATTTCCTCATCAAAACAAATAACTCCGAGAAAGATGTACTAAGAGCTGCCCATTCCTTATGACGTCATCACAATAGAAATAACTTGCAAGTTAATAACTTTTAAGTTGTAAGAGTATATTGTCCCCTGGCCTATGATGTCATCATCAAAATCTTAATTGAAAGTAACGTTTGAGTATTTTCCCCTTTCTTTAACGTCAGTCCATAAGGGAAATAACTCAAGGGTAAAATAAAAATAGTTCCCCTATCCTATGACGTTACCGAAGGGAAATAACTCCAGGTAAACAGAAACAACAAGAAAAAGAACTGACATACATTGATCTCTCTCTTATGACGTCATAACCAAGAAAAATAACTCCAGGTTAGCTGAAAATAAAACATTATTCTGCCCACTCCTATGACGTTATCACCAAAAGAAAATTACCCCCACTTCGTTCGTGAAAACATTTTTTTTCATATAACGTCACAACAAAAAGAAAACAACTCACGGTCAGTTGAAACCTACATGCAAGACTATTGTCCACTTTGCTTTCACGTCTTCAATCGACAAATAATTCTAGGTTAAATAATAATAAGATGTAAGAGTTTTGCCCCCTTTCCTATCACATCATTACTGAAGAGAAATCACTCTGGGTTAACTGAAAACAAAACAGATTTCTGAGTTTGTCCATTTATGACGTCACCATCAAAGGGAAAACAGCTCCAGGTTTATTGAAACTTGAAACTCCAGGTTAACTGAAAATAAAACATATTTCTGCCCTCTTTCCTATGACGTTATCACCAAAAGAAAATTACCCCTACTTCGTTTTTAAGGATATTGAATTTTTTCCTATGACGTCACATTCAAAGAGAAAACTCACTGTCAGTTGAAACTAACCTGTATCGTCCCGTTTCGCTTAAACTTCACCACTCGAGAATAAATAACTCCAGGTAAAATGAAAAATAGATGTGAGAATAGTGTTCACTGTTCAATGACGTCAACATCAAAGGGGAGCAACTCCAATTTAATTAAATGTAACATGTAAGAGTATCCCCATTTCCTGAAGGGTAATACCCCCTTGAAAATAAAATATCTCCAATAGAATGTCCCCTGTCCTATGACAAAAGGACATAGTAACTCATTTATTTGAAAAAAAAAACAGTATTCTCCCCTTTCTGTTGATGTCATTTCCGAATGGGAAATTAGAGTAATTGAAAATAAATTGTATGAGCATAGTCCCTTACACTATGATATCATCACCAAAGGGAAATAACTAGGTAAACAGTTAGTGGCTTTTGTCCTATGACGTCATAATCAAGAGAAATAACTCCAACTGAAAAGATAACAGATTTTTGCCCATTTTCCGCTAACGTTATAAAATTAGTCCATCTTTTCCAGAAGAAAATTGTCCTGTTTCCTATGACGTCACCATCAAATGGAAATCAAGGTCAATTGAAACTTACCTGTTAGAGAAATGTCCCCTTTGCTATTGCTATTATATAAGAAATAAATCGATGTAAATTTAAAATAAGATATAAGCCATGACGTTATCACAGAAAGAGAAAAAAACTTGCAAGTTAATCATTTTAAGATATAAGAGTATTGTCCCCTGATCTATGACGTTATCATCAAAACGAAATTATTTTGATTAAAAAATCAAACTTCAGAGCATTGTTCCCTTACGTATGACATCATCAGCGAAGGGAAACAAGTTCAGGTAAACTGAACATAAAACCGATTACTGCCCTTTTTCCTATGACGTCACCATCGAAAGGGAAAGCCATTCAAGGTCAATTGAAACTAGACCATAAGAGTTTTGTCCCCTTTGCCATGACATCAGTCAGGAGAAATAACTTCAGCTAAACTCGGGTAATAAGACGTAAGAGTTAAGCCCCTTTTCTATGACTGTAACAGATAGAAAAACATGCAAGTTATTCGTTTTTAAGATGTAACAGTGTTGTCCCTCTACATATGACATCACCAAAGGGAAATAATTTCAGGTAAACTGAAAATAAAGCAAATTTCAGCCATTTTTCCTGTGACGTTATCACCGACAAGAAAAGTCATTTTGTTTTTAAGAAGAACATTGTCCTCTTTTATATGATGTCACCATCAAAAGGAAAAGCTCAGGGTCTGTTGAAACTAACAGGTAAGAGTATTGTTCCCTTTGCTTTAACGTTATCAGTCAAAACAAATTCCTCCATGTTTAATGCAAGTATGATGTAAGAGTATTTTCCCCATTGACGTCATCATCAAGGGGAAACGACTACAGCTTAATTGGAAATAATGTCAGAGTATTGTTCCCTGTCCAACGTCATTATCAAAGGGAAACAACTAGCTTAATTGAAAATAACATGTCAGAGTATTGTCCATTGTCCTATAACGTTATTATCAAAGGGAAACAATTCTACTGATGATTAAATGTCGGTGCATTCCCCCCTTTCCTATGACATCATCACCGAAGGAATATGTCCTGGTAGACAGAAAACATGTAAGATACGTCATTTCCAATGGAAAAAGAATTGAAAATTGTTTTTAATGTGTAAGAATATTAACCAGGTTCAAAAGATATTAGACGAGGTTAAATGAAAATTACATGTTAAGGGTATTGTCTTCTGTCATATGACGTCATCATCAAAGGGAAACAACTCCAGCTTAAATTAAAATAGAATGTCAGAATAATCTCCTCATTGTTATGACGTCATCAGTAAAAAGGTGCAGGTAAACTGAAAATAAAATGGTAGAGTCCTGCCCCATTTCCTTTGAAGTCATCACCAATAGAAATAACTTGCAAGTTGATCATTTAAGATGTCGATTATTGTCCCCTGTCGTATGATACCATCAATAAAGGGAAATAACTACATGTATTTCAATTGAGAATAACTCGTTAGAATATTGTCCCTCTTAACGTCATACCCGAGGATTATTGTGTCTGCACCGGTCACGTGATATTTACATTGACCTGTATTTCGCTCAAAGTTTACTGGCATTGTAACTATTTTCAAAATTATGAAATACAGGTTCCGCCGTTTCTATGTATTATACATGGCGCTTCAAATTCAATTGATTAAACAAAGACTTGATTCATTTACCAAATTCAGTTCCATAATTAACGTTTTTGAACTAAAGTGAGACATAAAAATCCAGATTTACTCTCTTCGATCAATTTACGGAACTATTTATCGACCATTAACGCAGCAAATGAACATAAATATGATGTGTCCAAGGATAGAGGTCTATGTCACAAGACGTAACCTCTATTTATAGAATGTTTCAAAGATAAAGAATTCAAGGGTAATTGAAAGTTACATATTACGGTTTGTCCCCTCACCTATGACATCATTATCGATGGGAAAAAGCTTCAGGTAAACAAAAAATAAAACCGATTTCTGCCACTTCCTCTTTGACGTTATAGCCAAAAGAAAATTACTCCGACTTTGTTTTTAAGAGGAATATTGTCATCTTTCAAATGACGTCACCATCTAAGGGAAAACAAATCGAGGTCATTTGAAACGAACATGTTAGATTATTGTCCCCTTTGATATGACGTCATGACTAAAGAGACATAACTCGAAATAAACTGAAAATGTGCTAAGAGTTCTGTCCCCTTTCCTATGACGTCGTCACCTATAGAAATAAACTTGCAAGTTAATACTTTTAATTTGTAAGAGTGTTGACCACTGTCATATGACATCATCAAAGGGAAATTAGTAATTTTGTAAACAGAACTGCCCTCTTTCCAAAGACGACATCACAAAATGAAATAACTTCTAGATTGTCGGGTATTTCCGTCTCCCTCTACAAATGACGTCACACCATTTCAAATAACTCGCAAGTTAAATGTTTTCAAGATGTTAGATAAGTTTTCCCTTATTCTATGATTTCATCATCGGGGTAATAACTCAAATTGAAAATACAAGATGACTCTTTCCTCCTTTTCTATGGCGATGTCACTGAAGGGAAATAACTCAGAAGTAAATTGTTGTTAGAACGCTATGCCCTTTCCTCTGTAGCATAAAGAAATGGAATTGTATATGAGATGTAAGAGTTCTGACCGCTTCCTTATAACGTCATCAACAATGGATTTGACTCTCCGGTTTATTGGTTTTTAGATGTAATATTGTAATAGTCTTGTCCTACATTTAAATGAAGTCATCGCCAAAGGAGAAAAATCGAAGAAAATTAATGTAAAAGAGTTGTCCCTCTGTCTTCGTCATCACCAAATGAAATAACTTAAGGATATTGTTTTTAAGATGTCGGGTTTTTGTCCCCTCGTCAAAGGGAGATAACTTCCAATTTAAATGTTTTTAAGATGTTGGGGAAATTGTACCATTTCCTGTGACGCCATCATCAAAGGAAAATTACTCAAACTTAAAATGTATTTTGAAAGGAAAGAGTATAATATGAGTGTACCCTTCCCTATAACATCATCATCAAAGGGAATTAATTCACACAAATTAATTCTAATATGTAATTTTATTCTGCCTATGGCAACACATCGTAGAGGATCGTTATACCCCTTACCCGTGAAGTCCTTATATTCATTTAACATGGAGTTATTTTCGATTATAAGGTGTTACAGTCCAACTCTATGTCTTATATCGTCTTGACCAAGGTAAATAAAACCGACATTGATTGTTTTCAAGATGTAAGCCTCCTTTCCTGATACGTCTTTCGCCCACTTTAAATGTATTAAAGATATAGGTGGAAATTACTCCAGGTAGTCTGACAATTAGTTGTATCAGTACTTCCCCCTTTCCCTTTACGTCATTGCAAAGAGAGATAACTCAGAAGTTAATGGTTTTTAAGGTTTAAAATTACTATTCCTTTAATTTCTGATGTCCTCAACAAAAGAAAATATCTCCCACCTTTTCCTATTGTGTCATCACCCAAGGGAAATAACTCACAATCATTTTTACATGTTAGAATACTAAAAGCATCAAACTAATAGTCCTGATATGGCATAAACACGAAGGGAATTATATCGAAAGTTAATCTTTTGAAACTCAAAATTTTAACCCTTTTGTATGACGTCAGCACAAAAGGCATTCCACCCGAAATAACTTGTTTTTTAAGACATGAGCGTATTGTACCCATTTCCTATGACATCCTCATGAAGGAAAATAACGGCAGGTTACCTAAAATATGCTGTTAGAGTAGTACCCTCTTTTATTAAACAACAACACTAAGGGATATAACACTTAAGGTGACTGTTTTTAAGATATGAGAGAGGTTTCCGCGTTCTGTGACAATTTAACTAAATAAATAATTTGACGTCATCACTTTAGTGAATTTTAAATGTATTTAAAGCTTAAGAGTATTCTCCTCTTTCAAGACTTTTTTCCACAGATGTAAAAGTATTTTCCACTTTTCTATGACCTGCTAATTATTTTTCAGATGATAATATATTGACTCCTCTTCCAATAACTTCATCTTCAATAGGAATAACATAATTAATTGTTTTTTAAATGTCTTTTTCTATGACGTCATAATGATGGGGACTATCTCATTAAGGTATTAGATTCCTAACTCTGAAGAGTATTCAATTCCATTGATTTGGGTAGGACTGAGACATTTTCACTGAAGGACATGGGTTCA
The DNA here is from genome assembly GCA_012932295.1 of Cyclina sinensis. Lineage (NCBI taxonomy): Eukaryota > Metazoa > Mollusca > Bivalvia > Venerida > Veneridae > Cyclina > Cyclina sinensis. Next base: position 27,065,172 of record JAAONU010000017.1, read on the forward strand.
AACCCCATTCAAGCCAATTTTTTTCTCTAGTTTTTAGCCGTTTTACATTGTTTTGGTTTTAAAACAGTAACTTTTATAGAATTTTAATTCAATTTCTTTCGTTTTAAATATATTTCAGTTATAACTAAGCTTTTCAATATGGTAAATTGATGGAAATTTGGTGTCTGCGATTCCAGTTATTAGTTTTTCCGTAACTATATGATACAGTCATACAACTATTTGAAATTTCGCCTATTCAGTGTTCAGAATAGTACATGAATAGAAATGATTGTAGCTAATATGAAGCCCCGAAGATTTATGTTGAAGTTTAAGTTGATATCCTCCCCCATAATGAAGTGGGAGGGGTAAATTCGTGCCATGTTTATAATCATATTTCGTTTTTTCTCACTTTAGGCTTTTCATTTTGTTTGCTTTTCAGCAGTCCGTAGGACATTATAATGTGAATGATTACATACCAAGTAACACTTGTTGTAATGATCAGTCTTTGAAAAAACATTGTTTTTCCTTATACCCTATAAACCCAAAAATTAGGTGAGGTGTGAAGTGAATATTATTCATTTCTTGAAACTCGCCTGATAAAAGTGTCTTATATGATGTGTATTTTGTCTTAGGATAGCATATTTGAAAAAAAAAATCAATTCAATGAGGGCTGACAACATGTTTATTAGTATTCTTATGCCTTTAAGCTACAAAAAAAGATGTTAGGGTATCCTCATGACGTCATCACTGAGCAGGGTAACACCCAATTTAATTGCTGTTTAGACGTAAAAGAGTGGTCTACCTACATTGTAAGTTTTCAGCATCAAAAACAAAACTGAATACGACTTTTTTTGTGTTTATTTTATTTGTTTGTTTGGTTTTTTTTGTTGTTCGTAAATATGAATTTTTATGACTGAATTTTTGCTCTCACGAGTTAAAAAACACACACAGTTAATTGTTCAATGTCTCGGACCGGTGATGGATAAGTAAGTGGAAACCAAATGCGCCAGAATAAGCGAAATGTCGGTTTTACTGATAAATATTGTTAGTACAAGTACAGAACCTAAATGCAATTCAAGAGTAGGTAAGAAATTTGACAACGGCTGCCTATGCGAATGTTTATCTGTACCATCTAGACTGTTGGAATGACTGATGGACAGTGAGGGAGCTAGTGGTCAAGTACTTGTTAAAATATCACATCTCAAAATAGAAATGCTCGTAGAGGCTGTAGAAATTTTGGGAAGAATGTCGTTAAAAAGATATTGCAGATGGCGTGCATGTTACAGTTTTTCTATTTTTAGATACGTTTATTTCACAATCACTACACTTAAGTGAGTTGTTTGATTATTTATTTTGAAGTGTGAAAACAAAGCCAAGCGATGTATTTACACGTATAAACATATGGTTTTCACAACACCGGAAGAAGCCACTTCCTTTTTTTGTGATACTTGAGAGTCACTTTGTTTTCTTGTTTTAATTATCCACAGATATGTGTGGCTTGGATATTACGAAGGGGTCGTTTACGTATTGATAATTTATTTGAAGAAAGTTGCATGACGAGATATATATTCGTGTAAATAGTTCATAACAAGTTAGACTTAATCTATAAAGAAATATTCAGTATGGAGAAATTACATATTTATTTATGTACAGTGCTTATCGGTATGTATGTATTATTTATATGTGTGTGTGAAACCTATGGAAAATAATTATACCTAAAATATTTTTGACAGTTCATGACAATTCTTTTTTTTAAGAGATAAGATTAGATTTTCTCGCTCCATGTAAATATTTGACGGGTTCTATTTTACTTATTTACTCAATGCATGCGTATATTTGTCATTATAATCTAATTAATGTAAATTTCATTTGTAAATTTATTTTATTTTACATCGCTTGAGAAGCAAGTTCTTGTAAGATATATAAATTCCTCTCGATGACTGCATCCTGGGTTACGTAACGAAGGAGGGATTCGAACCAGCAATTTAAACTGTTTTATCTGACCTTTATTATTCAGGGTGTTATTACAGTTATTACATTTTGCATTGGTAAAGTTATCTATCTATTTGAGTTTATTTATCGTCGGAAAGTAAAGTTTAAACAGGTAGATCATTTATGGGCTGATCGGTGCTAACTTATGGAACTTGTAATACAGTGGCCGGAGAGCACGATCCCCTGATCCTCCTCAATAATGAAAGTGGGGGAGCAGGGGGGTCGTGCTTTTCGATCAAATATGATTAAGTGTCTTCCGGATGTGATGTTAAACCGAGGTCCCATGTAACGGTGACATGCATTGAGAGTGTTAAGAGATAACAAGTGTCACTGGAATAAAGGATGTTGTCTTGTTTCTTGTACTATCCCCGACACCCTACAAAGTAACTGCTGGTGCACGTCGGCCATACCGGAAGCGACGATAAGGTCAACTCTACACACACATCATGTGAGTCATCATATATGAAATAGAGTTAGAGTTAGCTGAAACGAATCAGCTGAATGATGGTATTTTCAGGGTCGATAATTGGAGTATCAAATGCCTCTAATGACGTAAGGGAAATATCTATAACAGCCACTCTGAATGGGATGGTCCAACTACCTTGCAGACTGTCTATGCAAGACTATCAAGATGTTAATGTATGTATTTACCATTTTTCCTACCTATCTAATAAATCTGAAACTGCACCTTGAAACAAGCATATGTCGAAAATTAAATAATAAAACATTTTTTCAGAGGTAGTTTAAAATACTGCGGATTCTTGTGGTATGTAAACTGTTTAATCCCTAGCTGGCATGAATTGGAAGACGAACAATGACCTCATAAGGGACGGACCTTTTCTAATGTTGCTAAAACTTGTGGTCCAGCCCTTAAGTGTAATCTCATCTCAGTTATCCATTTACATATATAATATTACATTCTATCTTGATATTTTAACGCCGTCTTGTATCCTAAATTCTTACCTTCGTTGATTACTGTTATTCATTTCTTATCTGTTTTATATATGTATATGTGTTTGTTGTTAAATTATGTGAGTTTATTCAATAAAATGTTATTAAACTAACAATGACCTCATCATGAGTCTAGAGTCTAGTGTCTGTGTCGTCATATCCGGATATTGATCGGAAATAGCAACAGCTGATTCATGACTATCTTATTTATAAAACTCTTTTAACTCATATAGTCGCAGTTATTTATTTCAGTTCAACTGTGGCCGTGTTATTGTTTTTCTGTTATATATTATCTACACAGGATTGTTTCATATTAACAGTGTTGTCATAATTTGAACTTACAATGGCAACTATATTCCGCATTTCTTAAGTTCTAAACTGAGTGATTATGATTTCTTTGTTTTGAAACAGTTGTTCAGTAAATAGATAATAAAGAAAGACAACAAAAAATGTTCCGCTTTCATTCTAATTTTTAATAAACATGACTCGTAAAAGTAAATGTATTGTAACGGATGGTTCGCACAAAACAGGTTCGATGGTTTAGTAGGAAAGGCGGCTGGCTGACGTCGGGAACCAAGGTCTATAAATATTTTGGTCAGTTGGATATAGTCAAGCCGGCGCCAAACGAATGGAACTTGCGAATCAAACGGGTCACGTTGTCATTCGAAGACACGTACGAATGTCAGACAGAAAACGGGACACTGAAGTCATTGGTGAAACTTGTTATTGAAAGTGAGTAATATTTATATCTTAAGGAAAATTTACTTTAACTTTTTGGTTTTCGAGTGTTTCTCTGAAAAAAAAAAAACAGAATAGTAGGATGATAATTTTAGCGTCGGTCGAACAGAACGGATTTTATAGCTTCAATAATATTAAAAAACTGAAATCACTTTTGAGGTAAATCTACATGTGCAGTGTTATTTTTGTTATATTTTTCAGTATCTCCAAAAATTGACGAACAACAATCTACAGCAGAATATGTTACTTTCTCTGAAGGCTCTATGGCTACCCTCAAGTGCGTTGTTACAGGGACACCGGAACCGGAAATAAAATGGTACCGCGGAACAAAAGGTATTTATCAGACTGGTACTTTTCGAGATTTTATACATTCAGACAGTGAATTAAGACTGAGCAGATAAATAAATTATCGCGTGGGTAATGCTATATTAAATCTTTGTTTCTCTGTGAGCTTCATAGACTTATTTTGAAGGGTGTGAGTATTCAACAAATATAAGTTATAAAAACAGAGCTTTCACACTTTTCAAGGTAACGTATTACTACATTTAGTCCAGTTTTTATATAATGTTTATTGATATCGTTTGATATAGTACTCAGCAGAATATATTAGGTTTATATAACTGAAATTTCTTTTATCCAAAGTCATTGTTTACTGTTAAAGCAAAGCAAGTGCTTGAACTTTAAAATAATTTTACATGAAGAAAGTGCAAAATAACTTTATTGCAGGACAAAAAAACCTAAGGGTTTAAATAGCGAATGCAGAAAATAATTAGAGATTGCTTTACATTTATAAATAAGTATAGTAAAAGATGATAATAACTGAGTTAGATGCGGAAGTGACATAACCTATAGAAGGAAAACAAAATGCATTTGTTTGTAGAACTTAGCATCGAATCTTTTAAAGAAATGGGAAAAAAAATGCTTTTATATCTTGTTTTTTTTTAACAGAAATACCTTAAAGAATTGCCTTATGCTTTATGTTTGAAATAAAGAATATACATTTAGTTACATTAGAATTTTTTAAAAACATAATAATAGGTTATTAAAGGACATGTTGAAAAACAAGAAATACATTAGGCTTCGCTTTACTTAAACTTGAGCTTTCCTCTTAGAGATCGGAATAACTGGTCCTGAACTTAGAATACGGAACATCGACAGATATGCAGCAGACGAGTACTTGTGCCGGGCCTCGAACAAGAATGGCGAGGCCGAAAGACGGATAAGCGTCACAGTCAACTGTGAGTATTGCTTCTTGATAATGGACTGGTTCCCGTGTACATCTTTAACTAGTTCCAAAATTTATTATCCGCTTTTTAATATTTTTGTTCTTTCTTCTGGTGCGGCTTTACGAAACCTAACAAGAATAACGCATATATCTATCTATATGACCGACGCCCACTGAAGAGATTAGTTATTTTATTATGTGGGGGTAGTGCTAGATACAGAAAGCATCCCATTCCAAAGACACTCCTGGTTCTTTTACATGCTCATTGTATAGCACTGATACATGGGACCTCGGTTTAAAGTCTCATCCGAAAGACTGTAGAATAACACATACTCGTGTAACCTCGTTTTACTTCGCAAATACCCTTTCCACAATTTTATCTTGTTCATTTTTCGATAAAGCAATTATTTCAACATTATTGTATACCATTTAAAGTATTGAAATATTAATACAGCCAACAGATTTACCTATTTCTCTGCGAAACATCAATTACACCGACTTGCGTCAGCCATGACACTTAGGAGCCACGCGAGATCTCGTATGACGTATTCGCGCGAATTGCTTAAAAAAAGATACTTGTATATACTTGGCTGTAAACAAACTTTTTATTTTGTTCATTTCCTTTTGAAGCGAAGACATTGAATAAAGAGGAATTATTTTTATATAGAATATAAATCGTCAGAAAATTACCTTTTTTTATTTTTTTGAATGAAAAAAGTTATTTGTAAACAGATGCTGTGGGGTTAAAAGCACATGGTATTGTTTTCTTAACTGTCCGCGCGGATGAACACAAAAAGGGCAACCGCGTAATCACGTGGTCAAACATTTTGGCAAGTTGGCGACGGAGTGCTGAAGTTTTAGACCTATCGGAATTTTTCAGGTAGTTTATGTTCAAAATTAGGTTTTTATATGTTGATTCTTCGCTTATAAAAAGATCATATATAGTTTTATCGTGATATAATTCACTTCTCCATGACGTGCTGGATAAACCATTATGAGTGTGTCTGAATGCTGACACGATTTTTGGTGAACTTTCTCTAAGGCATTGACTTCAGCGTACACGGTCTGTCACAGTATAAAAACTGGTATGCTGAAGACCTTAAGTCAATCTTTACCACTCAGTAGGTACGGAGCTCATAAGAGCTTAAATTCAGCCGAATAACATGTATCGACAGTTTAAGGAATGTTTTAATTCTTTCCTTTAATTTTATAAAGCTGAGCTGTCTTGATGTTTTTAAATGAAGAAAGGACTCAAAAGACGTTCAAGGTTTGTTTTAACATGCTACCACCTCGTGACTTACGTAGTTGCTACGATATCAGCACTGCAAGGGAAGTAACCGCTCCTTGGAGTTAGAGAGAATGGTTCTTCGCGTGACTAAATTCATTTTTGAAAATCGCACTTATAGAAACTTACACGTGAAACTGAAACTGTTATCGTATTGTTTTCACTATTTACTTCCGGCATATGCAATGAAATTTTTTTATATAGATACATAACAGATAAACACCGTTCATACCGCGGAGTGATCCCTTGCATTTGATATGCATTTTAGTTTAGAGCTATGGAGGAACACGTGATCTGTCATTGAAAGATTGAGGAGCGCGTGATATATAAACAGTACATGATTGGTTATTATTATTTTTAGTTAGTCATTTTTAATAAATTATTAACAAGAACTACTAACAAGTGCACAAATATTCATCTTTATAAAAAAGAATGTCTTGTTAAAAGAATAAAAATCGTAAATTTTTATATTCAAAGTTGATCGATTGACTCTATCCCTCTTGGTACCTATATAATTTTATAACAATCTCCTCGCAGTGATGTCCCCTTCATTCTTCGGAAAAGATTACTGTACTGAAAGTATGTCTGTGGAGTTTGATGCTATCAACTTATGACCTCTGAAATCACGTGACATTAACATAGTCGGCAGCCATATTTTAGTGTTTAACTTTTCAAAAAAAAAAAAACAAAAAAAAAACAAAAAAAAAACACAACAACATTATACAGTATTTCATTTAATTGGTCAAGTCACAGGCCATTAACACTATTGCTTTAAAATTTAGAATATTTCCTTACCACCATGACCCCACTCCGCATTTTTCAGTTTTGTTAGTTATTAAAGCGACTGACTCACAGTCGGTATTCGATGTTAAAAAAAAAGAGAATGTTTAAAAATATTGAAATTCTGGTTATTATCGTGAAGAACATATCTGTCTTATTTTTATGCCCCCGAAGGGAGGCATATTGTTTTTGAACTGTCCGTCTGTCAGTCCGTCCGTCAGTCCGTCCGAAAACTTAAACATTGGCAATAACTTTCTTTTTAGTAAGTGGATTTACTTCATACTTGGATACAACACCCCTTTGGACAAGACCTTTACACTGACCTATAATTATTTGACCTTGACCCCTGATTGACCTTCACCTTGAAGATCCAATTGTTCAAAAACTTTAACATTGGCAATAACTTCTTTATTAGTCAGTGGATTTACTTCATACTTAGACACAACACCCTTTTGGACAAGGTCTTTTCACTGACATATATTTGTTTGACCTGGACCCCTGAATGACCTTCATTTTGAAGATCCAATTGTCCAAAAACTTTAACATTGGCCATAGCTTCCTTATTAGTAAGTGGATTTGCTTCATACTTGTACTCAACACCCATTTGGACAAGACCTTCCCGCTGACCTGTAATAAATTGACCTTGACCCCTGAATATCCAATCGTCCAGAAACTATTATTTGGCTATAATTTCCAAATTACTAAGTGGATATACTTCATACTTAAACACAACACCACTTTGGACAAGACCATCTCACTGTCCTGTATTTATTTGACCTTGTCCGCTGAATGACCTTCACCTTGAAGATCCAGTTGTCTAGAAATTTTCACATTGCCCATAAATTCCTTTTTATTCAGTGGATTTACTTCATACTTGGACACAACCCCCTTTGGATAAGACCTTCCCACTGACCTATATTTATTTAATTTTGATCCCTGAATAACTGGTTTTCAGATCATCAAAGCACCACTTTCGGGGCATTGTCATCTTACAGTGACAGTTCTTGTTTGTTTAAGGAACACATCATAATATAAAGTTTTACACACTTTTATCTGTAAAACATATACTGTCACGGGTAGATACTTCCGTTTTGTTATAAAATTTGACGTTTGTTGTGGCTCAGTGGGTTAGATCGCCGCTCTGAACTTTACTGGCTGAGAGGTGCAGGGATTTTAATCCTGGAAATTTATTTTTTCCTTCATTTTTTCACAGTGAATAGTAGCATTATATTACGTTTTATCCATAGTATATTAATTTCTCTTTGGTTTTAAAGGAAAGAAAGCTAAATTATGTGAGCCAGTCGCTTTAAAAATGGTTACAACGAACATAAATTATAATATCTGCAATTAAAATTTTTATTTTTTTCCCCGCATGAAACTTTTTAGCTTGCACAATATTGATCGATATTATATACTAAGTATCGGGACAGAAGTATTGGGCTGATAAATCGATTCGTCGATTATTCGTTGACTAAAGTGCGTTGTCTAGTCTTTGACAAAATTAACATAGCTTTCACCGAGAATAGAACAGGGTTGTTGGCAAGACTAGTATTGTCCAAATCTGTCAAATCTTGTACAACTTGGCGGAAGTTTCTCAACGGCTAACCGTTTTTCATGAACAAACATGCTGTATATATTGGAATAATAAAAGCTATTTTCACTGTTGTGGAAAAAGTGTGGTGGTCGCGATTAACCTGTCTGAAATGGGTATTTTATATATAAAAGACTGAAATCTGTTGATCCAACCACCTTATTGTTGTTGATATGAGTAATGATTACCTTTTTGATATGTGCTTTCGTTCTTTGTTAACTGTACCTTATTTTTCGATTAAAATGTACGCAACAAATACCTTTAAGCAAATTCAGTATGCATTTTTATGACATAATGCGTATATCTGTAAGCACTGTATTGACAACCGTAAGGTATAATAACTTACTGAAGAATGTTATAGCACAGATATGTATGTATATATTGGCCATTTTAAATTTGAACTTAAATGTTGTCAAAACTGCAACTTTAGTTGACCCGGAAGTGGATGTGATAGAACCGGAAGTATACGCCGCTGGAGGAGACGTTGCGGTCATGTCTTGTGTCGTACAAGCGTCTCCACTCTATGATGCGTACTGGACGTTTGGAACAGATGTTAACGGTGCAAGAATAAATGCGAACTGGAAGTACCTTGTAAGTCAAAGTACTAGGATTTTCCACTTATAAGTGTCTTTATTTCCCACAGGTATTTGTTACAGCGTTTTACGAAAACTATACTGTTTAGCGTCTAAGAAATAAAGTTCTGAAAAATTTGTCTCAGTTTCTGTGAGCAACAGTCAACACGTTAGACCGGAAGTCAAATATTCTCCCTGAGGTATGCAATGTTAAGCTCCTAACAGGTGAACCTCTAATTTAGTTAATTTCGGTACAGTTTAATATTGGTCTGCATATAAAGATGCAGGAATTTAGAATTGTCACTTTAACTATGAGTAGAAGAATGTTTGAATTGTTTATGTTTTATTTTGTTTTGGGTCTCTGTCTAACAAAATCTCAGAAATTATGATGGACGGGTTTACTAACTTGTTACTTGAAATCCAACTTTCTTAACCTCATCTCTGTGAGGAGGTCTTAACTTAGTTCATGATCTATAGCGGATTGTATCCCTTTATTCTTAATGAAGAGGAGGCAACGGTCATAACGATGTAATAATTTCACGTGTTTGACCAGGGTTGGAAAAATGAGGAGTGTTTACGATTAAAATGCCTGTTTTCTATGTTACAGGTTCAAGTCGAGAATGGAGAAAATGGCATGCCTGTCAGGTTTTTAACATTGATCATAAGGAAATCCATCCTGGCGCATAAAGACTATGGAGAGTACACATGTGTTGCTAAAGGAGAAAATGCTGTTGCCAAAGGTACCGTCACGCTCCGAGAGACAAAACCAGGTTTGTATTATCGGGTTTAAAATGGAGGTATTGAATGTAGCACTGTTAAAACTGCAGTCTACCGACTGCTGTACTGACGTTAAATTTTTAGGAGTTGATTTTAATATGCGAACGTTCTGATATAGACAATCTGCATCCTGATATAAGCTGACATTTCTAATTCTAAATGAAGCCACCATGTAACTTTCATATCATTAATAAGGAACTGGTATTGACGGAAAAGAAATCATCACCAGTACTCGCGCACAGTTTGTAGAATGGTCGCACTGGTCACGTTTCCTGACCATAACTTCTCTCATTCAGTTTCTTTTCTCTCTCATGGGATCAAACCTTAACCATTTAAAGTTTCAAACCACAATGTTTACCTATATTATTCCTTCCAACCAAACATTCAGCGAAAGTGAATGAGCAAAACTTATTGAACAAAAATGAGCTATTTCAATTTTCCAGTCAATCAAATAGAGAACGTGTGATATTTTTTTATTTATTTCAGTGGCTACAGAAGGAGAGAAAGTGATAAACTACAACTAAAACAGAAATGGCATTAGAAGGCTTCTGGTCTTGGTAGGCAGAAAAAAATGCGAAACGATACGAAACGAATGGAATCGTTTTAAAAAAAGAACATTGGACTTTATAGGTCAAATGGTGCCGGGGAATAAGCATTATAGTAAATTTGCATATTAAAGCATTCTGACTGCTGTTGAAATACTTTGTACAGGACATTAATTACACAGTTTTTAAGAGTTTCCAGAGTTTATTCAGAATACAAGGCAAGACAGTGTAATGTTATATTTTATACATACCTTTCCGATTGACGAATTTAACCCCGTTACAGAATACAGAACTTGCGAACTGGTCGAACAGTTCTGACATGCGCATTTTCACAAGACTATGCAACAAATTGGCAAAGAAATTTAACGTTTAGTTTAAACAAAACTGGATTAATAGTTAATAGCATAAATATTTTTATATAAGTAATATTTCAATAAATATGGACACATTGTACAGACATCGTACAGACCTTAAAGTATTGTATTACTTACTATTTCTTGATTCAAATAATGTGTAGTTGTACATTACTCAATATCTTATTCTTAGAATAAAACAAGCAAAACATGAATGTTTTACTTCTAGTCTTTCAACGAAGACCTTACAGTTATCTGTCGTCTCTTAAATTTGTTGTAATATTTTTTTCATGAAACGCCCAGTATGATTTTTCTTCAATTTTTTAAAACTTTAAGCTTGGTTTAATGTTATAGTTTCTTAAGCTATGAGTGCATCTCTCTTAAGACAGTCATGACACCTCTCTGTTCTTCCATATAACTCGAAATGCTCAGTCTTTCCCAATTTTTTTGGCTACCTTCTGAAAAATAAACATTTGTACAGTCACAAATTTCTGTAACAAATAAAATCCATTAAACACTTATTAAAAGTGCATATGCCTAGATGCATCTTAATTTATAAATATATGTAAGTTCTAGGTTCTACTCTTATATGTCTGCCTATCAATTTTCCTTGCATTTATTTTGTCAAATATTTACAAACATATATTATATACAGATACTGCTGGAGCTAAAGCCGCTCTTCAAAGCTATATCATGCCCAGTAACGTTGCAAAAAAAGCAGTATCGCCTATCGGCTTTTAAATAATTGAAACAATAGACCATTTCTGCACTCAATTATGGATGCTGTCTCTAAAGTAATATTCAATCTCTAAAGTAAATGCGGCAAAGGAATGATCACAATGGTAGTCCTTAGTCATTTATAGATCTTCACGTAAAAAAAAAACATGTTCAAAATGTTAATTAGGACAACCTGCTTGTGTTCCTTGAGTTCAACGATATCTGTGACAACGGCGTGTTGACCTTTAGCTACACACGAGTACTTTCCATAGTCTTGAGAGGCAACGATTGATTTTCGAATAACCATTGTTAAGAACTTGACGGGTATACTTTCATCAATTTCTTCCTTCAGCTAATTTGATAACATATATAAAAAAAAGAATATAAATGGTGTACATGTACTTTAAATATATTTATACATGTACAGTAAATTCGCTCTATTAAAACCTCTCACAACCACAAGAAAAAAAAACACAGCAATTTATAAAAAAGATATAAAGTATGAACATTAAGAACATGGTCCGTTGTTATAAAGGTGAGTATATATAACGAGACTTATGGCGGAACGTTACTGTACACAACATAGAGTTAAACTCTTCGATAGCGTGTTTCATCTGTGTATTTTTTCAAATGAACAAAGTCCTCGAGTACATTTTGTCTATAAAGATTTTCCCTAACACTTCTTCTATCACCGGTGACACTATCAGTACTCCAACAAAGTACTTAAAATCAACGTCTTCTTACTTCGTTACTTGAGATTCCACCGTTGATTTATAATTGTATTTTAAATATTTCAACAAAATGTATTTTGTACTCGAGTACTTGTGAATTAACAACCTTTAATTGTACACTTAAATACCCATCTTCATAACCTACTGTTGACTCCCAATACTTTAAGCAAAGGAGTTTGGAAACAATAATAAGTACGTATAATTTGTTCTCCCCAGTTTTAACTTATCATCTAATAGAGCTGAGTATTAGAACAATAACAGTGAGTACTTGAAACTATTTGTCTTACTAAGTATTTCCAAGTGGTATTTATTCTGTCTCCGTTTACGTCTGTTCCAAACGTCCAGTACGCATCATAGAGTGGAGATGCTTGTACGACACACGACATGACCACAACGTCTCCTCCAGAAGCGTATACTTCCGGTTCCATCACAGTCACTTCAGGGGCAACTAAAGTAACAGTTTTCGCGACTTCTTAAAAGGTAGTTTATTTTTCCAGACTCTGTGTGTGTGTTTTTTTTTATATAAAATATAATAAAACTCTTAATTTTTCATTGATTTGCATTTGTAATAATGTTTAATAGTTTATTCTCATCCAATACATGTATAGCAAAAAATTTCACAAATATAACATCAAACATGTACTGGCCAATCTATAAAAGATTTATATGAGATTGAAACCATTAGCAGATACTTATTGTAAACCATAGCAGAAACTGAATTTACCATATACATATACTTCCATCACTGCAGAAAACACTACAAGTTATAAACTCTTACTAGGTATAACAGCAATTTAAATGAACCACCCAAGGTATAACATTAAAAGCAAGTAAGGTCCGATTTAATGGTCGTAACATTATTAAAGGGACTCACAATATTTAACCTATTTTTTATTTAAAATTAAACAGCAGCTAATATACTATGGAAAAACATAATTTTATGTTTCTATACGTTATGAAAACTGAAGAAAAAGAATTTGATTTTAACAGGATTCAAACCCATGCCCCTTCAGGTCAGTAAAGTTAGAAGCAGCAATCTAGACCACTGAGACACTGCGGATTTTTTTTTTTACAAATGTCAAAATTAACTATATAAAAGTTCCTATCCCGTGACTAACAGGGTATTTTTTTACCGATAAAACTATGAAAAGCTTTATGTTATGATGTGTTTTTGTAACAAAAACTGAGACAGTAACTTAGTTTAGATATGTCCTTCACAACTACAACCAAAATTTTTGCATACATAAACATTTTCTTTTTTATGCATAGTCGACCTATCTGTGAGTTTGAATGGCCTTATTAGCAAAACTTGACTATATATATTAAGGTGTACTTATACATTTTACATTTCATTTGATATTTGATATTCCATTTAACCAGGTTTCATGTCATTATATAAGTTACTCACAGGTTACTGTGAGCCTGATTCTTCTTTCTGCCTCTCCATGTCTATTAACAGCCCGACATATGTATTCATCCGTCGCGTACCTTGAGATATTTGGTATCTTTAATAAGGGACCAGTGATGCCAATATCTATAAATTAAGAAAATGAACTAATCTCATAATTTATCAAGTTGAAAGCAGTATTTGAAAATATATTGTTGTTAAACAAGTGCATGCATTCTGCTTGTATATCGTTTTGTGTTTTCAAATTATCACTTTCTGCTGACTCTTGGAAAAAAGTATGCAAACCTTTGAAATGACATTTTGATAAAATACTCATTGATAAATAAAAATTTCAAGCACAGACATAAGCTTGAATTTCTGCTGATATTTCTAAAAATAGATTGCACATAAAAAAGGGGAAAATCATACACTCTTCCGATAAGCCTCTGTACCACGTCACTTCAGGTTCCGGTGTTCCGGTTGCTGTACATTTCAATGTAGCCATAGCAAACTCCGAAACAACCAGTGACGATTCTTGTTCAATTATAGTCGGTGCCGCTGTGCATTAAGAGAAAAATTATTCCACATATATATAAAAGTATTTTTTTTCTATGTCATAGCTGTCAAAAGAAACTTTTGATTTTTTTTATAGAAACAAATATAAAAAAATGCATATTTTTTAATGATTTCATGGAAGAAAAGGAAGAAGAACGAGGCAATTTTAATTTGTTTATGACTAGACATTGAGTGAGGTTGGACTGTTTCTATAATGGCAATGTATGAAATGAAACTTGTGACAAGTAAATGTCGAATACATACAATTCATAACAAATACACTAAAAATAAGCAGTCGCGACTTGATTCGACTAGGAGCTCTGTTTACAATCTAAAACAACATATGAAGCTGTTATATGTTCTTAAATTTAAAACAAAAAACGTACGGTCAATGCTCATATATATTTAAAGGGAAAAGCACAAATATATGTCATACTTTCAATGACTAATTTTATGCTGGACACTACATCTCCTCCCCCTGATTTACATGTATAAATGTCTTCGAAGGACATGGTTACTGTCTTAATGCGTAGATTCCACTCATTTGGAGCCGGTTTCTCTATATAAATCAGACCTCTATGTTTGTATACATTTTTTCCCTCTGTTAACCAGCCATCTTTGGTATTAAACCACCGCACCTGCAATTTCAGATTACGCGTCATATATAGTGCACCAGACGCTTATCTGTATTATTTTAAGTCTGTCACAACAAACATGTCTTCAATATAGGCACGTAGTAAACGACTTTTAGTTTCAGTATTTTTATTAAATTGGACCGAGTCCTTCATTGCGTTATGTAGTATAACTAACAATATAAGTACTCAAAAATGCACCGGTCAATACAAACATATATATTTTTCAGACACAACAAAAATGACTTGCGATTTAACTGGAAAACAGCTACAATAAGAAAATTCATGCTAAAATAGTATAGCCTGTAAAACAGTAGTTAAAGCCAAATTAAAGTTTCCTAGAATTCCTTTTTGTAAGTACCTGAATTAATAAACTAATTTCTAACGTAATTGAGATTTTATTCATCTGATTGAGCAAGTCTAATGACGCCAAACAAAATTTAATAACTAACGAACTAAATAAATAAATAAATGACAGTAAGAAAGAATGAATGAATGAATGAATGAATGAATGAATGAATGAATGAATGAATGAATGAATGAACAGTTTATGTCTATTTATGTCCATTACAAAATTTAATCACAAGCTTAATTTTACAAAATTTAATCATATGAAATATACTTACATGTTCAGCATAGTAACTGTTTATTGGCAGACGACATGGCAGAACAACATCGTGGTAAAGCTGTGCTGGAATTGTTATATTTATCAGACCGTATGATACTGTGAGGAGGAAACCTGAAATAGGAAAAGTCATTCATTTACTCGATCGCAATTACTCGGTTATTTCCGTAAAATTGCTGTTAAAATAGTCATTCATTTACTCGATCGTAATTATTCGTTTTTTTCCGTAAATTGCTGTAAAAATAGTCAGTCATTTACTCGATCGCACTTACTCGGTTATTTCCGTAAAATTGCTGTAGAAATAGTCAGTCATTTACTCGATCGCACTTACTCGGTTATTTCCGTAAAATTGCTTTAAAAATAGTCATTCATTTAATCGATCGGAATTACTCGGCGATTTCCGTAAAATTGCTGTAAAAATAGTCATTCATCTACTCCATCGCAATTACTCGGTTATTTCCGTAAAAATGCTGTAAAAATAGTCACTCATTTACTCGATCGCTTTTACTCGGTTATTTCCGTACTCGATCGCACTAACTCGGTTATTTCCGTAAAATTGCTGTAAGAGAATCTCTTATGACGCCAGAGTATTATCTGTATTATTCTAACGACAAACACTAAAAGAACAAAGATTTAACCTCATTCCTACTTACTGTGATGTTAGTGGTATGTCTTGAGTAATTCAATGTCTGTTATGAATATCTAAATGTTTTAAACAGCAATCAAATCACATTATAAGATCATTCTTGCATTACTTCCACCCTGAAACGCACATAATTTCTTTAACTAGTGTAGGTTTTTCACAAAAGAATGTGAGTTGCAAGGTGTCCACTCTACCCATTCTTAAAGACTTGTGAGCTAGGTAATTCGTTTATACTTGACTTAATAAATAATCCATTCTAGTACACCTGTATGTTACTAAATCGGTGAATGAAGTAAAATCGAAATAGTTTCTTCAGCATTTAAATTGGGTTTTTTACTCAGCATAAGTTTGCCGTAAATAAGTAACGACTGGACGTATTAAAAAACACCACGGAATATCTTATTTGATCAACGCACATGCTCTTCATATATTTATCATAAGTTCTGGTACATGCTAACATAGTTAAAGTTTGTGTTATGAAATAAAGCAACAGAGTCTTTCCAGATTTCTCAATTGTTTAAAATATGTAAACAAATATTCTATGTGAATCAAAATGTCCATTTGTTAACAGACTGAGTGCATAAGAAGCAGAAATTTTAACATCTCAGGGATAACGTCTGTTTGAACAACAAGGTCATATCAGGACAGGCCTGACCGCGATCGAACCACAATCTCCATATTCGTAGTCAAAAGCGCTAACCACGAAAATACCCAGGACTGGCCAATGTCAAGGACACTAAGCATTTCCTTTCCATTTTTACAATACTTTCAATTTTGAGAACTCTGTTGTTATTCTTTATATCAATGTACATTACACTTCATAATTTGATAGACACTGATGTAACAGGTACTCTAGTCAGAATGTCCTGAATTTGTCTCGATAATTAATTATTCTTTTTTTCTGTCAATGCTAGGAAATTTTCTTTCTATACTTGTATAGATACAAAAAGGACTTCATCGCGTCACTGCTCATCAGTGGGGAGAAAGAAATGTTAGCATTATAAGCTTTTCTCATCTTATCACAAGTAACATTTCCTAATATTTTCATAAACATTATTCAAGAACTGCACTTTAGATTACAAACAATTATTAAAATGTACGAAAAATTAATCTTTACGATATCGATGTATCAATATTTTTCTGTCGATCGATTATCGATACGGATTTGAAAAAAAATCGATAATTTTGTCTAATAATTTAATGTCTAGAAATGACGAAAATTCACCTGAAACAAAAACGGAAGTAGGTGCCCTGTCAAAAGGACATGTCTAAAACTGCCGTCGTCACTTAATGGATGACTTCACTAAGGAGGCTGCATTTGAACTTCAGAAGGCAACATTAAAACAAATTCCTTTGGGTAGAAGATGGAATCTTAATAAAAAAAGGCAACAAATTTTGAAATTATTTGTAAATAATAAATGATTCTGATAGATCTAAATCATTACAACTATCTGGGGATCTGAGGGTCATCATCACAAATGTGTATATTTTAGTCTGTGCCCGTATCTAAGCGAGACACATGAAAATGGCCGCAAGCATTAAAATTGTTGACAAGAAAAGGGGAAAAGTGCTAAATAAAGTCCCGTGTGGGAACTTTTTGGTTTTGTTTAGGAAAAGGGGGTCTTCAACACAAAATGTGTCGGGTGTAAGATTTGCCACATGACCATGCCGTTTAGCGGCAATGCAACAAACTTAAGATCACATCTTGATATCGTAAATATTAGGACAAGGTTAAACATCTGTCAACTACGCCGGTGCCACATCTTGATATCGTAAATATTAGGACAAGGTTAAACATCTGTCAACTACGCCGGTGCCAGCACTGATTGTAAGTTTATATGAACACAGTATTATCTGTACAGTTGTAAATAATAAAACAAAGTCTTTAAAAAGTAGCTATCTATAAACTTGAGTCACAGGAACTTGATTTTCTATGAATAAATAAGAAATATATCTTCAAATATACACAGTGTTTATTTATAATATGGGGGAGGGGGGCGGGGGTATATTTGAAGTTACATTTCTTATATATTGATGGAATATCAAGTCCTGTGCTTGTTTATAGATAGCTACTTTTTAAAGACTTTGTTTTATTATTTACAACTGTACAGATAATACTGTGTTCATATAAACTTACAATCAGTGCTGGCACCGGCGTAGTTGACAGATGTTTAACCTTGTCCTAATATTTACGATATCAAGATGTGGCACCGGCGTAGTTGACAGATGTTTAACCTTGTCCTAATATTTACGATATCAAGATGTGATCTTAAGTTTGTTGCATTGCCGCTAAACGGCATGGTCATGTGGCAAATCTTACACCCGACACATTTTGTGTTGAAGACCCCCTTTTCCTAAACAAAACCAAAAAGTTCCCACACGGGACTTTATTTAGCACTTTTCCCCTTTTCTTGTCAACAATTTTAATGCTTGCGGCCATTTTCATGTGTCTCGCTTAGATACGGGCACAGACTAAAATATACACATTTGTGATGATGACCCTCAGATCCCCAGATAGTTGTAATGATTTAGATCTATCAGAATCATTTATTATTTACAAATAATTTCAAAATTTGTTGCCTTTTTTTATTAAGATTCCACCTTCTACCCAAAGGAATTTGTTTTAATGTTGCCTTCTGAAGTTCGAATGCAGCCTCCTTAGTGAAGTCATCCATTAAGTAACAACGGCAGTTTTAGGCATGTCCTTTTGACAGGGCACCTACTTCCGTTTTTGTTTCAGGTGAATTTTCGTCATTTCTAGACATTAAATTATTAGACAAAATTATCATTTTTTTCAAATCCGTATCGATAATCGATCGACAGAAAAATATCATTGATACATCGATATCGTTTCTATCGATGCCAGCTCTACTGGATATTACAGTTTCAGAAAGAATTTAACTGTTCACACGGTTTATCAAACTGTGCAGTAGTATGAAATGTTTGTTTACGAACCTCCGAGAAATTCTAAAGCAAGCATTTTGTATTTTACTTTTGTGATGGCTATATTTTCATTTCATCGACATTTCCTTATCATCTCACAGATTTCGTGAATTCGCCCATACTCAAAGATCATATCTGACAATGTGATTTATCACCACAATAATACCATTTTATAGAAGTTGTAAAGTAATTGAAATAAAAACTGTAAAGAAATTGGACATACCTGTGAAGATAATGTATATGAAGAGATAAGAAATCGATTTATCCATATCAACATCTAAGTAACTGATATATTAAACATAATGTCTTCATATTTAATATATTCTAAGTCCTGTATTGGCCTTGACTTAGCTCCCTTTTTACTTGTAATCACGTTTAAACTACTAAAGTATTTCAAAGTATGATTAAGGTATTTGTGTAGCTTAGAGAGATAACATTGTGAACAATGTATGACTAAATGATCTTGGTTAATCAGATGTTTGTAAATGTATTCCGAAAATAATGGAAATGAGTAGACTTTTATAAGTAGAAGTTGACAATAAAATAAAAGAATGCTTAGAATGTCATCAGATAGAAAAAAAAACACGATTTATACACAAAATGGAGCTAGGTTGCAATTAATTTAAATGGCTGTCCCCCGAAGATCAAGAATGAATTAATTTCTGATAATTTAAGATATTCATTATCGTTTAATATTTTAGTTAGTATAAATCAGTCACTATAGGATAGATACATTGCCATTTAAATTGATACGTTTAATTTGATTCTGATTCTTTTCCCATATTGACAGTTAAGTCAGACTAGTATTTTATGACCAGTCCGTTATCTAGACCATTCTTTTGCTTTTTGATTGTTCAAATACAAATTGTTTGAAAACAATAACTTTCACATATGTTCAGGTTATTCATATAAAGTAAATTTAATATTTTTAGAAAGAATTTAATGATATTGGAATTGATAAATAATGATAGTATTTTCTCTTCTTTTCATATCTTTGCTTTAGATATGGCGACATTTTTATGTCCCCGGAGGAAGCATATTATTTTTGGTCTGTCTGTCTGTTTGTTTGTCTGTCTGCCCGTTTGTCACAAAACTTTAACCTTGACCGTAACACGGAAGTCCTTCCACCTACAGTCTCCAGACTTCACAGGTGCATGCACCTTGCTCTACCCGCCAGACCCACTAAAGGGTCCCGGGGTCAAAGCTCAGTGCCCTCACACCCGTCCCCGGGGGTGTGCATAGCGTTCATTTGAACGTAGCGCTTGTTTTAGGTTTGTAAAGTGGAATAAATGCCACTGAGGCAACTTGGGGTTTCGTCAGCCAGTGCATTTTCTGTTGCAAGCTGGGGTCCGTTTTGCACGCTTGACCTTACGACTGTCTACTATATCAAAAGACTAAAATAAACCTAAGACTGTTGATAAGACGGGCCTTTGTAGTCTGACTCTTTGATATTATAGTGATCTTGATTCGTGTGACTTTGAGCGATGATAAAAGTGCAAAACTTTTCTGGAAGCGTACCAATAGAATAGAAATACATACAGGGATGGAAACTCAAAAAAAGTTTTCTGACGCCACCTGCCATTTTCCCAAGACATATCATACACAGTATGAATGAATTTTTCAAAAACAAGAAATCAAAAAATGGCGGCATTTTTAGCTTTATCTCTGTAATGAATATTTTCCGATCATTTGCAGTTTATTCATCGTAGTTTCCGGTCTTTTATATGACCGACACCCACTTAAATCTTCAGGTTGTTTTTAGGTTGAGGGTTTTTTGCAGGATACAGCAAACGTCATACTGATATTCTAGAGAAACTTCCGGTTCTTTAACGTTACCATTTAACTACTGATCCGTCAATGACTGTAATCAGGTTTTGTGTGCCTGTACATTTGACCTTAAAACACCGCTAAGGGAGATTACTTAAAGTTGACTGAAAAAAATCAAATGGTAGGAGTTATTTCCCTCAAGTCGACTCGATTACTTTAAAGATAGATATATCAAAGTCGGCAAAAAGATTTAATATGTCGGGTCCCTTTATATATGATGCCATAAAAAAGCAGGAAGTGTCTCTGATAATGGCTTACAATAAATAATCCGAACTTTTTCTATGTGTTAGGTGCTTTTCTGGACTGTTTGTATCAAATAGATGTTGTCTGATTTTTTTATTATGTTCACAATACTCTGGTCCAATTTCTTTATTTAAAGATACCTTTAAGTAGTTATGTGCCTGTTAAAAGGGACAGCAGTGGTACGGTAAATTGCATGAGTCACAACTGTGCAATATTCACTTTGCATCGCTTTAAAGGAAGATTACTCTCTTAGTGGGATGTCATTCATTTAACATCGCTGTCTAAGGGATGACCATATACAACCTTCCAACCTGAAAATTAAGTAATAAGTGCTTTGTCTCTTACTTAAGACATCGGAACATCAAAGAAAGTAACGCAAACTTAAGTGAAAATATGACTATAAGAGATCTTTCCCGTTAAAAAGGATGGCATCGCAAAAGGGAGATAACTCGAACTGTATCTTGAAACCAGTCGGAACAAACAGCTATGGTTGACAAAAATAGAGGGTTGTGGCTATACAAGTGACTAAAAGAAGGGGCAACTTTACTTTATGCAGCAATGACGAATTTTCTGGCCTAAATGTTTCTGGTTTGTAAAAGTTCGTAATAAAAAAACTGCAAACAGTATTTCTACCATAACGTATAAATCACTTTTGTTATTATACTTCATTTTGAGACAATGAAATTTAATGAGTCAAATTTGTTGCAAGTGGTCAAAACTTCCAACAAACATTTCATTACGTGTTCTTTTTTTCTAATAGTAATAAAGATTTGCAAGGGAAGTAACTTATTGAAATGCATTTGAGAAAAAAAAATGTGTATTTACAGCAAACCCTGTTCCGGACTTGGCAGTGAGACACGTGCACACATTCCTTTAGTGTGACGCGGGATGAATTATATCCTATACAGAAAGTAAAAAATTAATTTTTTAAAATAACAATTACTTTTCTTTTGGACTTTTGTCTAACGCTGGTATGGTCAAATACGCTAATTAGTACATAAATCCAGTAAAAACGCCAAGGGTCGATGTATAAGGCTTTCTATCCTTTTATCTATTCTCGCAAATGAAAGAATGACAAGTAATAAATCTGAAGAAAAAATGTCTCATAATTGTCCTTGTGTGATTTTCAAGTTTAGATTTTAGTGGAAGATTTCATTTAAATATAAGTTTACTTAGATATGTATCGATTTGAAATTCTACTAGCATAATCATCTATGCATACGTTTTGACTTTTCGACCTTATAATCGGATAAACTGGGCTTTTAAACGCGACCTTTGTAAATTGAAACGAATCCGTTTGGTAGTTTAATCAATACAGACTAATTGTTAATTTAAGTTTTATGTTTCAGCCTATCTATGTTTGCCCATAAATGTTCTGCATATAATAGTGTGAAAAACTTAAAAGATTGTACTATGAATGAAATATTTGCGCAGATTTGAATAGAGTTTAAAAATGCAAATATATCTATTGTGAGATAAATGTTTGTTAAGTGGCCGGTATGCTTGAGTGTAAGGTATATTAAAAGGAACGTAACCATATATAAGGATCTGCCACTAAGCCTTATTGAGTGGTATACGAGAAAATGTTTACATAAAATTAACGTTATCGATACAAGAACTGGTGATAAAAATCTAGTTAACTCTATGTACAAAGTAAACTTTAAAACTTAAAGTAACATATTTGTCATTGTGAACGGAAGAATTGAAGTAAATTTGATATAAATCAAATTGAAATCAATGTATCAGAACTTCAGATGACGGATTATCAAAATCGTGCGCAAGATAGAGGAGGCATTTATTTGATAATGAGTTCATGTCACACTGGAAGTTTGTGTGTGCGACTGTTCACGGCGTGACCTTATAAGGATAAGGTAAGTCCATTTATATTATATTAATCTTAATATGTTATCCAAATTGAACAGAACTTGCAAAACTTTGAGGTACTATAGTTACAAATGTAAAATATAAATGCGGACTTAAATTTTAACCTTGTCGTAAGTCGTTGTAAAATATAACGTTATTATAAGCTAAAAATAAAATAAAATAAATATTGAGAATTATATGACACTGTACTGATAATTCAATTCCTTATTAATACGAATCTTTAGAAATAATAAGAAAAACAGCAGACGGACTGTTTTATTTTACTACGAATCAGAGAATCATTGGACAAATCTGTACTGTTACAGTGGCAACCCTTACATATAATAAAATATCTGCCCACTTAATCGCAAAAGTAATTATATAAAAAACAAACTGCGAATCACCTTAAGTGTTGCAAGATTCCCACAGAACTGAACGAAAATAACGCGAATCCATGAAAAAATTACAAAATTTTAAAACGAATCAATAAGATGTAACCGAATTATAGCTGTTATAATGTAAATGTAGAGAGAATACACATAATAATAAAGAAATAAGAAACGTAAACCAGGTATATTCTCACTTAGATCTGGGTCTTAATATACCAAGTTTAGACATTTTCTTTTTTGACCTTGCAGCAGACGTCAAGAACGGTTAACCGCAAACGCAAAATGTTTTTAACTGAAATATTAATTAGGAGGGCTGAAAATTTTCTTTTAAATCAAATTCAATATAGCATGTTTTTTTCTTCATAATATGCCTATACTAAACCACTCAGGGATATGCTATTTGCATTTTGTTCAAAAGATGTTGAATAAGGTGATTTTGCTAAGTAAACAGACATAAATTTTCAAGTTTTGCATTCATGTGATTTTCATAGATTTATTTCACCAATTTATCAAACACGGAGGTGTTAAAGTTAGCAGTCGCAATTATGTATATATTCATATTTTGCACTGGCCGATTTCGCAAGATCGCTGACTTAAAAGAACTGATTTTTTAAAAGGTCGATAAATATGGGTTTGAGACCCACTGTCGGCATGAAGTTTTAAATAGCGAAGCTTTTGTTCTGATCATGTAAGGTACTATTATTTTGCCAAATGTTTCTGTTTTGACGTCACACCTCTGTCGTAGCTTTTATCAACAATATGTCACATTACTATGTAGTCTGAACATGTTTTTTTTTCAATTATCCCTGTTCATCCTGCCTTATAGGAGGAATATAATGTTAATACCGGCCAGTAAATGATTTACAACATGTGCAGTAATTATTTAAGATAAAATGTTCTTAACTTAGAAAAGCAAAGTGTTCATTTCTGGGACATATTCATCTGCAATTACAACACAGAAAAAGAGAAGTTTTCTCTAATAAACCATTGTATCGTTTAACTTAAGGTCAGTTTCTAACTTGAAAGCCATATGCCAACTTTACTTCCGCATTTGTATATCAATGTGGTTTTTTATTTCATGCTGTAGAAGGGAGATATTCATGGCAAGTGCGTTTCACTTCATACAAAATACAAAGCTGTTCAAAGAATGACTGTGCGCTTTACACCGCACTTGTCATCAAATATTTATTTTTAGCTAAAAGCGATTGAGGTTAATCTTGAACATATAATGTATTTAGTTAAACGAAACAAAAGAGATTGCTTAAAACAGAACTTATTTGAAACTGAAGATTTACTTTTTAATTTGGCATATGAATGATTTTGAATGTTTTAAACTGTACATTTAAGTCATATGTATGTGAATGTTTTTGTACATTTATTTTAAATTGTACATGTGAATGTTTTTGAACGTTTTAAAGTGACATTTATTTTAAATTGTACATGTGGATGTCTTTGAACGTTTTAAAGTGCACATTTATTTTAAATTGTACATGTGAATGTTTTTGAACGTTTTAAAGTGTATATTTATTCTAAATTGAATCTTTTTGAACGAGATATGTCAACAGAAAACTATACAGTAACAACTGCTGTTTACAGATATTTAAACCTTTTCATGGACAAGTGTTGAAATAAATGATTTGGTTCAATATATTGTAAACCCCAAACGTCTTACGGTAATCCGTTAAGCATATATTATAACGATTAATAAATCACAAGCAAACATCAACTTTGACAAACAGGTTTTCAAGTGTTTAAGTTTATATACGTATCAAAGTTGCAGGGGGGTTTGGTAGATAATGTGTCATTATTAAATGGAAAATATAATGTGCACGCTATTATCTATATTCTTGTTATAAATAGGATAAGGTTATGTAAATCAAAGACACTCGCTCTTAAAATATCTTCTTTTTTGGGATTAAAAAGATTGAAACTTAATGCCGAAGATAGGGCGTCTATTGGAGATTAGAGATTGTATCATGTAGATTAGAAATGTAACAAGTCAAGGATTTTCTTTTGTCAAAAAGTAACAAGTTATTGACATTATGGCTGATACGGGGAGGATAAACTTACATTTTTCCAATTTTATTATCAATATTGTTTGATAACGGTTTCACGAGAAGATATAATTTCAAATTTGTGCTGAAAACGAATATAATTAAAATACCAGCGTTCTTATAATATCGTTTGATAACGATTTTTTTATAAAAAAATATTATTAAAGTACAAACGCACGTCCTTTACCTGTAACGCCCTTCAGTGGGCCATATATTCTGACCTTCTATGTTTATCAGAAGTTGTGGTTTATTCTGTAATGATATCAAAATTGTGGGGTCATGTTTCACTTCTCTAGAACTAGTGATTCATTTATTTATGTATTTATTTAGTTATTTGTTTATTATTTCCATCTGAAATTAAACATCAAACATTAAAAAAGAACTTTTTTGTACATATTTCAAAGCTCCCTCTCTTCACCTCAGAGTCATTATATCGTAAATATGGCAGGTTTTTCGCAACACCGCTTAAAACTGAATTAAATGACAATGCTTTTGTAATCGCTGATAAAAACAATATAAGTAAGTAAGTAAGTAAGTAAGAAAGTAATATTTTATTATAGTGTCATGTACATCATATAATTACATACAGTTTACGCAAAAATAACAAGTACCCGGCCCAGCGGGCCTATATGACACCTTACGATGAAATGTTACTTAACAATTAACGTGGTTATATGTTTTGAACGTTATCACTCATTATATAGTCTGATATGGTAAATATTTTCACAATGGACAATATAGTGACAAATTTATTAATCCTAGAGACGATGTTTGAGTATAAACATACTGTAAATATATTTTGAATATTAAAATAATGTAGAGAGATGAAGCACATAAAACTTTTCTTAACAGTGCACAATGTTGTATTAAAGTAATAATTCATGAAGGATATATGAACATATCGTTTTCGTTATCTAATGCAATCTCATAACAGTTCTGAAAATAGTGAAAAAGGGGATACATGTATATTTGATTCTCAATTATGAATTGAATTATATAATATATGATTTTATGTACATATGGATACATATATAGACACAGATACTTTGTACATGTATACACGTACATTAAACATAACAACATTTATCACAAAACTTTAGCTATATATCACAGTGGCCTGTTTTAATATATATATGTCAATTGATTTTTGTAAATTCTGCTTAAAATGGCTAGCAATGGGGCGTTGTCGGTTGCAATTTAGGCGTAGAGACGACAGGAAAACATTGCATTATATAATCCGATACGTGACATCGTTATGTACTTTTGAAAAAAATCAATAAAACACCCGCCCTCTTTAAGAATTAGTACTGTACACTTTACTAGAAACTAGCCTAATCTGGGCGGACAAAACCTCATCAATTTTTCGTCATTGCTAAGTGATTATAACAATATAACAACCTAAATTACGTCACAAAATAATCTTTAAGTATATTTTTTGTTGAAACAACACGAAAACCTTTGCAATAATATAAGCTGTTATATCTATGAAAAAAATATTTATGTTAGATTCTCACGTGTGTTTCTAAACAGGTTATTGGACAGGATATATATAATCTTAGTTGTTGGGACTTTGTTAGTTGGGATAAACGGTGATTATAATGATAATAATAAGTGAAAATAGCATTCTTTATTTTTCGTAATTAATAGTATCCCAAAAGTCACAGAAGTCATCCCTGTATGTGTCAATAACCTCATCTTTCGGTGTAATTAAGAACATCGTTGACTTCTTCGTACTCTCATATTCATAACTTGGCCATTTTATATCTGGCATAGATTTTCCTATGTTCGGATTGCCCGTATGAGCAAAATTTGTCCAGTATGTCATTAGTGACGTAGAAAGTTGTTTTTCCCCTTCAGTAATATTTCTGCCAATAAAATTGCCGAAAAGATAAGGCAGTTCCGCGGCATGACACACATGACCTTCACAAAAAGAATGGTCCCCGGATGGATTCGGATACTCCGCCGCATGGTCAAAGACATATCTGTACGTTTCCATATTGTCCTTCACTCGCAATCTACTCACATTTCTAGTGAAGCAGGTAAATAGGTAGTCTGTTGCTACCTGACTTAGTAAGTCCCGAAAGTCTTTCATTCCGGCCGGCAGTGGATATTTCTTGTTAATTTCAAAGAAATGTGAAGGTTTGAAGATGCCTAGTGCTGCCTCGCATAAAATGGGTGGCATTGACGTGTTCAGAAGACCGTGAATGAACATTCTACCCTCCTCTTTAAGTGTTCAGATAACGGTTGGAATGTTTCTGACTTTGTTTTCACGGAGAGCTGCCATTGGTTGATATGGATTTTCTTTCGTGTCGATGATTGGTGCAACTGGTTCAAAATAATTAATGACTTTGAATGACGTCAGACTTAGCATGGACTTTTCTTGAGCTTCATCAATTTCTTCTGCTGTTTTGGATCTTAAGCATTTCACATCCCCTAAGAAACAAACGCTAAGAAAGTAAATCGAGTTGGCCACGCCCAAGGCTTGGAGCTTTGTCCGGTACGGTATGCCGAAAGGTGCACTCTGTACAGCTGTACGGTGGAAAAGTCCATCAGATTTTTGGTGATAACATGTGGATGAATACAGACTGCGCCCCGGTACTTTCTCCAAACAGCATTACCTATGAATAGAGTTTGTAAAATAACAGAAGCAAAAACTCAGATTCTCTTTCTTCTAATAAATCTGAAATGATTTATACCATGTAATTTGAACTATTTCGTCATAAAATATACCCAACCCAATTGTAGATGCATCGATGTTAATACACCAAACACCACTGGAACCTGATTCGATATTCACGATTAATGTTTTTGACACAACCTCTTTTAAATCATTTTTTAACTGAGATGGAAGGACTATGAGATAATTCGACCAATAACAGACACTGAGCTTTGAACATATTGTACTCACGACATACTGAGCAGTAGGCAAACGCTCTGCCCACTTAGACTGTTATTTTGTCAGCAAACTTAGAACAGTCTTATCAGGAAAGGAGTACAGCATTTCTCAAATAGTCCAAGATTTTAAAACATTCACCTTCTCTGGATCACCTCCAAAATATTGTATGTTGTCTCTGACCCATTCAAGCGCCAGTCTCTGATCTTGTATACCGTAGTTACCATGGCAGTCTTCCGAACGTTCCCCGGTATACAAAAAGCCTAACAAACCTATAGCATTATAAAACAATGTTGCTTACCACAAAAAGTCAGTTTGTAGTGGGCCGCATGGTATAATAATAAAGAACTAAACTGATTGTTTATCAAGAGATCGCGGGTTCAATCATATTATGGGCAGCCAGTCTGAATGAACTTATAAAGGTAGTAGAATCAAAATAATAGAACGCGACAGGTACTGTTTCGTTAACGACATCTTGTAAAATACAGAAGAGTTCCGCTATAAAGGCTACTTCAAATGTTTCAAAATAACGCGGAAATCAGACCTTTTGAAGAATGAATGTCTAAAATTAATAACAAAAAACAGTCCGCTGTAAGACTGATTTATTTTCAAAACCACTTTTCCACTTGTCTTAGCAGAACTTGTATCTGATAAACATCTTCATATCTTATAAAGTCTACATAATCAAATTACCTAGCTTTAGAATATCCACAAGGAATAACGTTACTTATGGAGATCAAAACGTTGTATATCGCTTGGGCTTCAGTTTTAATAACTTAGGTATACTTAAGAGTTACCTATCCTGTAAGCAACTGTCACAAGAATGACGTCACCAAGGTTGACAATATTGTTGCCGTCATAAACTGGTGCTGATGAATAACCCCATTTGAATGCACCACCATGGAGAAACACCATCACTGGATATTTAGTGTCATTTTTGGCCGCAAGCGGCGTCCAGACGTTCAAATATAAACAGTCCTCCGACGTATGGATAAGAAAAAATGCTTTGCACAACGGCAGTTTGCTGTTTATTCGAGTTGTGTTGCGTTTTGTCAGACATCCAACTACTATAAGACAGATAGAATAGTCGTGTTGAAAAGGATTACTCAATGAATTTCAAGGAATTGAAAATACAATACCGTTCCGGTTTAAATTATTTTAGAAAGAAAAAAGAAGATACCAAAACATTACACAACGAACAATGTTCAGCATATAAACTACCATTCTGAATATTTCGATAAAGGAAGATCTTAAACTAACTCAAAATAACCAAGACATGATAGGGAGCATACCTTGTCCGGACAGCCACTATCTGGTAAATATTTCGTACAGTATTTCTGCGGGCATCCGGGTGGAAGTTCCGTAGCATCGAAAATATCCGACCAAGGATCGGGGGTTTCCGGAGAGCGCCATCTATTTATAAAAAACTGACTTGATTTCTTACTTTATTGGGAAGAACTTGTTTTCTGCATCTTGAAACTGCTATACTGACATCCTAACGTATCAAATTGATCAATATGACACGTATGCAAAATGACCAAGAATTTGTAACAGAGTTACCAATTTCCCCCGCCTAAAGGAAGTTTAACATGAAGCACACAACTGAACTATTTAAAAAGTTTGAGGTATGGAGCTTGACTTTCAGTGCAAAATTTTGATAAATGCTAGATGTGCACATGCAACAATAAATTCATTATAGAAATAAAATGAAATAACTCGTGTGTATGTATCAACAGATATACATTTGTGTAGCTTTTATCACTATTTCAAACCACAATTACAAAATCAGTACAAACCATTTAGAAGACATATATAATAGTCAGGAAATGGTCTGTGTAAGAAACTGGAATCACTGTACTAGTGCACTGTATGTTATCAGATGCGAAAATCAGGTCCAATGTTCTTCCCAACTGATTAGTTGGCTTTTCTACATATTGTCGAAGTCCATTATCATGGCAAAACTTAATCACATCTGGATCATTAGGCATCAAGTTAAAGTCTCCACCGAGTATAATATTATGCGACTTAGGTATAGGATTGACGGCAGATGAGAAGAGAGTGAAAAACACATTTTTGTTGAACTGAGGTGGTCTGTAAGTAACAGTTATGAGAAAGTTTCTACCTTGGTCTGAAACTTTTCTAGACATAAACTGGAGGGAACTGTTATTTTCAAAATCAGTTGACTCTCTTTTGATGAACATTGCTAGACCATGTTGCGTCGGCTTAAAGTATCCGCAGAATCCTTCTAAAGAACATTGTTCTGCAGTGTGAGTTTCTGTCAAGCAAAGATCATTCAATCTGGAAATATGTCTTTAGGCAACCAAGTCTGACAGGTGGGCTTTAAGGGAACGAATGTTGTGAAAACCTATGTGCACACTTGCATTAGGAACTAAGTTTTCGAATGGATGTTCCCAACTGAAAGTACGGTGCTCACACAGCCTGTCCATTTCTACTACAGCCGACTTGTTAACTTTGATTTTGTCTGCAGTAAAATTGACTAACTTCAAACCATCAAGTGACGTCGCTCTGCCGAGCTTTGTATATGCATGACCCTGCATGACAGACGTCATGTTTGGAGGTAGTTCAAGGTTTGCAATACAGTGTGTGTAGGTACTTTCCTGAGATTTGTGAGCAGTTAAGCCAACTGCTAAAACTAAAGGGTACATTGTTCTCTCGACGAGTAAGAATGTAACAGTGACGGCGTGGATTGGTACACAATCTCTTCAATGTTAAGGGCTTCTCTTTTTACTCTCTCTGCCAATGCTTGGATCAGAAAACCTTAAAAGCAATGTTCCTTTTAATGGCTTTTGTTCAACAATGCTTATGAATTAAACTTTTCCAACAACACAATTTACTAGACGGTCAGGAAGATCAATATTCTTTGTGATCATGACAGTAGCTCCAACAGCTATAGTTAGAGTAGACGATAATCCCCTTGTTGAGTATATCTGAGTGGTTGTTATTTGTACTAGAACATTCTGAATCTATTGAATGTATAGTTATCTTTCCAGGTAAATCTTCTATCATTTGATTATTGTATGTTCCTGCTTGATCATTAGTTAAAAACATATTGACTGTGTCATGTGGAAATGGATCAGTTGGAGTATTTTGTAGCTCTTGCAAATTCACAATATCTTCATCAATGAAGTCACCTGTCCTTACACGAGAAAGTATGGCTTCAAATTCTGAGTCACCCTTCTGTCTAACAGTATCAGTAAGCTCATGTAACTGAAAGTAACAAGTCCATTATGAACCGGCCAAAGCTTCGTAACCAGCTGTTGAGGGTTTGAATACTGGTGTGTCTCCAACAGAGTTCAGTTGTAGCAGGTCACCAACAGCTGAGATCACCACACCAGCAAATGGAGTGTTGTAATCTTGAAAGATGTCTTGTAAGGCAAGATGGAGGTTCCGTAAATTCTGTGATCCAAACATTGAGATTTCATCAGCAGTTATGAGTTTTATATTTGCATAAAATGACCGCATCTTGTTCAGTCTTTCAGATCCAGTTTTTTATATTCAGATGATTTTGAAACTTTGGTTTTAATTGGTAGTGCACACGCTGAATGAAGAGTTGCCCCACTGATTATACCTTTAGCTGCTTTACCAGTTGAAGCTGTTAACAAATCTGTTGGTTGATCAGGATTCTGGCCTGGAGTATTCAGAGCTCTTGTCAGTCCCTGATAGATCGTATTAACTAGATGGGACCTACCAACAACTCCACTCCCACTTGCGGAGTTATTCTCTGGATAAGAAAATACAGACCATGTTAACATTCGACGTCTTAGTGTGACCTTGATCTTGGTGGTAGGGATCTGGGTGTTGCGCTTGACACGTCGTCTTATTATGGTGAACATTTGTGCCAAGTTATTTCAAAATCCCTTGATGGATGAAAAAGTTTTTGATCTCCAAGTGTGACCTTGACCTTGGTGACAGGGGTCTGGGTGTTGCGCTTGACACGTCGTCTTATTATTGTGAACATTTGTGCCAAGTTATTTCAAAATCCCTTGATGGATGAAAAAAGTTATGAACCAGACACGAAATATACGCTCCAACAGACAATGTTAACCTTTGATCTCCAAGTGTGACCTTGACCTTGGTGACAGGGGTCTGGGTGTTGCGCTTGACACGTCGCTTATTATTGTGAACATTTGTGCCAAGTTATTTCAAAATTTATCTTGATGAATGGCTTAGTTATGGACCGGACACAAAGTGTGACGGACGGACAGACGGACGGAGTCCATTTTTATATCACCCTTTTTTCTTCGAAAAAGCGAGGGACAAAATGACCGTAATTCTAGATCCGAAAGAGTTTATTTTTCTCTTGAATGAAATTAACATTTATGAAACTTCTGTCGTTATGATTTGTCAGCAGACATTTACATAAAAGAGAAAGCTTTACCTTAAATCACCGACTGGCGGTTTTGCAAACGGTATTCCATGAAACTGTAACGCCTTGTCTGTCCTTGTTCCACGCACTTGTCCATTTTTAGTTCGCACTTTTACGTCACTACTGACGTAATGCGCTATTATTATAAAGCAAAAGAGAATATTGCCCCGGAATATATCCATCTTAATTGATTTCGACTCCAGTTTTTCATATATCGACAGAGCACAGCTATTTTGACCCTGGACGATTTTCGATTTTACCTCAGTAGATAAGGGAAATGATTTAAAGCTCTTGTGTCTGTACTTTATACTTAGACTTAAAATGTACTTAAATAAACATACACATCAATAAAATCACTTTAATCTTTTTATATGTGTTTATTTTTGTTTTATTCATTTTAATAACTTAAACCGTTCAAACGAAAGCAACCTTTTTATGTAAAAATAATGGATTTTAGTTTAGCCTGTGTTGTTCAAGAAATATATAGACGGAAGGATAAATACAAGCTGGACTTTAAGGAGCTGTATACAGCACTTAACAGCAAAGTTTGGGTTCTTTTTATACGCTGCGGAAAATAGTCAAACAATATAGAAGATGTTTTGTGATACATATGATTTTTGACTGTCATAAATTTGTTCAAAATCGACAACATTGGAATATGAACATATTTGATCATTTCAAGGAATTCACGTTTTACAACAGAATTTGCGGACATTTTTGCGACCTATCCAGCATCTCTGATATCGGCCTAAATGATTAAACAATGTAAGTGCAAAAAAAAAATATTTTGGATAATAAAATAATCAACTGACAAATGAAGGAAAAATACACATTTCCATGTAAAAATACCAATAAATCACAAAAATGCGATCTCCAACAAAGAAATGTGTTTAATTTTTTTTCAGTTTCCACATATCCCTATACGAGAAGGTGACTTTTTCAGACGTCACTCGTTAAATGTGTAATATTTTAAACAGCAGAGAAAAATAATTGAATAACTGTGAACTCATTATATACATAAAAAGTTTTAGTTAAGTCAAGAAATAAATATGTGAAAATGATGTATCTCTGACGTGTTAACTGGGAAAGAGAAAATGATGTGGTCATTAGATTAATTCTTTTGAGTAATGACGAAACCTTAGTCAAGTTTTTGGCAAGTCTGGTTAATCGTCCACCGATGGCTGAGACTTGAATTTTCAAGCAATATTCCATTTGTCGCTCTTCGATTATTGCTAGGTTTGCCGTTAAGATTCTAATACCTTCGTTTCCATCACGTTGAATTTTTATTTTCTACTTCAAGTAACAGCTGCGTTTATTAT
This sequence comes from Cyclina sinensis, assembly GCA_012932295.1. Taxonomy (NCBI): domain Eukaryota; kingdom Metazoa; phylum Mollusca; class Bivalvia; order Venerida; family Veneridae; genus Cyclina; species Cyclina sinensis. The sequence continues at coordinate 27,099,168 of JAAONU010000017.1, forward strand.
CATGTTACGTCATTTATTTCAAGCATGACGTTTACCTCAACAAATATCACGGTGATAACACATCGTGCAGTATTCCCTGTAGGCTTTTCTCCCCTTGAGAAATATCTAGGAGTACATTAACGATTCCAGAAATAAGTATTATAAGCGAAAACTAATCCGTTAAAATGTCGCCGGCGACAAATTAACTAAAATTGTCACATGTCAATATCGGAAAAGTTCGGCTTTTTACCATTACTGGAGATGTGTTACGTCTCGACAAGATAATCCTACGGATATATGGTGCTCGATAAGTTAGTCCTAGCGAGACAAGCGAAATTTTAGTTAAAGTTAATACTAGTCCATCGACGGAAACCCACGTTCGATCCATTCCGTTTCACTCTATTTATCTACCGTGGGACAATTGGCTGGTAAAATTTCGTACTCATGAATAATTCATTACCTACTTTCATTGGTTTCCGCAAGATTTCCCTTGCGGAAACTCAGCCAATTACAATTTGCCTTCCGCGCCTATGTTTAAATCCTGGGAAATACGTCTATTTTAAGTAACTTGTCATTATGCCTACTCTCCACACTGAAGAGTGTCTTTTTGTAATGCGGCATCTCATTCGACGAAGAGTTACATCCCTTTGCTTATAAATATTCATGAAAACGAATAATCAGCAGTCAATTATCCCACGGTACATAATGTAGTTGTGCGGAATATGTACCGGGGGTCACCGACGATGATACTAGTCATAACCGTCAAAAAAACAAAAACAAAAACACAAATAAGAACTTGCTTAAAAACATTATCAAGACTCTATCTGCATGATTCATTTTTCATGGATGAAGATGTCATTGAGTTACATCAGGATTAAATAATCAAAACTATTTTATGACCCGCCGGCCTTAAATTGCTTCGGAAAATGCCGAACGCATTCTGTCAATTCAATATCCTTTAGTTTAAACATATTTTATTGCAACAAGGAATACATATACATAAGTTACATAATTACAAAGTTTGCAAAAGGGTTGGGCCACAAGTTCTACCAACATTATTATAATGGCCCTTCCCAGACAGTGGTTATTTATACACATATGGTGCCATAAAATTTACAATTCGGCAATAATTCTGTAATAAAATATCTTTATATTGATTATTGTCAAACAGAAAAGGAGCCAAAGAAAAGAAAACAAAAATAAAATGGAAGAGTTCTTGTCCCTGAGAAAATAACTGATCCATGCTAATTGTGATGCACATCGAATATTGCGATATTCTTAAAAACTTAAAAACGTCCAGTGTCACGGATAAATCCTTGTACATGTGAAAAAAGTATAGTATTTTCTTCACCACTTAAGCAGTCTTTACCAAAGAGCAGAGTTCGAATGCAAAGTGGGTGAAATTGTCTCGTTAGGGTTAATAATTTTCTTCTTTGAGTTGAGAATATAGGATATCTAAAAAAGTAGTGTTCGACGTCTTCAGTCGGATAACCACAGTTACAAGCGGGATCGGTTTTAAGATGATTTATGAATAAGTGAAAATTCTGATTACTGCACGCGTTTCCTAATCTAGCAAAAATCACATTAAATTAACGAGTACCAGGAAGGAAATACACTGGAACTTTTTGTTCTCGAAACAAGATTCTATGCAGTTTTGATTTGAACTCATTTAACGTTCGTGCACTACGAATAGAAACATCAAGTTCATTCCAGAGAGAAACAGCTGACGGTAAAAACGAGTTTGAAAAAATTTGAGTTCTCATATTTATAATTGAATATCTATCTTGAGTACTTAAGTTATATGGTACTGTTTCTTGAACAAGACTTGGCAACAAACCAATTAAGTAATCAGGAGCTGCATCATTATTCATTTTGTACATCGTAATTAATTTTTGGTATGTTCTTCTTTCGGATAATTTTACCTAACCTATTTCTTTATATAAATTGAAAAGCAAAACGGATCTTGATAGTTTTTCTAGATTTTCTTTTTCGTAATAAGTGCACCCATCCCATACAACTGAAGCGTATTCTAAAAAACGTCTTAAAAAAGAAATATATATTTGATTCAAAGATTTTCTTTTTAACGTAAACTTTAGCTTTCTCATAATTCGTAATATTTTTTATGCAGAATTTATTATTTGTTCTATATGTTTATGCCATTTACCGTCTTTACTATTAGTTAAACCAAGATGTTTGTGGTGCTCCACAAAAGCTACTGTACTGCCAGAAAAAAAGTAAAGTTGGATTCGACGCGCATGTATATGTAAAGAAGATGGCTTCAGTCTTATTAGGATTGTAATCTACAAGCCAGGTTTTAGACTATTTGTCGATTATCTCCCAATCATGATTGAGTATACTTCCGAGGTCATGTATATTAGAATCTGTACATGACAATGAAGTGTCATCTGCGAACAATCGTGCTATACTTTGTAAATTTTCAACTATATCGTTTACGTATACGAGGAAGAAAAGAGGGCTTAATACTGACCCTTGAGGTACACCAGCTTGTATTACTTGTAAATCTGAGAAAGAGGAACCCATAAAAACTTTCTGATGTCTACAATCTAAATAGTTACTTATCCATTTTAGTAAAACGCCATCAATACCATTTTGTTGTACATATAGTTTATACAGAAGACCTCTGTGCTAAACACGGTCAAATGCTTTAGATATGTCACAAAAAATAATACATGTATATACTTTTTGATCGAAAAACTCCACTATTTGGTTGTATATATCAATAATTTGGAAAACAGTTGAGTGTCCACCTAAAAACCGACTGCTTACAGTATATGAGGTTATTTGTAACTAGATGATAATAAATATATTTGTAAACGACTCGTTCTATCAGTTTTCCGACGCAACTTAAAAGAGCAATCGGTCTATAATTGTTGGTTAATGAAGTGTCTCCTTTTTAAATAGTGGCATTACAATTGCTAATTTCCAGTCTTCAGGATAAATTCCTTCATAGATCGACTTATTAAATAACATACATAAAGGTTTGCATACAGTATGAGACACCTGTTTGAGAACTTTATGACTGATCATGTCATCTCCCTCTGCTTTGTTAGGATCTCATATTTTAATAATGTCAATAATTTCTTGCTCAGAAATATAAATTGAAGATAATAGAGTACTTTATTTACTTATAAATTCAGGTAAAATTGAGGCTGAGTCATCGATTCTTGAAATAGCGGCGAAGTAATTGTTCAGACAATCTGCTTTTTCCTTGTCTGTGAAAAATAAAATGGAAGAGTTCTTGTCCATTGTCATTTAAAGTTTTTAACGGGGGTATTGTTTCCAAGTTTCTCTTAGTTTTCACGAGCTTTACGAGTTTTCCAATATTGTTACTATCAGTAGTGCTACAGTTTTCAACATTTCTTTCTAAATTAGCAAAAATCTGTTCTTGAGCATGTTTAATTAGGTTGTTTACTTTCTTTCTTAATTGTTTATACTTGTTCCAGTGAGTAATATTCTGCGTCTTTAAAGCCTTCGTTTCTGACGATCGCGTTTTCTTGAGTATAGTCATATCAGCCAGTCATACCAAAGTTTGTCTTTAGGTCGGACGGTAACATATTTAGACTGAATGTGTTTATTCATAAATTTAATTAATGTTTCCATAAACAATTTTACACCTTCATTAATTTCGAGGTAGTCGATGCAGTTCCAATTAAAATTAATTATGCTTTCATTAAGAGCATCATAGTTTGCCTTATTATACAGCCAAGTCTTCTGCTTAAAAACTTCCGATTTTATATCTTATGTCTTAATAAAAACACATGTAGTTTTATGGTCACTGATTTGATTCGGAACTGAGATCACATCACTATTCACGCACGACATAGAATCAGACAGGATAATTGGAACGATCTACCAGTTACCCGCGTTGGATGACATATTACATTGTTTAAATTATACAGCTGACAAATTCGTTTCAAATAACAATTAGTTTTTAACAGATCTTCGTTTATATCACTAAGCAGGACAATATTTGAGTTAGACTCCATTGCTTTTTCTATATATACTGAAAAGTTTCTCCAGAAAGAAACGTCCACATTTAGAGGCCGGTAAAAACAACGTACAATAAATTTAATATTTTTCGATACAATTTCTACTACAACTAGAAATGGTTTTTGATTGAACAAAAACATATGTCTCCCCCAGCCAGTTGCTGCAGGCAGTATTGAATCAGACAATTGTAAAAATTTGACATTTAACCTCCAAGTGTGACCTTGACCTTGAGACACCACACCCTCAAAGTGGGTTCTGCATGTCACCTTGATGAGGTGAACATCTGACCCAAGTTTCATAAAAATCCTTCAAGGGCTTTGAAGGATACAGAGCGGACACGATTTTGTGGCATTTGACATTTAACCTCCAAGTGTGACCTTGACCTTGAGACACCACACCCGCAAAGTAAGTTCTGCATGTCGCCTTGATGAGGTGAACATCTGACCCAAGTTTCATAAAAATCCTTCAAGGGCTTTGGAAGATACAGAGCGGACACGATTTTGTGACGGACAGACGGACGGACAGACAGACAACCGGGGAAAAACAATATGTCTCCCCCGATGAGGTGAACATCTGACCTAAGTTTCATAAAAATCCTTCAAGAGCTTTTGAAGATACAGAGCGGACACGATTTTGTGGCATTTGACATTTAACCTCCAAGTGTGACCTTGACCTTGAGACATCACACCCGCAAAGTGGGTTCTGCACGTCATCTTGATAAGGTGAACATCTGACCCAAGTTTCATAAAAATCCTTCAAAGGCTTTTGAAGATACAGAGCGGACACGATTTTGTGGCATTTGACATTTAACCTCCAAGTGTGACCTTGACCTTGAGACACCACACCCGCAGAGTGGGTTCTGCACGTCGTCTTGATGAAGTGAACATCTGACCCAAGTTTCATAAAAATCCTTCAAGGGCTTTGGAAGATACAGAGCGGACACGATTTTGTGACGGACAGACGGACGGACGGACGGACAACCAGGAGAAAAACAATATGTCTCCCCCATTTTTGGGGGGAGACATAATAACGTCAATTAAAGGGTGTTCTAAGTCAAGAAGTCTTTTAGAACTAAGCTTCTTTGAGACATCAACTAGTAAGCCACTTGAAAGGGCAGATGTATCTTTGCAAATATGCATAAATTGGCAATAATATACTATATTTTTGTTAATGGGCGGTATTATAACTTCAAATCCTCGCGAGAATTTAACACAAGACAGGTGACAGTTTGTAATTAGTCTCGCCTGTACTTCCTAGCGAGATTTTAAATTCTCGCTAGTTTATATGTTCATCTGGATTATTTTTTTGAAATCTCACCTGTCAGATAGCGATATTATACGTGACTCGAACGAGATTTCGTATGAAATATCCTATAAGATACCCTTGATACCATCAGCACAGTAATTTGTCTTTAGAAAACTATCTTTATGATAAAAAAAGTTCCAAATATCTTTTAGATATCATATATTGTCTTGCATTTTCTACAGCCACTTGTAGCCAAACTTCTTTGTTGTCTTTTCAATTACCTTGGATGTTAAAAATATTATTTAATGGTTTTGTCTTGAATTAGTATGCCTCTTTATGGATAAATCAATAAATCACCGGTATTTGTTATCCGAGTGTCTTATGGCCGACTCAATTTGATAACACTCAGTATCCTATTTGCACCTGAGAAACGGAAACCGCATACCGATTATACAAACATGGTGTTCATTGGTGTTTAACTTACGTTGTTGTTTAACATCTGCTTAAAAATAATTGATTTGGAGTACTTCAGTTCAGTACTTTTTTAAGTTAGTTTAAGTCAAAGACCTAAATTACCAATGGTCCAGAAAAAGCAGTTTTGAGATTAGCCCTTGGTTTCACGACTTGAATTCATAACGGTTTTTATTATCATAATGATTGTTATATCTTAAGACTTAAGCGTTTAAAAGAGCATGTGATAAATATTTGATGGTTGAAACCCATATGTTGAGTCTGGTTATCAATGAAATAAATTCAAACTCTTAAAAACGGTGTCATCTAGGCGGCCTACCAAAGCTGCTGATTTCATATCATTAGATCGCCAATATCAGGTCGTTTGGCCGCCAACTTCAGGTTGCTAGGCCGCCATGTTCATTGAGATGTCTTTGCTTCATTTTCAAGATAAATGTAACAGTAATTCACTTGTCGATTCAGTACCGTAATGTTCGGTCGGGGAGATATTCAGGGGAGATAATAAGGTAAAAATTAATTTATGGAATGTGTGTAGTTTTAGTAATGGCGTTTGTTTCCGACATTTGCAGAATATAAGAAACGGAAAAGAACGAAAACGGGCGGTTTTTGTAAATTTCATTAAAGTTCGAAGACCTTAAAGCAAAGGTTTCATGGAAAAAAAGAGAATGCATAACAATACACGAACTAACCTTTTCACGTGCGTCTTGGTACATGGAGTAACAAAAGCAGCCATTTATAGAAACAAGTATTTTTGTAGACATATCCAAACTATATAAAAAACGTAAAAGTAGACATTTTCCAGACATTGTGCATTGTTACACAGGTCGATGCGAATACCACGTGACTTGTGTGATTGGGCATGTGTTAAGTTTCAAACTTTCAAAAATATCTAAAGACAGACACTTCGTATTTAAAAAGACCCTTCAAAAAGAAATATTGTTTTTATATTTGCGAGATACTTAGCCCTCATTTAAAATGTAATGCACTTTAAAATTCGAAACTAAACAGTTATTGACAGCTCTCAAGTGTTTCCGGGAGCTGGTAATACGTAGATCACGGGGTACTAGCTCTACATTAAAGAAATTCCGGATCGATGTAATTTTAGTCTAATCAATTGTAAAACTGTTCTTGTTCTTCAATAAACGTCTTAAGGCATATAGTGAAACTACTTAAACGATTATCTATTAATATAAAATGAACTTTTTGTTAGTGTAGTTAACTGCAATGCTGATAAAACATACAGTAATCTAAGTGATTTTCTTAAGGTTTTATTTTCAGAAGCTTTGCTCACTCGCAAAACTTTAGAAATAATATAATAAAAATGCAGTGCAAAATTTACTTGGAATTGAATTTTTTTTGCTGCTTTGTGAAAAAAGAAGTTATCATTTAACGAGGATTCTATTTTGAATCGTGTTCATAAGAAATGGAATTATAAAAAAAAAAAATCTTTTTTTTTCAGAAGTCTTGAGTATTTACCGTAAACGATGCATCAGCGTAATCGTTCCGTTAAAATAAATTGACAGATAACAAACAATATTTAATTCTACGAGCAAAACACTACAGTTTGTGTATTTCTACGTTAAAATTGTTCTCACACGGTGAACTTTATTTGTTCACTTACCCCCAACTTTGGAATCAATACAAGTGAAACTAAAAATCGAACATCTGTGGTGCAAATTAAATAGTTTGAAAACGAATTATTGCATTTTGTCATTTTGTAATCAATAAAAAAAAGTTGTGTTATTTAAAAATGGAAAACGAAATGTGAAATTATTAATTGATTTGATTTTTTATCTATCAGTTATGACGCATTTTTGTTATTTTTGCATGCATCTAAAATCTTTATCTTTATTAATAGCTTAAAAGCACTTGACTTTTATTTCATGGTTTTAGACATGTTTGTTGGTTGGCAATAATGGGTTGCTTGACGTTCAACTTTTATACAAACAAGGAAAGCGCATTAAATACAAATGAAAATATGCAGATATATTAAAAAAAGGAAACTTTAATAAAAAGAAGAAAGGTTTACAAATGTAATGGGACACAAGTGGAATCTGGATAAATGTTTATTTCTTGCTTATTTTATTTCTGAATAACAATCTGGAGAAAATGGTTTAGTAAATGTCTAAGACTCAGTTATATCAATTTTTTAACATTGGACTAATCTTTGACGTTCAGAGAGGCTATTTCGTGGATGACTTAAAACATAACCTTGACATTGGACTTTGTTATAAGAAGAAGCCAGGAAAACAACGAGTTTTAGAAATGTCATATGAAAAGTGAAACTCTTTGCATGAATATTCAAAGATCAATTTCAGATTTTCAGAAAAAAGTCAAAACAAAACATTGGTATGTAATCAGACTTGATTTCCACCGTGCATCTGCTTCTTATGCAAAAAGAAAAAACAACAAACAAACAAACAAAAACAGTTTCACGTTCGTCAGTTCGAGAGTGAATTGAAAAATGTGATACGCAAACAGACAAGATACTACATTCAAGCAGGAATAACAAGAGAATTTTTAACATACGGTGTCTGTGACACTGTTTCCTGTCACCAAGGCGCTTGTCCTTCTTAAATGGCGGAATAAATATGAAGGACAGCCAGCGTTATGGATTCTTCAAGTTACCTCCAATGTAAGATTTTCTGAAAGATTATTTTTCATATAAAAACGTTTAATTATTATATCGAAATTTGTCTGTCTACTTTCAAAGCTTAGCTTTTGAGTATTTCCAAAATAGGGTATAGTCCAAAACATACGTTCGATTGAAGAATATGGACGCAACATACGCTTCATTATCTGTGTATATGTGTTTCTACCAGAAGAAAATAGTATTTCTTTTTACATTTTGGTGAAAATTTTCTGCTCACATAGCTCGAATCCGCAACCAAACTCTTTAACATACATACTGGGGTTCCGGGAAGTAAAATAGACGCATCGTGGGGTCTTCCGGAAAAAAGTCGTTTTATCCATTCCAGATGGGGACTTTTGTCGACTACCCACGTTAAATAGAAAACCTGTACTTTTAAACATGCAATATACGTGTGAGAGGCTCAGATGAACTGATCTAATAAAAGGTTGAAAAATACTGCTATTACAGTAGAATAAGTTGAATTTCATCAAACATTTCCTAAAATGATTTTGATAAATAAAACACAGTTTATAAACCTTTTAAGCACTTGTAAAACTTTTCTTTGTAGAAAATGGAAACTTGCAACAAATTCTAACAACTAAGTAATAGAAATTCACAGAACAGTTTTTCATTATTCATAAAAACATGCAGAAACTTAAGTGTCACCAGACCCTTTGTATAAACATATATTTCTTTTTATATTTGCAAAACGCTTAGCCGTTATAGATAAGATATTTAATACTAATTCCACTTAAAATTCGAAACTTAACAGTTATTGACAGCTCTCAAGTGTTTCCGGGAGTTGGTAATACGTAGATCACGGGGTACTATTTCTTAATTAAGGAAATTCCGGACCACTGTTACATGTATTTTCATTCTGTTAATTATATACTTTTGGTAATGTCTGTGTTGCAAACTTGAACAGTTAATCTGTGTTGATAAGGACACACTTAATTACAAAATATAAACAAGTAACCTTAAATAATAAGACTGTATAACATGTTCTATTCTTGAATGTGTATGTGTATGACTGACCTTGAGAATGGGTTCATTAAAAAGGTCCTCTCGAAGGTCTACATGTACAATGTCCGATTTGTTTTGGCATTGCATTGTTGTTGTTTCTACCTAGAAAATGAGGTAGCAGCGTTCTAGTAAAACGAATCACTATATACTGGTAATTCAGTAACTCTATATTCAAAATACAAACAAAACACAACATTTCGTTATTGCAACCCACTTGGAGTTTATTTGAGTGTATCTGAATATATACCCTTACATCGTAATCAATACGTGAAAAATATTGAAAATCGAATCTGAATGGTGCAAATTAAACAGAATAAAAAGAACAATCGCCATTTATATTTTTGTAATCAATCAAAAAGGTACTGTTATCGTTAAAAAGAAATTTAAAAGTGAAATCTACCGCTGATTTGAATAATTCTTTTCAAATCAATACAATGGATATATGACACTTGAAATTTACAAACATCTACTGTTTATCTTTATAAATTACCTAAAGTACTTGACTTTTATTTAAATGATCTCGAAGTTGTTTGTTGATAGGATATTGCTGGAACTTTTACGTAAAGTTTTGATTTAAACACGGAAAGCGCATTAACAGTGAACAAAAAATAGGCCATACCTGTAGAAGTAGAATTTGAAAATAAAGTTATGTAGAAACAGTTATTTTGAAGGAAAGCAGACGCAATATTACCGATTTAATCGTATAATAACCAAAGCCTGGATTAATATTCCTGTTTTAGTTGAATTGTGTGCATATTTTTCTCTATTTAACATTGTTTTATCACTTTGAAAGGATATTTGTGTTTTCTAATTTTCAAGGAAAACTATTTGCATTTATTTAGTTCAATTCAGGGAAGAACTATGACGGATTAATTCACACAAATACATGTCTATAAGTGAAAACACATATCATTATAATATAAAAGTAAAGTTCTCATTCGCAGTCTAATATGACTGAACTGGAATAAAATAGAGACAGACATGCATTGACTTCGAGGAAATATTCATGTATTATTGATGGAATTTAAAAGTTCGAAAACACGTAAACACTTTTTGTTTGCCTCAGTTTTAGGGTAACTTTGAGAAGAATAGTTGTTAGACAAATGGGAAAATAGTGTCATTGTCTTCGATTCAGCAACATACACGCATACCTCCTTGATATATACAAGGAACATGAAGGAAAGCCAACAATATGGATATTTTATATTACCACCGATGTAAGATTAATTTACACATATTGAAATTTTAAAAAAAAACCATGCATATCGTATTCCTTCCATCTGCACAGTAAAGACACGGAAATCATAGTAGGACATTCGATGAATTTTAATTAGCCAATCATACTGTATTTGTAAATAACAGAGAAAACAATGTCGATTTATGACAACAAAACACAAATCACTTTTGATCAAATGTTCATCTGCATTCAGTATAGAGAAGGGGAGTTACTCTGCAGTGACTTGATACATTGTATTTCTTGATAGTTTAAGATATTGTTTAAATGTTAAATTTCTCCACTTCATTCTTTGGGAGACATTTGCACCACAATATTGTGTTCTTCATAGGCTGTTTTAAAGGAAGTCCAGGTCCCTAACTCTGCACTTACTCGAAGGCGTCATAAAGCGAACAAAAATTTCACAACTTTGCATGCTTCTGAACATTCTCTAGTGTTCTAGGTCTAGTATTTCTTATGATTAAATATCACGTAAGACCTAAGCACAATGCTCATATATGTGCACTCATTCCACTATATGAATTAGCTGAAGCATTAAACGAATCATAACGACAAAAATAACACAATAATCCTAAAGAGATGTTGCTCTTATACTTGGTTTGCTAAATTCTCCACCGTTAAAGGTAATAATTCATTGGTGTTATACATGATTTTCCCATTAAAATTCGAAAGGAAACAGTTATTGAAAACTCTTAAAAGTTTCCAGGAGGTGATAATACGTAGATCATTTGGTACTAGCCCTACATTACTGAAATTTCAGACCAATGTAATCAATTAATTACATAACCTCGGGAGTGACAGAGTATTTTGTTTTCTCGTACAGTCCTAAGTAAATAAAATTAATAAACAAATTTGCCAAAACAAATTTCAGCTTTATAGACTTAACTAAAGAAAAACAATTTTTTTCGTACTCTAAGAGTTTTTTTTATTAGTTTGTTTTTGTAAATGTCAGTCTGAGTTAACTGACATAATATTTGAAAGACAAACTGTCAGATGATTTGGAAAGTGCGTTTGAGTGTTACCGACACTTCAGGATCAATACTCGAATCGATGTGATGTAAATAAAACTGAATAAAACAACAATAGTGTTTAACATTTTTATAATCAATCAAAGCTGAAGTCCCTTGAATATAGAAATTTAAATCTTTCAATTGAGTTGAATAATTATTTTTGATTAATAAAAAGGGGCTGTGTGGCACTTGAAATTTACATACATCTTAACTGTCTGTCATTTATAAATATTCTAAAAGTACTTGACTTTTATCTAAAATGATTTCAGAGTTGCTTGCTGGCAGGTTATTGTGGGAAAGTTTACGTTGATTTTTTAGCAAAACATGGAATGCGCATTAAAAGTCAATAAAAAGTAAACTTGTTGAAATAGGAAACAAAGGAACTGAAAACGCGACATAAATAAAACATCAATATTTGGACGCCAAAGAGCCATGAGATACAGAAATTATAAAATTTATTTTATAGTTTGTGTTTTAAACCAAGTCTTCTTTAATTTATCCGTTTCATAAAGAGTATTGAGCACAAGTTGTTCCAACTTACATATCATGTTTGAAATAGCATGTTTGGATTTAACGATTCTTACACTATTATTCTCTTTTTGAAGGAAATACTGGGATTAATGTTTAAAAATTAGATGAATAAATATGATCATAATTAAAGAGAAGATATACATTTCATTAGTTTAAAAACAAGTTGGCGCTTGAAAACTCCAGCATAAGAACAACTTTTCAAGGAAACGCCCACCATATAAATCTGAAAATGGAGTTACTTAGTATAAAAATAACAAGATACTTACCCATGACAATCTAGAAAGGATAAGTGCTGGCAAACAGCGACTTCAGTGACCTTGTATGAAGGATGACAATAGTTTTTAAAACCTTGTTACCTCCAATGTAATATTATCTTTAAACGCACACACCTGTCATTATATTTGTCCGTCTGCTTGAAAATAAAGGCTCTGAAACAATTTAACAAAAACAAAAACTAGGTAGCAGAAAATTCATGTTTAATTTTTACGACTTGAAATGAAACACCATCTTACGTAAGCTACGCATCACCGCAACATTATACACTTAAAGTTAGAAATACAGGAAATTGTCTATATGCAATGATTACAATGGTGACAATAATTTACCTATTACCCACCTTGAAAAACAAAGAGTTATCGTACTTTCCTTATTTTACCACTACGGTTATGGTTCAGTTTTACTGGTATTTTGAAAGAGAAATCATGATTTTTTTTTTGATTTTTTCTGACGAGAAAGTGTATGCTGTTGGCAATATTTTGGAAAAGAAAAGACTCCAATAACAAAGTTTGATAGTCTAAAACAGTCTCAACATATGCTTGGCCTTAACCTGGCTGTTTTTACAACAAAACATTTTTTTAATAATAACAATTCTTCTGATACCAAATAAGGGTTGTTTATGTTAAAAAATGATATATAAGTGCTATTTTTAACTTATATTGCTGAGAACTCCTGACAGAAAAATCTCTTTTGATTTCGTATCCATTTCTTTTCGCGCCTAGACGATGGTAAACACATGTCAACGGCCTGTTTTATAATCGGATTTCATTGATATGCTTGATTTGAGAAAACTATATCAATACACAGACCATTCTTTTATTGAAGTTCAAAGTAACTGCAAACAAGTCTCATGGTTTCATTAGTAAATTTATCCTATTTAGGAAAAGCTTTCTTGCTGGAAACAATATCTAACCCATTTGTGCCTAATGGACTAAGTCATCCTTGTCAGTTGGACGAATCCATTGCTAATTATAAGGGTTTCTTGTACAAATTTTCAGTCCTATTCTATTTAGGGAAGAAAGCTCTTCTTGCAAACAGTGTAGACCCTGATCAGGCGCCGCATATTGCGGCGTCTGATCTGGGTCTGCACTGTTTGCCTATGTCCACCTTTGTAGACGTTAGGAATTAATGGGTTATAACATATCTCCAGCTATATGTTATTTTGTTGTAACTACATCTTCTTCTATAAATCTAGTATATCACGTGGTAATTTCAGACAGGAAGAGATGCAGTCTGGTACGAAGGCGGACTCTATACATTTCCGCGAGGATGCCACTGGTCACATGCTATGCTGGGGATGCGGGGAGTTCGGACAACATGGCCATGGCTACAAGAAGGAAGTTTCGTTCTTGGACGGCGCTGTTGAAATATTTTGCGGTCCAAAAGAACATCAAGTGAAATACGTGGGGTGCGGGTCAAGTCACACTGCCGTTGTAACAAGTACGTTATATTACTTTGTTGATTACTTCCTTTAAGTAACTTAGTCACAAACACACTACCACATTTGACAGACTGCTACACAAGGTTATTCTGAAACACATCAATATCTTTTTTTATGAACATTTTGTTCATAATGTACTTATAAAGAAATTTCTTCACTGACAAAAGCTGTTCTTCAGAAGTCATTTTATTAACTTCATAATATTATTTACATTTCACTTGTTTGTTTGTTTTTCATCAATATTCTCTCTCTCTCTCTCTCTCTCTCTCTCTCTCTCTCTCTCTCTCTCTCTCTATATATATATATATATATATATATATATATATATATATATATATATATATATATATATATATTAGTAACAAATCTTAAACAGAATATAATTTTGTCACTTAAAAGAGATCAGAATTATGTCTATCCGTTCTAGTATCAATTCTAGTATCGACAAATCTTGAAGCGACATTGCTTGCCAGTATAAGCTGCAGTTACTTCCCTTAGACCTAATTTTATTAGAAGCAACATTTAATAAACTACTATTTTTATTGCTAAAAGAAGATAATACAGTAGATGAAAAGCAGTTATAGATAATAAGGAAACACATATAATGAAAATGAATACTCATGTCTAAAAATTATTTTGTATCATATTATATGTAGCATTTGTGTTTTTGTATTAAGTGTCCCTAAATCTTTATGAAACTAAAAATAATGAAATACTAATGAGTTAAAGAAAAATGTGACACTACTGTTTTTAAATTGGTTCTGTAAAATTATGCCGACAGGCAATGCGGCTGGACGACGATTTATTTTTCGGACCCAAACTCTTCGCGCTGAATTTAAATTTGTCTTGAGAATTTCAAAATAACAATCATTGTTACTGTTCTATACGTATTTCTCAGAAACTTACCTCAAATTCACTTTTCAAGGAAAACTCCACGTTCAAAGAATGCACTTGACATGACCTATAAATTATTAATACTTACAATCGTTGAGTTTTCACAATATATGACTGATCATTAAATGTCTGCTGAGCATTTATTTGCAAAATTCACGGACTTTTATTATGCGTGTACTTTAATATTTAAACCTTTCGACTAAACTGTCTAACAAATAGGCACAGATATTTTGTGAACAAATGTTGCGTCACAGTTTGAATTTTATTGTTTGTTTTCCATTTCGAAAGCCCTCCGATTATTTTATGATATACTGTTCAATACACGCATTCAAGAAACACGAGAATTGCAATGAATAATTGAAATAAATTAAGAACAATAAGAGGTAATATAACAGAGAAATTATTTTTATCTATGATTCTTGAAACAACTAAATATAAAGGCGATCTAATCTGTATTTACATGCAGCATAAAAATGTTTTTTAGAAAGTCTGTTAGCTTTTCTGCGAATAACAAACAATAGACGAAATGCACTGTCTTTTTGATGGCAAATTCACATGATTGTAAAAGCTGAAATGCTCAATTTTGTGAGAAAACATATATATTTAAAAACTGTAAACGCTGTAATGATTCCCGACATAAGAAACTTTTTACACAAAGAATTTAATAATTGATTTCTGTTATTTTAAAAAATTAATGATACTTAAAAGAAAACAAACAAACAACAACAACACGGAAACAGTGTTGCAATGTGAGTACTGTTTGAACGTTGAACTGTTTTAAACGACACTATTGTACTCGGCATTTTTTCCCATATACATGAATTATTCCAAGTATGCGTCGTAATTTTTCACTGCTCTTCGCCAAATTACACGAGGTCTAAGCTTTTATCGACATCTTGTTAAAGAAATGATATTTCAAGAGTCTTAGAAATTCCCAGTTATGGCGGGTTATGACAGGGTGCGATCTCCCGCCATTTTACGACCTCGGGTCACGTGATGGAATAGTTATCGTTTTTTGTCTGCTAGTAAAATGTCTTTTGTTCGCTTTGAGGCCAGAAGCAATTAAATGAAGTGGCAAATTATGCCAAAATTACCGAGCATGACTCAAAGTTTTAATTAAAAAACACCAAGACACTGCAAACCCGTAAGGTTTACAGCAAAAAATGAATTGCCCATCCGTAATTACGTGTTCGAGAAGAAATTACGATTTCCGAGCACGTGTTGTATTCCACACTTTGTGGCTAGTAAAGTTTCATTAAGCCGAATAATCACATTCAAAATAGGAAACAAAAGGAGATGTCTTTTTTGTCAAAGAAAGAAAATGAAATGCCTGTAATGAAACAAATTTGTCGAATAATATCCATACGAATATTGTAATCCAGATTTACGTTTTCTTCGTTGTATTTAATTCGTGTATATATACAAAAACCGCATACGTCATTCCTCGTGCAGATTTGTCGTCTGCGCGGGTAATATTCTTATATCATAAATATTCAGAATCATAGGTTTTAAGATAAAAGCATTTTGAAAGCTGTCCTAAATTCTAAGCGCGATGCAAACTATTTCCTACCCCTTTGCCTTAATGCTTTTAATGTTCCATGACTCTTTCGTATTAAGGGACTTTCAGATCCATATCAGAAAGCGGTTTTTTATTATTTGTCAGAGTTTTTTTTTAACTGTATACAAAACATCGAAAATCACTCTTTTCTGACGGACGTAATTTGATTTTAAATCTTCTGGAGTGATATATACATCTAAATCACGACCCGAGAGAAAGTAATTACTCGGTTCATAATCTACTTAGGAAAGGTCACAGTGTTCGTGTGCCAGGCTTATTTGATTAAACTAATTCTTGTTCCCCTAATAACACTGTAGTTTAAAATAAATCTACATGTTTTCTTCTTGTGAATGAGTGTTATTAGGAAATACCAATGGTAATTTTGGTTCCCATTTCGCTCAAAGACTTTTCATCATTGTAACTATTTAGTATGAAAAGCGAATGTAAAGCCGGGAAACAGTTTTAATTTACGTTTAAAATTATTAAACATACTAAAAAGCAAAACTTTGACCTTTGAATCCAAAATCAGAATTTTTGTTCATGAAAACGTCATATGTGTTTTCGTCTGCTGGTAAGGTCGTTTGCCGTCGTAATGCGCATCTTTTCCGGCGTACTTTTATTTAGCTTGTTTATGAACAGCCAGCTAGTTAGAATTAACTCCCTGTACGTTTATCGTCCGACACATATGAAAGAAATCAATAGATACATCATGGATAGAAGTGCTTTTTTAGAAACCCATATAATTACACTTTCAGTAAGGGGTTGTTTAGTTACATAAATTATTCTCTAAACTGTCTTTTATATTGGTGTTATTTATCAACATGAGTATATTCATGATAGTGAGCCAGACATTAAAATTCATCAATACATTTTTTCACTGACAAACATTGACATTTTTTGTTTTTGTTCAGTAAAATGCAAGCACATAAAATCAAGAATAAATGTTTTTCTGCAGGGATATTTTCATCGAACAGAACTAGAAATTTCTGTTAGAAACCTCATTTGGAGAAGCGTCCTGAATCATTTGCATTAGTTATGCAGATCAAGTATTCCGCGTAAGACAAACTGACAGAGTAATTGCCCTTTGACACGGTGGCGCTGTAGTCAATCTGCTGATTCATTTAATACTGTACGATACTTCGACATCAGAAGATGGTGTCCCGCAAGGATTGCCGGAAAGTAAATTTAATTCGACGGCAGAAACCATGGCAAATGAAGCAAACATAGGGAACAGTTAACATGTACGTAAAAATGTTCTATACACCAAATCACGACTTGAAAAAACGGTAAAAACTCAAACGGCAATAGAAAAATACCGAAGCACGTATGTTATTACATTAACACTGCCATGCACTTTGGTGTTGAAATCGCCAACACCAGAGAGCGTTCGCTCATCGGTACTGAAATCCAAAGTGCGTTTTCAGTTCCACGTTCACTTGTTGACTCTATTTCAAAATCAATTATATTAGTAAAGACAATGATAAAAAAATAGAAATAGAAAGAAAACAATACGGATATAAAGTTGGAATATTCATGTTTTAATACGACATATAATCTGCCTGGAATTCGGACCGCAATTACTTGAATTCCATGCGTTACAAACTTAGTTTGTTTTCTCTTTACAAATATTGGTCCACTGTGTTCAAATTCTAGAACCCCTTATTTTGGTATGAAATGGAATATTCCGTGCTTGGAAACACGATATTTACACATTTTAAAAGTAAACTGAAACAATGACGTGCTTACAACGGTATTCAAAATACATGAACCACCATACATAGCGCGTTAAAAACTAACCTAGGACTCACGTATCTATGTACTAACACTTTCTTCTAAACAAATCTGCCGGCAGGAAAAAAGAGACAAAAAACCCTTAAAGCAACATCAGCTATCTTAGTGCAAGCGAAGACGTGTTTTTTGCGTATCGTTTTTCAGTTATGCAGAAAACCAGAAATATTCTAAGACGATGGCTGTACTCAACTAACCAATTTATTCCGCTTGTGGCATTTTGATCTCCCCGCCAGACCTCTGATCGTATGTTATGATCCCGTTTATTTGCATTAGCACCGAGAAAAAAACGAGAAACCCCGAGAAAAACATGAAATTGTAATAGATGACCAATCTTTCACCGCCCGTTCTGAATAGAGCGAATATTGACGGCATAATAAAGAACATTTCTCATTTCATCTTTGACAGATTCGATGAAAACATTATCACAATTTGAAGCCATGGCCTGTTATGGAAATTGTATATCCCTGTGCTTTCTAATATTCATTAACAGTTTATACTGGTCAGTGAGAATATCCCTGTGGACAACTGGCTTGTCGGGGGAAAAGCTTCGTTAAATATCGACGTATTATTTTATATTCAGTGATAAAATGATATGTAATTTAGCTTTGGACGTTTACAAGTGCACTTCCAATAAATGAAATCATGTTACATTTATTGCAGTCACACAGGAATAAGATTCAATTTAAAAAGTCTATTTAAACTCCATTTTTGTTAACCATGTTCTCATTTTATAAATTTCCGCTGCGGTATATTTAAAGCAAAAAAAGTCAAGGATTTATATTAATATGATATAGATGGGAAAGGTAAACTTAGACAACGTACTTTCATAGAACAAAGCGACCCAAGTCACTTATATGTTAAAAAATGATATGCGTCTTTGAAGTCGGATGGTAACGGGTAGTTGGGAATTCAAAACGTTCATTCAAAAATGCACTTAAGACCTGAAGTTTGGGACTGAAAATGTGCATTCGAAAATGCACTTATGACCTGAAGTTATGGATTCAAATTGTGCATTCGAAAATGCACTTCTGGCATGTTGTTGGGGATTTAAGTCTGTATTTAAAAATGCACATATGATGTGTGCCTGGGGTTTCAAGTCTGCTTTAATATCTGAAAATGCACGTCTGGTATGTAGTTAGGGATTTAAGTCTGCATTTGAATATGCATTTCTGGTATGTAGTTGGAGATTCAAGTCTGCATTTGAAAATGCACTTCCTGTATGACGTTATTGATTCAAGTGTACGTTAGAAAATGCACTATTAGCCTTTAATTTTTGACTACAAGATTCATTCTGGTATGTTTTTGGAGTTCAAATATGCACTCGAAAATGCACTTCTGGTATGTAGTTGGAAATTCTAGTCTGCATTTGAAAATGCACTTCTAGTATGATATTATGGATTCATGTGTACATTTAACTAGATGGGTGTTCAGCTGAACACTAGTGCCGTCCTTGGATACTCTGTTAGAACAACTTAAAAGGTAAACAAGAGCCTGCTGGAAAACACAGCATGCTAGTCAAAGTACAAAAAGGGGCATAAGTGTTTAGAATGTGACCTTAACCAACTATACATTTTGGCTAAGTCACAACCCTAAGAAATGTAAAATTATGAATTTTATGAAGAAACATATTTAAAAATGGCAGTAATAGCCAATGTTAAGTTTTCATAATGGGCAGATGAATAGACAGACAAAGCAATTCCTGTGGCCACAAACATCCAAGTACAAAGAGGGGCATAACTGTGTCAATTGTGACCTTGACTAAAGATTTCTGTTACATCACTACCCTGCTGTCGTAAGCAATATAATTTGAAAGTTTGATGAGGAAATGTTAAGAAGTGGCAAAGTTATTGCCATTGTTAAGTTTTCGTGAAAAAATCCTAGCACAAAAAGGGGCATAACTCTGTCACATGTGACCTTGACTTAAAGATTTTGGCATCATCACAACCATGTTGTAGTAAGCAATATAATTAAAAGTTTGATGAGGAAATGTTAAGGAGTGGCAAAGTTATGACCTTTGTTAAGTTTTCGTGACAAAATCCAAGCACAAAAAGGGGCATAACTCCACTAAATGTGAAATTGACCTAAAGATTTTTGCATCATGACGCCCTGTTGTCATAAGTAATATAATTTGAAAGTTTGACGATAATTGGCAATGTTATAGCAAACGTTAAGTTTTAGTGAAGGACGGACTGACGGACAGACGGACAAACCGATCCCTAAGATATGGCAAAGTTATTGCCAACGTTAAGTTTTCGCAACAAAATCCAAGTACAAGAAGGGGCATAACTCTGTCAACTGTGACCTTAACCTAAATTTTGGAATCATCACAACCCTGTTGTTGTAATCAATATAATTTGAAAGTTTGATGAGGCTAATTAAGAAATGGCAAAGTTATAGCTAACGTTAAGTTTTCGTGACGGATGGACCGACAGACAAAGCGATCCCTATGTATCACCGTTTCTTCGAAAGGGCGACACAAAAATGAACTATTGTCCTTTAATTTTGGATTGAAAGGTTTATTCTGGTATGTATTTGAAGATCAAATGTGCAATCGAAAATGCACTCCTGGCATGACATTGTAGTTAGGGATTCAAATCTGTATTTTTAAATGCATTTCTGGCGTTAAGTTTGGGAGTCAATATTGTATACACTTCTGTCATATAGTTGGTGGATCAAATGTGCATTTAAAATTGCACTAAAAATGCACTTCTGTCAGGCAGTTAGTGACTCAAATGTGCATTCGAACTTGCACTGAAAATTCTCTTCTGGCAGATAGTTGGTGACTCAAATGTGTATTTGAAATTGCACTGAAAATGCTCTTCTGACAGAAGGATGGTGACTCAAATGTTCATTTGAAACTGCACTGAAAATTAATTTCTGGCATGATGTTAGTAACTCAAATGTGCATTCAAAACTGCTCTGAATAGGCACTTCTGCTGGTAGCTGGTGACTCAAATGACATTCGAAGTGGCACTGAAATTGCACTTCTGGCAGGTAGTTGGAACTCAAATGTCATTAGAAAATGCACTGAAAATGCAGGTAGTTGGTGAAACTTAAATGTCATTAGAAAAATGCACTGAAAATGCACTTTTGGCAGGTAGTTGGTGACTCAAATGTCATTAAAAAGTACCTAAAAAACACTTGTGTATAGCCACATACCTTATATTTTTCAACTTTCTATGATATTATGATTATATCATCAGAGCATTGTTAAGGCACCGATATGATTCTAATGCACACTAAATAAAAATTTCATAAGTATATCATTACAAAGTAATTTGTTTATCTAAATCTAAAGATAAGCCTACCGACGATTATTTTCTGGTGGAGCTGTGACCTGTTTTGAGCGTGCATCGTCTTCAAAGTGTCTTGATGATATCAATTTGTAACTCACAAAATCATGGCATTATAACTATTGAACGCAATATCTTTTTGCGAAAACTGACAAGAAAAAATATATCTCGCGGGTACAGCAACGAACACTTTCAGGTGACCTGTTACTCTAATTTTACAAAACTCGACTGAAGATTACATCATAATTATTAATTTAAAATTCACCGTCCCTTCCCAGAAAGTGACATGAAAAGACGTTATTACGTATCATTATGGTTTTAAAGTGAAAAACAAAACTTACTCTAAAACATAATGACTGTTTTTGACCGTTACGATAACATTATTGTTGATTTCTGAAAAGAAAAAGCAAACGGAGAAAAGCCATAAAGATAAAAGTGCGTGACTTCGGCCACAAGGGGGCTAGTGGCATCACATTTTGACATCATATTACGACTACAAACTAAAGCGTTATGAGACTTATCGACCCGGGCAAACCTTATTCCACGAAAGATCATACTCCCTGACACGGGGCTATATCTTCCCAATAAATCATCTGATAAAATATTTCTGACAAGTTAATTCACTGTGTTTATTGAGAGAGAGAAGATGATAACCAATAAAATCTCTCATATATCCCACTCTGGAATGAAAGAACGTGGAACGATCGTTTTCTTGTCCGTATTTGCATAGAAACAGCATTTCATGTTAATCTCCCCGAGAAAGCAGGTCCATCACAACCGGCTTAATATGAATGAAATATTAGCAACTGAGTGTCTTTCGTTAAAGTCAAAGAGTCGAGGCTTGTACTTACGATGCAGCTTTTCCACCCGGTATCTTTAATTTGTACCACCAACCAAGTCCATGCAATACTTTGGAGACCCTCTGACTCGACAGCAGATATCAGCAAGCCGATCACAGAGACACGTTATATCTGTCATCAGCGTAAGGAACCTGACGCCTTCTACAGTTACTGCAAAATTATTAATTAAAAAATACCTGAGGTCTTGCAAATCTGTGATTCAAAGCTAATCCTAACATTTTACGAGCAATATAAAACATTCAGGCCTACAAGATCACGACGCACCCAGTAAATATTTCATTGGCACTGGAATCAGAGTTCCAGGCATGCAAAAAAGGTTACTTTGCGTAAAAAAATCTCGTCTGATGAAATACTTAGCATAACAATTACACCAATTACCCTTCATATAATTTAAGCTTCAGTCGGATTTGTTGTACTAGTATGAACATTCACATACTTCTGGAAATATAAATCTACAATTAATATTAAATATTGTTTTATTTATTTTTATAATTCATCTATCCCATGATTAATAGAGTGACCTTTCCTTGTGCGTTTAGAAAAAGATATACCAGTATTTTCAACACAACATTTCCAAATTTAAATTTGGCCTCGTCGTGCGGAGAGAAGTCGACGTCACTGGCTTAGAAGCGAGTGAGTAGTAAGTACCCTTGCTAATAATTCCACAAAGCTTTTGATGCAACGAGGCTCATTGCGACAGTTTATTAATTTATCACAGTGACGTCATAATTAAATCACCCCTTTTATTGGCGCTTTTATTGTTTGCAGTTGATTTCTGATAACAAACTACAAGATTACTATTATTTAAATAGCAAAAGCAAATCTGTCGACATTATATATTATTCAAAGTATAGTTTGAATAATATCAACAGTATAGATATTATGTGAAATGTGGGTTCCTATTCATAAAGAGTTCGTCATTTTAAGGGTCTCTAGAGAACTCTGTCAAATAATTGTACATTTTTTTCATAACAAACTGATCACTTGCTTTGAGTCGTTCATTTGTGACATTTGATGGGACATGCATTTTACATGAACGATCGAGTTGCGCTACTCTTTATTTCTGTCGGAGGTCTACAAAATCAGTACATATAAGCCATTTCTACTGCTTGGAAAAGATTGACGAAATAAATGACAATGCAGTATCTCACCAAAGAAAGCTGTTTGTTACATCCATTTGCAGCGATGTACGAGAAATAGTTTTGCCTGCAAAAAGGTCAAACTTTTAATTTTGTGTCATTGTTTTCAAATAGATAGAAAGGTATTCTATTCAAGAGAAGAGTAATTGTTTTGACCTTTTATAAATAAGTCCAGGCGACGCTTTTGATAGTAGTGTGTTGAGGATGACACTCGCTGTACAAACAGGATCACACAAATGACCATCTTAATGTATCTATGTAATACTCTGCATTTTAACTTCTAACGCATTTCAGAAGACGAACATAGAGAACATAACTTTCTAAATAAACGGAACAGTTTGCGGTATGCTATTTATAGCACAGTCAGTCCAGATACAAGTATTTAGTTTTGTCTTACTTGCTTGAATCTTACGGGAAGCTTCTCACCTGACACTTGTTCAATGTTTCTTTTTTGAAAACGACTTCGCTGTCCTTGAAAAACAATGTATTTTTTGCCCTTTAAAAAAAAAATATATATATATACGTCATCATCATTCATCATCGTTGTCGTCATCGTCCTTCCCTTCCTTCTTCTAATCATTAGCATCATCAACATCATCATTAGTCCATTGGTCTTACATTGTAAGTATAATTCACAAGAGCAAGATTTTCTCGCTCTCTCTCTCCCCCTCTCTCTCTCTCAGGTTTGCATAATCATTCAGATAAATGAATTTTCAAAACCCGTCTGATAATGTATTAGACCATACAATCATGCTCTTTTCACTGAGATCACATATTTCTCATAGGGTACATAAATTTCCGCGTCTGCACTTTGTCCAGCTGTCAACGCATGATTACAATGCGAAACAATTCGCAGAATTTCTGCTTACTTTTAATCAGACCCCGCCATTTGTTCATTTTTGCATTTGATAACTTTCTATTGACATGCTGGTTGTACTCAACAAAAACAAGATCAAAATATCACGGCCTTCGTGATTCCCCCGGCTCCGACTCTTTTATTCGCCCCCATCAACATCGACCCAAGTCATTGTCGGAGAATTCTGGGTAATTTACAGCCCACTTTTCAATGCTGTTTTTTATGAAAAACATGTCAGAGATTTCAATCATTTCCCGATGGAAAGTTGACAAGGGCTTTTTAATGTTGCCTCATTTGATTATTGGTCTCGGGGATTTTGCTCATCATTCGCCTGTCAAAATGTGATCGCATCGCTATTCACCGAAGACGACCAGAAATAATTTAATATTTTCTGGAATCATCTCTCTAAACTAAATTTGCTGCACTCGAGATAACAGCCTCAAATATCTCCACGTAAGCATGAAATAGAAGATTGTGCTTGTTTATATAGAAGTATCAGAAGAATTAAAATGAAAAACATTGTAACTTTCGTAAACGTCCAATCTCATGGCAAGGGATTAAATGAAACACCCTATTCAATCAAAACGTACATGTCTGAACATGAAATCTTCACAGTCAAATCATCCAAAAGATAAGATAAAGTAATATAATACTAAGTAATTGTAATTAATTGATACCAACTAGATATTCTTTAAGTTTTAATTTTCAAATAATGCATTACAACGAAAATTGTGTATGTGGTCTTTTTACTCGTTAGTGTGATACTGGAGAAATGCTTTTGGGGACATTTTATAAAACTGACTAAATCTTTTTTTGCCAATGTTTATTGAGTCTAATTGTATGATTTTTGTCAATTTTTCTACTTGCTTTCATTACAAATGTTTGTTACTCTCTGAAACAAAATCTCCTGTTGATTGAAATCTCTTTCGTTTTTTTCAAAAAGTACTTCCTAATGGTCTGATAATTAGCTACATATAACCTATATTTTCATACCCGGGTGTATTACACCAAAATATACAAAACGAAAATTTTCAGAAGATTCAAAACGTTAGTAACATCATACGAATCACCCAAAAGAAGACTCTTTATGGTTTCAGTGGCACATGATAATTGTGTCATTATCGCCGTTCCTGGACGGCGATATATACAATTAACAAGATTTGAACAGTTTTGCCTGTACACCGTCTGCCTTTAGCCAATCAAAGCAAAGCATTTCATATCACATGATAACAAAATGGACGTCAAAATTCTTCATCAAGGGGTGCGAAATGGACTCGCCCAACCGCCATATTTGTCGGGTTACTTATTCTTACAACTGAAAAATACCATCATCAATGTACGATCTTAGTACCAGTCTTCAGGCTCGTGTAGCATAAATATAGGATAATCGCAATATTTTTTTACTACATGTCATTTTTAACTAGAGAATGTAGTCTAAATAAGAGTATGGTTTGTTTGTTTTTTCCAAAACTTGCACTTAAAGAAAAAAATAAATGCTTGTTTCCGGGCGATTCTAATCAGTATACAAACTCCCCGCAGGGGTTACTTCCCCTGATTAGTACAGTCAAAGTAGCAAAGCGTGATGTAACCGGTGCGAGGAGTTTGATCAGGATTTTTCCGTGTTTTATATATGCTTGATTAGGGTCAGGGCAATATCGTACTTTTTACCTAAAATTTATTCTGTTTAAATTGTACATATAATATTCTTATGGCATTGAAGAACTGTATCTAGCTTTTGTTAAGTATACATTATTTAGTAATAAATAAAGTTAACAAACTACTCAGATAGTCAATTAATTATGCGTACACTGGTTTACAACAAAGCAATATTTACAAGGTTTTAATGCTGCAAATTTTAACATGATGTATAAAGATATTGGGATGTTTTCGATAAAGAAGCTAAATCGTCCGCTTTCAAAAATAGTCCAGCTACAATAAAAATTACAATGTATATTTCATCTTCTTTATAATTTCTGTGTGAAAATTATCAAATATAACTTCGCTTTTCAGTGCAAAGCATGTTGTAAGATTATCAAATTAATGAATGAAGAACATGAAATACATTCATCTATGGATAAGACGAAATGCATGGCTGAACGGCGATTTCAAGCATTTTTGGAAATGCTAATACTTGTCATATTAGTATATTTATACTCCACTAATTGTCTCACTGACAAGCACTGGAATACAATAAGGAAAGCGTTTAGTGGCTTGCAGTGCTCCTCCTACCACTATTTTGACCAAGTGCGATAGGTTTTTGCCCAAATTACTCCTGGGGTTGTTGTCCCTGACTTTTTTATGTTTAGTTGTCAGAAGCCAATAACAGATTACTTTATGTCCACAAAGCTTACTTATGAAATTTAAATGATGCAATACAGTCTTAACAACAACTCATCCGTTAATCTAATACTTGCAACGAAATTTAATACTGACATCGAAAATATGATACTGGCAACGAAAATACATTAATAGCAACGAAATATACCTTTGTAGTTTTACTTGTGGAAAAGAAATGGCCAAACAATCGAAAGTGTACTTTGTATCATATAAGCAGCCTACTTTTGACTAAAATAGCATTCGAAACTTTGTCACTATGTCTATTTAAATGTGTTTTAGAGACAGCTTGCGGAACCTCCAAATTATTTCCTTCTGTTGCCATCATTTAAGGCTTCGATTTTCTCGGGAAAAAAACGAAAAACTAAAATTGTATGATTTCCGAAACACTGTAAGACAAAAGTTCCAAAGTTACCAAACTGATGACACGTAATCTCCCAGCCCGCTGCGTGCTATGTCATTAAGACATCGATTTTCCTCTGCCTTACACCCTTCGTTAATAAAAGTTAACAGTGAGATGTCGTTATTTCTTCACAAAATATGAAATACTGTCATTAATATTGAAGCCCTAGCAGTTTGCGGCCTACTACTGCCTCTAAAAGCCGAGAGAAGTTAGGAGGCTCTCTGATTATGGCGATAAAGATCATAATTACATAAATCAGGAATGATACATTAACACCATCCGTCCACAGTGGTCAACCGGGCAAAAGCATCGGCGTCAAGTCTGTGCGTTGAAGGCAAACAGTAAAAAGCCTTTTCGAATAAAATAAACCAGTCGAAATCGAAATTCTCTGCTATATTTAAAAGTTTTAAATATACTTTGCAAGGTCTCTTTTGACTTGAGATATGTTTTCTTTCAGGTCAGATGATAAGGTATCTCTTTACAGTAATATGAACTTTAGAAACAAAGTGACCACTTTTTCGATTGAAAATGAGAGAAAACAGGGTTTATACCTTCAACATTTAACAATTCTTAATCAAAGTTGATTTGATATAGATTTTAAGACGTGAACAAATTGATGGCGATCTTTCTTATTATACAACATCGTAGAAATGTTTTGTCAGAAATG
This sequence comes from Cyclina sinensis, assembly GCA_012932295.1. NCBI lineage: Eukaryota > Metazoa > Mollusca > Bivalvia > Venerida > Veneridae > Cyclina > Cyclina sinensis. The sequence goes on from JAAONU010000017.1 coordinate 27,126,816, forward strand.
TCGAAGTAAAATGCAGATTGCACAATTTAATATATACATTTGGATAAAGTGTGTTAGCACAAATTTCTGTCAAAATGACACATATTGACATGTTGTCATCTTTTAAGAATAGTTCTCTGATTAAAAGCAACAAATTTTGAGAGAGTTTCCTGGGGTGCTATTATGCACGGTGACTTGGGATCGAGGAGTGAATCTTTCTCTGAACAAATTGATAATGAAGTCACGAAAATGTCAAAATTTATGACGCTAATGTGCTTTATAATGTGCATAATTCTAGAATGATGTATGATTATAGGTTTTCTGTGAGGTTGAAATTCTATCGCCCTTGACAAGTCATGTGGGGCAACAAATTTTAAGACGTCTATCAAGTTTTGAAAGGAATTCTGCAATTATTACATATTTATTCAAGACTTTATTTCAAGATTGGGATAATTTGGTTAATGGTAGCTGTTTTATGGGTATTTGGATACAAGCATTGCGTTCTGACGTATTGGAGCTTGTATTACGTGTGTGTGTTTGTGCATGCATGCGTTGCGTCTTCACAAAACAAAAACAAAAATGCATGCTTGAGAAAATATTGACGATAAAGACTGTAGCAAGCACTAAATGTGCGCATGCATTTCAGTTTTCTTTAGAAAGGAGGGCTTGTTGTATCATTTCAAGCACTGGCAGATTGTAAGAGCCACATCTTTAGTACTTACGTACCAGGATGAATTTGTTTCGACAAATCATCAAAGTACCCACAAAACAGGTAAAAGCATTTGCTGTGACCGATTTCCGTGTATCCACGTATCATTGAATAAAAGACCACTCCAAAATACCGTCTCAGATAGAACTGTAAAAGCTTTCATTTCTTTGTCAGCGTATCAACAGAACATATATTGTGGAAACATGAAACAGACTCTAACATGGCTGACACACTTTAAAATTTGATTTTTTTTTCCAGATTCCAATGAGCTGTATCTCTGGGGAAATGGGAATAGTGGGCAGTAAGTTATTTTACCACAAGCTGGTGTAAACAGGCTTTAGAAACACTATACTTATGCCAAAAATAAACAGTGTTTACTGTAATAAATCCGTCTTTCCTGAACATACGAAAGCTGGATCTTATCGATTGCCTCTAGAAATATAACTAGATGATTAAAGATTTAACTAATAACAAAAATAAAATAAAAAGAGGCATATTTCTAACTTTAAAATAAGTCAGTGCATTTGGTGATCAGACTAAGGACAAGAGAAAGTTAAAATATCTATTTTTATCATATATATTGTTTCCACATTAAGGAAATAAAACAGTAAGAATTGTATACTTACCTTCTATTAAAGGCTTGGAACGAATGACCTATCGACAAAACTAGAGCCTCAAAAACTACCACTTTATGCAAACGAGAACTCTGTACCGGCTGTTGCAGGCGTGTCTTGTGGGGGCAGACATACTATGATCTGGTTAGAAAACGGTCACGTGTTCAGTTTCGGGAACAACTTTCACGCGCAGCTGGGATATGACTTCCGGGAGAAGAACTACAAGGAAAACCAGGTACTTGTTTTAATATAAGACTGAACATCGGTAAATGGAAAAATAAACACACTATGTAGGGCAATGCTTATTTGCCAATACTTTCTGTGTTTCATTAATATGTATGATTATACTCGGAGCTGGAGCTGAAAATGACGATTGCTGAAAGGTTCAGAGACTTTATTTGACTTCTTTTTTATTTCATCTTCTTCTTCATTTCAGTTCTTCTTATTTTCAATAAATAAATCATTTACATTTTCTACCGCCGAATAACTTGTTAAAATATTCCACCATGTAAATTACCTTCAATATTCAATGTTGCTAAGTGTTTGCTATGTACCAAAACGTTAACGCCTTTGACGTCACTTTAGAATTTCTGGGATGACGATGATGAAAACGACAATCACAGTGTAGTGAGTTTTAAACGTCACGTGACCACGTTTGAGCGTGCGTTTGGAACTAATATTTTTACCACTTCTAACATATTTTGTGCAATTTTGAACGCACTGATGCTGGAATTATATTTGTTTTTGTGTCGTTTGCGTGGTCTGCAGCAGATCTATTCATGTTTGTCATCGTATGTTTAGTTTATATTTAGTTTTAAGTACAAGATTATGTATTAATTTGATCACAAGGCATGTAGAAACCTTATAAAAATCATTTCCGTATGTGTATGGTCTGAGCATTGCTTTGACTTCTTCAGTTTTGACAAAATTCATTCAACGTAATTTTTAAGAATACAGTATATAACAAAAAAATATGTGGTAAGTGCAAGCATTTTCATCAAAGTACAAAGCACATAGGATAAAGTGTTTTGACATGCAAGGAAGGTGACCTCAAAAATAATTTTATATTAAGTTCATGATTTTATATTAGTTCATGGTTTTATATTAGTTCATGGTTTTATATTTGACATCATTTATGACAAAACTGTAATACTAGAACGTCTGATGTAGATGTTCATTATTTACTCAATAGGGGTTTTGACATCTAACAGAAATATATGCATGAATTATCATTATTAGCCTTTTTAATATCTCGTCAAAAGCACATTTCAATGAAGTAGTTATGAATTTATCAAATGCTGTAAATGGTTTCAAACCTCCTTAATAGAATGGAAAATGCGCAGTGCGTGATCGTGTAAATTAATATTTTATGTTGTAAATGTATATCCGCACAACACGTTTCAGCTAGCGTTATGAGGTTCGTAAATTTTGTTCAAACCTCTCTTTTTGTGATATTGTGTTGTGTAATGTAACATTCCTTTTGCAGTTTGATATAACGCTTTTTTGTGGTTTATGTTTTAAAAAGAGGTATGTTTTTATTAAGCAAATTGTAGGTAAATTTGTTTATTTTACAAAACAAAAAGCATTATATTCAAAAAATAGAAAACAACAACAACATATCAGCAAAGTCCCACCAGTAACATGACCACGTTTAAACGTATTGAAACAGTTTTTTTTAGTGACAGTTAAAAGTGAACTTACTGCTGATATTTTTGTAGACCCAGCCTACCTTGCTGAAGTTTCTTGTACATAAGCCTGTGTCACAAGTGGCCTGTGGTGATAAACATACTATTTTTAGATTTCAAGATGGCGGCGTCGCGTGCGTCGGGTAATATGCAATTTGTCTATATATAAAACGAGTCTTTTTTTTCTCATATCTCCTCTTATCCATATGTCTTTGACTAGATAAAACCAATACAGTAAATGTTAAATCTTTGTTTGAAAATGAAGTAATTATTCATGCCGGACATGTCATGTCTATAGAGCAATTCACTTGGCAGCGGCAGTCAACGGTTCCATTTGGAAAACAGTACAACCTCTGTGGGAGAAATGCATTAAAAGATGTCTGTTGTAAATACATAATTTGGTTTGAATTAAATCTGACTTGAGAGAAATGTTTCCTTTTTGAGGTGAAGTTACGAAGATTTTTTTAGATGAAAAATCAAACTATTTTAACCGCTCTAATTTGACCAGAATTTCAGTAACGTTTGTACTCATTGCCGAAAAAAACAGATGTTGCATAGCTGAAAATGTTTGTACACGTCTTTTCATTTTCATTATGTAGGAGCAATGTACATGGACAAATAGGTAGCGGCGATCGTGAGGAGGCGAGCACACCTAAATTCCTGGATGGCTTCAATCAAAAAGTGAAAGAGATAGCAGCAGGATCACAGCATTCTCTCGCTGTCACAGGTAATGTCTTATACCAGTCTGTTTACGAGATGTAAGAAACATATTTACATCTCGTCTGGCGATAAATGTCTCTTTTCCGTAAAGTTCATTGATTTTACAGGGCTGATTATCACCTAGTTATTTCCCTACATGGAATATATTTTCTGGTTTCGTTTTATCAAATCAAACTCACACTGGCATTGCCTGTTAGCAAATAAAATGAAAAAAAAAAGAATCTTTACCATGAAACCTATGTGTGAATTATCGAAACTGAGTTTTGCAAATGTGATTCTATCAAAGACTCTTTTAAGACTTTACTCTTCTCGTTTCCACTTTCGCTTTTTACAATGTTAACGTTTTGGGAACAGTAGTTTGTTTCCTGTACTGCTGAACTTTTGTAAGGAATATTTTCTATTGTAATTTAAAATAAGACCTTCCGTTGGTTTTACAAAGCTTCATCCAAACATAGAATCACAAAACCATTTTTATAAAATGCAGCAAAGAATCGTACGCCAATTTTAAAGTCCTATTCTGGCCGGGAACATATTTCTTGACTTTTTCGGATTTGATTTTTTTGTTTCACAGAAGCTGGAGATATATACGTTTGGGGATACGGTCGGGCATGTGGAGACAAGAAGGATGACGTGTTGGAGCCAGTAAAAATGTCAACTCATAGAAACAATGTTATTGCTGTGGCCGGTGGAAGTACGCATTCAATGGCACTCACAGGTAAGTAACCACATTATGTATTAGAAAATGACCTACAGCGCAATAAAAATTGTCTGTCTCGGTTCAATTTTATGCGAAAGATGGACAGCTAAAACTGATATTTTCTTACTAAGCTAACGGAAATAATTACACATACACGTGAGTAAACTGAAAAAAATGTTACTTCCTCTTTGGAAACGGAAGTGATCATCTTCTATTGACAAAAGCAAGGAATAGACTGTTCTTTCTTTCAGCTTTTCCGTCCGATCGGTGTAGTAAATTGAAAATGAAAGATATATTATTACTTTTCGCAAAACATACGTGTTTACATATAAATAAATGAAATCAAAAGATGTCTGTTTCAGAGAACGGAAGTGTTTACACATGGGGCTACGGACATGATGGTCAGCTGGGTCACGGGGAAAACATTAAGTTCCTTTCATCACCAAAACGTGTCAAAGACCGTCACGTGACCAGTAAATGTATACAAATATCATGTGGGGAAGCATTCAGTGCGGCTGTCACAGGTAAACGTCATGAGAAGAAAGTTTTCGCATTTCAATGTTACTACAAGTAATTTGGGAAAAAGTGGCTTTCTTTTTTCCTCACTGAAATAACGCCATAAAAACGTGATATTTCTATTTTCTTTTCTTTTATCCATGCTGTTCCTTTACTTTCAGAAAAAGGGCTTCTTTACATGTGGGGTAAAAACAGTCATACAATTTTACCTGAAAAGCCTACGTCGCATAAAATCCATCTACCTTATGGTGTTAATAAAAACTTCCGAGGTGGACGTATTTCTAAGATATACTGTGGATCCTGGCATGCAGTGGCAATTATTGGACGTCCAGGTAAGTGACGTCATTTCCTTCATTTGGAAAATAAAATTAAAGACACCTAGTTGTTGCAAACCTGGCCATCCTCAGTGCAAAGTAACTTTACTTTCGTGCCAGTAACCACTGCCATCAAACAGTTTAGTTGGGCTGAAAATTAGCCGATGTACAATTGTAGGTTGTCATAGAAGTGTTATCTTTTAAGACTTTCCTTTTATTGCTTTGGTCAGAATTGTTATTTAAAGATGTTTTGATCTTATAGAATGAATAAAACATTTACCTGATTAAAGTTATTGGACGTCAAGGCAAGTGACGTCATTTGTATTAAAAATGAAACATACAAAGACTTACAGATCCAACAGTTAACCGGATTATTTTCTTATGTTTAATTGTATTTGACAGAAGAAATTAGCAAGGCCTGCCGGAGACAAAGAACATGTAACAACAGCATTTACCCGAGAATTTAAAACAAATATTCCTCTTAAAATTTCAGTTTCAGATAACTGCTTATGTTAACTGGGTTTTGTGTTGATACTTTCATAATTTAGATAAGAATTTGGTGTTTTGTAGAAATGTTAGCTCGCGAGGGACCCGAATCAGAAGAATCTGCAGACGAGAGTGTGCCAAACACAGATACTGTAAATTTCAGTGTAAGATCTCTATCGTACAGATAAGCAAGGTTTAGATTCGCATTTGGTTGTCTTACAAGACGTATGCTTCTTTTTCGAACAAGAATTAGAGTAATAGGGAAAATGAGTGTTAAACCCAATTGGAATTGAAAAGAAAGGTCAAGTAAACACTGTCAGGTTTGAAACAGTTATGAATTAAATATCAAACTGTCAGTTGAAAATGCACCATTCAATTTAAGTTTCCATATTTATATTTTGGACATGTTTTGAAATCACTTAAACCATTTTAAAACAACAGTTGTACACACATGATATACGACCGTCGACTTTAACCATATTTCAGATCGAAGATGACAATGACGAAGACACTTCGTCGGAATCAGAAGCCGAGTTGACTAGTCCGTTGATTCAGCGTGAACCAACCAAACTTGAACGTGAGAAAACAACAGTCAGCATAGCAGACTTCTATGCTCCGACCCCGGACATAAATAAATCATGTAAGTATAACTTACTTTATAAAGTGGACGGAATTGATTCATATGCCATGGGGCAAGTACCAATTGTATCGTTAAGAAAACATTAATGTCTTTTACACTGAAATGACGTTCTCAATTTATTTGCGTCTTTTCTTGATTCTGATAAATTCTGTCTGTATGTTTTATCTCTTTTTCAGTTTGTTTCTTCTCCTTATATGCTAAAATGATCATCTGTCGTTATAGATTTAACTTTGATTTACTAGAACGTTGTTTTTTTTTAGATCGGTCTCCGAGTCCAGAATTCTATTTCGGAAATGACGATGGTGACGAAACCGACCGTAATAATTTGAATAGCACGCGGTCGGCTGCAACGCTGATTGTGCAACTTCCGGTGCAACCAATGACGACATATGCCGATGCAGCTACGTCACCAATGACGTTGACTACAACAAGCAGCAACAAAAGTAGTAGCATCACAACACTGTCACGTGTCCCGAGTCCTGTGCAAGAAATCTCAAACAGAAAATTCGAAAGAAAGAAAATTAAACCTGATAAGAAATTCAAAGAATTTGATCCCCAAAAGTACGAAAGGGAGAAGTTACGAAGCTCAACAACTCCAGTTTCAGAAATTGTTCAACTGAGTAAAACTCCAGCAGACGCCTTTATATTGCCACATGAAACCACAGGTCTATCGCGTAAACACGTGGACTTCTCCGAAATGGAGGAAATAAGACTGAAAGGGCCACGGTCGCCTGAAAAACTGTCCCGGCTCAGTCGACATCGAGACAGCCGAGAATCTAGTCCAACAAAATTTTACGAACCTAGTCCTGGTAAATTAAGAGAATCTGGCTATTTAAGATCAAGACATAGATATCTAGACAGTTCTTTGTCGTTTAAAAGTGAATTAACATTGATGGAAAGTCCTTTGTTTAAGGGGAGTAAAAGGAGTACTCTCACAGAAAAGGTGAACCGGCCACCTGAGACACCGTATACAGATGAGAGACAGTATTCTCACCACGTGCCAAAACAACAACCTAGAAAATATAACCCAAGCAAATCACAAGCGACAGATTCCAATTTTGGGGTATGTTTCACTCTAGTATTTTTAAGGCCACATTTAAAGGATGTATACTGGCTTTAATCAAAAAGAAATAACTATCGAAATGAGAATTGAGAACAATAGCCATGGTTTAAAGTTATAATACCGCCCATTAACAAAAATATAACTTTATCGCCAATTAATGAAAATATTCACACCAATGCATAGATAACTTGCTAAAAAGAAAATTTGCTGTTTATTTTTACTTATAACCTGACTATAATTATTCGTGGATGTCAGCGGATATAAAAACAGCTTCTTTCGTTTTTTGTAACCTCTCTACCATTGCTCGGATTTAGTCGGAAGATCCTAATTTGCATATATGTAAGTTATTTTTAGAAACAAACATTTAATTTACAGTACCTGACAAATTAAGTGTAGATAACAATGGTAGGATACTACATCATCGCGCACCTGTTTTATGCTCTCTCGCTGACCATTTTTTGTCAACAACTCGTCGCTTGAAAGGTAAAATGGTCTTTTTCAATAAAAATGTGTAGAGTTGCAAAAACCATGTTGTGCACCGAAGATTGGCTGGTGTATTGAGTATGTATGTAACGAATTTTTATTCTGAAAAATTCTAGTTTAGGCCTGAAAACGGGTGAAAGTTTTTTTCCAGCATGCATTAGGAAAAAAACTTTCACCCGTTTTCAGGCCTAAATTGGACTTAACACTCTAAAAATTCATTACGTAAATACAAAGCACACCAGCCAATCTTCGGTGCACAAAACTTATTTTTGTAACTCTACTAATTTCTTATTGAAAAAGACCATTTCAAGCGACGAGTTGTTGATCCGCGAGAGAGCATAAAACAGGTGCGCGATGACGTAGTATCCTACAAGTATTCGACAGATCGTATTACAGTTTTTACTCATTATCGTTAAGGTTTTGACGAACATGCTTCCGAATATATTTTGGTCTATCTATCTTTTTGAATTAATTTACTTTTTGAACGATCCACTACTGTTGTCTACGTGATGTATTCAATATTGATCATGAGACACTAATGACTCGTTTTACGGATATTGGCGAAGTGCGTTCGGCATTTCCCGAAGCAATTTAAAACTGGCGGGTCATAAAATATTATTTATGTAATCCTGATGTATCTCAAGCACATCCTGCCATCCACGAAAAATAACCTTGCAGATATGGTGCTGGTAGAGTTCTTACTTGGTTTATTTTTCATGACGGCAATATGACTGGTATTACATGTATCACTTAAACGTTTCAATGCGTAGACCTGTAGTGTTTTGAATTGACAAGTAAATGAAAATATAAGTTAAATCGGCCATTTTTCATGTCTAGCCAATCCCCTGATAACTTCATAGTAAATTACACTTATAGAGAAACATTTAGGGAACTAAGCCATTTTCACTGTACCTTTATTTCTTGCAGTTTTTATTTTATTCCAGTAGCAACAATATTGATTCATATTTCAGCAGTTAAATCCATTTGAAGACTTGATTTCTGTGTCAAGGTATTCATTCATTTTGTCACACGGTTTGTAGATTCAAGCACACGCAAACGTTGAACATTCTGGGTCTTAAGTCAGCACGCTTTAATTAACAACACTTTTAGAATGAAAAACGTGAATTTATCAGTCATTCATTCAGTGTGAATTTTGGTGGATCTAAAATGGACTTTTAAAACGTTTATATTAGCAAGATAGTATACACAAACTAAACCATAGCAAAACATTCGCTTATTTATCTGAAAAAAAAAATCAATAAACATTTCTGAAAGGCATACACATTTTTCAGAAAAAAATGGCGAACGCTTAGGTGTAGGTTAGTTTTGATTATATAAAAGAAAATGAAAATTAAGGTTTTTACTTATGAGTACATGGGGTAGGACAAAAAAATCACCGAATCACCGGCAAGTTGTGTGACATTCACTAATGCCACCTTGTTTATTTGCACCACAAACTCCACTTCTTCTCTGTTTTTTTTTTAAATTCTATTTCATTTTTTTTATAAATTTCTTATATCTATTTTTCAGTAAAAGGTTTTTACTTTTTTCCCAACATGACTAATAGGCATCCAGCAATTGTAAGAAGACGACATTACAAATATTTACAATTGTTTGTGTGAAAAAACAACGTTACATCAAAATATAAGTTCTGTCTTTATTTCAGTTACAAATCTCAAGATCAAAGACTATAATTGCCCCTGTGCAGCCCGACAGTTACGATCCGTCGGACAGACTTGCACAACTCCGTCGGTACGCTGCAATTCACAACCCGTCGTCGTCGTCGGGAAAAGGAACAGTTGAAAAACTTCGACCAATCAAACACCGGCATGTCAGTATTCCTGGGATGCGTTCAGAGTCTCCTGATGAAGAAAAAGATCAACTTTGTATTGGTGGCGCTGTGAATCCAAAAGACAAACCAGTATTTAGTAGTGGCTCCACCTGGAGAGATCGCAATGACCTTGACCGAATCGCTCAACGCAAAATGGCGGCAGCTGGTATAGTTAAAATGTACATCGGTAACCACGAGCTGGTCGGAACAGTTGAAAACCCTTTGTATACTAGTATAAGTGATGGCAGAGGACATAGTGATCCAATAGACAGTGAAACATTAATAGTTCAACCGCTTCTGAAAAAGAAAGTAAAAGATTCAAACGAATCTGTGAGTCTAGAATTGCCAAGACTTGCTATAAACCAAACGTCAGAACGCAGCTCACATAGAACAAAAATAGAAAATGATAGCGAAGAAATTGATCTCACTTTGACCAACACATCAAGAACAGACACAATGATAGGTACTAAGGTCAGTTAGGGCTTAAATCAGACCCGGACGATCAGTCCTTTTCCTGAGACCCCGGGTCGAGCCTTGCGTGCGAGTAGGAGGGCCCCGAGGATTGATGACCAGCTGGCTAAACTAACACGCTTGTCTAGCATTAAAACGTGTGGCCATTTTTGAATGGCATGAATTCATTAAACTAATGCTTTGTCAACTTAGCTTATATGCTAACTCTTTGAGTCCTGTAATGTAACTGTATATGGGCCTTTCTGAAGTGATAGAACATATTGAAACACCGAGATCACCATTTTTTGAGTTTAAGATTTTTTTTTTAAATATTGGCCGGAGCTTTCATTTACAGTTAATAATGTCACGTGAGCAAAGCTCTTTGTTATATAATGAACAGTATTTTCTATACACACTTGATCTCAGTTTTGATAATTAAGATTCTCTCAGAAATAACAAACAGACTTGGAGGTAAATGTTTGTAAGCTCAAAGTAGCCGTTAAGCTTCGAGTTGCAATAATCTTTGTTTTAACAAGTGTTGAAAATTTCCACGGATTGTCGTAACAACAATATTGTAACAATGTAATACTATTTATAAAAAACTGTTGAAAGGTGTTTTGAGGAGAGGTGTTTTTCTTTAAATCTAGCAATAACATCAAGCTAAGTTTGGTGTGCCTGTGTGAATCTAAACGGTTTATAACCAGTCTGCTGCTTCTTAAACTTTATAATAATACTGACAATAGAATGAGTTAAATTTTTGAACGCTGGTTGTTTTTAGCTCACCTGTCACGTAGTGACAGAGTGAGCTTTTCTGATCACCTTTTGTCCGTCGTCCGTCGTCCGTCCGTCCGTCAGTCCGTCTGTCCGTCCACAATTAGTTTGTTAACACTCTAGTGGTCACATTTTTGCCTCAATTGTCATGAAACTTGGTCAGGATGTTTGTCTCATTGATATCTCGGACGAGTTCGAACATGGGTTATCAGGGTTGGAAAACTAGGTCACAGAGCCCAAATATAGAAAAACCTTGTTAACACTCTAGAGGCTACTTTTTCAGTCCAAATATCCTGGAAATTTGTCAGAAAGGTTCTATTGATGATTTCCAGCTCAAGTTCAAATATGGGTCATCTAGGTTCAAAAACTAGGTCACAGAGCCCAAAAATAGAAAAATCTTGTTAACACTCTAGAGGTTACATTTTCAGCCCAAATAATCTGGAAATTTGTCAGAAAGGTTGCTTTGACAATTTCTAGGTCAAGTTCAAATATGGGTCATCTGGGTTCAAAAACTAGGTCACAGAGCCCAAATATGGAAAAACCTTGTTATCACTCTAGAGGTTACATTTTCAGCCCAAATAATCTGGAAATTTGTCAGAAAGGTTGCTTTGATAATTTCTAGGTCAAGTTCAAATATGGGTCATCCGGGGTCAAAAACTAGGCCACGGAGCCTAAATATGGAAAAACCTTGTTAACACTCTAGAAGTTACATTTTCAGCCCAAATAATCTGGAAATTTGTCAGAAAAGTTGCCTTGAGCATTTCTAGATCAAGTTCGAATATGGGTCATCTGGAGTCACAAACTAGGTCACAGAGTCCAAATATGGGAAAACCTTGTTAACTTTCTTAAGGTAGCATTTTCAGTCCAAATAACCTGGAAATTTGTCAGAAAGGTTCTATCGATGATTTCTAGCTTAGTTTTGAATATAGGTTTTCTGAGGTCAAAAACTAGGTCACAGAGCCCAAAAGTAGAAAAACCTTGTTAATGCTCTAGAGGCTACATTTTTAGTCCAAATGTCCCTGAAATTTGTCAGAAAGATTGTTTCAATGATTTCTAGCTCAGATTTGGATATGGGTCATCTGGGATCAAAAACTAGGTCACATGGTCCAAATATGTAAAAAACTTTTTAATATTCCAGAGGTTACATTTTCAGTCCAAATATCCTGGAAATTTGTCAGACAGGTTCTCTTGATGATTTCTAGCTCAATTTGGAGTATGGGTCATCTTGGGTCAAAAACTAGGTCACAGAGCCCAAATATGGAAAAACCTTGTTAACACGCTAGAGGTAACATTTTAATTCCGCATAACCTGGAAATTTGTCAGAAAGCTTAATTCTATTGTTTCTAGGTCAAGTTTAAATATGGGTCATCTGGAGTCGAAACATCTAGGTCACAGAGCCCAAATATCGAAAAACTTTGTAAACACTCTAGAGGCTACATTTTCAGTTCAAATGTCCTGGAAATTTGTCAGAAAGGTTGTTTTGATGATTTGTAGCTCAAGTTTAGATATGGGTAATCTGGGGTCAAAAACTAGGTCATAGAGCCCAAATATGGAAAAATCTTGTTAACACTCTAGAGGTAACATTTTCAGTACAAATAACCTTGAAATTTGTCAAAGAGATTGTTTCAATAATTTCTAGGTCAGGTTCGAATATAGGTCATCTGGGGTCAAATAACCAGGTCCATAGCAACTTTGTTTAAAGCAGTCATACTCAGGTGAGCGATACAGGGCCATCATGGCCCTCTTGTTTTAATTATAATTCTCAATGGAGAAGTTCGATACTGCAAATGAATTTTGATAGTGTAGCCATTTTAACAACCTGTATGTATGGCCATAAAAGTATTGACTTTATAAGATCTTAAAAGTTAGGTCTTTTGAGTCTTGCCAAGATATTAATATCGTAACTTCTGCTTAAAGAAAGTCTCTGACTTGTGTGAACTTTGCACTGAGAATGTTTTGGGGTGAAGCTTTGCTAACGCTTTGGACGCCTTTGCGGAATAAACCCGACCATACATTTCAAACATACATATAAATTCAGACGTTTTGTATATGTATGCTATTCTGCACCTCGACTCATTAAGCCCGAACTGCCAAAAGTATCCCGGATGGGTGATAGCATGACAGAAGCATACACTCCGTCATCGATGCGTTCCATGTTGTCACAGACATTATAAATAGATCTATAAAATCTTCATGACAGAGCAAATATATCTCAAAGTGTTTGTTGAAAAGATTATACTTTTTCTTGTTTCAGTATTAAAATGCTTTGGAAACATTCGTTTATTTTTCTTATTAATCTAAAATGTCACGCTAATATTATCTCAACTCATTACCCAAAGGGTCTTTGTATGTCACGAGGCAACGCTGGTGTTGTATTTTGATGAATTAGCGAAGAATATTGAAATACGCCGAAGTTGCATTTACTGCTTCTCTACTTCTTCCTTTCAAAATTATGAAAAAATGATTGCCAAAATTTGCACTTCTTCAATGATCCTATAGGTTTAATTTAGATATGAAAATTTATTAATAGTCACATTCTGGTCATACAAGCGATAATATTCATGCATTGCTCATTCTACAGTTTGGCATTTAACCAGCACTCAAATGTAGTTGTGTTCTGAATATTTACATCTACAACGTACAGTAGAACACTGCTAGTTCGAAGTCGTCAGGACCGGAGAAAATGACAGATAGGATGACCTTTACAGCTTGTGGTTCCGTTTAAATATAGTAACTGTGAAATATTCTATAAGGTCTCATTCAACTAATTGTTAGTAAACATTAGCTAATACCATAAAGACAAGGACGAATATTTATATTTAAGATACCAATTCGATATGTTTTATGAATTATTAATATTAAGTGAATTGTGAACTGGGAACTGGTAGCCAGATGCCAATTCGTCAAAGATCGCGAATTGTCAATTGGCAGCCAGATGCCAATTCGACGAGTATCATGAATTCTGAACATTGAGTGAACGGACAACTGGTTTTTAAAGTCAAGCAAATAGTAAACAATGACTATTCATTCCACGATTCAGCCAGCCCAGTATCCAACATACTCGATCGTTTTGCAGGCTTATATCCCTGACATAACTGTATATTTTTTCTGTCCTATCTGACGTCTTTTGCGAAGCAACATCACTATCATTTTTACTGTCGCTACTTAATCTTTCCGATCGTTTATTTGTCCCCAGTCTAAGTACTTTTCCCTTTTTTTTCAGTTTTAATGTCGACTAATGTTTATTTTCAACATTTTTCTTAAAGTTATGACAACTAATATCTGCCTGGGAATATTTATGTAAAATATACGAAATATGAAGCATTATGCAGTTGTCCGTATCTTTCAAGTCATGTGTGAAACTAGCATACAATGGTTAGTTTAGACTCATTTATTTTACATCGATTGCGATACAAGTTCTTACAACTTAGATTCATCACGCTCGACGACTGCTTCCTGGGTTCCATACCAGTATTCGCGCAGCGTGGAGGAATGTGAAGATCGTGAGAGAATCTCGCCTCTGAGGGGATTCGAACCCGCGACCTTCGGATCAGGAGCCCTGCGCTCTACCCCTGGACCACGCTGTCTCCAACAATGATTCACATAGTGAAGCTTACATAAGGATGAAGGTGATGCCTTTACAGCAAGAACTATTTATTTCTGTTGTTTACTAAAACAAAAACTCATCAAAATGAGAAAAATCTGCTCTTTCTACAGGCGGCCATGATTGACAGTCCTCTACCAGACATGTACATTACTTATTTATACATGAGATGGAGGATAAGAAAAGCCGACTTCTTATTGAGTATTGAGTTTTATAGAAATCATAAACGTTTTGTTCGCTTTTGAAGCCCAAGTTTTCGAGCCCATGAAGTAATAATTTACTATTTTTTATATCAAAGAATGTTTAAAACACGTTTGTAGCAGTTGTATCAGACATATGCCCTTAACAAGATGCTTAAAAATACTTTAAATGGCTGACTTAGGTTGTCAACAGTAATTGCGAGATCTGAATGGCTTGTCTGTGAAGTTGTAGTTCTCTCCCTTTACCCATTGTAACAAAATAATTTACTAACTAAACCTCAGAAAAAAAGAGTAAATTATATTTGTCTGCCTTTGGCTTCTGTTTCTGCAATATAAACAAAAATGATGTCACTAAGATTTATGAATATTTGTTATATTTGTCCGACAGAGCTTTGGTGTTTTCTCTTTAAATTTATTGTTTTGAAATATTTAAACAAATTTCAAGGTAGGATTAGGGCGTAGGGGCAAAGGGTATGTACTGAAAACATTTTAATGAAAGACAAACATGTTTTTAAGATTCAGCGGACAACTTTAAGGGTGGCGTCAATATTAATCAACTCTAAAATGTCATATTTATTTTTGTTGAAGAAATTAAACCTGTCGCTAAGTTGTAGTCCTAAGAATATATCTCCTCATATGGACAGACTAAAAACCCGATAGCCGGACTAATTCCGGGCAAATGTGATGAACTTTGGAAATTTGACGGATGATCTATACCACCTTGGTCGTCTATAACCAATTATTAGGTCCTGATCGCGAGAAAGCACGTAAATAAATTATCTCCTTTCGTCACTTCTCGCCTGTTTTGCATACGAAACCAATCAATAGACGAGTTATCGGCCTTCCCTCGGGAAAGATTCAGATTCACTGATTTTGACATTATGAACGATTAATTAGATTGGGAGATCTCGGGTTGGGTCTAAAACACTAGAATGTGCGAACGGACCGTTCTTCATCCATCATATGTCTCAGGCAAATTGCTTTTTCCTGACCGTATATCTCACATCGGCTACGATTGTGACACCTACTCACTGATTGGCTATATGAAAAACATGCCGGCTTGACCTCTTGTTGTCAGTTGCCCGACGCTGGAAGATTGTCCAAAACAAAATCAGTAATTCGGGAGAAAATTCAAGGAATTAGGATATAATGATCTGGTGTCGTCTTTCAGTTATGTGTGTAATGAAGGAATTTCCTAGCACTTAGAGAAAATGTTTTGCAAAGGTGTATTTGAAGTCATCTAAACTATTTTTTTTCTCTTTTTTTATTCATATTTTATTTGTTATGATGTAAATGGAACACGCGGGTTATCATTAAGCTTGTAGATTTGATATAAGTTATATGCAATTATATTATAACAATTTGGTAAGAAACATAAATTTCAGAAACTTAAAACTATCGGCCAATTTTTAGTGTGTTCAATGTTTTACTATGTCATTTTGGTTTTGCCATTGCATTCGGTGCGCAATTTGTTTGTTTTTTGTGTTGATTTTTTCTGTTTAAATATAATTATTACAAATGTCATTATTTTGTTGCCACTGTGAGCGCAACTATTTCTTCCAATAAATCAGAATTGTACAAATTAACAGATTTCTAGAAAATGAAATATCATATGAAACTCAATGGTGCAAAATGTCTACAGCTGAATTCAGATCTCGATGTTTCGTTAAAAACAGGCTATTACTTTATTTCTTGATGCGAAAAAGATGGATAACAAACAGTAAAATATTTATTTATTGTCGGTTCAAAATGTACCACATGAAGATAAACATAGGCTATGTATAGCTTTTTACCGACATTTCTCCACTGATCTTATATCTTCAATATCTTCTTTCGTGTAAAGAAAACATGCCAGCCTCATCAAAGTAATAAATTTCTTGATATATTATGACAGCTAGCTCATTCTGACCCCTATAACCCGAATCCCGATATTTTCACTTACGATTTTACTGACCTCCCGGCACCCTCAGATGACCGGTTTCAAATTCAAACCTGACTGCAAGAATAGCTGGTAACCATACCATATCAAACATACGATCTGCTATGAATAAACACGGTGGTTAAACATGATATTAAATTTGTTATTTTTTTAAGCAGATCAAGTTAGATTACCCTTTTTATATAGTTATAGTTTCATTTAGATGCATGTTGGCGTGGTGTGTGTCGGGATGCCCCCTCGTTGACACTTACACCTTAGATGACCCTAAGTTCGTTCAAAGTGTCAGAGTTCATGTTTTGAGGGTTTATATTTATACTAACAACTACAAATTACAGATGTTGTAGGTACAGATTTAAAGGTGTTCTCGGGTTAAAGAAATATTTTAAATGCCGCTTTGATAATTGTGCACCATTATCTTTTATCCCAGCACGTCTACATAGGTCATAAAGATGTTTCTTTGAAGATTTCCTTTATGGTGATTGGTATTAAACCCATACAAGCTGAAGACACCATATGTATTCGCACGACTTAAATTATTTTTCTATGTTTCAGAGTTTAAAGAGGTATTTTTAACGATTATCAAAACTGGTCATTTTCAGTCTTTGCAGATGGCAACAGTAAAATGTTCAATTTATTCCATATTTGCTTGATTTATATGAAACTGTTTTTATGACTTTTTCAAAGATAGATTTACATTAGATAAAGGGGTTAGTCCAACTAATTGTACGCAAGCCGAGATATTGTGTATTTTTTGTATGGGTCAATATCTCACCTCCGCCTCCTGACCTAAAACTAAAATATCTCAGAATATGCTCAAGACGTCACTTGAATTATTTTGACTAATAAAGGGGTATACAAAGTGTTTGGTCGGGCATTGTTTAGCGGAAGAAGTTTTTTTCTCTGATATATAGAATATTTTGCCACTGCAATATCTCCATAACCCGTCGAAATACATAAATTTGATGCCGACCTTAGTTTGCTTTCAACCGTCAAAATGTTCACCATAAAGTGCAAAAGCTGAACTTTACAAAATATCGCCGCAAAATAAATTAAGAACAGTCTCTCCGCAAAAAAAGGCAAAATGTCGTCTGCGGTTTACGAGACCTCAAAACATGTTTTCTTCCAATCTCTTCATTAAAAGAGGGTTCCTTTGTTTGACACTCTCAATTATTCCGTGAAAGATCTTTTAATCAACGTTTTTATTCCTAAACCGAAACAAAACCACACTTCGTCGTTATTGATCGGCTGTTTGTATTTTCTCAGAAATTATAGAAATTGGATAGATTTTTGCGACATGTCGAAAACCAGCATGACAGCAGACGAGAGAGGAAAATTCCAACCAGTAATGACCATCTGGCCAAAAATTAATCAAAAATACAAATTGCGGTATTTTGTTAGGCCACGCATATAACACAGTGGATAATTCTTTTTTTGTGATTTTGCTTTTGTAAAATAATTGCATTTTCAATAGATGTTAATATCTTTAAATTGCAACAAACCGTTAACAAAAGTTTATGATACTGTCTAAAGATTAAAAAAAAAAAAAAAAAAAAAAAAAAAAAAAACCTCCTATAATTGCTACGTAAAACACAATTTAAAGAACTGTTTATTAGAGAAATATTTCCGAGTGAAAAGGGGTAAAATAAGGGTATATATTTCGAATGCTTTTTTTATTATATATTTTTAATAAGACGATGAAAATTAAATTCGAATTCGGTGGGGCTGGTGCGGCAAATATTAAATTCTGCCGCCACGATATGGATTTATTTTTCTAATTTGACCTATTTACGCCTAAAAATTATGCCATCTTTTTCAGTTGTACAATTCCATTTTTAATTATAAGGGTTTTTAGTATTTTTTTCTATTTAGAGTAGGACGTCCTTCATGCGAAAAATAAGTCGTCTGATCTAGGTCTACTCTGTCTGTGTTTGCCTGGACGAACGGGTTAAGGTAAATTTTAGCTTATTAACTCAGTAAAAAAATAATCACGTTAATACCACTGCCATTTTCCTCAAAATTACGAAGTAAAAAAAATGAAAAGAAATGCAGAAGTCCAATGAATTAATGAAAGAACGCGACTTCTAAAACAAAGATGCGTGCGCATGCAGTCAGTCGGGAACCTAATAATTAAGTTATAATCGCCCGCATACTTAAGCGTTTTGGTTTTTTACACCACAATCAGTGATTTCGTGGTCGGACAGGAAATTTTTGATGCAATTAATCTAATAATGAAAAAGGAGAAATTGCTAATTTCCTAGCTAGCATCTGGGCCATTTTATGAATCCCCTAAGAGTCCCTTTTTGTGAAATGAGAGCAAACAGCCAATGCAAAGGTTTATAGATTGATTAGTATAGAATTTAATTTGCATGTTTTTCTTTTTGTTAAAATATCAGGCAATGCTGAAGAAAAAAGAAAGGTAAACTTTGATAAATTCAAATGTTTCTTTTTATTCTTTATGTACAATGTATTAGCCTTTATAATTCTCATGGGAGTATCTTCTCATCTTTTTTCTAATCAATTTAATCAAAATAGGAAAAATTGGAAAAAGAAAATGCAAAATCCCATTTTATCATTATTTCGTTACATTTGCTGTCTCGCTTGGTCACAGAAACAGAAACAACCCAAGTTTCTATGACGCCGCATTTCGTTTCCATTTAGAATTTTATAGATTCTATAGTTTGAAAACTGAGATACGCATATAGATATTGTAGTCGAGGGATATATATATAATTTTGAAGTTCAATTAATTTTTGAATTTTTAACCAAAAGAAAGAGAAATTCAAATGTTTGTTCCATTGTTATGGTCTGACTTGAGCAGAGTTGGGCATATTATACAGTTAACAATAGTCATCACCTCAATAGGTCCAAATTTTCCTTTGTAAAAAATACTGATAGGAAGTTAGCTGTGTTTTGGTCGAAACAAACTTTTCTTATAATGTATATCACGTATTTTTATAACATGTGACATTTACCGAATAGACGAGTGCTATTGATGATTAAGTGCTATTAATTCCTATTTCATTAATATCGATTTCAAAAGCTTCGACAGCTTTAGATCAATTTTCACTCAGTCTGTTTCAAGAGAGTTAATATGATGTAAAATATACAAGTACAAAATCATCTTTTATTTATATTATTTCTTTGAAAACAAATCACTTCTTCCATTCACGAAATTCCATTATTAAATAATTGATTATAAACCCTATGAAATACTCTGACACTTCGAAGAAATCTCATATTACCGCTAAATAATACCGACGTCATCCGAACATTGTCTCTCCTATCATATTGTGTGAGATATTCCGAATTAATGCCTTCCTTTACTGTTACGCCATTTTGTTAATTATCGTTCTGTGTTATTTCGTAATCAAAATTGGAACGAAAAAGTGATTCAGGTTGTCAAAATCGAAGTGATTGATGAGCAAAATCCAGCAAAGATCACTAAGCATGATAATATTTTAAGATAGAATTAATCTTCTCAGAAAAAAAATAGTGTTCTCCTATCGATTTCGGCTCCTGGCTTTTCTTTAATTTAAGTCTTATTAGGGAAAAAGTTTCAAACTTCGTTCATGCCATTATGACATGCTGATTTTTTTGTATTTCTTAATGAGTTTTGTTTCCACTTGTTTTGGTTGCCTTTCCATACACTTTTTCTATTAATGTACTGAAGGTTTCGGAAGATAAACAACGCGAAGAGAGATATTTTGGTGGCCATTGCTGTAAACTCAGATCCGATTTTTACCATGTGCAAAAAGATTTAGTTTAAAAAAGTTGTATGCACAAGACGTTTAGTTCATTTATTATTGTTGATTGTTGTTTTTGTTTCTTTATTTCTCAGTATATAAATACTATAAATCATTTTTTTGTGTTTCCCTAAAACACAAAAGCCTTCTGGATCCCGTCACAATTCCACTAAGTGTAATTAGATTCGGATAAAGATAGGATTTGTCTAATCGCTTGAAATAGATCATATGTATGTACACGGAGTTGATAAAGGTTGATAAAAAATAATACAATAACCTGTCCTGATCTTTTAGTTAAAGATCAGGACCTTTGTTACACCCCTTACCAACACGTTAACCTGATAATGCTCAAACATCTTAAATGGTGGTAAACAGAGGGTTTTCTGTACAGGCGTTCGAAACTGCATTTCAGATTTGTTGTTTTATCTTAGTTGATAATGGTTGCCAATGGTTTTACTGAGTGATAAGTGTTATTTACCGGTACAAAACACAACTCCTAACGTATTTGATTGAAAGAAAAGCTCATATTGAAAAATAAACTGCAGAAAAGGCCCTATGTTTGCCTTTTAAATTGTTTTGATTTCAATAATAATTAATATAGCTCAATATTATCGATCCATGTTAAATAACGTGTGAAAAGGAAAGTTTTTTAAAAGGATAAAAAGTCTGTCAATACCAACACAGTTATTAATAGAAATGTTCAATTGTATCTAATCATTAAGATATAGTTTTTGCTAACTCTCTTGCACATAAAGGGCCATTCCACATAAATTTATTTGTTATGAATACTGAATACTTTTTTTATTAAAAAATAGGATTTCACTAGCCATGGCTATCACGTGCATTTTCTCTCCACGCCCCACCCCTCCCCCTCCCATTATGTGGTGAAATGAAAACGATTTTAAATCTGTACCATTGTTTCTGAGTTACACTGTCTTGTTACTTGTTAAACATTGCGAGCAAGCTCAGTTACATGTAAGTATTAACACACCTTTGTGTCCCTCAGCAAGGCTGAGACATTACCCAGACGTGAATCCAATTGTCCATATCAGGAAACCTGACCCCTAAACGAGCCTGTCTGTAACCATGTGTCAATTATTCCTGATTTACATACTAAAGGTCAGATAAAAAACCTTTTTGTAACAATGAGAGAACAGATAATAACGTTGCGGTACATGATCATTCTGTCAACTTACTTTAGTTAAATATTTAGTCTTACTGATAAAACTTAGTTTGATTCCCCTATTCTGTGACGATGTTAATGTTTAGAAATGTTTTTGTTTTGTTGTTGTTGTTTTGGTTTATATTACAATTATTTTACATTAAAATAGCAAAGATATATTTTTTTAAAACGAAATTATTTGTTCACAAATTAAAAAAAAAAGTATGAACACCTCAAGAAGACATGCACATAAGATTTGTCTCTGTGATTGAATAGTTAAAGTCGCCGACTTCAAGTCACTAGTAAATACAAAGTTTCAAAGTTTCAACGTGATTAAGCAAAATAGGAAAGCGAGTGAAATGTATCAGTAACAAGTTTGATTGCAAAAATGATAAAAGAGGCGAGAAATAAAATGAAACATGCACAGAAAGATACAGTTTTACGGAAAGATCTATTGGTAAAAGTAAATAAACAATACGGCTGGTAAAAAAAAAATCATATTTGTCTAACAATGATCTATTCGACTGATCATGTCCGGAAACAAGGTCAAGACAAACTTTTAAGTTGCATCTTAAATCATGTCCACAAAGTTCCCGCTTCATTTAACGAGCTGAAGTGATGCATGAGTATGAACCGTTTGAAAATTAATTTTCATGAAAATTGATCTGTTTAATATGCTATCTGGGCCGATATTTCACAATTGCCGAAATTGATTAGGTATCAGACTAGTTATTACGGCCATGTCGAACTGACCAGTTCTCACGATGTTTTGTGTCTCACTGACCAAGACACCTGTGGTCAAGCCCAGAGGTGAATTATGGGAAATCAGTGTTGCAAGGATTACTTGAAATACTGAGTCATCGCAGCTTCCCGGATCAAACGGATCTATTTCCAAAGCATAAAATCGACTGACAGTGAATCGATCATGATTCTTCTTTTGATTAAACGTTAAATGTCTCACGATTTTAAAACAACTAAAATTTATTACAATTATTTATTATTATCAATGGCAAGAAAAAAAAGACATATGGAAGATAAAAAGAGGAAGAAAACAAACATAAATCAGACGAAACCTCGGTAATTAGCAAGCCTTTTCTCACCATTCGTATCCCTGACCTTTCGTAAGTTGTTTTTTGACCTAATAACACCAAATGCAATAGATCAAATAGTTCCTTGACATCACAGGTCGCGGATGAATATCAATGGCGAACTTTTCGATCGCTTTAGCGTTCCATATCTCACGAAAAGGGTAATGTGGTGAACACGTTTACTTACAGAACAGACATGTTTTATTAAGTTTCTATGTGAACCGTGTTTACTCCAATTGACCCTTGCAACCCCGGGGCCACGTGTTTTACGATCTCGCGTCTGCTGCAAGGAAATTCGGAAATCAACCGTGAATATCGGAATGAGTTATTGTAGACTGAATTAGATAAATTTATAAAAGCATAAGAAACATTTATCATTTATCTTCCCCCATATCCTGCCAGAGCTAAAGAAAGGAATCCATTGCTTATCTTATTAGAATTCTTACTTTCTATAATTGATAAAAGGAAAGCCGGCACGTCTTACATTTCGTTAGTTTTTTTATGTTTATTTATTTATGTAAACGGAGTAAATGACTCGACCGGGACTTGAACCCAGGGCCTTCCGCTTACAGGACGGACACTACCAATATACGGTGTTACCTATCGCTTTTTCACTAATATACCTGTACCCGGCTTTATTTATTTATTTATTTATTTATTATTCTTTATTTGTTGTTGACAAATTAATTACGCCCCAAAATATTTTACTTCTCAAATTATTATTTCTCAAAATTATGGCCGATGGCCATAATGTATAATGGTTTAGATTTATCAAGATAATTTAAGTGATACATTAAAAGTATATAATATATTACTAGGAAATGAAAAGTTACATTTCTGTCACGTCAGCGATTTCAATTCCTTTTAAATGCCCTTTAAACTAGAAACTCATCTTTCTAAACTGCTTCGATACTTTCGGAAACCCTTTAACATCCTCTTGCCTCGTTATTTCGCCTTTGCAACTTTACTGGCACGCTCAGTAATTGCTACAATTACTGAATTACAGCGGATTACTAAAGTGCCTCTCAGTCATATCAAATCTATCACAGCGATCATTAGCTCTATTGCCGTGCATTACAACATGTTATGGGAGATATTATGCTCCTGTGGTCATTTTCGGGCAATTACCTCGCAATCTTGCGGCCCGCCTAGTAGCTAGGAGCTAAAATATTTTGTACCGACGCTTAATCAAGTTTGAATTGTGGGAAGAGGCGAACGACACAAGTTAACAACTACTATTTTCTAAGAGGGAGCTACTTTTAAATATATAAAAAAGATGTTAAGTGAAAGATAATGAAAAACGATTTCGCTAAAATAAAAGAGTGGTTAAATTTCACAGGACACTTTGAAATAATAAGATTGTTTATACATGTACACATTTGTTCATGATAAGTATATTTTTTCTATTGCAAAAAATAGACAATACAATTATAATGATGATAATAATAACATGTTGTATTTTCTAATAATCACTGAATCCTGATGTGAAATCCAGATTGTTTTAGTTTTCTATTAAACTTCTAACGATATCAAAAATTACTTAATTGCAGTTATAGCCCATATGTAACATGTTTTATTTTAATTAAAATGTAAAAGTCGAAGTTTGAAATATATGAAAGTCTTAATTGTTTTATGCCATAAATCAAGCATCCTCTTCAATCAGTACTTAAAGACAAGTTCACCCACACTGCATTAATTAGCGGAAATGGACTTAAAATATGACCAGAATTCAATTCGTGTCGTCAAAACCGGAAATCAGCGGTCGACCATATTCAGTTTTATTGCTTGTTCATAAAGAAAAGTTCATCAATCGACAACATGGTATGGTCCATTTATTGACGACTCCCTTGACAACGTCTGAAAACCAACACCAACAATTTTTCAGTATTCATAACTTTATTGAAATCATAAATATTTAATTTCATTTCCGATAGAGACATGGTAATTTCCTGTCACAGAGTTGGTCAGAGCTGAGAATATGTTCTCTAAGTCATTTAAACCATGACATAATCAAGCGAACCGTCAATGGGGATCTGGTTGTCCTTTTAGCCTGTCACAAATTGAAAGCCGATATGTGTTTTCCATTTATGCTCTTTACAGATTGGGTTCTATTACAAGACCATCGATTTGGTGCTTCGTTCACTTGCTGTAATAATGATTTCACTCGTGATGCTAAAATCAGGATTTATCTTGAAATACAATATTTGCTGTTCCAGTAATTATGAAAGTCTTCTTCCTATTAGTATGACATTTCAATATATATATATATATATATATGTTCTGATAAATTTATGTTGCCTTGTAACTGAGGATAATGAAAAGAATTCCGTATTTGTTTAAAAAATGTATTTTTACAAATTTGAGAGAAACCCATCTTAACTGCTGATCGCACTTAATCAGCATAAATATTGTTATTTATTTTTTTTATTATTATTATTTTATCTATCTATTTATCTTTTTTTGACAATAGTATTTATCTCAATGAAAAAGATAAAAATATCATTGCAGTGGCCAAAATCTGGCTATCTATGAGACATATACATGCACGTTTTTCGCGCCCATTTTCACATTTTCTCAACGCCTCAGTTCTCTGGCTGATTCACAGTCAGAGGGGCACATGTTAACACAGGCACAGTAATGTTTCAATTACCGTGCCCCTTTATTCATATACATATCTTCAATTGTTTATACAAGGCCGAAATTCCTGAGACATGTTTGACAATGACCATTGCATGCCAAGCATGTCAACTGTCATTTAGGCTCCATCGCTCCGGACGCTGGTCACTTGATTGGTCAAAATAAATATTTAGCCAGTACGAAGTGACCATCTATTTAGTAAATTTATCATGAAATGCGACGCGAACAGAACGGTTCCCTGTTTGTTCAGAGATGATGGACTGGTTCTGATGACGGTTGAGAAATAGGCGACGATTTGATGGCTATCAAAGACAATATTTATTCAGTATTAACTGACCAATAACTTTCTCAAATGTCTAACGAGTTAAAATAATACCTGCGTTTGATATTTGTTTTTACAATACATAAAACGTATATTATAATGTTAAATGTTATGTTAAAATTACAAAAAAAACACACACACAAAATAGGAAAAAATAGTTTGTTGGGCAAAACTGTACAGTCTGATCACATAAAATACTTACAAAAAAGTTCCAATAATAAATAAACACAGTGTTGTATCAAATGAACTTTTTAAATTTCTGTTTTTCTTAGTATTTGCATTTTTTTATTCATTTTTTTTTAATTAATTATTTTTTTTTTTTGGGGGGGGGGATTTGTTTATTGAAGCCATTTTGTTAAATCCCCAGGATTATTTCATTTAAAATCTTTATTAATTCGTTCGCAACATATGCAAAGTCATTGAATTTTCTAGGTTGTACAGAGGTCAGGTAGTGTCCATTAAATATTCGAGATCAGAGGTCAACAGACTAGAGGTGAGAGGTCTCAGGCCAGGGGTTGACCGTCGGTGGACGACTTGACATAGGTGAAATGACTGACATATCGTATAATTCAATTCTTACGTGTTTGTGCGCATGCTCAGGGGCATTAATACATAATAACATATACTTATTCATATAGTAGTAGTAGTAGTAGAAATAGTAGTAGTAGTAGCTACTACCACTTCTACTACTACTTATAATAATGGTAATAATAATAATAATAATAATAATTATAATTATAATAATAAAAATAATAATAATAACTTTCGTATCCAGCATCGTCCTCACCCTGCTCACCATCACCATCATCATCATTATCAACAACAACATTATCATATTCTACATACTCGCCTTTAACGTCCTTATCTACAAGTTTCATAATGATTGATAACAAAATCTTAAATTTACACTTAATTTTGTGGTTTATTGTTACCCTGCATATTTTAGTGTCAAATCTGTAAAATAAACAGACAAAAAAAAATGAACACATTTTTACTGTAAATCATATTCTCAAAAAGAGACAAATATTTTCCTCATACGAAAATATTTTTTATCTGGAGTGAGCGTCTACATGAACCAGATGCGAACGATTACCTTTCAACGCCTCTGTTGACCTTGTAAACCGCTCTTGACACAAGGTAGTCAAAGATCGGCTGGGTCATATCAACATTGCTCCAACCATATCAAAATATATGTGAAAATATATACAGACATCACAGCGCGATAATAGATTTACGGCGGACCTGTAAATTGACCCGCCATTTTGAGGCGCGTGAATACATACAAAGCTCGTGACCCTGCTTAACCTTTGTATTCATGCGCGGGTGGCGAAAACGTTCTTCAAACGACTTCCGTATGGATATGAAAATAAACACTTGGGTTGTTTAGAGCCCTTTTTATGAGTTATACGGCTCATATATCAATTAATATCTTTCTTTCTAAAATTGCACGAAAAGAAACATAAAAAATAATAATAAAATAAAGTTTCCTTATTACTACCTGTTATTCTGAATTATTTGTTCTATTTACTTTTATTTGCTATTGGTTATTATGTCATTAGAGTTACAGGTCCTGTAACGTAATTAAAGACAAAATGATATTTGAAACAGGAGTAATGAATTCGCAGAGAAAAACAATACTGTTCAAATTTTCTCACAGTCCGTAGGTGGTCAGTTCTGGTCAGAAACTTCTCTGGCCATTTAAATGACCAGTACCCTATAATCAACAGTTTCTTCCTGTCTCTCTGATGAGGCTAATTGTAGGTGACTTCTCGTTCTCTTATCAGACCTCTATGGTCACTTATTGATGACCAGTGTCCGAAATGGTCAGAAACAACGCTAACGCGCCGTGTTTGACACTGTAATTAGATAATTAGTGCCCGCAGTGTTGGCCATAATACAGACAATTGCAATGATCTACTGCAGGACTACAAGAATTTCTCTGGTCATTTACGCACATTTTGGGTCATAAAACCATGATATATGTTGTAAATATGGTTTGGAAATGCCTGTAGAATCAGGAGATATTATATAAGCGTTGGTTAAATTTTGTAAGGCCGGATAGTTAAAACTGACTTTTCTAATTTTTGAACATAAACATGATCTAGTACAATTTCATTTTATATGACTTTTCATGAAATACAATGCAAATATGAGAAAATAATACTGGTTCGACTACATGGGCATAAATATCACAACAGCTTCACATATTTATATCAAAATATTCTTTATATATTCTTTGTTATAAAATTACATTTTGATATTATCATACCAATTCTAGTCAGTTTCTCTCGCCGTACTTCTAAAGTTACCTTTCCTTTTGAGAAAAAAATGAAAGCGATGGAAAGGAAAATATATATATTCGAGCAAGACTTAGTAATTAAATAAACTTGTTCCGAGCACAATTATCAACCCTACTCAATAAGTTGCAATGAAGTCGAAAGACCTGTCTGCCGCACTGAAAAAAGAACTTGACGAATTAACTCGTTCCGATATGTCTTCGATATTTCGCTCTTGATATTTCTATGGAAACAAAAAGTTTAGAATGCTATAACAATAATATATGTGTTGCATAATAATAGTAAAACTATTACGAAAATTTGATTGTTTCTTTTTATACTTTTACCTGGTATGTACCAGGGATAGTTTCTTAGACAAAATGTTTATGAAACTTATGACAGCAATATCTATGTCTATTTTTAGATTTTGGAAGCCATGTTGTTACCGTATTCATATTTCACCGTCAGCGTCCCAGAGAGAGTGATTTAGGGTGATTTGATAAGCCAGATATGGCTAATTAATATCGAAACACCGAGCAGGAGGTTGGGGTATTATGACTGATAATATACATGGATTGGCGTTAAATAGCCAATAAAGCAGGCACCTGCCACTAGTTATGACATGTCATATTAAGTAGACAAGACCTTATGTGCTTGTTAGTGAACGTTCTAGACGTAATAGTCTCAAGGCAAATTTGTTGTGAGAGTCAAGACTACGGCTGAAATGGGTATCCTGTATTTGTATGAGGAATATAACAGGCATTATTACCAAGTCTTCTTTATAAAATTTTCATATGATTATGTATTACAAAAATGATTGGGGAAACAAACTGTCAGTGTTCTTCCTTTTAAAGGAAAAATCATTCTATTTTTAAAATAATTACTAAAATAATTCGTGTGACTTCAACTTAAGACACTGATATTATCGTACGTATTATCATTATCATCACTATTGTTATCATCATCATCATCATCATCGTTGTTGTTGTTGTTCTTCTTCTCTTCTTCTCTTCTTTTTCTTCGTCTTTTCTACTATATTTACAATGTTCATATCTTTAATGGAAGAAATAATAGATAACTTAAATGAACTGAAATGTTATTGGTAACGGAAATTATCAGTCTAATGCAACATGGAAACAAAACAGTAACATTACATATACGGTGTTAAAAAATGTTCTTCGTGCTCAACTTCATTTTCATCGCATTTGTAACAATTCTTAGATCGTAAAATTAAAGTCTTCGTCTCTTTTTATTTGTATATATTGCAACAGCTCTGTCTAATAAGTGAGTAAAATACAACATTTATTGCACAATTCTCGGACACGCAGAAATACTGACATTTATCTTAGCAATGCATGGTTGCAAATTGCACCTTCGTTTTTATTACAAACGCATCAATATTCCGTTTATGTCTTAAAAGAACAGTCACAATTAAATAAATAGGTGTAGTTTTGAGAACAATTTGCTAAAACTTACAGTTGATTGAGTCACGACTTTATTTAATTGCAATGTAAAACAAATAAAGGCAACACTTCTTGTTTATTATAACAGAAAACTAAGCTTTAGTATATATTCATATTTTTTTTCTATTAAGTCTAACGTGTTAAACTAACAAACAAATACACTTCCAAGCAAATACTAACATTATTAACCAAAGCAGATTTGTTCAAATATTTTCAATCTAATTTGCCTCAGAATTTAATGTTTTAAACAAGAAGTGTTTCAACGTGAAACTGAAAACTCGAGATTTGCCATTTCGAAATGTGGGATCTTACTGCTGCCGATCCCTTTCAACCTTTGACTCCACGACCTGGGTCAAAGCAAGAATTGCCTAGTATCCACATATACTTTGCACCACAGCCGGGTCAAAATATTTCCGAGACTCCAGTAATTTGATTTTACAGTATTTTATGCCAGAGACATTGAAAGATCCCCAGGAAGACATGAGGACGTTTATAATACGTACTGAACGAGCTGGGGAAAAGTCTTGAGCATAATTTTGACATCGCGACGAAAATTGTGTAGCTTCTTTGGTTGTATTTTGTCCATGTCGATTCTGAATGTTTAAATTTGAAATTAAGTTTAGTTTGCGTTGATTCAAATATTCATTTTTGATAGATGCTTCATGATAGATCTTGGTTTCCGTTATAATAAACACAAAGTTGTGCTAGTACCTTGATATGAAATATTGAGCTTACGAAAACTAAAGCGTAAACGATCTGTAAGTGCTTTAAGTAAGGACAATGACAGGAATACCGCTGAAATGAAAAAAATAATGATTTGCCGTTTACTTTCGTCATAGAACTGATTGAGCATTCAGTGTACACGTTATCTGTTCACAAAATTACCCCACATGTACACGTATTTATTATAAATTCAGCAATTTAACTGAGAGGCATATCGTGATAGCCAAAAGTTAATATTGAAGAAATTTTAGGGGGTTTCAGTGTAATTAAATTTTATTGTCAACCCCGTTTCTTTCTTATATGTCAAAGTTTTGTTATACTACTTCAGGTTTCTAGACTTGAAACATTTTCATAGCTATATAATATGTCGATTTTATCAGTCTTATTGTATCCTTACAAATATGAAACATTTTTATCATCTGTTAATTTATTTAAAGAACTTTTGACCACAGCGACCGAAAAATGACCACGAAGTGACCATAGGTCAGTGCTGGCAGATAAGGCACAAGTAGGGGTCAGTTGCTGTACAAATCGCAGTAAAGGTCAAAGGGCACACGTGTTAGGGGTTAAAGGGCTTCGGCCAAGCCAGACCAATCATTGAAATCGAGAAAGCCATGACCCATGGACTGTAAACTCATTTGATTTATCAATTTACTTTTTTAAGTAGCCCAGTCTATAGTAAGTACTGATTAATTTGAAGGAAAGCCACCATTAAGTTTATAAAAAAAGTTTTAAAAACACCTGGAACACCCTTTGAATGATAAGCCGTGCATAACTGAAAGACCTTTTTATGCTCAAGTACAGATTTAACATTCAATATCATTTCTTTCGACTGCTAAATTAGTAATTTTGATGTCACAAGAATGCATGCAAAAATGTCATATTTTTATTAAAAGTGTTTTAAGAGTATGTCTGCTCCTAAAGTTGTAGTTAGTAACAAAGTGCCACACAAGTGTTGAACTTTAAAATAAATGTCCTAACAAAAAAGTGCAAGAAAATGTCGTGTCCTTATGTAATGCAAACATCAAATATGATCTCAAACCAGCATTCATAAAGAATTAATCTTCCCTTTAAATTATTCACTGCAAAATGGGATGCATTTTGCGCGCAACATGCGCAATGCATGACAGATGGATGTGCATATCGTCTTAAGCATTTTTTTCTGGCATGCATGCATTAAGATT
The DNA here is from genome assembly GCA_012932295.1 of Cyclina sinensis. NCBI lineage: Eukaryota > Metazoa > Mollusca > Bivalvia > Venerida > Veneridae > Cyclina > Cyclina sinensis. The sequence continues at coordinate 27,158,115 of JAAONU010000017.1, forward strand.
GCAGTGATATATTACCAAAATGACCAGCAGTATTACAAAAGGTTACAAGTCGTGTGTCCAGTGGACGTCCACTAACGGTCATTACGGACAATTGACGCACATCTAGACCCTTGAGATAATTACAGATCATTGACCAGCTCTTGTTTAGTATAAAACTTATTGGGACGTTTATGGCGATTTGGTTTGATTTACATGCATTTGTGTTGACCTTTGTTTTATTAATGCCTTATTTCGTATGTAAATTAAGTGACCAGTAATCTAAGTTCTGGTTCAATCTCTTTGTTATCATTTGGGTTTTGGCAGGTGTATATTAAATTTGGCTTCGACAGATTGGAAATCCGCTTGATTGGTACTTCCAGATCGCCTTAAAGTACCGAAGGGTATATTTCAACGGAAAATTTGTAATTTAAGAAATAATAACAGGGGAAACAAGGACTCCGCACGCGTATTTTGCATTAAAATGCTTTTTGTCGTTATCATTATATTCACATATTTCAAGGACAAGAAAAATAATTTCAAAATTGTCAATTCATTTGTCTTTTAAGAAGGAAAATAATATATAGATTTATGGTATCGACTTCGTTTGCAAAATCTTTTATCTTATTAGATAAGTCATGATAAATGATTTTTTTACTTTTCGTGTGACAAATTTGACTCCGTTACACCTTCTACAGAGCAGAAAAAAATTTGACTTGATTTTGATTTTTTGTCCCCAGTTTGCACGCTGCGTCCGATCATTTTGTCTTTTACACTGCGTTGTGATAATAAACACGCTTACTGGTACCTAGATAATTATTTTCAACAAAAGACACAACGGCTTTTTTTTGATGCCCTGTCGACTTATTTGCATATTGCAAGCGGTCTTTTCCGAACAATAAGTTTTATCAGCGTATCACAAACTCACGATAATCAGTATAATGCAAGAATTATGTAACTCAAATGGCGTTAACTAATATTTCCATATCACATTTCCGGAATATTTTAATTATGAAAGCAAGTTTAAACAACGCCGACTGCACTGATCTTGTCTGGCATATCCGTGTAGTATTTTGCAAGTAAACAGTGGTGTCGTGTTAATTCTATTTGCATGCCTCATTAGGGAGTCTGCTGGATGTATTTTTTTACGAGGAACGTGGGTAAAAGACTCACAGTATGCACTCGGTTTCATTTGAGCAAAACCAAATATCCCAGTTCATTTTCCATACACTTATATGCGCTCTTCATTTTGGACATTTCCCGTCGTTGGAATCAACAAGATACCCATTGTAAGCTCTTTCATATGAAGAGTGCAAACGGTTAGTTCAAATGAAACCTATAGAGAAAATATCTTTCTTGACAATGTCTCCATCACAGTTTCAATAGGCTCGTTCAAAATGCACTATGCGCAATTTCCTGTCTTCTACCCTCATCATTAATTAAGTCTCTCGCTTCCCCTTAAAACCACAAAGCTTTGCTTCGGTACTGGCTGTTAGCGAGTTATCTTAGAACACAACACTTTCATGCAGTCGCTAGTTTGTTTTTTCTATTCCAAGATTGATTGGTAGTGAATTCTCGGCGATTCCAGTTGGAAATCGAGTTTAACGATCATTTATTTATTCCTCATGGGGCGATAAAATCATATTGCGTGGCTTTCTTTGTGGTTACACAAAAGACATTACCGGTTGTTGAGATTGCGCACGCCAAAGTGAGCACGTGTGATTACGTGGATGACTTACCTGATTCATATATAGGAAATGACTTTCCGCTGGGAAACATGCTAGGAACAAATAAGAGAAAGTTAAAGCGATTTATGTTTAAGAGGGAGTTTAATTGCATGAAAGAATGGAGTGTTTGGTCATTAAATGTTGGGCTTTTAGACTGAAGAGAATATTTCCTCAAGCATTTAGTATCATTTGATACCAGTATGTGATATAAAAATATTCGACCAATTAGATGAACATTTTACTAAGCGAACCCTTTAGTTGCGTTTTTTTCACTTTCTTCGAGGCTAGACGTAAAAAAGGCCTTTCACCATTGCTACATCATGAACGGAACGTCCGAGTTCCGTCTCCAGTATTTACGTTTAACAACTGTATCTTTTTACATTATAAAAGTCATCATCATTGCCCTAGCTCTTTCACACTTCTGTCGACTGCATGAGTTGGGTTCATCTGATTTTGATTCGTTACAAGAACAAGAACTGAATATTATTCAATTTAAATGTTTCTAGTGACTTAAAACGTTATTTGTCTTTCACCGTTTCAATAAAGAAGTTCATTTTTTGACCATACATGAACCTGATATGACCATAGTGTTACTGCCCGAATTGGCGCCAAGAAAAACTTGACCCGCAAAGATGACGTGAGAACCTTTGGCTATTTTATCACAAGCTTGTCGTGCACTTCAGCAATTAATCTGTTATCTTCATCAAAGTCATCATTGCAATCCTGTTTACCAATTCACTTTGACGATTTTACGGTTGACATTCAGTTATAATATCCCCTCTTAGCGCAACTTCTCCTCGTTGTTTTGAAAGACCTCTTCAACCAAGACTGTACAATACTGGATTTCTCTGTGTTTATTACGCCTTTCATCAGTTTGTTTGTAATGTCCTGAGAAACATAACAGCTTAAAAGTTCATTCAAACTGACCATAATTCAACTGTTAATTTTTCTGTTACTTTTTACGGATAGTGTTATTGAAGCTGTAATCCCCTTTCAATGGCCCTTAAACTCCCTGCTGGTCCTTTTTCCAAAAAAAGTTTGACTGACTGTAGAATTCTTACGGTCAACCCAGGTCACAAATCATGGTAATTTAGACAAAACGATAAAAAGAGATAAAATTACAAAATATCTTAACTGTTTGTTTTATTTATTACTAATATCGATGTTTTTCCCCATAAAATTTAGATTCACCGTGTAGTAAAAATTTACCTTGTGACAATCGTTGATTACAAAATTGTGTATATGCACCGTTTCTTAGGTATTTATCATTATTTTGTGTTTCCTTCGCCCATGATAAACCAGCTGAATGGTTTTCAATATACACTTGACAATAGACCAACTGATTGTTTTTAATATAAACTGGACAATAAACCGGCAGATTGTTTTTAATATACCAAAGACAATAAATCAGCTGCTTGTTTATAGTAAACACTGGACAATAACCTAACTGACTGTTTAAAATATTCAATAGACAATAAACCAGCTGATTGTTTATAATATAGACTAGACAATAAGCCAGTGATTGTTTATAATATGCACTGGACAATAAACCAGATGATTGTTTATAATTTAGACTAGACAATAAACCAGCCGATTGTTTATAATATGCACTGGACAATAAACCAGCTGATTGTTTATAATTTAGACTAGACAATAAACCAGCTGATTGTTTATAATATGCACTGGACAATAAACCAGCTGATTGTTTATAATTTAGACTAGACAATAAACCAGCTGATTGTTTATAATATGCACTGGACAATAAACCAGCTGATTGTTTACAATATGCACTGTACAATAAACCAGCTGATTGTTTACAATATGCACTGCACAATAAACCAGCTGATTGTTTACAATATACACTGGACAATAAACCAGCTGATTGTTTACAATATGCACTGGACAATAAACCAGCTGATTGTTTACAATATGCACTAGACAATAAACCAGCTGACTGTTTACAATATGCACTGGACAACAAACCAACTAATTGTTTAGAATATGCACTGGACAATAAACCAGCTGACTGTTTACAATATGCACTAGACAATAAACCAGCTGACTGTTTACACTATGCACTAGACAATAAACCAGCTGACTGTTTACAATATGCACTGGACAATAAACAAGCTGATTGTTTACAATATGCGCTGGACAAAAAACAAGCTGATTGTTTACAATATGCACTGTACAATAAACAAGCTGATTTTTTTTTTTACAATATGCACTGGACAATAAACCAGCTGACTGTTTACAATATGCACTGGACAATAAACCAGCTGACTGTTTACAATATGCACTGGACAATAAACCAGTTGCCTGTTTACAATATGCACTGGACAATAAACCAGCTGACTGTTTACAATATAGACTGGACAATAAACCAGCTGATTGCTTACAATATGCACTGGACAATAAACCAGCTGACTGTTTACAAAATGCAATGGACAAGAAACCAACTTATTGTTTACAATATGCGCTGGACAATAAACCAGCTGACTAATTACAATATGCACTGGACAATAAATCAGCTGATTGTTTACAATATGCACTGGACAAAAAACAAGCTGATTGTTTACAATATGCACTAGACAATAAACCAGCTGACTGTTTACAATATGCACTGGACAATAAAACAGCTGACTGTTTACAATATGCACTGGACAATAAACCAGCTGACTGTTTACAAAATGCACTGGACAAGAAACCAACTTATTGTTTACAATATGCGCTGGACAATAAACCAGCTGACTGTTCACAATATGCACTGGACAATAAATCAGCTGATTGTTTACAATATGCACTGGACAAAAAACAAGCTGATTGTTTTATAATATGCACTGTACAATAAACAAGCTGATTTTTTTTTACAATATGCACTGGACAATAAACAAGCTGACTGTTTACAACATGCACTGGACAATAAACCAGCTGACTGTTTACAATTTGTACTGGACAATAAACCAGCTGACTGTTTACAATATGCACTGGACAATAAACCAACTGACTGTTTACAATTTAGACTGAACAATAAACCAGCTGACTGTTTACAATTTGTACTGGACAATAAACCAGCTGACTGTTTACAATATGCACTTGACAATAAACCAACTGACTGTTTACAATTTAGACTGGACAATAAACCAGCTGATTGTTTACAATATGCACTGGACAATAAACCAGCTGACTGTTTACAATATGCACTGGACAATAAAACAACTAATTGTTTACAATATGCACTGGACAATAAACCAGCTGACTGTTTACAATATGCACTCGACAATAAACCAGCTGACTGTTTACAATATGCACTGGACAATAAACTAGCTGACTGTTTACAATATGCACTGGACAATAAACAAGCTTAGTGTTTACAATATGCACTGGACAATAAACTAGCTGATTGTTTACAATATGCACAGTACAATAAACCAGCTGATCGTTTACAATATGCACTGGACAATAAACCAGCTGACTGTTTACAATATGCACTGGACAATAAACCAGCTGACTGTTTACAATATGCTTTGGACAATAAACCAGCTGACTGTTTACAATATGCACTGGACAATAAACCAGCTGATTGTTTACAATATGCACTGGACAATAAACCAGCTGACTGTTTACAATATGCACTGGACAATAAACCAGCTGACTGATTACAGTATGCACTGGACAATAAACAAACTGATTGTTTACAATATGCATTGGACAATAAACAAGCTGATCTTTTACATTATACACTGGACAATAAACCAGCTGATTGTTTACAATATGCACTGGACAATAAACCAGCTGACTGTTTACAATATGCACTGGACAAAAAATCAGCTGACTGTTTACAATATGCACTGGACAATAAACCAGCTAATTGTTTACAATATGCACTGGACAATAAACCAGCTGATTGTTTACAATATGCACTGGACAATAAACCAGCTGACTGTTTACAATATGCACTGGACAATAAATCAGCTGATTGTTTACAATATGCACTGGACAATAAACTAGCTGATTGTTTACAATATGCACTGGACAATAAAGCAGCTGACTGTTTATAATATGCACTGGACAATAAACCAGCTGATTGTTTGTAACATACACTAGACAATAAACCAGCTGATTGTTTTAATATACACTGGACAAATAACTTTATACAATGTATGTAGATAATTTTAATATACACTGGACAATAAACCAGCTGATGGTTTTTAATATACACTGTAGAAATAACTACATATATATTCAAAAACGCAATCCTTCTCCATTAGTAGATGAGTTTTGAGAATTCTATAAACATTTTGTATTTTTTGGAAAGAATTGCAAAGTTTATGTTATTTGTTACAGTTACGTTAAAGATTGTTTATGGTCCAGTTGTTTTTGCACTTTCTTCAATCTAAGTTTCAGAATAAGGACAGATCATCATAAGAAATGTGTGTTTGATTGTTATTTTACAAATTGTTTCACTTCAGAGAAAACTTTGACTGTGCTGTACATAATGAAATGTCTTTTACTTTAAAGGTAGTCAAATAATAAAAATTACCAATAAAAATTACCTTCAGATATTAACCGTTTCCTACTGCCTTTTGTGTGTGTTCTTTTATTTTTTTTAGATGAATTTCGTTCTAACTCGGAATTCCTTTATAATGCGCCGACACCAGGGCAATAGCGATACGAGAATTCAGAAAGCTAACTGTGGCGTAACTTTATGGTGAAAAGTACAGTAATTATATTCAGATGAAACTCGTAATAATTAAACTATTAACATTGTGAACTGGTAGACTTTAAGAATGCGACGCAGGGGCGAATCCAGGATTTCAGGTAATGGGCAGGGGGGGGGGGGGCGCAAAATGTTCGGCCCAATTTGTGTCCGTTTTCTACCTCATTTCAATGGTTGTGGTTATACTAGAGTATACTGATTTGGCAATATCACATGGGCCTCTGATTATTCAATTCAATGTTGAACAATAAAGTATACATTATTTAAAGACATATTCAAAATAGACCTACAATAACACATATGGCCCGGGAATTTTAGGGGGCGCGCGCCGGGTGGGCCCCCCTCTGGATTCGCTAGTGCGACGTTATGAGGAAGGAACACGAAAAATATTGAGGACAGTTTCTAGTTGATTAAAAAAAGATGACAACTGTGTAAAAGCTAAATGACTTTGTTTCTAAAGACGAAACATTCCTGTACGTATGTCAAAGAACAGGATTTGTTTTTTACTATGCATTTATAATTGAAGTTATGTTTGAACTTTTCCCCTCGATGCAGATGGCGCTGTATGTACATAATTAAAGCCAGTAACAGCTGTGTTGATCACTCTGGTGCAAACTAATTACGCAGGGAATTGACGTGAAAACAGTGACACAAAACTTATGTTGCATGTACATGTTGATTCAACAGAAAGAAAACATTTCTTACCTAGAGTTCTATAGGAACCTGATTCAACAATTAAACAGCCTAACTAGTTAGGCAATAACGTTTTCAGTCTAACACAGAAGATCTGACTCAGAATATGGACTTGTCATCTTACACCAATCAGATAAGTTATTCAGACAAACAACGTTCCTATAACAGAAAAAGAGATTCTTTGCCGTTTTACTTACCTTACAGCATATGCCCAGGTAGGCAGCACGATACATTGGCTTTGGCATTTTTACAAACTTTTAGAACAAATTGGCAATTTCTATTGACACATTGCGATGCCGTGTAAGCTGTCTGAAATGGGTGAAGTGTTAAAACAGTTGGTAAGTGGATTGGGAAACAAACTTTTACAACTTCTATTCTCCCACCTGCATTCATTCAAACCAGTGCTACCATCGCGAAAATTGAAAAAGGTCAGTGGCCTTTCACTCCTGCTGTCGGGGTGCGCTCTATATTGACCATACATGAAGGAACAACGAGGACTTTGTGGTGGACTCATAGACCTTGACACTTGCAAAGAGAGATAGTGCATGTACATATATAAGTAAAGAATTTGAAACACTCACACTGGCCCTTTTGTACAGAAAAAGCAGGATGGGTATAGCCTTTCCATCTAATATAACATCAATATGGAATCAGAAAACTACATTTCATAAATCAAGGTAACTGAAGATTTAACAAACAATATTGTTAGTCAGAATTACAGTACAATCGTTGTGGTTTATTTGTGAACAGGATTTATCTAGGAATATTTCACGTTGGCAGCTGCCGTGGCGTTGCGTAAACATACAACCTAGTAGAACAGACCTTCAACAAACATCGTTTTTCTCTTCTAGTCAACTACTGGGGTATTCAATATCAAAAAAGGACATGCACTTATGTAATTCAGTAATTTGGGGTCTCAAATAAAACAAAAACACTGTGAAAGTTAAAACGATATGTGGTATTGCGTTAATGTAAATTATTAGTTCACTATTGAACAGATATTCGATGCCCACACCTGTGCAGTCGTGAAACTGTAGGAAACTCAATTTACACTGCAGTTGAATAATTGCAAATAATTTATCTTGTCCTGCCGCTTTTGCACCTATTCCATGCCTGATTATCTTCAAAGGTTTTCCATTATTGTACCGTTAATTGATTATAAATTATTTTTGCATTTATCACAACTTAATTACACTTTTATGCAGTTGAAATGTGGACAGAACGTTTTCCGGTTACCAAGTTCATAAGTGGGCACGGTAAAGAGGTAATATGGGATGATGTTTCACGTTATGACGGGTCACATTGGTTATGCTTACATTGAGTAATTTATGGAATGGGTCATGTGACACAAATTTCAAAGGCTCTCTTCTGAGAGTAAATATATATTTAGCCTGACTGTATACCATCAAAGGATAAGGAAATCAATAAATAGACCAGAAAACAAACTAAGTTCTAAAAGCTTCGTGTTTTAGGTTACAGACCACGTAATGATAAAACATCTAACAATGTATCTGGAAAAAAGAGACACTTAATATACACAACAAAATCACTTAATGTTTTGTCTTGTTTAAGCTATGATAAGCAAACAGCAAAATTCGTCATCAGGTTACTACGTGCAGCGATTTTTTGTTTTAATTTAATTTATCTATACAGTAAGTAGTGAAGCCATTTTCTTGTTAAAACTGTTAATCATTTGTAAAACGTTAGTTTTACAAGCGTACTTCTAATAAAGCCATTTTGTAGATTTTTGATGATCAAAACTTCGAATAAAGTTAGTTACTATGCTATTCTAGCTTCTATTTTCACTTCGACAGAAAAGCTGTCACAGTGTAAGATAACAAATGCACACTGAAGCAAACATCAAAAAGTATTTGTTCATTCATTCATTCGTTCGTTCTTTTCTTTCGTTCATTCGTTCGTCCGGTTATTCATTCATTTCAGCAGTGTTAAGAAAGAAAAAAAAGAAAGAAAGAAAAAATGAAAGAAAGAAAGAAAAAGGATAAAAAGTAAAAAGGTGACTTTCGAAAACAATTTCTTTCAAGTCTGTCAAAGTGAAAATGCTTTGCAATATCTTTAAATTTAATTAAAATTTGTGTTCCGTTAATTCACCTTTTGACCTTTATTAAGTGTATTTATGCACAGGAGATTCCCATAGTGTTCCTCGGACTACTTTCCTTCGTCTCACAAGTCTGAAACCTGTAATTACTTTAATTGACATTTTTATCAGTCTCTGAATCGAATAAACGGCATCTAAAATTTCCATTATTATATCGTGAAAATTAGAAAAACTGCCGAATTCTACAAATTTTGCCATGTCTTCTGGAACGGGACTGTGAATTAATAATAATTACGATTTTCCGTTATGCCCGCCGTGACGGAATTAACAAGACGTTATTGACATACGAACACTGTGTGGTCATTAAACTGATGCCAGGGAGGAATATCTGACCAATGCTGAAACAATTTGTAAACTTTAACGAGCATTTATTGAATGTTGCTCGGCAATTAACATGTCATAAACTAACTACTACGTCTGTCATTTTAGAAACTCATATCTCACACAGTTGGTCACCAAACACTCTCTCCAGGAACACATTTAACGACGGTATTTTCCTAGTGAATGAAATGCTGAAACTAACAACTCATTTTTCATGCACGTGATCCAGTTCAAGATCAACGTTTTATACTACATGTAGTTATAATTAAAACATAAATCTTTCCAGCACTTTACAGAATCTTGTATGGACTCATACACATATCTGCTAAACACATACATATGCTCTTTAAATGGGCCGCATTGATTTCTGGAAGAAAAGTGTAAATAAAAAATTAAAAAAAAAACAGATAATAATAATATGATGACGTCAGTGTATTTTCACCGCCCACAACGAAGTTAGAGTTAATACAACCCTGACAAAGAGTATCTAATTTCATAACTCTTCACGGAAAAACTAAAAACAAAACTGGTTGATATATATATATAATCATCTAAGCCATCCTAATCAGAGCCGGTTAGATTTACAGTTGTCTCGTGACAATAGTTAGAGTTTAAGAAAGAAACCTTGGGTGATCATCTATCTTATGGAAAACCGGTAACGACTATAAATAAACTTAAATAGATAGGTTACAAGATATAAAGGGTGCTCAATCTGATACACAAGACTATGTAGTGGCGGTGAATACTCACCCACCAAATTTGTAAAGAATTACTTCTCCTTTCATTTTTTTCTTTAAAAAAAAAAACAAAAACAAAACAAAAAAGAAAAACAAAAATTTGGGTAATGCGTCCGTTTGCTGGGTAGCTCAGTTCCTATAACATTAAATTTTATGGACCAAAATACTTTGAATTAAGTAATGAACAGTCTAGTGGGCTAGGACACAGGAAAACAATTTAACTTACCGATAAATAACTAAAATCTAGTTTGATAACAGTGATATATGCGAAAATTAGTAATGTACTATACTGACAGTAATAAACCTCACAGTCCGTGACATGCCACCTTGGTCAGTGAATGGTCAACATCTAGGGTCATGGGCTTCTGACCAGTGTCATAGAACGGCTAACCCATCGACACGGATTATCATATAACGCACTCCAGCGTGAATGAGCAATTTCAAAATAATCTACTGCCCTGTTTAATTGCACAAAATCTACGTTGCAACTTGGCCGGGGTCAGGGAAGGTCGAGTCATGGCCGGTTTAAGGTCACGTTGTGAAGATAGAGGTCGCTGCAGTGATTGGCATTTTCAGTAAAAATAATCCAGAAATCGTTAGAAATGACATCCAATATAAAGGCAATACATTTTATAGTGGTCATCAGGCATCTGTTTAAAAAGTGTTTAGAAATATGAAATCTGGAATTATAGAGCAAAGGGTAAAATGACCGGATAGATTTTATTCGGTTTTTATCCGGCAATTATTGACGGGCCATCTGTGAAGATCTTTGCTTGTTTATTTTGCCCCAGCAAATTATGTTTTGGAAATAGTTTCAATATCCAAATGCAAAAGGGTCAACTAATACAAAATCGTTATTCTACAGTCACTAAAATACTTCCCAATCAAGCTACATAGATGTTTGAAAATCTGCAGGTATTGACATATATTGAATTTTTTATTGAAGTTATTCTTTAGTTTGAACTTAAGCACTGAACTTATGCACAATTACACACTGGGCGGGGCGTAAACCTACTTTTGAACAGCTGCAAATAAAAGTTGATATTCTCATTCTCAACAATATCATTCTTTTTAAGAATTAATCGTAATGTAGTAATGTAAACAAACATGCTTAAAAAAAACAAAAAAAAAAAACACCACTGTGTCAAACTGTCAAACTTCAATTTGTCATCTTTTCTTCCAGCGATGTTAGCTATCAGATAATACCAAAACTATTATTCCTACAAGGTGTTCATGGCAATTTATCACTAAGCAGACAGATGACTGTTTTATCATGATTTATATGATCTAGTAAAATAAAAAATGCAATTGGTGTGCACTTAATCTGGAAATGAAATATAATAATTAATAATATAAGCAGATGCTTTCAATCAGGTGTCTAAATATGACGCGTTGCGCGCTCTTTTTTCTACTTGTAACCAAGGCTTTCTGAAACTTCCTTATCATAACGCACACATTATCAATTATCTTTGATGTCATAGATTTTTTTTATCAAATGGGCAATTTTATAGTTCATGTTCACTAAATATTGCAGATTGTCCATTATTTATACCTACATGTACATTTATTTATATTTACTATGCTAAAAGTTCATGAGGTGTATTCATAAAATTCCGAGTGAAACAGGTTCATACAGTTTATATCAATACCGCTCCATGACTGCTCTCTAGGTTCCGAGTAGTACTCCCGTCACGTGGAATTCAAAAATTCACTGAAGATTCTCACCTCTGATGGAAGCATTAATCTAGGGTCGAATGTCCGGCTCTCTACACCTCGACCACTACTTCTTTGTGAAGTGTGTTGTATAAATGATTTGGAAACTGAAAAGAAGTCTTTAACACCTATGCAAAGGTCGCTTTTTAAATATATTTTTCGTTGGATATGTTTTGCAGTTAAGCATTCTGCTGATAAGCCTTGCCGGAACAAACAGCTGTCTACGTATACATGTATCTGCATTGCATGTACATGTATTTGTGAAGTTTGCCGCGCTTAAAATCCTAATCAGCATGAAAACTAACAAAAATCTTCAATTCTCACCCAGTAAAACATGTGAAAATTATGAAAAAATACAATCAGGAGTGCAGGTGTTAAAAGCAATTACACCAGAATCTGCAAAATTACGAAATGTATGCACCTGCATCCGTTTATATTTTGGAACTTTCTGCGCCTTAAACGATCCAGCATCCGTACTCACTAATTCATTTGCAAGTATCATTTTAAAACATTTTTACGTAAGTATTTATAAATGTGGACTAAACTGTATTTCAGAAGGATTAACTGTTGTCAAATTCAGCAATGATTCCAAAGCAGACGACAAGAAACATCCATGGTTGTTTTTGCGGTTTTGATAGTAGTCTGCCCGTTTGAGCATTGTTACATACCTTCGTCGATCAATAATCTTTTTTTTTTTCATTCATCTTTCTCTGCAAATTTCAAAGAAAATGGCTTCAATTTTTTTGGTTGTTCGGTAGTAAAAGAATTACTTTGGTAAGTATTTTGTATCAATTTATTATCTCGTCTGTATTCAGACAAGTTCAAACATTGTTGTTGTTGTTAATGTTGTTGTTGTTGTTAATGATGTAATAAATATATGTCACGTTATCCTTAAATCCAAACATACAGTCATCGAACGTTAAGTTCACGTCCGATTGTTAAGGAAAAAAAACTTAATCAAACAACGGTCAACCTTGTAATTAAGTGCTTTGATCCAGTTACATACGGAAATATCACTAGGGTGCATTATAGTACTGTACAATGCCATGAAATGTCGTGCAAATGAAAAACCAGTCCATATCACACTATGATATATGACTCACATACATAACAAAAGCAGATTTACTTATGTAAGAGTTATTGTTACATGTTAAAAACAAGTGGTGACCTCCGAAGTTGAATCAACAGCTACATCTCTATTTAATCAGAGCCATCATAGCGGTTTTTTTTCCATTTAAGTTACTGGTATCTTTAAAAATGATCAACTTACAATATGGCTTTTTTCAGACTGAATGCGGCGAAAATGACAAAGAAAAAAATATTATTTAGAAATACAACATGATACGGTAAAATGAACATATACATTCATTTACTACTTGACTGGAACTTAAAAGTTTTTAAAAATTAATAACAATTAGAAGACGTCTGATCTAGTCTGTATAACAACAATGCAATATCAATGAAGACAGCGATATTTCTTAACACATTGTCACGTTGATGTAGTTTTCATATTAGTTTTTTTTTCATGATTTATTCATTTTTATTTATCTATGTATCTGCCTAATTACTGCTTTCTGAGAAGAGTTTAAAATGAAATATAGATTCCTCATGTATTATTACGCAGACATCTTTCTGTAGCGAAGACTAGGTTGTGAGCTTGTAAGCTCAGGAGCAATATAAGCTTTATACATGACTGAAGGTAATGTTCACCCAGTTTCTTCCTAAACCTTAATGCACCATATCATTTTAACTTTTCTCCTGATCATCAGTTACCAAAACAGGTAGTTATGTTACAATTACATTATTTAATTGACTGTTTATTCAATTTTCAGACGTGGGAATTCTATAAAAATATCTGCAGTACCCATGTTCCCGCCGAACTATCAAAGCCAAGCATTAATGCATAGTGATGTTTTCCCTTATTCTTAAAATTTTATGTCACAAAAGGCTTTAGTAATTTTAACTCTGTCCATTTGTATGGGGTCTAATTTTCACATTACCTCTCCATAGCGTAATTGTCTTCGCATAATGTAATATTTCTCTCATACCGCTACGACGAGGAGATTATGGTCATCCAAATGCAGGCAAGTTGTGAGAAAATCAGCTTGACCTGTTGATGCATAAAGTGTCAGAAAGTCACAAGAGGATTTATGCGTGTGGAATACAAACCCTGCTGCATTCGCAATACAGAACGAGGATTATTTATTGCGCTTCTTGTCAAAAATTTGAAAACAAAAATTGATGGAATTTCTCACCGCCAAGTCTAGCTGTCAGGGTTTGACACAATGGTTGTAAGTGCAATAGCGCACTCCAGAAGAGCACTTCCGCAGCAATATTCCGCCCCTCTCTCACTTGTTGATGGGCAAGCAGGAATTGGCAGGAGCTCTTGATAACGAACCGAAGCGCGTAGATTAAGCAAACAGTGCAAATGACCCGTTGAAATATGCAATCGAAAATGCAATTGGACATATGCGTTTAATAATAAATGGCAAATATTGATGGCCCTGTATTAAAAGTTTGGAGAAAATTTTGGTGAATTATGGTGCCAGCCACTTAAGAATTTTACGAGCTGTGGTTGTTTAAATTACAAACTGGCGCGAAAATGTTTCTAATGAAAGTTTAGGGAGAATCCCCAAGAAATTAATTTCAGCAAGTCTGGCTTAGGTTATGAAACGCCACTACAGCTATAAAATGTGCATAATTTTAAATATGTACAATCTTATTATAAAAGACGTTTCGTGCAATGAAATAATAAGGTATTGCAGATAAGTTCCAGAGAAATTTTCAAATTTATTTACGTGTGAACGTTAAGAATTTTATCACCTATGATATATCAGACATTTATTTATGTTTTCCGCTTTGAAATATATCAGATGCACAAGGATCCAAAAGTTCTAGACGGTGTATTTGTGAAAAATATAACACCGTGAAAAATATATAATTCTACATGTGACTCAGTCCTTTCTGAAAAAAAAACACTAAAGCTTATATTGATTCATAAGGCAACTTGCTCTTTTCAAACTAAATATATTTTTTTGGAATGAGATATAACCTAGCCTTTCTAGAGTTCTTTAAAGTTGTCAGACATGTTACAACAAAAGCCTTAAATTGTTTTTTTTTTCTAACTTTATTTATTTATTTATTTACTATTATTTTGATTTGCTTTGCTTTGTTCGTATTACAAGAAAAATGGTCCGCATATTTTCGTACCATAAAAGCCTTTAAGATCCTAGCTGAAATTTAATGAACAGTTTACGAAGATCATTAAGACTTGAACAATACGGAAATGATTCTGTTTTAGAGGACCTTCTGTCGGGGTTACCTCGCTTCGCAGATCAATGGCCCTTCGTGACTCGGGTTAGAGGTCGAGGCAAAGGTTCCTGGTCAAACGTTGACCAGTTGACGCTCTAATTTTCAGCGTTGACTTATTTCATTCACAATCCGTTAATGCGTGAATCTAATTTAAATGTACGTCTGTATCTAAGTGATCATAGGTCAGAGTGGCTGGTCAGCTGGTCAATCTTTGTATCATTCGACCGGACTGACAACGGCGCGTGGCATATGCGCTTCCGATACCATGAATGAATTTTCTGTCATTTAAGAGAAAAATATAGATATATATATATAAGATCGTCAGATTTTATAAGATCCTTCAAATTCTATCAACAACAATGGTGGGCTGTTAATATTTTGTCAAACAAAGTATAAATGCCTAATTCATCTGTAGTTACTAATTATGACATGTTTTGTTTAGAACAGAAGCAAACGAAGCAAGTGTTACAGAACACAATTCGTATCGAATTTACAGCCATATATCACATAAATGGCTTAGACATCAAGTAGGAACGATTAACTCAAGTACCTGGCTATTGTTGTCCAAACGCCGCAGTCCGAATGACTTTCTCTCCTTTACGAGGTTGGGATGTTACAACTTAAGCCATCATTTTATCCCTTGGACAGCACAAATAAAGTGTACGTTAATTAAAGGGTATCTCCATTTAATGACCAGTTTTAAATACAGGGAGGATTCAGTGTTATACAACTGCCCAAAGAAACCCATAAATTTGATTTAAACACTTTGAGTGATTATATCATCGAAATAATTGGTGGACAACAGCGTTCCGCAAGGTGACCCTATGTGTCCCTTAGTATTTTGATAGCATTGTAGGGGTTTAACGGACGATATTTTTTTTTCATTGAGCACCTGTAAACATGAGTTTTAATATTCGATTTCTTCCTTTATTATCAATTTTATTGATTTTGTTGAAATACAAGACGAAATTAAGTTGTTTGCTTGTAGTTTGTATTAAAATGAAAGTAATTAAAATGGAAAATGCCATTTTCTCGTTTGTTATAATGTTGATCTTTGATCGTTAATTGTAGAGATTCTGGTAAAGAAGTGAAAACACTGCTGAATACAGACATAACTCACTTTCTCACCGTTTTCTCGTGCAATAAAAGTCGTTTCAAATTTCTAGCTTTCAAAAAAAAAAAATGCGAGAAAAATCCGTTTTCAAATTCAAATGTTTTCTAGTGATTCGATCAAAGAAATAAGAATTACAACCAAACTTACAAGAGACGATAGATTTACTTCACGTTGGTAGTCTAAAAAGTATTTTATTTGCAATCTTTTGTAATATTTTTTAAGGTCTGAAGTAAAATAACGTAGCGATTGTTTATGTCCTCAAAATGCACGTTGGACAAATGTACCAATCAAAACCAGGTTTTGCTTTTCAGTCAATATCTTTTACCTAGCCTGAATAGGTCTGAAAATGCAAAATTCACGCAATAGAATGAAAGTTACTGACCAGCCATATTCTATCTTACTTAATAATCATAATCCTTATAAATCAATGGTAGTTGGTGTTCATTGGTTGTAGTATAAATTTTATATATCTAAAGGTCTACACCATAGGTTCCAGTACAATTTGTTATTTTTTCCAGAATTATTGAGAAAATAATCATATTAATTTCACTCCATAAAATGTCTAGTACTAACACTAAGATTTCACTACCGGATTGAATCTGTGAATTACGTGAAAGCAAAGTGACTGACCAGAATCCCGTAAATTCTTATTCTAACTTTCATACCTAATTGAAGTTTTCAGCATGGTTCTTAAATCAAAGTATAGGTACTGACTTTATTTTATTTTTTCACGAATCTTATATACACACTTGAACACCTATACAATATACTACCGCTGTCAGGAGGTTTAAATGCTGAAGTCATTCTTAAATCGAAAGTTCAATTTTAACACAGTTATGCAACCTTGACTATATTTTATCGTCTGCAGTTTACATTTTGAACAAAATTTGTGTCTGTCTCGTATAAATGATACTCCTGATTTCATTCAGTGTTGTGTTTTTTCAAAAGGAACAAAGTTAAAGGTTAAGATTGAATTAAATTACTTTATCTAGCCGTTACACCTGTTAACAAATGCAATATTCTGTACATGAAACCAGACGAAAACGATTCCAGTGTTTCGCTTCGAAGCAATACACACATTTTCTATTCTATTCTATTCCATTCTTTTCTACTCTATTCTATTCTTTATCATCTCACCTTTGTTTACAGATTACAATTTCCACACAATTTTCAATTACAATTTCTGTGACGAGATTATTTTCCACGCTTGAACTAAAATACTATAATACGCTATAAAATATTCAATAATTATTCTCATGCGTCTGATCTTTTATCAAAATTTATATATAATATGAAAATTGAAAAACCAACAGACATCTCTGAGGCCGCGGTTAAAGGCGGGAAATGGTTTATATGCATTATGGACTTTAACCAAATTCATTCGCAACCAAATGCGACGTGACATCATTCTTTCAGCAGTATCCTTTCAAAGAAACCAAGACAAAGTTAACTAAAAATTACTTTACTCGGTTGATTAGTTTTAAATACTACTAATTCCGTCTGTCGCGCGTTATGCGTGTGTTATGCAACTCGCAGGGGCTTAGAGACTAAGTGTCACGTGACTGCATATCATATTAATATTCATAATGTTTTTTTCATCAGCAGCAGTAAGAATATGAGAATAAAATTAAAAACGAAATCTGAAAGCTAAATTTAAATTCTTTTGCCCCTTTCACACTTCACAATTACAGAACTAATGAAATGAATATTTGATTAAAAATCGTTTCCGACTCTGCATGCCTAAAATAAAATTTGACCTCTTCTCCTGTACACCTTCGCTCTTCAGATGTTATATTTTGTATTTATAAAGGGATTCATGACGGCTGAAAGTACTGTCGAACGGACCGAATACGTGCTAAAATACTACCTTCGAAATAGCATCTTTATTTCAGAAGATCAAATGTATCTATCTTTTAAGTTTTGGAAAATTTTCTTTCAAGCTCTGTCTAAGTTTTTCATCCTGTTGACATAAAAAAAATCCCATTTCACAGAAAGTAATCATCTAACAATGCCGGCAATCGAGCGAGAGAGAGAGAAAAAAACTACGCCTTTCTCTCTACATGTATTATTACGGAACTAATTAGTTCCTATTGCGTAAATATCAAATTACAAGAGATGAATTGAGAATTGGCATGTTCTTGAAATGAGACTGAAGTCTAACTTTCAGTTTTAATTAGACTAATGTCCTATTTAACGGGACAGCTTTTGCAATTTCTTTTTCAAAACTTTCAAATAATTTCCAAGTTGGCTAATTGAAACAGTCATTTGAGGAATACGGCATTTCTAAGACACGTTCTTTTATGATGTAATGAATCATTTAGATTTCAAAATTCCACATCGAAATATGGATTGTAGTTTCCAGTGATAATTTCGGGAAATTTTCAAACTTTTGTTTAAGCTGTGAAATACGTGTATAAAGTAAATATTTTTAGAGTCTCATCTGAGTGTGTCTCAAATTGTTTCGTCATAATTTGGACAATTATATGGATATTCGAAAGGCGCTGAATTAAACAGTAACAATGCTTTTGTGCAAAATCAACATATTTTCACAGACACAATATGGTAAGTAAATGACGGATTTAGATTGACGCTGTCTTTGACTTTATATAAGGTGAATATCTTGCCAGGCAGAAGAAGGTTTTATTAAAAAAAACTATTTTCCTATTTCTAAAACTATGGTCGTGATGTAATAAAAACCAACTAAACATGAACGTCTACACGTCTTACTCGGGTGAAATTGTATTATGTTGTCTTTGAAAAATATAATGGTTTTTGGCTGTCAATCATAATGCCAAAACTGAATTCTGTTCACATCTTTATAAATATTTAATATTCTTTTTGTACTTTTTTTATTTCTTTTCAATATATATTTTTATACAGAAGTGAACTGTTACAATTCGGGCACTGACGCTTGTTTGGTATATTTTTTTCACGTAATAATAACGTCTTTATTTCATAACAGTTGCTCGTAGCACGTAAATTAACAGAGGGAATGGGTTTATATTTTAAGAAAAAAAACGATCTACAATATCTATAACTATATGAGTAACATCATACGGTTTGTTTGTAAAGACTCAATTCTAGGTAGATACTGTTAAAAATGTCTAAGTATTAGACTTATTTAATGAATAAATATATTTCATATATAGTGTAGGGAATAATATTTCTACATAGATTTCTTACAGCAGAAATACTAAGCAGGCCTTCTTTCTATCTTGTTTGATATCATGCTATTTATGTAAAAGATTCTTCCAGAAGTGTGGGAGAAACCGGTTCATTTGCCGTAAATTCATAACATGTAAGCAAATCCTACCTTAAAATGATTCTATTAGTCAACTGCAATAATTTATTAAACATCAGCTGCACGAAATTTTCATGTCATCCTTTCAAAAGGATGCACATTTTGGTTTATGCGTTTGGTGAAATTACTATCAATCAAAGTCATTTTCAATAAAAGCACTGTGAAGTAATTGATGTGAAGAGTTTCTAAAATGATAGATACTGACAAAGTGTGCGTCTTTCTTTCAGAATGCAACTGTAGACATGTAAGGAAAATTCATAAAATTTGTTAATTCGGTAATTAATCTAATTAATGCACAGTTTCTGCTATGCATAATGCAACTTAGGTGTTAAATGTCGCGCTTAAATAGTCTGTTCCCTTAAACGTACAGTACAAAAACATTATGTTTAATATCTTGCGGTTAATTGCGCATTCTTATGATCATAACATGATCAATTGTGAATGTCAAAGCAACACACTTGCAATCTTTTGCCTGCCGTCCTGCATTTTTTTCTATTCGCTCCATCCATGTAACAGTGGATTTTGAGAGGGTTATACAATGACGTGAGAAATTCATGATGTAAATTATGCCCCTTATTCAAGAAATAAAGGAAAGAGTCTCTTTCGTCCGAACCAGTTTCCATACTGACCGATTTGCCCTTTTAGACTGTAGGGAAAAAGTCTCTTTCGTCCGAACCAGTTTCCATACTGACCTATTCGCCCTTTTAGATTGCAGGGAAAAAGTCTCTTTCGTCCGAACCAGTTTCCATACTGACCGATTCGCTCTTTTAAATTGTAGGGAAAAAGTCTCTTTCGTCCGAACCAGTTTCCATACTGACTGATTCGCCCTTTTAGATTGTAGGGAGAAACTTATGATTCTCTTTCGTCCGAACCAGTTTCCATACTGACCGATTCGCCCTTTTAGATTGTAGGGAAAAAGTCTCTTTCGTTCGAACCAGTTTCCATACTGACCGATTCGCCCTTTTAGATTTTAGAGACAGTGCAATATTGTTGATACTTTTATATAATCAGTGCAAAACACTGATACATGGAACCTAACGTCCCAACCGAGAGACAATTAGTAATGTAAATGGGGAGCAGTGGATCAAACTCACGACCCTTAATATACAAGTCCTGCCCGTTACCATTGATCCGACCAAGGGAATGGTCTGTGCTCTAGTAGTGTTTTAAAAAAAGATGACATATTTAGGTAATTGACTCAAAATCTAAAACAAAGACTATTGTAGCTGCTGTCGATTTTTCCATTAGTCTCTTTAATCAGAATTTATACTGGTTACCTTTTTGTCCTTAAAACGAAATGATGCAAATGTAATGCAAATAAGAAAAGAGAGAGAGAGAGAGAGAGAGAGAGAGAGAGAGAGAGAGAGAGAAAGAGAAAATGTAACTCTGACGTCAGTATTAGCGTTATGTCGTAATAGCTGTATCATTTGGCAACCCAGTTCTCTTCGTATTTTATCCATATACACCATTAAGAGATGGCCATTCAACAGTCGTGCTGTCGACATGGGGTAGAAAGTGAAAAAAAGAAAAACAAACACGCAGCCTAAAACAGTTCTTTTTTTCCAGTTATGAAAAAACTGAGGTTTGAGTGATGCTCTGCTAAACCAAACATCCATTCGAATGTGCTTAGGGCTACATCGTTTCCTTGTAGGCAGCATTTGTTCTTTCTCGTCAACGCACAAGGAAAAGATAGAGCTGTGTGTTCAGAAATTACATCTAATCAAGCACTGTCAAATGCTAATGTTGAATCAGTCTCATTAAGTTGTAACCTGAATAAATAAAATGACATTCTTACTTGCAAGTTAGGCATATCGTATTGCCCAGTCTTTTCGAACGCGTTGCAAAAATTGATATAACATTTCTAGAATGTCGTGACTGCGCGACGACATGCGTCTAGATAATACCTCCAAGCAGGTTTCATTTTCCTTGGATCAATGTTTTACCTGGCCTTTCTTACTCCTGTCGACCCTTATGAGATTTGATTACATTTTAGTCTTTCATAATGAAAGGCCGATAGCGTGCCGCCTTTCTGCAAAACACCTCCTTACAGTGGTGAAAAACTTTCGGAGATAAAGTTAATACCTCTATTTTATGCCATATTAGGAGAAAACAATAGATGCCTTACTGGTTGGTTGCATAATTCTTTTTTAATATCGAACATTATTGCAGAACAGAAAAAGATTTGAGTCTTCAAAGGTTAATCTAACAAAGACATAAAAAGTAAATATATTACGCAAGATCAAGGCAATGAAAACACTGTATTTTGAATTACTTCTCCAAAGGAATTTGAAAATATTATACGTAATATCGACGCAAAACGTAAATATAAATTAGAAAAATTGCTTTAAGGTAACTGTTAATTACAGTATTTTTTTAATTAGCCCGAAGTTTTGTGAAGTATTTCGCGCACTGTTTAATGATTTATTGTGTAAAATGTGCCCTATATCGATTGGGGGTAAATCATAGAATAAAAACAAGCAAAAATATACTATTACACTTACTTGTACTTGATGCAATGTTATTATGATGTTATATATGATGATAATTATAATATAAGTATGGTATACTTTGTATGGTATATTCACTAATATGCACACCCCTGTTACATACTAATATAAAAAGTCACATGTCAGTGTTGACTTTCAAAGTGGCATACTTTTACAAAAAAGGTAAAAGCTATAAAAACTACCACAAATGATTTTCATACGTATGTGTATAACTGGATGTAGTAGGTTAACCACAGATAGGAAAAGGGCAAAAAAAGATAGAGACGTCCATTCATATTATATCATGTTCTTCCTCCCATAGGCTGTAATATATCAATAAATATCAACTTCTGTGAAGTAAAGGTTTCCTGATGGCCATCAGTAGTTATGTACCTATTTGCTATTTTATTATTGACAGGAAGAAAACGACAGTAAATTTTGCACATATATTATTTTATTTTCTCTAATGCAGGTTATAAACCCTTGAAATATAATATATTTACGAACTTAGACTATCTTGTCATAGTGTATTAGACAGGGTAATACACACAAAAGGCGGCATAATTTACATTACAAAAGGGTGAATGCACCGGGTCAGACAGTATTATATATATTGAAAAGGTAGATTACGTTCCGTGCACTCAAATTTTGCCATTAGCGTTCCCCTCCATTGCCGTTCTATACCAGCATTGGTCTTGTATGTCCTTAGGCCTTTTGTTAAGTCGAGAGAAGTCAGGAAAACCGATCATTCTTAATAGAACATAAGAAATTGGAACACCTTGTCTGATCCCTGTACAAAATCTTTTCGCAAAATTAAATCATACAGAGAAGTAGTAAGTATACAAGTCACGAGTGTAACTTTAAGTTCGTTAAAAAAAATAAGTCAGATGATTATAGTAAACATGCGAGGTATTTTAACACATACATTTGCTACTTCTATTCGAATATATCAAAACAGCTGGAGTTTTCTTCCAACATTTGAATTCACTTCACAATAACTCGTTGAATGCTGTTTCTGTTTACAAACAATAATACATGACGACAACACCACAACACCTGTCAAGACAAAAAAGAATATCATATTTATCAAACAAGGGTATATCAAACATGCTTCTAAGTCAAGATACAAACACAGCACTTTCAATTTGCCTGTCAGCCTGCTCTTCTCACAACAGTAGTGTCTCTGGCAAACGGGTTATACATGTTATGATGTAGATTCACTATTACCTACGATTTGTTAATTGGTCAGACAACAAATCAAAGAAATCTTTAACTAATGCATATAGCATTATGTTGGATTTCCTGTGACATTATTATGTATTCAGATAAGTGATCGTTTTCATTATATTGCAAAAGAAAGCATGCACAGTTGATTAATTTTGTACCCCTCTATTCAGATTCCGGTCTATTCGAACACAGTTCCTGAGATCTAGCCACCTATTACAAATACAAATATCACAAATATTTACATTGATATCACCTTGACACGGCATTTGAAAAGAACCATATTTGCTAATGAACAAAATGCACAGTTCTTTATATTTTATCATACAGTGTATCATGTTTCAGAATAGATATGCCCATAACAAGATTGAATAGGCCACAAAACGGCTTTTGACTTGTACCATGCGCTAGTGTATACCAATTTATTGGGAGCTGTAATTTTTGTTACAAACTTTGTGATCTATGGGATCAATTTACACTACCTTCGTACTTGTTAAAAAATGTTAAAAAATAAGACTTTCATTAAATGAACAAAAGCTAAGCTAAACCTAAATATGATTATGTCTAAAAAGTATTGACAATACTTATTTCAGACTAACGATACTTTAAACTAATCTAAGCAGACTCGTATATTTCAGAACAGTACATCCTGTATAATTTAACCGAGATTTCTATATCGGGAAGAAAAAAGTAACTGAGGTGAAACTGACCCTTAAACAGAATTTGCTGAAGCCCTACCATAGTTACTTATTTAAATGCATCACAACATTCATAGCAAAAACTCATTATCAAAGTTCGCCCGGGTCAAGGAAATAGCGTTTCTACGTTTATCAAGGTGAAGGTCATTAAAGGGACATACCCTTAAATGACCTGATATAAAATGGAAAATAATAATCAATAAAATTATGAAGAACATGCTTTCAAAAATGATCCCTTGTGGCACTTATACCCACTAAAAGTATTTGTTTGTAACAAGGTCTCCAGCGGAAATTGAACAACAACAACACCGTATATTAAGCTTGATATTAATGCAACATGTTTACCTGTTGTACTGACACTTTGTCACTGATGGGTAATGATTCGTCCAGTACTATTCACATTTATGATTTTAACAGAAAAAACACTAGAAATGCGTCCACAGGACACAGATGCCCCTATCTTGTGCCTTTGTCAGACAGAACGTACAGACAAACAGTTACAGGCGAACAGACAAAAGCAAATCTTATTTGCTGCATGCTGCATAAGTGGGGGCATAACAAATTAATTTAATTCTAAGATTTTTTTAATGCCCATTTTTACTATTTCAAGAGCCATAACTGTAGTCATACTGGGACGAACTGCAAACAAAACCCCACAATATGGCAAACATTCATGGAAGGTTTCGGGATTCCGTGGGACACCAACTTTTCGGACGGACGCACAGACGCACGGACAAATGAAAAATCATAGTGCCCCCCTCCCACCTTCGTTTAAATATGATCTAAATGTTATGGTATGCCTCTTTAAAAATAAGCCGCGAATAAGCAAAGTGCTACATTCAATTGAGATGATCTATGAATTTCGAACCTTGTTTTCAGGCTGTAGTAAAATATACTAAATCTAAGTTCAATCATACCGCCATACGAGCAGTTGACGACAGCACCACAGGTTAACAATGACATTACATAACCAAGGAATCGTTATGTATAAAGCAAAGGAATTCTCATCTCAAAAGGTCTTTGTATGGCCGTAAAAGCAATTTACAGCCAATAAAAAAGGGGCATGATTGTATGGTATGATGTTAAACTATGCTTCCAAGCTGTCACAGTGTCTATCACTGAAGGCAAAGGTTTTTGCAATAACTTGAATAGGGATCAATTGATTTCTTATCAAAAGCATATGTTGCAAAACGCTCAAGTTAGGTCTGCTCACTCCTATTTCAATACAGTGCATTTATAAGCATTTTTTTTTGAAACTGCTTGCATACAAGACCCTGAATAAAGGGTCCATTTCTATGCAACAGCAGTGTTGGTTACAATTTCAAAGACATGAGCTGATTGCTAGCAGATAAATGTTGACATTCGAAGTCGTGAACGTTATTTGGAGCCAGACGATGCAACTTACCATAAAAAGGCACTTGTTATTACGTTTATCGTAAAAGGGTATACGTTTACCCCAGACTGGTTATATATATCTTTATACAAACGTCTGTTTGTCCAATCTTGACGGTAACAATTTTAAACGGAAATCGCTGAGTAATAATGTTATTTTTTTTTCTTAATAAGACATGTAGACTAAATTTATTTATATACTGGATATACTTCTGGAGCAGTGCTTGATTTACTCAACTGATCAGAGAACTAAATGCGCTGAACTATTTTGTTTTAGTCGTACATTTTTCATTAATTGCTATGTAGGTCACATAAATCGTAACATGGGTGCTCTTCAAGTGTGAACTATTTTTTCTTTAGCTGATTCGAAGGACTGATCTTGGTAGACATAGAAGTCGTGTGTTATTGTTTGAAAATAAAAGATAGTTTAAGTGAGAAAGCCATTTTTCAGTGGTTTGCCATCTGGAAAAGGGTGGCTCTGTTTTCTATGTGAGACGGCGTCGAAGTGTTTTTTTAGAAGAGGCTTTCTGGTGAAAGGCATGGAAGTGAGCCTTTAAAAGGCACACCGGTGGTAAGATTGAGGTGTATGGGCGGAAGTCTTTGTGACTCCTTTAGGGATTAATTGGTTCACTGACAGGCAATGGAGTGAGTCGGTAAAGGGCTTGCTGGTGGTTTCAGTGAGAGGCATGCTGGTGATTTTATTGAGAGGCATGATAGTGAGTCCCTGGGTCTGCTTGTTTCCTTGACAGGCAAATGTTGAGTCCTTGAGATGATTGTTTGCTGTTTTAATAAAGTGAAATGTATGGTAGTGAGTTATTGAGGGACTTATTGGTGGTTTCACTGACAGGCAATGAAGTGAGTCCTTAAAGGGCTAGCTGGTTTCATTGAGAGGCATGGTAGTGAGTCCTTTAGGGCAATCTTGTTGTTTCCTTTACAGGCAAAGGTTGAATCCTTGAAATCTTTGTTAGCTGTTTTATTTGAGTGGCATGTATTGTATTGAGTTCTTGAAGAGCCTGCATGGTGGTTTTATAGAGAGGCATGGAAGTGAGTTTTTGACATACTTGTAGCACTTTTTATTGAGAGTCATGGAAGTGAATCTTTGCAGGGCTTAATGGTGATTTCAGTGAGAGGCATGCAAGTCAATAGGAGCTTGCTGGTAGATTCATTGAGAGGCGTGTAAATGAGTCTTTAAGGGACTTGCTAGACATTTCTCCGACAAACATTGTAGTAAGTCTTTGAAAAGCTTGCTGGTTGTTTCATTGTGAGGCTTAAAAAGTGAGTCCTTGAGGGGTTGCTGGCGGTTTCATGGAGAAATATGGAAGTGATTTCTTGAGAGTTTGCTGATATTTCATTGAGAGGCACTGAAACGAGTACTTGAGGGGCTTGCTGGTGGTTTTATTAAGAGCATTATTAATGAGTCTTTGAGAGGCTTGCTGATACTTTCTTTGAGAGGCATGGGAGTGACTCCTTGAGGGGCTGGCTAGTGGTTTTACTGAAAGACATGGAAGTCAGTCATTGAGATACTTATAGCACTTTTCGTTCAGTCATGGAAGTGAATCCAAGAGGTTTCGTGGTATTTTAGTTGAGAGGCGTGGAAGTGAGTCCTTGAGATGCGTATTGGCTGTTTGATTGAGAGACATGGAAGTGAGTCCTTGAGGGCCTTGCTGGTGGTTTCATTGACAAGCATGATCATGGGTCCTTGAGAGGCCTTGGAGTGAGTCCCTGAGGGTCTTGCTGGTGGTTTCATTGAGAGACATGAAAGTAAGTCCTTGGGATACTTGTATTACAATCATCGAGAGTCATGGAAGTGAATCCCTGAGGGGCTAGCTGGTGGTTTCAGTGAGAGAGATAGTTTTATTACAATTATAGAGAATCATGTAAGTGAATCCCTTAGAGACTTGATGGTGGTTTTATTGAGAGGCGTGGGGTCGTGTTGTCTTAGAGAAAAGTAGTTGGTTCGTGTGAGAGTGGAGCTGGTGGTTTTCTAGAAAGCTGTTGCTTCCTGTGAGAAGGAAATATCGTGGTTTCTCCGAGGAAAGCTGTTGGTCGCTGTAAGAAGGTCAAGGTTTCCCTACAGGAAAGGATTTGGTCTCTGTGAGAAGGGGAGCTCATGGTTTCTCAGAGGAAAGGTATCGGTTCCTGTGGATAAGGGGAGCTCATTGTTTCTCAAAGGAAAGGTGTCGGTTCCTTTGAGAAGGAAAGGTCATGGTTTCGCTCAGGTTTTCTGTGAGAAGAGAAAGTCATGGTTTCTCAGAGAAAAGATGTTGATTGTGGGAAGGTGTGACTAAGGTTACTGTAAAAGGGTGATGTGAGGTGTTGTACCTATAAGAAGCTATGGAGGTTTTTCCAGTGAACAGTTCAAGTACAGAGAGCTCTGGATAGGTTCCTTTAAGAATCTTTGTAGTAGTATTTGTGAATACTGATTAAGGTGGTTCCTGTGGTAAGGTGTGTTACGGTTCCGTGGTGAAGTAAAAGCACAGTTGCGTCGTCTATAGAGCGAAAACGAGACACTTACTTTGGATTAAAAAAAATTACAAAAACATTTTACATAATATAATTTTTTTGCCCATCTGTTTCAAAGGGTACACATAGTTGGTACTATCGTCCATCTGGCAACTTTAGACAAACTTTTGCAAAAACATTAATCATCAGTACAATTGTGGACAACCAGGTGAGTAGAGATGCCCTTACCGTTGATATACGATGTTGACCGCATTCCACACAGAAAAAAAATTCCACTTTAAAAAATGTCTACCTTGCTGAGCATTGATAACGTAGACCAGTGTACATTATTATGATAATCTATACCGTCGGGCTGATTTTGGAAACTCTTTTCAGATTCTTAAAATGATTTCCTATTGCCTTTAATGGTCTTCGGTGAAACTTTAAAACGGGTTATATCTAACAACATTAAAAATCTCGTGATGACCGTTTATGTTTTAAAAATGAACGCTGCCACTTCTCTAACGATTTAGAAATATACCAATATGATCTACTTTTGTTTTTAATTTTTTTACCGTAGACTGTACACCTGACTGCATGTATTTCAGGAAAACTAAATATAACTTATCAAATCCTTTTTTTAAAATGCCCGTAACGAATGCTTTCAGACCCACTGAAGACTAATCATACAGCTAATGCAGGTTTTCACACGTTCTATCTTTAGTATAAATACGGTAACTACAGCACAGCCTTGGAGCAGACGAAACGTGTATAATGACATAGCCTTATGTAAATACATGCAACGCAGGTCGAGATATAACTGCATTGTAGGTCGTCTAAGGTCACGCCATGTGTTGAGGTCACCTACTTCGTATCAGCCGCTATGATAAGACAGGCAGGTTTTAAATATACATGTACGATGATGGATTTAGATCTTTTGTGTCATTTTGACGAGCCTTTTAACCTCCCACTGACTTAGATGCACTTGTAATTACAATGAAAGGAAGTAATTCATTGAGTGAAAAATCTGTTTTCAGCTGAATTCTACATGTACTTTATAAATTATAAAGCATGTTTAAATCCTGTACCTGTGATCACGCCGGACCTGTTTTTCGATATGGTTTGACATGTCATGCACTAACCCATTAGCTATTATATATGTCTTGATTCATACCTATCAGGTTTACATTAAATGCAGCAGAAACAAATTATACTTAAATCAGTCAAGTCTGCGTGTTACGTAATGGTAGATAAGTCCGTATTCTTTTCGCTTCTTTTCCTATTCAGTTCATTTTGACTGCATACATAACACAAGATTGATGGATGTGCATAGGAGCAGACGCTAGCTCTTTTTGTGACAAACCCCGTGATCCTCAGGTCGACATGCAACGAAGAGGTTGCAACCTGTAAGTGATAAGATTGCAGCAGACGAAAAACAAAGAGTCAATGGCGAAGCCGGTGCAGAACGTAAAAACTCAAGAAAATGAAAATTACATTCAAGAACAAAATAACTGCAGGAAATGTGGTTAACATCCCATTGATCTGCTTAAATATAAAACGTTATATTCAAGTGTTGTCATACATACCACTAATTAATCTCACGAAGTGAGTGTACAAAGAATTTAAATCCTGCTTGATGCAGACGATCTCATATCCTTCGCTAATCAATAAACCGCGTATTCCCGCCCTTTGCTCCACCCACTGTGGAGTATTTGATTGGTTTAAAGTATTCGCAGTGCGGGTTTACAATATCACAAGGTTCACCCTTTGTGCTCTCAAATACCAATTGCCGGGCGCCATAGTTGTGAGAATGTGCCGATAGAGGCATGTCTAGCCAATGGCGAGGCGCGTGCCTTGCTTCTAGTCATGCCCTCTGACGGGAAGGCCGCGACCAAGCGCCTGTATTTGTCACTCATAAATACGCTTCTTGAACTTAAATGACACTGTCAACCATATATGGCAAAGTCACTATAGAAACTTTACTCTTTCAATGGTTGGGTCATAGTTCAGAAGAGATAGGGTGCATAGGGTGACCATACTACTCCCCTTTTGCATTAAATGCGATTATTCCGGCTGTGAGCTGTGCAGTGGTGATACGGCAGGGCAAGCAGTATGCAGGTTATATTTGCGATCAAGCAGTCGGGTGAAAGAGCAAATAGCAGACGAGCAACAGGACATAAGTATTAAAGTGTTCAATATGTGTGGATATAGATAGTTTATAAGTTTATAACTTTACTGTGTTTATTGTAAAAGTAAATAAGTTTATCGATTAACAATATGGTTAATTAAGTGACATGCGAAATCCGACATTTACTGTACTTGTGAAGTTTATCTAAAACCTGTAACAGATTCGTTTAACCTTTATCATAGTGTGCAGTTAAGGTGCACAGAGGATAGAATTTATAACTGAAATGGCGATGACGGCATCACAGAATCCTGTGGTGACATCGTGGCGGGACCCCGACCAAGTCGTAGACATGAACGGTACAACCCCGACGCCTGTTCAACCAGCGCCTCAGCCGACGGTACAGACTACACAACCACCATCGTTAACACCATCGTCGGTACCACCGCCGATCCAGACCCAGGTATCTCAACCGGTTTCAAACGGCGGGGATTCGTCGGCTTCAAGTCAGAATGGTAGCTCGACTCCGGACAGTAAAAACCAGCACATAGAATGTGTGGTGTGCCACGATAAAAGTTCGGGAAAACATTACGGACAATATACATGTGAGGGTTGTAAAAGCTTTTTCAAACGATCTGTTCGTCGGAATTTAACGTACACATGTCGAGGAAACCGGAACTGTCCGATGGACCAACACCACCGGAATCAGTGTCAGTACTGCCGGTTCAAGAAATGTTTGAAAATGGGGATGCGACGGGAAGGTAGGTCCACTGACTCTACGCTTCTTCCTTACCACGCCGGAGTCTCAGCAGGTTAATGCATATTGCCAATTGTAATAAAACATGAAATTCTTCATTTTTTTTGCATTTTCAATACACTTAATCGTTTAATTACCTTGCCGGCTGTTGGTAAAGCAATTGATTAATGTTAGCGCGATATTTTAAATGTGTCTAAATATATGAAAGAAAGAGAAAAAATAATTAAATGCCTTGTGACTGAACTGACGTTTTGGGACAAAAATATTATATGCATGTATATTGATTATTCTCATTTAAATAAATAAAAATCAAATTTGAAGATTAAAAAAAAACGCCCTAAATATACCACACATTTCATTCACAGACACTTCATAACAATTCAGACCACTACTTATTTGTGATAAAAAATGATTTTATTGATGATGCTATCATTTTAATGATAATTTGTTCTTGAAACCTTTTTTTCTAAATATAACAAAATGTTATGTTCTATCCAGACGTTACTTCCCAGACGATTTTAAAAAAGGGTTTTAATGCTATTTTAATTTTTTTTTTCGTAAGATTCAAAATCTGATTACCCAAGAGGTCTAATTAAGATTTCCAGGTAGATAAAATACGACTTTCAATGCACACCTTTTCTCATCACATTTAGGGATGTGCATTTGTTATTTTATGAAAAGACCTGGCAAAAGTTTATGATCCAGACAGACTTTTTTTTACTCATTTTATACGCATTATCATTCAGATAATATCGCAAACAATAAAAATCGGTGGAGCGAATGGTTAGTGCATGTTAGTTTCATTGAAAGCCAGTTAGTAGAAAGCAGTTTTCGCGCGATAAAGTAGTAATGTATTGCAGACGCTGCGAAATGGCTTTGCAAACACTTTCAAAAATATGACATGATATGAACATTTATAATATTAATAATAATGCGAGGAGACAGACCAACCTGGCACGGGTCATGTCACCCTGCCCCTCTTGAGAAATCCGCGTGTCACTGACCGTTTTGTGAAATGTGCCCTCACTCAGGTGGTCCCCACATGTAGAAATACAAGTGACTGGTCATTTTATTAGATACTTGCAAAAAAATGAAATAGATACAGATAATTTTACTTGGTTGTATGCTTAAATATTATGTCACTCATATAAAATATGTTTTTTTTTTCGTCTTCCCTCAATTTACCAGGTATTTTATTCAGTAATTCCTGAAAACGTGGTGTGCATTGAGAAAATCAAGTGATACAAAGTTTTCCCAGATAATATTTTATCAGCCATTGCTAATTGTAATGCATTAGCATGGCTTTTATGACATTTTAGTTGCCGGTTGTGCAAGGGTTGGTTTAATGTCATAAAAAGCGCAGCCAGATTTCTATATTTAGTTACAAACTGTTTTAACTGCCTCTGTAATGATATTTCACGTACAGGAATAATGCTGTAAATTTCAAATGTACACAACATCGGGCTAAAAAGTTCGAAAAAATGATGTGATTTCGTAATAAAAGAATCTTGTCAACATTTTATGGTGAACAAATCTGGCACAAGGGTAACGAGCTGTATAAGTTAACCGGGGAAATTTACATCAAGAAGATGTAAATAAGGTTTCTCTGGTTACTTGATATGGCGTAATTTCATATTAAGAACACGACTAGTTCCACAAGTATTATTTGACTTTTTGTGTCATGTTAATTTAAAAATGTAAAACGACTTCCCCTATTAAAAAAAGTCTGGAGACCCTATTTACTAAAATTTAAAGAAAAAAAACCCAATTGCCCCTAGGCCAGGTTAGAAGAAAAGATACATCAATATGTCACCTGAAAAGTAGTACTTATACTCTAAATTGTTAGGTATTGCAGGTTTTATCAAAATATGTACTAACTTCTGGCGCAATTAGTAATAAAAGCAAGAATATTATTGCATTTTTCCCCTGCTTCTTCAAGTTACAGTTAGATTGCACATCATTTTTATTGGTCGATGCCATGTATTTGAGACAAATTAGTGTGCTCTCTCTTTATTTTCTTTTATATAGTTTCAGTTAAGTTTTTGACTCAAACAACATTTTAGTTTTCAGTTTATTTTTAACTATCCATATTAATACAAGATAGGCACCTGAAAGGGAGCGTTCAACAATTTGAATACGTAAAAGGACAGTAAAATCCTGTTGATTTTACTGAACTTACTCAATCTGAAAATGTTTTGGTTTCCAGGCATTTATCAGTAACAAGCATGTATTTCTAAATAAAAAAGAAACAGAAACAGTGTGACAATCTAAAGCAAATCAAAGTTTAATTAAAGGTGATTTGTATTCTTCCAAGGAGTTAATTGATATGACTTTCATTATTAGAAATTATAGGTTGCTAAACGATAGATTTTAAAATGTGTCACATGACTGACGCGATTTTAAAATAAAATGGATCCTTGTCGATTTTCAAAATCTATTCCAGATATAATTAATGTATTTAGCGCTAATGGTCCAAGTGTGATGAAAATTCGTCCACAGTAGATGTTGAATAAATATGTTCGCTGTTAACTGTATAAAAAAGAAACATTGTATACGTGTAGACTTTACACAGATGTTAAGATCCTATTCAGCTGATCTGGTTATTCAACACGCTCTATCTATTCAAAATACATGTACATACATCTTGAGGTCTGTGTTGCAAACCATTAGTTTTACATGACATAACGCTACGTAGTGAGTTTATAGCAACAGATTGACTTTTTTCTATAGCCGTTTTTCAAAAGAAAATGCAAATCTTGTAACAACTGGGTCTAATCTTTTTCATCTGAGATTCCTTTCAGCATATAAATACAAACCCCCGAACGATTATATCAGGTTTCGTCTGGAGATTGAAATGTCATAGCATTACACAAAAGGTCACAGAATTAATATCTATTGTTTATGCAGTCAGTGCAAAGTTGTGATTTCCAAAATGACACATATGCAGAGCGCAGTCTCTTTAAATTTCACGTGCAGAAAAAATAACACATAACTGATTAAAATAGAATAGCCACATTTTTTTCGTGTAAATTAGAATGAAGATAGAAGGCGTGGGGAAGAATTTGAGAACTTTAAGTATTTGGGAAGACAGTAAATTTGAAAGAAAAAAAATCTTAGCAGTTCAGAGCTACATACATAATTGAAATCATTGGGGAAAAAAACATCCCCCACACAAATAGGAAGCTGTCTTAACCCATTTAACTATTTACCGCATAAAATGTATCTGGCAAATATGGAACCCTACTTTGTAGATATTTTTAATACCTGACCGCCTTTGATTCTTTTGTTGCAGTGATGGTTTTAGGCGAAAATTTAGTATTATGATTGATAAATGTCAAAGTATTACTGCTAGGTGACAAAGTTTTAGTTTACCTTTTTCTACTTCCAGCCGTACAGCGAGGACGGGTCCCACCAACACAACACCCCTTTGCCGGCCAGATGGCGTTCACTAATGGGGACCCATTGACGGGCCACACATACCTTTCCAGTTTTATATCAATGTTGTTGAGGGCCGAACCGTACCCAACCTCCCGCTATGGACAATGTATGCAGCCTAATAACATAATGGGCATCGAAAATATATGCGAACTGGCAGCACGTTTGTTGTTCAGTGCCGTGGAGTGGGCCAGGAACATTCCGTTCTTTCCAGAATTACAAATCACAGACCAAGTTGCTTTACTTAGGTTAAGTTGGAGTGAATTATTTGTTTTAAACGCGGCTCAATGCTCAATGCCGTTACACGTGGCGCCCCTACTGGCCGCTGCGGGGTTGCACGCGTCCCCAATGGCGGCCGACAGGGTCGTTGCCTTCATGGACCATATTCGTATCTTCCAAGAACAGGTGGAAAAATTAAAAATTCTCCATGTGGATTCGGCCGAGTATAGTTGCTTGAAAGCCATTGTACTGTTCAGCTCAGGTATGTAACTTTTTTTTAACCGAAGGAAAAGATATTCACGATTTCAGTTAAGTAACACTTAAATGGTACATTCGGTTTCTATAATAATACACCATGAACTAACTTAGGACAGCACTTTGTTAAACGTCGCCGTTCGTGTTAAGGGGTCTATAATAAAAGATGACTTATCTTACACTTACTTTGAATTGTGCTCTAGACTTTTAGATGAGTTCTAATAAGTAAGGAAGGTTAGAGACTGTTTCGTTTTCTGTACAGACCTGTACAGAGTTTCAATTTAAAAGGACGGACATCTTGATAACTTCATGTATGAATTCTTTTTAAATGCTATCTCATTCTTTGAAGACATTAAAAACAAACCCTTAAAAACTTTGCACATAAAGGCAATTAAAGATAAAGCCGGAGACATTTTTGGTTTTGGGAATCGCTAGACCATTTGGAATCAGTTGACTGTCCACATTGAGCTAAAACAAAGGGCAAATATTATCTTCTAACTTTGGAATGTAACCAAGTTTTATCGCAATTCGCTTAAAGCTTTAATTTAGGAGAATCAGGACGTGTGATCATTTAGCTTGATTGCAAATGTTGAGACTTAAAATTCAAGTATAATAGATACTGTATTAATACGGTACCTAAACTAGAATATAAATTACCTAATTATTCCTTGGCAAAGTTGGACTTCTAAAATCCTTCTAAATATCCTAGACGGCCTTATTTTTTTTCAAAATAGTATATAGATTGTTGATTTAATTACCAAATGCGGTTTTTAAATATAACGGGCATGCAATAATTACGTAATTTACATTTTAATTTCTTTTAGATCGAAAACCCGAACCGGCACAAAGATTGTCCAATGCATATAGTAAGTATATATTTAATTTTATATGTTGTCTATATTCTTTAAAGATGAAACACACATGATGTGCGGTGTTTATACCATGTAGCATATATTTTCACAGCAGAAAATATTTATCGGGGGCTGGAATAGTTTGCGTTTCTTCAATACCACCATTTTTGGACGTGAAAAAGCAATCCAAAATTATTCATATTTTTTAATTTCCCGTTTTATTTTCGGTAGAGAAAAATCTAAAATTGTTAATGTGGTGAATACAAATAAAACATTCAAAGTTATTTATCTCTTTTTTTAATTTTTTAAAATTTTCTTTTTGAAATTCTAAAGTAGTACTTCTTCAACAAGTTTCTGTTCAAGTCACTTTTTGCTTCAAGTTCGTTTCCACTTATTGTTACTTGTTCGGTTGTAGCTTACCATTATACCATATCCTTTTCAACATTAGATACAACTTTTATGCTCCAGTCGAACTCATTAAAGAAGATACAACATTTTTGCACAGTTCGCTCTAATTAATATTATTACTGTTCAAATGCAAAGTAATTGTCATCAACTGTAGAAAAAACAACCCACCACAAGCACAGTGCATCAAACAGGCGAATAACTAACCATTATTTATTATTACCAATCCATTTAGTAATTTAGACATAAAACCAATGAAGCGCGCACAGATTATGTTGGAAATGAGATGTTTAGAGTCAATATTTGAAAATTACCGATTAACCAGGTGAATCTTCTGTATGCAACTTTATATCAGAGTGCGGAAAACGAAGAGATTTTTTGTTCAATTATTATTTGATTTGGGTCACCAAACAGATGTGTTTGAAGAGAGAAAAAAGGCGTATCTCTTATATTTCCAACGTAACATGTTTGCGTTGTGCAATATTGAGAAACAGCGCTAATTAGTTAATTGAGAAAATGTTTTCAGAGAGAGGAAAATGGGAAATGTTCGACATTGATAATGCTTGAATTAACAATATTTTGTAAAGTGTGAAGTGCATACTGTGTAAATAGATGAAACGCACAATGTTTATGAGTTAAACGAAATGTTTCTATGTCTTAATTTTCGCTGGCGAAAGTGATTTTGTTGTTGCCCCAAACAGTTTGGCATAGAGGTGAACATTTTAGTCTAAGGAAATCAGAAATATGCTTGTAGATGAATACTTTATCACCTTTTACCTTCATTGTTTTGACTGAATTTTGGTTAAAATTAAACCAACCTGATCTTTTCTTTTCATTTATTTTTTAATAGTTCAGAACAGTTGCCTTTTCATTTGACTGATAGTTATCCAACGTATCCTACTAAAATCCTCCTAACGGTACATGGTTCTGCTCATAAGTAATGATGCTCATTTGGGA
The DNA here is from genome assembly GCA_012932295.1 of Cyclina sinensis. Taxonomy (NCBI): domain Eukaryota; kingdom Metazoa; phylum Mollusca; class Bivalvia; order Venerida; family Veneridae; genus Cyclina; species Cyclina sinensis. The sequence continues at coordinate 27,195,091 of JAAONU010000017.1, forward strand.
ATTGCCCTCTTCTGCAGTTGTAAATTGATTGTGCACTCCAACGTTTAGACACCACACCAAGTCCTGAAAGCTAAAGTGTAACAGGTCATTTAACAAATCAAATTGCCATGGTTAATCACTAGTCATCAGGTGTTAATTTCTCTGATAATGGCATTTGGTCAGCTGGTAATTTCTGAAGGAATCCTCAGGGTTCAGGTAAAGTATTATATAAAAGGAGTTCTGTTGTAGTAAAGTTTTCAGTTTTGCAAGATGAAACAGGAATATTATTTGAAAAAAAAGGTGATGCAGAGATTGGCAAAGTAATATCTCTTGCACTCTGCATTGGGGGAATGATTTTATTTCCAGACTGTTTCAAATCTGTAATGAAACTGTTACGCAATCAGTTATCTTTAATCCAATAGTGAGACAATCTTTACTGTATTCAAAAGGGGAAGGTACTTTCTTAAATCATGATGTTTTGGTTGAATTCTACAAAAATTTGAATCGGCCAAAAAAATACGTAAACACTGAGCTTTCTTTTGATGATGTTGGCAATTACGGCAATAGCAAAAAACAAGACAACACAGCCAAAGGTGGTCACCAAACAAATGGTTAAACCAAGAATCAGCCATAAGAAGACTGTGTGAATTAGCTGGACTACAATTAGCTTATCTTGAGACGTTTGGGAATCATGTAGCAGGAAGTCCCGATTTTCTAAGTTTGCCAGTCCTCGTTTAAAATTCATCTAAAAAGGTTGAGTAGAACTTTGGTTCGGAGAGCCGCTTCAGCAGTTCTTGGGATGAACGTCCTGCTGCCTATAGCTCCTAGACATCAAAAGGGATTTCGGAGAAAACGTCCAATCACTTTAACACCCAAGTCAAAAAAAACAACTTGAGAAGTTGAATATCTTGTGTGTAGTAGTAGTTTGCAGCAATGAATGTGTAAATATTTTGTTCTTTGAACCTATTTTTTCATCAAGTTTACTTTTTTGTGCATTTTCTTATTGCCATACTTAATAGCCTGCATGTTATGATATCGGAACATTTTGAAAATATTCGCAGTAAATACTTCAGGTGGAAAAAATCATGTGTAACCATTGCGCAAAAATTAGTACCAGCAAAATTAAAATATATCATAGCATTTCCAATGCATTTGTAGTTTTTATATATTTGAAAACATGAGATCTTTGACTCTTAATATCTTATTATAGGATGTGTTATACCTTATGTGTATGTTTTTTTTGTATTCTTGTTCTGAAAAACCAGGATCTCATGGAAAATTATACTTAGAGGATTTAATTTATTTTTCCTAAAAAATAAGTGTGTTCAATCATGGATGCTGTTTAACTCATCAAACTGTAAATACAACAATGTTTATTGAATAGAATCATACTTACTTTCATAATACATACACCACACTGTCTTACAGACCAAGCATTTTCACCAAAAGTCTATTTTATGTATGCTTTCACCAAAGTTTAAAAAAGAAGTGGCAATATCATATTTGTGATACTCATAGAAACTCTTAAAAAAACATAACAAAACATCTGATTTATTTGCGTTAAATGGATAATCGTATTTCAACTGTTTACAATTTGTCAAACACTAATACTTTACTATGCACATGTGACTATTAAAGTTTGATAAAAATAAAAGCTGCTGAATATAATTTCTTCACTGCCAACAGAAAAAGAAACAATTTATTTTCATTTGGCTTATTTTGTTTTCTGATGTAATTTATTTTCATTTATACAGAGATTTCAAGTACTTATTTATAAGAATTGGTATCACTTTTTTCTTAGCTCTTAAACCCCCTTAACAATTTTTATCAATTTGAGAAACTAAATAGATCCCATCTCCTCCAATAATATGAGCCTTTGTTGTTATTGTTTTTGTAGAAACATGAATAATTTTATAAAAGAAACCACAACTAAATGCAACTTCCTGCTTTTGAACTATGTGTTAAACAGATAATTCTGTGAGTGAATGAATGAATGAATGAATGAATGAATGGATGGATGGATGGATGGATGGATGGATGGATGGATGAATGAATGAATGAAATGTACCTCAATACATGTTGTTATCAGTCATGTCAGAAAGCCTGGCCATCAATGAGGTAATAAAACCATTACCACCCTGTGCCTGATGATTGTTTATGGCCATTCTAATTATCTGCTGGACATCAAAGAGATACAGATCTGTATCTGCCAGTGGTGTCTAAACGTTGGAGTGTGTGAAGCTGTCTCGATGTCTTATTGGTCAGCGAGTGAGCATTCTGCAATCGATAGAGGCATTTCTAAGAGTTGTCTTATTAACTCTGGTCAATGTCTCTCAATATTATCTGTGGTTACCCGATTAAATAAGAATTATTAAGATGGTATAAAGAAAATAAAAATCTGTCATAAAATGTGCTACGTGACTAGGGAATAACAACCGTTTATAATGTTTTATGAAACAAATGACGTTTTAATTGAACAAGACCTCAGAAACCTTATACGTTAAGATACTTAGAAAGAAATATTGGAATCAAAGCCACTGCGTACTTATTTGGGGCATATGTTTTGTTGTTTTAAACTAAATGTATTTTTCAGTCGAGACTGTAAATGAACACTATCTGATTATATTTTGTTATTATCAGGTTAAGTTATTTAACGATTTTGTTATTTTAAAAAGTCCGTGAAGAAAAATAGACTGTGTTATGGAATCGCAAAAATAATTGAACAGTTATTTATAGATACACAAATATTATAGGAAAACTACAAATTTCAATGAGCTATTCCCTAAGTGACCTTGGCCCTCTGGTTACAAGTTATGTTTTGTTCTAATATTTTGATTACGTATGAAAGCGTTTGCAGGAGGCTGTTTATTTCATCACGTATACCCTAGCTTCCTGGTTGAACTGAAAAAAAAGATGTTAGCGCAATGTCAAGTGTTAACTGCTCTGTGTAATGTACATGTCAGATTCGTTTGTGTCTCTATTTTCATGATATGTGATCAGGTCAAAACTTGTTATCTGTAAGCTGTTTTGGGTTGCGTAATTCCTCTAACTTTTTAAACACAAAATATTTATTACATGTTTATGTCTTCTCATATCATCTGTGTTTATTTTTGGTTGTGTAACATCATTCACATTTAAATGTGTGATTTGTTTTTTGTTATCATTTGTGTAGTTCTGTTCGATTGTGCAATATCAAAATTACCCGTATGCATATAATGAAGTAGTTTACTACACACTAGTTTTGAAGTGTATCGGGTGTCAGATAATGTCTTCGTGGCCAATCCTGTACCCTTGATGATAAAATACCTGCTGTATTTAAAAACAGGTGTATACAAAAGAGACCCAAGATATTGTTTAATTTTTCTGTCAAATAAGAAGCCCGTATTGTTACGTTTCAATGAGGTATTTGACTAAAAAATGTTTACCTCTATGTAAAATTTCTGCTAAAATTATCTCACATTTTTGAGTAGTCAAGTTTCTTTAAAAATAAACATTAGAAACAGGTATCACTATGACTTTCTCAAACAGACAAGGGATCATGGTCACATAGGGGGCTAGGGGAAAATGCACTGTTAAGGTCCTGTTTAAAGTTTGCTCAGTCAGGAATCAAAGGAAAGTGTCAGTATTGGTACAAGGGAAAAAGTAAACCAGTTTAATTTGCTTGGGGAATACGGTGTCATGTTGATGTTGATTACATAAATCAATAGGACAAAACAAAACGAAAAACTGTGATGAAATAAAGCTGAAGAAATTTGTATAATAAGATATTCCATGGGTAGAGGCCATGGAAAATTACAGTTGATATCTCGATAAAAAATGGACAAGGGAGAGATGTCCACAAAGGAAACAAAGACTTGATTTTAATAGGACACTCTGGAAAATAAAAGATAACGATTTTCAGATCGGTTTTAATTACTTATGGACCAGTTAAAAGTAAAACTTTGAAGAAAAATTACTCCGAGTATCATCGGGGGCCATGCTCGTGTGTTTAATGAAAATGAAAAAGGGTTTTTATCTTGCCACACGAGTCTATGCTAATTTATACTTTGTTAACAACATTACTATCCATTTTAACGTTATATACAACCTGCTGTTCCACCCCACATCATGTTTCGTCTGAGATGATTATTTATAATGTCTAGGTAGGACCAATTGCACCAGTTCAAATAATGACACCTTAAAAAGACATTGCAACAATAAAATATGATAAAAGCCCTTGGCAAATATTTATCTTTCGGCATTGAAAATGATTATTTCAACACTTCTATATTCACAGAAAATGAATTATCATACTAGTGCAGTATAAAGAAGTTTAAAGAAATAGCTAACCAGTTTAATTGAGTGTAGATTTAAAGTAATAACAGGTTTAGTAAATGATTTTTTTTAATGTTCAGAAATGATCTTTAAGCACATAAAAAAATAATAAAAAGGATGTCTGAGAATTAAAACATGGTATAAATGAAACTAATACGATCGTGATGAGGAAAAGCATTTTCGATTGGTCACTGTGAGTCTGAAAAAATCCCCTTTTAACAAAGGTCATTGAAGTGACACTTAGGTCTAACATTTTCTTAAGAAGTTCAAGTGTTTGGTTTGAAAATGTTAAAAGATTACATATGTATAAGGAAAATATTAAGTATAAAAAAAAATTGAAAGAGGGCAAGATAAGACAAGATGTTATCGCATGATTCGCTTAGATCATTACGTTTCGCTATACTGAAAGTATTACTAATTGATTATGTCGAAAAGAAAAGGCAACATAGTTATGACGGTTACAATTGGCATAGGAAAACAGCTTTTCCAAAATACACTATTATACAGTATATAACCTTTCCGGATAACGGAAATGGAGGTATAACTGCTAGGGCATCCATTTGATATGTAATTCCAATCCCCACCTAAAGCCATTCTTCTCCGAAAGCGTAATTCCCATTACAGCAGTCATTAAATTTTTATGCAATTCTATTGCACAAAATACGGTTGTCAGAGAAAATGCATTTAGTAGAATTTAATGCAATGTCTCCGCTTGAAGTATTGGTATTTGGACAAAATTTTGAGCGTTTGTAATTTGCGGATAGTAATGAATATGGAATAAATTTGGAATACATTTCGGTTGTTCGGTGAAGGAAAAACGAATGGATATTTTTATTATCTTTTGATCTTGGATTCGTACATAAACTTTTTTCAGATGGCTAGATTTTCTTTATAATAAACTGACCTGATAATCGGCTGTTGTACATTTTTGTGTTATATTTTGTTTTAACTTAGTTTTTGTATTGTTTGTTCCAATAAATAATGTTTGCTTTTTGCCTGCTTAAAAGATTTTGAATTTAAAATCATATAGTATTCCGCTACGATCAAAAATAGTGAACACAGCGCATTATACTTACTAAGATAAAAGTGGATGCGCCTTTCAAAAATAGTTTTAGAGAAAGACCTTTGATCAAATTAGAATATTTTTACTCAGTGAAATCAATAAAACCAAATGTCAAGTTCTTTAAACAGTATGATGCAATACAAATTTCTAAGACGTATACCGAACGTACCTAAAACAAAACATTAAAATCAGCGATTGAGTGAAGACGACGAAGTTATTCAGGAACTAAAATCAGAAGCTCTCCCTGACTCAGTTAAACAAGAAGTAAAGCCTCTATATTCTTTCTTCCCTAATTCAAGTTTTCCATGTCTTTTTTTAAGCGGACCTGATTCGAGTACTTGTATTTTCCTACAGGCATGTCTAGCCTACTTATCTCCGCCGCATGTTCCCTACAAGTAGGGTTTAGATAAGCCTTGCACATTTACAGATACAGGCGATAAATGTCAGTGCATTAAATGATTTAGACAGACGAATATATACAAGTTGGGATAAATACAATGTTTTGACTGGGAGAAAAAGTCAGGGGAAAGATTAGCTTCACAAGAGGGTGTCTCACTCTCTCAGTCTAACTTTAAACATCACTTGAAAACTGAAAAGAGAAAATCGAAACCACTATTAAGATACTGGTAAAGACGATATCCGGGAGTAATAACTAATTTTTAGTGTTTCATTGTGATTTAAACTCAACATAAAACTGAATTATTTTGTATAGGTATTTTAGAAATTATTTTAGGCAGGATGATTCTAACAGTATGCTGCTCTCTTAAAACTTCTCAAAACGTCTAGGTCGTAAAATTAGAAATAAAATCTATGTTAAAGCGTCGATCTCCATGGCGAGAAGTGATTTCATCTTTAATCGAAAACTTGCAGGCGTCTTGAACTGAGCATTTCTTAGGAAGTCTTCTGACGTCAGAAAATGTCATTATACTGTTACCTTATGATCGCCATACTGTCCACGAGTCCGGCGTCTTTACAAAATAAAGTTAATGACTTCCTTGCTTCATCCATAACGCAAATTCTTGTTCATATTTGCAGAGATTCGTTTATTACTGCAAGTTTGCAAGCTTTTGTCAAAAAGGAAAAGTTTAGTGTTACTGTAGCAATTAACAAAATGGTTTGACATTTATAACTCGTAACGTTGCCATTAAAATCTCAGGAAGGAAGCTTATAACATTAATAGTTTCTTATCCATAGCGACGACGTACCCGGATTTTCTGTCGGAATAGCCTTTGTTGGTATTCTAATCAAATTCCTAAATTTCAATCAGGTCTTAATCAAAGCTTAATACATTTTTTTAAAAATACCAGTTACGCCATAGTCATTTCTATTCCGTAAACGTATATTTGATGATGAAAGGTTTAAATCACATAACATCAAACATCAGTTTTCAATTAAAAAAAAGAGTTAATGCATTTTTCCCCATTTTTTTTTTCTAAAGCGTTTTTTAAACTCCCCTTGTGCACCCCAGCTATCATTAACCTTGCAGTGAGTGTCTGTGTGTATATCAACATTACGCAATGTGTATGCATAAGCTCGGCCTCGACTGCTAACCTCTAACATTACTGCTGGCAGTTTATACCTCCAGACGGTATAAAACGAGGCAATAAACATTACGGTTTATACACATATTTTTCACATCTGTGCGGAAACATTAAACGATATAATGTGGATGTCATGCTCTTGCAAATTTATATTCACAGCGAAACACCCTTGTAAAATATTAGTTTTTAAATTGATTTATAATACTGTAGTTAGTTTAAAGCAGCCTGGATTGATAGAGCTGGTGTAGAATTGATTAAAGAACAGCAAAGATTACTATGGAAAATACAGACCTGTTCAATAAGCAGCGATTATATGATACAAACACGGTGACTGTCAGATTTACCTCTCATGATTTCTGTAATTTGAGGTTTAAACTATCATACGTCCATGTTTTAATAATCACATTTCGGACATCACAAATTATGTGAAAAACATACATTATAAACAGAACAGAACAGAATAGAACTTTATTAGGTGTTAAAAAACATAATTATACTAAACAAGTTTGAAATAGGTCGAAATAACCCGTGTTCAAATAATATAACAGTAAAATATATAAACATACACATATAATGGCGACGAGTATACCATATTAATATATAAAAAATAAATGACCTTTTGTCTCAAGATTTTCAGTTTCTTTTCAAGATATGCTTGCTTGCTTTCTCCAAGGTCAAAGCAGCAACGCCTGCTTGAATGCGCTACATTATTCCTCCAGTATACATAGCCGGCTGTTAGAAAGACAGCAGTAGCAATCCAGACAGATATTTCAAGATATGCTCATACCTACTTCTAGTTTAGCAGAAAAGACCTCGTAAAATTTGTATGAGTTACAAGCATGATGAGCATTTGCAAGTGTAACAATAGTGTTTTATTTTATTTCTGTTGAACACTGAAAAACTTAGGTACTTCAAAATGTTAAGAGCCCGTGAGTTTCTCATTTTAAAATTTCTGCGTAAGTGTCGAGGAAGGATAAGAGGAAAAAAATATTTTAAGTTCTTGGTTTACCCTCGTTTTTATACACGAGACTAGATCGAAATTAATACTTTGATGCCACACTTAATTTTATTTGATATCGAGACAAATGACCTGTTTAACTCTGTAGTACAAAATCTCGAAATTCTTGGCTTTTACGCTTGGTTTAAAAGTTATAGTTAAAAAAAAATTGGCTTAATTTTTTTTATTACTCGTAGATGAAAAGTCCTTGTGTTTACCGTCGACGTTGGACACATTTTCCAACTTGGTTTCAAGTTTGGTAACACTTACGAAAAAACATCAACTTCAGTTACACTGGTAACATTTAAGACAAAAACTTGAGAAACAGTCTCGGTTTGCACTAGTTTCTGATTTGAACTTTAGGGGGCAATTGATAGCGTACGTCGAAGACAAAGTGGGGGATAGGTGACATTTGGTTACACTTCAGACAAGATCGGAAACAAAGCTTGGCCTACGAAAACAATGGATTAGACTTTTCACAAATCGATAAATACACTTGTTAAACTGATGCCGAGTGACATTTGGTTACTTATAAGAAAGAAACGGCAATGCATACATGACCGATATTTTCGTGTTCCTGTAATGAATATCGCAAAAAAGTACAGGTCACACTATATACTAGGGTTATTGATACTAGGTTAACTTGCAAAATATTGTATAAAAGTGTAACATCAAATGCGAATCTGTTTTAAATGTAAGATTGCCGAAGCGTCTAGCTTTACTTTGACCCTGTGGCATACTTGACACGTGAACTGCACTGTACAATCATAGTTTACATACTTATACACACATGGTGTGATCAATACTTAACAAAACATACTTATTGACGAAAGTGTAATTAGTGTTGTACAGAAAGATCATGACCTTTAGTTCAGCAAGAGTGGTGCCCCTTGCGTTTTTGCACCAGTAGACATTGCAAGCATACTTCTAAGCAGTGCAAAGCTAAATTGACCACCAAAATTTCTCATAAAAGGACACATGCAGTTTTGATGGAAGATATATCTTAAGCACCAACAGTTCTTTATCTAAAACACTACAAACTTCATGTTTAGCAGGTACAAACATATAACATCTGTTTTCATACCATACTTCTTACAGCATTTCCTGCAGTGTTGTGTCAGAGACGTTTCTTTGTCCGAGCATGTTGTTCCAATGTCATACATAGTTTTAATATTCATTTCCACGAAAAAAAAGATAAATAAAAATTAAATAAGTGACAGTCCATCAGACTTCAAATTCTCCGATTATCCTTTGTTCACTTGTGGAACTTATTATAAAGTAATGTAAATAATGTGGCACTCTGAAAGGGCTGATCAGAAGATGTTGAATATGACACATCAAACCTTATAGTTATTCCACCTACATATACAGCGTTACCTTAAATAGAAAAAAACAATCAGTTTGTCAGATATTTAAAAAGCCTCATAGAATTTAGATTAGGTTACTAAAAAATAGCTAATGTGCATAGCAGTAGAATTGAGAATATTCGAAGGAAGATGCAAAGGAAAATTGTTTATAACTATTGAAACATTTTCAAGTTATCAAAAGTTTATTGGTAAAAAAACTTTTGTCCTTGGTCTCTTTTTTGAATTATCAGTTTGTCACAGTGACGGAGGATTCTCCCAGTTGTTATATATAGTGCTCTAGTTGAGTAAAAGGGTCATGGCCAAAACAAAAAGATCGAGTTTTTGCTGTGCACATATTTTCGAATTCTCAAAGCATTTTTAGTTTATCAGTCTAGACTCTTACCATTCTTTTGCATTCCTGTTGGTACTTAGTGTCAGCAGATTTTTCAGTAACAAAAGTTGATACTATGAGTGAAAGACAGATCTAAGCACGTAATATCACTTATCCAAACTGACATAGTTTGGTGATCTTTCTTTCTTTCTTTCTTTCTTTTAAGTTTTGCTTATAGAGTTTAGAGTTTAGAGTTTATTAATATATACAATAGGCAAAAATGCCCCTGAGTACACATTGTACAAAACAAATACATACATATGCATTAAAACTTATTATCTAATTATTAGTAACAAACACAATACAAGTTTATAATAATGCACTATGTAAGTAAATAATTATAACTGGTCTGCTCAGTGTCAGATACACAAACAAGACAATTATATACATATATTTATATACTTGAGAAGCGTGAGGGACAGCGATACTATAATTTCTTTTGCCATATTATTCAAAGTACAAAGCATTTCTAATTTCAAAAGATTTATGAATATACATAGACAAATTTCTTAATTCAACTGCATTTTCTGAACTCATTAATTCAATGAATTTAGGTATATTTGGTCTTGTCCAATAAAACCGTTTTATATATCTTCTTCTCAGATCAATATACAGTGGACATTCTAACAGGAAATGGAATTCATCTTCTAAACAATTTAAACAAGATTTACATTTTCTTTCATTTATAGGTACAGCAATAGGTTTATGCCATCTACCGGTCTCGATTTCTAACTTGTGAGCTGAAACTCTGAAGCGTGAAAGTGAAACACGGAACTTTTCTTTATTAATATACGTAAAATATGGTTGCAACCTAAAATTAGCAAACAAAGAATAGCATCTAGCACGAGTAGAATAATTTATCTCAGCATTCCAATTCTGTATAAAAATATCAGTAGATCTTTGTTTGACCAGGTTGATAAAAGCATTTACATTTCCAACACCTTGATTTAACCAAGCTTCATATAAACCTAGAGACTGTAGTAAATTTTTAACATTCATTGCCCACGAAATATGGTTGTTGCTATCTACATTTCTATACATTAAAGAATACAATTTCTTTACATACTTAGTATCATCTAATTGTATAATTTTTAACCAATATCTAATAACATTTATTACTCTTCTTGATTTTAGACTAGTTCTACCTAACTCACCATAAATAAAATTGTTTTGTGTTTGACCTCTCACCCCCAACACAGTTTTGCAAAAATGTACATGTATTCCTTCTAATCTCTTGCTATCATTTAAACCCCAGACTTCGGAACCATAATTTAGGATGGGTAAAATAAGTTTATCAAACAAGTCTAATTTATGTTGAACTGTTATACCAGGATATTTTATTAAATATGACTTAAGTTTATAGATTGCTTTCACTGCTTGGCCAGCCAACGTTTCAAACGTTGCATTAAAAGATCCGCCTGTAGTAAAAACAATACCAAGGTATGTAAACTTAGACACAACTTCAAGAACATTATCTTTGTAAACAAATCTTGTATTTTTACATAATCTTCCACCTTTCCTGAAAATCATCACTTTAGTTTTGGTAGTGTTTACAGTAAGTTTCCATTTATCACAATAATTTTCAAGTAACAGTAAGCCATGTTTTAACCCTTTTTCTGTTTCTGACATAATAACAATATCATCAGCATAAAGTAATAAAAACAATTTAAACATATCCAACCCTATACCTTCAAAACCATTCAGGATGAAGTGTTCTTCTATGTCATTTAAATACATACTGAATAAAAACGGGGAGAGTGATTCCCCTTGCCTTACTCCTAACAAACAAATAAAATCATCACTAAGTGTATTATTGTATTTTACTCTAGACCTAACATTTTCATACATAGATTTAATTATGTCTAACATTTTACCTCTTACACCAAGTTTTATCAATTTATACCAAATTATATCTCTCACTAAGTAATCAAATGCTTTAGTAAAATCTACATAAGCTGTGTATAACCTCTTATTGTTATTAAGTAAGTGTGTAATTAAACCATGGAATACAAAAATATTATCAATAGTACCCATGCACTTTCGAAAGCCAGCCTGTGCCTCTATATATACATAATATTTTTCAGCCCATTCATTTAACCTGTCATTTAACACTTTTGTAAACAATTTACCAAATGTGGATAACAATGTGATACCTCTATAATTACTAACTTCATCAACATCTCCTTTTTTATGTAATGGTACTATGAACCCTTCAGACCAGTCTTCTGGAAAATATCTTAAATCAAACAACTTGTTAAATAATACACAAATAATGTTTACAAAATTTTCACAACATGATCCATACTTAAAAAATTCATTAATCAAATAATCAGACCCAGCAGATTTGCCTGAGTGCAACTTTTTACAGGCCTTAATTATTTCTTCAACACAAAAAGGTACATTTAGTTCTGAAAACATGACATCCAACTCACCATTTTGGTATCTTTCATTATAGTACATAACATCATCATCTGGTTGGTAAAATACTGATTCAGGATCATTTATGGCTTTAAAGTAATTTAAAAAGTTATCTGATGACAAAGAACATTTTGTAATTTTGTGTGTAGAACCTTTCAACATATTCCAGTATTTCTTTGCATTTGACAGTCGTGCTGTTTCAAGACGTTGTGTTTCATTTTTATCATAAACAATTTTTTTTTTTCTTAATGTACTTTTATATTTACTTCTTGCTTGTACCATTGAAATTCTAGTATCATTACATGGGTTATTTCTGTGAAAATTTAAACTTGTGTAATAATTTCTTTTCAACTGTTTACATTCCTCATCAAAATAAGGCACCTTTTTCTCAATATCAGCTGTTATATATTGTTTATTAGTGCTATGAACATTCTTTTTAAATAAAGGTGAAGCCACATCTTCTAAAATACTGCAAAAAGAATGTAAACTCTCATTTATATCTAAATTATTTCCTGCAGCATTAATTACTTGACATAAACTATCAAACTGCTGTGTAGTAGTATCTTCTAAAAGTGCATTTACATAAAGATCCTTTTTACTATTATCCCATTTATACATGTATGGTATACTCTGTAAATTGTTACAAACATTCTCATAATTTTCTGGTTTAACAAAACATGAATTTAAATTAAAATCTATAACACAATGGTCAGACATAATATTGGGGTCATGTACTTCAAAGGTGCTAAAAAGATTAAACATTTTATATTTAGTTAAAACCATATCAATAACACTACTACCTTGGACATTTGTACATGTATATTTACCAATATTACCATCTATTCCTACTCTTCCATTCAAGATCCTTAAACCTGAAGCTTTACAAAATTCCAGTAATGACCTACCATATTCATTTACAGTTTTATCTTGACTTTTCCTGTGTAAAACATCATCTGAAACATATTCATCTGGTAATAAATCATTAATAAACACATTTTCATTTTCTACATAGTCTGGTCTTTCAGCAACTCTTGAATTAAAATCCCCAGTGACAATAAAATTACATTTATTATCATACAAATTTTCAAAGTATATCATATCATTTGCAATCATATCAAAAATGGATTGTTCTGCAAATATTTCCCTGGAACTGCCTTTAGGTACATTATAGGTTAAACACAGAAAAACATCAGTGTCAAGATTAAACAGACATTTATCAAATTTAAGCCACATTATTGAATCACAAGAACTTTTCACAAAATTGACATGTTTCCTCAATTTATCATGTACGTATACAATCAAACCACCACTGTTTCTCTTAGCTCCTTTAGATTTACATTTTCTATGAACAACAAAGTTATGAAAATTAGGTACATCATAATTATAATTTTCACTAGACCACGTTTCAGTGAAGAGCAAAATATCATGACCTTTAAATAACAGTTTCATTTCTTCGCTGTCAAGTTTATTAAAACTTTTGCCAATAAGCCCCTGCACATTTAACAAACAACATCTAATTTCGCTGTGCTCCTCTACGCTGACCTATTTACTTTTCCCTCTCTCAACGTTTGACCTAGATTTTACATCATTGTTGTTATTTTTGTATCTGCTTCTCTGCTCCGTTGTATTGGTCGTAGCTGGTTCCCTCCCCTTTGTATTGGTTAGTTTATTTTTAGAGTATGTTGGGCTATTTTTAGATTTTGGTTTCCCATCTGTTTTCTCATTCACATGTATGTGAACACGTGTGTTGGACTGTACACGTTTTGTTTTATTTTTCCTCGGCGGAGTTTTAATAGGCACAGAACTTGTTTTCATTTCGCTACTCAGGGATATACTATCAATTAAACGTACAGGTAACAGATTTTCATCACCTTTTGTTTTGCTATTTTCACATTTATTTTCTACACAATTCATGTTTACACACTGATCACGTGATTCGCGTTTGTTTACATCTGAGCGCGTGTTTCCGCTTTCTGTTGATATTTCGTCTTGGAATCGTTCCTCGAATACCTCACTGCTATCACCGCTGTTTTCATCCGATTCTCGATCGTTATCTACCACTGTACTCTCCGAATACACTCGCTCGTTTTTGTTTTTATCTAGATCGTGCCATTTTGTCTCCTTGAGTCTGTCACTACCCAACACTTTAAACCAGTCCGGCAGAGCGTCATGTACGCACTTGCCATCAATGAAGAGTCTGGCTGGATACCTCAACTGCACCTTTTGATGCCTTGATCTTGCTTCCCTTGCCTCTTTTGACTTGTACAAATTAGCCCTAGCAACAGAGATCTCTTTAGGGTATTGTCTGTCAACTCCAAAATTTGTCCCTTTCAGTTTATACGACTTGCTCAAGATAATTTCAGTGTCAACATAATCTCGAAACCGTACTACCATAGGACGCTTTGGGTCCTGTCTTTTTCTATGCACCTCATCTGGGACTTGTCCCAACCTATGTGCCCTGTCAATTTGCATTTCACTAGTGTCAATATCTAGTTCATCCTCAAGGAAATTGAAAACTAGGCTCTTACTATTGTATCTACATTTCTCAGTCAACCCATAAATCACAACGTTATTTCTCATACTTCGAGCCTCACTATCAATGGACTTATAAGAAAGTATCTTAGCATTCCACCTCTGGGATTCACATAACTCTTCCATTTTTGTCAATCTGTCATTTAAACTACTGACACATTCATTGACCATTCTCACCTCGTCTCGATACGATGTTTGTTTTAATTCTAAGTCTTTGATCTTGTCATAGTTTCTGTTTAATTGTTCAAAGATACAGATCAATTTATCATTAGTCTGCATACCTGCAAATCCATCTATGCTGCCACTGCTACCCTTTTTTCTCTTTCTCGATACTGTTTTAAATTCATTGTGATAGGCGCCATATGCCTATTTGCTTATATAAAAAATAAATGAAATAAGTACACAAGAATTTCGAACATTATAGTCAAACGTATCGTGTTTAATTATACACATTTTGCAGGAGAGCCAAGCTATTGTCTTTTCTTGAACTGAAAAAAAAAGAGAAAAAAAACTTTGAATACAAATAAAAAATTCTAGCAGTTATATACAATGATTCAGAAACCAGTTTTTAAACTTTGAATGAAAGGAATGAAAAAAGAGAAATGGGGGGAAAGGATACAAGGTAGACCAAAACGTTGCTACGAGTAATAAGAGATCTGTTTCCAGTGGCTGATTCTATCTCTGTTTGTATACACATAAGTATATATAAATATAGGTACTTTACATGTAACAAAGATTTTACATATCTTCGTTATCAAGTACATTGGGTAGATTTCTACATGTTTTGATGATATGATATCAAATGATAACATGACAAGCAAAAGATGTTAGAAAATAAACCATCGTATACTGCTTGCAGTTAAAATGATATAGGTACTGAGACAGTCTATACTGCTTGCAGTTAAAATGATATAGGTACTGAGACAGTGTAGACATATTCCTGCAATTTAGAAAGGATAAAAAAAGCTATAACCTTACTGGCTGTAAATTTCATTGTCAAAAATAACTACACACAGTTTGAAAAAATGAATAAAAATACAAGCCAACATAGAGACATTTCTTAACAAACAAATCTTAAAAACTAAATATTGTTTAGGAAAGCCACTGGAACTATTGTCAGACTGAAATAGATTGTCCGTTCTATAATCTTAGTCATTACATGAAACTTTCATTTGTTTCAAGTCAAAAGTAACGAATGCCACTATTCATTCAGTTTTTTTAGACAATAAACTGGTTCACTTAAACGGTCTGTCAGCTTCAGTCATATGCATTTTGTAAAATTAAATAATTTCCGTTTTCCAAAATCAGCATTTCTCTGTATTACAGTATGCTTTGTTTGGAGTTCCTAAGTTTGGACAGCACAATGTTTCTCGGTCCTGGGCTCATTTTGCCTTCTCTGTCTGCTCAACATGAGTATTTCTGTCACAGAATCTTGCTAGTTTTAGGTGAACTTTGTTTTTGTTATACGTGCATATTCTGCATTGTCTGCCCTTAGATTGCACGTTTTTCACGGTACATTTATGCATCATCATTTGTTTAGGTGTCAGCATTCAGATACCTCACCATTTTGAACCATTACACAACTTGTAACAATACAGTTTAAAGCAGGGCATTCTTCTTTCTGCATTCGGTTAAAATGTTGTATCCTTATTTAATTAATGGGAATTAGGTAAATCATCGTATTCATGACATAAAATGCCAGTGTCACTTTAGAATGAATGGAGAAATTTGTCGTTTACAAATGTTCCTTATACGTATTTGTGTCATCTTGTGTTGTTACACGGTGTATCAACTGTGGCCAAACTGACAAGATTAATAATAACACGGCCACTTGCACAGTCTACGTTTTTTTTGCCAAACTTTGAAAAATATGGGTCGTTGAATTGTTTCTGGGCCTTCTTTTTAAGAAAAAGTGTGGCTAAAAACGGTCAAAATCTTAACCATGAATATTTGAACAAAATGTACATATATTTTTTATGTTGTACAAGTATATATAATTTACCCCACCGCGAAGAAATATTTTCGATATCATGTTAAAATGTTGTATATTTGATAATTGAACTAAACAGAATATTCGAATTGAGTAGAAATATTTTTTAAAAATAAAATTCATTTTAGATTAGTTATATATACCATTATAATCATTTCAAGACCACTTATTTAAACAGTAAAATAGTATTCACTTGGGCGGTTATTCTGACCAAGAAATCTTTTTAACTTCGAATATTTACTTTAATTTTCATATTATATGTGAAAGCAATTAAAAGATTTTTGTGTTTATGGAAATATGATAATGACAGTGCTTGGGCTGTGTATTAACAAATATTAATTAAGGAGCTGGCTAGAAATGAGAAATATCGGTAAGGCTGAATTTTCTGCTGTTCAGGGGGTCGCTTAATGCAGAAGGGCAGGGCATTTCATTTGAATTTTGATAAGTTGTACTTAATTAGAAAGGCTGAGTGGAATTTGACCTTAAAATATTTTTCTTATATCTTCTGAATAAATGAGTTGCCTTTAATTGTTCTTTCATACACAATAATTTACCGCTGATTTAATGTATTTATATATATAATTTCCAATGCTTTAATGATATATATTTGTTTCTAAATTAATCGTTGAAAAGTAAGTCTTCGTTTATTATGTGTACGTATTGCTGTGAAATGCTCTTGTAGAATAAAATGCATGATACGGTCAAATTTCATATAATATTTTATGTAGAAATAAATACTTACTGGATTATTGAAGACGAAGAAGTTTGAATATTTATAGGCAAACCCTTAAAAAAAGATGGTTTAGAGTAATTTTATATACTTTTTTCATGTGCAAAAATAACAATTGCCTTTGAATGTTTAGAGTTCTTTTAGATAATAGTTTCATATGCCAAAAATGACTCAAATATCTGGGATTTTTGTGAGTCGGTATGGAAACTCCAAACAAACAAATTTAAAGGTCGTTTAGTTGTTTTGTAAAACACACCATAATTATTAATGAAAGGACGTTGAAAAATGATATTAATTTCTTGCTGTAAACTATTACCTGCTTTTTAATATCGTTTTTTTTTCTTTTAAGAAAATATAGAAAAGCATAAATATACAGAAGGGAAAATAATCTATCTTTGTATTTTTTATATTCATGTTGTATTGTAATCTATACTGTGTAAATGAGCTTCTTTAATCTATAGGTAAAACATGAATCACAATACTTTACTGAAATCTGCTAAAAGAATTACGTATACAGTTTTAATTGCTTCTAAATAACTGTGAGCTTACTTCAAGGTTATATGTTATAATGTATATGGGATCTTACGTTCACAGACAGATTTATGGGATACTGTTATTGTAAAATTGCCAATGAAAAACATTAAAATCGTTAATACAATCACTTCACATTTAAAATCGTTTAAAAATGCAGAAAACCTGAAAGTTGAAGAGTGACTTCAGACTAATATAATTAAATTTTGCAATAAGTTACATTAAATACTACTTAATACATATTGATAACCAATCATAAACGCTCAATTTAAGATTTAGTTTGATCCAACCTAGGCCAACAACACTACAGTCTATAGTTAGCTTGTGGTTTCAAATTAATTGTAGTTAATGAAACAGTAAGGTTTCCTTTTAAGGTGGTGGAGCAATTTGCATACACATAGGACCTTTAAATGCTGTCGTTGCATATAAATTACCTAAGATGCATTTAGACGCAATACCCGACGCATAAATAATTTCAAAATGAGCGTTTAACACTGCACATTAGAAACTGAACTTTTCCATTTTGCGGGCAGTAATTAAAATTTAGATATTACTCACAAAACTTTATTTCATCGCTTCAAAAAGACTTTTAAGAGCATTGGTCGACGGTTAAGAGCTCCGGACTCCGAATGAAAGTCGGCAGTGACTTTCCGCATTCCATATTTACGGCGCGAATACTTGTTAGAATCCAGGAAGCAGTCATCGACTCGGGGAGATAAAAGTTGCAAGAACTTGTTTCCACAATTTATGTAACTGAAATAAGTTTAAAATAAGAAGATACCACAATTTTATCTTAATGGCCAGTTTCAATATGGATGCGTTCTATTACATTATTTGATAAAATGCAACAAATATTACTTTTATATTGCACTAACATAGACATTTCTAGATGTTTGCGTTATTACATATATTATAAAAGAAATCTGTTGTTTTTTCTAACTCTAGAAAATTGTAAAATGTGGACAGAGTGCTGCTGAAAAAAAGAAAATAATTTTAAAGTTTATTTTAATGTTCACCTCGTAAAGTTGAAAATATTTCTTTTTCAGATGCATGTGGTATAACAGACTCCAATCACATCGACAGTATACAAGAGAAGTCGCAATGTGCTTTAGAGGAATACTGTAGGAGTCAGTACCCCAACCAGCCGACCAGATTCGGCAAATTGCTTCTCCGGCTTCCATCCCTGCGAACCGTAAGTGCGTCGGTAATCGAGCAGTTGTTTTTTGTTCGACTGGTGGGGAAAACGCCTATAGAGACTTTGATTAGAGACATGTTATTGAGTGGAGGCTCTTTTAACTGGCCCTACATGGCAATACAATAATCCTGACATCGCTAGTCTTTCGGTTTTCTGTTACCAGAATTATTGAAAATCACTTGAAATTTTGTCAGACTCTGTGTTGCAAAACCACAGAACGTGGGAATGGGTGCGGGAATTATAGACTGTTTCCAATATAAATTCAATAGTGAAGCAAGGGCCGGGGCTGGGAATTCGTATTTTTAGAGTTTCCTTCTTTAGATTTAAATTCAGCCTCAAAAGACATGCGTGGGCTTTGAAATTTAACCATATATTTTATATTTGGTAAGCCAGAAAGCACTTTGCTTGTAGAGAAGTACAATTCCTTCTAACAGACTTTAATTTTGGGAAAATTGGTTTTAAAACTGTCTCAGATATATTTAAATCAGTTTAGAATTTCACAAACAAGCATACAAATATTCGGAAATAATATAATAAACTCACTAGCTTGTTTTATTTCAGTTTCAATAATTCTGGTTGACAGAATAAGATTTGAAAAAAAATGTTGTTATTTTTTGTTGTTTAGTGTATGTTATTAGGAAAATAGAACTACGTTTCCACTTTGCTAAAATGTAAATATTTTTAAAATGTATATTTTACGGAAGTACCTGGAAAATGGCTCAGTTATTCAAATCATCAACATCATTTTGTTGTGCTTGAAATATTTTCCAGTGATGATAGTTCAGTAGATTTGCATCTAGCTTACTTCTTTAAGAGATTCATCCAACACCAACAGAATTGTATATCCGTATTCTTTTTCTCTACAACGTTTTTCATTGCAGATGTCTATAAGAAGCTAAACATTATCGCATCCTTTTCCTGAATATTTTTATACGTTTTTGAAATATGTTTTAATTATGAAATTATAAAATATCTTCATTCATTATGGTAATTGCATTACCCTCATTTGAAACTGTCATTTTGTAAATGAACCATTTATTCACCAATCCGATTAATCAGTCCGGTTTTAAACCACTTTTAGTCGTCATTATATTCGTTGAAGGCGAATCTGTATTATCTCGCAAACAAATATTAAAGACGTTAATTCATTTTCTCATAAAATTTCATCATTTTGTACATACCCATTTCTCACTTGATATCTTCGCCATATAATGGTGAATATTTACATTTATTGCCCTCTTGACGACATCAGGGTGATATTCTTACATTTATTACCCTAGTAAATGACACAGACACCACATGTTTCTATTACATGTTAAATAGGGGGAAAACTTCTTAACATTTTGTTAGACACACATGCAATGTGAACACGCAGAAGGGACCATCTTTTAAGTCAGTGGTCAAGTGACAACAAAATAGCAACGGGAATGTTTTAAATAAATCTACCGTGTGTATAGAATTCACACAGACATACGAACTTTTGGTGAAGACACTTTTATAACGTCCCAGAATGATGCATATTCTAACAATCAGCCCTTAATTACTAAATATCAAATGTATTATAAATTATTACAAACACGTGAATATGGCAATTATAGAGATATGACAGTTTTGCTCGGCCATGAGATACCTATGTTAACGTTACAAATAATCGAAAAAGCCGGTGTCTTCTAAAATTTAAAAAAAAAAATAAAAAGACATTTTTTATGACGTGTTTTCAAAACAATGAACATTTTACTTTCAAGTTTATTTGCTCTGTGCCAAACTGGAATACTATCTTTTTTCGTGTCTTGAGGAGCAAAGAAAATTCTTTGATAAACGTTTCCGTAAAAATACTCAAAGTAACAGTTGGACTGAAATTCTGATTTTTTAAACGCTGTTTTAACGTTCTTTCTTCTTAAGTGACGAATTTAAATTTCCAACGAAATCGCAATCTAGTTGTTAAAAACAAGAAGTGGTGGTAGGAAATATATTTTTTTTCAATGACTTGGAAACAAGTACGAGGTTTCTTAATGTAACTCGTAGAACTCGGACATAACTTCTGCAACACGATTGTTAATTCTAAAATCCTGAAAAGGTTTGATAGGTGTAGATATTACATTTGAAAGAATGTTGGAATTCATGGGATAAGAGTGTACGTTCATTGTATGTAATCGTTTAATAAAATTAATAAAACTGTCTTTGCATTGCCACGTCACCTAAACCAAAAGCATACCACACGTCTTGGCCTAATTTTCAGTAATTTTCAGCAGATCGTGTATTATCAAAGGTTTGCTCACTGTTTTGTTATATTCAAAATACTCAAAGCAGTTGTTGAACTGATGTTTTAAGACTATTTATAAACAAATGTTTGGGCAGGTTTTTTATACATTCCAGTCACCGTTCGTCGGCTGAGCATGACATTTTTGTTTGTACAGGGTGTGAGAAAAATACTGACCAAGTAAAACATCATTAAGTTATCGGAAACTTGCAATAGCAAAATAGCAAAAAGTGAGGCGTGAATTGACAGTTCAAGCTTATTTTTAATTCACCGCTCTTTGAAATAATTCTAGTTTATTTAACTGATACGTTTGTCACAAAAATGTAGCTCTTAGAAAAAGAAAACATAGTTGTATTTCATTGTTTTAGTAAAGTTTTTCTACATAGCTTTTGAACTTAAAGGAACATATGATAATCTTAAAAAATAATAAAAGGAAAAACGAAGAAAACCTTTTTTCACATTTTAATATTGTCAAAACTTTTGACGATAAAACATTAAACATGTCGTAGATTTTTGTACACCCTGTACAAGCTAATGCTACGCTGTAACCGTTCGAACAAAAATGTTATATATGTAAATTCGTTGCTTGCAAACATGCAGCATTTGCTTCAGACTTCAACAAGACTCCTTGTACTATATGTCAATTCATTCCGAATATCAACCAGTGTAAGACAAAAGTTACAATCGATACGATGTTTATTATCACATATTACAATCGAAAACTGGAAGTTTAAGTTTTATATGCTCAGATTGAAAGTTGTTTTATTTTTCCTTTTCGTGTTTCGTTTTCTGAAAATTCTGTCTGAACAGTACAGTCAATTTTTAATCGGAGTAATGTCGTTCATTTTTAGTCTTTCATTTTCTCATGTATGTGTGTGTATATAGAATAGTTTTATTATCATAAAATGGTTCTGAACCAGCTTTTTTCTCATTTTCTTCAATTAAACAAAAAGCTAATTTCTACTGGTGTACGTGCAAATAATGTCAGACACATGATGTATGTATTATACTATATACTACATGTATTTTCGTTGCACTGCATTGAACCACGTCTTTTTTTAAGAATTTAGCTGATCCGAGTTTAGTCGAAATTATAGTTAATAACAAAAAAAAAACCTAAACCAAAAGAACCCAATGAAAGTTTCCGAGCTGTCAAATTACCTTATCATTAAGATACTAAGTAATTAGAATAACGTAATTTTGGGTCAAAGTAAAAGGTTATTATTTTTAACTGAACAGATTTTAATACTTGAACGGTTTTTTGGTGCTTTCATGACAATATACCACCATTTGCCAAAAGTGCTATCACTGTTAAAGAAGCTAAGCATAATATCGCTAAGAAATCTTATATTTGTGACATTTCATATATTTCCTTTATTCTTCTGTTTTGTAATGTACTGTTTTGCATATTTTAATATTAATTTGCCAACACGTTCTTTTGTGTATCACGTGTTATGTTAAAGAAAGAAGTGCTTCATCCAAAGTCTCTGCTTTGTCCATTTACTTGTATACATTATTTTAACTAAAAATTCTTTGAAATAATATTTTTAAATAAGTTCTTTTTTATATATCTAAGCTAGTGCTATGTTAACCATTTCATAATATGTCCAATATATCTGTCTTCTTCTCTGTTATTTAATTGTTGTAAATCTAATCTAAGGAGATTATTTTTCTGCCTTCAAGTTTTTTTTTCAATGGTTTCAAATAAGATGAAAATTTGTACGCTACAAGTGAAGGATAGCATCTGCCTAAATATATACCTAATAGAAGAAAAGGTTATTCCTGTTAATTTTCTGTTATTTTTATTTTTTAAATATGTCAATTCCTTCTCGATGTTTATCACACCGACATAGAAAAGGGGTAATATTTTAAAGGCCCTTATTGAAAACATTTTATTTAACCAGTTTCTAATCTGGATCCTAAATGTTTTAATCCTGCTCTTAAAAAAAGATTATAAACAACATCATACTTGTAACAACATCAACCTTCAAAATCTTTATATATTTGTTTCCGTTCTTATTGATAAAATAAACAATTTTTTAAAGAACTTTCAAATCACAATTCTAACCTTTTTTATACAGCTATCATTTTGTGTTGCTTTTCCCATTGATAGGACTTTATTTTTGTATTACATTTAAAATACCAGCAAACGGTTCGGCCATGTTGCATAAAATTACTTTCGGTTTTGTACCGTCCCTATCTAATGCTATAACGAATACAAAACTTTACCCTCGTCATCCATTTTTCACATTATCTATGTCTAGTATCACACAGGATTTGACTAACATGTTTTTATGTATATGTGTTTTAATTCGTAAACCTTGTGTGTTATTATGATTTTTGTTAAAAAGTTAGACAAAGTATTATGTGTACTGTTATCTAGTGTTGTGCTTAAATTTATTAAAAGTGTCCAAGACACATTTCTTTCCGCTTACAGAAGAAATAAAACCAACTTTATTTGTATAATGTTGTTGTGTTTCATTCATCACATGTCTCTTTTTTGCATAAATGGTTATGGTATTACAAAGGCATAAATTGTTTATGCCGTAAAAAGACCCTTTTCTTTGACAAGAGTAGAGTATCATGGAATGCTATGTGCTGAATAAATTTTGCTTATCATTTTATACAGAAGTGTCTACACAACAAATTTTGGTTGTTTTGAATGAACCAATGTCCATTTGAATGAATGGACTTAAGTAAAATACCACGACAAATTTTACCTATATCTGACAGTTCACCAATGGCGTTCTACGCCGAAACTTCCCTCGGTAGATCCCTGTTTGAACACACCTGTTCGTTGACAGTAATAGAAAACAACAAATAGGTAAAAAAAAACTCGTCAAAGGATTGTTAAGTCTCCTATGGTGACTCTTGTTCAATCTCCGGCGTCTTCCGTGTTGATTCGAAGACTATGCCTTCTGTTATATCTATAAATTATTATGCGTGTGAAATCCTTTACAAAAGAAAGCACTTGCGAACTTGACGGCTTCTACAGTACGGTTTTCATTCATTTGTGAACGAGTTTCATTTGAAAACGTCACTAAAACGACAACTGTATTGAAAGCATGCGCAAGCGTCTAATGACTGCGAATGAGCTCTGGGGCCATAAAACGTTTGTGTTTGGGTATGCACATTTTATAATTACTGTGTTTGCAGACATTTTGTGTATTATACATCGGTATCAATCAGGAAATCGCGTTATCTCTTCTCTAAGTTTTAACCCTCAACTTTATCTCTGATGTTATGTAATGCTTTAACAAAGTTGAAATAAACTTATCGTTTAAACCTAGGATGCATTAAAATTGTAAATTAATACGAAACGAACGCTGGAGTAGGTGTTTATTGCAGCTAGCGAAACACGCCCAATCTACCGGCTTTAACCCCGCTGCATGTTTATCTACATTTTATCAGGTTGTATGCATTCTCTGCCAAAAAGCCACATATAGCATAACCTCCTTGATCTACAGTTTGCAAAGCTTGGCACGCATGCACAGGTTTTATGTCAGGTGATGTAGGTTAATGACGGTTGCAGTTCATGCACACTGTTGAGTGCCTCTTGTAAAAAGTGGTATACTCTCGCACGTATATCTCACATACCTACCACTCTAAGAACGGATGAAAGGTAGATTTAAAATAGTTGTTGACGAAACAGAGAAGTTTTATTGTGGATAAGATGAAGGTTGGTTATATCTCGTTTTAGGAAGGTTCTAAATTTTCAGGTGGAGTTGGAAATTAATGGGGACAAAGTAAGCTGTCTTAAAGGAAGGAAAAGGTGACTGTAAAACAATAACCAGCTTCATGTAAAAGTATGAATATTGAACTTAAATTGAGAACAGAAATGGACAAAAAGCTTTTTACACTAAGATAAATTTACCACGAAATGAAAGCAGGTGTACTCAAACTTGTTTTTTTTTGGATGGACGTACTGGTCTTAACATGAATGTAGCTATGATTTAGAAAATACACTAAAACAGAAGGTAGATTTAGTATAAATTGAGGAATGACCTTTTTTCATTTTTTAGGAATCGTCTTTTATACATGAAGGTTGTTTTAGCTTAGATTCAGAAATAGTCTTTCATCAGTGAAGGGCAGAAAAAGCAAAGATAATTGAAGGATGGTTTAAATTAAGTATGGATGAAGAAACGCATTTTTTTGCAAAAGAAAAAACATCTAGCGATGTCTGTTGCTTTTGTCCTTTCCCTCAGGGAATATATCAATTTCGATTTGAGGCATGTCCCTTTACAAATGAAGGCAGATTAAGGATTGAAAAAGAAACCTTTGCAAAATGAAGTCAAGTTAACGTGCATTGAAAAATGACCTTTGCAAAATGAAGTCAAGTTAACGTGCCTTGAAAAAGATGACCTTTGAAAAATGAAGTCAAGTTAACGTGCATTGAAAATCGACCTTTGCAAAATGAAGTCAAGTTAACGTGCATTGAAAAATGACCTTTGCAAAATGAAGCCAAGTTAACGTGCATTGAAAATCGACCTTTGAAAAATGAAGTCAAGTTAACGTGCATTGAAAATCGACCTTTGCAAAATGAAGTCATGTTAACGTGCATTGAAAAATGACCTTTGCAAAATGAAGTCAAGTTAACGTGCATTGAAAATTAACCTTTGCATAATGAAGTCAAGTTAACGAGGATTGAGAAATGACCTTTGCAAAATGGAGTCAAGTTAACGTGCATTGAAAATTGACTTTTGCAAAATGAAGTCAAGTTAACGTGGATTGAGAAATGGCCTTTGCAAAATGAAGTCAAGTTAACGTGCATTGAAAATTGACCTTTGCATAATGAAGTCAAGGTATCGTGCATTGAAAAAAATGGCCTTTGCAAAATGAAGTCAAGTTAACGTGCATTGAAAATTAACCTTTGTATAATGAAGTCATGTTAACGTGGATTGAGAAATGGACCTTTGCAAAATGAAGTCAAGTTAACGTGCATTGAAAATTGACCTTTGCAAAATGAAGTCAAGTTAACGTGCATTGAAAAAATGGCCTTTGCAAAATGAAGTCAAGTTAACTGCATTGAAAATTGATCTTTGCATAATGAAGTCAAGTTAACGTGGATTGAGAAATGACCTTTGCAAAATGAAGTCAAGTTAACATGGATTGAAAATTGACCTTTGCAAAATGAAGTCAAGAAAACTAGAATTGAGAAATGGACCTTTGCAAAATGAAGTCATGCAAACAAGTAGATTTAGCGATTATTAGAAAGTGTACTTATCAAAAGGGGGAAGATGTAGTGTAAATGGCGTTATTGCCATTTTACTGTGGACTGAGAAAAAATATTGCAATAGATGATAAATTTAGCGTGGACTGAGAAAATAGCTTTGTAAATGAAAGCAGGTTTAGCGTTTATTATGTAATAGCCTAGGCAAAAAGAATTACAATTCGCTTCATTCGGTATGTCAGCAATTTGTCGCTATATAGCAGAAGTTTTAATGATGCTGCAAGTTCGAAACATGCTTAATCCATTCGATATTAACCATTTAAACATAAAGTTGTGGTTGAAGTTTCGAAACTATAGATGCAATAAGCAAACAGACGGTGTAAACGTAAATACAACTTGACAGAAAAATCATCCAGGCTTCAAGTAAACAACAGTTGAGAGTGGTCGCCAGAGGTGACAAGTTAATTTCAGATATACATCCTTGTTCAAACATGTTGCTAAAGATATTTATAGTTCATGTGATTTTTAACTTTTTAACTTAGTTTTGCAAAGTCACGTTCTGGTGTGTGTAAATATATATGGGAAATAAAAGATAATTACAAAAAAAAAAGATATCGGGCTTGGTAAATATAATGCCTAATTCATCAAAAAGGGAAAATATTAATAAAAAAAAGTGCCAAGAAACTTTATCAACTTTTCTGTTACGTTCACAGAATTATATTGACAGAAAGTAAACAGAAACCATGTCTTACTTCAAATGCTCTCATAAAGGAATACAGACTGAAAATTTGTAGATATCTCAATCCAGATATCTCCTAGCGTTACTGTTACTTTTATTGTTACTAATATTGTTACTTATACATTACAGAAATACTTATTCTGCTGTATAGAGAAATCTGTGATCAATTTTTCAAGGTTATACTCCTAAAACGACTTTTCAGGAACACTATTCAGTATAAATTCAAACTTTTCTCAGGTAATTCTTGCACGCTCAATTAGTTACAACAAAAACAATTTATTCTCAGGGCACCGAGGGATGAAATATAAGCCCTGAACGAGTACTTTCGTCAGTAGTAAATACTTAGATGTTTTGCCAACTTTTAGTCGAATAGTGGTATTCTTTTACATGATCTTTCTACGTCTAGTCACCCCGTAATACTAGAGATAAAGCGCACATGAGGTCATAAGGCTGCTCCCCTTGAACATTTGCCAGATAATGCGCAGTTTCTCATGTATACCATATGTACAGGCAATAAACTATGCGTATGCACTATGCATAACACTTCACATATATCTTGTATATATTATAATTTATACATGTGCCGAATTCAAGTCATGTCACTGCATGATAGATTATGTCATTTCTTAAAACAAATCAGTTTTAATTATAAACCTGTGATTAAACAGGAAATGTTTCAAATATATAGCATGAGTGTATCTGTGGTTTAGAATTATATCTAATTTGGCACAGAAAACTCATATTTCTGTCAGTTGCGTGTATGGGGTTAAGTAGTGAACATACAAAAGGTTAGACCTGGAAATTTACATATTTTCTTATCATTATTCCTTACTTGATATTTCAAGGAAGAAAGTTCCTTTGTAACGGAATGAATGTATAATTATAAAAGAAATTTACAAAATTATAATTGGATAGTCTAAACATATGTTTACGTTGCCAGAAAGTGTCTGTATCTGTCTGTACGTGTATTCTTTAAGTGGCTTTCCGATAGTAAGTTGTTCTTATGACTGGTCCATTCTTTTTGCTGTCAGTCTTAGTTTAACAAATGCTAGCAAATTTCGGTTTCGGTGATAGTCAACTAATTGTGAATTCTTTGACTAGACGGCTTACTAGTGGTCTCGGCCACGTTTTGAACCAGTAATCTTAAAAACTATAACCTACATGTTTTACACCATTTTTCAGCAATCCTTACAGGCTACGCGTTAAGATATAATGCATTATGCAAACATGGTATATGAACTATTCAAACATTGTAAAACTAAAAGAAAGTGGAGCATAAACTAAAACACTGCAGATAAAATTTCAAACAAATCTACATATTAAATATGGTCCCCACTTTGTAATTATGTCCCCACTTGTGTACAAGCTGTCGTATTAATTAACCATAATAGAAACTATGACGTAGGATACAATAAAAAATGGTCATGACAAACACAAAATTCATTTCTGCTGTCTAGTTCAAGCGAGAAAAGAATATAATACATTTACTTCCAGCAATGGTAAAACATGTTTCACTGCAATTATACAGTGGGAAACAAATTTACAGACATAATTGAGAATCATCGGCGTAAGAGGGGCCGAAAGTAGAGACTTCCGAGTCTTAAGTAGGCACCGATTAATCATGAGTACTGGATTAAGTTGAGGTCTCGACGAATGATGTAATATAGTTCACTTTTATGCAGTAATTATGGGAAAATGTGTGAAACTCCGACCCTTACAATGTACACACTTAACTGTACTTTTTTTCTCATCATTATGTTTATAATAAAGTACTTAATAATCGTCCGTGATAATTCTAAAGTTTAATAAGTGTGAAGTGTTTTGTTACTGATGAAACATAATGTACTTTGGACTCGTTTTATTAAGATGAAAAAAGGTCAAAGGGCATAGAAGACTATAGAAGACTCAATAGACAACATAATCACTTCATCCTCACAAGACAGTCGTAGAAGAAAGTTTATTCAGCACACTTTACTATGCTCATATTTCCTTTAAACGGCCACATTTAATAGTTGACTGACAAAGCCAGTTGATGGTCAGTTCCAATATATTGATATAGTACATCCTTTCACAAAGAAATAAAGATATAGTCTGTTATTATCTTACAGCGAGATGCAAGCTTGTCTTTGAGAAACATTGGTCTCTTTTACACACGTTTAATGTTAACCATTCGTGAGTGTTCGTAGCATTTTACTATTTTTAGTACTTCTGTATTCAGTCACAACTTACAATCAAAGCTTACTTTAATGCCAAGAGATGCTGATGAATTATGTATCAAGGCCATACGGGATCCATGCAGAAGAAAAATACAAAGGGTGCTTACTTTTATTTCATCACGTTATAGAAATAATGGCAACTATTTATGTATGTATTTCTGAATGCATAACCTACAGTGCACAGAAGCCGCGACAGAGCTTCAAAGGTGCACCAGTACTCTTTATATTTTGAAGGTGAAAGATTGAGACGTAGGTAACAATTCTGTATAGTTCTCAGTTATATTATGTAACTCAGTTACTATCTCCTGACTAACATTTAACATTGCAACAGTTTGGCTGAAAATATAGGAGGGTTAATAATAACTAAATTTGTATCCTACAAATGCGGGGCTGATGTAGCCCTAAAATATAGTAAAAAGGTCTGTGGTGATGCAGACTGAAATGATCTGACTACAAAACAAGACTGTCCACTGATGATGCTGATTGAAATGATCAGACTACAAAACAAGACTGTCCACTAATGATGCTGATTGAAATGATCTGACTACAAAACAAGACTGTCCACTGATGATGCTGATTGAAATGATCTGATTACAAAACAAGACTGTCCACTGATGATGCTGATTGAAATGATCTGACTACAAAACAAGACTGTCCACTAATGATGCTGACTGAAATGATCTGACTACAAAATAAGCCTGTCCACTGATGATGCTGATTGAAATGATCTCACTACAAAACAAGACTGTCCACTGATGATGCTGATCGAAATGATCTGACTACAAAACAAGACTGTCAGCTGATGGTGCTGATTGAAATGATCTGACTACAAAACAAGACTGTCAACTGATGATGCTGACTGAAATGATCTGACTACAAAACAAGACTGTCAACTGATGATGCTGACTGAAATGATCTGACTACAAAACAAGACTGTCCACTGATGATGCTGATTGAA
The DNA here is from genome assembly GCA_012932295.1 of Cyclina sinensis. Classification (NCBI taxonomy): domain Eukaryota; kingdom Metazoa; phylum Mollusca; class Bivalvia; order Venerida; family Veneridae; genus Cyclina; species Cyclina sinensis. Next base: position 27,225,461 of record JAAONU010000017.1, read on the forward strand.
ATGATCTGACTACAAAACAAGACTGTCAACTGATGATTCTGACTGAAATGATCTGACTACAAAATAAGCCTGTCCACTGATGATGCTGATTGAAATGATCTCACTACAAAACAAGACTGTCCACTGATGATGCTGATCGAAATGATCTGACTACAAAACAAGATTGTCAGCTGATGGTGCTGATTGAAATGATCTGACTACAAAACAAGACTGTCCACTGATGATGCTGACTGAAATGATCTGACTACAAAACAAGACTGTCCACTGATGATGCTGATCGAAATGATCTGACAACAAAACAAGACTGTCCACTGATGATGCTGATCGAAATGATCTGACTACAAAACAAGACTGTCAGCTGATGGTGCTGATTGAAATGATCTGACTACAAAACAAGACTGTCCACTGATGATGCTGATCGAAATGATCTGACTACAAAACAAGACTGTCCACTGATGATGCTGATTGAAATGATCTGACTACAAAACAAGACTGTCAGCTGATGGTGCTGATTGAAATGATCTGACTACAAAACAAGACTGTCCACTGATGATGCTGATCGAAATGATCTGACTACAAAACAAGACTGTCCACTGATGATGCTGACTGAAATGATCTGACTACAAAACAAGACTGTCCACTGATGATGCTGATTGAAATGATCTGACTACAAAACAAGACTGTCAGCTGATGGTGCTGATTGAAATGATCTGACTACAAAACAAGACTGTCCACTGATGATGCTGATCGAAATGATCTGACTACAAAACAAGACTGTCCACTGATGATGCTGACTGAAATGATCTGACTACAAAACAAGACTGTCCACTGATGATGCTGACTGAAATGATCTCACTACAAAACAGGACTGTCAACTGATGATGCTGATTGAAATGATCTGACTACAAAACAAGACTGTCCACTGATGGTGCTGACTGAAATGATCTCACTACAAAACAGGACTGTCAACTGATGATGCTGATCGAAATGATCTGACGACAAAACAAGACTACAGACAGTTCCTGAACTTTGTTCAGATTTAACTCCCTTACATTTCTAGACAAATAGCAGCTATACAAAAGGACAAGGAAGAGTTTAGCCACTAGATAAAGACTAGAGTGAAACATAGACCTACTGTAAATTCTAAAGGACATAACATCAAAACTGGATAGCAGCAGTTCGACATCCCCTCAAACCTTTGTTCAAAGATTGCGAACAAGAACACACGATTTCGCAATTTTCTATAAAAAGTTCGTCTTTTACCCCCACTGTTACTTCTAAACGTTGACAATGCTTTTTGTTTTTTCCTGTCTCTTTTTACTTTTACGACAATCTTTGTTCAGATGGTCATAAACATAATTTAATTTAGATGTAGACGAATACTGTGTCGTGTATCCAGTACATCTTAATTAAATGAAGTTTGATGACGATCTGTTAAATCAAACTGTATTGTCATTCTGGGTCCTCTGACATATCGCATCGAAAAGAAAAAAAGTCAGAACTTTTTTAGGGTTGGGTTAAATGTTTATTCATATTATTACTAAGCTTAGAAAACACCACCCATAGAATGATTATAATGGTAGAACAGTTCTGCATGAAACACACCTTTCACCCTCGTAAAATTCATTTATGTCACAATTTATATGCATCCAATCTGCATATATATGCAATGCTAAGGCAGCTTTACACTGAGATCAATTGCGGTATCAACCTTTAAATATTCTATTTCCTTTCTTACGGATCATAACTGAACTTCACAAAAGCCCAATATCCTTAAACGACCTCAGTTCCGAGCTGTAAAACTTGGTAACCAGACGACAAGAGTGGAATTTTGTTTCGTCTGATAACGTGACCTTTTGCTGTCGTCTGCAGAAAAATGTCACACTAGTCGACCCCGCTGCACAATCTGCTGTTGATAAGGGGTCGTAAATTTAAACACACTTAAACTCGAGAGATCAAATCACCGTACTTACTGTAAAAGTGGTACAAAAGTTGATGAAAAACTAAACCTACTAAAGTTCTTTCCATGTTCTTTTAATTACAGTTCGACAAGTCGTTGATTTTTATATATGATGCTGTAACTGCAAATTAATCAAGCTATGGTTTGGCAATTATATCACGACGCCCTCTCTTGTCTCCACGCGCGATCTATACACATTAAATGTATTCATTCCATCACCTCACCCCTTTCTATCGCTTATACACTCAACAAAAGAAATTAAGGGTCAAGAACTTATGACAGCAGTTCTTAAAGACATACCTTTAAAGTGCTTGAGACTTGGTGGGTGGGGTAAACACAATGGCTTATCATAAATATGGAAACCAGTTAAATTTTAGAAACGGGTATGACCTCCTCGTGCTCGGATTACCTCTTTGAAACGGGTCTGGAAGCTGCGTATGAGTTTTTTGATGTCCCTTTGTGATATGAGACCCCATTCCTCAGTAAAGGGCAGCAGCCAGATTATTTCTGGTTTATGGCTGACGTTGTCGTGCAGAAACACGGCGCTGCAGCATGTCCCAGGCATGTTCTATTGGGTTCATGTCTGGAGACCTAGCTGGCCATTCCATACGTTCAACACCTGATAGACGATTCTCGTCAATACAACGCCTAGCAGTAACTGTGCCGTTAACATAACGTGAGGTTCTGTACGGCCGACGCAAGAAATGCCCGCCCAAACAATAACAGAGCCACTACCAAACTTGTCATGTTCGGATATACAACACTCGCTGAAGCGCTCATTTCGTTGACACCATACACGCCGACGTCCATCATGGAAGTCCAGGCAAAATTTGGACTCGTCGGTGAATAGCACACTACAAAAGTGCCCGAGTTGCCAATTAACGTGACCTCTGGCAAACTCCAGACGGGCCGCACGGTGTCTTGGTGTTAAAGGAGGACGTACCACAGGATGGCGAGCACGTAAATTAGTGTCGTGGAGTCTGTTGCGATATGTTTGTGCCTAGATTCGGAAGCAGTTTGGAAGTCTTTATTTAAAGCAACAGCCGAGTCAAACCTATGGCGTTTTGCCAGGACAACGATGACACGGTCTTCCCGACCAGATGTTGACCTTTGACGTCCACTCTGAGGACGTCTGGCGACGGCGCCTGTGTCCAGGTACTTTTGGCAAAGTCGTTGGATTACACTTTGGCTAACGTCATGCTCATAGGCCACCTTGCGCTGCTTTTGCCAATGCAGCAGACGAGCGACTCCTCTGGCTGCCTCAGCCTCCGACATGTGTCTTCTAGGCATCAGAGATTCTTCACACTAATCAGTTCTATAGTGTAACAGATGATTCAAATCAAAAATTCAAATTTAAACCTGCTCATGTCACGTTGACATTATTCTACACATTTGATTTTCACTTGATTTTGAGGGGTGGGTGTGTTTGCACAGACCTGCACGGGATAAATGAGCTGTTACGGGTTGATAACACATATATACACAAGTACTGGTGTGTCTTAAGCAAAACACAATTTAACTTTTACATGGACATTTTTGAATTTAAAATCTCTATGAAACTAAGTCTTGACCCTTAATTTATTTTGTTGAGTGTGGTATAATTTAGCATCCATAAATACCCTAACGTCCTGTTCACCGATAACAGATAATACGCGTATTTTTAACCATAATCTAATATAAATGTGGTGATTAAAATGACTAATAGTCAAGAAATGTAAATAGCAAGAGTGAAAAACTGAAATAGATGTTCAAATCCTGTCTAAAGTTTAACATGACATACTAAACACTATACCATACACACTAGTGTAATGCAAATTTTTAGTGAGACCTGATAATGAGAAAATGGTTCCAATTTCACAGCAGTATCAACGAATATTATGTTAAAATATTGAAGTTACCTATAACAGCAATGTGTCCCATGGAGTCCTTATCAATTTGTCTCCGAAACAATGACCACTTCGTAAAAGAAGCAAACACGTTGCTAAAGGCATAAAATGACAAGCAACATTAGGAATATGATTGAAGCATTTATTTATTTGTTATAGTCTTGTACATGTATAAACAATATCATAGTCACAATGTTTATAAAAAATGACAGTATATATCATGCTCAATCAATAAGATTTATAACAATCTTTAAAATGATAAAACAGCAACAAATTTGAAAAAATAAAACATAATTAGTGAAGGAAAAAGATGAAAGAAAAAGTTCACTACTGCGATTATGAAACAGAGACAAACAAAGTGGATTACGTGATACAAGCAAAGTGGATTGTGGGATAATGAAGTGGATCATAGGTTAGGGACAAAGTGAATCGTGGGATAGAGACAAAAAGAGTATGTAATGAAAACAAAGTGGATCGTGGGATAGAGACAAAAAGAGTATGTAATGAAAACAAAGTGGATCGTGGGATAGAGACAAAAAGAGTATGTAATGAAAACAAAGTGGATCGTGGGATAGGAACAAAGTGAAAAATGTGACAGAAACAAAGCAAATCGTGAGTAAGAGAAAAAAGAGATCATGAGATGAAGACAAGATCATGAGATAGAGATAGAAATGAATCATGAGAAAGAGATAAAAGTGAACCGTGAGATAGAGACAAATGGAACATGAGATGGAAGGCAAAGTCAATCATGAGATGAAAGACAAAGAGGATCATTTGATAGAAAAAATAGGATAATGACAAAGTGAATCATGGGATAGAGACAAAAGAACATGGGATGGAAGACACAGTGGATCATGAGATAGAGACAAACGTTATCTTTGAATTTAGACAAACTGGACTATGAGATAACGAAACAAGTGATAATGCGACAGAGACAAAGTGGATCATTGCACATGAACAAAGTGGATGATGTCATGGAAATAGCAGATTGTGGGTTTGAGACAAAATGGATCATGGAATGGCAGAAAAAGTGAATAATGAAAAAGAGACAAAATAGATCATGGAATGGAAGAAAAAGTGGATAATGAAAAAGAGACATTATGGCTCATGGGATAGAGACAAAGTGAATCATAAGATAGAGACAAAGTGAGTCATGGGATAGGAACAAAATGAATCGTGAGTAAGAGAGTAAATGGATCATGAAAAAGAGAAAACTGCATCACGAGCCAGGTACAATATGAATCATGAAAAAGAGACAAAGTGGATCATAGGATGGAAGACAATGTCGGTCATTGGATAGAAGCAAACTGGATCATAAGATTACGACAACGTGGATCATTGGATAGAGGCAAAAAGGATATTGATAAGGAAATCATAGTGAATCTTGAGATAGAGATAAAAGTGGTTATGGAATTGAGAAACAGAGAATCCTATGATAACGAAAACGTGTAACATGAGATAAAAACAAAGTGGATCATGGGAGAGGAACAAAGTGGATTATGTAATAGAAACAAAGAAGATCATGGGTACAAAGTGGCTAATCGGAAAGAGACAAGGTGGCTCATCAGATAGAGCCAAAGTGGATCATAAGATACAGACAAAGTGAATCATGGGATAGGAATAACGTGAATGGAGGTATGTAGACAAAGTTCATTATGAGAAAGAAACAAAGGGGATCGTTGGATAGAAACAAAGTGAATCGAGGGATAGAGACAAAGTGAGTCAAGGGATAGAGACAATTGGATTGGAGGATAATAACAAATTTGATGTTATAGAAGCAAAATGGGTCATTGGATAGACACAAAGTAAATCGAGGGATAGAGACAAAGTGAGTAAAGGAATAGAGACAGTTGGATTGTAGGAATGTAACAAATTTGATTATGTTACAGAAGCAAAGTGTGTCATTGGATAGACACAAAGTGAATCATTTTATAGAACAAAGTGGATTGTTGGATAGAGACAACGTGAATCATAGGATAGAGACAAAAGTGGACCATAAAATAGAGACAAAGTTAATCATGGAATAGAGAAAAAGTTGATCATTGGATAAGGACAAAGTGAATCGCAAGATAGAGGCAAAAAGAATCATAGGATAGAGACAAAATGGATCATGGGATAGGGACAAAGTTAATCATGGGATAGGGACAAAGTGGATCATGGGAAATTGGATTGTTGAAAAGAGAAAAAGATGATCATTGTTCAAAATAGAAATATCAGATTGAAATAAAATCTCGGATAATTGATGAAATGCATCATTAGAAAGAGAAAAAGCGAATCTTTGCATAGAGACATGTGAATCATGTGAAAGTGATAAAGTGGATTGTGAAAAAAAGAGAAATGGAGTGAATCGTGAATGAGACACAACAAGGATCATGGATAGAGACGAAGTTGACCATGAGGTCCTAAAAGTGGACCATTGAAAACACATGTAGACAAAAAAAGATCGTGGTATAACATGGCAAAGAGGGTCATGGGATAGAGAGTTCCTTGGTAACCAGACGAAAAAATAGATCATGGTATGGAGACAAAATATGTCTCGTGGTATAGAGGTAGAAAGGCCCATGTGGTAGAGATAGAAAGAGGATCATGGTATAGACACATAGAGGATATGGTTGTAAAAACAAAGAGGTTCATAGGATACAGGTATATTGGATGATGGGATAGAGACAGAGACTCATGGAGTAAAGAGATTCACAGGGCAGAGAAATGATAGGATACGTGAGTGAAATGAAAATAAAGAAAAATCGTAGGAACAGAGAGGTTAGTAGGATGAAGACAATAAAGATGAATTATGGGATGATGACAAAGCAGTTACAAAGTACGTATGTGTAGGCAGCAGAAGACATAGTAATTAAAGAATACCCTTGACCAGATTTCGTCTGCCTACGCGGAAGTACAGCACCATAAAATTTCACTTGACAAAGCACCATTTTTCAGATATGTCTTCAACATGCTTTGCTCAACATGGCGCTGACGATTTTGCATGTAAGTTACATACTTTGCATGAATTAGTTAATCAGCCGAAGCAGTGGAAAGTTAATTACAATATTTTATGTACATGCGATGAAAACATTAACTCTTTTCAAGGATGTTTCATTTCACAGTCAAAATATTCAGACGATGAAGATATGACAGACTTATGCATAGTTTTCATGACCAATGCCAACTTCCCCCCTACTACGATCTGTAAATCATCATAGTATCACTGATTAAGTAGGTAACCGGGTCAGGAGACAAGACAAGCGGAGTAATTTTAATTCACTAGCTAGTATTCACACAAAAAAATTAGAATTCAACGACTCATGAAACCGAAGTTCAGTAACAAGTAAACAACCATTACAAACTTGCCTAGATAAATTTGGACAGTTCAAATGAGCCAGCAAGTTCATAGTTACTGGTAAACACAGGTCATCAAATATTGTAAATTCATCAACTGTCACCGTTGGTTTCAAGTTAGACCTAGGACACAGTTAAATAAGCGAAGCTCACGATTATAAAATTGGTTGCTATTGTCAAAGATTTGGTCAGAGGCTGTAGTATGATTTAGTTGTAATATGACATTGACCTTGGTTATTTCAAGTCAAATCTGAATTTGAGTCATTTACCGACAGAAGTTTACCCAGTAGTAGTTTTGAAAATTCTAGAACAATGCAGAAAGGTGAGTGTACACAAGAACGCGTTCATTTATTTCGGTACAGTGAACAATATGGACTTTTATGTATAATCCAAACTCATACATGTTTGGAGATAATAGGCCCAAACTTTAACGATTATGTATGCATTAAAATTTATAAGTAAGAAACAAAATATGGCTAGATAATTAAATTTTGAAAAGATTTGTCAGAAATTAAAAAAGAAAAGAAAAAGAAGAGCATGAACAACAAAATGTCCCAGATTTGAACATGTTAAAATATTTTAATGTTAAAAATACAGTTATTGCAGTTATTGACAAATAAGGATATATAAATATACATTTATTTTATGTCACTGTATGGCTTGGCTTTCTCCGTTTCTAGTAATTTTTGTTGCTGATTTGGGTGTATCTAAATTGGTATTTTGTACGAAAAAGAGGAATAATGTATATTGAGAATAGTTATATTTTGATGTACAAGTATGCATACCTGTCAAGGGTCTGGAGAAGGTTAGAGTGAGATAAAATAAAAGGGGGGGTCCGGGGGTCCTCCCCCGGAAAATTTTGAAATTCTAGGTCGTCTGTGGTGCATTCTGGGCTCATTTATACTCCATATTCACTTTGTTTACATTGACACCGTGCGATATTCTGATAATTTATAAATCTTATGCTATCACCGTTTCCGGATATTAGGTCATACACCACTAATAGCTCAATTTGGCGTAATCAGGAAGGAAAAAATACAATATTGCCGTTCAAAATTATTTTATAATTTGTTGATTTTTTTTTTCATTTTGTTTTTATAAAAATGAGTGAGAAATTATTTAATCAGCGTGAGGGTCCAAATTCACTATAAATAGCGTGAGACTCACGGCGAAACCGTGAGACTTGACAGGTATGAGTATGTATTAAGATTATTATCATAAAAATATAACAAATATGAACTCTTGCATATTTCAAAGCATTTGCAACAGCCTAAAGTATATGCATAGTTATTTTTCACGGATGGCAAGATGTGCTCGAGATACATATAATGTTTTATGAACCGCCAGGTGTAAAAGCGCTTTAGAAATGCCAAGCACACTTCATGGATGTCCGTAAAATGATTCGTCAATGTCACGTTATCAAATTAGAAATGCTCGATATAAACAACAATGGCGGATTAACCAAAACGTACTGGGAAACGTGATTGTCCGAATCTTAAGCGCATAGTTTACTTACTGGTTTCAGCAGATTCAACAACAAATTTACTTTAACAGTTATATATAATATCGTCTAGGCATTGCAGAGACAAAGGCTATTAGAAATTACACTAACGGATGTGCTATCTAATCTGTTTGAGTTTATTTTATCTTCATTACCGGTTGCCCATATGATCGCTCCCCTCACCTGCTGAGTTTACTAGAGGTTATCTTAGGTTATGCAAGATACAGAAAGCATCCCATTCCAGAGACACCCTGGTTCTTTTCCATGCTCAGTGTGTACCACTGACACATAGGACCTCTGTTAAAAGTGTCACCCGAAACACAGTAATATTAGTGAAAGAGTGTGGGATAGAATTCATACCCTCATCTTTGATTATAAATACGTTTTTTTCCTTAAGATAAATTTTACGTATGCAAATAAGCATCTTCCTAGCAATGGCGATGAAGTTACAGAGAAGAAAGTTGACATTTTTATATTCGTTGACATCGGCGAACCAAGTAATGATATAAATGAAACCAAAAAAGCATTTTCCATAAACGTAAGATAACCTTATATTTTCGTTCTTGAACGGTATTATAACTTTAATACGACTTCACATATATGTTTGCATTATTCGGTTATTATGTTATTTATATGTCATCATGTGCTTGTTAGCCTGGCTGACGTAAATAAAGTGTCTGTCTGTCTATAAGGCATATACAAGAGATACACGGCAATGTCCACGATAGATATGGTACTAAGCAATGTGTTTTAACTATTGTTATGTCTATATGACAATGTCAAGCTAAATAATCAGTTTACAATGCCATTAATACATCAACAGTCATCATTTGACATTATTTGTCTCGCGTGTTTTACATGCGTTTTCAACAAAAACTTTGCACAAATTTTGACAAAAAAGGTCAGGACATCGTTATTATCTTCTTGTCTTTCGCTGCAAATTTGACAATATGACGAATGGACTTGCACCTAATCAGTTATTAAACTTTAACTAAAGAAAATTTGTAACGGTTTTTTTTTTTAACGGCAAGAAATCTACTTTGCAATAAACGCATTTTCTAATGTATTTCGGTCTTAAATTAAGATTTTTTATGATTAATCTTTAACTTTAAACTTTGTCTAGCAAATACCTTGTCAAATGGATTACAAAAACTTACAGGTTTTACTCGTATTTTGAAAAGGTATAAAATTTAAAGGTTTACCCTGTCTTTCCTACTAAAATTACAGATAAACCTACGAACTCTTACAATAATGCAAGTAGACCGGAAAATGGTAATTTCTTGTTGCATGAAACAATTTAATTAAAGGTGAATATATTTTCTTTTTCCATAAAAAGCTTACATCAAATATCAATGATTTCATAAAGAAGGTCTCTTTATAGTTAGTTCGCTTTTCTAAAAGTTTCTTTGAAAGCCACTTCATCTACAAAAGCAGTTGTCAAGAAAAACATATAACTTATATCTTTTTGTCTGAAAAGAACGGAAAGCATTTCTCAAGACTACCGTTCACTGTCTTCCTTTTAGACAGAGATAGCTAAGTGCCAATCACTTTTACTTTTACCTTGTTACGTCTGGTTTGTCGGTTCCACTAATAACCCTGTAGTCAATTTAAGACAAAGCTTTATCCCGTTTTTCACGCCCAAGCGCCATCAAAAATGTCAGAAAAGAAATATGACCTCTCGCCGATTCTGTCACAGAATGACGTAAACGTATGATGTTATTAACAAAAATATAATTACAGAAAATTCAGAAGACCTGACATGCCCGTTCCAATTTAAGATTCGAATTTCAAATTATTTCACTCAAGTCGCACGTAATTATTTTTCTGAAGTCTGGTGGTTAACCAATATCTGCCCCTGAATGTCTCACACAGTCTAGTAATTGCTCATGTGAAGCTCGGAATCCTCTAAAAACAACAACAAAGAAACCAACTGAGGGAAACGTCATTGTAGTATATTACACGTTAGAAGACGCATCAGGAAGTATGTGAGACCATTGGTGCAAGCCACAATGCTACATTGCCTATGTTGTCAAACGATTTTATCCAATTCCAGATTAAACATTAACAGTATTACAGTTTTCGAAAACTACACTGAAGGAAAAACTGGGGCTTCTTGTCCCGCCCCACCCCTCGAAAAAAACAACAACAACAAAACTTGATAGTTTTTTTATGATTCTAGGCAGTTTATGAAGACTTTGACTTCCTCTGGTAATAAGGGATATAACAATGTTGCAGTTATTGTTACAACATTTTTAAACACTGGAAAAACTTGCTTTTTACAATAAGTCGAAACGTTTGATTTCCCTCACCATGGCTCAAACATCTACCCTTGAATGTGGAGTTCAGATTAAGTCAGTACATTTAAACGCACCTGTATAAGCAGAAAACTCATTTCTGTTCTGTCTGCAACATACTCATAAGTTAACATCAAACTCTCTGAGATGATGCAAGGGCTATTTTTTTCAAGCTGCTTCTCTGAGTCTAACACCTGCTGTTGTATACATATAATTGTATATACAGTGAAAGAGATAGGTAAAGATACAAAGAATTTGTATGATAACAATGAGATTGAAGTAGAAGTTGTATCCTATTCAAAAGACGCAACATCTCTTAATCAAAATGACCAAGATAACTGACGGCCATTATAAACGCTAAAATACAGCGGAAGTACTGGAAAGATAATAAAGTCATCGTTGGATATGTATGAAAATATACCTCTCTGGTAGTAGTACATGTATTTTACAATATACCTCTTTACTCATTGATAGTAAAATGTTTTAACAATGATCTTTATTCAAGTAAAACTATTGGTTTCTATTTCTAGATGATCTTTTTCTAGTAAAGGGATTGTCCTTTTCACCTACTATCATACGTAATATACACATGTCTTTTATGGCCTGAATATTTAGTTATGTGAGACCCGTGTCCTGTTCTCTTTTCTGGATATAGACATAACGAAACCTTATACTCTTTTATCATCTACTTGGGTTGTTCTTAGCATGATATCGACAGATGGTGCTGACTGTCCTTTTGAAATATTATCTCTGATCTACATGTTCACTGTTTTTTGTTGTAGTTATTAAAAAGAAACATATAAAGGTTTTATATGCATCAATCAATTACTCTTGATTTACCAAATAATCCTATAGTCTTATGAAAAGCATCAACGATCATTTCCATTTTTATTTTAAAAGAACGTTGACATTTTTATAAATTCGATAAGAAAAGACAGTGGCCAGTGGCTTTTTTTACAGTATCCTGTGGCCAGCTCTACTCACCACTTGAAAATACAACGGTATATAAGACATATGTATTATTTGATTAACAAGGTTACAAATCATCTTTTGGACACACATTTTTATTCACATAGACCATACTTTCACGGAAGACTGCTTTTGAAGTATAGGATATATCAAGTAACCCCAGCATCCAAAACCACCTTGTGTAAGCACGGTTTGCAGATAGATTTACTACGAAAGTTCCTGGCAGCGAAAAAAACACACTCTAATGAGCCTTTTGCATGCAGACAGCAGAAAACAGATACGTCGAAAATACGAATAAATACGTTACTAGGTGACAAGGGGTCAGGCAGTGCTGTGAGACTAGCCTGGTGGACCAGACTGTAATTTATTGACATTTAATGTAAGAACATGTCTAGGATTTAGAGTCATGATAGTTGGTTAAACAATAATTCATACTCCCCTACTCTACGGCCTTAATGTGTCCTTATATGCAATTAACTAAATTACATTTTGATATCATTTGGGTCTTTCAAACTTTTTATACTACGTAAAATAGTGAAATATTGTCGTTCTTTAAGTTTCAAATAACATTTCGTTTTACAAATCAGTATTGATGCAGCATTATTAAATAGTTTCAAAATATGAATTGTTGCAAAATTCGATAAAACTGTTTGGTCCTCATTTAAAAGTAAAATATGGTAATTTCTTTGCTTATGAATTTAGAAATTGAACAAAAATAAGAAAAAAAAAAACAAGAAAAAAGAAAATGGGCTTGAGACAAAAAAAATCAACCATTCTTAATCTGCATTAAAAAAAAACAATGTAAAAATGATCGTCGGATATTTTTTAATTTGATTTCACAGCAAGTGAGTTGCTGAAAGTTGATTACATTACATTGTTTGTTTGTTTACTTTTTTATGTTTTCGTTCTTTAGACTGAATCAAAGATTGTCAAGTTTGCTAGTGCTCGACTTTTTATTCATATCTTTTTTTTTAATGAAAAGCAACTTTTACATTTCAAGCAAGCCGAACTTTTTTTCCGTTTTATATTCGGCACGACATTCGTTCTTTGAATGTTCAGCTGAATGTTATGCTTTCCCAGTATTTAGTACGACATGCGGTTTAGATAGTCTGGCCAAATATCAAGCTTTCTCAATATTCAGCATGACATTGTTTCTTCAATGTCAAGCCAAATGTCAAGCTTTCTCAATATTCAGCATGACATTTTTTCTTCAATGTCAAGCCAAATGTCAAGCTTTCTCAATATTCAGCATGACATTTTTTCTTCAATGTCAAGCCAAATGTCAAGCTTTCTCAATATTCAGCATGACATTTTTTTCTTCAATGTCAAGCCAAATGTCAAGCTTTTCATTATTCAGCATGACATTTTTTTTTCAATGTCAAGCCAAATGTCAAGCTTTTCATTATTCAGCATGACATTTTTTTCTTCAATGTCAAGCCAAATGTCAAGCTTTCTCAATATTCAGCATGACAAACGCTTTCAACATATCATTTGTTTACTTGATTAATTTTTTAATGCAATGCAAACGTGAAACTTGATCAATATTCAGCATGATATTCGTTTTCAGTATGTCTTTCGTTTATGGATGTTCTGTGATAAGTAAATACTTATATTTAATGTGGAATGCGGATTGTCACTGGAGAATCTCACCTTTCGCTGGATTCGAACCAGTGACCTTATTTGGAGTCCGGTGCTTAAACCCCATTGACCGCTGCTCCTACAAAATCGAATATGGTGCTTACATTCTCAGGCGTATTTTTAAGAGCTACACTTATTTGGTGAACCACTAAGGTAGGTCGGTGATATGAGGCTACATATATATATAATAATATATATGCTTCTTTCACAAACTCCTTTGATTTGAGCCCGACAAGATTTACCCAGTCCCCGCAAGTGTCTTAAATAAATGGTTACGTTGGAATAAGACAACTTCGCTCCTTTCAAGAATCATTTCTTCATATTAATTACACTATTACTAGCGTGATTTCTAATTCGAAGAAAACAATTTCAAAGGGATTGTAAACGAGTGAATGAAACATCTATCATATTCTGATGGATTCTGACATTTGATTCTCGTAAGTTCGTTAATGTTCCTCTGTTAATTACAATTTAGCATCGCACAGGCAGTCTCAGACCGGATACAACATCATGTAATAGTTTTAGACATTGCGCAGAACCGGAAACTGTTAAACGAACCTGTATTTTAAAACATTGTTCTCAAGCATGCTATTCTGTAATACATGAAGTCATGGAGGAAGACAACATCAATAGATTACACGACACGGTTGTTTTTTTACATGATCGACAGAAAATGAAATCCTGACTAGTTTTTCGCATGATTTCAATTCGGTTTAGGATACCATTAAATGTGCATTGAAAGACCACATCAACACGCGTTAAACACGTGCACTGGGCGGCTCTAGGGTTTTGTTACGCGAGTAGTACATTAAGATGACATCGTCAATTCATTGGAGCGACATATGGCGATAGAAGCCAATAAAATGGTATGAAACTACATTGTTCATCTACAAAATTATTTTATAATAAAGTACATAATGACGACATTCAAACTTCTAATCAATCTAAGAGAGAATCACGTGGATTTCCCCCCTCGTTTTGCAACAAAGAAGCCCAGTGCTAATTCTCACGCTAATTAACAACTTTGCAAGATTTTTTTTTCTAATACAGAAACATGTCTTTTCCCTGTATTTGTTTTTTCAGGATTTAAATGAAGAAAACGCAATCGATGAAGCAACGAAAAACTGGTGAGACATCAACTAATATGGAAATATGCATGGTGAGACATCAACTAATATGACATCAACTAATATGGAAATATGCATCGCAAATTCACGACAGTTTAATTTTGCTTAACACGACTCAACTCTTTCAAGTTTTCTTCAAGGAATCTTCATTCATTCTCAATAAATAAGCAAATGAGTACTGATTATCGTGTGACTGAGTTCCGTGAAGCACAGGAACTTTTAAACTGGTCAATGTCTACGACCCCGGTGAATCTTTGAAAATGGTCGAAGTTCTTTAAACTATGTCTAACAGAATTCGAAAATCACGCTAAGCCGAGATTATCATATATACCCGTATTAAAACGTTATTATTTCTCCCTGTATCATGTATCTTCATTTTCTATGATGTTTGATAAAGACCGAAAACATGGTATTCTAACTCGTTATATTTTTCATACATCTCATCTAGTTCGCTTTTCTTATATAGTTTTATTTAGTTTGAAATCGAAGGTTGGATAAAGATAAGTGTTATCTGCTTCTGTATTTCTTACCACCATAGAATTTGTTTCATTTTCATCCCTCGAAATATTTCGAAGAAATTTCACCTTTACTTTCAAATATATTTTCGTTTATAGAAGCTATGGGCAGGGGGGTCGCGGTCGTAAGCCATTGTCCAAGTGTCCAAGTGTCTGTGCTACATTATTCTTATTTTACTTACTGCTTACCTTCGCACTTGCACATTCAGAATTTCAGTCCTATTTATGGCCATGACTGGTCTCTCTTTATACCACTTTGATATTAATTTCTAGTTTATTATCATTTAAAAACATTCCTAAAACTACATAAAACACAAAATAAAACAAAGTTCTTTTGAGCACGTTTGAGCAAGTTTGCAACCCTGCAGTACGCCTGCTAAATGGCATGTCTCCAACAAAAAGAAAGTGTGAATACTTTTAGTGATTCGTGTAAAAACGCGTGGTTTGTTTAAATTCATATAATAACTGGTACTATGTTATTTGTCTTGTGTATGAACTGTAATGTTTGGAGAGAAAACGAACACCGAATACCAAAAGTGTTAACCGGTGCTTTGAAAAAAATGATTGCACGGAAAATCTAACATGTACACTTTAATCCATTTCCTGTTCTAAGTTTTAGAAAAATCTGTTTCTTTGTCTATCTGTCTGTCTGTCTCTCTCTCTCTCTGTCTGTCTGTCTGTCTGCCTGTCTCTCAATATTTTTCACGACTTTGTCTCATTATTTAAGCAAAGAGTGAATTCAAAACCTTAAATTACTTCCACATATCCAGCAATCAATCGTCCTAAACTTTTATTCAGTTTTAGTAAGGGAGATAGATTGGAAACCTTAACCCCTATCTAATCGTGCGAACATCGTTGCTTCACACCTATCTGTTAATTGCATGCTTTTGATGGCCTTGGGTCGAAAGGACTTTTAACACAGTGTGATGTGTGAAATTTGATATGCTTTTTCGGACGAAGAACGTTCTATACAAATATGGTTAAACTTCTCAATACATCATTAGTGATTAAATGTCACGGCACTGCACGCCAAATCACTACTTGTCTTTTGAATAGATGAATCCTAGGTCGAGAAAGGTTTTCACCTCAAACAACCTAGTCAATGAAGGTACATCTCCTTCAGTCTGCCCTTGTAGCAATTTTTTTTTGTTAATTAAGTGACGTCTGACCTATATGTCACAAGTTTTGCCAGCTCGCTCAAATATCACAAGGCCACGAAAAATAATCTGAAGGTTCATTACGTGTACACGTTGAAATTCAAGTAACCTACATCTAAGAATCACTAATCCACACAAGTGAAAATGATTTGTTTTCACGATGAAGGTTTGATGTTCAATGTTCAAACATAGCCTGTAAAATTTGAACGAATGTGATGTATGACAAGGTTGTTTAGAAATCGCTAGCCTATTCAAACACGTCCCAGTAGCACGGACTATAAAACTTAAGTTAGAAAAAAATGATCGTTAAAAATTTACAATTTCCCTCCGTATAAAAAATACTTTTGTTGTTGATCGTTTGAACGTCCTTTTTATCGTTTTGGCTGGATTACAAATATTTGTCCAGTCGTTGTCCGGTTAGCACAGGGCATTTGCTTCTTCATAAAATATTGTCAAACATTTCAAGATATCCGAGAAAGACATATAATGTTTTAATTAAATGCAATGCAGGTGTGTAAGGGGTCAAATAACTAATTGCGTGCCATAAAATGTTGTTATTTTATGACACCAGCAATTTGTTAAGTTTATAAAATACTGTAACGTTTCATAAATGTCTAGTTTTTTGTCCTCCGCAATTAATATCTAATCTACTGATGTATTTCAGCCTTTAGGTGATTTTAAGTTAGGCAACGGTTGGTTGAAAGTTAGTTTAATCAAATGTTTAGGGGATGAATTATGTTTAAAACAGTTTCGAATACGGAGATCATGCAAAAAAAGAGTGAACAGTTCATAAGGCATTTTTATGTGTAATGGATTTTATTTCTGATTTGGTCGATATGTGTCGTGGATCATACACTTCCCCTTTAAAATGTGTTAACAGATGTTTATATATGTATAATTACGATGAACTTACAAGATCATCCTTTGTCAATCGTCCTTGGAAATAGATAATTGCATTGATCAAATACCATATTTAGAGCTGTATCACCGGTCCTATGAAAATGTGTTGTTGATAAACATACTAGCCCAACAAATTGTGCGCCAGGGCTCTTTATTATATAGACGATGGTCGCCCTTCGCGCAGTAAAGGCCGACATCTATGTAATATCAGTTTGTAAATCGGTCGGTCTTGCAGTCGAAATATTGAGACTAATAAACATACATACTTCCAGAAATTTAACTTTGTGTACTTGTGAATAATACTCTAAACTCTACAAAAAAGATGAATGTTGTTTAAACTTGTCAAGGGTGCTAATTGCTTCTGGTTCTATCAAAGTTCAAGATATCTATTAAGTTTTTGCCTCTGATTGCAAGTGACAATATCAAGAAGATAATGACTTCAAGCGCAAAAATCAAAGTTATGAAATTCGCTGTGTGAAAATTGAACAAATTATGTCAATCGGGAACCAATGACTCCATATTGTCACGTGAATGATCTGCCTTTGTTTTGTTGTTCTGATTCACTATGTGTCCGGTTGCCCACATGACCGACGCCCCCTGGAGAGATTAGTTATTTTATGTGGTGGGGGTAGTGCAAGATACAGGAAGCATCCCATTCCAGAGACACTCCTGGTTCTTTTACATGCTCAGTGTATAGCACTGATACATGGGACCTCGGTTTAAAGTCTCATCCGAAAGACTATTAGTAATGTTAGTGGAGGAGCGGGGGATCGAACTCGGGACCCCTGGTATACCAGTCCAGCGCGTTACCACTGGACCACATCCGCTCACTATGTGTTTCAAATGAGCTTTTTTTATACTTTCTGTCCGGGAATTGACACCAGATTTCCGTGCAGTTAACACATTGTTACAAACACTTTATCTTCTGAAAAGGTGCAGTTTTCATTTTACGCTGTGGGGTGGAATGAGTGTTTTTCGCATAGCGATCAAAAGCGTTTAAACAGAAGATCTACGCATTACAATTTTTGAAATTTTGAAACGATAGTTTAAAATAATGTTTACATAACTCTTCAATACTTATTATTAGAAATTCAAAGAGTTCTTTGTTGATCCATACCAAATGAAGTAACTAGCACTACCTACTTTTGAAATACGCACACCCTCTCACTCCTATTCGTCTTTTCATGATCAAAATAAATTCAGCTATAGAAAAAAATCTAATGAGGAAAAATTTAGACCATATTTACATGAATACATCCGAGTTATCCTTGATCATAGTTTTGAATAATACTTCGGAAATAAGAGCCTGCCTTTTCAAGATATGTTTACAGCTAAATGGGTTAGCAACATTCACGAGCAAGATAGAGTTACATGCCTTCGATGAACGACGATATTGGTACTGAGAGACACCGTGTAAAGTCTAGAAAAGGTTTATTAAGTTCTAGTGATGGCGTAAATGTTTACGTCATGGCAACCGAATTTGGTGACTTGACCGGATACGACAGCATTCAGATACGACAGTATTCAAGAATAAGAGAGAGCGTTTTGATTGAAACCAGTGGATGTTTTGTGCAAAACAATCTTGACTATCAAAAAATGGGAAACATTGTTTTAAACAACCAACCGAAAACGTTTGATGAACACTTGAATATTTTTTTTTAATTTACAGCGATCTAATTTCCCCTTTGTTTAAGATCTTAGTAAGATCAAAATTAAAACGATTTTTTTATTCATAATCATTACTAGGTGCATCTTTGTTCTTTTCATTAGAATTGCTTCTCATAACATAGAGGGCATAATGGTTTTTTAAAAAAAAATGTTCTAAATATAGATATGAAGCCAAGCAGGTTTCAGAAGCATACATTTAAATAGTCTAAGCTGTTGACCGCCGATAACATGCTATCAAAATTAATGTTATACATGAAGATATTTAGGTTTTAATCATACTGAGGCTGGACTGTGTGAACAGGTTTTTAAATCTATTGTTATGAAATACCAGAGAAGATTTCTTTGAAACAGTTGCCTCGATGAATAAAGTGTTCAAATGAAAAAGCCATTTTTATCTTTATAAATTATATAAAAAATCAATCGCCATAAAGAGTTATCTACCGTATCGATACTAGTACTGAAAAATCACGTGACACTGCAAAAATTGTGCAACACGGTTGAACCAAAAGGAAGTGAAACAAACATATGTACGAGTAAAATAAGCACGTTCATTACATTTATGCCTTTAATGTGCTTACGTAAAAAGGACCGCATTTTACTAAACACTATAATATACCAATATAATGCATTTTCTGATGCGTGCTGTATGTCGAAGCAAACTTCATTAAATATTTAATGAAAATGTTTTTTTAAATAACCTTTTCATGAATGTTTTTGCATGCTCCTTTTTATGGCAATGGAGAAAAAGTCAAGACTTTAAAAGTGTCATTAATTAATATTCTCTTTGCATAAACGCATTAGGCATAATTTATAGTTCATGCATTTTTTCAACTGCATCTAACAAAGGGCATTAAAATATACGCTCACGCATATGAAATGTATACCATTATATTAGTCGGCAATAAATTGCCGGTCAAAAGAGGTAATTAATGATGGCTTTATGCAACATCAACATAAAAATGTACAAGGCGCTACGTAATATTTTGTTCGTGAGTGTAACATTCACATATACTTGGATGAACACGTTACAAGTAAAGAGTAAATGAAACATGGCGGAAATATTTCTTAATGTCTTTGAAGGGGCGGATGTGACATTCCATCTTGTTGTTATAATTTTATTAACAGCATCATCTAGCTATGACCTCCTGATTGCATGCAGCTACAACTGCGCATGCGCATGCAATCAGGACAAAAATGTATGACTTATGTCAACTACACTATGAGAGACACTTATATTGGTGTAAATAATTCAGCAACTTAAATTACATGTCATGCTTCGAGGTTATCACCCGAGTTTCTTCCAAAACAGGTGCTGACTTATCAAATCTTTTTTCATAAAGGCTTTCGAACCCCCCCCCCCCCCCCAAAAAAAAAAAAAAAAAAAAAAAAAAAAATAGAAAATACATGTCGTTATTTGCTATATTACTATTTATTATATAAAAACCTACTACAACAAATTTTCAACAAAAAAAATACAAGAGTACCTGAACAGCAGTAAATTAGCACAATAAATTCATACACAATTTATAAAAATATAAACAAAATATTCAATGTAATATATTTCTATTTTAACGAATGAATTTTGAAAACCAAATGAAAAATAAAAAGACGAAATAAGAAAGTTTAGTGTAGCATAATGAATTATTGTGCCAAGGTTAAATAAAAGGCGGCCACTGCTAACATGGAAACAGTAAGTTTTACGTTACAATATAATAAAACCTATGACGAACTTTCACAAAGGCAATTTCAAAGTAATCCTGTTACAGAAAAAAATGTCAAACCAACAGCACCAGTTACATAGTGACAAAACTGCTTCAACATGAACCTTAACTTAAATGAATACCGAAAACCATTTGCATATACCTCTTTATCAAAGCAATAATTAACCAGCAAGTTCACCAAAAAATATGCCAAGTCTGTCGTAAGAACATTGTCCATGTAACACTGTTAAATATTTTATTTGGTAACTTTTTTTTTCTTTTATAGTCACATATAGAAATACACTACACTGCAGAGTATTTAACTGAACCACGACCCTTCCGTAATAAATTCAAGTCATCTAAGAATTCGAACCCAAAAGCATTTTATTTGACACAAATGACTATTAGTCATCTTTCCCAGTAATTTCACTTTAAGTTGCTAACATACTAATAAACTCATTTCGCCAAAAATCAAGAACAGTCAACTATCCTCCAATAAAATGATCACTTGCCCTTGTATCAGTTACATATCTGACAATATGAAATGCTGTGCCATTTATCCTAACCGATTTCTCCGTGTTATCTTGAACAATTTTTTGCCCATATTTGTACAAATGCTCGGAAAAGCGCATCAGAGAACGCATGGAGAATTCTATCTATCGTCCAATCAGAAGGCTTACAGCAAAACCCTATTAACCTATACCGCTGAGAGCTTCATAGACAAGTTCTGCAGTGGTTCGTACAAGATAACGCAATTTCGCCATGTTTGAACATCGTAAAGATAGAGTGTATTTACTGGTAAATGACATTAGAAACAATACGGGCTATTAAGTTATGATTTCATTACATAAACGTTGAGAAGATACTGATCCAGCCAAATGACGTTGAAAGTAATTTAAGTTAGAGCTTACAAAACTATATATTACAATAAATTGAAAATCTATGGGCAATAAGCACACACATACTTCCAATTTGATTATAGGATTTGAATTTATGGCAAAAGTGAATATCAAAGAAAATGACACTCGCTTTCGAAAAATAATTCGAATAGATGGTCTCGTAACTTTAATTTACAATGAGTTCATCGACAGGTATTGCAGATGAAAACAAAACAGACCAAATGCATTGAATCTAAGAGGAATTTTTCATCGCATTCACAAATTTAAAAGTTTAATTCAATATTTCTGAATGTCTGTTTATTAGATACTGCTTTTAAGAGACTAATGGTTTTTATGGGCTGGTATTTTGAAGAGACTGCGTACCACTTTTACCATGTCGATGACGTCACATGTGACAAAAATTTAGTCTGCACCGTGCCTATATTTCTAATATGATGACACTTTTATGAACGTAAAAGATTTCATTTTATAATAATTTTATCAATTAAACGCACACCACACACAACTGCATGTTCCCTTTAACAAAGTTATAAATAAATAAGTTACAAACGAATTACGCCTGTAAACTAATCAAAATGTCTTTCACGCAATTGATAGTGTTACAAGTTCATAGTCTTTTTCATAGTTTCTACAAATTGAACTCTAATGTAAATCATTTAAAATATTTTCTGTATTAATAGGATACATGGAAACTGCTTTTCTCTCAAATTAACGAAAGCGTTCAAAAATTAAACAAAAAATCTTAAAACTACAGTCTGCAGATTCGTGACGTTAAACAGACCTGTGCAATTAGAACGGAATTTGTACATGTCTCTTATGAATAATAAAATTAAAGAAAATTCACGCTAAATTTCTGCATCTGATCAAAATCCCACCTTCCCAAACTTTAATCTATCAAACCGTACCATATTTGAAATATCTGTTCTAATTACTGTTTTCTTGCTTTAATTTTTTTGTTTTGGTATATTTTCCTCATGATTTGGATTCTGGGTGCTTTTTTCTATTGTTAGTGAATTCATATATTTTAATGGAGTCCATTGGGATGGAAGAAGCCGTGCGAAAGTAATAAAATATTATTAAACTGTGGAATAATAAACTTAATTCACTTTTATTTTGATATAATTGGGCGTTACTTTGCTTAAACTAATCACCAAAATACAGTGTTTTACTAGAAAATTATTTTCAGAGACGCCCTTTAACATTATCTTAGTTTTAGATATTCCCAACGTTTTCTCATACCTTACCATTCGATCATAGAAGACTAATTACCCAAACAATATCATATGAATAGCCTTAACTATAGAAAAATGAATTATTTGTTTCCACAAAAATTACCTGTCATTTCGTGGTAAATAATATTTTATAAAGAAATATATAATATTGTGTTGCAACAAAATAATTCAAAACTAAACTTATAGTAAAACTTCAGTTTAAAATATTAACAGACGATTCGTACAGATGACATTTAAATAAGTCCGTGTGCAACTTTAAACACATAGGTGATAAAACTAAAGTTTTGCTAGACGCTTTGAGAAATTTTGTGCATTCGTTGCCTTTAATATACAAGAACTGTGCATACTTTTTAGACTAATGTTCAACAAAAGCAGAGAAGATTCAGACATATTTAACTATGGCATATGTTTAGCACTAGATTTTGTCACACCTACTTAAATTGTAACTGGGTGTTTATTTACGTCACAGCTACAAACTTAAAAGCAATTTTTTTTTTTCAAATACGGGGCCAAGGCTTTGATCTAATTCCTTAAAGTTTGCGTTTTAACAATTTTAAAGCATATTACAAAAATTCTTATAAACTACGTGTAAGTACTCGCGCTTTCTCCAAACACTGCCATTCGAACATCACTTTGTGTCTGTTGTATTTCGGTGGATCTAAATTTGGTAATATTTCGTACAGATGTGAAATTCGAACATTTCCCCAAGAAAAATTAATTATTCCCTTGACACATTGTGTAATAAGATTGTAAAACCACAAATAGGATTCCTTGTAAAGGAAACAAAAACCAACTTGAGCACACTCCTCAGAACAGTGTTATCAGAACCGTCAAAATAAAACATGTTCCAGTTCCGCATAATTAAGGCTGAGTGCGCATGCGCAATTAAGTAATTTAATACAACCACAGATGGTAAAAAGAAGTGCATTATCTTTAAAGGCCAAGTTATTTTTTTGGTTCGATATTTCCAATATAGCCATTTCATGAGAGCAAGATTTCGGATAATTTGTATAACCCAATTCATTTGTGGCGTATTATTTGTGAATATAGATTAACATTGGAGACATGCCGCAGACCTTTCAGGAACAAACGAATTCCAACATCGTTACCTCGCCGTGCCCACGAACGTAATTAGATTTTTTCGGTATGATGGAATATTATGGAAAATTAAATTTCAGACCTTTATGCTCCCGACCACTCGGTGACTGACATGTTATTTATTTTGTGTTTTAAATTGATGTCCGAGGGCTGCCTATTTCACCAGAAAATTAGATTTGCAAGGAAGATATAGGGTTGCGGTAGAGATCTCAAGAATGATTACGGAGAAGAAATGTCCTAATTTAGGCTTCCAATTTTCCAAGACTTCATCTGTGAGTCTGGTTTTAATGTGCTTTATTGCAGAGAAAAAAAATAAACAAAATCGAGGAGGAACAGTCACTAACTCTAACCAGAGCCTACTGGCTGTCGTATCGTCATGGCACGGCATTAATTCTCACCTTTGGTTTTTTTGCTTACTTTTTAATTTGAATTATGCTCCATTTTTTGGTTATAAATTTTTAAAGAGGATAGATAAAACCATGTTAGATAACATGACACTGTATTTTTTTCTTGTTTTATATTATGTCACAATATTTTAATGTGTGTGTGCGTTGATGCACAGGTTTACAATAAAGAATGCTATTTTTCTTAATTGCATGATTATAAACACTGTCAAAAAAAAGAAGTCATATTTTTTAAGTGACACTTTGAAAATAATGTGTTTTGATAATTAACCTGACCAACCTTCAACAGATTCATCACTTAAGGATATTTTGCAGAGAACTTTTGTCACAGCTTCTAATGACGTCATTTAAAAGTACAATGTGACCAAAGAAAGGCATAAAAATGAATAAAATGAAAAGTAAAATTGACGGAAAACAAAAACAGAGCCGTATTTTGATAAACTTTTAAAAGTAAAATATCCATATAAATTTTACGTGAAATTTTATTGAAATATGGCTTCTCTTTCCGTGTTTGAATGTCATCATTTCAAAGCAGAAGTTTTTCATTGTATTTCTAAATAGAACATAGCTTACTTAGTGCTATGTTTATTTATCCAAGGCTTAATGCAACGTCATTTTATGATTTAACTTTTTCTAACATCGTCGTTAGCATATTCTGCAAAATGTTACTCTTTCAAAGTTTCCTGGGAAGCACATAGGGGAACATTCGCTCATTTTGGGCTTGGAAATATATTTGAACAAAAAACCCTTAGGGAAATGGTTACGTTCCGCTAATGTATATTTTCCTGTTGAACATTTCATTGCAATTTCACTGAAAACTCAAAATTTATTGCCCAACTTAGAATTCTATTATTTATTACCGCGAGCGCGATTTGCGAGGCGTTTCCATCGATTTTGGCTCTCCACGCTTTAAACCACATCTCGCGATAGTAAACCACATCTCGCGATAATAAAACACATCATGGTCTCCTAAGATCTGCTTGTAGAAAATTAACTGACAGGAATTGAAAGTCAATATTGGGCTTTGTGGTTTACAATTTCTTCACAAAATCTGGAGAAAGAAGCCGAAACTAGGGGAGTTTTTGTTTTGGAAACTTAAAAATTTCCAAAACCGATATTGTTCTAGAAATGCATGATTATAGTTAATTTTGTGATAAAATTGTTTTGAATCAACATTAAATTGACATTGAAAATTTACTTATTACTTATATATATGTTGTAAATGAGTTGAAATAATGCTCATATGTAATGTTATAAATTAACTTATCTACTATCCAAAGTCCTGTTTAGAAACGTTCGTGTGTCAATTTTCTGCATAATATAATATTAATATATAAATAGTACTAAAGTATCAATAGCCTCATTTTGTTTGTTTGTTTGTTATTTGTTTGGATTTTTTTTGCCGTTATTTTTTTTTTAATTATTTTTGACGTCTTTCCAGCTGCTTTAGTCCTTGTTTTTCTGACTTGCGACCATGAAGTAATGGAATGTCTGTTACGTTATGGGTAGGTGAAAAAAATGTTAACTCTCGCTTTATAGAAATCGTACCCATCAAAACATATGCAAATCATTGCAAAGGTTTAAGTACAAATGATATTGCTAAGTCTAGACAATAAACGACATACGTTACGATATAGTCATTTGGAACTACAAAGTATTGCATGTCATAACTAAGAAATAAATGCACATTATGATATTACAAAGAAATAAATTCTATCAGAATGCATTACTGAATGCACAGAGTATCACCGTTTGCCAGAAAACCAAAGGAAAACAAAAGGAAATTTATCTCTCCAAAAATGTTAAAAGTCGTGACAAATTGTTGGAATATTGGTAGTGAAATGGATAGTAAAAATCGCTTCTAAAGAGAAAAGGGGTGATTTGTAATAGAGGGAAATTATTCTGTTATGACAATGAAATATATTGAAAATATGGTAGATTTATCATTCTACATCCTTCTTAAAAAACATTCGTTAGAATATAACAAGTAAAATAAGAAAATTTCTTTCAAATACAAACTGATTTCTAACATAGTTTTACCAATCTTTCTTCATAATTTTATATAAATAGTGGCATATAACATGAAAACGTGGATAACAATATATATTATTTTAATGTCAGTATCCTATCATTAGCGAAGTGATGTCATAAAATAAGATAAGAAAATGTAAAAACAATGCATACAGACTAAAAATAACTTAAAAAACATAACAAAATTGAAAAAATAATGGAACTGCTAATAAATCTGGCTGCCTTCTGACGGCGAGACATGTGTCTCAATATCAGTTAAATACTCACTCTAAAATATAATTCAGGTAATATCTGGAACATAAATCTTATCTCCTAGAATGGGACATGTGAAGTATTGATGACTTTTAACAGAAAATGTTGATTGCGTCCTGATGTCTATAATTTTCAGGATTATCTAATTTCACTGCATGAATGGGAAAGAATGGTGTCCTTTGATTCTGATAAAAAAAAACTGAGCAACTGTTGGCTACAATTGCACTTTAACAAAAAGAAAAATTAGTACAGATTCATGAATAAAATTCTATGATAATAATAATTGAGTTATCATTATTTGATAAATTTCACTCTGATAAAAAAAAATCTTTAGTCTAAAGGGTTGGTTTGGAAAAGTAAAATCTGGATTTTTTCTTCAGAATTTCAAGCTGTAGAATAATATAGAACAATATGAAGTCGAAAGATTTATATTTTTCCGATTTCTCACTTCCAGAAAGTAAATTAAGAATTAACACATAAGTCATTGTTAGACTTTTATTCAGATCATTATTATCCGAATATTATGCCATTTCAAATACAGATAAACAAACAAACAAAAAATAAAACAATAATTTGCAATCATTAAGATATATGACACCCATGTCAGCCTCTCTGTTTCACATTTCGCTGTATTCTTTTTACCGTGTTTTGTTCTTTAATTAATTCCGGATAGACGTCAGAAGTCGGCTGACTTCGGTCCCCTGTGTCACACATTTGCCGTTATGTAGCACCGCAGGGCAATATGCGCACAATGGATGAAAAGAACCTCAACGTCGCTTCATAGCACACAAACTGAAGGAAAATGGGCAAAAAGCATAACCCGGATTTATAATGGCGAGAACCAATGTCAAAGGACTTTGCGGTTTTCCATTAATTAGAATCCCTCAGTTATTTACCATTGTTACGATCGGCAAATGTTCCACATCAAAGATCGGCATGAATAGAAGACAAAGATTTAATCAAATTTGTACATTTAGTAACAAAACAAATGAAAAATGTTCATTTCACTTTCGCTATGACAAATTGCCATCTAATATGAAAACACGAAATATTTCGATCAAATTGTCAATTGGCTCATGATGAACTGGATTTTATGGGAATCTTTGCTTTTACTGTGATTAACCAATATAATGATCATGGGTTTTAACACAAATCTGTGGTTAACCAGAATATGATAAAAACATGTCCAAAGCTGGACCCGTTCAGTATCAGAAATTTAGACGAAAACGCCATCTTATTTTGAGAACATTTAATGCTGAAAATAAATCAAATTGCTCACAGTAAAACATGACGGAAACGATCTACAAATATGATACACAAATTGTAATAAGTTAATACATTAATTTCACTGTACACATGCGGTTCCTATGTACTATAACATCTAAAATAACAATCTTTTTCGTACCAAGTTTATTCTGCATCACCCCTTAAAGTTTTTCCTTACAAGTCACCTTACTGATACAGCGATACCACACTTTTAACTATGTGTTTATGTGTTTAGTTCTTTGAGGTCATGAATTTTTCTTTGCCCATTACATTGATAGTACATTTCTTCATCTGAATACGTGAATATGGTAATAGCTTTTTTTTTCCATCTAAATACGAAGTACGCAGCTAAGTTATTTGTCAGGTGCACATTAAAATTAATAACTATCAAGAGACATTCAGACATTCACAATACGAAGAAGACAGGTTAGTCTAGATTGAGAAAATTTATGTGTCTGAAACGTTAACGCATTTAGAAGCTACTGTGGGTTAATTTTCTTACACAGGACCATAGTTTGACCTCGCAGCAATTGTTAGTTGGTGATTAAAAATGCAACGCTGTCACTCAGAATTATGAGGTCTCTTTATAAAAGCCAACTGCCTCGCTGCACCTTTTGTTAGTTAAGTAACTTAAACGGAATTAAAATTTGATAGGTGATATGAATTTTGCATTATAATGCATTCTGATATTGATAATACTCATTGCACGGTATTATATGATTTTCTATAATTGATGTTTGTTGTTTTCCTTTACAATTCACCCAGACATGAACCCCAGGCCTAGTTGTAATGTTAAAGAATAATAAAAGGTTTACGTCTGGTTTTTTTATGAAGTCTTTTCCCACTCATACATTCAGCATGTTTTACCGTAAACTTTGATTAAAACCACCCGGTTCTCTTTAGCGTTTACGGATTACAATTGACAAAACTCAGCCTCGGTAGACAGCAAAGAAGAATCCTTATTTGGAAAAGTGTGTCCAGCCGCTTTGCTACATAAAGCCAGGCCATGTTTCAAGTATATAGAATGACACTAAGCAGCGTCTATGAATTAGTAGCAAAGACGTGACAAAAGTGAGTCAAAGCGATGTGTTGAATAAAGCTTGCCATGTTTCCAGTATTTAGACGGACAATAAATAGTATCTGTAGAGAATTAGCAAAGACGAATACTCTTTCCATATAGAGAGCAAGGGAAAGTTTGTCGAACCGCTGTGTTGAATAAAGCATGCCAATGTGTAGAAATGTAACAATTAAGGCTTTTCTTCATTTCTTATGCGGAGCAAATGCACGATCTGCACCGATAATTCAACGAACTTTGCCCTGTATAAGAAATGGTATATACTTTTCTAATACTGCCTATGTTGGAACTATAATGCCATTTTGATATAGGAGCGGATGTGGTCCAGTGGTAACGCGCTGGACTGGTAAACCAGGGGTCCGGAGTTCGATCCCCCGCTCTTCCACTAACATTACTAATAGCCTTTCGGATGAGACGTTAAACCGAGGTCCCATGTATCAGTGCTATACACTGAGCATGCAAAAGAACCAGGGGTGTCTCTGGAATGGGATGCTTTCTGAATCTTGCACTTCCCCTACAACATAAAATAACTAATCTCTTTAAGGGGCGTCGGTCATAAGGGCAAACGGTACCGACGATAAATAAGCTCAAATAGATAGATAGCCTTTTCCATTAACGGAGGAACCCATACTGCCACTGCATGTCTTTGTTGTCTTTCATAAAACACAATTTCGCATAACCATTAAACGGCCTAACAGAATTTAAAAAAAAAAACATTAAGATACAGCATAAATACTAGCATAAGAAAATGAAATATCATTCAACAATTGATAACACATATATTTAAACACAAGATATCAAAACAAAAAAAAATCCGATTTAAAATTTAAAATGGCAAAAAAATAAAAAAAAATAATACAAGAATTTCTGCCATGTTCGTATAAACACGAAACGGCTCTGCAAACACAATTTCACAGCAAATGAACATAATACATACTAACAAAAAATTCAAAAGCACCACCAGTATTACTGCAACTTGCGGCTGTTAATATAACAAGGCTAAAAGACAACAGTAAGTGAGAAAATCTAAGTTTCAGCTAAACTTTGAACACCAGAGACTGTCTTCGAACATTGCTGAAAATAACAAACACAAAATCTCAGAAAACTATGACATTGAGTTCTCATCTAAAAAAAGAACTTATTCAGTAAATAGTATTTTCTCTTAAAAATAATATATGAATAAAACTATGCGCGCTGTTAGGTGATAATAAAACCATCTTAGTAATATCAATAAACATACTGAAAAAAGAGTAACGTTTGAATTTGAAATAAAAAAATATACTGATTTTGTTGAAACAAATCTAAGACACGTTCTATTTTGCATCCTGTAACAAAAAAAAAATTACAAAACCTTTTTATGGGAAAAAAATAAAGAAAACAAATTTGTTTTGGACAAGAAAAGTATACAAAGAGGATAATTCATATTAATTTGAAAGTGTCTGCAAATATAGGTATTAGTTTTAGGTATTAGTTTTTTTTATACAAAACAATGTGAGACCCACCGTAACTCAAACTATTGTAAACATGGATGAATAATGCATTTAACAGCTGGTGAAAAGGAATAAAACATTCTTTAATAAATAATCTTCAAGATGTACATCAAAAATAATTCCTTTAAAGAAATGTAAATACTCTGCTAGCTGTAACATTTGTGCGGGAATATAGGTATGAGGACTGAAAAGTGTGTCATTATTACTAATATTTCATAAATAACAACTATGATTTGACCAAAGAAGGTACAATTAAGATAAATCGCTCATATTGCCAAGGTCACGCCAATACATATGACATAAAAATGCCAAACCAATTCCAGTGGAACCTCAGAAAACCGAACACCATTGGGACCTGGCAAAAAGTTTAGTTTTCTGAGGTGTTCGGTTTTCGGGGTTTTTCTACAATGCAATACGAGAAAGAGTTGTTTGCAGTTTAAACATTACTTCTTATATTGGTATTTACGTACATTTATGTCATGAACACCACAAATAAAAAGTATGTCTGTGTATTCCCCTAACACTTTATGAATGAAACAATGAACACAACTCATTGTCTATTTCTCCCTAACATTTCACAAAGAAGGAGACCAGCTTTGTCTTTCACTGAGCACTTACAATCTTTTTCTCTGTTACGGGCACACACACAAACTGTATATCTTTCATTGCAGAATAATTTCTAAGACGGTTTACAAAGTCAAGAATGTCACGTAAACTCATGTCTGATTCAGGCAAGAATGTCACGTAAACTCATGTCTGATCCAGGCAAGTGAGCCTTTTCCTCCTCTTCCAACTTAATTACTGACATCGGTGAGTCTGATGTTTGTTAATGTTTCTTGATGAGTGAATGCTCCCATTTCCATTTCTTTGTTATTTTCTGTATCCAGGCCACTGTCTACATCCACAACTTCGTCCACTTGCAGGGCGATTCTCTCTATAAGGATTGCAAGGGGTATTTGTCATCATCGTATCCTACTAAAAAAAATCTGATTCTACTTCACCATAAAATACTGCCTAACGAAAGCACCGGACTATTGTATCAGGTTTCACATCATTTCAAACCCTAACTAACCAACCTTTAGCTGGTAGAATTGTAACTTTCTTCCAAAGTTCATGAACACAGTGTCAGTAGCACTGAGCAAGACTCTCAAGAGATTATTCCGGTAAATGGCCTTTAAGGTACGTATCACACGCTGATCCAGTGATTGGAGGACTGACGTGTTTAGGGGTAGAAACTTCACAGTTGTGTTGGAGTAAGTCTTTTCAGAGCTATGAGACTAAGTATTATCCGTAAAGAGGATGATGTGTATATGTTGCTTGGCCATCTCACTGTTGATGTTTGTGAGCCAGTTGTTGAACACTTGAGAGTCTATCCAAGTCTTGCTATATGTTACATCCACTTGGTATTTTTATAATACAACTGACGTTTGTTACCCTGAAATCATGCTATTTTGCACAATCTATATCTGTTTTAAAGGTAATACTTTGTTGTCCATATGGCTGTACAATAAGGGGTTTGTTATCAAACAAAGTTACCTGCTTTGGTATTATAAAACATAAAGTGAACACATTTTTATTAATGTTTGTACACAAAAATAAACATATGAATTCTCATATTCTTCATGTATTTCGGAACATGCATCAGAGGTCCCATCGTTGCTTTATCTCTCGTGAAAATTGGACACGCCATAATCTTTCAAGAAAAGTCGAGTTATACCAAATGATAGTACTGCTGAGAGTGTTACGCATCCTCTTTGTTTGAAAATGAGGTGTAAAGCTCTGTTATATGAAAATTCATGGTTTACTATTGGAAGTGGCATTAAGATGTTACTTTGAGGAGATTTTTTACACAAACATATCCTAAGATTTAAGCTGCTGGTATATACTAATAAGTATAAAATTTAACTGCATAGCACGCACTCCCAAATGTTATATGGCCATAGCACTGCCTCCAATTTTACCTCGGGAAGACTGTCCTGTACAAACTTAACCAATCAGGTATTACTTTTTGCTACTTATCAGATTCAAGTTTTAAGACTAAATATGCAGTCAAATGCTTGCTTTATTACAATCTTATTCTTTTTATCAAAACATTTTATCTTATCTATGAAAATAAAATATTTTGTTATAACTAGCATTTAACAACAAAAAATGTGTACAATAAAACTCTAATCTACAATAAATTTGTTTAAATCTTGTTTATTTTTAAGGTTATTTTTTCATTTTTAACAGCTTAAGATATAGTTCTTTGCACTGATTATTTTTTTCTGGATATATAATTTACGTATTTTCAGCAACTGTCCTTTCATTTATTGATCAGCAGATATGGCTGTCAACAATTATCTAGATACAACCGTGCAGCTATTCTCAGATTTATTTTGTGATGACATAAACTGTGTATATTTTGTTTTGCGAACAGAAGCACCAGAATAATCAAGTTGACAAATAATCTATTTTAGTTTACACTATTACTTCATTTTAATCTTCAGCCCACGTAAGTAATGTATACCAACTTTAGCGACCACTCAGTTCAGACATAACAATATTCTAGAGACCGATAGGTATTGTGCGGTTGTTATTTATGTGACAGAAGGTGAATACCAAAGCAAAGAGCATTGTTTGTCATAACAGTAATCTCAATAATAACTGCCCTTCTAATCCAAAGTAAAGGTTTACCGTTTTGGCCATATGATCCCCGATAAGAAACGATTATCTTGTCCATAGTCTCCCCGCCTTGTTAACAAGCCCTATGCTTACGTGTAGCAATTCTTTTATCCTGCGTGTGAAACGTAATTAGATAATTACATGACCCTCAACACTTCGTAAAGGAGTGGGTCGAATGGTCGTCATAGGTCATTAATCCTATATTGGATGATATCTCTCACGAAAAACACCTTTTGTTCAAGCTTTGAAGGAGTTCCAATATTTAGATAGGTAATTTGGCAAAAGTCATGAAATTGGAATACAAAGATCCTCACATTTAAAAATAATGTTAAACGAGATTTTTTGAGACGTGTAATGATATAGGCCATTAGTCAAATGAAGTTCATTACCATGGTTCAAAGGTCAACAATGATAGATAAACATATACGGCAGGGACACAAATCTTTGTTTTAAAACATATAAATTATATTAATGTGTTGTAATAACGATGCATTTAAAAAGAACATAAAATACATTTGCATTCTGTACAAGTGCAACAGATATAAATAACCATAAAAAAGCCATACAACATTATCTATCACTAGAATTAATCTCAAGGAAAGAAATAATGGCTCTGCTATATAAACTCCAATAGAAATCTTATTGCACCTGTTCGGATTGCGCACTTTTTTCTGTTCCAACCTAACCAGGACATTAAGAATGTAATAAACCTATGAATTGTGTTTAACAAACTCGTTGCACAATTGCATAACGGCTAGTGTCTAGCAGTGTCAGTTTTAATAGTAGTTTTTTTTTTCGTTCTGTCTTTCTTTTTTTTCATTTTCAACCCATATCAACATTGTCCTGGACTTTCAAATCTTTTGCAGTCATTGTATCGGCCTCGATAGAAGAGAGCTAAAGATAATTTGTCTTGATTTTGCCTTTAAAATGTGCACCAAGGAGGAATCTTGAAACCCTGTCATAGCCTCTTTTACCCTTAAAGCTACAGACATATTATACTAAGGATTCGTAGTGTATGTAGTACTATTCAATGATGGTATGTGGCAGAAACATTGGCGTATGTTTTCCTTGAAATAATAATTGACAAGATTTTGATTCCATGATAACAGAAAGGCCAAAGTAAATTTCAAAATCCAAAATTATTGGAGCTGGCGAGAATTAAAATAGATTCTGGCTTAATCTACGATTGCTATAGCATCGCAAATAGCTGAGCCTGAAACTGGTTGGAGTTAGATTTAAAAGTGATTGTGTTTTCTTTCTTCATCAGATATTCAAAAACAAATTCTTCCTGTAAGATAGCATGTAAACCATCGACTTACTTTTTTTCCTGAGAAAAACTGCTCATGCTATTAAAATAATTATGCAGTGGTGAATTACCATGCACATTCTTTGCAGAACTAATGGCCTAACCTAGATACGCTTGAAAGATTAAAGAACCCCTTGAATAGAAGGACAAATGAGCCAAAAGGGTTAAATAGATATAGACCGAAATGATCTTCACATGACACCGCCGATATAGATAATACAATCTAGTTTGGGGGTATAATACAAGATCAATAGCTATAGACTTCGGCATTTGTGCGATTATTTATATGCGATTATATTTCTGTAATGAGTGTCTGCTCAATTTTGTAATCTAATAAATCATAGAGGAATAATTGAAGCTAATGAAAGCGTGGTTCATAATAAAATATTTCAAGGTTGGGAAAAAAAGTAACTTGCAATTGCAATTGTGTGCATACTGTTTTGGTAACGTTGTTTGTTTTTGGTACTTAGGGTGATGAAATGAGGTGGAAAAATGATCGCATATACATGTATATTCACAGAACAAGATGGTTTCAAAAAATACTGCAAGTCCTACGTAGTTCTCACCAAAAATTCTGATAACAGAGAAATATAAGTACGAGTACAAAGTTATAAATGACAATCATTTAACTCTGTTGCCAGTGAAACTTGCACTCCTTAGGTGTGCATTTTAATTATAGATAAATTGAAAACTTAGATATATCTGTTTAAGTAGCGGAGTGGTGAAAACCTGGCCAAGTTTTATAACAGAAAAACAATATTTCGTGTTTATTAAATACTCACGGCACAGACTGTGGATTTTTTTTCTGAAAAACCACCCAAGTTATGAAGAGAAATATTGTACGCATGTCTACAAACCACCCAGTAAACATGCCAGAGAACCTTCCTGCAAATAGAACAGGCCACCAATCAGCAATACTTACACTAGCAAAGAATTTCAGCCTTTTATTCAATAACACCGTGTCAAAACTGAATGGGCGTCCTGTCTTAGTACAAAGCTATTTCGAAATTACACAGATTCAATATCGTTTCCAACAGCAAAGTGCTTTTGCAATAATACGTTTATAAAAATGTTAAATAATGGCTTTCAGGATAGTGGTTCTTGTAACCAGATGCCTTAAATTTGTAATCATGTTTTCTCAAATGAAATACAAAAGAATGTATTCTCCTGTAGACGTAACAAACCGTCAGTTGATTTGACGGAATCAGTTTCAAGAAAATTTCGTTATAACTGGACTTAAAATAAAGAAATATTTTGTAACACATTTAAGATGACATTTAAACTGGTATTGCTATAGGATCAATTTTTCCAGCCTTTGACGCGATTTAAACTTCGCCATCCGTTGAGATCCTGAACAAAATCTTACAAAATCCTGCTAAGCTCAGCCTGATTTCAAATCAATGGGACAAATTAATGGGACCTTAAACAGACGGGGCAGTTACTGTAATCCTAGTTTTAAGGTTGTGATTTCATGGATTTATTACCGGCATTAACGTGACGTACTATTGCGTAATTAGGAAGCATTTTTTTATTCAGACAACGGTAAGATAAAGGTAATTCATATCAAATATGAATTTTGAATAAGAAATTTATTGCCGAGATTGAGTTGAAGATCATCCGAATGGTTCAGTCAGCAATGACATTCATTTTGAGGAAATAAAAAAATAATATCCAGACAATTCTATCCGATACGATAAAATATTCAAGCCCATGGCTTTCTGATATACCGCCTGATATTACTCATATATTTGCTTTTTGAGTAGGTCGTAGATAATAACTATAGTGTCTGAATTATGAAAAATCGCTAGTGTCTTGATAATAGAGTTAAAGTGTAAAATCTCAGTCCGTAATTGGTCTCACAATTTCCTATATAATCATAGGGATCTTGAAGAAGAAAATACGCAAATTATTCTAAATTACCAGGTCGTTATTTCTTTGGAGAGATCGTTAGATTAAATTATAAAACCAATCGCATGAGAGACAGTTAAAAGAATGACTTATGATTTATTTCATTGAAACAAAACAGATATTGATCTTGAACAGAATATTTGGAAGAGCGGCTGCAATAGTGTTGCGTCACTGCATTGTAATTAAAACTAATTATCGTTTAAACTTTTTGGCAACTTGTCCGTTTTATTTGGACGAATTGCATAGACTTGACTAAAGAAATATACGAAGTTTTCATTGCTTGCGTTCAGTGCAAAAGGTATATGCTCAAATTTAAATTCAGTGTAAAGGGTATTTCAGAAAGAGTGGGGTTTTTTTATATTTCTTAAAGTAATATTCCGTTATATTTTTTTTCTTGAAACGTCATTATTTTTAACTGGAAAAAGTAGCAAATAACATTCCAAGCATCTTTAATCTTCTAATAAGGTGTTGATATTATTATCATTATTATTATCATTACTACAAGCTATACTGCGGTTGCTTTGTTTACATTTTTAAATAGTTCTTCTGCGTCTTTTCCCTATTATTATAAATATTATTGTTATCGTTTCCCCTTTTTTTTGTTCACAATTCATAGATCAATTTATTGTTAGAGTTATCGTAGAAAACCGTTTGAAGACATATGAAAGACAATAGTTTAATATCTGCAAACACTACCACGCCATGCTACCCCTATTATATTCTTACAAAAGCATAAATTTCTCTCTTGAGAATAAAAGGATCAATTCCAAATGAAAGCGTTTCATTTTCAAATTACTTAACACCGGGAGAGGCCGCTTACATCTAAAGTCTCGGTTATACCTCCGCGTGAAGGGTAAACAAATATTTTTTAAAAGGCGACTCTGCGTACAAATGAATCCTCAATTAATCCTTACCGTATTACTGCGAAATCAGTATTTAAAAAGTTATTGAAATTTTGCTCAATCCGCCCCATGTCATTTGTGTCACTGTCTATTGAAAACAGGACAAGTAGAAATCGGTAGATCAAAGAAGTACTTACATAATACAGTCACGTTAAGTGCAGGGATCGAAACCTACCCCTAAATAATTGCTGAATCAAATTGAACTCAGTATATTCAAACACGGTTTTATTCAAAACCATTTGAAAACTTGCGATATTTTAACGGCTTTTGTGCATCTAAATTGATATAATTTAAACGGGTATTGTGCAGGTTCTATACATCTAAGAGTGATAGTGTTTGCTTACACCCATGTGCAGCTTCTAAAATAGATACAAATTTATGCAGCGACTGATTGAATCAAATAAAAAGAACTGACATGGATCCTTCTACTCTGAACATAGCCTTGAGACTTAATTCAGTCCACGATGTCAGCGAACATGTTAATTATCAAAAAAATATTTTCAAAAAGGGACCGCCCAAACATTGCATAATGAGCCTAAAAAATGAATTCACGGGTACAATCTGTTGACAACGATACTAATATTTGATGATGTCAGTATTAATAGCAAATTGCATTTCGCTCTTTTACATGACATTTTCTGTAAGATGTATCATTCTCCCTTATTGCACTTATAAATTGTAAATTAGACATTGATTTGTACTAGAAAATATGAATTATTTTTTTGAATTTTCAAATTATCTTGATAATCTATAAATCATGTGAAGTCAAATGTAACTGAGTATTTTATGCACACATTTATTCCGCGTCGCTTTTTAATTTTTTAAAATTCTTTTTTGCCTTTTCCTCGTAAATACTTTACTGTATGCTGAAAAAAATGAAAAAAAAAACCGAACCTATAATTTGATATTTTGAATTTTTCTTAGCCCTGATAGTAGCTATACACTATCTACAAACTACATTTTAAAGACTAGTATTTCAAAATAACCGGAGTCCTTCAAGCAGGTAGCAAAATATACCCTTTAAATATACTGGTAGATATTTCTTTGATTTTCACGTTATTCTCAGGATTTGACCGCATGCTCTTGGAAAGAGATACACATGAAAGAAAACAGAATCTGCTATGAGAAACAAGAATATTTGTCTCGTAAAATATCTGGTATATAATAATCTTATTTATGATCCACGGTTGACATTGTCTTTGGACTTATAATGAGTTCACGTTTTGAAATGAATACTATTCATATCGTTTTAACTTTCAATATTTTCGGATACGAGAATCGTGCATTTGTAGAGGGCTAGAGGCGTTGAGAAAATTAATTTTCCTTTCCTAATCGATAGATTCAGCGTGAACTTTCACTGCACACTAGAAAAGACGATTCCTATTTGTTTTTGTTTTTTTGTCATCTATGAGCTTTCAACTTTGGTTGATTATTAAAAGTTTCGCTCAAGGTTCTGCAAGTTTAATTTCTTTCATGTGAAGTTCAGCAACGAAACCTATTGCGAGTAAGCTAGATGGTGAAAATTGTAGATTCGTCGTTCAGCTGGTTTAAAATTCAACAAACGTTTCCGAACGAAAGCAAAACACCTGACAGTGTCATTTTTTTTTAAATGTGGAGTAGGCAACTTTGCCATCTCCTTATTTAGATACTATACTAAGTGAGACCGAAATAGCAAAAATGTAACAGCCAACTTTGCCCATATAGTGAAAAAGTAAAACAGAAAATAGATGTGATGATTTCTGTGATGTTTTTAATTTTCAGTGATTTCACTATCTGTACTATCTACCAAAATAAACATAAGCATTATCAATAGATTTGTCAGTTGCTTAATTCTCCAGTAATTTAATTGAAATTATAATGACAGTTTGTCTGCCCAAGAATATTTCTTTCTAAACTAACCTGCAAGAAATATAAGCATCGATACATTACACTTAGATTATCAGCGACCTTTTTTATGAAAACTGTTTTCATGAATAATGATATTCATTTACAAAAGTGCGTTCAAGAACGTTTAAGTCTCTAAGTAGTTCACAGTTATTGCCCTTTTTGACAAATATTAAAAGGATAGAACTTAGACAACCCAGTGCTTTTTCTGACCCTCGTCAGAATGGAGGGGTTGGACTTCACATATATTTAACAAATTCCTTGCTTTGTTAAAGTAGACCTAAGATGCAAAAATAATGATTTAACCAGAAGACTATTAACCATAGAGCAATGAATGCCTGTATATCTCGCGGACAGGTTCAACAATGGCATCGCCTGTAATAAACATGAAAGTGAGCTTTGACAATAAATTATTATAATCTTAAAAAATTTCCTCCTTTAGAAAAAAGATAAGAAATATGTTTATTTTCGCCTTTTCAAGACTTCTGAACCATTATAACCTCTGCCTTCCGTCTGTTTACATACTGAAATGCGATCTCTTTCAGCGCACAACGCTCAAATTAAATAAGATTTCAATGAAAATATTTTATGTAATCATGCCTCTGATTAAAAATTTGATAGCACTTATACAAAAGCTATAGAAGAAATGCATTGTGCCGTGCACCACTATGTAATAACAACACCAGCAATTGAGTTCTTTACTCAGATGAAATGATACCTTTTATACGGACCGAGGTATTATGCCCTGTTGTAACCCTTTTATTACCGACATTGAGTGATATAATAATGTCTATTGAATACCATATATGCCCCGTAACCTTTCATTGTATATTTGCATCATTATGTGCCTTAAAGTATTCCTACCTCTCTCACACAAAAGAGTGTCTTAGGAAAAGATAATAATTGTGGTTGAAGAGCTGCTATTAAAGCGGAAAGAAAGCCCGCCTTATTTTCAACAACATTGAAATTCATGCATATTACATCGTATAGGGCATTATCAGGTTAGCATGTCAATACATTTTCTTCAAATATAACAACTGGCGTTGCGATCTTGAGATAAAGGGAAAGAAAGAGAATTATTAAGTTCCAAGGCAATAATTATGAGATTCTATAGCAAAGGAACTGAGATTCTTTGCTTGTGTTTTCATGGTCCAGGTGTGTCGCTGTGTATATATATATCTTAAGGCACATGCTAAGAATTATCAACGTATCATGTTGAATACACTTAAACATTGTGCAGTTTTGTGTAACAAAATTTATTTGCAAAGATATGGTTAATATGATTGGTTTTAAACTAGGTTTCTCTATTTTGCCAAGTAATTCTTATTATAATCAGGAGAAGTTAATTTGGCTTAAGAATCAGCAAGACATTTTAAGAAGAGCATTTTTTCTGACGGGAAGACTAGTTCAGATATGCAGAGATTTGCCCAGACAATCTGTTTTAAATGAAACCTTTGGACTGAACAAACAACCAAAGTCTTAGAAAAATGAACTTTTTGCAGGTGATTGCCAGTTACCAATAATTAAGTCGAGAAAGTCTGTACACAACTTTTCAGAATAATTTCTTGACTTATTGCGCTAACCCATTTTTCAGAACTTTTAATTCACTGAACACAATTTTGTTTATCTTTGGGGCAAAACATTTCAATATGATGAAAACGTATGCATTTTAAATCTGTCTAAATATTATTAAACGTGTTGAAAATGAGTAAATTCATTTTCATATTAATTTCATATTTTGACGTTTCTGTCTTTTTTATGATGTTTTTTGTTTGTTTAAAAATGTTGACTTGTTTTCAGTATGAATAATCATATTTTTTCACAAGCAGAAAAAAAAATACGAATTTATTTTCTGGGAAGAGCCGTTCACTTATTTACAAGAACTTGTGGCCCGACCCATTTGCATTTTGTTTCTGATTATATAATTTTCTGTGAATTTTAGTTTATTTGTGGCAATAAAATATGGTTAAAGAAACATGAAACCTTTTGAAAAACAAGGCAAATGCACCTTAAAAGATTGTAATTGTGTTCATTATAATGTAACTGATATTATGTGAAACAATTGACAAGATCAAAAATTGCCAAATACAAGAAAAAATATAAATTGATAATTCTTCTATTTTTCATGAACTAGATTGTAGCAGTTTACGCTTAATATATTCAACTCGTGTCACTAAATGAATGAATAGTTAAACAGATAAAACCCGTCTTTTTCTGCACACAATTTTGACAGTCAAACCTTAATGCAAAATATATGAACTTGTTTTTTTTCAACTCTGTTCAGGGTTTCACCCAAACACCCGTCTGGTGTAAACACTTTGATTAATTAACCATGTCGTTAATTTCTGTTATATCATGCGTAATCTATCGCTTTAAGTCTTGAATAGAAAACCTAATTTGAAACTGGTATAAAAGCACAACTTTCAAAAATAACGCCAATTTTAGAAACCCTGAATATAAAATCCCCACTACGAGTGACATCTTGCATTGGATAGAGAAGAAAAGAACGTAACACAATATTGCATAATATTTCAACAAATCTAACTGCATTTTAATCAAGCCATGCAATACAATACATTCTTAATGCATTCAGCTCCTATCACCTGCGGGGCTGATCCCTGGTTCGCCCTACCATGTGCTTGGCTGACATGCCGGGGGAAACTTTAACCTTTGTCAATATATAAATGTCTCCCTTTTGCGCATGGATACAAAAGAAGAAAACCTTTCGGTTAGATCCCGTGCACTATTATTTCAACGTCACATGCAAATGTGTAGGAATAACAAAAAAAGGATGTCGCAATGATTTATTCAGTTGGAAAGACCTTTATGTAATCATGCCAAAGACGTTTTGTATCAATTTGCATATACTGAGATATGATCGCTTGCCGCTGTGGAAGAGAAAAACCCCGTAGTGAGATTTATATGTTAAAAAGTCTCCCCTCTGTACAACAAAAGGCGACCTGTCAATTGACCTACTTAACTCCATGTCAAAGTACGGTGCAGCCTTTGCAAACGGTAACATTAGTTGGATAAAAATGCAAATTTTACTTTCATTCTAACGCTCAGGTTTGATACATTTGTTACTTTTATGCGAATCTCATGAAGTAACCGGCACCTTTAATTGCCCCTTTAAAACTAATACATCTCACTTTTAGCCAGGTGTAAAAGCCGGTATTGTGGATGGGAGGGAGAATGGGACTGTTGCGTTAATATATTGCCGGAATTATAACTTGTGTCGAGCTTTTATTACTTCCATGCTAGTTTGACAATCTTACGGTATGTTAAGAAACATGTTTTCATTAGGAATTGCCCCGATCAGTATGCTGTCCCAAACTTGATGCAACATTGTCTTAAAATATTACTTAGATTGTAAATGGATCGCTAGCCATATTTTACAGCAGCGTTTCGTAATTTTCAAATTTATGATGAAATTTCATGTACATTAATCTTTAGGCTTAGAAACTATTCTGAAAACGCTATTCGATTCAATCAAATAAGATAACTAAAAACGCTTTCAATTTATCTTTGGTTTAGAACTATGCAGCAGTAAAAAGGTGAAACGATTTTAGCATTTATATAGCGAATGTGTCAGTGCTATGTACACTGAGTATTTAGAAGAACAAGGAGAATCTCTGTTGGTTCCGGGATGCTTTCTGAATCTTTAATTTTCTCTTACATTGTTGAGGGGACGTCGGTCATATGGGAAACCGGTAGCTCAGACAGATAGAGGCCCCTAGTT
Source organism: Cyclina sinensis (assembly GCA_012932295.1). Classification (NCBI taxonomy): domain Eukaryota; kingdom Metazoa; phylum Mollusca; class Bivalvia; order Venerida; family Veneridae; genus Cyclina; species Cyclina sinensis. The sequence continues at coordinate 27,268,262 of JAAONU010000017.1, forward strand.
TGGCCTTTCGGGCGATGTATTCAACCGATATCCAATGTATAAACAACCCTCCCCCTCAATACACAAATAAAATAAAATAAAATAAAATAAATAGACTTAATCGACACATTGGCAACAGAATCCGACGACAAGTTGATTAAAATGAATAGTTTCAAACCTTAATGTCTTCATTTTCTAGTTTCGGTGGGTGGTGTCTCGCATGGATAAAATATTTCTGCAATAGTAAAATGGAACCAAGGCCATAAAGGTTCAATATGAAACATTACATCTGGTTTTCTGATAATTGATTGAAAAATGCCGCTTTTAAAAAAATAATGAACATCTGATTGCATTATATCAAACTCAAAAGTTACTCTTTTTAATAAAATTCATTGCTCGTGACGTAAAAATACAAAAGAAATAACCTCTCCGTGAGTGCAGATAAACTTTGATAAAAAAATAATGAATTTAATTTAAATTTTAAAAGGAAATTCTCCTAAAACTACTGCAGATGATGCAAAAAAAGCTGTGAGCTACTTAATATGGACGTGCCAAAAGTTCAAATAGGGTTGTTGAGATAGAGATCTCATTGCGTCAAAAGTGTAACAAAAGAAAGTAAACCGCCTAGACCAGAAGTTGTCCTCAGTGCGAGCTGTTTTGCATACATGCACTGAAATATAAACATAGAATAAAAGTGTGTGTGTGCTTGCGTACGTGCGTGCGTGTTTGTTTGTTATTCTTGGTAATATAAAGTACATGTGTAGTGCCTTTTTAAACAGTGTCCCCACTACTAAAAGGACAAACCTGCCGGGTTTATGAGTTTATAAAGTAAAGGTATTTGCTTTTCTCCTTTTCTGTTGTAACGTTTATGGTTTCAGTATTTCTTAATTTCAATGCGCTGGATGTCTGAGCATAGCTATGTTTGTTCTTGTGTAGTGTTCATGTTTCAAAAGTTTTTAAAAGACTCTTTTTTTATTCACAATTTTCACTGAATGTATTGAGCAAAACCATGTTCAAAGAGTTCTTTGACGAAACTGGCAAGATGAGAAATGGCTTTGTTAAAATCATACTCACATGTTTACCGCAAATGAATATTATATAGAAATGTTCATTTCCAAATTGTATAGACTGTAACTCCAACTTCGATTGTTGGCAATATTCTTTGTATGAAACTTAAGTAAATCTAAACAACTAACGCCAGATGGCAAAGGATGCGCATTTACACATACACATCATATCTAGGTATCAATTTATGTCGTATGAAAATATGTTTGTCATTTCTTGATATGTATGAGTAATGTTACAAATGAGAAATTGTTACAAAAGAGGTATCAATCAATATAAAAATCTAGTATATCTAGAGAAAAACACATCGTTCTTAATCTATATTCTTGCATTTTTAATCTTTTATTGAATTCCTTGGTATGAAGTGTGTAATGAAATACATTGAAAGCAATATTTGTTCATATACTGATCACTTTTTCAACCATGGTCTAACTATGTTGCAAATTTTCGAAGCACTATATATTAATATATAGTAAATCAGACACTTTTACTTACTTTTCCTTTACTAACGTTTACTATATTTCTTTGACTATAAGAATTTACAAATTCCACTTATGTTTTCATTTCTTGCCAATACAGGTTCACTAAGTTGAAAGAAAAATCGGTATGAAAGAAAAATCAAATATTTATTGGCTAAATTTGATTTATGATCTAGGGTCACCATGTAGATAAATAAATTTATCTTCGATGATATTCCCAAATTTCTATATTTTTTTAATCTTATTGGCAGTTTTGGCATGTACTTTCTTGAAGTTTCAAAATTCTTTAAAACAATGCGTGATAACGATTAATAAAACGGCAAGAAAGTCAACGGTTGGGTCTAAATATACCAGCATCATGCCGATCACGTAACCCAAGGGCCAAAGTTGGTGTGAAGCCTAGCTCAATGGTTAATTCAATTACTGATGATACTCGTGCTAAAAATGCATCTGATTAACAGCTAACTGTTACAAAATGGTAATTAATAACACAACTTTTTCCTATCAAAAATATAGTCGTTCATAAAATGCACATATGTGTTCTGTGGCATGAGGCTACGATTTATAATAATTAATAATAATTATTATTAAACCAAGCTGTTACAAGCATTGTTAGAAACGAGTGTAGACTTGCCTTACCAACATACTTGAAAGCACCTTTAACAACGTTTTTTTTTTTAATATAAAACCTCAACGGATAATGTATGCAGTAATATAAAACTGAAAATTGCCTGAATTGGACCCCAGATCGATGAAAAAATATGAACTAAAATATATCAAAAACGCATATAGTGTAATTTGTAAATAAATGTTAAATATTCATAATTAAGCTGAAGTTACAAAATATTAGTTACAATTACAATTTGGAGAGTGGATTTCATTTGGCATTCATATATCCTTGATGTCTGTAGAGAGAATGACCTAAACCAACAGTTGACAAATAGATGAAAGATCTGATCTTGTTTTACAAACTCATTAAAGTACAAGAGGTAGCTTGACAAAACAAACATCGAAGAAACATGCCATCCTTTTGGATTGAAAAAGTCGGGGTGAAATACCTTATTTATCTAACTGTTTAAAAAGGAAGTTTTAAATATTATTTAAAATGTATTTAATGAGGACTGAAGGCAGAACTTTGCCACACTGGTCATAAAATTGCATCATTAAAATTTTAACCTCATTTATTCAAAATAAATGACTAATTAAACTTCCGATATCTCCAAATCCAGCGTTCTTCAAGATATTTATTACAAATGTTTCCATAATATTTTAGTGAAGCTGACAAAACTTTTTACCACAAAGTCTTTTTCACATTTTAAATTTGCCTGATGATAAGGAAATTAATACATAATTCTGGCAAGCGTTCTCACGACTGACGGAGAAATGAATACGAAAATTCATAACTATTTAATTCATAATTGTGTAGCCTCGGTCATGTGAGAGTTAGATAACATGTGGTTCCCTTAAACTTGCGTTCTGGTGGCATATGAAACAAAAGACCTCCAAAGTATTGTCAATGCAATTTTTGTGCATTATTGTGACGTCACCAAGATTGTTGCAGTCAGTATAGGAGTATCGTAGAGTGACCGATGCTGTATCGTGACGTCACTAGAGCTGTATCGTACAGTCACTAAATAACAAAACAAACATCATTGTAAAAAAAACCCAAACCGGAATCGTTATTTGTTTTGCGAAGAAACAGCCGACTTCTTGGAACAAGAAAACAACGACGAAGTTCAAACACGCGAAATCAAATATTAAGCGGAAATGACGTCAGAAAAAATGCTGACCGGAAAACCCTAATGCCGATACTTTGTGTTTGGTTAAGTTAATATTCTTTTTGCTTTAAAACTTTTCGTGTGCAATAACATTATACAGTATATAATTTTTATAACATGCCATTCTTTCTGAGAACTGTCACGTCATGTAAATGATGCAAGTAATAAGAGTAACAGCCACTTTTAAATAAATCAGATATATAATATATCCATTTTCTAATCACAGCTCTGAGCAACGTTTGGGCAAGTTGCCTTAGTTACATTCATTTGACTAAAATTTGGCTGAGGTCCCACGTGACGAGCTATGGTCAACCAAGTGTATCTCTGAAACTCAAGCACTTTGTGTGTCATCCCAAAGTACCCTGAAACAAATAAATACAAATAGACAAAATGAAAAGCAGGTTATCAAATGACCAATCAGTATCAACAAAATTCGTTAGTTTTTATCATTTTTCAAATATTTCTTTTTTATGAAAAGGCATCTGGTTCAACTGTACAATTTAATTTATTTGTAGGACAGTGCAAAGGTATAAACTTAAAGTTCCCAATCTAATCTCAAGACTGTATAATATAATTATTAACTAAACCTAACAGACCTGAGCAGCAAGTGTATGCACTTGATACAGCTATAGCAGCAGTATGCCTGCATCGTCCTATTTATTCAGGTACTTAACAAACCAAAGAATATTTTATGTATCTTGATGTTAAGATCTCGCAATTTCCGTTATCGTGAAAATGTTTGATGAAGATATATTCATTACATCAATCAAATGCATGCTGCGCGATGCAAGTATAATATCGTGCAACTCATTGCCAGTACATATATCATGCCAAGGTTACAGCAATCATTGCGCACGTGCTCTAACCTATGCACAGATGCGACCCATTTGATTATATATAAATCTATCATCAGCTATGAGCAAATCTAATCTAATTTACATTACATCATGTTTGGTATCAACATTTGCAAATGTGCATCGCTTGAACAGACGCTCTGGACGAATTTTCTCTCGTTCTTGATAAACAATGATAAAACAAACATGCCAGTTGTACTGGTGAAATCTCCAAAAGCACCTGGTACTTCCAATCGCAAGATCGCCAAAAGGTTTGGCCAAAAAATAGTTCTGTACTCTGAAACACAGAAATGACTCAGGTGTTTGCTTTCTTAGAAAAAAATAAAGCAGGCTATAGAAAAACATTTTTTTCAACATAATATGTTCGTGTAATTTTAATACGGCTTAACGAGTTGCGCAGGTAAAATTTTCAAAAGCACCTATTACCTTGCAAGTCAGCATTATTTCGCCTAAAGTAATTGCACACTGGCATTCGTGGTTCTAACATTTCCAGAATGTGTGGCAAAATGTTGACATTAAACGGATCAAGGCTTTTGGAGAAAAAATTCCGTTGTATTGTCGGTCTTGTAACCCCACCCTTTTGTCTTTTGATGAACATCGGACGTTTAAAACGATGTTGACAAAAGGAAACAGGAATGAAAGATTACAATGCCCCCGATGAGGTGCTTTGCCGTTTGAGCTGTGGACCGGGTGATGGTATATAGTAGTTCCTTAAAAAAAAAAGGGGTTTTCTGACAATTTGACCTCAAGTTCAGGGTTATTGAAGGGTTAAGATAAAAAAATGTGACCAGATGAAGATGAATTGTAGATCCTTCAAAAGAAGACTTCTGATAATTTTAACTCAAGGTCAAGGTCATTAAGGGGTCTAAAAAAAGGAATGCATTTGGAAGATTTCTCCAAGAGGGTTGTTGTGTGCAAACATGAACTAAATATGTTGTGTAATAAGGGAGTAATGACAAGTTTTAAGTATTTTTGACAACCTGACCTTCGAGGTCAAGGTCATATAAATATATGTCAGTGGGGAGGTCTTGTCCGAAGGGGTGTTGTGTTCAAGTATGAAGTAAATCCATTTACATATAAGGAAGTTACGGGCAATGTAAATATTTTTAACAATATGACCTTTGAGATCAAGGTCATTCAGGGGTAGAGGTCAAAGAAGTATTTGTCAGTGGGGAAGATTTGTCTAAAGGGGTGTTGTGTTCAAGTATGAAGTTAATCAATTTACTAATAAGGAAGTTATGGGTAATGTTAAAGTTTTCGGACGGAAAGACACGAAAGACGGACTGACGGATTGACAGACGGACAGTTCATAAACTATATGCCTTCTTTCGAGGGCAGAAAACGCAATGGTCTCTAAATCGCATTAGCTGAAATATAAAATTGACCTAACTCATATTCTTTACTGTCGTTCCTGTGTATCGTAAATGATTTACCTTAGCCGGTTTGGTTATTCACAAGCCAAGCACAAGCATGGCGTTAAGGAATCGTGACAAAGTTAAAGACACACTTTATATTTTGCCAGGGGACACAAGTTATCCTTGAAAACGCACAAGAGACAAAAGTTACGTTGATATTCGAAAAATGTTCACATCTTGGTCCCAAGTTCAAAAACTCGTAGAGAGGCTACCGCGAAGTTATGCTTAATGAACGGTTAAATTGTGTTATTTGAAGAAGAGGCTAAGCTGAGGTGATGTTAATAATTGAACCTTATCACACTGCAGATTTAGTATCGTGTTTATTTTGGGAATAAAATCATATAGAAACATCTTTTTGTTTGTTTGTTCTATTAGTATTTAGACGAGATCAGTAATTTCGGTTGCTTATTTGTAGACTTAATTTAAGAAATCTAAAAAAAATATCTCGTGGATTAATTTGAAACCCATGGCCTTTTATATATGCTTTTAATGTACCTGCCAAATATTTCCAAATTAAAAAGCCATCAAGGCCTATACGCATGCTCTGTGCCAATAAACTTTATGCAGTTTGGCCCATTAACAATGCATGCTTTTTTCAGGCCTAAGGGTTGTGTTATTCAAAATCTTGTTAGTTGATCGTACATTCATTGCACAATGCAACGAAATAGAAGGAACAGCCCTGGCAGTAAATCATATCAAATGACAGATATATTGTTAACCAGACATAACCTAATAACTTATGTTTCCGGCGCTCCGTTGATGAATCCAATAACGATTGAAGTTAATGCAAAGTAAGCGATTTCTGCAATCAGGTTAAATATCAACTGTATTTCACGTTTAATTTCCATAAAACACATGATGTTTACGAGACGCAGCCAATACTGCACAAATTGCTTGGTTGTACTAGTACCGTGGGGACATTCTTTGATGTCCTATGCAGCACTTCTTGTTCTTACTGTGTTACGGAATAGCAAAAGATAAAACATATTTGAATTATTAATATTTCTGAATATAACGAAAAGGGAACGACAAGGCTGAAGTGGGCCAGTTAGCCACTTACAAACAACAAGAGGGTATGACGTCTCCTTTCACTACGCTCATAAAAATACATTAAAAATCGGGAAAACAAAAAAAAAAAAACGATCGGCTACAAAAATCCCCAGAATACACTGCATGAAAAATAGCTAAACGATTGTGAAATTAAACATTAAGAAATATGTTGCTTATATTACGACATGTGTGAAATGTACACTGTTGTGGATTTTACGACATGTGTGAAATGTACACTGTTTTGGATTTTATTATCAGTATGTCTAGTCTCCCGTATGTCACTGTAAGGTAATAAATGAATGCAAAAGTACTGAAAAAATAGCAATGTAAGAGGTAAAAGTAAAATGGTTCTTAGTACTTAAAGATGAAGCTACTGACAGAACATTTTCACTTTCGCTTCCTTGTCACGAAAACTCTTAAACAAATCCATTAGGTAACATTTTTCTGGGTTTTTTTCCCTTTATATTATTATATATAAATCGAAATATGACAATTCCTATTTTCTAGAACATGAAAATTTGTCATAGTTCATAAGATACTCTATTTAGTCAATAACTTTAGTTCCTTTGGCACAAACAAACTTTTTGGTGCAAAAGGGCGAATTTCCACCTCTTCAAATAATCCCTCAGCTGTTATAGGCAGTATTTATCAGTCATTTATCATGTGGGCAATATCACTTTTTCTTTCTACAACATTGTCTTTGAAAATGGTATCTTGCTGACTGACCACTGTGAGTTGATTCTTTGTAAACTGTAATACATGTATTATGAAGTACTTTGGAGAAAGTCTTGATAAACGTATACACGTAAGTTGCAAATGTCTTTGCTTTTGACTTGCTTTAACACATATTCACATTTTTTTTTTCTTTGTTTTGGTATAATTTTAATATCATTTTAATTCCATACAGTTTCATAGTTTGATAAATGATCAACATCTATGTTTGGCTTTACCAACACATTTTAAGGTACTCTAAAGACCAGTGAGGAGGAAGACTTCGCCAAATCCTAGCTCAAGATTTAGTTTAGATGAGCTTTAGCTTAACGTTCTGATAAAAATCACTGCCATAACATGTGGGTAGTTTACTTTACCATCGCTCCTGGGAATTACGAAACTGCCTACTTTCTGTCATAAATGGTCCTGATCGATTGCGAAGCTCATGTCCATTGGCATTCATCATTTAGATGATAAGTAATTTCAACTCAGCGAATTTTACCACTTAACCACTGTCTCCCTGCAACAAGAAAAAAAAACATGAATCTACATCAAAGAAAATGCATTCAGATTCATTGATCATGCACACGTTTCTGCCTTCGACCATCCAATACACTGTCTATAAAACGTCTGTCACAAATGATATTTGAACCTATTATTATATGTAACTCTCTCCTGTTCATGACGCATTAAAGCCTGTCATTTCATTAACAGTAGATACTCTTCATACCGTTGTCATTCTTTAATCAAGATATTGACTTCTTGTCAGTTTTCTGCTGACCGAACAAATAAGTAAGAACAGCTGTTTTACTTACAAAGACCAGATGTTGACTCGTTTGTCGCCAAAGGTAAAGAAAAGGCCAACAGTTATGCACATATTGTAACCACTATGTAGCAAACAGTACACAAGAAGTTGTCCTTAGGTGATAACAGTTTAGAAGTGATTAATAATGTCAAACAGGATTCAAAAGTTGTGCTCATATTTGCGTCATCTTGGCAACAATGTAAGCAGCCATAGGGTCGATGCAAGATCCGGGAGCTCGAATTGGCAAAATATGTTTGATCGTCGGTGAATTGTGGATTCATTTCCTGCTCATTTGAGGTATATATTTGATAGACAAGTAAAGTGTTACTGCAGAACAGATTAAACGTTTTTACCCCATGGAACTGCATAATTCTGTATTAACATTATTGTTTGTTTTTACCAATGTGATAAAGACATGAAGACAGACAATGAATAAACTGGTTAGTAATAAAATAAACTGCTTAAGATCACTAAACCTGAAGTGAATCTTTGACAAACATCATTACTTTTCCATTTATTATGGAAAATATACATACAAAAGCGACATTCTAGGTACACCTTTACAGAAATATTTTTATTGCTGAGCAATAACGGGTGAAGCCAAAAGGTCTTACCTTTTTGTTCAAATTGGCTTAGAACATTTTAGCTTTCACTCCAAGATATTTCAAAAAAAATATATGCACCTGCGAATACAGTTGTAAAACTACGCCCTATTCACAAATAATGTCATCAACTGTACGAACCTATAGACAAAACAAATGTATTACTCATAAATATCTTTTATCAGAGAATATTGTTTTACTATTGCACTACACCAAAAGGTCACCTTGACCTTCATATAGAGGCCTTACCATAATGTTGATGTTTGCATGCACCATTGCAAATGTCAGTATTATGCAGCAAAAGCAGTTTGGCACGGAAGCTTCAACATGTGACATTGACATCTTGGATGTAAACTTATTCTATTTCATTGCAGTCATGGCGTAGTCTCTTATTAGCCGGTCATACGCTTGACCTCACATACAGTGGTTGTAAAAAATAGTTCATTCTCGACACATTTCTATGCAAAATCAAAACAGTAATCAGTATGTTTGGTATCAAACAGAAAGCTCTAAAGTCAAATGTTTCATTCGCAAAATGAGGTTAGTAGACAGACAGACATGATCCGGAAACACTCACTTTAATATTTTAAAAACTCAATGCATAGACCTCAAGCAATTACTAGTAGTTTGGACTTATATGAAATGTTCACCTATTCTCAAAGTTATACAGCACGAGCGGGTTTGTCGACACAAGATGAGTACCACAGAGTATGTAGATATACCTTTTTATATACAGAGGTATTAGAACATTCAATAAGAAAAACATAGAGACAATAATTGTATTGACAGTCGTTTGAAGCATTCTAGGCTTCTGGCAAAGGTTGCAAGACTCTGACAATGTTGCTCTGCATATTAATCCACAATAACTTCCCTATAATTCCAATGACAAACAAATTTGCCTGATAATTAAAAGGTATTCCAGCTTTCTCAGTAATACAAGCATAAAAGAGACGTATTTCCGAGCCTTTGACCGTATTTTAGCTGTGCAATTCTACTTTCTGGCAACTGCATGGCAGACATTTATTGCTGGACTATAAACACGTCTTGTGGTACCTTTGTGCACATAATGCAGCTGCTTTTGTATATTTTGAACAAACGGATTGCAATGTATATTGTATGCTTACATTTCTTGTATAATCCAGCTGTTTATTGTTACTGCCTTGTAATGTTTACTTTATACCCCAGACATCTTGATTTAAGCATTATCATTGCCTCACCTTTTATTCGCACATTTTCTCATAAGGTTAACAAACATATGGTAAGGTACTCTCTGTGCAGTATACGTGGTCTAAACTTTAATATCCGAAATATAATTTACATTCTGAAGTTTGTTGTTGCTTTTAACCAAAGTTGTATTTAAGTTGTTATTAAATAAATGTGTTTATTGTCAACAAAAGTATTTCATTTGTCTTAACTTTTCATGGATCACTGATTTAAGGTTTGTTGTGCTGAGTTGTATGTTGAGTATGCTGAATTAAATATTTTCTTTTAAATATTTCATGTAAAGTTTAACAATATTATGTGTGATATAAAAGGCACGACAGATATTACAAAATTCGGGTAAGTTTGTTAATTATACTTTTTTCCCTTTTATCACACGACTGTAGTGAATGGATCCATTCTCTTTTTTCTTCTTTTTTTCAGAAAGTTCGTGAATAATTTGCGAATACAAAATGAACTTTGGGAATGTATTGAGCGCGTAAGTGATATAATTACATGAGCTGAAACCGCATACAGGTGTTTGGAAGGGTCCTTGTAAATGTCGCTTGGAGTGAATGCTTCAAATGTACAAGTGTTTCAATATTTATCTTCTTTTAATAGTTTAAACATAATAAATAGTCGTTCGTGGAGTATTATAAAATATTCTATTAAACTTCGGAAAAGACATGACGGGCAAGTGTTGGCTAAGCCCCTCCAAATAGTTTACTCAATGCGGAAAATCAAACAATTAGAATGCATATCGCGTACCATGGTAGAGACAAGTCCTTGACATTTTGTTGAAATGGTATGCCAAATGTCGCACCAGGGGACTGGCTGGGTCATGAACATGCATTATCATACAGTTTTAGAAACGAGCACAAATATTAAATATGTAATATATATTCACGAGGCCTGCACGCTACATGATATACGATACACTGGAGAAATATTCGAGATATCACCACTTTTAAAAATTATGTAACGTGGTATTTCAGTCCTACTGATAATTTTGATCCTAGTTTGCACCCGAATTTTCGTTTGACATGCCAACAATTCAAACTAATTAGGAAGGCTGTGTTTTTACAGTAAATTGTCCCATCATTAGATAATTAGATATTGTTTTACTGCTATTTTTGTTTTTCTTGTTTTGCTTTTAATTTTGCTTTTAATTTTGCTTTTACCTTAACACATGTATCTCCGACTTTAACAATTCACAGATTTATACCTTTTAGAACTTTATTAAAAATTTATTATTATTATTATTATTATTATTATTATTATTATAACAATACCTTGAAACAGACTGAACAATTCTCAGATAGATTTTTACTGAACAAAGTCTGTTAAAAAAAATTAACTTATTCTAATTTCTTTTTTCTCTTACAGAATTTAGAACAAAAATGTCTGGTGACTTCATTTTTTCTTTTATTTTGTGGAAGGTAAGATAATTGAATCAATAAACAGACATCAATGCATCAATGTATCTAAACTAAATTAAACAAAATGAATGAAAGAAAAATAGTGAATATGAACCCAAATTAGATAAATTAATCCAATGCACAAAAAATAAATGACTACAAAAAAGCATGTAAATTTTCCAGTCTTTTTCCCGGGCTTATTTATTTGCTTTGAATATTCCCGAGGCCATCCATAGGCCAGACCTCGTTGGCCAATAATAATCTGTTTATGTCAGGATCTTTGATTGCCTGTGATCTCAAGGTTAACTGGTCTTCTCTTCATCTTTGATTTGTATTCCAAGAAAAAAAAACGGTTTGTTCTTTTTTTCTCTTTGTGTCACTCTGTGATTTTTTATGTCATATCCGCAGTTAAATATGAACTTATTAAAACCCAGCAAAGAGTAAAATGAATATTCGTAATTAAATTATTTAAGATGCCAAATCTAGCTGAAGGGCTATGAAAATAAAAACTTCAGTCAATTTTCCAATTCTAAAGGAACAATCTCTCTTTCCAACCAACGGCCATATACTGCAAATTATATTATTGTATCGAACTGTTTTTTTATTTAATACTATGTTGTACAGACGAAAACAAAAAAAGGGGGGGAATAAGATTTTTGTGAGCTTTATGAACAAATTGAACTGAAGCAACAAAGTATTTTTAAAGACAGAACAATATCTTAACAAGGCACTTCATAATCAACAAGGACTATATTATTTTTCTGCAAGTTCTCTGAAAAAGTGCATTTAGGTAATAAAAACAATCTATATATTTAAATTGTATTTATAAGCCTTAACTGATCTGACTTGTTTTCCTTCAAGAAATACTATAGCTTGTTAAATATTAAATGCGCGTATAAGGAACAACAACATGAATTGTTTTGTATTTTAAGTCAGCAAATATTCACAGCCCATTATCTCGTGTAGCCAAATACAATGTCATTGTTACTAGTATTCTGAAAAATAGAATATTTTATTTCCTAGAGCCTATTTTCACTAAGAGTTTCTGACAACTTAAGACATTTTTCTACTCAACATTTTCTTCACTTTAAAGTTCTTTTCTTACAAACAAAAATAGCATGTTTTATGTATATAATTAAAAAGTAAATAAATAAATAAAACTTCTATGCTACTGATTGTCAAAATAACAGACCCCTTCCATTGAAGGAAGTCAGTTTGCAATTTCAGTGTTGATATCATTTGGTACTTTTTGTCACGTTGAAAGTGAGAATAAAAACCAATTTAAGAAATATCTTTTTCAAGTGAGTGAAAAAGAACCAACTTTTTTCACCCTTCTTTTTAATCTGGAAGAGAGCTACGCACATGCGTGTTTGCAGAAAATGTTCGTTCCTTTTTCAATTGGACTCCAACTAAAGTCAGCTGATGAAAATGTACAAGAAAGAGAAATGAAAAAGATACTTCACACAAAATCAATAAACAGCTTAATCATTTCATGGCCAGCTTAATTTGTTAATAAAGTCTTTGAAATTATTTTTTGCTACAGAAAACACAAAATCTAAGAGTTGCAGGCTGACAGGTGGTCACGACACATTGTAAATTAAGGGTCCGCATGGTAAATTAAGGGTCCACCGCGTCCTCTTGTTTTTCTCTAATTACTCCGTATAATGGTCCTTTAACTTGTCTTGTGGTAAAAAATAAAGAGCTTCTCATTAAGCAGAGGAAAACAGGATCGGAAAGAAGATTTATGAAAATCGTCATGGAAACAATCGTTCATGATTTTCTCTGAAAATAATTTCTCTCTTTTTTTTCTATCTTTCGCTTTCCTTGAACAGTCCATGGAAACAGAAAGGCTTACAAATAATTTTTTTACACATTAAACTGGCCTTCTAAAAAAAATACATTGGTCATTTATCTTGATCAAAATAGATATGTAATATAAAAAATATCATTCGTTACAAACTTTTTTTCTTAATTTATAGCGTAAAAGGTTTGTAATATTATTATCCTTATGCAAACATTAATGATCGTTTTTGTGTGTGTCAGGATACCTTTGAGCTGTCTTTGCTAACTTTTACAAATTTAGAAACTGAAAACGTATAGCAGGTGGTTTTTATTCCGAAATTTTGCCGAAGAAAGCTGTCTGGATACGTAGTTTTGGGAATTGCTTGAACCCAGTATAATTTTAGTTTTTACCGACATATTTTTTTATTTCAATTTTCAATGTTTATTTTCTATTTATATAAATCTGTATTAATTGACAATGTTAAAAGCGAAATGGAAGTAGGTTACACGGCTTCAGTAGCTTTTGATAGTAAATCAAATAAGACTGTAATGAAATGGCGTTTCCTTTACTCAGAAATTTGAATATGTTTAACACAATTTTTCCTACTCTAGTCTTTATTTGTTTTGCTTGCAGGTGATATTTTTACATGATAACAAGTACAAACAATCGAAATCCACCAGCAAGCGTTCAATTTTTCTTCCCCTGTTAAAAAAACATCCCCGCTCCAGTTCATAACATGTTCCAGTCTATTTTTGGGTTCACTATAAAGTTTCATACACTATATCACATACATCATGTTGCAGGCCCGACCTGGCCTTATAGACGGGTGTCTGAGGGGTGCAGGGGTTACGTAAATAATTAATCCACACACGCAAGATAAACCTTTTAAATAATTGCATTTGACATTTCTGCACAGAAAACCTTTTATCCGCACATAATCCATGCGTTGTACAATCGAATGCATTTAAAAAGCGGGTCAGCTTTTTACGTGAAACCCAACCCCGTTTAATGACTGCAACGCAATAACCCAAAGTTTAAGTAAAAAGGTCTGAAGTGTGATTTTTCAAATTTATAGGCGATCTTATGTCGCAAAGAAGACGATCTTTTCACAGAAGGTCAAACGGAAGAAATATGTAAAACTGCTTTAAACTTTCAACCGAATTTTTCAAAATAGTTTACTATCTAGGAACAGGGTCCGACGAAACAATGGATCCTATGAGCGGACCAAAAAAAAAAAAAAATAATTTAGGTATTTTTTTACATATGCATAAAGTATCTACGATATAATGATGAATATTAGTTACAAGTCCTATGTTATAATCTAAAACATTCATTAAGATTACTGTCAAGATTTTTATTTGTTGTTGTTGTTATCTGGTGGGTTGTGTGTGTGTGTGTGTGTGTGTGGGGGGGGGGGGGGGGGGGGGGCGAGAAGATGGGATAAGGGAGGGTATATAAGCTTACTCAATTAGATACATCTTATCTACAGCATATTTTCAATTTAAATTGTGTTTTAGATAGTGAGTCTCATGTATTTGTGATGTTATGATCATATTTTAAAGAAAATTCCCTGTTACTTTGTTTTTTACTATTACCTTTGTTGCAATATTAAATTTTGTTTAATCCTTCTACAGATGTATTTAAAATTTTAAATATCTTTTATTCTTTATTACTATAGTTATAATTGTAGCTGTTATTATTATTATTCCTTCTATTTTTATTTATATTGTTATTAATCTTTCTATTTATAATTATCACTATATATTATCATTATAATCATTTTATTATTATTATTATTATTATTATCATTATTATGTTCTTCCATACATTTCTGATTTTTTTTCTCTCTTTTTAAATAAAATGTCTTAAAGATATTTGCCATTTTTTACTCTTGTCTGTTTTTTTCAGTGTAGTACAGAGGATAAAGGGGTGTTATATAACATGTGCAGACAGTCTTAACTGTAAATGATACTTTGTAACTGCAATAAGGCAATTGTGACCTAACCCAGCCGGGTAAGATTTTATAGGCAAATGTCACGTACTAGACGTATTCATTGCCCTGGTAAATGACATATTTTCACGCATTATAATCTCCTGGCATACATACAATCAGAATCTGCACACTCGTAACAAATATGGTGACATTTTACACTTTTTTTTATACATGACATGGTTGCAGTTTTTCAGCCGAGGCCCTGGACTGAAATATATTAGCAGCATACTGAATTAAAAATCAGTCTTATCAATGTAGTGTTATCATTATAAAATATCTTGCATATATTTCAAATTTAATGGGGCTGAAAAGATCTGAATGATAACTTTAAAAAAAAAGACTTTGTATAAAATGCACAGATGCAACCCATAAAGGCTGGTGGTTACATCATTTTAAGAGAAAATTGGTTAATATGAAACTGGAAATTTTGAGGAAAATGTTTTATAGGTTGTCTTTAAGTTGAAAACTGTAATATAACAATTTAATTTTGAACTTTTATGTGAGATACATTGATTTAAGTCATTTTAACAGAAAGGTATTTGGAAACAAAATGTGTTTACTTTAGTTATGCATTAGGGAAGTTTTAGAAATTTTTACATATTTTTCTTTATTTAATTCATTGTCTCCTAAAGAGAAAAGAAAAGAAAATTTCTAGAACAGAAATAAAGTGAGATTTGTCAAACATTTCACTGAAAACAATGCCATAATCTTAGAGCTTTACCAGTATACAGTGACAATAGTACCCATTGCTTTAAAAGGAAGTTGTTTTAAACATTTTATTATCTTTTAAGATAAAGGCCCCTGCAGTACCTTTTACACAGTACTGTTCCAGTTTTGCAGCCACAGTTTACACATATGATATGCAATTACTTTTTAAATTCACCTCAACATGCAACCACTAATTTTGACAAGTGCCTCTTCATTTCCTATAATTAGTCACCATGATGGGTCATAAATTTCATTATAGCTTCAACTTTCCATGGCAAACGGATCTACAGTGCATTGACCCTGGTTTAATATGTTTTGTATTTATAAAGTCATTCGTTCCCATTTGCTATAAACCTGCACCTCTTAACAAAGGGATGTGTATGCATGTGGTTTGTAATTTTCAAGTCTAAAATTAATCTAATTTGCGTATAAATAACCCTGCCCACCAATAGATTTGCGTGTCAGAAAATAGGGATCAAACCTAAAAAAAAAATGAAGAACACAATTTCTCATGTTTTTCTTTTATTTTTCTTTACAATGTAAACATATTTGATGTGAATCCCTAACCTTGAAAATGGCCAATTTTGAAATATATTGCAACTATTTTATCAATGCAAGGGAGAGAACAGCCATAAAACGCATGATCACAAGGTAAGAGTTGTCTTTCTTTGGTACTGTAATTTTTTTTTCATCTATTTTGTAAGATTGACTCTGACACAGTTACACTAGCATACCAACGCTTGACCAAAGCTGTTTTATCTTTCAACCTGAAGGGAATGTGATTTTATTGAAAAACAAACTTCTTGTAACTAAATTTCATTGCTGACTTCTCGAAACAAACAAAACCTGTAACAAATATTTTGATGGGTTTATACTAAAAATGTTACCACTGTAACCACCTTAAAAGAACTACAGAGCAAATCACTTACTAGCTTTGGGAATGCTTGCTTGCTCCAGTGAAGATGCAAAATCAAGCTTATTTGGTAATTTTTGTTCATTTAGTTAATAAAAATGCAACCCCTACAATGTAATAAATACACACAAAAAGAAAAAGTGAATAGTACTATGGAACTAAAAGGTTTAGTTTGCTTTTTGTTGTTATTGTTTTTACATTTATATACTGGCCTTGAACCCTTCAGTTTGTTTGATAACTAAACTAAGCACTAGAAATTATACCTCTTCTCAAGAGTAAAAACGGGCATATTGCTCACTACAAGTCAAGTGGATAGCAACATTCAAGATACATGTGTATGTTTTACTTGTATGCATCTAATATTAATTATGTACTGATATTTAATAAGTCATCAAGTACCTTCCCATTATTACAAGTTGTATTCTGCACAAAATCATTCTTAAGCACAACACACAGTATTCCAATATCACAAATGAATAAATAAAGACTTAAGAAAATGTTGCCCTGGTTACAGGCATTTGGAAAAAAACAACTTGTATAATACAATATGAACCAAAAGACACTATGTGAAACATTAGCAGACCTTTGTACAATAATACCTGGCTATAACATCGAAAGGTAATCATTGAACTGTGAGTAAAGTCTCCCTTACAGAGAATGAAAGGAAAGGGTAGGACCATTACTGTAACATCCCTAAGTTCTTACAAGTAAACAGGCTGATTTCTGATGAAAATGTAATTATTTCAACATAAAGTGTTGTCGGCTAGAAAATTTAAGACACTACAGATTTCATTCCTTTTTCTTTATTTCTATACAAATAACCATCAGAAGGTTTTAAGCAATTTTTCCACTTCTACAAATGTGTTTACTGTATAGACAAACTCATAGTAAGACAGGGTGTCAAGTAGTCGGGATGCCATGTGTTTGAAGGAAATCCAAAACAAGGATTCACATTAACTAAACAGTTTACAGCACGAGTGCCTTAAATGGCAACCTTGAGAAAAGCTAAAAACCTCTCATCACATGAGTGTTTATAACTCTTAAATATTCATTTCATCTCAGTGAATTAGGTCAAAATCAAACAATCTGATTCAATGACATTTGTTGACAACAAAATGTATTCAATCCAATGGCACATTTAACCATATCTATTTCAACTTTAAGTCACTATCATGAGTTTTTTGCAAAGGTAGCTTATATAGAAAATATTATGAGAATCCTCCTCCAAACAAGAGATCTAATGCCGCCTGTAGGTCACCATTGGTGGCTTGAAGTGCTTGTCTAGCTACATTCTCATCCGTTATACCCATTTCTCTCATCTGCTGAACTTGGCTCTGAAGTATCAAATATTTATACCGTACATTTAGAACTACATGTATTAAATACTAGTAATTCAAAGGATTTCCTGTATAAAGATACACCAGCTCATTACCATAATATCAATTAAAATGAGACTACTAAGATTAAATCAAAAACTTATTTTTACTAGATGTAAGGAACTGAAAATATTCTGAAGGGGGCTCGTGTCAGCTGAACCCATGGCCCCTAATCAGCAAGAGGTTACAGTGAATCAGATCAGCTCTTTAACCACTCAGTGAGAGATAGATGTATAATGTGGTTCCTTCAATTTGTATTTTATAGAGTACACAAACAATAAATGAAACTTTTTAATAAACTTCTTAACAAATCACTTGATTTTTACACAAGCCATATTGCACTGAAAAAATATCTGAACAAAAATTTGGAAAAAAGAATTGAAAAAATATAATATAATATTATATCATAATAATAAAATATTATAATAACAATAATAAACATAGTAAAATAAAATATTTAATACAAAATATGAAATAAAATCAGAATTTGAAAAATTTTAAAAATTGAACAAACTGAAATCAGATCCTACAATACAACCAAATATTTTTACCAAAGACAGGTAAATAATACTAACTTCAGACTTTAATGCTAAAACAGAAACAGTTAAAGAGTGTACATACATCCAAACTATCCCTCTGGGCTGCCATAATTGCCTGCTGGAAGAAATCTGAGGAGATCACTCCACTACCAATAGGCTCGCTCTGACTGCTCTGAATATATATATCACATACAAAACATGTGACAAAAGCTTTCTAAGTCAATGAAGCTTGTCAAGGATGATCACTAGAAGGTTTTATGTATGAATAAAATAACTGTGTAATTGTAATGCTAAAATACCGTGCTAAAAGCAAACATCATTAAGGAAACTTAAAATTACCCAAGCGGGTGTACGTTTATTTTGAATTAAGGCTATGAACTGGCATTTGTTAAAATTTCACTAGTTTTGTAAATCTCATGCTGAAAACAGATGGTTAATGGTTTCTGACTATAACAACATTAATATGCAAGGCAATACTTCTGAATGTTTGATAGAATCTTATATAAATATTGATAGTACGGCAAACAAAATGTTTTGCAAAATTCGCAATTTCAACATTTGCTTTTACATTTTTGATCTATCGGTAGTGCAAGCTGTGTCCATCTTTGATTTAAATCTTATCAAACAATTAAATCTCTTTGTTGTAAACACAGAAAAAACTGACAGACGAAAGATGATATTACATGTTGATATTATTAAAAAAATTTCAGAACAAAATACAAAATCTACATCAGTACAATAATGCTACAGATGTGTATGAAGCCTCATCAAACTAGGGAAAGAATCTATTGATAGCTTAAGATGTTTCACACAGATAACATTCTGATTGTAAGTCTCACATTACTAATTACTTGAGACAAAAGGGAAACTATGGTAGGTTAACAGTCTGTGCTAGTTACACCTACTTGAACCAGAACTTCAAGCTGAGATAATGAAACCACATAAAATAAATGACCAGTTATTGCTGATGGTGAAGTCTGCAGTCTGACTTTCACAGCTATACATCCAGGTTTTCAGTATACATGTACAATGTACTCAGTATAGCGACTGATGGTCCATATACATTTTACAGACAAACTTAACTGTGGCATTTCTTCAGTGAATACATTATTTCTTACCTGTACTCCAGACCCTGTAGCTGCTGCAAGAGCTGCTGCTAACTGGTTGGCTGTTATTGCTTGACCTCCACTCTGAAATTATTTAAAAGGAAAACACAATTAATTATAAATAAAAAAAATCTTAAAACACGTTCTACAAACTGACTTCTTTCACACAACATACATAACACAAAATGTATTAGTCTACCAGATGTCATTTAAAACAGAGTCTGGCTAGGAAACGATTTTAAAGATTTACTTTTGCACTTCACTTTTTATGTTAGTAGTAAACAGTGCTGTCATAGTCAGGGCCATTCAAGTAAAACATATATTCCATTCCAAAACAATTAAGTTCTTGAATCTTCTATGGTGGGTGGTTTTTATGGCGGAAGGGGTGGGTCTATTCATATAGGACTAATCTTGTCAAATAAACTTCTAGAGGGTTGGTCTATTCTGAAAAGGCCTTACTTAGGTGGTATGTTACGTTTTTCTGGAATGGCTCCGAAACAGAAACACAGAATACAGTCTGTTATACATGTTCAATAATTCCATACTTCATGGGGTCAGGGAACAGAAAGCTGTAAAGTCAATTGATAAGGGAAGCTTCTAATTTAAAGTAGCGGGCCAGGGGGCAGCAAATACCATTTAGTGCCACAATTAAGAAACTAAAACAATGTTTTTGTCCCTTTTTGTTTTTAATTGTACACAGGTATTACTGACAGGTCCTGGTGTTTCGTCATCATCATCCGACATCTGATCCAGTGAGTATGCCCCTGTAGAACTTCTTGTATACACCCCTGAAATGTCAGCCTCCTTTACTGCTGTAGCTATCTTCTGGGCCACTTGGGGAAAACATGGATGTGCTTGTAACACTCTAAAGGTAAAAAATTATTACATGAAGATTACACCCTGAAGCATGCCTTTCTCAAGTAAGTTAAAAATTCAAAGGTTATAAAAGTGGTCAAAGCAACACTAAATATTTAAAGTTATACTACAGAACAAAATTACTAAAATGCACAACAACCAAGATATAACTGACATACATGTAATAAAACCACAGTAAGTGAATGTTCAGAAATCATGTAAATTAGAAGTGACAATTACTTCTTTCACTTAAAAGAAAACAAACCTTCCAGTATCATTATTTCAATTTAAGACAGGGTCATTTCAATTTATGACTGGGTCATTCACCACAGACTTTTACCACAAGAAAATATTTCCTATGATTTGTGTTAATTTCTGCAAAGGCAATATAATGTTTCATTTGTATGAAGCACAGAGAAAAAACCTCAATGAAATACTCTTCAATACATAGCTGATAAAAAATACTTTAAAAGTTACCTTCTGATATTTCCTGGGTGTGCAAGGACAGTGAGTAATTCATGATCCATGAAAAGGGCTGTAAAATAAAAGGATACGTAAGTACATAAAATCTATTGATAAAACATACCCCTGTCTGAATTAAGACTACAAATTCCAATTCTTAAACAAACTGGTAGTAGACCAACTGACTTAAGATTTTAACATGTTTACATTTAGAAAAAACAAATGGTTCAAGTAACTTTTAACTTGTTCATAAAGTCTATGTAATAAAGCATGTTATATGCTAGTTTTACTCAATTCATCAACATCTGATCCAGTACAGGGGCCAGCTAAGACCCCTAAGGCAAGTATGAACAATTCTGGTAAAGGTCCACTGGGCAATATTTGAAGGAAAATTTCAAAACGCTGGGCCTTGTGTTATATCTTGGTAAATTTTACCAAATTTCAGAACTCTGGATTTGATTGTTTTAGACAAGTTTTTTATCCTTGTTACCATAGTGACCAGAGTTCTGCATGGAATGGATTTCTTTGAACAACTTTGGCAGGCCTTCATGCAAGAAATATCCCTGCCAAGTTTAATCAACTTTGACCAAGTTGTTTTATGGAGGAGATACTGTTTATAGGAAAAAAATGGCACTAGACAATGCACAACCAACACATGGCAATAACAAAATCCAAGTGCTAAAGGTGAGCTAAAAAAAACCCAATTTTCTTTATATAATTTGTCAGAACTAATTCGTTACTTACTGATTGTTGAAGGACTGCTGTCTAGACCAGGTATATCTTTCACTATATCATGTAAAAGGTCTGGAGAATTTACTATATTTTCTACCTAAAATGTAACAAATCATTATCTTGTGTCAGACAAATATATTTAGGAAAATGCAGAATTTTCTATTAATCTCTTAACCAGTCAAATGTCAACATCTAAGAACATTCTAAATAACTTTTACATTTATAACTGACAAAAAAATTCTCATATTTCTGATAGATATAGAACTTTCTCAGCACTAAAAAGTAATGTAATTACTTACTGTTGATTTGTAAGCTGGACTTTTTAGGGTTGTCTGTAAAAGACTCAGTAACTGTTTAACTTCTGTATTGGCTATCTCACCTGTTTTAAAACAAGCAAAATCTTTATACTAAAAATGCTTATGATACAACTTCATTTATATAAGCCTCTAATACAGAGAAGCCATTATAACTGACAATAAGCTCTCTTTTGAAACATACATGTACAACACTGCACTTCTAATATACACCAATTCATTTTCTCAAAACTACACAAAAAATCATAACATTTTGTTCAGTAAGAGGCACAAAGAACTTTGAGAAAGAGTATAAATAAAATGTCATTTAACCATTTACATTACTGGAACCAAAACACTGACAAAACTGACATAGAATTGTAACAATACCTTTTGGAGAACTTTGCTCCTGAGTAGATTTTGCTATGAGATGTATGGTTGAGCCCTGATGGATGCCACTAGACTCAAGACTTGCACCTTCCTTAAGACACTGGCCACAATAAACAACATCTGCAAGCAAAAAAAGGGCTGAAGGTTAGAAAGTAACATTTTGGCTATTTTCCATTTGGGATTAAGGCTATCATTAACTGAATGTTCTATAAAATTATACCAGTTTAAAGCAATTAACTTCACATAACTAATAACATAAGATGAAATCACCCATGCCTGAAATGTACTTGTTGCTGAAAGTGGTCTGAGGAAGCCAGAGATACATTCTACCATGGAGGAAAAACACTGTCACTGGACTAGAGCAACCTTGGGCACACCTTTACCATAGAAGTAAAATGTTGACAGCTGTGAAAGAGGGTCTGACTAAAGTAGAGCTAAAGAGAGCCCAACTCAGCCTTAAAGAAGAATAAATAAGTAGAGCTAAAGAGAGCCCGAGTCAGCCTTAAAAAAGAATAAGTAAGTAAGGCTAACGAGAGCTTGAGTGAGCCTTAAAAAGGAATAAGCAAGCAGAGCTAAAGAGAGTCTGACTCAGCCTTAAAGAAGTATAAGTAGGTAGAGCTAAAGAGGGCCCAAGTCAGCCTCAAGAAGAATAAGTAAGAAGAGCTAAAGAGAGCCCGACTCAGCCTTGAAGAAGAATAAATAAGTAGAGCTACAGAGATCCCTACTCAGCCTTAAGAAGAATAAGTAATTAGAGCAAAAGAGAGCCCAACTCAGCCTTGAAGAAGAATAAATAAGTAGAGCTACAGAGATCCCTACTCAGCCTTAAGAAGAATAAGTAAGAAGAGCTAAAGAGAGCCCGACTCAGCCTTGAAGAAGAATAAATAAAAAGAGCTACAGAGATCCCTACTCAGCCTTAAGAAGAATAAGTAAGAAGAGCTAAAGAGAGCCCGACTCAGCCTTGAAGAAGAATAAATAAGTAGAGCTACAGAGATCCCTACTCAGCCTTAAGAAGAATAAGTAAGAAGAGCTAAAGAGAGCCCGACTCAGGCTTGAAGAAGAATAAATAAGTAGAGCTACAGAGATCCCTACTCAGCCTTAAGAAGAATAAGTAATTAGAGCAAAAGAGAGCCCGACTCAGCCTTGAAGAAGAATAAATAAGTAGAGCTACAGAGATCCCTACTCAGCCTTAAGAAGAATAAGTAATTAGAGCAAGAGAGCCCAACTCAGCCTTGAAGAAGAATAAATAAGTAGAGCTAAAGAGGGCCCAACTCAGCCTTAAGAAGAATAAGTAATTAGAGCAAAAGAGAGCCCGACTCAGCCTTGAAGAAGAATAAATAAGTAGAGCTACAGAGATCCCTACTCAGCCTTAAGAAGAATAAGTAATTAGAGCAAAAGAGAGCCCAACTCAGCCTTGAAGAAGAATAAATAAGTAGAGCTACAGAGATCCCTACTCAGCCTTAAGAAGAATAAGTAAGAAGAGCAAAAGAGAGCCCAACTCAGCCTTGAAGAAGAATAAATAAAAAGAGCTACAGAGATCCCTACTCAGCCTTAAGAAGAATAAATAAGTAGAGCTAAAGAGATCCCTACTCAGCCTTGAAGAAGAATAAATAAAAAGAGCTACAGAGATCCCTACTCAGCCTTGAAGAAGAATAAATAAAAAGAGCAAAAGAGAGCCCGACTCAGCCTTGAAGAAGAATAAATAAGTAGAGCTACAGAGATCCCTACTCAGCCTTAAGAAGAATAAGTAATTAGAGCAAAAGAGAGCCCGACTCAGCCTTGAAGAAGAATAAATAAGTAGAGCTACAGAGATCCCTACTCAGCCTTAAGAAGAATAAGTAATTAGAGCAAAAGAGAGCCCAACTCAGCCTTGAAGAAGAATAAATAAGTAGAGCTAAAGAGGGCCCAACTCAGCCTTAAAAAAGAATAAGTAAGTAGAGCTAAAGAGAGCCTGAGTCAGCATAAAAAAAGAATAAATAAGAAGAGCTAAAGAGGGCCCGAGTCAGCCTGAAAGAAGAATAAATAAGTAGAGCTAAATAGTGTCCTGGGACTCATGGGTTAGTGCCCCCCTTTGGGTGCACTTTTCTCTCTTGGTTTACATTAATGGTGTCAGAAGTAAGAGGCAGTCACACCTACGTCGGCCTTTCCAGTGAAAAGGAGTGGAGTGTAAAGGCAACGTTTGGTAGAACCATGGCAAATACCAGGTGTACTCTGTTGGTACAGCTAAAGACTAACGTCAGACTAGTGTCCCGCGGTCAAGGGTTCGAGTCCCACCTCAGGTGCAATTTTCTCCCTTGGTTTACTTTAGCCTCCGAGATAAATTCAACTACCTAAATGAATGCTTACGAGCCTAATTTATTATGCTTAAAGTGTTGAACCGCTTTCATAGATCTGATTTGTTTTTTTAGTTGTTTAACCTTTAAGCCTTATTTTAAACTGCATATAACCAAGCGGAAAACTCGCAGAAGGAACACAGGTGTCCGGTTATTTCCTCTACAACAATCACATCACTGCCTTCATCAACGATTCCAAATGCCAAAATTTAAATACAATGGTGGATAACCAGATACAAAACAAGTGATTCAGGTTATACTTATATTATCTGTGTGTTTTTTTCTTAGATAAAAGGGACTGTTATGGTTAAAGTTAACGTATTTTTGTTGTAAACTCTGCAAAATATGGGACAAACGAGCGATATGTGCCCAACTTTATACGTTTGGGTGAATCCGCGTAAGCAGGCGCAGATCAAAGTGAGGCGTAGAAGGTGAATAACTACATACGTAGAAGCTGAATAACTACAGGAACTACAGTTAATACTACTGTGTTAAAATAGGGGAATTTAAAAGCAGTTTTCAAACTATATACAAAGGAGTCCCTCAGGGCTCTATTTTATGACCTGTTCTTTTTAACATATTCATCAATGACATTTTCAGCTTTGTCAATAAAAGTGGCATCTATAATTATGCAGATGACAATACTCTTTCTTTTGCAGACTTATCTTTGCAGAATGTTATAAAACCTCTTGAGGAAGACAGTCTCTCACTTATAAACTGGTTCTCAAATAATAAGATGCAGGCTAACCCAGACAAATTTCAAGCTATAGCTTTAGGTAACAAAACACATAGTCAAAATGTTGAATTCAAATTTAATAATGCTGCAATCAATGTGCAGAAGAAGTTAAGCTTTTAGGAGTCACCGTTGATTTTAGATTAAATTTTAACACACATATATCAAACATCTGTAAGAAGGCCAGCAAACAACTAAATGTGCTTAAAAGGATTGGTGGTAACTTATGTAAACTTGGAAAGCTTCAGGTATACTTTTCATTCATTATGTCAAACTTCAATTACTGTCCACTTACATGGCATTTTTGTGGTGAAGGCAACACAAGAAAAATTGAAAAAAATCAGGAAAGAGGTTTAAGATTTATTTATGGAGATTTTAAATCGTGCTATGAAGAACTTTTAATCAGATCACAACTCCCTACCCTTAAAATAAGAAGACTGAGAACACTGGCACTTGAAACCTCCCCTGTATACCTACAAGACTTAGTAACTATTAAAGACAGTTGTTATGCTTTCAGATATACTAACACAGTCAAAGTACCTCAAGTAAGGACAACAAATTACGGAATAAACTCTTTCAAATACCAGGCAGCTAAAGTATGGAACTCTCTCCCTAATCATTTCAGAGAAGGGTCTAATTTTGGCAAGTTCAAAAGCCTAGTCAACTCATGGGAAGGGGAGGTTTGCTCGTGTGCTTGTTGTAAGTCAAAATGTTAAGGCTTATTAACCCTGTGTTATAATAGTAAGATGTCTGTTTTATTTTTATGTTCAGATCGACTTTAAATATACCTTATAGGTATGCTTGACATCAGTTTCTTTGGATTTTTATTTATGAGCTTTTAAATGGAGCCCTTTACAGCTCTCAGAGCTTGTGATTCTACTAATATTTTTATGTAATTGTCTGGAATCTGGTTTCTGTGTTTCAAGGGACTGAACGCTAATATTTGTAACGTTAGTTGGATTCTCTCCCTTGTTTTTGTCTATATTGTCTGTTTGTTTCTTTGTTAATTTCTGCTTTATGTGCAAATTACATTTTAATGTGTGAGTTACTATATAGTCGGTCAATAGCTATACATAGCTAATGTTGTATTATTGACTTAACCGACTTTAAATAAAATTTGTATTGTATTGTATTGTATTGTACAGTATTATAAAATGTCAACCTATAAAATTATGGAAGGGGATATCCGCCACTGTATGTCTACTGCTAAATTACAATTTTATGTAATTTACTTTCATATGCGTCCTACTTATTGACAACTTCATTAAAGTTGCATATATTCTATTTATAAGTAATTTGTTTTTCGTGTTTCCTATTGCTATTGTTACAATTCATTCCCATATTCAACTAACTCTTATTTGCAAATTTAGAGTCCGTGGTTTAACATTTTTTGTACCGTTGTGATCTTGAAATGTTTATCTGTAAAATTATAGACTGAAAACTATGTATTTGTAAATTTATTTGACTTTGTTGCTATTGAATGTGACAAGTAGTTAACAACTACTTAAGTCTTTTATGTTTCTTAATTTGAATGTATCGGCTTTTTATTCAACATCATTCTTGTTTGCTGCCACATGGCTGTTGTTTAAATTGAATATTCCAGAAGGTAATCATTAACAATATGAACGACAAAAAAATATGTTTTAACTTCAGAAAAAGAGGTATTTAAACATGATGCATAAACTAAGTATAATCGTCAATCGGTTGTTAAAAGCACAATATTGATGTAAACTTCGTAGGGAACCAGTAAAGAATTTAAGATTCTAGCGCAAATTATTATACACGGGAGATAACTGTGGAAGAACAAATTTGACCTTCGGTGTTTTCCGTGGTTTTACGGTGAAATAGTAATTACTTGCCCGTCGTGTATTTTGGATGAAATGCTAAATAATGGCGAAGTAAGTGAATAAGTAAATGTTTCTTTTTCAGTGGTAAAATTCTCCCATCTACACATAAGTACAAGTTTTTACCTGAGGTCATTTATAATTCTATATTGTCAATTGAAATTCTCGGAAAAGTTGGTCAAATAATGAAGATTAAAGGTAGAAATCTGGTTATTTGTTTATATTATAGCTTTCTTGACAGATTCAGACACAGGCCACATCTCAACATGTATGAAAATACTATATAGGGGCCTACATGTATAATAGGATTATATTAAAACAATGTGGTCTGTGGACCGATTAGGTTTGAGAAAACTTTTCCATTTTTCTGGGCAAATCACCCTTTCTTAACGGAATGAAGGACAAATTTAAAGAAAATATAAATTATGCATAGCGTCTATATGACTGAGAGTATTGTTGAAGTACATAAGTAGACAAAATAAACTTAAGGTTCTCACGGGAATTGAACCCCAACCACTTTTATGAAGCCCCAACACTGTTGGCAACAACAAGGTTGTCGGAAGTGGCCTAAACCACTACATTGTAGCAGGGTTTTTAAGAGAGACCCTGATTGAAGATAAATATGCCTATAAGTTAAAGACACCATTTGAGTATTTAGTCAAAATGTCAATCGGAACTGGTTGAATGACTTAACTCTGAGATGAATTTATAAAAACAGAAGTCTTTTTCATTTTCTAGTATTTTTTTCAGCTACCGTAATTGGAAAATAAATGTCATGAAAATGTTTTAAATGTCATTTTGTATGTTTTATGAGTAAGCTTTGTTTTTGAGTGAAAATTAAAATGAGTGATTTTATCAAAAATGCTTAAGTGTGGTGTAGAACTGTTCAGAACTGTTCCTTAAGAGGGAAGATAACCTGTATGAGGCTGGGTAGCTCAGACAGTAGATCAGCGGAACAGTATTCCAAGGGTATGGAGTTTGAGTCCTGGTAGGCTGCACAGTCTAATATACTGAAAATTGTAGCATTATATATATTCTTGAGAAATTATTTATCAAAATTTGGAAAAAAGTGGGATTTTTTTTCAATTGGGAACGTGCCTTTATAGCATGCAAAAAAAATGAATAACAAAGTTTTCAGCTTGTACTTAATCAGGTCAACTTGTACCTCAGTGACTTTTTGAAATGGTCAACTCTTACCTTGTTACTTTTTTTATTGATGAAATAAATACAGAAAGCCAAATTTATGATATATGTAGCTGATAGATTATTTGCATTGGTCAGCTTATGCTCTTGCTACTTTTAGTTTTATAGAATATAAAAAGAGAAAATTATTGTTACAAGTTTACTAACGTACGTGATGACGACGGAAATAATAGTCGGTAAGTGAAAATGTAGGTGCCTGGAGTACTTATGTCGGGAGGAAAGTGCAAATTTCTCAACGAAAAAAACTTCTGAAAAAGCAATTGTTGTATTTTCCGTCTTGGATTGCACTAGTTTGCCTGGTATTTTTTAGTCAATACACCGTTCATGATTAACCTTTTTACGGAAACTGCCGAAAAAAATGGTTCCCAGCGTTATATGAATACATGTTACAGATGCATTCGGTGAGTTTCATGTTTGCTATTGCTTTGTGCTAACTGATATCTTTAAGTGAAAATGAAAATTTGTTTTAATACATTAATAAGCATTACACATAACTGCGTGAAAAACATAAATTCCAGGCTGAATTGTGTACTTTAAATGTCTTCTGAAACACACATTCAACGTCGAAATTACCGAAATGAAAAATAATAGATGTTTAAAAGCTTATGTGTGTATTAAATGATATATAGTCACAAAGAACCACGTCAAAAGCAGTAAGAACTTATAAGCATCAACATTTCAAGGTTATACACGATCGAATAACAACCGAACATGCATTTTCCTTTTATACTGCTCATCTGTAATCTCGCGGTACTTACCGTTTGGCTAACTTTAATTAAAAAGCAAACAATAAACATTAGTAATTTTGGTAATCATTACAATATTTCATCCTTTTTCCATCACCGAATGTGTAAAATGCCATTTAAATATGTCAAGAAAATCAATCATGTGGAAAATTTATCACAGTGGGCAGCCATATTGTTGAATTACGTCATATCACTAATCTCGCGGTAAATAGGTCAAAAGGTTCTAGAACATTATATTGCAGTTAATGTTTATAGTCTGTCAACGAATCACTAATGGGAATGATCAAACATTGCTTAAAAAAGATAAATTGTTATTCAACATCAAAATTAATACTAAATGAACACTGTTTACGGAGCCACTGTCACAAAATTACTCGTCTGGGAAACGAATGCATCGTAATGGGATTTTTTTAAAGTATGGACTAAAACTTTCCAAGAAACTGCTCATGATTGCAAGTTAGAGCGTTATGTCTTCGCGGGAGAAAAATTGGTCACAAACTTTGTTTGTAAACACAGCCCATATGGCGCGACTGACATACCGCGAGATTAGTGATACCGCGAGAATAGTGATGTCGGGTATACATTAAAAATTGTATGATTTACATACATCGAGAGGCAAAAGCTGCAAAATATTTGCAACAAGCAGAGGAAATAAACTCAAAGGCACGGGGAAATGCAGATTATAATAACGAATTAAACAAAGCAATATGCAATTGTCATACAGCAGTATGCATACACTGGCGGATATCCCCTTCCATATAAAATCGGTTCACATTCGGAGGCGAAATAGTGAGACAAAATGCTTACCAAATAATTTTTCAGAGATACTGAGGTCATTTTCTATCTTTTTCTTTAAACAATTCACATCTTGCTCAAGTTTAACGCCTGTGAGACGTGTTCTTTCGTTTTTTCCTTGACTTGTCCTGTCGCAAACGTTGACAGACGCCATTCTCAATTGTTTAGTTGTTGTTGTTGGGTTTTGATAAATAGTCGTAATCGGTATGTATTCCGGACGGGCCACCTTATCTCAAATGACGAAACGGATCATCCTAAAATTAATTTTCACTCCACAATTACTGTCTATTGACTTCCATCCTAAGGTGTTTTTAAGTGTGTAATATTGAACCAATAAAATCAAATAAAATTTGCAGTCATATGTATTTTTGTTATGATATATCTGAATAAAATATCGTTCAAAATTTTACTCAGTTGATTTTTCCCCCACTTAGTCAAAAAGAAAAAAAAAATAGATACTATAACGTTTCCTAATAGATTTATATGGGATTATATTATTTTCGCACATGTTTTTTTTAATAATAGATAGAAGTCCGATACAGTCTTTATTTAAAACAACACATTTCACTTATAATGTTTCACACCTTATCGATAGTGTTTGGCACCTTGTTAAGTAGTTGTTGGTTGCTCAGTATTTACCATAGGTATAACCTATATATTCGTTACTTATAAAGATTGGGACAGCAGAGAACAAAAATAAATGGTAATATTACCTTTGGATTTATATAAGAAAAACAGAGGTTAAAACATTACCACTGTGCTATTGTCTTTATCGAACTATTTACAAAGGTCACCTGTGAGGTAGTTATTAATGTTTTCACATCTCTTTAACATCCCGACAGTTGTGAACAAACTTAAAGTGTTAAAATTTCACACCTAGATTCATAAAGATTCTTTCTGTAAAAGTCGCCGATCTCCTGTGTAAGTTGATAATTAATTGTATAATTCAGTAAACTATCGAATCGAAATTAGCTATTAATGCATTAAAGTACAGCTGAAGTGTATTTGGCAACAATAACAAATTGCGTTAGACACATCTAATTGTAATAAACTTTATTTTGGAAGCAAATAAATCACAGTTAATCAATGTCTTTAAATATTATTTTATTAATCAAATCTAATCTAAAACTTGATCCATGAGAAATATGGGCAGTTAAATTAAAATTATTCTACTAGCATTTCTATTCGAATGAAATTAAAACTTTATTTTTTATATATATGTGCCGTTTTGGCTTGATGTGTGGGCCATTTTTACTTTAAATGGGATAGCATATTTTATTTACTTTTATTAGATTTATACTACACAAATGGCAATTGTGGATTAGGATAGTCCTTTTCGTACCTGGAGATGATCCGTTTCTTCTCATAATGTGGTCCGTTTTGTCTCAAAATATGGTCCGTTTCGTCTGGTCCGTTTTGTCCCAAGGTCCGGCTTCCGGACCAGGGTCTTTCAAATAGGAAATTTGAAAGACCCTGTCCAGACACAAGGAAAAAAATCATTGGTTTCACGTACAAATATTTTTGCACGTTTAAGAAAAGTTATTTGACATCTCTAGGTAGAATGCAACAGTGCAAGATTTTTAATTAACGAATAATCATTATTTAATTTAAAGACAAATTTATCAATACTTTTTTGTTTCCAGACAGTTTGCTAAGTAAAGCAACGTTATCTATGACTAACTTAGATAGGTGTCCGAAACCGACGTCATCGGCCAGTTCACTATAGACGTATATGCCCATTCATTGTTTTACTTTTCTCTCTGTGTCTGCATTTTCCGCCAAATGATGAGGATGATGATGATGATGATGATGATTATTATTATTATATTGAAAATAACATATTAGAGTGAATTATATATGGTTTATTGCTGATATGAAATTGGTAAAATGAATACTCAAAAGTAAATACGTCTTTATCCCGCGATATAAAACGTCTACAAAAATATTTTCCGTTGAATATCTATCTTAATGGAAATCCCCCTCCACCTGCCAATGAATTAAATTACCAAATTTTGTTTAACCACTTTGCTGTAGGTGACTCGATATTAGCAACATTTGATATGAAGTAGCCAAAATAGTTAACAGCCTAACTAGTCTTATTTCATTTTCATGTATCAATGGATTAAGAATCATAACTTAAATAAGACACTATGATACTTGGTTATTTTTGTAAAACAATTAATATTAAAACATGTACTACGGTGATGATACTCTTTTAGTTCAAACTTACATATATCAGTCAATATAAGTTGTTGAACGTTCCAAATGTATTTCAATCTTTTGAACCAGTTGTGCTAAGACAGATATAATGGTAATAAATTTGTCTTCGTGAAGGTACTAAATTAAAAATCAGATTAAAGAAAAATTGTTAAATTGCAAACATAGATAAAACAGCATGTTTCTTCGTCTGAAAATTTTCGTTTTATAAAAGCAATGCTGAATTAAAATATTTTTTCACTAAACATAATATGAGATCTACGTTTTTTTACCGACATAAAATAAAGATTCTCTACGTTTTATTTGCGAACATAGACTATTCTCGGTATCCAGCTATACCCTAAGATTTTCAACACTTCTTCGTGTATTTATTATGTAGAGTGCCCGTAATGTAAATATAATGACTAAATCTATAAAATTTCTTCTCAAACGCATTCTTTACATTTTTTTTTTTTTTTTTTTTTTTTTTTTTTTTAGTGTACTGTAAGGGAAGTAACTATTGCTTGCCTGAGTCTATACCGGACAAATCATCACCGCTAAACAAACATTAAACCGGTCTAGCGCAATGTGCTTGGCGGGTTTACAAACTTCAGCAAAGTCAATATATTTCGGAAGCTTTGTACCGTCACACAGTCTCGTTACTAAGTACACACGAATGGCGGACAGGAATACATCTTTCTGATATTAATTTAAATGTCAGTCTGTTCCATTATATTGTAACTAGAGATAAAATGGGATCAGGATCAAGTAGTAACATAAAATCTATTCACATTGACCAAACTAATAAATCGTAAGTATATAGTGCATTTTCACTTAAAATTTAAAGAATAAGCAGTGCCCAGTTGTTGAGTTGAAATACAAATCACAAATGGAAATCCAATGGCGGATGGTTTTTAGCTCACCTGTCATGTAGTGACAGAGTGAGCTTTTCTGATCACCTTTTGTCCGTCGTCCGTCCGTCTGTTAACAATTAATTTGTTAACACTCTAGTGGTCACATTTTTGCCTAAGGCTTAGTCCAAATTATTAGACTTGAAAAAAGTTATTAAACGTTTTATATTTATCATTGTGACTTTTTACATTTAATATTATCAAGGCTTTTTTCAACGTCTAAACGGATTATATTAATAATGCGTAGCAGAAATCAGATTTATTAATGTAGAGAAATTCGGGTCAAAATATGTGCAATGCAAGGAAAACATATATCCTTATTTAATCAGCGAAGCAACAGTTTTAAAATCTCTCCTATAATTTGTCAGAACTCCGATTTAAATTTTCAACATTGAAGTTTAGATCCATAGTCAGCCGTATTGAAATTGTACATGTTGGTGCAGTACAATTTATGCAACGGCATTAGACGAATTTTTTTCCCCAAGCGTGATCAACAAAGTCTACATAAAATTTTACGCCCCAATGCACATATGTTTGTGTTTATTTTATTTTGTAGACAAAATACAGATATGTTAACAATGACTATGGTTAGGACTGCGATAACTATTACTCAAAGTAATAGTAGTAAAACAATAAAAAAATCTGTTTAAAATTGACTTTACTAATCAACTGTAACCCTATCCGCATTCGGATATCCTTGGTGAGCATTACACGTCCATTGCGGCCCAGTTGGATGAGTGGCAGTGGTGACAATTCGACGGACATATCTGCTATATTAGATGAGGAATTTAATTTTAATTTATTTTAGCATGTTCAATTTGCATTTATCTTTCATCGGATATTTAAAGTCTTTCAAATCATTACTGATTAAATCGTTTAAATGCATTAGATCTAAATCGACGTCTAATGTCGATTTGTAAGCTATACGTTTTTGCAGTCATCTGTTAAGACCTAACGTAACATGAAAAATGAAAAATGTAAAATATTAGATATAATGAAGGATAAATGTGAAATAGGTTACGTATAGGTCTTATTATTAGGACTAATTTTTGCCTCAATTGTCGTGAAACTTGGTCAGGATGTTTGTCTCATTAATATCTCGGATGAGTTCGAACATGGGTTATCAGGGTTGGAAAACTAGGTCATAGAGCCCAAATATAGAAAAACTTTGTTAACACTCTAGAGGCTACTTTTTCAGTCCAGATATCTTGGAAATTTGTCAGAAAGGTTCTATCAATCATTTCTAGCTCAAGTTCAAATATGGGTCATCTGGGTTCAAAAACTAGGTCACGGAGCTCAAAAATAGAAAAATCTTGTTAACACTCTAGAGGTTACATTTTCAGCCCAAATAATCTGGAAATTTGTCAGAAAGATTGCTTTGACGATTTCTAGGTCAAGTTCAAATATGGGTCATCTGGGTTCAAAAACTAGGTCACAGAGCCCAAATATTGAAAAACCTTGTTAACACTCTAGAGGTGACATTTTCAGTCCAGATAATCTGGAAATTTGTCAGGATCGTTCAAAGTTGCTTCTGTGATTTCTAGCTCAAGTTTGAATATGGGTCATCTGGGTTCAAAAACTAGGTCACAGAGCCCAAAAATAGAAACATCTTGTTAACACTCTAGAGGTTACATTTTCAGCCCAAATAATCTGGAAATTTGTCAGAAAGGTTGCCTTGAAGATTTCTAGATCAAGTTTGAATATGGGTCATCTGGGGTCACAAACTAGGTCACAGAGTCCAAATATTGAAAAACCTTGTTAACATTCTAAAGATAGCTTTTTTCAGTCCAAATAACCTGGAAATTTGTCAGAAAGCTTAATTCTATGGTTTTTAGGTCAAGTTTGAATATGGGTCATCTGGAGTCGAAACATCTAGGTCACAGAGCCTAAATATCAAAAAACTTTGTAAACACTCTAGAATAGAGATAACATTTTCAGTACAAATAACCTTGAAATTTGTCAAAGAGATTGTTTCAATAATTTCTAGGTCAAGTTTGAATATGGGTCATCTGGGGTCAATTAACTAGGTCCATAGCAACTTTGTTAAAAGCAGTCATACTCAGGTGAGCGATACAGGGCCATCATGGCCCTCTTGTTTATGTCTGGTTTTGTTGATAACAACTTGAGCTTGTTAAAAAAAGTATGTTGTGCAGATTTATCTCACAACACTTAATTTAAATCACATGAAAACAAATCATTTTCCCTTCTTCATTTACGTTATATATATATTGTTAATGATTTTTTTTTCAGTGGACTGAACAAGTTCTATAAATTTTAAACATTCAAAATGAATGATTAAGTAAGATCTTCAGTAAAATCTTGTTTTTTTTTTTTTTGTTATTATCTTCTTAGCAGTCATCATGTAAGTAGAAGGAACTTGCTTCCCTGTATAAAAAACAATCTGGTCAATGTCGATCACAATCACCTTACAAACACAAGAAACAGCAAATTCCTCATCCCACAATCAAAAACACAACATGACATGAACTCATTCTTCCAAAGGACTATACGACTCTGGAATGAATTACCGACCGAGATTAAGGCTACCCAAGCTGTGCCAGCTTTTATCAGTGGACTAAACAAGTTTTATAGATTTTAAGTATTTAAAATAAATGTGTAAGTAAGATCTTCAGTTAAATCTTGTTTTCTTTGTAATTATCTTTTATAATTTTAATGTTCCTGACACGCGCCTGCCTAGTATAGACAGTATTGGCTTTTGGCGGTAATAAGTTGGAGTTGAAGTGAAGTTATCAATATAATTTATTATGAACATTTAGCTGTGAAATAATAGTTTGGTAAACACACACACGCAAAAAAAACTTCTGGCTTCAGTCCTCCATTATGTCTCATTGTTTGATTTAAGTGGAGATACTGCCAACACAAAAGTAGCTCAGTACAGGTATTTGCTAAGTTACATCAGATCTGTTTGATTATGTGTTTTATCTCCAGCTCAGAAGGTCACAGGTTCAAATATAGTCAAGCACAAGAGATATCCTAATACAAAGATCAAGTCCAGTGTTTCTTTCCAAATTTTTGGGAACAGTTTCAGGTCAATGAAATTGGGAAATACAATTTGTGATGACAGCCATATTGGATTCATATTGAGTAATTATTAAATGAGCAACAAATATTAAAACACATGTTTTGTTAGCTTTTACAACATACTCTCTCTGTTTCTGGGCTTTAAAGTGCTCAATTATTCAGAATGGTGTCCAACTGGAAGATGAACAGTTTTGACATTTGTATTATTTTGACGTCATTTTGGGAAAAAATAGAATTTCTATCCAATAGGATAGGGTTCCTTTTCCTGACCTATCTAAAGAAAGAAAAAAAGCACTGAAGTCTCATATGCCTGCTGTGAATAAGTACCAGTTATGTTTATTATACCTAAATTTCATTTACAATGTTAATCTTCTATAGGTCACCGTGACCTAAAAGTACTGTCAGAAAAAATTTACTGTTGGAAAAATACTGTAACCCGCTACCATAGGTACTGAATGTTCGAAAATTATACTGTACCGTTCGCGCATGCGCAGTATCTATTCTTACATTTCCGTTGTAAACAGATGACAATAATGGCAAGCAACAAACGTTTTAAAGTTTTAAAAGTTGAATAAAGTTGTTCATGGTTTGAATAGTTTTTCGGTATAATAAAATAAATGTTACACGTCTGACAGGGTGACAGTAAAATTGTCAACTTTCGAAAATACTTTGCCTCGGTTGACAGTATTTCCTCAAGTTGACAATTTTACTGTCACCTTGTCAGACATGTAATATTTTTATAATGTTACCTGCTATTTTCTGTGGTAGACAGTGCTACCTGGAATGCAAGAGAAACTGAAATAAGCTTGGATAGTTGCAACAGTTTAGCTTAACCAAATAAGCATCAAAATATCTATTTTCTAAGTTGATTGACATGTCTATATCTTTGCTTACCGTAAGTTTTGACAAATCTATTTCAGTACTCTGCTTAGAATGTGATGGAGTTTAAGCAATAGTATGTATGATTGATGTAGCAAAATACTTAACTAAATCTTGATGCAATATTGTACTGTACAGTGTATATAACATAGTGACTTTTATATATAAAGTGTTAAAGCATATAAATTAACTGAAAAATTTTGCTTTTCAGACCAGAAGATTTGTCCAAAAAGAAAAATAATGTACCTTTGTCTGGCAAAGAAACTTCACATTCAGAAGTAAGTCAGTATTTTGAGTGGCTTGTTCTGTTTTTCTTTTCTATCTTAATATAAGCTGATGTAAAAGTCAGTATGAAGCATGAAGTAAGAATATTTAAATAATATTGTGAAGGTACAGGGTATATTTGGAGCAGTATGCTAGTCTTAATACTGCTTGTTAATATTGGGGATTGATTTTATAACAAACTGAATTATTTGGAGATTGCTTGACAAATGACGTTATCTGTCCATTAGTCTAAAAAGGACATTAAAATTTAATGTTTTATATACAAGCTAATACATTCATCTTTTACCTACATATTTACTATCTTGAATTATATTAAAATGTGATATCTTTTTTCAGCCTCACACAGAGGATCAAGAACAAGACAAAGATGCTGTCATTGAGACTCTGACAAAGCAATTATGTGACAGTGAAAGTCAAAGACTAGACCTGGAAGACCAGGTTGAAACACTTACTAAAGAGCTCAACACTCTTAATTCCCAAAACCTTCAGCGAGAGGGAGAACAGAAACCATGTGAAGAAACTATGCATGCTAAAGATCAGTATATCAACAAACTGGAGAAGGAGAAGAAAGAACTTGAGACTGAAGTTACTAAAATGGTAAAAAACTGTATAACTTTAGAACAGAATCTGATTTCTTTTCATCATATACCTTCTTCACACAAAATATCGACATAAGATTACTACCCAGATGTCATTCTTCATCGCTTAGAGATTAATGATTGTGTTTTCAAACTTTTAGATGACGCAAATTGGTTGTTCAAAAAAGATTTAAAGGAAAAATTACACAAAGAAGCTAATGTGGTTTTATTTATGTCTCTAGAGCTGTCCATTATAAGTGATGTAGCCAGAAATAACTGTTTAATGTGATAGTCAAAAGTGAATGACAAATTTGTATTTGTATTACAAATGCAATAAAATCACTTTATTATTGTAAAACTCACATTGACTTAAAATCCAGTGAAAATGTACATAGATGCAAACTCTTGTTTACCGGTATATAAAATTTACTTTTTTTTGTTTCAAAATTTAGAAACAGAGGCAGAGAAAAAAGCAAAAGCAATTTAACACACAGATGGCAGAATATAAACAGGAAGTGAATTTTCAGATAATGGAATTGAAGGAAGAAATCGTGAAGTTAAAATCTGAAAACAAACTTTTAGCAGGTAAATTTGAGAACTTCTTTTTCTCACAGATATATTCTGAAATTCTAAGGTTCTCTGAATGTTGTAATTGTTATTAAATTAGGAAGACTTTCTTTAAGCATAAAGAATCAAGCCTGATAATTTGTTTTTTTCAGCACTTTATTATTTAGTCTGTCATAATTCTTTTGATTTAAATTTTCCATTTAAAGAAAGGGCTAGGAGCAATTGTCTTAGAAGAATAAATATGCTGCAGTGGAACTTTTTGGAAGAAATATCATCAAATTAAGAAAAAGAAATACATTTTTTTTCTCTTTTAAGGAAATAAAAAAGGACAGGCAGGAGATTCAGCAATGAAATTTTCTTCAGAAGAAGAAGCTCCAAAACTACCTGGTGGAGAGAAGATGGCTTTGATTCTAGAACTGTCAGAGCAGGTTGCAGAGCAACAAGATAAAATTTCTAGACTGGAACACAAACTGAATGAAAAAGATCAACTTATTACTGATCTTAGAACTAAACTGAAGAACAACTCCCAGTATCTAAGTGTTCTTAGTAAATCAAAAGAAGAGAAAGATTCAGATGATAAACATTTCTCTAGTAATGAAAATAAGCATACTAGGCATAAAAATAGCAAAATTAACAATAGTGGTACATTGTGTTCAACTGGGAATCCTCCACAGAAAAATGACAGAAATCCGTATCGAAATGAGCTTGATGGTTTGTTCACAGTAGATGAAGAAAGCTCTGAAAATGAGGAAGAAAACTTATTGAAGCTTTCCTCCAATCTAAGCGGTGTTAAAGCTGATAACAGAAGGAGAATGAGTCCTGATCACCATGAAGAGAATAAAGATGCTGTTTACGACATCAGGCCAATATCAGAATCGTTTGATGATCTTGAAGCAAACAATGGTAGAGATTCTGGTTTAGGGTCAGCAGGGAAAAGAGAAGAGAAGTCTGAAAAAAAGACAGACCCTTTAAAATCTGACAAAATTACGACAGATTGGAAGGACATAACACATTCATTAGAATCAGGTTCCGGACTTTCAGACTCAGATTTTGAACAGTACGGTCCAGCTCAGAGTAAAGTCTCTAGTGCTCCACCTAAGTTACAAAATGGTTTAGGTGTAAGACAGAAAAAGAAATCAAATAGTTTACGAAGACATGCTTCTAGTAGGAAGGAGGACAGACCCCCAAGGCCTGGTATGGCATTTGTGAATACTGCTGGAACTTTGCATAAAGATGATCGTATTCTAAACAAACTTTCACCTATTATAAGCCCAGTTGAAGTTTCCTAAAGTGTCAGTGTCTTACTAAATGACCCAAAACTTGTTTGATGTCAAAAAAAACTGTTGTCATTTTTATGCTGTTTTGTGAGAATTCTGTTTTGTCTAGTTTAAGACTGTAACCCACTTATTTAAATTTTTGCAAAGCTTTATAGAAACTTCAAAACTATATATGAGTAGGTTTTGTTGATACAACAGATGATTAGCAGTAAGGGAGGTGAGTTTATGATCTCCATGCTGGCATGGTATAAGTTACAGTATTAAGCATCAAATTCTGTGATGTTTTAGCCAGAAGCCCATTTCTCTTCCAGGCATTAGAGTGTTTTATTTCCTATTTTTAATATCATGTTAGTTTGTAAGAATTATGCTCAGTTATCAGTATTACCACAATTTATGATGAATATTTAATTTACATGTTTTTATTTTATCTCTGTGTGGAGAAATGTTAGAATAAATAACAAGATATCACATCTTTCTGAACAAGTATGAGAAATTGCATGCAGAAG
This sequence comes from Cyclina sinensis, assembly GCA_012932295.1. Lineage (NCBI taxonomy): Eukaryota > Metazoa > Mollusca > Bivalvia > Venerida > Veneridae > Cyclina > Cyclina sinensis. The sequence continues at coordinate 27,308,660 of JAAONU010000017.1, forward strand.
TTGATGAACATGTCACAAGATTTTTTTTCAATTGGTAAATGAGCTAAACCACTGTCCATGATATTTGATAAAATGAGACAGTTGATTTAGGTCTTTTGCCATAAATAATGTTGTTTTAATTGTTCATATAATACCAAGTTACTGTAGTTAATGTTGGAAAGTAACATGAAGCTATCATGAACAGGGGTGTAGCTTGGCTCATATGTGAATGTGTAGACCCACCTGGTGTGTGTATGTTCATGGTGAAAGCCTGGGCTGTGTGAAAGCTTGTTTTCCTTATTATGTTTAATATTCAGTAATTTCAAGTGGCACATTTAAGCATATAACTTCAGTCCAGGAGAAGTAAGGTTCACAAAATAGTAAAAATCCCACCACAGTATTAACCACTTTAGATTTCTTTAGTTTTTGCATTTTCATATTTTTTGTTTTATGAAAATGTTATTTAAGGCCCTGTCTGCCTTGCATATTAGGAGTTTTACTGGTGATGAAGCTAGTGTAGGCTGCAAATTAGCGGGAAGTTTTAAAAATGTGCTCACTAATATAACCCTTTGATGTAAAATCAAGTGTGTTATAGTTAAAAATGAGAAGTTCTTTTCTTGTTTTATTTCTAAAGAAGCTCAAGTAGATTCATTGATTATCTTGCCCACCTTTTGAAATGCATAATATTTCATGTTTTCAGCAGGAATTCATGGATAAGGCATATTTTATCTATAAATGTTAACCTAATGCATCTTGTGAAATCTTCGTCTTGTTTTGTCATTGTCCGTGGGCTTATTCTGTTTCAGACCCACAAAACCACTACTATCTAAAACACACCTATGGGGTTCTTGGAGCAGTTCTGAAGTCTTTCTTAATACTGTCTACATGTTATACATGTAGTTATATTTTATTTTGTTTTATTATTGGATGGATTGTTTGTACAATTTTGAATAAAAGTGCTGGTTATATCTTTCTTGTGTTTAAATCCAGTAGCTTAATATCCTATAAAAATTTCATGATTTTGTGTATTTACATAGTGATGGAAATTGTAGTTTATACAGTATGTCATTTTATCACCACTTTCGATTTTTGTGTATACTGTTTTTTATTGAAAACATAAATGCATTTCTTTGCAATATCAAACTTTATTGCTGGTTGCTCACCTTTCTATTGATTTGTGTTGAGAGGTTTCATTAGTTTCATACAATTTTTAGAATCACCGTGATTGCTCCCCCCCCCCCCCCGGGATTAAGTCTCTTTGACATTGATCTTATTGAAACCTGTTGTAAGAAAATCAAATTGATTTTTTATATATTTAACAGAAATGCCATTTTATTAATACAAAATCAGGCTATTACGCCTCAAACGTTTGATGACCCAGTTAACTTTTGAATGAAACTATGTGAATGGTGGACAACTGCCAAAACATGAATACGTAGTGTTAGGATTTTAATTAAGGTGTTAATCTGACGTGTTAAACTATGGAAAGCCATCCCTGTCTTATATAGACAGAACAAACTTTGCCATGTGAAAGTAGTCATACCATGTATATAATAGAGTTTACAATGCATGAACTACATTACGATGAATTAATCGCGTCTTTTTATAGAGCCAGTCTTCTATGACACGAGCTTGTCTTAACATGATACGAACGTTGTCTGATATGAAACTAGTTAGCCTTTATAAAATATAATTTCATCCATTGTAAATAAGACTTCATGTATTACTAATTTCATTGACGAAGTTTGTTTTGTCTATATAAGACAGGAACGGCTTTCCATACCAAATCGAAACGAATCTCAATCCTGTACCGTCAAACAAGTTTATATGAACATATAAGGTACATGTATATACGGTGATCCACATCTCATGAAATAATGTGGTAGAACAGGACGCTCGATCATTCTTTTTACTCCATAATCCATCACAAAATTTTAGTTCAGGAAAATGAACAGTCAGAGTTATACTCATACCAAAAGAAGGCAAGAAACCACACGACCGCGCAGTTTGAAAATGTCAAAAGGCGCCTTTGAAAAGATGAAAAAGTTGATTTGATAGACTTCAAAACTGTACCATGTTTTATCAGGTCGTTAGTTTGTAATACTGAAAAACACTGAAATTTCAAATAATAAATATATCTTTTCGTTAAAGATGTATCATATGAGCCATTGACTCAAATTCAAATTCTTTATTTCACTCAGTATGTATGATAAACATATAGATGAGGCTACAATGACGAGTTAATGTAACAGGGCTCATGTGGAGCGCAGGGAACAACTCCTGCATAGCTTGTACACACCAATTTTCCCCTGTAATCAATGAAAGGACATTATTTACGTAGGTGTGTAATTTGTTCAAGAAATCGATCTCCCTTCTCCGCACTTGACCATTTTAATCTTTTAAGTCACTGTATAACCTAAATATATATAAGAATACATGTACTAGTTATATCTATTATGAACAGTTGTGATCCAGTTTAGTGGAATGGATTAACGCATTGATCATTTTAATGTTTTATACATCTGATCTCTTTGAATTAAAGCGGTCACTCTTGTTTTTCTGGTCACGGATTTGAAATAATAAGTCCAGTGATTCTTCTAACTTCAATCAAATAGCGCTTACTGAAGGATTTTGTTTCACGTTTTTCAGATTCTTTTTCTGAGTCTGAAAAGAAACAAAGAAGTAAACAAGTAAACAGGTGTTTACAATCATAGACAAGGTGATTATCACTTAGTAAACAACTAGGCTCTGCGTCTTTTTTGGTTTTACACTAAAACCAGTTTTAATTTTTACATTAAAATCCTTGTCTCTTTAATTTCTCTTAAAAGCTCTCAGTGCGTTTAGTTGCAAAACTTTTACGAACATACATTTCTTGTTAAAACATATATAAACTTTAACTAATGTCTTAAAAACCAATCCTTATTTCAAAATGTTAATTATCAGAAGCTACCTTCCATTCACACAGTCGTTTTTCAACCCCTACCTTTTGCCTTGCTTGTTCTTGCTGCATTTTCCGTACTGCCTGGTCATAAACTGCACGCCACATGATGTAAAGCAGTCGCTGTCGAGTCCTTATCTGAGATAATTTAAGAGAACATCCCATTGTGGAGTAAAATTCAGGATCATCAGCACTAAAGGATTTCCTGCGCGGCAATGATTTACGTCCTGTATCACGTTTTCTTGACTTGCTGTTACTTCTTTCCCTACTGTTAGATTTCCGTCTGCTTTCCGATTTCATAGAATCTCGTCTAGACGTGTTGCTGTTCTGAAAAAAAGCATCAGTAAAACAATATTATTTACCAAATTTTATTCCGTTTTGTCAACTTTAAACAGTCTTTATTTGAAAAACGTTTCTGTCTTACACAGTGTTGCGGTGGCTAAATGATAATAATAAACAATGGCTTCTTACGAAGTTATCTCAAACTGATAAAAACATGTTCTTAAATCAAAATCACACTTCGGAATACATTTTTCTCCTTAAAGCCGTCGCTTTCGTCAACCGAACCATTTTAAACTTTTGGCAAACTATAGGCAGTCAGTGCATTTAAGACTTTTTATAGGGATGGCAACGAATACCAAAATCAATACTCGAGTACTCGGTCATTTTTCCGATCGAGTACTCGGTTACTCGGATGATTTCCAATGATCTTCAAAGTTTTATCACACAATATCAACACTGTCTGCAGGCGGCATTTTGACTCTATAGAAATTTAAATATCTTATTCTAAGCAAAAGTTTTATCAAGCTATAAAAATTTAATGGTATTTTTGGATTTAAATGCGTAAAGAATAAAAGGTAGTTACTCTCCTTCATTTAGTTAAGAAAAACAAACGTTTAATCGGGTCTAATTACTACCTTTAATCTAACATTCATAATAGCAATCCGGCCCTTTGCTTTTTCAAAACAATTACCTTAAAACAAGTTTCGGCTACAAACTGTTACACAATTAAAGGTAATTAAATATCATAAGAGGCCGAAAGATGTAAGCGACACAGGTGCTCAATCCCATGCGCGTGTCAAACTGTTGATCGCCTGGTTAAATTTACTATATCATTTTCGCACCTCTGCAAGAATGTTTTGATTGCATTTATGAATATACATGCACTTCTCCGAATTTCTGAACTAATTGGATACACCAATCTTTCTAAATCGCAAAAAAAAAAAAAAAAAAATTTTTTCCGAGTAATCGAATATCAATTTTGTTAACCGATATTCGGACGTTCGATCGAGTACTCGGTTAACCGGTTACTCGTTGCCATCCCTACTTTTTATCGTTTTAGTAAATTCCATCTTAGAAAGTGTGTAGGAAACATAGTTTTTGTTATAATTCCCCGTTGATCTTGAGACAAATATGTATGGCTGATTGCTTGTCTTCTAACCGAATAACTAATTCACATAAATCTGGAGAATGTTCAATCACTTTCAATGTCGTTTATCCGACAATTCTTTGGAAATTAAGACTTTATCTATAAGAATGTGAAAACACACTAAATACTTTAAGATAACATGATATAGAAAACGAAAACGAAATCACAGTTTTTTCATGGTATTTGAACAAGCTACACCAAGTGTTCTTTTCTAATTAAGGCTGGTGGCATATACAAGATCGTTTGTCTGAAACCAAACATCATATCAAAATAATGATATCTGTGAGGAATACAAAAAGATGATTGCCATTTTACATCTACCAGACCAGATTGCCATTTTACATCTACCAGACCATATTTATCAATTTTTAACAATTGCAATATCTGTGTACGTTTTATCACAGGTGCTCGGCGCGTTGATTGGTCAGTAAACTGAAGTTTTTTTCATCTAAAATAGGTTTAACTATTTATTATTTGACTGTCATACAATCAAAGAGTGCCAGCGGTCAGATCTCTGACGAGTAACGTTTTCGGCCTGTTTGCCGTTTAATATTTATCAGACAGTAAAAACACTTGGGATGACAGTTCGATTTTCATAGAGAGTGGTCAATTCTGTACAGATTGGTGTATTATAGTGTAAAATTGGAGGAAAATTGACGTGACAATGATCGGTTAACTATGTTGACTGTAGTATTTGGTGAAATGAGTTGTATACCTTTACTCTATTATATATGTACCATATAATTTTTTTTTTATTTTTTTTTGGAAGAGAAGAAAATTGTATGACAGTCATATAATAAATAGTTAAACCTATTTTAGATGAAAAAAACTTCAGTTTACTGACCAATCAACGCGCCGAGCACCTGTGCGTTTTATCGGCGTGCTGAAGAATGAAGGGAAGTAACTGCGAATGGCATAATCATTATCAAAGTTCAGTAAACTATACTCACATTGCTTGTACTGCGTTTTCTCGATTGTCTCCCGTTCTCAATTACATTCATTCGCACAACGGCGGTGGACACGCCTGAATCAAGTCTGTATTGCTTTACTGTGCTAGCCCGGGACTGTACCTTAGACAATCTGCCGGCGTCCAATTCAAGTTCTCTTGTGTATTCGTCATCTGTATATCTAACGTTTGATGAGTCGTCTTCAACACCATTTTTGTAGTCATCTGGATTAGGCTCAGTCAATGTGCCTGCTATTGAGTTCAATGATTTATTGTCCTCTGCCTTTTCCTCATCATCAACGGCATGTTTTTTTTCAACGTTTTCTTCTTCATTTTCAGTTTCATGTGTGTTTTCCGGTTCATCATCACTTCTCTCTTTTTCTTCTGCTGTCATTTCTCCGTCCTCCTTATCCTCTTTGTCTTTCTCTACCTCTTTTTCTTCTTTATTTTCTTCATCACTTTCTTCATCATTTGCTTCATTATTTTCTTCATCCCCCGGTTCATCGCCTTCTTTGATCACCGACATTTTATCATCGATTCCTTCCATTATTTTTCTTGCAATTGCTGCTACCCGACATTTAGATGATAAAGGTCTTTGCGGTTGTTCTTCTTGTTCCTCGGTGCTGTTTTCAGTTTTGCTCTGCGCATCTGAGTCAGATTGTTCCTCGTTTGGTTCTGTTGTATTGTCTTCTGCTGCCACAATTTCGTCAGTCAGTTCTCTACTTAGTTCCTCTGTAGTCTTAATTTAACAATAGTAGTAGTAATTAATATGCCAAGAAATAAAAGCATCTCATCTCCTTCAGGATAGTTTCAATACTAACTTTGAAAAGATAGTTTGTGTCAATATGAATTAAGCATAATGGACGTGTTCACAGAATCATGCTTACTTCTGTTTAGATGTGTACATTCTAATAAAGTTATAGTGTTATTTTAAAACTTAGATTCAAACTTTGCTGCGTAATTATTGACGTACATTACTAAATGTATATAGAATCTGAAATTATGAAAGATACAACATTTTGAATAGTGGATAAATTTGTTGACAAACTGTTGGATACTGCTCCACATTGACAGAATTCTCTCATACTACATAAAATATAAAACAAAATGTGATAGTTATACTTACAAGCTGTACTTGCGGAAATTCATGGCTGAAGTCTCTTACAATTCCAACTAGATCTGCGAGAGATAAAAAGAGGCATGTAAAAGGCATGTACTAGAAATTGAATTTTGATAGTTTATTTCTATGCAGTGATTACAAGTGTGAAGGTCACAAATGGAATATGTTAATCTGGTTATACTGGATCGAGACAATATTTTTGACATTTTTGTTTATATATCTGTTCCGTCCACTCTAATGTATCTCCCCAGTTTTGTACATACATGAATGTTATTCTAAATACGGCCGACAATAAAATAGGTTTTCAGGAAAGAAAGAATACTTACTGTTGTAAGAAATTTCACCCTTCCCAGTCGGATCCACAACATCTATCATTTCTCTAATTTCTTTGTCTGAAAATTCCAGATCTAATTCTTTCACAAGGCTACGCAACTTTGCCGAGGTTACACGGCCATTTTCGTCAGCAAGAACATTAAAAACGTCTTTCAAAGCAACGCCTTCTCCTGGTTTATCATCAGTGGTTTCAGCATCTTTGGATCCGGTAGCCTTTTTTGCTTTCTTTTTTGTACTCTCCGGAAGTTTACCGTAAGGACTGTTTTTCAAAGTTTTTCCTGCAGAATTTGCATAAGGGTTACTCGATTTTGTTTGTCCCTTTAACGCCATCTTTTTACTCTATTCGCCAGTTAAAGCTTCAGCAGTAAATCTGTCATATTCTGTTCTGAATTGACTCATATCCTATAACATTTGTACGAAACATCACAATACATTATATGACCCACTTTTGTATAACAATCATTAACACTTACTTAACATGATTTCAGTTTTTATATAAATGTTAATCTATTGGTGTAAAGAATTAGACGGTTTTTGATGGATTAACCTAATGATAAAATAAAATATAATAGTATTGACCTTTTTTCGATTCCAGCCTGGTCGCAAAATGCCGCATACCGTATTTCATTGTTTGCTTTTAATAAGTATTACTAATGTCAAGAAACACTTAATCTTTTCTCCTAAAACAACGCCATAGGTCATCGCAATGGTTAAAAAAAAAAGAAATCTAAAAATGGAATTTCAACTTACTATATCATGTGCTTCGTTATCAAAGATTTATTTTATCTCAATATATTTCTAGACGATAAATTGAATGGACTCTGACTGGAAAGCTTTGTTCCTCAGTTTGGAAATTTGCTACGCTGAACGAGTAAGCCATAAATATAAACTGTGGGTGGCATGAATGACACGTTATTAATGTTACAAAACTTTTCACAACCCATCTATCATTGACGCCAGTAGTATTAATAATATAAATATATATCTTAAATTTGAACTCGCATTCAAATAACTCAGAATACTTCTAGTCCGTTTTTCGTTTTGCATCCTATACTACATGTATTTATTCGCAAAGCCAGTTTCAAGAGATGTGGTGACGATTAATTCTATGATATCGAAGATTCCTATAGATGTGGGGACGATTAATTATACGATATCGAAGATACCTGGAGATGTGGGGACGATTAATTCTACGATACAGAAGATACCTGGAGATGTGGGGACGATTAATTCTACGATACAGAAGATTCCTGGTGATGTGGTGACGATTAATTCTACGATATCGAAGATTCCTGGTGATGTGGTGACGATTAATTCTACGACATCGAAGATACCTAAAGATGTGGTGACAGTTAGTTCTAAAACATCGAAGATACCTAAAAAGATGTGGTGACGATCGAAGATTCCTGGTGATGTGGTGGCGATTAATTCTACGATATCAAAGATTCCTTGTGATGTGGTGACTATTAATTATACGATATGGTGACGATTAATTCTACGATATCGAGGATTCCTGGTGATGTGGTGACGATTAATTCTACGATATCGAAGATTCCTGGTGATGTGGTGACGATTAATTCTACGATATCGAAGATTCCTGGTGATGTGGTGACGATTAATTCTACGATATCGAGGATTCCTGGTGATGTGGTGACGATTAATTCTACGATATCGAGGATTCCTGGTGATGTGGTGAGGATTATTTCTACGATATTGAAAATTCCTGGTGATATAGAGACGATTAATTCTACGATATCGAAAATTCCTGGAGATATTGTGACGATACTGGAGACTTTATAATTTTAAGGCAGTATTTCTAGTGAGTCTAAAAATTATACAGGGCCGGATCCAGAAATTTTTGACTGGGGGGGCTTGGGGGAAGGTACGGAAGGGGGTGACCCCCTTCTGTAGGGGGGGGGGTTTGGGGGGCCTCCCCCAAGAAAATTTTCTAAAAAGGTGGACTAAATGGCTCATTTTGGTGCATATTAGGCATAAAAATATAATGAAATTCGTGTAAGAAATTAAAAGAAATATACTGGTATTTTTTTAAATGTTCAACTAAAGCAAAAAACATATGACAAGTTTTAACTTTTTTTATTTTATATTTATAAAGTCCTCTGAAACAAATAATTTATCAATAAATTAATTTTCATAACAAATAACAACGTCATCACATTATCAGGGCCGGATCCAAAAATTTCTGACGGGGTGGGGGGCTTTTAGGAAGGTACGGAAGGGGGGGAGACACCCTTCCGTGGGGGGGGGGGGGGGTTGGGAGGCCTCCCCCAAGAAAATTTTATAAAAAGGTTGAGTAAATGGCTCATTTTGGTGCATTTAAAGCATAAAAATTTAATGAAATTTGTGTGAGAATTTAAAAGGAATATACTGGTATTCTTTAAAATGTTCAACTAAAGCAAAAAACAAAATACGGTATGGCAAGTTTTAACTTTTTTTTATTTTTTTATTTATAAAGTCCTGTGAAACAAATAATTTATCAGTATATTAACTGGCAAATAACAATGTCATCACAATATCATCAGGCAACTGATCATGATCAACAGACGCTCATTTAACAACTTTATCAAATACGTCAAGGTTAATAGACGCTTGAAAACTATACATCGTGATCAGTCTGGAGAACTCATTGTTTAATATACACGGCTATAAAGTTGCGAACTCGTTATCAGTTGTTACGCAATATTGCATGACCGTTGCAAATTGAAAGGTTGATTGTGTTTCTGTTACGTGGTGAAAAGAGCTGAAAAAATGTTTGAGAGTCTTTAAAAATAAGCCCTTTTATTTTTTTACGAACGGACCAGCTGGGGGGGCTTGGGCCCCATAAGCCCCCCCGGTAAATCCGTGCCTGATTATACACCAGATACCCGGAGAGTAGTCAATGCCAAGAGGCTCCAAGTTTGTAACCTAGTACCCGATAAACTAAGTTAAGAACAAAAACCCAGATCAGAATAGCACACAAGACGGCTTCACGTGCATTGTTTATGACATATCTTTTGGAAATTTTTATGCGTGCTATTTTATATGTTTAAATGGTGGTATTTTAAACTTATTAGTGCGCTTTGGTCTGATTTTATTTACAGGAATTTGGTCTTTCCTTGCAGGAAAGACTGACAGTCAGGACAGCTATCGTAGAGCAAGAATTTTGAATTGGAAAGTATATACGCGTCAGTATACTCGATAGAGCATTCAGTTGTAGGAGTTGTAAAGGGAGGTAAATGTTGGGAGCATATTTTGACGATTCGATTGATTTAAGACATTTACGTACATAAGCTGATTTTTTTTTACACCAGCAGACAATTTACGGATATTTATTTACGCCAAAAAGAAGCAACAGCTATCTCATAGAGTTTAATTTGCCTGGATGAAATTAAGTTTGTCAAAAAATAAGAAAAGGTTCAATGCGCTCAAAGTATGTGGGAGTTTTTAATGCAACAATGCAAAGGATTGACTTAATGCAGGTCTCAGTTTACTAGCATTACATAGTATACACATTGTCAAACAATGGGTTTAAGTGAAAATTGAACTTAGGCACACAAAGAAATGTATCAGGGGAAAATGACGCACGTTGTAAAACAAAACATTAAAAAATAAGAAATAAGATTAAAAAAAAAAACAAGAGCACTGCTGGCGGAGCATTATATGCCCGAAGGGTGTTTTTTTAAGTATGATGCATTTGTGATATAAGGGAGGAAACCTTAGGCTTTAATATTAAATGATTTGCTTTAAATTTTGAATTTTTTTACCTTTGACCTACTGACCCTAAAATCAATGTGGGTCATTCACTCAATGTGCTACCTTCTTCCAAGTGTTTATTCCTAAGAAAATACCCCTTTCGACCAACACAAATTTCTGTTTTTATAACAAAATAAGAAATATTTAAATACATAAACAACAGACGATGTTCACAAATAAAAAAAAACTTACAATTATAAAAAACGCATACAGCTGGCACAGGTTTAACAAAAATAAAAAAAAAATGAATATGAATTAAATTAAAATTTGAAATTAACATAGTTAGAGGTACACCATTATTTTTTTTATATTTAAAGGCTGTATAGTTTGTCTAAAATAGTCACATCTAACACTTGATTTCAAGGAGTCCATATCGTTTGTTTGCCCTGTTTAAAGTCCCTATCTTTCATTTTACAAGGAGAATGTCAGAAAATTTATCTGCGTTTTTTGTTGATATCTCCGGGCTAAAAGTCAACATTAGGCAATATCTTAACTATTTTGAAGTGATTTTCACAGTTAACTATTGCTCATAACTACCTGTTACTTATTTTAATGTGACACCATCATAAGGTCATTTAAATTTCCCACTCAGTTAAAGAAGGGAACCAATTCAATCATAATGAAATGAGTAACCTCTTCAAAAACAGAATCAAAACGCCTGATACAGCTACAAGAATTTGTTTTCATGTTAGAGTTTTATATTTGTTCAAGGAATAACTTTATCACATCTTCTAATATACGATCACCTCTTTCGGCGCGAGTCTCTGTCGTCGAGAAGTTCCATGCTCATATATATATATTGACTTATGAAAAACATGTACTAAATATAAGAAAATTTGTATTTTATCTACACTTACTTTATTTTCATGGGACTAAAAACAAACTAAATTGACCCCTTCTACACACTAGCTCACTATGTGGGGATTTTTTTGCTTCTTTCATTGTCTTCTCTTTTATTGCAGATGATATTACATTGCAGTTTGTGGGGACTGGGGAAATACCGAAATGTAAGTACATTTGAAAAGAATGAACCATTATTGCTTTTAAATAGCACAAGTGTACTTACACATACAGTCAAATAAAAAAGAAACGACACAAAGATTATCGTATGATATATCTTACATTTTAATTAAATACTTTAAAAGCCGGTATGCACAAACATCTTTAAATTTCATTGAAACCAATTTTTCAGTCATGTCCTGCCCTGTCTTGTCCTGACCTGTTTTGTGTCCTGCCATGCTCTGCTTGTCCTGATACATTCTTTCTGTTCTTTTCTAATCTGTTCTATTCTGTTCTGTTCTACTATTGCTGTTCTATCCACTGCATGTGCTGGGTTAAGTTGAATAAGGGCATTGGGTTGTTTCAAGATTCTAGGTGTCTTTTATGAACTGATACAGAGGCAGTTAAAACAACAACAACAACAACAACAACAACAACAACAAAATAATACCCAATCTTGACTTAGAACTGTAGAACAACAATAACTTCATGTCACTTGTCTACATATCAATTATTCTTCAAATGAAAATTTAGGGGATTATTTATTCAAATAAATCACGTTTTCATCTATGTACCAATTTTTTTCTGAACCAGTATATTGACGTATCGGGTCATTTTAACCATAGAATATTAAATATAGGGGATTTAAACCTGATAAAATTGAAAACAGTAGAACTTCCTCGTTAGAATCGCTAACCATGATATAAACTTCGATAAAACTGTATGAGAAATCAGTGTCTTAAGCTATACAATAGATAGCGCATACTTGATTGTAAAAAAGAATCAATATTTTGGAGATAACAAACAAGCATTTAGTAGTGTGTCAATTTACAAACTATTTATTTAATTGTGCGTGGTGTATTGTTTAACAATATAAAAAAAACAATTCAGCAATGTATCTTAGCGTGAATTGATGGATATTTGTTTACTATCGCGTTTAAACTTTCGGAGGAAAAATAAAACAAAATAAAACGGTGAATTCATAACTATTACATTAGGGCAAGTAAACTAAAGAATGTCCGATAACAGTTTGACCCGGTCAGCTAGAAGCCGGAAGTATTGTGAAGGTTGGCTCGAACACAAGGCCCACAGACCGGTATGTATTATTTTATTAGATCTATTTCTCTAGTTATTATTGTGGTTTACTTTTACCCTTTAATTTGCTTATTTTGTGTTTTTGTCGATAGTTTATGTAATGTCGTTTTTCTGCTTTTAGCTTCTGAATTATTGTCTCAAGTAAACTAATAACGAAAACGAATAACATGGCACAGTAAACTATTATTTTAAGCTATCATTTTAACTGTTAGATGACGAGGTTATTGCACGAGAGACAAAGAAATTAACGTAAGAAACTTTCTTCATAAGTTATATAATAAAATTATATAAAGAAAAAAGGAAAATTATTCACTGAAAGATTCACCTGAGTCATAATTTTATTTCTTGATTTATGCGTTAAAACCGAACAAAATAAGCTATGTAATTATACAAATGTACATGGAAATATATTTATTTATAAAGTCACTCAAGCATCAATTTTACATATCTTTACGAATATGCATTTCATCTGTTTTTCTGTGAAATTTACTATTTCATAATATACAATTCTTTTTATCTCCGCTTTCTGATTTTCTTTTTAGTTTCATCTTAACCTACAATTACACTTATTAACACAAACAAACAAAATGAAGACATTACAATGTAACATATAGCTTACTTTAATAAAGAGGAACATGCCAGTACATTTATGTAACAATATGCAGAAAATACATCGAGTGAAAGTAACACCTCATTTAAATTTTATCTTATTAAATAAGGACTCTGATATCTATCTCTCGATAAACATTTACACTTTCGAAAACTTATCATTATTGTATTTACATATACGCTTTTTGACAAATTAGTTAAACCCGAAATGACAGCTACAGTTACCTGATGATAATTTGGTAGAAACGTAACCATATGGGAGAATACAGAGACTTTTAAACAGACAGTAAATTGTAAACATAAACAGACATTTTAAATGTTTATATCTATTTAATAAAAAAAACTGCTAATTTTGCTTTAATACACATTAAAGGATTTTATATCTTGAGAATTTATACTTATAAGTGTCACATTACAATGACTGAACTGTAGATGACTGTAGCTTCGTTAGTGTCATACATGGAGCGGAACGTTTTAAGATGCAAATAAGACGCCTGCTGTATTTGTCAAAAAAGTTTAAGGTGTTTCAAATTAAGTTTTACCCATCTCTAAATGTCTTTTGGACCATATATGAGTCATAAAAGTAAACATTTAAGTTTTGAATAAAGTCGGTCGTGTCCAGTGTTTGGTCACAATCCGAACTTCAGGCTACTACCAGATTGCTTTAAGAGTTTTCTTTCATTTTCTGTCTTTTCTTTCTTTTTTTCCCTTGTATCCGCTTCAATAATGTCATGCATTAATCAACATTTATCAAAACAACTTTCCTCTTTTTTTTGTATTTGCATTCCTGTATAAACATAAACTAACGACCCATGCAACGTGGCTGAATACTTCTTCATAGAGCAAAACTAAAGTGTGTTGTTGTTGTCAATGTTGTTGGCTGGTTCAAGTATGTTTTTAGGATGTTGTCAATACTAAGATCTCTCTGCAATACAACACTTTTGACCCTTGATCAAATGAACTATTAGAGCTGTTGATAACATCAATCTTTTGGAACTGTTTGAAAAATTTATGCCAATTAATTACATCCTTGTTTTAGAAAACTTGCTATTTTGATAACAAACTTGTTATGATGTAGATCTTAAACTTTGCAAACACTCTTCATAAACATATCAATTTGATATTTGAACTTTAGATAACCAGGTACGTTTGTATAGCAGTTCAATGTTAGTCCTCAATATGATATTGTGATATGCGTATTTTGAATTCATTAAATTGTTGATAAATATTTTCCCAACACGCATGCTCCAAGACACTAATATCTAAGAAAGACTGTGTCCTTTTCGTTGATTCAGTATTATACAAAACTCTGTTAGTGAAGCGCATTTAAGCTGTCCAAATGGATAGTTGTGATGCCTAATGAGATCGTATCTCTCTTATTGGCTGTAAATAGATGTGGGAAACATAGCTTGACATTCCTAGAGTGAGACTAGCCGTTACACTGCGAAGTCATGTTAAATAATCATGGTAACAAATTGTACCCCTTTTGTTAAGGCCTTAATAGAAAACTGATATCATTTCAATTTAGCAACATTTCATAGGAGTGGATCAGTGGTCCAGTGGTCCAGTGGTCCCGAGATCGATCCCCCGCTCCTCCACTAATATTAATAATTGTCTGTCAGATTAGATGTTAAACTGAGGACCCATGTATCAGTGCTGTACAATGAGCATACACATGAACCAGAGTTGTCTCTGGAATTGGATGCTTTCTGTATTTTGCACATCCCCCTCCCCCCCGCACACAACATAATATAACTTCATTGGAAGGGGCGTGGGTCATATGGGAAACCGGTTTTAACGACAATAAACTCAAATGGAAAGCAACATTTCATATCAAGTCTTTTTTAAAAATAGATCGGATAGATACACCATAACGTGAAACTTGTAAACATGACTTGTTTCTAGTGATTCTGATAACAGTCCGTTTCCGTGACTTAGTGGTAATGCGTCCGCTTAGGTAACGGGAGATCAAAGGTTTCGAGTCCCCTCAGGGCTCTGTCCTAACGAGACCAGCTAGGAAGTAAATGGTTACCAATTGCAAGTCCGCCTGGCGCCTGGCATATAGGATAACGAATCGGAGAATGTGTGCACAATAGTAGAGGTGTCTCATCAGACTAGGAGGCTTGCCAAATTAGCCATTACGACATTATAATAAACAAGCAATTTATATTTAGTAGATCTGTTGAAACAGGTTAGATAAACGAAGCTAAGAGAATATACCTAAACCCTCTGACAAATTTATCATCGCGATGATTATTTGTACACGATGGATAATGTACTGCATTGCATTTTACTGATTTTATTCTTTCAAGGATAGTGTAACCTTCTTTGTGACCCACGCAGAATCATATACAGAAGCCAGCTGGGTATTTCCCTACGAAGAAGCGGATTCTATATGTAGACAAAATTTATGTTTATAAAATTCAAAGTAAACGTAAGAGATAGTGTTGACCTATGTCGAAAATCATTCCGATTGTTCTTAACTTCCTGGTCTATTTCTGATCGATACAAATTTATTGGTTGGCGATTTAATTAAAAAAAACGAGCCGCGGTTGAATGCCATTGAAATGGTAATTTATATGATTTAACTTCGTGATTTACCTCCTACTGCTCTTCCTTATTTTTGCGATTTTTAAATTTAAATTTTGCATAAACAGGTTCTGTAGTTGGAAAAGTGCTTTATGTTTTTCTTTTATAAAAAGTTATCGGGATATACATAAATTTGAATTTAAAACTCAAATTTGTTCTCTTGCCAAACGTTTTATGCTTATCCATATTTTGAGAAAAGGTGATTAATTTTTGGACTAACTTGTTGTCACAACTTGTAGATTTTTAGATAACCAGTTGACCTTGACCTTGACCTTGACCTAATCTTTTCATATCCTTTACTTGACCGAAATAGCGCTCGGTTCTGGGACATTTTCTTGAGGATTTAGATTTTTTGATACTTTTCACTTTCTTAGTACCTAATGTTGTTTTCTCCTTAATTAAAAGCGTAAAAAGTCCCAATAGATGTTAAAAAATGTGAATGTGTCAAAAAAGTGAATGAGCGAGACTTGAATATTCTGTTATATATTATGTACATGCTATAATACGAGCTAAGATAAAAACAGCGGCATGTCTGCAAAATTAATGACACATTTACCGCCTCAAATTACGTAAAATGTAAAATACACACAATATTTACATAGTTTGACATTAATCTGGCATAAAGCCGCACAACCAGGTTGCTTATGTTCCACCCGTAACAAATAAACAATAACTTAAGACAGTATTTGATATTCGGTTCAATTTTACAACTATCAAACCTTTTCTTCAGGAAGTCATAAAAATGTTTTGACTTGGCGTGTGTCCATGGGTTATGAATAAGAATGATATTAAATGAAGTCTCAAACTTATCAGGCTGGAAAAATAAATCAACAATTCTTCACTTTGCTGTAATAAAGAAAATAATCAAAGCGCTGCAAGCTCTGGGGTATTCACTGCTGAACTGGCTAGTCAACATTATGCTGTCTTGGGATGGGCCTCACCTTAGACTACTATATATTGGAACAGCCTGATATTTTGCATAAAAATACATGGAACATAATAAGATTATCTGTGTAAGTATTAGATGGTCAATTGAAAACAATATTTATATATAGCAATAATAGACAGCAAGCAATAATAGACAGCATTTAAAGTTCTATTGTTTATCAACATGATGAAACAGTCAGAAACACCTAATACACAAGAGCCACCACAAGCGGGAACCACACTCCACTTTTTCCTATTTCCAAAGGCAATCACATCAGAGGAAGCAGATTGTGGTGAAGGCATTTCCAATGAAACATAATTTGGAAATATTATTATACATAACAAAGTTATGGCCAGTTTTAGCAACATTCAGGAATTAGACCTTAAAGATCAAGGTCAAGTTCAGTTTAACTTTCTTTGGAGGTATTGTCTAGAAGGTATGATGTCCAAGCATGAAGACACTACATCCATTATCAACAGAGTTATAGCCAAGTTAAGCAATGCCAAAGCCATTTAAAGGTCATGGTAATACTTGAATTGTTCAACACGTTTGTTTTATGCTCAGTGTTGTTTTGTCCCTGTATGAATCAAATTCATCCATAAATAACAAAAATTTCGCTATTTTAGCGAAATTCAATAATTTGTCGAGGTCATTTTAAGGTTAAGGTCATACCTGAATAATTTAACATGTAGGTTTAGTCATGAGCATGTTTTGTCCAAGTATTAATAAAACACTAAAAATGATATTTTGGCCAATATAAGCAAAATTCAATAATTTGACCTTGAAAGTCAAGGTCATTTGAAGGTCAAGGTCACACTTGAATATTCAATGTGTCAGTTTTGACATAAGTGTTGTTTTGTCTTGGTTTAAATCAAATCACCATAAAAAAAACACAAATTTTAAGCAAAATTCAATAACTTGACCTGAAATGTCAAGGTCATCTAAAGGTCAAAGTCATACTTAAAAAAAATTAAAATGTCAGTTTTGTTGTTTTATCAAAGTATGAATCAAATCCATAAATAAACAACAGTTATTACAATTTAAGCAAAATACAATAATGGGATCTTGACTGTCATACCTGAATTATTCAATTGTCAGTTTTGTCAAGAGAGTTGTTTTGTCGAAGTATGAATCAAATGTAACCAAAACGTACACAGTTATGACCAATTTTAGCAAAATTCAATAATATGATCTAGCTAGTCAAGGTCATTTCTAAGGTCAAGGTCAAACTTTAATCAAAATGTCAGATTTGTCAAAAGTATTCTTTTGTCCAGATATGAATCAAATCCATAAATAAATGACAAAGTAATGACAATTTTTAGAAAAATTAAAACGTCTGACCTTGACAGTCAAGGTCATTTTTTGGTCATGGTCACACTTGAGTTATTCAACAGGTTTGTTTTGTCGTAAGTGTTGTTTTGTCCTAGTATAAATCATTCCAACAATAAATACAAACAAAATAATGGCAAATTGTAACAAAATTCAATAATTTGACCTTGAAGGTCAAGGTCATTTAAGGTGAAGTTGATACATGAAAGAACCATAATTTCAGATTTTGTCATAAGTGTTGTTTTGTCAAATATGAATCGAATCCATAAATAAATACAAAAGTTATGAAAATTTGAGCAAAATTCAATTATTTCAACTTGACGGTCATGGTCATTTACAAGGTAAATGTTATACTTGAATAATTTTTCATGTCCGCATTGTCATAAGTGTTGTTTGTATTATTAACATCCAACCACAAATAAGAAAGTTATGGCCAGGTTAAGCAAATTCAATATTTTGACCTTGACTGACCTTCATTTAAAGGTCAGGGTCATATCTGAAAGAATCCAAATGTTGGATTTGTCATAAGTGTTGTTTTGGCCAAGTATGAATCAAATCCATAAATAAATGAGAAAGGTATGACAATTTAACCAAATTCAATCATCTGACCTTTACAGTCAAGGTCATTTTTAGGTAATGGTCATTTTGAGTCTGGTCCACTTAAAGATCTTGTTTAAAGTGTTGTTGTGTCCAAGTATGAAGACAATCCACCTTTTAATAATTAAGTTATGGCCAATTGTATGTTTTTTTTGCCAAAATTTTGACCTTGAATTTGAAGGTCATTTAAAAGCCAAGGTCAAGTTTAGTCTGGTCAACTTGAAGTTCTTGTCCAAAGGGTGGATGTGTCCAAGTATGAAGATAATCCATCAAGGAATAAAAAAATATGATCAATGTTAAAGTTTTCGGACAGCAACGGCAACGACACCATGACTATAACAATAACTCGATTTTTTTTAAAAGTTGAGCTAATAAGCACACCCTTACATAATAATTGCAGCAATGTTTATCAAAGAAACAAAAGACATCTCAAATCTCTCTTATGCAAACTGTTTTCAAAAAAAGAATAATAATAATGGTAAGGCAGCTAAAAAGCAAAGAAGGGTGCCATGATGGCACAGCAATGCTTTCTGAGTGTATAAAAATGCAATATAAACATACTAAAAGTTGATATATAGATATTAATGATCTATTTAAATCCCCAGAGGCATAATATTTCTATGACTAACCATTAAAATAAAAAAAATCACAAAAGAAAAATTATGGACTGTACTGAAGAAAATGTTCTGTATGTTTTAGTTTGTAACAGCTGTAATTTATTCTATATAGGAAATACTGGAAATATATTAAGAAACAGAAGAACAGTCAATGAACAGCATATAAGTAGCTAATCAACAAGGCACTCCACAGAGACAAAATAACTTAACAAGCTCACTTGTGCAGATGAAATCATCAAGTACAGTCATTGCAATGTACTGTAAAAGAACAGCATGTTTGTTAGTTTTAGTGCCGCATAAGAAAATGAATGTACAATAGTTTTAAGCACATTTAAAGAAAAAAAGCATGAAGTGAAAAAAATTAATCAAAAGGATGATCAATAGCTGAAGAACACATAGTTTAAGGACTTTAAGAATGACGCTACTATTACCATAAACTTTGCAACATTACTTTTATGTAAATTGCACAATTTGAAAACCATTTTAGTATTTTCTGATGTTACAAAAAGTGCAGATGTCTAGTCTTTTAATTTATAGTGAAATACCTATTTATGAGGTATGACTAAGAAAAAGAATGGTAAAATTTCTACACTGTAGCAATTTATATTAAACATCTATTTTTTAAATATTTTTATTTTTTTTTATTTTGCATGTGTATGTGTACTGTCAACATGGTTGAGGTCCACTAGACATGGGTACACACCAGATTTGAGACCTTTGTGCTTAGCAGTTTTGGACAAGAAGATTTTTTTAAAGGTCATGTGACACGACTATAGCAACTTTAGCTATTCAAAATAATCATAATGTTCTGATTTAAATGGTTTAATTACAAAATTATGAAAACATTGCTTTTGATAAGAAAAAACGTGTTTTGATGAATGGCTGTTTTCCTTTTGACATCGGTAGTTTCCACCGCAATTTTTGGCTGTGATGTATATTTATCCTTACTGTAAGAGGCAGTAGTGCAGTATTACTCTGCTCATAACGAATCCTTTTTTAAATGCAAAAATAACACTAAACCACAAGAAACACAATTAAGGTGCACATATTAAAATAACATGTTATAAATTGTGAATTAAAAAAAATTAATAACTTCTCGATTTTTTATAACTAAATTCAAACTGTGTGCTGGGAAATCGGGCTGTACTTTTACCTTAGCAGAGAATTTGATTAATAAATATTCCACTTTCTTCCAAGTTGTAGTTCTACATAAACTAATTCCTCCATGTTTTTAAAGGTTGTATAGCACTTTTTTTCACTTGAACATTACGTCATAAACTAATTCTTTGTTATTTAAGTGAAGTAAAATTGAAGTGACTTTAGGTGTTATACCTTATGTGTAAAAATTTGTTTCACTTGAATAGAAATCCTATATTTTTTGACGTTGGGATATTGTTTGAAAAATAATAATATAACATCTCCATCAAGCAGAACTTCAATGAAATGTCAAAGATCGATAAATCATGCCTTATACTGTGGAATTTATGCTTATATTAACCTACCCTAATGGGACCCTTGTATATTCTGCATAGCTGTCAAAACAAGCCATTAACTTTTTTTATGACCCAATCAATATTAAAGTTGAGACAATTAGCAAAAATTGTATGGCAAGTGATCTTACGAATTGATTGAATGAGTCTGCAAAGTTTTTTCATCTTTCACAGAGTGGTTAAGGAGAAGTTTTTTAAAGTAAATATTTGATGACAATCAATGCACAACGAACACAGGGCGAAAACAAAAGTTCACCTTAAGCACATAGTGCTCAGGTGAGCTAAAAAAATCAAGTACATTTATAAGAAATGAAGAGTGCACCCGTTAGCAGTGCAATATACACCCACAATAGTTGCCTGTAACAACTTCTTTAAAATTTTCTTCAAGACTGAAGTTTTATAGGCACCTTTATATATTTTATATAAAAAAAGAGAGCACATTTCAAGAAACTTCACTGTTTTATGCCACCACTTTGCGAGGGAGAGAGGTGGGTGGGCATATATAGTTTTTACCTGATTTCAAAGTTACTTGGAATCTCTCTAGGTTCTACTTAAACTTAAGGTCAACAGTCTTTTAAGAATGTTGTTCATTAAATCAAAGTTAAGATCAATGTTCCATGATACATGTAGGTTTTCAACACAGCAGGGGCAGCCTCACGCTTGAAAGTAACTTTGCCCATTCCAGTATTATCCTCAACCACTCAGTTCTTCATGGTGACTTTTCTGGCTCCAACTTGTACTGACCCAAATTCTTCTTCCTGGAAAAAAAATCACCGATAATCTACAGATCAGTAATGTGTTCTATGAGTGCACAGGTAGTACTGATATGGAAGTACCCAAATATAAATGACTTGAAAAACATTTTATTGTATGTCAAAGTGCAGTACAAGCCTTGTGACATCCCACTACAGTATCAAAAGGTATTAAAACAAGAGGACCATGATGGGCCTATATCGCTAACCTGGGTATGAATCCTTTTAACAAAGTTGTTACAGACCTGGTTTATTGTC
Organism: Cyclina sinensis; assembly: GCA_012932295.1. Classification (NCBI taxonomy): domain Eukaryota; kingdom Metazoa; phylum Mollusca; class Bivalvia; order Venerida; family Veneridae; genus Cyclina; species Cyclina sinensis. The sequence continues at coordinate 27,330,418 of JAAONU010000017.1, forward strand.
CCCAGATGACCCATCTTCGAACTTCACCTAGAAATTACCAAAATGACCTTTTCTGAGAAACTTCCTGGATATTTGGGGTAAAAAAATACTTCTACAGTGTTAACAAGGTTTTTCCATATTTGGGATCTGCAACCTAGTTTTTAACCCAGATGATTATATTCAAAATTGTCCTAGTAATTACTAAGACAAACATCCTGACTAAGTTTCATGACAATTGGGACAAAAATGTGACCATCAGAGTGATAACAAACTAAGTGTGGATAGATAACTGACTACGGACATTGATCGGTACTTATAGCATACCATAAGCCTACAGCTCATGTGAGCAAAAAATTAGCACATACCAGGAAAATAATGATCTGAACAACATTGCAGTAGTTTTTATGTCCGTTTTAACTAAGAATACTATTCAAGAGAAAACAGAAATAAGGGAATGATTTACCTGAACAAGCTTGCCTTGAATGGAGATCTTGTGCTTTTTTGGAGGTCGCAGTGCTTCAACAGTGGAAAAGGTTAAGGCTGCAGGAAAGTTAAGAATTCTCTGGCCTTAATTCTTATGACTGTAAGGAACTTTGAAAGTTAATGGCATGGCACAAGGAACTTTTGACAATGCCTCCACAACATGTAATTGCCTTTCCTAGTTCTTCTTTTGTGTTCTACAGCATAATAAGTCTTGCCAACCTGCAGTTAAGGTACAAAAGAATATATTTCCATATTTCGCTATGTAGAATTGTACTGACACCATTAAATCAGCGTTTTATTCTAAATAATGCTGAGGAAGTTTTAACAAGGCATTCAACACAAGGGCAATCAGTGATAACATGTGTCACCTGATGATAGCCAAAAAAGCAGTTGTATTGAGAGGTGATTGGACAGTCCCTCGGCTAAATTTGTTTTAATTCAAGGGCCAGAACTCAGCCAAAAATCATTCTACCAAATTCTCATTAACTATGTGCAAGTACTTGAGGTACTGATCAATCCTATAACATTTTATTCATGCTTAGTAGTATAAGAGAAGAAGTGCGGACAAACTTCAAAACTAAAAATCATTAAAGGGCCATAACTTTGACAAAAATCATTGAACCGGAAAATGACAATAATATGCACAACTAGACTTAAAATTGATCATTCCTGTAAAGTTTGGATGAAATCGCACAGGTAGTTTCTGAGAAGTAGTCCGGACAAGTTTTGTGACCGACGGACAGATGATGTAGAAGTGATCCCTATATGCCATGTTAGTTTGTAGCAAGCGACACAAAAATTAGGGGGAGGTGGGCAGGGCTGTATATTGCAGTTAGCTGTATTTTAATTCTTTCATTACAGCAGCTTAGTCAAACTAAATTCTATCTGGATATCTACAAACCTAGTACTTCTAAATGTTATTCATTATCGGTGATGTGTGCTTGGCTAAGGAAGATGTAAGGGTTGTCAAAAGCAGTAGGAAATTTCTCAGGTGAGCTAAAAACATGCCTATGTAAATCTATAAATAACTGGTATATGGAATTTTAGTGAAAAAGTAAGTCCATCTTAAACAGGGTTGTTTGACACAGTATAATATCATGGAAGTTTACCTAAAAACAAAGGAAAGGGAAAAAAAAGTATAATGCATCAAAGTCCTATTTTTATTGTCTGTTTTGTATTTAATGCCTGGTTTCAACACCTTGCTGGCTTATATGGAAGGGTTAAGTTCACCTTTCTAGCTTTGACTTCATAGTTATCCAACGTGAGTACTTCAAGTGTTACATGTACAGATCTCTTTGAAATGGACCAGGGTATTCATTAAGACCCGGGAGCCGGAAAATTACCCGGCTATTTTTTATTTTTTCCAGGCTTCTTTTCTTAAAATCAGGCTTATTTTATAACAAACTGACAGCAAATCATCTGCCTACTTTACATTCACTCCCTCCAACTAAAAAACTTAATGAAACCCCTGATGGACTACCTTTATCCTTACTTAAATCAGACATTTAGTGAAAGATCTTAAGAGTCTAAGACATAATGTTCTAGATCAGAAATTTCTTGCGTAGCATGGTTTTTGAATCCATAATCCTTGGACTGACAGTCAACACTTAACCGAACAAATAAAACAGGTAATGGCTTCTTTTCCTCATCAACTGAACTAAAAAAAGGTAAAGGTACCACAGGCTAAATATTAGCATTAGGCTCAATATGAAAAAATAACGGAGGAGCTATTAAACGAGTGATTAATTTTGCTATAAGAAAGTACTACACTGTCAACACATACCATTAAAATTATTAACTTTAGTGGGTTGCATGTCAATATCACCACTTCTCTGCCTTCACTGACACAGCTTCCTTTTTCCTAGCTGTCCTTCCCCTTGTACATTGTACCTGATTAACTGACCAACAGCCACATTATCCCTGAGGCTCATATCAAAGGGGCTGGAAAAGTATACCCTTATGAACAGTAGTATCTGTCAACTGTAAAAGAAAGAGGAATTTTGAATGCATGTCATTAAAAAGCCATAAAGTAACAGTGACGAAATGATATGTGAATCTGTTCAATTTCTGTTATACATGTACTTAGTCATTCTCCTCTTAATACATTTGATATACTTCAATACCGATGCTAAATGAGATTTCAACAAATTATTATAGTAGCTGCCAGGATGGGTTAAAGTTCATCAGTAGGGTAGAACCCCTCCAAACCAGAGCCCCTCTAAATTGGCTGATCCCACTTCGACCTCCATGTAATTTACGCCTTCAAACCGGATACCCATGCACTCCTGATACCGAACAATTTTGCAGAAATATACAGTTAATATCAATGTGAATCTACCCCTTAAACCCATTCATAACTTTCCCTGGCTAAAATTGGTCATGTATTTCAGATTTTCAAACTTGCCAAAATCAAGTTATGTGTCAAATAAAGACCATAAATGTATTTTATTGCTTCTACATTTGGAGGCATTCATGGGTTTACATTTCATTACTGAAATTTGTTTTGTTTGCAACTTCCTACAGAAGGTACATGTAGATATAATCTGACAAATTCCCATTGTGAAATAAGTAAATAAATTTTGTACAGTATACCCTTTATCTTTGTTTTGGACTGCTTTAAAAGGACATTTAAAGTTCATTTTCTTTTACCAATTACCAGGGCCTTAATTGAGAGGGGTTGGACACTCGAAAATTGCGAAAATATGGCGGATAGTATATGTTGTTGCTTATATGAAAGTATAATCAAATGCTGAAAAAAAACTTACAGTAAGAAATTAGTACGAATTCTAGCCGAATTAGTAAATAAATATTCTCATAATGTTTTCATTATCTGGTTTGTTATTTTTCAACGCAGCTGCTGCTTCAAAAAACAATAAAATCAATATTAAAATGGAATCATTGTTTTCCAAAATGGCGGAAAGTATGTACACATTCTTGTTTCCTGATCTACTTTCGTGGGGTATCAGACGAAAATGGAGTTTCGAAATAAGTCGGCATTAGATGGACATAGATAAGTGGACATAGAACGGAGCTTTACAATGTATTTTATTCCTATATCTGTGTTTTATTATGAAATAGAGCACCGTAAACATAGCAGTTTTGGCGAAAATACAGTCTTTCAGTGATCATCAACGTACAAACTTTCGGGTGGTATCAGTGCAAACAGACTTGATAAAACAGTAAAAATGAATTGAATCTCACTCTACTTGGACGATCTTGGGATCTGGGTATAAGTTTTCCAACCTTTTCTTCATATTTACTTCATAATGGATGATTGAATATTGTGCTTTCATCAAATCGAGACAGACTTTTTTACAAAAAAAAAAACATACTGAGTTGTTATCTTTTACTTGTCCGCTTGCAAATAAAGCTTCTGTTGTTGAAGTAGAAATTAAATATTTTAAAATATGAATGTTTCTTCTTTTTACAAATTTTGAATTTTGAAAATCAGTCCATAATTGACAAAAAGACTGATGTTTTTTGTAAACTAGGTGCGAGCATTGCTTTCCACTAACTAAAGGTAGATAATTACAAAAAAGAGAGAAAAACTTGTTAAGTTCTCGGCGTCTTTTACTCGTCGGCTTGCAAGAATAACTTCCGTTGTTGAAGTGATAAAAAGATATAAAAAAGATCAACGTTTTTCTTCAGCCCATTATTGAAAAAAAAGACCGGTGTTTTTGTAAACGAGGTGCATTCCAACTTACGCTATCAAACGATCAATTGATCGTTCGTTTTTTTCCGTTTTAGGATATAGAGGTAAACGCGCGACAGCATATTTTGATTAATCTTTCGATAGATAAGGAGTGTCCATTCCCTCTCAATTAAGGCCCTGCAATTACCAAATGTCTGGACTATTATTGAAAGCAGCATAAACACAAAACAAAATTTACCCTTGCATTGCATTGAACCATGACAGTGGTGCAGAAATGTAGTCACAAAAAAGACAACAATTCCGGTACAGGTCTGTGTGTGTCTTTGTTTCAAAATATGGACTTTAAAAAAAACTCCAAACAGGACAATTGTAAAATATTTAATTTCATTCCACTTGACGAAAATAAATCCAGTATTTATTTAATACTGGGAATAACATATTATATAAGGTCCCAGTTTTATAGAAGAAACTTTAAAATCCTCTATATATACATTCATTTATGACAAAATTATAAATAAAGTCTCAAATAAAGTACAAGTTATATAGATGTATAACTTTTTTTTCTTTTGCAATGTGTTTTGTTTTTCATATTTACATAAGAAAAGGGCCGAAAAGACCAGGGTTTTGAGGCCGAAACGTTTAATTTTTAAAAGTGTGTGGTAGTAAATAAGCAAAAATGAAGATGATTGTTATCAACAGGGCCTTAATTTACAGGGAATGGACACTCCAAAATTGCAATAATATGGTGTCACGCGCATGCGCGGCCGGATCTCAATAAATACACCTCAATGGCGGATGGTACATGTTGCTGCTATCACGATTATATACTCAAATGTTGAAAAGAACTTACATTAAGAAATTTCAGAACGAATTGTAAATTAAATATTGTGAAATAAATATTCATATATATATATATAAATCTTGTTTGTTATTTTTCGAAGCAGCTTTTTCTTGAATAACAATGAAATCAATACTAAAATATAATCGTTGTTTTCCAAAATGGCGGAAAGTATGTACAAATTCGTGTTTTCTTGTCAACTTTCGGGGGGTATTAGACAAAAATGGAGTTATGAAATGAGTTGACATAAGATGGAAAATAATCAGTGGACATAGGATTGAGCATTACTATGCATTTTATTGCTATATCTGTGTTTGTAAATGAAATAAAGCAACGTGAATTATAGCAATTTGTCGAAAAAAGTGTTATTCGGTGATCAACACCTTAACGAATTTCGGGTGGTATCAGTGCAAACAGACTCGATTAAAACACTTAACATGAATTGCATCGTACTCTACTTGGATGAGATTGACATTTGAATCTAAGGTTTCCGACCTCCTCTGAATATTAACTTCAAAACGGGCGGTTAAATATTGTGCTATTTTAAACACACGGTTGATCAGTGTTCTTTAAAATTACTTGCACTGAACTTTGATGTTGTTTGTTGCATTCTTCATTTTTTTTAAATTAAGTGCTGGTTAATTAAATTTGTGGACAATGGGTAGCATTGTGATCGTGCTTTTGGCTCAGTGGGCAGAGCTTTTATTAATTAATTTATTAATTAATCGCTTTGTCATAATTTTGGGTGTCAGGATGTTGTGACATGACTATCATGCAAAAGTTTACATTTATACTTGTTACAATTTGTCAATCAAAGTCTCAACCTGTGAAACAAGTAAAGATAATCTGATTAATTTGAAATAATCTGAGTCTACAATTTCCAGACATATTTTTTCAGTAAATTATACCATACACTGACAAAGTTATAAACAATTTTTGTAGACATGTGAACATTTTTTTCATCAAATCGAGACAAGATTTTTACCGAAAGAAAAATGCATTGAGTTGTCTTTTACTCGTCGGCTTGGAACAGCCACTTCCTTAGTTGAAATAAAAAAATAGATATTATAAGAGGTAAATGTTTCTTCTTTCTTAAAAATTATAAATTTTAAAAATCAGCCCATTACTGAGAAAAATACGGATGTTTTTGTAAACTAGGTGCATGTATTGCATGCCAATTTACCGCTAACTAACGATAGATAATTACAAAAAAAGACGTAAAAAGTATTGGGTTGTCGTTTTTTACTCGTCGGTTTGGAACAAACACTTCCGTTGTTGAAATAAAAAATAGATGTCATAAAAGATCAATGTTTCTTCTTTCTTACAAATTTTAAATTTTGAAAATCAGCCCATTATTGAGAAAAATACGGATGTTTTTTGTAAACTAGGTGCATGTATTGCATGCCAATTTACCGCTAACTAACGATAGATAATTACAAAAAAAAAGGACGTAAAAAGTATTGGGTTGTCGTTTTTTACTCGTCGGCTTGGAACAAACACTTCCGTTGTTGAAATAAAAAATAAATGTCATAAAAGATCAATGTTTCTTCTTTCTTACAAATTTTAAATTTTGAAAATCAGTCCATTATTGACAAAAGTACGGATGTTTTTGTAAACTAGGTGCGAGCGTTGCATACCAATTTACCGCTAACTAACGATAGATAATTAATTATCGATCGATTTTCCGTTACAGCATATTCAGGTGAACGCGCGACATCATATTTTCGTTATTTCATCGATAGATAAGGAGTGTCCATTCCCTGTAAATTAAGGCCCTGTTATCAATAATGTAAACAATTTAACTTTTAAATTATAAGTTGAAAATTTAGGTCTCGACGTCTGTTTGCAGCAGCACGGTTCTCTAACTCTGGGGGAATGACTGTCTATAAAAAAACACACAAATTTAGATGAGATAAATCTAAATGACATCAGTTTACATCGGCATATAGCAAGCAAACGAATAGATGTAAACTTACGTTCTTCTTTGTTGTTTTGAGTCATCCGATGAATCGAAACCGGAAATATTGATCACGTGATCATTACATTCCTTTAGTAGTCTCTAACAAAGCTAGAGTTTTGTATATTTAAAATGTAGTTGAGTCGATGTGCAGAACTAATATATAAATTTACTTTAAACAGAAAAAAGTAAATTTCTTCGTAAAGGTATGTACTTTTTCTTCATAATAAGCTAAAGCTAGATTTGGCGGCACGATTAAGTTGGTATCCGGCAATGAATGAACGTAAGACTGAAACGAGAACCAGACTAGCGACACAATGAGCGATTGATTGAGAAAATTGCGTAAGAATCATGCGCCACGATTTTTCTCAAATCTCTCACTAAATACAATTAAAGCAATAAAAGATCGCAAAAAGTGAAGTTTTACATTTTACAACAAGTATTTATACAATAGTTACGCATTTGGTACCACATTGCCAAGTTCTATGCACTATTTTGTCAGCTGCGGAACACTAAATTTGTATGCTCTCAGGAATTTCCAAAGCATCGTATAGAGTCTGGAAATACGGTAACTCTGTATTCCCTGCTAACGCAGTGAATACAAAAAAGACAATATCAAAACAAAAAGAGAAGACGAGATAAGCCAAATGAATTTAATTCTGTAACAGAATAATAAAAGCCTTGGGTAATTGGTATACCTTTCCTTAGTTAAGTGTTCTGATTGGCTTGCGGATCGACGAAACGAAACTCAAGGGAAGCAATATTGCAGTGTTGCTTTAGTTTTTACGATTATTTTTCTAGCTGGATCTTTGCATTGTGTATACCCATATCGGCACAGTCTTTGCAGCTAACACTGTAACGGCCCCCTCTCTTTGATGGCACCGGCCCCTCTTTGTTGTAAACATGGCCGAGTTGTATAAAAAAAGTACGCATGTGACTACCAGTTAAAGTTACGTGGACCATGGAACACTATGTCATACCTATTTTTTTTCAGGTCAAGCGAACACTTCAATGGAGGCTGAACAAATTGTGCAGCGATTAGTTTGGTCGATGATGTGTCATGATTAGCAGTTTTATGCGCGGCCTTTATTTTCCCATAACTTGTATGTAGCGCGTTATATGTGACCATTTTTATTAGTTCATCCTACCTATTTCATTAAACTGGATGGTTTCTTATTAATTTCTTTGAAAACTATCTACATTTGGTTTCGTTGCAGCAACGGACCCCACTCTGCGGATACATTTTGTAGGCAACCCCACCCCCTTCTCTCTCCACAATGTCGTAACCATCACAAGTCCCACTCCCCCTCTCTACTGAAAATTCAGAGCTACGTGCATAATTATGTTTAGGGCTGTAATGAAGCCATTCACATTACCAAAACCCGAAATCATTGCATATGTGTTCTAGAATTGGTTCACACATATTATGGTTTCACTGTTGAGCTAAAATGCAAACACTTACAATCCATTGTGTATGCCAGTTGTTTGGTACTAAATCATTTAATTTTCATACCTTTTTTTGTTTTTGTTTTGGAGGGTGGACAGTTGCCTACAAAATGCATCCGCATAGAGGTGCCCGTTAAGTGGAACTGAAAGTAGGTACTTTAAAAGAAATGGATAAAAAAGTTTATATTTCATGTTATCGTGATGAAGACAGGAAAAATAAGTCATGTATATCGTGCTAGACACTCGCTGTATCTAAAAAGGAAGATAATTAAAGTTGAAAATCATGACAGAATCATGAACTGACCTGAACACAGTGAGATTTGTGCAGGTTTGATTAACATAGTGTCCGCTTGATAAAACAAAGTGTATGTTAAAAGGCAAATATATATCGTCGTAGTGTATGTCCATTTGAAAAACTTTCATGGCTATAGATAGAAATTGCTTACAAAAGCCTGTTGCTGGAATTCTGTATCCCTCGTATATATTTGCCTAATATAGGGGTGGGTGCCAACACAGAAGGGGTGCCGTTACAGTGTTTTCTACAGAAACGAGGCCGATATCGGTATACACCGTGCTTCGCAAGTCGTGTTGTATCCTCTTTATATATAGAGTTTAATTTCTTTAATTAACGGTGCACATATCACTACCGCCGCATTAGCCAACTTTATTACACTCTTCACTTGTCTAGACAATTATTTCTGACCACGAAATTCTATCTATCTATCTGAGCTTATTTATCGTCGGTACCGGTTGCCCATATGACCGATGCCGCCTGAAGAGATTAGTTATTTTATGATGTGGGGGTAGTGCAAGATACAGAAAGCATCCCATTCCAGAGACCCCCCCCCCCCCCCGATTCTTTTGCCATGCTCAGTGCATAGCACTGATACATGGGACTTCGGTTTAACGTCTCATCCGAAAGACTATTAGTAATGTTAGTGGAGGAGCGGGGGATCAAACTTGGGACGCCTGGTTTACCAATCCAGCGCGTTACTACTTGACCACATCCGCTTCTATCCACGAAATTTATAGGGTCATTATATTTTATAGGCTTGTCAATTTAGGATATATATTACATTAAATATCTGTGGGTTTCTGAAAGTTTTTACAATAACAATACATTGATTAAGAGAAAAATTGATCGAGCCGAACGAGATTTTTTTTTGCGCTATCAAGAAAATAAAAATATATGATTTTAAGAGGCAATCACGCTTGATTCCAGTAAGATAAACTTGACAGCATATTGCAGAAAAAAACGGAAATTGGAACGGGCTTTTGACAACTCTATTCATCTAGAATATATAATGGCGCACCTTTGTCTCTCAGTGTTTTTTTCTTGAACATAGTGTATATGCATACATGTCCCTTCAACAGGTAGAGAAAATAGCGAAATAGATTAAAGATAATCATAAAAAGCATAGAATTTCCTAAAACCGGATAATTGCATAATTGTATTTAGGTCAAAATGTGCCTGCCTGTGTCATAAAAGGGTCTCTTCACAGTGCAGAAGGGAGGGTTGAGGGAAATCTGTCAACAATAGTAAAACTTGGAAGGGTCCTATATATTATATTCAACGGGAAATGTTCCTTTAGTCAGTGTAAGTTAGAAGTAAACGATTGCCTGCACACTTTTAGATGTTGCCATACAAACCTATTTACTCATTGACTGCACCAAACAAAGGCGAAGTACAATTACGAACACAATTACATGGATAGCATGCTTTGTCCAAAAACCAACAAAAACAAACTAACTAAAAAAAAAAAATACCCGCCCCCCCCCACCCCTCAAAAAAAAGGTCAACGTGAAAACTTTACTTAACATGGTTAAAACCTAGCAGGTCAGTACTTGCCAGAAGCAAGTTACAATTATACAATTATAATATTTATGAAATTGTATACTATTTGATAAATGCTTGATATATACCGAAACAAAAAACATTTTAACAGTTATTAAAACAAATATATACTATATTTACTCTAAATAAACCGAACATAAATGAAGCTCAGCAGTTATGCATGTACATGTACATGAAGTAAACAAAACTTTAATCAACAAACACAATAAATCAATCATTTTGAAAAAGTTCATAAGAAAAGTGCATAAAAACTTCACGTGCACGTGAAACAAGATGAATACAATTGACCACATTGATTGTCGTTGACATGCACCATATTGTGTTATGTGTATGTCATAGAAATACAGTTGTATTTGCGGCAAAAAAGGGAAAGATATGAAGAACAGACATAAGTGCGTATTTGAATAGTAAGAACTGATTGAATTTGTGGTTGATATTAACGAAAGGGGAATAATACGTTCATGGTTCAACATAACGAAAGGTGAGCCGTAAGCTCATGGTTCATGTAAACAAAAGGATAGTAATAATTTTGTGGTTGCAGTGCTCGAATGGTAACACAATTTCTTAGTTAAAGCGTACGTAATTATGCTTAACACTTCGTGAATCAAGAGTTCGAAAGCATAGTTCTAAAATAGTAGGATTCGTTGTTAAAGTGTTCGGAAAGAAAGTCCTAAATTCGTTGAATTAGCTGTTATAGTGTACGAAAGAGGGGTCCTAAATTCGTTCGATTTGTTGTTCAAGTGTTCGGAAGAAGAGCCGTAACTTCGTGATTCAGGTGTGCGAATGGTGAACCTCCTTTCTGAGATTCAAGTGTACGAAAGGGGAGTTCTAAATTCGTGAAATTTGTTGTTCAAGTGTTCGAGAAAAAAAAAAAACCCATAAAAGTTCGGGGTTAAACTGTACGGGAGGTTTTAAGCTCGTCTATACACGACTGCAAACTATAAAATGCTCCTAGCTGGAAGTTTGAAAGTATTAACTACAATTTCTTTGGCATTTTTATCACTTCTATCTCCTTGAATTTTTCCTGACGAAAACTGACGCTTTCAATCGAAACGCTCCCGTCCTTTTCCGTAAATAAAATGTGTCCGGTAGGTCTTTATATTCAAATGATTAAAAAAAAGGTTTAAGTTAAAATCTATACTTGAAATTCCAGTTTAAACTCTGTTCGTAAAATGTGAAGCAGTTTTATTTGATATATAATGCTGTAAACAAACAATGCGGTAGTTTTTAATGACTGAAGTATAATCAAGTATGAAAGTTTTTTTAAATTTTACTATAAGCATATCTTTTGTATACAGTGGCGTAGCTGTCTGTACGCCGAATATGCACGGGCGTTCACTTCGCTCCGGGAGGAAGATTTTTATTATTATAATCATAATTTAAGCATCCCTAAATAACGAAATCTGTAGAGCTTCCGGGAGCTTCGATCCCTGGACCCCATTAGGGCTCTACCCTGATTCTACAAAGGGGGTCTGACGCGACCATTCGGACCCCACTGCTGGTTTGTGTGTACACTCAATGTTGGCCTAGTTACGCCCCTTGAATAGTTAAACATAAAGAATGTTCCCATGGTGCCATATTTCCTCAAAGCAAACAAAAGTACTACGCAAATGATGACTAACTAGAATATCGCTATAACATCCAAGCTAATATATCTTTTACAATTGAATAAAAACAACATATGTATGTTATTAAGTAGTAAATGTACATAATGATATTATAACCGATCGAGTAGTTTCATTTGTTTTGCCTTGGACAGTCGACACTCTGACGTCATTAGCGATTTTCTCCGAAAATAGCCACTGCAGTTACTGAGACGTATTTGAACTATTTTCATTCTATTTTCTTACTTTGGTCTGTCATGTGCATTTTGATTCTGGTGTATTCTTGGGCCTTATTAATAACGAGGTAGTTCCGGAAAATTCTGGAGATAGCCGATTCGGCACGTCTGCAGGGAAGATAGATTAACAGTATTACCTGGTATGATATATAAATATAAAATCATATTTTTAACATGTATTTTCAGACTGGTTATCGCTACGAGAAGCTGTATGCTCTTCTTGAGGACAATGTTATATACATATTTAGTACAGATTCACCGTCACAAGAAACAGTAAGTAAACGAGCAAAACTTTGTTTGTAAATAGATCATACAGTTTAATAGTTCATGGAATGCAACAAAAATAATTTTTATACACATCACATTAGAAATTTCCAGCTGATGAACGTCTTGAAATATATTGTTTTAAGATTTATTTCAGAAACAATTCTAATTATGCAACACGTCTGTTTTTCCTGTTTCACATAAACAATTATTTTTTCATCGTCGGATACCCACATTTTATTATTACATGTAATCAATACCCACAGTTGATCATTACATGTATTCAATATCTACGGTTTATTATCACATGAAATCAATACACACGGTTGATTATTACATGTTATCAATACCCACGGTTGATTATTACATGTAATCAATTTCCACGGTTGATTATTAGACGTAATCAATACCCACGGTTGATTATTACATGTAATCAATACCCACGGTTGATTATTACATGTAATCAATACCCACGGTTGATTATTACATGTAATCAATACCCACGGTTGATTATCAGACGTAATCAAACGGCTGATAAATGTTAATGGAATGGCCGTGGGTGTCCGACGAAGGGTCAAATCTGTTGTGCTTTTTTGTGATGCTTTTTTGATGTGCTCTTTGACCATATTACCCGTCAAGTTGGCTCTCACGGAATATTCCGGAGATGGTCAAGTTAACCTGATTGATACCTAAACCGTGCAACCTCTTTGTATAACCCGAATGAGAAGATTTAGACCTTCCAGTCATTCAAATAACGACTGTTTACGAGAGTAGTTAGGTGTATTTTCTTCTTATTCTATATTGTTTTGTACAGGTACCTATCAAGAGTTACATCCAGATATCAAAACTACCTTTTATTTTAGTATTGTTAGGGCCTTAACAAGTGACGATGTCATAATTATCAAATACATTACAAATGCAAATACATTTTTATCAGTCTTACCACATCCTGCTTAAATCAATTTGTCCTGAAATGAACTTAAGCAAGTACAGAAAAAAAAAACACACACACCAGGAAAATAGAGAAAACAATACGATCGGAGTAACAATATATACTGTATTACAAAAAAATCAATGGAAAATTGAACATGAATTATTGTATTTTTAAAACCTAAGCTCTGTCAATTTTTCTTTCTATTTTAACCTTGAACAATGTATTGCAATAAATTTCAAGTTTTACAACACTTCCATTGGCTCGTTCTGTTTCAGCAAATTGGAAACCTAACTTTAGACAGCAATGTGGAATACATATCAAGGGGAGGTAATGCATCGAAGGGTTTCAAGTTTGATCTGAACACGGGCAAGCGACTTAACAGATTCAAGGTGAGTTTCCGGGCATACCATCGAGCATGGAACTTTATTCTGGGCATACCATCGAGCATGGAACTTTTTTCTTAGCTGAAACACTGATTTTGAGAAATATGCAAAAAGTCTTTACTTAAATAAACTTTAAAAAACCGCGTTTACTCCCATATAGGAAGGACTGATTATAACTGATATAGAATAAACACCGTCTTGTGATAAAATAGTGGTCAATTGCTGGTCATAGGGCGCAGCATGACCTTTAACACGGACACTAAAACAACGAAAGGAAAGATGTTAGCAGTTCGCCAACTGACGAGATTCTGTTTAGCTTGATACCATCAATTTTGTATTGCAGTTGAAACTAAAACAAATTAGTTTAACCCAGAACAAATACTGGTGTATTCCTTTTTTGTCATGGTAGATATTGCTATTGCTACCCACGAAGTTTCTTGTTAGTGGAACGCTTAGCTTTCTAATATCCTAAGATGCTGTCATATACGCTCGACAGGAAATCAGCATTTTTATCTAAGCTGTCCCACAGTCTAGACTTTAATCCGTTACTGTAAATAACATATTGAAATGCAAATTTCTGTTCATTTCCTTGTAACCAAGAAAGCAGTTGTAAGAAAGAATATATTCTTTTACACGTGACAGAAGTATTTAGCAATTTCTATAATGTGCTAATGATTTATAGGCCGTGCAAAAGAAAATTAAATATTCCAAACACGTTATTTACAGATTTATTCAACAGATAGATGGGTGCAACTATCTATGGGCATCGAATGTAACAAATTTCATGTAATCTTATACATGTTGTGTTGTAACATGTCGGCAAAAGATCTGTTGTGAACCAGTAAAATCTTTTTGAGTTCATTTATCGCGGTACCGATAGCCGATATGACCGACACGCCAAACAGAGACGGTTGTTCTTTTAGGTTGTAGAAGATAGTGCAAGAACCCCCCTCCCCATCTCCCCCCCACCCCCCCCCCCCCCCCCCCCCACCTCCCCCACCAAAGAGAGAGGGAGAGAAGAAGAAGAAGAAAAACTTTTATTCCAGAGGCACCAATGTCTTTCACACGGATACTTGAGCCTCAGTTTTAAGTCTTATTCTGAAAGACCATTAGAAATGTAAGTGGAGGAGCAAGGGATCGAACTCACAGCACAGGATTATAAGTCCTGGGGCTTATACCTATGGACCCATCCTGACCCACCCTGAACCAATAATTTAATACATTAGTTTACATAACGATTATGACGTACTTGTAATATTCTTGTCCAATCATAACACAGTAAGATAAAACACTAGAGAGTAGAGACTTTAAAAACCGGAGAAGCGCGAGAAACATAAAGACGTGCCTATGGATTTAACTTAAAGATATTTCGTTGCCTAATATAGTTACAGCAATGGATGTAGAGTTTAAACCAAGGGTGAGGTTTCTTTTAATAAACGACCTTTTCCAAGCCTATTTTTTATTAGAACATCGGACAAAAATTTTTAAAAAATCATAAAGTTTCAGAAGTTTCAGTGCGAAAATAGAAAATCTACTTTGTAGTATTTCTTGATATAACCATAGTACATATTAACAGTGTATTGTTTTTACTTTCACAGACCAAGAAATCCACAGAACGTGAACTCTGGAGGGGCTATATAACAGGGATAGCTAAGGTATGTCTTATAATGTCTTTTTATCACAAACTTTTGTTTGTAAAATCTAAATTTTCCATCTTATCTTTCGAAAGTCCTCCAATAAAATGAAATTGTGACATAAGAGCTGCTTAAATAAACAAAGCTTATCTATTTGATTATACTTTTTATCCATAAAGTAGGAAAAACTGAAGTACTGTTTTTCATCTGAACAATTTTTTGAACATTTATCTTTTCTCATATTGTTTTTAGATAATAAGGGAAAGCTATTTCTTTTCTTTAGAGCATTTTTAAAACACGTTCATTTATATAAAAACCTGACACAAAACAATTTTAAACATGGATTAAAGCCTGAAGAGTTCCAACACCCACACTTCTGTCATTTTTATTTATGTTTTAAGTCTCGAACTGTGTCAGAAAGAAAGTTGACGCATAGCTGCATAGAAATGTCGCTCTCACAGCATTTTAACTTTCAACATTTTTGCAGAACGTATTTCCACTCTTTTTACAAACTGCCTTCTCAAGTAAAGTTGTTGCTGTGAAAAGTGGGGACGAGACGTGACTGTCAACATTTTTCATACTTCAATTAATTTCTTGATAAAACATTCAAAGAAAAAAAAACTTAGCATATTGTTGTGTTAGGTTGTTATTCTCATGCGAAAAAAAACCCTTATAGAATCGAGCAATCAAGTTCATTTATATACCTTAACCAATGACATCTGTAATTTTCAGGGTTACGTTCCAAAAGACCTTGACCTTCTTGACTCTGAGATCACGACAATAAAGCGTGATATCGATGCTTTCCATGCGGGTGAAGTTTGTGATTATGATCCTAAACGAACTTCTATCTCATCAGGACGTTCAATGCAGTCAAGTGAGTCTTAAATGTCTTATCTCTGACTTAAGACTAAATACTTTATGTTTTTCAACATTTAATGAATGTTAGACAGCAAGAAAGAATGCTGTGCACAAATGAATATAAGTTAAATGTCTACTGATTCGCCCCCTCACCCCAAACACACCTGTATGTCTTGACTTGTATATAATTTTTTGTCACGTTCTTGGCTTCTGTTGGTGCTTTTTTGTCTGAATCTTTGCGAAATGCAACAGTACTTGAAAGAATATACAGAATGCAAAGAGATATTCAAACAAACAAATCACCTTTTTGTCTCTGGAGACAAAAAATGAAGTTCAGTAATTTATATAATTTTATTGAAAGTTTATATCTCTTATAACAATCTGCCAGTCTTAGCTCCTTTACTCAGGCCGTTCTTTCTAGAAGCCTTTTTTTAATGGGCCTGATATATGAGGCCATACTTTAAATATTTCAGACGTAGCAAATATTTTCTGAATGTGTTGTGCTTTGAAACAGACCTCCAGGGATGTCATATTATTTTAACAGATTTCTTACACAGATTTATTAAAAGCGATACAATATTTGGGGTACTTGTCTAAAATGATTATTATTATTTATGGACAACATTTTGCAACAAAGTAGTTAATGATCTCTAAACTTCCTAGTTAGCTCAGTAAAAGTGATTTACACAGTTTGTGATTTACACAGTTCGTGATTTACACAGTTCGTTTATATAAGTAAAATTAAAACCAGACCATCAAATGAAATGATTATATCGGAGAAAGTTCAATGCAATTTCTACTTTTTTCATCATCTGTATATATTTGTATACGTAAAAAAACACCCTTTTTCCCAACTAAATGGGTCTTGTAAAAAAACAATTCTTTGGCATATTGTGCTGCTTTCATTATGCTAAAACACCAACATAATTAATGACCGTGGGTGTTGTTGGGGCGATTGCCGTAGTCTTTTTAAATCTTCCTCGATCTGCGCGTAAACGACAATCTACACAGGGGATTGGGTGGTGCAACCGTGACGGAGATATTTGCACTTTTTTGTCCTTCAAAGCTAAGCAACTTTGCAACTCATAGTGAACGTAAAACGAAATGATAATGTTTTCTTTTCTTTTTAAGAAATAGATTCTGGAGTTGTTTCCCTTTCCGGACAAAGTAGATTTTCGAACAATTCATCTAGCGATGACACGAGGTCAAGGACGAGTGAATCCGCAGTTTCAAGCGTTTCTGGAACATTGGCTCATGGTGGCCCTACAATGGTATGACTAGAAACTTCTTTTACCTGATCATGTTTTACTCCAAGCGTTGTAATGCCAGTCAGAAACACAGTTCTCTCCGTATTTAAGTAAAATTGCTATTTATCACTGATCTAAATTTGTCAAAAGAAAATATGGTTTAATATAAACTGAAAGTTGTTGCCAACTTGGGGCGGGCTGCCTTTCAAATGTCGTTTATTAACGTTAGCTATCTTAGAAAGGGTTCTACTTTATCCTTTAGAAAGGCAGTACAAAAACAGTATTAACGTCTGCACCCATTTTTTTCCATGCGTGTGGGCTATGGTATATTTAGAATCACTTCTGAATCTAAGATATTTTAGATTCTCAGTTCTAAGTAGGCAGTTGTTAGACATGGCATCCAGAATTAATGTTTTGATCTCACTGGTATTCTTGAAGATTTATATTTGCAGGAAAAGATAAATAAATAGATCTTTCTTCAAACTTTTTGGTAACAAATTATGATTTACGGAAATAATTTCAGAGGTCTTTAAAGTAATCAGCGCTGACGGTCTGATCCGTTCAGGGAAGAAATATTGCAAGTATTCCGTAATATTGTTTACACTGGCACGATAAAAAGGTTAAACAAGTTTTTTTATGAAGTCATTTAAATCAAATAGGACATGAATAATAAAGTTAGGTATTGTCTTACCAACCCCTTTGATGTCTACAACTATTTTATATATTTTCTAGTGAACAAGTAACCAAATACTTTCCTATCAGTATATCTGACCAGTTAAAAGTTTGTACATTTTATATACATGTATCTATTCATGTATCCTTTTCTACAAAATGTAGAAAGCAAATAAAACTAGACCACATAATGAACATTTTTTCTCAACGGGTTGTCCAGACGTGGTCAAAAGAAGTGTCCGCATTAACAAGGATGTAGTGTATTATTGTGCCTTAATCTCCGATTATTATCGCTACGGCGTACGGTGTTTTATATCTTTAAAGTAAAAAAGTTTTAAAAACACACCTGAAAGGTCACAGACTACAAAACGTTCACCGGACCGATTATTTCCTCTTAAAGTATATCCTAAGTACTACAAATACGTTGAATAGTATACATGTTACCTTTTCATTCATTCGTTCATTCATTGAAAGACATTTACGCACATTTTGATAATAATATTTGGTACTAAACAAAACTTACTGAAGCTTAAAACTCCGTACAGTTTTTTGACATAGTGGTTGTAATAAATGTGTTAAAGTTACAGGGACATTTAAACGTTAATTACATGCATTTCTGGTTTGGATAAAAAAGGTGTATTCAAATAATTTCTTGTGAAAACGGAATATTCAATTAACTAGACTGTTATGAGGAATTTGAGATGGTTTAAATGATAGTAAAGACAGCTAACGGGATGTTTTTAAAACAGGTGTAAATGCAAAACAAGTTGAATCAGAATTGTGGAAAAGTTAAGAATAACTTTAATACAGTCGGTTATGGTGGGTTGGTTATGAAGAAATATCAACAACCTTAAAGTTGGATAAAATGGTGAAAATGAATCAGTAAATGAATGAATTTGAAGAATGAGTAATTCAAAACTATAAATATACCTAATGAATACAAGTTAAGGGTGTAAACCAACCTGTTCAGGGTACGCATAGTTAAAGGTTGTACTGAAATTTACATCGCCTACGCTTTGTGAAAAGAGTATATGGCGTAACCAAATATTCTTTACATTTTGAAAAATGTTGCTGTATTTCGTGAACTAATGGGCCTTGAAACTTCTAAATGCAACAACATGCATTCTATGTAGTAATATGTAATATTTATGTATAAAAGCGTAACTAAATGTGCGTATGAGAAATGTTCACACGATTTTTTTTTAACCTTTTGGGAAAATAAAAAACAGTTACACGAATTCGATTATACAGTTTTAAGAACTTCGGGTATTAGATTTACAGGTGCATAACTTTTGACTCGTCATTCTCCTTTAAGAAGAGCTTAATATAAACAAAGAGAGATAATATTTCACAAACGCGTGACGTAGATAAAAATATATAATGGTATGTATAGCACTTTGAATGACAAATGCAAATATGTATAAGTAAATTTTTGGCAAACTCATATAAAAGTTAGGAAAAGATGTATGCATTGAACCAGAAGAATTCATGCAGAAGAATTTTATTTATAGAAAATAAGAGGACAAAGTTCCCAAGACGAAACACTGATGCCTTTCGGGGTATTTACTCTTGAAACGACAAATTATGAATTTCGTTTAGAAAAACCGAAACTGGAAACAGACGGTTCAGGTTGCGCACATTATATATGACAAGAAAGTTTCACTTGTATAGAAATCTTCAAATATGTTGGAATGTATGATAATGATGATATAATTATAAGAAAGATTGAATGGACAGCTTTGAAAACTGGAGAGGTAGCTGACAGTATAAAAAAAGTGAAATGAGTGACATCATTCAAGTATAAAGCGCAGACGACAATGTTACAAACATGTATTATGCAAACAATAAGAAGTTTGATGATGCCAAATTCTGGACGGTCCGGTTGCCTAGATATAAATCTGGCACGCAGACCTACCGGTATTCCGGTAGACTTGAGGTGGGTATAGTGTCCGAACATTTTGTTCAGTTTGTGCTCAACAGACAATGTCTGCTAAGTAAACCACAAACAGTTAAGGTACGCATGGACTTGACCAAGAATCAGAACCACATTATCTAATGTGCTTACAGTTAATTTCACATTATATAAAGCCTCGGTGGTCAAGTTCCTTTTTGTTGTAACGCGTTTTACCAACCAAAGGCTATTTATTAATTCTTCACCTAACCTCTTGTTTTCCTATTGTCCAATGTATTTTGTGCAAGGCACCACGGGAGTTATTATCAGCCATTCTGCATCTTTTATTTGTGCGTGAAAATAATTTCTATCTTCATCTATTAATTCAGTCATGGGTGGTGTCATAAAAGGAATGAATATTCGAGTTAGGAAAGAAGTTTTATAATCAAGTCTAAACGAATCAGCATAGCACGCGTATTATTGTATCGTTTTCTCCTCAGACATTACGTAATGCAAAAATTATATGTATAAATTTACATATTTCAGCAATATGAATATGCGCAGCCTATCAAGAAAATTTCATTTTTATGACAACCCTTTTTTGTATGTGTTTAATCCAGTTTTGTATGTGTTCTGGTGAAATAAATAAAACTTACGAGTTTGTAAGAGACCACTATATAAAGAAATACTATATAACTCAGAGTTTATCAGTAGAAATTCACACGTGTATATAGATGCTGAAAGAAAATTTTATTAATTTATGTTGACGATGTTACAAAACTCCGTGATTGATTTAAATGCATTTCGCAAATTATGATAGTTATATATAACAAAACATTTGACAGATACGGTTTAATAAAACCCTGATTTAAAGAGTAGAAAGCGATCTCACAAACACGTACATAAAAACGCTTGGACTCATTTGAGTTTTGAAATCTTTGTTTCTTATCTAAGAACATATTTCAAATTTTAGTGTTCACTTTATTGCTCTCAATTAACTTTAAATGAATAAAAAAAATCAATAAGAAAGAAAACAGTTTAAAAATTAAGAATGATATAAAAAAATGAATGCCATTCAGAGGATGACTTCGTGTCATGTTTTAAGGTGAATCAGACCCTTATAATGGAAGTCGCAAGATTAGTTATTCATGTTGTCTTAAGAGCTATTTTCCTCGTTGAATCATGCAATAGAGATAGAATAATAATAAAGTATACGTCATGTGCAATCTAAAATACGTCACTTTTTAACAAGTTTTTCACGTTCCTAATCCAACCCAAACTTTTAGAAGGTTTTGAACATGTTTTTCTTTTTTTTTAAAGAAAAGTCTAAAGATTTGATTTCATCTGTTTCCAGGTACACAAGTTTTATAATGACCACAACAGAGAACAAGAACCGCCCAGGTAGGCACTGTTAATTACTAGTTTATCCCAATGATCCCTATCACCAGAAATGGAACACACCCTTTAAAATGAAGAAGCAGTAGATATGATTTATTAGCATCCTCTGATAATGATTCAGAATTATGCTCAATATTGCTCAATATTGCCATCACGCGTTCCAATGCGATTATATTTATATTACAATATCGCAGTACACAGCTGTTCCACAAGACAGATAAAGCTTGTCTTTTTACTCATTGTAATCTTAAAACGACAATTGTCTCACTTTCTGTATAATAATAAGACTAATATAAAGATATAACCATTTTATAAAATCGGTGGCACGTAGAACGTTGCAACTTTCTATGTTTTTGTATTGTATAAATATATTTTATTGTAGAATGTATTGTAAATTGAATACTCGTGAAGATATTATTCAATAATTTTGAAACATATACATGTACAGTTTAAGTTGATTTAAGGCTTATATACAAATGAAGCAACAGACAATATTCTTGCAATATTTTACACACCATATGTTTCCACGCTAATCTTTGCTCACGTAAGTTGAACTTGAAATTTCAGCTGGTTTGTTCCTCATTGCTCACGTGAAACAGCAGAGAAACTACTTGAAAGGGCAGTAGAGATGAATTATGGGAACACACTGATGCGGGAGAGCACCTCACATCTAAGTAACGGAAGTTACGTCATCTCTAAACTTAGCATCAACAAGAGGTTCGTGTTACCGAAATGCCTGTTTTATCTTTCTACGAGAATAATACCATTATTTCAATTCAGAAACGATCTTTTCTAAAACTCTTAAACACTGTTAGTTAGCTTGTTTCTCTCATCTTTGTTATTAATAGCACAGGAGTATGAAATTCTATCAATAAACAAGAGATATTGTAAAAATTATGTCCTCTACATAATAAAAAAACAATATCATCGGTCGTTATAGGTAGCTTTAAGTGTTTTTTTTATCGAGGAGGCTCGCTAGGTTGTTACCACTCTGTGTTCCGTTCATATAATTCGGTCCGACGTGTATTGGGTCGGGAAAAGGCGTTGCATTCCTGGTGTTTTTTATTATGTAGAGGACATAATTTTTACAATATCTCTTGTTATTGATAGAATTTCAAACTCCTGTGTTAATAGTTAAAAGTAAAACATTCTTTCAGCGACCAGCATAGTTTTTCCTTAGTGTATCTAAAATAATAACTTATTTCAGCTTGTAATAAGTCATTTTGTCTTTCTTTCTTCCAAGAAAAAAATGTCAAAATGTTTGATCTAATTTTTTTTTTCTTAGAGATGACAGTTACGAGTATGAACACTTCGAAGTTATCCGAACAGCGGGTGGTTATAAAGTAAATGTCCAAAATCCAGTAAGTGTAACCTTTGACTCTTTTCCTTATGAAACTTTTGATTCACTATGGATTATTTTAAATGAGGTCTTTGAATATGCAGTAAGAGAGGTAAAGATCATGACTACGGGAAAAAGACAGAATATTTTGAGTCTTGAATTATTTTCCTTGGTCAGGAAATGACGTAAAGTACTAAATTAATGATCATTGGCACGTTAAAGCTACTGTCTGAATTGTAAGACATTTTAAAAAGCGACGTCATTGGATGCGTTGCCCGTTAAATTAAAAAACATTTTTTTTTACTAAACTTAACGCAAAATACCTGATGAGGTCAATACGCTAGCAAAATGACGAAACTTATTGCGGATATGGTAAAAAGGAATTAAAATGTCAAAGGAAGACTTCTAGTTATAAATAAAAGCATAATGACACATTTTCTGTACGTTTTCAGCATGAACCAATGAAATGTCTCACAGACGTTATGGGCTATTTTGTCAAAACCTCTGGCAGTAACACACGCCCACTAGTAGTGAACGATCTCAAGGAACTTGGCCAAGAAACACCTGGATATGCGACGCAAATATATACAAGTATGTATTTCATCTGTCGGACCAGATTCCAATTTCCAAACTGCTACTCTGATCCCTAAATCTTATCGTAAGGTTTTTTACCAAAGCGAAGCAAGGTTTGATACATAAAAGAAAGAAAAATTGTTATTACAATAATTTTCTTTAAATATTTGGTTGCAAAAATAGCTTCAAGCAAAATACTTGGGAATTGGTACTTTCCACACTTTCTCTTCGAACGTCCCCATCCCAACGATAGGTCATTAATGTTCTGAGCTTTATTCATTTGTCAGCATCACTGTTTATCAAAATTGCTGTATGGGAGTTTATATTTAGTTGGTGCTTGCGGACAAGTAGTAAACTATTTCTTTACATTTTCTTTTTCTTCGCTTTCAGGGTCACCGGAACCATGGAAATGGCCTCCCTCAGGTTTGTACCAAAATGACGTAAAATAATAATTTCAAGGGTTACGAAGTGCCTTTTTATAAAAAGGATCTGTTTTACATACATATTTTGAATTGCATTCTTTTGCTGATAAATAAGTATATGATTTTGTCAAAATCAAATTCAAGATCTGGGTCAAATCTTCAGTACCATATTGATACTACTACTTAGAGGTGGGATGGTCTGATGTTCGCACTCTTTACCTTGTAAATGAAAATACATTAGCCAAGGTCGTACTACGATATTTTAGTGAATAACAAACCAATTATTTTTCCCTACAGATTCCAGAGACGAACCAGAACCAGGTAACGGTTTTACGTATGATAAAGCTGTAACTATTTCAATAATTTGGCTGCCTTTAAATCTTACCTACCGGACAAATTAAAGTGTGAAAAAAAATCAAATTAAAATGTTATTAGTTCGGTTCATCACTTTAGTTAAAAAAAGACGTGTAAGATTGTTATATCAGATGCACACAGGGGCACAATTTGAATTTAGTGATATTACAAATACGCCCTAAAGGTGTAAGACTTCTGAATATCCAATGGATGCTGGAACCTACAACAGCCCTAAAACAGAAGTTTGTAATATAATGGCTATTTTTCCTTTAACAGTTTAAGAGAGTTTATATTTTACTGCATAAAATAAAATTTAAAATGTTTGTGTTTAAAGGCGGATCATCGAAGAGTAAGTGTAAATACCCACGTGATAATATTCACCATAAAACATTTGCTTGTTTGAAAATTTCATCTACCGTTATAAAGCTATTTAGCGTTTTCCTTCTAATAGTTTTTTCTTATTTATGTGATTTTGGTGATTGCTGTTTAAGAAGAATTTTACAAGGATGTATCCATTAAGACAGAAAGAAAATGGCTAAATGCTACACGTGCTTTGACACTAATGCTGACAACGATATACTAACCGTTACACAAAACCTATAATATATTCTTGAGGCAAAAAATAAAAGACATTTTTCCCTAGAAACTGGATATTTCTGACTTTCATCTTACTAAAAGTAACAAACAATTTTAACAAAATTAACTTAAATCTTACCATTACTGACACTCATATTTCTGTCTTTCGTTGAAGAGGGTTTTTTTATAAATGGTTCCACCTTTTAAATCTGGTACATAACATAAAATGGATGTTATATTGCACCTGCACACTTTTTTCATAACATACATGTATATTTTTGGAATGTGTGTGTCATATTAATCTGATAGCTATGAATTACTATAAATGAATTGAACCACTGTATCAAAAAGTATATCTCATGTTTACAAGAAAATGATTATTTTTTAAATTTTTAATTAGACACATTTAGTATACCGTACTTGTATCAGTTTCAATCAGTTTGCAATTTATTTGGATTGTTTTGAGTGTGTCACCGCCTATTATATGTTGGAGCGTAAACAAGTAATTGTCTTGAAAGTGTGAAATTGTCTTTACCTCTGAACGATCACTTATGAGACACATTCAAACAAACCAGTCTTAAACACTTTGCAGTACTGTCACGTGACTATTTTCGTCATAAAAGTGTAACCAGTCAAACATTTTGTCAACTACGTCTCATCAATTTTGTTGCTGAAATCTGCTGACTGAGGTTTTAAATGCCGTCCATGCACCATTGATATTTATACTTTCAGATTATGACAACCAGGCCTCATTTACTCGACAGAACAGTTACAAAGGTATAGAAGGTTCGCAGACTGTGACAGCAGGGATTCTGAGAAACCGACCTTTGCCCTCGCCTGGTGGTAATGAGAGAAAATCAGGTGAGGTTTGAGTCTAAATGGGAATAAGGAGTCGTCAGAACTATTTTTGATGAGGACACAAGAAATAGCAAAATCGAGACAGTTTTGAAATTTCCCTATATATCTGCTTTTGGTCACCTGCTGAACCCCAACACTGCTCGTTTTTTACCTATTTTGCTTGCATCACGCCTTTCCAACCTGAATTGTTTATACGTAACTTTTTTTTGCTGTTCCAGCATTCAGAGAATTTAAATGTTTTAATATTATTATTGACTCAGACTGTCATATACAGACCAATCAAAATTCATTTCATGTAGAAAAGCATGAGAGGTTTTCTGTAAATATTGAGATACTCTTTTACCAACGCTAAGCATTTAGACGATCTCTTTGCTTTTAGTTTTGAAAAAAGATAAGTGGCCTAATTTCCTGTAATTTCTTTTACAAATAAACTGCAGCTTAGCTTCTTTTAGTTTTTCTTGTTTGTTTGTTGTTTTCTTCATAGGTTTTAGAATAACCTCGCTTAATTTGTTTGCTTTGAGTATATATAAATATATAACCAGTCTTTAAAATCAACATTTCCTTTGATCAGTTGGTTGGTCCTCTGTGATAACTACGCCGCCGGCGGCACATTTTCAAACTTTTGCCGGTTCTAGAAGCAAGCAGGAGCCGGTCCCATCCATGGCCGAACTTGCGCTTAGAAGCAAAGAAGCAGGTACTGTGATACGGTGTAATGAAAACTTCCCTTATTTTTAAAATGGATCATATCGTAGTCATTTTTTTTAGCATTACTTTGTTAAAAAGTTGGCATATTTCAGAAAGATAAATTTGTCACTTTGTGTCAAATTTATTTATTGAATTGTCAAATGGTGATTAGGGCATCCCTGCTTATATATGTAAAATCCGCCTGACTAGAAAATCCCGCTAGCTGTCTTTTGATTAAACAACAACAACATTTATACATCTGTTTCATGTTGACATGAACTAATGAATTCGAGCATATTGTGAAGCAGGTTAGAGTAAATTTAGGATGAAAAGTTTGAAAAAAAGAAGAACGATTACATAAATACAATAAAATGAATGTTTTACTATTTCCTACATGAGATCAGCTGGCACGAAGCTGGCTTACTTAAACTTATGATAGTATAGCATTATAGCGTAGAGCTTTTGTAGCGATGTGTAAATTTTAGATTATAGTTTATTTACCAAATGTTAAGTTAAAAGTGTCTTTGCATTGATAATTATTTACCTTTGCAAAAACTTTGAAATGAAATCAAAGAAGTGAGTACTGATTATTGTCACAAAGTGTAACTTAAAGCTTTATTTTGTGCCTAAAAAGGCACAACTATCACGCCATATTTCCGAGAAGAAGGCCATATACACTGGAAAAATGTAACAAAAGCAGCTTCAACGCTTTTTCTTCTACCACAAGCTAAAAGTTGTAACATTTTATTGTTTGGAAATGTAACAAACTCGTATAATTCAAAGATGTATTTATACAGATCAGATACAAAAGTTTGACACGATGTTGAGTGGATTTGAAACTGGTTTTCAACGTGATACAGTTTACGTAAACCAGTCACCCTCTCTGCAAGAAGGTATGATGTACACCTGTTGTTGTTTAATTGGGTGTTTATGTGTTTTTTCATTGTTTTAGTTGTTTTTTATGCAAACTATTTTTTCCAAATATTTGACGGGTTCTCGGTGAAAGACACTCATTCAGAAATTGCTTTTAAACCAAACCAACACGTCGACCAACTGAAAAAAGCAGACGACAAGTAGAAAAATATTTCGAAAAAAGATAAAGTTCTCTTTAGGGGCTGGTACGACTGCCATTAAAATTTGACAGGTCACTAAATTGAATTCAATTACAAGTACATTTTTTCCTTATAACTAAAATATAGTTCACTTACACAGTTTGTCAATCTGCTAGAAATTGTTGGGTTTTTCTTTCAAAAATTAAAAATGTGTGTAAACACTAAGGCAAAAGGCAAAATGAATGTTCATAGTTTTGTTACTTCTTTGAGTATACATGTATATGTATTTCCGAAATGGAAGCCTCTCTTTCGTAACTTTTGACGGATTCATGTTATTTCAGTTACGCCATGCCCTGCACCGCCGCCGCCCCCTCCGGTACCACACGTGACTGAACGGCCGCGCTCTTATGTAAACGTGAATACAAATGCAGGTAAATAAAGGAAACGAGTCAATATTTCAGTTTCATTTTATTGTTTAAAATTTAAAAAAAAATAAAGTCAGTGTTACTGTTGTATGTTTCCAGACCGTTAATTTGCAGGTTAGATTCGTTGTTATAAACTGGACGTAAATAAATGAATGATATTTTGTTCAAATTTATTCACAAAATCAAGTATTTTTGACCATAAATCATTTTCAGATTTTCAACTGATATTTTTCTGCTGTGTACAAAGTTTTTTTTTTACCTTTTGCTTGTGCTTGCTAGTAAACAAGTACGAATGGATTTCTATTATTGTGGGAACAACTAAATCTGAATGCATTATTTAGGTATTTATTACCGAACGTTGGCTTTACCTCGCTAGTTTTCTGCTTTTTCTTCCTATCCTAGGTCCTGCCGACCCTGACTTAGACGCTTTGCCGGTTGCTCCTCCAGCACCAAGAGATCCAATTGGTCTGTACAATGCCAACCCTTCCCCTCATATCATACCTTTTTAACAACTCAGTCACTCTATGAATATTATGTATTTCCTGTACGCTTTTGCTTTGTGAGATAACGAAAATTTGATGCAGCCGTGTTTTGAACTCAGGTTTTGTAAACAAACAAAAAAAAAACAAAAAAACAATGGATACATGGAGCCGCTGTCTTTCAGGTGTCAATTTCTTCAAGATTGAAAGTGGAAATAGAAATCTTCTCTTTTTTGCAAATGTCGAAACAAACCTATCAGCTGGCCCGTTTGGCTGTCCGCTTCATGCTAAATACAAACTTGTCGATACAAGGATATTGGTAGATAAGCTTCAGTCTTTTAATACATCGAACACGGAATCCCGTTCGGACTATGCGAAATTTCTCCTGTTTACAGATGATAATCTATTAAATTTAAAGATCTCTTGTCTAGCCCATTTCATATGAACATATTTACTTGCGAAAATTGTAAACCTCGCGAGGAAGTACCGGCGAAATTTAACATTTAAATAAGACTCAAAGTAAAATGTCGCATGTCTGGTGTTAAATATTGATATTGTACGTGGCCCGAATAGAATTCCGTAATCGAAAATAAACTAGACAAACTATTAAAAAGTAGTGGCTATGAATAAAGAAGGCAACTATATTTCGAAATATTAAAAATGACCAAATGCATGGACACATCTTTCATCTATGTAAACTCATTTCTTCTAGTTCTAGATTTTTTCTAACTGTTTTATTAATTTGCTTTATGCTTTATCATTTAGTATCATCACCAACTTCCACAAACTCACGGAATTCTCTATCCAAATCATCGTCATTTGGAGTCAAAGTTTCCACCAGCTCACCAACAACTTCATTCCAATTAAGACACAGTGTTTCTTCATCTGGCTTTGGTGTATCAAACACAACATCGACCAGACAAAATGTGACTCAATCACTTACTGAAAATCAGCTTAGAAATGTGAAATCTCCAGATTCGCCAAAGAATTTTCCAGCTTGGAACTCTCCCAAACAGAATGAAATTGTGCCAAAACAGGCAAATAAGCCAGACAAATCAAACAGTGCTAGAGATGTTGCTAGTGACAAGACAGGAGAGCCTGAAGCGGGTATAGACGATAAAACGCCAGGTGGTGTGTCAACGCTGAGGAGTAGGTTCGAATCAAGTTCAAACGCATCATCTTCATCGTCTAAACAAGGTAATTACTTACATTCTGATTTAAATTTCACTGTAAGCTCGTTTTCTCACTTCTTTGTTCAATCATAACACTTTTGTTATGCCAAGAGCAGGTAATTTGTATTTTCTATTGAGTCATACGTGAACGTTTATACCGCTGTTATTAATATTATGTTTCTTTTGTTCATTTGTTTGTATCTTGTAGTTGTTGTTTTTTATTCTTGACCTAACATTGAATCACATGTGCTAAGAGTTCTGCTAAAAACCTTGACATGCACGAGATATCAAATTCTCAACCAGTAATAAGCAATATGTAACACTAAGCTATAAAGATTTTTTATAAACTGAATGTCGTTGAGAATGACTGCTTGCTACATGTTGGGATTTTGATCCATGTTTAGGAACTCAGCTACACTTCTTGCACATCTGTAGTAAATATTATGCGTGTAAGGCAAAGCAAGATGTTAGAATGGGATGCTTTATGATTTACATGTGCATATCTTTTTTATTGGCCCATTCGCTATAAAATAAAAAAATAATTGATGATATCTTAAGGGAATTAGACATTTAGATATTGCTCCTTTTGAACTAAAAAAATGGTACAACAACAACTAAAGTTTACCCGTTGTGCTTAGTTTATTTTTATTCTAGACATCTGGTAATAATTCATTCAATATCATCCATATTTACATATTTTTAAAGAAAAGGATTTTAATGTTTGCCATTCTAAAGTAAATTTTCCCATGTTAATCATCAGAGCGTATATAAATACATTATAGTTCTCTTTTTGGCAAGCAGCACTGTATTAAGTACGTGCATTCTATTAAGTACGTGCATTCTATAACGTCCTAATATTATATTTTAGTGAGAACTGGATCCTTGATATTGAATGTCGGTCGTTCAGTATAAATCTTTCAATTTAACACTATAGAATATTATTTTCTAAAAAATACTGAAAATGCGAATAAGAAAAATATTTAATTAAAGTGCTTTGACAAGGGGTTTATATTAGGGATGGCAACGAGTAACCGGTTAACCGAGTACTCGATCGAACGTCCGAATATCGGTTAACAAAATTGATATTTGATTACTCGGCAAAAATATATAATTTCTATTTTTTTGCGATTTAGAAAGGTTGGTGTATCCAATCAGTTCAGAAATTTGGAGATGTACATGTATCTTCATAAATACCTCTTAAATGCAATCAAAACATCCTTGCAGAGGTGCGAAAATGATATCGTTAATTTAACGAGGCGATCAACAGTTTGACACGCGCATGGGATTGAACACCTGTGTCACTTACGTCATTCGGCCTCTTATAATATTTAATTACCTTTAATTGTGTAAGAGTTTGTGGCCGAAACTTGTTTTAAGGTATATGTTTTGAAAACAGCAAATGGCCGGATTGCTATTATGAATGTTAGATTAAAGGTATTAAAGGGATTAGACCCGATTAAGCGTTTGTTTTTCTTTACTCAATAAAGGAGAGTAACTTCCTTTTCTACTTTACGCATATAAATCCAGAAATATCATTAACTTTTTATATATTGATAAAGTTTTTGTTTAGAATAAGATATTAAAATTTCAAGAGTCAAAGTGCCGCCTGCAAAATCTAATGCTTGGAAATATTTCAAACGTTGTGC
The DNA here is from genome assembly GCA_012932295.1 of Cyclina sinensis. NCBI lineage: Eukaryota > Metazoa > Mollusca > Bivalvia > Venerida > Veneridae > Cyclina > Cyclina sinensis. The sequence goes on from JAAONU010000017.1 coordinate 27,361,329, forward strand.
TGATAGCAAGACTATTAAATGTACATTATGTAGCTGCGAAATAACGTATACTGGTGGAAACTACAAACATGTTAAATCATTTACGCTTCAAGCATCCTTCTGAAAACAGACCAGTCTATATAATTTCAAGAAGAAAAAAAGATATATGAACTGTTATACATGTTTTAAACTTGATATTGCATTAATTAAAACGTTATAAAATATAATGTTGATTTAATTTGTTTGATGGTTATTCTAAGTTACCTCTTTTGCAGTCCTATTTATAGTTACACATCAGTCTATGAATTTAAATAGAAAACGAAAGAAGTATGCAGACGGCGTTAATATATTATATTGTGATAAAACTTTGAAGATCATTGGAAATCATCCGAGTAACCGAGTACTCGATCGGAAAAATGACCGAGTACTCGAGTATTGATTTTGGTATTCGTTGCCATCCCTAGTTTATATAGATCTGAATCTATAGCAGTGTCATACTGGTAGAGAGAACATTTATAGATGAATGCATTTATGAATGTCCAAGTCGTCAATTTATTCAGTTGTTGCTACTCGCCCACTTTATCATGAAACATTACTAACAGTTATATCTCATTAGCTACTAACCCACTAACATCATTTGAAGGCCGTGCTAGGAGCTCGCTGCCAGTCCGATGGTCAATTTCCACCGCTGTGTCACAAACCTTGGAAGAACTCGACGACCTCTACGAGTACCTGTCGGAAGATGGTGTTCAAGTTACTAACAACCACATTTCTTCTACTAACAATACTAACAAGCCTGTAAAACATTCACAATCCCTGACTGTCACCTCTGAAACTAATCATGAGTCCATGTTGGCAGTAGGTAGTACCCATTCTCTAAAGAATTTGCCAAGTCAAACAAGAACACCGGAAATGACGTATGATGACAGACAGAGACTGGAAGATAGTATCTATGATGACACCGCTGTTCCACAGGAACATAGGACTGGTAAGACTGTGTGGTGTGTTTTAACCAAACTCCGCGCAAAGTGACTAACCTGATAGCTTAGGGGAAATAACCGTTGCGTAGAGTTTGGTTGTAAGCAATCGGTATATGCAACATGTACAACTATTGTTGTTAACACAGTGTGTTTCGTTCCACGTTTTATAGACTATTCTTTCAGAATGCAGTCTGGCGAAAACTTGTCCAACATAAAACATGTCCGTGAGAATGTATAGCTAGATTAAGAGAATTTGGTATGTACACGTATATGGTTTCAGATGTAATGAAAATAGCCTTACATGTTGCGTATACTGAGACATGTTGTTGACATATTATGAACTAGAAAACAGTTAAAGAAATACCACAAAAGCATTGTTATATTGTCAGTGTTATTGACAGTTGCAAACAATGCTTTGGTGTGATTTCAAATGCATATGCTTAGTAAATAAGGTATTACAAAAAAAATAACGATTATAGTTCTTGTTTTAGCGGAGAAAAAGGTACATTTCCAGCAAAAACGACCTATTTCATTGCCAAACTCAGACAATAACCGAATGATCTCTCGTCGACAAACTGAACCTGCCATTCAAGTAACTCATACACATTTTGAAGGTATCAAAAACACACACATATAAACAGATGTAGTGACTAACAACCATGTATACGCTTGTCTTACACAGTAGTGGGTTACGTAACCACGTCAAAAAATAAAAAAAAACTAACAACAAACAGTAGTTCTTGTTGTACATGCACTTTTGTAATCCCTGTTTTAAATATCATCTTCCAACAGTTCAAGAATACAGTAAAAAAATGAACCTGATAACATTTTTCCGTCGTTGTTTACTCCCTGATCTAAATATCATCTGCAGACAGTTCAAGAATACAGTAAAAATTGAATCTAATAACATTTTTTGTCGGCGTATTTAAGCCATATCATTTGTGTACCAAGGGGTAGCAAGTGCCCGTCTATTGGCTATTTTCAATAGAATTGACAAATTTTCCGAACGCATCTTATTTTCAAGTTGACATACACGGTCTAGTATATGTCGACTATGTCAGAGACAAATTACATAAACAGAACTAAGAATTATGAATAAGATGTGTAAAAGAAGATAATGGTAGTGATCGCAACCATTCGACAGATTTTAGCAGGCACTTACCAAATAAAGCATATACAATGTATTACAGAGCTCAAATGAAACGAGGAAAAATAATATATAAAGGTATTTTAATATAAAACTAATGATATATTGTTTTTGTTACCTCAACAGTCACTGAACCTGGAAGTAAGTAAATCAAGGTGTTTCAATTAAAGTAACTGCACGATGTCTTTTTTCTTTTCTTAATCATATTCTTCTAATTAAACATTTTTTTATCTTTAGCAGAGTGGTATTAACAGTCTGTGATGCTGCCTTGCTTAACAGCACCTTATGGGGTGTATATAATTCTCTCCAAGACAATGTCTCAAAAAGCATGGTCAGAAACAGAAACAGCATGATTTAATCTAGAGTCTTTCTAGGATAGAACGCATTTGAAACAAGCTATTAATACTACAATAGGGAGACGGACAAAAGCCCCCCCGGACAAAATCCCCCCCACTCAAATTTTTAAAGGAGGACAAAAGCCCCCCCCCCAAGAATTTTTTAACTAGGACAAAATCCCTCCCGTTGATTTTTTCAACTAGGACAAAATCCCCCCCCCCCCCAGAATTTTTCAACTAGGACAGAATCCCCCTCATGTATTTAAATTTTCTATATATGTTATATGTTATCAGTGATGAACGGCATTTTATCCATTAAAAAGCATAGTTTCCCTATGGTTCAGGTATTTTTCACTGGAAGTCATTTAGATGAAACCTTGGCTTATAAAAACAAGGACAAGGGGTTTTTTTTTGGGGGGGGGGGAGAAATAATTGTGAGTTTTTTTATTAATGTGTTTAGTTAAATGCATTCTGTGATGAAATATGTAATTTATTTCTATGATTTTCTATGCATAAATGTAATTTAATGTTATTTAAAATGACAACAAAATAAGGCAATTAGCAGTTTTTATTTTCAATTAAACTCTAACGGGTTGTTTATCTCAAATGGCTTTAGTCAAATTTAATTGAAGACATTCAAACTAATTGATAGTATTGTCATGATCCCTTTAAAATACTGTTTAAAAAGAAAACAAATGTCAGTGAATTGTAAAAAATGTAAATGTAGTGGAGAAATGTGAATTCAGGGACCAAATAATGTGCTGACTATGATGATGTGCTATTATGATATTTTTTTCTTTTTAATTTCATAATATTTATGAACATTATTCCTCATGTGCTTTTTCAATGTATTTGCACACATTATTTACATGTCTTCCAGTGCTTAAACTATTTTTCCTAACAAGATTATATAATTAGCAGTTTTTATTTAAATGACATGTGGAAAATTCCTCCAAACTATAATGCAGTTTCAAAAAAGCTTATCAATTTATTTATAACACAATTGTTAAATTAAAGGGATCGTGACAATACTATCAATAAACAACCCATTAGAGTTTAATTGAAAAAAACAACTGTTAATTGCCTTATTTTGTTGTCATATACATATAACTTATATACATAATCAATTATTCATCTATTGTTACTGTATATATTTTAAAAAAATGATTGTCCCTGTATTGAATTAAAAATGTTTATTAAATTCTTTAAATTAAATATATCTGTGTTTCCTCTACAAATACATACAAAAACCATCTAAGTATGTTCCCTTTACAAAATGAATATAAATACATGAGGGGGATTTTGTCCTAGTTGAAAAATTCTTGGGGGGGAGGGGGGGGGATTTTGTCCTAGTTGAAAAAATCAACGGGAGGGATTTTGTCCTAGTTAAAAAATTCTTGGGGGGGCTTTTGTCCTCCTTTAAAAATTTGAGTGGGGGGGATTTTGTCCGGGGGGGCTTTTGTCCTACACTCTGTAGTGAGTTAACATTTCAGTATAACTCAATAAAAAGTCTTTTTTGTGACTGTATGCATTTTGAAAAAAAGCGAGAAATGTGCTTGCAAGGTTATAGTTTAACTTCACCTTCGGTCATACCGTATTCTGATAGAAAGCGTTTTTGAAATAAAACGCCTTGACAAATATACTTTTAATCGAATACAGAATAACCTGCTTTGCAGTTCCAATGTTCGTGTTGCAACATAATGCATTCTGGGAAAATCTTGACAAATATACAAATAGATTTTGATCAATTCTCTTTCAGAAAGTGACCATATCTTTTGTTATTCTTATACATAAATCACAAATTTTGCCTCATTTAGCGTAAACTTAGTCACCTTTTTAATATTTTTTATGTCTTGCTTTCATTTCAGATAAAAAAAAATTATCGCTTGTGTTAACCTCTAAAACAGAATAGATTTCATAACATTGTCGTTACTAACATTTTTTTTAGTTATACCTATTTTTGTACTTGTTAAATCTGATCTATGAATTTTGAATATAACTTCTGTATATTTAAGTAAGAATGTATTTAATTACTGAAGTATCATCATTTGAAGAAAAAACACCAAAAACAATAAAAATTTTAGTTTGTTTTTGAAACCAAAACATATATCTCCCCCTAGCTAAACATAGATTAGGTATTTCCCATAAATGAACTTGGATATTATATTTAGAACACTGTTTAAAGGATTTAATCAAAGTGTTGTTACTTTTATTCTTATACTTTTAGTGTTTAGGGTTAAATACTGTTAGTTTTACCTCTAAGTTGACCTTGAAGATAGATCTGGTTCTTACGCAATTGCTTCATGGTGGTTAACATTTCTGTGAAGTTATTTCAAAATCCATCAAGGACTGACAAAGTTATTGCGCGGGCAGGATTTGTGACATCCAGACATTCCAATCTGCCCTTGACCTTGAATATAGAACTGGTTCTTGCGCATAACACATCGCGTTATGGTGGTTAACCTTTCTACGAAGTAATTTCAAAATCCATCAAGGATTGGCAAAGTTATAGAGCGGACACGATTTGTGACATTCCGGATATAATAATCTGATTAAAATCCGATCCTAAACAACGTTTCTTAGTTATTTCATGTACATCAATCAAATTGACAGACATCCAAACATTCAGACAGAAAGCACAACATCAAAATATCCCCACCACTACGTTGGGGTGGGAATGGAGGTGTGGGGGAGAGACATAACTGTTCATATTTGTTACTTGTCCGACTGAACGAACGACTGACTGATCAAAAACTCTTGAAATCCTATTAAGACTAACTAAGGACACGAAAACGTGTATCAGTGAGTTCTTGACAGCAGTGATGCATGTTTAGTCAACACAATTTCATCCACAGTTTTATCATCTTGTACATTTTAAATATGCCTTACATGTATTTATTTCTTTTGAAATGCTTTTGTCTTCAAAGAATCTCAGATAATTTTAGTGAGCAGTATGGTTCGTCTTGGAACACGTTTTTGCCTCGTTTGAACTAAGACAGAACGAATCAGTGACATTAGTATGATGAAATATTCAAACCTTAATTAACCAAAATAGCTCAATATATGATCATAATCTATGAGACTGGATATGCCTATGTACTTTTGTGCGAAACAAAAAGAAAAAAGATTTTATTGTTAAATATTGTCTTGTTTTATTATGAAATTACTTAATAGATTCTTACGTAATATCAGGTGTTGTATGTGATATTATTAAATTTTTGCAACCAGTCATTTACTGAACCTGATGCCATTTTACAGGGTTTAATCCAGAGTTCAAAAGGAAGCTAGAAGGTATGATCGGTCCGGCGACGGTTGGTCCAGCTGCAAGTAAGGGTCATAAACAAGGTGTTCCAACTGTACATCAAAACAGCGCAGGCGCAGAGGATCACATTTACCAGGAGTTACCGGAAGTGATTCCACCAGATGACGTTTTTTACGTGAATGAACGTTACAATGTCAATAAAAGCAATACCTAAAATCGGCACATAAAATATAAACAAGGCACATTCAAACAGAGTAGACACATTTATAGTTTAACATGCTTCTTTATTGCTGTGAAGTATGTTTCATAGTGTATGATCCATTCTAAAGAAAAATCGGATGACTCTCTGATGTTCCTCTGGCGCCTTAAACGCTAGAGCCAGATTATTCATTTTACATAAAAATATATGGATCGGTAGGATACGCACTGTTCTTATACTGCTATTTCAGGATCTCCTATAGTTACTGTAGTTTGCAAACATTTAATGAAGTGGGTACTGATTCAGATAATAGTACTATGTAAATATGTATTTTTCCTAAGTTTAACAAGGCTTTAGCACGAAAATATGCATAACAGACATGTAGACCAATCAGTTTTAAACTGAGCGATTACGTCATCGCTACATGTCATTTAACCGTTCATTTGTTGACCATATCAGTCTAAATATTTTCATATGCGTCACATCAGTACGACATCTTTTATTGTTTAATACGGCATTTATAGGTCTTAAATGCATACTTGTAATACAGATGGTATGCTTGTTGCTTTTTCTTTGGGTGGATGCCTTCACATATTGATAGCAAAATTTGACCATATGACGTCATAGTCATATCAACGTATATGCATGTCAACCTGATATCAAAACAACATGACATTTATTCAGTAAATCGTATGCAGACTGGCAACTTGAAAAATATGTGTTGATTTAAGTGACAAAGGTCAGAAAATCATATATATAATTAAAAATTAATTTTATAAGAAAGAACAATAGTATTTCAGAAAAAGACTAAGTGGTGTAAAAGGACTGAAGGTATTCAGTTACCAAAATAGGTGCTAATGATACAAAATTGAAACAAAATACGAGTTTTAGTTTTACAAATTGTGTTACATGCATTTCAAATCTGTTTTTTTTTTAAACAACGAACTCTTCCGTCGCTGGAAATTAAGAAGCTGCAAATAACGGCAATGGGTTTGTATGATAGTACACTACAACCGTTAGAAAGGAGTAGTCTAAGTGTGAACAGTTCGTTATGTAGAACCATCGGCGGTACATATGGACAAGTGTGATATATCTTTTTAACTTGTTAACCTTGAAAATAAGACTTGTACAGATGAGAATAGCTGGAGCTTATAAACTGGGACGGTTGCATAGGCTGAAAAAGAGTGTTGTCTAGACAAATCCAGTTGGGAAATGTAGTATCTGGCCTAAAATAACCGGTTGTAAAGTACTGATGAAATATAGCGAACGCCGTTTCTATGCAAGAGGTCTTTTGGAAACATAGAAAAGGTGTTACTTAGACTATACCAGTGGTTCATTTTGTGATTAAGAAAGTGTGAATACAGTCTTTAACTACTTGTGTACCTACGTATGACTGCATTATTGTATGTATATATTATTATTATTTCATATTGTTATATCATAAGTTATTTACATGTGCAAAGACAAAATCTTTATTCTTTTTTTGTTTATCTACATCTTTGTGATATTTTCCAATAAAAGAAATGACGCAGTATAAAGTTTCTTTTCTGAACCACGCAACATCTAAAAGAACCGCATTCTACTGTAGTGAAAAAATATGGCCAAAAATGAACTGAAAGAAAACATTTCCATGCTCTTATATAATCAAAAGAGGCCTAGCGTCTACAAAAGAAGACATAGACCCAGATCAGACGCCGCATATTGCTTAACTCTTCACTGTTTGCATAAAGGTCTTTCTAAATAGAATAAAACTGATACCAGAAACCCTTTTAATTCAATGAATGTGGACTCGTCCAGCTTTAGGCATAAATGGGTTAACAGTTACCTTACTAAGACCAAAAATAGTTTCGGACCATATCTCCTCAAACGGCAACATTTTTGCAATATTTGTTTTAGTCTGCAATAAGTTGTGTGGTAAAGCACAGAGGGGACATAACTCTGGTGTCTCTAGGAGCTAATTCATTCTGCCAGACATTAATAGCGAGCTGCACTGAAATCTATCTTATAAATCAGGGGGTGGCGGCGAAAATTGATCCATGCTCTTCTCTTTTCAATTGCATTTTAAACCTTTCCGCTCTCACCTCTCAGAATAAGGTCCACTGCTGTACTTGCCAGGGCTAGACGGAAGAACGGATGATCAGAGACGTAACATATAACACAAGTCATGGCGCTTCTGGCGTATAAAACTTGGTAAAAACTTGCATAGGGGTTTGTTACATGACTTGTGGAATATTGTTTGAGCTGACAGACAACTAAATAACATATTTATGGAAATAGTTTTCAATACTCTTGCAGAAAAGGTTGGTTAACAAATTACAAAAAAACAAGACAGCCAATGGCCCTAAAGCGCTCACCTGGGTTCAAAGATGAAAGAAATTTTTATGAATGAAATGATGCATATCACAGAAATGGAACAATGCGATTTCATTGCCATAGCTCCAAAAACAAAACGTAGCTCAGTAGGTCAACATATAGGTCATGAGATGACATTTTTGAAATCGTAACGAAAAGCTGTACACACAGTCCAATTTCATTGCCGTAGCTTTAAAACAAAAAAGAAGGTCAGTAGGTAAAAAATATAGGTCATGCTATGACGTTTTTGAAATCGGAACAAAAAATTGTACACATGGTCCAAATTTCATTGCTATAGCTCCAAAAACAAAAAGTAGGTCAGTAGGTCAAAAATATAGGTCATACGATGACATTTTGAAATCGAAACGAAAAACTGTGCACATGGTCCAAATTTCATTGCTGTAGCTAAATAAAAAAAAAGTAGGTCAGTAGGTCAAAAATATAGGTCAAGGAATAATGTTTTTGAAATCATATTGAAAAACTGTACAAATGGTCCAAATTTTATTGCCATAGCGAAAAACTTAAAAAATGAAAAAAGATTTTTTGGGCGGGTGGAGGAGTGACCCCCAGGGGAGAGGGGGGTGACCCCACTGTGGTCTCAAAGCTCCATGTCTTGTAGTTTCTTATAAGAAGATTTTTAAAGTTTTCCCTATATAACTCTATGTAAATCAAGTAAGCCCTGAGCGGGGTCAGTTCCGACCCCAGGGTCATAATTTGAACAATCTTGGTAGAGGTCCACTAGATGATGCCTCATACCAAATATCTAAGCTACAGGCTTTGTGGTTTCAGACAAGAATTTCAAAACTTTTCCTTTAAGTTGCCATAGCAACCAGAGTTCTGCATGGAATTGAATTCTTTGAACAACTTTGGAAGAGCTTCATGCAAGGAACATCCCATGCAAGTTTCATTGATCTGGCCAAGTGGTTTCAGAAAAGATGTCGTTTGAATGAAATTGTTGACGCCTCACGACGCACACCGAACATTGGGGTATGACAAAAGCTCACTCTGGCATGTCTCTGGAACGGGATGCTTTCTTTATCTTGCACTATCCCCCACAAAATAACTAATCTCTGCAGGGGGCGTTGGTCATATATAAACTCAAAAAGATAGATAGACAAGCTTCATTTACCATTTATTACATGTACTTGACTCTTTAAGACTTAAGTGTTTATAAAACAGTTGTCATGTACATGATGGTGAGGGGTAAAACAGTTAAACAAACACAGAAGAAAATTCAACAATTAATTTAATACCTTAATGACTGTAAGTTATGTCCACTGAATTTTCTTTGAAATTAACAAATCTTTTGTATTATTAGATTATGGAATGCGGGTTGGGACATGCCACTTGCCACTTGCTACTTGAGAGTCATTAAGACGCTTGATATGGCAAGTGGCAAGTGGCAATTGGCAAGTAGCAACTGGCAACTAGCAAGTAGCAAATAGCAAGTGGCAACTGGCAAGTAGCAACTGGCAATTTGCAAGTAGCATGTCCCGACCCGCATTCCATAGTCAATCAGATACTTCAATCTCCTGTATTCTTTACTTCGGGATACATTGTGTTTTCATAAACTTCAAAATATAATGAAAACGCTCCAACCATGAATTTCCGCCAAAATCAATCACAAAAGTAAGTACATAAACAAATAATACCTGTGCTAAATCAGAGAAAATAACTAAACACACTTATTTATTCGATGCAGAATGCGGGGAGGCATTTATACAAACACTTTACATATATTTATTAACAACATTAGTAAATCACCTGTAAATACATGAATAGAAGCTTTTTTAACTGGGCAAAAACATAAATATATATATATATATATATATATATATATATATATATATATATATATATATATATATATATATATATATATATGTAAATCTATTTCGTAAGAACAAAATTCTGCATATAGGGAAAAAAGCAGGAAATTGAATACCGGTAATTGAGAAAATATTTCTAATGAATTCTGGAAATATTTAATTTTAAATTTAAACATTATATCAAGCGTCTGAATGACTCTCAAGTAGCAAGTGGCAACTGGCAAGTAGCAAATAGCAAGTGGCAATTGGCAAGTAGCAACTGGCAATTGGCAAGTAGCAAGTGGCAACTGGCAAGTAGGAACTGGCAATCTGCAAGTAGCAACTGGCAAAAGGCAACTGGCAAGTAGCATATAGCAAGTGGCAAGTAGCAAGTGGCAAACAGCAAGTAGCATGTCCTGACCCGCATTCCATAATTAGATGGATTAGATGTTGAAATAAAATTTGAACAGGTAGTGCTAACATTATAACATTAATCTTTTAAGTAAATCTAACAAAGGTGTAACGAGTCAATTTAATATCACATCCTTAGCTACCCTGGTGATAACTTTCACACATGCTTGTTACAACTGTTTACACTGACTCTTGTATTCTAACTGCATATACATTGCACAGAAAAGTACTTGACATAAAAGGATACTGAATGCTTGTCTATAGCATACCCTATATGAAATGATTATGTATTTTAACAAGAGCTGTTGTAAAACAAATATGCCCCCCTAGAGCCTTATCTCTAGAGGCAGCCATGAAGTTTTGAGGTGCAGGACCAAGCATTCTATAGTTTTTGATCAGAAACCATTTTGCTATTCAAGGACACTGTGACCAAGTCCTTTGACCTGGTGACCTGAAAAACTAAAGGACTCATCTACACGTCATGAACAACTTATATACAAAGATTGAGGAACATGGACCCAAGAGTTCTACACTTATTCATCGGAAACCAATTTGCTTTTCAAGGTCACTGTGACCCTTGACCCAATGACCTGAAAAACAAAAGTTGTCATCTACTGATCATGACAAAGCTACACACTAAGTTTGACAAACCTGGGCCCAAGGATTCCCTAGATATTCAGCTGAAACTGTTTTGCTTTTCAAGGTTACTGTGACCTTGACCTTTCACCTAATAACCATAAAAACTACAGGGGTCATCTAATTGTCATGACCAACCTACCTATGAAGTTTTAAGGAGCTGGCCAAAAGCGTTCTACAATAATTTTGTTATACAAGGTCACTGTGACCTTGACCTTTGAAATGAAAAGCTAAAGGGGTCATCTACTGGTCATGGCCAACCTATATACCAAGTTTGAGGAACCTGGGCCCAAGCGTTCTAGTTATTGATCGGAAACCATTTTGCTTTTCAAGCTCACTGTAACCTTGACCTTTGAACTGGTGACCTGAAAAACTATTGGGGTCATCTACTAGTCATGGACAACTACACACTAAGTTTGAACAACCTGTGACCAAGCATTCTATAGTTATTGATCGGAAACCATTTTGCTATTCAAGGTCACTGTGACCTTCACCTTTGAACTGAAAAACTATAGGAGTCATCTACTAGTCATGATTAACCTACATACCAAGTCTGAGGAAGGTGGGTACAAGGGTTCTCTAGATATTAGTAGGAAACCAAAGTGTCTACAAACTGACTGACATTTGCAAAAGTATATGACCCTACCTCCAACGGGGGGCATAATAACAAAAAGAATTATCTTTATTTTGTGTAAGTGAAAAAAGTAGTTTGTTTTACAGCAAAAAAAACAAATGATGAATACTAATTTACTTTTAATATTTAAATAACTCGTGATATAAACAACCAATAACTTAGAACAGTCAACTTTTGAAAAATTATAATCAAAGTTTAGAAAATACCTGTGAATCCACTTTTTCTTAAGACACATTAAAATGTCTTGTCCACTGGTCAAATACATCTAACTTTCATCAAACACTTAAATCATATCAATAATCAAGTATGCTCCTTTGTTTAGATGTGTAGTATTTCAGAGTTAGCCTAGAACTGCTCTTTGAAACAGTCATTTTAATGTTGAAAATGTTCTAATGTTAAATGCAATACCACACAAAGGTGTGCCCCCTCTGCCCTAGGTTCTGGATATAACCTGACAAACCTAGACAATATTACACAACAAGTTTCTGAGCTCTGGGCTTGGTAGTTTAGACAAGAAAATTTAAATTCTTGTTGCTATAGCAGCCAGAGATCTGCATGGAATGGTGAATGAATATCAATCAGTTATAGTGATGGTAAAAATTACAACAGGGGTCTCGCTATGGGGCAACTAGGGTGAAGAAGTCGCTTTCCACATCTAAACTTCGCCCTACTCCAGCAACAAAGTGAAAAAAAAACACCTTAATTTTTACACCGAATACACTACTCTCTGTGTAGTGTATATACTCCACACACTTGGCTGTCAAAAGATCGATACTGACGTTGGCTGCAATTGTTTATCGACACAGAGGTTTTTGAGCATATGCACAGCGAGCTTAGATTGCCTTAGATGAATTAATATGCTAAGCAATTTACAACCATGAAAAAATAGACTTGCTTTCGATAAAGATCTTCCTATTATCAAGGTTCAAAGATGAATGAAATATTTATCCTTTGGCTTCATTAAACCCCCTGTATGATAACAATTTTTAGAGTCTATGAAGTAACAAACCTTGAAGAATAAGTCGCATTTCTGGCACGGATAAGCTCATGAATCACCGAGTCATATCAGATCTAAACATCTCAAATATCACTACTAAACTATATTTATTTGTATATTTTATGTAAAACATTTTCCTTAACTTAGCATTTTAATCATCACAATAAGTTTACTCCTAAATCAGCAGCTCTTCAATGCTTACATTAACTAGCTTACAAAATTTACACTACATCTGTACCTATAATATTATACATGTATTAGAAATCCTGTTTGAATGACACATCAATTACAAAAATGTTACTACTAACATAGCACATTTAGAATATGGCCAATTTACAATCATGAGTATAAGCTTTTAAAGATCACAGCAGTTTGATGACATTATTTTGATTTCTTCTCTCGAATGCAGCTATTTTAGTGCCATTCAATGAAGTCTTCAAGTACCACTGGTACTAACCCTTTGTAAGGGATACTATGCTTTTTTATTAATTTTGCAGCTATGCATTTTAGTGATATATTATTGTTTGTCTTAATTATGACTTCTGCGACACCAGTAGTTGAAACATCCATCGCAGTTTTGTGATGGCGATTAGAAATATCAAGATGTACTCCTGCTTTTAACAAAGAGATCATTGCCAGGTGTAAATTCTCAAAATCACTGATAGGATTTGCATATTGCACAATTATATGTAGCGGTGTGTTACCAAGTTGGTCTTGGGCATTGACGTCAGCCCCGCAATCGATCAGCAACTTGCACAAGGGACCATTTGGAAATGTTACAATATCATTCACATGGAAGTCATCAACAATAGTAGCACTGTCTGTCACCATGTGCAAAACCGTATATCCATTACGTAGCTGTGGCTTCTGTTGGAGGAAGCGGTACACACATCTGTAAAGATCATCCTTTTCACTGTCGGGAATTTTTAACTTCAATATAATAACTATCAGATACAGCAATGTGTGGACATTTTCTTCGTACATCTCTTGAAGATTATCATAATCAATTGGATTATCTTCTCTGCGCTTAACATCATATATCAATTCAGCTGTACCACGCACAAACACCTCTCTGACTGATTTAAAGTCGGGGTTTATACCAAGATGGACCATTTGTGAGAAAACTTGTGCAAATCTTAGCAAATCCTTTGACACTGACCTTTGTTTGTTCTGTCGAAGCTGCATTGCATGAAGCCATAGTTCTATACATTTGTCAAACCTGGCACCATCGGCAAACACAGCTCCTCGGAATATGACTGGATGTGGCACATCTGGGTTATCTTTTCCCAGAATTCTCTCTCTGATCGCAAGACCCTCCATGTGCAAAGCATCATGGTTATTTTTTATTGCATCAATCTCTTTCAAGGTCTTACACTCTATTTTACTGTTATATGCAGGGATGGGATCACCAAGAACCTTTTCTATAACATTATTTGGATCTTTAAACCTTTCCACGATACCCCTCCGTAAGTATTTATATGCCTTCTCAATATCATATTGTTCTTTGTCATTTGCAAATGAAGCCCCCAGCAATTCTAGGGCATTGATTTTGTCTATTTTACTACAGCCTGGAAGGGAAATCAAATACTCAACAACCTCTGCTTGTACACATTCAGCAGCTACAAGCAAAGGTGTCATTCCTTTGTCATTTGTTAATATGCTTGCTCCATTGTTCATCAGAACTTCAACAATATCTATATGTCCACATTCAGCAGAAAAATGAAGAGCTGTCGCACCACAGTGAGCTCTGGCATCTGCCGGAGCGCCTTTCTCCAGCAGGACTTCAACGACCTTTTTGTGTCCCTTGTAACAAGCTATCATCAAACAAGTATTCTTAAATTTATTGGCTATAGATAAATCAGCTCCATGTTCAAGAAGGTACCTCACAATATCTAATCGCCCATCAAAGCAGGCTGCCCTAAGAGGTGTGGAGTTGGTAATGGTTGAATGGTTGACATCAGCCCCATGTTCTATCAGCAGTTTTATGATGTTGTAATGACCAGCTCCAGCTGCACACCACAAAGCTGTGGCCCCTTCTATTGCATACCCATCAAACCGCACAGTACCTGTAAAGATTAGAATGAGTTTTCACTACCTTAATGAATATTCTTAACTGAAAGAAGATCTGAGTGCTTTAAAATTAACAACAAAAGTTACGGTTAATAAGTTCTTTATTTGACACTTATCAGTTCTTGTATAAAGAGAAGCAATTATGAAGGTTCAGAGCATATTAGCATTACACAGACAGGATTTGAACTTGTGAATAAATAACTTGGTGTCCAAAACTCTTGTAGCATGTATATTATAATATGTAGCAAATATTTACATTACATATTGTTGCTGAAATTGTCAGATGAAATGGCTTTTTTTCTAAATTCAAAGGTCGCTTAGGCTCACTTCATATCTATTCTGTCTTTTATGTACTAACTTAAGGAAAATAATCATCACAGTGTCTGCAAATTTAGTATCTTATTTACCAGTAAACACAGATAAGTAATGTTTAAATCTGACTTTGGATTGTAAAACAGTATTTAAACTGAGAACTGAAACACTAAAATACATTGAGGGAAATAGATATTTCCCTACACCTAATTACATGTTGAAACATACATGCATAAAGGTTGAAAATTCGAATGGAATATGTGTTTTTTCTTGCTTCGCTATGTGTGTGGGGCTTTTTTTACATGTATTGTGTAAATAACAATGAATCATAAATATTCAAGATAATAATAATGAGTTTTCTGTTCTGTTCTGTTGTACAGTCAGGGGTGTAACTTGAATCAGTTACATTTTTTATAACTCATATAAGTTAAAAAGTAATCGAATTTGAGTTCAATATGTTGATACAAATTTTTGCGGTTAAACGATGACTTATGCAATATTTTGGGAAAAGAAGAGCTTTATAATTTTCTATGTTCGTTGTTAGCTGAAAAATCATAATTTCTGTGTATTCATTAATCTTAAAACCTCCTAAAAGCACGTTTTCCGATGAAAAATGAACCAGATTTTTCGTAAATTGCATGTTTTTAAACGCCTTTAAAACATGCTCAGAATTTTTACCAGCGATGCCATATTTTTTTCCAAAATATTTGATGTGTATTGCATCAAGTTAAATAATAATTTTCGATACGCATAACCTATAAATCTTTACGCAAGACGTTTGAAAAGTGTCATGACATTTGTTAATATAACTGCATTGCGTTATTCATCAGTTTCATGGAGTAAATTGTATTCTAAGAAAGACAACTCGTAAACGAGTAAACGAGAAAAATCGCAGTTTGTCTACCCTATGCCTTCATGCGGAAACGTCAAGAATATCTGAAGGAAATCGTATCAAACGATTGAGAGTGTAAATTTTTTCTAAAGATAAAGGTTCGTCCATCAAAAATATTTCAGTTAAATTACTTTTTTTGATTTCTATGTTTACATGAATGATCCGACTGAATCCACACGAATTATTATATCCTGGAGCATCCATTGAACATGTTGAAACAATCAATGATAGCACGACAATCTGTATATTTTGAACACATATTTTTTTAACACAAGCTTCGTTAAATTGTTAAAAATCAAGGTCGCTCTCTCATAGATTGTTTTCCAAATCATTTTTGTAAGAACACCTAAATAAATTATTGGGCACAAAACAGTTTGACGAACATTAGCTGATACAGAGGTAAGACAATAGATAAATTAATTGCAAATATATAGCATCTTATTTCAAGTTAATACGCTTTAGTCATGTTTGTCAGCATAGGAGAGCAGTCTATTATCTAAAATTATGTCCTCGTACTCTGGTACTGCGATCTTAAGTTAGATTTATGTATTTACGCATTGTGCATGTTGTACATGATGCAGCATTTTGCGTCAGTAAATTGTATCATGGATAATACAATATAGTCGGTGTTGATCTATGATTCCTAGATAACTTTTAATGCATGTAACAATAACAGTTACTTCCTCCTTGCACATTATCGACGTATAACCTAATAACTTTTTTTTCTTAGTAGCCGGCTAACTGCAGCTATGCTACAAAAATCATATAATTCTGGAAATTATCAATCTGCACATTTGTTTTCTAATGAGAAATATGTATAATGTTTGTCAAATATATAATTTAGATCATTTTTTTTTCGGAAACTTATGGAGATAATAAACTAGATCTCTACTGTCTATATCAAATCATAATGCGGAATAAGAGTAAAGAAATTATTTGGCAGTATGCATTTATTTCTTGTTCCAAGCAAAATAGTTTGTACTATACATATAATAAGTGAGCGTGCGTGCATTCGCACGTGCATTCGGGCATGTGTCAGAGAGTAAACAGAAGTATTAACTGAACCAGGTTAATATATTTGTAAATGGTATATTAACTTTTATTCAGGTAACCCGTACACGTTATATTTTCTGCCAACTAATAACTGAAACAGGTTATTTTTGTCAGCGTACACAACTGAGAGGGATAGTCAAAATAAATACTACAAATAACTGAACCAGGTTACTTATTTGGTAAATGGTTATTAAACTTTATTAAATATCAAGTAACCCGTACACGTTACTTTTTCGGCCAAACAAATAACTATAGCAGATTATTTTTGTCTGAGTACGCAACTGAATGGGAGCTAGAGTCAACAAAAATACTACAAATGACTAGACCAGGTTAATTCATTTAAAATGGTTTTATTGAACTTGTTTCAATAACAAGTAACATGTTAACGTCACTGTAATGTTTGAGTTTACCTAAATGAATAATATTTGTATTGTCACAGACCCTTAAAAGGATGGTTAAATTAAGATAGACCCGAAGGGTTGTTTCTATACTTTTATTTCTACACTATAACATCATGTCTCTCTAAATACAAAATGTAAAATAACTTCATCAAACAACAGTGTGAGTTCATAATGAGTAGGCGGGGCTTATCAGACCTCACTGACATCTGGTGCGCTACTTCATTCACCTTTTGGGGCAACATATAACTATAGCTGGTTATTTTTGTCTGTGTACACAACTGAGAGAGAGAATCAACCTAAATATTAAAAATAACTGAACCAGATAACTTATTTGGTAAATGGTTAATTAACTTTATTAAATATCAAATAACCAATTCACGTTACTTTTGGAACCAACACATAACTATAACAGGTACTTTTTGACTGCGTACACAAATATGAGGGAAAGTCAAAATAAATACTAAAATAACTGAACCAGGTTACTTTTTTGTAGATGGATTATCAAACTGTATATAATATCAAGTAAAACGTACACATTACCTTTTGGGCTAACAAAAATATTTTACCTGAAATTTTGTTTAAGAAAAAACTGAGAGGGGGAGTCGACAAATATACTACAAATAACTGAACCAGGTTACTTTGTGAGTAAATGGTTTATTGAACTTGATTCAATATCAAGTAACCCGTACACGTTACTTTAGGGACAACAAATAACTATAACAGGTTACACAGGAGAACACAACTGAGAGGGAGAGTCAACAAAAATACGACAAATACCTGAATCAGGTTACTTTATTCGTAAATAGTTTTTTGAACATGATTTAATATCAAGTAACATGTTAACGTTACTTTTTGGGTTAACAAATAACCATAACAGGTTATTTTTATCTGTGTACACAACTGAGAGGCAGAGTCAACATAAAAACAACAAATAAATAAACCAGGTTACTTTATTTGTAAATGATGTTTTTTTTGGTTTGTTTGTTTGTTTGTTTTTGTTTTTAAATGTACTTAATATCAAGAAATCCATTCGCGTTACATTCCGGGCCTACAAATAACTATTACAGGTTGTTTTTCTTGTCTGAGTACTCAACTGAGAGGGTTAGTCAAAATAAATACTGCAATTAACCATGATAACTGAACCAGATTACTTCATTTGTAAATAGTTTATTAAACTGTATTGAATATCAAGAAACCCGTGAACGTTACTTTTTGTGCCAAAAAATAATAATAACAGGTTATTTTTTCTGAGTATACAATTTACAGGGAAATCAACATAAATACTACAAATAACTGAGCCAGGTTATTTCATTTTTAAATAATTCATTTAACTTTATTCAATATCAAATAACCCGTACACGTTACCTTTTCGGCCAATAAATAACTACAACAGGTTATAGTCGTATTCTCGGGTACACAACTGAGAAAGAGAGTCAAAATAAATACTACAAATAACTGAACCAGGTTACTTTAATCATAAATGGTTTTTATTAGATATCAAGTAACTCGTACAAGTTACTTTCTGGGCCAACAAATAACTATAACAGGTTATTTTTGTCTGAGTACACAACTGTTGCCGTTGCATTACCTGACATAATTTGTGAACGATTCAATGTGCATACCAACTTTAGTTGTTACATTAAATATCCTAAAACTTAATTTTCTTAAACGCCTTTTATGGTTCAATTTTTATTTAAAATAAAACAAATAATACCCAACAAACAGTTCTTTCAGCATCTTACATGTCTAAAACGGTGTGCATGCTTTAGATATGTTTAAACAATAAAACAATAATTTTCAGTTACGATACGATATATTAGTTTATTGTAAAGAGAAACATTATACAATTTCCAAGAATATAAACATATTCGTCCAGTGTTATAAGATATAACTATTTAAGTCAACTTTCTTCCTAATCATGTTATTGTGTCTGACTACCAGTAACTGTAGCCATGTAACTGAACTGGTTACTTCTTCCTGGCATCGCTAGATGCTTAATAAAAACACCGAAATACATAAATGTATTGCTTGCATTCCATTTTTTGTGATATGCTGCACATTCTAGCCTGGTGGCAATTGGCATGAGAGATTCCGATGTTATCAATCAACCTATCCAATGTTAACAGTTATGTGGTCAGCCGATCAGCATGTCTGAATCAATAAATCTCTCCTCATACTTTCATTTGAATACATTAGATAAGGGCAATATGGCCTGTGCTGAGAGATGTTTCAAGATCTATAATCGAGAAATACCTTTATAACTTTTCTTGATTCGGTCTATATTTTTCATACCCTAAAAATTCCAGCATCATTTTTTTTGTATATACATCAGGTACAAGTATCTTGATGATTAAGACTAATTAACACTTAACTATGCATGTGAGATACAGGTCAGTTCAATATTAGGTAATTACTGTAAGTGTGGTGTTTGACCATAAAAATGTTTGTTTTGTACACATAGTTAGGAAGGGCACATATAATCTTTATATTCTATAATTTTTTATTTAAGAATTTATCATGTTTATATTTTAGAAAATATTTTATGTAATAACAATATACAGAACTTTTTTTTTGCTGCAAATTATTGTAAATGTCAGAAATGTCAACACTGCTATTGTTGTGCTGTTGTTTTTGTTTAGATAGCACAGGTTACATAAACCCAATAATTATCCTAATGTGGTCATACGCCAGTGGACAGTACAGCAACATTGCATAATTTTATTGAAAAAAGCTTAACATGTTTACACATGTGGTACCTATAACCTGGTAATTGAGCTGAAGCTTGCAAGAAGAAAAATATGTTGGTAACTATTTAAGTACTTTAATACGTTTTTTTTCTGCATTTAGCTACTACTTTTAATAAATATTATTAATGACAACAATATACTACGAACAAAAATATTAAATATCTTACTATCGTTTCTAATTGAAATTTTATTTAAAGTTTATTTTATAAGAACTATAAAATTCTTTTCCAAATATAAGTATTATTTTCTTGCTAATTAGTTGCATTTTAATTAATAAATGATTCCATGCAAAAAGAATTTCAAATTTAAATGTTCGTTAGGTGCAATGTTACATGTATATGCTTGTCACTGTTAACTTAAACAAGAAAGATTCCAAAATTGCATGCTCCATCTAATCCAGGGAATTTGATCTCCAATAGCATAAACAGATTTGCCTCAGTTATTTGATAACCCTACCACACAGTCTTACGAAAAACCGTAGAAAATCGGCTCAATCTTAGCCGAGTCTTATCAGTAAGAATATCCGTGAGAATTACCCCTAACAGTTATAAATCAATTAGAACCAGCTTGTGTTTGTTTATAGTCTACTGACCACTCCAGCAATGTATTAATGTTATTCCTAAGATTTTATTGAAGCAACATCTTCATTATCAGCGTTTAAGAAAATCATTTAGAAAATTAGAAAATAAAGATATAAGAAAATCTAGTGAATGTGTGCAGATAATTGATTTTTGAGTAATAATGACTTCTTCAGTAACTGATTATATTGTATTATTTTTGTTACAAACAACTTGAGATCATTGTATTTAAAATAAAGCGTTTTTATTTGTATACAAATAGGATTTCAAAGTGTTTTTGAAATTTTATTATTTAATTTTGTTTGGATTTTTATCATAACTTAATCAAAGAAGTACTTTATTTCAGTTCATGAAATAAAAAAAATTATGTTTGTCTTCAGCCCCTTTCTGACTACATGATTTTTTGGAAAAGAAAAAAAAACTCCAACCAACACACCAGTAAAATATCTCAATTTCTCAAGGAAGCTAAATATATGATATTTATATATAGCAAGGAAGCTATATATATAAAACAAAGATTAATTTAGACTGCAACAAAGCTGCAGAGATTAGTTATAAACAAGGAGACAATAGTAGATTAAAGTGTAAAAGTTTTAAATGACAGATTTATTAAACATAGTATTATAGAAATCTTTGTTTGGGATGACAATCTTTAGGACTTTTCACTATACGAGAGCAATTATCTTCATATATCTTGAATCTTAGAAATTGATTTGTTAAAAAAATCCAGAAAATGTTTAGTTCCCAAGAATTATATGTGGTGACCGTGTTTCATCATGCCGCCACCCTGCAGCCATAAATGTTTGTATTGAAAAAAAATCAAATGATCTGGAAGAAAACATTAGGATTGCAAAATTTGTGCATTGCGATTGCTCAAAATGCAAATGGAAGATATATCACAGATGTTCTGAATAATATTTCAGATTTAGATATTGAGGATATATCTGCAGTTAGAGGCGTCTTAAATATGAATCAGGTTCAGTGCAGAATTAAGTATTAGATTCATTAGTGACTGAAAGTAAAGAAGATACTGGTGGCCGATTATATGAAGCTCTACAAAAAGAAAATGACACGAACGCACTCTTGGTTTTGAGCCACAAATACCACCTAAAATGATAACTAGGCACCCTCAATCAGTAATTGGAAGAGATGATGATATAACAAAGCTGAAAGAGGATTTAGATGATATTCTCATCAAGACAGATCTTAAAGGTCGGAAAAGCAGTATGAAAAATATCATTTTCACATGTCAACAAAATTGGAGCAAATTTATTCAAATCAGGAAAAGAGACAGAAGTGCCATCAATTTCTAGTAGAATTGTCTGTCTTGCATCTGAGAAAATCAAAAATTACAATTCGTATAAGTATAAACAAGTATTAGCATTTCCAAAAAATGCTTGAATTCGCCGTTCAGCCATGTATGACGTCTTATCCATAGATGAATGTATTCATTGATTTGATAATTTTATAACGTGCTTTGCAGTGAAAAGCGAAGTTATATCTGATAATTTTCACACAGAAATAATAAAGCAGATGAAGTATACATTGTAGTTTTTATTGTAGCTGGGCTATTTTTTAAGGCGGATGATTTGGCTTCTTTATGAAAATCATGCCAATATCTTTATACATCATGTTAAAATTTGCAGCATTAAAAACATTGTAAATATTGCTTTGTTGTAAACCAGTCTACGCATAATTAATTAGCTATTTGCGTAGCTTTTTACTTTATTTAGCACTAAAAATGTTTACTAATCAAAAAGCTAGATGCTATTCTTCAATATCATAAGAATATTACATGTAAAATTTAAACAGAATAAATTTTAGGTTAAAAAAATACGATATTGCCCTGACCCTATACAAGCATATATTAAACACGAATATACCCTGATCAAACTCCTCGCACTGATCAGGGGAAGTAACCGCTGCGGGGAGTTTGTATCCTGATTAGAATCGCCCGGAAGCAAGCATTTATTTTTTTTCTTTAAGTGCAAGTTTTGGAAAAACCAAACAAAACATACTCTTATTTGGACTACATTTTCAAGTTAGAAATGACATGTAGCAAAAAATATTGCGATTATCTTGTGTTATCCCGCAATAGCATAAAGACTGGTACTGAGTTTGTACATTGATGATGGTTTTTTCAGTTGTAAGAATAAGTAACCTGACAAACATGGCGGTTGGGAGAGTCCATTTACACATCCCTTGTTGAAGGTTTTTGGCGTCCATTTTGTTATCATGTGATATGAAATTATTCGCTTTGATTGGCTAAAGGCAGGCGGTGTACAGGCAAAACTGTTCAAATCTTGTTAATTGTATATATCGCCGTCCAGGAACGGCGATAATAAAGATGCTGGCCTACTTCACAATTTAAAATATACGAGAGACGATAAATTTTCAGAATGGAGAAAAGCTGTTGTCGATAGAACACATTGACATTGCGACAAAATACATCCCGTGTCTAACTTTAGGTTTTCAACTAGCATTTATTTGCAAATTTCTTCAGAGTTGAACCTCAGCAGAATAAGATATCAAATCTATTATTTTTATAAAAATGTTTACCGACATTAAAGTTGTTATTGTGAAAGCACATGAAAACTTAGCTATAGGCTTCTTGAAACAATCCAGAATTCAAATCTTTTCACACTTTATTGATTTTTTTCCTGGTAGTCACAAAAGTCACGGCGCTGTTGCATTTTATTGTAAACCCCAGTTTCAATGACTAGAATTGCATGGATTGAGTCTTCTTTAGGACAATACATTTATCTTGCATTTTTAAGGTGAATATAGAAGGATGGAATTACACTGTATATTTACCACTCATCAGTTTTAAAGAAATCATTTTGAAGCAAAAACATTAGTAGCTTAAATTGCAATGTTAGTTTCATCACATTTTCTTCTTTTTTTTCTAAAACAGCCTTACTAACCCTAAAACTGTTAAATGTAGAACGGTTATGTTAGAAAATGCAATTAATATATATTGAATTATATTAAATATATTATTCTCCATGCATCTATCATCTTTTTGGTTATTTATTAGATATTACTTATTAAGTGGGTACTGTCACACACACACACACACACACACACACACACACACAAAAGGTTTTTATAGTACTAGTTTAACTATATCAACATGTCATAGCTTTTCCATTTTTCATCTTATACAATTTATTTGAAGCAATATCCCCCTTTTGAACAAATTAAATTAAGTCTTAGTTAATTTAAGGTGTTTTATATGTCAGCTTTTATTGTTTCTACATATTTAATAAATACCAGACGTTTATAAAGATATTCTATGTTCTTATAGATTATTGGCTTGAAAGCAAAATTCCGATTTGATGTGTAGATATAAATTTTATCTTTTTGTTTAAGTTTTAAGCAGTACTTGCACACTGTTTGCTGATAACATTCAGTTGGGTATAATTAACTACAGCCAGACTCCAGTAACCATCTTTTACTGAGATGTTAAGAGAGATAAACTGTTTATTGCCCTGTGATTTAATACGGGCTATTATAACTGTATTATACTAGAAGGTCAAAATTCCCTGAAATTTCCGGGTTTTCGTAGGACTGGCATTGAACTTTGTATAAACCGCAATGTTGCATTCAGGCTACACTCAAACCAAATGCCAGTCCCTATCTTCTGAGAGGCAAGCATTTCAATAAAGTACATGCAAAGTAACTTTTCTTGTAGGTATTGTTAATTATTGTATAAGTGACATCAGAATATACAACAAAAGATAAGGACATGTATTATTCTTCATTCAAAAGCAATTTAAGCATATAGGTTGCATTGGTTGCAAATAACTGTAATAAGTTATACATCAGTTACGTACATTATGCATGTAGTTTCCGTAACCGTTTTTATTAACTAGTTTTAACGTTGACTTTCAATCTTAATTTCTAAAACTTGTTTCAAAAAGTTGAGAATGTCACAGTTTAAACAGTTTAATTCACATTGACATATGTTTGAGCACATTGTCCATACTTTTTCGATGGTATTTTTTTTAATTGCATCGGAAAGGAAATTGTATTCATTTCAAAATGACGGATATATGCAATGATGATACCAATTTCTTTCTTAAACTTCTTGGCTTCAAACTTGTGTTCTTTTCTTTGCACACAACAGCTACACCTTATTGTTGACCTGCCATAACATGATAACTAGCTTGTTTAAACTAAAACACCTCTTTTCGTAATTTTAGTATAACTACTTTAACCTAACTGTTACATGCTACTGTAATGATAAATAACTGTAACAGTTACTGTTGTATGCTATTCTTCCTGCATCAACTGTACAAGTTACTTCTGCTGCCAACAACAACAAAAAAAACTATAACATGATTGTCTTAACATGTTAAGATTTGAATGTTTCGATTTTCATTCAGCTGAAGCAACTGCTAAATTAATGTTACATTTATTGCCATTATAACAGGCTATAATAAACCACCTTAATCATGCTAATAATTTCATTTATATTCATTTTAATTTAAATCTAAATTAAGTTGTAATCCTTAAATAGTTGTTGAAGCGTTTCAAACGCTGAGAATGTTTGTAGCCAGTTTAAACCATAAAACATTTTCGCACGTATATTTCAACTTAATTAATGCTATTTTTCGACGTATTAGTTTTAAGATAACTTTTCCGACTACTAATGACTTTAATTGATTTTTTCTTCCAAACTAATATACAATTCTTCTTCAACATCATGTAACGCATACAAGTTAGTTTGTTTGAATGCTAACAACTGCCATGACTGTACAGTCCTACCAACTACTGGAGATTTCAGTGGATTTTGGCCTTCCAGCAGTTATAATACTGGAGTCTGGATGATTTTTATCAGTAAACGTTGTGCAAGCACCGCTTAAAACATAAACATTAAAAAGTCTTATCTACATTTCAAATAGGATTTTTGCTTTCCTGTCAATAATTCATAAGAACATAGAATGTGTCTACAAACCTCTAGGTAGAAACAATAACATAATAAAAGTAAAAGCTGAAATTTGAAACACGTGTCAATTTATGTAGATTTAAATTTAATTTGTTCAAAAGATGTATATTGCTTCATTAAAAAGAAAACAACTAAAAAGAAAGTAGATATCAGACAAAACCTTTCAAAACAATATTTCATAAGATTTGTATAAAATGGAAAAGCTACGACATGTTGACATTAGTGTTGGTTAAATAGTACAATGAAACATTTTTTGTGTGTGACAGTACCCACTTTATCAGTGATATCTAACACAAACCCAAAAGATGATGGATGCGTGGGGGATGATATATTTACATAAACTGCCTGTTTTTGTTAACAAACCCATTCTATATTTATCAGCTTTAAGGTTAGTAAAGCAGTTTTTAAAATGAAGTAAATAAGACAAAAATAACATTGCAATTTAAGCTACTAATATTTTTGCTTAAAAATGATTTCTGTAAAACTGAAGAGAAGTAAATATACAGTGTAATTCTATCCTTCTGTTTACCTCAAAAATGCAAAATAAATATATTGACCTTAGGAGGACTCAAATCCATGCAATTCTAGTCATTGAAACTGTGGTTTACCATAAAAAGAGGTTAACCACAAAACAACAGCGCTGCGACATTTGAATTTGGTGCATTAAATATGAAGACAGTAGCTCCTCTGCGACTTCCAGTGTGAAAAAAATATCAATAAAAGTACGTCATGGTTGAATACTGATGTGCTTCAAGAAACCAACAGATAAGTTTTCATGTGTCTTTCAGAATAACAACTTTAATGTCGGTAATCATTTTCCATTTTATGCACCTTAAAATGATCTGTGTGTTAGTCACTATAAATGTGCTATACAGGGGTGAACTGAATAGAAACAAAAAAAGTGTCAGTGTCAGAATCAGTGACAGAAGCACTTTTCTCAACATACTTGAAAGCAGCAGCTTTCCTTTGGTACTTGAAACTTTCAATCTATATCAACTGTAAGAAGTAGCGAGTATTATTCTGCTCCTTTTAGTCGTTCTGCAAAAGCAATTGCTCATTTCGCTTCACAACGACGCATACTTTCCACATGCAGAGCAAATGTGTCATTGTTATTTTCAATTATTTTCATGAAAGCATAATAGTCTGGCCTGATTTTTCAGAAATCTACATTAAAATAATAGATTTGATATCTTATTCTGCTGAAGTGCGACTCTGAAGAAATTTGTTAATAAATGCTAGTTGAAAACGTACATTTAAACACGTGATGTATTTTGTTGCGATGTCAATGTGTTCTACTGACAGCAGCTTTTTCCATTCTGAAAAGTAATCGCCTCTCGTATATTTGAAAATGAGTAGTAGTTCAGTATCTTTATGTGCACTTATGAGAATTGTAATTTTTGATAATCTCAGATGCAAGGCAGGGTATTTTCATTAGGCCTTTTTCGACCGTCAAGATCTGTCTTGATGAGAATATCATCTAAATCTTCTTGCAGCTTTGATATATCATCATCTCTTCCAATCACTGATGGAGGGTGCCTAGTTATCATTTAAGGTGGTATTTGTGGCTCAAAACCAAGAGTGTGTATGAAATTGTTCAAGTCATTTTCTTTTTTAGAGCTTCATATTATCGGCCATCAGTATCTTCATCACTTTCAGTCACTAATGAATCTAATACTGGATTCTGATTTGAACTTGATTCATTTTTAAAGACGCCTCTAACTGCAGATATATCCTCAATATCTAAATCTGATATTATTAAGATCATCTTTTTAATATCTTGCATGTGCATTTTGAGTAAGTAAGTTTTGTTATTTCAATGTTTTCTTCCAGACCGTTTGAATGTGTTTCAATACAAACATTTATGGCTGCAGGGTGGCGGCATGATGAAACACGGTCAGCACATATAATTCTTGAGGACTGTACAGTTTCTGTTTTATTTTATGCCTCTCTTTTCCAACTAATTTTCTAACAGTTCTGATTGAATCCCTCTGTTTTGATATTTTCTTAATCGCTTCGTTGATATTCCTCAGTGTCAGTAAGTCGTGAAGGTTGTTTTATTGTTTTACTCGAGCAGGTTTTCATAAGCTATTTTCACAATATCTATTGAATTTGACGTCAGAAAGTGATAATCAAACGTACATTTTTTAAAATTATTTTGAATAAAATGCTCTACATAAAATGAGCTTAAAGCAGAAATTTTGCTTTCGTATTGTAAAATGTCCTAAGGATCTTCATCCCAAACAAATATTTCTATAATACTAGGTTCAATTAATCTGTCATATTAATCCTTAATATTTTAATCTATTCTATTCTTGTTGATTAATACGTTTTGCAGTTTTGTTGCAGTCTGAATTAGTCATTACTATGGACGAATATATTTTGGAGAAGTCCTTGAATACATACAACTTTCTTCACATTTATGGTCTTTATTTCGCCTTTTAGATTCCGTGAGAAATTTAAAATATATTGGTTGGCTTTTTTTAAGTTAAAAAAGTCACTGCACTGTTCATAACATATTGTCAATTATTTTCAGGAACATGTAGTTCAGAAAATGGCTGAAAACAAACATCATAAAATCTTTCATTTCATGACCTGAAATAAAGTACTTCTTTAATTCGGTTATGATAAAAATCGAAACAAAATAAAATAATAAAATCTCAAAAAAACACTTTGAAATCCTATATGTATGCAAATAAAAACGCTTTATATCAAATACAATGATCTCAATCTGTTTGTAACAGACATTTTACAACAAAATCAATTATCAAAGAAGTCATTTTTAATTCTGTAAAATGTGTGAATGTTGTAAATTCTATTTCAGATTAAGTAACTGCTATCTTAATGTTGCATTAAATGTCATAATAACAGATAATTCTTAAACATCCTTATGATTCGATTTTTATTTTAACAGAAAAGTAAAATTATTTAACAGTTCTTGCAGCATTTGCTGTTGAAAGATTATACTTTGTTAAACCTTAAAACTTCTTCACATACAATATACTTTCTTTTACTTAACTGTTACAACCAGTTGTCTTCCATCATACCTTTCCGCCTACATATAATTCTACATGCTTATACATAAAACTTGTTTTACATGTTCAACAATTGTTGTGGCTGTTACCAGATATTCTCTTTAAGATTACGGTCATCGGTTACTTTTTTTTTCATAACGGTTACAAGACACGTTCCACAATATCATATAACGCAGACAGGCTACTTTTTGGGGTTGCAGATAAGTGTAATAGAAATTTCTTTATCAGTTTCTGACTACTTTTAAAACTGAAAACATGTTTATTTTCGTACACAAAGTGAATGTTTCAATATCCATTA
Source organism: Cyclina sinensis (assembly GCA_012932295.1). Classification (NCBI taxonomy): domain Eukaryota; kingdom Metazoa; phylum Mollusca; class Bivalvia; order Venerida; family Veneridae; genus Cyclina; species Cyclina sinensis. The sequence continues at coordinate 27,390,403 of JAAONU010000017.1, forward strand.
AATCAGAAGTTAAATGACATCTTCCACTCTTCGCAATATATATATTCGACACTAGTTTTAACTGTTACATGTTTTTAGTTATGTATTTCAGCTGGAATTAGATACATCTTTCGCCCTTACATGGTACTTTTTAACTACAATAAATGTAACGGTTTTGTTTTCTTCTAAACTAATTCTTCGTACTTTTATGATCGCCATGTCACTTTCGGTTAATTAAATAAAACTGAAAATTGTAACTAGTTATTCTTCTGTCCATGGTTGCATGTTGCAATTTGTTTTAACATGCGTTATACGAAAAATTCTCATACGTGCAGCTTTCTTCAAACTTATGCGACATTTCTTAAGTTTCAATAGGTATATGACTCCTTTGTAGAGAGGAAAAGGCGTAAATATAGAGCGGCTTAGTACCAGGCTATACAGCTTTGATTTCAATGTGTGACTGTAATCATTGGGACACATTTTCATCAAATGTGGAACTTTTGTGCAAAAGTATATCAAAATACTTCTGTAAAAGCGAAATAAGGTTCGTATGGAAGGGGGTCAGTCCCTACCATTTGCAATCATCATTGCATAAAGTGACTGGGACCAAAACGTTTTAAGAGAGTTTAGAACCAGTTGGTAAGTCAGACATTCCAACAATGTGTTTTAGTTATCAGTATTTTGTTTAAAAGTCATCAGTCACCAGTCATCCTTCTTATAGAATTCATAGAACTTTATTTCTTTGTGATGAATCCTTGGTAACGTGTTATATCATAAAGCTGTTGTGAGGTATTGCAAACATATGGACATTCTGAACATTATTCTGCCCCCTAATGATATTCAATGACCTGTGTGTACTGATTAACCTCAGTCAAGAACAAATTCTCCTGAAATATCAATCATCCACAGTGATTGAGGGCCCAATGAACAAGACGACACTGTGTGTAAACAGGTCTACAGGGGTTTTATTGCCATCATGTCTATAGCATTTAATCATTAAATATGCAAAAACTGAATAAAAATCCAAGATCATAATGGTAAACAACGTACTACACAATAATATACTTGATAATGTCGTCCGTGATGAAAATGTAGTAATTCTACTGCACAAGCGGGATTTTGAGTAATAATTTTCGTTTTCATCGATATTTTTTTTCTGTTTGTTTTCCTTAAAATACACGTCACCTATTTGTGTTCATTTATCTTATTTCTTGAAAATACCATTTTGTTATTTAAGTAATGCTTTAATCTCTGTATCCATAAATTAGAGTTAAACGTGTGTAAGTTTTTGGATGTATTGTATAATGCAGATTTCCATCACTCCGGTGAAATATTATGCTCATTAAATATCTTAAAAATACAAATATTTTATCATTTCAAATATACTTTATTTAGAAAAATAGCTTGATAAAGGACTAACATTTGTATACAATTTCAGTATGTGTAAAATTAGTTTGTTAAAGGTCTTAAGTTTGTACAATTATTATACACATGTATGTGTTTTCCCTTAGCTCTCTCGCTAATTCTTGCCTTTGGTGTTCTCTGTGATATGCAGGATTTGTATTCTCAGATCCGCTATCAAAATTGTATTCTGTTCAGTTCCGCCCATTGTTTTCTCGTTTAGGGCAAACCCATTCTTTTATATATTCTATTACACTGAAACTAGAAATGAAAAGAGACTTTTTTATTCGGGGACCATTCGTCGCTGATCATGGAATGGTATAAATCTGAAAATACAGCATCGAAGGTTCCATGTACAGCACCAAATGCACATCATCGTTTTGGGATTGGTTTGCTATATTTAGTTGCGTTCAACCCAAGGCTAGGCGGCGTGGGCAGTAATATGCATTCCAATTACTGCCCATGAACAGGCTCAATCAAACCGAGCTGCAATATTTTAATATGTGTCGTGTTCGGTGGCTTTCTAAGTTCCCCTTTCATCTATTTAAATTGGACAAAAAAATGCTCTGTTTTACCTTGTGTACATTAAAATGTGCATCAGAACACTGGAATTACTGTATGAAACGTCTCAAAAACGATACTGTTATTGTATAACCATTTATCTACACTATTGTTTGCCATCTTTCAAAATATTTCATGTTTTTATATAACACAGCAGAAGGTTTTAACGTTGAAACCGAAATTAGAAATGCAAATGGGCTTTTTTACGTTTTTAAAATCTTCAAACAACTGCAACGTTTTGTGCGTGTTGTGGAATCAGTCACACGAAATACCGGGGAAAATCGGCTCAATCTGAGCCGAGTCTTATCAGTAAGCACATCAGTGAGAATTGCCCCTAACAGTTATAAATCAATTAGCAACAGCTTGTGTTTGTTTATAGTCTGCTGACCTCTCCAGTAATGTATTAATGCTATTCCTAAGATGTTACTGCAACAATGCCTTCATTATCTGCGTTTAACCAAATCATGTAGAAAATTAGAAAATAAAATTATAAGTAGATCTAGTGATTGTTAGCATATTATTCATTTTTGACTAATAATGACTTCTTCAGTTTTAATAATTGATTTTGTCGTATTATTTTTGTTACAAACAGCTTGAGATCATTAAATTTAAAATGAAGCCTTTTTATTTGTATACATATAGGATATCATTTATTTTAGTTTTTTTGAGATTTTATGATTTTATTTTGTTTTGATTTTTATCATACCTGAATTAAAGAAGTACTTTATTTCTGGCCAAGAAATAAGAGATTTTATGGTGCTTGTTTTCAATAATGAAGATGTTGCTTCATTAAATCTTAGGAATAACATTAACAGTGCTACACTTTATGCCGGTCTGTGAAAAATCCCTACTTCAGTGTAACAGTTATAATGATCATCTGTTTGTTGACCATGAAATTTAGATAAGATCTTTCAATAGCTATGCCTATTAATCTTCTGTGGAAACTGCAGTCCTAAGGTCATAACCCAGATCAGGTTACTCCCAGATGGCTTGAATGGTTTCTTATGTAGTAAGAGAAAAAAAAATGTTACACTGTAGTCGTGCTAATATTATTTTGCAGACTTTTTCAAAGAGCACAATTTCATTTTACTTGAAAATAAAAGTATGAATAATAATAATAATAATTTAAATGATGATAATAATAATGACAATAATAATAATAGATTGACACCAAACCAATGAATAATAATAATAATAATTTAAATGATGATAATAATAATGACAATAATAATAATAGATTGACACCAAACCAATTAAAAACTAAAAGTAATCAGAAATGGAAATTATTTCTTCCATACAATTTCCCAGCATGTGAGTGTTTTTTGTTTGTTAGATATTCTTTTCAGAAACCATAAGGCCTAAAGTTAAGATGTTTGGTGTGTATGATTGTCTAGTGGACCTCTACTAAGTGTATACAAATCATGGCCCCTGGATCAAAACTGGCCCCGCCCCAGCGTTCACTTGATCTTACATACAGTTATATAGGAAACAAGTTTTAAAAATCATCTTGTCTGCACAAAAAAGCCATTGAGCTTACATATTTGGTTGATAGCATCATCTTCTGGTCATCTACTCAAGTTATATAAAAAAATCATGGATGTGGGGTAAGAATTGGCCTAACCTAATGGGTCACTTGATTTTTACATAGACTTATATAAGACAAACTTTAAAAATCCTCTTTTCTGAAACCACAAGTCCTAGAGCTTATATATATTGTTGATACATCATCCAAAGTTAAAATAAATCATGGCCATAGTTCAGAATTAGCCCGAGCCAAAGGGTCACTTGATTTAACAAATACTTTTATAAGAAAAAACTTTAAAAAATCATCTTGTCAGAAACCATAAGGCCTAGAGTTAAGACGTTTGATGTGTATCATTGTCTGAAGGACCGACCTCTACCAAATTTGTACCAAACAGGATCAAAATTGGCCCCTGCCCCTCTTTCAAAGAGTTATGTAGGAAAAAAGTTTTTAAAATCCTTATCTAAAACCACAAGGCCTAGAGCTTATATATTTGGTTGCAGCATGATCTAGTGCACCTCTACCAAAATTAAATAAATGATTGGTATTGGTCAGAATTAGCCTGAGCCCAGGGGTCACTTGATTTTACAACGACTACTATAGGAAAATCTAAAAAAAATCTTCTTGTCAGAAACCATTATGTCTAGGGTTTAGAAATTTTGTTTGTACCATTGTCTACTGGACCTTTACCAAGTTAATACAAATCATGGCCCCTTGATCAAAATTTCCCCGCCCCAGTTGTCACTTGGGTTATATAGGAAAAATTTTAAAAGAAAGTGAAAGGCCTAGGCCTTGAGCTCAGATACATATGGTTCAACATTGGCTAGTTAATGAGATGGACTTTTGAAGATCTTGGCCCTCACCAGAGTACCCAGTGCTCACCCACCTCATCTGGGTACCCCCCCACCACCCCCTCCCCTCCAAAAATCATTGGCTGTGGTAGGCAGGCACTTAACCTTCATCTGTCTTTGTCCTTGATCTTCATGTGACCTACTTCCTTGTTTTTTAAAGCTACGTCAATGAAATTTTAACTATTTGTAAAAATTTGCATGCAGACTTCTAATTTGACCTTGGCTTACCTTGACCTACTGACCTACTTCCTTGCTTTTGAAGATAATTATGTCTTTGAAATGTTTACTGTTTGTATAAGTTTGACTTTGGTTTGCTGTCAACTATTGACCTTTCATAGTTTAAAAATATTTTTTTTTGATATCTAATGTTGTATTTGAACTGTCTGCCATTTGACACCTTTGGTGCCACCCGCCCCCACCGCCACTCCATCAGTTTTTTTGGGTTTTTTTTTGGTAGTTTCTTTTCAGGTTAGCGATCATCCAGGACCATCTGATCTTCTTGTTTAATTTATATAATTGAGCATTTTATATGAACACAACTTTTTATAAGACTTGTGTGCCCCATGCTTCTACTGGTTGTCATTGAAACATTAATATGTGCAGTGCTAGGCTATGCATGGTCTTATATTACAAAACACATAGAACATGGATAGTTATTTATCCAATCGGTTATCATAAAAGACTTCAGTGTCATGAGGAATGTTTAATACTTCAAGGACAACCCTCTATGTCTTTGATAGTTTCAACTTTTTGAAAGTATCTGTCGTCAAGAGTTATGTTTGTTTGGGCAACTACTTTTCTACAAATTTCATGAAAAGCAAATGCAAGATATTGTTTACTCCAAACGCAGGATGCCCACCTATTTTTTCACAATTCTCTCTTTTTTTTTCTTTTAGCCACTGAAAAATGTTGCTACATTCGATTCTTGGGTCATTCGCGGAACATTTTGCTTTCAGCAGTGATATAAAATCACTGAATTTCACAAACTTGTTTTAGCTATCATCGATTACATTTAGCTTAGAGAGTGAAGATATGCTAAATGTCATGTTTTTCTAACTGTTTTAAAAAGAATCCCCGACAGAAATGAATTTTCCATACTTATGCATGTTATTCTTTTAAAAAATAGTAAAAAAATGTAAAGTTGTTCTTGATTTTTTTCAATTCATATTTACTAACTAATGAACTTTTGCAGCAGGTTTCATTTGCAAATAAAATTTTTAATTAACTTAATGTTTACTGGAATAAACTTCCACTTAAAAACAAGTACAGATTATAATCCCAGGGACAAACCATTGTAAATCTGACTAAGACCCTAAATGTTGCCTTCATTTTAACCAGCAAACTGCATGTGTAACACAGGTGTTAATTGTGGTCAGTTTACATTTCAACCCCAGCAGGAGTGAGAGATTTATTACTCTCTAACAGTTAGACTAATTAATGCTGCTGATAAGCCTGGGCTGAAATTCATGCTCTTAGCTGGCGTAAAGTGTAGCACTGTTAATACATTGCTGGAGTGGTCAGTAGACTAAAAACGAACACAAGCTGGTGCTAATTGATTTATAACTGTTAGGGGTAATTCTCATGGATACTCTTACTGATAAAACTCGGCTAAGATTGAGCCGATTTTCTACGGTTTTTCGTTAGACTGGAATAATGTTAAGTGTTGGTGATGCAAACGGCATTCCTTTTTGTTTTAGTGTATGCTTGGTATTTAGAGCGTTCCTCGTATAAATGTAAACTCAATCGCTGATAAATGCATTTATTCACAAAATTTGGCTTTCATAACATTCAGTTGTGAAAATGTACTTTATTTTTGCTTTTTGCAAAGTTTGCATCCCATTTATGAGACGTTTTGTTTTTATTTTCTGTCAATAACGATAAAACCAGCTTTACAAAAAGATCTAAAAATAAGCACATATAGAATGTCTTTACTCCTTTGCAATAATGCAATACTTTTCTTTTTTTCATTTGTGTAGCCATATACGGAAATGCGTCACTTTTTAAAATCTTATCAAATCTCGACTTGTGTGTTGCGTTGCATGAGAAGGTACATGCACGTTGCCGTACATACTGTGCATCTTATATAATCGTTCGGATGCGAGTAATATTTATTTACAAGAAGAATCTTCTTAATAGAAATACAATTTTAAAAAAGTGGAATTCTGTTAAAAGGAAATATGAGAGAGAGAGAGAGAGAGAGAGAGAGATTTTAAAAGAAATAAAAAAAACGAAAGGAAAAAAACCGTCTAAGTTTTGGCAATTTTTCAAAACATAATTATGTTGTTATCAGTTTAGTTCTTATGCAAATAACGTTCACAGGTTTAAGATTTGTTATAGTGACTTTCTTTATATGCAATTTTATTATGCCAACATATCCAAAACTAACTGTAACAGCATTACTTTGGTGGTTATTACCAGGTACATATTTAATCACTTACGGCAAACAACTCTAAAAAACAATGACAAAATAAGATAAACTTGGATGAAAAGTTACGATGCTGAAAAAAGCACGGAACTGTCATTGTATCTTTATTAGTTAAATAAAATCATAAATATATGCGTTTACTTGTTCAGACAAAAAAAAAATGAAAACTTCAGCTTCGAGAATTTAATGGTTCAACTGATGAACAATATTGATGAAAAATAGAACAGAAATTGTAAAATTTCAGTGAGGAGAAAAATTGTCAGTCAATAAAATGTCACCTTAAAAACGTTCGAAGAAATTATTATATAATTAAAAAGTAACATGAGGAAAAAAGATTCCTGCTGCCATGCATGTTTATAAATAGCATAATCTATCCAAATATTTTTGAAATAAATACAAACAAATTAACTTAATGAAAAAGACGACTTCGTTATTGATATTGAAATCCTTAAACACTCTTAAAATTACGCCGCATTACCTTCCTCAGGTCTGAGAGATGTTATCTCGAGCAGCACTATTATTTTCTCTGGGTGAGTTGTTATTGAAACTCCACTGACCAGATTGTATCGGGAATTTATGGTGTTTCAGTGTCATGTTTATCATGATTTGTGTTGCTCTGTTACTTGGTGTATAAGAACCGCAGTTCTTGAATTTATAAAACTTGCATATGATCCAAGCGCGGGCATGATATTTTAACAAATTCAAGGTACACTTAAACCTTTTTAAATCTGTATAATAATTGAGATATAATAATTGGTACATGTACAATTAATTTCTAGGTACTTCTTCTCTTGTATGTTGATTAAATTGCCAAATAATTTCTTTTTTGCCTATCTAAAACTACCCGTAAAATTTTTCATTTTTAATGTTATTTACATCAAAACATTCCAAGCGCTTGCTTATTCATCTCCATACAATAACAAGTTCTAATAAACAAGAAGAAATTAATATACCATGTTTATTATCTTATCCTTAAAAATGATCTAATCAAATATTTGATAAAAAAACCAAATCTATAACCCGAATTAGCATTTTGATGTTGATATCCCATTTGGACCTGGGTAGTCAGATCAGTAGAGAGACTTGAGACCATCCATATATTACGAAATAAATTGATAAACTGCTCAGTGTGTTCGTGCTTCAATAACAAACACTTAACAATAAAAAACGACATGATGAATGCTAATCATAACACAAACCTAGCATAAAACTAATAAATAAATACTACATGTGTACCATGTTTAAACAGATGGGATTAATTTATTATCTATCCCGCACACTACAAAGATAAAAAAAGGATTACATCTTATTAATCATATTTTATTTAGTGGAAAGACTTCATAATACGATATGAATAATGCTGTTTATTCCATTCAAACCACCATCATGAAAACTTTAAGAATGTGGACCACAGAAATTAATGGGCTGAGTAATTCTACAAATTAAAGTGGTTATGGTCTTATCAGTAAAATTATCCTAACCACTGGTCAAGAGCAATTCTTCAGACAGAGATTTATTAGCCCTCTAATTGGTCTACCGCTGATAAGAAAAGGAAGTCGGAATTTCTGTAAAGGGACCGTAAAATTGTTTTCTTCCTCGATTAACTAGAAAAGTCTAGGTATTTTTGAAGCAACATTAATATAATCAGTTGACGAATGTAAAATTATGTTTCATTTATTTTTGTTAATTATCTGGCCTTAATAACAACGTGTTCAGTCCTACGAAATACCGGAGATTTCAGTGAATTTTGACCGTCCAGCACGGACAGTTATAATAGGCGTATCAAATCACAGGGCTATAAAAAAACAATTTATCTCTCTTAACATCTAGGTAGAAGATGGTTACTGGAGTCTGGTTGTAGTTAATTACAAGCAGCTGATTTTTATCAGTTAACATTGTGCAAATACTGCTTAAAACTTAGAAATAATAAATTCTATCTCTACACATTAAATAGAATATTTGCTTTCAAGTCAATAACTTATAAGAACATAGAATGTCTTTATAAACCTCTGGTATATATGTAATATGTAGAAACAATAACAGAATAGAAATAAAAGCTGAAATTTGAAACACCTGTCAATTTATCTAGGACTAAATTTAATTTGTTCTAAAGGGGGATATTGCTTCATTAAAAAAAATGTAAGTGGATATCCGATAAAACCTTCCAAAACAATATTTCATAATAATGTTTGTACAAAACCCCAGAAGATGATGGATGCGTGGGGGATGACATATTTAATATAAATACATTATATATAAACTGCCTGTTTTTTTAACATAACTGTTCTATATTTATCAGTTTTAAGGTTTATGTAAGGCAGTTTTTTAAATGAAGTAAATAAGATAAAAATAACATTGCAATTTAAGCTACTAATATATTTGTTTAAAAATAATTTCTTTGAAATTGAAGAGAGGTAAATATACAATGTAATTGCATCCTTCTATTCACCTAAAAAATGCAAGATAAATGTATTTTCCCTTGAGGAGGACTCAAATCCATGCAATTCCAGTCATTGAAACTGTGGTTTACCATAGAAGCAACAGCACAGCACTTTTTGAATTTCGTGCATGAAATATGAAGACAGCTGCTCTTCTGTGACTACCAGGGTAAACATATCAATAACAGTATGAAAAGGTTTAAATTCTGATGCCTATCAACAAGCCAACATGTGCTTTTCACAATAACAACATAACTGTCTATAAACATTTAATTTTTTCTGCACCTTTAAATGATCTGTGTGTTAGTCACTGTAAATTAACATGTGCTATAAAGAGATGAACTAAATAAAAACAATTTATTGGTGTCAGTGTCAAAATCAAAGTAGCAGCTTTCCGTTCTTAGCATTCTTGATAGCAGCAGCTTTCCTTTGGTTCTTGAAACTTTAAATCTATATCAGCTGCAAGAGGTTGCAAGTACTCTTCTGCTCCTTCTAGTCATTCTGCAATATCAATTGCAAATATCGCTTCACAATGACGCATACTTTTTACATGAAGAGCAAATGTGCAATTGTTATTTTCACCTCTTTTCATGAAATCATGATAGTCTGGCCGGATTCTTCAGAAATCTAAATTGAAATAATTGATTTGATATCGAGTTCTGCTGAGGTGCGACTCTGAAGGAATTTGTGAATAAATGCAAGTTGAAAACGTACAGTAAGACACGTGATGTATTTTGCCGCAATGTCAATGTGTTCTACTGACAGCAGCTTTTCCATTCTAAAATTTCATCGCCTCTCGTGTTTTTGAAAATCTGAAGTAGGCCAGTATCTATATATGCACTATATATAAGAATTGTAATCTTTGATTTTCTGAGATGCAAGACAGGAAATTCTGCAAAAAAATGATGGTACTTCTTTCTTTTTCCTGTTTTTTGAATTTGGTCCAATTTTGTTGTCGGGTGCAAAGGATATTTCATACTGCTTTTCCGATCTTCAAGATCTATCTTGATGAGAATACCCTCTAAAACCTCTTGCAGCTTTGATATGTCATCATCTCTTCCAGTCACTGGTGGAGGGTGCATAGTTATCATTTTAGGTAGTCTATGTGGCTCAAAACCAAGAGTGTGTATGAAATTGATGTTTATTTCATTTTCTTCTTGTAGAGCTTCATATAATCTGCTATCAGTCTCTTCTTCATTTTCAGTCACTAAAGAATCTAATACTGAATTCTGTATTGAACTTGACTCGTTTTTTAAAGATGCCTCTAACTGCATATATCTTCAATATCTAAATGTGTTATTCAGATCATCTCCGTTTTATCTTCCATGTGCATTCTAAGCAACCGCAATGCACAAAGTTTTGCAATATTAATGTTTTCTTCCTTGAATCTGTTTCTATATAAACATTTATGGCTGCAGAGTGGTGGCATGATAAAACACAGACAGCACATACAATTCTTGAGGACTGTACAGTTTCTGGAATGTTTTTTTCTTTAAACACACACACACACAAAGATCATGTAAGATTTGAGGTATATGCAAATATCTTGCTTTCAGTTTTATTCCATCCCTCTCTTCTCCGGCTAATTTTCTGTCAGTTCTTGTTTTAGCCTTTTGTTTTGATATTTTCTAAATGGTTTCGGTGAAATTCTTCTTATTTATGGATGAATATATATCGGAGTAGCCCTTGAACACAAATAACTTCCTGCTCATTTATGGTTTTTATTTCGACTTTTATTTCCCTTGTGAAATTGAAATGTTCAACAAGTGTGTTGGTTGGCTTAAGGTATTTAAAAAATATAACACAGACACACACACACACACACACTGGCTATAACATATTGTCATTATTCTCAAGAACTTGTAGTTCAGAAAGGGGCTGAAAACAAACACCATAAAGTCTCTTATTTCATCACCAGAAATAAAGTACTTCTTTAATTCATATAAGATAAAACTCAAATCAAAATAAAATCATAAAATCTCAACAACACTTTGAAATCCTATATGTATACAAATGTACAAATAAAAAGGCTTCATTTTAAATTTAATGATCTCAAGCTGTTTGTAACAAAAATAATACGACAAAATCAATTATTAAAACTGAAGAAGTCATTATTAGTCAAAAATGAATAAAATGCTAACAATCACTAGATCTACTTATAATTTTATTTTCTAATTTTCTACATGATTTGGTTAAACGCAGATGCTGCAGTAAAATCTTAGGAATAACATTAATACATTACTGAAGTGGTCAGCAGACTATAAACAAACACAAGCTGGTGCTAATTGATTTATAACTGTTAGGGGCAATTCTCACTGATGTGCTTACTGATAAGACTCGGCTCAGATTGAGCGGATTTTCCCCGGTATTTCGTAGGACTGTGTTTGGAAGACCAATTGTTGTAATTCCTGTATGTGACTAGTTCTTGACTAATAAATGTCAAAAGGAATGTGTCATAACAAAAACAATGCGATAATCCCACAGGTTCTCATTTTCGTTAGTTGTTATTGATACTGCGTGTCAAGAATTCGAATTATTACGTATCAATTGTGTGAAGTTGTAGAGCTCGAATAAGCTGGTTTTATGCTCAAGGAGAATACAGTTTAACTGCTTCGTAGTTGTATCAGTTCTCCATTTAACACTTTATAGTCTAGATTCTTTATAATCTTTATTTCTTAAACTACACAATGACCATGATAAAAGTAAAATTATATTAATATTATTCTATTAGCATTTATAGTATTTAAATTTTGACAAATGTATCTATTATCTTGCAAATACTGATACGCGTATATGACAACATTAATGTAACCTTTGATTAGTCTGAATTTCAAAAAAAACTAAGGTCAAACTTTGATATGAACATTAAGTTGTTAGTTCAATATATGTTAGTTCAATGCGCCTCAACGGTGTCACGGCTAAACACGAAACACGCAATATCTGATTTATTTCAAGTCAAGTCAAGATTTATTCCCTAGTGCAATGGATATTTGTTTCTTAGCGCAAGGGAGAAAACTCAATTATTGAACAATTTTAACTCAAACTAGTTATAAAAAATGTAACGTGTACAGGTTACACCCCTGACTGTTGTACTGCAGAGCAACATCAAAAGTTTTACCTGTTTGCTCTATGTCCACATCAAAGTTACTGAGCAGCACTTGTACAACCTTCTCCTCACCATTTCTAGCAGCTATAATCAACGGAGTGGTAATCTGACCATTCTCTTCAGTAAGATGACCAAGTACCTGAAAATACAAACAGTAAAAATTCTTCACAAACTGATAAAGCAAGACAGTCCACAAAGATTTCTTAACCAGTTACATATATGGCACAAAAACACAATTCTTTTTCACACAGCCTCACAAGGGATACAAGGGATACACAAGGTTACAGTGGAATACAACTGCTTTCCATTATGTAATAGATTTTCAAAACTGCAACTTACAAGTTCTTTATAATTTAAGTTCATATTAAGGAGAAAATATAGGAATAGATAACACCTGGATTGCATTTTAAGAATTGTGTTTTTAGGACATATTTAACCAGTTAAGCTGAGATACTTCCTACAATATTCATAAATGCTGATGCAAAAAGGTGTAAAATTTCATAAACATTGATGGAAAATGGTGAAAATCTATCTGAATGAGTGTCGAACATTATCTAGTGCTAAGGACATTCATATAAAGAAATCTGCTGTTTTATTAAAAAAAATTCCTTCTGGTATTGGGGTATATTTGAGTAATTCTTACTCATATGAACATAGATATTGATCAAAAATATTTGATCTGATCATCTAAGCACATGTAAATATTTTGGGCAGGATAATCAAAACATATATGATATCATAGTAAATGCTCTAGGTTGTGGTAAAGACTTATTTGAGAACATAAATCAGGCACGGATTTACTGTGGGGGGGGGGGGGGGCTTATGGGGCCCAAGCCCCCCCCAGCTGGCCCATTTGTAAAAAAATAAAAAGGCTCATTTTTAAAGACTCTAAAACATTTTTTCAGCTCTTTTCACCTCGTAACAGAAGAAACACAATCAACCTTTCAATTTGCAACAGTCATGCAATATTGCATAACAACTGATAACGAACTAGCCTTCTGTATATTATACAATGTACTGTATATTCGGTGGCATGGATTATCCGAGAGTTCTCCAGACTGATTATGATAAATAGTTTTCAAGCGTCTATTAACCTCGACATATTTGAAAAAGTTGTTAAATGAGCGTCTGCTGACAATGATCATGTGCCTGATGATATTGTGATGACATTGTTATTTGTTATGACAATTAATTTATTGATAAATTATTTGTTTCAGTGGACTTTATAAATAAAAAAATTAAAAAGTTAAAACTTGTCATACATTTTTTTGTTTTTTGCTTTAGTAGAACATTTCAAAGAATACCAGTATATTTCTTTAAAATTCTCACACAAATTTCATTATATTTTTATGCCAAAAATACACAAAAATGAGCCATTTACTCCACCTTTTCAGAAAATTTTCTTTGTGGGAGGCCCCCCAAAACCCTCCTCCCTACAGAAGGGGGTTATCCCATTCTGAACCTTCTCCCAAGCCCCCCCGCCACCCCCAGTCAGAAATTTCTGGATCCGGCCCTGTAAATGTAGAACAAATTTGTAACACATCTCTTTCTTGGTAATTAGATCTTCTGAGTTCTTCTGGCTGTGGGCCATTCTGGATCAACATCAATGAGTCAAAATTGAAATGCAAACAATGACAAGGACTGTTTTAAAAGCGAAACAAGCTGTGACAATGACCCATGACAATTAACGGTGAGTTTACAAGATAAACTCATAATATAAAACAATAGAATACATTGTAACAATTTCATCATGATCTATTTATAACTGTAAAATACTGTTCATCCGAAATATTGGTATCCGGACATATATACACTGTACAAGGAAATAAAAACAATTTACCTCTTTCACGATTATTTCCCGATCAAGATTCCATAACATTGCAAATATACTAATGGCTCTCCCGTCTCTGGCAGCTTCAAACACTTTCTTCTTCAAGAACTGAACATCAACCGAGCTTATTTTCGTTGACATTTTTCCTAATTTATTTTTGTATAAGAGTTGTCTTTCTTGCTTTATGTTAATCAAAGCACTGGAGGTGACGGCCTAGGTTAGATCACAACAGAAAACTAAACATCACTCTGACAAATGTATATACATATACAAACAAAGCAAAGGACAGATGATATCTTACTTGTGAGTGGTGTATTTTAATTCCAGCATGCTGCACACCTATATAGACGTAAAGATCAAAGTATCACTATTTAACTGCTTTTAACCTAACAAATTAAGACCTTAAACATTATACTAACATTTGTAACATCTAGTCAGTTGCCTTTCTGATCACCCTGGCAGTCTTTTGACTTTCTTTGATTTTAAATAGGACTTCAAAGTAAAACGCATTTTCATACATTTCGATTGCTGGAACATTACAAAAAACGTGCGATAAAACCATTTCTTTCATGGATAATTTCACGGCATTGTTTGGTCGGCCAATCGCATGTATACACGTATAATGCTATGGTTCATGCTTGTTTAAGAACTGACAAACGGCGAGGATTTTAATTAAGAACACATTTTTTAGGAAGTTACCTTTTTCACCCACGACAGTACTGATGATTTACTGAATTGACTTAGCCAGGGAATAATAATATCATTCAGTCTTAAACCCACTGACCAGTATGGTGGAATTCCCAATAGATCGAATTGCATCAAGGTTTGCTACTGTACTTAGGCAGTGCCACTTTGGTTTTGCAATTTCATGGTGGTGTATTGCCCACTGCAATGTAAGCACTACCGTTAAAATATCAATGCTATATTTTCCACCTATTCCATACCAAAAGAAATTCATGGAATGATACAGCCGTTGCATTACCTAGCATATTTCCGCTACTTTGAAAGATCTGAATTTGAATGCAAAATTCAGGTAAAACGTGCAGAAATGTTTACTTTTGTTCATCAACATAGACTAAAAACAACTGGGTATTACAAGAAATGAGTGTAATACATCCCGGCGGGATTTTAAAAATCCGGTTATTCAACATCAATTCCAGCTGTCCCGGTATTAATTAAAAATTCCCGATATTAAAATCCAGAAGAAGAAAAAAAATTCCATCTGCCAACGTCAATAACTTGCTTAGCTCCGGTTATGGGCGGAGCTTATACTCGGAAACGGCAATCAATACATACTACCTTCAAAGCATTGACCAATCAGAGCACATTTTACTACTTCCATTGATTTAATCCTGTGTTGATACTCGATACACAGTTAACACAATTAGCCATCAACAGGTGTTGAATTGGGTCAATATAATTCGATTGGGGATGTACACCGAGTAGACAATTTTGTCTAAAACAGGGCTCTACAAATCTTATAAGTCAAGCAAATTATGTCTAAACAAACTAATTGAATGCTTAATTTTACAGGCAAACGGTTAATCATCAATGCTTTACCAATGTTATTCTAACCTTTTTAAACAGTGTGTGAAAATGGCTAAGGTACTTTTTGGTATTTTTGTTTTAATTCTCGGATTTATTTATAAGAAAAGGTAAAATAGATTTAGGACAAGCTTAACAAATCGAAGCCAATTTCAGCAAATATTTAGTTCATTAAACATGAAGCAGCGAGTGAAAATCTCAGATAAATTCCATTTGTCATATATTTCCCCGACCCCATCGTATTTTAATATTAATAGAAAACAGTGTCTTGGAGACTCTTTATATGGCAAACTTACAACATTCAATTGATTGATTAAGAAAATTGGTCATGATTTGATTATAAGTACCAGTTTTTAATTGAAAAGGTTTCCTTTTCTCTAAGACTTGAATATTTCTGTCGTACAGTAGTTACTTTTGAAAGCAACAATTATAATGAATCAACATAATTTACATCTATAAGAATTGTTTGTAATTTTGTAAACAAAATTTTGGTCAAACTGGAAACAAATCCCAGACTTTTTGCAAAAGTTACTGAATTTTGAATCCACAGATACATTAGTTTTTAACAGTAAGTTGAATAAAAAATCACTCCACATATTTGCTGTCTGTCATTGTCATTCACAAATTGAATTGGCATTGCCAGTACTAACTTCTCCCAGGAGCCTTCTCAAGTTCTGACTTCTCCCAAATCTTGCCTTAGGGAGAAGTTACTTCTCCTAAAATTTTTACCCTAGCGAGAGAAAGCTAAAATTCAAAAGACAAAATACAATCATCAGCGGGAATCTGAAAATAAATGGATAGGAAAGTGTGCTAAGTGAACAGATTATGCCTTTTGCAAGTGGTGCAACATTTATGCATTAAATAAGAACAAAAAAACACTTTATTAGTTTTCTTTGCTGTTCTTCTGGTCTTTCTTTTTGCGAAAACGAGTGGATAAAAAAATCCAGTTTTCAAGTTAAAATTCAGCTGAAAATCCAGTTTTGAGTTACCCAAGTTATCACATGTATACTGTTTTTTATCTCTGTGTTTACATAAAAACAAATAGTTAAAATAACATACAAAAAAAAAATGATATTTTAGCTCATTAATAATAATAATGATAGTACTGGTTGGCACTTAACGCGAACTATTGTTGATAAAATTTGTGCAGGCCGATACATTTTCATGATCTCTGTCTACATATTTGGGTGAAAAAGACAGTTGTCAGTGCAGTAAGCAGCATGTATTCACAGCCAACATTTAAGAATCTCTACATGCTGCTCGATTCTTAAACGTTCAGGCTCCGATTCGAATTGTTCATGCCCTCAAGGAATCTATCAAAAATAAAGAATAAATAAAGTTCTGCTGAAATACTTGTTGAAAAAAATGCTAACTACACAAAATATCTATAGTCTCTGGTGAACACTACAGCACTCTGAAAAACTCGAGATGAAACACAAGCAGTATCCTAATGAAAACACTTGTACGGAGGAAGGAATACATCTGAACAAATATATAAGTCTGGAGTGAAGATTAAAGGTTATTTGACATTTTTTACAACTTTTTTTCAGAAGATATATAGGTTTTAAAGATTTCCTCCCAGAAGCCTGGGAATGGGTAGGTAGCATAAAAAGGTCAAGGTCACATCAGTAAGTAAACTTTTGGTTGTAGATAGGTTCACATATTGTGAAATTTGCAACAGTAGCAATAATCGCAATAATACCATAGTGTTTCTAAAGTTTATTTTCAATGATTGAATCAATACAAGACAAATGTGCAACAAAGGTTCAAGACCCCAGAATCAATAGCAGTTTGTCACTGATTTTGAGTATCAAAATCTTTTGGCTGGAAAATAAGAATTGTTGCCATTTCAGATCCATTTCAGATTAAATAACTCATGAGCAACAAACTGCTTTATGGTAAACCATTCTTAATAATAGACTCAACAAATAATAATAAAAAAATACATAGCTTTTCAATACAGTTCCTTTAATGTAGTGACTGTGAATTTCTAAAAATTGGTGAAAGCACAGGATATCAAAAATACATTTTGGTCTGTTATCTTAAACAGTTATATTCCACTTTAATCATGGCACAAAATCACACACTTCCTATCACAAACAGTAATCAGTAAAGTTCTGGTTTTTATAAAATCACAGTTTGGCACCATTCTCTGCATTTTGGAAAACAATACCATTATCTAACAATCTTTCTATATCAGTTTTACTAATCCCATTCTCTAAAAGCACAGACATGGTGTGTTCTCCAACTTTTGGTCGCCTCTCCAGAGTGCTTACACCTGGTGTCCGAGACAATTTAGGTGCCGGGGCAGGTTCAGTCTTTCCATTTTCATTGGTCAGAAATACCTCTGTCTCTATGTTATGATCATATTTCTGAGCTTCTTCCATCTCAAGAATTGGTGCATAACACGCATCAAGATTTTCAAAAACATCAGTCCACTCATCTCGTGTTTTGGTGAGAAATATTTCCTGAAATCTATTTTCCATTATCTTTGCATCAGTGTACTGCGGCATTTCCTCCTTTGAGAGCCCCAATCCTGCAAGGCATTAGGTAATAATTTAGTTAATTCCAATAGGCTATGATTTATGATATTTTAAGACTTTCTAATTTGGCAACTGAAAATCTTTGATCAATATATTAATCAATAAAGCACAAGCAGTATTTTTTTCAGGTATGCAATCAACCTTACATTAAATAAATACCTAAAATTTAACCACTATTTTCCTAAAATTTAAGGCATGAGTATTCTGAATAAATAACCAAAATACTGAAACATATTTCAATTCTGTTAAATTATTTTACTCAATTCACTTAAATTGTGACTCTTTATAATCTGAAGAGATTTGACAAACAGATGCTTATATGGTGGGTCTAAAAAAGTTATTCTAAAAATCTTTCAACAAAAATTATGAAATAGAGAAAATCATCTAAACAATTGTAATAAAATTAGTTTCTCTTTTAATATCAAACAAATCCTGTTCCTGCATCATATATACCCTTACTTGCCTTTTAAAAGTGCTGCATAAAATTGAGGCTCTAGTGGTCCTATGGAGACATATTTTTCATCTTTAGTTTTGTAGGTACCATAGAATGCAGCTCCTCCATCAAGGTTGTTCTCCCCACGTTTACCTTGCCAGATAGGAATGTCTCTGGATGTCCATAGAAATGTAGCTAAAACATAAATAACTTTAAGAAAATGTCTGTATAATGATGTAGACTATGGTTTAGTTTAAGTTTGATAACTGTGCACTTATAGACAAGAAGATCCAGGCTTTTAAAAGCATTTGTTTGCAGAAGTTTCTACAAAATGTAATAACTCATGTCAAAAATTTATCATTAAATAATTAGTTTAAAAAAACAATAACAACAAAAAGCAAAAAACCCTTGAACTAAACATACACAGATAAGCTGATCCATTCACCATGTTAGCATCTATTACTTGACCTTGACCTGAGTGTGACCTTTCATACAATGCCATGGCAATACCAAGTGCACACATCAGTCCCCCTCCTGCGAAGTCTGCCAGTAAGTTTATAGGTGGATATGGATTTTCATGTTTACGTCCAAGCTGGGATAACACTCCTGTATTGAATATAAAATACAGGTTTCTATGACAACAAAAAAGCTATCTTCAGTCAAACCTAACTCTGCTAGATTGCTAAAATTGACTAACACTGTAGTAAATCAGACTTTTTAGTGGTTCACGAAATGATGCAAAAAAGGGGGAAAATTACATAAAATGTAACCTTTGCAGATAAGAAACAGCATTTCATAATCAAATAAAATCATAAGACATCTTCAAAATGATCTAACAAGTTTTTCAAACTTTTATTGTTAAAGAGGCTGTACTCCAGATTTGACATAAAAAATTTTTTTTCCTAAATTATATATTTAGATGCCGTGAGATTATAACAACATTATATTTTACTTCAAAACTGATAATAAAAGTCAAAATAGAATAAAAAAAATATTTTCGCTCCAGCCTGATTTGAACTCTGGACCCTCATGTTAACAAAATATTTCCAACGCTTTTACTGTCACCACCATCGCTGCATGTGATATTACAGATATTTACTTTAAATCTTATACGATATAGTTATACCGTCGCGTTACGGTATAGCACTTTGAAAGGAAAAAAAATAAATTTATAATGTGATTATCTGACATATTTTTTGTCAGTTAGTTATTTTTTAAGCATTAGTCATAAATATTACAAAAAATTTATAATACAAGAAAACTTTCTTTTTTTGTCATCTGGAGCACAGCCCCTTTAAGCACCATAGAACCAGCCAATAAGTTTTCTTGCAAACACTGCTAAACAAAAACTTGATTCACAATGACATCAACAATAGCAATGTATTTTTTCACCAGAAATGGCGATATAGTTGATGTCGTGTCCTGCTTTTGAAGCCAGAGGTCCTTTCTGCCCAAACCCAGTCAGTCTTGCATAGACAAGTCTTGGGTTTTCTGACATCAACTTATCTGGTCCAAGTCCGAGCTTCTCCATGACACCTGATGAGAAAACAATTCACCTTAAATCTTTAATTATACAATAACAATTAAGTCATTACATATCAAAATGAAAGATGGAAAATGTGTCTGCGAACATACATAAGAATGTATTGCTTACTGCTTCTAGAAATTATTTCTGTCATGATTTGGGAAAGTTCTTGCTACTTAAAGGTTTGCAAACTATTATGTTTCATCTGTCTAGATGTAGGTTTGCACCTAGAAATGAAACAGAAATGAAACATGCTGGCTTTATTTTCCATGTCTTTGTCAAACAAGATTTCTAGAAACTGTAAACCAGAAGGCCATGATGGCCCTCAAGCTCTCACCAGAGTATAACTGCTAAGAAAGACAAGTTATGCAGTTTCTGACAATTTTTGTTTCAAGACTTGGTCTATGTAAGTCTTTATAAAACATCATAACCTCATGGTGTGGCAAAAAATGACCCAAGGGACAAAATTTTAACAAACTTGGTAGAGGTCCACTAGACAATGCTTTGGGCAATCTTTCAGAACACTGGGTCATGTCATTTCCTACAAGAAAAATTTCAATGACTTTCCTCTATCACTATGTAAAACATGTACCCATGGGTGTGGCAAAGAATTACCTTAAGTACAAGGTCTATTTGATGATGCTACATACTAAATGTCAAAAGTCTCAGGCTTACTGATTCTGACTAGAATATTTTTGAAGAGTTTTCATACAGAAGTCAATGTAAAACATCTGATTGCTGGGGCAGAGCGAAAATTGACCTCAGGGGCTGAACCATTCATGGATTGGAAAATTCCTAGAGACAACTGTAAAAAGTGTTTGTACCTTTTCTGAATGGTTCTATGATAACGTCAGCCTTGGAGCAAAGTTTCTGTACAACACCAACACCTTCAGGTTTTTTTAGATCCACAGCTACTGACTTCTTCCCTCGTGACAAGGTATCTAGGCTGTATACAGGTTGACCTTTGGCGGAAGCCTTAAACAACAAATAAACAACTTATTTGTTCAAGTGAGGTAAAAACGTTTAATGTCAATGAAAAAAAGAAGATTTTAATTAAACAGCTGTAATCCTTTTTTTCTTAAATTTTCAGAATGACTTAATTAAAGCTTTATTTTATTATGACCTTAAAAGTTGAATTTGCTGGGCATTTATATCAGTTTTGAAACTGGCAGAATTTCAGGTTATCAATTTTAATCATTTTTCATTATCTAAAATTAACTGATAACATCCTGCACAAATTTTCTATTGGCTCATTCTAAAAAATAAAAAAAAAGAGAAAAAATAAGTGACAGTGTAAAGGGCATTCATTGCAGACAGTCACCAAGTGTTACCAGTACAGTTTCAGTTTCAATTTGAACTTAAAACTGTCAAATGACACCTTGAGATGAGGTTATGATTGATTCAGTGTTATTCTTGAAGGAAACTGAATATACTAAACCTTGTGGTGTGCCTCTTTAAGTCAGTTTTTTTTAACAGCAAGTTACTCCCTAAGCATTCAAGTACATGCATATTCTGACTAAAAGTCGCACAGGGGATAATCTAATTAGCATCACTAAGCACTCAAGTGTATTCTGACTAAAGGTCACACAGGGGATAATCTACATGTAATTAGCATCACTAAGCACTCAAGTGTATTTTGACTAAAGGTCGCACAGGGGATAATCTAATAATAATAGCATAAATTTATCAGCATTTCAGAATTAAATGAAGATCAAAAGTTAAATAAAAATCCTACACAATGTGTATAGAGAAAGTGAAAGTATTAAAGCAACTGACTCACAGAATGTAGCCGATTTTTTTTTTCTTTAAAATGTAAGAGAAGTTAATACACTATGGAAAAAACATAATATTATGCTTCTATACACCATGAAAACTGGGAAAAAAAAAGTTTTGACTTAACCAGGATTCGAACCCATGACCTTTCGGTCAGTAAAATAAAGAGCGGCGGTCTACACCACTAAGCCAGAGCGTCTAGTTATAAAGTTTCATAAAACTTAAAGTTATAACTAAAGTATCCACCACGTGACTAACAGGGTAAATTTTTTACTGTTAAAAGTGTCTAAAACTTTATATTTTAATGTTTTTTTTTCCTGTAACAAAAAATGAGTCAGTAAATTAGTTTAGATATGTTCTTCACAATAACAGCAAGAATTTCAAGATGTATAAACATTTTCTTTTTTTCATCATCGGCCCATCTGTCAGTCAGTCTCTTTAAAGAATGGAGAAAAAACAAAACATTTAGAAAACAAAGGCAGTAACTTACACGATCTATTCTGGTTACACTGGCCCCAAAATCTGATAGAATCATACCGCAGAAAGGGGCTGGAGCAAGGCCGGCCATCTCTATAACACGCACACCTTTCAATGCCATCTTCCTGCCTCTTTTTGAAGACAATACTGAAAACACAATTTTCAAATAAATAATAAGTTTTAAATCAAATAAGTTATCACTTTCAAAATGTTTTCACTGGCCAAATAAATTTGATTTCAAACAGAAGAAATAAACCCTTTAAAGGGGCTGTGCTCCAGATGACAAAAAAACGAAAGTTTTCTTGTATTATAAATTTCTTGTAATATTTTTGACTAATGCTTAAAAACTAACTTACTGACAAAAAATAAGTCAGATAATCACATTATAAATTGATTTTTTTCCTTTCATATTGCTATACCGTAATGTGACGGTATAACTATATCGAATAAGATTTAAAGTAAATAATTGTTATTTCAGTTGCAGTGATAGTGATGACAGTAAAAGCATTGGAAAAATTTTGTTAACATGAGGGTTCAGAGTTCAAATCAAGCTGAAGCGAATATACTTTTTTTTGTTCTATTTTGACTTTTATAATCAGTTTTGAAGTAAAATATCATGTTGTTATAATCTCACGGCATCCAGATATTTAATTGATGTAAAAAATATTTTTATATCAAGTCTGGAGTACAGCCCCTTTAAGATGACTGAGATTTCTGGTGACCAGTCACCTTATATGTCTGTGTTTAGTACATTTAACAACGACAATAAAAGAATGTTTGGTACATCGAAACCTCTTCTCCACTCCCACCCTTCTAACCCTTAAATAAATTATCAGTCTAAGTCAAACTAGCGTCCCTAGAGGCAGAACAGTGCATCCTCAAATGGTGTACATGCATTATGACTTGTTAATGGGAGATGGTTGAATGCTGACTTTAAAGAAGAGACTGACATCCATGTAACAATAAAAAAAGGTTGAAATCATGAGGCCATGTTCATATATTATCTAATAAAAATAAAAGCCCTCAGTATTTTTTTTTAAAGAATCAGGATTATAGCCTTTCCATTATTAATCACAGGAGGTTGAAATTCTATCAATTCTATCAACAAGTAATGTGTTATTTAGAATATTGGGGGCATATTTTTTACAATATTACTTTATTATTGATAGAATTTCAAACTCCTGTGCATTGATACATGCAGAGACATATATAACATGTTATATGTCTCTGATGCATGGATACCATTTCAGGCTCCTGTCACCCTAAACAACTTTAATAAACACGAGTCTCTCTGGAATGGTTTGCTTTCTGCGTCTTGCACCTACCACAAAAAAGCAACCTCTGAAATGGGTGTCGGTCCTCTGTAAAAAAACCCAAAAACATTCAAAAAGATACTAACTGGCCTTGATGGGGAGTTGTGAGGTTAGTATCTAGGACGGTGTTGATATGAATTTCTCAATATTAAAATGATAAATGTGACGATTTTTATCATTTAGATTAGTGTTATTGTTAAAGAGGAAAAACATCTGTATACTATGCTGAAAAACAGAGATCCAAGTAAAGATCAGAATTCAAAAAAATACACAAGAATTAAAACAAGTTGTTCCACGAAGTTGTTAAACTGAAACCGGAAATTGTTTTTACAAGGGAAGTAACTCCAAAAGATTGCACAACTTCGATGTGAAAAAGAACAATATCTGTTATAAAATTTTGTTAGTCCTTTAAACCTTTAAGCAATCTCTATTTCTAAAGAAACATAATCAAGGACTTTTTTGTAGGTGGTAAAGATTTCAAGAACTCTGTCAAATCGATCGTAATGTGACGAGTTTTTAAAGTGTCTATTTCTTCGTCGAAACGGATTTTGGACGATTACAGGACTTTTCACCTCCTGGGACCAGTTGCTCAAAACATTATCGGTCTGTTAAACTGACGCTTGGTTAAATTTTGACCCAAAATAACTTTATTTTTTCAAATATCTTATTCAAATTTCTTTTTTATTTAAAAAAAATCTCTCAGTTATGTCTTTTTGCATGGAGATACTTTCATGAAATAGTGAGTCAATTTCTTAGAAAACTGACTCAAAATTTAACTGACTGTTAGTTTAACAGACTGTTTAATTTTTGAGCAACCGGCCACTGGACGTTAAGGCCTCAATACCCTGGTCTTTTCGGCATGTTTTGTAAACTTGATGAAGATTTGATGATGATGTAAAATAAATACAATAATGAGTTATAATATTATATACAATATAATTCATACTTGCAAACACATTACATTTATGATGTAAAGAAGATTTTTTGTCATAAATATATTGAAATTTCCCTGGGAAAATAGTTATTTATAGGATAGTTTATATGAATTGTGATAGAATTATCAGCTATAAATCTACTTGTATATTTATATGCTATAAAATTATATTATTAATAATTATTAAAATTTTAAAAGAGTTTAAAAGAACATATTATAATATGTTATTATTATAATATGTTGTTATATAATAGATAAGAACAGATTAGGGATCATTAGTTAAAGAATACGGATGTAAAAGTTGTATAATGCATTATATTTGTTAATTAGCACCTTTATAAAGGTGTTACTTATATTTCTCAAAGTAGTGAAAATTTGATTGATTTGTCAGATCAAAGTACCTTCTTAATTTATATTAAATAGATTAAAGAAAATCAAAGGCCAAAGTTTGCAAATAACAACAGCATATTAGATATAAATTAACACCTTTAACAAATGAGTAACCTCTAAATTCCCTTGAAACTCCCTATTTTTTTGTCAATTTTCATACTTTATGAATACTTTATGTTTTCAAAAAATCTTCTTTCAAGGGCTATCATTAAAGTATAAATGGAATTAAATTCAGAATGACTTGGAACAGGATAATACAGCTTGACTGGTCAACTGATTGGATTATCTTGAGTGATCTCAATTATCACTTAAGATAATTCAGTCATTTGACCAGTTAAGCTGTAACAACATAGGTCATGTCAAACAAGTATACTGATTAATCCGTACAGTATACCATACTATAACAACAAAAGTAGCCGAAAAGACCAGGGCCGAAACGTCTAGGAGGTGAAAAGACCAAGGCCGAAACATCTAGGAGGTGAAACGTCCAGATACCTTTTTGACTTATATTTTTTTTAAATTTAGATTAATCAGATTATTACTGTTTGTGTCATTGTATTTTTTTCCGAATCATATTGTAGTATTTTGTGTATTCTTGACAGTTTATTTTGGTATAACTGCACCTACCAACTACCATTAAAAAAGGACCCCAAATGGAAAATAAGTTTTTAAGTCGGAATCCTGTAATGTTTATATAGTCTTGAGATCAATACACCAATACTTAATTGTGCTATAAGAATGGTTAGTTGCACCAATAATGAATTATGATCTTAATGTGTTAATATAATACTGTGATAGTTGCTTTGAATAAAAGTAACGATGCTTTTAAGTGAAATTGTTATAATGACATATATATGCACAAATAGATCAATCAATAGCTTTGTCAAACTTTTTGATGCAATCTTGGGAAATAGTTTTGCTTATTTTTTGTTTGCAATATTTCCACATCTGTCCAGGGTCTTTCAAATAGCATTTTGAAAGACCCTGATCTGTCTAACATTAGAAACACCAAAATACTGGAGGATTTTTATGTCAGATATGATATTTGTCATGACACTGAGTGACCATTATTTCACAGCTTAAATTACATTGGAAGCTTAAAGAAATATGTATATATAAATGAAGTAAAGTTAGTGCCTTCCTAATAATAATTTTAGCTAAATCCTGTGTACAAAAATCAGTTAGTGTTTAAGACTTTTAGTAGTAGACATTTTTTTAACCAAAACAGTGGAGGGATATTACATCTGGTGAAAACAGTTTGTAACTTCTTACATGACAAGGTTGAAATCAGATGATTATGGATATTTTGGTTCTTGGTCAAGTTGTCTCTAAGTGAAGTGATACCTAAGTAAACTTGAATAATTTTATGTTTGACAATATCTGTATTTGTATCAAGTATTAAAAAGACCAACATCTTAGAGGAAGAGCAGCTGTTACATTAGCTGTGTCAGTGAAAATTAGTAGATCTCTGTTGTTGTAATGGAGCAACTGTGAGGGCTTGAGCCCACACGAGTTCTGTTTCTGTCATTTATATATAGTGTGGTTTGTCCTTTGAAATCTCAACTATTAAAATGTTTTATTAAGCATTGAGCAGTACATATCTGTTGATATATTATTTGTGCCTTGCCAATTTTTAAACTATGTACAGATAACACATGTTGTGCAAATTTTCAAAAACTGCTTCAGTCTTGATGCCATTGTATGAACGATGTCGAAGGCTTTCTACCCCACCAATGATGGCCATATAGGCAACTTACAGAATTTATCAACTAGAGAGGTTTTAGATCTCCTGAAAAGACAAGAAGACCTGTTGAAGAAGAAAGGGTATAACTGTTTTCATATTTTCGTTAATTTAAACTTTGGAAGTGTTGGAATTGAAGATTTAGTCATTAGTTACATAATTACGGTAGTTTTTAGTAGTCATATTTTTAGCCATTTACATCTGTCTACTTACCAGAAGTTTCCTGTAGTTGCCACTTGTATTATTATATACAGAATTAAAATCATATAAAAATTCATTATTTTTGATTTATTGACAACCACCTTTCCAATAGTTACAGTTAACTATTGATAAGTTCCTGGAAAAAACAGACCTGCTGCCATGGTCTAGTGGTTAAAGCCAAGCACAAAATCACTGACCTATCAATGATGGAAAGTCAAGGATTATAACCCATGACCATCAAAATGAAAAAAGTTCGAGGTTTTTTTAATGGAGGAGGGGCATAGAGCACAGAGCCTTCCGAGTGTTAAATAAACGGCCACCTAATATGTCTCTGACTGTTAGAAAGTGATAAACTCAAATATTACCAAATCTTGACTAAAAATTGTCATAATTTTATACCATAGGTTTTAGAAGAAGTTTTAACCACTATAATACCTGTGATAAAGATTGTAATAATTTTTTCTGTTCAAGTTTTAGAAAGCTATAAAGGAACAGAAACAAAAGGTAGAATTTGGCAGTGTGTATTAGTTTACATCATAACTCTTTTTAGCTCACCTGTCACATAGTGACAGAGTGAGCTTTTGTGATCGACTTTTGTCCGTCGTCCGTCCGTCCACAATTAGTTTGTTAACACTCTAGTGGTCACATTTTTGCCTCAATTGTCATGAAACTTGGTCAGGATGTTTGTCTCATTAATTTCTCAGAAGAGTTTGAACATGGGTTATCTGGGTTGAAAAAACTCACAGAGCCCAAATATAGAAAAACCTTGTTAACACTCTAGAGATACTTTTTTAGTTCAAATATCCTGGAAATTTTTTCAGAAAGGTTGTATTGATGATTTCTAGCTCAAAATCGAATATGGGTCATCTAGGGTCAAAAACTAGGTCACAGAGCCCAAATATTGAAAAACCTTGTTGACACTCTAGAGGTAACATTTACAGTCCAGATAATGTGGAAATTTTTCAGAAAGGTTGCTTCTATGATTTCTAGCACAAATTCGAATATGGGTCATCTGGGTTCAAAAACTAAGTCACAGAGCCCAAAATTAGAAAAACCTTGTTAACACTCTAGAGGTTACATTTCTAGTCCAAATATCCTGAAAATTGTCAGACAGGTTGTTTTGATCATTTCTAGCTCAAGGTTGAATATGGGTCATCTGGGGTTAAAAACTAGGTCACAGAGCCCAAATATGGAAAAACCTTGTTAACACTCTAGAGGTAAGATTTTAATTCCAATTAACCTGGAAATTTGTCAGAAAGATTGCTTCTATGATTTCTAGATCAGATTCGTATATGGGTCATCTGGAGAGAAAAAACTAGGTCACAGAGCCCAAATATCGAAAAACATTGTAAACACTCTGTAGGTTACAGTTTCAGTCCAAATGTCCTGGAAATTTGTCAGAAAGGTTGCATCAATGATTTGTAGCTCAAATTTGGATATGGGTCATCTGGGGTCAAAAACTAGGTCAAAGAGCTTAAATATTGAAAAACCTTGTTAACACTTTAGAGGCTACTTTTTCAGTCCAAATATCCTAGAAATTTGTCAGAGTGGTTGTTTCGATAATTTCTAGCTCAAGTTCGAATAATAATTTTTAGGTCAAGTTCGAATATGGGACATCTAGGTTCAAAAACTAGGTCATAGAGCCAGAAAATGGAAAAACCTTATTAACACTCTAGAGGTATTATTTTCAGTCCAATTAACCTGGAAATTTTTCAGAAAGATTTCAATAATTTCTAGATCAAGTTCGAATATGGGTCATCTGGGGTCAATTAACCAGGTCCATAGCAACTTTGTTAAAAGCAGTCATACTCTGGTGAGCGATACAGGGCCATCATGGCCCTCTTGTTTCAAATATATTTCTTAATCACAGGTCACTGCTAAATAAACTACCAGACAAAGGTGAAAGGGTGAAGAGACATTTAGAAAACTTAAGAGAGGAAATTAAAAGAAGGGAAACATTGTCTACCACTGATGTGTCAGTTGTATCCAGTCAAGCAAAAGAAAACAAGGAACAAAAACAAAAAGGAACTGATACAGAAAAATTCAGTCAAAAAGACCTTAAGAAGGAAGAATTCCTGGAATGTGATCTGAAACAGCTTTCAATAGACGATAGTGCACAAGATGTGACTAAAAGTGTTGATCTAGAGGATTCTGTTTCAAATGGAAAGGTGAAACATCAGTTTGAAGTTGCCATAGAAAGAGCAGAGAAAAATGTGCTGTCTGGAAAAAAGCAACCAATTAAGTTGAATAGGTAGGTGTTTTTTCTGAAAAGAAGGAACTCTTTACATGTACAGTATGAGAATTCTTGTTTTATTTGTAAACAACTCAGTTTATCACCAATATATAAAACTGTTTTAATGTCATTTTATTTGATGTTTTTGAGGGAATATAAATTCATTACAAGGCAAGTAAACTACAGTTTTATTATCCCCCAGTGAAGGGGATATTAGAAATGGTCTCCGTCTGTGTGTTTTGTCCCAATTTTGTACGGAGTATAAGTTCAAAGTACTTGAGCGATTTTCTTCAAACTTCATACACCGACAGAGCAATTTGGGAAGAATGGCATTGTGTAAGAACAACAGCTCTGCCTTGCCTACTTTTAGAATTATTCCTCTTTATCAGATTTACTTGAAAAACTTTGTCCGAAGCATAACTCCAAAAGTACTTGAGGGATTTTCTTCAAGCTTAATAGACTGAAATAGCACTTTAGTAGGAAGTGCATTGTGCAAGAACAATAACTCTACCTTGCCTACTTTAAGAGTTATTCCCCTTTTAGATTTACTTTAAAAGTTTTGTCCAGAGCATAACTCCAAAAGTACTTGAGGGATGTTCTTCAAACTTAATACACTGACATAGCACATTGGTAGGAAGTGCAGTGTGCACAGAACAATAACTGTACCTTGCCTTTTTTTGAGAGATTTTCTTCAAACTGCATTTGCACAGTATTACATTTGGTTTTTGAAAGTACAACCTTCAGGTAACTTCTTCCCGGTGGTGGGATTGGGGGGGGGGGGGGGGGGGGGGGTGAGTAGCCATGTGTAACAAGGCTCTTGTTTTTTTTTCTGTTGGTCAGTGTAACTGTTTTAATCTCTTTTGGAATTTGTGAGTCCTAAGTGAAGCCATAATGAATGAAAATCTTACCACGTTTCAGAAGTAGTTGTACAGTTTGTCTAGAATTCAAACTAGAAACTAAAAGAATACGGATGCTTAATGAAATAACTTGAAGAAAGTATTAACAGTTATCACTATGAGATGAATAAACAATATTTTTTATAAGCTTTGCTCATACATTAACACAGCATGATTTATGTTTTGTTTTTCCTTTCTCTAGAGCATTAAAAATAGAACATGTGAAAGATCTGCCAGAGGAAATAACAAAGATGAAATGCCCAAAGACTCAGATTAAGAATGAGAAACAATCAAACAAAATGGAGTGCAACAGAGGTAACACTTAAAACAGGCAAAAATGGACTGTAATAAACCTAATTATAGTAAAACTGGCAGAAAAGATATTTCAATTTGAAAAATGAGAAGGATTTTTCATAAATGATTTTGTTCTTTCATTTTAACACTTGACTTTACATGTAGCTAGTTTGGTCAATAGTTATTTCAGAGACCTTAAGTATCAGCTTTACTCTTGATTTAGGACTGCTCCAAGAAAAATGGCATGGGGGTTGGGGGAGGGGGTAGAACGCTGATGTATTTAAATTTGGTGGGTGGTACATGGGACAAATAATCTGGGTTTGTAATATGTAAAAATATAATTGTGTTATGGTACCCCTTTTTAGAACTGGTGTTCTGCTCCCCAACACCTTTTTCCCTGGAATAGCCCATAGGGAAAGTTAGAAAATCAGTGAATTAGGAAAAATACTTACCTCTTTCATTCTGATTTAGGTAGTTGCTTTTGTCATTTCAAGGTTTAGTGCAAAACTTTCATAACTTCATTTTAAATGAGAATTTTATACTGAAGATTTATGCTGACCTCTAGCATTGTAACTGCATGTGTGTTGGGCAGTTCTGAGAAAGCACTTTTATACCACCGTTAGTAAATTTTGCCTTAAATGTGAACTGACATAACTTCTTGTGAATTACAGTGATTGAGGAGTCAGCAGCAGTGCCACCGTGTTACAGATTCAATGAAGCTAAACTCGTTGATTTAAATGAGTCTCTACAGCTACAACAACAACAAAAACAATTACAAGAGGTATGTTCAAATTTCAACAAAAATAGGGGTAAAATGAAGTAAAAAGATACTTACTGGAAACTGAAGTATAACTAAGTCTATGATAGCAGGTTGCAAAGACTGAAAGTCAGGTTTTCATTTCTTTATACCCCCGCACAAAAGGGGCCTTGACTACAAAAAACCTCTCCGCCCAATAACTTAAGAATCCTTTGACCCACAGTCTTCATATTTGGTGTGGAGGTTGATCATGACCAGTAGATGACCCCTATTTATTTTGAAGTCACTGGGTCAAAGGTCAAGGTCACAGGAGCCTTCACTAAAAAAAGCTTGTCCATCCAGTAACTTAAGAATCCTTTGACCCACAGTCTTCATATTTGGTCTGGAGGTTGGTTATGACCAGTAGATGACCCCTATTTATTTTGAGGTCACTGGGTCAAAGGTCAAGGACACAGGAGCTTTGACTAAAAAAGCTCGTCTGCCCAATAACTTAAGAATCCTTTGACCCACAGTCTTCATATTTGGTCTGGAGGTTGGTCATGACCAGTAGATGACCCCTATTTATTTTGAGGTCACTGGGTCAAAGGTCAAGGTCACAGGAGCTTTGACTAAAAAAAAACTTGTCTGCCCAATAATTTAAGAATCGTTTGACCCACAGTCTTCATATTTGGTGTGGAGGTTGGTGAAGACCAGAAGATGACCCATAAATTATGTATTTTGAGATAACTGGGTCAAAGGTCATGGTCACAGGAGCTTTGACTTAAAAAAAACTTGTCCGCCCAATAATTGAAGAATCCTTTGACCCTCAGTCTTCATATTTGGTCTGGAGGTTTGTCATGACTAGTTCATGCCCCCAACTGATTTTGAGGTCACTGGGTCAAAGGTCATGGATACAGTGGCTTTCACTCAAAAGCTTGACCTCCCAGTTATGCGGCATAAATGAGTAAAAATGACTTAAATCCATTAAAAACTATTTAATGAAAAGAAAATTTGTTATACCCCCGCACAACGAAGTTGTAAGGGGGGTATACTGGAATCAAGTCTGTCCGTCCATCTGTCCATCCGTCCGTCAGATTTTCCTTATCCGTCCAATAACTTAACAGTGCTTTGGCCCACAGCGGGGTTCAAGTCATGCAATTGCAGTTTCAGTTTTGAGGTAGTAGATCAAAGGTTATGGTTACTTTGATCTTTGCCACTAAAAAACATGTAGAATACATAACTAAGCAATGTACTGGCTTACTACCCTCAGATTTGGCAGGGAGGTTGTCCATGACCTCTAAATGACCCCTGTTGATTCTGACAAAGCGCTATGCGAGGGTATTCACACCATGACAGTGGCAGTTCTAGTTTCATCTGGAAAGCTCTGCAGATAATGTTTTAGACCCCCCCCCCCCCCACCTAAGTTAAGTTCCTTTTTTATATACTGTATTAATATACCATTGCAAACATAGTTTCGATTGGGTTGGGGGAAGGTATTTAGGGGTCAGTTGGACTGTCGGTCAGTCTTTTGTTTTTTGTTTTTATCTCCACACACACTTATAAGAAGTCAAGGTATATTGCTTTGCTCATGACTATAGGTCTACGGGTAGATCAAATGGTTTCCAGTTAGTTACTTGAGAATGCAAAGACACAGAAACTTTAGATTTGGTTGGTTGGTTGGTTAAGCATCTTTTGAAGTATTGGATTTGGGACCACTTGGTCAAGGTTCAAGCTTAAAGTGGCCTGCATTTTGGAAATGGTTTCCTATTAATAACTGAAGAAAACTGCAACATTGACCTTAAAATTTTACATTATGGTTTGGCATGTTGAGTATATGACCCTTGTTGTATTTTTGCTCTCTGGGTCAAAAGAAAACCTCACAGAGGCATGCACTATAAAAAAGGTTATTCAAAAAAAAATGGCATGGTAAATAGATGAGGCTTATGGTTTTTGGACCCACAGGGTCAAGAATCAAGCTCTCAGGGGCCTGATCTTTGAAATCAGTTTCCAATCAATTACTCAACTAATCTCATGACCTTAAAACTTCATAGGATGGTTTGGCATCATGAATAGATGATCCCTGTTGATTCTTGGCATACCAGGGCAAAGGTCAAGCACACAGGCGCCTTAAAAAATACTACTTGAGTTGTGTAGGATCACTGACTCAATATGACAATATAATCACACAGGACCTTCAGACTCCACAGGAAGGTTATACAGTGATCAGTGGATTATATGGGTTGTTTTAAGGGTTGACAAGGTCAAGCAAAGTGAAAAAAAAGTGTTTAATCTATATCTCAAGAATTACTGTACATTGATCCCTCAAACATTTCTTTTGGAATGTGTAGATAAAGTTTCTTTACTTCATAATTGATTTTTCATTAATTAGTCAAGAAAGAGCTTTAAACATAGTTCATTTTTATGAGTACATAACCTCAGAGTGTATAGTTTTAGGTTTACTGTGCTGAGCCAACATTTCTTATTGATCTTTGGAATTTCTGTTGCACTAAATACTACCGCTTGCAAAACTGATTAGAGTTTACAATGTTGGGTAAAGAACAAGACTTGTTGTAACACCTGTCAAAAATCATTTAAAGTGTTTCTTTCAAACTCCACCTTTTACCTGTCAATGGTGTCATTCTGTGTACGAAATGGAAAAGCAGTTAGGAAAAAAAATATTGGGTGAAGATTTCTGGTAGCAACTCAGTGACAATTACGACACAGCAACTTTGGCGCTGCCCAGGCACATTTTTCTAGCTGCGGGTAGATTGCAAGATGCAGTTTTATTGACAGGTATACCTGAGAAAACTACCTCGCTGTGATTGGATGATCAGTAAAGTGACAGTTTAAGCTACTGAAATAAACATTGAACGTCACTTTATACCGCTTTCTGAATATGTGAACTCTAAATCAGTTTTGCAAGCGGTAGTAAGGGCATTAGTGTCATTATGATAGCTCTTGTTACCTGTTTTGGATGATGGAAAGAGAACATACTATGCCATACATAAATGAAACTTTATTTTAGGGTGTCTGTGTTCAAGGTCAAGGTCACTGTAACAAAAAAAAATAGAATAAGGTTTCCAAATCAATAACTTCGCTGTTATGAAGCTTGGTTTGTTAGCTTGTACATAATAGTTACTTGGGATTGCATTTGGGTTGTCTGCATTAAAAGTTCAAGTTTGCTATTTCTAAGAAGACAAAACTTTTGTTCAGAAATTAGTATTTCAGTGAAATTTGATGTGTGAGTATCTTGTCTGGAATATGCTTTGTAACTGAAAATAGAAAAATAGTTTCAGATCAATAACTTCTCTTCAGAATGTTGTAATGCATTGAAACTTGGTGTGTAAGTTACTAGTAAGCAGTTATTGGTTGGTGTTGCATTTCAGATTGTCCTATTATATTTATTACTTTCAGTGATATCTCTAATTAAACATGTTAATTATTAACCTTACTTGCATCACAGTATTATTATGTAGACAGTTACTATATATCTTTCCTTTTCTGTTCTGTCCATACAAATGATAGGTCATGACCCATTTAGATAAATTTAGATTTACTCTGTATTCGACTCAGTGATTTTTTGGGTCAAAAACTGTAAGTTACAGCAATAAATTTTTGTTTGAAAATTTTCAAGAAATGGAATACCTCAGTGTCTGTCATATATATATTTTTTACAGAATAAGAAAGATCTGTTTGGTTTCTTACAGGAATTGAATGCCCAGTTAGCTGCAGAAAAACTTGCTGAGAGGCTACACATAAAAATGGAAACATATAATCCTGAAGGTGTAGATATGAGGTAATATGAATGGCTCTTTTCTTTGAAAGCTTACACACATTATAACATGTATTAGATACTGTGTGAAAAAGATCTAGTTTTACATAAAGATTTTAGGGTTTACAACACTGATTCCCCAGTTCACCAGAACAACTGCTAACATATTTTGGAAGAGACAATTAGCAGTTGATCCATGTTAAATAGAACAAAGAACGTTTCCTGAACTTGGGTGCTTTCTGTGTTTTTCACTGTTCAGTAATACCTTAAATAACTAAAGTTGTCTTGTGATGATGGCCATATGGAGAACCATTGCTAACAACAAAAATAGACTGTATTAATAACAGGTTGTTGATGATAATTGTAACCTGTGTATACATGTATTTTGGTGTTTTGTATCTTTTTCATATCAGTTGTATTTATTTGCCTTGGTTACGATTATTACAACAAAATTTATAATAAGTTGCACTGTCTGCACTTACTTGAGCTAAGGCAATACTTACCAATAAAGTTGTATTGTTTTATTGCTATAGTTACCGGAAGTCAAGAGGAGGTCAGTTTGCTGATGATATTGACAGCGATGATGAGGTTGAAGATGAAAATGTTGACCTTGCTGGGTACTCTAGGTCATTAGTGCCTTCAGATACAGAGGACTGAAAAACAACAGCAGAAGCAGAAGTCGTAACAGCAACAGTAGTACTGATTGTAGAAGCTTGCATATACAATACTGACAGACCATGCTTGTTAAGAAAAAGCAAGCTGAGATTTGTAAACATACAACTTCTAAATGGGTAAACTACCGATAAAAGAAACTTCTACAGTATTACTATAAATTGATGTTCTGTGCTTTTGTTTTATTTAAAGAAACAAACTGTTGATGTTTTGTAAATCATTTTCACTTTTTAATGATATTTTGAATAGTATGATATCTGATATACATTGTGTTTTAAAGTGAGCAGTATTTTAATATAATAACAGAAACAAGGTATTTCTCACCTGTATCCATTGCAAGTTTTTGAAAAGACATGAAGAAATAAAAATATGAATATGAAGATGTGATTCAGTTCTTGTTTTTGCATTTTGTTTAAGTTAAATAAAATTAGTTGTAATAACGTAAGTGGTCAATTAGTTGTAATAACGTAAGTGGTCAAACAAAAAGACCTTGACCTTTCCAGCTTCCGGTTTGTGAAAAAAAAAGAAGATGAAAACAGATATTTGGTATGTTGCTTGCTTTTACAAACTATGTTACACTTTCTGGAATTAACAACAGCTCTATTGTCAAATTGTACCAAAGACCCATGACATCTAAAGACGGGTTCAACCCTGTATGTATGTTTTCATGTGGAATTTTGTCGTAGTGGGTCTGAAATCCAGGTTCAAATATTATAAGCAGCCAACTCAACCTCAAGGTGATAAATCATTGATATACCTAACAGTTTTACTTCTATCAATTACATGTGATGTTGTGAGCAACCAAGGTTCAGATTATCTGTGCAGGAGTTGAGGTACCAAAGTCCTATACCCAGCTGTGGAATGCAACAGCTTTGGTAGTATCAAAACCTAATTGATAATGAAGATCATTCGCATGGACATGCACAGTTTGTGTCAATCTAAACCATTTGAACATCTACAACATCCTGATCAGTCTCATCGCAAAATAGCTTTTCTGACCTATCTAATGAAAATCGAACAAATGACCAATAAATGCAAAACAAAGCCAACACAGGTCGACAGAAACACAACTAAATGTCAAAACTCACTAGACACATGCATCCCCATAGCTTCCTGCATATTCAAACTCCATCTGATAACCATAAATGGATTCTCTTTCTCCACAGTATCACACTATGGAATAATCTACCTGTGAATGTTGCTGACTTGCCTGAAGTCCAGCTTGGCCAATTCAAGCAGGCAGAGTCCAGCATACAGTATTAGACCAGCCAACCGTGTTTTTACCTTTAACCTTCTTTTCTCCTTCTATCTAGCGTTTACCCTTTTTAACTTCAACTTCAAACTTATATTGTATAAATTGCCTCCAGCCCATATACATATTGTGGTTCCGGTCTGCCAGGTTTTTACTTCTTTCACCTCATACTAACAGTCCGACGTGAATGCCTGCCTGTAACTTTCGCGAGAGGGACTGGCAATATTCAGAGATAGATAAGTGGGACATTTTTGTGTCGCCCTTTCGAAGAAAAGGTGATACATAGGGATCGCTTTGTCCGTCGGTCCGGCGGTCCATCACAAAAACTTAACGTCGGCTATAACTTTGCCATTTCTAAACATTATCTTATCAAACTTTCAAATTGTATTGCTTATGACAACAGGGTCAGGTTGATGCCAATATTTCTAGGTCAAGGTCACATTTGACAGAGTTAAGCCCCTTTTTATACATGGATTTTGTCATGAAAACTTAACGTTGGGAATAACTTTGCCATTTTTTAACATTTCAACATCAAACTTCCAAATTATATTGCTTACGACAACAGGGTCGTGATGATGCCAAAATGTATAGGTCAAGGTCACAATTGACAGAGTTATGCCCCTTTTTGTACTTGGATTTTGTCATGAAAACTTAACATTGGCTATAACTATGCCATTTCTTAATGTTTCTTCATCAAACTTTCCAGTTGTAATGCTTACAATTGTATCACTTAAGACAACACCATTTCTCAAGGGCAGATAACCCTCAGATTTTTTTTTGCAATGTTATGCCCTTTTTTCAAGTTAAAATTTCTTGGTTAACCTTTTTCTTTATGTCCATGTCTCAAAAAGTGTCAAGGATATTCCATTCAAACTTGGAATACTTGATCACCAGCAAGACCCCTGCAAAGATTGTTGGTACCCATGTCCCTGGGGTCACAGTCGGGGTCACTTGATTTTGCTTAAACTTATATATAGGAAAAAAACTTCTTAAGCCTAGAAATGAAAAATTAACTGACATGAGATGGGTAAGTACTCCCTCTCTCCCCCCCCCCCCCGGCCCAATTTTTTTTTTTTTTAAATTTTAAAACATAGGTACTTTACTTCCCATCCTACCTCAACCCCCCTCCCCAACCAGTCCTCCGGGGCCCATTTTTTTTTTTTTTTTAAACATATGCACTTTATTCCACCCCCCCCCCCCAACCTGGGCCCAATATTTTTTTTTTTTAATACATAGGTACGTGACTCCCCATCCACCCTCAAAACACCCCCCCCCCCCCCACCATTTTTTTTTTACCCCCCCCCCCTTTTTTTTTTACCCCTCACCCCCGCATAGGTACTTTACCCCCCTTCCTCAACACCCCCCACCCGGGCCCAATTTTTTTTTTTATTTTTTTTTATTTTAATACATAGGTACATGACTCCCCATCCACCCTCAACCCCAGCAGGCTCTTGTTTACCTTTTTAGTTATTCTAACAGAGTACCCAAGGGCGACACAAGTGTTCCACTGAACACCCATCTAGTTTTTTCAAAAGCGGTTCATATAATAAATGATTATTATTACATTGATAGAATATGAAAATGGTTCTTTGTAACTGCCTACACGACAGAACTGTGTAAAGTAATCTGTAGTTTGGGAGAAAATCGTGCAGTTGCTGTAATGAAAAAAATAATCCGCAAATAGCTGCTTAGGTTGCATATTTTACAAAACTGAAGACAGTAGTATGCTTAGCGATTTTTATGCCACTGCAGCATCTGAGATACAGTGGCATCTAGCGATTGCCATGGCAACCAAAAGAAATAATAGAAAAAAAATCTTCTTCCCTAGAACCACAAGGCCCAGAGCTTTTATATTTTGCATGAGACATAACCTAGTAGACCTCTACCAAGTTTGTTTGAATCATGGCCCCTGTGATCAAATTGGCCCCATCCCAGGGTCACATAAATTTATAAAGAGATATATAGGGAAAACTTAAACTTCAGAACTGCAAGGCCTAGAGCTTTGATATTGTGCATGAGGCATTATTTAGTGGACCTCTTCCAAGTTTGTTCAAATCATGACCCCCTGGAACAATTTGACCTGAACATGGGGATTAATAATTCAAATTGTAAAACCTTAATAACTTCATTATACTTAAGCTATCAACTTCATATTATGTCGTATGATACATTGTTTTTCATTTGACTTGGTGTAATGTGACCATGACTCATATTTGACCTTTACTTTTAAGTTCACATGTCAAAATGCAGACCTTTGTAACCAATAGATTTACCACTGAAATATATATGAAAAAAAAATCAAAACTTCTCAAAACCTAATGTCTGATCTCAATTCAGTTATGCAGATATGTTCCTTTGGTGAAGGGCTTTCAAAGTTGTTCAAAGAATTTCATTCCGTGTAGAACTCAAGTTGACATGGCAACCAATACATTGATCTACATTGAATTATATAGGGAAAATATAACATCTTCTTCACCACAAGGTCTACAATAAAGATATTTTGCATGTAGTATTGCCTAGTGGACCTTTACCAAAGATGTTCAAATTATTTCCCAAGCGGTCAAAGTAGCCCTGTCCTGGTGCTTACCAGTTTCACATTGCAACATAAAGGAGTTAATAGATCAATTATCTAAACAGGTATAAAGTCACCATTATTCAAGCTATGGTCTTCAGACTTGGACATATGATACATATGAACATTGTTTCTCATTTAATATGCTGCAGTGTGACTTTAAACCCAATCTTACCTTGAATATTAAGGCCAAAGGTGAACTTTTTTTTTAACAGAAGTTGTATTTCTGCTGTAAACAGTATGCTATATGATAACCTA
This sequence comes from Cyclina sinensis, assembly GCA_012932295.1. Taxonomy (NCBI): domain Eukaryota; kingdom Metazoa; phylum Mollusca; class Bivalvia; order Venerida; family Veneridae; genus Cyclina; species Cyclina sinensis. Next base: position 27,430,077 of record JAAONU010000017.1, read on the forward strand.
TTAGGCAGTCTTATAGCCCTTAGTACATAAAAATTTTGAAAACAAATCTTGCGTTGATGGCCATCCTCAGTTTTAAAGTCAATTTCATAGAGGGTGGGTGTTCTGAAATATATCAGGCTGAGTACAATCAGGTTTAGTGCATACATACGAATCATATTTCCAAAGAACTAATTAGGTCTTCGATATTTCTTAATGTCTTTTGATGCTACTTTCATTATCTGAAAGAAGAATATCTCAAAGTTGCATTTCTGGTTTCATTCGCGTAACATTTTTTCAGGTATCAATGTGTTAAATACAAAGTTTAAAATAATTGTCATTAAGAATATCGTCCATTTATCAAAAAATTAAAATATGAGTGCTTAGGCAAGAGGCTCGTTTCCGGCGGAAGCCGGGCACTCTAGGGTTTGGATATCCCGATATTCAACCACCCCTAATGATAGATTTTATTAATCTGTAATATAAATGATTAATTAGATAACTACGTCTCTTGCGTTGTTGCAATGCTCGAGTAGCCTAACTCGTTCTTACTTTGCATTGCTAGGCGGTTGGTACCATTTGTTGCGGGTTCGAACCCCACTGGGAACTTGATTATTTGTAATTCTTTTAGAATTGTCTTGCATGATTGTTTTATGAAATATGTGATTGTATTTATACTGTATGCAAGAATGACACATAAAGATACAGAGACAAAGTGTAGTTATACATAATATTATATAGTTGATATGTTATTTACCATTCTTAATTCAGATCATATATGGGGTAAGTTAAAATTTGCACGAAAACAGGAAACGGAAATTTTTGGTCAGTTCCTTTATTCACATATTAATTAAAAATAGATAACAATAGAAAATGGATAATTTGATTAGCATAAACATAACATTAATTACAGTATTAGACACTTATTTCAAATAAATGAGGAATGAAATAAATACATTATTTGATTTAAAGGTATAAACTATAAATCAGAATTAGATTCAAAAGTGTCACATATTGAATCTAGGGTATTACCGAAGTTGAAAATTCGTGTTCCTACATAAATGATGCTCATGAAAAACATTCCTGTGATTTGAGAAAAGCTCAGTCAGAAGAAAAATCTCTAGAAAAGTCTTGTAAAACTTTAGACAGTACCATCAATACACTCAGCACTGAAAAAGACCAGTTAAAATCTAAGGTGATTGATCTGGAGTCACGATCGATGCGGGAGAACCTAATGTTCTACGGAATAAGTGAAAAAAGGTCCGAAGATTGTGAAGCAGAGGTAAAGAATTTTTGTCGTGACAAACTTGATCTGGATGCCTCTTCGATGATCTTCGATCGTGTACACAGAATTGGCGGTGTAACAGCAAGAAAACCCCGACCTATTGTGGCGAAGTTCCACTATTATCAGGAACGCGAACAAGTACGACAAACGGGTTTCGAACGCAGTGACGAACTAAAGGCTGCCAACCAGGGTGTCGGTATACAACGAACTAAAGCAGTTCGAGACGCTAGAAAGAACTTATACTCTATCATGAAAAAAGAAAAAAAATGCAGGAAAGGATGCAAAATTCATAGGAGAAAAATTGTACATTAATGGAGTAGAATATGTTGAAACAGCAAATGCGAAGGACTGTCAAGAGGAGCAGATATCTATTTTTATCCTGGAATGAAATGTATAGGAAGTGAGCAGTAGCAGTACGCAGCAGTAAAAAAACGTGAAGTTGGCAGTAGCAGTACGAGCAGTAGCAGTAAATTAAAACGTGAAGTTGGCAGTAGCAGTACGAGCAGTAGCAGTAAACTAAAACGTGAAGTTGGCAGTAGCAGTACCAGCAGTAGCAGTAAACTAAAACGTGAAGTTGGCAGTAGCAGTAACAGCAGTAGCAGTAAACAAAAACGTGAAGTTGGCAGTAGCAGTACGAGCAGTAGCAGTAAACTAAAACGTGAAGTTGGCAGTAGCAGTACGAGCAGTAGCAGTAAACTTAAACTGCCAACTTCACGTTTTTGTTTACTGCTACTGCTCGTACTGCTACTGCTCGTACTGCTACTGCCAACTTCACGTTTTAGTTTACTGCTACTGCTGGTACTGCTACTGCCAACTTCACGTTTTTGTTTACTGCTACTGCTCGTACTGCTACTGCCAACTTCACGTTTTTGTTTACTGCTACTGCTCGTACTGCTACTGCCAACTTCACGTTTGATTTAAATTCTACTGCCAACTGCTACTGCTTACTGTTACTGCCAACTTCCTATTAGTTGGAATGAACATGGCCTGATTCAAAAACTCTCCGATCAAGACTTTCTTAATTATGTTTCTAGGTATGATATTCTTATTCTCTCAGAGACATGGTTATCACCTAATTCGTGTTACAACTTAAACATTGATGAATTCAAATGTAACCATCTTTTCGGAAATAAGTCACCATCTTCAAAAAGGGGTCGATACAGTGGGGGTATCTCAATTTATTACAAATATCAGTTTAATAATAGAATTTCCATTGTTGAAAAAATACAGGTTGGAATTGTATGGTTACGAATATGTAAGTCACTATTTTCTTTCGAAGAAGACGTATTTCTGTGTTCTATATACAACGTTCCTAAAAATTCAAAAGTAATTTATCAAAATGACATTGACTTTTTTGGTCAAGTTGAAACTGGAATCGAAAAATATAAATCTGCTGGAAAGGTAGTGTTAAATGGAGATTTTAATAGCAGAACAGCTGTAGAACCTGATTTTATTATGTATGACAATTTTCTCGATAACTTACAGCCTCAAGAATTTAATGGTATCATCCCAAATAAAAAAAAACAAAGATATTATGATAGACGCTTATGGTAGAAAACTTTTGAATTTGTGTAAATCTACAGGACTTGTCATAGAAAAATGGAAGACTGAACAACGGCGATTTTACGTTCCATTATATCAATGGATTTAGTACGGTTGATTACTTCATTTTAAACTACAACGATTTTAAGTTTATAAAAGAATTCACAATTTTAGACCCAAACGAGTGTTCAGACCACTCTCCCCTTATGTTTTGTATTCGACGAAAACAAAAAATTTCTCAGTCACGTGACAATAACAAAAACAGCTTAACTCCTTTATTAAATTGGACAACGGCGCCCGATTTCATAGCAAGATTAATAGATCATCAAATCACTCTTGATGACATAACTTCAAGTATTGACGGCAACTCAGTTGATCAATCCGTGCAAAAATTTATTGAATTCATTCAACACCATGCCTTTACCGTTTTTGGTGAACGCAAATCAGATTATTCACGAAATAACAATGCTAATCGTCTCTTTAAAAATAAATGGTTCAACGCAGAATTGCGTGAATTACGAAGGCAATTTAATAAAGCACGCAACAGATTTCTTCGAAATCAAACGGTCGAAAACAAAAATGAATTCTTAATTCATAAGTCGACCTACAACAAAGCAAAAAGAAAAGCTAAAATGAAATTCCGCAAATCTGAAGGCATACGCTTAACTCAACTCGCCAAAAACAAACCAAGACTATTTTGGCAAAATATTAAACAACAATATAAATCTCGTTCTCCTACATCAGAGACTCTGACTATTGAAGATATATTTGAACATTTCAACGAACTTTATGGTCATAAACCGCAAATAGATAACCCGGAACCGCAAATACGATTATATGATGAAACTTTGGATACACAATTCACAGAATTTGAATTACGACAAGCAGTCTTTTCTCAAAATAACAATAAAAGCCCCGGCATTGACTTACTAACTGCAGAAATTATCAAAAGCTCGTATGATATTATATCGCCATTTCTTTTAAATTTGTACAATATTGTGTTTACGACAGGTAATTATCCTCAGTCTTGGGGCGAGGGTATAATAACTCCAGTTTTAAAGGGCGGAAATCCAGACGATATTAAAAATTATCGTGGCATTACACTCACAAATATAATTGCTAAAATATATTCCCAACTACTTTTAAAATGATTGACCAAATGGAGTAAATCTCACGATATAATCATCGACAATCAATTCGGTTTCCAAAAGAGAAAATCTACTGTTGATTGTGTTTTCATTTTACATTCTCTTATTTATAGAACTTTTAAAGATCGTAAAGAGCTATATGTTGCATTTTTGGACTGGAAAAAATTTTTTGATAGAATTGATAGATGTTATCTTTGGCAAAAACTTTTGAACGAAAATGTAAGTTCCATGATGATTAAAGCTATGAATTCCATGTACAATTGTATAAAATCTTTTATAGGATACAAAGGTCAAAAGTCAGATTTTATAAACAGTCACATTGGAGTTAAACAAGGGGACCCGTCAAGCAGCCTGCTTTGTCTTTTTTTCTTAAATGACATTGTTCAAAATATAAATTCTAATCTAGACGGTATAATGACACTGAACGAACTCCAAATATTTCTTTTATTATTTGCTGACGACTCGATACTTTTTGCACAAAATCCACGATCACTACAATCTATGCTTACGGACGTTCAGAACTACTGCCATATGTGGGGGATGAAACTTAACGTGAAGAAAACCAAATGTATGATTTTTGAATTGGGCAGACCCACATTTTATAATTTTTACATTAACAATACCGTTATAGAGCTAGTTAATTGTTTTAAATATCTAGGGATTTATTTGTTTAAAAACAACCGTTGGAATAGAACACAAAAGAGATTATCAACTCATGCTGCTAAGTCACTTCAAAATTTATTTATTACATTTAACCAGTTAGATCTTGATACGTCGCAAAAGATTAAACTATTCGACAGTCCTATTTCACCAATATTAAATTATGGTGCTGGCGTGTGGGGTTATTGCAATTCAAAAGATATTTAACTAATTCATACCAAATTCTGTAGAAAGCTGTTACATGTTAAAAAATCTACGCATTTAAATGCCTTGTATGGAGAATTGGGGCGAATTCCTATGTTTATTCACAGAAAAATTATACTGATTAAGTACTGGGCAAAAATTATAAACAGTGAAAACACATCAATTTTATTTATCAAGATGAAGTTGACTCTGGGATTTTATACAGTGATAATTGGGCATATCAAATTAAACACAATTTAGACCAAATTGGCATGTCAAATATATGGACTGAGCAAAAAATTTCCAAAACTATGTTGCAACAAATAAAAATTCGAATACTTGACAACTATTACCAAACTTGGTATGCCTGTATCAACAACACACCCAAACTTGAAACTTATTCAATACTTAAGCATAAGTTTGAATCTGAAGAATATCTGAACCACATCAAAGATAAAAAATTAAGAATTACTTTAACGAAATTTCGTGTTTCTTCCCATGACTTAAACATAGAAATTGGGAGATATAATAACACCCCAAGAAACCAAAGAATATGTTCTAAATGTACAATGAATTCAATTGAAAATGAATACCACTTTTTATTTGTGTGTCCAAAATATAGAGATTTAAGAAATAAATATTTTAAACGTTTTTTTTTTTTTTTTTTGTCATTGGCCAAACATCCATAAATTCGAGCAGCTTATGACGCTAAAATCAAGAAAAGACACAGAAAACATTGCAAGCTTTATGTCAAGCAAGCAAAACAAGAAATTCTATTTATTTTATGCCTACAAATGAAATATAGGGAAATATCAGTGAGATTAAAGTGATAATCCACTGTTTTGAATCAGTGAAATTACCATTTTGATAATCCACTGTTTGTGCCGGAACTACTTTTCCCCACCACATAAGTACAAGAGAATCCGCTGTATTTCAGACAGTGACAGCGAGTGAAATTTATTTACCTTGTTAAATCCAGTTATAATATTGAATTCCTGAGCATAACTAGTTGTGAACAATGATGAAATTTGCCATAAATTATTTAAAATGTCTGATTTGTTTACATAACTCGCATGGACAATATCCAATATGGCCGACTTTCAATTCAATTGATTGAATATTACTCGGTATTAATCCGCTTTTATAATTAAAGTATATATGGCTAAAATTCAATAATTACTGATAAACTGTGTAGAGAAAAATAAATGTTATTTGATGAAAGTGTATTCAGTTTATTTCAGCAGAAGTTAAGTTATCATATGTATTGAAGATTGTCTGCATTTTTTTTGTGCGGAGTAACGGTTTGACCAAAGTACGCATTAACTGATTTGGGGCTCACCATGGGGAATTTATTGAAGGCCCTGAGTAAAAATGTCATCAAATACCCATTTTTGACGTGTTGGCATAAAATAAAAAGAAAATTTGTTTGTTTTTTAGTGGAAGATGGGAATTTATTTCATCTCGTGAACACCATATGTTTATATTTTCACTCGTGGCTGCGCCACTTGTGAAAATATCACATATGGTGTTCACTCGATGAAATAAATTCTCATCTTCCACAAAAACAAACAAAAATCCTCTATTTAATGTTTATTTTGACTTATGGTAGCCGTTGTAATTACTTTGTTTTAACAATAAATAATACTTACTTAGGAATATGTGTATATATATTTACATAAATATTTTTTTGTACCAAATTGCTTCTCTGTTAATTTCATGTTTTTACTATGTATATTTTCTGTTGTTGCTATAAATGTCGTATGTGATATTTAATGCAATAAACAATATGTTATGTTATATTATAAATCAAGTAATAGCTTGTTAAGTGATCAATTTTTCTGTAGACAATTAAACTAAATTGTTTCTTTACAATTTAAACAGAATGGAACAGATGTTTCCATGTCAAGAAAATACAATTTGTAAAAGCAAGGCCTTCTTGATAAGATACACTAGATATAAACAAATGAGTCATCCTCCTTGAACACAACGACATGTATTATTCATACTGTATTGTAGTTCAATACTAAAGACTTGTAAATATTTCAACATTAACATGTGTTTAGTATTGAACTACAGTTTTATGCAAGATCTGTTTTAAACTGTCATCTTAGTATAGATATCAATACCACTGCACGTTTAACTTCAATATAATAATTATTTAACCTTTACGCTGTTGAAGGCAAATGACCCTGTCATTGCGACCATTGCAGACCAATTGTGGCGTTTGTACCACATAAATTACTCAATAAACACAATGAATCTTCCATCTTTTAATTAGGAAATAGATTTTAAGTTTGAGTGATATACCGTCTGATATATCACGGTGTCGAGTTCAGATGCGTAGTAATTTAATCACGAAGGCCGTAGGCCTGAGTGATTAATTAACTACGCATATGAACGAGAAACCGTGATATATACGACGGTAGATCACGAAAATGTTAAAATCTATTTCCATTCTAACACGTAGGTATATTTATAAGGGTCGCAAGTATGTGCACTATTTAACAGTAACGTTCGCATTGACGTCAGCTGGCGCGCGCTTGTGTTCAGCGTGCTATACTGCCTTTGATATATCACGCTCAATTCCTTCTTTGCTTATTGTCGGCGAATTGCAGATAGTGTTAGAATTTTGATTTAATTTCCACTATTCAAACCAAACACCTAATCCAACACAAATAACAATTTGAAAATTAACATATCCAGTGTTAATCCGTTTTGTAAAAGAAAAGAGCGATAACAATTTACTGTCCTTATTATACTAGTATTTTCCGCCAAAAAGAAAGAACACGTGAATTTTCAATCTTTTTCCGCCATAGAAAAGTCCATGCTTATCCTGGGTTTTACGGTAAAAGTTTCCCGCGCTACAACTGGTGTGATATTATAGTGAACACTTAAGCAAAAAGGTGCATGAACATAGAATAATATATTACTTAACTTAATTGTACTTATTAAATTTACTTCATGACTTCAATTCTGCTACTTTGGCGGAGTTTAGCTGACGTGACAACTTCCGACAACTTCGTATAAAAGACCTCGTATGTAAGTGTATGAATACACCAAATGGTAATTCGCCCCAGCTTTAATAAAAATATAAACAAACATGGCAGAACTCAAGCAGTGTTTGTCTTATGCATTAGAAAACAATGAAAATAAATGTTAATTTAAAGTATAAACATGTAGAGGCTTTAAGAAATGTTTTCAATTTAGCAGACACCACCTGTATTATAAAATAGTCCAATATGGCGCCTACCACATTATTTCCGAGGTGACTTATTGAAGTCACCCGAGGTGTTCCGAATGTCTGACGTGTGATATTTTATAAGATACAAATAAACTCTTCATATGACATATTCGAAGAGAATAAGAACATAATAATCGCGATATTCGCGACAGCAGTTGTTGTTGATAGTTTCACATGATAATCCAGACCCTCTTGTAGATTTTAATGTTATCAGAACTTAAAAAAGTAATAAATTTATATCTAATATTCATGGAAATAATGGTTTTAATCCTGTATCTTTAACAGATCATTCTGCTTTAACATGGGGTGTTGATTTTACATCTTTTATAGAAAATGATAATATCCAGCCTACGAAACATGTATTTGAAGAGGTGAGTAATGATAAATTTGATCTAAAATTTTACCAGACATATTCTTGAATAATGATGTTATTTAAAAACTTATCGTGCCTATGGAACTCTTAATGTGTAGCTGAAAGAAATTGGCTGGAAAGTCCAAACTGACAGAATAGAAAACGTTTCTGGATGTTTTCGTTTCCGTTAGGAAAGATTTTGATCGGGAAGTTCAAAAATACGAAAGAGCTTATTTGGTGTATTTACAGAATGAACTACTTTACGATTTTGAGAATAATAATCAAATTTGTAAGGTCGGGGTTGGTGACATTAAGAAAAACGGTATACCACTGAAAGTTATTTGTGATAATGGATCCATTTGTACAGCAATGTTGAGGCTGTTTTAAAGAAATGGAAAATAGATTAGATAGTGGTTAATTTGTTGATAAACTGAATAGTATTGTTGAATCTGATACTGAATATAATTACATTCACTCTTGTGATAGTTTGAATGAAAACATATCTGTAATGGGATTAGAAAAAAACTATAAGTAAAGCTAAGTTTGGAAAATAATGTGGTATAGATTCAATATCGGTACATATTTTAAAGAATCCATGCTCCGTTTCTTTTTTGCATATGTTATATAGTGTTTGTTTTAATACTGGAATAATAATTCCTACAGACTGGGTTAAAGTTATTATAATTATTCCAAAATCTAAAATGGCATATCCCCGTGATTCGTTACCTTACAGAGGAATAACATTATCAGGTGCAAAGTGCAGGCTGTCAAAATGGACTCAATCAAATCATATAATAGTACATGAGCAAAATAGGTTTAGAAAAGGGCGAAGTACTGTTGATCAAATATCTTCTTTAACGAATATTGTAGACACTAGAAGGAAAGCTAGGATATCTACTTTCTTTGCTTTTATTGATGTTAAAAAAAGCATACGACTTCATTGATAGAAGTATCCTATGGAACAAATTGTGTAGTACTGAAACTAGTATAAATGGGAAAATGTTGACTGTTTTAAAATCTTTATACTGTAATGTCACATCCAGTGTAAGAATAAATGGACTTTATACAGAATGGTTTGATGTCAAAAATGGCTTAAAACAAGGCTGTTCCTTATCACCGCTTATTTTAAATTTATATATAAACGATCTTGCTGTATCCACTAAAACTGCTGGTAAAAGGTATTTGCATTGATAATGAAACAGTATTTATTCTGTTATACGCAAAAATCATTGTTTTATTAACTGAAATGAAGATGCTTTACAGTTCATGTGAGATATATTAAGTAATTTGCGTGGTACAAATAATATGACTGTAAATTCCTCTAAAAGTAATATTATAAGTTCATGTGAGATATATTAAGTAATTGGTGTGGTACAAATAATATGACTGTAAATTCCTCTAAAAGTAATATTATACACTTCAGACCGTATTCAATTCATAAAACCTCTCACAGTTTCACTTGTGGAGAACATAGTTTGAATGTTTTGCCAATTATACTTACCTTGGTTTATTGTTGACTGCATTCCTTGACTTCAACGTTACTGCAAATATGTTGCTCAAAGTGCAGGTCGGACCCTCGAGCTGCTAAAAGCTAGGTCCAACTTATTTTTTGGAATGCCATTCAATTCATAAAACCTCACACAGTTTCACTTGTGGAGAACATAGTTTGAATGTTTTGCCAATTATACTTACCTTGGTTTATTGTTGACTGCATTCCTTGACTTCAACGTTACGGCAAATATGTTGCTCAAAGTGCAGGTCGGACCCTCGAGCTGCTAAAAGCTAGGTCATACTTATTTTTCGGAATGCCATATGAGGTGTTTATGAAACTTTATTATAGCATAGTTTGGCCGGTGATAACCTACTGTGCATCTCTCTGAGGAAATAGAACCTACTCTTGCATTAATGCCGTTCAGAGTCGAACAATGGGATTTTTCAGTGAGATATACATTAAATAGTGCTTTATTTGGTGAGTTTGGTTGCCAGTCTCAAGAGGTGAAAAAGTGGAAATCTGTGTGCCAACATTGGCATAGACTAAAGAAAATGGATAATAGTAGACTTGATATTAAGATTTTTATATACCTGAAGGGGGACATATTATGTTATGGTCCAGGGCGTCCGTCCGTCCGTCTGTCCGTTAGCAATTTGGTTCTGGAGGATAACTTGAGTAATCATTTACACTCTGTAACTCGACAACCATTTTTCATAGAGACTTCAAAATTCATATAATGATTGAACATATTGAGTGAATGACCCCTATTGATTTTGGGTTTAGTGGATCAAAGGTAAAAAAAATCAAAATTTAAAGCAAATCATTTAATTAAAGTCTAAGGTTTCCTCCCTTATATCACAAATACATCATACTTAGAAAAAACACCCTTCGGGCATATAATGCTCCGCCCAGCGGTGCTCTTTTTCAATATTGTGATGCTAAGAGTAATAACAGCTGTAAATATTGACAATTTATACTAAAAAAGAAAACCCGCAGCTTTGAATTTGGAATATTTGTCTGATGATTGTATTAATTTTTCAGCCAACTGTTTTTGTGATAAGTTATTACTAAATAGAGAGCTAATGTTTAAAGTATAACAGGTTCTACTGGTAGAGGTGGAAATAAACTTTTGACATTCAAGCAATTTAAATATGTCTATGAAACTTAGAAATATGTTGAATGTCTTAGTTTAATAAGAAAATATAAAGCAACCTTAGCCAAATTTAGATATGGAGTTGCCCCCTTTCGGGTAGAAACTGGTAGATATGAGATCATTCCAGAATAACAGACTATGCCAAATCTGTAAACAAGCTGTAGAGAATGAAGTACGTGTATTTTTTTTTTTTACCAAAATCCTAGAAATGAAGTTGTTAATAAAGCAGTTGGCATAAATTTTTCATGTAAAACATTATGGGACCAAGATAAGCTAAATTTTATACTGTCGAATGAAGATATGTTCAGAACCAGCTCAAAACTCCCTTTAATGACATTGAAAGCCAGAACGGATTTTCTATATAGATCATGTTTATTTATTCATGTTTATTATCTCGTGGTATGAAAATTATCATATTTCACGAGTGGCGATAGCACTCGATGAAAATAAATCCTGTAACTTGAAATGTTAAATAAGTAACTCTGTGATAAGGGTTGTGACAGTTCATAGTCTCTTATGATTCTTCACGAAGACTGTTTTTTTAAAGTTGGAAACAGCCAGAAGTCACAAATTGCTAGGTCCGGGCTGTAGGATGGGTGCGGTAACAGTTCGACGTCGAGTTTTTCTAGTGTATCCATGACAACGTGGCTTGAATGGCTCGGCGTGTTGTCGTGATGTAATATGAATCCGAACCTAAGTAGATGTGGGCGCTTTCTCCTTATTGCCGCCATGAGATCCGTTCTAAGTAATGTTGCATAATAGCTCCCAGTGACTGTCGTTTTCGGAGGAACAAAGTGGTTTAGCACTACACCGTATGTATCTCAGAATATAATGGCCATAACCTTCCCGGCTGACTTGGAAATTATCGCTTTTGTAGGGGAAGGCGAGGAAGGATGCTTCCAGACAGAACTCTGACGTTTGCTCCGAGTTTTGTGTAAAACTTTATACCGATGCGCTGTTCGTTGACGCTGTGTGACGCCATTTTCGAACGGACACCGTACGTGACGTCGTTACGGTTTATGACGTCATAAGTGGTGACGCTCAAAGTTGTGTACATAGTATGATTGAATTTGAAATAATCTGTTTTCACAGCATTTAAAGTTTCATTTTAAACGGACAAGTAGTTTTGACGCTATTGAATTAGTTTACGAATTTATTGATGCACTCTCGTATATACAAACCGTTATTCTGCGTCTAGAAACGGTATTTTCTATTACGTGATTATGAAGAGCATAAATCAGACAACGGCCCTCCTTTTAACAGCCGGAATGTTACAGTTTTTGCCAGACAATCAGAGATAGAGCATCGGAGGGAAAGGCCGTTGCACCTTCAAACAAATGAGACTGTTGAAGCATTGAAAAGACCGCTCGCATTATCACAAAAACATTACCAGAAACAAAATGTCAATAAATTTTACTGAACTACCGAAGTGCTTTTTTTAAATAGCCAAGTTGGTAGAGAGTACGTATAGCCTAATTGTTTTCAAAATTTATCGACGCACAGTTTAGGGACCACATTCCACATTACTTTTCTTGTATCCAGTTGTAACTCAATAAGGAGTGACATGAAGCTTAAAATAATGGCTGCAAAAAGTATATGATTGATGTCAATCAAGTTATTCCTTATTTGAATTCATTAGCAATGAGACTTTGTCGGGAGTGTTCAGACGCCGTAAGAGGACACCTATTCATTAATTACCTGAAATTTATGGTCAGTTTTGTTTCCCGTGTAATTAAAGTGTTCAAACCAATCTTCAGTAATGCGAGGTGTTACATAGAATTTCAACAGATAAAATATTGAGTGATACAAGATACAAAAAACTTTATTTAACGTCGGTTTTTTACAATAAAAAACATTAGCTATAAGCTATTTTCCGACATAACAGAGATCATTTAACATATAGAAAATGAGTGGTTTTAAAACAAGTCTATGTCACTGGTTATATGATGGGTCACTGACTCCTCCCATTTGCATTAATTGGATTTAACAATAAAGTCAAGTTATTAAATTGTCACCACAAACAGGTATTTAACCCTTGAGCTTATGGTATTGTTTGTGGATATTGTCATCCAGTTCAAGAATAATGTTGAAGATCGATTAATTCATACAATATTTTTCCCATTCTGCCCACGGCGAATTTCATACACCTGAATATTTTTTACAACGCAAAATCCCCTCTCGGTCGTTCTGCCGGCTGTGCCTGTTTATCCGAGAACAATTGATAAAACATAATACAGTCCACTTCATTCACCTTCCCTAGACATGTTTCAAAATTGGTAAGACTTAATCTGGTTTCCTTTGGGACAGTACGCGTGGTTTGTTCTACAACACAAATAATATCTAAATCGAATGCATTAACAAAGATTGTATCTAAATTGAATGTATTAACACAGATACTAACTAAATTGCATGCATTTGTTGAATCAAATAGAATTTGCGTTAATATAAAAGCTTTTACATTGTTTATATGCATTAAAGAACATATCAGTTTAGTTAAGGTTGATTTACACTTGTGTGACAGTTTGTGAGAAGTAGCTTCTAACATATAATTCTTTACTTCTTAGTTTAATTTTAGTTTATGCATTTATATTTCAGGTTTTGGCATTTCAAAACAGACGGTTATTTTATACATCAAATACACTAGAAACAAGAAAAACAGTGATACAAAAGCATCACAGCGGACCGACGAACAGAGCTGCATGCAAATATTTTGAATTAGCTGTTTTGACTTGAGGCAGGTATATCAGTAGTTTGTTAACTTAATTTGTACTATGTGTACACACTTCTAGAAGTAATGGACTTCTCAACGTGGATAGGCAGTAGTATAACAATACTGAGAACGACATACGGAAAGTCACTACAACAACATGTCAGGTCCACTTTGATTGGGAATTCACTAACTAAGAAATCTGAGTCTATATTGGGCAGGGAATATGAGCACAGTACCAAGTGTTTGGACATTAGTAATTCGGAGGTAGATCACCAAGGATCACAAGGAACCAAGAAGAAGAAACACAAAATAAAAGCATTGTATTTATTCAAAAATAAAAAGATATTTGAACAAAGATCACATACAGAAATATTTTAAAACAACAAATATTTAAACAACCACTAAGCATTTGAAACACTTGGAGTTTCATGAAAAAGCAACGATCAAACAAACATCGCTTATGTGTGAACTATGAGATGTCAGAAGTACCTATATTCTAATTTCAGATATTCTGAATGTTGGGTTTATTGTACATAGGATTTGCAATATAAAAATGATGTAAAAAAAAGGGTTACTATCAAGCAGTTTGAAGCAATCTAATGTGAAAACAGTTTTAGATCATCTTAATTTTAATGTGAAATAACCCAATATACATAGACAGCTACACTATACCTTGGTGTTACAAGGCATAAATATGACTATTTCATAAATATATATTAGGATACGGAGTTGACCCTGACCTCTCCAAATATTTTGCCTATTTAAGGGAACAATTAACTAGGTAACAGAATCATTGCTAACCTGTGGTAGGTTTGTACTATTAAATGAGTTGCTCTCAAGGTCCTCAGAAGGACAGAGCAAATGAAAAACAGAACCATGTTGATTTAACCTATAACTTGTTGGTCTGATGTCTTGTCAATAAAAATGCGAAACATATCAGTCAGGAGTTATCTAACCTGCATTTGCAGGTAACTGTTTCCAACTCCTGCTGAAAAAGAACAGCCTTTCCAAATGTCCATTATTACACTGGAACATAAATTCTTTGTGGCAAGTTGAGGTGCCTTCCTTGTTCTGGAACAGCTGACATTTGCGATCCACAAAACCCTTAGACCTGCACCCTAAAAAGAAATAATGGACATAGAACAATTATTTCTATAAATAGCACAAACTTAATTAGCAAATATTAATAAGTGTTCACTTAATTATCTGTTTGCAATCCTTAGTCATTAAAGTATATATTATTAGCATTAGACTGTTATCTGTTATAATAAACTTTAACATTTGCAGGCAATTATGTAACCAACACATCTGAAATGTGCATGTGCACTATCTGAAAATGATGTTTCCTATGATCTCTGTCACAACTACCCAACTTTTAACTGTTTCTAGCTGTTGACACATGTATGAATATTTCTAAGAATCCCCCACCCCTATTTTTGTTTTATAAAATGGACATACAATAATAAAACTGAAAAGGAACGATATTTTAAGAAGGTTTACATTTTGTATATTTACTTTCTAATATCATTACAGTGACATGTTTAGCATCAGTGTTTACTATACTGAAAAGGAAGTAACAGTTGCAAAAAGATTTGGTCCTTGTATCTGTGTTATTCTGTAGTCCAATTATTAAGTTACAGTTGAAACAATTATCAAATTTATGTTGTTAAATAACTATCTCAGTTAGCTATGTTACTATCAATGCATCTATATTTCAACATGAAATGACATTGGTATGACTATGTTTGTCTTGACAAATGCCTGTATTAAATGTTTCAGCAAGATCAAGGTTGACAGTACATGTACCTTCTTTATTGTGCATTTTGCTTTGGAAAAAAAGAGAAGTGTATACGGTAATAGCACACATCACACTGTCCCCCATTTGATGCTTCCTTAAAATTCAAACAAGTAGAACTTTTTTTTCTTTTTTTTTATGATTGTAGGATAAACTTTATTTGCTAATAGAACAAAAAGTTATAATGGTTAAAAAAGCTAAGAATAATTCATGTACCTTCTTACTTGCAGTATGGCTACACAGAAGCCCTGCAATATTCAGGAATGGTCACCTTCACTTTTTCAGCTTCACTAGCAGGTCTATAACTCCTGTAGAAATAAGTTTGTGTTATCTGCATCAATACTGATTTCATCACTGCAAATGCAAATAATATTTGATATGGTTTAACTCTAAAATGAAATACAAGAACAGCTCACCCTTTAATAACTTTAATTTTTGTCAGTTTTAAAGTAACATTACGCTGTCACAAAAAAAACACCGACAAAAACAAAAATTTAGGCTGGCAATTCTAACAAAATAAACATATAAGAAAGTTGAATGCTAACACTGGAGTTCTCTTTTCTTGATTATATTGTGGATAACTTTACACCAAATTATAAGTAGAAAAGTGCACTTACAATATTATTCAGATGTCAGAATGAAATAAGCATTTTATCATTTCTTTCACTCAATTTCACTGCTAATCAATTCTTGGTAATTACTTTCAATGAAAATTGCGAAAGAATGAATTTTCTTCATTGGTTTAGCAGCTAAGAAATCTATGACTTACTGGGATACTTTTCCTCTCAACAGATTATAAAGATTTAAAGTCGCTTGATGCTGAAACGCTTAAGCACGACAATGTCTACAAATAAATGTGTCACTAAATTACTAGTGAAAAAAACGAAGCATTAGCAATGTTCATTTGAGCAAAAAAAGTAAATGACCAAAAAAGAGTAAAATGCTCGTATGCACTTAATTTTACAGCTGATAATAAGTGTCATTTCTGTGTTTGTTATTCAGTAAAAGCACATACCGTCTATGATAAAGAAATGAGACAAACAAATGCATAGTAGTAATTATCCAATATGGCCGACTTTTGTTTACATATTTTGGTGTGCAACATGTCAAAGGTTTTCATTACCAAATGCGTATTAAAAACTCAAGAAATTCATATATCTTACAGATTTTCCTCTTTTTGCAGTTTGGCATTATTTGTTAAACTATAGAGAACACATGTCTCCATGTAATTATTATAACTGTCATTGAAATTTCTGTTTCTAAAAATAGTTGTCCGGTTTTCCTGAAAACGAAAGTAGGTCATTGGATCAAAATAGATAAAGCCCGAAAAACATTTGAAATTTTACCATTTCTTGCGACAGATTTTCTGGAAAATAATGCTCTTTTATATATTTATCAGCAAGAAAGAGGAGATTTTTTAATTTATTGAAAAAAAAATGACGTTAAATTATCGAGAACACATCACTCCAGTATGTGTAGACAGGTCGTAATATAATCAAGCATTAATATAAGAATAATCATTTCATCCACAAAATTACTTTGTTTAGCTGTTGCATTCTTCATAAATATCATGTGCATGTTTCTAGCAAACCATTTTTTTCAAAATAAGCATGTATAGCTATAATATTACTCTTACCAGTTTGCTTCACGACTTCGTCAAAGATGGCGGCTTATTAATTGAAGAGGGCGCGCTGCGAAGAACGATGATTAAAGAACGACAACTGCATGTTTTTATAAAAAAAGACTGTGTCTAGAACTTTTCGTAACAATTGAACAATATTTGCACTGATATTAGGACACATTCTACTTATTACATAACCCCATGGGTCTTGTACAAACACCGGATTAAATATTTTGCCCGTCCGCAATGAATACAACATATCTAAGAGCAGAAGATTTTCGACACAGATTTTTACTGTAAATATTGATTTGTGTCAGCCATCTACAACGTTTAAACGTTTAAACACTTAAACAGGGTGTCGAACGTAATTTGGTTCGATAAAATTTTAGGCGAGGCGAAAAGGTACGATGGACTAAAATGGCGGAAAAATTTGAAAGTGGAAGTAGGTAGGTGGTCGTTTTTTCTTGATATTTTACATTTTATGCTATTGAGCGTTCAAACACCACATGCAGTTGGTGAATGCGGAAACACAAAGATACGACAATGTTTGACTTTGTCGTATCTTTGTGTTTTCGATTTTTGCATTTTCGTGGCGAAAAAGCGAAAATACGACATGGCGTAAATCAGCCACCATAGATTATAGAAATAAAAATAAAACAAGAGGGCCATGATGGCCCTGGATCGCTCACCTGAGTACTTTGGCTGTAGGTTTGCTGCTAAGCAGTATTTCATTTTTTAATTGAAAATATGTAAGTGCCTACAAACCAAATATGTAAAATATCAGTCAATAAATAAAGGCTCTATGACAGAAAGTAGAAATATTTATTATAAGCTATGGTGACCTTGACCTTGACCCAGTGACCTCAAACCCTGTCCATGGGTAGACGTCCATGCAAGGAACCTATATACTGAATATCAAAGATATTGGTCTATAAGTGAAGGCTCTATGAGGTACAGTAGATAAATCTATTTTTAGCCTCCATGACCTTTAACCTAATCTAATAATTTCAAAAAGCTTGATAAAGCTTGCTTCATGCCAAATTTTAAAATTCTAGGCCTTGTGGTTTCAGACAAGAAGATTTTTAAAGATTTTCTTCTATACTGCTATTTAAAACTTATGACCCCTCGGGCGGGGCCTATAGTGACCCCAGTGAAATTTTTCAAACAAACTAGGTAGAGGTCCACTAGAAAATGCTGCATACCAAATATCTAAGCTGTAGGCATTGAGGTTTCCAGTAAGAAGATTTTTAAAGATTGCCTTTTTTACATATTAAGGGCCCCCGGGGCAGGGCCAATTTTGACCCCGGGGCCAACATATAAACAATATTGGTAAAGGCTCTCAACACAATACTCCACACCAAATATCTAAGGTCTAGTCCTACTAGTTTCGGAGAAAAATGATTTTTCATGTTTTTCCTATTTAACTATATGTAAACCAAGAGAACCCTGGGGCGTGGCCAATTTTGACCCAGGGGACATAATTTGAACAAACTTGATAGACATCCACTAGACAATGCTGCATACCAAATATCTAAGCTGTAGGCATTGAGGTTTCCAGTAAGAAGATTTTTAAAGATTGCCTTTTTTGCATATTAAGGGCTCCCGGGGCGGGGCAAATTTTGACCCCGGGGCCAACATATAAACAATACTGGTAAAGGTTCTCAACACAATACGCCACACCAAATATCTAAGGTCTAGTCCTATTAGTTTCGGAGAAAAATGATTTTTCATGTTTTTCCTATATAACTATATGTAAATCAATAGAACTCTGGGGCGTGGCCAATTTTGACCCAGGGGACATATATAAGACATTTGACCCCTGGCGGGGGGGGATTTTTGACCCGGGAGCCATAATTTGAACAAACTTGGTAGAGGTCCACTGGACAATGCTGCACACCAAATATCTAAACTCTAGGCCTTGCAGTTTCTGACAAGAAGATGTTTTAAAGTTTTTCCTATAAAGCTCTATGTAAAACATGTGACCCCCGGGGCTGGGCCATTTTTGACCCAGGAGCCATGATTTGAACAAACTTGGTAGAGGTCCACTGGACAATGCTGCACACCGAAATATCTAAACTCTAGGCATTGTGGTTTCAGACAAGAAGATTTTTAAAGTTTTCCTATATAATTCTATGTAAAACTAGTGACCCCTGGGGCAGGGCCATTTTTGACTCAGGGGTCATGATTTGAACAAACTTGGTAAAGGTCCACCTGATGATGCTTCATACCAAATATCTAAGCTCCAGGCCTTGTAGTTCTGGAGAAGAATACTTTTGAAGTTCCAACTTTAAAAATCTATTTTAGCTCCTGTGGCCTAGAAATGCAATGGACCTGAACCATTTGAACAATTTTGGTAAAGCTTCATGCAAGTAACATTTCTGCCAAGTTTCAGCAAGATTGGCCCAGCAGTTCAGGAGAAGAAGTTGTTTGAAGAAAAAGTTGACGACGCACGGACGGACGACGGACATCAGGCGATCACAAAAGCTCACCTTGAGCACTTTGTGCTCAGGTGAGCTAAAAATCAACGGAATTGGAATGTTATTGATTGTATTAACGGTTACGAATGTAAACAACTTGTTCATATGACTATAAATAGTAACATTTCCCCTTTCTTTTACATTTATTCCTCCATTTTAAAAGGGGGAAATGTGTCATATTGAATTTAAAACTGGATTCAAGCTAACAAGTGATATTCAAGAGTAGCTGATCAACAGAATTTTCGCGTTTCCAAATTGTACGAATGATGTCTGGTTTCATAAAATAACTGTACGCATGAAATTTGGCTCGCGCATATAACCGTTTTGGTTTGGTTAGGTTTGTTTGGATTTAACGTCGATTTCAACATCATATTGGCCGTATCTATCTATCTGTATATACTGCATTACACCCTTATCGGGAATTAATGTGCAGCTGATCTCGACGGTCAGTCCACCTAGCCGGTATTCCTGGATACGTAACCAGTAATGACCAATTTCTACGAAAGTGACTGACTACTTACCCAACATGATTGACCATGAATCAGAGGTGAGAGACGAATGACCATGATACACAATGTCCGAAATAAATTGTATAACCAAATACAATATAACTGCATATAGCATACACTCGTGTAAGGTGGTCTAGTGGTAACGCGTTGGACTTCAAATCGGGAATCCAGGTTTGAATAATGCTTGTGTCGATTTTCAGTGTCTCCCTTCAAACGTAGTACTGGTTTATTAGCTAGGAAGTTGGAAGATTCTGTATCGGTGCTTGATAAATTTCACTAAAGAATAAGTTAGAGAAGCTCTCGGAGTAGAAAATACCACATAAAGATATAAGGTTGTGTTGTCTTCTGTTTTTCCGGCTTTTTAAGATGCCTACAGTTGACACACTTGAGTACTTACTATCGATCCTGCTAACCTTTTAGAGCGTACAGTTAATTTATCGCACCGTCACCCATTCGTACCCAATACATTTTAGGCTATGGAGTTTCCCCTGTGAATTTCTACCCCCAAAATTATGTCATCTAGCTGCAGTATGATATAAAGGTTTGTCTGGGAATTCATAAGACATTACACATTGATGATATCGGTTCGAAATTAACAATTCTGTCTCCGATGGAACATAATTTTAAGATAAACAACTGTTACTTTTCTTTCAGTAACTTTTTTAATTGGATACCTGTTCTCCGTAAATTTTAACAGAAATTCATTTTAATCTAATCTTCACATGATGCACAACATAAATTACATAAAAACTATAAATTGTCGCTGAAATATGAATACCTGCTTGGATGCTTGTTTTTATTGCAAATATCCGCCTTTTTAAATCCACCGAAACTTTTCGCCTCGCTTAAAATTTTATCGAACCAAATTACGTTCGACCCCTGCTTAAATGCAACAGTAAACCATTGTCCGTCACGTAATCATATCAAATTATCTATTAAGAAATAAGACCAATGATTCATAATACGACGAAAAACTTAGTAGAATTTCCCATCCTTAAGGTATGCATTTGCACAATTAACTGAATGTCCATCTAGCGTTCTCTTTCTTATCAAACATTTACTTTTAAATGTCTGTCTGATATATTATAATTGAACATATTCCAAAGAAGAAGTATTAAACAAAACATGTGAGAATTGAGACCCTCGCACAGTTTTTGCAAAACGTCGGAATTATGTACTTCGCAGCTGAACAGGATATACTTTATTGTCAAAAATAGATCCTAAAGTATCTTAATCCTACAATATTTAAATCCTAAAATATCTTAATCCTACAATATTTAAATCCTAAAATATCTGAATCCTACAATATTTGAATCCAACAATATATGAATCCTAAAATATCTGAATAACGAATAGACACCAAACTGTCCCCTACAATGTTTTTTGAAGAAGACACAGCAGCATCTTACTGAAAGAGGGGACCCTCCAAAATCTGAAGATGCATGTCGAATAATAGTTATTTAATTATATTTTTCAGGAGAGTGTACAACTGGCATTGATTTATATTTACTAGTATTTCAGCAATGAACTCCTCAGCCCCTTATAGATGATATACGATGGTGTATATTTTTGAGAGTTATTAAGCACCCATTTGTGTCACAACTTTCTTAATATTGTTGATCAATTGTCAGTGAAATGTACGTAATACAAAGCACAATAATAAATGCACAGAACAAAATGAGTTATTTAATTGAATTTGTCTTTATATATATTCAAGTTGCATTTGAAACATTACGTAGATGAAAAGATACCATTATCAGACTTTGTTTGCGACTTTAAACGAAATGAATGAAAGGATGTTGCAAAGCAGTAATCAAGACATCTGACAATTTAATGAATTGTCACTGCGACATCTGTGGATTACACAATATAAGGAAGTGTTTGTACACGTCTTAAAAGTACAATTGTTTTTGTTTTAATCAATACTAATGCATAAAAGAAAAATAAATATAATTTCTCCAAAAAAAAGAGTGTCAAAACCGATCAACAAAGATCAACGGCCTAACAAACGTCACATGAGACACAAATTGCGAGGAAGCTTTGAAAGCCGTCGGCATGTTATACTGAACAATTTTTTTTATGTTTTAACAATTTAATATAAATATTGAAATTTAAAGAATTGCAAAAAATGGTGGTTAGCTGTATATTGATGTCGTTGGCTGTTTTGCAACGATGAAGACTGTTGTTTAAGTATTAATTTAGTATTACAGTTAAACAACCTGTGGGAGGGATAACTTCCATGAGACGACATGAATAATTGGTGTGGCATAACACTTTGTATGATTCAGTAATTGTTAGAATAGTTATATGTGTATATCATTGAGTTACAATACTACATGAACAATGTCTTTCTGTTTTGTGCAAATCATGTTGATTAACCTGTTCATATATCTGGTGTTGTTCTGGGGTAAGTGCTGTTTTTAATAATCGAATTTTCCTAACCAATCTTAAATGATGGCACGTTTATGCAGAAGAAACAAATTTTAACGCAGTTGACTAAAATTCACCTTTCGGTAACTTTTCGATTCGTTTCGTCTTTAGAGAAAAAGTCTGACTAATCGACCAGCTGTTTATACCTATCACCGTTTGGCCTTAAATAGGAATATATACTTTATTCTTCATTTATCTTAAATAAGAATCGCATAGTGTATTTAAGACATGCTATATATTCATTGTCGTCAATGTAAATATATCCGAGAATCATACGTTATTTTATGACATAATTTAAATAATTCAATACTTTTAGTTATGGCATTCAGCATAATTATATGAATAGACTTATCCTAAATTATCCGTTTCTTGTTTATTGCAAATTTAAAGTTGTTTCGTATAAAATCTGAATTAAGACAGAGTAATCAGCAATAGTAAGCAAGATTCATATTCTGTCACTTGAACACAGTAACTGTGTTTTAACCTTGACCTTGACCTATTGACCAGCTTTCTGTTTTTGAAGCTACATTTATGAAAATTGAACTGCAAATTTGGGTGAACTTTAATTATTTCCTTTGTTTACTAAGCAACAGCATTCAAAACTGAGCCACATGTATAATTTTGATAGCACATTTCACTTTTAGTGTCTATGATCTTGACCTACTTTCTTTTTGAAACACTACATCAAAACATTTAAACCCCTTTATATTTTTGCAGCTATCAACTTTGACTGTGGCTCACCTTGACATTCTGACTTAGCTCTTGTTGAAGGTGCAGAAAAGAAAATTTTAAATGGGTAAAACATCTAGACAGGTGATAAAACTCAATGTCAGGTATCTTGAAAGTTAAAATGATTTTAGATGTCGGAATATGCTGTACTTCAGCTGAATGTCCTTTATTTGCTTTGCTGTTTAGAGCACTGGTATGAACAATATAAGGCTCTCAGAACCTCTTGACCTTCTTATGCACACTGCGCAGCACTTTACAAAGTACATGCACATTGGCTGTTTGGTTTACAAAGAATGTCTAGTCGCACGCTTACCTGTGATGTTAAAGACCATTAAGTCAAACAAACCATACAACTAACTCTGCTTTAAGATTCCAAGGATGTTCAAATTCAAATTCAAATTGACGGCAAGATTGTTAACGCAGAAGAAAAAGATCAGATAAGATATATAATATAATCTTGTTTCATATACCCTCGAACATTAGAATCATCAAACAAATAAATAATTAAATAAATAAATAAAAAATAAAACAAAAAAACAAGAAAATCAACCCTTTAAGGATTAAATATCCTTTCTAAGATACAGATAAAGTCCTTTTCAGCAAACAGGAGAACAAAATTGTCACACCGTGATTATAAAACCCAGAACGAGTAGTTAATGTTTCCACAAAGGTGCCTTAACAATGTTTTCAGAAGTTTTTGCATCGACTTAGTTCGCTAGGTGCTATGTATGGTAGCACTTTTAGCATGTCCTGAATTCCCTGTTCTATGGAGATAGTCGAGCTGAAGCCGAGATTTCGTATTCTTTTATAAGACACCTCGTAGTCTCTTTTGTCTTGATCTACCCCAAAGCTCGACTCCGTGATTTTGCATCCTGGCACGTTTTCTTGAATAACCCGTGCTACCTCCGATTTCGTCATATTCATTTCTTCGTCGCCGACATTATATGCCTTGTCTTTCATTTCTGACGCATGTGCAATTGCGAAAATGAAAGCACGTGCAGCGTCTTTTACGTGAAGAAAAGTGCGCCGGAAACTGCTTTCGTAAAGGTCAAACTCTTTCTCCGTAATTGCCTTATACGTAAGATCGTTTATCAGGAGGTCTAGTCGCATTCGTGGTGATAAACCAAACACGGTTGCTAATCGAAGAGCTATGCCACCGGCAGCCAAAACCAGTTGCTCTCCTTCGGCTTTACTTTTTCCATACAGAGTTAAAGGGCATATGTTTGTCGTCTCTGTACATAAACCTTCAACAGCGCCATAGCACGACCCTGTACTGGCATACACTAATATCTGATTTTTTGTCTTTAGTTCCACTACATTTTTTGTACCGACTACGTTGGTAGTGATGGCATCTTCTCGATAATTGTCGCATGCTGGATAGCCGACAATTGCCGCCAGGTGAATAATTACGTCCTTAAAGGCCATTGCTTTGGCTAGATGTGCTCGATCTCTGACGTCACCCTTTATGATTTGAATTTTTTTGTCGTCTGCTACAGGTAGAATAGGGCATATACCCCAGAAGAAAAGATCATAGAGAGTGACCTCGTGACCTTGCTCTAGAAGCATTGGGATCATTGTTGACCCTAAGTACCCAGCACCTCCTGTTACTAGTATTTTCATCTCGTTTGAATTTGGTATTTTTCTAAAAAAAAAAAAAAACATTCTTGAAAAAGTTACGCTTACTGCATAGTATATATAACCTCAGATGAATTTACATTCTTTATTAACTTTTATTTAGTGAGTTCGGGAAACGTCATGAAGCGAGCCTCTGACCTAAACAACACTATAATGGGGTTCGCCGAATGACAAAACCGAAACTTAGACACTAAAAAAACAATCCCTGAAGAACCTTTCACTGGCACATAAAACTATCGAAGATACAAAAGAATCAAACAAATTAAACATTACATAAATTTATGGTTTGTTTACCTTCTGTTGATAATCCTTATCGTGCCGTTTAAATTATCTTCGAGTACACAAAACCAGTCACAAATGAATAAGGAAAAACATAGTAAAACCGTTTAGCCACTTTTTTATTCCTGACTTTTGTTTTTAGAACTTTTGCTTAATTTTGTTTCAACATTTCACAGTACTTACACAAACTACCTAACGAAGTTTATAACCCGTAACCAGTATCTGAAGTGACTCCATTGTCAGCAAATAGGAATAAAGCAACAAATAGAGGACCTATAGACACATGGCCATCGTTTTTACCTAGGCCCAAGATCTATAGTCACACGATAGGCATTAGAGAAAATCTTAGCTAACCTTTCACATTTAAAAATAGAGTACCAGTTAACAATCGAGCAGCTATACAACATTTGATAAACTGGACGCCCGTTGACCAATCAGAACGCTTCATCAGTTGTATATAATAGCAACAGAACTTTTTAACATCGATTTTGTGCAACGTGTTGCCAATAAGCAGAATGTGGTGGTTATTTTTTGATCAGCATTTCTTTTTTTTCCATAATAATAACGTTACAAAAATAGTTAATTTATAATGTCATATTAGGGGTGGCTTACTTGAACCGCTCTGAGGATGGGAGAGGGGAACACTGGGTGGTAACTGGTTCCAATGGTATACAGTCCTAGGAAAGAAAAAGAACTTTAAGTAGTTTGAGGTTGTCGTAAATACCTTACACCTCCGGGGATGGCCTTGTCGTGAAGTTTGGGATAAAGGGGTCATGTATTCTTTTACGGGGACGGCAACCAGTCTGTTGTGAATCTTGTAGAAGAGTTATAATCTAGCATATATACGCCTGAGATCGAGTCGTCAGATATCCAAGAAGTCGAACATTTCAGTAACACTTGAAGTTTGACTTTAGTCTTATTTGGTCCAACGGGCTGCTCATTGGAAACTTTCATTAATCTATTTGTTTTTGGGTGTGGGGCAACCAGACTTTTGAACCATATTCAAGTTGGAGCCTGACAAGAGTCTGGACGCCATAGGGTTAATGGGTTGGGACTTGACCTTGATGTTTCTGTGCAGAAAAGCTAACATTTGATCAGACTTTTGAGTTGACCTGTTAATGAAGATATCACACGTAAGGATATTTTAGATATCCATGCTAAGTTTTTAGCCGAGCTGACCAATAGTAGCAGTACAAGAAGTAGCTGTAGGAAAAACGTGGAATTGGCAGTAGCAGTAAGAGCAGTAGCAGTTGAAAAAACTGGTACTGCTACTGCCAACTTCACGTTTTTCCTACTGCTACTGTTTTAACTGCTACTGCCAACTTCACGTTTTTCCTACTGCTCCTGCTGGTACTGCTATTGCCAACTTCAAGGTTTTCCTACTGCTTCCGCTCTTACTGCTACTGTCAACTGCACGTTTTTCCTACTGCTACTGCTGGTACCGCTTCTGTCAACTTCAGGTACTGCCAACTGCTACTGCGTACTGCTACTCATAACTTCCTACTAGTAGTATTTTAGCGCTAAAATACTTTGATTTGTTATTGTTTGCAACTGACATTAATCTTACTGTCATTTAACTGCTTGTCTATCATTGCATTTTACAGACACTGCATCTACATGCTATATTGTGATTAAAAACGAACGTGTTCGCCTCTCAGACAGTTTAATACTTAATAGTTGTTAATAAACCCGTAATAGACGGTTAAGCCTCCAGAACCCTAAATCTGACGCAGACAAGGTAACAAGAAAATTACGTCGTGTTAACGAGATAATGCTTAATTATATTTTTCTGTCTTTTAGATCATATGGATAGAGGTGAAACAATGGTACAGGGCTCATAATGGTGAGATACTCATAAGAATACTTTTGAAAATTTAGCATATATCCTGCCGTTGGTTTTTCAGGAATACGGCCCATAATACATTTTTTTCTTATTTCTGAGTTTTGAACTTTATTAAGAAACTTTTACTGTTGTGCTGATATATCCAAGGAATCTTAATGCTGTACCTTTGGAGATTCAGGCTAGCTATATTTTCATTTATATACCGACTTGAAGGCATACGTAAGCTATCAAAAAGTTTTAAAGTTTTGGAGAAGTTAATAATTGAAACCGCTGATACCCAGCTTTCGCAATGCTTAAAGGCTTCATATAATCTGAAATACCTTTGAAACAATAGACATTCAGTTTGAACTAAAAAAATGTTCATGTTATTGAAACTGAAATAAAAAGTAAAAAAAAAAGTGTTAAGCACTAATGGGCTTTCATTCTATGCCCTTTAAATAAAAGGGGTTAAACCCACAGAATTTAATGGAGTTTAATACTCTACAGAGTGGGGAAATGTATTATGCATTAATGCCTTCAAGGAATTGCACAGATCTGCTTAATTTGGAAGATATTTGCCTGTGCATGTTGTCTTATTATAGAACATATAAATGTGTTTGCATTTATTTCAGTAGTTAAGTTTTTTTTCTCATAAAACTATTTCAAGTTTGCTTAAACATGAAATAACAATAGTAAATTCTCAGTAAATGAAATAATTAAAAACATACAAAGCTTAGTTTATTCTAGACCTTTATGTTCACATCCCCTGAGAAACAAAGTCTTGCAACTTACATTAATCCTGTTCGATGAATCACTACTTACCATTTGGGTTGTTCATGTTTTAATTACATCACCACTTGGTCAAACTTTTTCAAACTCGATCTTTTTTTAAGTAAACTTGGATTGATTTTTCAATATTTAGATAATTCTATTTACCGGTACTCCAAAGAACTTTATATATCTCCTTGAAGATAGAAAAGAATTTAACAGAATGTTTGATTTCTTATAAATTTCAAGCATTCCTTTTGAAATCATTAAAGGAGAAGCTGTGTTGTTTTAGTTGTTGTTTGTTCATTTCTTGAAATTTCTATGATCTTTTCTAATAATTATTATACTTTTATTTTGTAAGTTCCTTTTATTCTGAAACAAAAACAAAAACGTAACATGAATGACAGCCTTACGGAACATCCAACCACATGTCGTTTTCTATACCCAAGAATTTGCATGGTACCACTTGTGTCGTTTTCAAAACAAGTAAAAAAAATTAGTAAATTTAAGCAAAGAAATGGTCATTTCCTTTGTACATACATTACTACATCATGTTTTTTAATCCTCATTTATGTTCAGAGTAGTAACAAATCAACACACTTACAATTTCACGAAGCTGTGTCCCGTCCTAAGACCTTTTAAACATCTAAATTTAATAGACGCCGCGCTCATATGCAGCGCCGATAATCATATTGATTCAGAACAAAATATATTCATAATATATTCAGACATATTTATGGTCGTACAGATTTATCAAAGCATAGAAAGACGGCTTGAAATAAAGCGAAGCTTTAAGCCGTTAGTTATATTTTACAACTAATAGGAAGTTGGCAGTAGCAGTACGCAGTAGCAGTTGGCAGTAGAGATTAAATCAAACGTGAAGTTGGCAGTAGCAGTAACAGCAGTAGCAGTACAACAAAACGTGAAGTTGGCAGTAGCAGTAACAGCAGTAGCAGTAAATCAAAACGTGAAGTTGGCAGTAGCAGTAACAGCAGTAGAAGTAAACAAAACGTGAAGTTGGCAGTAGCAGTAACAGCAGTAGCTGTAAAATAAAACGTGAAGTTGGCAGTAGCAGTAAAAGCAGTAGCAGTAAAACAAAACGTGAAGTTGGCAGTAGCAGTAACAGCAGCAGCAGTAGGAAACTCTGAAAGTCTGCGAGAGTGTTTGAAACAGTCACAGACCTGGAATCGAACCGGGATGGTCGCTAGACTTTCTAGATTGGCACCAAATTCCTGAAAGTTTGCAGTTATGTCAGAAACAGTAGCAGATCGTAACAATGGACACAGGAGGGTCCCTTAACATCAAAAATGACATTTTCTCGATTTTGGCACCAACATTCCTGGAAGTCTACGAGAGGGTCAGAAACAGTTGTAGACCGGTAAAATTGACCCGGGATGATGGCTAGACCTTAAAATTGACATTTTCCCGATTGGCACCAAAATTCCTGAAAGTCTGCGAGAGTGTCAGAAACAGTCACAGACCGGTAAAATCGACTCGGGAGGGTGTCTAGACATCAAAAATTGACAGTTTCTCAAATGGTACTAAAATTCCTGAAAGTCTGCGAGAGTGTCAGAAACAGACGCAGACCGGTAAAATCGACTTGGGAGGGTCCCTAGACCTTAAAAATGACATTTTCCCAAGTGGCACCAAAATTCCTGAAAGTCTGCGAGAGTATCAGAAACAGTCGCAGATCGGTAAAATCAACACAGGAGGGTCCCAAGACATTAAAAATGACATTTTTCCAATTGGCACCAAAATTCCTGAAAGTCTGCGAGAGTGTCAGAAACAGTCGCAGACCGGTAAAATCGACACGGGAGGGTCCCAAGACAATAAAAAAATGACATTTTCCCAATTGGCACCAAAATTCCTGAAAGTCTGCGAGAGTGTCAGAAACAGTCGCAGACCGGTAAAATCAACACCGGAGGGTCCCTAGACATTAAAAATTACATTTTCCCAATTGGCACCAAATTTACTGAAAGTCTGCGAGAGTGTCAGAAACGGTCGCAGACCGATAAAATCAACACGGGAAGGTCCCTAGACATTAAAAATGACATTTTCCCAATTGGCACCAAAATTCCTGAAAGTCTGCGAGAGTGTCAGAAATCGACACGGGAGGGTCCCTAGACCTTAAAAATGACATTTTTCCGTTTGGCACCAAAATTCATGAAAATTTGCAAGAGTGTCAGAAACAGTCGCAGACCTACGCAGTAGACACGGGAGGGTCTATTGATGTTTAAACATGTTTTATTTTCATTGAAACCTTCAAGATTTTCATACTGCTACTGCTGTTACTGCTACTGCCAACTTCACGTTTCCTTTACTGCTACTGCTGTTACTGCTACTGCCAGCTTCACGTTTTCTTTTACTGCTACTGCTCGTACTGCTACTGCCAACTTCACGTTTTGTTTACTGCTACGGCTCGTACTGCTACTGCCAACTTCACGTTTTGTTTACTGCTACTGCTGTTACTGCTACTGTCAACTTCACGTTTTGTTTACTGCTACTGCTCGTACTGCTTCTGCCAACTTCACGTTTGGTTTACTGCTACTGCTCGTACTGCTACTGCCAACTTCACGTTTTGTTTACTGCTACTGCTGTTACTGCTACTGTCAACTTCACGTTTTGTTTACTGCTACTGCTCGTACTGCTTCTGCCAACTTCACGTTTGGTTTACTGCTACTGCTCGTACTGCTACTGCCAACTTCACGTTTTGTTTACTGCTACTGCTCGTACTGCTACTGCCAACTTCACGTTTTCTTTACTGCTACTGCTGTTACTGCTACTGCCAACTTCACGTTTTGATTTACTGCTACTGCTGTTACTGCTACTACAAACTTCACGTTTTGATTTACTGCTACAGCTGTTACTGCTACTGCCAAATTCACGTTTTGTAATACTGCTACTGCTGTTACTGCTATTGCCAACTTCACGTTTTGATTTACTGCTACTGCTGTTACTGCTACTGCCAACTTCACGTTTTATTTTAGTGCTACTGATTTACTGCTACTGCTGTTACTGCTACTGCCAACTTCACGTTTTGTTTACTGCTACTGCTGTTACTGCTACTGTCAACTTCACGTTTTGTTTACTGCTACTGCTCGTACTGCTACTGCCAACTTCACGTTTGGTTTACTGCTACTGCTCGTACTGCTACTGCCAACTTCACGTTTTGTTTACTGCTACTGCTCGTACTGCTTCTGCCAACTTCACGTTTTCTTTACTGCTACTGATGTTACTGCTACTGCCAACTTCACGTTTTGATTTACTGCTACTGCTGTTACTGCTACTACAAACTTCACGTTTTGATTTACTGCTACTGCTGTTACTGCTACTGCCAAATTGACGTTTTGTAATACTGCTACTGCTGTTACTGCTATTGCCAACTTCACGTTTTGATTTACTGCTACTGCTGTTACTGCTACTGCCAACTTCACGTTTTATTTTGGTGCTACTGATTTACTGCTACTGCTGTTACTGCTACTGCAAACTTCACGTTTTGATTTCCTGTTACTGCTGTTACTGCTACTGCCAACTTTACGTTTTTCTACTGCTGCGTACTGCTACTGCTCACTTCCTATACATTATTTTACAACCCTTTTTTGGAAGCAAGAAAGTCTTCAGAAGAGTGGTCAGCTGAGGAAGACAAAACTGGCTGCGGTATTGAATTCATTTATTCGCTAGTTCGTTCGTCCGTCCGTTAGTTTGTTTGATTGTTCGCTCGTTCCATTTTTCCTTTAATCATTCGTTTGTTAGCTCGCCTTCGGACTGATTGATGCAATGTGTAAATTTATTTTGTAAGGATTAAGTTATTTTAAACGTTATGAAACAGAAAACCAGAAAGATTTTTTTTAAATAGAAAGAAAAACTTGGACTTATAACACATTATTAAGATCCAAATTTGACATTTTGGTCGTTGATTTTACTGCCCGCTCAAAGAGGTTTTAGAGTGAAATGATCTTTGTTAACCTTAGCATTGCATCATATTATTCCGTTCAATTCCCAGTCTGATTAAAATCATCTCCTGAAAACCGCTCTTTCTTTCTATTTGAGTTTTTTATTATCGGATCCGGTTGCTCATATGATCGACGCCCCTTGTAGAGATTAGTTATTTTATGTTGTGGGGGGATAGTGCAAGATATAGAAAGCATCCCATTATACAGACACCCCTTGTTCTTTTCTATTCTGAGTGTATAGCACTAATACATGGGCCTCCGTTTATCCGAAAGACAATCAGTAATGTTAATGGAGGAGCGGTGGATCAAACTCGTGACCACTCACGTGATTACCAGCTCATTGCGTTACCACCTGACTACTGATCCTCTCCTTTCAGGTTCTCACTTTACGTTTCAATAATAATTATGATAATAATAATAAAAATAATAATTGCATTTTGGAATTTGTTTGATGATCTTATTACGATAAATTTTACTGGCTGTGGAAAAACAACGTGGTAGTCTACATGTGTGTAATGCTTGCCGGCTGGTTAGAACAAAGAGTGAAACAAATCGTGTGTTTTCATCTTTGTCACATGGGATTTGTTATCAAGGTTTTCTTCAGCGTCACAGAATCAACAAACAAATCCCAGAATACAATCACAGAATCAACAAACAAATCCCAGAATACAATTATCCCCGGGGGGTGGGGGGGGGGTACTTGAAAATGTTTAGCGGGGGGGGGGGTTCGGATAGAGGTCTTGAACCCCGACCCCATTGTAGACTACTTTTTCCTGAATACGCAACCCCATTGTAGACTTCTTAGGCATTTTAGAAACCTCATTGTAGACCAACATGCAAAATCATACACCCCTTTTTCAGCTGTTTATACATTTATATCATAAAATTTTAAGACAGTATGAAGCATAATTTTATTTTAACAAGGTAAATTAAGACGTAAACTCAATGACAGTCCTTGCTCTCATTGACCGCCTTTCACCACTTTCTTGTCTAGGTGGTGCAACAACAGTGGCTTGCACAGGTTGGTTATTAACCTGAATACCAAATTCCATTTTAGCAAAAAAATATCATTTAAAATTTCAGAGCAATTCGAGGTTAAATGATTAATATTATTCCATGCACATGTATAAATACCCTTGTCCATTTCATGTCAAGTAATTGGATATAAGACAATATGCATGCCATGGACTGCTTGTAGTTTGTTCCAGATGTTATTTCCTGCTGTCCAATACTAAGAGATTGTGATAAGGGATGTAATTTATATAATAATTATGAGATAAGCTCTAAAATGACAGGGTACTGTTATAATCCAATAAAGATGCTGATCTGCTATTATTAAGATTCAATTACAACCCCATGGTAGAATTATCTTTGCTAGTTATAACTCCACTAGAGACTAGATTTTACAGACCCCTTCAGAGACACAGTAAAAATGACATATCCCATTGTAGACAAAAATATGAAAAAAATACCCCCGTTTGTCAGAACCTCCCCACCACCCAATATATAGCGAGTACCCCCCCCCCCACCACCCCCGGGACAATTATAGACTATGAATGTTGTTGCACAAGACAAATGAGTTAAAGACTGAATTGTAATGAATAATAAAATACAAATGTGGAATATAAATGATATAACATATATATACTTATAAGGATTATACAATACAAATAAATTATTATAGAATACAAATATGACTTACAATACAAGTTGACGTTATTTAATAAAAACGAAAATTATCCAATACAAATACAAATTTATTGAAAACAAATGAAGACATTATTAAATAATAATACATGTAATAATAATAATAATAATGACAATCATAAATAAACATGTTCAGTACAAATTGATCTTATTTTACAATACAAATGAAACAATATACAATACAAATATAAACATTGAATATTTCCCAATCCAAACACCACACAGATGTGCTGCAATGTCAGATACACAAGATAATGTACATACATATTCATTAAAGTTCTTTTTCGAACAATATAACAGATGTTTGTCGTTATATCAAAATCAACTAAGTGATAGTTTTGAATGCATGCTAGGTGTTCGTCAGGGTGAATGTCTGTCCCCTTTTCTCTTTGCTATGTATATAAATGACCTTGAAGAAGTATATGTTATAAGTGGGCTTGAAGGCATTGATGTTACTATGTTCAAGATATTTCTTATACTATATGCTGATGATATCGTTATATTTGCAAATAACAGTAGGGAATTACAAGTCAGTTTGGATTTATTATTAATCTATTGTAATAAGTGGAAATTAAAGGTAAATACTTTAAAAACAAAGGTTATGGTGTTTAAGAAAGGAGGCAGGTTACCAGAAAATATGAATTTTAAATATGATGGAATTCAGGTTGACATTGTCAATAGATTTGTTCATTTAGGTATAGTATTTACTACTGGTGGGTCATTCACGGATGCCCAGAATACACTTGCAGGACAAGCACTAAAAGCTATGTTTCAAATGGAAAAGTATTTGCATAAATTTACAGATATATCCGTTAGTCATAAATTAGAGTTATTTGACAAATTAGTGCTTCCTGTTCTTAATTATGGTAGTGAGATTTGGGGATTCCATCAAGCTAAATCAATAGAGCGTTTACATATGCAATTTTGCAAAAGATTATTAGGTGTTAAGAAGAGTACTCAAAATGACTTTATCTATGGAGAACTCGGTAGAATTCCACTTCAAAACCTTAGGTATTATAATATAATAAAATTCTGGTTAAAAAATTTATCCACAGATGAAAATAAATACATTAAAAAGGTGTATATTATGTTGATGCAAGATGTTGATAGAAACCCTAATATAAAAAATTGGTGTTCTTTACTAAGAGATTTACTTTTTAGGCTTGGTTTTCATGATATTTGGCCTTTTCAAGGTGTTGGTAATGATGATGTATTTTTATTAAACGTTAAACAAAGAATTAAGGATCAATTTTTACAAAACTGGTCAGCACGACTCAATGAGTCAAGTAGAGCATTATTTTATAGACAAATTTCAAATCATAGGTTTCAACCATATTTGAATGTTATAAACATACAAAAGTATCGTATTTATCTGTCTCGTCTACGTTTATCATCACATAGACTGCATATAGAAACTGGTAGGTGGACAAATACACCATTAAACGAAAGGCACTGTGATTTATGTAATTGTTTAGAGGACGAATACCATTTTGTTTTAGAGTGTAATAGGTATAATGAACTTAGAAAAAAATATATATCTGAATATTATTGGCGCCGTCCAAGTATGTTTAAGTTAACTGAACTTTTAAATAATGAAAACGAACAGGTTATAAAGAATTTAGGCATATATGTAGAAAAGTCATTCATTTTTAGAAACAGCGAATTATACTTAAGACATTAAATCGTTTTTCTCCATTTGTTATAACATTAATACACGTAGAAACTCTGTCATAACAGTTTGTTTAGTTTTATAGGTGTATTAAAACAAGTGCATGTAGTTTCCCTCTTGCCACTTTCGCTTTCGGACAAGATGGACATTCTGTGTTAATGCTGATACGTTTTTTGACAAGTATCAGTGCACTTTACTTTCTTTATTCTTAAAGCGTTTTTTTTTTGTTTGCTTATCTACAATTTTGTAACGATCCATGCATCCATTCTTGTCACCTTCGTTTCTTTCGGACAAGATGGACACGTTTTATGGATACGTGTTTCTTTTGCCGTCATATCGGAATTTTTGTGCTTTTAAAGTTTAATTCATATATATGTACATCATATTATTTGCATTGAATATTGCATGTACATTATAGTTAACTTCATGATCACTGTTTGCCGCCATATGTATCACTGTATTTTGTGCCACTTGGGTCTATGACCTTCTGGTTGTAATGAAATAAATCTTTGAAAATCTTTTATCTGAATATACTACACGTTAGATAAACATGGGGTTTTTTTATTTGTTGAGCAGTATGTTGCATCTTGATTGTTTGGCTCTTTATGATTAAGTATGATTTCTCTTAACGTTTGTTTCATTATGTATCGATTTTCTTCCGCCAAATTTAACAGTTCGATGTTATGTTATGTATACCATTAACTCAGTAACTTTCGTGGTTTTCATGTTCAAAATGGCGGTTCAAATTACAGGAATGTTTCTCGTTGTTAAAAGCAATAACACTTAAGCGTTTAACAATTAAGATTTCTCGAGGAGTGGGGATTTGCATTAAAAAAATGGAAAAAACCTAACAAAATCTAGATCAATTTGTCCCTTCAATTACTTTTTCAGTCTTTCCCCAGCTTTCTTAATCAGGCGAGCCGATTATAGTTCAAACACGGACTTTAAATAGACATATTCTTATAAAGAAAAAATGTTAAAAATTGAGTACTTACCAATTTATGGCTGTTTCTTTCAATATAAAAATAACATCCGATTTCTGCCATTTTGAGCATATGTGACCTGAAAACTTCGCTTAAAAACCGCTGTACCTGAATTAAACTGGGTCCCCTGCTTTATAGGGTTTGTTCCAAAAGAAGAGCGTAGCTGTCTAGCCACACTTTTGACATATTTAAGGATGATGTGACGTGAGACATTGCCGAATGAATATTGCATGACTTCCATTGGTGGATATTCCTTTACTTAGTAAAAGATAATGTCGGCACCATTGTTTGTTGAGATGACAAATAGCTGAAATGAATGCTTCATGCTCACGAAATGGTAATAGAGTATCCTGATTGAATTACAGTTTCTTTGATCATTACTCTGTTGTTTTATGAAAACACTTTTCGTAGATGCACTTTGAAACCTGTTTCTGGCCGAACGTATATAAAGAAAGGATAATTCTAAAACTCATTCTCCGTTGCTTTAATCTCCAAAAACGTCGTGTCTTTTTTAATTTCTTTTTGTTTTTTGTTGTTTTTTTTTGTTTGGTTTTTTTTGTTTGTTTTTTTTTTCCTTCTTATATCTGTATATTTAATACGGCAAAGAATTTTGGTTACAGCCGGTTGTTTCTTTGTGTACTATGATACCTACCTGTTTCAATACCTTATTTGTGCGATCTTAATCTTATAGGTTATTTTATTCTTAGACCATTATTCACTGATTTAAAAAAAATCTTCAAAAGCAAACTTCATTTTGTATTTGCAATAACTGTCAGAGTCTAGCTTGGCATTTATTGTAATCTCCATTTTTGAATAAATTGATTAAATAACATATATTTAAACGAATGGACATTAGTTTGGATTCATATCGAAATTTAATCGCATAATGGTGCAACCTAACATGTCTGTAATACGAGGGCTGATTTATAGATTCGCAGAACTGCTCTATTTCTTCATTGTTGGGTAATTTATCCCAAAAAAGAGAGAAAAGAAAGAAGAAAACAACATCTTGAGGTACGTTTACTTAAGGCTGACGTACAGACCAAAAAAATTATAGAATTATAGCGATACATGGAACAATTAATTTTACATGAAACATTGAACAAGAGTTTTGTGTTGTACTTGATACACGCCGACGTCGACGTAACGTAACATAAGCACCACCTGTGGCCTCACACTTTCTATGTATGTGTACCCACTGGTCTAATGTAACCTTGAACCAACTTGATTTGATGTGCAATTTCAACGATGATTCAAAGCATCGTTCTCTTGGTTTATTCTTAAAGTCCGGAAATAAAGGAAAGTGCATAGGGGTTAAGTCCTGGTTGTAGGGAGGGTGCGGGAAAAGATCAAAATCAAGCAAAGTTGAAAAAAATAAATGTCCATTTAAAAAAAAAAAACAACAAAAAAAACATAGGATATTTGTCAAACTACTTGTGCCTGTACTTTCATATAATTTGATAGAAAAATAAAGTTTTGAGAAAGGAATTCAGCGACTTTATGGAACTCCCCTCGTACAAGCGATTTGATCAGACCAAACTTTGCCGTTTCTGTTTCTGCACTTGTCTTCATAAACAGAATGTTTGGCAGACTCAGAATTCCTTACGACTTTTTCAAAAATATTTGATAACCTTAAACGGCTAATATTTAATCATACACATAATGAAATCAAGACAAAATCAGTAATCCTTCAGTTTTCCTTGATAAAAATTACATGAAATTCTATTTACTAGTTTTTACATGGGGGTTTGGAACATAATGGAGACTAGATTGCAAAGGAATATTTTGAAAGGCTTAAATTGCTATGACTGCTACCTGGTAAAAACTCTTCATTATATTTTATTTCCTGGATTTTTGAAAATATCTTTGTGTTTGATCTTGTGCAGTGTTAACAGCAACTTTGAATATTTTTGTACGACTTAATTTAACGCCTTTATCCACTATTTACATTAGATTTTATTATTTATTAATTAATTAAATTTTTAATTAATTAATTAATTAATTAATTTAATTTATTTATTTATTTTGCCATTTAAAGAAAACAGATTGAAAATAATTTCACGGTACAATTCATTCAAATAAATGTTCCAGTAAAACTTTTTATGGACATTGTCGTTTCTCACCTATGTTTTTCTTTTTTTCAAAAGATTACCCGATAAACTTCCAAATTGTCTGGCATCAGTGTTCTCTTCCTGAAATAGAAAAATGTACTGATGATGCCAGATTTCTTTAATTTTATATTATTGTTGCTTTTATTTCTATTTTTTTGTTACAATAACTTTCTTAAAACATTGCTGGGTACAGTTATGTCAAAAAGTAATACAATTAAGTCTCAAAAGGCTCAGTTAGATGACTAATATTATTTTTCATAACATAACATAACATAACATAACATAACATAACATAACATAACATAACATAACATAACATAACATAACATAACATAACATACATAACATAACATAACATAACATAACATAACATAACATAACATAACATAACATAACATAACATAACATAACATAACATAACATAACATACATACATAACATAACATAACATAACATAACATAACATAACATAACATAACATAACATAACATAACATAACATAACATAACATAACATAACATAACATAACATAACATAACATAACATAACATAACATAACATAACATAACATAACATAACATAACATAACATAACATAACATAACATAACATAACATAACATAACATAACATAACATAACATAACATAACATAACATAACATAACATAACATAACATAACATAACATAACATAACATAACATAACATAACATAACATAACATAACATAATTTTATTGGCATAAAACAGCATATGGCAAATTTATAGCCACATAGTAAATTTATATAAATAATAATAACGCATGTAAAAAGCAAAGTCATGATCGTTATAAATCAGTGATTTTCTTGAGAAACTAATCTAATAATTACATAGAGTACGTGGTAATTTTACAATGCATTATGAATCCGATGTAGTTTCCATGTTAATTAACCTGTCTTATTTGTGTTGCAATATATAAAAATTTAGCTAGATTGTTCATAACTTTAATGGAATTTGATGACATAATGGATTCAAATTTTTGTATAGTTGGCCAGTGACAATAATAGGGTTTGAAAAATCGTTTTCGTATTTCTGAGTATTTTGGGCAGACAAGGAGAAAGTGGTATTCTGTTTCAACAGTATTCATATTGCATTGTAGGCATATTCTATCATTCCGTGGTATATTTGTATGTCTCCCTTTTTCGATAGCTAAATCATGTGATGATAATCTAAATTTTGATAGACATATTCTGTATTTGTTTACATGTATGCAATTCGGATATTTTTCCAAAATAAATTCATGTTTATAAACACTATAAGAAGACAGTCTATTAGAATTATTGATGTTTGAGTACCAGGACCGTCAAGATTTGTAGACTGCCTTACACACAAAACTTTTCTTAAGAATTTGCAATGAATAAGTTCAATATCTTTGCTATCATAATAGCCCCAGACTCTCTAGGGCAGAGTTATTTATCACACTAATATTTCGACCGCTCTGATGACTCGTGATAATACCGGTTTGACTGGTTTGACCGCCATGACTGTCATCACTTGACAAAGGAGATTCAGTTTTCTTTTTTTTAATTCCGTTTTTTCTTATTTGTTGAGGACGAATGATTACCTGGCATTAGTTTTTTAATTTATATCCATTTACACTAAAAATTATCCAACTTTTAACACGTATAAGTCCAAAAAATATCAAAACACCAAGAAGGATTTTTTCATGTCTTTCCCTTTCGAACATACTTAATTTATATAGGTTTGACAACTATTGTTCTATCAGCACCTTATCCGTGGATGTGTGAAGTATTTCATGGGGTTTCTTAAAGGTGTGGACTGTAAAAATGTGTTGATTATATTATTAATCCAATGCAATCAAACAAAAGCCACAATTTCTTAAAGTTTCAACTTTTTACTGCCAAATGTCAATACTGATTATACTAGGCAGAAGATCATATAAATATATATAAGATAATATAAATAATCATCAAAATTTACTTTAATGAGCATCAATATGATATTAATAATTATTAACACACAAAAAATGAACTGGAAAATATAAAGAAATAGTATCATGTCCGTACATATTACATTTTTGGGGTGAAGGTCTTGACAAATAAAAAATTGGGGGAGAA
Organism: Cyclina sinensis; assembly: GCA_012932295.1. Lineage (NCBI taxonomy): Eukaryota > Metazoa > Mollusca > Bivalvia > Venerida > Veneridae > Cyclina > Cyclina sinensis. The sequence goes on from JAAONU010000017.1 coordinate 27,470,421, forward strand.
AAATCTTGAGAGGAACAGTTTTGGGGTGAAATGTCTTATGGGGAGAGGAACGTCTGGAAAACTTTTATAATCCAAATTCGCTGTCCTTGTTTAAACTGTGCTATGTTGGTCTGTCTGTGTGCACTCAAGTCTGAATAACTAACCGATGTTGAAACGGACGTGTCGCTTCGTGCCTGATTTGCGAAGGCAAATTACATTTAGTGTGTTTAGTGTGTTTACACCCACTAATAATCCTCATTGCTTTGGGAAGTTATGCGACACCGTAAATACCCAATCGTAACAACTCAGCCTTTTCCGACAATACAACTTCGTAAAAATACTGAAGTCGCCCGAGGTGTTCCGAATGCGTAAATACCATGCGCAAAATTTATACATGAAAACATAAGAAAAATATTATACTACGAAATTCGATAAGGTACTAATGTTAACTAACAAACAATTTCTAATGTGACAAAACCGTTTTATCTTTGTGAAGAAAGGTAAGTCCTACGGAATTATTTTTCATTTGCGTAGATATACTGTAAAGGTGTTGCAAGGCAGTGCAATCTGTCAAAACATGCTCGTTTGTGACTAAGAGTTATAACTGTAACTGCTGTCTCCATCACAACCAACAGAATATGTGAGTAGAAGAGTGAACCTGTGATTGCTTCTTTATATAGCCATCTCAATGAAAAGAAATCCTTAAAGTTTTAAAGGGGAACAATAAATTCATATTTATTTTATTTTCTCACTTTGCAGTTCAGGTTCTGCGTGCACTTGGTCACACAGATTTGGTGATGAATTCTATAGTGGGGTGTTCAGGAGCTGTAAATATTGAAGTAACTTAATCTGTTGAAATGCAGTTTCAGTTCTGGAGTGAATGCGAGAGTCAGTTTTGTTTAGCATTAGCCTGCCTGAATGTCTGACCGACAGCCAAAATTGAGCGAATTACGGAATTTCGGACCGTACACTTCAGACCATGTTGAAAAATATATATGTGTTCATGTATCAAAATGAATAAAACTTTAAACTTTAAAACTTTACTTGTATTGTATAAAATATTTAATAGGAAATATCCTAGCTGAAATATGTATGATTATATCGCCGAAAATACCAAAGAATACTGGAAGACTATGACGTAGAGAAAACATTTATTGCCTTCTTAATTTACTTTCTACTTCTTATATTTTAACCATAAGTCTCAGAAATCGTTGCCATTGTCTTAAATGCTATGTCTAAATGTACATGTATATTAAAAAGCACTAGAAATCGATTTAGTTCGGATCATTGTAATTTTTCTCTGGCCAGTCATGTCCCAAAATCTGGTCTGTAATGTTCCTTAAACTGGTCCATATTATTATTGAATATTAATTTGTCCACAGAAGATATTAAATGAAAAAATGTTTAAAGAGGCTGTACTCCAGATTTGACATAAAAAAAATTTTCATAAATTATATATTTAGATGCCGTGAGATTATAACAACATAATATTTTATTTCAAAACTGATTATTAAAGTCAAAATAGAATTAAAAAATATTCGCTCCAGCCTGATTTGAACTCTGGACCCTCATGTTAACAAAATATTTCCAACGCTTTTACTGTCACCACCATCGCCGCATTTTATATTACAAATATTTACTTTAAATCTTATACGATATAGTTATACTGTCGTGTTACGGTATTGCATATTGACAGGGAAAAAAATCAATTTATAATGTAATTATTTGACTTATTTTTTGTCAGTAGGTTATTTTTTAAGCATTAATCATAAATATTACAAGAAATTTATAATACACGAAAACTTTCTTTTTTTGTCATCTGGAGCACAGCCCCTTTAAGAGACGAAAATAAAGAAATACATTTGTACCTGCAATGATTTAAAGCAATATCCCATTTTGAATAATATTATTATATAGCACAGCTGATTCTTTTTTAAATGTTTCTAAATGTTGAAATTAACGATACATACACTACTCTACCAATTTAATTGTTCGCACCTTTCATATTCTATTTAAAGCATGTCATGATGATATTTTTTACTCAGTTAATTATGATGGTGTTTGCTCAGTTAAATTTATAGATTACTTTTGCAACCAATTATCAAGGAATCTAACAAGGTTTCTTTAATTAATAAAGAATTTCACAAGTTTTCATATTTTTGTTCTGTATCATTCTAGTATCATCTTTTGTGAGCGTTTTAGCATAATATAAAGTTCTCTGGTTTATAATTTAACTAAAATAGAACAAGGACTTTAAAAAAAACACACAGAAATTTGTTTCACAGTGTAATTACCATCTAAAACATTTGGAAAAATTACGGACCTTGTGATGGACAATACGGACCACATATCTTGCTTCAGTATAGACCATCCACAAGGTATTGCAGCCTAGCTTATTTTTGTTTTATTTAATATTTAAATAAAAGATGCACATATTTCATCATACATGGATAGGTAGCACATGTTTTCCATGCAATTATCCACCTACTTTGAATCCGAAAGTGGAAATTGTATTTCGGAAAAAGTATTATGTGGGTTGTCATTGACTATAGAAATATAGCTATTTCAAGATCATATAAATTGGCAGTTCATGTGCAACAGGTGTTTCAGATATATTATATATTAATTAAATATGTACGACATTACAGAATCACAAAATAAGATCTGGTCCAAAGTGTCCCCTAATCTGGTCCGTAATGTCCGGTCCGAAATGGCCATGGTCCGAAGTGTCCCGATACCAATTGACCATGTCCCTCAGTTTTTGGACTTCCGTTGGGATTGTCCAACTGTTATCATAATGAGAGAATGTATAAAAAAAATGGTTCAACAAACCAAAGTGTTCAAAATTCTTTTTCAGTTGACAAATCTAACAGATAAAAATATATATATTTATCTTATATTTGTTCATAACCTGATTTGTACAAGCCTCTGGTTACCTTTTATTTATTACAGTTCACTCTTTCCTCACCCTTCTCTGCCTGTGTTCTTGATCAAATCAGCCACAAGGGATTTTCAAGATTTTGGTTTATTTACCATCTTCTATTTTGAATCGATATATATCTGGTTAGGTGAAATCATAATGTGAATTTGTAGACATTCTTCCTTCTACACTCTGCAAAATTTCAAGTCATTCAAAATAAAACTAAACGGGGGAGATCAGGAAGTGGAAATATGTTCCAACCATAGTAACTCAGTTTCAAAGATGGATAATGTATTAATTTAGTCAACAAACTTACATTAGAGTTTAAGCATTTTATTTAAATATAACAATGGTTTATGTTAAGCATCTTGATAAATTGCATGGAATCATCATTACAACAAAAATACAATAAGGATTCATTTGTTGAAGTATTTCAAAAAACCTTTTAAATGTTTTATATTTCTTGAGAAAAAGATTGCTTTGTCAACTTATGCACAGAAAACAAAATTTACTGAGAAAAATATATTCTCATGCCCACCTTTCTTGTAAACTAATATTGTTAGTGGTCCTTTACTTTAGACTCATTTATTTTACATCGATTGCGATACAAGTTCTTACAACTTAGATTCATCACGCTCGATGATGTTCCTGGTTCCATACCGTATTCGCGCAGCGTGGAGGAGGAATGTGGAAGATCGTGCGAGAATCCGCCTCTGACGGGGATTCGAACCCGCGACCTTCGGATCCGGAGTCCTGCGCTCTACCCCTGGACCACGGTCCCTCACATTGAATATGTGTAAAATTCTAATATATTTAGTATGAGCTTTCAAGTTTTACCTACACTTTAAGATGTTTTGAAGTCCTATCAAATTCCTTTGTTTCAGCCAAAAGACCAAGCATCAGTATCGTAAGTTTTGACCTTCCTTTAACCACTGTGGTAGGAATCCTGCAGGATCATGGCTAAGCAGATAACCCAAGAAACATTTGATGATGTTGTCAAAGAAAATATTGAAGAGTTTGAAATGTCTGTGGAAGAAGCCATTGCAGATGCTGTACAACAGTTTGAATCTCAAGTAAAATATTATTGCAGTCTAGAAAAAATATGTAGACTGGTTTCAAGTAAAATATTATTGCAGTCTAGAAAAAATATGTAGACTGGTTTCAAGTAAAATATTATTGCAGTCTAGAAAAAATATGTAGACTGGTTTCAAGTAAAATATTATGCAGTCTAGAAAAAATATGTAGACTGGTTTGTAAAATATTATTGCAGTCTAGAAAAAATATGTAGACTGGTTTCAAGTAAAATATTATTGCCGTCTAGAAAAAATATGTAGACTGGTTTCAAGTAAAATATTATTGCCGTCTAGAAAAAATATGTAGACTGGTTTCAAGTAAAATATTATTGCAGTCTAGAAAAAATATGTAGACTGGTTTCAAGTAAAATATTATTGCAGTCTAGAAAAAAAATGTAGACTGGTTGCATCATTTATGATATGTTTCTTTCTCCTCTACCTAACACTTGTCAGTTAATTCATTTCAAAAACCTGTGATCTGATGGAGTTCAATGGGCTATCCCAAACATAAAAAAGGAACATTTTTTATGAAGCTGTAGATCAAGTTTGAAATTTGTAAAGAACATACAAAGTAATAACAGAAGTAAATATCCTGTAAATGCTTAAATGGTTATTAATATAAAAATAAGTTTAAGTACAACTTAAGACACTGTGATTTTTTTTCCTATTTTCAGGGCATAAATTTAAACATGATAATTCAAGATGCCAGTCTGTATAGTTCAGATGGGAAGAAGAAGGTACATCCTGTTATAGCTGCACTCGAAGCATTGTCAATTTCCTGTGAGAATGAAGATACTCAGAATGATGAGCAAGGTGAACACCTTGATACTGTAAAACAAGAGTGTGAGGTAGACTTATCAAGGAGGTGTTTTGCAGGAAAGAATAAAGCCTACCCTGTATTACTGAAAGCTTTGAAGAAATACAGAAAACAGGATAAAAAGATGTTTGTCAAAACATTAGAGACGATGTGTTCCCTTTGTAATGGTCAACCTGATCTTCTGGATGAAGAAGGGGCAACATATTTGATGGATATTATGAAAAATGAAAATAGTAATCAAGAAGTTACTGAGCTGATTGTGAAACTTGTACGTTTAAACTGTATAAAACATGAAGGCAATAGGCAAATGTTTGTTAAAAATGATCTGATTAAAGAATTAGTTAGGGTTCTCACAGCTAATAAAAGCTCTTCAAAGATAGTGAAAGAAGTAGCATATGGATTAAGAGTATTGACACAAGATGATGATGTTCGTGTCCCATTTGGTTCTGCACATGAAAATGCCAAGCAGATTGTGATTGAAGGTGATGCCCTTAGAACGTTGCTTGAAATATCCTCGGGTATGTACAGTGTCTCATTCTGAATTAATAAATTACAGCCTCCAATTTGATGTAAGCATCATAATTGAAAAAAAAAATTAAAGTTAATCAATAAGCCATCCAGTTAATTTAGAATGATTAAAACTGTTAATCTGACACTGCTCAATATGGTAAAATGTTACTACTTTCCTTAACAACATTGGTATCTTACACCATTGAATATTCATTTAGGTCAGAAAAGCAAACTTTAAAGGTGCTAGGAGTATACTTTTAATATTAAAAATAATTTACTTAGCCCTTTATCTCTGCCTTTCTGTAATGTAAGTGAAGAGTTGCCATCTAGTCAATTATAGCAATTACAGTAAACCTGCATCCTTAGACCACCCGTTGAGAGACCAAAATGTTGTCTCTGTTAACAGATGGTCTTTGTTCTGAGGCAACTTTGATAGATCTTATCCTGGTATAAATAGAATATTTTTTATGAATCGGTCTTTGTGCCCAGGTGTTTTCTCATCGTAAAACAAATTAACTTAGATTTACTGAATATTACCAGGGCATTCCCCTGTTCGATTTAGCGCCGGGCACTTTATTTTTGTGAACCAGGTTACCAAGGGCGCTTGGATTTCAGCTTGCATGTTGATCTTAGCGCCAGGGCACTTGAATTTTGACATCAGCAGACAACTGGTAGGAGTCACCCGGTGGTTGGTTGGTCGAGCGGTCTGTTGCAATTTCCTTGACCGGAGTATAACTTAAAAACTAATAGTTTGAATTCAGTGCCACTTCATACAAAGTCAAGCACAATGACAGGAAGTGCATTGTTCAAGAATCATAACTCCATCTTCACTATTTGCAGAGTTATTGCCCTTTGTTGGTTTTCCTTGTCCAGAACTTGAAAACTATTGGTTGGAATTCAATGCAACTTCATACAATGATCAAGCACAATGACAGGAAGTGAACTGTACAAAGCTATAACTCCATCTTCAGTATTTTCAGAGTTATTGCCCTTTGTTGGTTTTCCTTGTCTGGAGCAAAACTTGAAAACTAATGGTTAGAATTCATTGTAACTTCATACAATGGTCAACCACAGTGAAAGGAAATGCAATGTACAGGAACCACAACTACACTGTATCTTTAATTGCCCACAACCATAACTCTGTTTCAATTCTTTTACAAAGTATTCTGTTACGTATAACTTCCACGGTTCCGAAGCAGTCTTGCGGGGGTATTAATCCCATTTATTGATAGCTCTAGTTTATCTAATTGGCGAATGTTTTTCGGTTTGTGAGAGGTACTAAATGATAATAACCAATTAACTATAGTCTTTTTGATTTTCGCAACAGAATACACGGCTGATGTTGGTGTACAGGGACAGTTGTTTTCAACACTCAGCAAACTGGTAGTGAGAGATGAATTCTGTAAGGAGGTCAAAGATCTTGGTGGCCTCGATCTCATCTTAAAGTCATTCCAAGAAAATATCACTCATAAGGTAATAAGTCAGTTCAGTTATGGTTTTGTGAGTATTCACTTTTTAGCTATGTAGTCAGTCCTGTTTTGGTAATCTTTGAGATTATCAAAAATGCATGAGGGAGGTTTTGTCCACCTTGTAAAATGCATGAGGGAGGTTTTGTCCACCTTGTAAAATGCATGAGGGGGTTTTGTCCTTCTTTACAAAATTGAACAGTGGGTGTGGGGGTTATGTCTGAGGAGGGGTTTGTCCTATACTCCAAAAAGGACATGAAAAAGGGAGAAAAAACTGATTGCGAAGGTGGTGCTTATTTTCCCCACCCACTATGTAATTAGGGAAGGAAACTTTTGAAATCTGTCGGTGGGGCTTTAGATTAGCCTAAATGAATTTTATTCTTATAGTTATTGAATTTGTAAGAACAATACAAAATAGGTTACAGTTTTGGTAAACAATTATTAAAGCTTTGATACTCAGTTTTCATGTATTTACCACGTTTAAAGGTGTTATAACATAAGAAATAAAACCTAGTCATAAATTCAGTTTCATTCCAATGAAAAGTAAAATTTATAACCACACAAAAAGGAAAAAGTAAAGAACCTTTTCTCATTCAAAACAAGGCTTATTTCTCAGTAAGAAAGTCCCTGACCCTTTTCCTAAAATGAAAATACCGGTACTGAGTTACTGTTGTGGCTGCATTTAAAAAATAGAGTCTGGCTTATAGCTTTCATGTTCCTGAAATCTTTTTAGTGTAGAAATCCATGCAGTACTTACACATATTTACAATCAAGTTCAGTTACTGTATTGGAAAGAATAGGCAGCCAGCCTGTAGAAAATGTTTTTTTTACTTCTTTACGATGTTTGTCTATGATGAACCTTATTCTGGTTTGAACTACATGTATCATGTGAAGTAAAGCTGCTGTCATTAAGTACATTAGTTTGGTCACAATGTATTTTATTGCAGGAAATTGTCAAGCAGGCTCTAGGTTTATTGAAAGCACTTGCAGGCAATGATGATATTAAAGTTACTGCTGTGAAGTCTGGAGGTTTACAGTTGATTCTTGCAGCCATGACCCAGCATCAAGGTATGCAAATTATGTTGAGTAAGCTGTATATTCAAGCTACAGATAATAGATTAAATGATTTATCTTCTTTGGAAGTTATTGCCAGAATAAGACCATTTAGTTAATTATACTAATATATGTTTTAGTTTATACCAAATTTATTTTAGTTCGATTTGTGTAGGAAGCTTTTAGCTTATAGACACACTCAAATCCGTTCCTGGAACTAACCAGTACTAAGCAATGAGTGTAAAGTTTCTTGCTCAAGGAAACAACGGCTTGACCCTGACTGGGTTTGAACCCGTGCGGCTAGCAATCCTTTGACTACTAGTCCGATGCAGTTAACCACTCGGCCACGACGTCTGTTTTATGAAGTGCTTATAGATTGTGACTGAAATGCTTGTGAGTAGGACAGGTTTTTTTTTTGGGGGGGATGTTACTTTACAACATTTAGATATGTATATATGTATGAATTCTGTATTTTTTTATTATAAACAAAACAGATGAGTTGTCAGCCTTGGCTTTGATTGGTTGCAGAGTCAGTGATATAACTGATATACAAAATTATTAATTGCATACTTATAAGCTGAAGGCATGTGACTGCTTTGACAGTTGACATGTTGCTGGGGTGTTTGACAGTGGCATATTTGTACTGTTTATCCTTGTAAAATACAGACTGTTAATGAACACATGTATATTGTACTATTCTGTTACACGGTGTTTATATAAAGTGGTAAAAAGTTGTACTGAATCAGTTAAGATGCATGGAATGTACCTGATAAATAGTTGGGCAAAACACTTCATTGATGTTTCTTATCAGATAAAGTGTACCAGCTATTTTGTAATTAAAAATAAAATCATTGAAAGAGTACCATTCATGACAGGGTCTTTGTTCCATTTAAAATAATAACGGTCTTCTACAATACAAGGCATTGTCTTAAGACTTGGAATATAGCTTGATGGCGATGAGGAGAAGTGCTGTGCACAAAAACCATTACTCTAGCCATGCTAATTCTTGAGTTATCTTCCCTTTTTGGTTTTCCTTGTCTGGCCATTTTCTCACAAAGTGTACATGGGATTGGCTTCAAACTTGGAGTATAGATTGTTGGTGATGAGGTGGAGTGCAGTGTACAAGAACCATAACTCCAGCTCACTTGCATTTGAATAATCTCCCTTTGTCATTTTTGTTTGGCCGGGGCATAACTCAAAAGGTATTGGAGGTATCAACATGAAACTTCATAGATAAATAGAAGTGCAATGCCCAAGAACCATAATTCATTTTTGCATAGTTTTGGAATTATTGCCCTTTTTAATTTTTCATAATTATGTTAACTTAGTCCGGGGCATAAAGTAACATGTTCCCATATATCAATACCTTACTGAAAAAGCGGCATATGGTGGGGTGGTATTTGCACCAGTACAGTGGCAGTTCCAGTTTTCACAGACTGCAAATTTTTTTTTGCACAAATGATCAAGGTAACATCAAGTTATTAGCTACCATGACTGTGAACATTGCCTTGTTACTGGCGCAGATGTGTCTGTGACACATTTCTTGTTTAACTATGAACATGAACATTTTAGCAAGTAATGGTACATGTATGCATATCATGTCCACTTTATTTTACTAACTGTACAGTAAGATTTCCTGTATGTTTTTAATGTTGTTGTTTTGATAATATCACTGTTGTTGTTGTATAGGGAATGCCCAGGTTGCAGCTGCAGGGTGCCTGGCCCTTGCTACCATCATCCTAAGACAACCAGCACTCTGCTCAGTTGTCATAGAAAACAATGGACACCACATTATCCTACAAGCCATGAAGATCCATCCAAATGATGAAAATGTTCAGGTTGGTTACTGTACTTTATACTTGATGAATTGTGTGTATACTGTTCATGTACTAGAGAGATCAGTCTTTGTAACTAGGCACACTGGTTGTAAACTACATAAAGTAAAATGAGCTTATTTGGTCTGCCTGTGTCTGCATCTTGCATTGTCCATCAGCAGTTTCTTTCAGGTAACATTACACTATACAGATATAAAATTGGTGAAATTTGCTGAAAACCCTCCTGGTAAAAATTACTTGATTCCATTTCCTTTGCTTTTTCGGTCGCAATCTCTGACTAAAAATGAAAGTTGTCAAATTCATTATGCACATGTTGATATTTTGTCCAAATGTGGTGGGGGATGTTGTCCCTGGAATAACATTTTGTCAGATTTATTTCTTGGAATGTTTTTGACTTCAGGAGCAAATTCAATCAACATACCGCTTCAGGCATGCAAAAATTAATTGATTTGCAGTATATCTAAATATTCTTTGTATGCCAAGCCCCCATACATCCCCTCAAATCACAAATACCCAGTGATGAGTTTATGTGACCATTAACTGTCTGTCAAACAACATTTCTTCTACATGTAATAACAACCTAATGGTAGGTGACTAAACATGGCTCTTAAAGAAATTTTTCTCAGTTCAGCACTGTAACTCAGTCATAGCCCTTTAGTTGTAAGAAATCATTTTTTGCGCTGCATTAAAATTTAATTCATCCTGTTTTAGTGTCTGTGTACTGGTGCCTTGTACTAATATCTTTTTTATACCCCTACTAGAAAACAACAAATAGAAAGATCTTAAATCTTTTTTTACCCCCACTAGAAAACAACAAATAGGGAGATCTTTGATCTTTTTTTATACCTCCACTAGAAAACAACAAATAGAGAGATCTTTGATCTGTTTTATACCCGTACTTGAAAACAACAAATAGAGAGATCTTTGATTTTTTTTTTTACTCCCACTAGAAAACAACAAATAGGGAGATCTTTGATCTTTTTTATAAACCTCCACTAGAAAACAACAAATAGAGAGATCTTTGATCTGTTTTATACCCCTACTAGAAAGCAAAAAATAGAGAGATCAAAGTTTTATACCCCTACTAGAAAACAACAAATAGAGAGATCTTTGATCTTTTTTATACCCCTACTAGAAAACAACAAATAGAGAGATCTTTGATCTGTTTTATATCCCTACTAGAAAACAAAATAGAGAGATCTTTGATCTTTTTTATACCCCTACTAGAAAACAACAAATAGAGAGGTCTTTGATCTTTTTTATACCCCTTCTAGAAAACAACAAATAGAGAGATCTTTGATCTGTTTTATACCCCTACTAGAAAACAACAAATAGAGAGATCTTTGATCTGTTTTATATCCCTACTAGAAAACAAAATAGAGAGATCTTTGATCTGTTTTATACCCATACTAGAAAACAACAAATAGAGAGATCTTTGATCTGTTTTATACCCCTACTAGAAAACAACAAATAGAGAGATCTTTGATCTTTTTTATACCCCTTCTAGAAAACAACAAATAGAGAGATCTTTGATCTGTTTTATACCCCTACTAAAAAAACAACAAATAGAGAGATCTTTGATCTTTTTTTTTTACTCCCACTAGAAAACAACAAATAGCGAGATCTTTAATCTTATTTTTACCCCCATGAGAAAACAACAAATAGAGAGATCTTTGATCGTTTTAGCTCACCTGTCACGTAGTGACAGAGTGAGCTTTTCTGATCACCTTTTGTCCGTCGTCCGTCTGTCCGTCCACAATTAGTTTGTTAACACTGTAGTGGTCACATTTTTGCCTCAATTGTCATGAAACTTGGTCAGGATGTTTGTCTCATTAATATCTCGGACGAGTTCGAACATTGGTTATCAGGGTTGGAAAACTAGGTCACAGAGCCCAAATATAGAAAAACCTTGTTAACACTCTAGAGGCTACTTTTTCAGTCCAAATATCCTGGAAATGTGTCAGAAAGATTCTATCGATGATTTGTAGCTCAAGTTCAAATATGGGTCATCAGGGTTCAAAAACTAGGTCACAGAGCCCAAAAATAGAAAAATGTTGTTAACACTCTAGAGGTTACATTTTCAGCTCAAATAATCTGGAAATTTGTTAGAAAAATTTCTTTGACAATTTCTAGATTAAGTTCAAATATGGGTCATCTGGGGTCAAAAACTAGGTCACAGAGCCCAAATATTGAAAAAACCTTGTAAACAACTCTAGAGGTAACATATTTAGACAAAATAATCGGGAAATTGTCAGGAATGTTGCTTAAATGATTTCTAGCTCAAGTTCGAATATGGGTCATCTGGGTTCAAAAACTAGGTCACAGAGCCCAAAAATAGAAAAATCTTGTAAACACTCTAGAGGTTACATTTTCAGCCCAAATAATCTGGAAATTTGTCAGAAAGGTTGTTTTGACGATTTCTAGGTCAAGTTCAAATATGGGTCATCTGGGGTCAAAAACTAGGTCACAGAGCCCAAATATTGAAAAACCTTGTTAACACTCTAAAGGTAACATTTTTAGACCAAATAATCTGGAAATTTGTCAGGAATGTTGCTTCTATGATTTCTAGCTCAAGTTCGAATATGGGTCATCTGGGTTCAAAAACTAGGTCACAGAGCCCAAAAATAGAAAAAATCTTGTTAACACTCTAGAGGTTACATTTTTAGCTTAAATAATCTGGAAATTTGTCAGAAAGGTTGCCTTAAGGATTTCTAGATCAAATTTGAATATGGGTCATCTGGGGTCACAAACTAGGTCACAGAGCTCAAATATGGAAAAAACTTTGTAAACACTGAAGAGGCTACATTTTCTGTCCAAATGTCCTTGAAATTTGTGAGAAAGATTGTTTTGATGATTTATAGTTCAAGTTTGGATATGGGTTATCTGGGGTCAAAAACTAGGTCACAGAGCCTAAATATCGAAAAACCTTGTTAACAATCTAGAGGCTACTTTTTCAGTCCAAATATCCTTGAAACTTGTCAGAGAGATTGTTTCGATAATTTCTAGCTCAAGTTCGAATATGGGACATCTAGGTAAAAAAAACTACGTCATAGAGCCCAAATATGGAAAAACCTTGTTAACACTCAAAGAGATTGTTTCAATAATTTCTAGGTCAGGTTCGAATATGGGTCATCTAGGGTCAATTAACTTCGTCCGTCGTCCGTCAACAATTTAATTCAAACGACATCTCCTCTGAAACCTTAGGGCCAAATTTGATGGAACTTGCCTGGGATGTTCCCTGCATGAAGCTCTACCAAAGTTGTTCAAAACATTGAATTCCATCAAGAACCATGGTTGCCATGGCAACTTAAAGGAAAATTTTTGAAAATCTTCTTGTCTAGTGGACCTCTCTCAAGTTTGTCCAAATTATGCCCCTGGGGTCAAATTTGGCCCCACCCCGGGGGTCAATTGATTTTACAAAGGCTTATATAGTGAAACTTTAAAAATCTTCTTGTCTGAAACCACAAGGCCCTGAGCCTTAAAATTTGGTATGGGACATTGTCTAGTGAACCTCTACCAAAATTGTTAAAATTATGCCCTGGGGTCAAATTTGGCCCCACCCCGGGGGTCAGCTGATTTAACATAGTGAAACTTTAAAAATCTTCTTGTCTGAAACCACAAGGCCCTGAGCCTTAAGATTTGGTATGTAGCAATGTCGTGTGGACCTCTACCAAGTTTGTTCAAACTAAGCTCCTGGGGTCAAATTTGGTCCCTACCGGGGGGGTCAATAAATTTTACATAGGCTTATATAGTAAAACTTTAAAAATCTTGTTGTCTGAAACCACATGGCCCCGAGATCTAAGATTTGGTATGTAGCATTGTCTTGTGGACCTCTACCAAGTTTGTTCAAATTATGCCTGTGGGGTCAAATTTGGCCTTGCCCCGTGGAACTTTGAAAATCTTCTTGTTTGTATAAAAATATGAGATCTTCAGTTAGGAAATGTACTGTTGCATCAGATGTTTGCTTACGGTAGACCCTCAGGCAAAGTACTGAGGTGAGCGATCCAGGGCCATCATTGCACTCTTGTTTACTATTTAGATTTTGAACAAGGATTTCATTGAAGTTTAAGTTGAAAACTGGTGTTTAGAATGATTATGTCATTGTTTGGGCTGGCTGGCTAGCAGGAGGGTGGTTGGACAACCTCAGACTCAGTGTTTTTAGCTCATATTCCTTCAGTACAACTAACCTTTTGTAACTTGATTTCATTAGAAAGCTTATAGCAAGACCTTGGGTGACTGTATTCAAGGGGTCAGTCACTGTTACAAAGAAGAGATTTTTATGTGTTTCCACACAATATCTGAAGTTCTGCCTGGACTATTAAAACTGCAGATATTGCCCTTTGTTTCTTATGTCACATGCTATAGAAAACACACTGAACTTGTGGCATCCATGTTATATGAACATATCTAGTTGTTATTGTTTTACTTTTAATCTTTCCTGGAAATGAAAATGTAGAGAATAGTTACAATTCTAGCAAACATCTGATAATTTCTTTTTCTAATATGATAAAAATGCCATTTTTCTTCCACTCCGACTTCCTTTTTAGACTCACCTGAGCACGTAGTGCTCAAGTGAGCTTTTAGGATCGGTGGTTGTCCGTCGTCCGTCCGTCGTCCACTATTCATTCAAACGACATCTCCTCAGAAGCCACTTGGCCAAATTTAATGAAACTTGCCTGGGATGTTCCTTGCATGCAGCTCTACCAAGATTGTTCAAATGGTTCTGGTCCATTTTTAGCTCGACTTTTTTTGAAAAAAAAATTGAGTTATTGTCATAGTCATGGTGTCATTGCCGTCCGAAAACTTTAACATTGATCATAATTTTTTTATTCCTTGATGGATTATCTTCATACTTGGACACAACAACTCTTTGGACAAGACCTTCAAGATGACCAGACTAAACTTGACCTTGACTCTTAAATGACCTTCATATTCAAGGTCAAAATATTGAATTTTTCTAAAATTGGCCATAACTTGATTATTAGTAGGTGGTTCCTCTTAATTCTTGGAACAACAACCCTTTGGAGAAGACATTCAAGCTGACAAGACTAAACTTGACCTTGACTTAAAATGACCTTCATATTCAAGGTCAAAATATTGAATTTTGCTAAAATTGGCCATAACTTAATTATTAATAGGTGGATTCTCTTTATGCTTGGACACAACAATCCTTTGGACAAGACCTTCAAGCTGACTAGACTAAACTTGACTTTGACTCATAAATGACCTTCACCTTCAAGGTCAAATTATTGAATTTTGCTAAAATTGACCATAACATTAGTATTTATGGTTGGATTTGATTTATACTTGGACAAAACAACACTTATGACAAAACCGACATGTTGAATAACTCAGATTTGACCATGACCTTAAAATTACCTTGACCGTCAAGGTCAGATGATTGAATTTTGCTTAAATTGTCATAACTTTCTCATTTATTTATAGATTTAATTCAAACTTGGACTAAACAACAGTTGTGACAAATCCGACATTATGATTATTTCAAGTTTGAACTTGACCTTTAATTGACCTTGACAGTCAAGGTCAAATCATTGAATTTTGTTAAAACTGGCCATAATTATGTAATTTATGGTTGGATTTGAATCAGACTTAGACAAAATAACACTTTTTCATTTCGATTTCAAAAATGTCATCGCATGACCTATATTTTTGACCTACTGACCTACTTTCTGGTTTTGAGCTACAGCAATGAAATTTGGACTGTGTGCACAGTTTTTTATTTCGATTTCAAAAATGTCATGGCATGACCTATATTTTTGACCTACTGACCCACTTTTTGTTTTTGGAGCTATGGCAATATAATTTGGACCTTGTATACAGTTTTTTCTTCCAATTTCAAAAACGTCATAGCATGACCTATATTTTTGACCTACTGACCTACTTTTTTGTTTTTTAGCTACAGCAATGAAATTTGGACTGTGTGCACAGTTTTTTATTTCAATTTCAGAAATGTCATGGCATGACCTATATTTTTGACCTACTGACCTACTTTTTGTTTTTGGAGCTATGGCAATGAAATTTGGACCATGTACACAGTTTTTTGTTCCTATTTCAAAAATGTTATAGCATGACCTATATTTTTGACCTACTGACCTAATTTTTTGTTTTTTAGCTACAGCAATAAAATTTGGATTGTGTGCACAGTTTTTCTTTCCGATTTCAAAAACGTCATAGCATGACCTATTTTCTTGACCTACTGATCTACTTTTTGTTTTTGGAGCTATGGCAATGAAATTTGGACCATGTACAGTTTTTTCTTCCAATTTCAAAAACGTCATAGCATGACCTTTTTTTTGACCTACTGACCTACTTTTTTGTTTTTTAGCTACAGCAATGAAATTTGGACCATATGCACAGTTTTTCATTCGGATTTCAAAAATGTCATCGCATGACCTATATTTTGACCTACTGACCTCCTTTTTGTTTTTGAAGCTATGGCAATGAAATTGCATTGGTCCATTTCTTATGCATCATTACATTCTTAAAAATTTCTTTCATCTTTGAACCCAGGTTAGTGCTTTAGGGCCATTGGCCCTCTAGTTTATTAATACTTGGACAAAACAAGGCTTATGACAAAACCTACATGTTAAATTATTCAAGTATGACCTTAACCTTTAAATGACCTTTACAGTCAAATTTCTAATTATTGCATTTTGCTAAAATAGCCAAACTTCTGGTTTTATGGACAGATTTGATCTATACAGGGACAAAACAACACTGAGAATAAAAGAAACGTGTTAAACAATTCAAGCATTACCTTGACCTTTAAATGCTCTTGACATTACTTAACTTGGCTATATCTTTGTTGTTAATGGATGTAGTGTCTTCATGCTTGGACATAACTACTTTTTAGACAATACCTCCAGAGAAGGTTAAACTGAACTTGACCTAGACCTTTAAGGTCAAATTTCTGAATGTTGCTAAAATTGGCCATAACTTTATAATTATATTTCCAAATGATGTTTCATTTGAAATCCCTTCACCACAATGTGCTTCCTCTGATGTGTTTGCCTTTGGAAATAGAAAAAGTCGAGCCTGGCCCCCGCTTGCGGTGGCTCTTGTTTTGCTGGGTCACTGGAGCTAAAAACAGATTTTTAAAGTTGGATCTTTAAAAATCTTCTTCTCTGAAACCGCAAGG
Organism: Cyclina sinensis; assembly: GCA_012932295.1. Classification (NCBI taxonomy): domain Eukaryota; kingdom Metazoa; phylum Mollusca; class Bivalvia; order Venerida; family Veneridae; genus Cyclina; species Cyclina sinensis. Next base: position 27,487,233 of record JAAONU010000017.1, read on the forward strand.
CCTGGAGCTTAGATATTTTGGTATGAAGCATTATCTAGTGGACTTCTACCAAGTTTGTTCAAATGATGATCCTGGGGTTAAAACTGATCCCACCCCAGGGGACAGTTGATTTTACAAAGAGTTATATAGGGAAAACTTAAAAATCTTCTTGTCAGAAATAAAAAGGCCTAGAGTTAAGATATTTAGTGTGCGGCATTGTCTTGTAGACCTCAACCAAGTTGGTTCAAATCATGGCCTCAGGGTCAAAAATGGCCCCGCCCCAGGGGTAACTTGTTTTACATAGAGTTTTATAGGAAAAACTTTAAAAATCTTCTTGTCAAAAACCGTAAAGCATAGAGCTTAGATATTTTGTATGTAGCATTTTCTAGTGGACCTCTATTAAGTTTGTTCAAATTAGAAAAACCTTGTTAATGCTCTAGAGGTTACATTTTCAGTCCAAATATCTTAAATTTGTCAGAAAGGTTGTTTCAATGATTTCTAGCTCAAATACTAAATCTTTTATCAAAAACTAGGTCGCAGAGCCCAAATATGGAAAAAACCTTGTTAACACTCTAGAGTTAAGATTTTAATTCAAAATAACCTGAAAATTTGTCAGAAAGGTTGCTTCTATGATTTCTAGCTCAAGTTTGAATATGGGTCATCTGGAGTCAAAAACTAGGTCACAGAGCCCAAATATCGAAAAACTTTGTAAACACTCTAGAGGCTACATTTTCAGTCCAAATGTCCTGGAAATTTGTCAGAAAGGTTGTTTTGATGATTTCTAGCTCATGTTTGGATATTGATCATCTGGGGTCAAAAACTAGGTCACAGAGCCCAAATATCGAAAAACCTTGTTAACACTCTAGAGGCTACATTTTCAGTCCAAATAACCTGGAAATTTGTCAGAAAGATTGTTTCAATAATTTCCAGGTCAAGTTAGAATATTGGTCATCTGGGGTCAATTAACCAGGTCCATAGCAACTTGGTTAAAAGCAGTCATATTCAGGTGAGCAATACAGGGCCATCATGGCCCTCTTGTTATATTTTAGAAACAAGCTTGTATGGCCATAAGGAACTTAGTAGCAAGAATGAGAGATTACTGCTCTCTCTTATTGGAACTTGGTGCCGAAGAGCTTATCAACATTGCTCGTAAAATATCGTCTTGTGAGGACGAAGCCAAAGCTGCACTCAGAGATCTTGGATGTCAGGTGGACCTTAAAGAAAGATGGACAGGGGAAAAAGGCAGTCTACCTCGGACTGCTTATTAGATCTGTATCTTAACATTGAATAAAGCTTGTTTAAAAGACATCTCCGATGGCATTCAGCAGTGGTCATTGAAACATGGAGTGTGTATGTATTGATGATGTATGTGTTCAAATAATCTGGAAAACATAGTTCAAATATTGAAAGAGAATACATCAAGAATATAAATGTATTGATATTGAAAAAAAAAGATTTTATTCTACCAATGTTTGATATGCTTAATAGATTAAAGTTTCCTTTATTTTTTGCTTTTCTGCAATTAGAAAGAAAAGAAAAAGGAATTGCAAATTGAGTTTCATTTGTTTGCTGTGTCACACACAAACATTTTAATGGCATATCTGTTCTGTGATATTACATCTTTATTTTACATACTTTTAGTACTTTTCATGATTTTTTTCATGTACATTTGTTTCTAATGTGCTATAATACAATAAATTCAGAACAGCGACAAAATGACAAAACCTACATTGTTTGTTCTTGTTTTTACTGTTCTGGCCATTCTTAATTCCTTTGTATTGACTTGGTATATAGTTGATAAAGAATTATTACTTTGGCTTCACCCCCATGTCATTTCATTCATATGAGAAAGGATGCTTCGTCATATTTTCTTAGCTTTATAGATAAAGATGAAATGAAAAGCATAAATACCAAATCATAGATTGACCAAGGCAGATGAGGTATTAGGTGTCTGTTGAAATCCATTTGGATTCAACCCTGTGACCTATCCTCAACATAAATACTGTATGTATAAAACAGGAGGACCATGATGAATTTAAATATCTTGAGTAGCTGAAAAAATGTTCCACAGTTATGAACCACATTCTCAAGTTTTTCACGTTTCATGGTTACCACCAACTATCACAATAGGTTAACTAAAAGATGTTCAGATGTTTTTAATGCATCGTATAGTAAGATTTTTAAACAAGTTCTATTTGAAAATAACAAAACTTTGTGGAAATTTGTTCTGTTGAAACACTTAAAATTTAGTCCTTTTCATTAAGAAATTACAAATTAATTCCATCTAAACAATAGGAGCATTTTCCTAATTACAACGGAATGCTTAGAAGTGATAAAAAAGTTGTATGATTTGGTATGATATTTTCAGTTCAGTTTTAGATGGAATTTACTAAATATTGAAAGCGCAATTCAATGTTACAAAGGAATAAGAAAGAGAATGAAACAAGTGGGCCATGATTGCCCTAAATCGCTCACCTGAGTTTCATTGCTCATGTTACAAGTATCGTTATTGGTTGTTATGGGTGTTCGTTGTTTGCAAGTTTGAATAAGTATGCAATAAGTTTGAAGACTCTGGGTGTAATTGTACTCAAATTTTTTAGCAGAAATAGTTTTACTTTACAGGTCCCAGTGAACTTGACCTTTACCTACAGACCCCAAAACAAAAGGGTTCTTCTAATATAATTACCCTATGAAGTTTGAAGGTTCTTGGTTTAATGGTACTCCAGTTACTGAGCAGAAATAGTTTTCACTCTACAGGTCCCTAAGACCTTGACTTTTGACCTACTGACCCAAAAAATGATAGGGTTCTTTTACTGAGTAAAGACAATCATCCTATGAAGTTTGAAGGCTCTGGGTAAAATGGTACTCCAGTTACTGAGCAGAAACAGTTTTCACTCTACAGGTCCCTGTGAACTTAACCTTTGACCTATGGACCCTAAAAACAATAGGGTTCCTCTAATACAATTATCCTATAAAGTTTGAAGGCTCTGGGTGTAATGGTACTACAGTTACTCTGCATAAATACTTTTCACTCTTAAGGTCCCTGTGACCCTGACCTTTGATATACTAGCCCCAAAAACAATATGTTCTTCTATTTAGTAAAAGCAATCATCCTATGAAGTTTGGAGGCTCTGGATGAACTAGTATTCCTGTTATTGAGTGGAAACGGATTTCAATCTAGAGGTCCCTCTGACCTTGATCTTTGACCTACTGACCCAAAACACAAAAGGGTTTATTTCTACTCAATAAGGGCAATAATCCTGTGAAGTTTGAAGGCTTTGGGTCAACTGGTACTCAAGTTATTGAAAGGAAACGAAGTGTGACAGACAGACAGACAAACAGACACCCAAGGACAGGGCAAAAACAATATGTCTCCATTAGAAGGGTGGAGTTGGGAGGAGACAAAACAGTACAAAATTGAAGGTCTACCCCTTGGTATTTCAGAGCAGCAGCTTTTTTTTATTTTTCTCTATATATGTCTTTGTGTAAAGTCAAATGACCCCAAGTGGGACCAGTTTTGACCCCAGGGTCATGATTTGAACAAACTTGGTAAAGGTCCATTAGACAATGCTGCACACCAAATATCTAAACTCTAGGCCTTGTGGTTTCTGACAAGAAGATTTTTAAAGTTTTTCCTATATAGCTCTATATAAAACATGTGACCCCTGAGGCAGGGCATTTTTTGACCCAGAGGCTATGATTTGAACAAACTTGGCAGAGGTTCAATAGACAATGTTGTACACCAAATATCTTAACTCTAGGCCTTGTGATATCTGAAAAGAAGATAACTCTATGTTAAACATGCTACATACAAAATATCTAAGCTCTATGCCTTTTGGTTTCTGATGTGAAGATTTGTTAAACTTTTTCCTATATAACTCTTTCTAAACAAGTGACTCCCGGGGTAGGGCCTATTTTGACCCAGTGGCTATGATTTGAACATACTTAGTAGAGGTCCACTAGACAATGCTACATACCAAATATCTAAACTCTAGGCTTTGCGGTTTCTGATAAGAAGATTTTCAAAGAATTTCCTTTATAACTCTATGTAAAACATGTGACCCCTGGGGCCGGGCCATTTCTGACTTGGTAGAGGTCCACTGGACAATGCTGCACACCAAATATCTAAACTCTAGGCCTTGTGGTTTCTGACAAGAAGATTTTAAAGTTTTCCCTATATAAATCTATGTAAAATCAACTGACCCCTGGGGTGGGATCAGTTTTGACCCCAAGGTCATAATTTGAATAAACTTGGTGGAGGTCCACTAGATGATGCTTCACACCAAATATCTAAGCTCCAGCCCTTGAGGTTTCGGAGAAAAAGATTTTTAAAGATCCAATTTTTTAAATCTTTTTTTAGCTCCAGTGAACCGGAAATGCAATGGACCGGAACCATTTGAACAAACTTGGTAGGGCTTTATGCAAGGAACATTCCAGGCAAAGTTCATTAAATTTGGCCCTTTGGTTTCAGAGGAGATGTCGTTTGAAAGAAAAGTTGACGCCGGACGGACGGACGACGGGCAAAGATTGATCAGAAAAGCTCACCCTGAGCACTTTGTGTTCAGATGAGCTATAAACGCTTAGCGTGGTTTTCTTTGTTTCCCAAACAAATTTTCAAATGCTAAAACAATAATGTTTTCATGTAGAAAGTTTAAAACTATATACATATTCCTACTGATATGTAGTTTCAGAAAGAATCTAAAAAATGCTTCAAATATTCAAATGTTTATCATATTGAAAAGCAAAAATGTTGCGACTTATTATTTTACCGTCTTCATACATTCAGAATAATTTTTCATTATAAACAAAAAAGAAACATTTGTACTCCTAAACAGAATGTGACATTACAAAAAAAGGATCAGACGAATTTTGAATAAATGGAGTTGCAGAAAATAAAAGAAATGAAACATCTGTGACCTTGTGTTTGCTTTTGTCTTATTTTCAATTTCAATTTACAGTAAATGTCATTAATTATTCAATAATGCAACTTTTAACCGTGAATTTAAGATGAATATTTGCCATTTAAAAATTCCTGAATAATAAACATATACATATATATTTATTATTCTGATAAAAGTATGTTAATTTTAGTCACATGTTCGGTTTATTGCCTATTTCATTTCACAATAAATATCGTTAATTATTCAATAACATCACTTTTAACCGTCAACGAAATATAAAGTTTCCCATTTAAACAATCTGTTACAAAGATATGTTAATTTAGTCACATTTGTCGGTCATTTAATGAAATTAAGTGATAATATTTCGATGTCCAATATAAGGTTAGATTGTTGGAGAAAATGGCGGATAGTAGGGCTGGCAACTCATTGATTGGCAGAATGACTGGTCAATCAAATTTCTGTCGTATAATCGTTTTAAATGGGGAAAATTAAGATTGGAAGGCTTTCGTTTTGCACTCTAAATATTTACAGTGGTTTCAGTAGGGTGTTTCTTTATTGCCAGCAATGCTTGTTGTTTTGCATTAAACTCATCGAATATTGTCCATTCAATGTATATAATATGTGACTGAAAAATAAACATCTAAAAGAAAGCTGATGGACACTAGCTAATTTCTGTTCATATAAAATCCCAAATCCAAAGTGAACATTTATGGTAAAAATACTTACCTCTTTAGGTTTTAATTAATTTTTAAGTTACCAAGAAATTTGCACATGCTTTCATTACCATCTGTTTCAAGAAATTTGAATGATCTGAAATGTTCAAAGTGGTCTTTTTAACGGGTCGTTAAGCAATATTTATGTAAGATACAGGTGTTCTATATTTTTATCATGTCAGAGTGCATTTTTTATTTTATGCCTACCAATGAAATATAGGGAAATATCAGTGAGATAAAAGTGATAATACACTGTTTTGAATCAGTGAAATTACCATTTTGATAATACACTGTTTGTGCCCGAACTACTTTTTTACCTGATTCAGCCAAGAACCACACTGCTCCAATGATTGCAGGAAATAGTGAATCTGGTCCTGCACCAAGAGGATTTTTCATGAACAGTCACTTTCATGGAAATGTTACTTTCAATTTCAATTCCTCTAAAACTGCAACCCAGCAACTATCTCAACAGGTCATCAATTCCAGTCCAAAAGCTGGCATGCTTGATGAAACTTCAGGAATTTCCCCACCACGTAAATGTAAGAGAATCCGCTGTATTTCAGACAGTGACAGCGAGTGAAATTTATTTACCTTGTTAAATCCAGTTATAATATTGAATTCCTAGCTGTGAACAATGATGAAATTCGCCATAAATTATTTAAAATGTCTGATTTGTTTACATAACTCACACGGACAATATCCAATATGGCCGACTTTCAATTCAATTGATTGAATATTGAGTATTAATCCGCTTTTATAATTAAAGTATGTATGGCAAAAATTCAATAAATATTGATAAACTGTGTAGACAAAAATAAATGTTATTTGATGAAAGTGTATTCAGTTTATTTCAGCAGAAGTAAAGTTATCATATGTATTGGAGAGTGTCTGCACTTATTTTGTGCGCAGTAACCAAAGTACGCATTAACTGATTTGGGGCTCACCATGGGGAATTTATTGAAGGCCCTGATTAAAAATGTCATAAAAAAACATTTTTGACGTGTTGGCATAAAACAAAAAGAAAATTTGTTTGTTTTTTAGTGGAAGATGGGAATTTATTTCATCTCGTGTACACCATATGTTGATATTTTCACTCGTGGCTGCGCCTGCGCCACTCGTGAAAATATCACATATGGTGTTCACTCGATGAAATAAATTCTCATCTTCCACAAAAACAAACAAATATCCTCTATATAATCTCTAGAGTTGCACAAGTCACGTTGACAGGAAGATTTAACATGTTAGCCATGGAAAGCATGCACTTGATGGTTTTCATGATGGGGGGTATGGTCGGTGTATTATGGTTGAACATGGGGAATAGAAATGTTGGAAGGCATTTGTTTGTAGCCGATATGTGCCAGGCTTTTGGTATGGCGGAGTAAGGGGCTATCCATTACCAGGTTGTTGAAGCTGTTCGTGTGGACCACAAAGTTATCTACAGAGCCTCAGCAAGGTTCCAGCAGTTTGGTACACCGGCCAGACGGAGAGAAGGCCACGTCAGTCAGGATCGCATTTTGGTCATAGTTTTACAACAGTCATCCAACTTTGTAGTGATCTCAAAACTTCATGTGGGTCATTGTTTTGATGCAGGCTACATGTCGACCAAGAGAACCTGGTATTCACATCCTGTTAGTCTGGAATCACCACCAAACGTGATACAAGTATGCCATGGACCACGTTATCTAGACCAGGAGGATCAACGTCCCGTCCAGGTGTGGAAACGACCATTGTTATGGAGTCCCAGTGACTATCAGGGGTGGCTTCAGCTGGGATGTATGCACCCCATCTCTGTGTCCTTGACCACTGTGTCTTCACTGCCCTGCCCTACGCTGACAACATTTAGATGTCCATTTGAGATTGCATGCAAGAACACTAGGCGATGTGTTCATTTTGATGGACGAAAGCACCTGTCCAAATGTTGCCCAGTCCTGAATCGAGCGTCTGGAACATTATATGGGACATGAGAAGACATTGCAATATGGCTGTTATAAAGAGTTATGGCTCACATACCCGATTTTAGCCAATTCCTAATTGTTCTGGCAAGGACATTTTCTGGCCAATTCGATAAAATGTCTGATTTCTCGAAACCATCTAAATTGCACTGTATTCATAAACTAGAGCTGAAATCAACTTTAAAAAGCAATTAAATCCTTACTTCCATCACAAAATCTTGAAAAAAAGTAATGAATAAAAAAGACAATACAATTTAAACAACGAAATTTTCAATTAGGAAGAAGAATGTCTCTGGTGCTAAGCAAATGTATTTACATTTTACAGTTAAAAAGAAAGCACCCTTGCAACATATGAATTCTTATCAAGAATTTTAAAAGTTGTTCTGTATGCAATAAATTTTTTTTTTCAATATTTATCCTAAATATTGAAAGCACAAAGTATAACATTATTTATCCTAAATATTGAAAGCACAAAGTGTAACAATATTTATTGAAAGCACAAAGTGTAACAATATTTATCCTAAATATTGAAAGCACAAAGTGTAACATTATTTATCATAAATATTGAAAGCACAAGGTGTAACAATATTTATCCTAAATATTGAAGGCACAAAGTGTAACAATAATTATCCTAAATATTGAAAGCACCAAGTGTAATAAATGCAAGCTTGAATCGTAAGTATTAGTTCAGGAACAAAGTGCGTCAAGCATTTTCATTGACTTGTCTGTCTGACAGTCCGGTCAGAATAGTGTAACTCGGCTTATTTAAGTTGATGAGTTTTAGGATATTATCAAATCTGTTTTCCTTCTGTTTATTGAAAAAATATAACATAAAGAAACATTGATATACACGTGCAATGACATTGTTTTTAACTTAGTGATCATATTTTTGCATCGATTGTCCTCTGTCAGTCATGCTTCAAACATTCAGATAATTACGTATAATATATCCTGTCAAACTTTTTTAAAGATGAATATTAAAATTACTGCACATTTCTTTTGATATCAGAACACAGTGCTGAATTTAGAGGCACATATTTTATACTGTCAGTTTTCTGTCTTTTTCTTCCTTTCTGTGTCATTTTTAGAGTCTCTAATGGCTCTAATAATTTAATCCTTAAAATAAAACTTTAAACATTAAATCAATCAGTTGGAAGGGTAACAAATGAATGAACAAAAAAAGTAAGAAAGGATGTTCGAATGTAAGAACGAACAAAGAAATAAATGAATTAATTTTATACCATAGGCGGTTATATGCTAATGTTAAATGTTATAATTCTTCCAGTTGATTTCAACCGAATACTTTTAGGAAGACACTGTTGAGACACTTAATAATAACAAAAAGAAAATAATTGTAATAGCTAGTTTATAAAGGCAGGTAAGCTTTACCTTCATCAGCACTTGTACATTGTTTTTCTTGTGATAGTTTCTTGTCATAAAATTCTTCTTTTGCAGAAACTGGTTATAGACCCACCTGGAAAGTTAATACATAGTTTTATTGAAACTTATTGACCAGATGAACATGGGGAATCAATTTGTTGTTGCAACATTCCTCAAATAAAATAAACATGTAAAGTTTTATTCAATATACAAATTTGATATATATGTAATCCTATATTCCAACTTGATATACACTGTACTATCTTAAAAATATACCAATGTATATTGCACAATCCTATATACCAACTTGATATATATTGTACAATCTTATATTCCAACTTGATATATATTGTACAATCCTATACATATACCACCTTGATATATATTATACTATCCTATAAATATACCTACTTGATATATTTTGTACAGTCCTATATTCCAACTTGATATGTATTGTACAGCCCTATATACCAACTTGATATTTATTGTACTGTCCTATATTCCAACTTGATATATATTGTACAATCCTTATACCAATTTGATATATATTGTACAATCCTATATTCCAACTGGATATATGTTGTACAATCCTACATACCATCTTATACAATTATTGACTAGTGTGCCATTGAATATGATGTGATATTCACCGGCCAAATGATATATTGACCGACATTCCAACTTGATATATATTGTACAATCCTAAATTCCAACTTGATATATATTGTACAATCCTATATACTAACTTGATATACATTGTACTATCTTATAAATATACCAACTTTATATATATTGTACAATCCTATATACCAACTTAATATACATTGTACTATCCTATAAATTTACCAACTTGATATATACTGTACAATCCAATAAATATACCACCTTGATATATATTGTACTATCCTATAAATATACCAACTTGATACATATTGTACAATCCTATATACCAATTTGATCTATACTATTCTGTTCAAAACATAATTGACCGACGACACGAGAAAAGGGGCACTCGAACAAAAAAAATTGAAACTGACTTTTTAACTAATTTTGAACAAATGATATCCCAGGATTATTGTCTGAAAATCAGCTTCCTGCATAGGATACATAGGATATCCTATTATGTTGAAGAGAAGCATGACGTGCAAAATTGATATTCCTTGAAATAACGTCACACACCCAAATCTGACGTCAGATTCTGTTCACATTCCGGCTGGCAGTAAAACAATATGATATATTTTATATATTTGAATTTTAGCTATTGTATTGTAAAATTCTATGCCTTTTCAATATATCCCACATTTTTACAACACTAAAAACGTTATAATTCAACGTTGCATTTTGTTCAGGTAATAGCATTTTCACATAAGTAAAAACTGTCCCTAAAAACTGTTGCCATGGTAACAACAATCAAGAAATTTTATACAAGCAAGCAAATGAAGAAAAAATGACTATGTGACTTAAAAGTTTTCATTCTGTACTCTTAGAAGGCGTCGGATTGACCGGAACACTATGAAACAATGCAAAAGCTAACGAAGGTCTTTACAATCTTACACAACTGTCAAAATATCTGTGTAGTTTTTCTAGAATAGACAGTTAATAATTGACAAAACAAAAACAAAACAAAAAAAGAAGCAGAGATCCAATTAAGATCTACATAATTCTATAAAGATTTATTTTCTGTTTGTTTCCTTTTTATTTAGTTCTGTTTTCAGCTCATGTCCAGTGTCCATCGTCTGTCCTTCCTTCCATCAGCAATTACATTCAAAAGACATCTCCTCTGAAACGACTAAGCCTCTTTCAATCTACATTTACCAGAATTTTCTTGCATAGCCCCTTTCGTATTTGTGAAATTTATTGAGTTCAATGCTGAAAATTGGTTACTAAGCCAAGCAAAAAAAAACTAAAACAAAAACTAAGGTTTTTTCTCAGCAATCCCTCCACCAATTTGAAAAAAAAATGTAGCACAAGCGTTCCTTGGGTGATCCACTATTTAATTTATGTAATGTATGTCGTTCCGTGAATATCATGGTTATGTCTTTATGGGAAAATTTATAAATCTCCTTTGATACTGCTAGTCTCATTAGAAAACAATCTGGCACAAATGTACCTTTGGTAACCCATTATACAAATTGTGAAAATTATTTTGTTCCGTGAAAAAAAAAAAACATTGTCGCAAGGTTCAGGGCTGAAGGTATTATTAGACTATTTCCTTATGTCTATATGAGAAACCTTTAAAATCTCCTCCTCAGAAACTCCTACTTTTTTTGAAAACTGAAAATAATTTGACACAAATATACTTTAAGTGACCACTGAGATCCGTAAAAAAACATGGCCGCCTATTTTGTGTATTTGTCTATGTGAAAAAAGCACACACACACACACGCGTGCAAGCATACAGAGTGGCCCGACTTCAAAAATTTCTCCTTGAAATACAAACTGATCAATGTGACGTGCGATCCGTGACACAACATTATCAACAGTGGTCAGATAGTCTGGATTAATTTAGATAAAAAGAAGCACTTCACAACCTAAATGGTCACGTGACAAGATGGTGCGTTCTATCAGTCGACCGATGACTGAAAAATTGCAACTTTTGATTAAGCGTTTCTAAGTAAATATTCTTTCAATTTTCGTAAAAGTTTCAAAACTTAACAATAAATGCACAAGCTTTATTATGGTGTCCGTTGAACTTTTGACTTTCGCTTCCCCTTTTCGTAAATGCCGGGAACAAGGCAACAGTGGTCAAATTGCACATTTTTATTATTGGTCTGATTTTTTATTTGAAAAACTTAATTTTCTTGTTCAAACAACATATCGTCACCTTGAAAGTCGCCATTTTGTCTAAAGAATCAACTGATTTAAAAGTATACTTTTCAACGGAACATGTACATGGGAACTATAGATATTTATTTTAGTGGGATCAAGCTATTAATTTAAGTTGCAAATTGCAGGAACAAGAAAATATGTTTTGGGAACAGGATACACCCTTTTTTTCTGCGATCTGTTTGATAAAATATTTCAATTTCAATTTAATCAGCGTTGTTCATTGTCACATGTCCATATATGTCTGTGTATTTTACAAAATTGTGATGTAGCCTAATATGTATCATTAAATGTTACAAAAAATAAAATGAAAGAAAATGTTGAAAAACATATGACAAATAATTATTTATTATAATGTACTTCGTTCTGTTTTGTTCATATTTGATGTAGGAATACAATAAACGTGTTCATTTGGCAAAATAAAATATCGTATTTGCATATATATGTTCATGACCTGCATATGTTGTATGTTGGTAAAAATAGTTTAAGCATACTTGTAGCATTTAAAAAGGTTCATTTTTTATCAGTTTATCATATACTTTCTGATTGTGAATGACATATCGAACCTTACATAACAGCTATTATCTAAAATCGAATGCTTCACGTACAGTAGCACAAAGGTCCAAGGAATATTTTCTTAAAATTTCTGTTGAATGGTTAACCTGAAAATGTATATGCGTAAAAATCATAAGGCGAGGGACAGTTTCCTTCAGAGAAATATATGTATATAATATCTTATTTTTTTGCCATAAGAACATGTTTTGTCAAAAACGTTTATTGAAAAACAAACGACTTAGCTATATATATATAGGCCTTTCCTTTCACTCTCTTCGCATTGATCTCCCCTTCATTCTTCGGTAAAACTATACTGAAAGGGAAGTAACCGCTGCATGGAGTTGGATCTCGGTAAGCTTTTTATTATAACAAGGAGCATCGTGCACCGTAGCCGAGCAAAAATCTTTAATTATGTATATTTTCCAAGGATGATAAGTTAAACTTATTTTCAAGATCAGGTGATAATGTGCTCGCGTGTGTGCTTTTTTTAGGTTCTTAAAAATATGTACATTGGAAGAGTACAAATAACAAGGACAGCGTCTGGGCACAGGACCTTAATTGAAATTCTGTCAATAATAGCAAAAAAAATCCATACCTATATAAAAAGAACTTTTTATATAGGTAAGGATTTTTTTTAAATCGGTCTAAACTGCTATTATTGACAGAATTTCAAGATCCTGTGGTCTGGGCGAAGGTCTTTTCCCAAATATCACTAATACAAGAGTTAGCCCTATAGCCCTGTTACTTTGAATAATAAAGATGATAAAAAAATCCTTCAGATATTTATTCGCTAGATGTATATGTCTTTAAAGCAGGAGATGTTTTCACAGCATTTATGTATATATCAGACCGGTCATCTGAAAAAGCGGTCAACTCATTAATTAACGCTTTTCATTACAAATCCGCAACTGTAGTCGTTAGGAATTTAGCCACTTCCCAACATGGACGACACCTGACGGAAAATATTGTCAAAAATATATTTATTTTAATTTCAGTTGAATGAAGAACATGCGCTGGTTTTATCAGCATGGTTAAATGAATAACTGACAAAGATGTCTGAAAAGTGCATTGACCTGAAAACGGACTTAGACAAGGCGAAGAAAGTGTACAGGTTTGAATCTATCAACTTTCGTTTCGATTGAAACTGATCAGTTTACAGACGTTTCACCCCAAGACTTTTCCTCCCAAGACATTTCACCCTCAGAATGAGAGTAAAAAGTCAAGAATTACTTACACTTTTCACCCCAAATTCTTATTTATTTATATTGTTTCAAAACTATATATCCATGCTAATATGACATTTTAAATAACCAAAATCAAGTAAACGATAATAGATCTACATAGATTATTTTTATATCATAATTTGAAGTCTATAAAGTTATTGAAATAACTGTATTAAATATAAGAAAAATCATTCATGTGTAAATGGTAAATATGTCTTATTTAATTGAAACATATATAAGTTATAAAATATAATGTACATATAACTTGTATTTTGTGAAATTTTATAAACTTGAATCACAACAAATTATTCTTTAGGCAGTGGCTACGGTTACGGAACCGTAATCCTAGCCTCCGAGTCTAGGATTACGGAAGTTCCGTAATCCTAGACAAACCCACTGGAAAAGGCTATGGTTACGGAAGTTTTTTTTTTGTTTTGTTTTTTTTTAAGAATCGTATTTTCAACAGTTAAATATAAAATAGCATGCCAAATTAATTTTTTATTCACTAAATAAACCATTTTACTAAATTTGCGTTATAAAACTGCCATTTTGTACGCCATTTTGATTGCTGTTGTTTCAGTAACGAACTTACATTAAATATCTTTGTCAAATTCACATTGTCACTTGAGCGTTCAGTTGTAGTTGGACAAGTACTAGATAGATAAATAGATAGATAGATAGATAGATAGATAGAAAGACAGACAGACAGACAGACAGACAGACAGACAGATAGATAGATAGATTTTTTTTTTGAAAATAATGTAAATCACTTTTACTTGTCCATCTACATCCAGGCCACACCACAAGGAGGCGCTCAAACCAAAATTTGTATTTTTATTTCTTTTTCTATCGAAATTGTTAGCTCTTGGTCTTTGTTACAGAACTGTTATTTCATTATTTTACTTTGTTCTTTTCCTTTCTTTTTTGTTATTGTTTTGTGACTTTAACATTGATTTTGAATGAACATTAAGAATGGAATTGTTGTTGTTAAAAGACTATTGCATTATAACTTGCACATAGTAATATCTGTTCGTTCTTCATGAAATGTGTTATGTTTTGTTGTCGTTTTTCTTTTAATTGCCATCCATTTTCATTTTTATTTGGATCATTCTCTATCCTTCTTTTTTAAAATCTGACTACAAGTTGTAATCAGTCTTTGTTATTACAAATTCACAAAACATTTTATTTTCAAAAAAAAAAGTTATATTACTTGTCCAACTACAACTGAACGCTCAAGTAACAGTGTGAAGATGACAAAGATATTTAACGTTAGTTCTTTACTGAAACAACAACAATTAAAATGGCGTACAAAATGACAGTTTGATATCGCAATTTTGGTAAAATGGTTTGTTTAATGAAAAAATAAATTGTATGTTTTATGATATTAAACTGTTGAAAATACGCTTCTTTAAAAAACTTCCGTAACCGTAGCCCTTTCCAGTGGGTTTGTCTAGGATTACGGAACTTCCGTAATCCTAGACTCGGAGGCTAGGATTACGGTTCCGTAACCGTAGCCACTGCCTATTCTTTAATTAAGTAAAATCTGAAGTGATTTGAAAAAAAGTTTTTCATAAAGATAAAGCATTAATTCATATTAGTTCTCATATTTATAGAAATTAAGTGGAATCTTACTGAGCTTTTTCAAATTTAATTGTAATTCTAACATGATCTAAATATAGCCTATAAATAAACTCAGGTTATCCTGCAGTATACCATGAACGTGCGCTTGTTGTTTTGACTGTTCCATGAACTGCCGTCACCCCACATATAAAATTTTTATGAATGAAAGTCATGTGATGTTTGTAAATACTACCGTAGGAATCGTAGTATTACCAGCGTACAACAACAACAAAGATCGGCTGCAAAATGGCACAAAAAGCCAATTTACTTAGAATGGGCACAATTTTAGTTCGAAATAAAAAAAGAAATTATCAACTGATGAAAAGTGTGTTGTTTATTTGTTCATTTATTGGATAGATCAACTTATTATGTGGAAGCCAACTCTAATATATCGAAGGAGGAAATTTTAACGGCCAAACCCAGGGGCGTACCGTGCAAGTGTTTATACGATCGTAAGAAGTAGTTAACACTTATTTCACAATGTGGTTTATTGTTTGGTCATGTTAGAATCGAAATAATAAGTGTCCAGTTGTGGTTTATCATAGAAAAACCCACATTTTTCGTTCTTAGGCGAATTTTTGTTCTTATGTGAAACAATATATCACGAAGGCTGTAGGCCTTCGTGATATGTTCCTATGCATAAAAACTCAAAACGTGGGTTATTCTACGATAAACTATGCCTGGATACTTATTATTTCTTAATTGATTTATTACTTTAATAAAAAAAGCCAGCAATGTTTAACATACAGATTTTAAGAAGTTCAGTTACAGAAAAACTGGAACACTAATAATGAATTGTACAAATTGGACATTGTAAGTGTTTGTTTCTATTTCAGGTATTAGACGAGAGAATAAATGACAAGATAAGTTTGAAATCATAACTTGGTCATGTATATTCAAATTTCGTTCTTTCAGTAGATCAAAGAGGTCAACTTTGCCGAAAAAATTCTGTCTCAGTGATAAATATTACACACCAGACATCTTGCTGAGATCAATTATCCAATCGGTATCCTCCCACAATTGAGGCTGTCGTTTCTTGTTAGCGTATCAGAGCATCACTTTGCTCTAACTTCAGCAGTCTTGAATGAATTCAATTTGTAGCACTTTTACAACTTTAACAAGGGATATGGTACCCCACTTACTTCATGAATAAAGAAAAATGATGCAGTCATGAAAGAAAATCTATTTAATATTGTCTTCATACTGTACTGATTTATTCTGAGTTTATTTTGTTTTGTTTCTTACATAAATTGAACTGTTACTCTTTTGCACTAACGTAAGGTCAAACAGTTAAAGCATTGAGAAATTTTGGATTTAATGTGATGGGGCAAAATCAGGCATTAAATGAAAACAATGGTTGAATTTTTTTCTTTGGTCCAGTAATCTTGTGTGAGTTCCAGTAATAATCAGCATTTCACAGGACCTCTTGTCCAATAATATTTGCAAATGTATATGCTGAGGAAAGACTAAGGGCAACAGACTTTTTAGCTCACCTGAGCTGGCTCAGGGTGAGCTTTTAGGATCGATGAATGTCCGTCATCTGTCGTCCGTCGTCCGTTCACATTTAGTTCGTTAACACTCTACTGGTCATATTTTTGCTCCAATTGTCACGAAACTTGGTCAGGATGTTTTTCCCAGTTATTACTCGGACGAGTTCGAATATGGGTCATATAGGATCAAAAACTAGGTCAAGGAGCCCAAAAATAGAAAAATCTTGTTAACACTCTAGAGGTAATGTTTTTAGCCCAAATAATCTGGAAATTTGTCACATAGGTTGCTTCTATGATTTCTAGCTCAAGTTCAAATATGGGTCATCTGGGGTCAAAAACTAGGTCACAGAGCCCAAAAATAGAACATTCTTGTTAACACTCTAGAGGCTACATTTTCAGCCCAAATAATCTGGAAATTTGTCAGAAAGGTTGTTTCCATGATTTCTAGCTCAAGTTCGAATATGGGTCATCTGGGGTCAAAAACTAGGTCACAGAGCCCAAATATGGAGAAACCTTGTTAACACTTAAGAGGTAACATTTTCAGCCCATATATCCTTGTAATATGTCAGAAAGGTTATTTGGATTATTTCTAGCCCAGGTTCGAATATGGGTCATCTGGGGTCAAAAACTAGGTCACTGAGACGAAATATGGAAAAACCTTTTTATCACTCTAGAGGTAACATTTTTAGCCAAAATATCCTGGAAATATGTCAGAAAGGTTGTTTTGATGATTTCTAGCTCAAGTTTAAATATGGGTCATGTGGGGTCAAAAACTAGGTCACACAGCCCAAATATGGTAAAACCTTGTTAACACTCTAGAGGCTACATTTTTAGCCCAAATTTCCTGAAAAACTGTCAGAAAGCTTGTTAAGATGATTTTTAGCTCAAGTTGGAATATGGGTCATGTGGGGTCCAAAACTAGGTCACACAGCCTGTATATGGAAAAACCTTGTTAACACTCTAGAGGTAACATTTTCAGCCCAAATATCCTGGAAATATGTCAGATAGGTTGTTTCGATGATTTCTAGGTCAAGTTCGAATATGGGTCATCTGGGGTCAAAAACTAGGTCACACAGCCTGAATATGGAAAAATCTTGTTAACACTCTAGAGGTAACATTTTCAGCCCAAATATCCTCGAAATATGTCAGAAAGGTTGTATCAATGATTTCTAGCCCAATTTCGAATATGGGTCATCTGGGGTCAAAAACTAGGTCACAGAGCTTAAATTTGGAAAAACCTTGTTTACACTCTACAGGTAACATTTTCAGCCCAAATATTCTGGAAATATGTCAGAAAGGTTATTTTGATGGTTTCTAGGTCAAGTTCGATTATGGGTCATCTGGGGTAAAAAACTAGGTCACAGAGCCCAAAAATAGAAATATCTTGTTAAGGCTCTAGAGACTACTGTTTTAGTCCAAATATCCTGGCAGTTTGTCAGAAAGCTTGTTTGGTTGTTCACATTATTAGATTAGGTTAAAGGTCACGAAGGCTAAAAATAGATTTATCTACTGTACCTCATAAAGCCTTCATTTATAGACCAATATCTTTGATATTCAGTATATAGGTTCCTTGCATGGACCTCTACCCATGTGTAGGGTTTGAGGTCACTGGGTCGAGGTCAAGGTCACCATAGCTTATAATAGATATTTCTACTTTCTGTCATAGAGCCTTTATTTATTGACTGATATTTTACATATTTGGTTTGAAGGCACTTAGATATTTTCAATTAAAAAATGAAATACTGCTTAACAGCAAACCTACAGCCAAAGTACTCAGGTGAGCGATCCAGGGCCATCATGGCCCTCTTGTTTATAATCTAATCAAGTACTAAATCATCAGTAAATATGTAAGGTATACATCCATGAATGTACAAACAACAAAGGAATATTTAACATATAAGGTACAGTCTAAAATGAAATGATAAAAATAACACTATCCATTTCTCTTTGAAACAGTCTTTCTCCCTAACTTAGGTCAAGGAAGAAGTCACTTCTCCCTATAATTTGACCCCAGGATGAGCCCTGAATATTATGTATAATTATTAACATAAAAATCTGAGAAAACATAAAGCCTAACCATCAGAGTTGATATAACATTTTAGGGGTGAAATGTCTTGTATAGTGAAAATCTTGGGAGGAAAGTCTTGGGAGGAAATATCTTTGGAGTGAAATGTATTGGTAAGGAAAAGTTTTGATGTGAAACATCTGGAAATCATCTGATCCAGAGTCGTTCTCTTTTTTTATGATTTCTAACATTTGTAGCTTGTAACATGTCTGTTGTTTGCATCTGTAGGTCCCTTCTGCTGAGTGTAACTATTAAGTTTTTTTAATTGTTTCTAAATGCTTAACTTCTATTGTACCCATTTTACTAATTTGTTGTCTTGTCTTAGTCATAATATAAAGTTGGTTCAAGGCCATTCAGAGCTTGTGTTGTACTGTTTTATTTCTTGCTGATACAAAATATTACTTATGGTATTGTATTGTATTGTATTAAGTTCTGTTAAAGCAATATTTTGTGACATTGTGTAAGATTAATCATCAACCTTTTCATACCAAATCTGTAAAACATTATGTAGCATTTATACTTCTGGTTGAGACTTAAAAAGATGTCGGTTAAGTAAGGAGAAGGTCCACGCCGCAGCTAAAAATATTTCATTGAATGCATAAATATCGGGTAAAAATCGTGGCTCAACCAGAACTTGAACCCAGGGCCTTGCGCTTACAAGGCAGACTCTCTACCAACCAAGCTACGAAACCACATGGTTCTGCCTTACCGATTTATCACCTATAAACCTGTACCTGGCTACATATATCCCCTCCAAATTTAGAATTTGTCCCGAATTCTCAGAGTCATAGAGAATAATTTGAATACATTCTCAAGGTGCCGAAGCAGTAGCCATAATATAAGTAATTACATAAGTTATTTTCATTTGGCACCAACTTTAACAGGTGGTGAAAATCGTGGCTCAAACAGGACTCGAACGAAAGATCTTCTGCTTACAGGGCAGGCACTCTACCAACCAGGCTTCCAAGCCACATGGTTCTGCCTTAGCAATTATCACATATAAAACTGTACCTGGCTACACATCAGTAGTCAAACTTATTTGACACGATCATAGGAAATATTGGAATGATTTTGTGAGGCCTCTATTTCCACTGCATCAAATGTTTGAACGACCATAATAATGGAAGACAGCTGCAGCTGGATTTTAGTTGGAACAGTTATTTTCACACTTTAAGAGAAATCATTTCTCATTCAAAATATACAATTACATGTATCCCCGTGTAGATTGGAAAAGCCTTCATTTTTAGCTCACCTGTCACGTAGTGACAGAGTGAGCTTTTCTGATCACCTTTTGTCTGTCGTCCGTCTGTCCGTCAGGCCGTCCGTTAACAATTGGTTTGTTAACACTCTAGTGGTCACATTTTTGCCTCAATTGTCATGAAACTTAATCAGGATGTTTGTCTCATTAATATCTTGGACGAGTTTGAACATGGGTTATAAGGGTTGGAAAACTAGGTCACAGAGCCCAAATATAGAAAAACCTTGTTAACACTCTAGAGGCTACTTTTTCAGTCCAAATATCCTGGAAATTTGTCAGAAATGTTCTAATGATGATTTCTAGCTCAAGTTCAAATATGGGTCATCTGGGTTCAAAAACTAGGTCACGGAGCCCAAAAATAGAAAAATCTTGTTAACGCTCTAGAGGTTACATTTTCACTCCAAATAATCTTGAAATTTGTCAGAAAGGTTGCTTTGATGATTTCTAGGTCAAGTTCAAATATAGGTCATCTGGGGTCAAAAACTAGGTCACAGAGCCCAAATATTGAATAACCTTGTTAACACTCTAGAGGTAACATTTTTAGACCAAATAATCTGGAAATCTGTCAGGAAGGTTGCTTCTGTGATTTCTAGCTCAAGTTCAAATACGGGTCATCTTGGTTCAAAAACTAGGTCACAGAGCCCAAAAATAGAAACATCTTGTTAACACTCTAGAGATTACATTTTCAGCCCAAATAATCTGGAAATTTGTCCGAAAGGTTGCTTCAAAGATTTCTAGCACAAGATCAAATATGGGTCATCTGGGTTCAAAAACTAGGTCATAGCCCAAAAATAGAAAAATCTTGTTAACACTCTAGAGGTTACATTTTCAGCCCAAATAATCTGGAAATTTGTCAGAAAAATTGCCTTGAGAATTTCTAGATCAGGTTCGAGTATGGGTCATCTGGGGTCACAAACTAGGTCACAGAGCCCAAATATGGAAAAACCTTGTAAACACTCTAGAGGCTACATTTTAAGTTCAAATGTCCTGGAAATTTGTCAGATAGGTTGTTTTGATGATTTGTAGCTCAAGTTTGGATATGGGTTATCAGGGGTCAAAAACTAGGTCACAGAGCCTAAATATCGAGAAACCTTGTTAACACTCTAGATGCTACTTTTTCAGTCCAAATATCCTGGAAATTTGTCAAAGAGATTGTTTCAATAATTTCTAGGTCAAGTTCAAATATGTTCATCTGGGGTCAATTAACCAGGTCCATAGCAACTTTGTTAAAAGCAGTCATACTCAGGTAAGCGATACAGGGCCATCATGGCCCTCTTGTCTTTATACTTAAACCTAGATGAATTATTTCAACCTACATGTACACAGGTTTTGGATAGTTTTGATTCAGACAAAATCTATTATCCAGTAGTATTGGAAAATGTTTCACTGGTTGAAATCCCACAACACCATTTATTGATATTTCAGTATGAAGTAAAATGTTTTTGTAGAGTTGAGTGTGTACCTTTTTTCAGAGCTGCAGTAGATGCTGTGAGGAAACTTGATGAAGGATTGAAGAAGAAAAGAGCTTACAGAGAAGTGTTTCATCAGGATGCTGTGGGTCTTAGATACAAGTAAACAACCACATAAACTTCTTAGATAAAAAGTGCATGAAATTATCTACCCATTGAATACATTAATATATAATCTTTGTAAAATTTTACCAAGAGAACAAAAGTTAAGTTTGCATTAAAAGAACATCAGTTTATGTATCAACATTCTTGTCTGTAGACCCTAATTCATTGCAATAGTGAACTAGATCAAAATAATTTATGCCTATTTGTATGCAATTTCTTGATGACCATTACCATGGCAACAGATTTTGCAGACAATTCTTTTTTGTGTAAAAATGATGTCACCTGATTAAAATGCAATGTTGAATGATAACATTTATAGTTATGTAAAACGGTTGGATACATTGAAAAGGTATAGAATTATACAATGAAATAGATTTATGTTAAATATTTATCCTTTTCCATAATAATTTACTGCCAACTGGAACTTAGATGGAATCTGACGTCACATTAGGGTATGTGACGTTATTCTAAGGAATATCGGTTTTGTGCGTTACGTTCTTTTTCAAATCGTAATTAATCTGTGCAGGAAGCTGAAACTTTCAGACAGTATTCCTGGGATATCGTTTGTTCAAAATAAGTAAAAAGATCAGTTTCCAAAAATTATGTCTGAGTGTCCCTTTTCTCATGTTGTCGGTCAAATTATGGATATACATGTATCTTATCAACTAGCATTGCTTACTGATTTAATACTTCCCTTATGTCTTCAGGGGCATTAAACAAACAAGTTAGATAACTCTTGACCAAATTTAAGGCAAATTTGAATTGCCTCCTATCAAGGATGATTTCTATTGCTTTTGGGGTCAAGTGTCATGATCACAGTGTTAAGTCATTGTTTTTTATTCAAGTGTGTTACCTATATATTTCACAAGCAGCTTTTAATTAATAAGCTGCGAATAGTTGTGGGCACTATCTCATGGACAGCTCTTGTTGTATTCTTGTAGATTGAGAGAGTATTGTGAGAGATTAATGTTCTATAATCCCCTGTACTATGGAAGAAAAGCTGAAGAGGTTCTTTGGAGGAAAGTGTTCTATGAGATCATACAGATCATCAAGAAAAATAGAAGGGTAAGATAAGCATGTACTTCAATTACCTGTACTTCATCTATCATTCTATGGTTAATAGCCATGTCATAGCAGAAGAGTTTTCTGAAAGAAATGGTAGGTTATAGAACCATTCTTTACCCATATCAGCCTGTCTCTTATAGGTAATCTGCATGCTCTGGACTTTCGAATTACGATAACTACATTATAGAATAAATTGAGGCATACAGTCAGGCCTGGCATAGTCCCAGTTATACTTGATTTCCAGTACGGGCTTTAAATAAAATTTCATTTGTAGATGATTTACTTTGGCTTTTAAGTATATGGAGCACTTTGGTTTCATAGAGGTCTGTATTTTAAGTATTAACAGCAGTAATAAGAAAACACTGAATAATTAGATAAACATTCACAAAAATAAATATCAGCTTTTTTCTCAAAATAGTCTGGAAAGCCTTTGTGTATGAACATAAGATTTTTATCCTAAAGGCATTTATCTGCAAAAAGTCTGCAGTAAAAGCAGACAAGAGTCATATTTACATGTGAGTAGTTCTTTTTGCAGCATGTACGTGTGGGCAGTTCCCTAGAGACAGCATACAGGACACACCTATCATCAGCATGTGGTTACTACTATCATCTGTTGTTCCGGCTACAGCGCGAGTTCAACCTGAAACTGGATACCAAAATCGATTTTCCTCTCCTTCCAGATAACAATCCTGGTAAATTGCTTCACATCGTAGAAAAGTTTTAAGAAGTTTAGGTGATAGAAATTTACTTAAATTACCTGTGCAGAAATGATGAATTAACCAACGAACCTGTCGTTCCATCAGAAGATGTATACTTTTTAATGTCTGTTAATTTTAGATGCCCATTTTAGCTCATGTGAGCACAAAGTGCTCATGGGTGAGCTATTGTGATGTGTGACTGTGTGTCTTCCGTAATAACATTTTCTTTCAGACAACATCTCTTTCTAAACCACTGAGCCAGTTTCAGCTAAGTCTCACAGGAATTTTCTTTAATTCGTCCATTTTCAAATGCCTTGAAATAAAATAGATCCTTTTAGAACTTTAGTTGCCATGTCAACCGAAATCATTATATCATGGTTGATCTGTTTGACATATATGACTGAAGTTTTGCAGTACCCTTGTAACTAAATGGACACTTTATCTTTTTGATTTGTAATTACTGGTGCATTTTTTAAAATAGGACGCTACATCAAGTCAGCCAGACGGAAAGAGGTGACACCTGCTATGCACGAATGGGCTATGAAATCTGTACACAGATGTCTCATTTGTCTGGGAGATATTGGTGAGTATTTAACAGTCCATAATCCATATGTCAAATAATCATGACACTGAATATGAGAGATACTGATAATGAAAACCTGCAAAGGAGAAAATTTCCATATTTGTACTCATGAAGCATGATGATGTTTTTTTTCCATCCTTATAATGGCTCACTCCTTTAAAACTGGTTTAAAAAGACAGAGCTGAAAAAGAGAATTGTAGACCCAGTTTTGCCTGCAACTTAAGAAGTTTGCAGGGTGACATTATATTTGTATTTCTCATTTCCCTTATGGCTATTCCACTAAAACCACCAAAGCAAGGCAGAATGAAAAAAAATCTGTCATGGGGGTGTTTTCATATGAGCGGGAGGAGGGATCTTTTTGTCAAACTTCTAAAGAGGTTGGTCCATTTTGAAAGTGCGTGCCTGGGCTGGATATTTGTTTACTGGAAAAGCCCTTAGGGCTTCTGCTATACAGATATTTAAAGTGGGTCAACAAGGATCAACATAGCAAACTTTGTGGTTAGTGTTCTGCGATTTTCTTTTTCACTTTAAAAAGTTGGAATTTTATTTTAAGTTTGGAAAAATAAGTAAGTGGCTTACCTTATTTTACTTTTAAATGATGAAACTTTTGAAAATGAAGATTTTAGGCTTATTTATAAGTTGAGAAATTCTTAGAGATAAGAAGGTAATGTTATGTTTTACAGCTCGTTACCAACAAGACTTTGACTCTGGCATGAGTGCAGCAGCTGCTGAAAGATTCTACCAGCAGGCTCTGATGCTGTTTCCAGAAATAGGTAGGTTATATTTAGAGTAACAATAATTATCTAGTTGGCTTAAAGAGAACAAATTTTCCATGCAGTGAAACAAAACAACATGTCATGTTAGAAATTGTGGTGTTTTCAGATAAGTTCAGAAATTTTGCTAGCCCTCAGCTTATTTTGCAAAATGTTATTCTAACTTAGCAATAGTAATTTTTAACTTACTCATGAAAATACATTTGCATGTTAATGCAAACTTGAAGTACATGTATGGGTATTGCATACAGAGCCAAGAAAGAAAGACTGCATATACATGTAATTGTATCGTGTATGAAAACAGAAATGTAGACTTTTAGAAGAATCAGTTAGTAAGTTGTGATGCTATAGTATCTTCAGAGTAACTTAAAGGCAAATATGTGTTAAAAAACAGTAGAGTAAAGTTAAAGAACTGTTTATTTCAGGTATGTCTCATAACCAGTTAGGCACACTGGCTTCATCAAGGTACTTCAACTGTGAGGCTGCTTATCATTATATCAGATGGTAGGTGACATTTTGTATGTGTATATATATGTTAAAAGGTAATTTTTTACACCCATCAAAAGATAGGCCTTATTGGAACACCCATGGCAAGCAGGTGGCCAGTCAGCTTGGCACCATTCACAGGCTGTGAGCTCTCTGTGACAAATCTTCACCTGACTTGGTGATAATTTTAGTTGGCATATTATCTTGCCTAATTTCAATAACCAGCTGATTTTCCCCTTATATTGAATCATAGAACATGGTTTTAGGTAAGGTTTGACAGCTGGAATTACATAAAAATCTTGTTTGAAAGTTGTTAGTCATTTGTCATGTTTTTCGCAGTATGACATGTGATGTCCCATTCGAAGGTGCAGAAGGCAATCTACAGAGATTATTTGAGAAGAATCATAAACGTTTTAGTGATCTGAAGAATGACCAGGGCAAGCTGTCGAATGCACCTAAGGAACAGTGGTAATAATACTTTTATTCTGGTGTTTGAAATGACAGCGTAATTGACAGCTGGTTCAAAAAACTAGGGTAGGGAATGAACTATCTGCATAACTGATTACCTGTCATTAATTGTTGCCAGCTTATCTGCTTTAATCATCCTTGTTTACAATTGATTCATTTAATTAAATTTAGATTTAAAAGACCAACTTAGTTTTGCAGTGCACTTTTCTTTATTTTGATGCTTTTTGTTTAGAATTTAGGCAATTTATTGGTGTTGTGAGAATTGCTAACTTAGCAGTATCACATTTGGAACAGCTGTCTTAAAAAGCTTTTCTTTGCATATTGTGTTATGTTATTAGAATATTAAGTAAATTAATTCATAGTGATCTTTAAACCAGATATAAATGAAGAGATGCATATAGTTATGTTTTTATAATGCAGCTACCAGGATTTGAAAGCCTTTTTTGTGAGATTTCTGCAGCTTCTGAAAGTGCTTCATGATGACCCAAAGTAAGTTGTTATTGACAGAGATTCTATTTCTGATGCTTTCTGTACAGAATGACTCTCAGACATGTGTTTAACCCTTAGTCGTTGATTGGAATTAGCCTACAATTTAAAAATGTTCATGTATTAATTCCTGTATTTTAGAAAAGTTTTTCTTGTCAAGACTTTGCCTATACGTGATAGAGTTCACTGGCTATAGCCCAAGAAACAGTGTAGGTTTTTTGTGCATTATAAAGACTTGTTTATATTTTAGTCAGTTTTATTTTCAATAACTAACTGTTTATAACTTGCTGTAATAATGTGTGTTCTGTATCACAGCAGCGATACATCAGAAATCCAGGAATGTTGTCAGACGACTCTACAAAGCTTTAATCACTGCATGTTTTACGAGCCTGTCAGCTATAGCGATGACCTGTCAGAGGAGAACATACACTACATGGAGGACGATATTGTCTTCAAGATTGTTGTCATTTGTATTGCCACTGTGTATATACTGCAGAAAAGAGGTATGCTGTTACTTGTTTTATTTTCAAGGGGTTAATGAGAAAAAGCTTCAAGAGCTGTAAAATAAAGAAGCAAATACGACTATTTTGCATTCACCCCTTGGTGTATTTTTTTTCTTGTGAAATATGATTAGCCAGTTAGGATTTCAGTTTTTTATATCTTTATTTGTTTTTATTCAATAGATACCCATACCTCTTAATTTTGAAGTGTTGAATGAAATCGTTATGTCATTATATAAAGTATGAAAATATATGTCAATTGCTTTGTTAATACTAAATTCCTGTACACACTCTGTGAAAGATATTAAACTTTATACACAAATATATGAGAATGACTAATTATCATACAGTGTTGGAAAATTGGAAGTGTCTCAAAGAGGGTTCTAACTAATTCTCAGGATTAATGGTTGAATAATTGAAGTATGACCATTGAAATACTGTTAAAAATGGTCTATCAAACCAACAGTCTATCCATCCAGTCAGTTGAAGTTTAACATTCTATTCTCAGGTTCTAGAAAAGTGACAGCTGCCATAGCCTTCCTCCTGGCACTCTTCTCCCACATCTTGAATCATGTTGTCATCCGGCTTCAAGGAGCTTTATATGAGAAAGAAAATCCAAATAAAATCCTCCAGTCCAACACCCAGCATTACAGTAAGTATAGTATACTTCAGGGAAGAAAAGTTTGCTAAGCTTCTGAAAAACCATCTCACAGTGAGGATAATAAGATTACAGGAAGAACTTAGTTACACAAAACAGGAAACAAAGTGATGTACTGTTTTGTCAAAGTGACAAAGACGTCATTGAAAAAGTGATGTACTGTTTTGTCAACGTGACAAAGGCGTCATTGAAAATATTGTGCAAATTGCAAAAATATAAGGGACAAATATTTAAACTAAGATAACAGTAAGTTGCATATTCTCCATAATCCAAACATATGCCAAGTTTATGCAAAAAAGATTTGAAAACTTCCAGAAAATCAATGTTTGCAGATGACATGAATGGTGAGGATTCTGAGAGTGACAAGAGTTCCTCTCTGACTGATACACCCTCACTAAAGAATGGACACATCAAACAGGGAAACTACATACCCAAACAGAATGGTGAAGGGGGGAATAAACATCAACAGCCAAAGGTCTGCTCTGATAAACATTTCTTGACTTTCTGTTTGCTCAACTTGTCATGGCAACCTAAGGAACAGTTTTTAAGCTTATTACAATCAGCAGCTAGTGATTAGACATTATGACTTATGTTGTCTGTCAGTTTGTATGTATAATAAATGAGGGAAAGCCAATAATTTTTATATCTCATAAAATTGTATCTTAATCAGCTATTTCAACAGTTAGAATTCATTCTTGCTGTTCTAGGTTAACAAAAGGTTTAGCTATTGTTATTTCTTTATGAATAGAAACCTGTGAA
Source organism: Cyclina sinensis (assembly GCA_012932295.1). Taxonomy (NCBI): domain Eukaryota; kingdom Metazoa; phylum Mollusca; class Bivalvia; order Venerida; family Veneridae; genus Cyclina; species Cyclina sinensis. The sequence goes on from JAAONU010000017.1 coordinate 27,515,245, forward strand.
ATCCAGTGTACGCAACATTCGCCGACGACGTCCACGGTCAAGCAAAGCAGTCGTAAGTGATGATTCTGACCTGTCAGATATATCAGATCTTAGTGAAGGTATGGTTTGTAATTGCATAAAATTAGTAAATAATTAACTTTAGTATTGATAGTAATGATTGGATTTCACTGTGGTTATATTTTCATGTGGCACTTTTCTTTGGAGGGGAAATCTTCAGCCCAAAACTAGTTTTAAGCTCAAAGCTTTGGCTTATTGTTGTGGAGCTCAAAAGAGCTGTTGTGGCTGTTGATTTGGACACTACTTCAGTATGTTTATTAATGAAATAACTTTACATCTACTTATTGGCTTTTACCTGACTGTACCTCAAACTGTAACTGGATTGATATAACTGTATACAGAGTTGTAGCATGGGTAAAACACTTCTTACAAATTTTCAAATGTTTTTGGTGTTTTGCTAAGCGAAAGCATAGGTTTTGTTGTCCCTGTGTACAAAACAAACATATTAACAAATGTAATTGCTAGTAATTGTACTTGCATGTGGATACAGCATAGTAAGTGTTACATGATGAAAGAAGCATGTAAGTAAATTGTATAATAGCTGCTAGAATGCCTCAAACTAATGGTTGTTCAAAATTTTGTTTCGACATGGTTCAGTTTTGATGGGTTTTTTTTTGGTTTTTTTTCGCAGGTGGGGAGGACCTGAAAGATGACTTGTCTGATGAATCAGAGGATGAGCAACTTGGTTTCTATGACGATTCTGACTCTGATATGTCGGACTCCCTCATGAAGAGCCAGGAACTAGACCCGGGCTTTGCCACCAACCCTGATGCCGATGGTTCTAATAATGTCATAGAGTCTGCTACAAATAAACAACAAAACACTGACTTTCTCTCCTCAGTGTTTCCTGGCTCAGACCAAAGTAAAATATGGTCCGATATTTCAAGGACAGACAGTTTAGCAACATTTTCTTCAGAACTATTTTCTTCATCTGTGCCATTTCTTGGTGGAAGCTTTAAACTGTCGCAGCAGAATGAAAGTGTTGATAGCGACATAATTCAGGGCAAGAAGCAAGTGTCTGTACCTCCAGGGTTTGCGTCTACATCAGAAGCCAAACATGTTGAAGAGATATCACAGAAACTGGCAAACTTTGTTATTGAGACAGATACAGAAACATCCATTACAGCTACAGAGGCTGGTATGAAATGCAATTTTTTTCATTTAATAAATTACATGAATGTTATACAGTTATACCATATAAAGAAATTTAGGATAACAAACAGTGCAGTTGCAGAAAAAAGCCATTTGCAAAAGTCATTTGGAGAATTCTCTCTTTGATAGTCTCCTAATGTGTGATGTTTTGTATTTTTGGTTTTCAATAACAGACATCTAACTTTTTTTTGACTGTTTGCCTTTTTGTTTGTAGGTCTGTTGACTCATTTACAAATATTTTTTCTAAATTCTTAAAAGATTCTTTATCTGATTTTCTCCAAAATTTTACTGGATTTTAGACATTGTGTGCCCATGTTGTAAGTAAGATTTGATGTTTATTGACTTACAGGATTTCTTTTGTTTTCAGAATTCTCTGAAATGTCAGATGATGAAGATGGTGCTGGTGATGTCAGTAGTAGTGAGGAAAATGACAAAATCAGGTAACCAGTCTGTCATGCCAGAAACTCAGTGCACAGTCTACTTTCACTTTGCTATATATGTGTAACATTGAGATTAATGAGAATTCAGGAGCTGATCAGTGGTCCAGTGGTAACGCACTGGGCTGATAACCCAGGGATCGCGAGATTGATCCCCGACTCCTCCTTAACATTACTAATTGTCTGTCAGATGATATGTTAAACTGAGGTCCCATGTATCAGTGCTGTACACTGAACACATGCAAAAGAAGCAGGGGTGTCTCTGGAATGGGATGTCTGTATCTTGCACTTTCCCCCACAACATAAAATAACTGATCTCTGCGGGGGGCATGGGTCATAAGGGGAACTGGTGTTAATGATAAATAAACTCAAATAGATAGAGATACAATTTAGTTTCATAGATATTAGTTGACCCTGTGTTGCCATTGGAATGGAATGGGAAATCTGTGTATCAGGCATGTCATTTCTCTCTAAATAAGCAGTTACTACATTATGAAAATAACTGTACAAAACAGGATTGTTAATGACCATCTTGCTGAAAACAAAATGAACTATCAAATATTCTGCTGAGTAAACCACAGTAAAAGAACTACATCTCTAGTTTTAAAAGCTTGTGACCTAGAACTTTGTCTGTGAAGGGAACAGTTTCAGTATGCATATATTGTAATCAGTGTATTTGTATACTTGTTTATTCATTTAGGTCATCTGAGGAGGAGAAAGAGGCAGTCCACCAGCAAAATGTGGTCAGTGTGATCCAGGGGGAGGGGCTTCTGTCAGTCATCAAGGTGATGTGTGATTGGATGGTGTGTAATTCTTCTGTCATCATGACATGTGCTCAGGTAAATGATACATGTGATCAACTGGATGTAATACAAATTATTTCCTGTTAAATTCATTAATAACATTGACATGTTAAGAATTTTAATGTGTTACATAGTGGGGGTTAAGTCAGAATCTGTTTTACTTAATGAACATTTTATTAGTTAAATTACTTAGATGTACATATATAATCTCAGGGACTAGTAATGCTTACTTGCTAAGGTTAGGGCTATGCTTGTATTCATGTGTTTACGTTGTTATAATACCTGCATGTGTTCAGGTAAGTGTTATTTTTATGTACATGTATTCAGGTACAAGTAATTCTTGAAGTATTTGTGGTTAGGTAAGAATTTTTGGTTTTTGCCTGAACCTAAAACCAAAACACTTTTTTATATCATATTTTATTCTCTTAGAGTACAAGGTGCTTACTGTTAACTTTAGAATTTCATTTACAAGTTTTTTTAGGTGTAAATCATCTTCATTGTTGTGAACAGTAATATGATCTCATGATCATGAGCTGAGATCTTTTTTCTTTAAATAAAGGCAGAAATTAGTGTATGGTTGAAAAGTATAGTTCGTTCCTGTCTGTCGGTTTGTTTCAGAGTTCTCAGTCAGTATGGTGTAGACTTTCTGTATTGCTGAATTTCTTACCCCTCGAATCAACTTTTCTCACCCATGGTATGTAAGATTCTGCCTTTTTAGAACTATATTTGTTATAGAGATTTGATGGAACTTTGATGTAGGTTACCAACCCAGTAGCTTTTCTTTTTCTTTTCCAATGGAAAAAAATACTGAAGTTTTTAATGTGACTTGATTCAGTACCTTGATTGTATTAGACCTGCTGTGGATGGATTTTCAAACATTTTTAATTTTGAAAGCATGGATCTTAAGATTTCATTGAAATCGTTCATATAAATCATATTCAGTGTCCATCATTTTCTCAGCCTGTTAAGTGTAGGTTAAAATTTTGAACGGGAAACTAATGAAAATTCTGAATAGTTCATATGTACATATATCTCATCTGCTTTATTGTTGTTAATGTGTAAATCAAGTCTTAACGGCTTCTTATTACCAGGTGTTTCAGTACTTGGAGGTTATTTGTTAAATATAGTCATGAGACTTTGAATTTAAACCTGGCAAGTGAAATACTTGTATCATGCAGATCAGTGTTGGCAAGAAGAGTTACAATCAGTCTTGAAAGAGTCAAAGTCAAGTGATTGGAAACAGAAAATCCCTCTACGTGAAGATACCAACCTGACAAAGTTCCCCCCACTGAAACTGGTACATGATAATCTTGACAAGAAACTATCAGTACGACTCACAGAACTGCAAGAGGTATCTAATGGTCATACTTTGATGTATATCGCAGCTTGAAAAAAAAAGAATTTATTTGGTTCTGTGTCAGTCTACCAGTATATGGTATCCTTTAGAAATATTCTTCTCTGTTCTATTTTCAAAACTCACTATTTTTTTTTATCTGTTTGCAAAGACACTAAATTTGGCTAAAAATGTTGAAAAGGGATCAGTTTTACATTTATAGCTCATACAATTGAACATTCTCTATATCAAGTAAATTTTGAAGATTTGTAAATAACCAATGACCATCTCCATGTATTCATATCTAAGGCCTCCTCCAAGGGGATGCAAAGTCTTAGGTTTTAGACCAACAGAATTTTAAGGAGTTGTAGGATTTGATAAATCTTTCAGAGTTTCCTGCGCACATGCTGCCTTAGACAGTTTGGATATTTCCTATCTGGCCTCGATGGGTTACAGTTCAGTTACAATGAAGAGAAGAAGCTTTTCATTGGTCCAGCTCAACCAATCAGCACAGAAGAAACAGAAGAAGTTGCAATGGAGAAAATGGTACAACACTTTTCTAAAGAATACATGAATATTTTTAAGACAGTATGAAAGTATTTCTTATAAACAGTTTGGCTTTCTTTTCTTATATATTAATAATAAAGGTTTTAGTCATACAGTGTACAAACATCTGCAATTCAAATTCTTTGTTTGATTCAGGTGGTCAGGTCTTTTTAAAACTGTAAAGATTGTTCTGTGTTTAATGAAGTTTATTTATGTACTCTGGCTTTTAAGTCTTGTGAGCTGAAGCTGGAAACAGTAACATACTAAAGAAAATCATTAAAAGGGCGAATTATATACAAAGGCAGAAAGAAAATGATTCACAGAAAGTTACCGGTATATAAGAAGGGGTGTTTTGATAAAGAATTTAAGTCTTTCTTTCTCATTTATTACACTGACTGTCTTGGTAAAATTGCTAGAATATTTTGCTTCTTAAAAAACTAAGTAGTACTACTGTTTCCAGCTACACTAGCCAGCTTTGATAGGAAAAAGTTCTTACAGGAAAAGATTTCAAAATGGCATATGTAAATATTACTTTTTGTTATCACAGGCCAACACAGAAAGTCGACGTAACCAGCTTATGAGAGATATGGCTCAGCTTCGGCTACAGGTAAGCTGAACTCTTCCTGAAGGCAGATATTGTTACATTTAAAGTGTTAGACTAGTACAAAAGTCTGCATTGATAAAGAGTTCCCTGTAAATTTCAAAATTTACATCTACCACCACAATAGCTGACTTTTTAATGATTGATCAGCCTTTAAACTTCAGTGTGAAAATAAGCATTACATGTATGTTAATTACAACATAATATCTACAAGAATGTTTTTACCGATTCTTGCTTTTGGTAAAGAGGTAAAGTAATACAAAACGTTAATGTCTTGGTGAACAAGAACTTGTCAACCTCAAATTATGACATACTTTAAGAATTATTACTCCGTGTATTAAAACATTTCAGGCTGAAGTAAGTGAGTTAGAAGGAAGTTTATCTGTGACAGACCATGTGCCTTTCCCTCCATATCTCATCCCAGACACATCCAGCCTTTGTGCAGCACTGCATCAGATCAAGAAGCTCAGTCAGACTAACAGAAGCATTATTGTGATACCCCTAGCTGGTAAGATTGTATGTAGTATAAGCTGGTAAGATTGCATGTAATATCAGCTAGTAGTATTTTCATATATCACCTGGAAAGATTGCATAAAATATCAGCTGGTAAGATTGTATGTAATATCAGCTGGTAAGATTTTCATATATCACCTGGAAAGATTGCATAAAATATCAGCTAGTAAGATTGTAGGTAATATCAGCTGGTAAGATTGTATGTCATATCAGCTAGTAATATTTTCATATATAACCTGGAAAGATTGCATAAAATATCAGCTGGCAAGATTGTATGTAATATCAGCTGGTAAGATTTACGTAATATCAGCTGGTAAGATTGCATAAAATATCAGCTAGTAAGATTGCATATATTGTCAGCTGGTAATAATGCTTGAAATACTAGGTGTTGAGATCGCGTATATATGTAATATCATTTGGTAAGAATGCGTATGCCAGCTGTTTAAGAATCAGTTTGATCATTTTGCCTGTTTTAAATCCCATGGCTTCAATTAGTTGGTAAAACTGTATATCATTTAGCCGAAGGAAAAACTGTACAGTACACATGAAACTTAGACAGCATAAAAATGTAACATTCAATCCTAGTACAGTAGCCTAATCTATAGAGACTGTTTCTGATTTGATTTCATATGCTTTCCTGAGCTGATAAAATTGTATTCTATGAAACAGACTTAGCAAAGCTTTTGTATGTTTACAGTGATAGATAGTCTAGATCAGCAGAAGAAAGAGAGTCATGGTGCTAGAGATGCTATACGCTGGCTCGAGGCAGAGTTCAGGAAAGGGAACAGGTATGCATGTGTTAAATACTTTACCCCTCCCACTACCAACACCATTTTGAAGCTGCTTGAAGCATACAAGTCACAAAATTTTGTTTTTTTGAGTAGGTTCATGACCTGAATTATTCCTGAATCTTATTAAAGATTTTTATGCCCCCACAAAGTGGAGAGCATATAGCGTTGCACTTGTCCGTCCGTCCGTACGTCTGTCCGTACGTCCCGAAATCTTGTGAACGCAACTCCTCTTAAACCGGATGGCAGATTTTGCTTAAACTTCCAGGGATGAACAACCTTAATGTGTAGATGGTAGTAAAGGAAGGAATTTTTGCTGCGACCAAATTTAACAGAATTATGGCCCTTTGTTGATTTTTTCACTATATACCATATAGAAATTTTGTGAACGCAACTCCTCTTAAACCGGATGGCAGATTTTGCTTAAACTTCCAGGGATGAACAACCTTAATGTGTAGATGGAAGTAAAGGAAGGAATTTTTGCTGCGACAAAATTTAACACAATTATGGCCCTTTGTTGATTTTTTCACTATATACCATATAGAAATTTTGTGAACGCAACTCCTCTTAAACCGGATGGCAGATTTTGCTTGAACTTCCAGGGATGAACAGCTTTAATGTGTAGATGGTAGTTAAGGAAGGAATTTTTGCTGTGACCATATTTAACAGAATTATGGCCCTTTGTTGATTTTTTCGCTATATACCATATAAATAATTGAACATACAAATTTTACATTTGTAATTTAATTTAACATGTACATAAGGTTACCTGTAGATCATTTTAGGTATATGTACAGAAAAAATCTTACATACAGGATATACATGCTCTTGTTTATGAGCACTTATGCATAGTGGGGGCATCCGTGTCCTATGGACACAGTTCTAGTTATTTGACATTATTGAGAATAAGCTCAGTCATGCTGGTTGAGTTTAATGTTGATGGAAATTTTTAAAGCAAGATGCAAGCACTGTGCCTCATCCATACCTGGTTGTACCAAAGCTATATCTAATTTCCTGTCCAGACAGATGTTGTCTTAGTTACAGAACATTTGAGACGTTAATGATGATTAAATGCAATTGTGATCAGATTTGATGATCAAGTAAAATTGAGGTCGTAACTGTTTCTTTACATAAGATTGTCAAATTTAATCAAAATACAGTGAAATTGAGAGACAGTTTACTTGATAACTGTAAATATGTTATTTAAAATAGAATAAATGTAAGTGTAATGTAATTAATTACTTTTTGAAAGTATTTAAAATTAATTAGTAATAAATCATGAATCAAAGTAATTGTAACTGAAATGAATTGAAGGATTTTGCTATGTAATTGAAAGCATTTAATTACCTTTTTGAAGTTACTGAACACATCACTGTTGTTTAAAACAATTTGTCTTTCGAGGTCACTTTCTGTTGACTCACACGTTATCAGCATATGGCTAATTTTAGAGTGGATAATTTTTGAGTCATATAGTAGAGTGGTATTCCTGATCCATTGTAGGTATATCCGAGCTCAGAAGAACAGTGAGAAAGTACAGGTGGTCAGTACAAGACATTTGAAGAAGAAGAACAGAGATGCCTGGTATGTTAGTTTTCAGAGGGAAAGGGGATTGAACTTGTGATCCCTGGATTCAAAGTCCTTTGTGATGTTACTGGACATCTAATAACTGTCTCTGTTCGAAAGAAATATATATATTTATATAATTATATCTCTCTCTTGTACTTCTGAGATGTGAAAAGCCAACAATGTTTAGTGTTGTCTTAATAATTGAATATTATGTTTCAGACGTTTTTAGAGGCCTTCAGTAAAAGTTTACAAAGCTTGTCCTCATCATGTTTTGTTTAAATGTTAACAGGTGTGTGTTGGAGATAGTGAACTGTGCTTTGTACCTGTCAAGACAAGGTGGGGACTTTGGAGCTGACACAATGATTGCCGTCCTTACTTCCAGTGGCTTTAACAACATCAAAACTGCAGCTGTAAAACAAGCACTTGCTACCAGTAAACAAGAAGGTATGGGTAGCAGCAGTATAAATTTTCCTTGTTCATTTTCCATTTTCTTGATTAACAGGAACTATATAGCTTCAGTGTCGAAAGCCTGTGTATTAAATATTCATCCATGGATTAACCCTTATCATGCTGAATATCTAAAATGGACTTGTCCGTCTTTCATTTATGACAGATCCATTAATTGCTTATTAATTGCCCATTCAAAATTTACTGGCTGAAAGGCGAATAGTGCAGACCATGATCACACTGCACGGATGTGTAGGCTGATCTTGGTCTGCACTAGTCGCAAAGGCAGAGACAATTGCCTCCAACGGGTTAGGGTTAAAGGAACATACCCTAAAACTATCCAATAGTACACTGTTTATGTATTTTATTGACTCATACCCTGGAATATAATAATATGGGGAAGAACCTGCTAAAACCACCTTTTCATCGATGAAGCTGTATTTTTCCTACATTTTGGTTTTTGAACAGACATGTAATGATCTTTTTTGTAAAGAAATTCATTTGTCAGACAGATTAAGTGGCAAGCTTAGATTGAGTCCTTACTCAGTAGGTTTAACAAAGTTGAACTGACTGGATAATATTAAGCAACTGATTTTGTGTTAGTAAATGTATATTGTTTGTTACCTGTCCTTGTACTAGGAGGTAGTTATCTAAGCTAGTTAGAATAAGTTACAGACTTAAACATGTGTGTTTAAATTGTTCTTTTTTCATATAATGCAGGTGTAAGTGTGGAGAACATCACAGAATTTGTCAACAAGTGGTCTGAGGTTCTTAACAAGAGCTGAGCCAGGAACCAGTATCTGAGATGGGTTATATCTCTACATAGCCGTGACATGCCTACAGTACACTTAACAAGAGAAAGGCCAGGTACCAGGGAGTACCTGCAAAGTTACAACTAGTACATGGCATTTCAAAATGTTGATTCCAAAGATGAATATGAGTGGCTTTTTGATATGTAGATTCAAAAATAAATCACAGGATGTTTGAAACGTTGTCTCAAAAAATATGTCAAAGACTTTTTTAATGTTGATTTTAAAAAAAAGGCCAAAGAATATTCAAAATGTTGACTAAAAATAAGGAATACAGGGCTGAATGTGAAAGTATGCCATCTGATTCTCATTCTATACACTTAAAACACTTTTCTACACCACCATCTGTATTTTGAAATTTGTCAAGTGTTTTTCATGTGCCCTAAACAGGAGTATTATATTCAGCCCTGAAATACAATACACAATATAGCGATAACAAATAGGTGGTGTCATTTCTGTTCAGTAAAATGAAACCCACTTCCTTGTTACATAAGTTAGGTGGTCACATTACTGTACATGTCTTCATTTGTACTTAACTTTACCTGTACTGGTTCTAGCTGCTTGCCTGAATGACACAGGAAAAAGCAAAAGCAAAAACAAAACAACAGATTGTTAAGAGTTACTAATGTATAAATGCAGTGAGTTATAAATATGCATATGCTTGCGTACTAACTTACAGATACAAGGAACACTATGAAAGAACTGTTCTAAGTTTTATGAAGATGTTCTTCTATTGAAAGTTCCAGTAAAGCTTTGCGTCCCAGTTATGTTATGTAAATGCACAAACCTGTAAAGGAAATGTAGCTTTATGTTTGCATAATTCATTCAGAGCAATATAGACTACAATAGGATTGTATGACACTCCTGTTTGAAACTGGCAATGTTTCCAGAAAGGCATATATTTCTTTTCTAAAACAACATGTACATGTAGAGGTAACTTTTGCAAGTTGTTCATTCTTGCTCAGCCTTGATTTAGTGGCTTTTTATGTTTTCATGAGTTATTTTTGGATTGACTTTGGTTAACCCTTACCCTGCTGGAGACAGTTGACTGCCTTTGTGACAGTGCAGACCAAGATCAGCCTGCACCGTGGCATTTGATCATGGTCTACACTTTTCCCAGTCATTCAGAAACTTTCAGTAAGCACCCTTATAAACAATAAATGAAATTGTCCAAATGAAAGATGGACAAGTCCATTAAATATTTAGCATGGTTAAGATTAAGTCAGCTGTACCATATGTTTAAGAACTGGTTGAGTCCACTTGTCAGAAAAAAGACACCAGGAAAGAGGAAATATCTTATATTGTCTGATTTTTTTTTCATTAGCTCACCTGAGCACAAAGTGCTCAGGGTGAGCTTTTCTGATCAGTCTTTGTCCGTCGTCAGTCCGTCCGTCGTCAACTTTTCATTCAAATGACATCTCCTCTGAAACCAAAGGGCCAAATTAAATGAAACTTGCCTGGGATGTTCCTTGCATGAAGCTCTACCAAAGTTGTTCAAAGAATTCAATTCTATCAAGAACTCTGGTTGCTATGGCAACTTAAAGGAAAAACTTTGAAAATCTTCTTGTCTGAAACCACAAGGCCTAGAGCTTAGATATTTGGCATTTAGCACCCTCTAATAGAACTCTACAAAAATTGTTCAAATTATTTCCCTGGGGTCAAAATTGGCCCCGCCCCAGGGGCACTTCATTTTACATAGACTTATATAGGAAATCTTTAAAAATCTTCTTCTCAGAAACCACAATGCCTACAGCTTAGATATTTGGTATGTAGCATTGTCTAGTGGATGCCTACCAAGTTTGTTCAAATTATATCCCCTGGGTCAAAATTGGCCACGCCCCAGGGTTCTCTTAGTTTACATATAGTTATATAGGAAAACCATGAAAAATCATTTTTCTCCAAAACTAACAGGACTAGACCTTAGATATTTAGTGTGGAGTATTGTGTGGAGAACCTTTACCAGTACTATTTAAAAGTTGGCCCTGGGGTCAAAATTGGCCCTGCCCCGGGGTCCCTCAATATGTAAAAAAGGAAATCTTTAAAAATCTTCTTCTCAGAAACCACAATGCCTACAGCTTTGATATTTGGTATGTAGCATTGTCTAGTGGATGTCTACCAAGTTTGTTCAAATTATATCCCCTGGGTCAAAATTGGCCACGCCCCAGGGTTCTCTTGGTTTACATATAGTTATATAGGAAAAACATGAAAAATCATTTTTCTCCAAAACTGATAGGACTAGACCTTAGATATTTAGTGTGGAGTATTGTGTAGAGAATCTTTACCAGTATTGTTTAAATATTGGCCCTGGGGTCAAAATTGGCCCCCGCAATATGTAAAAAAGGAAATCTTTAAAAATCTTCTTCTCAGAAACCACAATGCCTACAGCTTTGATATTTGGTATGTAGCATTGTCTAGTGGATGTCTACCAAGTTTGTTCAAATTATATCCCCTGGGTCAAAATTGGCCACGCCCTAGGGTTCTCTTGGTTTACATATAGTTATATGGGAAAACATGACAAATCATTTTTCTCTAAAACTAATAGGACTAGACCTTAGATACATGTATTTGTTGTGGAGTATTGTGTAGAGAACCTTTACCAGTATTGTTGATATGTTGACCCTGGGGTCAAAATTGGCCCTGCCCCGGGGGCCCTTAATATGTAAAAAAAGAAATCTTTAAAAATCTTCTTCTCAGAAACCACAATGCTTACAGCTTCGATATTTGGTATGTAGCATTGTATAGTGGATGTCTACCAAGTTTGTTCAAATTATGTCCCCTGGGTCAAAATTGGCCACGCCCCAGGGTTCTCTTGGTTTACATATAGTTATATAGGAAAAACATGAAAAATCATTTTTCTCCAAAACTAATAGGACTAGACCTTAGATATTTGGTGTGGAGTATTGTGTAGAGAACCTTTACCAGTATTGTTTATATGTTGGCCCTGGGGTCAAAATTGGCCCCGCCCTGGGGCCCTTAATATGTAAAAAAGGAAATCTTTAAAAATCTTCTCAGAAACCACTAGGCCTAGAATTTTAAAATTTGGCATGAAGCAAGCTTTATGAAGCTTTTTCAAATTATTAGATTAGGTTAAAGGTCATGGAGGCTAAATATAGATTTATCTACTGTACCTCATAAAGCCTTCATTTATAGACCAATATCTTTGATATTCAATATATAGGTTCCTTGCATGGACCTATGGGTAGGGTTTGAGGTCACTGGGTCAAGGTCAAGGTCACCATAGCTTATAATAAATATTTCTACTTTCTGTCATAGAGCCTTTATTTATTGACTGATATTTTACATATCTGGTTTGTAGGCACTTACATATTTTCAATTAAAAAATGAAATACTGCTTAACAACAAACCTACAGCCAAAGTACTCAGGTGAGCGATCCAGGGCCATCATGGCCCTCTTGTTTTTATGATAGTATAAATGCTTTTTAATGCAAATCTTTATTTACAAAGTATAATAGATAGATCTTATTTATAACAATATGAAACCCAATAAAAGCTTGAAAATGTAGTTTGTTTTTGATAATTTCCAGGTCTTTGTAAAAGCAGTGTTAATGACCCATGATAAATTAAACTAATTTATGTCTGAAAACTACACACCAGGATTCTAACTTATTTTTAGTTTTTTTTTTTTTTTTTTTTTTTCAGTTTATGTATGTTTGCCTTCTATCATTAATTTGTATGGTTACCTTTCATGAAAACATCTGCAAAATTCTTCAGTTTTCATAAAATGCTATTTAAGTAATAAAAACTTACTCAAATTTTACATGTTTGTTGTATATTTGTTACCATTGCAATATCTTGGTGCATTGTTAGTAGTTTTCAAGTTCGCATTTCATGTTGGTGAAATAAAAGATTACCAAGTACAAGTTGTCTCCCCTGTACCTTAAAGTTGAGCAGTTTTTACAGAAGTTAAAAAAAATGAAAGTGAAATGCCAGTTCATTTTAATTTCACACAAAATCTCTTATCTTTATGCTGATGCATTATGTAACTTAAAAGCACAATCTTAAATTGATTTCTCTGCATGATGCATTTGAAATGTTCTTTTTTGGTAATTTCATGCAAAGATGAGCCAGCAGTTTTGCTAAACCTTATTAATTAATTAAAATCTTTTCCATGTAAATGGCATGTAATATCTGTAATATCTGTTTATGAGGTCTCGAATCTAGATGTAGTCAGTTGGTTTTGATGCAATTTTAGCAATGTGGTTGTAATTTTGTGAGATAATATCAGATATGCAAACGTATTTAACATCATGTTTTTTTTGGCATTTTGTGATAAACATAAAGATGTTATACATGTCTTGTGGTTTACCACTGCCTTTTAATTTGGAGAGATGCATCCTACAATTTAAACATATTTCTTGGATCAATTTCCCTAGTTTGGGCGGTATCGTATAAATAGTGTTTATCATTAATATGGTGTCACTAACCTAGAAGTAGAGTTTTCTATATATTGTTTGTTAATTTAAAAGTCAGAAAATGTAGCAAAACCTTTTAAATACATGTAGATGTATACTTGACCTTTTAATCATTGAAGCAGTTTCTTTTGGACTCGCATGTCACCATCAGTTAACCCAGTGAATGGGAACTGGTAATGAATGTATGATATCATCAGTTCTATTCCTTGAAGATCTAGTTTCACTTGCAAAGATAAAATCTATTAAAATAACAGGTTCACATGTGTGTTACAATTATTCTTCTAATGAGCTATTTATAACAAACATTGAATATTAGTTATATTTGTAATGAATTTAGACCTGCCTAGTTAGTAAAATTGTCAGCAGATTTATAGATATGGGGTTGTATTAAAATGTTTTAACAATAGGAACGTTCATTAGAAGCATAGCACATACAGTAGGTAAACCCTGTTATTTTTTTACACTTTATCTTTGTAAATGAAACAGTTCCTTATGCAGCAATTTAGGTAAGATAGCTTTCATTGCAATTGAGCTGAAATAAATCAGTATTACAGAAGTTATGTAAAATTATGTATACCTTAGAATTGTGTTTGACCAAATTATTGCACTGTCAAATACAGATTTTTGTGCCTGCCGTGATGAACAGTTATTGTTAAAGCCATTTCATTTATCACATTATTACATGCTGCCAGTACTTTTGGGGGTCTGTAACATAGCAATTACTATTTTGTGCCATTTTTACTTGGTGTGAATATATTTGGCTCACCTGAGAACTAAATACTTCTGAACTTTTGAGATCACCATGTCCTTGAGTTTTGCATTGTCAACTATGACTGTGTTAAACTGCATCTTCACCTGTGCCACTTAATCAGAGTTGATGAAATTTTTTGCACGGATGTTTCTTGCTTGAAGCTCCAATAAAATTGTTCGAAGACTTCCATTCAAATTCTGGTTGCTATAAGAATGAAAACCTTGAAAAATCATGTCTAAAACCATCATGCCCAGAGCTCTGAAATTATATATATCAGTAATGTTATACACATCCATCGGTATATTTTTGCGGTTTTTGCACTCGTTCTGCAGGACGAGTGATCAGAAAATTATACTCGTCCTCCCACCTTTTCCACACGTCATTACAAGCAACTTTTTTTTTTTTTTTTTTTTTTTTTCTGGCAGGGGGTTGGGGTGGGTAATCGGACCAATTGAGCCTGAAACATTTCTCCAAGCCTATTCTTGTCTGAAAGCACAAGATCCAGAGGTCTGATTTTATCCAGATGTTGTACAAAGACAAACTATTTAAAAATCTAGTCAGAAACCATCACATCCAGAGCTCTGAAATTTGGTATAAACATAGCCCTGTTCACCTCAACCAAGATTTTTCAAGTTACGCTCCTTGTGTCATTATTGGTTTTACCTCAAGAGACACATGTTTTACATAGAAAAAAGATAGAAAAATGTTTAAAACTTTTCCTGATTGTAATCACAAGACCAGAATTTGCATGAACATTGTCTTTGGAACCTCTACCAAGATTTTTCATACTTTGCAACTTGTGTCATTCATGGCTCCATCCCAGGGGTCTCATGGTTTACATAGAAATAATAAGATCAGACATTAAACATAAATCCTTTTTAAATCTACTAATGCTGAGCTTGTAAAAGATGTAGGAGTGTCTCTGTATCTTTGATGCTTGCAATATAATATTATTGTACTAACCAACCATGACCTAAAATCAGTACACCACTTCAAGTAGTGTCTGTCAACCAGCACAGATTATAAATAAAATCAAATACAGGAACATTAGAAAGACAGATAAATTAATAGAAAAGGGAGTAGAAGAAAAGATTTTGTTTACAATTTTCTTAATGAAATATGAAGACTCGAAATACAGAAATAGATTCTCACTTTTCTATTTTACACAGCGCTTGGTTCAGATAAGGGTCATAATAAATCAAAGCAGCTATTGGGAGAATCAGATAATGGCAGTAAAAACCTGCAAAAACTAGATAAACTTGACTCATTGTCATAAGGATATTCACACCATTCTGACATATAAACAAAATACTAGTTTGCACTTTATATGTTCAACTATCGTGCTTGCTCTTAAGGACATTATTCTTAAAATCATAATGCCCAGTACTGAATAAATTCTGTATAAAAAGTTTTAACTTAATAGGTTGATTAAAATTTTAATGAAGTAATGTACAAAAGGTATTTCCACATTTTGGTCTATGATTTGAATCCCCATCAGAGCTTGGATGTCCATGTCAGTTACAAGTATCTCATTTAGCTATGCTGTTAGTTGATAAATATGTTAAGGAAGCAAAGGATTTGCACATTTGTGTCCCAGGCTTAATCCAAGCCAGAGCATTAATGTGTGTATGCCATCTGCAAGTGTCTCAGTGCCTACACTGTAAGTATCAGTAATGAAAATTACTTGCACTTGTCTATCTCATTTAACTGTTTATATTACAAATATCTCTTTCATTTACCTGGTTCCAGCACA
This sequence comes from Cyclina sinensis, assembly GCA_012932295.1. NCBI lineage: Eukaryota > Metazoa > Mollusca > Bivalvia > Venerida > Veneridae > Cyclina > Cyclina sinensis. The sequence goes on from JAAONU010000017.1 coordinate 27,531,234, forward strand.
AGTGTCTCTCTCATTTGACTCATTCAAGCACAAGTGTCTCATTTGACTGGTTCAAGCATAAGTCTCTCTTTTCTGACTGGTTCAAGCTTAAGTGTCTATCTTGCTTCACTGGTTCAGGCACAAGTGCTTCTCTTATTTGACTCATTCAAGCATAAGTGTCTTTCTTTTTTGACTGGTTCCAGCACAAGTGTATCTCTCATTTGACTAGTTAAAGCATTAATCTCTCTCATCTGACTGGTACTTGCACAAGTGTCTCTTTCATCTGTCCTGGTTCTAGCATAAGTCTCTCATCTCACTGGTTCTAGTACTATTGTCTCTCTAATCTGACTGGTTTTAGCAGAAGTGTTTTGCATTTGACAGGTACTAGCACAAATGTCTGTCTCATCTACTGATTCTAGCACAAATGTCTCATTTGACTGTTTTAAGCACAGGTGTCTCTTTCATTTGACTTGTTCAAGCTTAATTGCCTCTTTCTTTAATTGGTTCATGCATATGTGTCTCTCTCATTTGACTGGTTCTTGTACAAGTATATCTATCATTTTGACAGATTCTAGTACAAGTGTCTACTTAATTTTACCTGGTTCCAGCATGAGTGTCTCTCTCATTTGGCTCATTCAACCATAAATGTCTCTCATCTGACTGTTTTTTATGCACAAGTGTCTTACTCATTTGACTCATTCAAGCATTAGTGTCTTTCTCTTTAACTGGTTCTAGCACAAGTGTCTGTCTTATCTGACTTGTTCTAGCAAGTGTTTTTTATTTGACTGGTTCTAGCACAAATGTCTCTTTCTTTTGACTGGTTTTAGCACAAGTGTCTCTCTCATCTGACTGCTTCTTACACAAGTATCACTTTCATCTGACTGGCTCTAGCACAAGTGTCTATCTCATTTGACTGATACTAGCACAAGTGTGTCTCTTATCTGACTGGTTTTAGCTCAAGTGTCTCTCTCATTTGACTGGTTCCAGCACAAGTGTGTCTTTCATTTGATTGGTTCCAGCCCAAGTGTTTCTCTTTTCACTGGTTACAGCAGAATTGTCTCTCATTTCACTGGTTACAGCAGAATTGTCTCTCATTTCACTGGTTACAACACGAGTGTATCTCATTTCACTGGTTACAGCACAAGTGCTACTTCTGAGGTGATGTTGGAATTACAAAGTGTATTCTAGGGTTAAGATAGACTTTTATGAATATGAAAAAGCTATGTTATGTTATGTTTCGATGACTCTTTGTACATGTTGCCGCAGCCACCACTATAACAGATTGTGAGCTAGTAAAATACGTATGTATTGTGTTGGGCACATTAGACCCTCTTAGACAGGCATGACATCATTTAAATAATGATTTTTTAAAAATTTCTATTGGCACAGGATTTAGGGCAGTAGTCAAATGAGGAGGCAGGTGGATAAGTTTAGAAACTGAATACTGAAATATTAAGGTAAATATTATAATAAAGCTAAAACAGAATCTGACGTATTTTATTTGCCGTCTCTGATAAAACATGATGAATATACAAAAGAGTGTCACAGTATGTCAACAGAACATGGTAACGTACATGTTAATAACATTAGAAATAAAATAACAGAACAAAAGCAATAGTGTTTCTTTTGTAAAACAATTTAAACACATGTTACTGCTGTAATGATAAATATATATATACTTGTAAAACTCTAACGCTTCACTGAAAGAAAAAAACGACAAATTTAATGCTGGAACTATCTTGGTATTTGATAATAATTTTGTTGTGCAATGTCAGTTTCCATGACAAATAAAGATATATATTTAAATTAATGAGAAAGAATTATGCACTGGCCTTGACTGTAAGAATCAAAACAAGCATGGTAACGTCATGGTTAAACCATTCATATTTTATACTTGTATGAAATAAAGGAATTTATCTTCATGTTTAGCAGTGCATGAATAACTAAGCTCTCCATTCTACTTCAATTTTTTTGCAAGTACTGTTAAGTAGGTGAAAGCAGTAGTTTAATCACCATTTCAGAGAAGTAACATGCATGCTATGGTCTTGCAAGAAATGCCATTAAATGTCATAAACTATCTCCAAGTAGTTACAAGTATGATGATACTGTACAAAAATTATGTAATGAGTAATTTCTCAAGACATGATTTATATGAATACTAAAGAATTTCTAATGCTCTAGCCTGACAAACAATAAAAATTTATGAACATTTGCCAACCTAAAAAAAGGTCATTATGAAACAGTACTCAAAATGTATGTCACACTTAATTTCTTGCCTTAAATATCAGTTGAAGTTTCACAAAATTATAAATACATAACAACCTTTCAAATGTACAGTTTTAACTACAAACTCATATTTCATACAAAAATATCTTAAAAGAATATGTCTTTTTATGATAATTCAACTAACATAAAATATTTGAAAATAGCTAGAAAATAGCTGAAAATTTTCTCAGTACAATATTTACAGCAGTGATAGAATGTTAAAACAAAATGTCTGTCAGGGTGAAAAAATGTTTTTTTTCATGAGGTGGAAAGAAGTGCATGAACTTGTTTTAATGTGTATTAACTTATTACATTGTGTGTTAACATATTGCATTCTGTGCATTACTGGTATATATGAAATAGTCATCGTTTGAAATTAGAGTATGAAATAACAAATTCATACATTTTGTTTGGAGTGTATATGAACTATTTACATTTTATATGAACTGATTTAATTATGTATGACTGACCAAAACTGTTAATGAACTATGAAGACCATGTATAAACTACATGTAGCAAATTTACTTATAATTATATGGATGATTTTATGTACTAGTATAAACATTTTTTAATTGAAAATATGTAAGTGCCTACAAACCAAATATGTAAAATATCAGTCAATAAATAAAGGCTCTATGACAGAAAGTAGAAATATCTATTATAAGCTATGGTGACCTTGACCTTGACCCAGTGACCTCAAACCCTACCCATGGGTAGAGGTCCATGCAAGGAACCTCTATACTGAATATCAAAGATATTGGTCTATAAATGAAGGCTCTATGAGGTACAGTAGATAAATCTACTTTTAGCCTCCGTGACCTTTAACCTAATTCAATAATTTGAAAAAGCTTGGTAAAGCTTGCTTCGTGCAAAATTTTAAAATTCTAGGTCTTGTGGTTTCAGACAAGAAGATTTTTAAAGATTTTCTTCTATATTGTTATTTAAAACTTGTGACCCCTCGGGCGGGGCCAATAGTGACCCTAGGGACATTTTTCTAACAAACTTGGTAGAGGTCCACTAGACAATGCTACACACCAAATATCTAAGCTCTATAACTTACTGTTTCTGACAAGAAGATTTTTTTAGATTTTCTTATATAACTCTATGTAAAACTAGCGGCCCCTGGGGCGGGGCTATTTTTGACTCAGAGGCCAGGATTTGAACAAACTTGGTAGAGGTCCACTAGACAATGCTACACACCAAATATCTAAGCTCTATAACTTACGGTTTCTGATAAGAAGATTTTTTTAAGATTTTCCTATATAACTCTATGTAAAACAAGTGACCCCCGGGGCGGGGCCATTTTTGACCCAGAGGCCAGGATTTGAACAAACTTGGTAGAGGTCCACTAGACAATGCTACATACCAAATATCTTAACTGTAGGCCTTCTTGTTTCTGACAAGAAGATTTTTTAGTTTTTCCTATATAACTGTTAACAAGTGACCCCCGGGGCAGGGCCATTTTTGACCCAGAGGCCAGGATTTGAACAAATTTGGTAGAGGTCCACTAGACAATGCTTCACACCAAATATCTAAGCTCTATAACTTACGGTTTCTGACAAGAAGATTTTTTAAGATTTTCCTATATAACTCTATGTAAAACTACTGGCCCCTGGGGCGGGGTCATTTTTGACCCAGAGGCCAGGATTTGAACAAACTTGGTAGAGGTCCACTAGACAATGCTTCACACCAAATATCTAAGCTCTATAACTTACGGTTTCTGACAAGACATTTTTTTTAGGTTTTCTTATATAACTCTATGTAAAACTAGTGGCCCCTGGGGCGGGGCCATTTTTGACCCAGAGGACAGGATTTGAACAAACTTGGTAGAGGTTCACTAGACAATGCTACACACCAAATATCTAAGCTCTATAACTTACGGTTTCTGACAAGAAGATTTTTTAAGATTTTCCTATATAACTCTATGTAAAACTAGTGGCCCCTGGGGCGGGGTCATTTTTGACCCAGAGGACAGGATTTGAACAAACTTGGTAGAAGTCCACTAGACAATGCTTTACACCAAATATCTAAGCTCTATAACTTACGGTTTCTGACAAGAAGATTTTTTTAGATTTTCTTATATAACTCTATGTAAAACTAGTGGCCCCTGAGGCGGGGCCATTTTTGAACCAGAGGACAGGATTTGAACAAACTTGGTAGAGGTCCACTAGACAATGCTACACACCAAGTATCTAAGCTCTATAACTTACGGTTTCTGATAAGAAGATTTTTTTAAGATTTTCCTATATAACTCTATGTAAAACAAGAGACCCCCGGGGCGGGGCCATTTTTGACCCAGAGGATATGATTTGAACAAACTTGGTAGAGGTCCACTAGACAATGCTACATACCAAATATCTTAACTCTAGGCCTTGTGGTTTCTGACAAGAAGATTTTCAAGTTTTCCCTATATAACTCTATGTAAAATCAACTGACCCCTTGGGTGGGGTCAGTTTTGTCCCCAGGGACATAATTTGAACAAACTTGGTAGAGGTCCACTAGATGATGCTTCATACCAAATATCAAAGCTCCAGGCCTTGTGGTTTCGGAGAAGAAGATTTTTAAAGATCCAACTTGTAAAATCTATTTTTAGCTCCAGTGAACCAGAAATGCAATGGACCAGAACCATTTGAACAATCTTGGTAGAGCTTCATGCAAGGAACATCCCAGGCAAGTTTCATTAAATTTGCCCCATTGGTTTCAGAGGAGATGTCGTTTGAATGAAAAGTTGACGACGGACGGACGGACTGACGGACGATGGACAAAGACCGATCAGAAAAGCTCACCCTGAGCACTTTGTGCTCAGGTGAGCTAAAAACTGAAACCATTAACTTTGAGAACTTATGTATCTATTTTTTTTAATTTTAAATGTTTTTGACATTTATAAACTATGAGCATCACTTATGAGCTTGCCAAACTGTGTATTATGAACTAAACAATCAATATTATAAAAGAATCAGTCTTGCAGTGGTATGAACCAGAATGAAAATTAGTGTTTTCTTTGTTGTTTTTTCCCTCAGCTTCAATATTATGTATTATGTAACAATCTTCATGATATACATTTTTCCAGAATTTCCAAAATCATTCTGAAACTTCTTACTTATCACAAAACAAAGCATATAATTATATGTATTTTCATTTATCTCCTGCAGTTATATGCTTAAGAGCTATAATTCTAGATTGTATGCATTTATCAGGGCAATACAAATATATACAACAGATCAAAATGTTCCGATACCCTGAAAATTGAAATATTCCTCTATAATCTAGTTATAACTCGAAACATTTCCTTTTACAAAAATAGATGCTTGTCTAATTTTGATACCAATATAAACAATTTTAAAATTTGTAATACTGACAAATTTAGTTGTATCTTTGAACGTAATACAAGACATAACCTAGATGAGAGTGTCCTGTGAATACTTTGGTCTCAGTTTAAGAACATATTTACAACAGTTTGGCATACCCCTGCCAGTTTATATATTGTTGGAAAGGTTGTTATCAAAAGGTGAATTTTAAACAAATGACTTTATTTAGAGACATATAAACAAGTGAGTGCAACCTGGGAAACCACTGCAGGTATCATGAAGATTAAATAACAGTTTGCAGCAAGACTACGTGACAGAAGCTTTACAAATGGCCCTGACCCTGAAATCACCTTGACCTTCAAGCTATTAAGCCCAAGAAAATCATGTTAAAATTGCATTCCTTAAGTTTAGGTGTTCTACTGAAAAGATTTTAACCAATTTCTTTCTAAGAAACAAGATGGATATTGTATATATATCTTCATTACAGTCAAAAAATGGGCATTATGTCTTCATAACACAGAAGTTAGGCCACATCATGAAGTTGAGACTATGAGGTGCAAGGTGAAATATTAGTGATTCTGATACCTTTTTCATGTGGGACTTCAAAACTAGAAAGTTGAAAGTGACATGAAATATTATAGGATTTCTGTAAACCTAATCTTAGACCCCTGGTTTAACTGACCTGAAGATGGGCAAAATAAAAAGAATCCTACACAAGATTTCCCTTTTCTCAAGTTTATACATCTTAAAAATACAGCATGTTTTCAAACATTTTGTTACAATAGACAGATTGTAAATTTTAGATCAACCTTTTGCATCAGAAATGTACCAGGGAAAAAAAAACACCTATGTTCAAAATACTAAGTTAACAAAAGATGTAGATTTAAGCAAAAATGTAAATTGTCTCAAGTGTTGCATGTTCATTACATCCCAACTTGTCAGGACTAATATATGTGCTGAGCATTTTGTCACAAAACATGCATACAGAAGATGCAACATAAAAAATCAACAATGCTTTTGTTCATAGGTAGAGTAAAATTTGCACAATCCTCCAATTATGACGTGAAGACTCATCCCAAGGCATAAAAAAAGCCTTATAGGGGAACACCTGAATGTAATATTCTGATGATTATGCAGAAAGATTAAATGAAAATGTCACTCAAAATGCATATTATATTTCCGTCTTGTATAAAACCTGAGCCATTGTTTCACTTTAATGCAATGGGCGAAGCTTAAATATGCAAAATTAACAACAAAAATAAAGTGCATTGGTGAAAATTTCATTGCATTTTCTATGTTGTAATAGCGAGTATTTTAAAGGGCAAATTTTAAGCATTTAAGGTTAATCAGTATCATATGATGTATGTCTAACATTAGGAGTTGACTTACTAGAAAAACCGCTATATTTTTATTCATTCAATTAATCTGTCATTTGCTGGTTTTCCCACTCATGAAATGCATTAAGCAAAACAACATGTCATGATATACAGTACTTCTTACCACCATCAAAATGACAATCTTACCGGAGTGTTTCTGTCATTCTGAATTAGCTCATTCTTGAAACAAGAACTGATTTATACCATCCATCTTTTAACATAAAGACATCTCTAAACACTGCTAAAGAATTAAAACAAAATATGAAGAGCCTGTTTTGAAAAATACACAGTAATACTAAAGCTGTTTCAATTTGATATGCTTAAGAAATAGAAAATATGTGATTCTGTACAGGTTCAAAGTCATTGAATGTTAACCCTTACCCTGCTGGAACCGAAAGTGATTAGCCTTTGCCACCAGTATAGAGCAGGCCAGCCTGCACATCCGTGCAGTCTGTCCAGGCTCTATACTGTTGGTAGCTCCATTTTTGTATTTTGATATTGAAATCCCTTAAACTTTGAATGGACTGTTCCAAATTCAAAGCTGGGCAAATCCATTACAAAATTTCAGCATATTCAGGGTTAAAGAAGGTAGAGACGTATTAGCAGTATGAAGGGAGCACGGGATAGTTACATGTACTCTCAACAACGAGGCATTCACTTTATCCATCTTTTTATTCTGTATGTACAAAGTAAAAAATCTTGAATTTACTATCTAAGTTATCCTAAATCTTTTAACTTGTGTTAAATTATTGAAACATGTGAACATAAGATATTTGACATGGTTTAACTAAATTTTGGTATATACTTATCAATTACACTTAAAAATATTGTACAATATTTTTGGGGGGTTTTGGTACTCAGGTATTAAATTAAATACGTGTCATGTCTGATAATGAATGAATGAGGAAACACATAACAAAAGTCAATAGATAACTATGTCTATTTTTAACTTTTATTTCCTGTAGTTTTGCATTTTAAATTATGCTTAACAATGGTTCAAAACTGAATATGAGCTTAAAAATATTGCTGACATAAGTAATAAAAAAATGAGATTATAAATAGTCTCTCTTCACTTCAAAAAACTGACATAATGTAAAATGTAAAAAAATATACCGATGACCTTTTAAAAATTTACAAAGATATTTCACGTACCAGCCAACTGCTAAACACAAACAAGAGGGCCATGATGGCCCTGGATCGCTCACCTGAGTACTTTGGCTGTAGGTTTGCTGTTAAGCAGTATTTCATTTTTTAATTGAAAATATATAAGTGCCTTCAAACCAAATATGTAAAATATCAATCAATAAATAAAGGCTCTATGACAGAAAGTAGAAATATCTATTATAAGCTATGGTGACCTTGACCTGGACCCAGTGACCTCAAACCCTACACATGGGTAGAGGTCCATGCAAGGAACCTATATACTGAATATCAAAGATATTGGTCTATAAACGAAGGCTTTATGAGGTACAGTAGATAAATCTATTTTTAGCCTCCGTGACCTTTATTCTTATCTAATAATGTGAACAACCAAACAAGCTTTCTGACAAACTGCCAGGATATTTGGACTGAAACAGTAGCCTCTAGAGCCTTAATAAGATATTTCTATTTTTGGGCTCTGTGACCTAGTTTTTTACCCCAGATGACCCATAATCGATCTTGACCTAGAAACCATCAAAATAACCTTTCTGACATAATCGAGAATATTTGGGCTGAAAATGTTACCTGTAGAGTGTAAACAAGGTTTTTCCAAATTTAAGCTCTGTGACCTAGTTTTTGACCCCAGATGACCCATATTCGAAATTGGGCTAGAAATCATTGATACAACCTTTCTGACATATTTCCAGGATATTTGGGCTGAAAATGTTACCTCTAGAGTGTTAACAAGATTTTTCCATATTCAGGCTGTGTGATCTAGTTTTTGACCCCAGATGACCCATATTCGAACTTGACCTAGAAATCATCGAAACAACCTATCTGACATATTTCCAGGATATTTGGGCTGAAAATGTTACCTGTAGAGTGTAAACAAGGTTTTTCCAAATTTAAGCTCTGTGACCTAGTTTTTGACCCCAGATGACCCATATTCGAAATTGGGCAAGAAATCATAGATACAACCTTTCTGACATATTTCCAGGATATTTGGGCTGAAAATGTTACCTCTAGAGTGTTAACAAGATTTTTCCATATTCAGGCTGTGTGATCTAGTTTTTGACCCCAGATGACCCATATTCGAACTTGACCTAGAAATCATCGAAACAACCTATCTGACATTTTTCCAGGATATTTGGGCTGAAAATGTTACCTGTAGAGTGTAAACAAGGTTTTTCCAAATTTAAGCTCTGTGACCTAGTTTTTGACCCCAGATGACCCATATTCGAAATTGGGCTAGAAATCATTGATACAACCTTTCTGACATATTTCCAGGATATTTGGGCTGAAAATGTTACCTCTAGAGTGTTAACAAGGTTTTTCCATATACAGGCTGTGTGACCTAGTTTTGGACCCCACATGACCTATATTCCAACTTGAGCTAAAAATCATCTTAACAAGCTTTCTGACAGTTTTTCAGGAAATTTGGGCTAAAAATGTAGCCTCTAGAGTGTTAACAAGGTTTTACCATATTTGGGCTGTGTGACCTAGTTTTTGACCCCACATGACCCATATTCAAACTTGAGCTAGAAATCATCAAAACAACCTTTCTGACATATTTCCAGGATATTTTGGCTGAAAATGTTACCTTTAGAGTGATAAAAAGGTTTTTCCATATTTCGTCTCAGTGACCTAGTTTTTGACCCCAGATGACCCATATTCGAACCTGGGCTAGAAATAATCCAAATAACCTTTCTGACATATTACAAGGATATATGGGCTGAAAATGTTACCTCTTAAGTGTTAACAAGGTTTTTCCATATTTGGGCTCTGTGACCTAGTTTTTGACCCCAGATGACCCATATTCGAACTTGAGCTAGAAATCATGGAAACAACCTTTCTGACAAATTTCCAGATTATTTGGGCTGAAAATGTAGCCTCTAGAGTGTTAACAAGAATGTTCTATTTTTGGGCTCTGTGACCTAGTTTTTGACCCCAGATGACCCATATTTGAACTTGAGCTAGAAATCATAGAAGCAACCTTTATGACAAATTTCCAGATTATTTGGGCTAAAAACATTACCTCTAGAGTGTTAACAAGATTTTTCTATTTTTGGGCTCCTTGACCTAGTTTTTGATCCCATATGACCCATATTCGAACTCGTCCGAGTAATTACTGGGAAAAACATCCTGACTAAGTTTCGTGTCAATTGGAGCAAAAATGTGACCAGTAGAGTGTTAACGAACTAAATGTGAACGGACGACGGACGACGGACGACAGACGACGGACGACGGACATTCATCGATCCTAATAGCTCACCCTGAGCCAGCTCAGGTGAGCTAAAAAAAAACAAAGTACATTTCTTCTTCAGAGAAATTTCATTTTCTAATGAATTTGAATGTTTTTGAATACTTTATATTTCATGTTCCAAGCAATTTTTTTCTGAAGAAGTAACGGTGGTCGGCAGCATTTTATGATGCCAGGAAATTTCAAAATAATCTGTACCTGGTTGTTTAGATATAACTGCTATATATAAACCTGGGTAATACTGTTTCTTTTAAAAATGATAAGTATTGAAATTATGATTCTGTTTAGGTGCATAATTTAAATAGCAAAGAAAAATTACCTCACTTGCAATTAAAAAACATAAAAATGTGACGATTGAGTGCAATTTCTCAACATGAACAATACTTTCTAAACATATCTCTTGTCATTTTTCTAGTATATATATTTACACAATGATTATATTTTCAAGAAAAATATTCTGTATTTACACTGTACATGTATATTTTATAAAATAAAATATATAGGTGACAGCAACAAAGACACTGAAAAAATTTGAATAATTTTTAATTGCATTCAAAACATTACACTGAATATCTATTGCATCATTCCCTATATAATTAATCATTAAATTAATTTTCTTGCACGACCTATTTCCATTAGAACAAATCAACATTTTCTGACCAAAAAATATATATATTCATTACAAACTAAGTGCAGTTATCATTTGCTTTAGAAGTAACTTTTCCATTTTATGGCATGAACTTGATATTCAGGTGACTCATTGTATTTGTAACTGCAGTTTATTAATTATGTACTCACTGTCAGAAGGTGACACGCATTTAATTAACTGCAGTTAATTTAAGGCAACAAGGAACAAACAGCTACACCAGAGAAAGAATATGATTTTCTATAAGAAAAAAATTTAAGTTTAATACACAAACAGTGTACACTGCTTCATGTATTTAGATTGATGACGTTTTATACAGGTTTAAAATGTCAACTGAAAGGAGAAAAATGAAAAATGAATGTATAAGTCATAATTACATCTTTTTGTCAGTTTTCACACAGTGGGGGCATAAATCAATCACTATTTATATAATAGTCAACCCAGACATTTATGTTACGTTTATGATCAATGGTATTAAACATTTCATGTTCAAACATACGTCCAGTCCATGTGAAACCTCTGAATGGATTACGTACTTGTAAACCCTTGGCATGAAAGCAAAAAGCGAAAAAACCCAAGGGAGTACAGAATCTTACGCAACCATGGTTACAAAGTACAAACAATTTAAATTTTAATTAAACAACCCTTTGTATGCATTGCTTTTGACTTGTTTGTCAGCCATTACCAATGTGTTTAACTTAATCTAACAGTAATATTTACTTAACTTTTTAGCACATAATGTCTGGCTAGGGAATGTCTTGATCCGTTACAACAGAACCTTAGGCTAACACAACAGCATATATTTTTGCAGCAACAATAGAAATATACGAGATCTACACAGGATAAACTTTTCATTCCTTTCCAATAAAACTGTCAATTATCTCGAGTTTAATATCTTCTACTTTTCAAGCTTTGTACTCAGCGATGAAACAAATGTTAGATGAAACAAATGTTACGATATTCTACTTTGCTGACTATGCCAAAAAAATTAATTAGATTTTTTTTTTTTCTTAAACTGATGAATGCGTATGTTTTATAAGGCAAAGCAAAAACTGGCTGCAGGTGTAAGGTATTGCTAGTGCTTGTTCATCTGTCTGTTTGCCTTTCATAAAATTGTTGGGGTGTACATGTATATTGTTACTTGGATTTATAATTTATCAACCATAAACTGCAAGATCAGATTTAGTTTCATTCGGTTTAATTTATTCCTAAACAGTTTTTTACTAGTTTTAGTTTACCAAATAATTCTTTTTTTCTTGTGTGCAAGTCTAACTCAAATCCTGGAAAAGAAAAGGCCAACAATCTCAAATAAATTACACTATCAGGTTGCAAAAGGATTTTTACTAACTGCTCAACATACTGAAAAGTAAAATGAAGGTTTTCAAACTTAAGTGGTGAAAACAAAGCTATAAAATATGAAATATTTAAATAAAATATCAGCATTATATGACAGTATGGTAAAAGTGTGCTTTTTAAATATGCCAAAATTTGGTAATAAAATGACCTGAACATGTCTTTTTCATCATTTATGTCCGTATTTTTCTCTCGACAAAATAATAACCTTTGTAAGAAGGATATTTTAAAGCACTCCAAATATCTACACCTTCATAAAATTCTAAAACAGACTGCACTTAAACATAAAATGGCTTTTTGAACTCTCAATCATATTTTCTAAAAAAAAGTTATATTCTATAAACTTGTAAAACATTTTCTTCACCTAAGTATGGAAATCCTTTTAGCATAAAATTTATCTTGAGATTTTAGTAGAAGCCTCATAAATTAATAAAATATATTCAACAGTTCATAATGATAAAATTATAGGAGTTCTAAAAAAGGAAAAATGCAACCTCTTAATATATGATATTGTGTGTGTCTTTGTGCAAGTAAGGTTTGAAGTTTCACAGTTTCAGTGACTAGACAAAATGACACGGGTTTTGTTTTCTGTTACAGTTTCTCCAAAACAATATTGACAGAAACTGTAATCAAAGGTTTCTGTATCTTCCAACATAAGTGAAATTTCTGATTTCTTTTCTAAGTAAAAGAAACAAATTTCATCTTTGTAACAAAAAAATTCATATATATCCTTGTTGCTAACCAACAACTGCTCAGTACAGAATCTCAGTGTAAAAGAGAACAGTGCAAAAGTAGGATACAAGTCTTCTTTATGTATGTCACAACCAGTGTCATGCTAAGATATTCATCTAGTCTTATTGTATAGAACAAAACATAAGTATTATGTCATTGTATTGAATAAATACTTACATGTGCTCAACTTAACCCTATACAATGTTAATGCCATATGTAATCTCAGAAACAATACGAGTAAAGCGACTGATTACACAACCCTTTATGATCCTCTATAAATACAGCCCCATAACCAGGTGTACCCAAAAACACATTCCATTTAGCTACTACACATTCAGAATCACAGATAATGTTTTAAGGTATTCAAGTGATGCATAACTACTGTAGTTCTTTGCAAGCAACAGCGACAAAGTCATGTACATTTCAAATCTCTTGTCTATTTCCATGACTGAACTTTTTCCATTGATTCACCTAGATACCCAAAGTTGAACAATGTAACCAATTCTTACAATACTGAGTCAATCCAAGATCCACCGCCGGTGTACTCTGATCTGTCATCAATGAAGCCTGAGCTTGTCAAATTGTCCCAGTCACCTTCGAAACGTTTAGAACTGGCTGTTGTTGTTTCAACATCATCCTCAAGATCATCTGGATCTTCAATGTTCAGTTCCCCACGACGTTTAGGGTTGCTGTCTTTTTCATAACTACTGTCACTACCTGTTCGAGTAAGTTCAATCTTATTGATTCCATCTGTCTGATCCTCAGCAATAAATTCCTCTATATCACTGAAAATCATGAGTTCCTGAGACTCGAGAAACTGTGGCAACCCTTTCATATGTGCTATAATATCACGTCCTGAAAAGTCTGAAATCTTGTTGCCTTGGCTACTGTATTTGTTAATTAGATATTTCTGACAGTCTACCATTGGAATGCGGACATCCTGTTTCCATGGTAATGGTTCACTACTCCAGCGTACCAACATTTTCAGTGACAACCCGATGCAGATGTCTTCCAAGACTGAGTCTGATTCGGGTTTGAGTACTAGTTGATGACCTGTACTATTGAGAATAGCGTAGCTTATGTCCACAAAGTCCTTAGATGACCACTTTATCCTTTGTCCAAAAGTCTCTCCACTCTTAATCATGTAGATCTTGTAGTCAAATTTGTCTGAAAATATACATGTAACAGCACTGAATAAGGTTTGTCATTCAGAATGGACAAAAAAAACAATAAATGTCCCATAGTACTTATCAATCCTTACCATGCTAAATTTATAACAAGAGGGCCAAGATGGCCCTATATCGCTCACCTGAGAATCATTGCACAGAAACATCAAAAATCAGGAAGTACGTAAGTTGGTCAAGGCCAAGATCATCCACGGTCAAAGATTTAATCTGGATGCAAAATTATCTAATGTTTCATTGTTGTAGCTGAACAGAAGGTCTTCTAATAGGCCCTGTGACCTATTTTTTTACCCTGGATGACCCATATACTATCCCAACCTAGATCTCATCAAGACAAAAATTCTGACCAAATATTAGGAAAATCCAATGGAAAATACAGCTTCTATCGCATACCCAAGCTTTTTCTAAGATTTGACCCCATGACCTAGTTTTTGATCCTAGATGACCCATATACTATCCCAACCTAGATCTCATCAAGACAAACATTCTGACCAAATATTAGGAAAATCCAATGGAAAATACAGCCTCGATTGCATACACAAGGTTTTTCTAAGATTTGACCCCGTGACCTAGTTGTTGACCCCAGCTAACCCATATACAATCCCAAACTAGATTTCATCAAGACAAATATTCTGACCAAGTTTCATAAAGATCCAATGAAAATACAGCCTCTATCGCATACACAAGGCAAATGTGAACAGACAGACGGCGGACAGACAACGGACATCCAGCGATCACAATAGCTTACCCTGAGCATTCGCTCAGGTGAGCTAAAAAAAATGGATGGATCATCCATCATTCACTTTGGACAGACCCATTTTTTATTTATAGGGGTATTCACTGAAAACTTTCTGACTGAAAAAGCAAACAGTGCAAACAATGATACAACTGCATGGACATTGAAGGCTGGTTTCTGCTAGTCACAAAGGATATAATGTTTTGTGCTAGTCACAAGGCTTATCATGATTATGGTCTGTGATAGTCACTTAGCTATCATAAGATGTGCTTGTTACAAAGCTGATCATGATTATGGTCTGTGCCACTTACTAAGCTGATCATGGTCTGCGTTAGTTACAAAGCTGATCATGATTATGGCCTGTGCTAGACACTAAGCTGATTATGGTCTGTGCTAGTTACTAAGCTTATCATGAGCTGTGTTAGTTACAAAGCTGATCATGATTATGGTCTGTGCTAGTTTCTAAGCTGATCATAGTCTGTGCCAGCTACAAAGCTCATTATGGTTTTTACTATAAGTAACTCAGCTGATTATGGTCTGTGCAAATTACTATGCTTATCATGAGCTGTGCTTGTTACAAAGCTGATCATGATTATGGTCTGTGCTAGACACTAAGCTGATCATGGTCTGTGCCAGCTACAAAGCTCATTATGGTTTTTACTAGTAATTCAGCTGATTATGGTCTGTGCAAGTTACTAAGCTTATCATGAGCTGTGCTTGTTACAAAGCTGATAACGATTATGGTCTGTGCTAGTTACTAAGCTGATCTTGGTCTGTGCCAGTTACTAAGCTGATCATGGTATGTGCTAGTTACAAAGCTTATCATGGCCTGTGCTATTTGCAAAACTGATTATGGTCTGTGCTAGTTACTAGGCTTCTCATGGTCTGTGCTAGTTACTTAGCTGATCATGGTCTGTGCTAGTTACTAAGCTGATCATGGTCTGTATTAGTCACTTAACTTATCATGGTCTGTGCAAGTTACAAAGCTGATCATTGTCTGTGCTATTTACCAAACTGATCATGATCTGTGCTAGTCACAATGCTGATCATGGTATTTGCTAGTAACAAAGCTGATCATAGTCTGTGCATGTCTAACAGGGAAAAGCAACTGCTGACAGCAGTGTTAAGGTTATTTCATTAATTAATGGACTTCAGGTTAAATCAGTATCAGGTATAACCTGATTAATGTTTTGTTCTCCCAATTCATTTAATTCTTCAAGTTTCGAACACCTGTGCTCATAAGATTCATCATGATACTTCCTCATTACAGTGTTACACCTAAAACAAGTTAACTATACTACTTGACAAGGAAACCAAAACTGAAATAGGGACATCACTTTTTGTTATTTATACTTATTTTGGGAAGTTTTTCATATCAGTGACCTGGATTAAACATGTCCTTTCTTTCATTTGCAAAGAAACTGTAAAATCATAAAATGCCCCAGAACCATAAAATGTGAAAAACAAGTCAAATTTGCTTTCCTTGTGACAGGCATTTAAGGCAACCAAAATTTAACTCTTAACCTGTTATCTTAAATAGACTTGTCCATCTTTCAATTTGGACAGATCCATTAATCCTTTATGGGGAATGCTTACCGAAAATTTATTGACTGAATGGACCTGACTGCAGAGATGTGCAGGCTGGTCTTTATCTGCACTGGTTGCAAACGCAAACACAACTGCTGCCAGCAGGGGAAGGGTTAAAAACAAAATGTGGTCCAAAAAATGTTCAAGCCTTTTAAATGGTTATTACCTGAACCAATCCCAACCTCTTGCTAACTGCCTACAGAACAGGGAAGGTTTCTTAACACACAGTGCAAAAGGCATTCTCCTACATAAATATAGCTACACTATCATGCTGGTTAGGGAGAGACCCAGAAATGTTACAAACTTAGTTTCACTGATATGCCATGCTTTACTTGCATAGTAGCAAACCAATGTAGAGAAGCTGTGATCTACTGTAACTGGATAAGATAAACAAATAATCATGCAACACTGAGTTTCAAAAATAATATTCAGATTTTTTTTTTCTTTGTATGATATTTCTTTCCTCTGTAATATCACTATATCTCAATGTGCAAGTTTAAATGACCTTGACCCTAGAAGTTTTAATGACAGTTCAAAAATTCTCTCTACTTCTGCTGTTTGTGTTTGTACTTCTATTTTTGCACAGAATTGCAAAAATTTTGCATACAATAAGGATATTAAGTATTACATATCAAAATCTGATATAGGCTTAAATTACAATTAAAATGACAGAGAAACTTGCAATTCAAACCTGGATGTTCACCTGCAAAATGTTATTAGCCTGTTCAGACAATCCGGAGTGTAAACAAACTGTGGACTGTCAGTCAGTAGTTTACATGTGTAACTAAATAAAAACATTAATGAAACACATAAGATGAACAATTACGCAAGGTGAAAAAAACAAAAAGTCAACATTTAGTGCCGGTCATGCAATGACGAAATTTCAACATCAAAACTGATGGCTTCATGACATTCAACTTATGTAAATATGCTTGTTTATTTCCATATTATGTTTACAATTCCTGATGAAACTGCCATTCTGAAAAGAAAAAAAGTCAAACGACATTTGTCTTGCTGCAGACGGCAGTCATTTTTTCCTTTACAACCACAATTCTGCACATCTGCGCCTTCTATATGAGAATTGAACTTTTCTAAGAAAATGTTGGACTAGCCCTTTTTCAAGAAATTTTACAGGATAAGTGTTAAATTATTTTGGGTATGTATTTAGTACTAGACTACAGAAACTGCTTCATTTCAAATGGAGAATGTCTGACTGAGAGAGGCTAATTAAATCCTGTCAATTAGTGAGAAGTCAAGTTGTTTTGCAAGTCAGTGACTTTCAACTTAGTATAGGACAAAGTCATAAATTTGGAGGTAAATGGGATTTATGTTTATGGATGGGTTCAATCATACTTAAATAGTGCTTATCAGCAAATTACTAACTCAGAATTCAAGCAATGAATTCTCTCTGTAAAACAATGCAGTATTATGACTGATATTAAAAACATTCTTTTCTTGGACAAAACCTATATTTTTCAGAATAGGAACTTTTTTCATCTTGTTT
Source organism: Cyclina sinensis (assembly GCA_012932295.1). Lineage (NCBI taxonomy): Eukaryota > Metazoa > Mollusca > Bivalvia > Venerida > Veneridae > Cyclina > Cyclina sinensis. The sequence goes on from JAAONU010000017.1 coordinate 27,549,304, forward strand.
ACACAGTTGTATAGTGACCTAAAACGTCACTACCTATAAAAACATCTAAAATTTATGACCACATTGTAACGCATCATTAATAACACATATATTTTTTAAAACAACACAATTGAATAAACTATTCTTGTTTCAACTCAGGCATTCTCTAATATATAAATCTTGCAGATAAACAGGATTTTTTTTCATAGAGAATTTATTCCCATTCTTTGTTAGTTTTTGCCTAAGAACAAATCAAAGTAAGTAAGCAAAACTTTCAAGTCAAAATTATGTAAAAATGTGATTATGTGACAAACATCTAAATGCTTACAACAAATAATTTTAGATATATATTTAACTTCATAGGGGACAACAGTTAATAATTGCTTATTCTGACTAGACTGTTTGAGTATCTTACATTCTACTCAACAAGAAAATACTGTCATTTATATAATGATTATTTTCACACCGTAGAAGTGGCTGACAGAACAATCATGATAAAGATGTATGATGTATCTGATGTAAAGATGTGGATTTTTTTGGCCATGGTCATGGCCTCTGGCTTTTCTATTGACATCTGGACAACATTATTCACATACCTCATCTGAGACAAACAATTCAAGACATGATTGGCTGGACTATTTCAAATCAGGACTATCTAATGATCAGGTATCACTGTACCTGTATAGTTTTCACAGTTGGGTTCAAGGCCAATTTTCTTTAGACCGAGGAATAAAATCAAAGTAACTGTAAGAACTTAAGGTCATGTTTCCTTGTAAATAAATATGGTCATTGATTCATTGCTGCATTTCAACATTAACAAGTTGAACTGCAAAGTTTTTGATGTTAACTTATAATGACTACAGCTAAAATTTCACAATTTATCTATGAACATAATCTGTCTTTTCCCATATATAGAAATATGAACCTTTAAGAGTAAAAGAGCTGTGTTTATTTTTCAAAACTATCAAACAAGTCAGTAATATAATAAAACATATATGTTCATGAACTCCAACAAGGTCTCTTCAGGAGCAACATCATTATTCACTTTTGTATTAATCTGCTAGAAATGTTTGAGTTGAAAGTTTAGCAGCTAGCTAACAAGATAAGTATTTTAAAGATCTGTGAACAAGTGGAAACATCCTGGAAAACATGGAACAAATATTATGTATAAGTAAAAGAAATGAGCTAAGATTTTACCAATATAGGAGGGAGACTGAATATTATAACCTGATGATAGGTACATGGTTTAAACCTCAATGCATCTGGAAGCACAACAGTTTTAACCTTTGTGATCAGTGCAGACCATGATCAATCTGCTAGTCTTTGTAATCTGACCATGATCTACATTGTTTGCTACTCAAAGTTTTCAATTAATACCCCTATAAATGATGAATGGGTCAGTCAAAACTGAAGAAAAAGCCATTAAGAGATTTAGGAGGATGAGGGTTAATTTGAGGAGTGGAAACAGGATGCTTCTATTACTAGGTAGGGGGAGGGGGGAATTGGTACATTATATATAGAACAGTACAGATCTACACATAAGATTAAATGAACAAAGAATAAACCTAGACAGGGGTATATGGGCACATTAAGCCTGAAGAAAGGATTATACCTGAGGTTTTCCATTTGGCTGAGCAAAGACAGTGAGGTCCCTCTGCAGTCACAACCAATATTGCAAGTCTGTATCTGTAAGTCTGCAAGAATACAACAATATCATGTTTCACAGTTAATGCTATACTAACTGCTGTAAAAGGAAGCTTTAATTGTATCAATAACATGTTTGTCCTTGAAGTTTCATACTATTCCAAAAACATTGCTGTACAACTTTCCTTAAAAGGGTACATTTACTGTCCCCTTTATACTTTGATACATCTGTATAGCCTGCAGAAACTGTGAACATGAAAGCGATGAGTTTTCAAGTACATACAAATCAGCCCCATTCATGACGTCAGTAACCTGAAGCTGATTTATAATCTACCCAGTATAATACCGGTACATGTTGTTTTATTAATTATTAGCATTTTTCTCTTAAATAACCAGAATGACTTGTTAAAATAAAACACTATGTGGGTGACTGTTTCTGAATTCTTTGCATTTTTTTTCTTTTTCCTGTTTTAAGGCTTTGTGAGAAAAAACAACACCAAAAAATATTTCTGTTCTTTCAAGGTTATAACTGTTTGTTTTTTTTTGCATGGTCTCTCATGAATTCACCATTCCTTTATTTAATGCTAAAGTTTTGTATAGTTGAATCAGTGCACAAGAGAAGATAATTTTACTCTCAAAGGTTACATTTAAGGTACATATTGACAAATGTATCTAAAGTGGTAACGTAAAAGGATTTCTTTAATTTATAACTCCAATATCTGGACTTCTATAATGACCACTATAAAGTGCTGTACTGCACTTTCCTCTTATTTTCCTTCATCAATTCAGAGTAACTTATGTCTCAGCCTTCCCACTGGATGAAAATACTTGACAAACACTATTAAAGCATGTTTAAATGTGCTAATGGTGCTATCTATACATTATTCTGAAAAGAAATATATGAAAATGCCAAACAACTTATCTTTTTTACATAAAATATACATGTAATTGGTTAGCAAATTCTGTACAATATATTTCAGTATAAGAATCCAGGCTCTGTGGAAAAAGTATGAATAGTACGTTAGAGCCTATTTGTTCCACAGCCTTGCACCTTGGAGCACTGACTTGAACATTACTTCTCAAGGACAACAACTGGAGGTACATGTAGAGAATTCTGAGTACAAGAATGGTCATTATTTTGGTATCTTATTAACCACAGGTCAGCAGCAATAATATCCTTCTGGGAAAATCATGGTACACTGGGAGTGACAAACAGTTCACAGTTGTAACAAATTATAATTACTAGGGAAAGACTTCAGTAATATTATAAATCTGAAAATGAATTAAAATCTGGACATACTTTCATTGGGCAATAACCCCAGATAACCACAATCATGTAAGAATTTCATCCAGTTACATAATTATCAAGATATGATGTATGCAGTTTTAATTCTGTGCCCCTAAAATCATCCAAGCTCTGCCCAAAAAATCATATAATATATCCTCTTGAGCTCCCTTCTCCTGTCAGATAAGGAAAATTTAAGGGACTTATATGATATGATATATCAAGTCCAGATAGGTGTCCTGGAAACAGGACCTGGCCAAGTCTTAAGAAAAAGTTTCATTGTACCTGAAAAGAGGACATTAAGAACTTGCTTAAACAGGGGAAACAACTCCTTGCAAAAAATTCACAGTCCTGAATGACATTAAGCTACATATTTACTGGTTTAAAATTTCTTAACTATTTTCAACCTTTGGCCTTGAAAGTATCTGTTGACTGAAAAAGGCTAAGCATGTAATATTGCTAGATTACAATGCCATTCATTAAAAACAAGAATGCTGAAAATGAAGGATTGGTCAACATTATAATGTAACAAAGAGGTAACTTGGATATGAAGATGTCCCGTTTGCTCAGTGGGCAATTATAAGTATCGCAAACACGGTTATTTGAACATTATGATTTCCAGCTAGAGTCCATATTTTGTAAATAGTAAACCACATCAAGTGAATACATTATCAATTGAACTGATAGTGATAATTGTCTCTAAGGTAGCTGGGAACAAAATATCCTCCTGTCTGTATGTGACATTAGCTCTGAATATGCATCTATATATACTTCACATAATGCACCCTCTTAGAAACAAACACTGCTAAATTTTCTAAAGAAGTAAATTACATGTTTCTAAATGCATTCCATATTACCTAACTTTAACAATTTGTATACATGTATCTGACATACCCTTGGTTTTAGGTCAAATGGGCTAAAGCCCTGCTAGCTGACAGACCCAGCTCTTTTTCTGAGATAGTAATGGAGCACAGCTTAAATTGAAGATTTCACATTTAGAATATGTAAAAAATTTGTCAATTATCAACTAACAAGAACTGTCACTGAAAAAAATGACAATGCCCCCCACAACAAATTAAAGTGATACTTTGACCTTTAAGCTGAGGACCAGATAAGGATAAACTGTAGATCCTTCATGACAATTTGTCCCCAAGGCCAAGGTCAAATAGGGGGCAAGGTAAAAAATATATGTCATTTGGAAGATCTCTCAGTAAGGATTGTTGTGTGCAAACATGAACATGAATCTGCTGATTCAAAAGAAATGGGTTTTTTTTGGACAATTTGACCTCAAGCTCAAAGTCATTTAAAGGTCAAGGTAAAAATATAAGATGTCATTGGGGAGATTTGTCCTAAAGGCTTGTTGTGTGGATACATGAACCAAATCTGTTGAGTAATAAGGGAGTTTTGACCAATATTAAGTAATTTTGACAACTGGACCTTTGAGGTCAAGGTCATTCAGGGGTCAAGGTCACATAAATATATGTCAATGGGAAGGTCTTATCCAAACGGGTTCAAGTATGAGGTAAATCCATTTAATAACAAGAAAGTTATGGGCAATGTTTTGAACAGAATCACAGACAGACAGATTGAGAGTCCGACTGACAGAACTTTCAAATTAAACTATATGCACTCTTTCTACATTTTATTTTTACAAAGTAGATATTATTTTCATATTCTTATATTTCTTGATGAAATTATTAAGACATCTTTTTGATATTTAATGTATAAGTAAAAAGAATATGCCTTGAATTACGTAAATACTACAACAGTAATTAATCTAAGGTTGGCAAGCTTTAAGAGTACTCAGTGCTCGTTGTAATTTCTCCCACTTTAAATGTAACATTTGAATGTCAATTAAAACCAGCCGGAAATCACTTTTGTGTATCCTAAATAAAGGGAAACCTATTTTCATGGATTGTGTTTATCAATGGTCTGCCATACTTATATTGTAATTAAAACTCCCTAACCCAAGTCTCGTATCAGTTGTCGATTACATAAATTTACATACATTTTCTTTTGTGTTAAAACCATAATTTTTCATTCACTCAGAATAAACTTTGATGGTTATTAAATACCTGCTATATGCCTTTTTTTTTTACTGTGACCTTAAAAGTACATGCAAGAAATTTATACCTTGGTATATGATATGTTGTATGAATGGAAAAAAGAAATGAAAATGCAAATGAAGCTTGTGTATGAACAGAATCAAGTAACTTAAGGAGCTAAAGGTTCATTATGGCTGAAAATCTGGGACAATATACTATGATGATGTTTTTAAAAAAGCAGTCATCTTACACATTTACTGAACTTCTATACCTCTATACTGAAGTCTTCAATTCCATGCCTAAATTAATGCATAAGTTAGTATGAAAATCAAAGAGTTAAAGGTGTGACAGTCAGGTACAATGTAGCCTTGTAACAGCTTTTTATTTTCTATATTTCATTGAAATGACTATCATTTATTCACATATATAAGCTGAAAATATACAAAATGAGATAGGTTACTGGGAAGTTTGAACCTGTGTCCCTAAAATCAGTGATAGGTGTAAGACATTTACAAGTATTTATTTAAGACCTAAGTGTCATCACAACCTCTGAGAGTCTCAGATCGGAGAGTCTCAGATCTATATAATATATAATTGTCAAAACCAATCTTACAAATGAACATTTAATACTGTAAAAAAAGTTATAAAAAAAGATAAATTACCTCTTTGTCAACTGTTTTCACAACTGGGACTAAAAAGGCTAAGAGTTGGCCACTGAGCACCTGACGTAACTCTATGCCCTGTTGGAATTTCTGTTTCACTTGTGCATGGACGTACTGAGCGGCACTCCAGCACTGGAGACCGCTGGTAATTCACTAATCTGTAAAGAAACAGACAGACAATTTAAGAGATAACAAATCATGACATTCAATTACTTCTTTCTTATATGATGTTGGACTCTTATTTGTTCCAAAATGACAACCAGAGCTTAATCAAAATTCTGTTTTACTTTTAGGTAGCTTTTTCCTTCCACTGTCTCTCTTTACAGAACCTATAATGTCAGTTGCTACAGTATGTTATCAACAAAATAAAAACTATTTCAAATCTTAAAATTCATAACTCATTTCTATTCATAAATGACAAAAGCCCTTTGTAATGCTAGCCAGAACTGTTAGGAGATGCCTATTTCTGAAGAACCATTCTAATGAACACTCATTAACCTTAACATGGTATGATCAAGACTATAAAAGGAAAAACTATAGCGCAAGTGTCTTTTCCACTTCCGCATTCATTACAAGTAATCTGAATTAATAAAACATTTTACCACAGTAAGCATCTTCCAAAAATAGCAACAGCTTTGATACGCTGTTGACACATGCATTCAGGTATTTATTGTATAAAGACAATTAATTAACGTGTTTCCTGTCCATATGGGCATTAATTGCGTTACGATACAGTGAATTATTCATCGCATTTTTTCCTGACTGGTTTAAACTGGCTTTGCTTATGTACTGTCTAAGCAAATTGCTAAAATTAGATAGCTTACTGCTAAAATTAGACTCACTGTGCAGTCGATAAGACTAGACTTTATGGGCAAAAAGTTTGATACCTGGAAGCAAGATGACATCCAAGTGCACAAACTGTAAATTTTTCATGTCAAAATTTTTAAATCTTGATTGACTCTCAGAGAAACATAGTTACTTCCTGTAAAATTATCATGGCTGCAAATTGCAAAGGTTAATGTTCACTGAGTAAAAGAATTTGATTCATATTATATTTATAACGCTTTTATAAAATTTGGAGAGGTAATTAAATGCAAAAATGTGCTACCTGCTACTTTATTTTATAGCACTTAGAACTTTTTGGCTGATTCACCTGTCAAAACATACATACTGATAATCAGAACTACTTCTTCCTGGAAAGTAGCTTATGCATTTATCTGAGGTTATTTTTACTTTATTCGATTTCAAATTGCAGCACTACCTTATTTGGTAAACATCATGCAATTTCAAGACAACTTAACTGTACTACATTTATTTATAGAACGATGAGACATTTCTGACCTTTGACATTTGTGACAACAACAAACAACAACAAGCATACAACTCAGTTTGATTACACAATTACAGCAGACAGATAAGATAAATCCTGAGCTGTGGTTCAGTTTTGAATCTTGTTGTCAAATTCTTTTCTTGAACAGTCGAAACTTAATTAAAAGTTTATGACTATAGTCTCCTGAATAACTTATGTCACAGTAGAGATTTAAGGTAATGCTTAAATTTCTCCATGCATAGTTGTCTCCCTTGTTAATCAACTGCCCTCTATCCTCAAAATGTGTTAACATGCTGCAGTGTTCCCCCTTGTAAGCGAAACCTAATTGTCTGACCTGATCTATTCCATTAATGTTTACAGACAAAGTGTAACGTTATTTTTTTTTTTTATTTTCAGTACAAAATTAATGAAGACTGGTATAAGATGTTGGACTGGTGTAATTGGCACTTGACATATTTTCAACAGTTATTATTCAATATTAACAGAAGACGCCTTGAGAAAAACTATTTACTTAACATTCAGACTGAAAACTGTATTGTGAAGATGAATTCACAAGAAACTAGGACTATTATGTCTATTAAAATTATGGTCTACCGTAACACTTCTTTTTAACATCATTTCAAATTCCACAAAATAGATTTATTTTGAACCAATTCAGAAAATACGCCAGTATGCTTTGCTTAATCTGCCCTTCAGTATTGTGAATCAAGTTACCTTAACAGTGTGTCTTTTAAACTCAGTATTTTCTCTTGAATCTTTGACCCATCTCATGTAATGGTGATCATGTCTTTGACCCCTAACTGACCAGAGACAATTAGAATGAGCCAGGTACATCAACCTTGTCCACATATATAATTAAGGGGAGTTTTATGTTAAGTTTGAAATAATTTATTTTCATCTCACATTATTACTTCTGAAAGACGATCCTTGAACAATCTGTCTATACATACAAAGCGGAAATACTCTTGTCATGTCTTAAACAGAACTGACCATCTTTGAATAATTATTTGTCACTTTTGTCTGACATAACAGTCACCTTTTAAAATATGGACCATGCACATGGTAGCCTAAATGGAACAGTTTAACCTTGTAACAGTGACGGACCTTCAAATAAATTAACAACAGTGACGGCTGCAGTCACTGTGGTCATATATGGTGCATATCTGTCAGACATGTCAACCATACCTGTATGATACATTGCACATTCCTTTAATATTAATTCATCTTGTTCATATAATTGTTCTGACAGAAACTGACAAACAAGAAACTTTATTGTAAACTTTAGAATTACAATTTGAATCACAATAAATACGCTTTATCCTAAAGTCTGTAATGACTAAAGGTCCCGTTTCCCATCTCACACAGTGCATATACAAAAGAGATTTCAACAGCTAAAACAGAATCAAATTAATGAACAGGAATATTAACCTTATGTGTACCTTGCATTTGTACAGGCTCATAGTACCTACAGGTTATCAGCAAGAAGAACAAGTGTAATCTGAATAATAAGTGTAAAATTGCATAATTTCTATTTACATGTAGTTACAATTAAAGAGTGATACATGCCCTTTGTTTTACTGATAACAATTTTGCCTTACCAGAAAATGTGTTATGTGTCATATTATGTATATTGAATTACCTTTTTCCTTCTACAGTTTGTACCTATATTATAATTAAGCTAGTTTTCAGTGAACACACTGTCTCAAATCAAATATAAAAGCTGTAGGCGGAAAGAAAATGCATTCTTGTGGTTCAAGAGCATGATTGCTACCGGCAACCATGACTACGTCTTACGTGTTTCCATACATGTTCATCTTATCAGTATGGATTAATGATTCTAGACACAAAAATCTTACGTACTGAAAGATTAGTCAGGTCAGAACAGAAATTTAAAATAGTAAAAAAAAAGCGCTGAGCAAACCAGTTTTCATTTAAACATTTGACAGCTTTGTGATGACATATTGGGTTTATGTTATGTTACAGTTCTGACCCCGAATTAGGCCATTATTTTTATATTTTTCGGTTTACTAACCCGCCGACCCTGTATTTTGGAAAATGAAAAAAAAAAAAAAATTTTTTTCAGGAAAAAAAAAATTCTGAACGCTGATTTTACGGAAAATGTACCGTATGAACGGCTCATTTTCCTTGGTTTCTTCACAGTAAAGACTGAATACATTATTAAAATATCCTCTATATACAGTATTCAGGAATAAATAGAAATAAGAAGACTTTCCGATGGTTTTTTTTCAAGATTTTTTTTTTTTTTCCCTCCTCCTACCCTACCTTTTTTTTTGAAAAAAATCAGTAAACCAAAATATAAAAAAAATATGGCCTTACTGCTGGCTAAAATTTTTCCAAGTTTTTATTACTTTTAACTTTTGACTTTGAGCCTTTCAGTTTTGGAATAAAACCTGAATTTTGTCAAATGATAACACATTTTCTACCTAATGTTATCCCATTCTACAATTATTATCAACTGCAGGCCTTTTTACACATCCATGAAAATATGCATGATTTTATTTTTCAGTATTTTAAGGTGTTACCTACAATTGAGTTTTACAAGCTCCCACTCAAAGCAATTTACTACAGATAATTTTCGCAACACTATTTATCAAACCCACTGAAACATTTTTGCACTTTACATTCAATATGCACATAAAATGAAGTACAATACCTGCAGGCTTGACCACAAACCATATAAAATGCACCATGACTTACCAATAACCACAAATATAAAAGTTGACCTCTATTAATGATTTTGACATGACGCCCGGTATAAAATTCAAAAGGAAGTCATTAATATGACTAAGATTTGAACACTAAGGCTATTTTCATGTCTCATTCTGAAAATATTTTATCAAGAAGCTTTATTTTGTCCCTGTCTTATTTAGTTAAGATTAATGTTTAATCAATTTTTCCTATACACTGAGAATAAAGAACAGAATTTTAGCCGAACATGTTAAAAATGACAAGTACATAGGTAGCATTGTCAGGTATTGGAGCTGAATCTGAATCAAACTTCCCCAACTTCCTAAACTAAAATATCTGGGACTTATATTGTAAACCAGTCAGTCTCTGTATTAACATCTAAAAACCTATGAAATAATTTAAATTCAGTTCAGAAACAGAAAGCATATAACATCTTAAACAGAATGTCACTAAGAAAACATAATGACTTATTTAATGCATAGTATACATTTTACAGCATTGGCTGTATGTTGAAATTTCCTTAAAAAATCTATCAGGAAAACCAAATCTATATCAATAATGAACATTAAGTGTTCTCAGTTTCCATTCATATGTTCCTGGCAAGTTTGTATCATGTGTCTATGGTAACCATGCACTTTTCAAATACATTATGCTGGAATGATTTAAGAGACCTAAAATTCTTGCGCTGGCAGAAATCGACATAATTTGGCTTAAAAGAGAAAAATAATATTGTCTAATTTATGTGAGGAAGTTCTGATTCAGGTGAGTTTTTATATGTATGTTTTATATATCCGCTGTCTCACCACATATATGACACACCTCAATTAAAGTTACTGTTCTACTGTTTCGCATATCAAATACGTTATTGTACTTTTAACAAAGGGCCTTGTCAATGACTACATGCAATGACTGGGCAACATTGATGCGACCAGAAACTCCTGTTCCAGAATAGTCACATATCTATTAGATGAATCATACAAGGTGTCCTACAGTTCACGCTTTTCACAGGGTAGCTTTGGGTTCAATTGTTATTGCTGAATTTTGCATTCACCTGCAAGGAAAATGATCGGGAAATTACATGTTCAACCAACTAGAAAGGTGATGAGAATATACATTTTATAAACATTTGAATGTTTACAAATATTTCAGATCTATGCAGTCGAAATTGTTTATCTCGTTCACGCTTGAAGCATATTTTACCCTCCCACTCCGTCAATTATTTCCTGTATGTTTTCAGCTCAATTTACCATTTACATGTTTATGACCTATCTTCCTTCTTCTTTTTTTCTTTAATAATGACTCAAAAATTTAATAACTTGTACTGATCAAAAAGTTTTAAAAATTAACAACTTAGTAACACATATTTCTTACTTCAGCAGCTAAGATCACCTTAAACTATAACTGGATCAATCCTGCTTAAACTTAATATACAGCATCTTAAGAGAGGTTCCTGAACAAAATGTTGTCATCAATTTCAATAAAGGCTGTCAAAAACATGCTGACACCAGCTTTTTTTTCTTACTTCTGCTGACCCCATTTAATGACTTGACTGCTTGGATACCTAAAACCTGTCTTTCACGTATAAATAATTTATGCATCGTCTGTCCTAGTTATGCAGACAATACTGTAGAGATTTGATATATCCTTATATTGTACATTATGACCTATATATTTGACAAATGCTACTGCCATTCTATTTCAACAGTATGTAAAGACATTCTATTCATCTGACACTGAAGCATTAAGGCAGGAAATATATCAAAACTTGGCCAATTGTCATCTTAAAACTGAAATTACAATACATTCAAGGCTTTGAATTTCCATATACATTATTACTGTTGATCAGCTGTGCACTGACAAGGTTCTATTTTATACAGCTGTGTATTCAAAGTTATTTGCCTAATACCTCATGAAACTTAAGCTTGACTATACCCAGACATTAAGGCTTGGAAGAAAAAGTTCGGTGTTTCCAGTACACTTACTGATCAAAACTAAACTTACTTGCTAACATTGCAGAGCTTTCTTATCCTGTTATTCATACATCTATACATTAGTAGATTTTAAAATCCTCTCCCAGCAACATTCTTCCATTCGAAGTCTTAACAATTCAATCATACAGATGGTATAATAAAAAAAATGTATCTTTTTCATTCTAGCCTAAGATGAAATTATGTTGCTTAGATATTTTACTGTACAGTGGCAGTGCTTCAGTGGCAACAGATGTTTGTTAAGAGCTGCTGTGTCCTAAAATTTTGCCTCTTACATTTGAATATATCTAATACTGCCTGCTTCGAAGCAATTAACAATTCTGAGTAATCTGCAATTAAACTTTACAGCATTACAGTCACTAGTGAGCAGCTGACATCTTGTGTCTTTGGTCAATAAAACTATCTACTTATTCAAAATGCTCACATCTTAAAAAAAGTTGTTTTTACTGTACTGAACCATTTCTTTAAGGGTTTAAAAAAATGTTTGTTTGGGCATTTAAAATGAAACAATAAATCAACAGAAGAAGGTGCATAAATTTTAAAACTGTTGTTTCAGTAAAAGCAATTTCTCCTTGATAAAGGTCAGACCACTGTATACAAAGGACAGGTGTAAAGCTTTCTTTCTTGAATATTCCCTGTTGTTTCTATAATGGATTACCTACCTTTGGTTATTGTACACAAACATTTTCACTCTTGCATCTTCATCTTTATCCTTTGGAGGTAATTCTAACAAGAGATCAAACGCAGATTTGTGGCTACGGAAACGTTTATTTGAAGACTTTGGTCTCAACCATATCATAGGCTGACCCTTGGATTCTTTTTTCAAGTCAAGTTTTAATTTAATTGTTAATTTATGTCCTCTACCATTTATATCAAAATTTAATTTGATATTCTGAGTAATTGGGGTCCCTATCTGAAGACCGAGACCAACGCCATTGTCCCTTGCTAGCACTATACAATCGGCAGCTGTTCCAGCCTGAGTCGTTATTGTGTCTTTACCAAATATTCCATGTTTCTTTGTTTTATGAATGAATATACCAACATTGAGATTAACACGATCCCCAGGTAGGTAAGGAAAAGAGACAACAGTTTTACTGCCGTCTTCATTCACCCATGTCCACTTGTTTCCATGCCGTACAAGATGCTTCTCTAATCTCATTGTCTGAGTCTGAAAATTCTCCTGATAAGAGAACGATAACTTCACATCCAACATTTTCACCTTCTTTGTCAATTCATTTCTGAAAATTTCTAGTGAAGACATTTCCACTATAACTGACTTTGAAGCCGCTTGTCGAAACACTTCATCCGATATGGCTTCTGTGAATTCCTTCACTGATGGAGATTTTGGTAATGTGACCCTATCTTTGATTGGTTTGTAGCGTACTGAAGTTCGTACAGCCGAAGGCTTTACCTTTGCAGGTTTATACTCCTCCATCAGCTCCACAATTTTGGAATACTCATATAATTCACGCATCTGAAAACATAAAAGATAAGCTGCATATACATATAAAACACATCTGAAAACATAAAAAATAAATCATAAACAAGACACATGAGATATATTTTTTTAAGTCCTAAGCAGGCTACTAGTCCTCTAGTAAGCAGTGTTTTAAATATCTATTATACATTTTTGAGCTGGAGGGAATACATGTCAAGTAGATACGGGGTTTACTTCCAGTCTGTTATAAAAAAAGCCTGTTTTAAAAAAAAGTAGCTGGGGGAAGCTCTCAAAATAGCAGGGGAAAATCCCCGCCCCTTAATGAAACCCCCAAGTATATCTATAAAGTTTAATCCACTATGTGGCTAAATGGAGCTACATATACTAGTATCCTTTTTAAGAAATTATGAACAGGCAATTACACTGGATAGCCCAGGATATTATTTTAGTAAGCTGTCCTCACTGTCTTGAAATAAAGAAATGTGGTTTTCATCCACTCACTATAGCTCAAAACAAGTCTCAATATTTTTCGTCTTCATGAAAACAATTCTTTAAACATTTCACATCCTTGGATTACTCTCTGTTTTGGGAAATTTAAAGACTAGATTTATTTTTAGCCACCTATCCAAGTCCACATATATGCTTTGATAACTCCTTCTTGGAATAAAAAAAACAGTTAAACTTTTCTGTGCTTTCATTGATTTCAAAAAAGCTTTAGATTTTGTGGTAATTAAGGGATGTTCTTTGGTATAAGGTAATCAAGAAATGGTGTATATCGGCAATATTCTTAAAGTTTTCAAATCTACATGAACATCCAGGTGAACATGTAAACCAAAACACAAAAACAACTTAACATGACATTATTTTAAACTGCTAAATCAACAGCCTAAGTGAGGGTATTAAGTCCAAAATAAGAAACAAAAATTCAGTTTAACATTTATCTTACTTGTTATAAACATTTCCCTTCAATTTGGCCATCATTTATTCATATCCTTCGCACTAAACAAAAGTTACACTCCAGTTATGTCAGCTAAAAATTTATACATATTATCTAAAAGGCTGATTACCAAAGTCTATATTTAGATACTGTTCAGAAGGTATTCCAGTATGTTTGATCAATATACCTTGACACTGGCTTTTTTGTTATACTTGTAAAATATCAACACAGAAAATATTTCAAAATTTTTCAATTCTTTACATTGCCCTTTCAAAATTGCGATTTGTAAGTACCAGATTTTGCAATCTGCTTTAGAATGACTAGAAAAACTCAAATAGCAATGTTGATAAAACTGTTAAATAAGATTAGATAAATTAGCCAGCAAAGAAAAGCCATCTCAAACACAACACAAAAAGGAGTGGTAATGCAGACACCGTAATTGTTACACCACTTAACAAGGGTCTTAATTCATAGTTGAAGGGGAAGTGAGGGAGGGAGGGAGGGGGGTCTCAAAATGACTATTCTTGTCCAACTGATAAAAACTGTACAAACTGGCTGCCAGTATTTTTCATGTGTATAAACAAAAATTTAACCCAAAGCGAAGTGAAATCTCACACAAGAAAACCCTTACAAAACAAGTAAAGTGAAATCTCTCACAAGAAAACCCTTACAAAACAAGTATCCCTTAAATAAGACTCACTCTAAAACAAGAGGGCCATGATGGCCCTGTATCGCTCACCTGAGTATGACTGCTTTAAACAAAGTTGCTATGGACCTGGTAATTTGACCCCAGATGGCCCATATTCAAACTTGACCTAGAAATTATTGAAACAATCTCTTTGACAAATTTCACGGTTATTTGTACTGAAAATGTTATCTCTAGAGTGTTAACAAGATTTTTCCATATTTGGGCTCTATGACCTAGTTTTTGACCCCAGATTACCCATATCCAAACTTGAGCTACAAATCATCAAAACAACCTTCCTGACAAATTTCCAGGACATTTGGACTAAAAATGTAACCTCTAGAGGATTAACAAGGTTTTTCTACTTTCGGGCTCTGTGACCTAGTTTTTGACCCCAGAAAACCTATATTCAAAACTAAGCTAGAAATCATCGATAGAACCTTTCTGACAAATTTCCAGGTTATTTGGACTGAAAATGCTACCTTTAGAATGTTAACAAGGTTTTTCCATATTTGGACTCTGTGACCTAGTTTGTGACTCCAGATGACCCATATTCGAACTTGATCTAGAAATCCTCAAGGCAACTTTTCTGACAAATTTCCAGATATTTTGGGCTGAAAATGTAACCTCTAGAGTGTTAACAAGGTTTTTCCATATTTGGGCTCTGTGACCTAGTTTTTGACCCAAGATGACCCATACTCCAACTTGAGCTAGAAATCATCAAGAAAACCTGTCTGACAAATTTCCAGGATATTTGGACTGAAAATGTAACCTCTGGAGTGTTAAAAAGTTTTTTACATATTTGAACCATGTGACCTAGTTTTTGATCCCAGATGACCCATATCCAAATCTGAGCTAGAAATCTTTGAAACAATCTTTCTGACAAATTTCAAGGACATTTGGACTAAAAATGTAACCTCTAGAGGATTAACAAGGTTTTTCTACTTTCGGGCTCTGTGACCTAGTTTTTGACCCCAGAAAACCTATATTCAAAACTAAGATAGAAATCATCGATAGAACCTTTCTGACAAATTTCCAGGTTATTTGGACTGAAAATGCTACCTTTAGAATGTTAACAAGGTTTTTCCATATTTGGACTCTGTGACCTAGTTTGTGACTCCAGATGACCCATATTCGAACTTGATCTAGAAATCCTCAAGGCAACTTTTCTGACAAATTTCCAGATTATTTGGGCTGAAAATGTAACCTCTAGAGTGTTAACAAGGTTTTTCCATATTTGGGCTCTGTGACCTAGTTTTTGACCCCAGATGACCCATATTTAAATTTGACCTAGAAATTGTCAAAGCAACCTTTCTGACAAATTTCCAGATTATTTGGGCTGAAAATGTAACCTCTAGAGTGTTAACAAGGTTTTTCCATATTTGGGCTCTGTGACCTAGTTTTTGACCCCAGATGACCCATATTTGAACTTGACCTAGAAATTGTCAAAACAACCTTTTTGACAAAATTCCAGATTATTTGGGCTGAAAATGTAACCTCTAGAGTGTTAACAAGATTTTTCTATTTTTGGGCTCTGTGACCTAGTTTTTGAACCCAGATTACCCATATTTGAACTTGAGCTAGAAATCATCAATAGAACCTTTCTGACAAATTTCCAGGATATTTGGACTGAAAAAGTAGCCTCTAGAGTGTTAACAAGGTTTTTCTATATTTGGGCTCTGTGACCTAGTTTTCCAACCCTGATAATCCATGTTCGAACTCGTCCGAGATACATG
The DNA here is from genome assembly GCA_012932295.1 of Cyclina sinensis. NCBI lineage: Eukaryota > Metazoa > Mollusca > Bivalvia > Venerida > Veneridae > Cyclina > Cyclina sinensis. Next base: position 27,565,742 of record JAAONU010000017.1, read on the forward strand.
TATCAATGAGACAAACATCCCATGCAAGTTTCATGACAATTGAGGCAAAAATGTGACCACTAGAGTGTTAACGAACTAATTGTGGACGGACGGACGGACGGACTGACGGACGGACGGACGGACGACGGACGACGGACAAAAGGTGATCAGAAAAGCTCACTCTGTCACTACGTGACAGGTGAGCTAAAAAAAGTGTTTTCTCATGACAAGTTTCACAAAACTCAATTTTTTTTACAGTAAGGCTGTATCAAGGTTGCTCTTTACTATTATAAATGATTTAACTTTCTCAAAAGTCCTAGAAGTATTACAACCATTTTCAGTATAAAAAGTACCAATTTACCTGGCACTTTTATTTGAAATATTTCATGAACACTTAAACTTTAATCTATCCTAATTAATAGAGCTAATTTTCAATTACCTGAGTATTGAAACACAACTTTGAAAATTACTATTTTTTACTTAAAAAGGCCAACCAACAGTGAACACTTAAAATCTTTCATAGAAATGTTTAGCTGGCACACTTTCATAGAAAACTTAATTCTTAAACACTTGTCACTGATAAAAAATGTGTTATCTTACTTAAACAACCACCTTTGTTTTAAAATATGTAAGTATCAATTGCTACAATTCTTGTTTATTTTTCAGTATCGTAGGTAAGTTAACTAAAACTTGCCAAATTATACAACAACGGTAAAACATAAAATGCAATTATGTTGTTACATGTCAAAATTTGCTTAATTTTTCTTACCTTTGGAATAATCACGTACGTAATTCTCCAGCAGTCAGATTTTTTTGCTAGCTTATTTGATGCTATAATTCCATTGATATGGAAAACAATACAGAAATCATTTGTGTATATTTTTGTTTTTGTTGTCTTTGTATAACAAATAAAATATTTAACAAATTACTGTTTCCTAAATAATAATTCACTATCAATGACACTTCTCATTTGTACATGTTACTGTCTTTACTGTCGACAAGACACACTGTCACTCACGTCATTCAACAGTAGCTTACACTGCGCTAGGTAAAATCCAGATGGTCATGTGACCAGCTCACCACCTTGGTCCACTGCAGTGGTGGAAACACAAGCAACTAAATATCCTCTATATAAAGCGACACGCATGAGCAGTCTTGGTAAGCATTAAGTTTACAGCTGAGATTACAGGATATCAAAGATTAAGCAAATACTTAAGTGCATTACTTCAGACACTTTTATTGTTCATTAACACTTCTATAAACCACATGCACTGTAGCCAGATGCATATGTGACAACTTCAATAAAATCCAGCCCTAATTTATCAAATCACAATTAATGTAACAGTCAGAAGTGCTGTCATAATCAATAAATAAACTGGTCATTAAATTCTGGACATAGGCTAACTCAGTTTTGGCCTATATATTTGTATGTAATACTATTTGCCCACTGGCACCTATCACAAATTTTTAAAGCTGCTTGAATTACAGGTATGACCTTTTCACCTTAGGCCATAGGCTTAAATTTCAAACAGTTTGGAGTCTCGATACAAATTTAAGAAGTACCAGTAACACCTGTCCTAAAAGCTAGACAAGTATGCAGGTTCCTATCTTTTAAGTGAATTTAACTTGATTTTTATTTTCTGTCAATGCTACGCTTTCCGACCATGTGCCTACAGTACTGATGAACATACTGGTCATTTACAACAGCACAGCTCACTGGTCATTTACAACGGAACAGCTCAACTGCTAAAAAAATGTGACAAATTTTCAATTATGAATTTGCACCTTTCTAGACTGCTGGCATGCATCCCTAAAAGCTTGAAATTCATCAAACTGAACTTTGTGTGGTCAAACATTTTTCGATCTTAAAACTTCTAGCACCATATTTAAGTATGATGGTGGACTTTTTGCCTTTACTTAAAATCACTCTGTTCAAAGAAATATATATGGGAGCTGACAGGGCCAATTATTACAAGATTGCCAATGCTGCACTCATTTACAGACAACTTTTCAACACAGGGAGCCATAATGATATCAGTGCCAAGTCTAAAATTATTTACAGTCACTCAGTTTACTAACTCCACCCAAACAAAGGAAACAAAGACATCTATGCACACCCACTCAAAATAAACAAGACTTTATCACATGGTCTGCTGAAAATGCTATTTTGTTAAGTTTTAAGCCATTCAAAAATATATTCCCACAATAAAAGCAAATGATTCTGTGCATATTGATTACAATTTCTGATGAATCATGCATTTAAAATCCTTTGATAACAGGGGCAAATTGTACTTGATAACACTTCTGGTATCACTCAAGTTTTATTGGTCCCTAATCTTTACAATCACACTGAGCGACATCTGTACCTATAAGTATCCTTAAATTGCATGAAAAAGGGGGAAATGTCTGCAAATATGACAGAAGAATCAAATATGTGCTTTCTCAATTTTAACAAGGTACCATGACATTTTTCCCTAAACTAAATGAATATTTGATGTACAGTACATAATGTGGCAAATATTAGTGTTACTAGTTCTGTGCCTGTATCTATGTTGTTTATTGTTTTTTTAATAATATTTCACAACCATTTTTGCACCTGTGTTTAGACATGACTGTCTACTGCAGCTCAGGTAACAATTTGCCATAGTTACAGAGTCATAACAATGTAAATTATAATCAAAACTGTTAAAACACTATTTGCTTAAAGAATTCAACATTTCTGTGTCAATCTTATTGCATAAAGTCTTAAGTGGCCTTCAGAAAGTGCAGGCCAATGACCCCTTGCTTTAGAAGTTCAAAAGGACCAAACACGTTATGATCCGAACACCTTTTCTTTGTTGAAATAAAAATGTGCAAACATTAGAAATAATGTAGGTCAGTCCAAATACAGTTTCACATTTAATTAAACTTTAACAATGCCTTGTGGCTATCGGCCAAGCTATACATAATGAACAACACTTCACGAAGTATGAAGATGACCATAGGTGGATTAATCAATAGTGTCCACTATGTGTGCATGAAAGCATGACGATTGACTTTCATCAATCTCTCTAAAGCAATATTGCGCTAAAAATTCACCTGACTATTTGACAACAAAATGCCTAGCCAGTGAATATTCTTGTACTGCAAGAGCAATAATAACATCAATTAAGTTGTAGACGGCATATTGATTGAGAAGTTTTCTAACAAAATCACAAAGTGATGCCAAGTTTTCCTATAAAAATACCTGTGCCTAGCAACAAGACTGGCTACACTTAAATGTCACAACTGCCTCCTTAGCCATAGTCTGTCAACACTGCATCACAGCTATTCTTTATTTTTGATACCAGTTAACCTACATAGTACATTATCCACATATTCAGCATAAATATGCGAGTTCAATTAGTTTTTAAAAAATCCAGTAGTATATTATGCTCATTTTAATTTTTAGACAGATATACAAGGTAATTCTTTATTTTTTGTCAAGTTGTTGACATTTTATTTAAATGTTGTTTTTTTAAATAAATTATACATACACCTAAAACTAAACACATTTTTATAGTTATTTGTGCATATATTTAAACCAGAAAATGTACACTTCTCTTTACAGACTTGATGAATGTTTTATAAATTTATAGTGTACCCATGCTCTTTAGAATTATTTTCAATACCACTTGCTTTTTAAAAAAAAAAACAGCTTGATAAATGTGGATATTTCTGCATCTGTAACCTTGAAAGATTACATGAAACGCAAGTGATAAACACCATTTACCATGAGTTTTTTTGTTGAAAATAAGCTCAACAGACTGTCTGTCACTTTTACTCAGCACAGCTACTTTTGGTGTCTAAACTCTAACCTTTTTGTTTGATCCAGTTCAGTGTCATGATAACCATTCTGTTCCCATGCAAGAAGCATAATTGTCATTCAATCATTTGCAAAGTTTTAGGTACCGGCAACAGTGACAAAAAAAGGCAAGACCATCAAATAATGTATTAGTAACATTATACATGGTTCTACCGAAAAATAAAGTGAATTTTTAGAAAAGCCATACAATATACACCATTTTTTTGTACTGACAGAACATGTCATTGCTCTTCTGCTAATTAAGCATCCTCATGAGTAGTTGACAAACTGCAAAAGCAGATATATCTAGCAAGAGACAATAAAACTAAAACCTCACAAGGCGAGTCATGTTAGCAAAGTAAAGCTCTAACCTAATTCATGATATATTTATAAGGAAATGTTTGACTATATCAAATCATATCAAATGCGTAGAACCTGTATTTATTTTTGAAGAGATGTAATTTTAAATACCTTAACTTCTTAAGTGTAGTAGTAATTACCTCCCTTGAATTTTAAGTGGCATCAGGTATATAGATTTAAAAAGAAAGTAAAAACCATAATCAATATCACAAACAAAATGTACTGCTTCACGATGAGCATATGTTTTTTGAGAAATTGCTCAAACTTTTGAACAAAGACAGAAGGTAGTTCAAGGTCAATATAACAGGAACAGTCATCATAAATGCTACCTGAATGTTTCAAAAGCATAGCATGAGGTCAATTTAATTATATCTATGCAGATAAACTAAAGCTATTTCACATTCTAAAATGAAACAAATATCTTCAATCTGCGTATGCATTTTTTTATTAATTTCTTTAGGACAATTATTTTTTAACCCAGTTGATGGCCAACCAATCTTACAGCAATAAAAGGAAAGTTTTCTGATTTCAGTTACCATCAATACATTCTTTCCTTAATTGGTAATGGCAGAAGTAAAACCAATTGAAAAATTGTCTGCTCTTGTGTAGTTTGTAGTTTGTTAGCGTGTAACTACAGTAATGTTTTATTCAAGAATATTCTGGCTTCATACAGAACTTTACCCTTGTGGTCATGTAATATTAGATAAAATAAAACATGCCTGTGATTTGGAAAAGTCTGGTCACTTTTAATGTAAAATCATATTAAATACCAACTGGTATTGTATTTCTTTGTTTAATTGCTGGTTTAAAAGAGTCAATTGCAAAAATTTAATATATAACAATAGAGCATATTAATTTTCACTCTTTCGACCTGATGTTTCCACACAGTGAGTATTGATGAGAATTTTTTTCAGAGATGTGACAAGCATTCCAGCTTCAAGAACCTCTAGTCAAACTTATCTGCTCCAGCTTGGGAAATGTGTGTGCTCAGGTCATGTTAAAAAGACCAAACCACTGTTCTAGCATAGCAGTTTTCAATGGTACAAGTTAGCCTGAATTGGAACAATCCAAAATCTGTGAATCATCAATGTTGAAATATTTCAGTTACAAGAACTATCTAGAGAGCTAGCTGGTATGGTTCTAGTAGTCAAATTAATTCAAGTGACATCATGAGCAAATTCTGATATATTTTTGTTATGGGTCAGAATCTCGCTATAATCTCACTGCCATTGCACAGACTGGTCCAAAATCACCAGAAAATGCTAATTTGCATATGTAAGACTTATTTTTAGAATTCAAAGTACTTGGTCAATTTAGTGCCAAATAGTATTTTCGACTTGTACAATTTTTTCCTCTGTAAAATTTGGTGCTTTCTTTCCAATTCTGTAAGTTCGGACGAACATGTTTTCGAGTACGTTCTTGTTGTTTCGCCATTTTTATACCAAAGGTCAAAAATGAAATGCTTTTTTAGATCTTTGTTAATATTGTAAATTCAATATGTGACTCGTTTACGGATATCAGCAGAAAGCGTTCAACATTTCTTACGTGAATTTAAACCAGGCAGGTGATATTCATTTACCCTTTCTCAAAAGCATATTTTGTCATTCAAGAAAAAAAATGCAGAGAGTTTTGCAAACACCGTGGCATTTTAAGTCTTTGAGTTTTGATAATGTTTTTAAACATATCAGCTTCGAGTTATTTATTATTACGGACAGTTTAATAATTTAACTTTCGTAAAACGGCAATGTAATTGATATAATGCTGCTTTCTTTATCTTTCACGACATTTTTAATGCATAGATTCATATTTTCAATATTAAACATAAACACTGCGCAAAAATTATTCTAAAAAGTTACAATTTTAATAATAATACTTATATTTATACTGTAGAAAACGCAATCATTTACATTGAGTAATACTTTTCGCAGTTACCGTTCACGACAGTGTAGTTATCAACAATAAATTTGTCACGTGATATTAGCAGGGATGTGTAAACTTCCATGGTACATGTGTTTATAACTCTGTAACATTCCTCATTTTAGGTAAAATCTAATGAACAAATTGCATGGAATTGATGTAATAATGAATATTCTTTCAAGGCATGGTAAAAACCTTACTCATGCAGATGTTTATTTTAATATGTTTTAGACGAGTTAAAGTCAGCATCCAAAATTTGGTCGGAACTTTCACCACAGAAAAGGTACTTTCTATGTTGTACGCAGAGGCGAGATATTGACACATACAATAAAATTACACAATATCTCAACTTGCTTACAATTGCATGGTTGGACTAGGTTCTAACATGGTTATTTTAGGTCATTTGTAGTCAATTTTTTTCTGAAATCGAAAATTTATACTAGCTCCAATATATAGAGCCTTTAACTTCCGGTCTTAGTTTAGATGCATTTATTTTACATTGATTGCGATACAAGTTCTTACAACTTAGATTTATCACGCTCTATGACTGCTTCCTAGGTTCCATACCAGTATTCGCGCAGCGTGGTGGAATTTGAAGATCATGAGAGAATCTCACCTCTGATGGCATTCAAACCCGCGACCTCAGGATTCAGAGCCCTGCGCTCTACCCCTGGACCATGGTGCCTCCAACTTTCAGTCTAGCAACTGCATATCTGGTACCTGCTTGATTTATCAAACAGAATTGCCAAATATATAGTGCAATTAATTGTATGTGAGTCAGATATTGTGTTATTATCTGTATGGGTCAATATCTCTCCTATGCGAGATTCTGACCAAAATCAAAAATATCTCAGAATATGCTCAGGACGTCACTTGAATTATTTTGACTAGCCAAATGTATAACACCTGTGCAGATAACACACACAGTAAAGGCACAAAAATAAGGCTTTGATCTTTTTTAAAGACCTTTCAATACATTTTCTTGTCACTTGTATCTAAATAATCAAATGGTTGATCTGACTCTTAAAATAACAGCATTCAAGAGAAGTCGAAATTATTAGGCCCATCTTAAGATTTTTTGCAGATGTCATGTATGATTTAATACTTTAAATTGTTCTCGGTGAAACTTTCAATGAAATATAAAAAGAAAACTAGGATACACCTCCCATTCGCATATTTCTTTCCTTGAATATTAATTTGTCAAAAGGTTTTTTTATTTGAAAAGGTATAAACAAACACAGTTGAGCCCATTTGAAATCATTACACAGGTAAATTTTAAAAAAAGCAAACTTGTTTCGGGCCCTACATTATAAAATTTTAAACTTCAACTTACATATAAGTGATCTGGGTCATACTGATCCAAATTTAATTTTGTCGGAACTCACTGTTAAGTCCAAATATTTTCTTTAATCTTAAATTAATAAGGAGTGAGAAAATTGACTGGCTTTCGCCTCCCACATAATATTGCCCAACAAGACGCTTGTTTTTCTCACTGAGTTTAACGAGCGCCAAGCAACAATGACTTTTTCAAATACACCGTCTATTTACTCAGGTGTGACTCAGGTCGGGGAGTGTTTTCAGCTTTTAAAAAAGCTATCAGATTCAGTATAAAGAAGAAGAAAAAAGTATTGGCGCTCCTTAACAGAAAAGTCAGCAATTTATTCGAGAAGATTTAAAACTGTGCCTTTTTATATTTTCCTTAAAATCCAAGAGATTTCATAGTGTCCTAAGGTAAACATCATGATAATTATATTGGTCGCGATCAACCCATAGTTGACAGTATCTTTGAGCATAAAAACTCTACTACGATATATATACACCTCATTTGAGACATTGCCCAGTCGATGCTGTACACTGAACATCACGGAAACAGAACCATAGATAAATGTCTCTGGAATGGGACGCTTCTTGCACTAGCTACCATAGTTCTGTTAAAAGAGTAACACTGAGGAAATAACACAAACATACAGAATCGGGAGGACCCACTGTGGTCGACGGAATAGAGTGACGGACCTCCAATCCAGAAATTGAAGGTTTGACTTCCGCCAGCAGCGAGAGTGACTCTCCGCAATAGTCAACTCATTATCATTACAAGTACTGATCTAATTCCAGAAAGCAGTTACCGGAGGTAAATATAGGGTGCAAGAATTTGTTTCTCAATTGCTAAACCTCCATTCAGTTAAAAAAACTGCAATTGCTTTACGCTTCATATGAAAGAGCTTTGAACGAACCCACAGCAACATCTATGACAAAATCATTATTCGAAAGGCTGCACTCTATGACCCTCACCCTAAGCCACAATTTCGTTCCGATGCCCCTGCTATTTGCTCTATATTCCGTATAACGCCTTATGGACTCCGTCTCAACGTCTGCTTGGCAGTAAGTGGCCAAACAATAGAAATCGACTTAGATAAAATGCTCAGAAAAACGTTCATTATGCGTCATCTAGTACCACAACTATTCAGACAATCTTTCATTATTTACTCGGAGAAAGGGACAACATTTTTTTCAGGCAATCTGGATATTTCTTAATATCTACAAATGACAGTAGAACGAAATTTAAAAGAAAGGCATCTCAAATATAAAAGCCGCGTGCAATAACTTTGAATATATTTTGTATGCACTATCTTTTTCACAGAATAATTAACTAGTTGGATATATAGTTTAGTTTAAACATATTTTTTCATATTAGTATATTTTAACTTGTGACATTACATACATACATTATAAATCAATTGATAAATGTGTTGAACCCAAGTTCTAACAACATTAGTAACGTTTTTGTTTTTTTTTTTCTCCAAAAATATCTAATAATTAATAAAAGCAATTATACTGAAAGATTCAAAAGGTAGTGATAAAAAAAAAAAAAAAACAAACAAAACAAAAATATACTTTCTGAGTTATGGTCCAACAAAAAATTAAATATTAAAAATAACTAAGGGGAATAACTCTACTGTTATGAAGTGAAGAGTTACAGTTCCTGTGCGCTGCACTTTTACTCACTGAGTTCAAACGAGATAAAAAGTTTGAGGTTTATAACCTTAATAGATTGTTTAAGTTATGTTTCAAATAAAAAGTGTAATGGTCAGACAGACGGACGAGCAAACAGCTGACGGACAATGCCAAATCTATATCCCGCTTCTCCTTAATGACATCTATGCACCTATGAAGTTTCATGTTGATACCTTAAATACTTTTTGAGTTTGTGCTATTAACAAAATAAAGTAATAAAAAATAAAAAAAGGGCGATAACTCAAAAGTTATCAAGTGAAGAATAACAGTTCCTACGTACTGCATGACTTCTTAAGGCCATCTATGCATCTTTGAAGTTTAATTTTGATACCTCAAATACTTTTAGAGTTATGACCTTAACAAAAATTAAATTGGAAAAAATAGCGAAGGGGAATTACTCAAAATTTATTAAGTGAAGAGTAACAGTTCCTATGTACTGCAGGACTCCTTAATGACATCTATGCACCTTTGAAATTTAACTTTGATACCTCAAATACTTTTAGAGTTAAGATCTAAACAAACATTAAGTAGGAAAAAATAGCGGAGGAAAATTACTCAAATATTATGAAGTGAAGACTTACAGTTCTTATGCATTGCACTTCTACTTAATGAGATAACCACATTATGAAGTTTTAGGTTTATAATTTAAAACAGGGAAAATAGCAAAGGGGAATAACTTAAATATTATGAAGTGAAGAGTTTCAGTATCTATGCTTTGCAAAGTTTGCAACTCAATGAGATTTAACCACATGTAAAGTTTACGTATTCAACTTAAATAGTTTTAGATTTATGTTCCAATCAAAGTGTGACGGACGGACTGACGAACAGCCGGACGGACAACGCCAAATCTATATCCCTCAGCCTTCTGCGGGGATAATAGTTGGTCGAAGTTATGATGTATATATTTGAGATAAAGTGTTTTTCTCAAATGAGTATTTAGGTTTGCGCATAATTTCAAGTAATTTTGAAGCTGATTTACAAATATTCTCAATATATTCATGACATTTTCCGTCTGAGTTTAAAGGTATTCCTATTTTCGTATGGTTATCTATATACAAATTAGACTGGTACATTGTTAAACATAAGTTTCGGTACCTGAATATTTTCATGCAAAGAAAATAAGACTGCTTCTGCATTTTTTCTATTCTGGGTTATAAGTATAACTAACCATTGTTTTGACCAAGCGTTTATAACTGCTAATTCTTGTTTGATAATGCCTTAGAGATATCTAAATTTGATGTAGTACAGAGATGTATTTAAAAATCTTCTTATACTTAAGAGATTTTCGACGTCAATCACATAAATCAAGAAAAGGAAAGATCTTATTACCGACCCTTGTGGAACACAAGCATTAACAAAAACTTCATTTGAAATTGGCCACAAAAACTTTTTGCGTTCTATTATAAAAATAATTTTCAATCCAAATTAGCAGGGGACCATTTATGCTGTTTTGTCTTAATTTGAAGATCAGTCCTTTATGCCAAACTCAATAGAATTCCTTGGAAATGTCACCAAAAAAACTACGCATGTCATTTACTTGGAATCTATTGACTTAGTAATTTGGTTATCTATGAGTTGATAAACTGTGGAGTGTTTTTGAAGAAATCCTGATTGTTTGTAATAAATAAGATTATTCGATATTAAGTGGTCATAGATATGTTTGTAAATATATCTTTCCATAAGTAAATATATCGGTCTGTAATTACTACTTTATGTATTTTCGCCTTTTTTTGAAAAGAGGCATGATCGTCGTGATTCCCATATTGTAGGGAAAGCACATTTAGTGATTTGTTAAATATTAGACAGAGGAGTTTAGATATCGTATGCACAGTACTTTTATAGATAGATCGATTTATTTTGGCTAGGAATGCATACATGGACATTTACAACATGTACAAAATATATATAAAAATATATCATACATGATAATAAATATACAATGACATGCACACCAACACCAAGAATAACACAAAAATGAGTAAACCCATATTTCCATTGTGGTCCCGTGTGTTGGTGGCGTGACATAGAGTGGCACTGAAAAACTCGGAATTTATTAAAAAATTAACATAAAAGTTATCAAGTTGATAAACAATAAATAGCATACATATATCACAGACTAGATATATCACAGACAATTAATTAAAAATGACAGCTAAAAATGATTCCATTAGCCTAAAAACATATATTAAACAATAATATATTGAATTAGATAATAAAATATTAAGATATTATTTGAAAAAAATGTTCTTTTACAGATCGTTTAAAAACAGACAATTTATCAATCTGTGTAATCGAGGATGGTAAACTGTTCCATAATGAACTCCCGATATAACAAAAGCAACTTAACCCAAAACCTTTGACCTTTGGGATAGCAAATGCACCTTTCTGAGTTGACCTGGCCTTATATGAATGAACATATGCCTGTGAAACAAATTTTTGCACCAAATAATCTGGGGCCAAAACGTGTTTAACCTTAAACACATGACCCAGAACAATCTGGTCTACACGTTTGTTGACTGGTAGCCAGTCGAGCAATCGAAAATGTTCTGGCCCTGTGTGCGCCCTTGCAAATAGACCTAGGACAAAATGCATCAACTTATTCTGGGTTGTCTGAAACTTATTTGTAACGTTTTGGAAAGACTATGGTACCATATAGAACATGCATAATCAAAATGACATTGGATCAAAGACATGACAAGAAGTTTCTTATTCTGCTGAGCAGGATATTCTTTATTTCTATATAAATATTTTAACCTTGAGTTGGCTTTCTGAAGAATAGAGCGAGCCATGGCATCGAAGGACAAAGTTTGATCCAATGTAGCCCCGAGGTATTTAACTGAAGATGTAGGTTTGATTATGGTACCATTACAAGTAATATCAAGAGAAGAGTTTGACCTGATTCTATACCTAGAACCAAAAATTACCCAAAGACTCCATCTTTCCTAAATGCAGTGACAGCTTATTGTCAACCAACCACTGACTGACTAGATATAGTTCCTCTTTCAATAACCTTTCAATGTCAGCTTTACATTTACCGGACACAAGAATACCAGAGTCATCTGCATATAAGAGGAGCTTGTTTTTAACCACCGCAGACATTGTCATTAACATAGATCAAGAACAACAGGGGACCTAGTACCTGATACATCAACAAGTTGCTGTCTATCTGTAAGGTATGACTTGAACCACCTTAAGATATCATCAAAAAAGACAAGCTGCACTGAGTTTCATTATAAGTATCGAGTGATCCACTGTTTCAAAGGCCTTTTGAAGACCTAAAAGAATCATCCCTACCAAATTACCTTTATCCATTTACATCCTGATATAGTCAGTCAAATGTATATAAGACAGGTGTCTGTCGAAAAACCACTGCTAAATCCAGACTGAAATTTATATAGCAACTTGTTAACCTTGAAGTAAGACTCAACCTGGTCATATACAACCTCTTCATAAATTTTAGAAATGATACTCAAAATAGAGACTGGTCGGTAGTTACCAACAGAGGTTTTATCATTTTTCTTAAAAATAGGAACAACCCTAGCAGACTTGAGGTCATCTGGAACATCACCCTGTATTAGTGACAGATTGATAACATAACTAAGAGATTGAGAAATAATTGAGGACCCATCTTTAACAAAACTTGTGTAAACTATCTAAACCTGTGGCTTTATTGGAACTAAGCTGGTATAAATATTTCAACACTTGGTTCTCAGAAACTTAAGAAAAAGAATAACGTTTTGCAGTTTTTACACCTAAACTAGCATAAAAATTAGTGACAAATGATTTTTCAAACTTACGAACACCAGCTGGTAATTTTTCAACAAGCTTTGAGTCAACTATGGTGTAAAAATTGTTGAAAAAATCTGCTATAATGTTCTTGTCAAAACATATATTTTCATCAATATTTAGACAAATATTAAAACCAGAATAAGTTAATCCTTTCTTAGATGGTAATCTAAGATTCTTGATTATGGACCAAAGTGACTTTGAATCATATTTGTTTGCTTCAAGAAAGTCTGTAAAAAAGTTGTTTTTTTCGCTAAATCAATTAAACATTTACTTTTATTTCGTAAGACCTTAAATAGTTCAAAATTTTCAACACTTCTGTCTTTCTTATAAATATTCAAAGCAATGTCTCTTTTTTGATGGCTTCCAAAATACCAAAATTAATCCAAAACGAATGGAAATGAAAACTGTATGACCAAGGAGATCTTCCAAGACGGCTTTGAACAATTAGCATCTTTCAACACTTGTAAAAAAACGTTGTTTTACGAATATGACCGGAAGTGAATGCTAAACAGTCAGGTTTCGTTACAGAAAATCTAGAACTGTTTTCTATGGTGGCTGTTTTGTGCCATGTCGTATGAGCGTGTATTCGATGCGAAAATGCGAAAACACAAAAAACCTTTCGCCCCGCCACGCGAGAACGCGCCACATTCTATCTGTCGTGTTTTACCTTCAATTTGTCCTCTCTTCGCCTGGCGGGTCAAAAACACGCAACATTTTAAATCTCGTGTTTTTGCCTGCAATCCGTCGTATCTTTGCATGGCGCGGCGCCACGCGAAAACACGAAAAAAAAACACCTTGTTTTTACACCTTCCGTTAAGCCATGCGCACAGCAACCATAAATATGCCACACATACAGAAAAAAATGGAGAGAAATAACAATAATAGTATCCTTATTTTTTTTGTTTTTATTTTAATTTGAACTTAAGAATTATGTTTATATATTTAAATTTAACTTATCTGCCTTGTATCATGTAAACATATGTGTAATTTGTGCGCGCATCCGTGACTGGAACGCGAAAAAGTTAAATGCAATGTCGCATCTTTGTGTGGCGGGACGCCCGGCGAAAATACGACACATTTAATTTTTCAAATTTTCTTGTTTTTGCCTGGCGCGGCGAAAATAAAAAGACACGACAAATTAAAGGAAAAACCCCGACACCTAGAATGTAGCATGTTTTCGTGTGTCGGGACGAAAGGTGGCCACGCGAAAACACGATAAAATTATAATTTATCGTGTTTTCGCCAGGCGACCTTTCGCCCCGCCACTCGAAAACCCGCCACATTCTATGTGCTCGAGGCGAAAACCCGCCATACGGAAATACGACAAATCATAACTTTATCGCGTTTTCGCGTGGCGACCTGTGTTTTTACCCTCAATTTGTCCTCTCTTCGCCTGGCGGGTCGAAAATCCGCCATGCGAAAACACGCCACATTTTGAATCTCGTGTTTTGCCTGCAATCTGTCGTATCTTTGTATGGCGGAGCTTCACGCAAAAACACGAAATAATTTCTAGTTTTTTCGCCTTCTGTTCAGGGATGCGCACAGCAACTACACATATGCTACACGTACAGAAGAAAATGGGGAGTAATAACAATGACAGTATTCTTATTTTTGTGTTTTGTTTTTGTTTTTTTTAATTTGAACTTAAGAATTATGTTATATATTTAAATTTAATTTATCAACCTTGTATCATGTAAACATATTGTGTAATTTGTGTGCTCATGCGTGACCGGAACGCGAAAAAGTTAAATGCAATGTCGCATCATTGTGTGGCGGGGCACCAGGTGAAAATACGACACATTTAACTTTTCAAATTAAAGGAAAATACCCGACACATAGAATGTACTGAGTTTTCGTGTGTGTGTGTGGGGGGGGGGGGGGGGGTCGAAAGTCGCCACGCGAAAACACGACAAACTATGGTGGCTGATTTGTGCAATATCGTATGAGAGTGTTTTCGGGGCGAAAATGCGAAAACACAAAAATACCTTTCGCCCCGCCACATTTAAACACGCCACATTCTATGTGCCGTGTCTGTACCTAAAGTTTGTCGAATCTTTGTACGGCGGGGTGAAAACGTGTCATGGGAAAACACGACAAATTTTAAGTTTGCCGTGTTTCGCGTGGCGACATTTCGCCCCGCCACACGAAAACACGCTACATTTTATGTGTCGGGTGTTTTCCTTTAATTTGTCATGTCTTTTTATTTTCGCCGCGCCAGGCGAAAACAAGAAAATTTGAAAAGTTAAATGTGTCGTGTTTTCGCCGGGCGTCCCGCCACACAAAGATGCGACATTGCATTTAACTTTTTCGCGTTCCGGTCACGCATGAGAACACACATTACACATATGTTTACATGATACAAGGCTGATAAGTTAAGTTTTAATATATTCACATAATTCTTAAGTTCAAATTAAAGAAAAAAAAACACAAAAAATCTAAGGATACTATCATTGTTATTACTCTCCATTTTCTTCTGTATGTGTTGCATATGTACATGCCTTAACGGAAAGCGAAAAAACTAGGTGATTGTTTCGTGTTGTCGCATGGCGCCCCGCCAGGCAAAGATACGACAGATTGCAGGTAAAACACGAGATTTAAAATGTGGCGTGTATTCGCTCGACCCGCCAGGCGAAGATACGAAAATTTGAAGGTAAAAACACGACAGATAGAATGTGGCGCGTTTTCGCGTGGCGGGGCGAAAGGCCGCCGCGCAAAAACGCGATAAAGTTATGATTTGTCGTATTTTCGCGTGGCGGGTTTAAGCCCCACCATGCAAAGATACGACAAACTGTTGGTAAAGATATGACACATAGAATGTGGCGGGTATTCGTTTGGCGGGGCGAAAGGTCGCCAGGCGAAAACACGCCAAAGATACAATTTGTCGGGTTTTCCCGTTTTCGCCCCGCCACGCGAATAATGTATTTTTGTGTTTTCGCATTTTCGCCCCGAAAACACGCTAATACGACATGGCACAAATCAGCCACCATAACAAACTCATAATTTGTTGTGTTTTCGCATGACACGTTTTCGCCCGCCATACAAAGATACGAAAACTTTAGGTACAGACAAGGACATAGAATGTGGCGTGTTTTCATGGGCGGGGCAAAAGGTCGCCAGGCGATAACATACCAAAATCGCAATTTTCGCCCCGCGACGCGAAAATAATATTTTCGTGTTTTCGCATTTTCGACCCGAAAACACGCTCATACGACATGGCACAAATCAGCCACCATAAATTTTATGATTTTCTGCTTAAAATTATTGTAGATGACACAATATATCATTTTGTCCATTACTCATTCAGTTTCAAAGAAAATCTTGAGATTACGCTCAAAGATCTGGAATTAAGCTAAGAGGTCGATTAACCACATAGATGGGTGTCTCGAGTTATTTAAGAACCCAAAAAGAATGATTTCTGATTTCATTCGATTATTTATCGATATGACAAAAGCAAAATCGGCGACGAAGCGAGTTCGACACCAGTCTGGACATTTCCCGAATCAAGAAAAATTATTACATTCAATACATACGTCATATTATTTATTCAGATTCCGGAGAATTCTAAGGAGTTAACTGTACTTTTATAATAATGTTTCAGAATTGAGCAAAGATGTATTCATGGAAAATATGTTGTCCGAACACGGAGTAAGTGCAACCAATTCGAAATTTCAAGATATTCAAAAATACACCAGCACCATGAAGTGTCACAGGATCAGGTCAGTTTCAGCGCAAGACGCTATGTAGTCTCAGACACGCTCCATAAATTAACGTAAAATGATGTCCAATAGTGAGCGCCGAAATCAAAGCATATTTTGACATCAAGGCACAAGCCAGGTAGTAACTGGTGCTAGTCTATATTGTCTCCGAGATATGTTGCTATAAATGCAATGTAACGATCACCGCACAATTTGTTATGTAAGCTGCATTTTAACAGATGTTGAATGTCGTTATTCGCACACTGAGAATGAATCCCTCGAAATCGTACGGACATATCAGTCTATTGATCGTCGGTACTGGTTGGCCATACGACCGACGTCACATTCAGAGCTTTGTTTTTTTAGGTTGTGAAGGATAATGCGAAAAACAGAAAGTATCCATTCCAGACACCTCATGTCTTTTTCCATGCTTATCTTATAGCATCTATACATGGGATCCAAAAGACCATCAGTAATGTTAGTGGAAGAGTGCGTTACCACGAGTTCAGCATACAATTTAAATTACTCAGAGACTGCTTAGCCCTTTCAGCTCGTATAGAAAGGCGGGTGTTACGTTTACACCTTTACGGTTAGGCAAATAAAGATCATAGGACATTCCGATCGTTTAAACCAGCAACTCAGTGAAAAGTCGAAAACAAGCTCAAATCAATCTGTTGATGAATATATTAAATTTGTCGCACGTGCCGCTACGCCGGAAGCCGTGACTTCGCAAGACATTGAAAAGGCTTCGAAGATGGTCATGAAATGTCCGCAGTGCGCAACTATTTGTTATACGTTCTGTTGGCATTAAATTACAAGAATTTTTATTTTGAGGCATGACCTGTTTGCGATAAGCCATCTACATCTAAGAGGCAACTGCACTGTAGCTCTAACAGAACATTTTTTAAGAAAAAAGACGCGGTTCATTCTGCAGAGCGTTTTTTCATAGGAATGGAAAGGGGCGACTTTTGCGATCTGAGTTTTTTTGGCAGTGTTTTTGCCCTTTGTTTAATTTTGCTTAATATTTCTTTTGTGCCCAATTCTACATTTATTGTGCGAGTTTCAACAAACTTTTACAGAATTATCATTATCAAGTGTTGCAGCCGATATATTCTGGGTTTTGCCATTCAGTTAATTTTAGCCCTTTGTTGAATTTTACATAATATTGTTTCTAGACACAGTTCCTACAATTTTAACATGATGTTCATCATACTTACATAGATCATGATCATCATCAAGTGCCACAGGGTATATCATCAGGCTTTTGCAGTTCGATTACCTTGGCATAGTTATTGCCCTTTGTTAAATTTTGCTAATATTGCTTCTGTGCATCACTCCTTCTACAATTCTCGTGCAATTTTCACCAATCTTTCACACAATGGTCATTATCAAGTGCCGTAGCACATATACTCAGGTTTTTGCGATTCGATCATTTTTGATGGAGTTATTTCCCTTCGTTTTAACTCAGTGTTGTTTCTGTGCGCAACAATTGGAATTTTATAATTTCTATATTTTCGCCTGTGATGTTCAACTGGAGCATAAAAATCAAAAGGTTTAAAGGTAAGAAACTGTCTTGAAACACCTTTTCTGTAAAAGACATAACATATGGATACAAAACACTAGATCAATCTTTTGAAACACATCAATTTAGGAACATAATCACTTTTACCAGCCATACAGATAGGTAAGGGACATATAATAGTCTTACCTGTAGACGTATGGGTACTTTGTTAAGTTCACAGACTGCAAATCTTTTGGCACAAATGATCAAGGTAACATCAAGTTATAAGCTATCATGACCGTGACTATTGCCATGTCTCGGGGGCATTCGTGTCTGTGGCAAATTTCTTGTTTGAAGTTACTGAATAATGACCGGAAGAGCAAGTGCATTACAATTTAGATACAACCTCTGACAAACGCACCAGGGAATCGATTCTTTGGCTCAGTGGTTAGAGCATTGTTTTAGCTACAGATGATAGAGGGACATTGAGAACAAAATGCACTCACAGTTGGTCTATATAAATGCACCAACAGTCCCACAGTTAAATAACTTCCGCTTAAAGTATAGATCTACTATCTTTTTGTACAAAATGAATTTTAAAGAAATTTACATCCAGTGCATACGAAAGTTGGTCTAAAGTTGGTTGTACTTGGTTGGTTGTACTTGTATGTCAGTTAGAATAACATTTGAAGCATACGTTTTCTCATGCATTGTACTTTATTGAATTGAAAACATTCTTTTAGATACAAGCATAGTTTATTTAAATAAATAAATGAATAAGTTGGTAGGTCATGGTGAATGCCATTTTCTCCTCAAAGTCACCGACCATTCCTTGCTGTCGCACGTTTTGCTGTTAGTGTTTATATTTTTTTTAGTATGACGTATTCGAAAGTCGTAGGCGTAATCGCTTTCGTCGCAAGAGATATTTTCTTGCCTTGAGAAACAATCCCTGTTAAATGTGTACACGAGGTCTTACCTATACCTTTAAAAGCATTATCATCAAAGTGACATAGCTGCTAAACCAATATTTTGTAAATGTCAAAGGTCAGGCTTATTTTCTAGATACGAAAATGTTTTGAACTGTATTCATTAAAAGCATTTCCCAATTGATGTTTGTAAAGTGTAAGTAGTACAAGTGCTTGACAGTTTCCAACTGAGTGTGTTAACGATTCTGCTTCTAAGAATTATGTCTTATGTGTCTTGTGGACATCTCCAGTTAATTAAAATTTATTTCTGATTCCCTTTTACTTTTTAAGTGAGAAAAATCTTAAATATAAGTTTCAGAGACTTCATGAAAGATCGGTATCGCATAATCAATTATAAATGTGCTGATGATAAAAAGAGATGTATTTTTTTCTTATTTTGTAAAATAATGTATTGCAGATAAGCTCAAGGACTTGATTGTTTCTTTTGTTATTTTTTTTTTTACATCGAACGGATTCGTGCTTTTGAGCTTATTATTATGTTGTTGTTATTTTTCTCGACCTCACTGACACTGTGTTCGTCATCATTAATTTGATATTATATAGAGAACAATGACTCATCAATTACGCGTTGTGTGAGCACCTGTCTTTTAATCAACATTATGTATACGCTCTAAGTCTTCTCGAAATCTGATTGGTTTTGAGACAAACTGTAGTTGACGCAAAGTTTATGTGTATAGCAACTTCTATAGTGTGTGTACTGAAGGTTTTGTTATTCATTTCCTATAGCATTTATACAAAATCTGAGTCTGACCTTTAGAAACATATTAGCTATAGATGCACGTCCGTGTCATGTCATTATGTCGTCTGTTTAGCTGGAACAGTCGAGGGAAAGTAGTGTTTTGTAACAACGGATAAAACATCTTTCACATATAGGTGCTTCGCATACAGTGTATTGGTGAGCACTATGAGAATAAAATTATAGGTCGTGTTAAAGTGCTTTTGCTGTTCTACTGTGATGATGACGTCAGAAGAATTGTATTTTCCACCTAGGTCCTCATTTGAGGTAATCCCATTTATTTACTCCCCCATAGGTACATATGAGGGTCGGGGATCCATCCCTCTCTGACTTTACAAATAAATGTTTCTATAAAGTATTGAAATAACATTGTGTGTAGAAATACATGAAAAAATACTTTATCACAACAGAAGTTTTTATGAAAAAGAGATCTCTGTTTTTTTTTCGAGCTTAAACTAAACAAAGAAACGGCAAAATAGATATAAATGTAATTTTGATATAAAATATCTTGAGCATTGCTTAACTGGGTATGGAGTATAAATGATTGTCCGGTCAGCTAGATGGTAGGTCTTGTGACTTGTCTGCATTTTCTCTCAATAAATCGCTATTCATTGTTTAAAGCGAGGGTTTGCATCTTTCTATCGTGCTATCGTGTTTTTGGTTGTTTTCTCATCAAAACAAAATGATCAAAATAATTTAACCTTCAAATCAAATAATTTAACATGCAAAAACTAACACTGGGTATCCCAAATAAAACTGATTTTGAATATACACAGTTTCGGACATGTTTGGCTTAAACAAGAACTTGGTGATACCAAACTCCAATTGATCAAAGAAAGAATCTTTGAGAAAAATATCTAGATACTATCAAAGAGCACAACTTAAAGACCACTTCGGCAAAAATTAAGAACTTCTGAACGTCAGTTAGCTAAGGACACAGGACGATACACATACACCCCCAAAAATGAATGCCTTTGTAAATCATGTAACATGCGGAATCTATCCCTTTTTGCTAATTTGCCCAAGGATTAAAAATCTAATAAGTAAATATTTGTTACAACTTGCCATTTGTCTACTATAAACAAATTTGAATATACTATGTGTTCAACATCAGAGAATATGTTATACAGTATTGCAAGGTTTATTTTTTTCTGCAAACAAGAGTCGCGTTGTCTAAGGTAATATATTGTAGAATTAGTTCATGAAATTCTCGTCTTTGTCAGTTCACAAACCTTACCATTTGTGCATTTATTAATGCTTCTGTTGATGTTATTGCTAAAGTTAACACCGTGTCTTATCCATTAGATATATTTGCTTTGCTTGTTGTAAACATTGCAAAATGCTTCATGCAGTAAAATTGGAATTTGTTTTCATTCATTGTACAAATAAACTCAGTGAAATAAATAGACTCCAAGAACAAAGTGAAAGACTTAATACAAAGCGAAAGACTTAATACGAAGCGAAAGACTTAAAACAAAGCGAAAGACAAAGCGACATAATAAAAAGCGAAAGAAGACTTAATAAAAAGCGAAAGATTTAATACAAAGCGAAAGACAAAGCGACAGGCTTAATACAAAGCGAAAGACAAAGCGACAGGCTTAATACAAAGCGAAGACTTAATACAAAGCGAAAGACAAAGCGACAGGCTTAATACAAAGCGAAGACTTAATACAAAGCGAAAGACTTAATACAAAGCGAAAGACTTAAAACAAAGCGAAAGACAAAGCGACATAATAAAAAGCGAAAGAAGACTTAATAAAAAGCGAAAGATTTAATACAAAGCGAAAGACAAAGCGACAGGCTAAAGCGAAAGACTTAATACAAAGCGAAGACTTAATACAAAGCGAAGACTTAATTCAAAGCGAAAGACTTAATACAAAGCGAAAGACTTAATTAACTATCATCTCTGTTACGGTCTACAGTAGTTACATCTGTAAAAATCCCAATGATACAACAGGCTAATGTTTATTTACTTTAGCTAAAGGTCAGTGCACTTAAAGACTTTCCTTTCTAACAGCGCTAATCTTTAGATGGGCTATGAATGTAATGAACACGCCATGAAAACACCCTAGCGAACTTTGTGCGTTCATTATGCAATATGAAATGACAACTCCACTTCACTACCCAAACTATGATTTCGCAATCCTAAAAAAGTAATAAGTATCGGTACAGATAAAATTGAAACGAAAGATGCTTTATGCGGAATTGAACTCCAATCCTTCACGGTGAACTAAATGAATGAATGAATGAATGAATGAACGTTGTACGTCTCTATGAAGTTATCCGGAACGCCGCGTTATAGGAGTGGTCGAGCATTTTGATTTTTAAATGCCTGGTTTATTTGCAGCATCCGCAACGGGCTACGTTTAATGCCGGTGGACATCACATCATATGAGCTATTAAAACCATTTTCACTGAACACTGTACATGTACTCTCGACATGGAAAGTAACTTAGCTTTTCTAATAAGACGTTAGGCCAGTCGGGTGATTTTCTAATATTCTCTTTGACACCTTTAAACGCGGGTTTGCCTTCGACGATTAACTTATTTTACGAAGAGAAAAAGTGTGTGTGTGTGTGTGTGTGTGTGTGTGTGTGATAACGGAATTCAATCAGTATAAGCGTTAGATCACACCGTTTAACCGGGTTTGCGAACGGCCATTGATCCACGAACAACAGCAGACTGAAAGATAAAGCGAGTATCTGTCTATTTTTCATGTTCCCGCAAGATCTTGACATGTTGTTGTAGGTGATTTCCTATTTTAATAGGATCCTACCAACAAAATCATGGTTAACGCAGTGCTTTATTAACTGTGACATGTAGTCAGGAACCGGGGACCTCTGGTGAACCGGGCGTCGTTTACATATATTGCCCCAAGCACAAAATGGACGGTCTGTTTTTGCAAAGGAGTGTTAGGTAAGGAGATTTATGTTACTACAATGAATTCGCGACTTTCTCGTTATTAGAGGTTCAAGTTGATACTTCTTTACTTTATTAATCTAAGAATTCTTGTAAGATCATATAAGGTGTTATATGCTTTGTGAACCAATCACTTACTTTTAGTATTCGTTTTTTTTATTAGTATTATGTAGCTAAATTGTTAGCCTGGCTGCAGGCTATATGATCCTTTTCTTTTTATGTTATTACATTGATATATTTACTTTTTACCTCTCTAACAGCAACATTTTTTTTCTCCGCTGGCATCAATTCCAGCCAAGAAAAGATAAATCTTAGTTAGAAAGGGGCTTAATAGTCATTTAGCTAACATTAAGAAGGAATAGCATTAATAGCTGGGTCTGAAACCAGTCTACTTAATTGTGTTTATGTAATTTCTATACACGCCCATCATTACTGAAGCGAATTTGATGTCCTTTGAATTCAATGTCGTACAAAACCATTTACAGGTGGGTTCATATACAAGTATTGCAAATTTGTCAGTATCTTTTGTGTCCGGCTGTATGTCTGCTTATCTCTTCAGCTTTAATTCATTTACGTCCGTCTGTCTGTCTTCTAATGAGAGATAGATGTTTTGAGTACTGCCTAGCATTATGAAATGACTATAATTGTGTGATTAAATCATCTTTTGCTCTGCGGGGATTCATGATGAATTAAATGGAGTTGGACAGTTGTGCCCACTGGTATTGTGTAGGGTTTCCCGTTTGACTCGATGATATATTTCTAAATTTCCGAATCCAAGAAGAGAAAACTGCGAAGGTATAAGTAATTGTTGTTGATATAAGGTACAGTCTTCGTTTTTAATTACTAGACCCTGCTGCGTCCATAAGTCGTGAAAAAAAACAAATTCACAAATGTAGAAATGAATTTAGATATAATATATACATATTTATTTATATATAATATTTACATATGATTGGTAGATTTTACATTTAATGAACATTTAAATGATTTTTTTTCAAAACATGAATTTCATTAGCACAATAGATAACAGATCTTTCCTTGTTATTCAACACCAGTTTTGAAACTGTAAGCCTGAAGCTATCTGTTGTTGTGCAAACGCTTGCATTGTAAGCGCCGCACTGTTCGTCTGCTCTGCAAAAAGTTTTTGTGAAGAAGCATTGACTGCAGACGGTGAATTATTTAATGCACACGTCGAAAAATAGCTTGCTGGCGTTTGTGACGGGCTTGAAGGAGACAAAGTGACTGGTGATGTTGAATTCTGCTGGGCGTGAGCCATTGGCGGGAAAACTGGTGATTGTGGGTAATACATAGTCGATGCCGCGTTGTATGGATGGTAAGCAATATGGGAGGCTGTCATTGGGACGTATCCAATATTGTATCTGTACGCGGTTGATGGACTTCCCTGGTGACTGGACTCCTTTAAACTCTTTCTTGCTCGCCGCCTGGCTTGGCGCCGTCTAAAATCGCCATTTGCAAAGTCATCGATACACGCCGGATGAATACTCCAGTAGTTGCCCTTACCTACGAAATCAAGATTAATAAAATGATTTTTGTTTACAGTTTGAACTACATTATAAAAAATAGTAAAAAAAAAGTTATACTAGCTGAATATTTTTCATGCCATACAAACAAAATTTGGGAAAATACCAACTTTCATTACAAATCAGATTTTGACTTTATTGCCAACAATAATTATAATGATGACAAAAATAATAATAAAATCATAATAGCATTATTTTAGTCGCAAGCCAAAAATAAAATATGTAACGATTCAGTATCCTCAGTTGGATGTAGCTGGATTAAATTAAAGGTATGATGTCTGTTTAAAGTTTCAAAAAATGATAAAAATATATTGGATAAAAATATCAGCAATACTTTCGAAAATTAAGTAGTAATATTGATACAAGTGTTGATTTTGTTTTTTTTGTGTTTGATCGAGCCATCTTTGGTGCCCGCTTCTCAATCTTTATCAAGATGGGGTAAACATTCGGTTATTTGGAGGAAAAGAGGTAATTACCATTGTCCGCTCTTCCGACCTTGACGAAACACTCATTGAGGCTCAAATTATGACGAATACTGTTACGCCATGCCTTTTCGTTGTTGTTGTAGTACTCAAAATTATCCATGACATACTGGTAGATGTCGCTTAGCAGCATTCGACGTTCGGAAGTACTCAGAATCGCCATGGAGATCAGCGCAATGTAAGAATGCGTCGGTTTATCGTCTGTCTTTCTGTCCAAACCTTTCACCTCTGACCCGGATATATTTTTCTCCAGTGATAACAATACCTGTAGAAGAAAATAGCGTAAAGTTCATGTGTTTTCTTCTAAATTCTGTATTTTGTTATAAATATAAACCTTATGAATATAAATATTTTTGCGTTTGCTATTATTTTTGTGAAATGTTTAATTAAAAAGTAATTTTCTTATAGAATTTTGTTGGAATTAGATGGATACTTAACACAAAAATATTCCTCAGAAAAGTTAAGTCGTTAAAAGCTTAGAAATGAATTATCAGAGATCATGAAAAAAATCTTACCTCAGCAACTGCACTGTCCCTTGTAGATTCCCGTGATTCTGATTTTGATGGTGAATTGTCGGACTCTAGGCCACTATCAGTCGGCGAAGGCGTCTGTCGGCAGCTTTTTGTCGACGGATTACTCATGCTGTCGGCTGGCTGGTCGTTACTGTACATGCTGAAATCCAAGTTTACATTTTCACTTCCGAGCGCTTCCCTTGTAAGGAAATCAATGCTAAAAGGGTGTTGCACCTTCGAATTCATTTTCATTTGTCTAAGTTCCTTTAAACAAGACGGCTTTCTCACAAAATACGAAAAACAGAATTTTAAAACTTTAACAGTCGTACTTAATTTTTTCCCGCTATATTTGAAGATTTAAAACTCTTTTAGTCGTAGGTATGATAATTCCACAATTTTGCAATTTGTTCTGACTCTTGAAGACTGAAATTGAATGATGACTGCAATGTTGACAAAGTGTTTATATATGGATGTCCTTTGACATGACTGTGATCACTATATGTTGTTCACAGCTAGCGCCGCTTGGCAGATTCGCTAATCACAACCTCTGACACTTCAAACGATGGTCACTCCAAAGGAGCTCTCTACAATTTAGCAGACGAATATTTTAGCATGTACGAGTGTATCGAAAGTATTAACTCATTTTAAAGTTAATTTTTTTTGTTCGTACGGAAATGTTACATTTAATCTTTGTCGAAACATTAAAGTTTTCAGACAAATAAGTTATTCACTTTCTCTTTTATTAAGATTGTATACGTGCTGTATTTTGAATCTCGACAACAGTCGGTTTTGTTAGTACCATAACAGTGCATTACTTTTTGTTAGAATTTTAATATTTTTATATAGTTTATGCAGTTTATGTTGCTTGTTTCTAGAACAAGTATTTAGAGTTTCCATTTCTATTTAATTAACATAGTTTTCAGCAGAGAAGAAGTGAAAATGGATAGATGTATGTTTATTTGGCAAAAGAAGAAAAAAAGATGAAAAAATATATTAAAACAAACAACAAAAAGGAAGCCGTGACGAAAAATAAAAATTTTGAAAGTTGATCTTATTTTTTTTCTTTGTTTTGTCTGTTACTTATTGAAATCAGCAAATGACCTTAGTTCAGTTCAGCATTCGCTCAATCCAGCACCTGGCAAATTTCTTAATTACTTGTATTGGCTTAATGCGGCCGAGGGGAAGAATGGGATTTAGAAGTAGTTGGTTCGAGCACTACCTAGGACGTTACTTAGACTTTCCAGTGACTTACCACATTCCATAGCTTCCGCCAAAATATTGCTTTGAAATTGATTTGAAGCAAAAAAGCAGTCCTGGAAAGTGAGTGATTGAAGTTGCAAAAACTTGTTTCTAAGTCGATCAGAAATATAGTAATGTTAGGTTTCAATGAAACATTGTATTTGTTCCATTATTTTCTAAACGGCTACACTTGGTCGTAAATTTGAAATAGTTTAAAATGAATTTAACAAAATTATGTGATTTTACAACTCTCATTTGCAGCATGATTCTTTTATATTTGCTATTTTACTTAAAAGAGGTGCAGTATATCTAAAATATACACCGCCTTTCATTCCTGCATTTTTGCAGCTGGTTATAAACTTGCCTTTTTTAGCACGATGAATTGGTCATGCTTTTGTATAAAGATATGAGGAACATTTTAATCATGAACTACGTTTTTGTTTTCTTCAGAAAAGTAAATCATTTGAACTTTGTGTTAAGTAAATATCAAGGGTCGCTCAATAACTTGATTATTGCGCGGCACAGACGGCTGTCTATAATTAACATTACACCAGAAGGTTCCCAAACCTGTGAATATGCCTTTCTTCTGCACGTATTTGGCCTTTTAGGCTCCGAAGACATGTTGACAGACAGAGATGTGTAAATAAGTTAAGAAAGATGGGACGGGCCAGTGACTTCATACATTGAACACTACATGCTTTCAAACAAAGTTTGTTTTCTTAAATTTTACATTGAAAATAGCAAAGGAAAATTTGATTTTTTTAAAAGCAAAATGAAAATCATAGGACTAATGATGATGATGATGATAATAATAATAAATCTATCTATATATTTTAATAGTTCTTTAATCTTTGATTTATATATGATTTGAAATTTATTACAAACTCCGTCCTAAAATCAATCCCGATTTAATAGACACCAGAAGCGACTCTTTATCAAACAGAAGGCATCAAATTTGCCGTCTTCTTTTAAAAACAGAAGACAGAACACGGATAGAAGACCTGTGTATTAGGTCACCGTATTGCTGTACAGGCGGTAACTTAGACTATAATTTAGCCAACGTAGTGCTGATACTTTTTTCTCACAACTGATAAAATGGCCAGTTACCTACAAATGAACAATTTTCTCCCAGTCAGTTCCGAATAATAATTCACGACGAACAGACATAATTTTGATTTCAATATTTATTGGCATATTTATTAGTGCGATACAAACTGTGACAAACTTAGGCTACCTTATGGCTACCTGTCACTACCCAATTTTCGACTCCCATTGTCTGATAACGCGACGTACAAACAAATTATGATAGTCCTAACATTTCATTAAAGCATAATAGTGTTTGGCTGGGTTCATATGATTGTTTGACGCAGTTGTCTATTGAAATATAGAGTAAGTAGACGGAATTGGTCAAAATATATTTTATACAAATCAAGTATGACTATGCTTATAAATAAAACAGATACTTTGGATATGGCGTGAACATCATCTTATCTAAAATACAACAACAACACATTCAAAATACACAAACTTATTTTCACGTCTAAACCTTATGTCTAAAAGGTCGTCGCATTATTTTCAAGAATTATGTCATAGGAGTAGATAAGCAAACTCAATAAAAACTAAGAAAGAATAAAATTTCATCCTCTACAAGGGGCGAGAGAGAGCGTTAAGCGGGAAGGTGTTCCGAACTTCCCATAGTCCAAATAATTGTAATGAAAAAGATGAATATTGTGCTATTTTTGCCGGAATGTCTGAAGTTGCGTTATTATTAGACTACAACTACCCAATGTTCTGGAATCATGCCTGCAGATTTTATTGTTATAAAATTTCGTTATCATTAAAAATGATTATTCTGTCAAAATTGTTCCTATTTTTAATTCGGAAATTTAACTGAAAACAGAAACCTGATTCAATAATTAACAAAAAATGACAACTTCAGAAATGTTGAAAAATATTAAGGAAAACTTCTGAAGTTTTTGAAGGGTGACTGAGGGGATGGCGAGTTTGGGACCAGTCCAGGCTTTATCAGTTATAAGAAACCCCCATTTAGATGAAACCCTCTTATTTCAAATCGATTTGGAAACACGTTTATCAACAAATATCAACTTCATTCGAAAACTGTTGCTCAGGCTCAATCCAGCGTCAAAAGTGTGGAATGCGAAATAGTCAAACTTCATCTTCCACTAACATGTTATTTGAATCTTTCAATGGATTCAAAATATCTTGTTTGCTTGCCAGATAGTAAACAGTCCCAGAATATATTAACAAGCATGATATGAATGGCTTCATTTTCATGTATCTTTCTCCTTCTCTTGTATCATTCAGGTAAATGTAGCTTATATTCTGATTCATCCTGTAACGCTTTTTGGCGGCCATTTTCAAGGTTGATGGATTTTGATACCAGACAGAATTATGTAATTATTTTTCCGGCACTCGAGAGAGTTATGCCATAATTCCTCCGTCACTCGAGAGAGCTATGCCATAATTCCTCCGTCACTCGAGATAGTTATGCCATAATTCCTGAAGTCAGAGGCAGTTATGTTATGATTCTCCCGGCACCTGAGGGCAGTTGTTGCAATACTTCCAGCATCACCCGAGGACAGTTATGTGATGAAGTCACAATGTGGTACAACGTAGAAATGTTAGTTTACATAACAATATATGTATCATTTGTGTTTCCAATCCTTTCGTTCAGTCTCGTTGGCATCCATGTGACGATAACATCCAAGAAAAAAAACATTCCAAATTTTTAAGCATCGTATTTTGGAGGGAGACAAAACGAAGGGAGAGAGAAGAGAGAGAGAGAGAGAGAGAGAGAGAGGGGCAAAACAGAGACAAAAAGAATACAATGTACGGGGATAACGTTAAAATTTCGATCACAAAATTTGAACCCGCGATCTCCACCTGATTTAGGAGTCCAACGTTCTGGTCATCCATAGCTTATGTTGAAAGAAAAATAATTATAGTTATACCAATAGAAAATAATACTGAAATTACTTTTATAGATCTGTTGCTAATTAATCAAGAAATACAAAGCCTGATTCTAAAACTAAAAATGGCAGTATAATACTAGAACTAAATGTGACAGCTCGATACTAAACTACAAGTGGCAACATAATAGTAGAACTAAATGTGACACGTCGATACTAGAACTTAAAGTGGCAGCATAACACTACATCTTAATGTGACCGGTCGATACTAAAACTTTAGGTGGCAGCATAACACTAGAACTAAATGTGACAGCTCTATACTAGAACTAAGAGTGGCAGCATAATATTTGAACTAAATGTGACAGCCCGATTCTTGAACTAAAAGTGGCAGCATAACACTAGAACTAAATGTGACAGCTCTATACTAGAACTCAGAGTGGCAGCATAATATTTGAACTAAATGTGAGAGCCCGATACCACATCTAAAAGTGGCGGCATAATACTTGAACTAAATATAAAAGATCGATACTAGAACTTGAAGTGACAGCATAATACTAGAACTAAATGTGACACGTCGATACTAGAACTTGAAGTGACAGCATAATACTAGAACTAAATGTGACACGTCGATACTAGAACTTGAAGTGACAGCATAATACTAGAACTAGATGTGACACGTCGATACTAGAACTTGAAGTGACAGCATAATACTAGAACTAAATGTGACAGCCTGATACTGGAACTTAAATTGGCAGCATAATACTAGAACTAAATGTGACAGCCCGATACTAGAACTTAAAGTGGCAGCATAATACTAGAACTAAATGTGACAGCCCGATACTAGAACTTAAAGTGACAGCATAACAATAGACCTTAATGTGACAGATCGATACTAGAACTTAAAGTGGCCGCAAAACACTAGAACTAAATGTAACAGCCCGATTCTATAACTAAAAGTTGCAGCATAATACTAGAACTAAATGTGACAGCCCGATTCTATACTAGATGTACTAGAACTTAAAGTGACAGCATAATACTGGAACTAAATGTGACAGTCTGATACTCGAACTAAAAGTGGCTGTATAACACTAGAACTAAATGTGACAGCCCGATTCTATAACTAAAAGTGGCAACATAATACTAGAACTAAATGTGACAGGTCGATACTAGCACTTAAATTGGCAGCATAAAACTAGAAGTGATAAATCCGTAAAACGTATGCAGTTCAGCACATTAATAATTAAAAAAACTAAACCATTTAAATGAACGTTTCTTCGACCAAATACATTATAATTTCGGAATAAAATTAACTGGAGTGATTTTTTAAGGAAGTCCATATGTCTGTTTGTATAGAATAGTACAAACCATGATGTGGAAACCTACGCCTCTCACCACACCTTAATTTCATTTCTGTTTCCGTAGGTCTAGTTCTTTGACCGATGAGTCTTGACTCTATGAATCTTTGACTTCTTTCATACGTTGTTGACAGGAAATGCCAGTCCTAACTTAGGCCTGAGCTATATAACATTTTATCTGAACGGCTGAGGTAATTTCACATGTTTCAGTAGGAATCAAACTTTTTACGCATACATATTAATGCAGTTCATTACCTGTGGAACTTGTCGTCTCTATAAACGTATCTGTCTTGAGTATCGTGATATTTTTGTTGCGGCTCTGTCTGAAAGACTATGAGTCACCTTTCGAGATTTAAGACCTTCATATAAATGCAACTTAGTGTTCACCAGCCCTTCTCTTCATTCCATGTTCAAGTAAATAAAGCGTTTCCCTAATCTTTGACCATAGAACCGTATAGTTCTGCATTAATAATTTAATACTTATTATTTTACAAAGAGCACGTTTTCCAGTTGCTTTTCGTAAGTTGCTCTGATGTATCCACTGAGCAGACGATAATTACGAAATCAGGCATTACATTCAAACCTTTCCCTGTCACGATATATATTTTCCTCTTGAGTCAGAAACGGAATATACCAGTTTTATTTCTTTTTACATAAAACAGTGAATTTAATAAAAATCATGATTTTAAATATCTTTATACTGAAGTTTTGTGTTGATATATGACTGACAGGTTAAAATTATTCAGCTAAAAATGACTGTGTACATTATTTTAACTTGATGTTTTTTTTTTGTTTTTTTTTTAAATATTGGGTTTATTAAGTAGAATGGATTCAGATGATACTGTGAATAATTAAATGTAATAAATATCATTTTCAACTCCCAGGTCATATCTATTTCATCTTCTTGCTAAAAGTTTCAAACAAATTCTTTGAAGCTTATCTTATAAGCAATAACAAGAAATATCTTTAAAAAAGATTATCGGTGTAGATACAGCATAAAAATTAATGTAAGTGTATAGTGTTCGGACATTGGTACTGAAGGCACGTATATAGCAACCGAACTTCCTATTTCCATAACAGTTTAGGCTATAAACAAAAAAAATGAGATTAATGCTAAAAGTTTCAATAAAATTTTCAGTAAAGTAATTTAAATATTTAGTCCTATTTATTATTTACCTATTTATTTAATGTGATTTTTTTCATTTTTGATATCTAATTAACGGCTGTATTAATGTTACTATTTTTAGCATTTTTTCAAAGGCAATTAAACTAACAATTACGATTCTTTTAACCAATGGCAAACTTCCTTCTTCACCTTAAGATTTTGTATCTAACAATTTCATTTGATAAAGATGTAGGTCAAAGTCGATTTTAATACAGCTACGCCGAGAAAAAGGAAACATGCCACATATCTATTTCTAGAGTGACATGTGACTGAGAACTATTAAACAGATCAGCTTATTTAACTTTCTTTTTGGCAAATGTGAAGAAAGGGTACTGAAACTGCAGATTTATTTCACCTGGTATATACCAAAGACACAGGTGCCTTGATATATAATGGGTGATAACAGGGGTTTTCTGACGTTGAGACACACCTTGATAATCAGGTATTCACAAGGTGTGCGCGGAAGGTATGGTTAGTGACCAACCACGTCGTAAGCTGCGTTACAATATATAACACGTATGGTGATTTCTCTAGTAAGCAAGAATCTAAAACCACTTCAATAGCATTTTTGAGACTCAAGCACGTATTCAAGTAGATCAGACCCCTCATTCAGGGCATGTGGGTTTAAGAATGATAGCCCGATCAAGTGAAAGAGGAATTCTCCTGAAGAAGATCCATTTATAGGATAAATCCATTTGCACATACAAAATCATCCTGTAAAAGGATCTTGAAGGTCCTTGAAGAAGTTATTTTAGAGTTTTTGATCGGAAACCACTTTCTAAGTATGTGCGACTGTGAGCTTGACATTTGATCCTCTGGGCCCGTAAAACAAAATAGATCTTCTACTCATACCGAACCTTCCTGTTAGTTTAAAAGGTCCTGGAAGTAGCTGTTCTTGAATGAGGGGCCTTCCTGATAACAAATTATCTCCCTTACTCAGATAAAATCAAAGGTAGACCAAATTGCACATTGGTCCTTTCAGTTGGAATCCTCTAACTTTCTCTCCTTGATTCTCTTTGTGATAGTCTTGACTTTTAGTTGTGAAAATTGTTACTTAAATATTAAATAAAAAGTTAGGATTATCAAAAAAAACCCAATGGTGTTAACAAATTTAGTTGCTAAACTAAATGTGTAATCTGACTACCATTGTTGCAAATAATAAGGCTTAATTATCACCATACCAAAAAAGAAAATGGCGATGAAAGCAGAGGAATCCAAATGGAAGGACCAATGTAATATCAGAGAGTATTTAAGGTAGATAATCCACTAATGTCCCTCTTTGTTTGTCGGAAACATTTTCAAAGTGCGAGCCCCTGTGACTTTAGTCTTCACCCTGTGGACCGAAGAAAACAGAGATAGGTGTCATCTCTTATCACGCCCAATCGTCCTCTAAGGTATTGGAAGCAGTTGCTCTTGAGTTATTGATTGGAAACCATTTTCAAAGTGCGGACCCCAGTGAGATTGATCTTTGACCTGAAGGACCAGAAAACGATTGGATCTATCTGAAAATGTTCAACCATAGTATAGTGTTTGAAGGCCCTAGGTGCAGTTGTTCTTAAGTTATTGATCGAAAACAATTTTTGAAGTGCTAGTTCCTGTGAGCTTGAACTTCGACCCAAAGGACTCAAAGACAATTGGATTCACCATATTCAAACATCCTGTACAGTTTGAAGGGTCTGAGTGCAGTTGCTCTTGAGTTATGATCGGAAATCATTTTCTAAGTGCGGGCCTCTGTGAGCTTGACCTTTGACCTAGAGGACCAGAAAACAAAAAGTTTCATTTCATCATCATGTCCAACCTATCTACCAAATTTCTTGACTATTTGCCTATCAGTTGTCAAGTTATTGATCGGAATATAAACCTTTTTATTAGAATGAGATAGGGGACATACTTAAATGATGGGTAGTGGATATGATGTACTTTCGCTTATCGAAAATCATAGAATTCAATAGTGCATTTATCACCTCAACCCTTCCCTCCCCTCCTTTCCTTGAGATTTTGTTCCATGTCTAATCTTGTTCAGTGTCTAGCGGGCGAAGTAACAAAGCTGGGTTAGCAGTTATCAAAACTGAGCTAAAACAAATAAATAAAAAAGAACTAATGACCTTTAACAATGTATTACTAGTAAAATTAAATAAAACTACAGAGCTCAAGTGTAAATAAGTAAAAGCTACCGAACTTTAACAATGTTATTAGTGTAAATAAATAGAAGCTACCGAACTTTAACAATGTTATTAGTGTAAATAAATAAAAGCTGCCGAACTTTGACAATATTGTAAGTGTAAATAAATAAAAGCTACCGAACTTTAAGAATGTTATTATTAGCTACTGATCTTTAAAACAATGATATAAGTATTTCGCATAATTATTGTAAATAACAGTAACCTTAAAAAATGCT
This sequence comes from Cyclina sinensis, assembly GCA_012932295.1. Classification (NCBI taxonomy): domain Eukaryota; kingdom Metazoa; phylum Mollusca; class Bivalvia; order Venerida; family Veneridae; genus Cyclina; species Cyclina sinensis. The sequence goes on from JAAONU010000017.1 coordinate 27,600,081, forward strand.
GTAAGTACAAGTCAGTTATTGTGACTTGGCTAAAACAATGTTGTGAGTATAAAATTATAACTGTTAGCAACCGGGCTAAAACTACTGTACCGTTATCGAAAATAGACGCATATGCAGGCTAAGGTATATGCGCATATAAAAAATAGGAACATGTTTTTTACTGTAGTATGACATAAGTATTATATATAATCTTCCCTAAAATTAATATAAGCTTATGCTTTTTTTCCAGGTTCTACAGTTCTTATTAAGTATCAATAGATAAAAACAACCTTGCTTAAATATAAACATAAATAACAAAATGTACCGGATGGAATAAATTGTCTAATATACCAAATGAAGAGGAATAATTCTGTTTATAGTTCAACCGACCAGTTGAGTTCTAATACATGTATTATAATTCATTATATCTTGTTTTATTGCAAGTTCAATTAAAATCATTTACATAAAAAAAACTTTAAAGAATACAAGATAAGAGAAATGCACTTTGTTAAATTACATCAGTCATGTATTTTTTCGTTTTTCTTTCTTTCTTTTTGTTATGTTTTTCGCAAGTGCGTGTAAAATTTCACACCTCTTATGCTATTGCAAAATATTTTACCATCAAAGTCTGTATGTGTTGTTTTGAAAGAACTCGTCCAATCCTCGATTGACGTCAAGTTTACGTAAAGAAAGAAAAGTTCATTGAGGAAAAAATAGATGTTTTCTTTTTAAATATTACTCTATGCATAAACCCACGCATAATTACCAATATTTCTCCATAGCTGTTATCAAAAAACGAAGACGTTTAAGGACGTTCGAGATGCTATTAATCTTCGTTCTTAATATGGACAATGCCGATCCCCTACTAACTGAAAGAATATTGAGTTTAATCAGTTTATGTTTTAATAATGGTATCTGCAGAGACATGATTTTTTTTCAAGTTAAGTAAATCTAGGCAAACACTGATATTCTGGATCCGTGGATTTTTACATGTAATAGCAATGTAATTCGCCCCGACCCCCTTAACCCGAAAAAAAAATTCATAGTGCAAATAGTTCAATGATTTCATAACTTGTAGAGTTTTACTTGAGTAACGTTACTATGGTATGATAGATGCTGGAGTAAGCGAAGAACAATGTGAACGAAGTGGTAACGTTGTAGTGTTGTAAAATATAGGATGAGCTGTTTCATAAAACGGAGTTTCAACCTATTGACATCTCAGCTAAGGAGTCACAATGAATGATAGTAGTACAGTCTATTTTCGAAACTTGAAAATGTACCCTGTAGTTTGAGCAAAAAATTTCTTTGATAAATTCTCAGCACACTAGTGCAGGAGTATTAACAATTAAGATGAGACTGGTCTAGATTCTCAGACCAACAGTGTCCATAGTACTGAGGCTGTACGGAGGTACATAGTCTTTCCGCGTACGGATAACATTCTGCTCTACTAGTGTCCGTTGATCCGCGCAAGTTTACATTTACACTGACGTTTACCGTGGACTCAGCCGGAAATGACGTCACACTGCAACTGTCGAGACCACAACATCGTTCATTATGTGCTACGTCACATCCGAAATAAGGCATGTCCGCTTTAGGCATGTATTTATATTCCATATACGAGTTTTTCATTTCCCTGCATTCTTCAGGCTGGGTATACAAGTTTGAATACAAATATTGATGTGAAGATCTGGTTCTCTCAACGCCTAATGCTGACAGGAAGTCGGAAGGTACCAGCGTGGAGGCCATAGGCACATATCCATCATGACTGCCATTTTCAGAGGAGGTAGGTGTTGGTGCCTTTATAACTTCGGGCTGCTCGAACACAAACGTTTCAAGTCCTCATCACATTTCCTAACCTGCCGACGGGCTCTCCTGCGGCGGTAATCCCCTTTCGAAAAGTCGTCAATGTTCGCTGGATGTATGGACCAAGTAATTGCCCTTTCCGTTCTCAGCTGCGGCCATTTTTAACGAAACATTCGTTCAAGCTTAGATTGTGTCTAATACTGTTCCGCCAACTTTTGTCTTTCATTTGATAGTATGGAAAATTCTCTGCTAATCCAGTTATAAATCTCAGAAAGCAGCATTTTCTTTGAACTTGCGGACTGAATTGCCATAGAGATGAGCGCTATATATGACAAGCCAGGTGATTTAAGATCACTGTCTCCATGAATATCTGGGTTGGAGATTTTTACACTGCAAGTTCACTTCGGGACGTTTTTTCTTCGGTTTCTGTTTATGACCGTCTTTGCATATATATTTTGTTGTCATGGTGTCTCCCGACGTTAAGGCGACATCTGGTATTTGTCCGATAGCTATGCTACTCTCTATGGCCGAACTAAGTGCAGGTAAACTGAGCCCTTCTTGATACATGTCTTGTCGTCTAAAATTATGAAAGAAGTCATTAGGCTTATTTTGACGTATACATTTTAGTATTTTGAGATAAAGACTGTAAAACTCAATACATATTAAATGCACATATACGCGACAGCTTCGTGTGTCTTGACGACGGCAGTCTACGGAAATTTCCGAGAGAATAACCTCGAAAGTATATTTATCCTGTCACTAATAACTTTTTCGAACTAATAACAAGATGCCGGATATTTTTCTTTATCTACGGCAGTTGGTCACGTGACGTTGATATACGGCACATGATATGTCATGGACTACTTTAATCAGAAGGAAGTGATAAAATTGATGTTATTACAAACAGAGACTACTTGAATAAAAAATTAAATATTTCAATTTGTTAATCTTACAAAATAGTGATCATTTAAGGAAATAAAGTTACTGAAACTTTGGAACTATTTTTTTGTTTGCAAATATACCTCTGCCGGATAACCTTAATTAACATTAGCCTAAACTGAAACACTTTAAAGATAGATTTTCAACATGTTAAGTAAATTCAATATCTTAAGTTAATTATTTCCATATGCCAGATGTGACAGGATAAATAGAATAATAGGTTAGTGTCTTAACTGAGAAAGTTTATCTGGCTCGGTTGCGGAATTTATCGGGTTCGCCTGCGGCTCACCCGATAAATTCCTACATCTTGCCAGATACACTTTCTCATATTAAGACACTAACATATTATTCTCTATGTACATAAAAATCAGGTGTTAGTTGATAGTTGAAGATTCAAATGAGCATTCGTAAAAACATGCCAGAATTGCATTTTCTAACGCACATTTGAAACCTGACACATTTGAATCCTCAATTACACGCCAGAATTGAATAATTGAATGTACATTTGTATCCTGAACTACAGGCTGTAGTCAGTTAGAGGCCAGAAGCGCATTATTGAATGCACTTTTGAATCCTGAAACTAGAGGTCCACATGTGCAATATTGAATGTACATTTGAATCATCAACTACAGGCCACATGTGCAATATTGAATGTACATTTGAATCTGAATGAGAGTTTTTTGATATAACTTCAAAGGCGACTTTCAGAGTGAATAGCTTCAGACGTCCGTGGAGATCGGTCCAGTATCACTGAAGATTCAGGAATGTATTAATCTGATACAGAATCATCGAAAAATAAACTGTGTAAAACAATGATCGCCCAGTTTTATATAAATATTGCTATGCAAACTTATTGCAAGTAGTTTCTCACCATATGACAGCTTCGTACATTCTGTTATTAGACATTCCTAGGTAATGGTAGCTGCTAATCAGGAGAAACCGGATTTTTTTTCAGAGGAAGAGGAAGAAGAAATTGTACATTTTAATTCCGTATCTTCACAATACAATGATATTCAGAATACACAAGAATTATATAAAGTTGTAAATGTTTTACCTTTTCTGTGTTAACTCCGTAATTTTCAGAATATTTGTTTTAAATAACCCAGAATAGACAATAGTGTACCTCTTTACTATTTGCAGTGATCAAAGTAACGAATTCGGCCCGTCTTGATAATTTATGCCTCTTTGCGTATAAAACGGGTTTATACAAGTTGGGTTTGATATGCCTGGGAAACTTTATATTAGAAAGTAGGTGCCAAGTACTTTGACTAGATGCCAATAATTGTGCCATGGTTTGGCATATAAAAATATGGAAAACATGAACGGTGTGTTATAAACTGTGAATCGAAATATTAAAGAAATATCTTTTATGATGTTTGAAGTACTTAGTGTATTTGTTATTGACTGTAGTAACGTCTCTTATTTATGCAAGCTTTTACTTAAAATTTAAAAATGAATATTCATTTTGAGGAAACTGGTCTGGGATAACGGTGATTTTTTTAGGAATAACAAAATGGCCATTGATCGTAATAAGTTTACATCATTCATTTATAGTAATTTATAGCTGATCATAACGGTTTCATATTAGAAAAACACCACGGCGTATAAATAGAGTGCCATGTTTCTATCTGTAATCCTATCCAACAAAACTAGAACGACAAAATAAAAACAATGTTTGTATTTAATAATGTTCTCTTTATGTAGCGAAAAAATGACAAAATATTGCCTGAACATGTCTCATTTACACGGCAATTAGTAGTCGTGAAGCGGGAGTTCGAATTGGTGAACTCTGGATTTCATGTCCCATGCAATACCACTGAACCACTTATCCGCCCCATGTCCCTAATACCTCTGGTCACCACATAAATAAAACACTTCTCTATGAACTTTGAGATGTGCAAACACCTACCTTAAATGATTGACCTGCCTTTTTTTCTGAAAAAGATTCGTCTTCCTATATCATAAATGGATTCACTTTGACTCAAAGAATCGCCCTCTTTTACATAGCTGTTTATTTGTCTTGTCATTAACGGGAAATAGTTTAAAGACACTAAAATGAAAACCGTCCTTCACAATATTTAAGGTTTAGGTAAACTTGACCTTAAGCAATGTCACCTTCAGCTTAAGAAAAAAATCTGCACATTCAAGTATGCATTCAGATGTGAAATTATTGCATATTCTCTACTTTTTCTGTCATTTAGTTTAAACATGTTAACAGCAATGTAATTAACAATCGCTCTCTACATAGCAAACCAGATGAAACAAATTAATTTAAAGAAATGCATGTTACATTTCTGGTATCCATTTACAACGTGCTGAACAAAGGCAAGACAGTATGATCTGTGTGCTCTTTACGAAGGTATAAACTTCGTGCTCGGGCTAGAATTCTAAAATACCATAAATAATACCTTCCTTCTATGGACGCCACTGAGCTATGGAGTTTCACTGGAGGTGACTTGAAATGTCTGGTTAATACGAATGTTTCGTCATTTCTTTCTGACATGATTTTGAAGAAAAAGAAACCCTGATATCAAAATGAATTTCTGTTTTCAATGGCTTACAAGAGCGAGGACGCTGACATAGACATAATTTGTTTCGACCACTTCGTCACTGATTCGTTGACAGACTATCAGTCCATCACGATTACAATTCAATAATTTTATTTGATACCTCCGTGTGTAAATACTATTTACATGAGCACATCTTTCAAATTGCGTCATTTGTGACGTTTAAATTGTCTTTGCAATGGACCATAAACAGCTTTTTTTGTAAATAAAAACAAAAAGTAGATATTAATTTCGAAAGTATTTTAGTACAATCAGTTCAGGGAATGAGCCGTAAAATACGAAACTTTTACGATTTAAATAAAGCAAGTAATTCGCAATTCTATTTTGACATTAATTTCAAGTTTAATGTTTTCCAGTCGGGCATTAAAACTTGCCAAAAACATTTGACAGTTCTACAATTTTATTTCGTTTAGTGAAATGGAACTGAGATAAACATAAGTTCATATTAAAAGCAGACGTGAATAATTGAATATACAGATAAGTTAAACAAGATAGCCTAGTGACACGATAGCATAAGTAAAGGCATCATTTAATGAGTGCTTATGCGAAAAAATGAGTATTTTGAATATTTCGGAGAAAGTGAAAACAAGGGATAGAAGAAATCTTGCCGTGGAGCAGTGGTTACGGAGCATGCCGGAAAATAACGAAACAGACCTGGAAACAGATATTCGTTATAAAACCCCCGGAGCCGATAGGGAAGAAGGCAGTATTTCTAACATCACTATAAAAGTTGAAAAGGGATCTGATACTGATAAAACTCACGGCGATGAGCAAATTTGTAACAGAAGCAGTTTAAATTCGTTTTCAACAAAACCACTTCAGTTGCACGGAAGTCAGTGCCGAATGAACTATCAAGACGATGATTCGAGAAAAAGATCAAGGCGCGTAAAGTTTGATATAAAATCTGACAATGAAAGTTCTGATGAGGCCGAAAAGCAAGTGAAATATGACATAATCATTCGAACAGCTGAGGAAGATAACGCAGAGTTGAAAAGAAGTATGACTAAATATCTCATGGAGTCTGTTGCAAGAAAAAGTCTGAAAAATGAAAACATACAAAACAAAACTAATAAAACTAGTAAATATGTCGTAAATGAAGACGAAAGAGAATGTCACATGGACTCGGGTAAGATGAACCATGTTAGTTTTTTGGTCTTTGTTACTTTTTCAGAAAGAAATACCTTTTAGTTACATCAGGTGGAAAGCTTACATAACTATGATCCCTTGTTACCAGCAGAAGATCAGTCTTCACTTTATTTTCTTTAGACTGGGCCAGGTTATTAGCAAGTTGGAACCTTTGAACGGAAAACAATGAAAGGTTGCTCCTATTTAACAGTCAGTAACCTGAACCACGCTATCCAGGACGGACCTCTTGCACTGTAAATTTTGAAAATTTTAAGTTTATAGCACTGACAATACCCTCACAATATATTTCATCAGTCTTCATATTCCATTAAATTAAGGCCATTAGCAGGGAACAAGATGTTTGATGGTAGTAAAGGAGATGATAATATTTTAAACAGGAAGTGCTTTGCAAAATCTGAATTTTTATACTCATCTTGTTTGAATTCTGGTCTGGTGAGAAAGTGACTTTATTTTACTTTATACTGAGGTAATGCACAAGTTATTCCCGCGAAGTAATATAAAAAGGACGACTTCAGGAAACCAATATTTTATCATTCCGCGGGAAGAGCAAGTTCACTGAAATAAAATGAATAACATTTAGAAAACAGTGGAGTAACTTCAAGTGTTTCAGTCAAGAACAAAATTATCCATTATCACAAGCAATTATGGTTTACAAAAAATACCATGCAAAGTTTAAGAGATTCGGTGTAGTCCGTGTAAGTTCAGACTGGTACACACAGGTCTGACGTCATGCTTACAAAGGGTGCGTACACAATGGTGTAAGTTCTAGGAGCGGAAGTGGTCCAGTGGTAACGCGCTGGACTGGTAAACCAGGGGTCCCGCTCCTCCACTGACATTACTAAAGGTCTTTCGGATGAGACGTTAAACAGATTTGTGAAGTTAGCGGCCTAGCGGCCTAGCGGCCTGGCGGCGTGAAGTTAGCGGCCTGGCGGCCTAGCGGCGTGAAGTTAGCGGCCTGGCGGCCTAGCGGCCTGGCGGCGTGAAGTTAGCGGCCTGGCGGCCTAGCGGCCTGGCGGCGTGAGGTTAGCGGCCTGGCGGCCTAGCGGCGTGAAGATAACTGCCTTTTTCACAATTTAGGTTGATCTTAAAAACGGATTGAAATCTATTTTTACAGCATATAATGTAAATTGCAGGGGTGTATAAGAAAGTTATCGACATGATTTAGCTTTTATTTTTTAAAATAAATTATTTAACAAAGTTCTAGCTTATCTGCAAAGACGACTCGGAATCTCTTTGTACATTTACTCCCATGTACTCTTTGTAAATTACATTTCAATTAATGATTAAGTAAAATATCAACAAGAACTAGCTTTGATTTTTTTTAACTTTTCGAAGCCTGGCGGCCTAGCGGCCTGGCGGCCTAAACTTAAAATTTATCATAATATATGTTTATCTTAAAAACGTCTTGAAATCGATTTTTTCCGCATGTAATGTACATTTCAGGGGTGAATAAGCAAAATATCAACAAGAACTAGCTTTGATTTTTTTTTAAGTTTTAGCGGCCTGGCGGCCTAGCGGTCTGGCGGCCTAGCGGCCTAAACTTAATATTTATCATAATTAATTTTTATCTTAAAAACGGCTTTAATTCGATTTTTACAGCATGCAATGTACATTTCAGGGATGATTAAGTAAAATATCAACAAGAACTAGCTTTGATTTTTTTTAAGTTTTCGAAGCCTCGCGGCCTGGCGGCCTAGCGGCCTAAACTTAATATTTATCATAATTTATGTTTATCTTAAAACGTCTTGAAATCGATTTTTTCAGCATGTTATGTACATTTCAGGGGTGAATAAGCAAAATATTGATATTTTTGTTGATATTTTACTTAATTATCCCTGAAATGTACATTGCATGCTGTAAAAATCGAATTCAAGCCGTTTTTAAGATAAACATAAATTATGATAAATATTAAGTTTTGGCCGCTAGGCCGCCAGGCCGCCAGGCCGCCAGACTTCGAAAACTTTAAAAAAAAATCAAAGCTAGTTCTTGTTGATATTTTACTTAATCATCCCTGAAATGTACATTGCATGCTGTAAAAATCGAATTAAAGCCGTTTTTAAGATAAACATAAATTATGATAAATATTAAGTTTAGGCCGCTAGGCCGCCAGGCCGCTAGGCCGCCAGACTCCGAAAACTTAAAAAAAAATCAAAGCTAGTTCTTGTTGATATTTTGCTTATTCACCCCTGAAATGTACATTACATGCGGAAAAAATCGATTTCAAGACGTTTTTAAGATAAACATAAATTATGATAAATTTTAAGTTTAGGCCGCTAGGCCGCCAGGCTTTGAAAAGTTAAAAAAAATCAAAGCTAGTTCTTGTTGATATTTTACTTAATCATCAACTGAAATGTAATTTACAAAGAGTACATGGGAGTAAATGTACAAAGAGATTCCAAGTCGTCTTTGCAGATAAGCCAGAACTTTGTTAAATAATTTATTTTAAAAAATAAAAGCTAAATCATGTCGATAACTTTCTTATACACCCCTGCAATTTACATTATATGCTGTAAAAATAGATTTCAATCCGTTTTTAAGATCAACCTAAATTGTGATAAAGGCAGCCATATTCACGCCGCTAGGCCGCCAGGCCGCTAACTTCACGCCGCCAGGCCGCTAGGCCGCCAGGCCGCTAACTTCACGCTGCCAGGCCGCTAACTTCACGCCGCCAAGCCGCTAGGCCGCCAGGCCGCTAACTTCACGCCGCCAGGCCGCTAGGCCGCTAGGCCGCTAACTTCACAAATCTACGTTAAACTGAGATCCCACTGTATCAGTGCTATACACTGGGCATGCTAAAGAACCATGAGTGTCTCTGGAATGGGATGCTTTCTGTATCTTGCACTACCCCAACAACATAAAATAACTAATCTCTTCAGGTGGCGTCGGTCATATGGGCAACCGGTACCGACAATAAATAAGCTTAAATAGATAGATTGTAAGTTCTTCCCGCTGGCGTTACCTGCCGCTGCCACAGTACGCAGGGAACCAGACTACGTGTAGGTATACACGTTGGATACCAGTTCGTTACACACCAAAAAAATTGACTCGTCCAGATTTATGAAAGATTTATTTTTTCGAACGCAATAAAAAGATAGTTATAGACCTAAATTAAAAAAAAGAATCTTTCATTTTTTTCTCAAAGTAATTGGCCGTAATAAAAGCATTTTAAGTAATCTTTTTACAGGATTCCATAAGTACTTATCCTCTGCTGGGGACAGTAGATCTACAAGTCGTAGTAGAAAATCGTCATACTCCATTAAAGAATTTGATGACGTCATCTTTGACAGACATACCCTCCATATTGGTTCCCCAGGGCATCTTCAACGAGTGCAATGTGAGTTGCTGTATATGTTTGACTTTATTAGTATATTATATAATTCTACACTTCACAGACGATCCTAGTGAGTAATCTTGGAACACTTTAGAAATAATAAGAGTTCTTCAATAAAAGTGTTTTAACAAAAAAATGATTTATCCTGAAGTTAATGCAGAACGAGTAAAGTTTATTTAAGTAGAATATAAAAATATTAAACAAATGTTAGATACAGGGAGTGACCAATCAATGAAATCATAGAAAACTTTATAAACGCAGTGATTCGAGAGTAAATACTTTCAGGTCAATTCGTTTATTTTGATTATTTTATTCAAAAGCGGGAAACCTGTCCACGAGATCTACATGGTCGCCAGGGAAAAAACGTGTTTACAGACAAAAGCCAAAGACAGTTTACCTGAAATATAGCAGTGGAACACAAGAAATACAGGTGCATTGACGTTAAACGTAGCCTTGAAAATAAAGTAATCGCGTGGATAATGTTGTTTTACAAGGAAAACTGCAGTATATGTATATAAGCACACTACTAGACACAGATATCCAAATGTTTTTAAAACGAGATGTATTTCTTAGCTTTTGAAACTTTGATACATACACCGAGGTTTCTATTCCTAGCAACTTTATTTTTGTATCGTCACCTCCTGCTTCAATTTGCAACAAACGACTCGCACATCTTAACAGCACGGTACCTACTCAAACGACCCATTACGTTTCAAATCTAACAAGAGTAATAAAGAATTGCATAGATATTCTATGAGTTTGTATATACGAAATACCTGTCAATCCTCCGATATTAGGAAAACAGTTTGCCACTTTTTTCCCTTTTGAAGAACTAATGACAGGCTCGTCAATTACATAGAGCATACCATAATAAAAAAGGATATTATGAATATAACTGTTTTTTTTTTTCAGAAAAAAGGATGACGTTTGTTACAAGACTTTAATAAATTTACATTAACTGTTAATTTTGTTTATCTCTTTTTAGACACCTGTTATAAAAGGTCTTGTGGTGGATGTCGTTGAAAACCAAAAGCCGAGTGTGGTCAGGGCCTCAAAGAACGCAAATATACGAGAAGAATTCGCTCTCAGACAAAAGGTCGAAGGTTACAGAGCCTGTTGTAGTCAAAACGTTAACAGCATCATCTTTGCTCAGAGAAAACTAAGCGCTAAATTGATAAATTTGCAGCAGCAGGATGGTGGCATGCAGCCGAGCAAACGACAAACATGAAGACGGTCATTTCTGTGTGAAAACTTTGTCCGATGAATTGTTTTCGCAAAGTAAAGGTTATTTTCTACAGGCAAAGCCGGGATCAAGTGCCTACAATTTCCCGCCACTTACGTATCCAAAACGCCGCGTTCTAACCATCGGTTAGCAGACGACAGTTGATGACAATCATGAATCTCTGTGAAATAAAATGTGTTAAAGTCTTGAAAAAATTTTGGTGCACTATTTGCACTATTTTAGATAATTTTTAGTTGGGTTGTAAAGCTTTCGTTATAAAACGTTGCACAGAGTTAAATTATTTTTGTACTTGCTAAATTCATAGTAACACCCTATTTTATATATATATATATATATATATATATATATATATATATATATATATATATATATATTTAGTCGAAATGAATGAGGCTAAATTCTAAAGCTGTTTTGGTGGTGATAAAAAATCTGACACACAATATCAACATAGATTTTATCTAACTCGTCCAAGAAGAATACCTCAGCTTGCTTAATAAAGTGTTTCTTGAATTCTTAAGATAATAGTGACAAATACGGTTCCATATTTGGAAGTGACGAACTTTTTTTGCCACGCTTCCGTCTTCATGACGTCACGGGAGAGCACTGGCGGGAAATCCGTTTATATATTTAGTGACGTAATTCTTCTGATGAAAATAAATAATCAAACATGATTTAACGGCTTTTACTTATCATTTATGTATTTATTTGAACATTCTCAATAAACTGTAGTATTTCTCGATAAAATGGTGCTGATCTGTTGTAAACTCGTTAGATTTTTTTCAAAATTTTGTAACGTCTAGCCGATTGTCAGCGTCTCGGCGGCCATTTTCTTTGAATGGCAGAGTTTGGAGGCGTGGCCTCTGTAGTGAGCTGATATATTTATCCGCCATTCATAATTGTTATTTCTTGAAAAATAAATTTTTGTTTGAAAAATAGATAACTAAAAGTCGGTAAAGTTACCGACAGTCGGCAGCGTGTGAAAATTCACATCTCGCTCGACCTTCGGTCTCGCGAGATATGAATTTCCACGCGCTGCTCGTAGCAAAATACAAGACGTCAGAAAGTTACTACAACATAATATTCCGTATATATGAAATGTAGACTCATGTCAAACCTATAAATAAAACACAACCAAATCGGTCTTGTCAGGAACCTGTCAAATTTTAGGGTTTGTGCATACAGATACCGCGTTACCTCGACCACAGGTGCTCGGCGCGTTGATTGGTCAGTACACTAAAGGTTTTCATCTAAAATAGGTTTAATAAACTCTATAATATATGTACCATATAAAAATTGTTTTTGGAAGAGAAGAAAATTGTATGACAGTCATATAATAAATAGTTAAACCTATTTTAGATGAAAAACTTCAGTTTACTGACCAATCAACGCGCCAAGCACCTGTGACCTCGACCAGCATTTATAGATGTGTAATGGCAAAAACTCCAAACAGCGGTTACTTCCCTTCCATACTGTCTGCAAATGGTGTAATGGTCACGTGCTATTGTCATATGATAGAGTAATGGCAGCTAGATTGGTTGATAACGAACGTTCTAGTTATTGACTTGGTCAGTCCCAGGTCCCAGGAATGCAGCTGAGAGTTATACCCATGACAGAAATGAAAATACCACAGCAAGAAGAGAGTCGTCTTCTGTCATAAAGGTTGAATCTTTTCTTTTTTTGCAGTTTACGCTATCGGTTCTGAGTACTTCAACTTCAACTTATTAATGCCAAAAGTCAATACTGACTATACTATTACTAGGCAGGCGCGTGTCAAGAACATTTAAATTATAAAAGTTAATAACAAAGAAAACAAGATTTAACTGAAGATCTTACTTAAACATTTATTTTAAGTACTGAAAATCTATAAAACTTGTTTAGTCCACTGATAAAAGCTGGCACAGTTGGGGTACATGTAGCCTTAATCTCGGTCGGTAATTCGTTCCAGAGTCGTATTGTCCTTTGGAAGAATGAGTTCATGTGATGTTGTGTTTTTGATTGTGGAATGAGGAATTTGCTGTTTCTTGTGTTTGTAAGGTGATTGTGATCAACATTGACCTGATTGTTTTTTATTTTGAGTAGCATGACCAGGCTGGCATGGTTTCGTCTTTGTTCTAAAGTTGACCATTTTAGTTCTTTGATCATGTTTGTTACACTGCTTGTATAGTGGTAATCATTATGAACGTACCTTGCAGCTGACCTCTGGACCATTTCTATTCTGTGTGTGAGATATTTTTGCTATGGATGCCATATGGTTGAGCAGTATTCAGCCTGTGGTCTTACATATGTTTTGTATGCTGCTTCTTTGAGTTGTTTGTTTTGTGTTTTGACATTTCGTCTGATGAACCTTAAGCTGTTTTTTGCTTTGTTTGTGATATTGTTTATGTGGGATGACCAGTTTAGGTTGCTACTTATTGTAACTCCTAAGTATTTTGCATTTTCTGTGATTTTCAGTTTAGTGTTATGTAGGGTGTAGGGAAAGATGACCGGTTTCTTTTTCCTGTGTATTCTGAGAATTTCACACTTGTCAGGGGTGAATTCCATTGACCATTCTTTTTCTCATATTTCAAGGTTGTGCAAATCATTTTGTAAGGTTTGTGCAGATGCTTGTGATTTAATTGTTAAATAAACTATGGTGTCGTCAGCAAATAGACACACCCAGCTCCTGACACTTCCTGGTAGGTCATTTATGTATGCGAGAAAGAGACATGGACCTAAGACCGATCCCTGTGGGACACCAGAAAGCACAGGGAGCCTGTCAGAGACCTTGTTTTCCACTTATACTTGTTGTGATCTGTTTTTGAGAAAGTTTTGTATCCATGAACTGATGTGTGTACTGTATCAGTGTATGTCTTAAAATTACTTTAGTCTCAATATTTCAACTGCAAGACCGACCAATTTACAAACTGATATTACATTGATGTCAGAGATAACTGTGTCAAGCATTTTGTGTGAATTATGGCCCCTTTTGGACTTAGAAATTAGGTTAAAGTTTTTTGGCACTACTGCCACTAGTCACCTTTTCCTTGCAGATATAGCCCTGAAAATCACAATACTTGTTTACCATCAAGAGCTTAGTCTGCTCACAAGAGAGGGTTACTGTGTCCAGCATAATGTGTGAATTATAGCCCCTTTTCAACTTAGAAATTTGGTTAAAGTTTTTGGCAAGGTAGCACTAGTCACCTTTCCCTTGCAGATTAACTTTAAACATTTTTTTATCATCATGGCTTTAGACTGCCACAAGAGGAGGTAACTTTGTTAATGATTTTGTGTGAATTTTGAGTTTAAAAGGTTTTATAACCCTTTATAGTGTCAAGTACTGAGAATAGTCGAGTGCGCTGTCCTATGACAGCTCTTGTTATATATAGAAGGTATGAATTTTTTTTTCATGAAACTTTTTTTTTTTGAATATCAGTTGTCTGTGATTATATGACAATCTGAGAGAACAAACTTTGAGGTACGTGAATATTTAGGGTATATCCTTCTTCAATATTGATATTTTATAGTTCATGGTAAGATGAAGAATTGAAAAAAAAACATCAGCCATTTAAAGGGATACACAGGCAAATGAGTGCCCAAAAAAAGAAAACTGATATTATTTGCTAAAATCACGTTCAATATGAAGAACTTTAAATTCCCAGTATGTTTGTAGTGAAATGCTGGCTTGAACGTAAATATTTGAACGTTCTTTAACAAAAAGTAAAACATGAATGAAATCACCGAGTTATTTTCAAATAGGACACGTAACAAAAACAACCAATCGTGGTTTCTCTTGGGTTGTTTTTGCCATTGATCACGTGACAGGTTCTTCAACCGTCCAATCATTCACTGTGAAATTTAGCGCGAAATCTAAATTTTCTATCTAGACCCACGTGGGTCAAGTTAGGAAAGCACCTGGTTTTTCATTTAAGAAGAGGAAATCTTTGTTACTAGGACAGATCATTGTATTTATTTCGATCACATTTATAGTATATTCATAGAAGGAATGAGAAAGAAAGCATAAAACTTTTGCCTGTATATCCCTTTAACTCCAGTATTATATATTAACCATGAACATGCTGAAATTTTGTAATGGATTTGCCCAGCTTTGAATTTGGAACAGTCCATTCAAAGTTTAAGGGATTTCAATACCAAAATACAAAAATGGAGCTACCAGCAGTATAAAGCCTGGCCAGACTGCACGGATGTGCAGGTTGGCCTGGCTCTATACCGGTGGCAAAGGCTAATCACTTTTGGTCCCAGCAGGTTAAGGGTTAATTTAATCCACTCAGTCTGTTATGTGCAGGTTGGCCTGGCTCTATACCGGTGGCAAAGGCTAATCACTTTTGGTCCCAGCAGGTTAAGGGTTAATTTAATCCACTCAGTCTGTTATGTGCAGGTTGGCCTGGCTCTATACCGGTGGCAAAGGCTAATCACTTTTGGTCCCAGCAGGTTAAGGGTTCATTTAATCCACTCAGTCTGTTATGTGCAGGTTGGCCTGGCTCTATACCGGTGGCCAAGGCTAATCACTTTTGGTCCCAGCAGGTTAAGGATTCATTTAATCCACTCAGTCTGTTATGTAACTTGTTCTGCAAGTATTTTCTTCTACCAGAAAAACAATTTTTTTTGCTGAAACCGGCCTTGATGCTTTGAGAATTTTTGTATTGTAAAGGAGCAGTGACATACCATACTATTACTTACGTGTTCTGCAGTTATTGCACAGTGTATCAGAAATATACAGTGACCTGAAGCAAAGAAAAGACTGGTCAGTTGTGGCAGAAGTTAGTGCTGTAAAGTAGCTATTGTCATGAAAACACTTTCCATCCTATGTATTGCATACCACTTCTCTTCTTCTGTCAGTGAAGGGCAAGCTTCAGCTGGAATGATCTTGCAATAGGTGTTAGTAAGGATAAGAAATTAAATGTAATACAGGCCTGAGCCAGGTTTTCATAGTACTTGATTAATGAGGTGATCTTTTCTTAATGAGGTCAAAACTGGGTTAAGAAAAGTGGAAACATCTTAATGCAAAAGCGCCTGTAATAGCAGCATAGTTTTAATTCAGACATGATTGTAATGTGAAGACCAAAAGTAACTACAATGGTCTAGGTCAAATGTTGTATAATTCTCCATATGCTGAAAATGAATTAAGTCAGCATTCATATTTAAATCTGAAAAAGCGCGACTAAAAGCTCAGATCTCACAATGAAACAAGCCAAACATTCAAACTGCATTTTCTTGAACAACTTACCCTTTACATGTATGTTGGCTCTAGAGCAAATTGGTAACCATTGCCTTATTCCAAATTTCAGAAGTTGGTACCAAGACAGCCATGTAGTAGGTTCATGATGACAACAGCAGAAGGTATCTGGAAGTGACCAGTCACCATATTCTCTGTAAAAAGGTATGTAGAATTTGCTTTGAAATTCATTAGTTACAAGATGTAATATCAACAAAGTTTGAATTGTTTTTGTCTTGTGAATGGGACTTAATAAGATAATCACTTCCCAGATTGTTAAGATTTTCTTCAAAGAAAAACATCTAACATTGATACAGACCCCATTTATACTGAAAATGGCAATATTTTCAGATTCCAAACAGGCCACTCAATTTGTGTGAGAAGGAAAGAAATCATAAATAGTACTGAAACACCCCCTATTTAATGTCAGTTACATCAATCTAGAACAAGGTTGGCAAAAACACAGGTTTTATGAGTATTGCCCTGCGGGTAATACTTGGAAAACCCGGGTTTTTCTGGGTAATACTGGGCATTTCTGGGTAATAAAAATTTTCAATATAGCATAATACTATTTATGTTATGTGCATTTAGAGATGCATTTTCTTTACAAAGAAAGGTGTTAACAAGTAACTTGAAGTGATAATTGTTTGAATAGGCAACAATATACCTTACTTAAAGCTCAAACTGGGGGATTACCAATAATGATTCTTTATAATAGTACCAGCAAAAATCTAACATATTAAAGTGAATTTGAGCTAATCTGTGTGTGAAAAGTTTTTACAAGTAAAGCAAGTAAAGGTTTAGTCAAACAAACAAGAAAACGTGACTTATTGGAGTAACTGGAAATTTTCATTCTCTATCAAACATGAAATCTAAGGACCCCATTTGGAATTTTTTTCGATATAACTGAGGAAGATTCAAAGAAGACTGCAAAATGCAAGGGGTGTAAAATGATAGTTAGTGCAAAAAGTGAGAGGCTAAAAGCTCACAGACAAAAATGCTGTGGCAGTTCTTTCGATCTTGATACTAGGACAGATACACATAGTGAACCACAGTGTATTCCAGCATAGTTGTTGATGTTCAGAACTAATTTTATATGAAATGCACTGGTGCTATCCTTATGTTTACTTTACCTGTTAATAAATGTAAATATGTTCAGTATTCTTTGGAAAAAAACACCAAAATATCATATTACCCAGTATTGCCTAGTATAGCCCAGTTTAGGGAGTATTGCCCAGCCCGGGAAAACCCGGGCGGTCAATACTTTGCCAACCTTGATCTAGAAAAGGGGTTTATATAAATTATTTTGTTAACTTCTTTCCCCATTCCAGCTATATTTGTAACAGTATATTTTGATAACCTATCTTAGGGTAACAAGACACTGTCTGTCAGACATAATTCGTAAATTGTACGAAAACCACAAATCTGCATACAAAGCAACTACTAATAAAGACTATGTAATAATGTAGCATGTTTCATTCTTATAGCTCGACTAAGATTTCAGACTTACAGTGGTAAAAACAGAAAAGTTTTCTGTATCTTACTAAAAAAGTGTTAAATAAACGAAATCCTGAAGCCAGAGTATTTATATTCAGTCTAAAAGTTCTTTACATTTACCAGACTTGCAGCAATTGAGTGAATTGACTCTGCCTTTGTGACCAGTGCGGACCAAGATCAGCCTGCACATCAGTGCAGTCTGCACTGTTCACTATTCAGTCAGTATTTTTACAACTAATACCCCTATAAATGGTAAATGCTACAGCCCAAATTGAAAGATGGACAAGTTCATTTTAGAAATTTAGCAGGCTAAGGATAAATTTATGATGTGTGTTGATTTATGTAAACTTAAATTAAGTGAGTTGGGTATAATGACACACACAGACAATCTCAGGGCCAGACATGATCAGAAACATGTATTTTAACATAAATGAACTTTTGATTGTTTTATGTTTCAGAGTTCATTCAGTGTACCTAGGAAATACGGACAGTCATTATAGGAGTGGTATTGTACCAAACCTAGCAGACATGTATGCATTAGCAAGCAAAGTTGAATTAGCAGACAGGACTTTAGAAGGAGTATCCAATGATCAGAATGCTAACAAGTTTGCGCTTCGAAAGGTCAACACTACTCATAGTCAGAACTCAAATACTGTTGTCATTATCTTTGCATTCTATCGGGCCTCGGAGAAAGCGATTGACAACTACTGTAGGATTTATCATGAGTATGGATTTGATGCACTTATTGTGCCAAGTTATCTGAAACATTTTGCTTGGCCAGACATTTCACTAGACCTTGCCTAAAGACCTGTTAAAGTTTGTTAAAGAGAAATGTTCTCATTATGAAAATATTGTGGTTCATGCATTCTCTATGGGAGCATACAATTTCACTGTGTGTATGGGTGAAATGTACAAATCTCCTAAACTGTATTCATGTGTTGAAAATAAGATAAAGGCAGTTATTTACGATAGTTTGACTATCGGAACATTAGAAAATATGGCACGGGGAGTCGGAATTGGGGTATCTAAAAATAACATGGTAAGGATGTTAGTTCCCTTGTCCATGTCTTTGTATTTTAGACTTACTAGTAAATACACTGTCAAGGTGTATGATCATTATGTTGATCTTTTCAAACAAAAACCTCTTCAAGTGCCCACATTACTGTTTTATTGCAAAAATGATCCTATGTCGGAATATGATGTCATCAGTGAACTGGTACAGGACTGGAGAAAAAGGTTTAGTTTCAGCGTCATGGACAAGTCATTGGGAGAAATCGAAAACATAGTGCCCACCTGCTTCAGCACAGAGATGAATATACAGAAACTGTTGATACATTCCTTAAGAGCGTCCCTGGTCTGATTAGGGTTGATTCTAAAATGTAATAAACATTTGTTAAGTGAAAAAGTTGTGTACACTATGTTGAACTTTATTCAGATAATTGTTGTTGATTATTTTCTATATAAATATCTGCTTATAACGTACATGCAAATATCTTTTGCGATTTACGTTGTCCTTTTATCACTCTTGAGACATTATATTTCTATTTTAAAAGAGTTTGAATGTAAAAATGTGGTGAAATCAAAAAGAAAACAGAGACAAAAATTGGATTTTATGAGTTTTGATACAAGGGCTTACTTGTACTGATCTTTTGCATTTGTTTATTCATTTAAGACTAGTTATGTCTTCTGATATATTTCTGCTCTTAGTGATTGTGTCATAGTGAACAAGAAAATACAATCATGTATGTCAGTTAATCAGTCATGAAATAACAAATATTTTTATCAAAGCAGTATGAGGGGTCATGGCAAAACTTTCATAAAAGCGTATAATGTACCGGTAAAAAGGAAATACAGTATTCTTGCATGACCCCTGTAGTTGACTGTGATAGAATGTGTACATTTATTTTATTTTATTTGCAATTAATAAACTGACAAATTGATCAAATTTTAAGATGAAAATTTTCTACTTAAAAGTAGGTTGCACTAGCTATAAAGGTAAAATTGACCCAGAATACTCTGTGTAGTGAACTCTATTCCATTGCATTGTTTTGTTACCATGGTAGTCATTTGTAATCATTGCAAATGTTGAAATTCCTTCTGGACATCATAATTTTAATATGTAAATTTACAAGTTTAATTTTTCTATACAGTCAAACTGTGATAGTGGATATCATCACAGAACTGTGTAATTATCTTCTTTTCACAAGCTATAACATGTTTGTACATTTTATGATAGTTACTTGAATTGTAAAAACAGGCTTACATTTTGCAAAGTCTAAGTTGTTGAAAGAATTCCTGATAGGGTTATAGTCATGTCTTAAGTAGAGATATGAAGGAAAATCTTGAGAGTTCTTCTTTATGAATCTACGCAGACCAGAGTTCTAAAATTTTGCATGAGGCATTTATTTTAGGACCTCTACCGAAATTGTTCAAAATTTGCCCCTTGGGTCATTTATGGCTCTGCCCAGGGATCAGATGCTTTATATAGACCAATTTTGGCAAACTTTTAAAAACTGTTCATGTTAGAAACCACAATGCTGTACTGAAATTTAGTGTGTAGCATTATCTATTGGATCTCTGTCTAGTCTAAAACTTTTGGCACTGCCAGTTGGGCCACATGTTCTACATAAAAATATAGAATCTAGTATTCAATCAAGTTTGTTTTATTAATGACACTGGAGTCAATGTTGGCCTGCCTAAGGGGTGACATGTTTAGCATAGAAGTATTAACGTATATCTTTAAAATTCTTCTTGTATGAATTTAAACCACATGGACCAGAGTTCTAAAATTTTGCACAAAGCATTGTCTAGAAGACCTCTTCCAAGATTGTTCAGAGTTAGCCTTTCAGGTAATTTTTAGCTCCACCCCAGGGGCAACATGTTTTACATACACTTGTAGATGCAAACTCTTAAAAATTTTCTTGTTAAAAATGGCAAATCTGAGCTTTTTGAAATTTTGTGAGTAGCATTATTATTAAGGTACTCTACCAATATTGTTCAAATTATAACCCTTTAGTCACTATTGGCTTCTACCCTGAAGGTCACATGTTTTGCATAGAAATTTATAGGACATAGACCTCTACCAAGATTGTTTTAAAGCACTGCAGAGTCATTTTTGGCTGCATCCTATGGGTAAGATATTTTACAAATAGACAATCACTTTAAAATTTTCTAGTCAGAAGGCATTAGGCTGAGAGTACTGAAATTTGGTTTGTAGCATTTATTTTGATGATAAATCCATTAAATGCCACTTGTCTTTCTTAGCTGTTTTATTCAGATGAGTTCTTTTGGGCCATCATGGCCCTCTTGTTTAATTTTTTAGAATGGTTCACCTCAGAGAAATTCATATTAATGAAATGTTTATATGACTTGGCTTATAACAAGAGAGATAAACATTACATAAAATAGTTTGACTTTCTTTGCTTTATGGAAATAGCTCTATTAATAGATTTTTTTCTACTGCTGTGTTTGACCAGCAAATGAAATAAAGTGACAGAAATCTGTAAATAGTATTCTTTTAGATTTTGATCACATCTAATGGGCTTGTGTGGGAGTGTATGACCACTTGCTAGAGGGTCATCATGTATCGTTTAGATTTTTAGCTTACCTGAGCACAATGTGTCGTCAACATTTTGCTTTAAAGTTTAAACAAATTCTTCTACTTAAGCACACAGGCAAAGTTGCTGAAACTCCTTGCATGAAAGTCTGCAAAAGTTGTTGAAAAAAGTTCCATGCCATGAAGCACCCTGCTTACTTTGACAAGAAGAATCAAGAACTTCAAAAATCTTCTTGTCTAAAATTGACTGGCCCTAAGCTCTGAAATTTGAAGTGTAGCATTGTCTAGTGGACTTTTAACACTCTTATTAGAATTATGTCCCTGGTGTTATTACATGTATTTGACCAGCTCAAGGGATATCATATTTTACATAGAAATACACAGTGAAATATTAACTATTATTTTTATATGAAACCACAAGGCCCAGAGTTCTCAAATTTTGCATGAAGCATTGTCTATTGGACCTCTACCTTGACTGTTAAAACTACCGCTGGATTAATTGTTGTCTCCATCGTGGGACTTCAAGGTCTGGAGTTCAGAGTTGCTGGAGTCATTTTTGGCCGCAACTAATTTTGTGAAGTTTTATTTCCATCCTCTGGTACTGAGTTGTTTCATGTGAGTGAGCAGTCACCTGTCAAAAATTACATTTAACTTCTAATTTATTCAGACCAAATATCGCCAGGACAGCCAGAACTTTGCTCTAACCAGCTTGTGTTCACAAGCTTTTCAGCTGGACCATGGCTGCATGGACCTGGATTTTTACTCCTTGTAACACACTGTAAAATCCAGATTTAGGGTTAATCAAGACATTATACTTAATCATGTGATGACTGCTCTGAGTGTTACAGTTTTTTTGATGAAATTTTGTTATCTATTTCTTAACGTTTGGGACATAAGAGTCGGGTATAATTTCTGCTGCGGGATAGCAACCAGTCTGTGATGAATCTTTGAGAAGAGGTATAACTTAGCATATCGAGTCAACAGAGATTCAAGGAGTGGAGCATGTTTGACCATAGTTTTACTTGATTCATGATCAATGGATTTCTCTTCTTTGGACACTTTCAATCTGATCTGTTTGTGTACAAATGTGTAGGGTGACCATATTTTGGAACCATATTCAAGTTTAGCCTGACTAGAGTCTGGAAAGCCATAGAGATAATGGGCTGGGATTTGACCTTTATGTTTCTATGCAGAAACCTTAATGTTTAATTAGCTATTTGAGTTCACCTGTTAATGATGGCATCCGATGTAAGGTTATCTGAGATATCCATGCTAATGTATTTAGCTGAGCTGACAGATTCTAGTTGGATTCCATGGAGGAGTATTACCGTAAAAATTCTATTAATCGCCCATGCTCTAATAAACGCCCACCCCCCACTTTTGGGCCGAAAAATGACCATTTTTTCACCAAAAATCGAAAAAACAACAGCCTCTTTTAAACGCCCCCCCCCCATTTTGACAAAATTGAACTTACCGTTAAACCGAAAGCTTCCTAATTTCCGTTTTAATGCACGCCCGAACTTCTTTTTTCCTATCTTTATTTCCGAAAAGTTTGTAGCTACACGGAATTTCAATACACCGATTGACACTTTTGAACTGTTCTATTTTTAGCCATAGCACCACCTACTTCGAGTAAAAGTGAAGCGCAATACATACTGAGCGTACACAACCAATTTTAAATTGACGAGAAAAGTTTGAAAAAATATTTTTGAGAGTAAATTATTGATTGAGAAAATACATTCAAACATCAAACTGTATTTTTATGAGGTTTTTTTCAAATCTTTAATCTTAAAACCAAAGAAAATTGACATTTTACAGACTTGCTTTCCGATCACAATTTTTGGCATTTTAAAACTCATTTCAACCGTTGTTTAAAAATATATATTTTTTTTATAATCAAACGAATTCAATAAAGCAATGTTTCCTGAAAACAATGAGATATTTTTCAAGAAGATTGCTTGACATTTAGCGAAGAAAAAGCAATTTAAATGAAGCAAGTAACGATAGCGTTTCGGCGATTCCATGTTTTTACTCGAAATTTTTATTGGTGACGTCACAGGAACTTTCCTAATGGCGTGCGTTGATTGGTTTAACTCCAAAGTGTCAATCGGTGTATTCCACCGCCTTTCACAAAAGTGCCTTTTGATGATGGTCGCGGTTCCCCAACTGTTTCAGCCGTTATTTCAACGACCATTGTCAACCAACTTGGTTAGAGGCTGACATAATCCCTCGGGTACATGTCCAACAATAGAATTATTGTCACACCTTTTCACATAGTGCTATCACTGAATTCATTTTCCGGTTCCAAAGTACACTCCAATTAAGTTCCAACTTCACATGTATTTTTATAAACGTGATGTCCCTTAATAACCGATTTTATTGATACCAGCATACATGTTGCCATTATTAGAGCTGTAGTTAATCTGAAGTATTAATGCCGGTGTAGAAGCGAGATTTATGCACCAATATTACGCCATTAAGGTCAGCGTGCGTGTTTAATATTTATTGATCAGGGCGCAACAGGGGTATTATTCTGTGTGTATACGTTGGTACATAATTATCTGGTAGATCTATTTATGTCATAAACAGGTAATCGCATAGTAAAATACGTGGAATATGAAAAAATGATGGTCTCATTTTGCATGTGTCTCTAATAAACGCCCACCCCCAACTTTGAGATCAACCATGATTCTAATAAACGCCCGGGCTATAAATAGAATTTTTACGGTAAGTGGGGTTAGGATGTTTCCTTTTTGTGACTTTGATAACTTAACACTTGGAGTGGAGTGGTTAAACTCCATATTCAGCTGAAACTCCCATTTTTTTTAATCAATTCAGGTCTTTTTGGAGTGTAACTGATTGGGTTGCAGATGTCAAAGCATTGTACATGTATATTGCAGTATGGTCTGCAAAGATGGGAACTTTGGAGTTAATATTTATATTAACTTGCACAGAACACATGTTAATGAAATGGTTCTAAAGCTGGCAAGGATTGACCTATCACCTTTTTATAGGCCCAACAGAAGACGGGCCTATTACGAAAAACCTCGTGGTGGGCAGGTGGGCAGCATCCAGACCTTGTCCAGACCGTATCTCTGTTGCTTATTGTCTGAATGACTTCAAACCTGCTGTGCAGCTTTCTTGCAATGAGTAGAAGTGCAATGCCTAAGAACCATAACTCTATCTGGTCCCTTTTTGTGTCGCCCTTTCAAAGAAACGGCGATACATAGGATCGCTTTGTCAGTCGGTCTGTCGCGAAAATTTAATGTTGGCTATAACTTTGCCATTTCTTAACATTTCCTCATCAAACTTTCAAATTGTATTGATTACAACAACAGGGTTGTGATGATGCCAAAATCTTTAGGTCAAGGTCACATGTGACAGAGTTATGCCCCTTTTTATACTTGGATTTTGTCACGAAAAATTAACATTGGCTA
This sequence comes from Cyclina sinensis, assembly GCA_012932295.1. Lineage (NCBI taxonomy): Eukaryota > Metazoa > Mollusca > Bivalvia > Venerida > Veneridae > Cyclina > Cyclina sinensis. The sequence goes on from JAAONU010000017.1 coordinate 27,624,791, forward strand.
TAAGATTTTGTCACGAAAAATTAACATTGGCTATAACTATGCCATTTCTTAATATTTCTTCATCAAACTTTCCAGTTGTAATGCTTACAATTGTATCACTATATAACACCATTTCTCAAGGGCAGTTAATCCTCAAATTTAATTTTGCAAAGTTATGCCCCTTTTTCTACTTAAAATTTCTTGGTTAACCTTTTTGTGAATGTGCATTTCCCAAAAAGTGTCAAAAATATTTCATTCAAACTTGGAATACTTGATCACCAGCAAGAACCCTGGAAAGATTGATGGTACCCATGTCCCTGGTGTCAAAGTTAGCCCCACTCCCATGGGTGACTTGATTTTGCTTATACTTACATGTATATATAGGAAAAAAAATTCTTAAGCCTAGAAATAAAATATTAACTGACATGAGATGGGTAAGTACTTACCCCCAATTTTTCATTTCTGTTTTTAAAATATGTAGGTATGAAGTTACTTGACTCCTTTCACATTGCACCCCCCTCACCCTGCCTAAAAATGTTCTTTTTTCTCCTTTATTGGAAAAGAACTTCTTAAGCTTTGAAATAAACTTCTAACTTACATGAGATGGGTCAGTACTCATCCCCCCTCACCTGCATGGGGACCCCACTCTTACGTCCCCACTCTTTACCTCCCCACCCCCCACCCAAACCAAATTTTTTTTCATTATTTTTTTTTTTAAATATGTAGATACTTGACCTCCCTCCACCCATTCAAATATCTAAAGTTTTTTCTCACATGAGTAAACCATTCCCTAGACTAACACTAAACTATTTATTTGCATGGGATGGGTAGGTACTTCCTCCATCCCCTGCATGGGATGCTTCCACCCACCCCTACCGGGCCTAAGTTTTTTTTTTAGCTCACCTGAGCCTTAGGCTCATGGTCAGCTATTAGGATCAATCAATGTCCATCGTCTGTCGTCCGTCAGGCGTCCAAACTTAGTTTGTTAACACTCTAGTGGTCACATTTTTGCCTCAATTGTCATGAAACTTAGTCAGGATGTTTGTGCCAGTGATAACTCAGACGAGTTCGAACATGGGTTATCTGGAATGAAAAACTAGGTCACATGGCCCAAAAATAGAAAAACCTTGTTTACAATCTAGAGGCTACATTTTCAGTCCAAATATCCTGGAAATTTGTCAGAAAGGTTGTATTGATAATTTCTAGCTCAAGTTCAAATATGGGTCCTTTGGAGTCAAAAACAAGGTCAAATAGCCCAAATATGGAAAATCCTTGTTAACACTCCAGAGGTTACATTTTCAGTACAAATGTACTGCAAATTTGTCAGAAAGGTTGTTTCCATAATTTCTAGCTCAGATTCGAATATGGCTCATCTGAGTTCAAAAACTAGGTCACAGAGCCCAAATATGGAAAAACTTTGTAAACACTCTAGAGGCAACATTTTCAGTCCAAACATCCTGGACTTTTGTCAGAGAAGCTTGTTTCGATGATTTCTTTCTCACCTTCGAATATGGGTCATCTGGGTTCAAAAACTAGGTCACAGAGCCCAAATATAAAAAACCATGTTAACACTCTAGAGGTTACATTTTCAGTCCAAATGTACTGGAAATTTGTCAGAAATGTTGTTTCGATGCTTTCTAGCTTAATTTCGAATATGGGTCATCTGGGGTCAAAAACTAGGTCACAGAGCCCAAATATAAAAAACCATGTTAACACTCTAGAGGTTACATTTTTCAGTCCAAATGTACTGGAAATTTGTCAGAAATGTTGTTTCGATGCTTTCTAGCTTAATTTCGAATATGGGTCATCTGGGGTCAAAAACTAGGTCACAGAGCCCAAATATGGGAAAACCTTGTTAACACTCTAGAGGTAATATTTTCTGTCAAAATAACCTGGAAATTTGTCAGAAAAGTTGTTCGGTAATTTCTAGGTCAGTTTCGAGTATGGGTCATCTGGGGTCATAATAAGGTCCATAACAATTTTGTTAAAAGCAGTCATACTCAGGTGAGCGATCTTGGACCATCATGGCCCTCTTGTTTATTATACATAGGTACTCCAATATCAATATCTTCCCCCCTTCAAGAAATTGTTTTCTTTTCTTCTTATATTACTAGGTACGTGCCCTCCCCCACTCAAATATTTTTCTCTTGGGCCTCATGTTTAACTTGGATTATAATTTATTCTCCAGCACTGGGAAAAGTGGAGCATGATGTCTGCTGACAGGTCTTGTTCTTTGACTAGCATGCTGTCTTTTCCAGCAGGGTCTTGTTTACCTTTTTAGTTATTCTAACAGAGTATCCAAGGGCAACACAAGTGTTCAACTGAACACTCATCTAGTTTTTAATTATCCCCCCCCTAAAAATGTTTTGTCCAGAGTATAACTAAAACTATTAAGTGAATTGACAGGAACTTTAAAACAAAGATAGCTGGCAAAAAGGAGAAGTGAAGTGTCTAAGAAGCATAACTTAACCTTATACAGTTTTTGAGTTATCTCCCCTTCTTTAATTCCTATAATGAATGTTTGTCCGGAGCATAACTTGAACACTATGAAAAGGATTGTTTTGAAACCCTAGATAAAGATAGATGGTAAGAAATGGAAGTGCAGTGCACAAGAACCATAACTCTTCTTGGGCCCATTTTCGAATTATCTCCTCTCTAAAAACTTTTACTGGAGCATAACTAAAAAGGAGAAGTGCAGTGCCCAATAAGCATAACTGTACTCTTTCCAGTTTTTGAGTAATCTCTCCTTCTTTTAGTTCTATAGGAGCATCACTTGAACACTATATAAGGGATTGTCTTGCAACTTAAGACAAAGATAGATGTTAAGAAGTAGAAGTGCAGTGCACAAGAACCATAAATCTTCCTTTTCCCATTTTTTAATTATCTTCACTGAATTTTTTGACTGGAGTATAACTTTAAAGCTATAAGTGAACTGATGTGAAACTTAAAGCATATAGATAGCTGAAAACAAGGAAAAGCATTGCCAAAAAAGCATGAGTCTACCTTACCCAGTTTTTGAGTAAACTCCCTTTTTTTAATTTCAATAATTAATTTATGTCTGGATCATAACTTGAACACTATGAAAGGAATTGTCTTTAAACTTAAAATAAAGATAGATGGTAAGAAGTAGAAGTGCAGTGCAAAAGAACCATAACTTTACCTGGTCACAGTTTTGAATTATTTTCCCTCTCAATTTTTGTGTCGCCTGCTACAAAGTAGCACGACATATAAGGATAACTTCTCCATTGTCTGTCTGTCTGTCCCTGTGTCAGTCCATCACAAAACTTGTCCGGACTACTCCTTAGAAACTACTTGTGCGAATTCATCCAAACTTCACAGGAATGATCAGTACCAAGTCTAGTTGTGCATGTTATCGGCATTTTCCAGTTCAATGATTTTTGTCAGAGTTATGGCCCTTTAATGATTTTTATTTTTAAAATTTGTCCGGACTACTTCTCTTATAGTTTTAAAGCAATTTGAATGAAATGTTACAGGATTGATCAGTACCTCAAGTACTTGAGCATATCTAACAGGTTTTTTCGGTTGAATAATTTTTGGCTGAGTTATGGCCCTTGAATGAAAAAGGTGTTTTGGCCTAATAATGATTTTTGTGTTGCAGGCTTCACAGTAGCTGCAACATGCTACAAAGTAGCCTTGACATATAGGGATCCCTTCTCCATCATCTGTCCATCTGTCTGTCTGTCCATCACAAAACTTGTCCAGACTACCCCTCAGAAACTACTGGTGCAATTTCGTGCAAACTTTACAAGAATGATCAGTACTAAGTCTAGTTGTGCATATTGCTGACTTTTTCCAGTTCAGTGATTTTTGTCAGAGTTATGGTCCTTTAATGATTTATATTTTTAACGTTTGTCCAGACTACTACTCTTATACTACTAAAGGAATTTGAATGAAATGTTACAGGATTGACCAGTACCTCAAGTACTTGCGCATATTTAACGGGTTTTTTGATTGAAGGATTTTTGGCTGAGTTATGGCCCTTGAATGAAAAAAGCGTTTTAGCCAACAAACTGTCCAATTACCTCTCAATACAACTGCTTAATTGGCTATCATCAGGAGACACATGTGATCACTGATTGCCCCTGTTTTTGTCAGGAGCATATCTTAAAAACTATAAGTGAATTGATGTGAAACTTAAAACATAGATAGATGGCAACAAGGGGAAGGGTAGTTCCAAAGAAGGATAACTCTTCCATATCCTTTGTTTGAGTAATTTCCCCTTCTTTAATTTTTATAATTAATTTTTGCCGGAGCATAAATTGAACACTGTAAAAGAGATTGTCTTGAAACTAAAGATAAGGATAGATTGTAAGAAGTAGAAGTGCAATGCTCAAGAACTATAACTTACCTGGTAGAGTTATGGTTCTTGTGCAATGCACTTCTACTTCTTACTTTCTAACTAAATCTTAAGTTTCAAGGCAATCCCTTTCATAGTGTTCAAGTTATGCTCTGGACAAAAAACCATAACTGAAATTATTTAAGAAAAGGAGTTTACTCAAAACCTGGATAAGGAAGAGTTGTGATTTTTTCTTTATACTACACTTGCCGCTAGCTGTCTAATACTCAGTTTCACATCAATTCACTTCACATACCTGAAGTTATGCTCTGGTCAAAAAAAAAATTAAAAGGGGAGATAATTCAAAATTTAGACAGTTAGAGTTATGGTTCTTTTTCAGTGCATTTCTACTTCTTGTCATCTATTTCTGGTATAAGTTTCAAGTCAATCCCTTTTGTAGTCTTAAAGTCATGATCCAGACTAAAATTCATTATAAAATTAGAAAAGGGGAAATAACTCAAATGAGAAAAGAGTTATACTTCTTGGGCAATGCACTTCTCCTTGTAATCATCTTTATATATTTTACGTTTCATATCAATTCATTTCAGACTTTATAGTTATTTTCTGGACAAAATAGAAAAGAGTTAATTCAAAATTGGAATAGGTAGAGTTATAGTAGTAGAAATCCTAAATCGTCTTCTCGCAAAAAAAAAATGCTTCATATCTAATCTGATTTAGGGATTCTGTGTTGATTAATTGGTTAAATTCAAGCTAGTTTTAAATTGTTCAAAAATTCACTCGAATATCGTCTTAAGTCACCTTTTTATGTGCATGTTGATCACATATGTTGTATGTTATTATCAAGATCAACTTAATTAATTACGAGCAGTAAGACCGGTTATCGGGCACGGAAATTAGACATAATTGTACAGAAATACGGTATGGTTGGGTATTTTCGACACCAGGAAGTTAAATTTAAGCAGGAACTCTAATGACAACAAATCGTGTTTTAGCGTTTGAAACGATCGGAAAGTTTGTTGTTTACTAATTTTTCTAAAGGAGTTCTACTTTAATGAATAATTGTTATAAATGTCACCACGTAATAACACTTTCTAGAAGTGGAAAGTAACTGAGACCCTCGCGTACATGCGAAATAAAATCAACAGCAGTCAGTTCATCAGTCATGTCAACGTTCCCGCCAGGTGTATAGTATTGACACCAGATAGAAAGGTAATCATACTCAGTGACCCTCTGTGACAACAAACTATAAAGAAGTGATTGCCACATGGTGTAATATTTTGAGATTTTTATGCCCCCCCCCCCCCCCCTTTGAAAAAGGGAGAGCATATTGCTTTGCTGCTGTTTGTCGGTCGTTCGGTCTGTATGTCCACCAAGTTTCCGTTTATTTTCTTTGCAGAGGTTGCACATACCAAAATGAAATTTAGTATGCAGATTATTCATAAGAATATCTAGGTCAAGTACTGTTTTGGATACGATTGAGCAATTTTTGACAGAGTTATGCCCCTTGGACTAAGAAAAATTCAACTTATTTGCTGTTTCCGTTCATTTTCTATGCAGAGGTTGCACATACTGAAATAAAATTTGGTATACATATTTATCATAAGAATATCTAGGTCAAGTTCTGTCTTAGGTTTGATCGAGCAATTTTTGACAAAGTTATGCCCCTTGGATTTAGAAAAATTTCAATTATTTGCAGTTTCCTTTCATTTTCTTCGCAGAGATTGCATATACAAAAATAAAATTTAGTATACAGATTTATCATAAGAATATCTAGGTCAAGTTTTGTTTTGGGTATGATCAAGCAATTTTTATGACCCCTATTGAAGATGATGGGGGTATATAGTTTTGCAAATGTTGGTTGGTCAGTCGGTAGACACTTTGGTTTCTGATCAATATCTAGAGAACCATTGGACCCACCTTCCTCAGACTTGGTTTGTAGGTTGGTCATGACCAGTAAATGACCCCCATGATTTTTCAGATCACCAGGTCAAAGGTCAAGGTCACAATGATCTTCTATAGCAAAATGGTTTCCGATCAATAACTCTAGAACGCTTAGTCCCAGGTTGTTCAATTTAAGCTTATAGGTTGGTCATGACCAGTAGATAACCATTATAGTTTTTCAGATCACCAGGTCAAAGGTCAATGACACAGTGACCTTGAAGAGCAAAACAGTTTCCGTTCAATAACGTTAGAACCCTTGGTCCCAGGTTGTTCAAACTTAGTTTATAGGTTGGCCCTGACTAGTAGATGACTCAAATATTTTTTTACATCATCAGGTCAAAGGTCAAGGTCACAGTGACCTTGAAGGGGAAAACGGTATTGTATCAATATTATCAATAACTAAAGAACCTTTGGTCCCAGGTTGTATAAACTTAATATGTAGGTTCGTCATGACCAGTAGGTGACCCATATAGGTTTTCAGATTGCCACGTCAAAGGTCAAGGTCACAGTGATCTTGAAGAGCAAAACAGTTTTCGATCAATAACTATAGAACCCTTGGCTCCAGGTTGTTCAAACTTAGTTTATGGGTTGATCATGATTAGTAGATGACGACTATAGTTTTCTAGGTCAACAGGTTAAAGGTCAAGGTCAGTGAGCTTGAAAAGCAAAACACTTTCTGATCAATAACTGTAGAAGGCTTGGTCCCTGGTTCTTCATACTTAGTGTGTAGGTTGATCATGACCATTAGATGACTCCTATAGTTTTTCATGTCACTAGGCCAAAATCAATGTCAGAGTGCCCTTGAAAAACAAAACAGTTTCAAAATAATAACTATAGAACCCCTGGTCCAAGGTTGTTCAATCTTAGTACATAGGTTGTTAATGACTAGAAAATGACCCCAATTGTTTTTTTCATCACAAGGTCAAAGGTCAAGGTCAGAGTGACCTTGAACAGCAAAACGGTTTCCAATCAATAACTGTGGAACTCTTGGTCCCAGGTTCTTCAAACTTAGTGTGTAGGTTGGTCATGACTAGTAGATGACCCTTTTAGTTTTTCAGATTACCAGATCACAGTGACCTTGAAAAGCAAAATGATTTCCAGTTAATAACAATAGAATGCTTTGACCCAGATTCCCCAATCTTGGTACATAGTTTGACCAGACCATAAGATGAGCCCTATAACTTTTCGGGACATAAGTCAATGTCTCAGTGACCTTGTGTTGCAAAATAGTGTCTGATCAATTACTACAGAAGGCTTGGGCCAAGCTCCTCAAAACTTCATAGGTAGGTTGGTCATGACAATTAGATGACCCCTGTAGTTTTTAGTGTTATTAGGTCAAGGTCACAGTAATCTTGTAAAGCAAAACAGTTTCTGCTGAATATATGGGGAATCCTTGGGCTCAGGTTTGTCAGACTAAGTATGTAGGTTTGTCATGATCAGTAGATAACAACTATGGTTTTTCTGGTCATTGGGTCAAAGGTCACAGTGACCTTCAAAAACAAAATGGTTTCCGATGAATAAGTTTAGAATGCTTGGGCCCGTGTTCCTCAAACTTTGTATATAAGTTGTTCATGACTTGTAGATGAGCCCTTTAGTTTTTCAGGTAACCATGTCAAAGGCCATGGTCACAGTGTCCTTGAATAGCAAAATGGTTTCCAATCAATAACAATAGAACGCTTGGTCCCAGGTCCTCAAAACTTCATGGCTGCCTCTAGGGATAAGGCGCTTGGGGGGCATTAATGTTTTACAAACATCTCTTGTTTTTATTCAGATATGCTTCCGTGTACTTAGTCTCATTTACGAGCTGTTCTGGCACTCATTTTCATTTGTACCTTCATAAAGCCCTAAATGTGAAGAATGTTGCCAGTCAGAAGTACTTTTCAATTTCCTGAAGCAGACTGGATCCCTGGACTAGACTGCATCTTTGCTAAGTTCCTAATAGTCCAACTAATTGGACGTTAGTCGAGATATTGTGTAATTTTTGTATGTGTCAGTATCTGCTACTATAGCGAGATTCTGACTAAAAAAAAGGTATTTCAGTAAATGCTCAAGATGTCACTTGAATTGACTCATAAGTTCCTAACACCACTGCATAACATGTCATCCTGTATAATTTATTAACATTTCTTTTTTGCAATACTTTTTGTTGAATTCATCTAAAATTCAGTATTCCTTTCTATTCATAATATATTTTCTTACATGGTTCATTTAAAATCAAAGTAACAAAATTATGATATCATATGACTTTTTAAGTGGATTTACTTCATACTTGGACACAACACCCCTTTGGACAAGACCTTTACACTGACCTATATTTATTTTACCTCGACCCCTGATTGACCTTCATCTTGAAGATCCAATTGTTCAAAAACTTAAACATTGGCAATAACTTCTTTATTAGTTAGTGGATTTACTTCATACTTGGACACAACACCCTTTTGGAAAAGGCCTTTTCAGTGACCTATATTTGTTTGACCTTGACCCCTGAATGACCTTCATCTTGAAGATCCAGTGGTCCAAAAACTTAAACATTGGCCATAATTTCCTTATTAGTTAGTGGGTTTGCTTCATACTTGGACTCAACACCCATTTGGACAAGACCTTCCCACTGACCTGTTATTATTTGTCCTTGACTTCTGAATATCCAATCCTCCAGAAACTATTATTTGGCCCTAATTTCCAAATTGGTAAGTGGATATACTTCATGCTTAAACACAACACCCATTTGGACAAGACCTTCCCACTGACTTGTAATTATTTGACCTTGAACCCTGAATATCCAATCGTCCAGAAACTATCATTTGGCCATAATTTCCAAATTAGTAAGGGGATAGTCTTCATACTTAAACACAACACCACTTTGGACAAGACTATCTCACTATCCTGTATTTATTTGACCTTGACTCCTGAATGACCTTCACCTTGAAGATCCAGTTGTCTAGAAATTTTCACATTGCCCATAACTTCCTTATTAGTAAGTGGATTTACTTCATACTTGGACACAACCCCTTTGGATAAGACCTTCCCACTGACCTATATTTATTTGACCTTGACCCCTGAATGACTGGTTCTCAGATCAAAGGTCAAAGCACCACTTTCGGGGGCATTGTCATCTTACAGTGACAGTTCTTGTTTGTAATCATATTTCCAAAACAGTCATTGCCACCACTATAATGTAATAGCCATTTCTTTTTTTTCACTGTCATCGTTACAACAATGAACATCTTCATTAGTTTAATGAAATAAATTCTATTTATTAAATTGTAAACAGTGATTGATTGGTGAGCTTTACTAACGTCAGTCATTGTTAAAGTTGTTTACAACTTCTAAAAAGAGACACATATTCTTTCAACAAGTAATTTCCTTTGTTTACATTAAATTAACCATCAACTAATGTTGTAACCCATTCCTGATACTTCTACACTTCTACTATCTTTTCTCTATCTTCAATCTCATTTTTTTCCTTTACAACAATTTCATCAATATAAATTATTACACTGTTTATAGATAATTCTCTTTCCATAACACTGAATTGTAATAGGATTGTCTTGATAATTCTAAAAAGATGCATATGTAAAAGTGAGGGTAGTAACTAGTTCTTAGAATTTGTGTCTCAACCCTATTGCCATTAACTTATGGATAATACATACAACAGTACATATATATAAATGTAAAAAAATGAGCAATAAAATAATTGTTTAAAGTAAACAATTTAAAGTTAAGAAATTTTGTAACTCTTCTTTCAGATTATCTGGAAAAAAATGATATGTAATGGGTGCTGGGTCTTCTTTTGAATTGCCCGAACCAAACACAAATCCTTCAACTGCAGTGTCTTCTGTATCGGGAAACAGTAGTGGTTACCATAGTGGTTGCCATAGTGACTTGGAAGATCAGGACGTAAACACCAGCTTGCTGTCAAAACAGGCACAATCTGAAAACAGGAAAATGTCGAAACCACCTATGAGGTCAAGACCCTCAGTCATTATTGGAGCTATAACGAAACAAGAGCAAGAACGTGAAGAAGAATTAGAGAATAGAATTGTTAAAAAATCACCAGAACTAAAGAAAGTCTTTGAAGGTTTTGAAGCATGTAAAAGGTTTCTGAAAGATATAAGTAAGAGACATGAGAAGTTCTATGAGTCCCTGAATGACCTTCTCCAAGACAAGATGATTAAAACATTTAATAAATATGACAAAGACGAGGAACGAATGGTAATGGCCAACAGACTTGCTAGAATAAAGTAAGTCCTTTCATCTTTATTTTCCTTGTTTTATTTCCTAACATGCCCATTTAGTGCAGATATCAAGCAACAGTTGATAACGATTAAATACAATAAGAAAATGAGTGAATTTTTTTTTTTTTTACAAAAATAGTCGTTAAAGTTTTCAGCACAAAACTTTTACATGTTGATCTTGTTTTATTTATAGCCTTGATTGAATTATATGAACCTCCTAATAATAGAGTTATATGTTTAAAGTGTCTGCAAAGAGAGTAGAAATTTGTGCTGTCTGTCATGGTCTGTACTGTGTGCTAATTCATGTCAGCAAGATTTCATTGAATAGTTTGATACTCTGAAAAAGCATAGAACGATAATTCTTCGCACACTTAATATTAGACAAGTCCATGTAAGGAATGAAACAAGCTAGGTTGCATATGTTTTTGGACTGTGTAAAAGTCAATACTTGTATTGTAATTATGGAAGACACATATAAGAAACTCTCAAAATGTTGAAAAATCAGCATGATTATACTGATTCTTGAACTGTAAAATATATTTTGTTTCATTTTTTCATAATTTCATTTGTTGATGAGACATTTGAAAAAGAGATGTTATAACTCAGCTGTAGTAAAATAGTTGCTCTTTGTTTCGGAGGTGGTTGTTTGTTAGAAGTATTTTGATAAATTAAAGCATTCAGTATATTGATTTAGAAATTTCAGTAAGTAAACACACACAAAAGAACAAAACAACAAAAATCAAATAAAAAGTACAACAGGTGGTTAATCTTATAAATGAAGGTACTCTGTATTATGAATAAAGTTGGATGTTAATTTTGGTTCAATCAAAATTTTTCTTCTTTTCAGTTTTGTTGAACCTCTTGTTGATTACTACAACTTCCTGTACGATGACCTTGATATTGATGGAATAAACCATGGATTTATTGAAGAGGCCAATAGTTTGAAAGAGAAGAACAACAAAGAACCTCAAGACCATGGCATGTTTCTAATTCTAACAGTTAGAGAAATACTATGGAACTATTCAGATGGGAGTCATACATTTTCTGAGTTGGTATCGAAGACAAATATTTTTGAGAAACTTGTTCATGACCTTGCAATGATTTTGGAAGATGACTTGGAGGACATGAAGGTAATGTGTACCTGTAAAGTAGATAAAAAAGGTAAAATTAGGTGTAAAAATGGATGTAAAATAAGTGTAAAGGTAGGTATAAAATAGGTGTAAAACAGTAAAAAGTGGTGTTAAAGGTAAAAATAAGGGTGAAAATAGGTGTTAAAGTAGGTGTAAAAAAAATAAAAATAGGTGTAAAAAGGCTTTAAGAAGTATTTTCTCTCCCCAATTCTTCATGATAGACTAAACCCTGATACAGTGAAGTTCCCCTCCTATAATTTCAACAACAATATCTTCCTCCCCCACAGTTTTGAAAGGGACACATGTCTCAGTTTGGACTCCCCACTCCACCTCGACCTATAAAAAAGTAATTCAACAGATTCTTATTTCACAGCCAGTTTAGATGCTGTAATCAGCCATCTCTACTGCTACCCTTTGTATACATACAGCATGTGTATACTTAGAACATACTTAGTCTATCAAACACATATATCAGATATTTTGAGTGTGTAATTCACCAGAAATTTAGATGATTGAAAACTGGATATCTAATATGGCATGTGCATTTATATGTGATTTATTGTAAAGCATTTTTAGAATATGGTTTGTATGTATGTCTAGCTGGGTATTAAGAAACAAAATGACAACCAACTTTTCTGTTTACTTAAAAAGACTTTGAAATTCAAAATAATTTTGCTAGTGATTTTGAAAATATGAGTTTTTTTTTTCAAATAATTTCAGAAATTTTAGTGGTAAAGCTTTGTGTATTTTGATTATTTGTAATGAAAACATTGTATATAATTACTGAAAAATATTTCTAGACACTTCCTTTGTATGTACTGTTATTAATTACCTTTGATATACAAACAAAGGTTAGGCTTATGTTTTAATGTTATTTTCAAAGAGGATTTGTAGTTAGATGATTTACAATGTACATACGTTGTGTAGAAACTTTTCAGGAAACAGTTGAACAATTTTGTTTTCAGATTTAAATTGATGAAATTGGAAGTGTATAGACTATAACCCTTGCTTTCTTATGTTTAATTCCTGTTGATTTAAAATGAAAGTTTGATGATTAACTGATCTGTTTATAAGATTTTAAGTTGCTGTCATGCTTGCATTTTTTTTTCTTTCCTAGACCTATGAAGATATGGACTTGTTTGCTTTTAATTCATCAGTGGGAATTTTACATAACTGTGGCAGAAACCCAGATGTTGACAAGGATAAGTTTAGAGACCTGAAAGTTGCAGAGAAACTATACCCATTTCTTAAGTCGACAGTCTGTAAGTATGCTTCTAATTGAGCTTAATTTTGATAGTAAATACAGATAAGTGTAGCATTTAACAGTTAGTCTGCAGTTAAAGATAAGTAGTAAGTTATAGCTGGGTTTAGTGGGTTATAGCTAGGTTACAGCTAGGAAATAGTCTGCCAAATAACTGAAATATAGAGTGTTGTTGACCAAAGCTAATTATCAGTTGCTAAGGTACAATGCTTTTTAAGCCATTTGGTTTAAGTTTTAAACAAATTATTTATTGTAAAACATTTTTTTTTTCATGTCTAAGACTAAATGTGGGATATAAATTTTTTTAATCTGTATATTTCTTTCTTAATGATTGACACCAACTATAGATTATAGATCTTACAGAAGAGTAACTTAATTAGAGTTATGATGTGCAGATTAAAAACTGTCCTGTTAATTTTGTTTCACTATTTGATTTACTGTCTTGAATTCATAGTAAACTTTGGGTAAGGTTACACATTTTTGAAGAAAGTTGCTGACAATTTATTTCACAGACTAGAGTGCTAATATCTGGGAGTCGAAGTTAGAAGTAAACATTTAATGCTGATAATCATACTCTAACCTACATGTAAAAGGGCAATAACCACTAAGGCCGCAGAAATACTTTGGAAGTAAACAATTACTAGGTACAGAACAATACCATCAGTAAAGGTTGCAAAATCTAACATTCTTAGATTAAATGGTTTAACCTTTGTCAACATGTCATGTGATGTTAAACTTACATCAGATGTGTTAATTGTTTTGATACTAAATTTTTGTGCTAAATTTAGCTTTATGAATTTTAGAAGTATAATGACTTTGACAGTCTGGCACTACTGGACTTACTGGTCTGTAGAAACTGTTTCTCTTTTGAACAAATCCAGTCTTTGGTTCTGTTCCTAGTTTAAAGTCTTAAAAACTATGTAAACTATTCTTTACTTCACTAGCTGAAATAAGCTTAAAACTTTCACAACTTTTCTTCTTCATCTTGAAACAGTTCAAAATTCAGATATTTATTTACCCTATAAGAATAAGATTATACATAATTTCTACACAAAGTAGTTTGTATAATGGGACTCGGTGTAAAATTGTTGTATCTCCTGCTTAATTTTGCATTTAGTTACAACAGATGTGCACTGCACCCTCAGACTGTCACTTTTAAGTGGTTTAAATCAGGTTTTCAAAAAATCCTCCAACATCAAAAAACAACACTCTAGCAGGAGGCAGACCAATGGTTTGTTAGTACTGCACAACACTTGTGTACCTGAGCAACTTGGGAGTTCAGTCCAACCACTCCGTCCCCGAAAGCTATTCCACAAACACTACTAGTACTAATAAGTATTGTCATATGAGATGTTAAACTAAAGTCCCATGTAACAGTCTTATATACTGAGACTGTAAAAGAACTACAAATATCTTTGGAATGGAATACTTCATATGTCTTGCACTAATCCTTGCAATCTTTGGAATGGAATACTTCATATGTCTTGCACTAATCCTTGCAATCTTTGGAATGGAATACTTCATATGTCTTGCACTAATCCTTGCAATCTTTGGAATGGAATACTTCATATGTCTTGCACTATTCCTTGCAATCGTTGGAATGGAATACTTCATATGTCTTGCAATAATCCTTGGAATCGTTAGAATGGAATACTTCATATATCTTGCACTAATCCTTGCAATCTTTGGAATGGAATACTTCATATGTCTTGCACTAATCCTTGTAATCGTTGGAATGGAATACTTCATATGTCTTGCACTAATCCTTGCAATCTTTGGGATGGAATACTTCATATGTCTTGCACTAATCCTTGCAATCTTTGGAATGGAATACTTCATATGTCTTGCACTAATCCTTGGAATCGTTGGAATGGAATACTTCATATGTCTTGCACTAATCCTTGCAATCGTTGGAATGGAATACTTCATATGTCTTGCACTAATCCTTGCAATCTTTGGAATGGAATACTTCATATGTCTTGCACTAATCCTTGCAATCTTTGGGATGGAATACTTCATATGTCTTGCACTAAATCTTGGAATCGTTGGAATGGAATACTTCATATGTCTTGCACTAATCCTTGCAATCGTTGGAATGGAATACTTCATATGTCTTGCACTAATCCTTGCAATCTTTGGAATGGAATACTTCATATGTCTTGCACTATTCCATGCAATATGAAATAACTAAATTTTTCAAGGGGATGGTGGTGGGATGTTTTCACCATATGGGCAGCTGTACCTACTGAAAAAAATTTAATCTAATAAAAAGAGGGAGTATCACACATAGTGTATCAGACATACAGAAAGAAACCTATTGTGACACACTCTAACAGTCATAGCAAGAAATTTATTTAAGTAGGAAGATAAAGTTCAGAGCAGTAGAGCTTGCAACAACAACAAAACAACAACAGGTTTTTTTTATACCTAATAGTTTAAGGTATTGAGTTGATTTGCAGGATGCAGTCAAAGTGTACCTTAACTTGAACCTTTTCATTATGTTCCTTATACTTTTCACATGCAGCATATTCTCATTTTTCTAGAAATTGCTATGATGGTGGTGGGTGGGGGTTGATGTATGAGAGAGAACATTGTAATAGTCTAATATTTAGTACTTCTACATTACAAAAAAATGTCATGCTAATATTTTATTATATTGCAGATGTGAAAATGATTACCTTACTTGCCTTGGGAAACATTGTCACTGAAGAGGAGGTCTCAAATTTAGCTGCAGATGTAGATGTGATTGACTTCCTGCTGAAGGCAATTGTTAAAGCACTTGGTGAACCAGACAGGAAAGAGCATGGCTTCCATTTAGCTGAGCTTGTTGATGGGTTAGCTGCTATTTCACAGAGTGATATGAATAAGGCAAAAGTAATGGCAAAGAAGCACCTGTTGTCAACACTTGTGAAGATTATTGAAGGAGGTGTGTCAACTGAAATTTTAGCATGTGTGAAGTTAGTCTGGGAATTAGCATTCTTACCAGAAAACAAAGACTTCATCAAGGTGAGGTGTATAATATAAATAAGAAATGATTTTCATGCTCCTGTTTTATCCAGGATTTGCTAATGTTTTTTAGAGATTACAGAATTGGTCTAACATAAGTCACCTCTTGCCACATCTATTGATTTACACTCTGCTATTTTTGCCTCAGGTTAGCTGATTTTGTGCCTGTCTAATTATTAATTAGGTAAACATTCTTTGTCATTTTTATGAGCTAATATAATACTACCATTTGCTGCTAATGAAGCACTTTGGTCAGAAGCTGTTAAAACAAACTATTTACTGTACCTTTATGTCATTTCATTTAAGGGGTAATCAAAGGTTCACAGTATTTTTCCAGAATTAAACAATCTGTTGGCATGATAATAGACCTCATTAAAGACTGTTAATGACTATAAAATGATTGTGTTTGGACTGGCTATCAGATTTTTTATTTCTATATCTAATATTGAAACAATTTAGCTGCTTTCAGCTTTTAAATTAGTAGTTCTGAGACTTGTGTATTAAAACCTCTTACCAATTTTTTCTTCATGAAGAAGCTAGAATGTTTTTGGTTGTGGGTGGTGGGGGTGAAAGATTGGAGGGGTGCCAGTAAGGAAGAGACTGCCTCACTGTGTCACATACATTTTCCTTGAGTATCTCTGAATCCGTTATGCTTTTTAAGTTGAAAAATCATTTTATATGATCATATGCTGTCTCTCTTGTTTTATTTCTTTCATGACTCTGTCCTTTCTTTTCCTTTGAAAAAACTATAAAAGAATCTGATATAAAAATAGACCACACCATTTGTCAACTTATTTGATGACTTTCTTAAGAAGGGATGTGTTATTGTCCAGTGCATACCAGCCTATAATTGTATAAATACAACCTCTGACAACTGTGTCAGGGTATCCATAAATGTGAACTTTCTTTAGCCTTCACCAGATATTTGGGTAAAAATATCAGTAGACTTATCTTTTTCATCGGTAGATTTTACATTTATTTTAAAGTGCCTTATAGGCTAAAACACACATTGCTAAAATCGTGCTAAGCAATTTTTCTTCAAAACTTTGTTACATTATATAATTTTCATTTTGCATTCTGACATATTAATAAATAAGGTTTTTCAAACAATGATACATGTTAACATTTTTGTATTTGTAAGGCATCAAGATACAAATAGTGTGAGAAGTAAAGCACTTAAGAATAAGATTACTTTGGCTTTAACTTTTGGTTTGCTTGCTAGCAAACTTTCCAATTTACATAGGTAACAGAATAAATAAATGAAAGTTGATAATGCAAGACCAGCAACCAATCCACACAGAGTCAATCCTGTATTGCACTTAGGATCAGTTACTCTTTATTTCCCTGATAATATCCAAAGGTGTTAATTCTAATCAGGAGTCCACACCTCAGTTTAAGCATTATGTAAACACTGACATGCTCTGTAACATGTGACCGCTTTCATTGCTAATAACTGAACTTTACCGAATGAAAATTTACAACAGGCAAGATTATGGCCGTGTATAATTTGCAGACAAAATTAACAGTTAGAATCATGTGTTTTCCTGTAAGTTTATGAATGATGTATTTTTTTCACTTGAAAGTTCACATGTATTCGAGATCTGCTCTTTGGCACAGTGGTCTAGAGTGTTGCTTTTTGATGTAGGAGCACCTAAATTTGAATTCCTGCTCTGGGTGGTCTTTTTGAATATACATTACCTCTTTCTTTTATGAACATTCACTGATAGCTGTAGCTTTTCAGTGAACAGACCATATATATTTTACGTACTGAAAATCATCACTGACGTTAGGCCAAGGTGCAAGGAACATTATTTGAATTCAGTTTAAAGGACCATGTAATAATACCACATACCAGATCTCAGAACCTTATGCTTTTTGGTGATCACTATGGCTTGGTCAATAAAGACTCCATGCACATAATTTGAGCAGTGGTAGAAGTGCAACACTACACATCCTGTTTAGACAACACAGAGTTCTGGTTTTGAGAAAGCAGATTTTACAAAACAGATGTTATTCACATAATATGTCAGTGTAAAAAATGTCATGAGAAGATCTTATTCAGGTTATCAACTCTTTAGAATGATGTAAAAAATCTTGTTAGACATCACGAGATAAGGTCAAATAAAATTTTGTAGCTCTTGGCTTTGTGGCTTCATTTGAGAATTCTTTGGAAGAATGTCATTCCTGTCACTGTGGAAACGTAAGTTTTCCACATAGTGTGCTATAATTATAATCTTTTTCACAGTGTTTAAGATTTGTTTCAACAGTTTTTCTGTTGTATACAGCAGCAGTTTACATAAGCATCATTCCCAGAAAAGAATTAGTTCTTCACCCTCCTAAGACACTTTGCCAACAAGAAACTGTCAGTTAAACTTGATAGTCTGGTGTTGACTCAAAACTTGATAACATAAAAAGGTTACAATGATAAATCACATAGCCAGGAAGACTCAGCTCCCAACACAAGGTAAACACTGAAAATAATTTAATATACATGAAAGATTGATTTCATGTATGGTACTTTAAAATGTCATGATATTTTGAACTAATATAATGTAAGATTTTCTTAAGGTACAGTTTATTTGAATTTGTCCCAACAAACATCAAACTGGTTTGCAACTTTTTATCAAATTCAGAAAGATAAAACACTGATGTCAGCTTTGGACTCATTAAGAAAGAGCTCAGACTTCCACATCAAGAAGACAGCAAACAGTGCCTGGTTTGTCCTGGTTGATAAGGATGAGAGAATACATGTCACAGGTAACACTAGGTGGCTACATTAGCTCTTTTTCTTGTCTGTCTTATAACTTTTTCATTTGCTCCTAAAACTGCATTATGTGAGAATTTGTAAAATCTGTGAAACATTTATTTTGATTTTTTTCATTCTGGTCTTAGAGTTTATTATAACTCCTGAACAACAAAGTTGTAAGTGGGGGTGTATACTGGAATCAGCTTGTCCGTCCGTCCATCTGTCTGGAATCCAGCCGTTAGGCTTTGCTTTTCCGGGGAATAACTCAAAAACTGTTTGAGGTATCAACTTGAAACTTCTTAAATGAATAGATCTCATTGAGGAGAAATGCAGTACACAAGAACCATAACTCTCTTTTGCATAGTTTTAGTATTATTGCCCTTTTTAATTTTTCATACTTGATTTTTGTTTGGGTGCATAACTAAAAAAAATATTGAATGTATCATTTTAAAACTTACAGATAATTAGATCTCATTGAGGAGAAGTGAATTGTGTAAGAACCGTAACTCTCTTTTGCATAATTTTGGAATAATTGCCCTTTGTAGTTTTTCATACTTGATTTTTGTACAGGACATAACTCAAAAAGTATTGGAGGTATCAACTTGAAACATCATGTTACAGTGTTATTTGTGAGGACGTAAGTGACTGCAAACAAGAACATGTTTTGTAGAGGCCTGAAAAAGTTCCTAAATTTGGGTATTGGCCTTTAAAAGACCCTAAACTAAACTTGGCTTTTAAAACTCCAAAAAAAAGTCTTTGAAAATAGCATGGATAGTGATGAGGGGCTCTTAAATTATACAATTCTCGCAGCTGACGCTTAAAGTATAAATATGACAAATAGATCCTTAAGTAGAAGAATGCAGAAACTCATCGCTGTCATTTCACTGGACAGTTATTTAAGAGTTAAAATAGTTTTAGAACAGTTGACTCTAGTTTCAGTTTTAGTTACTTACTTTTTAGCCATTTAAAACGAGTGGTCTGAAAATGTTATTGAATCTGTTGATATAAGAAGATAGGAGCCTCGAATTAGTCTAGTACATGATATGCCTAGGTGAGTATTATACAAGTATTAGGGACCCTAAAAACGAAAGACTGGCCCCAAAATTCCTTAAAATGTCCCGGAGCTTCTTGCTTCAGTTTCTGTATAAATTATTATTGATTAACAATGTCAGGTACTGTGTTTTGAAAATCTTTTGAGTTAAAGAGTTAGAGTATGGTTTGGTTTTTTAAGTGTAACAAAGATATGTGCTACATAATTGTGTATTTACAGACTTAAAAAAGAGCATGAAGAAAGCACCAGCAATACCGGGAACCAGGTCAGAATCCAAAAAAGCAGGAAAACACATCATGTTTAGTTACTGTTGGGGTGATAAAGAAACTGTACTGAAGGTACTTCTATTTTCATTAAAAAAAAAAAAAACTGTCAGTCTCTATGATTTGAGTGAAAATTTGCCTTGAAAATAAAAGACTTTACAAAACAAGCTCAGTAGTTGATATAATACAAGTGTTTAACATTTTTAAAGGGAATTCTCACAAAGGGTACCAGCAGCAAAAGCTAGGAATGTGAAACTTGAGTCAGTCATTTAGCACTTGTGTTAGTAATTGCCTTAACAAAGTCAAGAAATCCTAAAGAAGTTTATTTCAGAAAAGGTGCAAGTTTTTCAAAATTCTTACATCTGTATCACCGGTGTAAAAGTGTCATTTTCCTTAGACAGAATAATTGTTCAATAATTTTATGTCTATAATTTATACTCTCCATTAATAAAACTATGCTGTAATTTTAAAATATCTGTTTCCATGTTATATTTCCATATATTGACATTTTCTTAATAGAACTTGACTTTCTTTGATCATCATTGACCCCACAAAATACCAGATGCCTAACTTAATAAAACAGGGACTTTGTGAATATCAGGGCCAATATCAATAACACTGATTGGCTCCTGGCTGGAAAAATGAAATTGATATTAGCTGTCTTGTAGCTCAGTATGATTGGTTTATAAATTATTGCCAAAATATTGATAAAAAATTCAATTGCAGCAATTTTCTTTTCCAAATGATAGCATTGAGTTTTAGGAATATTCGAAATTGTTTTTTTTCAACTTTTTATCCTGTTTAGCAGTACAAAGTTCAAAAAAGGTTTTATTTGGCCTTAGTACAATATTCGTGCGAATAGCCAATTTGCTTTTTTTTTTTCACATCTTGTACCTCTAATGAACAAAAGCAGTCAACAGAAGATGGTGAACAAATTCTGGAATTGTTATGAAATAAAATTGTCATGAAATAATTGCATTGGTGAAGGCCCAGTTATTTGTCCCTTTGAAAGTCATATTGGCCATCAACCCTTGGCCTCTGGTCCAATACAGCTGCCCTCAAACAAATAACAGGGCCGATATCAAATGAATTTTTAATAACACATTATACATAGTATCACCAATCTGTTCTAATATTAAGACATGAAGCTGTACCCCATGCAAGAACTTAATCATTTACTTTCCAGATACATGTATATTAGATGTTAGTATGATTTATGTTTCTGTTAAAGAAGTTTCTATTATTTTAAATAGTCAGTGTATAGCTTTCTAATTAATTATCACTGACACTCAGGTAAGCAGACCATTTAATTTATTATAACATCATTACCTTACAAATGGCCCCCTTAGTTGTTGTATTTTTACAACACTGGAATATATGAGATGTTGCTCTTGACACTCTCCGGCTGCAAAGTGATGATCCATAAACTTTTGATACGTTACTTACTTAGATATATATTTCAAGTTCTTTTTTCTCCCAGATACACCAGGTTATAGAGGAAGAGGGCTATCCCACATGGATAGATGTAAAAGAAATGAATAAATATGCAAACTTACTTGAAGGAATGGCAAAGGCTGTAGAAGAGTCCTTTGCCATACTCATCTGCTTCTCAGAGAAATATAAAAACAGCCAGAACTGCAGAACAGGTAATTAATGCAAAAATTGGTATTGAAGGTCAAGGTCATGTCACCTGTTGCCATGACACTCTAGATGATCTTGCTAGGTAATGTGACATTTTACTGTTGAAAAGTAATCAGAGTGTTGCTACAAGACTGAGTTGTACAGAAAAACAGTTCTCTTAAATTTGTGAAATGATTTGATCGTAAAGACCTTCTGTTTCTCAGGTCAACCTTTAGAGACTAATAGAAGGTCTTTTTACTGGAAAGGACAGGGCCTTATGTGGACAGAAATAAGCAAAACTTGCAAGGCTTCCTGAATGCCAGAATCATGTCATTTCAAATGGTACAAAGAAATATGGAGTTAGTTATTTGAAACAGATTCTCTTACATGAGCTTGACGGAACATTTTAAATGATTTTTATAGACTTATTAATGACTTCAATAGCTGCTGATGCCTTATAAAAAGTTCTTCTGTTCAGATATTAAGTTGTATATTTCTTACTTTACAGAAGCTGATTATGCTTATGCTAGGCAGAAGAAGATTGTACCATTAAAGATGCAACGAGGCTATAAACCTGATGGTTGGCTGGGGGCCTTGATTGGTGCAAAAGCTTTACATAGAATTTTCTCCTCACTACCCTTTTGAGGCACAGATGCAGCAACTTCGAAATCAATTAGTGAGACCATCTATCTATCTGTTAGATTTTTTTTTTCATAGGTATCAGCTGAACTACTCCCCATGAAGAGTTTTGCTTATAATTTTAGGTAATGGCAGATACTGAAACTTACAGAGAATGTTGACTCCAATTTCAGGGTCACTTCTGGTTCTCTCTTAATACTGAGTGTGTATCACTATTAAATATGAACTTGGTTCAATGTCTCATCCAAAATACAGTTACAGTAGAAACCACTAATGTTTCTTCCAAAATGTGGTCTTAATAGTGGGTTGTTCTTATTAGCTGATCTACTGGATTTCTACATCTAAGATCGGAAAAGAGTTACTCTTAACTGAAGAAGCAAATTAGTTTGATAGGTTTTGACGTGTTTTCCAATATATCAACAATATGGGACAAAAGACCACACTTGCTTCTTGTTCAACCTTGCATATTAGCATACATACATGTAAAACATAGTACCCATACAAGAAAGTATTCAAAAAGATAAGAATTGAATCTAATCCAAGTAAAGTTTTACCTGCATCTATAAATAGCTTTTTATGATTCAAGTGTAATAAGAGGTTTAATATTTGGATCATCTGAAACTTGAAAAATATAGTCAAAAGATCATTTAATTCTTTCTGAATGAAAACTTAATTACATAGTATATTTGTTTTGATTATTCACAATGTAGTGGCTGATATTTTCTATGAATCTTAAAAAAATGCTTTTACATTTGCTATAAGTTGTTTTTAATGTGATGTTCATTTATGTTTTAAAATTTTTGATTGAACATGTTGAAGATTATTCTTTTTATAATTTTTTAACAATCTATTTCAGAAAGAGGCTGAAGAGCCCCCTTCACCCTCTCCATACCCTGACACACCGAAGTCCAAACAAGTACCGGTCAAGCAATGGACCAAGGAACAGATTGACTGCTGGATTTCAGAAAATAAGCTTGAGTAAGTTAGTTTGTATATATAGGTGGAAAGCAGTCAAGCAGTTTGTGATACAATAGAATATTGATGAACATGTACTTAGAAAACTATTTCTTAATGTTCATCAATAAATCAAGCTTCCCAGAAATAAATACATTGTAGATTAGTAAAATGAAAATCGGTAAATTGTGAGTTTTGATCTCTTGTTAAACCTTGACTTGACTTGGAGCTAACCAACATAAAGCATATGTTCTCTCCAGCATGAGGATAATTATATACACTGTAGTTAATATTTCTACAAAGTTATTTTCAAGTCCTTGAAGTTTTTATATATATTAAGAGATATTAAGTGGACAACA
Source organism: Cyclina sinensis (assembly GCA_012932295.1). Lineage (NCBI taxonomy): Eukaryota > Metazoa > Mollusca > Bivalvia > Venerida > Veneridae > Cyclina > Cyclina sinensis. The sequence continues at coordinate 27,648,293 of JAAONU010000017.1, forward strand.
ATTTGGGGAACAAACACATCTTTTGATCTAATGTGTGATCATGACCTGTGACAGAGCTAACCAAGTAATTAAGTCTGTCCTTCTTATACCTAATATTTCTACCAAGTAATTTCAAAAGTCTTCTAGGTCATCAAGAGATCTGGATTGGACACAAACTAGAAGGCGAATGGACTGTTCGATTACTATATGCCTCCCTTCTAGGGCTTAAAAACTTAAATGAATTACACATTACACTGCATATGTATGAAGTACTTGTATGTTTTTTTTATTAATAAAAGAGGAAGTGCTTTCAAACATGTGAAGAGGATGTCAGGAGAACAGTTAGAATTCCTTTACAAAGTTTTGATGAAGGTATGGCTATTTTCTCTTACTTTTTTTTCAAGCTAACTGTACAAGCATACTGTTGAACTCAAGATTAAAGTGCTATGCAGTGAAAGACTTCAAGTTTTTACCATACATAATTATCTTAGAAGAGATTGTTTTAACCTCACTTAACAGTCACTTATTTGATTTATTACATGTTGAAAACCATGTGGATTGAAACTTGAGTTCAGAATTTAATAGAAAGTTAAAGGGTGCAAAAACTTGTTAGAAATATTCTTTTTATTAAAATGATTACACAACATTAGCATCAAAGGAAATTCAATAGCCAGTTTTTTCCATTTAGTGAATAATACATGATATTAAATAAAAATGGCTTGAAATCTTGAACATTTTTAGATAACCTCAGAAAAGTATTCAGCATACATACACAATTATAATTTAGCTCTGGGTCATTCTTTCTTTCACAGATCATATTAGGTTTCAAAGTCAACAATTTCATCTTTGATTGAGACTGACCAAATAAACAACATTATACATTCATATATGACATTGATTAATTGATATGACACAATATATTTCACTTATTAATTGAAGCTTGGCAGAAATTCAAAAATAATTTAAATTTATCAGAAAATTTACTTCACATAATATGGAAATCCACATGATTTGTTTGAGACTGATGTTTCAACTGTAGTTATAATAGTAATAATCATGCATTCTTATTTTGATACTCTTCAGATATGGAGGAAATAAATGTATATATATATACATCATTATTTACTGATGTATACATGTAATATTGCAGGATTCAAAAGAGTCGACTGCCCTAGTTTTCTGTGGCTCTGGTTTAATGTACAGCAAGATAAAGAAATAAAGGAACTACATGTAATTGTCTTATTTGCCTTCAATTAACTAAAAAGTTGTGTGTTTCTTGTTTTAGATGTATAAATTAAGAATATGTTAAAAAGAAACAATATATTTTTTTCTTTTCAGTCTCCTGATACATTCTATCGGTGGTTAGAAACAAAAGTGGAGTTGAAATCTTTAGAAGATCTGATGAAATTTGATAGGGCTATAGAGTCACTAGGAAAAAATGTCAGTTATTAAAAGTGCGGGAGGTACTGTTGTTTCAGGAAGAGAGGTAGACATTATAATGATAAAATGAATTCAAGTTTTAATTTGTAGAAAACAAGGAAATAGGAATTGGATTTTTAAAAAAAAAATAATATCAACGATTGTCTCAGTATTAATGAAAGAAAAAATGGAAAAGTATTTATGTTTTGCAATTATTATCTCTCATAATAATAGCATAACACATTATAGTATCTAAGTAGTATTTTAAAACTATGATATTAAGATTTATGGAAAACATTTCATAATTAAGAATAAACATTCTGTTATTACAAAATCAATATGTCGACCATTGAAGAGAAGAAGTATATATACATGTTTATAGATATATTTTTCTCCGTGATTTTTTTTTTTGCTTACTTGCACATTTCTTTCTTTGATGAATTACCAATGTAATACCTCAATAAAAATACTATGTATTCTTTTGATGAATTTAGATTGAAAGGAATGGTAAAATGAACTTCTTTAACTGACGAATGACTTTTTCACTTCTTGGTTTTAAGAGCTGGTCAAGATATATTATATGTGAAGTGAAAAGTTGCTGTGTTACATATAAACACATTGGCCAGTAATGTTATTCTTGTTATTATTTATATATATATATTTCTTGCAGTATGCAATATTTAAAATTTGCTGTTTGCATCTTGGACCTAACAGAGTTGCACTGACTTTTGAAATTTGAAATTGTGAAAATTACTTTTTTTTTAATTGTATTTATAGGTTTTGAAAATTCTATTTTAAGTAATAACAAATATTTGCCACCTGCATATATGGAAAAGCACATCCCTAATTTTTTTTAATGTAAAATTGTTTAGGGTCCAAATTAAAAAAAAAACTGTGAAGAAATCATTTAGTTATACCAGTTTCAGATGATGTGTATCTCTGTCTGTTTGTCTTTTTTGTCAGATAATGTTATTTTTTAAAACCAGTATTTTTGTCAAAATATGAATTTGTCACATTTCAAGACAGATTCAGCAGTTTTCATGGAATTCTTTGTTTTGGCTTGTTTCTCTGCTAATTTTCTGTAATAATATATTGTAATCTTTACCTAGAATTCCTTCTGACAGTGACAGTGCTCATAAGCTTATCAAAAGGCATATCAGTCTAGGTAGTACATGTAATATGTAGATTCCTGCCCCTCTCCGTTTGCAGTTTTTAGGTCAGTGGATGCATTTATGTCCTGTGGACATGTTTGGGTTGAATTAGATATTATTTTATGTACATTAGTATGTTCTCACATTTTTTGTACAGTATGCCAAACCTTCCTTAACTTATAAATAACTCAAAAACCTGGGGTAACTTAAAGTCACTCTTGTTTTGCATCCAAAGTCTTTATGTATTTAATAACAATGCATTACCATGGATGGTCTTGATAACTTGAGGACTGCCTGTGGTCTCAATAGGTTATTTTTTCCTTATCAACTTAATCAACTCAGTCAGTTATTGAAAAATATTTCTCACTTTTTCCAGCCATCTTATATTTTTTATTGGAATGGTTCAGTTTAATCAGTTATCTTCAGCGCTCTATAATTGAACCCGAAAAGGTGACAAAAAGGTGCCATTAAAGTGTTTTGAATATAATACACATATACTAATTATGGCATTTTCGCTTGCTAATCAAATGAAAAATGGAGATCAGTAAAATGATGTTTACAAAATGTTATGAGTTTTAAATCATGAGAAATTTAAGTCATGTAAAGAAACAACAAATGTTCAACAGCTGTTTCATTAAAAAAAAAATGAAAGCAAGAATGCGATTTAGATCTGTATGAGGTTGATGATTTGTTTCATCAAGTAAATTACCCTTTGTGTTTTGGGTAGAGCATTTATGTGTTTTCATGATTTAACTATCAAAAGGAAAATTTTAAAGTTTTTCGACATGTCTTGAATTCAAAAATGACTTTTATAAACAAATGCTACACATGATGTTTCAAATGCATCTTGGAACATGTTGTATTTTAGGAACAGAGAAATTAAGAAAAGTACTTTTCAACAATCTAGATAATGAACCTTCTTACCTTTTTTCATAAAGAAAACTACTGATAAAAAAGTAACCATTAATGTTTAATGAAAGAAATGAACATTGGTATATATGAGTATGACTGAGTAGGTAATTTTGATTACCTTTTAATTTTGATACTCTAAGTCAAATGTTTTCATTTTTCTGCATGCAATTTTTGTTATATCTCCCTTCTGAAAAATAACCAAAAACATTATATATAAACAAGTTTCTTGAAAGTAGTCACTGTATGCACAGTCTTTCCAGATGTTACATTATGATACTGTCGTTGATTGTTAAGGCTGTGGTTACAGCAAAAGTCTAGTAACTTTCAAAATAAAGAGTACAGACATCAAACACAAATTTTTTGGATACATGTCTTCTCTGTAGTTTTCACCTCTCCAAAATACAGAGAGATGATATTGTAGATGGGTAAAACTGTGTCGCAGTCACTGTAGTTGGGTAAAACTGTGTCGCAGTCACTGTAGTTGGGTAAAACTGTGTCACAGTCACTGTAGTTGGGTAAAACTGTGTCACAGTCACTGTAGTTGGGTAAAACTGTGTCGCAGTCACTGTAGTTGGGTAAAACTGTGTCACAGTCACAGTAACCATAGCATATTTTTTTGCCAGAAATTTATCTACATATTTGGTATGCAATTTTCATCACATGAGTTTAAACATTTCCAAAGCCACCATTTTTTAATCTTTTTACACTTAATGTTTTATTTGTCACTGATTATTCATTTGTTTTAATATTTGACTTATACACAGTAATCCATCCATAAGTATCAAAATGTATTTGAGATACATGAAAGGTCTGTTTTTTACTGTTAAATATTATCGATTATTTGTTCTGATTTTTAGATATGCATAGATGTTTGTCTTTTTTGCATATGATTTTATTTGGTTCATATATATTTGTATTGTAAGAACTTAGATAATCTCTGGGTGATTTGTTGTTACAAAGACAAAAGCCAATTCTTTCTTATATATGTATAAGCTGTCAGTAATAGGCAAAAGTTTTTGAAGAAATTACATTTATCATATCCCTGCAACAAAGGAAGGGTATACTGGAATCAGCTTGTCCATCTGACTGTCTGTCTGTAGACACAATCGTTTCTTGACCATAACTCCAATATCCAAAACTTCTTACAAGAATGAAAGAAAATAATATTTACTCACTTATTGGACTGCATTCAGTTCTTGGAGATTTCAACATTTTGAGTCCGCCTAACTTGGAACTTTTCTCAAAAGAGAAAGAAAATGACTTGTGGAATCCAGTTGGAAGACTAAGAAAGCCTTGAAGCAGAGGTGGCCAACCAAGCCAGCCCAGTTTGATGCATTTAATTTTGTTGCCTAGCATTGGTGGACATTGGTAATTCAACACATTGGATGTTACATTGAAGCCCGTGTCAGTCATTACATTAATCATGTAATTCACCTGTATTAGATACAGTTTTGGAAATCAGTTCATTCTCACTTTTTATTTGATGACCTTGGTACAAATGCATCTTAGCTATAGCTTAGTTCCCAGTCGTTTTTCAATCATTTTCAGTCTTATGTCTCGAATTATGTCCTGTCCCCACTCTTCAAATGGCTTCAAGCAGAATTCGGAGGGGGAGGGAGATATTAATCCCTCTTGTGACAGTTGTATTTTTTTATCAGTCTTGCATGTATTTCAGTTTGTAATTATGTTGATATTATTAGCATTATATTATATCATATAATATCTATATTTCTTAATTGAGAATAATCATCCATTTGGGTTTAAGATTGATCTGACACTATTTATAGATACAGTTGATAATTGTGTATATTTAAGTGATATTTTTAGTGAGTGCCATAATGATGTGCCAAGTGTTGCAAAAAGACTTTTGTTATATATTTCATGAGAGCAGATTTAGTTTATTATCCAAATACGTATTATGTATACTTTCTGTAAATTTTGTATTTAAGAAATGTGATGCTTTAAGTATTAATTAAAAGAGTGCACTATCAAATTTTTTGTTTAAATTGATCACTGCTAAGATGTTTTTTGTTGTGTTTCGTATTCACTGCTTAAGTATCTTCTATCATTTGTATATTTTTGTAAAACTGTATTCACTGCTAAGGTTCTTTTGTAATGTTTAATATTCACTGCTATTTTTTTTGTAGAACTTTATTCACTGCTAAGGTTTCTTTTTGTAGAACTATATTCACTGCTAAGGTATCTTTTATAGTGTTTTATATTCACTGCTATATTTTTGTAGTATCACAGCAAAGGTATCTTTTATAGTGTTTTATATTCACTGCTATGTTTTAGCAGTATCACAGCAAAGGTATCTTTAATAGTGTTTTATGATCACTGCTAAGTTTTTTTGTTGCTTTTTATTTTCACTTCTAAGTATTTTGTGGTTTTTTGTATTCACTGTTAAAGTATCCTTTATAGTGTTTTTGGCTCACCTGAGCATATGCTCAGGGTAAGCTATTGTGATCACTGGATGTCTGTCGTCTGTCTGGCATCTGTCGTACATCCACATTTTACATTTTTAACACTCTACAGGTCACATTTAACATCCAGTCATTCTGAAAATTTGTCAGGATCTTTATCTTGATTATCTCTAGGTTAAGTTTGAAATTGTATCATGTGGCCTAAAAATCTAGATCACCAGGCCAAATCAAAGGAAAACCTTGGTAACACTCTAGAGACCACATTTTTGATGAAATCTTGATGAAAGTTGCTGAGAATATTTGCCTTGGTGATATCTCGGTCAGGTTCGAAACTATACACATTCCAGGTCCAAAGATAAAGCTGCTTTGAAGATTTATTTCAGAAAGAATATCAACAATAACCACCAGAATCTTTTGACTTGGGGAAATTGTTTTATTGCATGTAAGGAGCAAATAGAAAGAATTTTTTTTAACATCTTAATAAAGTTTTTAGGTGGATGGGGATGCATAAAGGATTTATTTAAACTAGGAAAGTTTAGTTGAACATTGTCTTTAAGACACTCGGGTTTCAGAACGCTTGTGATGTATTTTTGACTGTTTGGTTTCATTACTAAAGAATGATAGATAGCTGTATGCGATATTTTGAACCAGAATCTGACAAAATGGTATTGCATAGGCACTGACCACATTTAGTAATAGGTCTACTTGTTCAAGTAATGGTCAACAGTATCAAAGTACAATTTTATAGAAAAAGAATTCAATCCCTTAGACAAATTCAACAACTTGACTTGTTGGTACCTGTGAATATGTTGTTGTTAATGATAACGCTGAATGCTGCACTATAATTCAATGTCCTTGTTGGTCTCCTCGTATGTATGTTGTTGTTAAAGTAGATTAAGCACTGGTTTAATGGTTGTGTGCAGTAATGGTTATTTGTAAATGTGCTTGTTTTATGTTTCTTTTGCATGGTTTTTTTCAAGCCACATGTATTAGTCTGACTAAAGCTGTGATAAAGATAAATCAAAAGAAATATATTTATGTTTTGGTTGAAATAAAGTTAAAAACCAGCTGTGTTTAATCTTTTTATTTTTTAAAACATCTCGGTAAAATTTGTAGTCGATAAAAAAAAACAAATGACAAAATGCTAGTTTGCCCGTCTGAAGTACTGCTAGCATTGCTGGAACCTTACAACTTAATTTTTAAAGGCATATGATATCAATGGACAATTTGATTTTTGGACGAATGATGGAAGGGTGGTAAATATTATTAGTATTAGCAGCGTAACAAAAAAATGGTTTTCATTTTTAACAAGATTCTGGTTACAAGGTTTACATTATCTGTCATCTCGACCGACTACTATATCTTCCACGTTCAGTTTTCAGTAATAGGATAAGAGTCTGAACCTGAACATTTCATTTCTGTGATTTTCATTTTTTACATCAGGGTCTTTCAAATAGCATTTGAAAGACACAGTTTACATGTACCAAATATTCCTCAAACTTAAAGTTCTGCTTAAACTTAAAAAGACGGTCCATTTATGCTGTGGTTTGATAAGGTATGTAAATATTAATCTCGAATCCTTTATATTACAAATACAAAAAAAATTCTTTTCGAATGGAAACCATAAACAAGATGTTCGTAGCATAATTTCCTTTACAGGTACTTCATAGATAAACAAGATTTTCGGTTACCCTGAATGTTTTCATGGCGGAGATGAAATTATGACAGTAAAGAAACCAAAACAAAGCAATTTTCTTCAAACTTCATACACTCACATGACACATTGGTAGGAAGTGCAGTGTGCAAGAACAATAACTGTTCCTTGCCTACTTTTAGTTATTCACTTTTATCAGATTTATTTTAAAAGTTTTGTCCAGAGCATAACTCCAAAACTACTTGAGCGCTTTATTTTAAACTTAATACACTGACATGACATATTGGTAGGAAGTGCAGTTTGCAAGAACAATAACTCTACCTTGCCTACTTTCAGAGATATTCCCCTTTATCAGATTTACTTGAAAACAAATTAGCAGAGCGTAACTCCAAAAGTACTTGAGGAATTTTCTTTAAACTTAATACACTGACATAGCACATTCGTAGAAAGTGCAGTGTGCAAGAACAATAACTCTACCTTGCCTACTTTTAGAGTTATTCCCGTTTATCAGATTTACTTGAAAAAATAATCGCAGAGCATATCTCCAAAAGTACTTGAGGGATTTTCTTCAAACTTAATACACTGACATAGCACATTGGTAGGAAGTGTAGTGTGCAAGCACAATAACTCTACCTTGCCTATTTTGTTAGGGATTTTCTACAAACTGCATACGCGCATTTTTACATTTAGTTTTTGAAAGTACAACCTTCAGGTAACTTCTTCCCGGCGGGGGGATTAACCATGTGTAACATGACTCTTGTTTAATTTTACAGAGAGAAGAAACCTTCCTAGTTCACCCATAATATTTTAAATCAACGAATGTAGGATTAAAAAAACAGTCAGAAGTACAGTGGTCATTTCTGAAGCCAAATTGTGCTTCACTAAATACATTATTTTCACACCATGAGACTATTTTGTCGCAGAGTTAAAGAATAAAAAAAGTAAATAGAAACGAAATGCTCTAGTTGCAGTAATCAGTATATTTTTCAAGCTCCTGTCAGACCAAAATTTCTTGTGTATATAGCCAAACACTGAATTTTACATTCTTATTTAAGATAATGCGTGAGTGTGCTTTTTAAACTATTTCTGTTGTAATATAACCGGTCTGACGAGTTTTACTTCACCTCTCTTGATACACGAATAAATTACTCAATAACGTCATTTTATATAAATAAACATTTCGCATTGGATTATATAGTAAAAAAAATGCTGAAATTTCATTTTTTTTATGAGCTATAGTAGCTATAAAAGTATTTTTCTTTTTCTTTACTGGGAATTTACATTATTTGTCTGCGTTTAGTGTAAATATTCGAATTAATCATTTATAAAAGAAGCTAGGGTCATTTTTTGACGAAAAAGGCAGGGTTGCGTTGGACTGTAATATTTTTACTGTGTATTCGAATCTTAATATGAAAGAAGTTGTGGATTCGCGAAACAGGTATACTTGTTCACGTCAGACATCTTTGAAATGGAGCCTTTTGTAATTAATGATGATTGCTAGTGTAGTAGTACTGTAGAAATATAAATACATATAGTGATGATATACAAATTCCATCAATTACCAAGTCATTGTCATTTTTTAAAATTTACTTCAGGCCAAAGAAACGACTGCGATATCTTTATATTTTTACTGAAAAAGCCATTTTAAAGAGTTGACTGTTAAATAGAGTGGTATTGAGATATGCTTTAAGTGATTATTTAAGACAGTTTCTCGCTAATTTGAGTGACATCTTGCATATTTCGGTTATAAGAACAAATAGAGTTATTGTCAGCAGCTCTAGTGATAAGCTTGGCAACAAGTTATTCAAAATGCATGCAATATAATGTTTAAAAGAAACATTTTGATATTTGCAAGCGATATACCAAGCGCAGATACAATTCTCAGTGAAAATGAAGGCATAGATTAATGTAGCGAAAACTCGAACTGATACCATCTAACTGATTTGAGAGCTGAAAAATGAAAAGAACACAGAAACAACCAAAACAAGTCAAGGAATGTCGTTTGAGTGTTCCGACCAAACATGTCGTATTTGGTGAGTTATTTGTATGAATGTATGTGTTGGTAATATGTGTGTGTATTGTTCATTGCCATAAAAAGACGTGTCTCATGTTTATCTGCCTATTAAACTGAAAACAATATCCCATGTAGAAGGTAACCAAAATGAAATCGTATCTATATTAATAGAGTGTAACATATCGCAAGTTAATTCACCTATAGATGTGTCACATAGTGGGCAATTACAGAGGTAAGGAGTCTGAATACTTACAGATTCATAAGTAGCTGATCATATTTATGAATCAAAGTTATTGTTTTACTTCTGACGTAAATATTATCATAACTTACATCATTCTATTACGTAGCCATGAAGAAACGGTTCACACTTTATTTCGATGTAACAACAATACATATTACTTCATACTCAGGAAATGTATCTTTTTCTTATTAAACATCATTTTGTGTTTACATAGTAATATTTCGTAAATAGGAAGTTTCAGTTATTATATACCCTACTGAAATGCACTCATTTCATTGGTCGAGAGTGTTGCAAGCGCCGTCGGTAAAAAGTGAAAAAAAACACCCCAAAAAGTAATAAAAACCTGCAAAATTTTCACGAACGTGTAATTATTATACACACGTAAATCTGTCATCCTACATTTCAGTAGGGTATATGATATAACACTTACAGACTTATGTTTTGGACAATGTCATTTTTGTAAGTCCGTGAATACACATATTGACCTCAGTATAGTCTATAAATGTATATATATTATTTCATCTTTACGTTTTAATATTTCGTTAATACAAAATACAATTTCGTAATTTCCAAACAAAAATGTCTTAGAAAAATGTTACTCCCCCTTATATAAATGGAATGATGTGAACAGCAAACAACGTTACACTTTAAGACCCATTCCCTGCAAACTTGATACCATTTAATAGATCTGAGATCCCTTTCACAGAAATATTTTCACCACAAACAGTATATAACCTAGAGAGCATGTATAAAATCTATTTTATAAGGTTTAGCGGTCTTGTTGTACTAGACAGTCAACGTCAAGATAACACATTTTAAAACCGTTACATCAAAGTGGTGTAACCTGTTTTCCTCCCCCGGGCAAAATACAACTACACAACAATACCCGTTCACCCAGCCGTTAAATCATGACATACACTAAACAGTAAAAATAGCGGGTTACTTCTGTAATGCTGTAATAAATTCTCCTTTTTGGTATACTTTAGTTTTTATGAATGTAACTATATAAAACTATGCGCTTGTTTTATATCTGGATAATTTGAAAATGTTTTATGAAAACACAGGATATGCAGCGACAGAAGATGGTAAATTATTTCCATTGTTTATTCTTTATTTTTTCAATCTTATACCAGTATGTCTGAAAGTTAAATTCTATATATTATTCCTTTTTACATCTTTAATCTCTATACTATTTGTTGTTGTTGAAATTAACTCGTGTAAGAAATATTTAATACAGCAGTTCTACTGTCTTGTATCTGAGCTAGAAAAAAAGCTAATAGGCAAGGGACTAGAGGTGCACACAATTACACAGTCCAGTCAAAACTAAGTGAAAAGAATTTAATTCACTATTAAGAATTTCTCTGTTTTCTTTTTTTTCTTGTTAGATGCAATTTTAAATGTTATTGCAAGTTTCTGCAAAAGCACTTTGAAAGAATTAAATTAAAGCCTAAGTACATATCAAGGAGCAACTAAAATAGCATTTAATGATTGCTAATGCTTTGTGTATTTTATATGTTATTTATATTTTGTTGGCTATGAGGGTATGTTTTGTTTCCTGTAAGTAACATGTGATAATAATCTTAACGTCTTTTTTTGTTTACGTAGATGATGGAATCGTTACCAGCCCGGATCCAGTACACGAGACTCCAGGTCTTGAAAAAACACATGCCAATATTACACCTCTATCTAGGTCAATACCAAGACAGACTTCTGTCATATTCACGCCTCCTGATTTTGACGTACTTTTCGAAAATCCAAGGGAACTTCATTTTGGCATTTCAGGTTTGACTTTAGATGAATATTTTAATATACCTGATAGTAATGAAATCAAACCACTGTGGTCAAGGCGTTGATGTCGCCAACGTGTTAAAGTAGATGTCATGATATAAAAGCTTAAGTTAAATCTTCGTTTAGGAACTTCATTGCTCCTGTAGAGTGTTCTATGAAATTTTACACGACAAAAGTTTGCCAAGGGCAGACACTTCAGAGTAAAGGTGAATAGATTGTTCCTTCTTCCATAACTAAAACTTGTTGAAGTGCTTTAAACAAAATAAAACTTTAAACGCACTATTTTTTTCTCTCATTCATCGTCTAAGTGCCAAAATGTGAGGTAATGCTTTTCTATCTATTTCCTTCATACAAAAGTAAAACAAATAGCATATTGTTGATTGACCAAATGTATTTTTTATCTATATAACACTTTATTTAAAATCGCTATCTGCCTTTTTTCAGGAGAAAGTATCGATGAAGGTATTTATTCATTTGACAGTGGATTAAGTCCCTTGTCTATACCCGACGAAAAGGCAGACAACAAACCGGAAGTTGGTACACCAAAAACGCTGTCGAGAGGGAACAGTGTGATGGCACTATCATTCACTCAGATCCTGCTAAAAAATATGGAAAATTCGCAGGGACTCAAAGGGTTTCGACATAGAATGGCCAGTGATATAAACGACAAATACTGCTCATGTAAACACACGTATTATTTTATAATTATTGTGTTTTTTATTTGGCTTTAATGATAAATTGTTTTCCAGGTTTAAAATTTAGTTTTACACCACTTTGTAAGTGCAAAAGGAATATCTTAAAGTACAACGACATTTGCTCTTTATTCGGCTCATTTTCTGAAATGACGACATTTGCCTTATTTGAGTACTATTTCCTGTCTGCCATAAAAAAAGAAGCATTCGTTGTTTGAAATAAAATTATAGGCTTATAAGGTGAACATTTTTGCAACATTGCTCGTCAAACTCATTAATTTGATTTTGTCTCGGAACTAACGTGGGAGTTATAAATGTAATTTACAAACTAACTCCGAGAGAAGTCTTCATTTTCCGGCTTAGTGAATAACAGCTTCGGCAAAAAACGTCTCTGTAAAAATGTTGAGCAGATAATTGAACTTTTATATGATTAATGAAGGTTAGGCTGATTGTTCTGTTTCTAGTTGCTTAATTATGTCTCCTCAAATATGAGGCTGACATGTTGATTTTGGAATAAATGCCTCGTTGTCTGACACAAATTTTGTCTCGCATATTCCAAGTTAGAGTGGAAATGGTAGAATGCATTTTCAGTTAATAATTTCAGACATTTTTTTCCTTCAGGCTTATTAACTTGTAGACCACTAATTTTCAGTTAAAGTTTTCGATTTTTGATTTCTTTCTGCATGCATACTGGTCATTCTGCTCATGTTTGCATATCATTGTGTAGCCATTTTTGTTTTACTTGCATGCCTTTTTTCATGCTCCCGCCATTCGAAGAATGACCACGGGACAGCAAGTGTTGTACCTGTCCGTCCGTCAGTGTGTCTGTCCGTCCGTTTCGCGCCATTAAAGGTGAACACTTGCACAAAATTGATCCGTACTTTGCATGTATATGCATATTGTGAAACTACAGCTTGATTTCTAAACTGGGCGTGACATCTCCAATTTTATCAAGGTTTTTACCCTGTTTGTGCACCCCACCCCCTCGCCCCAACACACACACTCTCGGAGGGCAATTTACTTTGTCGTTGCGTCAGTGTGATCGTGCGTCCGTCCAAAACGCGTGTGTCGCACATAGCTTCTAAAGTATTTGAAACAGAATCACGAAACCTTACATGTATGTTTGCCATCGTGAGTTGTTATGCACCTGGTGTTTCTGTTTGCAGCTTGTTCCAGTATGACCTGTGTTACTGCCCTTGAAATAGTAACAATGGACATTTTAAAGTTTGTGTCGCGCGTAACTCCTTAAGTATCTGAAATTTAATCACGAAAACTTCCACGAATGCTAGCCATAATAGGTTGCTTTGCACCTGGGATTTGTTTGCAGCTCGTCCCAGTATAGAAACAGTTACGGCCCTTGAAATAGCATAAACGGACATTTTTTAGTTCGTGTCGCGCAAAGCTACGAAAGGGTTTTAAATGAAAATCATGACACCTTTCATGAATGTTCACCATGATGAGTTGTTCTGCATCTCGGGTTTTGTTTGCAGGTTTTCCCAGTATGACCACAGTACTGACCATTTAAATTGTAAAAAAGGGCATTTAAAAATATCTTAGATAAAAGTTGGATTTTAGATTTAGATACAGCATACGGCAACTAAGATTTGCTTTTGTACGATTGCATGTGACTCTGTCTGTTTGTATTTACTTTCTGAGAAAGGCACAAGGTGCGAGCACCTTTATCCTGTAGACACATTTATTGTTCGACTTAATTTCTGGTTAAAAAAGAACAAACAAATTTCTTCAGATTTAAAGGACTATGTTTTGCAGTAATCTGTTCATTACATACCCACAACAGTCATAACTGCTTTCGACATTCCAATGCCTCTTCTTCCATTTTAAAACTCTGCTTATGTTCTTTTGTTAACATTTGAGCAAGGCGGGGGCATCTGTGTCCCAATGGACACGTTTTTATTCTTTTTCTTAATTTCAGACTGTCGATGCGATGATCTTATTTTTATTTTCCTGTATGTTGTCTTTGGTATAGTTTATATTTGTGCAGGTAAACTATCTCGTTCTTTTGTTGTTATTCTGGAGTAAACCGATCAAATGTATTGTTCAGACAATGTTCTGGTTTCACTTTTAGAAGTAAACAAGACATTGCTAGTATAGCTACATGAATTTCAGTGTGCCCTAGAAGAAACAAAGTTAAATGTAGAAAATTGTATAGAAATGTTCAGAGAAAAGGAAGGAGAGTTTAAAATTTACAATATGTTTCAAGGCAATGACGAAAAATATGACATAAACTATGTTGCTTTCTATGTTGATATTTAGTGGGTTGGGTCAATTATATAAGAAATAGATCAGATATTTTAACGAACAGAAAAAAAAACAGTGAAATAATTTCACGCATTGATAAAGCTAATTCACTACTAGTATATCAAACTGTACTTTGTACGCTAACTTCTGTCTTGTTCCAATGACTGCAGAAGTAAACAGAATATCAAGAAAGGTATTTAGTGTGTTATTGTATATTAACAAGAACTCTCAGCTTAACATACTCAACCCGGTGTAGTAGTGAACAGTACGTGAACGCTTTAATTTTGATGTATATTAACAGGAACTCTAAGCTTAACCCAGTGTAGTAGTGAACAGTACGTGAATGCATTTCTGATAGTGGACGGCATTCTCTCTGTGTTTGTTTTCCCCGTAACTATCATGGAGTGGACGAAACGGATCGGTGGATGTGTCAAGAAAGAGGCCATTCATGGTCATGGTATTGTGTTCATCGTCATCGTCATCTTAAGACTTGCCGCAGCTGCATTAGGGTAAGCTACTTTCTATTGTTTTCATTTTTTAGAAGCGAAAGCTTCTAAAGCTATACACCAGATTTTATAGTTACAATCACACGACCGCCTCTTATCCATATATTCGCTTTGAAAAATAGCACCACAGGTTGTATGAGTTTTCACTGAAATTTTGATAAAAGCACTTTGAAAGCATGAGGTATAGTTTCATTTTTTTGTGGCAAAAAAGTTATTAATTTAGTGTTCATACGTAGAAGATTCATTCATAAAATTTACTACGCATTTTGCAATCGCAACTTCTCGGCCATTTGTTAATCGGCGAGGTATTCCGAATGTGTAATGAGATAGCGTAAACACAAAAACGTACACGAACAACCACCCACGCTTTTGACTCTGTTGATAATACGTGTTTGTTGTTTTGTTGTCAAACCAATCAGAATAACTCATATATTTTCCTCCAATAAATGTGATTAAAATATTTTTACATCCTTGCTTTTAGTTTGCATGTTGATGAAATTATCAATGTCAATATATTTATCTGTTTTCCCGAATCATGACCAAAAAAAAGTAACCCTTGCAATATAATTAACTGTCCGTATTTATGGCGATAATTCACGTGTTAGAGAACGGAATATATTGTGTTTATGCCAATCACAAGAAGTATTTGAGACTTCCATTAAACAAGCCATAACTTGATTATCCACAGCAGTTTCCCGAACCACGTTAGTATGAACGAAAACAGTACCTATATTCGGATACCGAAATTCGGATAATTGATGGAACCTCCGAAAATTTAAAATTCGAATATTTTCCAATATGGCAAACCAAATATTCGAATATTGATTTCAGTATTCGTTTCATTCCCTACTTTCTGATAACCTTTTACTTGTATATACTGTATATAATAATGTATATATTTTCATGCTTTCCTTGAAACACCTTCAGTTGATATCTTGGTCATCCCAATGATATTTCTACTGTATCTAGCTTATCTGTTTCGAAGAAAAACTCGAGCTGTTATGATCGCGAGGTCGTCTTTGTTGTCGTACAAAAACTTTGAAGTAGCCCGTCACTAACACACTTAAAGGTGTCACCACAAAACTTGGAATTCTTGCTTATAATGAAAATGTGCAGTTGTAAGACAATGGGCATTATTCTGAAATATATTTTTGGAGTTAAGCCCCTTCTTACTTAAATCTTTGTCAAAATTGGTTTTTAAGTGGAATGATTTCAAATCTATCAAAGGTATCAATATGAAACTTGGAATATTTGCTTATTATGACAGGGCATAGTTGTAAGACAAAGCGCATTACTCTGAAAGCTGTTTTTAAAGTTCTGCCCCATTTCAATTTGAAATTTTTGGTGAAATTGGTTATTGATATAGAAAATTTTGAAAACTATCAAAAATATTGTACTCATTCTTGGCATACTTGCTGCTGGTGACAACATAATTGCTACTGGCGACAAGGCAATCTGTACCACAAGAGACATTACTAAGTGATCAGTGCTTCTAGAGTTATGTCCCTTTTTCTCATGGAAAATAATTAACTTTTGTATAAATACTAATATCTTGAACATTCACAATCACAAAGTTATTCATCTTAAGTGAAGTGCATAACAGCAATTATTGAATAGCCCCATAGCACTATTGAAAGTAATTTTATTAAGTAGTTGCCATCAACACACGAGCGTTGGCACCGCATGCGATGCTCTTATTAGAGTCTCAAACGACCATGGTGTCTCCCGTCACATTTGTATCGGTAACAATCTTCACACATTTAAACTTTCGCTTCTGACAGTACTCTCTGTGCTTGGATTTTAAAAAGCGGTGACTTTTCAATAAAAAAATTAAAATGCAATTACATGCTGTAACAGCTATCCACGTGCTATTTGAAGTTCGGTGAGGGATGTTATCAGGTGAAGGATTTGGTCCCATGTTCATGCCAATCTCAAAATTGAACAATCTTATACTTAAACTGAAACTGAAGGCTCAAGTACATATTTTCAAATATACATTAATAAGCCACAGTTTCTTTTTTGTAGGACAGACAACTTACAGTATCCGTGTAGAACTTTCGTTATTACGCTAAATACAGCTTTCAGTTTCTTGTTAACCTATTTTCATATATAGCCAAATATTCATAAAGAGTAAAATGTACCATAATTCTGATTTTGCTTTCCAGGAAGTGTTGTTATAGCAATGCGGATTGACCTCTATCAAAGAGACGACTTAATGTGCTCGATCGTATTTACCTTATTAGAAGTGGGCGTGGTTTTAGAGTGGGCGTTTTTATTATTTGTTCTGCTTCTTCCTCTATTGTTGTATATAGCTGCATATTATGTCGCACAAAAATTGTGAATACAATAAACCCATTGAATACGAATAACTGAATTTATTTCGTTGTCCCTACCGAACACTTTTAAATTTTCAAATACCAACTATCTAAAGGGTGGTATAATCTTAAAACACTATTTCAGCCTTGTTGGAATCCACTTTTGATTATTTTAAGATCATTCTTTGAAATTCTTGAAGAAATAGTCTTTTATACTCGTAAAGGAAGTTGATCGTCTAACTGGACAAAGGAGACAAAGTCAAGTATAAATAAAAGTGATGAATAAAATAGTATTACACATATGTCTAAGAAACTATGTGGTACATGTATTTCTCACGAAATACTGACTGTTAAAAGAAAAGAAATAAAACTTCTATTTGATCGGTCAACAGAGATTATAACACGATTCTTAGAAAGCAGTAAACAAATGAGGGGAACAGTCTTCTGTTCCTGGCATACGTCCTGAGATTGTCAAAGAATGTTTTTTTTCTATAAAATTATCGTTAAGCCTTGTTCAGAGGATATGTTTATAAATCGAGAACATATGTCCAGCACCACATACAGCGCTATCAGAAAAAAAGAAGTTTTGTATAAAATTACAATCAAAATTACGGTTCTTAAAAAATGAACAGGATGCCAATGACAATAATGGCTGTTCTTTTGAAGTTGTGAGTGTTTCACAACCCAGTCACAGATATTATTACCAAAACAAAAACTAAGTGTAATATAATGTTGACAAAACAATCGATAAAATGTTTTGGAAATGACTCGTGGAACGAAAAAGCACAACAACAACAACAACAACAACAAAACCCCACTTTTTAAACTCATGGCAATTCAAGCTTTCTGCACAGAAAAGGCGAGGCAGGTGATACCTTGTTCCCCGCTGTTTCCGAGTAATGCAATGTTAGCAAAGTAGTAACAGTTTTACACATTTCTTTCTTTCTATATTTGACTTTATTTATCGTCGGTACCGGTTGCCCATATGACCGATGCCCCCTGAATAGATTAGTTATTTTATGTTGTAGGGGATAGTGCAAGATACAGAAAGCATTCCATTCTAGAGATACCCCTGGTTCTTTTGCATGCTCAGAATACAGCACTGATACATGGGACCTCGGGTTAACGTCTCATCCGAAAGACAATTAGTAATGTTAGTGGAGGAGCGGAGGATTGGTCTCGGAACCATTACACATTTCAGTGGCGATGCTTCTAATTATACGGTTATAGTCTTTACCTGTCGTCCAATCAGTGCTCAGGAAATCTGTACAGAAATGTTACATGTATAATATAGGTCATGAATGTCACATTTTAAAGTACTCCTCTCGTGTTCATTGTGTCCTATAGTCTGATCATACTGAAAAAAGACAATTTAATAAATTAAGTAATAATTTGGCAGTGACTAAAAGATTAATATGAAAATAAGATTAAAAAGTAATGAAAATTAAACAACAAAAACGAACATCTACATTTATAATAGGAATTCATTTGATTAGCATTTAAAACAAAGCGAAAAAAAAACCCCGATACATTTTTCTTTTTTGTCTCTTGTTCCTGAATAAAGTAAATTGAACAAAGAGGATTTTTTTTTTTAAATCGGGTCATTATGATTATAGATGTTTACTTACAACACACGCTGATAGCACAGTCTATTCGGAAGACAAAACCAGCATAACAAATCATTACACTTTTTCTTGCATCGTTTTTTTTTAACGACTTGTGTTTCTTTTTTTCTCTTATAATATATAAAGAACATAAACAATGAATTGATATGTAAATATATTGAAAATAATCATTTACAGATATCTTACTTACGTTACAACCCATGTTTCAGATTTTCAAAGTAATCGGTAGCATACAATCGGTACAATATTAGAATATAGAACAACGAACTTAGATCTTACAATTATTC
Source organism: Cyclina sinensis (assembly GCA_012932295.1). NCBI lineage: Eukaryota > Metazoa > Mollusca > Bivalvia > Venerida > Veneridae > Cyclina > Cyclina sinensis. The sequence goes on from JAAONU010000017.1 coordinate 27,667,558, forward strand.
AAAATGAAGTTAACTTCACGCAACTACTCTTGACATTTGTTTCTGTAATGAAGGATATTGTGGCTGATGCGCTATTTTAAAGCTCGCACTGTAGAAGTTAACATTCGGAGACTCCGATATCTTACCGAGTTGAGGATTTATGCTGAAATTACCGCCTTGAGAAACATTTCCCTAGCATCCTGAGATAGAGACTGACATATATGACAAATGAGTCTTGTTAACATTTAAATTCCTCCAACTGTCTGACGTTTATCAGAAATAATGACTGATTGGCCAGGCGATTTACCTATGGTGTATAAAAACCTAACAAAGTTTATGTTAAGAAAGAAATCACCATTAAATGTTGATCACATACCAGAGTGGCATTCGTTTGGAGCTCTGCTTTATGCAAAACCAGGCAGCTTTTAGGTAAGTGTTGATGTTAAATGATGTTTGTTTCAAGATGTCCTTGAGCAATACCTGTTTAAGGTGCGCTTCATAAGGTAGTTAGCTGATGTGGAAATCCCCTTATATAATTTATTGATTGATTTTGTGCACGAAATTCTCGCTAAAAACTTATTTTTGCAAGTTGTGATATAAAGTGCAGTACATTTCTCATATGAACTTCCAATTAATTCGCAACACACAGCTCTTGTATGGTACATAAAAACCACCTGTAGCAATGACACTGCGTACGAATACTAGAAAATCAGACACTTTTCAGGTACGTGGCTTTTTTTGTTTCCATGTCCAATGGTGATTCTCAGCAGTACTTTGTTATATGTTTGTTTTACTTATATTGTAAAGGGAAAGGGGAGAACAAGGTCAATAGAGGTATCTCTTCCAAAATAACTTTTATCTTACAAACGAAATATCGTGTTGCCATATTGACTAAAATGCAATTTTGTTGAATTCTCTTTATTTTATAATCAAGTTGGGGTTTGACAGAACATGTGAACAGTAATTTAATATGTTAATGGGAAGGAGGCTAGGCTATATTTTGTAAATTTAATACATAATTTATAGGGATTTCCGCAAAGGTATTTAACCTGTAATAGAACAGGATATTACTAATGAAAGTAGTGATAATAAATATTTGATTAGTTCTCTCTTCGTCCTTTTACTAATTGTTATTCAGTTTATGATCGGGTATTTTTACATGGGTGTATGCCCTTTTATGTCCTTAAATTAAATATAACATTGTGTAAATATTACACAATGTTATCAGTTAATCAGAGCTGTTTGAGAGCTATTTGCGAGGCAAAAGACAGAAATCAGATTTCAAATTTTCAAACATATGTATCTAAAATTTAAATTAAGAGTATGAGCTAATTGAGAGATTTGGACCTAAAAAGTGAAACAAGTTTTCTTGCGCCATTAGTTTTACCAAACTATGTGGTCAGAAAAATAAAAAAAATTACCCGACGGTTCTAAAATTTTTTGAACAGTTAGCAATTTGATAAGAATATGCTTGGCCATTGACTTTTTAGTAAATTTAACATTTTAAGCGAGTTTTCTAAAATTCTACATATACTGAGCACATTTATTCCAAATGTTTCGTAACCCACGGGTTGAAAATGAACAATCTAAAGACTATTTCAATTTTGCGTTTGTTTGAACAGATCAGATACTTTGTTTATATGGCAACAACCAAATCTTGCCAGGAAACTAGAGAGTGAAATAAAACTCGAAGTATTCCGTCGGTTGCAATTGTTTGTGTTTTCATTGGCGAACCAGAAGCTACCTTTCAACATATCCCTAACCTTTCTTTTAGTGAATGACTAAAGACATTTGAAATAAACACAGAAATAATATAACACCTGCAAAGCAATTGTAAAGAAATATCAGTAACTTGAAGATGATCTGGAATGGTGTTTTTTTTGTTTTTTTCTGGCTGTTATTGTCAACCATACTTTTAAGCCTCTATAATTATTGAAAACTATTGAATGCTCAAAGAGGGTTAAAGGCATTGATGACTTTGAAATGCACAGTTAATAATCCATGATAACAGAGCTGTGTTCAAAAGGGGAAAAAATGAGCACATTAGTACAATTCTTAGCCTCGGTCATCGTCGGAAACCCACGTTCGATCCATTCCGTTTCACTCTATTTATCTACCGTGGGACAATTGGCTGGTAAAATTTCGTACTCATGAATAATTCATTATCTACCTTTATTGGTTCCCGTAAGATTTCCCTTGCGGAATCTCAGCCAATGAAATTACTTGTTACAATTTGCCTTCCGCGCCTATGTTTAAATCCTGGGAAATACGTCTATTTTAAGTAACTTGTCATTATGCCTACTCTCCGCACTGAAGAGTGTCTATTTGTTATGCGGCATCTCATTCGACGAAGAGTTACATCCCTTTGCTAATAAATATTCATGAAAACGAATAATCTGCAGTCAATTATCCCACGGTACATAATGTAGTTGTGCGGAATATGTAGCGGGGGTCACCGACGATGAGCCTCGGTCAGGTAGTTATGTAATTTTTCGGCGGAAAACAAATATTGAACCAAATCAATTAAAAACAAAAGTTTCACTCTTACTACATACTTAGCCATACTTTTATGACCATATGCTATTATTACAGATGTACTGCTAGATATTTTTTTTATTTTATTTAATCCAATCATCAAACACGCGCGCTAGCTTCTAAATTATCGCAACTACTTTTATCTTTTTATTTTAATTTCGCACCAATAATATTGATGAACTTGAAAGAACGCTTATCTTTCAGGCATTCGACCTTTTATATCAGGTAATTCGTCTAAACTTATCTAAGGGAGACAATTAGTACACAACCAGACCATTAAATGCCATGCTGAAAGGTCATGAGTTAATACAATATATTTAGCTGCATGACTATCCCTCAGCTGTATAAATATAATTTTATTTGTAGAATTTCGCGAATTTTTTTCGTTTCACTGGTAATGTTTACTAGCCGTGTAAGAGCATAAAACTGTCTAATCGATATTCTAGTTTGTTTTTTTCTATTTCACGCTATTTATACCCTAACCCCTTGCACATGACATTTCAACATTTAAATATGAGCTCATTTTTGCGAATAAAGCAAAGCAACAGGAATTGAATTTTGGCTAAACCAAGCACATAAAAGACAAACATGAAAAAAAAGATATGTACTATCTTGCGGCTTGGATTATAAAACTAAAGTCACGTGCTTTTACACATGATTACGTCGGTCAGATTTTTGTGTTGTTATGCGGCAAATTCCTGATATCAGTCAAATGCCTTATGAAACAGACATATTTACAGTCTGCGGCCATCGCCTTAGCCACTGTGATCAACATTGCGATTCTAACAAAACCTAGAAATAAAATAAGTTTACAGTCGAGAACTTGTTAGTAGATTTGTAAGCAGCTTGTCTCAGAAAGTTTGTGTGAATATTTCTTTAATTAGATGTTTCCTCACCTAGTGTTTTCATTCACACCTTAGATATATTGTTCAGAAATATAAAGACAATGGTTACAAATAACTTGACAATTTCTATATGTTCATCTGAAATCATGCCTTGAAACTTCCATAGTAACGAATTATCTTGTAGATTTCTCTATTTTTTCCCTACATTTGTTGAATGAGATGAAAATTTACAATTTGGCATGGTCACATTTTGAAATTTTGAATTTGTTTTACGCTGAAAGATCGGCACTGTTGGTACATTGAGATTTCGTACATATTTTTGCTTTTTATCGGATATAAGCATAACATTATCACCAACAATACACTTTCAATGGATTGACAAGCTAATAGGGCATTCACTGTCTGTGTCGTTCTTTGGAAACAATGCACAGAAGTGGGCGAATAATGAAGCTTCAAATGTTAAGCTGCATTACGAGTAGACAATTTTGATTAATTGATTTGGTAACTTAAAATACAGACGGCGCTTAAAAATATTCAGTACTGATGTATTATATACCTCATTAAAATTGCACCACTACATTAGGAGTTGATTGTTTATGAGAAGTGTTGAGAAATACGTTTGGCTGTTTGCAAATCCTGTTCTTTCTAATTATATATATTTTTTTTCCAAAATGAAATCGACAGTTGTCGATTCCACGTAATATTATATCGAGAAACCATTTTAAAACTTTTATTTAGTTCAGTTTTAAATCCATTACAAACATATGAAACCTGTTGTTGCTGGCTCAACGTTCCCTAAACACCATCTATAAAATCACTAGCTGAAATGTACCGTAGTGTAAAGTATATACTACTGTATGTGAGGCGAACTTACTGACGGTATTTTATATTCCAGTTTTCCAGTGTGTCAAATAAATAAATAAATAAATAAATAAATAAATAAATAAATAAATAAATAAATATATTTAGAATAAATAAATAAATAAATAAATAAATAAATAAATAAATAGATAGATAAATGAATAAATAAAAAAACACATTTCACTACGTTTCAAAATGAGAATAGCTTTCTGGTTACTTTTGTTTGCTAATCGAGATACGTGTGCGTTGTGTGATGTTTGATGCAAAATTTGCGAATAGGTTAACTAACTTTAATGTCTAAAGAAAATCTGAAAAATCTGCAGTAGATAATGGATCATAAGATACATACAGTTTAGGCGAAACTGCAGATACAGATATTGATGTTCGCACAGCTATTAAACATGTGAGTTTCATTTAGCGCAGTTGAACTTTTGTTGTTTAGAACCTTCGCAAAATAATGAATATATCAAAATCAGCTTTACTCTTCAAAATAAGGAGAAAATATATAGACTTGTGTCAAATTGGTTACTTATTTCTAGGAGAATTCTAGGAAGCTGGCCAATGTTTAGTGATGAAAATTTTCATGTGAAAAACGATATGGGATGCTTATTTTATGCCAGCGTATTTATCTGACATAAAAATGGTAAAAGTTTTTAGGAACTCAATTGAAATCTTTCTGATTTCCATCACAATAACTATTCATTATAAGATCGGAGTTCTTCAGTAAGATCTATTCCCTTAACTATCCACTTTATAACCATTTTCAGAAATGTTAGTTTAGTGCATAACTGATTGCAACAAAGACCACCTCTGAAATTATTTCGAGTTCAGCCCTATCTGTGACACACTATTATATCATTTGGCCTGTGTGAACCTGAAGTCTGAATAGCGTTACAGACTAGATTATATTTGTTACTGGAACAGAAAACTAATGACTTTGGTCAAATAAATTCATAAACACAAATCCCAGAAAATCCTTTTTGTGGTTTGTTATACCATTTGCATCATAGAAAGGCAAGATATGAGTAGTCCTTGTTGGTAATATATCTTTATCAAAATAAAAATGTATGCTTTCGGTATTTATTTTCTATTTTTAATGGTATACGATGACTTGGCTGTTTACAATTACACGTAGTGTCAGAAGTGTTTCAAAGTGTAATTCTAAACTTGCAGCGGGAGCATGACAAATATTTGAAAGTCTACAGTAGGGTTTTTTTTCTGCTAAATCCATGTTATTATGATATAGATATATGCTGTGTATGATGACAGTTCAGCATTGCCTTTGTAAAGTTCATTGCGTATGATGCCATTTACATTAACATGTTTACTGCTTGTAAAGCAAAGATAGCTGTTTTAAAGAAAAAAACTTAATCTGAAATGGTTTGTGTGCTGGATTGAATTTGTTTGTTTGTCTTGTGTTTACCAATTTTGAAGACCACAAATATCAACACTTACAGTTTATTTGTTAAAAACGCATTTTCATCCAAAAATTAAATTAGACAGTTTTACCAGGGGCTCGATTTATTACCAAATACAATTACGGGCTATAGAGATTTGACTTTTGCAGACTTTACAGACACGCTTTAAAAGACCAATGAAAATGTATGTTGCTATAAATCGCTGGTTCCCCTTTTATGCGCTAATCTGGTCCTGTGTACTAGTACATTTCCTTTTTTTCTTGACGTTACGTTGTCTTATTTCCTATATTATGTCAAAAATGAGAAAAGTCATGTTAGAGTTATTGATACATTTTCACTTTTATTTATGAAATACATGCGTATTTATCTTGATTGTCAAAGGGTAAAATCGAGTGCCAACAGATAGATGCCTGGGTGGATGTTACTTTTAGCCTCACTGGATTTAGATCTCACGTTACATCATCACCATTTTTGTTGTAGTAGTTTTGTTTAGAAATAGAGGTGTTGTAACCATTCTTTTTCTTTCTATTTTTTTTTCTAAAATAAGGATAGTCAGTCAAAATCAGACTGTCTAATTGTTCAACCCCTGTATATATAAAGAATTAATGCTTGATTCTTTTCGGTGCCTAAAATCAAATTCTGAGAGAGACAATCATCTAGGGTCTTTGCTCTTTCTGTATTTCAATCAAGCGTTTCTGTAATTAAACATGTTAATGGGCCATAAAGGTCTTCTATATTATCAAAAAAACAGGTCAATAAACATTTACGATGTTAAAAACGTCTTAAAAGTCCAGTCTGTCTTGATTTATTCTTTCTGTCTTTAAAAATCTCTAAATTGGTAATTCAGTTTCCAAGGCTATTTTAAAGCTCGCACTGTAGAAGTTAACATTCGGAGACTCCGATATCTTACCGAGTTGAGGATTTATGCTGTAATTACCTCCTTGAGAAACATTTCCCTAGCATACTGAGATAGAGACTGACATATATGACAAAGGAGTCTTGTTAACATTTAAATTCCTCCAACTGTCTGACGTTTATCAGAAATACTGACTGACTGGCCAGGCGATTTACCTATGGTGTATAAAAAGCTAACAAAGTTTATGTTAAGAAAGAAATCACCATTAAATTTTGATCACATAACAGAGTGGCATTCGTTTGGAGCTCTGCTTTATGCAGCTTTTAGGTAAGTGTTGATGTTAAATGATGTTTGTTTCAAGATGTCCTTGAGCAATACATGTTTAAGGTGCGCTTCATAAGGTAGTTAGCCGATGTGGAAATCCCCTTATATAATTTATTGATTGATTTTGTGCACGAAATTCTCGCTAAAAACTTATTTTTGCAAGTTGTGATATAAAGTGCAGTACATTTCTCATATGAACTTCCAATTAATTCGCAACACACAGCTCTTGTATGGTACATAAAAAACACCTGTAGCAATGACACTGCGTACGAATACTAGAAAATCAGACAATTTTCAGGTACGTGGTTTTGTTGTTTCCATGTTCAATGGTGATTCTCAGCAGTACTTTGTTATATGTTTGTTTTACTTATATTGTAAAGGGAAAGGGGAGAACAAGGTCAGTAGAGGTATCTCTTCCAAAATAACTTTTATCTTACAAACGAAATATCGTGTTGCCATATTGACCAAAATGTGATTTTGTTAAATTCTCTTTATTTCATAATCAAGTTGGGGTTTGACAGAACATGTGAACAGTAATTTAAATATGTTAATGGGAAGGAGGCTAGGCTAAATTTTGTAACCAACGAAACAGAACTCCTTTGTAAATTTAATACATAATTTATAGGGATTTCCGCAAAGGTATTTAACCTGTAATAGAACAGGATATTACTAATGAAAGTAGTGATAATAAATATTTGATTAGTTCTCTCTTCGTCCTTTTACTAATTGTTATTCAGTTTATGATCGGGTATTTTTACATGGGTGTATGCCCTTTTATGTCCTTAAATTAAATATAACATTGTGTAAATATTACACAATGTTATCAGTTAATCAGAGCTGTTTGAGAGCTATTTGCGAGGCAAAAGACAGAAATCAGATTTCAAATTTTCAAACATATGTATCTAAAATTTAAATTAAGAGTATGAGCTAATTGAGAGATTTGGACCTAAAAAGTGAAACAAGTATGCTTGCGCCATTAGTTTTACCAAACTATGTGGTCAGAAAAATAAAAAAAATACCCGACGGTTCTAAAGTTTTTTGAACAGTTAGCAATTTGATAAGAATATGCTTGGCCATTGACTTTTTAGTGAATTTAAAATTTTAAGCGAGTTTTCTAAAATTCTACATATACTGAACACATTTATTCCAAATGTTTCGTAACCCACGGGTTGAAAATGAACAATCTAAAGACTATTTGCGTTTGTTTGAACAGATCAGATACTTTGTTTCTATGGCAACAACAAAATCTTGCCAGGAAACTAGAGAGTGAAATAAAACTCGAAGTATTCCGTCGGTTGCAATTGTTTGTGTTTTCATTGGCGAACCAGAAGCTACCTTTCAACATATCCCTAACCTTTCTTTTAGTGAATGACTAAAGGCATTTGAAATAAACACAGAAATAATATAACACCTGCAAAGCAATTGTAAAGAAATATCAGTAACTTGAAGATGATCTGGAATGGTGTTTTTTGTTTTTTCTGGCTGTGATTGTCAACCATACTTTTAAGCCTCTATAATTATTGAAAACTATTGAATGCTCAAAGAGGGTTAAAGGCATTGATGACTTTGAAATGCACAGTTAATAATCCATGATAACAGAGCTGTGTTCAAAAGGGGAAAAATGAGCACATTAGTTCAATTCTTAGCCTCGGTCATCGTCGGAAACCCACGTTCGATCCATTCCGTTTCACTCTATTTATCTACCGTGGGACAATTGGCTGGTAAAATTTCGTACTCATGAATAATTCACTATCTACCTTCATTGGTTCCCGTAAGATTTCCCTTGCGGAATCTCAGCCAATGAAATTACTTGTTACAATTTGCCTTCCGCGCCTATGTTTAAATCCTGGGAAATACGTCTATTTTAAGGAACTTGTCATTATGCCTACTCTCCGCACTGAAGAGTGTCTATTTGTAATGCGGCATCTCATTCGACGAAGAGTTACATCCCTTTGCTAATAAATAAATATTCATGAAAACGAATAATCTGCAGTCAATTATCCCACGGTACATAATGTAGTTGTGCGGAATATGTACCGGGGGTCACCGACGATGAGCCTCGGTCAGGTAGTTATGTAATTTTTCGGCGGAAAACAAATATTGAACCAAATCAATTAAAAACAAAAGTTTCACTCTTACTACATACTTAGCCATACTTTTATGACCATATGCTATTATTACAGATGTGCTGCTAGATATTTTTTTTTATTTTATTTAATCCAATCATCAAACACGCGCGCTAGCTTCTAAATTATCGCAACTACTTTTATCTTTTTATTTTAATTTCGCACCAATAATATTGATGAACTTGAAAGAACGCTTATCTTTCAGGCATTCGACCTTTTATATCAGGTAATTCGTCTAAACTTATCTAAGGGAGACAATTAGTACACAACCAGACCATTAAATGCCATGCTGAAAGGTCATGAGTTAATACAATATATTTAGCTGCATGAATATCCCTCAGCTATATAAATATAATTTTATATGTCGAATTTTCCCAATTTGTTTCTTTTCACTGGTAATGTTTTCTAGCCGTGTAAGAGCATCAAACTGTGTTATCGATATTCTAGTTGTTTGTTTTTCTATTTCACGCTACTTATACTCTAACCCCTTGCATACGACATTTCAACATTTAAATATGAGCTCATTTTTGCGAATAAAGCAAAACAACAGGAATTGAATTTTGGCTAAACCAAGCACATAAAAGACAAACATGAAAAAATAGATATGTACCATCTTGCGGCTTGGATTATAAAACTAAAGTCACGTGCTTTTACACATGATTACGTCGGTCAGATTTTTGTGTTGTTATGCGGCAAATTCCTGATATCAGTCAAATGCCTTATGAAACAGACATGTTTACAGTCTGCGGCCATCGCCTTAGCCACAGTGATCAACATTGCGATTCTAACAAAAACTAGAAATAAAATAAGTTTACAGTCGAGAACTTGTTAGTAGATTTGTAAGCAGCCTGTCTCAAAAGATTGTGTGAATATTTCTTTAATTAGATGTTTCTTCACCAAGTGTTTTCATTCACACCTTAGGTATATTGTTCAGAAATATAAAGGCAATGGTTACAAATAACTTGATAATTTTCATATGTTCATCTGAAATCATGCCTTGAAACTTCCATAGTAACGAATTATCTTGTAGAATTTCTCTATTTTTTTCCTACATTTGTTAAATGAGATGAAAATTTGCAATTTCACATGGTCACATTTTTAAATTTTGAATTTGTTTTACGCTGAAAGATCGGCACTGTTGGTACATTGAGATTTCGTACATCTTTTTTATTTTTATCGGATATAAGCATAACATTATCACCAACAATACACTTTCACTGGATTGACAAGCTAATAGGGCATTCACTGTCTGTGTCGTTCTTTGGAAACAATGCACAGAAGTGGGCGAATAATGAAGCTTCAAATGTTAAGTTGCATTACGAGTAGACACTTTTGATTAATTGATTTGGTAACTTAAAATACAGACGGCGCTTAAAAATATTCAGTACTGATGTATTATATACCTCATTAGAATTGCACCACTACTTTAGGAGTTGATTGTTTATGAGAAGTGTTGAGAAATACGTTTCTCTGTTTGCAAATCCTGTTCTTTCTATTTACATATATATTCTTTTTCCAAAATGAAATCGACAGCTGTCGATTCGACGTAATATTATATCGAGAAACCATTTTAAAACTTTTATTTCGTTCAGTTTCAAATCCATTTCAAACAAATGAAACCTGTTGTTGCTGGCTCAACGTTCCCTAAACACCATCTATAAAATCACTAGCTGAAATGTACCGTAGTGTAAAGTATATACTACTGTATGTGAGGCGAACTTACTGACGGTATTTTACATTCCAGTTTTCTAGTGTGTCAAATAAATAAATAAATAAATGAATAAATAAATTTAGAATAAATAAATAAATTTAGAATAAATTAATAAATAAATAAATTTAGAAAATAAATCAAGAATAAATAAATAAATATATTTAGAATAAATAAATAAATAAATATAAATTTAGAATAAATAAATAAATAAATAAAAAAACACATTTGCACTACATTTCAAAATGAGAATAGTTCTCTGGTTACCCTTAACTTTTGTTTGCAAATCGAGGTACGTATGTGTTGTTTGATGTTTGATGCAAAATTTGCGAATAGGTTAACTAACTTTAATGTCTAAAAACAATCTGAAAAATCTGCAGTAGATAATGGATCATTAGATACATACAGTTAAGACGAAACTGCAGATACAGATATTGATGTTCGCACAGCTATTAAATATGTGAGTTTCATTTAGCGCAGTTGAACTTTTGTTGTTTAGAACCTTCGCAAAATAATGAATGCAGCAAAATCAGCTTCACTCTACAAAATAAGGAGAAAATATGTAGACTTGTATCAAATTGGTTACTTATTTCTAGGAGAATTCTAGGAAGCTGGCCAATGTTTAGTGACGAAAATTTTCATGTGAAAAACGATACGGGATGGTTAATTTTTTGCGAGCGTATTTATCTGACATAAAAATGGTAAAAGTTTCCAGGAACTCAATTCAGATCTTCCTGATTTCCATCACAATAACTATTCATTATAAGATCGGAGTTCTTCAGTAAGATCTATTCCCTTTACTATCCACTTTATAATCATTTTCAGAAATGTTAGTTTAGTGCATAACTGATTGCAATGCACCCTAACAAAGACCACCTCTGAAATTATTTCGAGTTTAGCCCTATCTGTGACACACTATTATATCATTTGGCCTGTGTGAACCTGAAGTCTGAATAGCGTTACAGACAAGATTATATTTGTTACTGGAACAGAAAACTAATGACTTTGGTCAAATAAATTCATAAACACAAATCCCAGAAAATCCTTTTTGTGGTTTGTTATACCATTTGCATCATAGAAAGGCAAGATATGAGTAGTCTTTGTTGGTGACATATCTTTATCAAAATAAAAATGTATGCTTTCGGTATTTATTTTCTATTTTTAATGGTATACGGTGACTTGGCTCTTTGTACAATTAAACGCAGTGTCAGAAGTGTTTCAAAGTGTAATTTCAAACTTGCAGCGGGAGCATGACAAATATTTGAAAGTCTACAGTAGGTTTTTTTCTGCTAAATCCATGTAATAATGATATAGATATATACTGTGTATGATGACCGTTCAGCATTGCCTTTGTAAAGTTCATTGCGTATGATGCCATTTACGTTAACATGTTTACTGCTTGTAATGCAAAGATAGCTGTTTTAAAGAAAAAAAAAACTTAATCTGAAATGGTTTGTGTGCTGGATTGAATTTGTTTGTTTGTCTTGTGTTTACCAATTTTGAAGACCGCAAATATTAACACTTACAGTTTATTTGTTAAAAACGCATTTTCATGCAAAAATTAAATCAGAAAGTTGTACGTACCAGGGGCTCGATTTATTACCAAATACAATTACGGGCTATAGAGATTTGACCTTTGCAGATTTACAGACACGCTTTAAAAGACCAATGAAAATGTATGTTGCTATAAATCGCTGGTTCCCCTTTTATGCGCTAATCTGGTCCTGTGCACTAGTACATTTCCTTTTTTTCTTGACGTTACGTTGTCTTATTTCCTATATTATGTCAAAAATGAGAAAAGTCATGTTAGAGTTATTGATACATTTTCACTTTTATTTATGAAATACATGCGTATTTATCTTGATTGTCAAAGGGTAAAATCGAGTGCCAACAGATAGATGCCTGGGTGGATGTTACTTTTAGCCTCACTGGATTTAGATCTCACGTTACATCATCACCATTTTTGTTGTAGTAGTTTTGTTTAGAAATAGAGGTGTTGTAACCATTCTTTTTCTTTCTATTTTTTTTCTAAAATAAGGATAGTCAGTCAAAATCAGACTGTCTAATTGTTCAACCCCTGTATATATAAAGAATTAATGCTTGATTCTTTTCGGTGCCTAAAATCGAATTCTGAGAGAGACAGTCATCTAGGGTCTTTGCTCTTTCTGTATTTTAATCAAGAGTTTCTGTAATTAAACATGTTAATGGGCCATAAAGGTCTTCTATATTATCAAACAACCAGGCCAATAAACATTTACGGTGTTAAAAACGTCTTATAAGTCCAGTCTATCTTGATTTATTCTTTCTGTCTTTAAAAATCTCTAAATTGGTAATTCAGTTTCCTAGGACACTCCTTTAGTTTTCATTTTGAAAGAAGAATATTGCACAGCAAGTTTTGTAAAAAATAAGTCTATATCATATCTGCAAGCAGCTTTCAAAAGAGATGTAATGACATGGCTGTTTTTTTAGTACTGTGTACATTAAAATCTTTTAATTTGTTCGGTTTTATATTTTAGGAAATTATTAAATTCTTAAAAGAAGTTTTTTTTCTTGGAGGAAGTAAACTTGTTTACTTTTCCCCTTTGCAAATACTGTCTTGACTTGATACTTTTTTGCGAAATATGCAAAGGAATGGACAGACGATAATAATCGGGACATATAGCTTAATCCTTCCTTTACTGGCATTTGGAAAAGCTGAGGATGGAAGGTTGTTCTGTTTATGTACTTTATATATAAAAAAGTCAGTTTGTAGCTATTGTTGAAACTCAACTGATTAGGGATGATTACCCGGCTAATAGTACATAAAATAGTGTCACTAAAAGTATTCCCTTTGTCGAGGCTTACAGGCGCGTTACAGGTGCAAGCAGCTAATGATACTAAAAGTAATTCTGGTCGTGAGTGTTTACCTACACCGGGAACTTGATTGTCGATTTTGGTTTATTAAATTGAAGTGCTAAAGATTATATATTTTGATAGAATGATAGCTGTAGAAATATTTACTTGTAATCTTAATCTTGATTACGTTCTTCCTGAATCTCAAGTTAGAACGTTGATTGACAAACAAACAATTGCAAATTCCATTATTAACATCACGAGTTCGACAATGAACGTAAACATCACTAGCACGAGAACCAATGTAAACAACATCAGTACGAGAATGAACGTAAACATCACCAGTCCGAGAATGAACGTAAACATCACCAGTCCGACAATTAACGTAAACATCACCAGTCCGACATTTAACGTAAATATCACCAGTCCGACAATGAAAGTAAACATCACCAGTCCGACAATGAACGTAAACATCACCAGTCCGACATTTAACGTAAATATCACCAGTCCGACAATGAAAGTAAACATCACCTGTCCGACATTGAACGTAAACATCACCAGTCCGACATTTAACGTAAATATCACCAGTCCGACAATAAACGTAAACATCACCAGTCCGCCATTTAACGTAAACATCACCAGTCCGACAATGAACGTAAATATCACCAGTCCGACAATGAACGTAAACATCACCAGTCCGACAATGAACGTAAAAATAACCTGTCCGACAATGAACGTAAACTTCAACAGTCCGACAATAAACGATTACAGCACCAGTCCGACAATGAACGTTACCATCGTTACCATCACCAGTCCGAAAATGAACGTAAACATCTACAGTTCGACAATGAACGTTAACATCTACAGTCCGACAATGAACGTTAACATCACCAGTCCGACAATAAACGTAAACATCACCAGTCCGACAATGAACGTTACCATCACCAGTCCGAAAATGAACGTTACCATCACCAGTCCGAAAATGAACGTAAACATCTACAGTCCGACAATGAACGTTAACATCTACAGTCCGACAATGAACGTTAACATCACCAGTCCGACAATAAACGTAAACATCACCAGTCCGAAAATGAACGTTACCATCACCAGTCCGAAAATGAACGTAAACATCACCAGTCCGACAATAAACGTAAACATCTACAGTCCGACAATGAACGTAAACATCACCAGTCCGACAATGAACGCAAACATCACCAGTCCGACATTTAACGTAAAAATAACCTGTCCGACAATGAACGTAACCATCAACAGTCCGACAATTAAAGTCAACAGCACCAGTACGACAATGAACGTTAACATTACCAGTCCGACGATAAACGTAAAACATCAACAGTCCGAGAATGAATGTAAACATAATCAGACCGACAATGAACGTAAACAGCAACAGTACGATAATGAACGAAAACATCACCAGTCCGACAATGAACTTAAACATAACCAGTCCGACAATGAACGTAAACATAACCAGTCCTTCACTGAACGTTAACCTCACAAGTGCGAGAATGAACGTGAGCACCATCAGTACGAGAATGAATGTAAACATCACCAGTCCGAGAATGAATGTAAAAAGAATCATCAGTCCGATAATGAACGTAAACATCACAAGCCCGAAAATGAGCATTAACATCACTAGTATGACAAGGAACTTTAACATCCCTTGTTCCGCAATGAACGTAAACATCAACAGAACGACAATGAACATTAACATCGCCAGGCCGACGTAAACAACACAAGAATGAGAATGAACGTAAACATCTTAAGTTCCAAAATGAACGTAAACATCATCTTTACAAGAGTGAACATAAACATTAGCAGAATGAGAATGAACGTTAACATCCCCAGTTCCACAATGAACGTAATCTGTACGAGAGTGAACATTAACATCCTAAGTGTCTCAATGAACATTAAACATCATCTATACGAGAATGAACGTTAACATCCCTAGTTCCACAATGAACGTGAACATCATTAGTACAAGAGTGAACGTAAACAATACGAGAATTAGAATGAATTTTAACATCCCTAGTTCGACAATAAACGTAATCTGTACGAGAATTAACATCTTAAGTCCCTAAATGAACATTTAACATCATCTGTACGAGAGTGAACGTGAACATCATCTATTCGAGAATGAACGTTAGCATCCCAAGTTCCACAATGAACGTGAACATCATTAGTACAAGAGTGAACGTTAACACCACCAGAATAAGAATGAAAGTTAACATCACAAGAACGACAATGAACTAAAATTGTTTAAGAAAATCAAAATTTGATTTTTGAGTGTGAGGTAAGAATTAATGCAGACCAAAGTCAAGATAACATTCTAAATGATACAATGATGTGTAAAGTAATCAAAGCTATTTACTTCACTGTTCTGTTGATGCACTGCACAAAACATTTTGAACTATATGGTTTTTTTTTTGTAAATAGTTTTCATTAAATATTAAACCCTCTACAACTCACATTTAAACATTTTTATACATAAAATTAAGAATTAATCAGAAAATGTGATTTGAGCGTTAGAAGCTATGATACCTCAAAGAGATAGTAAATTATCGATTACGCAGATCCATGAATTCGTTTTATGTAATTGTAGACAAGTGACTTCTTAATCGAATTTATATATATATCTTACGGGGCTTATACAGAGCTTTTTTTGTGTCGCCCTTTCGAAGAAACAGCGATACATAGGGATCGCTTTGTCCGTCGGTCCGTCCGTCACGAAAACTTAACGTTGGCTATAACTTTGCCATTTAACATTTCCTCATCAATCTTTCAAATTATATTGCTTACGACAAAAGGGGTCGTGATGATGCCAAAATCTTTAGGTCAAGGTCGCATTTGACAGAATTATGCCTTTTTGTGTCGCCCTTTCGAGGAAACGGCGATACAATAGGGATCGCTTTGTCCGTCGGTCCGTCGGTCCGTCACAAAAACTTAACGTTTGCTATAACTTTGCCATTTCTTAACATTTCCTTATCAAACTTTTATATTGTATTGCTTTTGACAACAAGGTCGAGATGATGCCAAAATCTTTAGGTCAAGGTCACATTTGACAGAGTTATGTTCCTTTTCGTACTTGGATTTTGTCATGAAAACTTAACGTTGGCAATAATTTTGCCATTTCTTAACATTTCGTCATCAAACTTTCAAATTATATTGCTTTACGACAACAGGGTCGTGATGATGCCAAAATCTGTAGGTCAAGGTCACAATTGACAGAGTTATGCCCATTTTTGTACTTGGATTTTGTCATGAAAACTTAACATTGGCTATAACGATGCCATTTCTTAATATTTCTTCATACAACTCTCCAGTTGTAATGGTTTTTTTGCAAAGTTATGCCCCTTTTCCAACTTAAAATTTCTTGGTTAACCTTTTTGTTAATATCCATTTCTCAAAGTGTCAAAGATATTTTCCATTCAAACTTGGAACATTTGATCACCAGCAAGACCCCTGCAAAGATTGTTGGTACCCATGTCCCCGGGGTCACAGTTAGCCCCATCCTTAGGGGTCACTTGATTTTGCATATACTTATATATAGGAAAAAATCCTTAAGCCTAGAAATAAAATATTAACTGACGTGAAATGGGTAAATAATCCACACTTTCTCCTCCCTTTCTGCATGGGGAACCCCCACCCTGGCCACGAACCCTTCCCCCCCATTTTTTTACAGCACCCAGGGCCCGGAATTTTTTTTTTAATACATATGTACTTGACACCCCATCTTATGGTCAATATCACATGTGACAGAGTTTTGCCCCTTTTTGTACTTGGATTTTGTCACGAAAACTTAACATTGGCTATAACCATGCCATTTCTTAATATTTCTTTATCAAACTTTCCAATTGTAATGTTTACAATTGTATCGCTTACGACAACACCACTTCTCAAGGGCAGATAACCCTCAAATATTTTTTGCAAAGTTATGCCCCTTTTTCAACTTAAAATATCTTGGTTAACCTTTTTGTTAATATCCATTTCTTAAAAAGTGTAAAAGATATTCCATTCAAACTTGGAATACTTGATCACCAGCAAGACCCCTGCAAAAATATTGGTACCCATGTCCCTGGGGTCACAGTTAGCCCCATCCCCAGGGGTCACTTGATTTTGCTTATACTTATATATAGAAAAAAACTTCTTAAGCCTAGAAATAAAATATTTACTGACATGAGATGGGTAAGTACTCCCCTCCTCCTCCCAGCCCCTCTGCATGGGGACCCCCTTACCCCACCTCCCGCCTGTGTTAACCCCCATTTTTTTTCTTTCAATATTTATTATCTTTTTTTAAAAAATAAATATGTACTTGACTACCCCCCTCCCTGCCCCCGAAAAAAAAACCAACACATTTCTTTTTTTAAACATGTAGATATGTAGATTACTTGACTCCTTCCCCACCCAAACACAAAACAGAGTTCTTTTTTCTCCTTTATTGGAAAATAACTTCCTAAGCTTTGAAATAAACCTTTAACTTACATTAGATTCCCCCCCTTGCAAAGGGACCCCCTCTTACGTTCCCACCTCTTTACCCCCACTATTTTTTTCATTTTTTTAATATGTAGATACTTGACCTCCACCCCCATCAGACAATCCCTCCACCCCTCAAATTTCTTTTTTCTCACATGAGTAACCCACTCCCTAGCCTAGCACAAAACTATTTATTTACATGGAATGGGTAAGTACTTCCCCAAACCCCTGCATGGGACGCTTCCACACACCCCGGGCCCGAATTTTTGTTGTTTATACAACTTAACTCCCCATCCACACTCAACGCCCCCAACCAAACAACCTCCACCCCCCCATCCCCGAATTTTTTTTCATCTTATATGACTAGGTACTTGCCCTCCCCAACTCTTTTTTTCACTTGGGCCTCTTGTTTAACTTGGCTTATAATTTATTATCCAGCACTGAGAAAAGTGGAGCGTGCTTTCTGCAGACAGGTCTTGATGTACTTGGACTAGCATGCTATCTTTTCCAGCAGGCTCTTGTTTACCTTTTTAGTTAATCTAACAGAGTATCCAAGGGCGACGCAAGTGTTCAACTGAACACCTATCTAGTTTGAAATAATTGCTAGTTGCTTGACCTAGGAACTCATCTGGAAATGTTTTAGCCTTTGTAGATTTCTCTCTCTCTCTCTCTCTCTGATGCTTAAAAACTCATTTTTGTTCTTGGTTTTGTCAAGATTGAACGAATGTAAAATCCGAGTATGAAAATATTAATGGAATATGTTTCGCATCTATTGGCAATATTTCAATAAAAAAGTACACGCATTTTTAGCCTGTTGAACCATGGTAAAGTTAAATCTATTTCTTTGCTTTTATATATTTTCTTTACTTTTTAGACTTATTTACTTAAAGAGTTTGATCATTAAGGCAAATTTGAGATATGCAATGCATTAAGCAAAATATCGGTTTTCTAGGTATAACAGTAAATTCCTTTTAAGTTATCGGATAAAGCGTCTTCCAGTTGTATAGTAAAGATTCCAAAGCAGCATTTTGAGATTGTGCAAAACTTTAAGTAAAAGCCATTGTTTGCGGACTATGAGAACAGAAGAGAAATAAGCAATATTTGCAGATTGCTTCAGTGTTAAAAATCTAATTAGTAAGCTTTTATCTGGGATTATGAATGTCGTAGCAAATTTCGTTGACTTAAGTTTATTTACAACGCTACAGCATTGAGTATTATCTATATCCTGACACATTATTGTAAGAAGAAATATGAGCAGTGCTCCGTAAATAATGCGACTGTTGTGTTATTTCGTAAAATTCATGCAATAATGACATTAAACTTCTTCATACAAGCAATGATACTTGTTGAAATCTCATTCATACATTCACTGATATTCATACAGTATACATTGCTTTATAAACCATCTATAAACCAACTTGCTTAATTACTTTATGCATGACGTTACATACTTAAAGAAGTTTGATCATTAAGGCTAACTTGAGATATGCAATGCATTTTGCAAAAGTATCTTTAGATGTAAACAGTTCATTCCTTTTAAGTTATCGGATAAAGTGTTTTCAAGTTGTATGATAAGGCAACTTTTATCCGAAAACATTAAGTAAAAGCGACTGTTGGCGGAATATGAGAAAAGGGGATAACTAAGAATAAGCGATATTTGCAGCTTGCTTCAGAGTTAAAAACCTTAATTCGTGCAATCATTACATAAACATTCTTCGTATTGCTACTTCATACAAGCAATGATACTTGTCACATGTTGAAATCTCATTCATACATTCACTGATATTCATTCATACAGTGTACATTGCATAAGTCATTGAAAATAGCTTAAGAAATCTCATATATCACTTGCATCATTCACACACAAATGGCAAAAAATGGTATACAGTATTTAGGATAAGACATATGCCAGTGTTAATGAACTTTATCTTTTAATCTTATTTTCTTTAAAGTCAGGAAGCTAGTCGAAACGTAAAGGGTTGCTTACTCGTAGAAAGAAATGAGCCAGTAATTTCTGCCAATAATTTTAATTCACATCTATACTTGAAAAGATTCGTTGGTATCAGATCTCTGTCGCATCTGGTCAACATATACAGTAATTGGCAAATCAGTTACACATCAAGAGGAATAATGCCAAAGGCAATAAATTTAATTTATATCTGACCTAGATGTTTAATGTTAGTGGCAATAAATCAAAGTAATAACTGACCTAGATGTTAAATGTGAGTGGCAATAAATAGAACCAATATCTGACCTATATTTTGATGCTAGTGGCAATAAATCAAAATCAATAACTGACCTAGATGTGTTTAAAATATGGAAAAATATATTTAAAAAAAATAGCAGGTATTATCACCGATTCAGGAGAATTTACACAAATTGCTTATTAGCTGCATTTTCAACGAAATCTCTTCCACCAAAATCAGAGTATAGTTCTATTCTGCTATAGTATCCATCTAGAGCACAAAACTGGAAATTGTTAAAATGGCCCGTACATATTTTAAGGTGACGTAGCATAGGTAACAGACTAGGAAACAAAATAAACTGGAAATGTCAGACAAAACTCAAGTCAGTTAAAAAAAACGAGATTAAGAATATATGTTAAAGGCAACATAAATAACGTTTTTAACAATAAGAAATTAAAAAAAAAGACCTCACATATTCAGAGTTAAACGTAATGTCTGTAACAATTACATAACATTCATGTAACCTCTACGTAACTCAATCTACAGCGATATACAAGTATATATTTGCTATATTTTTCCCCCTGAAAGAGTTTTCAACGTAACATAAGTAACATTTTGTAACATTAAGAAATAAAAACAGTCACATGTTCAGAGTTATACGTAATGCCTGTAACAATTATTTAACATTCATGTAACCTTTACGTAACTCAATCTACAGCGAAATACAAGTATATATTTGCAATATTTTTCCCCCTGAAAGAGTTTTCAACGTTACATAAGTAACATTTTGTAACGTTATGAAATAAAAACAGTCACATGTTCAGAGTTATACGTAATGCCTGTAACGATTATGTAACATTCATGTAACTTCTACGTAACCCAATATTCAGCGTAATTTAAGTATATGTTTGTTACTTTTTTGCCCCTGAAGGAGTTTTCAACGTAACATAAGAAACATTTTGTAACATTAGAAAATAAAAGCAGTTACATGTTCAGAGTTACACGTAATGCCTTCACAACTCTGTAGCATTAATGAAACCTCTACGTAACTCAATGTTTAACGTAATACAAGTATACATTTGCCATATTTTTGCCCCTAGGAAACCAAAACAGTTATATGTTCAGAGTTATATGTAATTTCTGTAACAACTAAATAACACTTAATTAAAAGCAACCTCTACGTTACTCAATTTTCCGCGAATATCAGGTACATTTTTGCGTTATATATTCCCCGGAAATAGTTTTTAACGTAATATAAGTAACGTTTTGTTACATTAGGAAATGAAAACAGTTTCATGATCAGAGTTAAACGTAATGCCTGTAACAACTATGTAACACTAATGTGATCTCAATATTATCTCATCATCTTCGATAAGTATATGTATTTTTTTCAGTCCGTGAAGACAGACTTTGCCTTCTGTTTAGATACTGTTCCACGCTAGAACTTTTCTTGGTGTTGGAATAATATCAACTTCAGCTTATTACTGCCAAAAGTCAATACCGACTATACTAGGCAGGCACGTGTCAGGAACATTAAATTATAAAAGATAATAACAAATAAAACAAGATTTAACTGAAGATCTTACTTAAACATTATTTTAAATACTTAAAATCTAAAAACTTTTTTCATGAACTGTAATGCCGATTGTATTACATAAAAAATGTGCAAGACATGTAACCAGCAATACATCGGACAAAATTAACAACAGGATTTTACACGTTTAAAAAGGCTTAGATTTTCAATAACTTCAAATCACCTGAAAATGCTGCTAAAGTTGCTATTTATTTCAACAGTGACAATCATAACAAAGACGATTTTTCATTTATGCCGGTAGACGTTGTTGTAGACGACATGGAGCGGTTGTTGAAAGAGACATATCGGATACACAAATTAAAAACGTTAACACCCAATGGACTTATACACCTTATAATCAGACATCTATTCCCATGTTATTTCAAAAGGGTTAGTGAGTTGACCTTTCTGTAAATTTTTCGATTAAGGTTGACCTACGACTGGTTCTTTTGTGTTATATTGTTTTCTTTTTTTTTGGTAGCTCCTGTTTGTCGACCTTTTTGTTTCGATTTCGTTGAAGGTTGGCGTAGAACGTTAAAGTGGTCTTCATATTGTTGCACTGATGTAGGAATTAGTAACTGTATTGTGGTGTTAGCCTGATATATTATATAGATAGTTAAAACCTTCTCTTTTACAATTTGTTATCATTGTACTGTTCGCCATTTGTATATGGGCATATTAGTCAATGGATATGAAATAAATATATATCATCTAGTGATGTCTTTCGATAAATTTTACGTTTGTTTCTCATTCATATTTTTATTAGTGTGTGTATATATATATATATATATATATATATATATATATATATATATATATATATAAGAAACTTGGCATCATTTATGATCCGTAATTAATAAATAAATTCATAAATTCATTAACACAAATTATCATGTACATAATACTAGTATTAATTTATGTTGCTGCTATTTAGCGCTTTTTCTGAGGCGTAAAATTTGTTTTTTTTATGAAACTTGTTAAACTACAATCGCGAAAAGGGCTTTATCCAAGCTGAACAATGTACTTGACCGTCTTTCGATCCTTGAAGATCTTAACTGCGTACAACCAAACCCATTTTACGTTTGTATACCAAAAAGCTCATAATATCCATGGATACTTCGGGTCATTTAATTATACTCACAAACCAAATTGAAACATGTCAGAAAAAAGTGCTGCTATAAATGATAAATAAAGAAGAAAACTGAAGTCAAGTCGAAAGCGTATGGGTATTTCATTAGAAACCTACTCTGACCTAATCTTCCGTGATATGTAAAAACAGTTTGATCAGTAAGACTTATTTATTTAGTATTACTAAATGTTATGATGCCAGAGATTTTACATAATGATAGTATTAGATTGCACACGCTTTATATTTGATATGTTTGTAAAAATTAATAACAAAGTACTCGATTTAATCACTAGTACATTACGTTTGCAATTGTTCCTTAATGGGGTATAAGAGAAGTGTTTCATCTTAATTTTGTAATGGCCATTGCCTTTAGCTTAGAATTCAAAGGAAATCGTGGCTTGAAATGCAAGTTTTCTTTTCTTTCATTTCATTCGTTCAACAGTTTTTTTGTGCGAACGTTAAGGTCACTGTCTTATTACTGTGAATCGGAAGTAAGTTTATTCATTTTTGTATTGTATGAGTGCACACCATTTTAGAATATCAAGGCAGTGCTGATGAAATATTTTTTCGCCTTCTAGATCAAGGATCTAGCTACAAATCTATGAACATAGCTTGCCTATCATTTATTACTAGGCGATGGTTATGACTGCAAATACAAGCTAAGCGCCTTAGCGGTCGATATGTGAACATCATAAAAATTAGAGATTGTTTTCATTGAGAACATTTCACTTCGGTACTCAAATACAGGACTTTCGTAGATAAACATAGTGGGGTAATTATAGTAATCCCTGGTAACCTGATAATAGAACCGTATTAAAATATGATTCTACAAGTAAACATTCACGGGTCCTTATGTCGTGATTGCACATCCCAAGGTCTTGGCTTGCGCAAAGAAGTTTTTGTTTGGCTTTGTTTTATGTAAAGTGTTTGGTTAAATTCTTGTACAGTTCTAAAATCGACCAAATAATATTTAAGTCGACTGTTAGACCAAACAAGTTCTTTCAATATTCACTTGTTAATACATGGATTAATCACAAATGTATTTGCGCTTCTTTGTCATATTTGTTTCTGACCAAGTATCTTAAAAAACTTGCATGTTTTCATGACCGAAGGAGCATGAGTTGTAGCTCTTTAAACAGGTCAGGGTGTTTCATGAATGTTTCTTTACACCTTGTTCAATATCAATTTATACATAATCATATTTAGTTTGGTGGTGTAACAAACCAAACAAGCACGTCTTCCAAAATACATATATTTCAAAAGAATAAGATCATTTACAGTAAAAAACAGTTATAATTCTTGCAGGCTAAAATATGTCACAGAACATACATATGAACAATGGAATGAAAAGTCAAGTGTATTTGAACGCATATCACTGGAATCAGTAACTTTTATCTTTGAAAAAAATATTGAAACATATTTCGAACATATCCAGTGATTTAAAAATCAAAGTTAAGAATGATTTCGGTTATAAAAATATCCTTTCCCCTAGTAAGACATTTTTCTTGGTAGAATAAGAACTATTTAACCAGAAATCTGGACGCAGGGGCCGGAATGAATACGACAGCTCTCCATATACATCGTATAGTCAAGCTAAAATCATTATTAAAAGTCCTTAAATTATTACACAGACATTATACCATATTCCTTTGGTCATAATGTTTTTCCAGTCTTGAATGGGCTTCAACAAAAGTTATGTTTGGATGATTTCTCTCTTGTTAAAAATGGGGTCAAAACATTAGATGTACTTACAATTACAGGTAGTGAATGTCAGTGGAAGTGTGTTTCTAGTAATATTATTAGGAGAAACCTGTAATTTGTAAAGACAATTGCTTGTTTCCTGCTCTGGTATATCTTTTTGTGTTAAGTTTTCATCATCTGAACTGCGTTTAGAAGTAAGTAAATTAGGTTGAATAAGGTAAAAGACTTTCATTCCATAGTTAATATGTTATTTTGAAAAATTTATCGTAGTTTATGTATTCTGATGGGGGCAAGTATATTTTGAATTTTTTTATTGTAAGTTTATTTTTAACGGACTGTACAGTGGTGTTGAAATAGACTACTTATTATATTCTGTATGCCTAGTGCAATAAAGTTATACGATTTTTCTTTACAAGTATAGAACTGTCTTTTACACACATTTTAACATAAGCAGCAATGGCAACTCTATGTATATATATATATATATATAAATAAATCAGTCAAGCGGAAAATTTGTGTCCGTATGCATAACTATACTAGGAACTGAATACTACTTTGAAGTTTCATAAAATTCTGATTGTGAAAATAGGAAATGCAAAGTCAAAAGCTAAAAATCGCAATCTAATAAGTCAAATTACTTCTGCAAAAATCAGTTGAGCAGAAAAATCGTGACAGATGCACAACTACATAAGGAACCTAACACTGCTCTGAGGATTCATACAATTATGATGGTGAATTTTAGCAAAATCTATTATGTCCCGTAACTTGCAATGTGGGAGTAGTAGAAAAGACTAAAGATAAAAATTAAAATCAAATAAGCCCAATAATCACTGCAAACATCAGTCAACAGAAAATCATGACAATATGCACAAACACTTTGTATGGTTTTAATAAAATATATTGATTCATATAAACTTTGTTACAGCTATCAAGTGCTAAATCAAAATGTTTCCTTCCCACTACGTGGCAGCTGAAACCATGCTGTATTCAAAGGGTCTTTGTATGTAAATTCTACTTCTTGCAAGATCGTAGCCTCTCCCTCGGTGATCTTGATGATCTTTACCTTCTTGCACTCCTTTTCACTTGTCTTGTTTGTTCGTTTTGAACATCTGCCACATTTGGTGTTTCAGGGACTCTCAAGTCTGCATTGTCAGGATTTCGTTCATGTGAGATGACAACATCCTCTTCAATTCTACTATCATTTGTATCCATTGTCTCCTCTTGGTCCATAGTGAGTGCTAAAATGTACACACCCACACTGCTTTACCTATCAATGAGCTTAATTTCAAGATTTAGTTGTTGCAAGATCAAATCAAATAATTATTAATTCCTAGCTCAGAAAAAACCCAGTACCAACTGAGATTACTCATAACAACATTATATGGCACTGATCAGATTAATTGCCACGACACAAATGCATTTTAATATATATAAATGCATAATAACAAAAATATGACACAAATAAATGCACTATAATATAATAATCTATCTGCGCTTATTTTATTACTAAACATGATCTTTTAGTACAGATGCAAATATTTAGTGTACAGTTAGTACTTGAATTTCTTTATTTTTCGTTTAATTACAAGCAGCATTAAAGATTTCCATGAAATTGTTTCCATAATGCACTAACCTTGTGTCAGTTTCCCTAAAAGGGTGTCAGATATCACCGTCCTTGGAATAACGGTTACTCTCATCGAGGCCCTCTTGAATCTGCATACCTTGAACGGCTTCCCACCTACTCTTGACAAATGTAGAAAGAATTCATCCTCTTTCTCCACATTCTGTGCCAGGAACTGTTTGGGTATCCTGACATCTTCCCTTATTTCAATGTTAGTTTGGAGCTGCAACATAAATCACAAAATAAGCAAAAGATGTAATTTAAAGAGCTTATGTGACGATTATTTCTAGAATTGCTATATTACAAGAAGTAGCATTAAATGTTGGTGGAAGCTTCAGATGATATTTTGGTACTGTTTTGAGTCAAAACCTGAACTAGGCTGTACATTGTCTGTTCCTTTGTACACACAAAAAATTAACTCACTTTAATTTCACTTGTTAATTAATCAGAACATGCAGATTACTTCACATACATGTATCATCTTGCTTACGGTTGATACAGCTGCTTTTCACATGATATTGGGTAATATCTGCATCAACAACAATTCAGCATAGCAGGAACAAAGAACAACAAATTTTCCCTTTAAAAATATAAATATTACACGCATCCTAAGAAGTTTGGACAGCAGCAATACTGAGGGAAAAACAAACTTGATAGCTTATGGAACTTGAACAACCCAAGCTTGGGTGAGGCTTCAGAAGATAATTTTCTACATGGTTTAGGCAGAATTGATTGCAACTAATCTTAAAATCATAGTTATTGGTAATTTTATTCAGCTAAGACATTACCTCATTCTTTGACAAATCCAGCAGTCCCTGAATTGTCTTCTCTACCAATGTAGTCTGTGGCTGACTGTCCTTCATGTATGGTAGTATTATGTATTTAATGTAGTTCTGAAGATCTTCCCTTAGATCAAGGCGCCCAGCCACCTCAAGCACCTACAATCATTCAGTAAATCAAGTGTAAGCATGCAGCATGTTTTACCCATGAACTCACATAGCAGCAGCTGGTATCGATTTACATAAAAAACGTTGTAGCTGTACAACCTGGACTTTTCTGCATTTTTGTACATCTCCAGTTACCTTATCTGTCACAAAAAAATAAAAAAATCAGTTAATGTCTGATTTTCACTGTTAGTTTTCCCAATGGTTGAATGTCAAACTGTCCACGAATAGTTTCAGTTCTTTGTTCTGATTTTCGTACAGACATTTTTCTACTACCAAGAATAATTGCATTAATGTGGTACCTTGTTTGCCACAGTCAGGGGCAAGGAATACCTTTCCAAAATCCTGACATCTGCAGAAACCTCCTCATGAAGATATCGGGTAACTTCATCTATTCCCTCACCAGAAATAGTAGAAATTTCTTTCAGGAGTAAAGGCAAAGCTGCTGAAGCATCACGGGCCTTTTGCTCAAGGCGACGAGCTGCTCCTACCTCCTTTTCACCTGAGCGTACCATTTTTATTATTGCCAGTCTTGAGTAGTGTCTGAAAGTAAGATAACAATGTGTAAAATTTTCTTATAATAGATCACAAGCCATATATGCCTTTGAAAGCCTCATATTCATTTATGGTTGATTCCATGGTTTTGTTGTCACAATAAAAAATTAAGTAGTAAAATTAAAAAAAAGAGACCCATGATGGCCCTGGATCGCTCACCTGAGAACTTTGACTTAGGTTTGCTGTTAAGCAGTATTTCATTTTTTATTTGAAAATATATAAGTGCCTACAAACCAAATATGTAAAATATCAGTCAATAAATAAAGGCTCTATGACAGAAAGTAGAAATATCTATTATAAGCTATGGTGACATTGACCTTGACCAGTGACCTCAAACCCTACCCATGGGTAGAGGTCCATGCAAGGAACCTATATATTGAATATCAAAGATATTGGTCTATAAATGAAGGCTCAGTAGGTACAGTAGATAAATCTATTTTTAGCCTCCGTGACCTTTAACCTAATCTAATAATTTGAAAAGCTTGATAAAACTTGCTTCATGCCAAATTTTAAAATTCTATGCCTTGTGGTTTCAGACCAGAAGATTTTTGAAGAGTTCCTTTTTACATATTAAGGGCCCCGGGGCGGGGCAAATTTTGACCCCAGGGCCAACATTTAAACAGTATTGGTAAAGGTTCTTTACACAATACTCAACACCAAATATCTAAGGTCTAGACCTATTTGTTTTGGAGAAAAATTATATTTCATGTTTTTCCTAAATAAATCTATGTAAACAAAGAGAACCCTGGGGCGTGGCCAATTTTGACCAAGGGAACATAATTTGAACAAACATGGTTGACATCCACTAGACAATGCTACTTAACAAATATCTAAGCTGTAGGCATTGAGGTTTTCGTAAGAAGATTTTTAAAAATTGCCTTTTTTACATACTAAGGCCCCCCGGGGCGGGGCAAATTTTGACCCCGGGGCCAACATATAAACAACACTGATAAAGGTTCTCTACACAATACTCCACACCAAATATCTAAGGTCTAGTCCTATCAGTTTCGGAGAAAAATGATTTTTCATGTTTTTCCTATATAACTATATGTAAACGAAGAGAACCCTGGGGCGTGGCCAATTTTGACCAAGAGCACATAATTTGAACAAACTTGGTAGACATCCACTAGACAATGCTACATACCAAATATCTAAACTGTAGGCATTGTGGTTTCTGAGAAGAAGATTTTTAACGATTTCCTATATAAGTCTAAGTAAAATGAAGTGACCCCCGGGGCGGGGCCAATTTTGACCCCAGGGAAACACTTTGAACAATTTTCGAAGAGTTCTATTAGAGGGTGCTAAATGCCAAATATCTAAGCTCTAGGCCTTGTGGTTTCAGACAATAAGATTTTTAAAGTAAATTTCTGCATGGAATTGATTTCTTTGAACAATTTTTGAAGAGCTTCATGCAAGGAACATCCATGGCAAGTTTCATCAACTTTGGCCCAGTGGTTTAGGAGAAGATGTTATTTAAAGCAAAAGATGACGACGCACGACACACGACGCACTGACGCACGACGGACACAGGGTGATCCTAAAAGCTCACCATGAGCACAAAGTGCTGAGGTGAGCTAAAAACTATAAATGTCCTCTAAAGGAGCGTTGTACTTCCATGATTTTTTTAATTAATCCAAAAAGATTATCCTCCGAGTTATATAACACTATTTATTGTTCAATTATTTTGTATGTTTTACAGGTAAAGTTATTTAATGTTGTCAAATCTCAATCAAAAGCACACCTCCTAAACATAGAATTAACAAAATATAAATCTGGGTAACAACTCAACAAAAGCTGATTTAAGCCTTCAATATGGACGAGTTATTTTAAGCATTTAACAATAAAAGACTACCACAGAACTTTTTACCCCTGTTAGGTACCATTATATTTACCTTAGTACTGCTGACAGGTCAAAGTTGGCGGTGACCAAACAGCCTGTTAAAGGGACTTGGGCAGCTTCATTTGCTTTTCCTCGGACTGCTCCATTTCCTAAATCAACTGCCAGCTGTCCAACTTCTTCTTCATTTGTTGGGTCGTCCCACACAAACGGCATAGAAGAGGAAGTAATCCATTGCATCAGGACAGGCATTGTATTTCTAAAAAGTAAGAAAAACATAACACATCACTATCACACACTGACATCTTTACAATCAGTTTATATCCATTGAAATAAAATCAAAGCGTTTCCGTATCATGCAAGGTCAGATTTACAGATACTTTGGTCCCCATCTTCAAAAACACCGGTTCACTAAATTCTAAAAAGTTTTTAGATGCCTTTAAATTTTTATCAGAAATACTTGTAAACATACCCAAGTTAAGCTTTCAGCATTACTGTTTTGATATCTAAAGTACTGATATTTGAAAATACAGTATGAGATGACAATTAGTTAAGTATAGTTAACATAGAGGTGAACTGTGTTTCCTGGCATCCAACCATCCATGCTCCACACTGAGCCACAAGTGTTTTTCCGACAGTTGGTTCTCCATACAAAAGAGGGAGGTTAAAGTGCCGTAGGGTCTTGAGAATCTACTGGTACCTAAACATCACCAGCATGTAACACCATGCAATAATTGCTGCAACTAAGTTAACTCCAAGTACTGATTTGGCTTCATCAAGCAGGTCCTAAAAGAAAAACTGTTATTATTGAAACAGTGTGTTTATTTGGCTTCGCAACAATAACTTCTTTGACAAAATCTTCTCAGTGTTGTGTTAAATCAAACCTAGTATGTGTATCACCCTTAAGTTTTAGAGTTCACCCCACTTTCCCACCAATCAGTGACAGTTTTAAATTTGTTGGCTCTCTTTTATATCACAATGTTCTAATTTCTTGTTTTCAAATTTACACTGCCTATAAAGTAACTATACTTTGAAGTATTCTCGTCCTATTAATTAATGTTCACATTTTGAGGTCTTTTGACTAACAGTCCAAATAGGGAAACATTGTAACAAGGCATCAGTGTTCATGTGAGGAAATATGGGCACAGAACTATGGGTTATTGTACAATCTCCTTTTAGCTTTCTTATTTATGAAACATCCAAATGTGTGATTTTTTTTTAATTTTTACTAATTTGAAGTGCTGCGCTGAATTTTTAAAGTATTAAAGGGTTCTCTTGTTTTAACTTAATAGTTTACAGTGATTCTAAAAGCAACTAACACGACAATACATTTATGATCTTTCAATTGTCTCATAAGCTATCAAACGAAAAGCTCTTTTTATTTTCCATGAAATTTCCTACCTGAAAAGGTCCTATAGCTTTTGGCGTGGAAATGGTGTGGCACAATCCCTCACCAGGGTAACCAGGAGTTGGCCAGCTCTTGATCCATATGTTAGGAACTGTTGAGGGGTCTACCTTTAATATAATGATGATAAAAGGTGAACCAGAAACTTAACTGAAAACCATATCTCATTACAAATACACATTTCCATGTAAACATCAATTACCAAAAAACTGTCACTTTTTAAAATCAGAAATATTTTCCGTGACTGCAATTAAATAACAGGTTACAACACCAGTCATTTTCTTTAAAACAACACTACTTTTTTAATGTAAAAAAACTTCATTCCAGTTATTTGTCTTGCCACTTTTGACTATACATACACATAACTCTTGCTTTGGATCAGAAGTGATAAAAATAAAAAGTATTAAAAGGGTAAAAGTTAACATTTTTTGTTTACCAATTTTCCATCCATGATGCTTATTACTTGACTTGGGTTCAAAAAGACCAAATTTCCATGAAGGCCCGCTGTACATAGAACGGATCTCCCATTGTTCTCACCCCCTCTACCCTAAGCTCACGGTCCAGTTTCTTCATGAAGTAATGGAGCTCTTCTGGCCTAAAATGTCATAACAGGCCTACATCTTTCAAAGTTTCAAAAGAACAAGCCATGACCTTGCTGGCCAATGTTTTTCACATATCGCTATTTATTTCATAATTTATGTTGATGGACACCCAAGGAATATAATTATATGTCAAATAATCATGATATTTGTCTTGTAGTTACTTTGATTTTAATTTTCCTGGTTTCTTTTACAGATATTAAAGCCTTTAAAGACTCTACCCCTATTGTGTACTATATGATTTTAAAGGTGGAATGTTCCCAAAAAATTTATTGCAATTGGACAAGTGAATTAAGTTGTTATTTAAGTCAAGTAAGCATTCTTATTAAAGCTTTACCAGACTTGGTTCATGTGGAGAAATTGTTTAAAGGATATCTATTTTAAGCTAGTTCTAAATTATGAAGTGCAGAGCAATGGTAATTCTTGAGATCTATCCACCTTTGAAATTTCAATATTATAGTGCTTTTTGAGTTATATAGTGATGCTCGAATCAATAATCAAGTACGAAAAATCAACAAAAGGCAGTAACTCAAAAATGAGGAATTGCACATATATGGTTCTTAAGCACTGACCTTCTTCTCAGTGATCTATCCACCTACAGAGTTTCATACTGATACATTTTTTTGTGTGTTTAATTTTGGCCTGGCAAAGACCATGAAGGATGTCAAAAGGCAGATGCCCGGAAACCAAGGGAAAACTAAATATTCAATCCAAAGATTTTGAGGGGAACATAAAATCAGACAGTGATCCAAAATTTGTATCCAAACACAGTCACTTTAGTAATCTCATAAATGACTATGCTAGATGGACAAGTTATATTTACATAAAAGACCATTTCCCAATTTCCTACATACCATTCACATTTTTTCTTTTCAATAATGTTTACAGGTTTGTTGCCAGTTTAACAAGGCAGTTAGAAGGACAGCTAAATCCCCTTCCACAGCAGACATGAATATGTACTTCTTGACCTTCAACCAACCATGACCTTGATGTTGTGCCATGCATGTTATAAGCTCATAGTCTCATTATAGTGATTATTTGTGCAAAGTTATTTAAAATCTTCCATAAAGTCAAAACGTTATGAAGAACATTTAAGCTTGAACTTGGGGGTAGCAACCTGGAAGTTGGGTTCTGCACATCTTGTCATAGTGATGATCATTTGTGCAAAGTAATTAAAAACTTTTCGTAAGCCAAGTTAGTAAGTTATAGAGCAGATGTAAAATGTGGATGTTTGACCTTTAACTGTGACATTGACCTTGTGGGAAGCAACCCAATTAATGCGCTCTGCACATCGTCTCATAATGGTGATCACTTGTGCAAAGTAATTAAAAGCTTTTCGTAAGCCAAGTTAGTAAGTTATACAGCAGACGTGAAATGTGGATATTTGACCTTTAACTGTGACTTTGTTGTAAGCAACCCAATTATTGCGCTCTGCACTTCGTCTCATAATGGTGATCACTTGTGCCAAGTTATTTCAATTTTTTAAAAGCGGTTTAAAAGTTATGGAGCATACATGAAATGTAGACTTTTAACACTTGACTTTTAAATGTGACCTTGACCTTGGGGATAGCAACCCAATTATTGCGCTCTGCACATCGTCTCATAATGGTGATCACTTGTACCAAGTTATTTCAATTTTTTTCAGCTGTTTAAAAGCTATAGAGCGGACACGAATGTGTTACGGATGGACAGACGGACGGACGGACTGAGAGACGGAGGCCATTCCTATAATCCCCTCCCCGCTTTGCGGAAGGGGATAAACTATCAAAATATTAATGTGCTGGGAGATTGTCTCTGATCACGCCCCCCCCCCCCCGAAAAAAAAAAAGCAGACACTTTACTCCCAAAAATTTATTTTTGAAATATATGTGAACCTAAACTTGTTCTTTGAATTCAGAATTGCATTTCTGCTGATATTTCTATGTATTCTCATGTTTTTCTACATTTTTTCAAATGTTTGTTGAGTTAAATATTGGAGTTCACATTACCAATTACGTATTATTTTTCGTTAACAAATATTTGTATCAACTGGGGCAAAAGACTGAAGTCTGTTTAAAAGCATCACTAGGCAACAGTTATAGAAACAGAATTTGGAAAATTTCAGAGACAGTGTATAGTAATACATAAAGTAAAGTGTTAACAGTTATACAAACAACATTTAGTTAATAAGGAATAGTGATTTACTGACGTAATTGTACAATGCCATTTTCATCGTAGTAAGTAGTAGTAAACTTAGAACGTAGATTGAATGAATGTATATCTTTGTGTATAGTAAGTAATACATAATGTAAATTGCTAATAGTTATACAAACAGCATATAGGAAATTTAAGAAACAGACTATAGCTGGCATGGTTGTACAATACTATTTTCAGGGTATACAAGGAGTGTAAAAAGAAGAGGAAGAAGAGAAAAAAACAAACAAAACAATTAAACTTGTTGAAAAACACATTAATATTTTGACATTATTGTGCGGACAAATCTACTCAATTTAACAAGTTTAGTCTCATTCTGGCACGATAATATTCTTGCCAAGCAATGCTCATTATCAAAAATATTAAAGTCTTGTAAAAGATTGTTTCTATCCCTGGAAAAGAATGTACATTTCAGTAAGTAGTGCTGCTCAGAGACTACCTCGCCAGAGTTGCAGAGCTTGCATGCATTGTCAAGGTACGCGGTTCCTCCCCAACGTGTAGTTTCAATTGGGAGACGATTATTACATGTTCGGTATCTGAACAAATGGATGTAGTTTTCGTTTGGGAGAATGTTGAAATATCTCTCATATTCCAAGGTACGTTTAAAGGAACTGTAGATTCGGCCTTTATTTGACAACTGCATTTGACTTTTTGATATTCTTTAATTGATTGGATAATTATGGGGTTTTTATTTTGTTAATATTTTATAATTAATTTGAACATAAATTTATGAAACTCCTACAATTGATCCATCCATTTTTCATTTTCTTAACAACATTCGTCGATTAAAATTACTCATCAGAAAAAGAATGTTTTAAATTTATGCATTTCAATCGTCATATATTGGGGAAAACATGAAACAGATCCAAATGATTTTTTTATTTATTCATGAGATACTTTGCAATAACGTGCAATTACGTACATACAATAATAGTCATTATTTTATTTCATGTGGTAGTGATTGTCACATGTATGTTTACCTTACGGACACCGACAAATGCTATTTTAGAAAAAAGTATTCAAAGTCATTTTTCGCTCAATATAATATTTATTTCTAAAATTTTGTATACTAATAGAATATTACATCTTATTTAAAATACAAACATATTCAATACACATCTTTGCCTTATATAGCTGTTATAAGTCGATTCCGGTATCGGAAAGCCGATTCCGGTATATTTTAGTTAGAAAGTCGATTCCGGTATTCATTGTAACCGGCAAACATTGGTTAGCTTGCTAAAGTGCTTTACATAGAAATAGACTTGGTAAGTGTCTTATATACCAGAAATAGCTGAATTACTTTATTATCTTTATAAACATTGGTAATGCCTTTATCATACATTTAAACTAATATTTCATTATTTAGCACATTAATAATAGACAATGACAGTTTATTCGTCGGTAATAAAGTTATAATGTCATCTATTGCAAATATTAAATATGTCGTAAGTTCTATAAGAATAACATCCAAACATAGAAACCAATTTTGTTGGCGATTTTGACTGGATGTGGGAAATTTTGTCTTTTGAAATCTGGTCCGTTTTGATGATTCTGACTGACAGCAAGGCATGGTTAAGAGTTATTACTTTGTATGTTTATATACTACATATTTAACTGAGGTCATATTCAACCATACTATGCATTCAAATATTCAAATGCATGTTGTACTTAATGATTTGCCACAAAAAGAAGATTTATGTGTCAACACATGCTTGTTACTAAATTAAGGGAAACAGACAACCCCTCACCCCGTTCATTTTTATATAGGTGAATGAGCCCCCCAATGCATTTTACAAGGTGGACATAAAATAACGCTTCCATTTTTAAAGGTGGGCAAAACCCCATTCTTGTATTTTACAAGGCGGACAAAACCCCCCTTTCTAATTCCTAGTATTGTCAGAAAAAGATGTTTTCAACAATTTGTTAAAATTAATTTGATAACAAAGCAAAGTTTATACAATTTTCTGCAATTATAGCAATAAGTACAAGTGATTTCCCAACTTTTACAAAAATCAAAGTTAAATAAAAAGCCATGATGGCCATAAATCGCTCAGCTGAATCTCATTGCTCATGTTACAAGTATTGTTATTGGTTGTTATGGATGTTTGCAAGTTTGAATAAGTTTGCAATAAGTTTGAAGACTCTGGGTGTAATAGTACTCAAATTTCTGAGCAGAAGTTTGGATGAAAAGTTGATGACGGACGGACTGACAACAGACAAAAACCGATCAGAAAAGCTAAAGTGCTCAGGTGAGCTAAAAACACTTGCAGTTTGAAAGATGAGTGTAATGCTCATACTAATCAAGAAATTTATTCAACATTATAGCTCAATCATTATACGATGTAATCCTTGTCTTTGTTAACAGTTCCTTATTAACAGCTAATTACAGAACTCCAACAGGTCAATTTTTCCCTTTTTCCTGATACAGTCCTAACTAAAAGGATCTAACGAACAAGAAAGTAGTAGAATCAATATTTTTTAAGAAATACTATCTTTTTGTAAATACAAATTTTATGTTCAACATGCATGAAATGCATTATACTGAAATAAAAAAAATCAAGAGTGTACCTTTAACACCTTGTATTTTTAAAACTTAAGACAAATGAGATAGGAATAAAAGGTAAATGATAACATTTTAGGTCACATATAAATAACATTTTCACGTTAACTTACATATTGCAATGTAACAATTCTCAAATTGAAAACTGATACCGATTAATTTTCGGTAAAACTGAAATGAATGCCAGGCTTACCCTACTGTACAGCTCCATCTAATTCCCTGATTATTTCAACGTAACTAAATATACAGCGATATATAAGTATATATTTGCTATATTTTCCCCCTGAAGGAGTTTTCAACGTAACATAAGTAACATTTTGTAACAATAGGAAATAAAAACAGTCACGTGTTCAGAGTTATATGTAATGCCTGAAATATATATAAATGGCTTTTCACTATGTATTTATTATATAATTATATTGGGTTCAATAGATGAATAAAGTTACAATCATGTAACCGGGTTCATAATAAAAGTCGTATTTGTTAGATAAATATACTATTCACAAAAAAATGCAACACGTTATTTTGCAATGTGTAACACATTCTTATAAGTGATCCTTATCAAATTTTGAGTAGTATATATATTAATGGCTTTTCATTATGTATTTATTATATATATATATTGAATTTAATAGATGAATAAAGTTACTATCATGTAACCTGGTTCATAATAAAAGTCGTATCTGTTGTCTTAATGGTTTTGTGTTAGTATGGATCAAGACAGATTGGAAGAATTTGTTATTTTTACATAACACCTTGGACGAATAAAGATACTGATATTTGTATAATAGTTCCATATTTTATTGAAATGTTATTTTTTTTTAAGTTTTGGGGTAACATGGACCTGCAAAATATCTTTAAATATAGAAACTAAGAATGCTATTTTGAAATTTTTTAGATCATTGAATAAAGAAATGCTTTACTTTGTCTCCAATGCCTTAATTAGATCATATAAATTACCCTTAAGTTTGCACCTGGATATGAGCACAAGCTGTCATCCCTTTGACAATATACATGTAATGTTTGTTGTTCTTAAAAAATGTTAATTATCACACTTCACCAGGGAATATACATTTTCAGGGATGTCCTGTGACTTCTAGGTGTTAAATATCACAGGTTAAAGGATCTCAGTACAAGTTAATTGCTAGGTTTTATTAGACAGAATTAGAGGAACCACTCATAAAAACTTAACACCTTTTGATTGGGTGTCATGAACATATAAGGACGGGCACGTGCAACAGACCAAAGCCTTAAGGCTATGGGTGCGTGAAGTCCTTATAAACTTACTTACACATTGGGTGTCATGGATTATTGAAATAGCCAGTGATTATTTACCAATCAGCTGTCTTGGTTCATGTTAAGTGTTAAATAAAAGTTCATGGAAACACTGTTATTCATAGAATAATGATTCTTAGTTATAGTATCATATGAAATCATTCTCAGTCTTGACTTATATGCCTTGCTGGTAATTGAACATGGGACTTAAATTTGAGGAAAATTTGTGTTACGTTAAGAAAGGAAAGAAATAGGCTGACAGAACAAACTTTGAAATGAGATTTAAGACTTAAATTTGAGGAAAATGTGTGTTACGTTAAGAAAGAAAGAAATAGGTTGACAGAACAAACTTTGAAATGAGATTTAAGTACCATTTAGTTGCAGAGCGTGTAAGTGGTGTACGTGAGACAGGATATGAAATATCAGGGAAACTAAATACATTTGCTATATTTTCCCCACTGAAAGAGTTTTCAACGTAACATAAGTAACATTTTGTAACATTAAGAAATAAAAACAGTTACATATTCAGAGCTACACCTAATGCCTGCAACAACTATGTAACATTCATGTAACCTCTACGTAGCTTAATGTTTAGCGTAATACTAGTCAATATATGCTATATTTTTGCCCCTAGGAAACCAGAAAAGTTATATGATCAGAGTTATATGTAATTTCTGTAACAACTAAATAACACTAAATCAAAAGTAACCTCTATGTTACTCATTTTCAGCGAATTACAGGTATATTTTTTCGTTATATATTCCCCGGAAGTAGTTTTTAACGTAATGTAAGTAACATTTTGTTACATTAGGAAATAAAAACAGTTTCATGATCAGAGTTATACGTTATGCCTGTAACAACTATGTGACACTAATGTAATCTCTATTTTATCCCATCATCTTGTTTAAATATATGTATTTATTTTCAGTCCTTGAAGGTTGACTTTGCCTTCTGTTTAGATACTGTTCCACGCTAGAACTTTTTCATGGTGTTGGAATAATATATATATATATATATATTACTTTGTTACACACAGCTGGTCCTGTCAAAATCGCCCCTGACTGGGGGTAATTGGCTTCATAGTTGTTCATGTGTTTGAACTTGTCGATATTTGTCATCTTCACAAAAGGGAGATATTAATATATTGTTTCAGTGTATGATTACTACGTCAATAAAAAAAATCCTCGTCATTTAGTTAGCGTCAGTATACGGTTTGATAAATTTGACATATTTGTCAAGAAACAACAACAACAACAACAAAAACCAATATCCATCATCAAAACGTGGAATATTCATCATGTCACCCAAAGTCCTGTAAAGGCGGCATCCCGTACAGCTATGCTAAAGGTATCGCCGTATAATTTCAGCAAATGATATATTTCAATCATCGTTTAACTGCCTCAAGACTTTCTTTGTGGATAGAAACTATCCTAAAGACATCATAGAAAAATCGTTTGATGCTATCAAACACACCACACAGGAGGAGGCATTGGAAGTTCGGAAAGTGGAGACTGATAAAAACATCATCCCATTTGCCAACATTAGCGAAGTGATGAAGAAATACTGGGATTTGCTTATCCTTTTTCCTACCGACTCCGTCAAAACGCTACGCAAATACAAGCCCCTTTTAGCTTTTAAACGGCCTTGAATATTCATGATATCCTCGTACATTTCGGACATGTGCGCCACTAGTGGTTTCCTCTCAACCAGACAGTTTAAAGAACTAGATTTTACCACTGCAACACTATTGCTCAAAGCGATACGTTTATCAGTTAATCTGGTCCTAACTGTAATGCCTATTGTATTACATAAAACAAATAAAAAAGGTGCAAGAGATGCAACCAGCAATACATCGGACAAAATAAACAACAGGTTTTTAAACGTTTGAAAAGGCTTAGATTTTCAATAACGTCAAATCACCTAAAATGCTACTAAAGTTGCTATTCATTTCAACAGTGACAATCATAGCAAAGACGATTTTCCATTTATGCCGGTAGAAGTTGTTGTAGACGACATGGAGCGGTTGTTGAAAGAGACATATCGGATACACGAATTAGAAACGTTAACACCCAATGGACTTAAGGCCAGTATGTTATACACCTTATAATCAGACATCTATTCTCATGTTATTTCAAAAGGGTCAGTGAGTTGACCTTTCTGTGAATGTTTCGATTAAGGTTGACCTACGACTGGTTCTTTTGTGTTTTATTGTGTGTGTGTTTTTTTTTTTTTTGGTAGCTCCTGTTTGTCGATCTTTTTGTTTCGATTTCATTAAAGGTTGGCGTAAACGTTAACGTGGTCTTGATAGTGTTGTATTAATATAGGAATTAGTAACTGTATTGTGATATTAGCCTGATATATTATATAGATAGTAAAAACCTTATCTTTTACAATTTGTTACCATTGTACTGTTCGCCATTGTGTATGTATATGTTTGCTACATGGGCTTATTAGCCTAATGGATATGAAATAAATATATATCATCTAGCGATGTCTTTCGATAACTTTTACGTTTGTTTCTCATTCATGTTTTTTTATCAGTGTGTATATATAAGAAACTTAGCATCATTTATGATCCGTAATTAATAAAAAAATTCATTAATTCAGTAACACAATTTATCATGTACATAAAACTATTATTTATCTATGTTATTAAACCAATGCTACTGCTATTTAGCGCTATTTCTGAGGCGTTAACGGCAAGATATCGTTACTTGCTTTTTAGAGTCATAGTAGTTCATTTCCGTTTACGTTATGCAAATTTTTGAAGGACACGCAAGTCGAAAGTATATACCCTGTGTTTCTTTTCCGTTTGTTTGGACATAAAACGTTTTGTAAGTTCATCAGCAACTAAGTTCGCCGCTTTATACTCAGTTACTTCATTTGGTCACTTTGATAATTGTGGTATGTTACTGTTCAAGTTCTGTTTCTTTTCTGCCCTATACTATGTTTTGTAGACATCTAAGTTTAATAAACTCACATCTCCCGTTATACCATTATTTTCCTTAACACTACTTTGCGCTTCACGACATCTATAATAAACTGTGAAAATAAAGTTAACTTGTGTACTTAATGATACTACTCAATATTATAAATATTATCTGTAATATTTGTTTTATTATAAAACTTGTTAAGCTACAATCCATAAATTGAAAAGAGCTTTATCCAAGCTGAACAATGTACTTGACCGTCTTTCGATCCGTGAAAATCATAATTGCGTACAACCAAACCCATTTCACGTTTGTATACCAAACAAGCTCATAATATCCATGGATACTTCGGGTCATTTAATTATACTTTCAAACCAAATTGAAACATGTCAGAGAAAAGTGCATCTAGAAATGATAAATAAAGAAGAAAACTGTAGCCAGGTCGAAGGCGTATGTGTATTTAATTAGAAACCTACTCTGACCTAATCTTCCGTGATATGTAAAAACAATTTGATCAGTAAGACTTATTTATTTAGTAAATGTTATCTCAGAGATTTTACATAATGATAATATTAGATTGCACACGCTTTATATTTGATATCTTTGTAGATACTCGATTTAATCACTAGTACATTTCGTCTATTATTGTTCCTTAATGGGGTATAAAAGAAGTGTTTCATCTGAATTTTGTAATGGCCATTGCTTTTAGCTTAGAATTCAAAGGAAACCGTGGCTTGAAATGGAAGTTTTTCTTTTCGTTCATTTCATTCTTTCAACCGTTTTTTTCTTGTGCGATCGTTGAGGTTACGTCCTATCACTGTGTATCGGAAGTAAGTTTATTCATTTTTGTATTGTATGAGTGCACAACATTTTACAATATCAAGGCAGTGCTGATGAAATAAATTTTCGCCACCTAGACCAAGGATGTAGCTACAGAACGAAAACTACAAATCTATGAACATAGCTTGCCTATCTTTCATTACTAGGCAATGGTTATGACTGCAAATACAACCTAAGCGCCTTAGCGGTCGATATGTGAACAGCATAAAAATTAGAGATTGTTTTCATTGAGAACATTTCACTTCGATACTCAAATACAGGACTTTCGTAGATAAACATAGTGGGGAAATTGTAGTAATCTCTGGCAACCTGATAATAGAACCGTATTTGAATATGATTCTACAAGTCAACATTTTTCACCCGTAAGCCTTCAGTGGTCCTTATGTCGTTTCCGCACGTGCCAAGGTCTCGTCTTGCGCAAAGAAGCTTTTGTTTGTCTTTGTTTTATGTAAAGAATTTGGTTAAATTCTTGTACATTGCTAAAACCAAGCAAATAATATTTACCTCGACTTGTTAGACTGAACAAGTTCTTTCAATATTCACTTGTTAATACATGGAACAATTGCGAATGTATTTGCGCTTCTTTGTCATATTTGTTTCTGACCATTTATCTTAAAAAACTTGCATGTAATTTTTCTTGTCCGAAGGAGCACGAGTTGTAGCTCTTTAAACAGGTCAGGGTGTTTTATGATTGTTTCTGTACACCCTGTTCAATACCATTTTCTACATAATCATATTTAGTTTGGTGGTGATACAAAACAAACAAGCACGTCTTCCATAAATACATATATTTCAAAAGAATAAGATCATTTACAGTAAAAAACAGTTGTATCTTTTGCAGGCTAAAATATATCACAGAATATAAATATGGACAATGGAATGAAAAGTAAGTGTATTTGAACGCACATCACTGAATAACAGTGAACTATAAATCAGTAACTTTTATCTTTGAAAAAATTTCTGAAACAGATTTCGAACATATCCAGTGATTTAAAAGTCAAAGTTAGGAATGATTTCGGTATAAATACAAGGGCGATCAGTGATCACATGTGTCGCCTGATGATAGCCAATTAAACAGTAGTATTGAGAGGTGATTGGACAGTTTGTAGGCTAAAACGCATTTTTTTATTCAAGGGCCATAACTCAGCCAAAAATTATTCAACCGCAAAACCTGTTAGACATGCACAAGAAATTGGTGTATCGATCAATCCTGTAACATTTCATTTAAATTTCTTTAGTAGTATAATAGAAGTAGTCCGGACAAACTTTAAAAATTAAAAATCATAAAAGGGCCATAACTTTGACAAAAATCATTGAAATGGAAAATTCTGATGATATGCAAAACTAGACTTGATACTGATCAATCCTGTAAAGTTTGGATGAAATCGCACCAGTAGTTTCTGAGAAGTAGTCCAAAGAAGTTTTATGACGGACGGACAGACAGACGACGGAGAAGTAATCCCTATATGTTGCGGCTACTTTGTAGCAGGCGACACAAAAAATCCCTTCCCTTAGTAAGACACTTTTCTTGGTAAAATAAGAACTATTTAACCAGAAAT
This sequence comes from Cyclina sinensis, assembly GCA_012932295.1. Lineage (NCBI taxonomy): Eukaryota > Metazoa > Mollusca > Bivalvia > Venerida > Veneridae > Cyclina > Cyclina sinensis. Next base: position 27,710,437 of record JAAONU010000017.1, read on the forward strand.
CTGGAAGCAGGCACCGGAAGGAGTACGACAGCTCTACAAATGCATAGAATAGCTAAAACCATTAAAAGTCCTGAAATTATTACACAGGTATTATACCATTTTCCTTTGGTCATAATGAAATTCCAGTCTTGAATGGGCTTCAGCAAATGTTATGTTTGGATGATTTCTCTCTTTTTGTTAAAAATGAGGTCAAAACATTAGATGTATTTACAGTTACAGGTAGTGAATGTCAGTGGAAGTATGTTTCTAGTTATATTATTAGGAGAAACCTGTAATTTGTAAAAACAATTGCTTGTTTCCTGCTCTGGTATATCTTTTTGTGTTAAGTTTTCATCATCTGAACTGCGTTTAGAAGTAAGTTAATTAGGTTAAATACTTTCATTCCATAGTTAATTTGTTATTTTGACAAATTTGTCGTAGTTTATGTATTCTGATGGTGGCCAGTATATTTTGATTTTTTTATTGTAAGTTTATTTTTAGCGGAGTGTACTGTGGTGTTGAAATAGACTACTTATAATATTTCGTTTATCTAGTGCAATAAAGTTACAAGTATATAACTGTCTTTAACACACATTTTAACATTAGCAGCAATGGTAACTGTATGTATATATATAAAAATCAGTCAAGTTGAAAATTTGTGTCTGTATGCATAACTACACTAGGAACTGAATACTGCTTTACGGTTTCATGAAATTCTGTTTACGAAAATAGGAAATGCAAAGTCAAAAGCTAAAAATCGCAATCTAATTAGTCAAATAACTTCTGCAAAAATCAGTTGAGCAGAAAAATCGTGACAGATGCACAATTACATAAGGTACCTAACACTGCTCTGAAGATTCATTAAATTATGATGTTGAATTTTTGCAAATCTAGTAAGTCCCGTAACTTGCAATGTGGGAGTAATAGCAAAGACTAAAGATAAAAATCAAAATCAAATAAGCTCAATAATCACTGCAAAAATCTGTCAACAGAAAATCATGACAATACGCACAAAGACTTTGTATAGTTTTAACAAAATCTATTGATTCATAAACTTTGTGACAGCTATCATGTGCTAAATCAAAATGTTTCCTTCCCAATACGTGGCAGGTGACATCAGGCTGTATTCAAAGGGTCTTTGAAGGTAAATTCTACTTGCAAGATCGTAGCCTCTCCCTCAGTGATCTTGAAGATCTTAACCTTCTTGCACTTCTTCTTACTTGTCTTGTTTGTTCGTTTTGAACATCTGCCACATCTGGTGCTTCAGGGACTCTCAAGTCTGCATTGTCAGGATTTCGTTCAAGTAAGATGACAACATCCTCTTCAATTCTACTATCATTTGTATCCATTGTCTCCTCTTGGTTCATAGTGAGTGCTAAAATGTACACACATACAGTGCTTTACCTATCAATGAGCTTAATTTCAAGATTTAGTTGTTGCAAGATCACATCAAGCAATTATTATTTCTTAGCTCAGAAAAAAACCCAATACCAACTGAGATTACTCATAACAACATTATATGGCACTAATCAGATAAATTGCCACGACACAAATGTATTATAATATATATAAATGCATAATAATAAAATATGACACAAATAAATGCACTATAATATATTAAATAACCTATTTGCGCTTATTTTATTACTAAACATGATCTTTTAGTACAGATGCAAATATTTAGTGTGCAGTTAGTACTTGAATTTCTTTATTTTTCGTTTAATTACAAGCAGCATTAGAGGTTTCCTTGAAATTTTTTCCATAATGCACTAACCTTGTGTCAGTTTCCCTAAAAGGGTGTCAGATATCACCGTCCTTGGAATAACGGTTACTCTCACCGAGGCCCCCTTGAATCTGCATACTTTGGACGGCTTCCCACCTACTCTTGACAGATGTAGAAAGAATTCATCCTCTTTCTCCACATTCTCTGCCAGGAACTGTTTGGGTATCCTGACGTCTTCCCTTATTTCAATGTTAGTTTGGAGCTGCAACATAAATCACAAAATAAGCAAAAGATGTAATTCAAAGAGCTAAAGTGACGAATATTTCTAGAATTGCTATATTACAAAAAGTAGCATTAAATATTGGTGGAAGCTTCAGATGATATTTTGTACTGTTTTGAGTCAAAACCTGAACTAGGCTGTACATTGTCTGTTCCTAAAAAATTAACTCACTGTAATTTCACTTGTTAATTAATCAGAACATGCAGATTACTTCACATACATGTATCATCTTGCTTACGGTTGATAAAGCTGCTTTTCTGCATCAACAACAATTCAGCATAGCAGGAACAAAGTACAACAAATTTTTCCTTTAAAAATATAAATATTACACGCATCCTAAGAAGTTTGGACAGCAGCAATTCTGAGGGGAAAACAAACTTGATAGTTTATGGAATTTGAGAAACCCAAGCTTGGGCGAGGCTTCAGAAGATAATTTTCTACATGGTTTAGGCAGAAATGTTTGCAACTAATCTTAAAATCATAGTTATTGGTAATTTTATTCAGCTAAGACATTACCTCATTCATTGACAAATCCAGCAGTCCCTTAATTGTCTTTTCCACCAATGTAGTCTGTGGCTGACTGTCCTTCATGTATGGTAGTATTATGTATTCAATGTAGTTTTGAAGATCTTCCCTAAGATCAAGGCGCCCAGCCACCTCAAGCACCTACAATCATTCAGTAAATCAAGTGTAAGCATGCAGCATGTTTCACCCATGAACTCACATAGCACCAGTTAGTATCGATATGCATTAAACACGTTGTAGCAGTACAACCTGGACTTTTCTGCATTTTTTGTACATCTCCAGTTACCTTATCTGTCATAGAAAAAATTAAAAATTCAGTTAATGTCTGATTTTCACTGTTTGTTTTCCCAATGGTTGAATGTCAAATTGTCCACGAATAGTTTTAGTTCTTTGTTCTGATTTTTGTACAGACATTTTTCTACTACCAAGAATAATTGCATTAATGTGGTACCTTGTTTGCCACGGTCAGGGGCAAGGAATAGCCTTCCAAAATCCTGACATCTGCAGAAACCTCCTCCTGAAGATATCGGGTAACTTCATCTATTCCCTCACCAGAAATAGTAGAAATTTCTTTCAGGAGTAAAGGCAAAGCTGCTGAAGCATCACGGGCCTTTTGCTCAAGGCGACGAGCTGCTCCTACCTCCTTTTCACCTGAGCGTACCATTTTTATTATTGCCAGTCTTGAGTAGTGTCTGAAAGTAAGATAACAATGTGTAAAATTTCTTCTAATAGATCACAAGCCAGATATGCCTTTGAAAGCCTAATATTCACTTATGGTAGATTCCATGGTTTTGTTTTCACAATAAAAATTAAGTAGTAAAATAAAAAACAAGAGGCCCATGATGGCCCTGGATCGCTCACCTGAGTACTTTGACTGTAGGTTTGCTGTTAAGCAGTATTTCATTTTTTAATTGAAAATATATAAGTGCCTACAAACCAAATATGTAAAATATCAGGCAATAAATAAAGGCTCTATGACAGAAAGTAGAAATATCTATTATAAGCTACGGTGATCTTGACCTTGACCCAGTGACCTCAAACCCTACCCATAAGTAGAGGTCTATGCAAGGAACCTATATATTGAATATCAAAGATATTGGTCTATAAATGAAGGCTGTTTGGTACAGTAGATAAATCTATTTTTAGCCTCCGTGACCTTTAACCTAATCTAATAATTTGAAAAGCTTGATAAAGCTTGCTTCATGCCAATTTAAAATTCTATGCCTTGTGGTTTCAGACCAGAAGATTTTTAAAGATTTCCATTTTTACATATTAAGGGCCCCCGGGGCGGGGCAAATTTTGACCCAAGGGCCAACATTTAAACAGTATTGGTAAAGGTTCTTTACACAATACTCAACACCAAATATCTAAGGTCTAGACCTATTTGTTTTGGAGAAAAATTATTTTTCATGTTTTTTCTATATAAATCTATGTAAAACAAGAGAACACTGGGGCGTGGCCAATTTTAACCCAGGGAACATAATTTGAACAAATATGGTTGACATCCAAGCTGTAGGCATTGAGGTTTCCAGTAAGAAGATTTTTAAAGATTGCCTTTTTTACATATTAAGGTCCCCCGGGGCGGGGCAAATTTTGACCCCGGGTCCAACATATAAACAATACTGATAAAGGTTCTCTACACAATACTCCACACCAAACATCTAAGGTCTAATCCTATCAGTTTCGGAGAAAAATGATTTTTCATGTTTTTCCTATATAACAATATGTTAACTAAGAGAACCCTGGGGCGTGGCCAATTTTGACCAAGAGCACATAATTTGGTAGACATCAGCTAGACAATGCTACATACAAATATCTAAGCTATAGGCAATGTGGTTTCCGAGAAGAAGATTTTTAAAGATTTCCTATATAAGTCTAAGTAAAATGAAGTGACCCCTGGGGCGGGGCCAATTTTGACCCCAGGGAAATACTTTGAACAATTTTTGTAGCATTCTATTAGAGGGTGCTAAATGCCAAATATCTACGCTCTAGGCCTTGTGGTTTCAGACAAAAAGATTTTTAAAGTTTTTCCTTTAGGGTTGCAATGGCAACCAGAGTTCTGCATGGAATTGATTTCTTTGAATAATTTTGGAAGATCTTTATGCAAGGAACATCCATGGCAAGTTTCATCAACTTTGTCCCAGTGGTTTAGGAGAAGATGTTGTTTAAAGCAAAAGTTGACGACGTACGACACACGGATGCACGACGGACACAGGGTGATCCTAAAAGCTCACCATGAGCACAAAGTGCTCAGGTGAGCTAAAAACTATAAATTTCCTCTAAAGGAGCGTTGTACTTCTCGATTTTTTAATTAATCCAAAAAGATTATCCTCTGAGTTATATAAACACTATTTATTGTTCAATTATTTTGTATGTTTTACAGGTAAAGTTATTTAATGTTGTCAAATCTCAATCAATAGCACACCTCCTAAACATAGAATTAACAAAATATAAATCTGGGTAACAACTCAACAAAAGCTGCCTTATGCCTTCAATATGGATGAGTTATTTTAAGCATTTAACAATAAAGACTACCACTGAACTTTTTACCCCTGTTAGTTACCATTATATTTACATTAGTACGGCTGACAGGTCAAAGTTGGCGGTGACCAAACAGCCGGTCAAAGGGACTTGAGCAGCTTCATTTGCTTTTCCTCGGACTGCTCCATTTCCTAAATCAACTGCCAGCTGTCCAACTTCTTCTTCATTTGTTGGGTCGTCCAGCACAAACGGCATAGAATAGGAAGTTATCCATTGAATCAGCACAGAAATTTTATTTCTAAAATGTAAGGAGAACATAACACATCATTACCACACACTGACATCTTTACAATCAGTTTATATCCATTGAAATAAACTCAAAGCGTTTCTGTATCATGCAAGGTCAGATTTACAGATAGTTTGGTCACCATTTTCAAAACACCAGTTCACTAAATTCTAAAACAATTTTACATGCCTTTAAATTTTTATCTGAAATACATGTAAACACACACAAGTTAAGCTTTTCGCATTACTGTTTTGATATTTAAATTACTGATATTTAAAAAAACAGAATGAGATGACAATTAGTTGAATATAGTGAACTGTGTTACCTGGCATCCAACCAGCCATGCACCACACTGAGCCACAAGTCTTTTTCCGAGAGTTGGTTCTCCATACAAAAGAGGGAGGTTACTGTGCCGTAGGGTCTTGAGAATCCAGTGGTACCTTAACATCACCAGCATGTAACCATGCAATAATTGCTGCACCTAAGTTAACTCCAAGTACTAATTTGGGTTCAACAAGCAGGTCCTAAAAGAAAAACTGTTATTATCTAAACAGTGTTAATTTGGCTTCGCAACAATGACTTCTTTGACAAAATCTCCTCTGTGTTGTGTTAAATCAAACCTAATAGTATGTGTTTCACCCTTAAATTTTAAAGTTCACCTCACTTTCACACCAATCAGTGACAGTTTTAAATTTGTTGGCTCTCTTTTATATCACATCGTTCTAATGTCTTATTTTCAAATTACACTGCCTATGAAGTACCTATACTGTGAAGTATCTTCATCCTTTTAATTAATGTTCAAATTTTGAGGTCTTTTGACTAACAGTCCAAATATGGAAACATGGAAACATGTCATCAGTGTTCATGTGAGGAAAGGTGAGCGCAGAACTATGGGTTATTGTACAATCTACTTTTAGCTTTTTTATTTATGAAACATCCAAATGTATGATGTTTTAGAGGCTTCTGTCACATTTGTCATCAAATTAATAAATTTATACAAACAGGGTGAGTTGCGCTGAATTTTTAAAGTATTAAAGGGTACTTTTGTTTAAACTTTAATAGTTTGCATTGATTCTAAAAGCACCAAAACACAACAATACATTTATGATCTTTTAATTGTCTCATTAGCTATCAAACGAAAAGCTCTTTTTATAATAACATACATTTATTTTTATTTTCCATGAAATTTTCTACCTGAAAAGGTCCTATAGCTACTGGCGTGGAAATGGTGGTGCACAATTCCTCACCAGGGTAACCAGGGGTTGGCCAGCTCTTGATCCATATGTTAGTAACTGTTGAGGGGTCTACCTTTACTATCATTATGATGAGAGGTGAACCAGAAACGTAACTGAAAACCATTTCTCATTACAAATACACATTTCCATGAACATCAATCACCAACAAACTGTCACTTCTTAAAATCAGGATATTTTGCAGTGGCTGCAATTAAATTACAAGTTACAACACCAGTCATTTGTTTTAAACAACACTATTTGCTTTTTTTGTGTGTAGGAAAACTTCATTACAGTAATTTGTCTTGCAACGTTTGACTTTACATACACTATAACTCTTTCTTTGGATCAGAACTGATGAAATATTAAGAATTAAAAGGGTAAATTTTTTTGTTTACAAATTTTCCATCCGTGATGCTTATTACTTGACAGGGGTTCAAAAAGACCAAATTTCCTACTAAGAACGGATCTCCATTTGTTCTCACCTTCTTCTACCCTCAGCTCACGGTCCAGTTTCTTTATGAAATAATGGAGCTCTTCTGGCCTAAAATGGCAAAACAGGCCTCCATCTTGAAATGACGCGTTCAAAGCCTTCTGTAATGCAAAGCTGCTACTTAGGTCTGTCTGCCGGAAATGGGCATCTCTGAAATATATTTAAAACTAAGTCCTGATGTAAGTGACATGTTACCGCGGAGAGACAGATAAAATTAAAATCAGTCCTTTGAAGTCAAGTCTTACCTATATATTTGAAAGAGACAACAAAAGATGCAGTCTTTAGCTTCACTATTTCATTTTTTTCCGTTTTTGTTTATTCAAGTGCAAATACAAGGCGACATATAAGTAAATACTATTATCTAACCACTTAAATAATTTTTACAGAGAGAGAGAGAGAGAGAGAGAGAGAGAGAGAGGCAGGCTGTGTGAGCTCTAAGATATTAATCTGTATAATACCAATTTTTTAAACAGTAATCAAAACACAAGAGTGAATCTATATTTATCATGAAATTTTTAATCCATATCAAAGGACAAGTTAATAAAAATCTTAACCAACCTTAACCAACAAATCATTGTTAAACATGCATGATTCATTGAATTAGCAAAAGCGCCATGTATGCCCTTCATCGCTCACTAGTAATTGGTTACATTGGTTCTTGGTTTCTTTTTTCCTCTGTTGACGTTTTTTGTCAATTAAATATTCAGTGCAACAGAGTATGCTACATACTGGTACATCATCTTGCTAGATGTTATTTAAGTTCATATAAGAATTTACTCATTTTCACAAAAAGGAGAAGAAACAATCTGAGCACCTAATGGCCCTGGGACTTCAAAATTGCTATCAACAATATGGGGAATGCGTGAGTGTGTCTGGGAGTGGGATTTTTAAGATGGGCGTTTTACCAAGTTTCAAAATAACAAGTCCTGACCTTGCTGGCCATGTTTTTCACAGATCGCTATTCATTTCATAATTTATGTTGGCGGACACCCAAGGAATACATATGCCAAATAATCATGATATTTGTCTTGTAGTTAGATTTTTTCTGGTTTCCTTTACTGACATTGAAGCCTTTAAATACTCTACCCCTCTTGTGTATTATATGATAAGCATCACTGGGCAATCATTGGTTAGCTTGTTAAAGTGCTTTACATAGCATTTCATGGGAATACAGATCAAAACACATTTCATTTGCAGGTCCATGTGACCCCAAATTTTCAAGATGGAAAGGTCCACATTTCAAGTCCAAATTAACAAGTTAAAAAGTAACTCTAGTTGAAACATGCAAATGATCCCTAAAAATGTCATTTCAAATGAAGAAAAACAATGAGATTTCAAAATGAATTTTCTATTTCCTAAACTAGGTAAAGAATTGACCATACAATATTCTTATCAATGAAACAAGAAATTTTGAAATAGCCTTGGTAAGTGTCTTATATACCAGAAATTGCTGAATTACTTTATTACCTTTATAAACATTGGTACTGACTTTATCATACATTTAAACTAATATTTCATTATTTAGCACAACAATAATGGACAATGACAGTTTACTTGCAGGTAATAAAATTCTAATGTCATCTGGTACTATTGCAAATATTAAATATGTCGTAAGTTCTATAATATAACAACAAAACATAGAAGTAAATTTTGTTAGCGATTTTGACTAGATGTGGGACATTTTGTCTTTTGAAATCTCGTCCGTTTTGACGCTTCTGACTGACAGCAAGGCATGGGTTAGCATTATTACTTTGTATGTTTATGCACTACATATTTAACTGAGGTCATATTCAATCATACTATGCATTCAAATATACTTTGTAATGCATGTTGTACTTAATGATTTGCCCCAAAAGGAAGATTTATGTTTCAACACATGCTTGTTTCTAAATTAAGGGAAACAGACAATCCCCCACCCTCTACATTCTTGTATAGGTGGATGAACACCCCCCCCCCCCCCTCATGCATTTTACAAGGTGGGTATTTACAATGTGGAAAAAATCCCCCTTCCTTATTCCTAATATTGTCAGAAAAACTTAAGATTTTTAAACATTTTATTAAAATTTGATAGCAGCAAAGTTTATACAATATTCTGCAATTATAGCAATAAGTATACGTGATTTCCCATATTTTAAAATAATTAAAGTTAAAAATAAAGAAAAAAACACATCTTTTTAAATACCAATTTTATGTTCAACATGCATGAAATGCATTCAACTGAAATAAAAAAATTCAAGAGTGTACCTATAACACCTTGTTTCTTCAAAACTTAAGACGAATGAGATAAGCATAAAAGGTAAATGATAACATTTTAGTTCACATATAAATAAACATTTTCACGTTAACATACATATTGCAATGTAACAATTCTCAAATTGAACACTGATACAGATTAATTTTCGGTAAAACTGAAATGAATGCCAGGCTTACCCTACAGCTCCATCTGATTCCTTGATTATTTCCACTAAGTATCCAGTCTCACGTACACCACTTACACGCTCTGCAACTAAATGGTACTTAATCTCATTTCAAAGTTTGTTCTGCCAACCTATTTCTTTCCTTTCTTAACGTAAAACACGTTTACCTCAAATTTAATAAGTTCCATGTTCAATTACCAGCAAGGCATATAAGTCAAGACTGAGAATGATTTCATATGATACTATAACTAAGAATTACTATTCTGTGAATGACAGTGTTTCCATGAACTTTTATTTAACACTTAAACATGAACCAAGACAGCTGATTGGTAAATAATTCTGTATAAATCACTGGCTAATTTAATAATCAATGACACCCAATCAATAGGTGTTAAGTTTTTATGAGTGGTTCCTCTAATTCTGTCTAATAAAACCTAGCAATTAACTTGTACTGAGATCCTTTAACCTGTGATATTTAACACCTAGAAGTCACAGGACATCCCTGAAAATGCATTTTCCCTGCTGGTGTGATAATTAACATCTTTTAAGAACAATAAACATTACATGTATATTGTCAAAAGGATGACAGCGTGTGCTCATATCCAGGTGCAAACTTAAGGGTAATTTATATGATCTTATTAAGCCATTGGAGACAAAGTAAAACATTTCTTTATTCAATAATCTAAAAAATTTCAAAATAGCATTCTTAGTTTCTATATTTAAAGATAATTTGCAGGTCCATGTTACCCCAAAACTTAAAAAAATTAACATTTCAATAAAATATGGAACTATTATACAAATATCAGTATCTTTATTCGTCCAAGGTGTTATGTAAAAATAACAATCTCTTCCAATCTGTCTTGATCCATACTAACACAAAACCATTAAGACAACAGATACGACTTTTATTATGAACCAGGTTACATGATAGTAACTTTATTCATCTATTAAATTCAATATATATATATAATAAATACATAATGAAAAGCCATTAATATATATACTACTCAAAATTTGATAAGGATCACTTATAAGAATGTGTTACACATTGTAAAATAACGTGTTGCATTTTTTTGTGAATAGTATATTTATCTAACTGTACTTTTTAAAACGAGAGGTAAGCCTATCACGTCCTTTTTCTGTTCTGTATATACTTAGTTCTTTTCCAGGTAACCATGGAAATGGAGAAAAGTAAATATTTAGAAGTAATGGATAAAAGAAATACACAATTGGGTTGCCAGGGATAAAAGGGTGAAATACTTTTGTCTTTTATTGTTTTTTATTATTTCTATTGCGTGATTAATGACTTTTACTGGAATTTCTCATTATTTAATATACTGTATCGCCCTTGTTTCACAAACATTACTAAAATGTACTTGCCAGTATGACGCATAAGTATGTACACCAATACCAGCATAGGAACCGACATGTTTTTTTTTATGAATTCCTATTTCCAATGAAACAATTTTGTTTTATCAACATTGCTCGTTGTTATATTATTGTTTTTGCACTGATTTATATCTAAAACATATGCTTATTGCTTAGTAATATCAGAGTTAAACGAGCAAAAAATACGCTAAAAATTAGCAATGATATACAGCAAATGTTATGTTATCGACCAATGCTCTAAATGATAAAAATAATTGATAATATAATGAAGAGCACATATCCTGAAGGAATACAGACAGTACGAGAGTGTTTGTACTTTGTGGTAAATCATTTCCACCAGTAAAGACTAATATTTATGCAATCAGTTTATCTGCTGTACTCTCACCTTGACATCAGGTAATGTTTTGTCAAATATCATTATTTATTTCAATTCGCAGTTATAACTGAACTCTATATTTAAGGGTAGGCCTTTTTAAATATCATTGTTAGGACTAAAGTTCAAATTGAAAACAGAAACCTCAGAAATCAATTTTTCAAAACTGATTAAGTATAAGCAAATAACATTTATGAAATAATATATGTGCTTCTTAACACCACAGCTCAGACAGGATATACGATTTTAACAAATCACATTTATATCAGCATTAAAATGGCACTGACAACTTACCACGACTGGCGTTATTATCAATAGAATCAGAACCTTGCGTAAGAGCTTTACGACAGTCATGTGAAGCGAGAGTAAATTTAAGATTTATCGCCTTCGTATTGCATTAGGCTGTTTGTTAACGTGGGAAGTGATAAGCTATTTTTAGTTTATAAACTTGATAAGAAAATAAGATACTGATTAGTTCAAGCAAAGTACATAAAAGGGCAATTTACGATCACTACACCTAGAACATAAGGCTCTTTTGTTGCATTATTTTTTTTCATTTAACCTTTTTTTCGCAGCAGTACATTAATGAGGTAAGTGCACCTTCCATCTGAACTGTTTAGACCTTAGTGGTGATCTGTCATTTTCCTGAAAGGTAAATAGATGTGAAGACATTTAGGTAAGTACACCTTCCATCTGAACTGTTTAGACCTTAGTGGTGATCTGTCATTTTCCTGAAAGGTAAATAGATGTGATGACATTTAGGTAAGTACACCTTCCATCTGAACTGTTTAGACCTTAGTGGTGATCTGTCGTTTTCCTGAAAGGTAAATAGATTTGATGACATTTAGGCACATTTTTCGCATTAGTAACTAAAACAATCCTCATTAATTTTCCTATATAACCACAGGAGAAGTTGTTATTTGAAGAAATTCCAGCTGATTTTACTAAAGTAAGGGGTTTACTTTCGAAATTGTCCTTTTACACGTTCTGGGTTCACTGCAGTTTTGTCCTATGTATTTGATAACGTGATTCCTGTTGTTTCAGGAAGTCAAGACCACATTAACAACGAAAAATATTATAAAAGTACAATGTCTGGTATAATTTTCCTTTTGTAACAGGTGATTTTCACCCTTGAAATGCCTTTTTAAATGTTATATTACACACTTGAAACAATTTATGAAGCCTCTCTTTATGCCAGTACAAAATGATCATTAGAATTCAAAATAAAATAAACATGTAAAATTAAAACGTTTAAAATGTCATAAATGTTATCATAGTGTGTTTGTTTTTGGGTTAAACGCCGATTTCAACATATAGGTTATATCTCGGCATTCAGTCCAACTTACCGGTTTTCCTGGATAACTAACCAGTAATTGCCAATTTCTCCGCAAGTGAATGACTACTGTTCCCACATGATCTACCCTGATCAGCGATGAGAGACAAATGAACATTAGACACAATGAAATTTTGCCCTGCCCAAGGGTCGAACCAGCGACCGATGGATTACTAATCCAGTGCTCTACCTATTAAGCTAAGTGGGCGGGCTGTTATCATTGTTTCTGAACTACAATGTGTTATCGTGTCGTCTGACTATAGTCAAGAGACACATAGGAGATATTTGCGGTGTTCTCGTCGGTGGCGGCGATCAATTTTGCTTGTCCAGGGCATAACTCTAAAAATTCTGGAGATATCAACTTGAAACTTTATAGGTGAATAGATCTCACTGTGGAGAGGTGCAGTGCTAAAGAACCATTTTTAGAGAAGAAAAAGAACTCTTTTTCGCATAATTTTTGACTTATTGCTCTTTGTAATTTTTCATGCTTAATTCTTGTCCGGGGCATAACTTGAAATGTATTGAAGATAATATCTTGAGACTTCATAGGTGAATAGATCAGAATTAGAATATAAAGCAAACATACTATCTGTTAAGCATTTAAACTGAAATAAGGCAATATCTTACAATTCGTTGCAAAAAAGATAAATCTTTGACGCTTTTATTTCTTTAATACCTTCAGATTGTCTCCTAGTCCTTTTATTCTAGACATTTAATATGCAGTTTTGCCAAGCTTGACGCATTGAAACATACACAGTATAATGAATGAAGTTTATGTTTAAGTCTTTCGGCCACACACACACACACACACACACACACGCACACACACACACTCGCGCGCACACCAGACATACGATAAGTATCTCAGAAAATTCATTATGTTCTTGACACGTGTACAGTGCTTTTTGCATTTGCTTTCTTCATAAGTTATACCAAAAAGAAGTTAAGACTTATAAGTTAAAAAAAATGAATATCTTAAAAACAGTTCAGGAAGAGGAGTTTATTATCTAGTTTCATTTTTTTGCAATAGGCAAAGCACGCGTTGACCATTAAATATAAGAAAACCACAGATACTAAAACGTCATTAACATATTAAATTGTAATAAAAAAAATCGAGATTTTTACATCTAGCTAAAACTTGTATCGATTCACCTTCGCATTTCAACACTCATTTACTTTCCATCTAGAGCACACAACTGCAAATTGATAAAATGGCCCGTACATATTCTAAGGTGAAGTAACATAAGTAACAGACTAGGAAACAAAATAAACTGAAAATGTCAGACAAACTCAAGTAACCTCTACGTAACTCAATCGGCAGCGATATACAAGTATATATTTGCTATATTTTCCTCCTGAAAGAGTTTTCAACGTAACATAAGTAACATTTTGTAGCATTAAAAAAAAACAGTCACATGTCCAGAGCTACACGTAATGCCTGCAACGACCATGTAACTTTTATGTAACCTCTACGTAACTCAATCTACAGCGATATACAAGTATATATTTGCGTTATTTATTCGCCTGAACGAGTTTTCAACGTAACATAACTAACATTTTGTAACATTAAGAAATAAAAGCAATCACATGTTCAGAGTTATACGTAATGCCTGTGACAGCAATGTTACACTAAATTAAATGTAATCTCTACGTACTTCAATTGACAGCGATATACATATATATATATTGTTACGGTTCAGAGGGTAGGGGCCTTCTGCTTTCTGATAGTTAATGACCACAACCACAGTGAGTTAAATTGAACTTAGTTTATTTCAGTGCTGAAGTATCAGCGAAAAAAAATAAACAAAGTGTAATATAACGCGTACATACTCACATTTTTGAACAATGAATCTTTTTTATAAGCATATGGGAAATTACTGTTCTGTTAATAATTCTTGTTTTAATTTCATAAGCAGTTTCAAAGTCTCCGTGTTACATTGTATCTTTTGAATAATAAGTACTGTGGCAAATGATACAAAGGTGTACATACAGCTAAAATAGATTCTCTAAATCTTTAAAGTGTTAACAAAACTTCAAAAAATGTTATAAAGTCTTTATATTTAGAGTTGAATTTTACAACGCTAAAATACCTTCTATTTAAAAATGTCAATATCAGGCTTACACTCTGATAAGCTATGCTGTTATGAAAATTTAAGAAAAAAATCTGCATAGACACAGTTCCAGACAAAACCCAAAGCAAGACTACCTCAATGACCAAAAATGCAGTGCTTATATACTCAAGAGTGGTAGAAACAGCCTAAAACTGGTAAATTTACCTAAAATTGGTAAAACCTACCAAGAACTGGTAGAATGGTCTCTACCTAAAAATGGTAGATGACCAATATTTGGTAGATAAAAATATTAACTTTTAACATTCAATATGGCCTCTTAGATTCTTAAAAAATTATGACTGCACAACTTAAACAACAATTATGAGCTAAAATACAGTAACAATCTCTTTCTCTACTATATTAAATGTAAGGTAAAGAGTTTAAACTTACAAGATATTGATGAGTCACCGATCTATTCAGCCGTATCTATCCCACAATGCACTGGGTAAAATGGCGTACACCAGTAAAAATGTTAAAGTGATTCATAAACTTCTACATTTTACACTACTTAACAATGGAATAAAATAGTTATATTTGGCTAAAATGAAGATTAAATGAGGAGCTATATGGCTGCTTCATAAAAATAACAGACAGTTAGGATTATCAATGAAATACAAGGAAACAATCGGAAAACTAGAAGATCATGGAATGTGGCCAACACCCGTCTTTAACTAGAAAAATTCACAAGATACTTAACCTGAGGAAAAAAAGGATAAATGGCAACCACTGTTTGTTTTATATGTAGGCTGGCTGATCAATTTACTCAGGTCAGAATGCATATTTTATGTATGGTGAGTTGCCATATTCTTCACAAGTTACACAGATCTTGACATTTATACAGTTGAAAGATAAAGTTTCACATTCAGGTAAAGTCTTATCAATGTAAGCTTTCCTGTTAAAATTCTGAGATATTAAAAGGCACATTTTTCACCTTGACAACAAATCTCACAACAAATCTCAATAATTAAGAATTAAAATAGGCATAAATACTCCATTGGATTATATGAAAACCCGGGGTGTTACAATATTTGCTATATTTTCCTCCTGAAAGAGTTTTCAACGTAACATAAGTAACATTTTGTAACATTAAGAAATTCAAATCAAAAGACTGCTTGTTACAAAGAAACAGTTACATGTTCAGAGCTACACGTAATGCCTGCAACAACTATGTAACATTCATGTAACCTCTACGTAGCTCAATGTTTAGCATAATACTAGTTTATAATTATATGCTATATTTTTGCCCCTAGGAAACCAGAAAATTTATATGTTCAGAGTTATATTTAAATTCTGTAACAACTAAATAACACTAAATCAAAAGTAACCTTTATGTTACTCAATTTTTCGCGAATTACAGGTACATTTTTTCGTTATATATTCCCCGGAAGTAGTTTTTAACGTAAAGTAAGTAACATTTTGTTACATAAGGAAATAAAAACAGTTTCATGATCAGAGTTATATGTAATGCCTGTAACAATTATGTGACAATAATGTAATCTCTATGTTATCCCATCATCTTGGTTAAATATATGTATTTATTTTCAGTCCGTGAAGGCTGACTTTGCCTTCTGTTTAGATACTGTTCCACGCTAGAACCTTTTCATGGTGTTGTAATAATATATACATATTACTTTGTTACACAAAGCTGGTCCTGTCAAAATCGCCCCTGACTTGGGGTAATTGGCTTCATAGTTGTTCATGTGTTTGAACTTGTCGATATGTGTCATCTTCACAAAAGGGAGATATTAATATATTGTTTCAGTATATGATTACTACTTCAATAAAAAAATCCTCGTCATTTAGTTAGCGTTAGTATACGGTTTGATAAATTTGACATATTTGTCAAGAAACAACAACAACAAAAACCAATATCCATCATCAAAACGTGGAATATTCATCATGTCACCCAAAGTCCTGTAAAGGCGGCATCTTGTACAGCTATGCTAAAGGTATCGCCGTATAATTTCAGCAAATGATATATTTCAATCATCGTTTAACTGCCTCAAGACTTTCTTCGTGGATAGAAACTATCCTAAAGACATCATAGAAAAATCGTTTGATGCTATCAAACACACCACACAGGAGGAGCCATTGGAAGTTCGGAAAGTGGAGACTGATAAAAACATCATCCCATTTGCCAACATTAGCGAGGTGATGAAGAAATACTGGGATTTGCTTATCCTTTTTCCTACCGACTCTGATTTAGAACACCATTGCTCAAAGCGATACGTTTATCAGTTAATCTGGTCCTAACTGTAATGCCTATTGTATTACATAAAATGTTTTTAAAAAGTCGCAAGAGATGCAACCAGCAATACATCGGTCAAAATAAACAACAGGTTTTTAAACGTTTGAAAAGGCTTAGATTTTCAATAACGTCAAATCACCTAAAATGCTACTAAAGTTGCTATTCATTTCAACAGGGACAATCATAGCAAAGACGATTTTCCATTTATGCCGGTAGAAGTTGTTGAAGACGACATGGAGCGGTTGTTGAAAGAGACATATCGGATACACGAATTAGAAACGTTAACCCCCAAATGGACTTAAGGCCAGTATGTTATACACCTTATAATCAGACATCTATTCTCATGTTATTTCAAAAGGGTCAGTGAGTTGACCTTTCTGTGAATGTTTCGATTAAGGTTGACCTACGACTGGTTCTTTTGTGTTTTATTGTGTGTGTGTGTTTTTTTGGTAGCTCCTGTTTGTTGATCTTTTGTTAACCAGGTTTTCAATTTTGAAAATCCTGGTTATTAGATTGGGGTATGGCGGGCGGATGGGCGGGCGTCAAACGAAGGATGGGCGGGCGTCAAACGAAATTGTGTCCGCTCTGTAACTCTTCAACCCTTTGAAGAATTTTGATGAAACTTCAGACAAATGTTTACCACATCAAGATGACGTGCAGAACGCATGTTCCGCATGGCTGGCTCCAAGGTCAAGGTCACAGTGACATTAACATTGAAAATCCTGTCCGCTCTGTAACTCTTCAACCCTTTGAAGAATTTTGATGAAACTTCAGACAAATGTTTACCACATCAAGATGACGTGCAGAACGCATGTTCCGCATGGCTGGCTCCAAGGTCAAGGTCACAGTGACATTAACATTGAAAATCCTGTCCGCTCTGTAACTCTTCAACCCTTTGAAGAATTTTGATGAAACTTCAGACAAATGTTTACCACATCAAGATGACGTGCAGAACGCATGTTCCGCATGGCTGGCTCCAAGGTCAAGGTCACAGTGACATTAACATTGAAAATCCTGTCCGCTCTGTAACTCTTCAACCCTTTGAAGAATTTTGATGAAACTTCAGACAAATGTTTACCACATCAAGATGACGTGCAGAACGCATGTTCCGCATGGCTGGCTCCAAGGTCAAGGTCACAGTGACATTAACATTGAAAATCCTGTCCGCTCTGTAACTCTTCAACCCTTTGAAGAATTTTGATGATGAAACTTCAGACAAATGTTATGTTTACCACATCAGATGACGTGCAGAACGCATGTTTCCGCATGCTGGCTCCAAGGTCAAGGTCACAGGACATTAACATTGAAAATCCTGTCCGCTCTGTAACTCTTCAACCCTTGAAGAATTTTGATGGCTCCAAGGTCAAGTCACAGTGACATTAACATTGAATAATCCTGTCCGCTCTGTAACTCTTCAACCCTTTGAAGAATTTTGATGAAACTTCAGACAAATGTTGTACCACATCAGATGACGTGCAGAAATTGTTGTCTCATTATTAAGTATACTCCTTGCAGACAGTATTGTTAGCCGAAATTTACATCCTACTCATTATCATGTATTCTCATGAATATTATCTTTTCCTTCATGTCATGTTATAATCTTTTGAATATTCATAGCAATCTTCATTCCAAAATTCATACTATAGTATAGAATCAGAACAACATTTTTGAAAACCTGGTTTCGTGGCATTGCCATGTTTCTTGTTTCGATTTCATTGAAGGTTGGCGTAAACGTTAACGTGGTCTTGATAGTGTTGTATTGATGTAGGAATTAGTAACTGTATTGTGATGTTAGCCTGATATATTATATAGATAGTAAAAACCTTCTCTTTTACAATTTGTTACCATTGTAGTGTTCGCCATTGTGTATGTATATGTTTGCCACATGGGCTTATTAGCCTAATGGATAAGAAATAAATATATATCATCTAGCGATGTCTTTCGATAACTTTTACGTTTGTTTCTCATTCATGTTTTTTTTATTACTGTGTATATATAAGAAACTTAGCATCATTTATGATCCGTAATTAATAAAAAAAATCATTAATTCATTAACACAATTTATCATGTACATAATACTATTATTCATCTATGTTATAAAACGCATGCTACTGCTATTTAGCGCTATTTCTGAGGTGTTAACGGCAAGATATCGTTACGTGGTTTTTAGAGTCATAGTAATTCATTTCCGTTCACGTTATGCAAATTTATGAAGAACACGCATGTCGAAAGTATATACCCTGTGTTTCTTTTCCGTTTGTTTGGACAGTAAACGTTTTGCAAGTTCATCAGCAACTAAGTTCGCCGCTTTATACTCAGTTACTTTATTTGGTCACTTTGATAATTGTGTTATGTTACTGTTCAAGTTCTGTTTCTTTTCTGCCCTATACTATGTTTTGTAGACATCTAAGTTTAATAAACTCACCATCTCCCGTTATACCATTATGTGAAAATAAATTTAAATTGTGGACTTAATGATACTACTCAATATTATCTGTAATATTTTTTTTATTACAAAACTTGTTAAGCTACAATCCAGAAATTGAAAAGGGCTTTATCCAAGCTGAAGAATGTACTTGACCGTCTTTCGATCCGTGAAAATCATAATTGCGTACAACCAAACCCATTTCACGTTTGTATATCAAACAAGCTCATAATATCCGCATGGATACTTCGGGTCATTTAATTATACTTTCAAACCAAATTGAAACATGTCAGAGAAAAGTGCATCTAGAAATGATAAATAAAGAAGAAAACTGTAGCCAGGTCGAAGGCGTATGTGTATTTAATTAGAAACCTACTCTGACCTAATCTTCCGGGATATGTAAAAAACACTTTGATCAGTAAGACTTATTTATTTAGTAAATATTATCTCAGAGATTTTACATAATGATAATATTAGATTGCACACGCTTTATATTTGATATCTTTGCAGATACTCGATTTAATCACTAGTACATTTCTTCTATTATTGTTCCTTAATGGGGTATAAGAGAAGTGTTTCATCTTAATTTTGTATTGACCATTGCTTTTAGCTTAGAATTCAAAGGAAACCGTGGCTTGAAATGGAAGTTTTTCTTTTCGTTCATTTCATTCTTTCAACCGTTTTTTTCTTGTGCGATCGTTGAGGTTACGTCCTATCACTGTGTATCGGAAGTAAGTTTATTCATTTTTGTATAGTATGAGTGCACACCATTTTACAATATCAAGGCAGTGCTGATGAAATAATTTTTTGCCACCTAGATCAAGGATGTAGCTACAGAACGAAAACTACAAATCTATGAACATAGCTTGCCTATCTTTCATTACTAGGCAATGGTTATGACTGCAAATACAACCTAAGCGCCTTAGCGGTCGATATGTGAACAGCATAAAAATTAGAGATTGTTTTCATTGAGAACATTTCACTTCGATACTCAAATACAGGACTTTCGTAGATAAACATAGTGGGAAAATTGTAGTAATCTCTGGCAACCTGATAATAGAACCGTATTTGAATATGATTCTACAAGTCAACATTTTTCACCCGTAAGCCTTCAGGGGTCCTTTTGTCGTTTCCGCACGTGCCAAGGTCTCGGCTTGCGCAAAGAAGCTTTTGTTTGTCTTTGTTTTATGTAAAGAATTTGGTTAAATTCTTGTACATTCCTAAAACCGAGCAAATAATATTTAAGTCGACTTGTTAGACTAAACAAGTTCTTTCAATATTCACTTGTTAATACATGGAACAATTGCGAATGTATTTGCGCTTCTTTGTCATATTTGTTTCTGACCATGTATCTTAAAAAACTTGCATGTAATTTTTCTTGACCGAAGGAGCACGAGTTGTAGCTCTTTAAACAGGTCAGGGTGTTTCATGATTGTTTCTGTACACCCTGTTCAATACCATTTTCTACATAATCATATTTAGTTTGGTGGTGTAACAAAACAAACAAGCACGTCTTCCATAAATACATATATTTCAAAAGAATAAGATCATTTACAGTAAAAAACAGTTGTAACTCTTGCAGGCTAAAAATATATCAAAGAACATACATATGGACAATGGAATGAAAAGTAAGTGTATTTGAACGCACATCACTGAATAACAGTGAACTATAAATCAGTAACTTTTATCTTTGAAAAAATATTACTGAAACAGATTTCGAACATATCCAGTGATTTAAAAATAATAGTTAGGAATGATTTCGGTATAAATACAAGGGCGATCAGTGATCACATGTGTCGCCTGATGATAGCCAATTAAACAGTAGTATTGAGAGGTGATTGGACAGTTTTTAGGCTAAAACGCATTTTTTTTATTCAAGAGCCATAACTCAGCCAAAAATTATTCAACCGAAAAACCTGTAAGACATACACAAGTAATTGATGTATCGATCAATCCTGTAACATTTCATTTAAATTTCTTTAGTAGTATAAGAGAAGTAGTCCGGACAAACTTTAAAAATCAAAAATCATAAAAGGGCCATAACTTTGACAAAAAACATTGAAATGGAAAATGCTGATGGTATGCAAAACTAGACTTGATACTGATCATTCCTGTAAAGTTTGGATGAAATCGCACCAGTAGTTTCTGAGGAGTAGTCCGGACAAGTTTTATGACGGACGGACAGACAGAGGACGGAGAAGTGATCCCTATATGTTGCGGCTTCTTTGTAGCAGGCGACACAAAAAATCCCTTCCCCTAGTAAGACACTTTTCTTGGTAAAATAAGAACTATATAACCAGAAATCTTGAAGCAGGCGCCGGAAGGAGTACGACAGCCCTACAAATGCATAGTATAGTCAAGCTAAAATCATTAAAAGTCCTGAAATTATTATACAGGCATTATACCATTTTCCTTTAGTCATAATGAAATTCCAGTCTTGAATGGGCTTCAGCAAAAGTTATGTTTGGATGATTTCTCTCTTTTTGTTAAAAATGAGGTCAAAACATTAGATGTACTTACAGTTACAGGTAGTGAATGTCAGTGGAAGTATGTTTCTAGTTATATTATTAGGAGAAACCTGTAATTTGTAAAAACCATTGCTTGTTTCCTGCTCTGGTATATCTTTTTTGTGTTTAGTTTTCATCATCTGAACTGCGTTTAGAAGTAAGTTAATTAGGTTAAATACTTTCATTCCATAGTTAATTTGTTATTTTGACAAATTCGTCGTAGTTTATGTATTCTGATGATGGCCAGTATATTTTGATTTTTTTTTATTGTAAGTTTATTTTTAACGGAGTGTACTGTGGTGTTGAAATAGATATACTTATAATATTCCGTATATCTAGTGCAATAAAGTTACAAGTATATAACTGTCTTTAACACACATTTTAACATAAACAGCAATGGTAACTGTATGTATATATATAAAAATCAGTCAAGTGAAAAATTTGTGTCCGTATGCATAACTACACTAGGAACTGAATACTGCTTTGAGGTTTCATGAAATTCTGTTTACGAAAATAGAAAATGCAAAGTCAAAAGCTAAAAATCGCAATCTAATTAGTCAAATAACTTCTGCAAAAATCAGTTGAGCAGAAAAATCGTGACAGATGCACAATAACATAAGGTACCTAACACTGCTCTGAAGATTCATTAAATTATGATGGTGAATTTTTGCAAATCTAGTAAGTCCCGTAACTTGCAATGTGGGAGTAATAGCAAAGACTAAAGATAAAAATCAAAATCAAATAAGCTCAATAATCACTGCAAAAATCTGTCAACAGAAAATCATGACAATATGCACAAAGACTTTGTATAGTTTTAACAAAATCTATTGATTCATAAACTTTGTGACAGCTTTCATGTGCTAAATCAAAATGTTTCCTTCCCACTACGTGACAGGTGACATCAGGCTGTATTCAAAGCGTCTTTGAAGGTAAATTCTACTTCTTGCAAGATCGTAGCATCTCCCTCAGTGATCTTGAAGATCTTAACCTTCTTGCACTTCTTCTTACTTGTCTTGTTTGTTCGTTTTGAACATCTGCCACATTTGGTGCTTCAGGGACTCTCAAGTCTGCATTGTCAGGATTTCGTTCAAGTGAGATGACAACATCCTCTTCAGTTCTACTATCATTTGTATCTATTGTCTCCTCTTGGTCCATAGTGAGTGCTAAAATGTACACACATACAGTGCTCTACCTATCAATGAGCTTAATTTCAAGATTTAGTTGTTGCAAGATCACATCAAGCAATTATTATTTCCTAGCTCAGAAAAAAACCCAATACCAACTGAGATTACTCATAACAACATTATATGGCACTAATCAGATTAATTGCCACGACACAAATGTATTATAATATATATAAATGCATAATAATAAAATATGACACAAATAAATGCACTATAATATAATAACCTATTTGCGCTTATTTTATAACTAAACATGATCTTTTATTACAGATGCAAATATTTAGTGTGCAGTTAATACTTGAATTTCTTTATTTTTCGTTTAATTACAAGCAGCATTAAAGGTTTCATTGAAATTGTTTCCATAATGCACTAACCTTGTGTCAGTTTCCCTAAAAGGGTGTCAGATATCACCGTCCTTGGAATAACGGTTACTCTCACCGAGGCAACCTTGAATCTGAATACCTTTGACGGCTTCCCACCTACCCTTGACAAATGTAGAAAGAATTCATCCTCTTTCTCCATATTCTCTGCCAGGAACTATTTGCGTATCCTGACATCTTCCCTTATTTCAATGTTAGTTTGGAGCTGCAACATAAATCACAAAATAAGCAAAAGATGTAATTTAAAGAGCTTATGTGATAATTATTTCTAGAATTTTGTTTATTTCAACAAGTAGCATTATATGTTGGTGGAAGCTTCAGATGATCTTTTGGTACTGTTTTGAGATAAAACCTGAACTAGGCTGTACATTCCATTGTACACACAAAAAATTAACTCACTTTAATTTCACTTGTTAATTAATCAGAACATGCAGATTATTTCACATACATGTATCATCTTGCTTTGCTTTGCGGTTGATAAAGCTCCTTTTCACATGATATAGTGCAACATCTACATCAACAACAATTCAACATAGCAGGAACAAAGTACAACAAACTTTCCCTTTAAAATATAAATATAGCACGCATCCTAAGAAGCTTGAACAGCAGCAATACTGAGGGAAAACCAAACTTGATAGTTTATGAAACTTGAAAAGCCCAAGCTTGGGTGAGGCTTAGAAGATAATTTTGTACATGGTTTAGGCAGTATTGTTTGCAACTAATCTTAAAATCATAGTTATTGGTAATTTTATTCAGCTAAGGCATTACCTCATTCTTTGACAAATCCAGCAGTACCTGAATTATCTTCTCCACCAATGTTCTTTGTCTGTCCCTCATGTATGGTAGTATTATTTCTTCAATGTAATTCTGAAGATCTTCTCTAAGATCAAGGCACCCAGCCACCTCCAGCACCTTCAATCATTCAGTATATCAACTGTAAGCATGCAGCATGTTTCACCCATGAACTCACATAGCAACAGTTAGTATCGATATACATAAAACACGTTGTAGCAGTATAACCTGGACTTTTCTGCATTTTTGTTTGTTCATCTCCAATTACCGTATCTGTCATAAAAAAATCTAAAACATCAGTTAATGCCTGATTTTCACTGTTTGTTTTCCCAATGGATGAATGTCAAACTGTCCACCAATAGTTTTAGTTCTTTGTTCGGATTTTCGTACAGACATTTTTCTACTACCAAGAGAATTGCAGAAATGTGGTACCGTGTTTGCCACAGTCAGGGGCATGGAATAACCTTCCAAAATCCTGACATCTGCAAAAACCTCCTCCTGAAGATATCAGGTAACTTCATCTATTTTCTCACCAGAACTGGTAGAAATTTCTTTCAGGAGTAAAGACAAAGCTGCTGAAGCATCACGGGCCTTTTGCTCAAGGCGACGAGCTTACTCCTACCCCCTTTTCACCTGAGCGTACCATTTTTATCATTGCCAGTCTTGAGTAGTGTCTGAAAGTAAGATATTAAACAATGTGTAAAATTTTCTTATTACAGATCACAAGCAATATATGCCTTTGAAAGCCTCATATTCACTTATGGTTGATTCCATGGATTTGCTGTAACAATAATAAATAAAGTAGTGAAATAAAACCCCTATAAATTTCCTCTAAAGGAGAGTTGTAATTCCACAATTTTTTAATTAATCCTAAAAGATTATCCTCTGAGTTATATAAAAACTATTGATTGTTCAATTATTTTGTATGTTTTACAGGTAAAGTTCTTTGACAAATCCCTATCAATAGCACACTTCCTTAACATAGACTTTTTGGGTAACAACTCAACAAAAGCTGCTTCAAGTCTTCAATATGGATGAGTTATTTTAAGCATTTAACAATAAAAGATTACCACATATCTTTTTACCACTGTTAGTTATCATTATATTTACCTTAGTACAGCTGACAGACCAAAGTTGGCGGTGACCAAACAGCCGGTCAAAGGGACTTGAGCAGCTTCATTTGCTTTTTCTCGGACTGCTCCATTTCCTAAATCAACTGCCAGCTGTCCAACTCTTCTTCATTTGTTGGGTCGTCCAGCACAAACGGCATAGAATAGGAAGTTATCCATTGAATAAGCACAGGCATTGTATTTCAAACAAGAGGGCCATGATGGCCCTGAATCGCTCACCTGATAGACCATGAAACGATATTGTAGACATAATGAGGAGAGAATTGGTGAAAGAAGAGCATGTGTCCACACTTGCTGATTGGTGAAGTTTTAACTTTACATGAACTGTTTTAATAATTTCCAGTTTACCTCATTTCGTCTAGATGATAAATACATGGAAAATGTTAACATTTCAAAGTCATTAGACTTTCGATACATTTTTTTTTCTTTGTAAGTTAACATGAAACTATTGTATGAAGTACAAATTGAAATATGGATATCTGAAACAGGTGTAATGTTTTCATTTTGGCTGAAGGTAGTTTCCTTCAGAAATGTACAGTCTAGAAGTGACTTTTGTGTTAGGGTATATGCTATTTTGAGACAGTATTTAAGTTACATAATGGTATGCAGTTAACCTGTGTTGGTAAATTCTGTACCAGTACAGAATTTGAGAGCACGTTATGACACACAAGATAGGTGATCCACAGACCATGGACTGTACGTACTGAACTCAGCAGTTGGGAAGACCGAAGCAAACTTTGCAGACTAAGATCAGATGGCTATATAAACTATATATAAAATGAATTGACTATGGGGCGGGGTCAATTTGACCCCGGGGATCATGATTTGAGCAAACTTGGTTAAGGTCTACTAGGTCATGCTACATGCAAAATTTCTAAGCTCTAGGCTTTCTGGTTCTGGAGTAGAAGATTTTTTGAAGTTTTTCCTATATAAACTCTATATAAAATCAACTGACCCCCAGGCGGGGTCAATTTGACCCCGGGGATCATGATTTGAGCAAACTTGGTAGAAGTCTACTAGTTAATGCTACATGCAAAATATCTAAGCTCCAGGCCTGCAGTTCTGGAGAAGAAGATTTTTGAAGTTTTTCCTATATAAACTATATATAAAATGAATTGACTATGGGGCGGGGTCAATTTGACCCCGGGGATCATGATTTAAGCAAACTTGGTAAAGGTCTACTAGGTAATGCTACAAGCAAAATATCTAAGCTCCAGGCTTTGTGGTTCTGGAGAAGAAGATTTTTGAAGTTTTTCCTATATAAACTCTATATAAAATCAATTGACCCCCGGGCGGGGTCAACTTGACCCCGGGGATCATGATTTGAGCAAACTTGGTAGAAGTCTACTAGGTAATGCTACATGCAAAATATCTAAGCTCCAGGCTTTGTGGTTCTGGAGAAGAAGATTTTTGAAGTTTTTCCTATATAAACTCTATATAAAATCAATTGACCCCCGGGGCGGGGTCAATCTGACCCCGGGGATCATGATTTGAGCAAACTTGGTTAAGGTCTACTTGGTTATGCTACATGCAAAATATCTAAGCTCTAGCCTTTGTGGTTCTGGAGAAGAAGATTTTTGAAGTTTTTCCTATATAAACTCTATATAAAATTAACTGACCCCCGGGCGGGATCAACTTGACCCCGGGGATCATGATTTGAGCAAACTTGGTAGAAGTCTACTAGTTAATGCTACATGCAAAATATCTAAGCGCCAGGCTTTGTGGTTCTGGAGAAGAAGATTTTTGAAGTTTTTCCTATATAAATTCTAAGTAAAATCTATTTACCCCCGGGGCTGAACCAGTTTGACCCCGGAAGTCATGATTTGAGCAAACTTGACAGAGGTCCCCTAGATGATGCTTCATACCAAATATGAAAGCTCTGGGCCTTGTTATTTCAGACAAGAAGATTTTTGAAATTTCCATTTTAAAAACACCTTTTAGGGCCTCACAGCCATATTGTGCATTGGACCGGAACCATTTGAGCAAACTTGGTAAAGGGACATCTAAGGACCATTAGTATGAAGTTATTTTAAAATTGGGCCAGGGGTTTAGGAGGAGATGTCATTTAAAGAAAATGTTGACGACGGACGACGGACGGACGACGGACGCCGGACACAAGGGTATCCTAATAGCTCACTCTGTCACTGCGTGACAGGTGAGCTAAAAAGTAAGGAAAACATAACACATCATTACCACACACTGACATCTTTACAATCAGTTTATATCCATTGAAATAAACTCAAAGCTTTTCCGTATCATGCAAGGTCAGATTTACAGACACTTTGATCACCATCTTCAAAACACCAGTTCACTAAATTCTAAAACAATTTTAGATGCCTTTAAATTTTTATCCGAAATACATGTAAACACACACAAGTTAAACTTTCAGCATTACTGTTTTGATATTTAAATTACTGATATTTAAAAATACAGAATGAGATGACAATTAGTTGAATATAGTTAACATAGAGGTGAACTGTGTTTCCTGGCATCCAACCAGCCATGCACCACACTGAGCCACAAGTCTTTTTTCCGAGAGTTGGTTTTCCATACAAAAGAGGGAGGTTAATGTGCCGTAGGGTCTTGAGAATCCAGTGGTACCTAAACATCACCAGCATGTAACCATGCAATAATTGCTGCACCTAAGTTAACTCCATGTACTGATTTGGGTTCATCAAGCAGGTTCTAAAAGAAAAACTGTTATTATCTAAACAATGTGTTAATTTGGCTTCGCAACAATGACTTCTTTGACAAAATCTCCTCTGTGTTGTGTTAAATCAAACCTAATTGTATGTGTATCACCCTTAAATTTTAAAGTTCACCTCACTTTCACACCAATCAGTGACAGTTTTAAATTTGTTGGCTCTCTTTTATATCACATCGTTCTAATGTCTTATTTTCAAATTACACTGCCTATGAAGTACCTATACTGTGAAGTATCCTCATCGTATTAATTAATATTCAAATTTTGAGGTCTTTTGACTAACACTCCAAATATGGAAACATGGTAACATGTAATCAGTGTAATGTGAGGAAAGATGAGCACAGAACTATGGGTTATTGTACAATCTACTTTTAGCTTTCTTAATTTTGAAACATCCAAATGTGTGATGTTTAAGAGGTTTCTGTCACATTTGTCATCAAATTAATAAATTTACACAAACAGGGTTGCGCTGAATTTTTAAGTATTAAAGGGTACTTTTGTTTAAACTTTAATAGTGTACAGTGATTCTAAAAGCACCAAAACACAACAATACATCTATGATCTTTCAATTGTCTCATTAGCTATCAAACGAAAAACTCTTTTTATAATAACATACATTAATTTCTATTTTCCATGAAATTTTCTACCTGAAAAGGTCCTATAGCTACTGGCGTGGAAATGGTGTGGCACAATTCCTCACCAGGGTAACCAGGGGTTGGCCAGCTCTTGATCCATATGTTAGTAACTGTTGAGGGGTCTACCTTTACTATCATTATGATGAGAGTTGAACCAGAAACGTAACTGAAAACCATTTCTCATTACAAATACACATTTCCATGAACATCAATCACCAACAAACTGTCACTTCTTAAAATCAGAGATATTTTCCTGTGGCTGCAATTAAATAACAGGTTACAACACCAGTCTTTTTTTTAAAACAACACTATCTGCTTTTTTGTGTGTAAGAAAACTTCATTACAGTAATTTGTCTTGCAACGTTTGACTTTACATACACTATAACTCTTTCTTTGGATCAGAACTGATAAAATATTAAGAATTAAAAGGGTAAATTTTTTTGTTTACCAATTTTCCATCCGTGATGCTTATTACTTGACTTGGGTTCAAAAAGACCAAATTTCCTACTTAGAACGGATCTCCATTTGTTCTCACCCCCTTCTACCCTCAGCTCACGGTCCAGTTTCTTTATGAAATAATGGAGCTCTTCTGGCCTAAAATGGCAAAACAGGCCTCCATCTTGAAATGACGCGTTCAAAGCCTTCTGTAATGCAAAGCTGTTACTTAGGTCTGTCTGCCGGAAATAGGCATCTCTGAAATATATTTAAAACTAAGTCCTGATGTAAGTGACATGTAGCCGCGAGGAGACAGATAAAATTAAAATCAGTCCTTTGAAGTCAAGTCTTTACCTATATATTTGAAAGAAACAACAAAAGATCCAGTCTTTGGCTTCACTATTTCATTTTTTCCGTTTTTGTTTATTCAAGTGCAAATACAAGGCGACATATAAGTAAATACTATTATCTAACCACTTAAATAATTTTTACAGAGAAGGAGAGAGAGAGGGGCAGGCTGTGTGAGCTCTAAGATATTAATCTGTATAATACCAATTTTTTAAACAGTAATCAAAACACAAGAGTGAATCTATATTTATCATGGAAATTTTAATCCGTATCAAAGGACAAGTTAATAAAAATCTTAACCAACCTTAACCAACAAATCATTGTTAAACATGCATGATTCATTGAATTAGCAATAGCGCCATGAATGCCCTTCATCGCTCACTAGTTTAAATGTAATTGGTTACATTGTTTCTTGGGTTCTTTTTTCCTCTGTTGACGTTTTTTGTCAATTAAATATTCAGTGCAACAGAGTATGCTACATACTGGTACATCATCTCGCTAGATGTTATTTAAGTTCATATAAGAATTTACTCATTTTCACAAAAAGGAGAAGAAACAATCTGAGCACCTATTAGTCCTGGGACTTCGAAATTGCTATCAACAATATGGGGAATGCGTGTGTGTCTGGGAGTGGGGTTCTAAGATGGGCATTTTTCCAAGTTTCAAAATAACAAGCCCTGGCCTTGCTGGCCATGGTTTTTACAGATCGCTATTTATTTCATAATTTATGTTGATGGACACCCAAGGAATATAATTATATGCCAAATAATCATGATATTTGTCTTGTAGTTACTTTAATTTTGATTTTCCTGGTTTCCTTTACAGACATTAAAGCCTTAAAAGACTCTACCCCTCTTGTGTACTATATGATTTTAAAGGTGGAATGTTCCCCAAAAAAATATTGCAATTTGACAAGTGAATTAAGTTTGTTATTTAAGTCAAGTAAGCATTCTTATTACATATTTACCAGACTTGGTTCATGTGGAGAAGTTGTTTAAAGGATATCTAGTTTAAGCTAGTACTAAATTATGAAGTGCAGAGCAATGGCAATTCTAGAGATCTATCCACCTTTGAAATTTCAAAATTATAGTGCTTTTAGAGTTATATAGTGATGCTCGAATCAATAATTAAGTACGGAAATTCAACAAAAGGCAGTAACTTCAAACAAAATGAGGAATTGCACATATATGGTTCTTAAGCACAGCCCTTCTTCTCAGTGATCTATCCACCTACAGAGTTTCATATTGATACATTTTTTTGTTTAATTTTGGCCTGGCAAAGACCATGAAGGATGTCAAAAGGCAGATGCCTGGAAACCAAGGGGCAACTAAATATTCAATCCAAAGATTTTGAGGGGAACATAAAATCAGACAGTGATCCAAGATTTGTATCCAAACACAGTCACTTTAGTAATTTCATAAATGACTATGCTAGATGGACAAGTTATATTTACATAAAAAGACCATTTCTCAATTTTCCTACATACAATTCACATTTTTCCCTTTCAATAATGTTTACAGGTTTGTTGCCAGTTTAACAAGGTAGTCTGAAGGACAGCTAAATCCCCTTCCTCAGCAGATATGAATATGTACTTCTTGACCTTCAACCAACCATGACCTTGATGTTGTGCCATGCATATTATAAGCTCATAGTCTCATTATAGTTATTATTTCTGCAAAGTTATTTAAAATCTTCCATAAAGTCAAAAAAGTTATGAAGAACATTTAAGCTTGAACTTGGGGGTAGCAACCTAGAAGTTGGGTTCTGCACATCTTGTCATAGTGGTGATCATTTGTGCAAAGTAATTAAAAACTTTTCGTAAGCCAAGTTAGTAAGTTATAGAGCAGATGTAAAATGTGGATATTTAACCTTTAACTCTGACCTTGACCTTGTGGGAAGCAACCTAATTATTGCGGTCTGCACATCGTCTCATAATGGTGATCACTTGTGCCAAGTTATTTCAAAATTTTTTAAGCGGTTAAAAGTTATGGAGCATACATAAAATGTAGACTTTTTAACACTTGACTTTTAAGTGTGACCTTGACCTTGGGAATAGCAACCCAATTATTGCGCTCTGCACATCGTCTCATAATGGTGATCACTTGTACCAAGTTATTTCAATTTTTTTTCAGCGATTTAAAAGCTATGGAGCGGACACGAATGTGTTACGGATGGACGTACTGACAGACGTAGGCCATTCCTATAATCCCCTCCCCGCTTTGCGGAAAGGGATAAACTATCAAAATATTAATGTGCTGGGAGATTGTCTCTGATCACATCACCCCCCCCCCACACACACACACACACACACACACAAAGAATTGCAGACACTTCACTCCCAAAAAAATATTTTTTAAATATAATTAATATATGTGAACCTAAACTTGTTCTTTGAATTCAGAATTGCATTTCTGCTGATATTTCTATGTATTCTCATGTTTTTGTACATTTTTTCAAATGTTTGTTGAGTTAAATATTGGAGTTCTCATTACCAATTAAGTATTATTTTTCGTTAAGAAATATTTGTATCAACTGGGGCAAAAGACTGAAGTCTGTTTAAAAGCATCACTAGGCAAACATTGGTTAGCTTGCCAAAGTGCTTTACATAGAATTTCATGGAAAAAAGGTCAAAACACGTTTGATTTGCAGGTCCATGTAACCCCAAAATTTCAAGTTGGAAAGGCCCACATTTCATGTCCAAATTAACAAGTTAAAAAGTAACTCTTGTGACGCTGAAATATGCAAATGACCCCTAAAAGTGTCAAACTCATTTCAAATGAAGAAAACAATGAGATTTCAGATTAAATTGGAAAAAATTAGTTAATTTATTTGGTCTTTTTCTATTTTATAAAATAGGCAAAGAATTGACCAGACAATATTCTTATCAATGAAACAAATTTTGAAATAGCTTTGGTAAGTATCTTATATACCAGAAATAGCTGAATTACTTTATTACCTTTATAAACATTGGTAATGCCCTTATCATACATTTAAACTAATATTTCATTATTTAGCACAGCAATAATAGACAATGACAGTTTATTCGTCGGTAATAAAGTTATAATGTCATCTGGTACTATTGCAAATATTAAATATGTTCTTATAAGTTCTATAAGAATAACGTCCAAACATAGAAACTAATTTTGTTGGCGATTTTAACTGGATGTGGGACATTTTGTCTTTTGAAATCTGGTCCGTTTTGATGATTCTGACTGACAGCAAGGCATGGTTAAGAGTTATTACTTTGTATGTTTATACACTACATATTTAACTAAAGGCATATTCAACCACACTATGCATTCAAATATTCAAATGCATGTTGTACTAAATGATTTGCCACAAAAAGAAGATTTATGTGTCAACACATGCTTGTTACTAAATTAAGGGAAACAGACAACCCCTCACCCCGTTCATTTTTGTATAGGTGAATGAGCGCCGCCCCCCCCCCCCCCCATGCATTTTACAAGGTGGACATAAAAAAACGCTTCCATTTTTAAAGGTGGGCAAAACCCCACTCTTGTATTTTACAAGGCGGGCAACCCCCTCCCCCTTTCAAATTCCTAATATTGTCAAAAAAAGATGTTTTCAACAATTTGTTAAAATTAATTTGATAACAAAGCAAAGTTTATACAATTTTCTGCAATTATAGCAATAAGCACAAGTGATTTCCCAGCTTTTACAAAAATCAAAGTTAAATAAAAAGTAAAACAAGAGGGTCATGATGGCCCTAAATTGCTCAGCTGAGTCTCATTGCTCATGTTACAAGTATTGTTATTGGTTGTTATGAGTGTTCGTTGTTTGCAAGTTTGAATAAGTTTGAGACTCTGGTGTAATGATACTCAAATTTCTGAGCAGAAGTTTGGATAAAGAGTTGATGACGGACGGACTGACAACAGACAAAGACCGATCAGAAAAGCTAAAGTGCTCGGGTGAGCTAAAACACTTGCAGTTTAAAATATGAGTGTAATGCTCATATTATTTTTTGTATTTATTTTTATTTGAGTCTCATCCATATATAATAATTATAAAGAGACATATAAAATTACAATTACAATATGGTCAATTATCTGAGACTATATGTATACATATATATACAATTAATGAACACTATACATGTATATACACTAAGCAATAAGCAACATTTGTGGAACACCGAAGTGTTAACCTTATGATGACACTTCGTTGCTCCACCCACACCATGACTGCACATAAACCAGATATCAATATTTTCCATATAGTTAGGCAGTAAAAAAAAAAAGGAATAGGACACAGTTGCTATTCCAAACATAAAATTTATCTAAAATTTATCTAAAAACAAACTGACATGTAAAACACTTATAATTCTGTCATAAGTAATGATCAGCCCTCTAAAACCAAATTTCCTTACTTTCATAAGATTAAAAAAGAGAACTAGATTAGCCAACATGTCTTATCATGTGATAAAAAAACCCCTAACTATTACTAAGAAAATCCTACCTATGTATAAAATTAATTTATTTCGACATTTTACTACTATATATCTGGAGACACCGCAAGTCTGAAGATATATATAAGTATTGTCAAAACAAATATTATCTTATATTTGATATACAATACTTATTTTATAATGTTTAAAATCATATACTGAGTCTCACGTGTTGTGATACATATATCTATTTCGAATGTTAAGAATTTGATAACAGGATTTTGCCGCACACTTAACAATATTTGGATTGGAGAGTATAAAGTATAACTGTTCATCATCAGTTAAGTTTTCAAACCCACTATCTATTTCTATAGCTTTTACAAACAGGTCGTTCCTAATGTCAGAATACACATTGCAGTACAACAACACATGTTTTTCATTTTCTACCCCTAAATGGCATAAAGGACAAATTCTATCATTTACTGCTAGACGCTCATATCTACCAGTCTCTAGCCTAATAGGGGCTACTCCACAACGAAATTTAGCATATGCAGATCTATGTTTGCTATGCAGTATAGTTTTGACATATTCTTCTGTCTCATAGCTAAACTTGAAGTTTCTATTTGTTCTTAGTTTATTAAGACCACAATTGCTAAAACTATATATAAGGTGAAGTGATTCAATCCATTTGTCTAGATATTCACTAAAAACATTGTCTACAACTTTTTCTAACAAATTTTTCTTGTATCAATGTACATGTTCCATAGCAATATAATCACCACAGTTGTATCTTATCAAAATATCTTGTACTCTATAATTCCAGTTTTTACAGTTGGTACCAGACACATATTTACAATGTTTAAAGATCGTTTTGTTCAGACGTGAATTGGCATACTGGAGAATCTACATAAAACATTAATTACCCATTTTACCTGCTTAGCTAACACTGATTCCAAGCCCATGTCACCAGCAACAGCAGAGTTGGGGGTGTATCTACCTGTACCCAGAAAGAACCTCATAGCTCTATTTTGGACGGCATCAATACAGGCAAACTGTTTTGTTCCCCATATGGAAGCCCCATATGCTACTACCGGCCAAACTAGCGAGTCGTACAACTTTGTAAAAACATGGTAGGGCATGCCACCCATATGTTTAAATTAAAAGGCCCAAGGTTCTACCTGCTGCTTGTGACACAAACTTTGCTGTTACATTGTAATCTAAAAACTCATTCAATACAAGACCTAAATAAGTATATTTGTCTGTATAGTCTAACACATTGCCATTACATTTAAATACATACTCGGATCTAGACATAGATGATGTTCTAAAGTGCATAATATTACTTTTAGACATATTAATAGACATATTGTTTATATCACACCAATGACACAAGGTATTCAACATAGTCTGCAAATCATTTTCATTTTTTGCTAGTAGAACAATGTCATCTGCATATAATAAGATGGATACCTTAGTACCATCATTTAATTCTAAGCCCAAATCTAACGAGTTTATAGTAAAAGCAATGTCATTTATAAAGCAATTAAAAAGGACAGGTGACAAAATGCATCCTTGTCTCAAACCAATCTTAACATTAAACGATTCTGTTTTATAGCCGTTAATTTTAACACATGAACTTACATTAGTATACAAAGATTTACTGGCTTTTAACATTCTATTATCTACTAATCAAGAAATTTATTCAACATTATTGCTCAATCATTATACAATGTAATCCTAGTCTTGTTAACAGTTCCTTATTAACAGCTAATTACAGAACTCCAACAGGTCATTTTTTCCCTTTTTCCTGATACAGTCCTAACTAAAAGGATCTAACGAACAAGAAAGTAGTAGAATCAATATTTTTTAAGAAATACTATTTTTTTGTAAATACCAATTTTATGTTCAACATGCATGAAATGCATTCAACTGAAATAAAAAAAAAACAAGAGTGTACCTTTAACACCTTGTTTCTTTAAAACTTAAAACCAATGAGATAGGAATAAAAGGTAAATGATAACATTTTAGGTCACATATAAATAAATATTTTCACGTTAACATACATATTGCAATGTAACAATTCTCAAATTGAACACTGATACCGATTAATTTTCGGTAAAACTGAAATGAATGCCAGGCTTACCCTACTGTACAGCTCCATCTAATTCCCTGATTATTTTCACTAAGTATCCAGTCTCACGTACACCACTTACACGCTCTGCAACTAAATGGTACTTAAATCTCATTTCAAAGTTTGTTCTGTCAACCTATTTCTTTCCTTTCTTAACGTAACACACATTTTCCTCAAATTTAAGTCTTAAATCTCATTTCAAAGTTTGTTCTGTCAACCTGTTTCTTTCCTTTCTTAACGTAACACACATTTTCCTCAAATTTAAGTCCCATGTTCAATTACCAGTAAGGTATAT
Organism: Cyclina sinensis; assembly: GCA_012932295.1. NCBI lineage: Eukaryota > Metazoa > Mollusca > Bivalvia > Venerida > Veneridae > Cyclina > Cyclina sinensis. Next base: position 27,746,678 of record JAAONU010000017.1, read on the forward strand.
AAGTCAAGACTGAGAATACTTTCATATGATACTATAACTAAGAATTATTATTCTATGAATAACAGTGTTTCCATGAACTTTTATTTAACACTTAAACATGAACCAAGACAGCTGATTGGTAAATAATTCTAGATACATCACTGGGCTATTTCAATAATCCATGACACCCAATCAAAAGGTGTTAAGTTTTTATGAGTGGTTCCTCTAATCCTGTCAAATAAAACCTAGCAATTTACTTGTACTGGGATCCTTTAACCTGTGATATTTAACACCTAGAAGTCACAGGACATCCCTGAAAATGCATATTCACTGGTGAAGTGTGATAATTAACATCTTTTAAGAACAATAAACATTACATGTATATTGTCAAAGGGATGACAGCGTGTGCTCATATCCAGGTGCAAACTTAAGGGTAATTTATATGATCTAATTAAGGCATTGGAGACAAAGTAAAACATTTCTTTATTTAATAATCTAACAAAATTTAAAATAGCATTCTTAGTTTCTATATTTAAAGATAATTTGCAGGTCCATGTTACCCCAAAACTTAAAAAAAAAGTTAACATTTAAATGAAATATGGAACTATTATACAAATATCAGTATCTATATTCGCTCAAGGTGTTATGTAAAAAAATACCAATATCTTCCAGTCTGTTTTGATCCATACTAACACAAAACCATTAAGACAACAAATACGACTTTTATTATGAACCAGGATACATGAGTGTAACTTTATTCATCTATTAAATCCAATATATATAATAAATACATAGTGAAAAGCCATTTATATATATTTCAGGTATTACATATAACTCTGAACATGTGACTGTTTTTATTTCCTATTGTTACAAAACGTTACTTATGTTACGTTGAAAACTCCTACAGGGGGAAAAATATAGCAAATATATACTTATATATCGCTGTATATTTAGTGACGTTGAGGTTACATGAATGTTACATAATTGTTACAGGCATTACGTATAACTCTGAACAAGTGGCGGTTCTTATTTCTTAATGTCACAAAAATGTTACTTATGTTACGTTGAAAACTCTTTCAGGGGCAAAAATATTGCAAATGTATACTTAGTTACGCGTTGCTTCATCTGTATTACGTTTGTGTTACCATAGTTATACATTTCCTGGAAATGTGCCGTTTTCTAACTTTTTCCAGTTTTGTGGCCTATCTCCTATATTAGCTGTTCCGAACGAACTGGTTTCCGATGGAGTGCTGTGGAATATTGTTCAATTCTTGGACCAATATGGCTCCAAACTCCACGTCACTTCACACAACTTCACATGGATGGCAGTGAGGGTCAAGCGCGGTCAAGTTGCATCAATCTCAGCTGATGCCACCTCAGACAATCACCGAGTCTCTACCATAACGGCCGTGGTCAACAATGTAAGCTTAGTGTTACCACTCTCGGTCGTCTCCACACCCTGGTTCACCCGTCTGTGGAGTTTAAGTAAAAACAAGACTGGTGGACAGGACAAGTCGCCAATCATTCTTGGTCTGGCTAACATGGCCCATGGCCCATTGCCCATTCGTTAATTCTATATTATTGGCATGCAAATAAATTGTGTTCTCAATCGAAAATCAGCTTCATGTAGTCTCGTGTGATGGTCTGCTTAAAAACATTGATCCTCAAGAAATTGTGGAGATCATTTTATAGCTAGTTTGCAAAACGGCTCCTATCTGCCTGTATGACTAAAGAGCGATCATCAGCTGCTGACAGACCCATCTCTCTGCTTCCACCGTACCGCCCCGCCCCCTCCCCCACCCCTGACCGATGTACCAAACTGTTTGGACCTTACTATGCTTCTGGTAATATACTACCAACCTGGCATTGAGTAAGCCCTTGCTCTACCATACCAACAGCCCACCAAATATCGGCATCAGGCAAATGTCTTATAAAATTTATATATGTTTCATTTAGCCATTAAACAAAGTAAAATGAATGTACTATACAAGTCAAGTACATGTAGAATACACCCCCATAATTATGAAAATCATGAGGTGCATGCTTGCAGTGGTTACCCGTTTGCCTGTAAAAATAGCCTCAAAACCCTAGAGGTTATCTCAATACGCTCTCATATAATAACCACATACAACAGCACGTGTCTTACATACACATTGCAAAATAACGTGTTGCATTGGTGAGTAGTATATTTATGTAACTCTACTTTTTTAAAACGTGAGGTAAGCCTATCACGTCCTTTTTCTGTTCTGTGTATGTACTTAGTTCTTTTTCCAGGCAACCATGGAAAAAGAGAAAAGTAAATCTTTAGGAGTAATGGATATTGTATTGTTTCTTTTTTTCTGTGTGATTAATGACTTTTACTGGAATTTCTCATTATTTATATTGTATCGCCCTTGTTTCACAAACATTACTTAAAACGTATATGCCAGTATGACACATAAGTTTGTACACCAATACCAGCATAGGAACCTATTTCCAATGAAACAATTTTGTTTTATCAACATTGCTCGTTGTTACATTATTCGTTTTGCACTGATTCATATCTAAAACATATGCTTAGTAATATCAGGGTTAAAAGAGCAAAAATTACGCTAAAAATTAGCAATGATATACAGCAAATGTTATTTTATTGCCCAATTCTCTAAATGATAAAGATAATTGATAATATAATGAAGAACACATATTCTGAAGGAATACAGACAGTACGAGAGTGTTTGTACTTTGTGGTAAATCATTTCCACCAGTATGCAATCAGTTTATTTGCTGTACTTTCACCTTGACATAAGCTAATGTTTTTGTCAAATATCATTATTTATTTCATTTCGCAGTTAAAACTGAATTCTATATTTAAGGGTTGGCCTTTTTAAATATCATTCTTAGGACTGAAGTTCAAATGGAAAACAAAAACCTCAGAAATCATTTTTCAAAACTGATTAAGTATAAAGTATAAGCAAATGACATTTATGAAATAATATAAGTGCTACTTAACATAACAGCTCAAAATGGATATACGATTTTAACAAATCACATTTATCGGCATTAAAGTGACACTGACAACTAACCACGACTGGCGTTATTGTCAATAGAATCAGAACCTTGCGAAAGAGCTATACAACAGTCATGTGAAGAGAGAGTAAATTTAAGATTTATCGCCTGCGTATTGCATTAGGTTGTTTGTTAACGTGAAAAGTAATAATACAAACTTGATAAGAAAATATGATACTGACTAGTTCAAGCAAAGTACATAAAAAGGACATTTTACGATCACTACACCTACAACATTAGGCTCTTTTGTTGCATTATTTTTCTCATTTAACCTTTTTTTCGCATCATTTTACATTAATGAAGTAAGTACACCTTCCATCTGAACTGTTTAGACCTTAGTGGTGATCTGTCATTTTCCTGAAATGTAAATAGATGTGTTGACATTTAGGAACATTTTTTTTCACATTAGTAACTAAAACAATCCTGATTAATCTTCCTATATAACCACAGGAGAAGTTGTTATTTGAACAAATTCCAGCTGATTTTACTGGAGTATATGCTTTACTTTCGAAATTGTCCTTTTACACGTTTTAGGTTCATTGCAGTTTTGTCCTATGTATTTGATAACGTGATCCCTGTTGTTTCAGAAAGTCAAGACCACATTAACTTATTAACGAAACTTATTATAAAAGTACAATGTCTGGTATAATTTTCCTTTTGTAACAGGTGATTTTCACCCTTGAAATGCCTTTTTAAATGTTATATTACACCTTTGAAACAATTTATGAAGCCTCTCTTGATGCCAGTACAAAATGATCATTGGAATTCAAAATTAAATAAACATGTGAAATTAAAACGTTTAAAATGTCATAACTGTTATCATAGTGTGTTTGTTTTGGGTTAAACGCCGATTTCAACATATAGGTTATATCTCGGCGGTCAGTCCAACTAACCGGTTTTCCTGGATAACTAACCAGTAATTGCTAATTTCTCCGCAAGTGACTGACTTCTGTTCCCACATGATTTACACTGAATCAGCGGTGAAAGACAAATGAACATTAGACACAATGAAATTTTGCCCTGCCCAGGGCTCGAACCAGCGACCGATGGATCACTAATCCAATGATCTACCTACTGAGCTAAGCGGACAGGCAGTTATCATTGTTTCTAAACTACAATGTGTTATCGTGTCGTCTGACTATAGTCAGGGGACACATAGGAGTTACTTGCAGTGTCCTCGTCGGTGTCGGCGCCCCATTTTGCTTGTCTGGGGCATAACTCTAAAGGTACTGGAGATATAAACTTAAAACTTCATAGGCGAATAGATCTCATTGTGGAGAGATGCAGTGCCAAAGAACCATAACTCTTTTTTTTGCATAATTTTTGACTTATTGCTTAATTCTTGTCCGGGGCATAATTTGAAAGGTATTGAAGACAATACTTTGAGACTTCATAGGTCAATAGATCTCACTGTGGAAAGGTGCAGTGCCCAAGAACCATTACTCTTTTTTGCATATTTTGTTAGTTATTGCCCTCTGTAATTTTTCATACTTAATTCTTGTCCGGGGCCTATAAATTCCCCATTCCGTAGAAAAAAGTTAAATAACTGGTATGCTATCGTCAGGGATGCGGAGTTCTAGTTCTTTTATAATATGGCAAGGTGAAACCTAAGTTACCATGAGACGGCAATGCTGTAGGAATTTTTGTTCTTGACAAAAGCAGTTTAAAGACTTCTCAATATATATTTCTTTGTAATAAAAGTAAAAATAAACTGTAAAAAATAAAGAACTGTGATGTAAATACCTTGATGTAACAATATCGCACACATCATCATTTTTGTCAAACTGAAGGTTTACATGATAATTCTTCAATTTCCGTTGTAAAAAATAACTTCATTGGTGTGTTGAAGCTAACTGAACACGTAAACTGTTTTGTGACATACAATCTATTGTTATTTGACCGCAGCATGCAGATTGCAAAATTGATATATTATGTTTTATTAAGCATTATGATAGACATGACTCGATCCAAAACTCGAACTTCAAGTAGAATTCTTTGTTATTTACAGTGTCTCTGACGAAGGGCAATTTTGTTACGGTAAACATTACTCGAAGGCATATCCACCTTCTCAAATGCACTAAACTGTCTTTTAGTCCTGATATCTTGTACAACGCCAGACGCATTACACACTCAGTAAACTTGCTCAGAGCCAAAGCCTAAACGTTCTGTGATCGAAAGCATCGCCGTTTACAAATGTAAGAAAAATCATTTTTTCATATCTGTCCGCAATACCAAAGCTGCTTTCAAACTGCGTGGTTTAAAGCAACAGTTAGTGGGAGTCAGATAAGTTTAGTTTAGACTCATTTTTTTACATCGATTGCGATACAAGTTTTTACAACTTAGATTCACCACGCTCGATGACTGCTTCCTGGGTTCCAGCGGTGAGGAGTGTGAAGATCGTGAGAGACTCGCCTCTGACGGGATTCGAACCCGCGACCTCCGGATCTGGAGCCCTGCGCTCTACCCCTGGACCACGGTGCCTCCTCTCAGATAAAAGGCTTTGAGTATTATTATGTTATGCTTCAATCTTGCTAAACTGTTAGGCTTGTTTGTAATTTTAGAATATCATTTTCATGAATAAAGGGAGTTTAATCAAACAGACTTATTCTCCTTATTTTTCATAAATTAATCAGATTTGTTTGATGCGTGTTATATTTGTGGAAACTTTGGGGTTAAAGATATTGTATACCTGCAGTTATAAGTTAATGTTACACGTTAAAGTAAAACAAACACAAGTCCGAGAAGAATCTGCTTTAAAGTTGTCATAAATCAACAAAACAACTAAACATATAGAGGTAGACACCTAAATTGAATATCACTAAGTCTCATAATCATAATGTCAATGACATAATTCAAACCTACCGAGATATCTTAATAGAAATATTGTTCGTAGCAGGTGACTTTAAATTACTTGTTACTGCTTGGTTGTATCATACTCAAAAATGCCTGTATTTAGAAAAGAAATGTTTGTTTGATAATATACGGGCTACAATTTTAACTAAGAGAAAATGCATAACATTTCGTCCCCCTAATCCCCCTAACAACATGGTTCTGATCGACAGTTTTTTAAACATTTATTAAATAAAGAGTGACTTATTTTTGACTTTAATCTTGCTAAAAACATGTTTGCTTTGTGCTGTTGTCTAAAACCTTAGACAGTATATCAATGCTTTATTTGTGCAGTTACCTTATTCTTTTTGAAAACACTCAAAGTCGCTAAAAAGTCCTAGGTTCGTGCGTATTTATGTCCTATCAATACTGTCTGAATCCTTGACAAGCGTATAGGAAAATTAGTCTGGACAACCATCCAAGTGTGCAATGAACTTCTAAAGTCTGGAATAACTTAAAGTGCAATTACTTCTGATTTTCAATAACCCGAGACACAAAGCGCACACTGTTGCAGATCTCTTTTTATGACGTAATGATTCACGACTTCACTCCAAACAGAGAATTTATTTCAGTCACATCACACTATTACATTTGTATTCAGTGCTTTTAAAATAGAGCATAGAGCTATGATAATAATCATAGTCTTGTATTTCTCAGCCAACTTGTCATTGCTTTTGGACTTGTTTTTATATTTTTTCTTGACAAGCTTTTTGTTTAGGTTTTGATTTGAAAACACCACATTGATTAAATTGAAAGTCTTTCAAGTAAGATTTATTTCAATTGTTATTAATTGAAAAATTCATGGCAATTAAATGAGTTTCGGTGATTTCAGTTTTTCATTTCTCAAAGACTACATTGTATAATTAGCATCTTTTATATTTTGTATATTTGTGAAAAAAATGGTATATGAATGTAAAACAAAATACAGTTAATAGTAATATAAAGCCTCAAGATAAATAAATTGAAGAATATTTTGATACATTTCTCTCATCAAAAAAAATTTGTACAACGTTTATTATAATTTTTGTTAGTTTTCACTAAAGTTGTGTTTTTATATATGTTTTTTATATATGTTTCGAATCTTGTCTATTTGTTGTGATAAGAGCATGTTTTTTTTAAAAAAAGCTCAATGAACGTAGCGTTGAAAATAGTTTATCATTAGTCCAACACTTTAATGTTTCGGTTCGAACATTTTATCCCATATCTAAAATAGACAAAAGGCAGTTTATACACTTCGGTACAAGTTAAAACCGCCAGCCTTAATATCTTTTCTATGAATTTCAATGGGGTTGGGGGGAAAGTTCATACGCATAAAACAAAACAAAGACATTTTTTGGAGGGGGCGGGGTCCCATGCAATGGGTAAATGGGTGGGTACAGAGGTACCTACGCATCCCACGTTAGTGAATGTTTTTTTTTTTCTATTTTGCCATATAAGTCTATGCAAAACAAAGTGAACCTTGAGGTTGAGCTAATTTTTCACCACAGGGACATACTATGTACAATCTTGGTAGATGTCTATTAGACTATGTCTGACATAAAAAAACAATGCTCTGTGTCAAACGGTTTTAGGGTGGAATATTTTCAAAGTTTTTCCTATTTAACTATATTTCCTAGATAAGCCCTTGTTGGGGGCCAATATTGACCCTGGGGTCTTGATTTCAACCAACATGGTAGAGATCCATAAGACAATGCTACACACAAAATATCAAAACTCTGTTTTATGAATAATCAGCTATATTAAAGTTTTTGCATGACGACGCCGACTTAGTGACCATAATAGCTCGACCTTTTCTTCGAAAACAGACGAGATATACACAACCAAGTTTCACAAACAGCTTTTATAGATAGTTCATGCATTTGCTTTCAATCCTTAAAGAAATATTACGAATAATAATGTCATTTATTATGACCTCCAGTCGTTTACTGAATTGCTTTTACTGGAAATATGAGATAAATATCGTGAGATAAATCCGTGCTTGCCTCTTTTGTCATTCTATTTATATACTCGTGTTCCGTCAAATACGCCTCCGTTAGGATATTTAAGTTCTAGGATCACGAATGATGCACAATTGTCAAATATCATTTCAATTTTTCAATCAGGAACATCTTAAGAACGCACAAAACATGTTTGGTCAGGCAAAAACCAAAGTTGAAGAATTATTTTTTGTGGTAAGGTGCGCATGTGCAGATTGAATTTTTGACGAGCAAATATGTCTTTATATCATTGTTTGCGATTTTACACACACAGTTCTATTAACTATTGATATTTACAAGACGTATACAGTTTTAACAACTCTTAAGGTGTTATGTTTAAATGCTTAATACGCCAGACACACCGTTGCTATATTTTATCTTTCCTGTGAATTTACTTGTACGTACTGATTATCTAGTATATCAATTAAAAATATGTGAAAATGAGTAAAGATTTTGTAAAACCTAAGAATAAAATAAGTTTGCATCAGTAGAAGTAACTGCGGAGATGATATATTTTCTTCTATGAGAATTCCATAGCTTAGGAAATATATCAAGTGAAAGCGTTAGAAAAAGATTGAATAGACCGAATCATATTCATAACATTTTGGAGAAGATCTTGTATTTGTTTACACCGTAATATCATTTTTAGCTGTCTTATCACCTTTAATGTTTTGTTTGCACTAATTAAGCCATTTCTAAATTCATGCACAAATAATTGACGACCAGACACTTGTAGAGGCAGTTTGGTGCATACTTGCTATTAAACTCTATAACAAATAATATCAAGAAGTGTCATAGAATAAACAGACAATAAGAAATGTCAAAGATGTAATATTCAGCCAAAGTGCTACCTTTCTGACTTGTTTGAAGAGTAGTAATTGTGTAATGCTGACTGCTGTATATTTAAAAGAAGTAACGGCTGTCTACTTGTTAGCACCTTCTTTGACAAAGCCATCAAATTTATATTAAGCTTTCCGTAATTCAACATGCCTTTACGCATTAGTTGCTAGTTATTGCTTAAATAGTTCCTTGGTCCATAAAAGTTCTAGACCAAGTGAATGTGCGAAACAGAACGAAACGAATTACCCTTGAGCACTTTCTAGACCAGACATTAAGCGAAGAAAATAGTGCGACGCTCTAGTTTCATGGAATCTGTGATTTTATTGAAAGTAAAGTGATTAGACATACATGTAGTAAATTTCCGTTCACGTTTATATTTGTTTTCTGCATTAACCTTTTCATATTTCAAATTAAAATTCTTTACTAAATTCACCTAACTTCTACGTAATTCTAATATTGTAATTTGAGATAAGGAAATACGTTTCGATGAATTTAAAAGAAACAATATACGTAACATTTATTTTTCTATTTTCATAAGGATGTCTTATGAAGAATCAGACAAATCCTATTGAATATAAAGCAAACATACTATGTTAAGCATGAAATAAGACAATATCTTACAATTCCTTGCAAAAAGGATAAAACTTTGACGTTTGTATTTCTTTAATATCTTCAGATTGTCTTTTAGATTTCTTTTTTATTCTAGACAGTTAATATGCAGTTTTAATTTTGCTTTGTATGATTCGTGTTTTATTTTTGTCTCTCTAAAGCACTGTTTTGATGCAACATACCACCAACATACCGACGTTTTCCATCTGATCAACTGTCTTAAGCTTGACGCATTGAAACATACACAGTATAATAAATAAAGTTTATGAATAAGTCTTTCGGCCACACACACGAGAAGTATCTCAGAAAGCTCATCGTGTCCTTGATACGTGTGCAGTACTTTTCGCATTTGCTCTTTTATACGTTATACAAAAAAGTAATAAAAAGGTAAAAATAAGGAAAAATCGAAAAATATCACAAAAAAACAGTTAGGGGAAAGAGGAGTTTGTTAGCAGGTTTCAAATTTTTGCAATAGGCAATCACACGTGACCATTTAATATAAGAAATCCACAGATACGGAAACGTCATTATCATATCAAATGGTAATAAAAATCGTGATTTTTACATATAGCTTAAAATTGTATCGGTTTAACTTTGCATTTCAACACTCGTTGAAAATATTTACTTTGCAGGCTGGTATACATATTAAGACTAGTTGATGGAGAAAATTAGTTTGCAAGTTGTCTGCCGGCCCTCTGTCTCCAAGTGTACATTCTCTATAAAGTGAAAAATAATTGATTATATAAAATCAATCAAGTCATAATTATGTTTAACATTTTTCTTCTTTAGGACATAGCAATTAAGCAATTGTTTATATGTGACTAATGGCTATCCAGTCCAAGTGATTTCACAACAGCCACTCAGCCAACAAAGATTGTTTTTTATATGTAGCCAGTTAACCTGTTGTTCAAAGAATAAAACATTCATCACATTTACAAGATTTATAAGAAAATGAGGTAGTCTTGACTTTTAGAGTTTGCTTCTTAAAATCTTTATAAATTGTTGTTCATTCCTTTGCTCTAAGTAAAGAATCGCTGACTCGTTGACCATTATTTATAACAATGGTATATGTACGTATTAGGCTGTCACTATTGAATGTCTTTTGTAACAATCTATTATAAATAGCCCAGCCATTTTAGACTAGGAGGATATGTCAAATGCTCAAACTATGCAGCAATTATACTGTCACGTCTGACAAATGAGCACATAGAAGTGACTCTTTACTTTTCTAAATAAATCGAATTCACCCCACATACTGGTCTGATATGCGTCTATAAAAAGGATTTAAACAAAAAGTGGATATTGGTATCAATCATTCATATGAATTCCTGCTTGTACTCTAGTAATTAGCCTTTTTCTTCTTGGATCTGTATGTTTAGGTCGATATTGGGGCTAAGTTATTTTATTTTATTCTTTCTGATGTTCTACACATATTTTTAGGTTTCCAAAAGAGGTATATAGCTTTTGAACTGTCCGTCTGTCATTCCGTCATTCCATACTTGAGTTCATTCGTCCATCATTCCGTGCTCATCAATCTTGGTGGAAAATAAAAAATAAAGGAACATAACTTCTTTATTAGTAAATGGATTTACATCATATTTAACACAACATCTCATTGTACAAGACCAAACCACTGACATATATTCATTTGACCTTAACACCTGAATGATTTTGCCCTCGAAGCTCAAATTGTCAAAAAATATGTTAAACAAAATAAAAACCCAATTGAAACGCCAGTGACCAGTGTCAGAGTATTAATAAGGCTTTGTCAACATTTCTGCTATATTTTATTGTATAGAAATGCCCATGTATATCCCATATTGATACCCAATAATTGGCAAAGGAATGCTTAAGATCAAATTGTCTTGTTTAATAACGTTGTGTATAAAATGTAATGACAGTCACATGATTTACGTATTTTATTTCAGAATTAACAGCATCTTACCAGCAAATTTCAGCAGTGAACATTTTACACGTAAAGTTATTACTTTTGATATTATGTTAATATATGTTCAGGCCGAGTACTGCTATATTTTGAATATTATCTTATATCTTATGGAAAATGTTTTAATCTGAGAAAATGGATGGTTTACCTCCAGCTGTAAAAAATTTAAAAAATGCTTCCATATAGAAAAAGAAGATGGCTTGAATGATACCAATTTCTTGATCAAAAACAGAAAATCGAACGAACAAACCTTACTATTGTTAAGCAGAAACATATATAAATGAAAAGATATTTCGCCCTTACGAACATTGAAAAAACAGAACCCAACTCGTTACTTCTACACTATGCAGTTTGTAGAAACACGAAAAAATATTAATAAAAAAAAACAGAATTCTGTTAGTGCCAGGTTAATTTTTGAATGTAATTAGCACATTCGACGCAAAAAAATTATCGCACAAGGAAAATATGAAGACGAACATTCAATTACATTTTTTTTGAAAGTCACTGACTGTTCGAATTTGTGTAGTAGCCATGGTAACCATGAATTCTATGACTTACCTTTCTTTATGTGTGTGCGTGGGGGGTAGTGTCTACAAATGTATGTCATATATAAGGCATTCACTTTTACTTTAAACATACAAACTCGTTGTTTTATGATTGAATATGGCTAACAGAAATATTAGAAGGCATCTTCCTGTAGCCGATATGTGGCATGATCATGTAGTTGGAGCAAGGGCCTACTCATCGCCAAGTTGGCAAAGCTGTTGATATTGACACGCAGCTATCACCAGAGCCTAGGCAAGGTTTAAGCAGTTCGGTTCATCGGTTCTACGACTTAGTGATGGTTGATAGAAGACAACGTAAGCAGATCGAACTCAGAAAATCTGCATTAAATACAAAATCTTGCATAGCATTTTGGTCATACAAGCCCAAAAGAACCGTTTTACAACGTCTACCAAGCGACTAAGAGACCTCGAAAATCTCTCTGATGTCAAAGTTTTGTTTTACGTAGAAGAGCTGTACGTAGCTACACAACGCTCATTTGTGTTCAAGACGATTTATTCGCAACCCATTAGCCAAGAATCTAACGCGTCGAATGCGATATGAATGGGTAATGGACTGTACAGGCCGGACCAGAGAGGATTGGTCGCTCGTCCTGGTCACTGACGAGTTAAGGTATTGCCATTCAGCTAACATTGCTGGCCACGACCGCCATAGTGTAGGCTCAGTGATGGTCGAGGTAGCATCAACTGGGATGGACTCACCGACCTCTGTATTTTCACTACCTAGCGATACGAGACATCCTAGATGTCCGTATTAGGTTATATGCTGGGCGATTAGGCCTATTCCATCTTGCCTGTGTGGTCCAGGAGTACCTGGGCTTGGAGGGATCTGGCCTCTGGACTACCGGCGAGGTCTTTGGACTTTAATTTGATTGAACAGGTCTGGAATGAGTTACAACTAGCGATTTAAGTCGGCATGTTCCAGTCTAAGGATGTCAAAAAGCTCCACGTTGGTTCAAGAATGGAACAATTTTCCACAATGCTCCATCAGAAACCTGACTCGGAGCATGAGAAGACAAAGCTCGGCTGTTATCAACAGTAATAGCTCACATATCCCTTATGAAGCCGATTCTTATTCGTTCTGAACACATTCTAGCTAATTCCATCAAAAGCCCAATTTCCCGAAAATCTTAAAACACAGCCAAATCGTAAACTTTTCACATACATCATAAACAAATTATAAATTAAATCATACAATAAAATTCAAAACGAATTATGTCCCTGGTACTTAGCAAACTTGTTGTAGCTTGTAGTTTGGAAAAAAAAAACGTTTACTGAGAATAGTTGAATTCTGTAATTGAATTTAAAACTACACTTGAAAGAATACCGTTTTTTCTTGTATATTCGTCTTAGTAGTGAGAGAGGTCATTGTTATGTCTAATTTACATGTTTTCCTGGCAGATACTGTTCTCACGATCTATCTTGACTGTCATGCATTTCGTCATTTATAACACCAGTATAACTTTAAGCGTTTGATGACCACATTTATTTCGCGATATCGAAATTAACACAAATTCTAATAGAAAATGTGCAGTATAGTATAAGAACGCCATTAATAAAATCGAGTAATTCAGCGATGTACGTAGCTGTCGGTAATTAGCAAGGTTAGTTTTACGCTCAAGTACACATATCTCTAAAGGTTACCAAGACAGCTATAAGTACCTTATCTGTAATTAGAGTTTTGCTAGAGAGTAAGATAAATTATTTCCTGGGCGTAATGCACTCACAGTAAGAGAATGATATTGAGAGCCACCAATTTAGGAAGAATTGACACGTACTATTGATGAGTAAACACAATAAACAGAAGTCTATCGTGGAACTGCGAGGTGATGGTATTCTAGCTGTATTGACCTTTTTTCAGCATCTTACTTAGAACGTAGATATAAGTGTAGCGCAAGATGGAGGAAAGACACTCAAAGAACCTGTAAAGAATTTCTTATTATGTGAATAAACTTAACGTAGTATCCACTTATTGTTCCTCTTATATACATTAACTGAGCTCAAGAATTTAACACTAGCAGTATTATCTTGATCTTTCAAGGAAATAATTATATAAGAGAATGTTACAGGTTCAATTAATTTGAATGAACAGACACGCAAGCGTTGTGAGCTGTTATGGTGGTACGACAACTTACAACATAAGCTAATTCAGCAGTGTTCGAGGGGTTAGAGCGCCGGACTCTCGATTCAGACGTCACTTGTTTAAATCTCACCGGATGTGTGATACGTCTGCCAAATTCAACATTCCACACTTTCGGCATGGGTTTGGATCAATCCAAGAAGCAGTCTTTGAGTTGGATATTTATAAGTTGCAAGACGTTGTTTCGAAGCCGAAATAAAATAAATAAAATTCAAATTAATTAAGCTGCATTAAAAGCTGCTGTTTTGTGAATCTTGTCGGATCAAATTATATCTTAAACAACGGTTTTACAACGATCTGATTTTATTATTCAAAACTCTTGATATCAGCATCAGAAAAATACGTTATGAATATGTCCTGGCTACACTTCTAGTAAATCAACTCTCATATTTTGCCTGGAAACTTGTAATTAAACCATATAGTGTGGCAAACAATAAAGAAGACTTTCAAATTGTGTTTTTATGCCCCCGAAGGGAAGCATATAGTAATCGCACTGTCCGTCCATCCGTATGTCCGTCCTGTAAAATCTTGTCCTCGCTTCATCTCCAAAACCGCTTGAAGGATTTCATTGAAACTTAATAGGAGTGTTTGTCACCAAGCCTATTTTACGATGTAGTCAGGAGATTCCGCTCGATTTATTTTTGGCAGAGTTATGGGCACTTGTCATTTTTTTACTCTAACTTCTATATTAAAGTCTAGTCCACACCTCATCTCCAAAACCACTTGCAGGATTTCATTTTAACTTCACAGAAATGTTTGTCAGCAAGCCTAGTTGTGCATACCGTCAGGAATTTCTGGTCGGATTATTTTTGGCAGTTATGGGCATTTAGTCATTTTTTGGTATAACTTTTATATTAAAATCTTCTCCACACTTCTTCTCCAAAACCGCTTGGAGGATTTCATTAAAACTTCACAGGAATGTTTGTCGTCAAGCCTTGTTGTGCATTTCATCAGGTGTTTCTGCTCAGATTATTTTTGGCAGAGTTATGGGCACTTAGTCATTTTTTACTCTAACTGCTATATTAAAATCTTGTCCACGCTTCATCTCCAAAACCACTTGGGGGATTTTATTATAAATAAAACATCAGTATAGGTTGGGAATAAAACAATATTTTTCGTATTCAAGGCCAAACTCACAGCTTTCAATTTCATTGAGTAATTATGTCTTCAACCTTTATTTAAGAATCTGAAGCAGAAAAACATTACTTTAACATTTACCTTCAGTTCGTGCTCTATTTTTTGTCTGATCTATTATTCAATTATATATTTACACCAGTTTCATTTCAAAGCTACAATTCGGGGGCATATGTCAATTTCCAGTGACAGCTCTTGTTTTATATAAAAATGTAAACCACAATTTCCGTTACCTTACAATGAAACTCAAACTACAAATTTATTGTGCGTTTGTCTGTCAGCATTTGGTGTAGAAGACGAGAATCTGGACGAGCTATGAGATGGTCAAACTACATTGATCTAGCATTCAGCACTTCTCACATAATTCCCAGAGCATGTCACGTTATTAAGTAATTTTATGCAATGCATGTAGAATATTTCTTCATAACTTAAATGATTCGAAGTAGATAATATGCGTGTTTGTGCATATGCGTCGAGAGAAAAAATCAAGAAATGAAAATTATTTATAATTGTATGATTTCCCATTTAAATTAATTACAAAAACGACATTACATGCAGACTAACATTTTCTTGGATGAGAAGTTTCAAAGGTGTGTGATCGTCAATTAATGTTTAAAACATATTGTCACAATTCAGTTATTTGATCAATTTCAAGGCTAGTTAAAGCTGACTTTTACAATTATTTGTGTTGATACGTTTTCAGTTTACTTAAGTGAACAGGTTTGAATGTCTGCGATAAAATGTACAAGATGTAATTATAAAATGGACCTGCCACTATTATTGAATTATTTTTGCACGTCTGTGTCAACTTGATTTATTACGAAATATTAGATGGACGTGTGAATGTCGTACGACTTACGAGTAATGGTGTTATACCAAAACTTGGCTGATATTTTTTGTTTGTAGATTAAACAGGTGTTTATTCAGCCGACGAAAACACAATAGGTTAGTAAGTGCAGTATAAGAAGGGTATATTTACTACGTTTAGAAACAATTTGAACCTGTTTTGTTCTGTTAGATTTTTATGTATTCTTAATAGATAAAATTTGGCAATATTATAAATAACACTGTTTAAACTTTTTTCTAAATGGCATAGCTACACATTTCTCGTGAATTTATATCACTTTCCAAATCTAGTTTGAAAAAGCTGCACATACCCTTATATAAAAAGTATGATATATCAGATAGATATTGTCGATTTTATTTTATAAAAGTATATTACATAAATTCACAATATTTATAGTTTTTTCTTTGACCTTGACGATGACCTTGAATTTATAACAAGAAAATGGCTCATATTCATTGCTTATTATCTGCATACGTTTATTGTTTTCACCGAATTATTTTGAAACATTTGGTAAGATTCTAAGCCATTAGACGGACACGACTATAGTCAACATAAAACATGCACTGTAACCTTGACCTCCTACACAAGAAATTGTTCTTATATGTTACATTTTATTTGACGAAACTTATCGTTTAAAAATAAGTATCCTGAAATATAATGATCAGTATCAAAGTTTTAAAACAGACAAGAAGGTCATTCATCACTATTAATGATATACGTGTTTTTAGTCAGTTTCAAAGTCACTCGATGTAGTTGGCGAAAGGAAATTGCTGATAGTAAGTAGCTGCAATATTTTCGAAAATCGATGATAAATTTCTAGTTTTCTACCTTATTAGTCAGACACGTGATTAGACACACATGTCCACTCGTGCGTGCGCGAACATGCATAATACTGTATGCACCTCCGCTATAATTAGGGAATACTGTTCGTCTCAGAATACCTGTTAAAGAAAATTTTGTTTTAATGTTTTTTACCAATACGCCAGTCACTTATCGCTAAGTGGTATATAACTACGATGACGCCCAGTAACATGTTAGAACTTTGACAACGCTAGAAAGTGATCAAATGACATTGGTTCTATTCGATTAACAAATATTGCCAGAACTGCTTCTTTAACACTCTAAATATTACAGTTTTCCTTAAGATCATTTTAGATTATATAACTCTAATGATATGGATTGGAATACCTAAAGGCAATTTAAAAACTTGGCTTTAAAGTTACTTAAACCAAGAAGCATAACATTTTCGTATAATATGTAAGAGCTCAGCCCGACTATTGCCAGGTCGAAAATTTATGTTAAGGCTGCCAATCCCGTCTGACTATCAAGTACTCAGACACTATTGACAACAAGTATATAAGCATGGGTCAAGTAGTACGCCTATGCGAATTTTGACTAGAGCTTTGTCACAAGACGAGAAAGCAATAATACACAAATTGCAATTGGTCACACAAGAATGGATCTTAATAAAGAAACTGTCTAGATAATTTAATACTGACCGATAATTTGCAGTCAATCACATATGAAGTTAGACATTTTTGTTTTCTGTTTGTCTAGGTTCATAGTATTGTATGTCAAATATATGTCAGAAGCAACAGGCTCTGTGTTTCATGGTATTTTTAAGGCACATTACATAAGTTGACTCTCAGAACTTAAAGCGTTTGTAGAGTTTTGTTAACAGATGTTACCCGTTATAAAATATCTGTACAAGTGACAGCTTAATTACTTATAATTTTAGAAAATAGGACCAATGGAGTACCTGTCTAAACTTAAATCATTGGATTGTTTTGATTTTTTAAGCCCTAAAGCTTACATTTTCGAAACGACTTAATGAGGGAAATGATAAAATGCCTTGAATGAAATCTTAACATCTTGTATTAAGAGAACAGAAAGTTACATTGCTTTCAGTAGAAAAAAAAACAGTCATGATACTGTATTTGCAATTACGATGATAAAAACCACTAAAAGAATAGCTAGCCGAATTTGCAACAATACGATTGTCGCTGAAAAAAATGATTGTCTATATGGGAATGCAAGCATTTTTTAACGTAAAATTTATCTATTCAAGGACGATATCTTACCAAGTTCTGCAAAGATCAGTAAAAAAGTCATCCATAAGTTAAGCGTCGTGTTAACAGTTCAATGAAGAGGAAAAACTGAAGGACCAAGCTACTCCACAAATAACACCCAAACAGAAATGGAAAATGAGAATTGCGAATTATTTGCTACATTATGACTATTTGTTTCTTTTTTCTGATCACCCATTTGTGTTTTTATCATTCATTGACAATGTTTAGTTAATTCACTAGTGTATCAAAGTGAGTTTCATTTATCAGTTGACTTCAGATGGTGATGTACTAGATAGGCATGCATGCATCCATGATTTTTTCTTACTGTTTTACATTAGTCGCGTACTTGACTAATCAACAACTTAGTTGATATAATGTGTGATATTAATGTTCGTATGGTAGCAATCATTAATCGTAAACTTAACTCACTGCTTTGCCTATGAGCAGACAAATGTGCAGCTTTTATTGTCTTCTGGAGATATTCTTGAACAACGGTGTATACAAACCTTTATATAGTCGGATACTAAAGGGAATGTATTTTCCGAGATAAAAAGACCTCACACACTTCTAGATTGCAAAAGAATAAAACAATGAGGATAATGTAATAGACTATAAATCGTATGGTTTAAACATTATTTTTGTCTCTTTTTTTTTTGCTGGTAATATGAAAAGACACTGGTCAATTTTTCTTATTAAGCGATATACTCGTATTTAAAAGTGTTCATTTATACATTAGTCTTACTAATTTAGCCGTGCAAAACTATTGCAGCACCTGCTGTTCCGTTTTGAAATTTTCAGGATATCACAAAAACTAAAGACAAAACAAAAAATCCATGAATTGTCACTTGTCAGAAATATAACTACGGCATAGTTAAACATCCTGGACAATTCAAAATCATAGGTAAAGTGTACAATCAATATGAAAGGAGGATCTTAAAAAATGGACATTATGATCTTTCAATTAGCTTTAATCTTTACAGAGAGGAATCAGAGGCCGTATCAGGTAGTCATATCAAAGCTTGACACTAGACAAAGCTTACGGCATTTGATGAATTACGAGTAATCATATATCATTTGCAATCCGTTTTCATAATATGACTGAGGAGACTCTTACGGACCCATCGATCTTTGTTGAAGATAATTTTCTAATTTAAACAATCAGCTCTGTTTCATTATGCGTCAGTTAAATTCACGGTTAGCTATTTAAATACTCCTAATTGCAGGCGTAGCTTAATGTTGATATAAATTCAATCTGTCAGCTCATACATATGACAATAACGAATTAAATAGCACTACAACTGAGTTTTAATGACCCTTTTTAAAAAGGCGTTTTTGACACACACACGCACGCACACGCACACGCACACACACGCACACACACACACACACACAATCAAAATGTCTTAGCCTATATATATTTTTTTCTCCTGTCAATTATTTCATATCTGGTCCGATAAAGGGGTACTGAATAAATTTTGCTTTATACGGCAACAACAGTAGCGGCGCATAACTGTTCGAATTCATCGTAATCTTACCCTTAAAAAACAACAAAATAATTATAAATAAACTGTATTTAAATATAAGCAATTATACCAAAAGAATTCAACTTAAGTAATTGAAGCTGAATGGCCAATTTGGTCTATTTTTTTATCTGATACTCCTTGACATTCGTGTCATAGATAATAAAAAAAATAAAGGCAATCAGTCATTTACGAGTTCGATTAGGAAAATTAGGTCATGAGATGAGGAAAATCTGATTTGGACGTAGTTAGTAGAATTTCTAGACCGTTTATGTCTGTTTTTTGTCCAGATCAAATAGGAAAATTAAGTCACGAAGTCACAAACAAGTATTCTTGAAATACTGAGCAATTCGAAATGAGAATAAAATTATAAGCACTAATCGAGGGGTATAATCACAGAACCAATTTATAACTTTTTCACGATCAAATACATTAATTAGATCAAGATGTAATAAAGATGTATTCCTGACATTGTAATGAGGAAATGATCAGTGATCTAGGGATAGAGCGACTCCCGATCCAGGATTTCGTCAGTTCTGAGACAAACAAGGGTCAGAATCTCCAGTGGCTTCAAGCATTCCATACTTTCGGCGTGGATTCTAGTTTTAACCCAGGAAGTATTCATCGAGTGGTATCAGTATAAGTTTGAGTTCTACCGATTACAAACAGCATATTTGTTCGAGTTACAAAATTCAACAATATTGTATAATCATCATTTGTTTAATTACAAGATGTTGTAAATCCAACTGTGTGCGTAGGCAAGACAATGAATGTTTCGAATTGATAGTGAAAATATTTAGTTGTAATACTTCCCAGTGAGATAAATTCACACAGAAACAAACACGCACGCTCTCAAGCACAACCACACGCACGCACACACACATCCTCTATTTAAACTAAACAATACAAATATAATATCGAAGCGTGGTATTCGTTGATGCAGGGAGATAGAGTTGGGGAAAAACTTCTACTACTGGGAAATTTTGCATGCAAACATGGCATAAAATTATCTAAACCTTTCATAACTCTTTCTAATTTGTTGTTGAAAGAAAGACTGTTAAGAGATCATATAGTTGTTAATTAAATTTGACAGCCCAAATATTCTGAAAAAGAACTGTAAATATTGACTACGCATTTCCTTGTAATATTCAGGAGACAGAATATGTGTCTCAGTAAACGCCCGTTAGAACAAAATATAGTACATATACTTTAAAGTTTGCAAAGAACCTTTTATTTGCAATTGGTTCATAATGTTGTGTGGGTACAATTCTATTTTATTTCAATTCATTAAAAGGCTTACTTTGTTCTCAATGTAACCGTAAGCTTCTAAGAAAACAATAATTATGTTACGGGTCTCTTGTGTTACACGAGAACATGGTATCCTGCCCTTTGTGTGTATGAAACATTGACTTTACCCAGTTGTCTGTTCATGAGCGAGACCTCTGAGACAGCCGAAGATGGCAAATGCAAACATAAGTGACATTTGATTGTAGCAGAAATATGGCGATCTGCAGGAATTGTGGAAGAAGGGGTCATTCACCGTAAGGTTAGGAAGGTCTTGAATATGCATCACACTGTGATCATTTAGACTCTGGTTCAGGTATAGGGAGTATGGCACACCTGAGAAGTGACGTTGGGGGCAAGGAAAGGGCTACATCAAGGGCTGATGACAGGTTTTTTTTAATTTAGGTGCTAGCTCGAGGGAACTGTTTTTGCATCTGCTACCCACCTTTGTGTAACTCTTCTAAATGCAGCTAGGTTGAATGCCGCTACCCGCACTATCCGGCTATACGAGAGTGGTGTAAGGTTTAGTCTAATTTAAAATTAGAAGACCATTATATGAATCCCACTGTCCTAGGTCCATCGCCAGGAAAGGTATGTGTGGGCACTGGAACATGTAGATTGGAACAGACAATAGAGACCAATCCTCTACATAGACAAGTCTTTACGATTTTAACCTGATCAAGCTCCTTATCGGAAAGACATAGAGTTAGAAATATTAGCTCGGCAAGTTCAGCAATACAGGAGCTAGGTGTATGCTTGTCCAACAGTGGACTATAATGACTCACAGGACCAGCCACAGCTTACTTACCAACATAATTGATAGAAGGAGGTCACATACCAGATAATGAAATTACCGTCATTTGATAAAATTTAGAAAGATCTTGTGCATTAAGTTAAAAAAATCAAAACCATAATAAATTGATACATTTACCACTTTACTCCTAAAGCGACCAAACCAACTGAAATATAGCCAGTCGTCATCCAGACATTCTACTTGAATTCAATTATTCTGATTAGCTATATTCTGGGTGTTTAGCAATTCTGATTACTACATTAATTTAGCGAAGAAAGGACCTCCCTTCAGTGCGCTAATAGCTTTTAAAATTCTGAACTTACTTGTTTTCTATCTGAAATGTAATAGATTTATGTACATTTTTCAGCTATGCAGTAAGCCCTATTTAAAAAAAAAAAACTTTGTTTTTAGTATTGTAAAAAAAAATACTCCCCTGCAATATATATTAATATTGAAAATTTTATACTTGATATATGAGTGTTTAGAATTCTGGTGTACAAACAGGTCTCTCATACGCTTTGATATTTAATTTTTCATATGCTTTTTTTCAATTATCGTCTTTATCAACATAGATATTTTAAGCACAATTTTGTCATGCACTCAATGTTATTTTTGTATTGTTTCAATACGGATGTTTCATAATCTTTAAATTTTAGTGTAATTATTAGCTGAAATCTCCTAAAATGGTACAGAGACAGTACTGAAAGTTTGACTGTGTCGAGCGAAATAAGTAGTTTATGATACATTAAAAGCTGTTTTAATCAGTCGTTTGATATACTTATGAAAAAATCTTTCTCATACAATACTCAATACAAGTGATAGGAAGCCTTAATTAAATTCATCCTGTTGGCTTATAACTTCCTTTCAATGAGGGTAAGCTAGCACAAAAAGGTATAATAACCAAAGCATACGAGAACTTAAATACTGATATTTAGACTGAAATGGTTTATCGCAATCAGGTCAGTTTGTCATCCCAAGAACAAGGTTTCTTAATAGAGTTGACAACAATAAAACTAATTTTAGCTTAATAAGATTTGTCTGAACCTACTTGCAAGATATTAAATATTTCACATTTATTTAACTGGTTTTATAAAAGTATATACCTTAGCTGTTAAAATGAATAAAAACATTCTTGAAATAAGTTTTAGGGCCTCTTATCAATAAATGCAGTTTCGGAAAGACAACGGAGATATGATATTGTGTTCTCGAAACTTAATGAGGCCTTGAAACCTGACTATTTGTTTTCCGTGTTTTGATGTGAGGCTTGAAAATAAAAGCAAAGTAAAAGTATGCTTTGATGATGTCATTGAGGCTAGCTTCTTTTAAACTTAACAACAGAGAAAGTGTATTTGTTTTCTATCCGCTTTTGGCAAAACAACATGTCCATATTTAACCATTTATTGAAATAAAAGAAAACTAATCAAAAGATTTTCACTGGTTATAATTCGAGCATTTACAATTATAACGCATTGTTAAAAATAGGAAGACGAAATAACTTTACCTGTTCTTAATACCCCGCCGCTAAACGGGAGGGGTTATAGGAATGGCCTTGTCCGTTCGTCTGTCTGTCTGTCGGTAACATTTTTTGTTTCCAGTCCATATCTCCTATACGCTTGAGCAGATTGTTTTTGAAACTTAAGTCAATTTTTAACTCATTGAGACGCTGTGCAGAACGCATAGACGCAAAATTTATTTTTCTTTTTATAATTTTACAATACAAAAAAATTGAGTCTTTCAAAAGAATTGCAGGTTATTGTCAGCATCAGTTGTAAATAATCAAATGCCATGCAGAACAGTTGTATGTTTATATACTTGGGAATCGAATAGTGATGGGTGTAGAAACGAGATAAATTCATGGAGAGAGTGTTAAAAGGTTTGATTTTTACATGAAACACATATTGTGGTTAATGATTAGATTTGTTAAAGTGAGTACATCCTCTCTAACTACTCTTCTAAATTATTAAGACAGATTTGCCTGCTTAATATCATTATTGAATAATAACATTTTACGATTTGTTTACATTCATCGAGCCCTTTTATGACTGCAGAAGCACCAAGCTGCCAAAATGACATCTGTTCATTGATTCACAAAGGTTTAATGTTCCCAATGTGCATCAAAAAACTGCATTTACAATATATTTTCAATGACGGTGTCTTTGATTTCAATGAACGAAATAAACAACAACTTTAAATAAAGCTTTGATATATAAAACGTTGTTTTTTCCCATGTAAAAAGGCGAATAACACGAACGATGTCTGAAAGTAGCTGCATTCAGTGTAAGAAATATAGTTATTACCAATCAGTTTCAAAAGTAAAAAAGTCTGCTTCTTATCGATGCCTTGAGTTATCTATCTTTAGTGGATTAGCTTTTACTGGCAACCAAATTCTCTTTCAATAGGAGTGCTTCTTTAAGCAAAAACCGCTTCCCTATTTGTATCTTGTATGTCGTTTTACCACGTTAAGTATAATTTCTGTGAGAAATAATTTACTATTATTAGATTATTTGCTTCTGAAATGTTTAAGAAACAGATGACGAAGATAATTCTTTTCTTGACAATTTGCACGTATTAATTAACTTGCTATTTTAAAAGAACATAAATGTTCCGAAATAGAATATTCAATTACATATTATGTCTTCACATCTTCGCAAAGGGAAAACGAATGTTGCAAAACCTGCACAAGAGAGAGAAGATTCAGGTCGTTTTTGTAATGTATCTTTAAAAACTTTTAATGAAAAAACTCATGTTTCAATAAGCTGTTTCAACTCTACCAGAGTTATTTATGTTGGTATACCAGGATTGTTTAAATATATATATCTAATATTCTTAATCTAATTGCTTGAAAGTTAACAACATAGTCTCTATTATTTCGATTGAGCCAAACATGACATTCCTATTTCATCTATAACTTTCCCGACTTGAAACGCTCAATTGTATGTAAGAGTTTTGTCTAAATCATGTTTGAGCTAGTTATAAATTTGTTTTATTAAACAGTTATCATTTAAAGATATTTATTTATAATATATTTACGTTGAATTCTCAAGGGATGTTTTGCTAGTTCTCCCTATAACCCACCAAGCTAAGTTGATTTTCTTACATGCAAGATTTTACGTAGAAATTTACAGTGTACAAGTTCTATATTTTAACCCTCATTATAGCCTAATACTTCCGCGCCATGGTTTAAAGTTAAACCAACTAAACAACCAAACAATTAACATTTTTCAAAATAACAATTTCAAGTTGATTGAAAATTATAAATAGATTATGAAGTGCGTGAGATGGATGCTGTGCTAGTTTCTTTTGAGTACGATGCCAATGACCATCTTTAAAACGATTTATGACAAGATATTTAAACATTTTAGCGTTCTCTAAAACAATTTCATTGTGTATAAAATCATCAGAAGTGTCTTACTCGTTCAAAAATTATTTTGGTTTTATTTGTGAAGTACTAATAGATATGAATTGTGATTAGCTTTTCTCTTATTTGTAACTAGCTAATCGGATACTAAGTGTGAAGTACTAATAGCACAAATCGTAATTTTGTAAGCAGATGTAATGTAATCGGGTGGACGTCAGCAGACTTTGCATATACATATCTCTATTTTTATTTGACCTGCAAAATGCATTTTTAAGACATTAACTTATCTTGGAATATGCAAGATTTGCCTGTATTTTTTCATATTTTTTTACATTGCAGGACAAAAAATAAGAAGAAACTTTGCCATGCCTTTTTAAAGATTTTTTTAGAACTGTAAAAAGTCTCTCGATTTTGGTATTGTACGGTTTTGCTGAATGTTTTAAAATCAAATTTCAGCTATTTGCTAGAAAACTTTTTTTCCGACAAAATATCTACATGTTTATTTGACGATTTGCCCATGTTTCAACTATACCACTATGGTACTAGGACTCATATCTCATGGCGACTGTCAATTTCACATACTAATCTCTTTCTTTGACATTTAGTTTAACGCTATTCTATCGCAACCTTCAGATTCGAAATGTCATTCACTGAAAATGAATTCCGGTTATATTAGGAGAGATAATAGACAACCCTTTAATCCTATTTGATCCCATTTTAACGAACTTTTTTGGCATCTGTGCTAATATTAGTACAAAAGAGACCTATTTTAACTAAAACACTCATTGTGTAGAGACTTTTGGTTTTCCGAGTAGCGCTTAATTTTTTTTATTTTTATTTGTTTGCAATATTAGTAGAACAAATTTTTAGGCCGAGAACATTTGCTTTCTTTGTACTTTCAATTTTAATGAGTCCTACGGTGCTAAATTTGAATACGATAAAACTTTGATAAAATTGTAACATCGCTGCTACGTTCAATTACACAACTACATATAAATGTCGAGCTGTCTTGCTTAGTTGCATTATTTTCACTCATTTTACTATTGAGTCAGACCTTATCCTGAATAAAATAAAATCTAAATGACAAGATTTATATGTGGCTTTGCTCTTGATCTGACATGTAAATCAAATATTTGGAAAGGACATCATAAAAAAAATTCTAGTGACCAGATTCATTTAGTTCGCCTAAGTCAGTTTCTCAAGACTATTAGCTTGCACTCGTTAGTTATAATTCTAGAAAATAACCACTAACAATTTCATAATTTAATTCTTCCGTTCTAAAAAAGGATGGTAGAGCAGATGGATAATTTGTAACGGAGTTAATTAAAAATTTCACCAATTGAAATTAGTATTCAATATATTTCTTTCGTAAAGTAATTTATCCGTATCAGTTTATTTTACATGAAAGTCACTTTGTCTTCTAAAATTCAATGTCATTTGTGCATTATTTCATCTATAAAGTGATTGTATACTTCCTGAAAAGAATAGTACAGTTCATTCCTCGAGACTTTGAGACAACAAGTACACAATTATCATTGTAACGTCTTGAGAATTAACTCTCTTAATTCTGATTTGATTGAACAATGACTTTTATAAAATGGTATCAAAATCAGCTAAAACTGGAACTGAGTTTAAACATGCTTAAAATAGCATTTAACCTCTACTTGAACCCATTTTAATTCTAATAATTTGCAGTGTGTGCATTGTAATGGAATATGACTTCTTTCTTGAATATCGTCACTTTTAATTTGAGCAAGACAAGCGAAAACGTCAACTGTAAGGATTCATCAATGACGTACTGGTGTTTCGCTTCAACTGCTGTGTTCAAAAAGTGAAGTTCTGAAATAGCAAGGGAACAGAAGACTAGAAGTGTTAGCTGTTCAAAGTGAAGTATTAAGATGCTATTTTGACAGGAAAGTGGTTAATCAAAGTAATTTATAAAATAGACATTTGTGTTTAGTTTTTAAGCAAATTGACATAAACTCTTCGCCGATTTCCAGATTTGAGTAGGCAAGAGAAAGAGGTTGATTTTTAAATGATGTTGAAACATCATGTTTTTATAGGCAGTCTGGAACACGTGTTATGTAATTTTGAAATTTAACCTGTAAAGTACTTTTCGTCGGATCCCAAAGATGAAAAGAAATATTCATACGGTTTTGTGTAATCCTGTTTTACAGTAAGTGACTACATATCCTTTGAATTCCTCCTTTTATTGTTGATGTATTTTAAAGACTTTTCTCTTTCTGTTCTGTGATAAGATAGTGTAAGCTATTCTGTTTGCATAGTCTTTCCGTAATAGATACAACCGAACGTTACTTTTGTAATTGCATCAAGTTCTTGTTTAGAACTCCTGATGCATTTATTGATCTGTAGGTGATGTTTGAGTGTACAGAAGTGTGATATACTAACAAGTCTCAGTTCCTTTCTAATATCTAATTTTTCGTATGTTCTTCCCCATCCATCGTCGGATACCCAAGTCCGACCCAGTACTTTACTCTCCGACCTTTGTAGTTTTCAATGTAATGATAACGGTATAGGGTACCGTGGGTATGTACGATGTTCCCCATTATTGCTAAGATCAATCAGAAATTGTAAAAAAATTAAGTACAATTTTGCCATGCATTCTGTTTTTAGTTTTGTATTGCTTCAGTGTTGGACGGTAAACAGTGTTGAAAGTCCGACTGTCGCACAAAATAAGTTGTTGATTGTACAATTCCTTTCCATGAGGGCAACCTAGCGCAAAAAGGTACACTCAACAAAATAAATGAATGGTCAAGACTTAGGTTCATAGATTTTTTAAATGCAAAAATGTTCATGTAAAAGTTAATTTCTGTTTTGCTTTAGACACTTCAGTACTTGTGTATATATGTGTTTATCTTCCCGTAATAGCTCAATTATCCCGTGCAGGTCCGTGCAAACACACCACTCCTCAAAATCAAATGAAAATCAAATGTGTAGAATAAAGTCAAAGTGACAAGAGCAGGTTTTAATAAGAATTTTTGATTCGAATCATCTGTGACACTATAGAACTGATTAGTGTGAAGAATCTCTGATGCCTAGAAGACACAGGTCGGAGGCTGAGACAGCCAGAGCAATCGGTTGTCTGCTGGCTGTGCAAACGCAGCCCGAGGTGGCCTATGAGCATGGTATTAGCTAAAGTGTAATCCAATGACTTTGGTACCTGGACACAGGCGCCGTCGCCAGACGTCCTAAGAGTGTACGTCCAAGGTCAACATCCACTCGGGAAGACCGTGCCATCGTTGTCCTGGAAAAACGCCATAGGTCTGACTCGGCTGTTGCTCTAAATAGAGACTTCCAAACTGCTTCCGGTGTTCGAATCTCGGCGCAAACATATCGCGACAGACTCCACGACATTAATTTACGTGCTCGCCGTCCTATGGTAAGTCCTCCTTTAACGCCAAGACACAGTGCGGCCCGTCTGGAGTTTGCCAGAGGTCACGTTAATTGGCAACTCAGACACTTTCGTAATTTGCTATTTACCGACGAGTCCAAATTTTGCCTGAACTTCTATGATGGACGTCGGCATGTTTGGCATCAGCGAAATGAGCGCTTCAGCGAGTGTTGCATATCCAAACATGACATGTTTGGTAGTGGCTCTGTTATTGTTTGGGTTGGCATTTCTTACGACGGGCGTATAGACGTTCACGTGTTTTTTAACGGCAGAGTTACTGCTAGACGTTATATTGACGAGATTCTATGACTTCACGTCATTAAATATGCAGGTGCAATCGGCCAGGAATTCGTGTTAATGAACGACAATGCTACAGCTCACCGTGCGAGAAACGTAAATCAGTACCTTGACGACCCAGGTGTTGAACGTATGGAATGGCCAGCTAGGTCTCCAGACATGAACTCAATAGAACATGGCTGGGACATGCTGCAGCGCCGTCTTTCCGCAAACCAGAAATGAGATGGCTGCTGCCCTTACTGAGGAATGTGGTCTCATACCACAAAGGGACATCAAAAAGCTTATACGCAGCTTCCAAACCCGTGTCAAAGAGGTTATCCGAGCACGAGGAGGTCATACCCGTCTCTAAAATTTAACTGGTTTCCATATTTCTTATGATAAGGCATTGTTTTTACCCCGACCACCAAGTCTCAAATACTGTAAAACTGATTGGGGCTGTCTTTGTGGATTAATCGTGCTACTGTGTTTGTGAAACACAGTACTTTTAGTTTAAATTGGTCACAGATATAATGAATTTTTGTTTGAAATAAACTTCAGCACGTAAAAAAGTTATGTCTTTAAGAACTGCTGTCATAAGTCCTTGGCCCTTAATTTCTTTTGCTGAGTATATAACAACCGAAGCATTCAAGAAATTAAAAATACCAGTCATTTGTTTGGGCAAGTACATCTGACATTTAGACTAAAATTTAATTTGTTGCAATCATGCCAGACTGTCATCCTAAGAACAATGTTTCTTATTAGATCGGCGACATTATAACCGTTCTAACTGTATAGATTTGTCTGAATGTTCTTGCAAAAGATTGCATATTTTGTATTTTATAAACTGGCTTTATAAAAAAGAAGATATGGCATTCTGTTCTCAAAACTTAATGAGGCCTTTTCGCAGACTGTTTTACTTGACTGAAATGTGGCTCCTGTGTGATGTTGTCAGGAACCGGTCCATACGGTTGAAAAATGCAATAAAGTAAAATGTGATTTGATACTGCTTGGCAAGCTAGCTTTTTAATGTCATCAATTGAACAGAAAAAAAATGCATTCGTTTACTATCCATAGTCTTTGTTGCTGTTTGCAAAATAACTCTACGTTGTATAAAAGGAAAACTGTTGTTTGTTTTGCGATTGTCAAAGGAACTGGTAAAAGTTATTTTTGTCTAACCATTCATTGAAAGAAGTAAAATGATAAAATAACTTTCACTGCATATATATAGTTTATTTATACACGAGTCTTTCCAAAGAATAGCAGGTTATTGTCAGTATCAGTAATAAATAATACTATGCCCAGCAGAAAAAAAAAATATGTGTAATACTAAAACCTTTATATATATTGGAACTGAACTGTGCTGGGTGAATAAAAGAATTTCATTTATGGAAAGAGTTGGCTAGATGTTTTGATTTTCAGGCCAAAATTTTAAAATAATCTTTGTTTGCCTTTTACCGACCCTAGATTTATAGGTGGGTCGGTAGATAGGAAAACTATTTTTGTTGTTGTTGAGAATTTGAACATAGTATATACGGAAAAAACAACCGGTGGGTAACTTAATGGTATCTTCTATGATGCATTATGTTGCATACTTACTTGTCCGCCTGTTTGAACAGTATTATTGAGGGAAAATCTAGTGTAGAATTGTGATATTTATGCTAAATGCTTTATCTCACCTTGTACTTACTTTTTCTATGCTTTTCTGTACACATGTATATGCATTGCTTACCTTAACCCACCTTGCACTGACATCTTGCATGCTTTCATATATGTAAATCTAGAGAACTGTTGTAGTGATGCTTAAAAATAGTGTTTCTAATGTGTAGTGTATGTGGTTTTGGGATTTTTATATGCACCAGACTTTGAAACTTCATTTCTTCACTGCTAAATGGATACATATGTAAACATGCAAGAAAAGTACAAGACAGTCCCAAGTCTGTATAAAGGAGAGAGGCATAAATTCCTGCAGGTCACCAGATGCAGTTTCATTTTTTGACAAAGCTTTCTGACTAGATTCTTCTAAAAGATCGTCTATAACATCCCGCCAGGTAATTTCCTTTTTCTGATCGTTCCATTTCTCTGAAACGTTAAAACAGTACGTTGCAGTTCTCAACTTTTCATTCGGTTGTCCGCAGGACGCCATTTTTCAAATCCGTAAAAGACGCTTGCACTAGCGTTCTATTTTTCATAAGCGCCGAGTAATCATTACCAATAAATGTCCCAAAAAGGATTTAAAAAACACACACACAAAAAGATCCCATTTGGCACAAGAATACAAAAAAGTCTTCCCACAGATTTTGCAATACAATTTTTTGAGTCGGTGGAATTTCATCGGGTCGGTGATTCTGTAAAGTGCAAACAAACATAATTTCAATTTAGGCCTCACACGAAATATAATGTGTCGTTGATAATTAAATTTGTTTAGTGAGCTACTCTTCTAAATTACTAAGACAGCGTTGTATGTTTAATTTCATTGTTGAATAATAACATTTTACGATTTGTTTACATTTATTCAGTCTTTTTCGAGAACTTACAGACTGCAGAAACATGAAGCTGTCAAAATAACAATTGTTCATTGATGAAAAAGGTCAAATGTTTCCATTTTGCATCAAAGAACTGCATCTACAACATATTTTTCAATAATGATGTTTTTGATTTCAATGAACGAAATAACAACTGTTAGATAGTATCTTTAAGTAAGGCTTTGATGATAAACAAACAACGACGGCTGAAATGTCTGTAGCTGCATTCAGTAAAAGAAAGGCAGTTAATACCAAAGTAGTTTAAGAAGTAAAAAAGACTGCTTCCTATTGATGCTTTGAGTTCTCAGTCTTTAGTGTATTAGCTTTTACTGCAAACACATTATCTTTCAGTAGGAGTAGCTCTTTAAGCAAAAACCACTTCCCTGCCTGTATCTTGCATGTCGTTTTACCACGCTAAGCATCATTTCTGTGAGAAATAATTAACTGACAATACATTATTTGCTTCTGATATGTTTAAGAAACAGATGACGTAGATAATTATTTTCTTGACAATTTGCACGTAACTGCGATATTAAAAGAACATAAATATACTGAAATAAAATATTCAATTACATATTATGTTTTCACATCTTTCCAAATAGAAAACGTATTTTGCCAAACGTTCACAAGGAAGAGAAAATTCACGTCTTAATAGTAATGTGCCTTATAATATTTTTGTAGAAAAAGTTGGGTGTACATATTATCTGCTTGAGTCTAGAATATACTTATACATTGTTTTGTACTATACGGAGATATATTTAAACATAATTCAAATATTACAACTCGGCAGGCTAAACATGTCTGTTTTGTTTGGCTTAAAACTTTTCACTTATTTGTTATTAGCTAATCGGATACAAAATGTGAAGTAGTAATGGTAAAAATTGTTATTACTTTTCACATATTTGTAACTAGCTAATCGGATACTATATAGAACACATTGTAATTTTGTAGAGCAGATTTTAATAGGCTGGATATTAGCATAGATACTGCATAAACATGTCTCTTTTTATATGACCTGCAGAATACTTTTTTTGGAGATATTAAAATGTCTTGAAATATGCAACAATTGCATGAATATACAGACATTTTTTTCATATTTTTGCATATCACAGGGCATCACAATTAAAAAAGAAACGCTGCCCTGCCTTTTTAAAAGATTCATTTCTGTCGAAAATTAACTTTTAGCTCGTGAAAATATGAGATTTCCTTTTTTAGATCTGTATAGAAGTCTCTCGAGTTTGGTATTATACAGTTGTGTTGCTTTCTTTCTAAAATCAAATTCCAACTATGTACAAGAAAACGCGTTTTGTTTGCCTCAGGTTATCTATACGTGTATTCAAGATTTGCTCATGTGTCAGCTATACCAATATATGGTAGTAGGGCTCATGTTTCATGGTGACTGTCAATTCCACATACTAATCTTTCTTTGACATTTAATTTAACGCTAATCTATCGCAGCCTTCAGGTACCAAATGTCATTCACTGAAAATAAAAAACCTGTTATATAAGTTAGATAATAGACAAGCCTTTAAATCCTGTTTAATCCCACTTTAACGAATCATTTGGGGCATCTGTGGTAATACTAGTACACAAGAGGTCTATTGTATCATGTACAATCATTGGGTACAGCTCTTCATTTTCTTTTGTAATTTTAGTAAAACACTGTCCTTTCTAGCTCGAGAACATTTATTTTGTTTGAACTACAGCTTTTAATTAGTTTTATGGATGTTGTTTTGAATAATGATTTATCTTAAATAACATTAGTGACATCGTTGCTACTTTTTTTTGAAGTGAAAGAATAACACTACTACATACATCGTCGGATACCCACGACCAATCCATTAACATTTATCAGCCATGGGATTTTTGGACGTTACCCAGTCGATTAGAGGTGTGTCAAAGACAGCTATTTCACTGGTTACCTCACGATTTCATGAGGCGATTAAAACCAATCAAAACGCTTCGTTCTATACGACGTTCGGTATTACAGAAAAGATGGCGGCAACCGAAAACGACATGTTTTGTGCTGTTTTAAGAAATATTTTGAAATAACTTTTATATTTGGGATGTAGACAGAATGTTCTATAAATACTTAGAGCTTATGACGTGTAATGATAAAGTATACCGGTATGTGGATGCTTACTCTAAGTAGCACTTATATTTCAGTTCTTTTTTGTATTTTCTACTTGTCGTTACTTTTTGCTCTTGCTGTCAGTTAGTACTATTTCCGGAAATTCAAACATGACCATGCGGTCGTTCTGCAATCTGTATTATCAGGCTATTTATGCCCTCATGGTGTAAGTTTGTCTCAGTTTTAAAAATATAATATGCTAAATGCTAAATCTGTTGTTTTTGTACGTGTGAATCATTATTAGATATGTTATCCAGCCATTTATTTGGTAAATATCCGTACACTATATTTTCGTACTTTTTTCCCTTATATTTTCTTGTCCAGCATAACATTCATATGATATTCTCGGCTTTACACATCCGGGTACTTTTCAAAGGTAGTTTATCCGTACTTGGGTGTAACTCGGATTTTATCGTTGAGTTATATGTAACTTCAAGATTAAAAATTACAAAAACTAGAACATATAACAAAAGAAACTGTCTTAATTTCCGAGACCTACGGCCTGATAAGTGCATTTTTAATGATTCTAATTAATTAAAGTCGTTAGATTTCATAACAAACGACTTTAAAGTCACATATGCACCAACGATAAAGTCCGAGTAACGACCGAGAACCGAATGCTTAAATTAGTTAGTTACTGTTATCTGATTGGTTAATGGCAAAAATGACGTCATGCTTAAGCTGAGAATTGATAATTGGAGATACAAGAAAGGTGATTATATGTTGATAGATGTATTAAGCAGTGTAATGTGTTTACTTGCCGGTTTTTACCACACACACACACGTAGACAGTGACAAAGCTTTCTTGGGATATGGAATAAGTTATAAAAGAGAAAGTCTGGCTCATGTGTTTATGGTTAACTAGCCGTGCAAAAGTTGGTATATGTTTCATTCAATTTGTGAAAAGTTCATGGGCGCAGCCATTTTGTTTCTGATGAAGAGTATCAATTTTGTTAAACGCGATTTGATTGGTCGATTTTAGGCACTTGTTGGTATATATCGACGCACATCGGTTCATTTTTCCCACAGTTTGATTACATGTAATAATCAGCCGTGGGTATCCGACGATGAACTACATATAAATATCGAGGTGTCTAACTTAGTCGTGTTATTTACTTCATCTTAATTATTGAATCAGACCTTACGCTGAATAAAATCAAATCAAAATAACAAGACTAATATGTGACTTTGCTATTAACCTGGCTTATAAATCAAACATTTTAAAAGGACGTCATAAAACTTTTTTGAGACCAGAAACATATATTCTGACTAAGTAAGTTTCTCAGAACTACCAGCTTGCACTCATTAGTTATAATTCTACAAAAATAAACACTTACTATTTTCTATTTATTTTTAAGTTAGATAGAAAGGATAGCAGATCAGATGGGTAATTTGTGACCGAGTAAATTAAAAACAAATTAAGTGAAATATGTATTCAATATGTTTCTTTCATAATGCAAGTTATTCGTAACTGTTTGTTTTACGTGAAAGTCACGTTCTCCTCTATAATTCAAAGCAAATTTACTATTTCATCTGTTTAATGACTATATATATCTTAAAAGAATAATACAAATCATTATTCGAATCTTTAAGAAACCAAGTACACAATTATCTTTATAACCCCCTGAGAATTAATTCTCTTTTCAAATTAAAATTCGACTTTGATAAAAGGGTATCGAGATCTGATTTATCCAAATAGACCTTAGAGTAAACTTTATCTCTACTTGAACCCATTTTAATTCTAATTATTTGCACTCAATGCATTGTATAAGAACAGACTTTTTACCTGAATATCGTCAGTTCTAATTTGAGCAAGACAAGCGAAAACGTCAACTGTAAGGATTAATCTCTGACGTAGTAGTGTTTCCTTCCAATTGCTGCCTTCAGTAAATAAAGTTTTGATGTAGTAAATGGAAAAGAAAAGTATAAATGTGAGTGTTCAAATTGTAGGAAGAAAGAAAAACATCGGCTATTGTTGTTTGACAGTAAACTGGCAAATATCAAGTAATTTATAATTGTGAATCAGGAATCGCAATTACATCTTTATTGAATGTGATTATAAGATAAGTTTGCATAAAAGTTTTAAAAAATCCTGTTAGTCATTATCTTTCGACAACTACTAACGATATTTTTCCCAGTCCCAGTTAATCTTGAATCGAATTGTTATTTTTAATGATGCAAAGATGAACAGAAAAAGAGTTAGATCTCAGACATGCTTATTGTAAAGGTTTTTTTCTTTGACAAATGTTAGCTATTTCTGCACGTCTGTAATGTTAATATTAATAACATTTCCGAAATTCTGGCTTTTAATAAACTTTAAATGATAAATAATAATAATAATAAAAACTTTCACCTGCACTTCAGGCTGGAATAACTATTAAAACAGGATCTTAAGATCACACAACCAAGTATGTAAATTATTCAGTGAAGAGAAAGATTCCTTTGCCTTCAAATCAGCTTCATTGAGTGATCGTTAAAGCTAGTTCAACAAAATACATGACGAAATTACAAAGTTACTTATAAACAAAACTCAACATGAAGCAGTTCTGTAGATGTTTATATAACTAAACGTCTGCAAGCTTAGTTCAGCTGGAAACTGACGGTTTGGTTAGGAATTTTTGCCATTAATACTTTTTTATCTCTTTTGTGTACATGCTATCGATAAAGAAACAATTAGAAAGTGAATAGATAATTTGAATCACGTTTGCTTTTCCGTCCTAAGCGTTTAGGCAAACCAAATATTTTTTTGAGTGGTAACTAATAAAATTAATGAGTAATCTACCTTTAAATTGTTCCGCTTACCCTACCCCTAAACAAGTAAATCACTTCTGACTCCAACTTATACCTTAAATGCGACACTAATACCAAGGTCACTGGTTTCAAAAAAATTTCAAAGATCATGCTTTAGTTGGAACCAGACAAGGACATGAAAACAAAGTTGATTTGTACTTTATTTTGTTTCATACTTAACGCTCTATCTTCAAGGTTTATTCTTCACTAGGTTTATACAGTTTTATTATATGCGCATTTTTTATTTGCCGATGAAATACAGCATTATGTTATTTTCTGATTTATACAACAGTTCCAGACAGATTCGACTGAAATTAAAAAGCCTGAATAACTTGTCATGATAAACATAACTGAAGCAGACACCAAACGGTTCAGGTATTATAACTCCAGACACTAGACGTGATCGTTGCTGACAGCCTCATATGCAACCTTCTTACGATCAAATAAAAGTCAAACGAATGTTTTATTAGATCACACTTGGAAACATTAAGACTGTACACATTTATTTATTTTTGCTTTTTTGTTATTCTTTTTTCAGATTTTCAAACCCAGTGGAACTTGCTGAAGAAAAAGTTTTGGTAACTGTAAGAAAAAGTTTTGGTAACTATATGGAGATTAATTATTAAGTTTTTTGTTGTTGTAATTCACAGATACTCAGGAAATATTCTGTTTATGAACATGCAGTCATGCCGCTGCAAATAATATAATGTTACCTTGTTTTCGTAGCAATCCGTCAACTATATTAGATCAAAATTACGTTTTGGTGAGCACATCTCCTGGTAAGCAGTATAAAGTACTGACACCGAAACATTCATATTTTTAACTATCATTATTTTTTCTTTGTTTTGAACTGCTTGCCCTGATGTCGATGTGTTTGGTGACGATTACAACCCTAAGACTCTGACTCGATAACGATATATTTCCAGTCATTAGCTTGGTAGCAATTTGTAACATATTTCATATGCATTATGTCTTTCATTTAATGCACGTGTATAAATATTTGTAGAACTCCGCGTACTAATCTGTATTGTAGCTTAGATCGCGAGAAATTATTATAATCAGTCAGTTAAGGGACAAACACACAGCCAGCCAGACAGATAGACAAACTCTGTAAGAATGCTGCATTTGTGCAAACAAGGTACAATGTAATGTGGTGAGAGATGGAAATATTGGCATCCGCATTGCACGTTTTTTGTAAGAATTAGAATTTACTGTTTAATCTTTTTTTTAATTTCGATTGAACACTTCTCTCTAAAATTTCTCTCAGCATGTTTTAAATTGTAATGCATGCTTTATGTCTGTTTTTGATAATCAGATCTGCCTAAAAGTCCCTTCAATACTACAGTAACTGTTCTCGTTCAGGCAGATCTTTAAAACTCGTAAGCCTTCAGTATCCATTTAAGCACAATTATACTGACACACATAATGTTTTAAGTTTGCCTAGATTTCAAAGAAAGTCAAGTGTGTTCTGTACAGAGATGTATTCGTGTCCCATTAATTGTATCCAATTATCGAAATTAATTGTCAGTGATTAAATTGCAGTTCAAGAAAAAGTTACATCGGCGCTATGTCTTTATAAATGTTTTCATCTTTAGAGTTCTTTTATCATGTTTTTCCATATTGTTTGAGTATTTTGACATCAAACTACCAAGTACAGTTTCACTTTTATTTTGCAGCACCTGCTTAATTTCATTTTCATAGCTATAAGTAGCTATGTTTTCAAAAAATTTAAGACATAAATCTTTCTCTTGCTAATAATTAGATTCAACTGAGCAAAAGGCGGTTCCGATCAAAGCGAAATGGAAACGACCATGCATTAGGATACGTTATGTTTAGAGAGGAAAAAATGTTGCTTCTCATTTGAAATGAATCAAAACTTTTCATGCCCATGTTCTTAAATCGTAAGCTGTGATAAGAAAATATTATATCAATTTCCAATAACTTTTCTAAGCAAAATTTACAATCCAGTGTTTTTTGTTGCAAACGAACGGCGAGACACGATACTCGTTGGCCGAATGTCAGACAGAAAACTAATGTAAGATCTGAATGATATAAGACCTTAAATTTTCTATCGTTAGACAAGACTGCAGACTTTTTAACAAATGCCAGAAAAGATTTACTGAATGTATGCTTTCTTTTGATTTGTATAAAGATGTATCATCTGCACCATTGTCATCGAATCATTCTTTTTCACCTGCACTTTCAATAAAACCTGATCATATATTATATAAAAATGTATCATATGACATATCACGCAGCTGCAGTTATAAGACAGGAAATCAGTTCATAGGGATTTTATATTAGTTTCCAATAATGTTTCTTTGAGTCTTTTTTTAATTTTCTATAAAAACACATTTTTTAAATCTATCAAATAAAATATCACATGGGTGCGATTGTAACAAAATAGAGCATAAAGGTAAATTTTCTTTCTGATAAAGCAAGTTAACATAATAAGCTGTCGGGGACATATATAGTAACAAGTTATACATTTTTTTATTCGTCGTAAAGAAGCTTTCACCACTCATTAATTTCTGGTTTATGATTATCACAGTCAGATGTAAAAGTGCACCATGTCTAATTACTAAGTAGGTCTTTATTTTGTTAACAAGGATTCATTTACGTCTATTTTTATGTTCTTGTTTTGACCCCGCGCAACCTGTGAATTCTACCTGCTCCAGGACTTACCGGAACAATTATGAAAAAGTTTTAAAAAGGGTGGTTTAAGTTTTGGCCTATAAAGTGTACAAGCTAAATTTTTACTTCAAAACTTAAGGACTCTTTGAGCCTTTTCAATGCACAAAGTGATACTATACACGTACAACATATCACAAAATTGGATAAATGTCATATGTACAGGGGATTTTCAACAAAAAATATTAATCTTTCGACTTGCATGACAAAATTATTTACGAGTGCCTCAAAAGTTTTTAATAAGTGAAGATCACAGGATGTGGCTTATTCAGTTTTGTATAGGAAACTTACAAATATGTTTTAACATTTACTTTAAACAAAAAATAAAAGTTTTAATACTTCTGTAGGTCACATTCAGAAAAAATGCAGAACATATGACTGATATTTCATATATTTGTGCATTTAATTAATATATTGTACAGCTTTCATGATAATTTAGGTCGATTGTATTGATAAAGATGGCACGAAACATCGCTATGTAAAGTCTTAACATGGAATGCTAAAAACCAGTGACCTCAATGTAAGAGGCTTTGTTATCAAACTGGTTTACCTTAAGCTCATTACATTTTTGCTATATCGCTCAAGTTAGTTGAAATAAATTGAGGAATAACACGAGAACTGGTCCGATTATAACGACAAAGCTGATCAAAATTTCAAGTCATATTATTTTGAATCTGATCTACAATATTCTTAGGATGTTTTTGTATCTCAGTAATATGAAAAATTAAAAGACTAATGAATTATTCATTCTTAATAAAGCATTTCATTTCATTTATTGTTATTTTAAATACTTAAAATCTTTTTGTTTTCTTTTCTTCTAGATAATATGTCGATAAAAAAATTGACAGAAGATATTGTTATTTCAAGATTAGACATCAGTTTTTTCTTTTTTAAAATATTTGAGATCTGAGTCCCCAACTCTAGAGTCTCAGTCTTGACCTGTTAGGGTCTTTGGCCCACATGAGACACATACTGAGAATGTTAAAAGTAAAATGAATGTTGGAATTTTGTTCTTGTTTTCTGAATTTTCTTGTCTTAAGTTCAGTTTTATTAGACCTTTTTTAGGGTTCTTTGAGCTTCTTTGAAAATCTAAAGCATTCCTCAATAATTGTGATATCTAGTAAAATTCATTAGTGTCAGTTAGTTGTACAAGTCATTTTAGGAATGCAAATATACCTAAAGAAAAACGAAAGAGTTTAATTCAGTATTAAACTGGTGAATAAACGGTGCAAGAAGCAAAAGGTATCTTTTCAGGGTTAAACATGACCATAGAAATGTTAACTGAAACAAATTGGATATCTAAATTGACATTTAGATGATATATAGAAGCGTTATAAAATGTATGTACAGCCATATAAATGTTAACTGAAACA
Organism: Cyclina sinensis; assembly: GCA_012932295.1. Taxonomy (NCBI): domain Eukaryota; kingdom Metazoa; phylum Mollusca; class Bivalvia; order Venerida; family Veneridae; genus Cyclina; species Cyclina sinensis. The sequence continues at coordinate 27,786,864 of JAAONU010000017.1, forward strand.
AATTGATGTCTCAACTGACATTTAAATATCATCCTCAATTGTAATTCCTCTTTTAGACATTTGCAAATTACATTTACAACTTCGAATCTATTTAATATGTCTTCTGTAATTTTATTGCACTATTGAAAGCTTTTTTAGTCTATGCCTGCTGATCAAACATAACTTAATCAGAATCCTGAACCACACATCTTACAAAATAATATAACATAAACTCTATTTAAACAGCTACGGCACATATATAACCAATACATATACTTAAAGTGTGAATTCCTTTTTATAACATGTGATAAGGTTAGCAAAATGTCAGAAGACGCCTTTTTTAGAGAAAGAAAACCAAAATATTAAAGTACATAAAAGTCTTAAGTTGTATAGCGAGCCTCTTATAACTTATAAACCGGATTAGGAAATGAATAACTAAGCACATCGGGTTGGTCTGTTAATTTAAAAGCAAAGTATTTACTAGTATACCTATTTACATAGATTGGTGAGAACGTTTGAATATTTACTTGACATTATTGTTTCATATGTTTGTACTTCCTAGCATCTGCAAAAATAATGGTTTGAAATATCAATGTTAACAATGTTTATGGACCCGAACGGAAGAATATAGTAGTCGCACAGTCCGTCCGTCCTTCAATCCGTCCGTCTGCCCTGTAAAATCTTGTCCTCGCTTTATCTCCAAAACCGCTTGAGGGATTTCATTGAAACTTAATAGGAGCGTCTGTCACCGAGCCTAGTTGTTCATATTGTCAGGAGATTTCGCTCGATTTATTTTTGGCAGAGTTATGGGCACTTAGTCATTTTTTCACTCTACAATCTTGTCCTCGCTTCGTCTCCAAAACCAGTTGAGGGATTTCATTGAAACTTAACAGGAGTGTTTGTCACCAAGTCTAGTTGTGCACATTGTCAGGAGATTCCGCTCGATTTATTTTTAGCAGAGTTAATGGGCACTCAGTCATTTTTTACTCTAACTTCTATATTAAAGTCTTGTTCACACTTCATCTCCAAAACCGCTTGGAGGATTTCATGGAAACTTCACTGGAATGTTTGTCACCAAGCCTTGTTTTGCATATCGTCAGGCGTTTTTGCTCTGATTATATTTGGCAGAGTTATGGGCACTTCGTCACTTTTTACTCTAACTTCTATAAACTTCCAACTCTAACTTCAAAAATCACTGAAGGGTTTCATTGGAATTACACAGGAATGGTTGTCACAAAACCTAGCTGTGCATATCGTCAGGAGTTTCTGCTCGAATTATTTTTTGCAGTGTTATGGGCCCTTAGTCATATTTTACTATAACTTCAATATTAAAATCTTGTCCAAGCTACATGTCCAAAGCCGCTCGGGGTATTTTATTATATATAAAACATCAGTAGGGGTTTGGAATAAAACAATATTGTTCGTATTCAAGGCCAAACGCACAGCTTTCTATTTCATTGAATAATTATTTCTTCAACGTTCATATAAGAATCGGAAGCAGACAAACCTTACTTTACCATTTACCTTCAGTTCATGCTCTATGTTTTGTCTGATGTCTTTTCCACAGGCATATTCAATTATATATTTACACCAGTTTCATTTCAAAGCTACATTTCGGGGGCATATGTCAATTTCCAGTTACAGCTCTTCATTCTTTCTTCTTTTATTTATATTTACGTTAAGAACATGTCTTCATTACTACAGGAAAATATTCAAATGGTATGAAGAAAGATAGAGCAAAGAAGCATATAAAGAAATAGATGCAGAGCAGACAGCAACAAATAAAAACAGTTAAATTTTGTGATAAGATCCAGTGCACATCAGCCTGTAAATACAACCTCTGACTACTGGTGACCAGAGCTGTTGGTGGTCTTTTACAATATGCATTGTATCATTTCGTTGATGTTGTTGTTTTTGTTTGTTTGTTGTTGTTGTTTTTTTGCTTCGACAAACATTACTGAAACTTTCAAATCAAACTAATTCTTCTTATTTCAGGTCAGTTTTAAATGTGTATTTATGTATAAAGGTAAATGTAAATTCACTTTAAATGAAGCGATTTGAATCCAAATACCTTTCACAATATTCTGATTGGAAACTTAGGACTTCGACTTTGCAGTGTAAAACTCCCTGAAAATGTTTGCCTTACACAGACGTGCAACAGCGCTATATAATAATCTGTTCATTAAAGAAGTCTTTTTTTTTCGATTCAGTCTTGTGTCTATCATTTTTTAAAAATGCATTTTTTTCAGGTAAAATCAAATATATATGCAGCATATTTCTGCTACATAACTGGTCCTTGTTGGACCCATCAGACCCAAAGAAGGAAGTTGTGCTTCATTTGCCAGTTTATTACAAAAGAGCACGGAACATATTTATACTACATTAAACAATCGGTGAAACTAGACTATAAAAATTAGAAGATTCATGTTAGAGACACGGATGAAATAAGTGTACCAGAGACCCTAAAAGTAAGAAGACAAAAAATCTCCAATCTGACACAGTGGCAAAGTGTCATTTAAGTATCAATAGTCTACTTTTAAAGAGGCTGTACTCCAGATTTGACATAAAAAATTTTTTTTCATAAATTATATATTTAGATGCCGTGAGATTATAACAACATAATATTTTACTTCAAAACTGATTATAAAAGTCAAAATAGAATAAGAAAAATATTTTCACTCCAGCCTGATTTGAACGCTGGACCCTCATGTTAACAAAATATTTCCAACGCTTTTACTGTCACCACCATCGCCGCATGTTATATTACAGATATTTACTTTAAATGTTATACGATATAGTTATACCGTCGCGTTACGGTATAGCACTTTGAAAGGGAAAAAAATCAATTTATAATGTAATTATTTGACTTATTTTTTGTCAGTAGGTTATTTTTTAAGCATTAATCATAAATATTACAAGAAATTTATAATACAAGAAAACTTTCTTTTTTTTGTCATCTGGAGCACAGCCCCTTTAACAGCACTTTGCCACTGTGTTAGGACAAAGTACAGACAATTGAGTTTTGTCTCCCGTGCAGTTTTTGGATATTCAGTCTTGGGTATATTGCTTTTATTTGTGGTTACCTTCTAGTAAACGCATTTTAATATCAGTAGAAAAATTAATGTCTTAAAAAACCCGACCAGTTCGGTTTTAAGTTTCACCAGGATTACAGATAGCAGGTAAAATGGCTGGTCTCCTTTGCATTCTTATTTAATCAGTCATAATAACATGTTTACTTTATTTTGATATACCATATGGTCTCTGACATAAAGCTTTGATGAAGAGCTTTTGTGGCAGCATTTCTCAAGTTTTATGGCGATAAAACGTGCCAGTGTTATTGGCGCAGAGGCAGCCGTTATCGTGTTACTTAGTAATGGCGGATTTAGCTGACGACTAAAAATGTCGTTATCGGCTCATGTCATTGTTGTAACACTAGTATATTCACATTTTTATTGATGTCGGGAAAAAAATCGACTGGGACCATCTCATGCCTTTTTGAACGTATTTTACTCAGCTTAGAATGGTAAACATAAGTAAAGGACACACGAAACTTCTATTACATTCGGTATAAATATAGGTGATGCTTTGATAAATGTTCTTGAAATCCAGTTTTAAGACGAATCTCCACAAGGTTATGCTGGTGAAAGTTCTAGAGTTTTTATAAACAAGAAATATTTTCGAAAAAGATGATCGGCGTAGATACAATACAAAATTAATGTCCCATAAGTGTATAGTTTTCGGACATAAGCAAATATTGAACGTGCACAATAATCGAATGTCCTATTTCTATAACAGTTTAGGTTAAACATAAAACATCTCGAGTTTAATGCTAACAGTATCAATATCATTTTCAGTAAAATGAATTAAATATTTAGTCATATTTATTATAAATTTATTCCATTTAATATAATTTGTCATAGTTAAAATATTGATATTTCATTTACAGCTGTATTAATGTTGATAACATAGCAGTGTTTTCACACGCAATTAAACTAACAATTACGAATTCTGTCCTTAAATTTGATAACAGCAGCACATTTAACCAATGGCATACTTCCTTCTCTAGCTGAAGATTTTGTTTCTAGCAATTTCATTTGCTACAAATGTAGGTCAAAACCGATTTTAATACAGCTACGCCGAAAAAATTGACATTTCCCAAATATGGTGGAGGGTATTTTAAGAAATAGTGTAGGGATTTCAGGACAGTTATGTTCTTTTCTGAAATAATTTTACATGCATACGAGATTATGTTCTAAGACAGATGATAAGATCGAAAATTTCCATTAATAACGTTGTCGAAATCTTACGGTAGATGATATAATAATATATGTATCTGGCTACTAGTGTGACGTCATCTAATCATCTTTGATTAACTTGCACGATTTACATAAAAGCACCTATAAATCAGGACGTAAGCTCTTCCGAAAACGATATGTTTTGCCTACGTAAGTTGTGAAGATTTTGTGGGCAATATCTAATGAGTTATTATGGTTTTTTCGTCTAGAAGCCTTGGGGCGGGTATATTTGCGATGACACATAATATCTATACATTTAATTTAGCCCTTAAGTGTTGTTATTACTAGCCAAAGGTATTCCGTGCCAAAAAATGGCTCGTTCCTTTAAGGAGCTTGACATCTGCCTGATATGTTAACTGGTTGTCTTAATCATATTCAGGAATTGGTGTAGAAGTATGAATCTATCATATATTCATTCTGAATAGAGCTTTGTTTTATAAAACAAAGAGGGAGAAAGAAATTAGACGAAATTCTTGTAGCTCATTTGCGAAAATTCAAATGCAATCTCGTTTTCTTTTCACAATTATGTGCTCTTTTTGCTCTCTAGCAGAGTATGGCAGTGTCTTGCAGTGCCTCATTGAACCTTCAATGCTCCTACATAACCTGCATTGAAGAACCTGAATTTCCTATCAGAAGGAAAAGCGTGGTACAGGAGGAACCAAGCTTTAATACTTCAATCTGTATGCGTGTACTTAGAAGTGTGAATATGCAACATTGCTTATAAACCATCGAGTAGTAAGTAGTGTAACTATTTCCAGACAGGTAAGAAGAAAACCCAAATATATGTCGCATTTACTTCCTGTTCATTGCAAAGTAACTGTCTCTACTTTTGCCCTCTTTATTTTATCTTCCCTCTTTACTGTATTTTTGACAGATACGGTCAGCTTTTTTCACAGCTAGCTTTATCTTTGGTACTAGGAAAATGTCTGTATTGATAGACATGAATATATGTCAAATGAACTTGACCATGGCTACATGTTCACAAGTTAAATAGGACAAAAGCATGGGAAACAATTCATGAAACTGAAACATATATACAAATGCTACACTTTACAATAGCCGTAGGTATTGCGTTGTTTGACAATGGAATTCCTGAGATCAAATTGTAGCCGAACGAAGTAATAGGCGGCACGTTAATTCGATATTCATCCAGTAAAAGGGATGAAAAACATATAAAGCTAACATGAATAATTCATATTTGTTTCATTATTTTTGTAATTTATCCAGACGTTTAGCAGATCGAAATGACAGTTTTATCGAACGAAAATGTAAACTTCCTGAAACAGATTGCAAAAGAACGTTTAATGACCATTACCCAAGCCTCATGTCTAGACATTTGCCTAATTGAACATGTAGTTTTTTGCCTGATCTGTATCAGAATTTATTAAACGCTTCAATGGCAACACGTAATCGGATTTCCTCTGTTCAGAGTTTGCAGATATTTATGATATTAACTTTTATATCTAATTATATGTGATAGACAAGTGTATACTAGCCTGTGGGATTAGTACTGAGCACACGCCCTAGTACTGAGCACACGCACTTGTACTAAGGACACGGAATGCACAGCCGTATGAAGTTCAAGATTGATAAAACATTTAACAACTTTTCAATCGTGACAAGCTTAACAGTTTAACAAAAAAAAAATATGTATGAACTGAAATGGGTATAAATTGAAAAAAAATAGGTATGCACTTCATTATTATTTCATTCCAAAGCCTGCACATATGTGTCTAACTATGTAAACAGCGAGTATTACGACATTAGAATGACAAGGCCTTCTAAGAAACTAAGTCTAGACTTTTCTATACAAGGCGAGGCTTTATCAAGTTAAAGCAACTTTCAAGATATCCGCGTGGCCCGCCAAAATTAACCAATAAAGTTTAAGTGTCTGTAATGTCTCTGAAGTAAATGCTCATTTAATCAAATTTCTCTTTATAGTTAAAGGCCAGCAAACCTAAAGTTAATTTAAACATTATTTCCCTAATCGCACCAGACATATACATCTCGTGGGATAGCATCCAATATGTTTGAACAAGCTTTAACATTCCAAGAAACTTGATGTTAAGGCAAGTGGTAACAGAAAACACACTGTTATATTGTTTTCGATTATTATCTGTCATGGGATATTTGGTATTCGCCGCTTAATGGCCCGTGCAGGAGATACAAAAAGTGACCCAAATACATAATCAATGCCGTACTTATACTCAGTTGATGCCAGAACGCGGTTTTTGTGACTTTTATCTGTATGGACTTCAGAAGAAGTTAGCATTTTCAAGCTAAGACTTAGTCCTTCATTGAAATACTTCGCATTTTCATTTTTTTTAGTTGTACATTTGTTGGAAAATGCGAAGTCTTTCTCTAACAGGCTAATTTCCTAAAGCACAAATCGACACACTTCTCGAGTCGATTTGCATTCAACGGTAAATCACATCTAAAATGATATTTTTTTAACAAAAAACAACTGACTTCTTAAAACACGGAATCATTTTTTCTCAATAACTGTATAAATATGCAAACATTACTCTCGATAAGTAGCCATTTATCCATTTATTAAAAAAGGTACAAGAAATCAATTTCGTGTTGACACCGCATATTGGAAATTCCAAGTTGCGCTGTGACGTCACTCCAAAACATATAATACGAAATTAGTCTGAACGAAATAATTTTTCTTTAGTGATCTATGCACTGACAGAAGCACGCATTAAAAATTTCTTCTAAAGAATTCGGTTATTATAACCATCGCTCTACGTAGTACACACCAATATGGAGGCTGTTTACACGCTAATAGGAAGTTGGCAGTAGCAGTACGCAGTAGCAGTTGGCAGTAGAAATTAAATCAAACGTGAAGTTGGCAGTAGCAGTAACAGCAGTAGCAGTAAGCAAAACGTATGTTAAGTGCAACAGACAGACTAAATGCATTCATATAAGTCTAAATGTAGAGAGTTATTGTTGTAATAGTTTTAGGTGGATAGTCTTTTACTCAATATGAAAACTTTTCGAGTATATAAATTATCACGAGACATGCGTAGTGGCAGTGGACAAAGAAGCAGAAAAAATATCTTAAGGTCGTCGACAGCATACAGATGATTCAACTACATTGATGTTTTTAAATGTAATATTATCGACTTTGTTACTCCCATGTAACGCAAAGAAACAGTGAAAACCCTACACTAGGTAACGCCAAATAGACAGGCTGTAAACCAATCTAGATCAAATATAACGCTCACAATTCAGTTTTTTCCCAAGCATAATCATAGACACTAGCGCAAAAGTAGTTGGGAAAAGAAGTAAAAAACGCTATAGAAATTAGGGGTTGTATATAACATATTCGCTACATACTTGAAACGGATAACATTGAAACAAGTTACCGATACTGTTTTGGAAGAGTCTATTAAGTTGTCTTGTGTCTTTAGATTTTAAGGTTTTTAGGACAACTGTTAGTTTTCTGTCTTATATCAGATTTATCTCCCTTATATATTTATGACATTATGTACAAGGAGACATAACTATTACCGTCTTTACATGTGGCAGCATAAAGTTATATTTAAAATGGCGTCATGTGCATAGAAACTCGTGTTATTTTATAGCAGAATACAGATATTCACATTTTATTTTGTATCATCATATGTAAGCTATTCCGGTTATTCCAAAAAGTTATCCTCCTTTAATTTTATGAAGTAGTAGCAAAAGTGTCATATGATTAACTCTTTTGTTTTGATAAAACATAAGGTTATCTGCCTTTGATGTGAATATGTCAATTTCAAAGGGGGCACAAGTATTACCATTTTATTTGAATGCAACATGGTGCTATCTCCATTTTATGATAACGTCATGTGTAAGAGTGAACAACGCTTATTGTCCTACTTTTAGAAAACTTGAAGTTCTCCTTAAAGTGATTGTATCACGTTCAAGGGGACTTATACCTCCCTTATATATATATATATATATATATATATATATGTATATATATATATATATATATATTCATTTATTCATTCACTCATTCATTTATTTATTTAGCAATCGTATTTTTAAACAAAGGACTTGCTTAATAAAATGTATTGAATAATATTTTGTCAGCTGTTTTTCATCTGTACAAACGAGATGGAGTCGCTAGATATAACGTTTTCCGTTGTATTATTCCTTTCACTTTGAATCTTCCATTGCACCTGAAATACAGAGTATAAGGACTGAAATCAATACATTTATTAATATTTGATAATAAAAATACATTGTTTATGGTGAGACTTGATTTAGAAGGCATGTACTCTTATCTTAATGTTTTGCAAACATATTTTTTCAAATGCAAGATTTTTTCGGGAATTCAAAAATAGCAAAAATTTCCTCTTCAATCTATGATTTGAGTAAGTGTATTGAAAATGAATTATAAGTGTTATTTTTATGAAGAGGACAATGTTTTAATCATTTGATGGTGCTTAAAAGATATTACTAACTAGTTGTTATAATATTAAAAAAAACTAAGTTCAACTGTTCAATTAATAATTCTTGATGATACATAGTTTTATTTTTTAAAACTGTTGTTGTTATCATTAGTTTTTCCGTTATTTTTATATTATAACACGAACTACAAAATTGTAACTAGCCGGAAACTACGAACACGAAAACAATAATAGTATGTCTTTAAACACGATAACAACCCAGCCGCAAAAAAGGTCTATCTATGTCGAGCAAAACAGTATCAACATCACAAATGCTATGTGGGTCGACAAAACACGCCAAAGAAAAGTTATCAAGACAACACGATGAAGGCTTTCAAAACACAGCGACGATCATGTAGGAATTATTGACGCCACAGCCACGAAAAAATACAGGTTTCAGACTTAGGCCGATACAACGCAAATAAAATCAAAACATATCGACAAGACCACCTAAACACTTCGACCACTAAGAATATCATAGACCAACACTGATAAAACACTCTTGACCACTAAAATCCATGTCGACAATTCTGAAATATCTTTATAAACAAGCCTATCAGCCAAAGGAAGAAATCTGACAGATCTCGATGACTAAGTACAACTATCTTACTGAAACACCCGACCAGTAAAATCATTAAGACACCACAGCAATCACACTGACACACTTTGACTACTGAAACGAATATGACATTGCAGCAATCACACTGGAACACATTAAATACAAAATTTTTGACGACATCGGAGCAATCACACTGAAAAATGTCAACCACTAAAACCATCATGCAGCCACATGCACACCAATCACACGGAAAAACATAGACTACAAAAACACCACACAGCCATAGCAATCGCTCTGAAAAAAAAAACTTGACTATCAGGCAACCACAGCAATTACACTGAAACACCTTGACTACTAGGTCCATGACGACATCACTAACATATCTTGACAACTATGACCATCGGGCAACCACAGCATCACTTTAATACCTCGACTCAGACGTCCATCACGCAACAAAAGCAAACACACTAAAACACCTCGAATACTGGGATCATCACGCAAGCACAGCAATCTCATTGGAACATCTTGACAACTAAGATCGTCACGGCACCAGAACGATCAAACTGAAATAGCTCGACACTTAAACCATCTGACACCACGACTTCTAATTTAAAAACGAAACATATACTATTAAAACATCGCAACCACTAATACTATAAACACACCCTGACCAACAGCGCAGAAAACAAAAGGCCATGATAACCATTATCGCTCACCAGAGTCCAGTTGCTGAAGTTGCATTATAAAAGTTGCAATAATTTATTTTGAAATCAGGCAAGTTGTTTGTAAGACTATCAAATCTGAGAACCCACCAAATCTAATTTGGCCACAATACCTCTGGAAGCCATGACGGAATCAGTTTGGTTCAGTGAAAGAATGGATATCTATTTTTAATAAATGTTTTGCGACAGTTTGAAATTATATCGAACGCGAACATGGCGCTATGACGTAATGTAGAAAAATCTATTTTTATTCTCTGTCTTCTTAAACTAGGTGGCATCAAACTCAAACAAGCTGTAGAAATCTATGCAAGGTACCTTCATACCAAATATCTAAGATACCGGTTAATAATCAAAGGCTCTATAATAGAAAGTAGAAATTATATTTTTAGCCTTGGTGACCTTGACATTGATCCTATTGCACGGTAAAAGTCCATGGAACGTGCCTATAAACCAAATATCTTAAATGTTAGAAGTCTATGCACGGAACGTACATACCAAATATCAAAAGGAGCAAAATTTGATCAATCTTGATAGAGGACCTCTAGATGATGCTCTATGTAAAATTTCAAAGCCCCAGGTCTTGTGGCTCCATAGAAGAAGGTTAAACATTTTTCACAAATAGATCCCCAGTGAAAAAACTTTGTAAGGGTCCAATAGACAATGCAACATACAAAATACATAAGCTCCAGGGAACAATCTTTGTATCAAACCCATACGCTTAGTAATTTCAGACAAGAAGGGTTTTCAAATTGAAGCCTTTTTTAAAAGCCTATGTTAAATCATGTTGCAGCTGGTTGGGCCAATTTTGACCCTTTGGCCATGATTTGAGCAAACTTGGTAGGTTTCGTTGGACAATGCCTCATACCAAATATCTTAGCTCTAGGCCTTGCGGTTTCGGAGAAGAAAATTTCTAACTCTTGTGGCCCAAAACTCTAGTGGACTGGAACCATCTGAACAACTTTGATAGAGTTTTATGAAAGGAACAATCCAAGCAAAGTTTAACAACTTTGGCTTAGTTGTTTCAGAGGAGATGCCATTTGGAGTGATTATGGACTACGGACAAGCATCGATCCTAAAAGCTCACATGAACATTGCGTGCTCAGGTGAGCTATAAAACTCGTTACTTAGACCATTATTACATCTCAGCCAGCAAAATCACTACAACACGGCTATCGAATCATCTAAGACACTAAAATGATAAAAAAGAACATTACAACACCAAGCTTTTAAGGCTATCATGACTTTTATGGATATTATGTCCAACACTTCCACTACCATCGACTTTCACCAGTTTTGTTGTCACTTAGAACTTTGCAATTACTCCTTTGTATTATGTACATCATATTCTAAACTAAATACAATTAGTAAAATACCATTATTATTATTATTATCGTCATTATAATTTTAATCATCATTGTTATTATAACGTTTTAAGTTTTTCCAACATCATGTTTCCTGTTCTTTAAGATTTAAAATCGGTTGACTTTTCTGTATTTTGTATATTTTTTTACCAGCTTCATGTTGTAAATTAAATGAACCTATTAATATCGCTTTTTTAAATATATCGCTTTGTTTTAAATGTTGTTATTATTATTATGCAAAACATTATTAACACAAAACTCGGCCATTATGAAGAAACTCGGCCTTTATGAAAAAAAAAACTCGGCTATTATGAGATTCGAGCATTCTCATTGGCTGAACAGCTCGGCTATTATGAAACCGCTTCTATTCATTAGGCCTAGAGAAAAAAGTAGCTTTCTTGAATTTTCTGAACTTAAATTTAGATTCTTGTTTGATCGATTTTAACGTCAGATGTTTTGAGATACCCTAAAGTTTCAACATAATTTTGCGGAATAAGTACAGGTTAAGATCCGGACGGGTTATATACAAGTAATTAGTACACCAGACAACACTTTTCCGGCAGCAAAATAATGAACGAAGGATAGCGTATACTGAAGTTATATTAAAATTTTGTAAACTATCTAATGTTCTTTGGTAAATATTGTATAGTTAATTAATAAAATTTTCAATAATTGTTTATTATTAACATTATATTATTAATAGTTATCATATTTTTTGTTCTATCATAATTGTTGTTGTTTTCATTTTCACGCGATGATTTTATGAGTTGTTTTCCTATGCTTCATGTATCAAGAGTAACTGGCTGCTTTCCTGCTTTCATTTTTACTCCTTTGATTATTAATATAGTAATTTCTATTATTCATAATTCTATTCTTAGTTATATCATAAACTACAGATGACCGTGTGAAAACGTTTTGACAGTTTCTTTTTGTTTTAGGAGTTATCTTCCCTAAACATTATTCAGGAAGTAACTTTCGCAGCTTTTATCACCGCAGCATAATTTCGTTTTGATATGTTGAAAAATCCATAATTACCTTTTACTGACACTGAAATGCAATGGCCGACGATACTTCAGTCTAGACTTGGAATTGACTGCTTTAGTTACAATTTTAATTCACCAACCTGAAATAACAATCTATACTTATTACAGCATTAGTATGATTATGGTAATTTTTACTAATATTCTTTATCGAAATCAGTCTGCCAATTCAAATAAATTGCATATCGTTATTTAGAACCTGTATTAAACATAATTTGTAAAATTAACAAATTAAATATCTTTTTGAGAGTAGAACTGTCAAGACAAGAGTCCATGTTCTAAATTTGCACAATTATGCTGTGCCCGAACTTAATTATTTTATTGAAATTCTGAAATTTTCTGAGGTTGCAAACCGCAGTCCTTTTTTATCAAACAACTTACCAGACACTCTGCATTGTCTGTTATAGTAACAACCAAGCACCAGGAAAACCCATATAAGATCGCGTCATATTGCTTCGGATCCCTTCATATCGCCACTTTACACCAATATATGCCACAGATCCCTACATATCGCCACTGTCCGTAAGTCTGACCGGGATACCTATGATAAAGGAAAAGAATTTGAAGCTTTGTTCATTGTTGTTTTACCAATGATATTCAATTTCCTTGTAAAATTTTCTGCTACAGTAAGCGAAACCACGTGATCAGACCAATATCAAAGCAAAAACACTTGTTAATTATGACTAAGCAGACGTCAGCGTGTGCATAATGCCAAAAGTAGTAAGTTCCATGGACACAATTTTAAATGTCCAAATTAACGAAGTTAAACGAAATCTTTAAAATGTATAATTTTCTTTCTTATTTTGGCATTGATATGACCACGTGCCTTCACAGTTTTTTGTAAACGAAAATAAAAGTAAACTACATTGCTTTATCCAAATACAGTTTATGAAATAAAACCAAGTCGACCATAAAACACTTCATCATCAAAGAAAGCACGAAGTCAGTTTCTTGTATGTCCGTACCAATATTAAGGTGTCAAGAGTCAGGCTCCTCATGAATGAAAGGTTGTTTCGCGCATGAAAACCACATGAAACGACCCCCTCCACCGAGTGGACTGGGGTTCGTGGCACACAAACATCAATGTGGAAACTTCCGGGCGCTTGACCGTAAAAAATTCTACCCAGGATATTTCAGTCACCTACTGGTTAGATTTATTACAAAACTTCAATAAAACCTCGGCGATACCTGCGCATGCGTAATTTCGCGCCCATCGTTATTTTGTCCCATTAGGAAAGAACAACAAAACAGGTGTACATACTACATGAATTTTTTCCTCAAACTTTATAAGCTTTAATAACATTTAATACCATTTATATATAACGTGAAACATGCCGATGACAGAATACATTTTGTTTTCAAACTAAATCCAAAGATTTAACAGACTGCTGCTTTCAAGGTTTCATTGTGACTTGAACGTATCCTGGTGTTTCTACTTTCTTCAACTACAAATTTACTACTAAATCCAACTAAATGCATTGTATATAAACAAACGAAAAAATATGCGATACAAATCCTTATATGACACTAAATGCGTACAATAATCATAAAGTAAGAATTCTACTTTTTTGCTGTCTTCTTAACACGAAGTGGAAGTTGTTGTTGTTATTTTTATGCTGATGATGATGATGACGATAATGATTTTTCTCTTGTTTTGTAGTATGTGCCTTATGAACCACTTTTTGAACTGAATGTTGATAATTTTGTTGTTTCGTTGTTGTTGTTTTTTTCTATTGTTGTCACAGATATTTAATGATGATGATGATTTTTTTTTCTCTCTTGATCTTATATTTTCTGTTTTCTTCCTAGAGCTGCTATTGTTGTATTGTATGGTGATCATTGTTGCTGCGTTACATTTATAACATGTTAACACTTGAACGTATCGCACGGTTCTTATCTTAGACAACTGTCTAAAAACATACGTTATAAAGGGGACCTTACCATCTTTTCACTTTTTAATACCTTCTTTTCATCATGTTAGGAAAGAAATATAATTATAAGAGTTGCTTCCCTTGATTCATATGGTTTGTCTTGTACTTCGGATAGCTCTAAGCAGGCAATTGCAGCTCACACCAAACGGGTATAAACAGATTATATAAAGTTTGAATCTATCAGATCACAAAGTACATTGAACCACAAGAATAAGACCAAGCCATGGCATTTGGATTCTTTCTAACATGAACGTTACGGTTATGCCGTACGCAATTTTGAAGTCGCGCGATTCACGTTAAACAGCTAAATTCATTTAATACGGATCAAGTAATTTGGAGAATTGTATTTAAAGGCAGAATTTCTACCGAATAACACAGCTAACATTTCAGGTATATACAATGGAAAGAATGAGAATAAAGGATAAAGAAATCTAACTTAAATATTAATGTGTTCTGTAAATGTAATAGGGGAGTGTCTAAACATTAGGACAAACGGCTTTCTCTTTTGTAAGATTTTTCTAAAAAATATTATTCAAATCTAACAAATAGTTGCTTAAAGAAAAAGAATATGGCGATTGATATACTTACTACAATCCTTATTTATACTTAAAAATTTAGCACTCTTGTAAGTTGTGATGGTGATGATGATTTGATGATCATGATGATTTTGAATAATGAAATAATGAAAAGCAACCAAAGATCATTTGATTTCGATAGCTAACAAAAACACTTGATTATCTGTCTGTCAAGTTTGTGTAAGCACCAACGTTTTCGATATAACGGAATAATGAGATTCAGAGACAAAGTCGGTTTTGCAAGGCAAAGAAAAATGACAAAATCAAGCATATGGAAATATGTAATGAAGGTCACCCTATTAATTAAAAAGAACACAGGTTGTCCACTTGATAACAGCAAAAAAATGTTTTACTGAGAAAAAATATAATGGTTGATCATTACTAGATCTTGTTAATTATCTTGGTGAAAAATCAAGGTATGACTTAGCTTAATTAGAAGTCTAAGGTGCAGTTCAAAACTAAAGGAAGAATGAAGATGTGAATTACTTTGCCTGTCTGAAATACATTGTTTCCATTGTGCGTAATCATCCTGAAAAAAACATACTATTACATATGTTTGTGTGATATTGTCTTTTTATATAATGCATTCGTGACACAAACAACGCCCGAGTGAAGTTTAATTTGTTATCAATTTTTGAACATCTATTTTTACTAGAAAAAAAGAATATTCAATTTAAAAGTGCATCATCGCCCGACCCATTTAGTAATACGTAGTAAAATTTTAGTCGACCAAAAATTATTTCCCCTCATTTACAGAAACGCTTCAGAAAACGTCACAGAGATACTGGGTACCATCCCCACAAGAAATAGCTCTAACTAAACATTTGTTTTTAGGTATTTAATACAACGAAAAAAAATGTGGATATTTTTCTTCGAGACGAAGGCATTTTCTTTAATCGAATGATACGATTCTGCTGTTTTAATTGAAAAAAAACCCTTTTCAAGGAGCAAGAAATCTATTACAACTAGACTTCTCCGTCGGACACTGATGCCCCCCACAATTGAGAATTTGTCACTGAAAGGAATTTCATTACCAGGGAAATCAATGGATATACATAGTTGATTGCTTAAAAGGCTAAGGGTACTTCGCTTTAAAAAAAAAACTCTTTCAAAATGTGTCAGCTGCTATACCTCTTTCACAATGTTTTACTTCCATGACTCATTAACAATGCCTTTCTTCCATAACTCATTCACCTATTTAACAAAATGGTAATAATTTTAAATAGCTTTGAAAACATTCGATTTCTGTATTACTTAGGTTATTATATGTATGAAATAAGTATGCAAACATTTAAACATGGGTGTTGGAGGAGTTGCACAAACAAGATTTACTATATATGGCATGTATGAAAAACCAACAAACGGCAATATTCCAGTGAAAACTGATCAGGGAAAAAACATTTCGTTACTTCTTGCACAACTACGCATCGTGGTCTATTATGTGTGCAAGTTTGGTTTCAATCTACCCATGGGTGAAGAAGAGGTTGCGCACACAAAATTGTCTATATATGGCATATATGAAAAAGCAACAAAGGGCAATAATCCAGTGGAAATTAATCAGGTAAAAAAATTCTTTACTTCTGGCACAACTTAGCATCTTGGTCTATTATGTGTGCGAGTTTGGTTTCAATACACCCATGACTGTAGGAGGAGTTGCGAACACAAGATTTACTCTATATGGCATGTATGAAAAACCAACAAATGGCAATAATCTAGTGAAAACTGATCCGGATATTTTTTTACTTCTTGCACAACTACATATCGTGGTTTATCATGTATGCGAGATTGATTTTAATCCACCCATGGGTGTTGGAGAAGTTCCGCACACAAGAAACGGGACGTACGTACGTACGAGCGTAATGGACGGACGTGTGCAAATCTATATACCCCCACACTATGTGGTGGGGGCACCAAAATGCCTTAGTTGATTTAAGCCGAAGAACGCCTCATATCCAGTATGTACGCAATTTACATTTTGTAGCGTTTTTGAAGACAGATTGGACCATTTGACGTCACAACGTATCTTAAAGTGTATAATTATTAAACATCATATGTATTCATGATATTTTCTATCTTGAAATTTCATTGTCAGCATAACACAGGACAAACAGTCATATTTTGCAAGTATAGGTTCCACTCATAAAACAAGTAACAGAAACATTTATATGTATGTCATGTCTAAAAGGTCTTTGAGTACGTATGCAAATCTGAACGGCCTTTATGCTGACCATTTAAATATAAACGTTCTGATAGGCTTCTCTAAGAGTTAGGCAGAATTTTTCTGTTAGATCTGTTGTTGGCATTTCACAGCGGACGACAGAAGTATCACATATGTATAATGATCTAACTGATACTTGCATCAAATCTTGTCCACAATCTTCACAGTGGACAACAGATATATCAGATGTGTAACATGATTTTATTGTTACTTGCATCAAATCTTGTCCACCACCTTCACAGCGAACAACAGATATATCACGGGTCTAAAATATTTTTTATACTTGATTCAAATCTTGTCCACCATCTTCACAGCGGACAACAGATATATCACATATGTAACAGGATTTAATTGGTACTTGCTTCAAATCTTGTCCACCATCTTCACAGCGAACAACAGATATATCACATGTATAACATGATTTTATTGATACTTGCTTAAACTCTTGCCAACCATCTTCATAGCGAACAACAGATCTAACACAAAAATTCTGCCTCTTAGAGCAGCCAATCAGAACGTTTATATTTAAATGGTCAGCATAAAGACCTTTCGGATTTGCATACATACTCCAAGACCTTTTTGACATGGCATACATATAAACGTTTCTGGTACTTGTTTTATGAGTGCAACCTCAACTTGCAGAATTTGATTGTTTGTCCTGTGTTATTCTGACAATTAAATTTCAAGATAGAAAATGTCATAAATACATATGTATAGTAACTATACACTATAAGATGCATTGTGACGTCAAATGAACCAATCTGTCCTCAAAAATGCTACACTATGTAAATTGTGTACATACTGGATATGAGGCGTTTTTCTGCTAAAATTAACTGAGGAATTTTTGTGCCCCACCACATAGTGTGGGGGTATACAGATTTGCACACGTCCGTCCAGTACGTACGTACGTACGTACGTCCCGTTTCTTGTGTGCGGAACTTCTCCAACACCCATGGGTGGATTGAAATCAAATTCGCATTCATGATAAAACACGATGCGTAGTTGTGCAAGAAGTAAAAAGAAATTATCCCGGATCAGTTTTCACTGGATTATTGCCTTTGTTGGTTTTTCATAACTGCCTTATATAGTAAATCTTGTGTGCTCGACTCCTCCAACACCTATGGATGGATTGGAACCAAACAAGCAAACATAATAGCCTATGATGCGTAGTTGTGCAAGAGGTAAAGATTTTTTTCTCAGATCAGTTATCACTGGATTATTGCCCTTTGTTGCTTTTTCATACATGCCATATATAGTAAATATTGTGTGCGCAACCTCTCCTTCACCCATAGGTGGATTGGAACCAAACTTCCACACATAATAGACCACGATGCGTAGTTGTGCAAGAAGTAAAGAAATGTTTTTTTTCTGGTTTTTCATACATGCCATATATAGTAAATCTTGTTTGTGCAACTCCTCCTACACCCATGTTAAAATGTTTGCATACTTATTTCATACATATAATAACCTAAGTAATACAGAAATCCAATGTTTTCATAGCTATTTAAAATAATTACCATTTTGTTAAAAAGGTGAATGAGTTATGAATAAAAGGCATTATTAATGAGTTATAGAAGTAAGACATTGTGAAAGAGGTATAGCGGCTGACACATTTTGAAAGAGGTGTATTTATAAAGCGAAGTACTCTTAGCCTATCAAGCCATTGACTGTATATCCATTGTTTTCCCTGGTAATGAATTCTCTTTTTGTGACATATTCCCAATTGTTGGGGGCATCAGTGTCCGACGGACGTCTAGTTTCTTCAAGATTGATTCTTTCGTTGATTCACTGGTAATTGTATTCATATTTTTGTCTCAATCGAGGAAGTGTACATCTACTGTGTACTTGTGCTACGTCAAAATATTGCCAAGTCAATGAAATTGTCTATTATTGAGGTCATAGTGGCCACAGTGGTTCAGACAGTCTTGTAGTCTTTTATGTTGACGGAATACGTGACTCAACATTGTTCTTTTTTGTTATTAGACAGCCTTCAATTTCCACCGAATAAAGAAAAACAAATCAGTTTTAAATACTAAGACTTATCATAGCTTCAGTTTCAAGCAATAAAGTTGAACAAACTAAATTCAAGTTCCAGTGCAGTAACTATTTTATTGTTGAATAACTTTTTCAGAGAAGACCACACATACAAGTTATGTCTTTGCTTACAATTGTTCCCCCTTTATATGATATCTGGTCTTAACAATATGTTCAGGAAAGACAGGTAGAGCGTTTTCTGTGAACATGTCAAAAAATGTGTTTCTCTTTCTTTTCTGCTCTGGCAAAAACTTTATTTGCAATTTTGTTTTATTTTATTGAAAACTTCAATTGTTTATTTATTTTTGTTTTCATTATGATTTCGTTTTCACAATGATATTCGATGTTAATGCCCCCCATTCGCCTTGGTAAATGAGGGGGTATGTTGTCTTGAAGGTGTCGGTCGTTCGGTCGGTCGGTAGACCACATCGCTTTCGTTCAATAACTCATGTACCATTACAATTTTGACCTTCACCCGTCAAATGTAATAGGATGGTTTCCTTTATTGAGTAAAAGACCCCTACTGTTTTGAGTCAATAGGTGAAAGGTCAAGGTCACTGTCACCTTGTATTTGAAAACAATGTCCGCTCAAAAATTCAGGTACGATTTGACACGCAACCTTCAAACTTCATAATATGATTGCCATTAATGAATAAAAGACTGCTACTGTTTTTAGGTCAGTAGGTCAAAGGTCAAATTCACAGTCACTGAATTTGGAAATGGTTTCTACCTAATAACTCAAGTGCCATTTGACCTACAGCCTTCAAATTTAAAAGAGTAATTACCCTTTTTTGTACTAAAGACTCTTTAATTTTTTAGGTCAGTTGGCAAAGTCACGGTCACCTTCAATTTCAAAATGGGTTTCCACTCAATGACTCGAGTACCGTGTGTCTTGTACACTTTAAACTTCAAACGGTCGTTGCCCTTATCGAGTTAAAAAAACTTAATTGTTTTTCGGGCCAGCAGGTCAAAAGTCAACGTCATGGTAACCTTTAATTTGAAAATGGTTTCCACTCAATAACTCAGATACCATTTGACCCACAACCTTCAAACTTAATAGAGTGTTGCCCTTATTGTGTAGAAGACCCTATTGTTTTATAGTCAATAGGTTAAAGGTCGAAGACATAATCTTCTTGAATTTGAAAATGATTTTTACTAATTCGAGCAACATTTGACCCCCAAGACGATGGCTAACCTTATTAAGTAGAAAACCCTTATTACTTTTAAAGTCAGATGGATAAAGATCAGGTGATCTAGATTTTGAAAACGATTTCATTAAGATAGCTCGTGTACCATTAGACCCAAGAAATATTCAGATATTTAATCAGTATGACAAGCGGCCTCTTAATGTGACCTTGACCTTGAACAGAGTCAATAGAACTTGCGCTCTGCACATCATCTCTTTGTGATAATCATTTTACCAAACAGTTTTAATACCCCTCAGTCGGTTCAAGAGATACAGAACGAACACAAAGTTGCTAACTGACTGAAGACGACCAGAGGCATAATACTGTAGTCTTTCCGGGCGTATAGAAACTATCTGACATGGATTGAGGGTTGTGTATATCGAGTATTTTGCACACTGCTACACTTTCAAGAAGAAAGCAAGTTAACAATATCTGACAAAATCTTTTATCGTAGATTAAGTGTTCGTGTGTATCATCCAAATACCAAATTGACATCATTATATTACATCAGCATTGCAGCTTCATTAATTTAATATAACGACAAAATGTCATTCAAGAAAAAAATCATGGCATTTCAGACAATTCCAGTACAGTTCTTCCTTATTTTTGTTAAAAAAAGTCGTACCTCAGAATGACAGGATATTGTGAGACATGCCATTAAGATATATTAAAAATATACAATAAAAACGACAACAATAGTCACAAGAGATGTCTGATGACAGCGCGCTCGACTATTCACAGTGCTTTGGTAGTGGAATCTGACAATGTCTTTAAAATGCCTTAATTCTTAACCACCATTCTGTGTCGCAAAAGGAATTGATGTAGTCAAATCCCATGACAGAGTCATGTACCTTATCTTTTAAACTCTCTTTATAAGCAATATATTAAAGGTTTCATTGGAAATATTTTTTTTCTTTTAAATCAAAAAAATAAGCTAAAAGGGGCAAATTCTAAACATAATTATCACAAGCACCTTGTCCCAGAGTAAAGCCTTATTAACATACGGAAATATAATTAAATTCAATTCAATCTTCTATAATCAACAAAATGTTACACTTTATCATTGAATAAAGCCAACATTCTAAATGACGATATTTCTAAGTTAAAAGGGTCAAAATTCTGTAAATATTCCTTTTACTGTTATGCCCCCTTGTCCCACAGCAGGGCCTTGTCACTATCTGCAAGTCTTTTAACATTCAATTGAAACCCCATAATGAACAAGTTATTACACATAAAAAGACGTTAACTAAAATTTCTAAGTTGAAAGAGGGCATATTTCTGTAAATATTAGCACAGTTATATCCCTTGTCAAACAGCAGGTCATGTCTTTATATGCAGATATTTTAAGTTTCAACTGAATCCCTTTCATAATATAAAAGCTATTTCACTAAATAAGTAAAATCTTTAACCAAAATTTCAAAGTCAAAATGGGGCAGAATGATGTTAATATCCCTAGCACAGTTATACCCATCGTCCCACAGGAGAGCCTTATCACTGTATGCAAGTATTTTAAGTATCAATTGAATCTCTTTCAAATTATACAAGCTATAACACTAAGCAAAATATATTATCCAAAATTTCTAAGTTAAAGAGAGCATAATTCTGTAAACATTCCTATGACAGTTCCTTGTCCCACAGCTTGTCACTATCTTCAACTATTTTAAGTATCAACTGAATCCCTTTCATTATATACAAGCTATTACAGTAAGTAAAAAACTTCAACCAAAATTTCAAAGTCAAAAGGGGCATAATTACGTAAATATTCCTAGCACAGTTATACCCGTTGTACCATAGCAGAGCCTTGTCACCATATACAAGTATTTCAAGTTTCAAATGAATTCCTTTCATAATATACAAGGCTTAGCTATCACACTAGGTTAAACTTCACCAAAAGCCTTATTAACATAAGGAAGTATTATTATTTTCAATTCAATCTTCCATAATAAACAAAATGTTACACTTTATCATTGAATAAAGCCAACATTCTAAATGACAACATTTCTAAGTTAAAGAGGGCAAAATTCTTTAAATATTCCTAGCACAGTTATATCCCTTGTCCCACAACAGAGCCTTATGACTATTTGCAAGCATTTTCAGTTTCATTTGAATCCCGGTAATAAAGCACGAACTATAACACTTAATAAAAACCTTTAACCTACGCCTTCAATAGCCCTCCTTATTCTTCGTATAGTCGAGCTAATAATGTCTGCTTTCAAAATGGCGTCGTAAATCAGTGGTTAAGCACAAACGCCTTATGTCTCGGTTGCCATTAATTTAAACCTAGATGGAATTATCTATGTTTTAAGTGAATGTTTTACTCTATCTTATAAGTCCCTTTTCTCCGTTTTAGTATTATATAAAATGAATGTATTCTCTTGTTACTGGTCTTGTTCGCTAGATATCGATCTATATGTACTTAAAAGGTAATGAAATGCAACGAATGTATAATTCTCATTTTTATCATCAGTGTTCCCACTGAAGAAAAAAATAGGTGCTTTAATCAACCCTCAACGCACTGCTCTGTATTACGAAACAGACTACCATATGACATTTTTTTTACAAAAATAATATATGACAATTAGAAGATCAGACAAGAATAAGTCAAATTAGAATACTCTCTGATATCATACTGGTCCTTCCATTTGAATTCCTCTGCTTTTATCGCTAAATTCTCTTTCGGTATGGTGATAATTAAGCCTTATTATTTGCAACAGTGGAGTCAGACTACACATTAAGTTTAGCAACATGTTTTGTTAACACCACTATCTTCGTTTTCTGATAATCCTAACTTTTTATTTAATATATAAATAAAAATTTTCACAACTAAAAGTCGAGACCATCACAATTATAAACACGGATAAAGTAAGAGGATTCCAACTGAAAGGACCAATGTGCTATTTGATCTACCTTTGATGTTATCTGAGTAAGGGAGGTAATTTGTTATCAGGAATGTCCCTCAATAGAGATAAATCTTTTTCAAACATGTTGCCCATGTACCTCATTTACTCTTTGTCGAGTTAACATATCAAATCAGACTTTAAAACACATGAAGAGTAGTTCAAATTAGCTTTAACTGTTTTCATTTAATACTGTTTCGAACACAAATGTAAAATTTAAAAGGGATTTGCCTTGTCGTTTTTGATTAAAAAAATATTAACAAAATCGTTGGTACCCAATTGTCATTAGTTTACAGTGTCGAAAGGTATTGAAACATTTGACAAAAGAAAGCAGGTCATATTAAAAAAGAAGTGTGGGACTCGGGCACAATTATTTAAGTGGAAACCAACACAGATGAATGGAGGACTCATATGGCTGGAAGAAATGCATAGGGTCTCTTCCAGTTTATCAGAAATTACAAAACATTGCACATGCGCCGTTGGAGGTTATCCTCTTTATCCCTATTTATGTTTTGTCAAAATTTTGTCCAGTAGGTGAAATAATGACCTGGGCAGGTGTGGACGGACAAGCGTACGAAAGTGATCACATCGGTGTCTATGTGACACGAACTTTAGTCCATTCGGTGTTTTAGGGGTTTGTCGTTCCATGTGGATTTCATGAACGAAGCTACCTTTCAAACATGTGGAAACTGACTCATAACACCCCGATGTTGGTATGCGTACACAATGAACTGACTTTGTACTTTCTTTACAGATGTAAGATTTCCAAAGTCAACTATTGTTATCCCATAAAATGTGCTAGAACAAGCTGTGTTGTTTACCTATATTTAAAGCTACTTGCTTACTGGTCGAGTAAGAATTGAAACCGTTCATAAAAATGCGTTGAATTAAATACAACTAAATCAAGAAAAAAAAAACATGAAAACAAATAATGACAAATAGTTTAATTTCATTTTATTAGAATTTATGCGCAGAATATACCGGCAGACGGACGGACGACCATAAAATATTCTTTAGTTTAATCCGGAAAATTGCTGAGGGCAAAAACGAAATTTTGATTAAACGAACAATTTATCTTAATTCGAATTTTGAAATGAATAAAATATTCAAGATTTTTAGCAGTAAAATGTTTTGTACACAAACTGTAAACAAGTAGCTTTAAATGTAAATGATACTTAAACCACGTGACAAGAAGAGACTATAATTCCTAGATCATCAGTATATTTCAAATTTCTTAAAATACTATGAGTAACTTATCTTAAATCTTTATAGTCGCTCTTGTAGAGACTTCTTCCAGTTTCTGTAACAGTGCATCCCTCCAATCTTCGTGTCCTAGTCGTTGACTGTTCTCTTTGTTGTCTGGCTCGTTCTCTTCCACACCTAGAGCAAGAGAAATTCTAGTTAGCGCGTTTCCATTGACAAATAATTTCTAGAAAATATTTCAATCTGAAGCTAAAAATTATGAACAAGATATGTGACTTAAAACTATTATTTTATGGATATTTCTTCTTCCTGCCGGCTTTCCGATGCAGTAAAACAAAAGCCTCACCAAACAAAACTATTTAAAGACTGTAGTTCAGAAATAATTACTCAGACTGATGTTAGTTCAAAGACTGCTACTCTGAACAAGTACTTTTATATTAGAGCAGTGAAGACTCGAACAATTTAAGTAAATATATTGTGCTTCCAGAGCCTGTCAAGGGCTTTAAAATTGCCCATAAGTTCCGTGTCTATGTCTGTCACAATGACACTAACTTTGTCATGTCAGAAGTGGTTCTGCATCCTAAATATACATACAGTATACAGATAAGTATACAGACGCATACAGGTATAATCAAAATGACTGATTCCCTTTGTAGGCAGCAGGTTCGAACCCAGGAACGACTATCGACAAGTTTGTAATTAATTTACAGAACGAAACAAAGGGTACTGCCAATAGTAAAATAAAAAAATATATATTAAACAGCAAGTCAGTGTCGCTTCTGCTGCAGCTCAATAAAATGATAAAACTTTCATCAACAACAGCTCTGAGAAACAAAAACATTTCTTAAAGGGTAAAGGACATGTCTCTTTTTTGTAAATGTGTAATAACTTACAAAATTGACCTTATAACAACAATCACTTTTCTTTTGATATACAATTGAGCCTTTGCAGTAATATTGTTTTTACTTACTGAAAACTTCACAGCTACTCCTTCCATATATATACAAATGAATAATTCTGGTAACAGCTTATATTCTCTTGGTATTTTGATATAAGTATGAACCACGCAATTCTTTTCTTGCAACTGTTATTAGCAGTGTTAAACTGAATTCTATAGATATGAAAAAATTATTATTCCTGATATTTACAAATTGAAATAGTATCATTTATATTTGACACACTCTATGAATTTGCTATGATATATGATTTATCCCTAAAATAAGCAAGTTAGCATTACTAACACAAACACTTCACATTCAGTTCGCAAAAAACTAAAAAAAGTTTACCTTTCCAGGACGAAAGCAAATAAAACATCTTACATCACCAGCTACATCTTATGTGTATTTCTGTTAAACAAATAATGGCGACAAAAAAGAGCAAGGTCAGCCAAAAAAGTCACATCTTCCCGTGTTTGAGTGAACGAATCTCGGACTGGTGAATATTTACCGTTAGCGTGGCCAGATTTGAGAGTCACGTGAACGTGACAAAATATCCAGGACTGGTTTTAAATGCTTTTGTGATTATTTGAATAAGCTTGAGAAAATATAAAAGAGGTTAAGGTAAGTTAAGTACAGGTTAAAGTATAAATTGTGCAGTGTACAGAATAATAAGAAAAAACGCAAATAAATAAATAAATAAATAAATAAATAAAAGAAGGTTCCGACCAACATAGAGTTGTCTTATAATAGGAGAAAACCTGTTTTTGTTTTTATCGGAAAATGTCTCACAGGGAACACTTCACGCACTTAACATAGTTTCTGAAAACATCCGATGCTTGGGGTCACCAGTATAATCTGGTACATAAAACGTTACAATGTAAGAACCACAAGTCAAAAATTTTGTAGTATGATGCAATGTGGGTCGATATTCTTCAAAGTTATAGGGGCATAACGAAGGATGATAAAGCTTATTAAATGTTTCCGTATTTGAACGACTGTATTTGAAATGTTATCGATTCAAAGAAATGATCTTTTATGATAGGGTCATTGTTAAATCACTGGAAGAATCTTACGACTCATTTAACACTTGTAAATGAATCACGCAATTATACATTATTTGATACATTATTTCGTTGATTATGGAAGGGGATATCCGCCAGTGTATGTCTACTGCTAAATTACAATTTTATGTAATTTACTTTCATATGCGTCCTACTTATTGACAACTTCATTAAAGTTGCATATATTCTATTTATAAGTATTTTGTTTTTCGTGTTTCCTATTGCTATTGTTACAATTCATTCCCATATTCAACTAACCCTTATTTGCACATTTAGAGTCCGTGGTTTAACATTTTTTGTACCGTTGTGATCTTGAAATGTTCATCTGTAAAATTATAGACTGAAAGTTATGTATTTGTAAGTTCATTTGACTTTGTTGCTATTGAATGTGACAAGTAGTTAACTACTACTTAAATCTTTTATGTTTCTTAATTTGAATGTATCGGCTTATTTATTCAATATGATTCTTGTTTGCTGCCACATGGCTGTTGTTAATTGAATATTCCAGAAGGTAATCATTAACAACATGAACGGTAGAGAAATATGTTTAAACTTCAGGAATAGAGGTATTTAAACATGATGCATAAACTTAGTATAATCGTCAATCGGTTGTTAAAAGCACAATGTTAATGTAAACTTCGTAGGGAACCAGTAAAGAATTTAAGATTCTAGCGCAAATTATTATACACGGGAGATAACCGTGGAAGAACAAATTTGACCTTCGGTGTTTTCCGTGGTTTTACGGTGAAATAGTAATTACTTGCCAGTATATTTTGGATGAAATGCTAATTAATGGCGAAGTAAGTGAATAAGTAAATATTCCTTTTTCAGTGGTAAACTTCTCCCATCTACACAATAAGTACAAGTTTTGACCGGAGGTCATTTATAATTTCATATGTCAATTGAAATTCTCGGAAAAATGGGTAAAATAATGAAGACTAGAGGTAGAAATCTAGTTATTTATTTATATTATAGCTTCCTTGACAGATTCACAGACACAGGCAACATCTCACATCATTTTCAAACATGTATGAAAATACTATATACATGTATAATGGGATTATATCAAAATAATGTGGTCTGTGGACCGATTAGGTTTGAGAAAACTTTTCCATTTTTCTGGACAAATCACCCTTTCTTAACGGAATGCAGGAAAAATATAAAGAAATTATAAATTATGCATAGCGTCTATAAGACTGAGAATATTGCTGAAGTACATAAGTAGAAAAAATAAACCTAAGGGTTCTCACGGGAATTAAACCCCAACCGCTAGCATGAAGCCCCTACACTGTTGGTAACAACAAGGTTGTTGGAAGTAGCCTAAACCACTACACTGTAGCAGGGTCTTTTAAAATATAAAAGATAAATATGTCTATAAGTTAAAGACACCATTTGAGTATTTAGTCAAAATGTCAATCGATAGTGGTTGAATGACTTAACTCTGAGAAGATTTATAAAAACAGGAGTCTTTTTCATTTTCTAGTATTTTTCCGCTAATTGAAAAAAATGTCATGAAAATGTTTTAAATGTCATTTTGTATGTTTTATGATTAAGCTTTGTTTTTAGTGAACATTAAAATGAGTGATTTTAACAAAAATGCTTAAGTGTGTAGAACTGTTCAGATCTGTTCCTTAAGAGGGAAGATAATCTGTATGAGTCTGGGTAGCTCAAACAGTAGATCAGCGGAACAGTATTCCAAGGGTCTGGAGTTTGAGCTCTTACCTTGTTACTTTTTTATTGATGAAATAAATACAGAAAGCCAAATTTATAATAAATGTAGCTGACAGATTATTTGCATTGGTCAGCTTATGCCCTTGCTACTTTTAGTTTTATAGAATACTAAAAGAGAAAATTATTGTTACGAGTTTACTACCGAACGTGTTGACGACGGAAATAATTGTTGGTCAGTGAAAATGTAGGTGCCTGGAGTACTTATGTCGCGAAGAAAGCGCAAATTTCTTAACGAAATAAACTTCTGAAAAAGCAATTTATCTTTGTGTCCTGTTGTATTGTCCGTCTTGGATTGCACTAGTTTGCCTGGTATTTTTTTGTCAGTACACCTTGCATGATTAACCTTTCTGCGGAAACTGCCGAAAATAATGGTTCCCAGCGTTATATGAATAACATGTTACAGACGCATTCGGTTAGTTTCATGTTTGCTATTGCTTTGTGCTAACTGATATCTTTAAAGTGAATATAAAAATTTGTTTTTAATACATTAATAAGCATTACACATAACTGCGTGCAAAACATAAATTCCATGCTGAATCGTGTACTTTAAAAGTCTTCTGAAATAAACATTCGACGCCAAAATTACCGAAAGGAAATAATAGATGTTTAAAA
Organism: Cyclina sinensis; assembly: GCA_012932295.1. NCBI lineage: Eukaryota > Metazoa > Mollusca > Bivalvia > Venerida > Veneridae > Cyclina > Cyclina sinensis. Next base: position 27,815,649 of record JAAONU010000017.1, read on the forward strand.
GCTTATGTGTGTATTAAACGATATATAGTCACAAAGAATCACGTCAAAAGTAGTAAGCACTTACAAGCATCAACATTTCAAGGTTATACACAATCTATTAACAACCGAATATGCATTTTCCTTTTACATTAAAAATTGTATGATTTACATACATCGAGTTGCAAGAGCTGCAAGATATTTGCAACCAGCAGAGGGAATGAACTCAAAGGCACGGGGAAATGCAGATTATAATAACGAATTAAACAAAGCAATATGCAATTGTCATACAGCAGTATGCATACACTGGCGGATATCCCCTTCCATAGTTGATTGCCAATCTGTTAATCATCATCATCATCATCATCATTATTATTATTATCATCATCATTACGATAAGAAACGGATATCTTGATAAAAATTACGACACTATTTATATCGGGACGGAGAAGATAATAGGAACTGTGAAAAAATTATTTCAGTTTAAATATATGCGTACACATGTAACAAGTGACATCTTCTTACACTTGAAATGAGAGTCAGTCTGTCAGCTGTCAAAGCTTTAAAAACATTTATAAAACAAAAATAATTTTCTTTTGAAGTCGAAAGATATTTTACCTCTTGAAACAGTCTCGGAAGCATTACAAGACAAGTTGTCCATTTATTTTCTAGTTTAGTGGTCCTTTATAGCATATACAAATGCAACTTGGATTCATTGCAATTCATATTTCAAGTACCGTCTGAAAGGACGTTAAAGATTAACATTCTCCAGAAAATACCCCATGATATCTCTCAATTTTCAGATAAAATAATAATTTGATACGCGTTAAATGAAGGTTTTTGGTCTTGACCGGACAGTTCTATAACTGGGTAAAATAGATACAATCGGCATTATAATCCGAGAATTCAAAACACATTACAAACAAGTAACCATTTTAGTAAAGTAAATAATCGAACAAAGCATCACTTTAAGACCTGCTCTTGCAGAATAAGAGTTAGTGTCCTTCGTAGTCCTTGGCTCTGTAATGCTTAAAAAACATCCTACGCGTTATATGTATTGATATACGTAAAAGTCAACGTTGGAAATTTTTTTCTCATTTTTTACAACATTACTTAGTACTTAAAGTGGTATGAAGTTTAGGTTACAATACTCTTCATTCACGCACCTGTAATAGTACAAAATACATTTATTGATTAGATTATTTGATTAATATTTTCTCATCTATATTTAATATTGCAAGATTTTTAATGCTGTGGAGAAGGCTTTTTATATTACTGTTGATATTTAATCTAATTTATAGGTGATAAACCTTGAAATCGATAAGGGAATATGATAGTTCTGCCTAAATGAGTGCAATTTCCATTCGTCTTGAGAAAGATCTAAAGAAAAGTAATAGCAATTTCCAAATTCTAGTTATTAAATTCTAAGAAATACACCGGCAAAACTAATCTAACATTTTCTTTCTTGAAAGAAAGCCTAACAATATACAGAGCTCATGTTTCTTAACCATACGAGCCATGCTGTGTCTGTGATAACAGATAAAACTTTTACTACATTTTCGAATAGCAAAAATAAATTCCGTAAATATTTTACATATGGGTAATCATAACCAGGATGTTTAAACATACAGGTATCATGATAACTTATAATATATTTACAGACTTCACATAAAGCAATGAAAAGGAAAGGTACGGCAAACAAACTGGCATTCTTTGTATCTACGAGAATAAACGAACAAAGTAATATTCGATAATGGTCTAATTGCGATTTCTATTTGTCAGAATGATTTTGTTTTTAAACTGGCAACCATATTCTCTATCGGTATAATTCTAAACTTTGGGCTATAGCGCGACTCAGCCCAATGACCTCCAAGCAGTGAGAGCGTAATGTGTGTGCGTGCGTGCGTGCGTGCGTGTGTGTGTGAGTGCTCATATAAAAGTTTCTTCGTTTAATATTGGAAATTAGAAATCTGGTGATATCGTGAAATGATAAACATTTAGTTTATATTTTATAATATCAGTATGTTCATGTACATAAAGATATGCTACATAAATGAAAACAAAAAAATACAAAATGGCCTTTTATTTATATATTCGTAATCACCAGCCAATTATGACGAGTTACATTTTGAGAATTTATATGAATTTAATAATGCACAAGATATTTGGAAGGTTGAATGCACCCATTTATGTGTCTCTGACAAATGGAAGACTGCTAATTGTACCTTAATGTACCTTGTGTTCAAAATTAATAGGAAATAAGGAATGATTTCTCTTAAAAGAAGAAAATAATTACTTCCGGTGTGGTGCATTTGTTTTAACAAAATGAAGAACAAAATATACATCGGGACGTCTTAGGAATGTTATATGAAGAGTAGCTAGACATTTTTAAGTATGTTTCTAATCGAAAAACCAGTAAGAAGCTTACACTTCTTCACTTCAGCCCTCTGTCATGCAAATCCTTCTAACGACGAATAATCTGATGAATTGTACGGATAAAATATCATGGTGATTTTTAGGGGCATGGAGAATGAAATCGGAACGTTATAATTAAAATAAATTAAAATGAATGCACATTAGACACGTATATGCATTGCCTTACGCTGACTTAAACAAAGTGCAAAGATCTTTACTTAAAACCAGACTGCCTCGCGTTTTAATGGTTAATTTCATTCAAATTATTTGATTAATGCACAAGCTATGTTTGTTGGACATATGCTAAAAATATATAATACAGCTATTTTTGATAAAACGACAAAGTTATCTGTCAAAATCTGTTTACAACTAGTCAAAGACAAAGTTAAAATAGCAATGTCACTGTACTTTTTCAAGGTGGCAAGCCACCACGGTATACTCGAAACGCAATTTATATTCCTTGTATCGTCGAAGCGTAAACAGCGTACTTTGTTAAGTCAAATCTCTTAACACAAGCTCTCTAAAACAAGCGAAGAACACCCTGTATATGTAGACATAAACTGATAAATATTACTTTTCATCTTTTCAGACAAAAATGTCTTAGCTGGGGCATTTACGTTCTGTTTAATATTCAAAACGGCTTTCAACCTTACACAAGTTTACATCCGGCAATCATTAAAGGCAAGAAATATCACATAGGTTCTTTCGACTGACTTTATTTTTTAAAAAAAAAACTGCTTTTCCTATGACATGAAATTTAGACATACTTTACTGCATCAGTTTGAAAAAAAGTGAAGGGCAGCAGTTAGAATTTAACAAGCAACAGACAGAAGCAAAGTGGATGTCGTTTAATAACCTGGTACAAATTTATACTAGATTGAACTTTTTTTTATGAGGTTTAGGATAAAAAACAAGAATGATTACAAAATTCCTATCCTTATTAAAGCCTGGATTGCATCCGAAATGGAAAAGATAAAACAAATGACCCTGCTGTTTGAGAAAAAAGTTATTTGGTTGGAAAAATAAATGAAACACTGAACATTCCAGAATTATATAAATTAAGTTTTAAACTTTTTTGACGTATTCTTATTCTTAAATAAATGATTATAAAGCATCTTTTACAAGACCATTCACACCTCTACGTAGTACGTACAGCCGTTTGTCTTTTTTAGTGTTATCCAGCGGCAAATGACTCCTCATTTTCATCTAAAACCAATATTACTGACCGCATTAATTGCCAGAAAGGCAAATTATCATCGTGTCATTAAAAAGACTATAAATGATTTTCAGATGTAAGATAATTATTTTTGACCAAGGCATTGATAAGCAATTCAATTAGCTATTTGTGTGTGTGTGGGGGGGTTCATATTTGTTTTACAAAATTACTTTGCAAAAATTGTGTCTACATTAAGATTGATTAATAGATAATATGAACTGTTGCAAATTTAATAGTATTAAATGGTAGCAGATATAATGGTATCAGTTATCTCAGTTGACACGCAACAGATATGCACGTGCGGGATGTGTTCAGGGTAAAAGTATAATAACCTATTGCAGTTCGCTGTTCTGTCGGTGAGATGGAACGTTTCAAGGACAAGTCTGATAAGTTCTAATGTCGCGGCGTTAACTGTTGTCTTCCTCTTACATGTGCTGTCAATGAAAAATGTTGAACTAAAACTTTGTTATAGTGTTTTAATTGCAAAATGCTTCAAAATGCATAAGCTAACTACAAACTGAAACTACAACTTAAGTCATTTGATTTTGAAAGAATTTATTCAAGTACGACCTTGCAACTCAGTAAGTTTTTTCATTTTAGGCCATACCAAATCTTTATTTCGTTTAGCGTCCGCGGACGGATAGGTTTGAGCTTCTGAGGTAGGAAAAAACAACAACATTGTTTTGTTACGACCTTACTGTACAAAGTATTAAATGCTCTCCGGTATGTTCGAGAATTTATACGTGACTAGTGTTGTTACCTCCTTTGCATCTTTACCCCCATTTTGTATCTATTGAGTCGTGTAAAAAGTTCCATGCGTGCATAAATTTGTTGGCGATGTCAGAAGAGGTTAGTTTCTGGTCAGTTACTGTATAATAAGATTTCAATGCCTTTTATTGTTTTTCAAGATAATAGCAAGTAAATGATTGTTTTATGTAAATTGTATGCGTTGAAGTATTTGTTATATGTTTTCCCTATCAGTCGATTTTCTCAAGTGTAGTGTATACGCGAGCTGCAGCTAGAATTTGTTGATGAAGTTTAATGTAATTCAAATAGGTAGAGTCGAAAGACATTATTTATGACATTTTGTTAGAAGTTCACTAAGCAGATATTCCTTTTGTAACCTTTTTGCTGAGAATTCTTTCATAAGGGAGACAAATTCATTTGAATTATTTAAAAGAATTGTGTTATCTTCGCAGTGAAGCCAACAGACACTCAGACAAAACAGATAGAGAAAAACAAATACCAGTAAAAATGATATTTTGGAGTTCAGTATTAAATGTTTAAGTAGTGTTTACTTTTGTAATTTTTTACAGTGATACCTCATTTGGATTTTACCCCAAATATAGACTCGGTTGTAAATTTACCTATGCAGAAATATATTTTCAGTTGAATTTATAGGTGGTTTGATTGAAAATACTTTAAGAAATGCATAAAAAGTCTCTACAAAGTGGAATATGAAACTTGGTAATTATATCCTGGTGTAGATACTAGTCAGTATGACTTGTTTATTTTTTGGGGCTTCGTTTGTGTTTTCAGGATAGCTAGATAGGTTTTTGAACTTGGGGTGGACGCTAAACGTAAAAACAATTTGGTATGGCCTTATTTGTATTCTCATTTTTATTAAAATCACTTAACATTGAGGCGAGGCCACTGAGATACCAATGAGTGTAAAAAATGCCACATCATCAATTGTGTTATGTCTAGTGAATGCTGAAAGACCTTCAGCATTATAACCCAAGGGTTCAAGTGACTTTTCAGTGATATTACTCGAAAGCTATGGTCGCCATAGTCTTCAACAAATATTAAACGGGTTAAAACAGGCTTTAATTGAATGCTCAGATATCTCTGAACGACCTCTCTGTGTTCTCAATAGTCTTTCAATGATCTCGGACATGTAGACAGCTGAAACACTTGTATATATTACAAACGTATTTCGGCATAGCTACACGGTCACAAGTCAAATGAGACAGAAGCATTTAAATACCGCTCTCTGCAGTAGAAACGGGTAACTCTTCCTGAAACAGATTTCAAATGAACGTTTATTGACCGTTACCTAAATCTCATGTCTAAACACTTGCTTAACTGAATGAACATTTAGTTTTATTTTGCCTGGTCTGTATCTGTTTCAATGGAAACACGTAATTGAATTTTCTCTGCTTGGACTCTGCGAGATATTTATGAAATTCACTTTTCCCTCTAATTATATTTGATAGCCAATAGTAACCTAGTCTGTGGAACAAGTATTGAGCTCACACACTAGTACTGAGCACGCGCACTAGTACTGAGCACTGAGCACGCGCACTAGTACTGAGCACTGAGCACGCGCACTAGAACTGAGCACGCGCACTAGTACTCAGCACATGCAATAGTACTGTCGACATGGAATGCAGAGCTGTGTGTTGTTTACGAATGATAAAAACATTCAACAAGTAGAAATCTTGACAAGCTTAACGAATTAATTTACAAAAATTATAAAAATTAAAATTCAAATAATAAAAAGGTATACACTTCACGTCAGTTTCGTTCGAAGCCCTACACTTATTTGTCTGACTGTGCAGAGAGGTCCAATATTTCGTTATATGAGCGACGATGCCTTAGAAACTAGAAGTCTACACTTTTCTTTACGAACCAAAGCGAGGCTTTATAAAGCTAATTAAAGCTACTTACAAGATATACGCGTGCCCCGCCAGAATTAACAAATGCAGTTTTAGTTTCTTTAAAGTCTCTAATGTTAAAGCTCATTTAATCAAATTTCTGTGCATAAATAACTCTTAAGTTAATTGAACCGCTATGTCCTAATTGCATCAGACATGCGCATCTCTTGGGATTACATACGATATGGTGGAACAAGTTTTAACAGCCCTGCATTCCAAGAAAACTTGATTTTATGGCCAGTTGTAAAAGAAAATACACCGTTGTTTTTGGTTTTCCGATATTATCTGTCATGGGATATCTGATATCTCGTATTTGCCACTTAATGACTCTTGTTGTTAAATGTACAGAATATGTACAAATCAAAGTGCCCCAAATACATTGTCAATGCAGTCTGTAGATGCCGTCACGTTTCTATACCTCTTGTGATTTTTGACCTGTGTGGAGCACAATACGAGAAATAAGACTTTTCATAGGACAAACCTCTCTGTAAAAATGACATGTCTTACATACTTCTAAGTAATAATCCTTGCGAATAACGATGGATTTTACTGTTTTTATTATTAAAACCAAGAATAACACAGAGTCGAAGCAATCATATGTATGCTTCAAAAATTAAATGTTTACATATTATGACAGAGAACATCTTGCTTATTGTGCAAATTATACTACTTATACTACTTGCTTATTGAACTAAAGACGATTTCAATGTACTTGATACCAAATTGAGATGTAAGGAGATCTATATTGATCTTTGCTTTTTGCCAAAATATGCGTGGAGATTGCAGACTGACACAATTATTCATCTTGGACTATAATAACTTTGCTTGTCACATACCCTTTGTATCAATTTCCAATAATTACAAAGTATAAATAACTGACCTATAAAATATATAATGATTCACTCGATATACCACAGCCACCTTGAGGTTCGAGAAATAATCACAATCAGTAAATACTCGAAATGAATTGCAAATGTCTAATTTGCCGGATATCATGTGTTATATTCTCTTTGTGGGAACAGAATTTTGATTCCCAAACTGAAAGGAGTCAGGCATTACATAATAAATAGTTTGGAATGGAACATCGTGCCAGTTATTCTATAACAATTAGTTTACAAAGCTTATTCAATAAAGTTTGTTTGCTTTAGTTTCCTTCATAAACACAGCAAACATAACTTCCCTACATTGTCAATATCTTTATCTTCATCTCCTGAAAATGGCAAAGAAACCTGCAACAACACGAATGAATAGGAAAGCAATATGTAAAGTTATGGTAATACGAGTTCTTGTGGTTGTGCAACCTATGTTTTCCTGTTCACAATGTTTTTATAATGGAGGTATAGGAATTGTATAAACGCCAATGCAAAGTAATCAGGATATTAAGTAACTGTACATACTGAAAATGCCAGTTGAAACAAATGACCGACACTGTCACAGAAACAGAAGTGTGTTCGTATTGCCGACTAGGCATTTCGAGAATACTATCATAGCGACTTTTTCCGGTTTCTAGAACTGAATGACAAATGCAGAAATTTAGTTTTGCATATTTATAACTTTTTATTTAAAACAATTACCATCAATTCATGTGTTGTATATCCTAAGTTCTGATCGAAAATACGTTTAACGTCAAATATAAGTGCATTGGCAAGCCTTTTAAACAAGAACATTCAATGCACAGCGGCATAATTCATGTACAGACACAATTCTTTATGTTGTCGTATAAAAAGTGAAGAGTTTAGAAATGTGACATCCAAACAAAAAAATCAATGAGAATTGAATTCAGACTTTCAGTTGTACATTATAAAGTGAGAATACCTACATTTAGATGTAACTTGTATACATACATCATTTAAAAAAAGCCAAATGATTTGTATCAAAGTTATTGGTGGCAAACGAAAAAAGAAAAAAACTCGACCCGTTTCAGGCAAAATATATGGTATATGGTAACAATCGAAATTACAAAGCCGGTATCTCGTAAATTGTATATATCTTATAAACGCCGGTCGCTGAAATATTGGCATTAGATCAATATATCATCATAAAGGTACCGTTTTGTTTGCCATGTTGCAAGAATGATCTATTGATAGTAGACACCGACAAAATTATTACGCAAAGTTCTTCCCCTTAAGATCGTGACAAGTGAGAATTTCTTAGTATTCCTTTTTGTATCAAGATCACATGATTTGCGGATGTATCTGAAATTGTCCATTTATCAGTAGATGTTATTGTCCCGGGGTCAAATAAAGTCTGCTTAGTTTCAAGAGAAAAATAAAATTGGGTGGGTTCACTTAAACTCCTGTTGCATTCGATTAAACGCGATACTTGCTCCGTTTACACTACAGATATATATAGAAAGTATCGAACTCGGTTGAACTTCGGACTAACCAATTAGTGATTTAGGATGACAGTGCTTATGCATTCAATACAGCTTTATAAAGTCAATTAAAATGGTAATATATGACTCTTTTATTCAGCTTCTCAAAATTATTATTTATTAATACTTAATATCGGACTTGGTATGATTCTAGATAAAAATCGATGCCCTTTTCTTTCGGTTGATTTTTGTAGGAAAAAGTAATGTTTCTCAAAACGGCATAATCTTTAACGTTTGAAAAAATACAAAAAAAAATACTCTATTGCTAAACAGGGAAGCCGAAGAACAGGAACTATGTATAACCTTCATATAGACTAACTGACAATTTATATATGTACAACTGTATTTACTTAACGAAATCATACCCTAAAATGTAGGGTTTACCGTTTTCTTTAAAATCATGTATTATTAAGTGTGAATGGATTTGAAAGAATGTTTATCCTGTTAAAGTAATCTAAGTGCAGCAGCTAAACAAAAAGCATTCATAAAAGTCCATATGTAGAGAGCTGCTGTTGTACCAGTTTGGTGTGGATAGCCATTTATTTCAAATTAAAGCTTTCTGAGACTCCTAATGTCTGAAGGAGAATTTTTGAACAAATGTTCATCTTTAAATTATCATTTCTATTTAATTTAAAGGGAACGAGCCAACAAATTATAAACAGATATGCAGTTTATTATCATATTATAGGGTATGTTCATATTGGCTCTGTATAACATTCGTCACCTACCTGTAGATGGAGCTTTTGCAGTAAAGGAAGAGCGTATAGCTGACATATCAAGAAACCATCCCTTAACACGTAACTGAAATTTAGCATTTCATTAGTGTGACAAATACACTACTACAATTTGCATTTTATCACAAAAACTCGCAATTGCAGATGACTGTTCAGAAACAGACTCTCATCAGATGTGACATAAGCTGATAGCATTACTGTAATATTGCAGAGACAGATAGAAATATATTATTAAATAAAACGAAAACTTTTCCGATAATACATATAAAGTAGGGCCGGGAACGAATAAGGAATTTGATGTTCGAATATTCGTTTTCCATGTTCGAATATATTCGAATATTCGTTTTTACAAAATTTGATCCAATATTTCTCTTTTACGTAGTATCCGAAATTGATTAGGTCGAATACTATACTACTTTAATATGCTGAAATAATCGACGATTAAGAAGACCTTTATTATTATGTTAAAGTTTTTTGTTTTATTGATTGTAAATCGATATATTTGTTTATATTCTTACTTTTGAAATAAATTCATAATTTGATTGTCAGTTTATCCGGCTGCTGATCATTTGTCTTATTAACGGGAGGTAACTCACATGACTCGACTGACCGTGAATCATCGCTCTTACGAACAAGCTGAATATTTGTTTATGTTCCCCTCCTTTTGCAGTATTTCAGCTTTTATCATTTGTTCCTGTGTCACACTAGTACTTGGTTACAGTAATCATGAACGTGCATTGTTGCACTAAACTATCTTTTCCGGACAATAATAATCCTTTAGACTTATCAATAGAACGTGAAAACTAATTCCAAACACGTGACGGCATTGCGATATATTGACTTTGATTTTTTCAACAGAGTGAGAAAGATACGTCCAAAATCATCCCTTAAAAAAATCTGGAAACAATGTTTGCAAAAAGTTATTGGTTCCGAGTAGAGCTTTAAATTTCCATTGGGTGAAAGAGTAAATTTTAGAGTGATGAATATCGATTGGTCGATTGTTCTAGAATGATTTAACAGGATTAATACGTGCCGATTTATTCCTCTTCACAAAAATTAACACAATTATCGATTGATCGGAAAGATTAAAGCACAGAAAACAATAAAGTAAGATAATTAAAGTCGGAAATATTACATTATAAACTGTTAGACAGGTAAATTACAAACTGTGAAACGGGTGCCCTTTCGATCAACTATACCCCAAACTTTTCACAGTTAATTGGCGATAATCGTTAACACGCGTTATACAAACATATGAACACCTGGTCAAGTGAAGGTCAAGGGTTTAATTTACGATCTTTGACATTTAAAAGTAAAAAAAAATGAAAAAAAAATCAAAACCTTTCCTTTTATCGAATATTCGTATTCGTTTTTCAACGTTCGAATATTCGGTCGTGTTTCGAATATTCGAATATTCGATTATAATTCCCGGCCCTAATATAAAGATAAAACTACAATGTGATCAATGACACTTGCTTATCTTTGTTCAAGTGCGCGTAAAACACAGTTAAGGAAAGACCTTTGAAACAGCGAGAAATGTTTTATGTTGCTAGAAAAACAGTAGAAATACAGTGTTTTTATATGTTGAGCTTAGTTGCCGTACGAAATAATCCTTTTTTTCGGGGGGGGGGGGGGGGGGGGGGGTAATATGCACAGAGACTAGTAACCAAGTTGTTTTGAAAAAAGGAAACCATCTCGCAGTCTTTTTGTCGTGAGACATTTTTAAATCTATAATTGACAGGCAAGCCACAGAAAAGGGTAGTTTTGCTGACCGTTTTAATAGGGTTTCTTGAAAATCAATCACATTGTTCATCTCAAACACAAGTTTTTATAGGATTTTAAGTAAAATATCGACAAAATCAGCCTTCAGCAATGGAATCCATAACAGAAGTTGTTTTTGTAAGCGCAATCTTATCAAGTACGCGACAGAGATAGTCATTGCCAATACAAACCAATTTATAAAAGAGTACTCCAAAACGTTGTATAATTTGCACCTGATTATTTTCACATTAAATTTCTTTTATGCAAAGAATTTAAAAACTCCTAGAGAAGACCTTTGTTCAGGGCTACTGTTAATTATGTTACCTGCAACTGACAAATGTAGTAGGAATTAAAACATGGCACAAAAAACAAGAACACAATATATTACAAACGCACGGTTTCTTTTTGTTTTAAATACAACAATTTTCTTTCTCCCTTGTTAATTATAAGTTTTAACGAATAGCGTCTCAAAATATTCAAAAAAAACTAACTAGCATTGTTTTAAATGGATAGGCGAAATTTGTACTTCGTTACTCGATAAAGAAATGACCTCAGTCCGTGAAATGAAAGTACTCTTTATAATAGGACTGGCTTAAGTTATGCTTAAAGGCACTGAAGCTTTCTGGTGAGGACGATAAATAGTTTCTTTCAATTAGTAGTAACTTAGAGTGTTTGCTAAGTCATTCGGTTTATCTGAGTTTTTAATTTCGCAGAACTGATTGCCCACAGATGCAAGATTTGTTCTTGATGTTTTTCTTACTGGGGAGGTGGGATAGGGGTCTTATTCTATGCATCATTTATTCTATTACGAAAGTTATATTAATCACTTTTCATAGACTTGATCAACTTAAACAGGGATCGAAGAGCATATGCAAAACCTTATGCTTGAGGGTTAACAAGTTCATTTGTTGAGAACGAGTGTGTGTTAGTGTGTGTGTGTTTGTTGGGGTGGGGGTGGACTAGTATTCTACGATGCATACATAAACGGATGATTCAGTACGGTTTATTACTGTTGTTACTGCTAAAATAGATTAAACCAATGCTTAGCGTTATATATTTTAAATACCTACTTTAGGCGGCTATTTGATTGGGATTTATAGAATTCCTAAACAAAACATATGTGATTCTGTTGTATTTTATTGGAGATAATATTAATATTTCATTTAAGAGGTCATTTTAGTAGGTCATGGTCAGAGGTGAAAGTTGAATTATAAGCAAGCAAAATATGCAAGTAGTACAAATTTCAAAGTTGTAGCTAAGAAATAAACGTAGGTTAGTAGGTCAAGGTAAACACATTTTATAATAAGCTAAAATCTACATGCAAAACTGTAAATGTTTTTCAGTTTTATACAGATGTCTTTAAAACAGAAATCTGTTCAAGGTCAAGAAATATCAAAACCAAAATATGCTCACAGAATAATATAGATAATTCATATTTCGGTACTCTAACTGCAAAACAAGAAAGATGGTCATTAAGTCATGGTAAAGATCAAATAAATATCAAGGACACGATTACATATGAGACACAAAGGTTTCTTCTGAAAAATGTCCTTTGTCCGTCGCCGTGCGTAAAATATTACGACGACGACGACGACCCAATCATAACAATAGCTCGAGCTAGAAATGAACAAACCCACAGAGGTTCACTGAGTTCCTACTTGATATGGATCAATTCTTACGAAATAAATGAATCTAAGAGTTTCAATTTAAACTTAACTTTTGCATTTTTGAGCATTTTACGATTTTAACACTGATACAAATGTTAACTTCGTTTTTCAATGAAAGCACATGTAAGCGGAAGAACAACATTAGAACTTGACAAATTTGACCATGAAACACTCTCACACGCCGAAAGAACGACGTTTCTGCTAAGGTTATTATACTTTCTTACCCCGAACATATCAAGGTGTTTGCAAAAACAAAACACATTTATAGTGTATAATACCATTATTACTGCTACCTTTTAATACTAATAAATTTGCGATACTTCATGTTATCTATTAACCAATCTTAATGTAAACATCATTTGGCATAAAAGCAAATAATAAAACCCTAAATAAAAGTAAAGTAGTAAATTGAATTGCTCTTTTAGTGTTATTTTTATGGAAAGATGTTATAAATTATATCAATTCATTAGTCAAAATTAATAGCCGTCAAAATGACAATCATGTAATTATAGTCTTTTTAATAACGACCATAGTAATTTTGCATTTCTGACAATTAATACAGGCAGTTATCGTGGTTTTAGAGGAAAATGTGGGTTCATTTGCTTTTGGATTTCACAAAAAGACAAAGGTTGTACGTAGAGGCATGAATGGTCTTGCAAAGAGACACGTTAGAATCGTTTATTTAAGCACTAGCGGATACAAAGGGGGGCGCACCCGGCGCGCGTCCCCTTAAATTCCCGGACCATAGGTGTTATTGTAGGTCTATTTTGAATATGTCTTTAAATAATGTATACTTTCTTGTTCAACATTGAATTGAATAATCAGAGGCCCATGTGATATTGCCAAATCAGTATACTCTAGCATAGCCACAGCAGTTGAAATGAGGTAGAAAACGGACACAAATTGGGCCGAACATTTCGCGCCCCCCCCCCCTGAAATTCTGGATCCGCCCCTGTTTAAGCGTCCTAAGAATACTGTGATACTGTTAAAAACTTAAATTTCTATCATTCTGGAACTCACAATGTTTCATTCCTTGTTCCAACCAAGTATCTTTTTTTCTAAAACAGCGATGGCAATTTTCTAATTTTTTTTTCCATGCAGACTTAATCAGGCTTTAATAAAGATAGGAATTTTCTCATCATTGTTGTTATTTTATCTTAAATCTCATGAAAAAGTTTAATCCAGTATGAAGTCGTGCCAGATAATAAAACGGCATCCTCTTTGCTTCTATCTATGGCTTTTTAAATTCTAATTGCTGATTCTAATTAAAATTGATTCACCTTTTTCAAACTGATGTAGTTAAGTATGATTAAATTTCCTGTCATAGGAAAAGCATAGAAACAACTTTGTAACATTTAGTGAGACGAAATAACCTATATATTATTTGTAGTCTTAAATGATTATCAGATGCAAAGTTTTGTTGGATGATATGAAACAGAACGCAAATGACCTTGACACTTGTCATTTTGGTCATTTTGGCTTAAAAATTAAAAAGTAATATTGATGAACTTGTTTTTCATCATATATAGTGTTGCCTACATTTGGTTTAAACTTACGTTAAAGTGGTGGATAACAAGGCCTGCATTCTGAAAGCGGATTTATATTATAAGTGTAGGCAACGGCACCGGACTGCTAAAACGCAGAAAGTTATAGAAGAATGTCCACATGGTAGCCCTCAGAATAAACCTGATATGTAAATAACTGTTTTTTTATATATATATAATTACGGAACTTAAGAAATATTTCACAACAAATTTGTATTTATTTCCATTTTAATTTAGAAGAAATACCAATAGTGTAATGATGAAAACATTTAAATGTTCTTCCAGCGAAAGGTAGTCTCTTTAAACACGGGTAAACTACATGGGGACGTTTGGCTATGACTCTTGCACCATCCGTTACGTATCTGACCATCACTAGGACCATGATCATTAATTCAGCTGTAAAAAAATCGAAACATTTTCCTATAACTAATAATGCCTATGTCAGATATTTTCTTTTGAGAGATAATGCGTAGCCATCTTTGAATTACAGAAATATGAATATGGATTAAATTAAATAGAAATTAAGGTGGCATCGTGACTGCAAAAGCCTTGAACAAAATAATTGAGGTCGGTATTTTGTCGTGCATCATCCTTTTATTGAACTCACCGAGAACAAATCTAGAAATGCGATACGCAGTAGAGACAAACTATTCTTGTGAATACACCTTCCTTCGCTTTTCAATTCGTTGTCATCAGCAGAAGTTCATGAAACAACAATTACACGTGAAGCTTGGTCCAGAGTGTTTGCTGAATAGGAAACGATAATTTTCATGTACGAGTACATTTCAATTAAACATTTATTTTTCAAATTAATCAACAAAAGAGCGTATGTTAAGAATTACAGTTAACAGAACGCTATACTAGCTTTGGTCTATGTATTTGTTTTCACACTTCGAATAGCAGATTTATCAAGTAGAATAAAGCAAATATTCACATGCCTTGATGCATCATTCTTATGAAGACGCCTTTTTCAAGACCTGGTTTACTTACCGTGTAACTAGAATCGAAATTCGTTCAAAAGATTTGACGTTGCTTACACGTCGACGATACAAGCAATATAAATTGCGTTTTAAGTAAACTATAGCGGATGGCAACCCGTGAAAAATAAGTAAGTTAGTTAGTACTTAGTTAGTAAAAAGTAATGAATTGCTATCAAGAAATGTTTTATTCTTTTATTTTCAAGTTATAGAAATGCTATTAAAGCACTGCTGCTGAATATTTTCGCATAGGAATATGAGTGTACGTTTAAAGGGTCAATTCTGAAATCTATTATACTACATATAATAATGTATATTCGGCAATGTTTTGTTTTAACCAAACTGGCAAGAAAAGGCAAGGGAAATATATATAACCACAAAGACAGTATCACCAAGAACAAGATTTATTTGCAATGTCTATAAAATGGTTTGTAAACCATATACATAGACCGTCTATATTAGTTATCTGCAATAAGATATACAATAGTAATAATCATTCGTCCAGAGAATTTCTGGTTTTATTAGAATTTGTTTTAAGTGTCACACTTGTTTGTTTTCTTCCAGCTTTGAATCTATTCTGCATTTAGCCTGATATTAAAGCTACCGATTTTGTCTTGAATATTGTGGCTCCCTATTTCTCCTTCAAATATTAAAATCACACTGTTTTCTTCAAGTTATTAACTTATACATTTACTATTTTCTTTTTATTTTTTATATTATAGATACTCGTTTCGTTTAAACACAACATCGATGTCCAAAGAAGCATGGCTATTTTCTCTTTAACTGGTTTTAAACAGGTTTTGAAAGTATTATGATTCATTTTTCACAAGAAATAGTAAAATTATACAAGTATAGCATATTTTGAAATAAACGTATCCATATACTCCACAAGAGGAAACGTCAAACAATAATACTTTTTTTGTTACATATTTATTTCAGTAATTTAAATGAAATAAACCATTAAAAATCGTAATACAGACTGATCTTGAGTCTATCTATCTATTTGAGCTTATTTATCGTCGGTACCGGTTGCCCATATGACCGACGCCCCCTGAAGAGATTAGTTATTTTATGCTGTGGGGGTAGTGCAAGATACAGAGAGCATCCCATTCCAGAGACACCCCTGTTTTTTTTGCATGCTCAGTGTATAGCACTGATACATGGGACCTTGGTTTAACGTCTCATCCGAAAGACCATTAGTAATGTTAGTAGAGGAGCGGCGGATCGAACTCGGGACCCCTGGTGTACTATTCCAGTGCGTTTCCACTGGACCACATCTTGAGTAAAGATCTTGCACTGTTTTAAAATGTTTAAGTTGCCGTAAGGCAATGCATTTACGTGTCTAAATCGCATTAATAAATCTTAATTTTACCGTCCCGATTTCATTCTCCATGCCCCTACCATTGTATTTTAGTCGTACAATTCATCAGATTATACGTCGCTAGAGGATTTGTATGAAAGAAGTGTTTATATCATCTGAAGTATAGAAGTGTAAGCTTCTTATTGGTTGTTCAATTAGTACCATACTTACCAATGTCTAGCTAATCTTCCTGTAACATCTCCTAAGACGTCTCGATTCCTTTCATTCTGGCACATCAAATAAGTGATGAGTTTCTTCTACAGAGAGATATCATTCCTTATTTCCTAGAACTTTTACACGCAAAGGAAGGTAACGTTAACAGACTTCCATTTGTAAATGACGGATAAATATGTGCAGTGAACAAATACACCTTGTGTATAATTAAATTCTTATAAATACTCAAAATGTAACTTGTCTAAATTGGATGCTGATATCGAAAACATAAATAAAAGCCCATTTTGTTATTTCTTGTTATCACTCTGACTGCCTTTTTAATATCGATACAAAATGCGGTTGTAGGCAAACAAAGCACACAATTATTCTGACAAATACTAATGGCAGTTAGACCCTGTATTTAATATATTAACATGTCTTAGATACCTTTCCTTTTCATTGCTTTCTCTGCAACCTTTTAACATATAGAAAGTTATAATACACGTATGTTTCTGCATGCTGGTAATGAATACCCATATGTGAAATATCCTCGGAATTTTATTTTTGGTATGTAAAATGTAGTAAATCACAGCCACACCTAGGTTCATTGGATTAAACAACACGTAATCTGTACTTTTTAAAGTTTCCTTTCGACAAAGGAAATATTTGGTAAGTATTACTGGTGTATTATTAGAATTTAGTAACCAATGTCTGGCAATTGCAATGACTTGTTCTTTAGAAGTCTTTCATGATGAATAAAAATCTAATACATATAGGCAGAATGATCATATTACCTTATCAATTTCTAACAAGGTTTATTCGTGAATCTCGTTCGCTTATAGGATTAATTATAATAAACCTTTCCCAAACTATCAAGAGCTTAACAATGTTAGAGATAAATGAGAAAATATTGATCAAATAATCTAATCACTTAACATGTAACCATTGAATGCTATTTTATTTATGTGAATGAATATTATTGTAGCAAAGCATTAATGGTACCTACCTTTACCCGGCAAGAGCATGTTAGGTCTGAGATATCAGTTTTTTTGTTGTTGATTTTTTTACTTACTTACTTTTCTGTCCAGCATACACAATCACTAACTTCTTTGCCATTTGATTTTTATTATGATCATAATGCAAGGTAAAAATGTGTCATGTCTCTATTTGCTCAGTTATAGGATTGTTCAGTACATTCATTTAATCTGTATCAAATTATTACTGGATTTGAGAAATGAGGGATAGAATCGGAGATTTTCTGGCAGATGTTAATTTCTATCATCCTTTGGCACTTGATCTTTGCTTTGGAATCAATCCCAGTTGTACTTGTACATGCTTTGAAGGGCCACTGAACTAGAAAATAAATGGACAACTTCCCTTTTAATGCTTCCGAAACGGTTTCAAGAGGTAAAATGTTATCTTTCGATTTATTAAGTTTTCGTTTGATGAATCTTTGTTCAGTAATTTGACAGCAGCAAAATATTGTTCAGAGATACCTGCAGCTTTCTAATGACATGAATGAAACTAAATATTAAGCCGCTCTCTCAACGCTAATTGGTTGTTATCCTTAATTGTAGTTTTGATATTTGCAGTTTCACAAGTTCAAATAAAATAATCAGGTTTTAAAGATATTCTCAAGGTCAATTGGATGAAATATCCAACCCTGTCTATACCGAGAGAAAGGTGTTTATAATTACTTCTACATGTATGATTTAGGAGTTATAATAATTCTTCAAAACATTCCCACTATTAATTCTGAATATAAAACTTTAAAAAAATAGTTTGGAGCAACTGTCGATTTTCTGTTTCATTATTGCAATTTCATCTGGGAAATTCGTCCTGGAAAATCATGGTTTGTTGAAAGCAGACACATAGTCCTAGTATAAAATTTTAAACAACCGCAACAGTTTTTAACCAAAACACATATTTTAATTTTAGAGTACTGAGGCGCAAATCTGTTTGGAAAAAAAGCCACTGACAACATGGAATTTGAAACTTCCTGTTAACAGTTAAAAGTTATTCAGACGTAAGCTGATTTTCGTTTGTCCAAAACTTATTGACGATACTATTTTGTAAATTGAGGTTACATTTTTTCAGTGTATATATTTTGAACAAAAAAGGAATCTGCCTATCGTTAATTTATTTGCTGGAAGAGTATTGGCATCGATTGGATCACTCTAACCGTTTGATTAAAACTCATTTTTCTGGTTCAAACGAGTTTTTACTAAGACAACTTACCCTTAACAACAGGTTTGTCATCTCTTCTAGTTGTGCCCACGCATTTAGAAAATTAAAAAAGACACCTGTCCAGACTAGATCACAATTTTTAAAAAGCAAGGCATTTAACAAATGCAAGGCAATCAGATACAAAACTCTCGGGAAAATGAAAGAAAAACGTAAATATTTTAAATCAAATAATTTATTCAGTACCTGTTTAGGTAACGTAATCATTATTATAGCATTTGAATATATAGCTCTCTTCGGAAAAGAGAGAACTGCTTAAGAGAAGTCGCATTCTATATATCCAATCAGTAATACGAGTTTTTTCTACTTCATTTAATTCGTAGATGTTACTTTCCATACTCGTTAAAATAGAATTTTTCGTCTTATCACGTTGTTTACAGATGAGATATTCCTCATTTCGCTCTATTAACAGGAATTCTTTGTAAAATGATAGATGCTTACTGGCAACACTCATGTTTACCAGTACATACCAAACCTTGCAAACAGTTCACTGACCAATAATGACTTGACTGACAGGTGAAGCCACAAATACCATATCTGGCCTATCCTTAGAAATCTTATCTTGACGTGTTTAACGACCCTCGATCTTGTTTTTCATATATCATTATCACATTATGTTATATGTAATTTGGCATAACTATGCTAACTAACTACAACAATAAGGAGAAGGGAAATTCTTTTAGACATAGAAACTACGTTTACTTTAAAACATCCTTAACTTTCCATAACGTTTATGAGTGAAAACAAAGGTGTATTCTTTAAAGAGACAGACGTTTAAACCTCCTTCTTAGCACTAGATAAATTATTAATAATGTACGGAAAATGGCAAAAAACTGAGACAAATAATACCTTGATGTGTTTCTCATCTATCATTGTCTTTTTTGTGTTTTTTGTATTCTATATTTGTCTTTTGTCTTCTCAAATGAACAATACTTTATTGAAATCTGATATTTGTTTCATTTGCTTTTGATTTCCTTAATTCTCCAGTTCTCTATTAGCTGTCAATCAGCATTAAACGAAAATGCAATATATATGATAGATGAGTATAATTCTTTTCCAGCACGGAGAATGTTTAGCAAATTCCCTGAATAAACTGCAGACTGCAAGAGAAATATACTTAAAGCTGCTTATTCACGTTATCTGGAAAAAAACTAACTTTTCTGGGATCCTAACCAAAACTATGACTTATGGAGAGTTTGTGTGTTAGAAAATACCTCTGAGGTATGGTTGGCATCAAATTCTTGTTCAATATGAGGAGAAAGTTCTAAAAGTATGCTGTTTTGCAAGTCGTTGCTCACGCTTTTGACTTATTTTGGTCTATTTTGAGCCAAGTACTCTGAATTACTGATTTTTATGACACCGCACTGCATGTTAACTTGTTTAGGTTAATGCAACAATCTCTTTGAACAGCATTTTCCGAAATTTTAAATTTGACGCAAAATATGTGAAGAAGCAGCTTTAAAATTGTAATAGTAATCAAGAAACAGCGCTTGCTCGAACGTCTTTGAATAGTCAAATGTCAGCAAAAATAAATTATGGGGAGTGGAAAAGGGGAGGGGGTGCAGAGACGGATCCCGGGGTTGAGGTGTGGATATAATCAAGATTTCTGTTCGAATGGATTAAAGCTAAAACAGTGTAGGCAGGACACATTGCAATACGTATAGTCAAGTTGTGCCATATAAATACTTTCAAGAAGACAGACATTTCTTCAAATGCTAAAAGGGGTTTAATGTATTACTTACTTCTTATATAAAAAAATTTTAACGGTCAAAAGAACAAAAAGGATACATTCGAGGAACCATCGCAAATAAGCTTTTGTCCAAAATATAGTACCAGTATTTATGATATGAAGGGTCAAGTTTACATAAAGTTATTTTCTAAGCTGCCACAGTGTCTACATTTTCTCGAACAATTCGAGGAAAGGGTCAACTCACTGACCTTTTACTCTTTTTTCCTAACAGTTCTTTCATTTACAACTGTTTGAGTAAAGTAAGCGTTCCAAGAAAATAAATCTTGCTTTTGTGAGGTTTAGAAAGACAACAATTGTCTGAGATTGAGATCTTTTCCGTGTCACAGAAAATCCGGGTTACGCCCATGACCGCCAAACAATGATTACAAATTGTACCAAGTTTCAAACTCCCCTAATGATACTCATGGTCCAGACATGAAAGTATGACACTAATGTAGACTATACGAACAAAGGACACCGACGACGACTGAAAAATGTATCTCTGTCTGCCATGAAACGCAAGCGACAGAGAAATGAATTAAAACAGAACTTTAGCCTTGATATGATTACCCCTGCGTTCTTTAAAAACAGGATACAAAACTTTACTTGTGCAACTTAAACCATGATACCCGAAAATTTGCCGTTTCTCAACGTCAGGTTCCAGCTGAACGGTTTTCATTCTGTCTTCAGCAAAAATTACTGTAACATAACATAACATACTCTTTATTTTAAATTCAGAGAATTCAAAAGACAGATTTTGCAATAACACGTGAGCGTGTTGCTAAGTAATTTACATAATCGAATGATATCAGCAGTGGGGATGGTGATCATTTAATATCGTATTTGGTGTTTTACAAGCAATTTACAAACATGATTTAAACAAAATTTTACATTCAGTAGCAATTAAAAGCTGGGAGATACAAAATGATTTACAAAAACTTTGAACTGGATATAAAGATCAGAATATTTACATGCTCGTGTACACAATATGTTGTGTTTTTGACGCCTTTTTAAACTGTTTTCAACTAATATTGCGCTTCGTTTTAGCCATAAAAGACATTTTTAAATCCCCCTTAAAAGACATAGAAAGCAACACCAAAACATGTGAATAAAAGATCAGAAATTACAGCAAAACAAACGTTTGAGCCATGTTTTGTCAGCTAAGATTAAACTTATTGCTTTGATCACCTTGATGTTATATCTTTCAGTCCCTTAAACGATTGCTTAATTGAACTTCTTTTGAGATGTAATAGACATATTTACTTATTCTTTTTTAAGGCTTGACTCTCAATACAGTGTAAGCACAAGTTCCCATATCGCTTTCAACAACAAACAAAAACTGTAATAAAGGATTTGGAGACAGTGATGCTAATTATGAATGGCTTTTTTCTGCGACTTAAACAGGAATACTTTTCAGACACAGGAATCGAAAAACCTACATCCTACAACTTCAAAATAGTGTCATTTTTATTTTCTAGTGACTATAAAGAAACCGTCTGATGAGTCAGCAATGTTAAACTGTCTGAATAAAAATGAGATATTTATGAAACATTCCTACATAAATATGATACATAAAATAAGCATATCTGTGCGTTAACTTCGTACATGTGAAACTTACATGCATCGTTTTTTGCGTGAAGCATTTGTGAGGTGAACTTTACACTTTCACAGTATATAGCGACTCTTTCAATCTAAAGGTATACCCATACTTAACAAAAATGTTACCATAAGGTAATACTGGGGTTAATCCATGTTCACTGGAGATTGTTTAGAGGATAATAAAACGGCGTGTAATGAGGCGCGTAGTGATACATAAATGAAAAATTTCGATAAAAGTTTGAACAATGTGTTAAATGGATGTATCGATAAAGATTTTATTCTGAAAATGAAACTTTAAATGTTTCAGGACATCTGGATTTTATCAAGTTGGATTTTGCTGATATATTAGATATGTATACACTCCGATTTCGATAATGAATGCGGCACCAAGTGGCTTTGTACGGAATATTTTTGTTTGAAGAAAGCTTCATTTATACTACAGGACTGAAATCAGTCGGAACTTAATACAAAATATGTTTAAATAAACACTTAAAAGTATATTTATCGTATCCGCATTGAAGTCCTTTAAACCGATATATTAAAAGTGAAAACATTTAATCAATTAATCTTGATTTAAAGGATTCTTATTTCCAGAAAAAAAAACGTGTATTCAATCATTTCCAGGACATGTGACTCGAATATCAAAAAGTATGTCCATGAAATAAAGATAATCCAGATTTAATTAGAAACCGGAAGGGCAAATACCATGCCAGTCACCACTTTTTTGAGTTTAACTAGAATGGCGAAGAAGAGAGATTCGCTCGCTCTCTATTGGAAAATGCAAGTGCTAGGGACTTTAGTTACCAGTGGATCGCTGGGCGATGAGAAATCACTAACAAAAAGGCAATAGCAATTATATAGTGAGGCAAATACTGTTATATTGTTGTATACAGATTTGAGGTTAATATCTAAAATATTGGAAATATTAACTGATGATATTATTTTTCTTTTGTGATGTCTAAACGGAACATTTACTGAAATAACTGTTTTATTTGACTAGGAAATATTTCATGACAAAAAACAAATTTTGTCAAGGGGAAAGCATGGAATATTAACACGGTGCTTTTTCTGGATTATCCACAATCTCTCAACAGCATATAAATCTTCAATAACATCTTGATTTTAATGAGGTGTATCAAGATTTTGTAGCTTCAAATGTAGTTTGTACTAAACTTTGTTTTTTCGAAAGAAAATTATTTCCTACGATGACATTTTAACACATTCAAATTCAAATTGTTTAAGCTACTTTTATAAATTATTTTACAATAAAAGATTTATTTAAATAGAACAAGATACAAATTGAACCGGCTGTTTTGTTAAATAAGGCAACATAGATATGGCTTTACAATCTTATAACAAGACTTTCGAAGTACATGAGCGTCAGGGACATGTGCCTTGTACTTTGATGATGCCGTCTTGTGAACACAGTGGCTTTAATATTTCAAACACGACGGAACCACTTTCGGTAGGGCAACTTCCGGTTTCAGGCGAATTACCGGAAGAGATGCAGTTTGGTGTACAACATATCGTCTCCATTACTGCCTATTCGTGTTTCTTTGTTGTTGCTGCAATAGGAAACCTCACAGTTTTCATAACCTTATTTCGAAACCGAGGCGACAGGTCAAGGGTGAACATGTTTATCATGCATTTATCCATTGCGGATTTAATTGTGACTTTTGTAATGATGCCCTTAGAAATTATATGGAAAGCGACGGTTGAATGGTTGGCAGGAGATGCCATTTGTAGGATACTTATGTTTTTCAGAACATTTGGATTATACCTGTCATCAAATGTCCTTGTTGTCATAAGCTTGGACCGCTATTTTGCCATTCTTTATCCACTAAGCTTGAATGATTCAGATAAGAGAGGGAAGATAATGCTAGGATTTGCATGGATGTTCAGCACAGTTGCCAGCATACCTCAGGTAAGATCCGTTTGCAATTTAGTATTGATAGGATATGCACTTTCTTCGGCAATTAAGAGCATGCGCTACCTTCAGTTACAGTTGTTCTGAAACATGCTTACAATATTGAGTTATACCAATAATAAGCATAAAACCCTTTTTTGTGATATGTTGTACTTTTTACAATGTTGCACGTTTTATAAAAGGAAAACAACTTTCGAGAAGTATTTTATTGGCCTTCATGTAAATAAAACATACAAAAAAGCGTTTTAAAAAATAAATACTTCACACGTATACAGACTTTGAGTGTACAATGTATTCGTAAAATTATTTTAACCGACCGAAATACAGACGGACGAACCATGGCATATCAAGTTAAACCTTTCTGGCACGTAAAAACAAGGCATCCACGTTGTTAGTTTTCTATCCGTGATATCTCGAATGTGATATAATAAATTTGGAACCAAGCTTCAGCGAACTATGTAGTTTATTTATAACTAGATTGTGACCCGCGAAAGCGGGGGCTAAGAGTAAGATGAGAGTTAGATAAAAATGTAGCAGGCCTGGTTTTTATATGACATGTTTGAATGTAATAATAGAGCAGAGAATATTGTTCTGTTACTGACTTTTTTGTGAACACTGTCCGACATGTGCAAATTAAGATCAAGATACCTGCTAATAGATCCCTGAATTTTTAAACTTGCTACACGCGAGGTTCATTTCTTGGACATTTCTTGGTAGTTCCAGGTGTTAGCTAGATTTCGCAGTAAGCTATGTGCAATGTTTAATAGCTTTCCACAAAATTAATATTAAGCGCGCATGTCAGTTTTCATTACTTTTACATTGTCTTAAGCGCATTTTATGGTACCCGAGTGGTTGTGCGGGAGTCAGGACAGTAAGTTGGGTTCCGGAAGAGCCCGATTTAACACTATTAACTACTTACCTAATGAATATTTGCTTTGAAAATCAAGCGTGAAGTTAAGTTCATGCATGGTATTTCCCAGTGTAATTAAGACCTCTTTCCTATTTTCATACGAATCAAGCCAAATTGCCCCAAAAAAGTGTAAACTTGAGATACTCATATATGTGTGCTTCAGCGAGACAAAACAAAAAAGCTCAAACATTTTTGTTCAAAAAAACCGTTCATTATTTTCATTAAAATGTTCCCTATCATTGTGATACTGCATTAAAGACTTCAAACTATATCATTACAAAGACGACATATTTTACAGCCTTTTTTTATTTCTATGATAGGTTTTATCACATTTTATTACGCTAGCGTAGCTATATTAGTCCAGTAAACGAAAACGGTCGCCCCATTGTGATTCGGACTAATTGCAACAAAATATCTACTTTCATTTATGTGAGCTACATACTATGGAGTATTAAAGGAAAAAAGTTGCATGCACTGGCTTCAGGCATTTTCGTGATAATTTGCATTCTTCGATGACGATATCGGATTATTGAAAAATACCGGCCACTGCATATTTTGTAGCTGTGGACATACTGTTGTTCACATTTGTATGTTTTAATCTCGTTTTAACCTAAGTAAACATAAATAAATAGCTTATCATGTGTCTTCAGACTGTTAGTGACTTTTTTTTTGTAGATAACAGGCCAATTTTTTACAATTTACAGGGAAGGACTTACCCCACCCACCTATATTTACAAGCGTAAACTGGAAACACTGATTGCTTTTATTATTTTCTATTTTCATCGATTCTTACAATACCGTGTTATGAATATCTAATTTTTTACATTTAAAGCAATACAATTGTACTTTAAAACATATGAATACACAAAAAATCAGGGTAAACAAATAGTGGCAAAATCCACAGTCTCAAAAATATACTTCTCAAAATTTTATAGGGATCACTTTTTATTTCTTAAATATCTTTTTAAGGATAACCTCAAGATAACTGATTTTTTCTCATACATATAGTTTATTCATATGGCAAAGCCGACCTGTCCAGCAGATTTTGATTGTTTACCTGTACATGGCTCGAGATGCACAGGAAAAGCGATACCCCAGGAAAAGTGGTGCACCGCGGCATGTACCTTCATGTACACATCTGTTTTATTCAGACTTCGCTTGTGCATGGTAACTTGTATATCGAACCTGGCACTGGTCATGGCAAATCTACGGCAAAGACGGCGTATTGACGATGAGGAGATGAATAGGGGGTAAGGATGCTTGAGGCTGGGCGTTCCCAACGGCACGTGGCAGGTGTGCTTGGGGTGTCCCAGAGCATCGTTGCCAGGATGCGGCGACGGTTTCAAACTTACGGGCATGTCACGCACAGGCATGGCGGAGGGCGTCAGAGGTCCACAACTCAGCGTGAGGACCGGTTTAGTGTCGTTCAAACGCGACGTCAGCGCCTTGTTACCGCTACTGCCCTCCAAAATGACTTCCACAATGCTACTGGTGTAAAACTTTCAACTCAAACCATCAGGAACCGTCTTCATACAGCTGGCATGAGGGCTAGAAGGCCAGCAATCCGAATCCCATTGACGCGAAACCACATCCTGGCACGTCTTCAATGAGCCCGCGATCACACCAGGTGGACGCTGCATGACTGGACCCCAGTGCTGTTCACTGACGAGTCTAGATTTTGTGTGGACTTCACTGATAGGCAAGTGCGGGTATGGAGATCCGCCAATGAGTGTTTGGCACCCGTATGTAATCCGTCTTCATCTGAAAGAACAATATGTTTTTGCACTATTTCATTTTAAATGGCATGTTTTATAGACAGTCAATGAACAGGTAAAAGTTAGAAAAAATGCAAGTGAAATTTGTGGAAATTTCTCATCATAAATTGAGGTGCAATGTTAATTCATACCCGTAACTGAAAGATTTATTAGTTCGTAAAAATGTACAAGTAAAGCAGCATGCCTCCAGATTCATGCTAATTTTCATGAAAATTTTGAAGATGTATTTAAAAGTAAAATATTGTGAAGTGAACTAAAAAGTTATTTACACATGGCAAACATCACTTATAATCCATGTAATTTACCAAAAGGAGGTCAAAATATGCCAAAATAGCCCTTACTGCGTTAGTCACGCAGTAGAAATATGGTGAAAGATACTGCAAAAATCAGTCATTACTCACATACAACATGTAAATAATTACTTGAATCTTTTTACTTTTCTTAAAATTTTAGTACATTTTGCTAAAGTTTGAGTTTTTGAAATATTTTTGCTCATCTGGAGTTATGCAGTTTTAAGTAAAAGACAAGTGATCACAATTTAATATTTACTACATGCCAGAATAACACAATACTGCATTCACTCTGCATATTTGATTCTAACAATAGTGTTTAATAAGTGTTAGAATATTCCAGGGCCCAATGATACATACCTTGCACAGTATATGAAGTTGCAATGTTCATAGGTCAATAGGTAATATACCTCCACTCAGTTCGTCAGCTAAAATCAAAGAATATGATGTGAAGTTCCATAGCTTATTGTTTGGGATTATGATTGGTAATAGTCACAAACACTGATAGCAATTAATTTTAAATATTGTTGCGCCGATGACTGATATAACAGTTGTGCACTTGAACTTGAACTTAAACAATAAGGCATTTATTTTGACCCTATAAAAACAAAACTAATAGGTGAACATGGGTATTTAGCTTAAATCCAGATTTTATTCAACACACCGTAATAATAATCACTATTACTGTTGCAGAGTCTGGACTGTTAAGTTGGTTGTCAACCACTATCTAGAACACGTCTACTGAACTAAAAAGGAATAATAAAAGAATGTTGAGCATTTTGAATAAGAAAAATAATGTAAATATATGTGATTTCAGAACGGTATCAAACAATAAAATGTAATGCACTTGGTTTATCATGTAATTATGCATTCTAACACTATCTGCAATTCGCCGACAATAAACAAAGAAGGAATTGAGCGTGATATATCATAGGCAGTATAGCACGCTGAACACAAGCGCGCGCCCGCTGACGTCACTGCGAACGTTACTGTTAAATAGTGCACATACTTGCGCCCTTATAAAAATACCTACGTGTTAGAATGGAAATAGATTTTAACATTTTCGTGATCTACCGTTGTATATATCACGGTTTCTCGTTCATATGCGTAGTTATTTAATCACTCAGGCCTACGGCCTTCGTGATTAAATTACTACGCATCTGAACTCGACACCGTGCTATATCAGACGGTATATCACTCAAACTTAAAATCTATTTCCTAATTATTTTATTCATTTATTGAGTAAACACCACCGTTGTGTTTTTCATAAATAATAAATAACTATAACAAATAATGTTTTGTGTTGTTATTTGATTAATTTACGGAGAAATGCACATACTATGATAGTAAACCACTGTTGCTTGTGATGAAGCTGTGCTGTGTAGGAGCTATTTAAATTCTTCAGCTAAAACGAAACAAAAGCTATATTTAAGTACATGGTTTATTTTTAACATTCTACAGGCATAAAAGTATAAAGATGGCACATGAACAAATAATTTGAAGTCAAAACATGCAAATACGCACGTGATTAATTTTTTGTTATGAGGACATTTTTTATTTGAAAAGCGTTACCTAAGACGAGAACGGCCTTCCATACTTGAACAAAAAATGAACGACAGACTCCCTCGAAAAAAATTTTTCTCAAATATATTGCAATTTTGTTCATTCATCGAACATTATATATGTTAACTCCAATGTGTAGTGATTGCAAACAACGAAATACATTTATCCTAAAATTTGCATATTTTTTTAACAGAAGTTCTGTCTTGAGAACAGCATTTAAAACAAAATGTGCAGTCAAAACGCATGCTATTTAAAAAATTACCTTCTAATTTTATGAAAATTAATCATAAATGTGACTTACCCAACATAAATTCGCGATAAATCGTATCGTGAAAGTCTTTAGTGAACTGTGTTTTCATTTTGAACAGACGCCGCCATTAACTTTATGACGTCATTTTACCTCCAGCTCTAAAGAGTACTGTCTATGGCACGCCAAGGCCTTCATAGGGAAACACGACCATTTAAAATTTTTAAAATCTAATTTATTTTGTTTTGCCAATGAGTACAATGTGCAACTTTTTAGTACAAGACATTTAGACAATATACTTTTGTGTGGTATAAATAAAAATTTTGTTGCAATTAGTCAGAGTGGATGTTTTTCTTTTACTGGACTATATAGCATATTGAACGAAACACTTCACGAAAACGGCTTAAGACATAGTGAACGTGGCCAATATACTCGTGGGACCAAAGGTGTATCTTAATAAAACTAGTATATCAATTAATCTAATAGCCATTAAGAAAAATAAGTTAAAAAGCTGAATACTTTGAGAATAAGAAAATGGAATAAAGAGCTCAAAGACGCTGCTTTGAAGTCTTAATTATAGCCCTTTTCATTTCCTAGGTTAATCTTCAGAGCGAATAATTATCATTTACAGAATATCTAATTGCAGTTAAAGCTTCAACAAAAAAGTAGGATTCTAGCTTCGACCTTTGTTCTTTTTCTTTGACAGAGAAAAGAAGATATCTTTCACCAAAGTATCATGCAATACAACATGAAAAATACATAGAAAATAAACCTGTTTATATATTTCCCGCTCAAGGTTTAAACAACGTATCTGTGTGAGCAAGACAACATACAAAGGCTGTGTTGATGTTAATGGTGATTGCTTTGTTTTCAGTGTTGTTGCCGCTGCTATTTTGAAAAAGAGATAACCTTGTACGATATAAATATTTCAAAAATACCGTTCAGACATAAACCAGGATACACTAGCAGCTAATTGATGTATGTTGTACTGCCCTAGATACCATCATATACATTTACAGGTTCATATCTTCATAACCTGTATCATTTATAGGCTATTAATTTGATTGCACTGTCTATGACCTCTGGTCCTGCTGTTTTTATTTTGTTGCTTCAAAACGAACGAATAAGACCGTACGCAATCAAATACTGAAAATTGCCAATTGACTGAATCAGCATCATCTGGAGGAGTACCTTTTTATCGTTATCGAACTCAAGCGGGGGCGGACGTACAAACTTAGTTGAGCAGATTTGCAAAACCATCACCAAATTATACATCCTGAAACTATATCCTATTAGTTAAGCATAGTTAGCTGGTAAAACTCATCACGCCAACAAGCTTTTTCCGAAAAGTGAGGACTTATTTATTTGTATGTAAATGTTTGTTTTCTCAATCAGAGCATGTTTTTCTTGGTCAAGATCATCAAAGGACGTTGCTTAAAACTACTCTGTTTAAAGTGTTAAGTTTAAAATCTGAGGATTCACATTTAAGCTTTTAAATAACTTCTTATAAGACTTTAAGGAAGCGGTCAGCAGAATACCTTATTATGACTATGTGGACGAACATGCAGATATTTACTTGACATATTGTGTCTATGTTACATACAGTCAAATAGTATTCTATGAAACCTTTTTTCTAAGGGTAAAGATCGACTGAATTATTTCAATCAGTTCAAATATAAAGATTTTAAACTTCACTTAATTCCGAATCAATTCGTTCTGAAATAGATACATAACTGATGGCCAAGATTTGTGACAATCAATAGCTTGGTGGACGGAATTTGGTTAACTACAGTGTTGCTTGGGCTATTGGACGTGAGGCCTCATGTGGTATAAATCAAATACAGAATTCTCTCGAAGGCTATACAAAGAACTTAAGACTAAGCAGACCGAGTGCAAATAACGAAACCGCTGAACTATTTAAGCACACAAGAGACCGACTGATTTTCAAGAAAACCCTGTTGTCGAAAGTATAATTGACTGATTTAAAAGCGGATATCGCTAAGATATTAATTATAGTGATATGATTTAGTGTTTTGTTAGTTTCTATCGCCAGTAGAGAGGTGTAATGATGAACTGTTTGGCATAAATTGTGAAAATCAGTTTTGTTCTGACACCATTTCTGTTGACAAGAGGGACCGTTAAGTGTACGAGACAACATGAATATTCATCGTCACGTTTGTTAACCTTGTTAAATGTATATGTTTTACAATCATTACCTAAATCATACTTACACATGTGAAAGCCTTAATGGAAATAGTAAATTATATGAACCAGTAATAGTGCTACCTTTACTTATATATTTGAAAAATTCTTCAATAATGAAACTACACTTCCACTATTCCGGTCAGTTTCATTTTTTGCTCAGGCCAGAAATTAAAAGATATAACCATATTTCATGTGCGTGAAGTTAGCTGCCAGTTGCCAGTTGACAGTTGCCAATTCAATTGGCAACTGGCAACTGGCATCTAACTTCATGGTCCAGCTACCAATTCAAACTAAAATGAAATCGTAACCAGAAGCCAGATCGCCAAAGAAGACGAATTGTCAATTGGCAGCCAGGTGCCAATTCAAAAAGTAGCATGAATTCTGACAATTGAATGAATTGGCAACTGGCATCTGGCAGCCAGATGCCAATTCAAAAAGCATCATGAAAACTGAAAATTGAGTGAATTGACAACTGGCAACTGCCGGTCAGGTGCCAATTCGTCTGAGACATGAATCGTCAACTGGCAACTGGCAGCAAGATGCCAGTTCGACGAGTATCATGCATTAGTGATACAAATTGAATTGGCAACTGGCAGCCAGACGCCAATTCGTTAAAGATCGCGAATTGGCAACTAGCAACTGTCAGCCAGATGCCAGTTTGACGAATACCATGAATTATTGATATTAACTGTATTGGCAACTGGCAGCCAGATGCCAATTCGTTAAAGATCGCGAATTGTCAATTGGCAAGTGGCAGCCAGACGCCAATTCCAGAAGTATCATGAATTATTGATACCAACTGAATTAGCAACTGGCAGCCATATGCCAATTCGTCAAATATGTCGAATAGTCAATTGGCATTTGGCAGTCACATGCCAATTCGACAAATACCATGACTTATCTATATTAACTGAATTGACAACTGGCAGCCAGATGCCATTTCGTCAAAAATCGCGAATTGTCAATTGGCAACTGGCAGCTAGATGTCAATTCCAGAAGAATCATGAATTATTGATATTAATTGAATTGGAAACTGGCAATTGGCAGCCATATGCCAATTCGTTTAAGATCGGGAATTGGCAACTGGCAACTGGCAGTCAGGTGCCAATTCGAAAAATATTATGAATTGGTGACATTAACCGAATTGGAAAATAGCAACTGACAACCCGATGCCAATTCATTAAACATCGCGAATTGGCAACTTGCAACTGGTAGCCAGATGCCAACTCGACAAATACAATGAATTATTGATATTAACTGAATTGGCAACTGGCAGCCAGATGCCAATTCATTAAAGATCGCGAATTGTCAACTGGCAATTGGCAGCCAGAAGCCATTTCGACAAATATTATCAATTGATGACATTAACTGAATTGGCAATTATCAACTGGCAGCCAGATGCCAATTCATTAAAGATCGCGAATAGGCAACTGGCAACTGGCAGGAAGATGCCAGTTCGACAAATACCATGAATTATTGATATTTACTGAATTGGCAAATGGCAACTGGCAGCCAGATGTCAATTCGTCAAAAATCGCGAATTTTCAACTGGCAACTGGCAGCTAGATGCCAATTCCAGAAGTATCATGAATTATTTATATTAACTTAATTGGCCACTAGAAATTGGCAGCCATGTGCCAATTCATTAAAGATCGCGAATTGGCAACTGGCAGCCAGACGCCAGTTCGAATAATACCATGAATTATTGATATTAACTGAATTGGAAACTGGCACCTGGCAGCCAGATGCCAATTCGACAAACATTATAAATTTGTGACATTTACTGAATTGGCAACTAGCAACTGGCAGCCAGATGCCAATTCATTAAATATCGCGATTTGGCGACTGGCAACTGGTAGTCAGATGCCAATTCGACAAATACCATGTATTATTGATATTAACTGAATTGGCAACTCGCAACTGGCAGCCAGATGCCAATTCGACAAATACTATAAATTGGCGACATTAACTGAACTGGCAACTGGAAATTGGCAGCCATATGGCAGTTCGTTAAAGATCGCGAACTGGCAACTGGCAGCCAGAAGCTAATTCGACAAATATAATAAATTGGTGACATTTACTGAATCGGTAACTTACAACTGGCAGCCAGATGCCAATTCGTTAAAGATCGTGAATTGGCAACTGGCAAATAGCACCAGATGGCAATTCGTCAAATACATTGAATCATTAATATTAGCTGAATTGGCAACTGGCAACTGGCAGCCAGATGCCAATTCGTCAAAAATAGCAAATTGTGAAATGGAAACTGGCAACTGGCAGCCAGAAGCCAATTCGACAAATATCATAAATTGGTGACATTTACTGAATCGGTAACTGGCAACTGGCAGCCAGATGCCAATTCGTTTAAGATCGCGAATTGGCAACTGGCAGCCAGATGCCAATTCGTCAAAAATCGCAAATTGTGAAATAGAAACTGGCAACTGGCAGCCAGATCCAATTCGTTAAAAATCGCGAATTGGCAACTAGCAGCCAGATGCCAATTCTTCAAATACCTTGAATTATTGATATTAGCTGAATTGGCAACTGGCAACTGGCAGCTAGATGCCAATTCCAGTAGTATCATCATTTATTGATATTAATTTAATTGAAAATGTCTAATTGGCATCTGGCTACAAATTGACAGTTGACTATCTGCAAATTTAAACGAACTGGCTTCTGGCTGCCAGTTGCCAATTCATTCAATATCCAAAATACATAATGCTTGTCGGACTGGCATCTAGCTGCCGGTTACCCGTTGACTATTCGGAAGTCGTGACGAACTGGCATCTGGCTGCCAGTTGCCAGTTGCCAATTCACACAATGTCAAAAAGTAATAATGTTTGTCCGCATGGCATCTATCTGCCGGTTCCCAGTTGCCAGTTCCCGATCTTTAACGAATTGTCAACTAGCTGCCAGTTGCCAATTCAGTTAATATCAATTATTTATGATAATTGTCGAATTGGTATCTGGCTAACAATTGACAGTTGACAGTTGACTATTAGCAATTTTTGACGAACTGGCATCTGGCTGCCAGTTGCCAGTTGCTCACTGTCCAAAATTCATAAGACTTGTCAAGTTGGCATCAAGCTGCCGTATCCAGTTTTTGATATGTGATCTTTAACGAATTGGCATCTAGCTGCCAGTTGCCAATTCAGTTAATAGCAATAATTTATTGTAAATGTCGAATTGGCATCTGGCTTACAATTGACAGTTGACTATTCGCAATTTTTGACGAACTGGCATCTGGCTACCAGTGGCCAATTCATTCTATGTTCGTAATTCATGATACTTGTTGAACTGGCATATGGCTGCCAGTTGCCGATTCGCGATCTTTAACGAATTGGCATCTGGCTTCCAGTTGCCAGTTGCCAATTCGGTTAATATCAATAATTCATGATAAATTTCGAATTGGCATCTGGCTACCAATTGACAGTTGCCGATTCGCAAGTTTTGACAAACTGGCATCTGGCTGCCAGTTGCCAGTTGCCAATTCACACTATGTTCATAATTCATGATACTTGTCGTACTTGCATCTGGCTGCCGGTTGCGAGTTGACAATTCGCGATCTTTAACGAATTAGCATGTGGCTGCCAGTTGCCAGTTGCCAATTCGGTTAATATCAATAATTTATGATAAATTTCGAATTGGCATCTGGCTCTACCAATTGACAGTTGGCGATTCGCACGTTTTGACGAACTGGCATCTGGCTGCCAGTTGCCAATTCACTCTATGTTCATAATTCATGATATTTGTCGAACTGGCATCTGGCTGCCAGTTGCCAATTCGCTATTTTTAACGAACTGGCACCTAGCTTCCAGTTGTCATTTGCTGATTCGGTTAATATTAATAATTTATGAAACATATCGAATTGGCAACTTACTACCAATTGACGGTTGACGATTCGCAAATTTTGAAATCTGGCAGCTACCTACGATTTCAAATAAGTTTGAATTGGCAGCTGGACAATGAAGTTGGCTGCCAGTTGCCAGTTGCCAATTGAATTGGCAACCGGCAACTGGCAACTGGCAGCTAACTTCACGCACATCCATATTTCGAAGAAGCTTTGCACATGTCGGTCGGTCCGTACGTCCGTAGACCAGACCTTGTACGATCAATAACTCAACTACCATTTGCAACACAACCTTCAAACTTCACAGGTTGGTTGCTCGTATTGAGTAGAAGACCCCTATTGTTTTTTGCGGTCAGTTGGTCAAAGGTCACTGTCACCTTAAATTTGGAAATCATTTCCGCTCAATAACTCGATTACAATTTGGTCTGCAACCTTCAAACTTCATATGGTGATCCCTACTATCTTTGAGGTCAGTAGGTCAAAGGTCAAGGTCACATTCACCTTCAGTCAATATCTAGAAAACGCTTTGGCCTACAGTCCTCAGATTTGGTAAAGAGGTTAGTCATAACCGATAGATGACCCCAATTGATTTTGAGGTCAGTAGGCCAAGGTCAAGGCACTGTGACCTTGACCAAGGAAATTTTGTCCGACCAATAACTAGAGAACAGTCCTCAGATTTGGTGGGGATTTTGAGGTCAGTAGCCCAAAGTTCGCGGTCACTGTGACCTTGACCACAAAAAGATTGTATGATCAATAACTTAAGAACGCCTTAGCCTAGAGTCCTCGGATTTGGTGTGGGTTGTCATGACCGGTAGATGACCCATATTAATTTTAGGTAAAGGCCAAGGTCACGTTTAGAAGTCCATGTAACATGACTAATTGGTTGCCTTTGAGGGGCATTCATGTTTCGGAAACGTCACTTGTTTACATAAACTTAACCCCATATCTCTTCAATCAGTTAAACCAAATGTAAAATTATTATAAATTATTCCATATTTTATGAGCACTATGCGACATAGCATGGATGTTTTGTTTTAAGTACGTAAAACCGGCCTTGACATATGCACAGCTGTACCACCGATATATAGAAAGCTTAGACAAAATTAATTAGCGTAAATGATATTCAAGATGTTTCTACAGTAAATAAATACAAGAAAAAAGAGTGTGAGAGAATCTTATTCATTTGAACATAACAAGTTTGTAAAAGAACCAGTGTCTTGTAAAATATGATAGCACAAAACATACCTGGATTAATACTCAATTATTAAAGTACATATTTAGAATGAAAGCGAGGTAGTAACAGCTCTTGAAAAGGAGAAAGAAGCAGAGAGTATCTTGTCGCTTTCATCCCGAGGCGTACTGCAAATGTACAACAAAAGTCTGCAATTAATATATCAATCTGAGTATAAAAGGTTTTTTTTTATTTGAAATAGCGCACGTATTATAAATAAAACTTAAATATTAACGTGCAATCCTGGTCGGTACACCCTGCTTCGAAACATAGCACATCTATATTCATCCAGAACCAATTATACTGCTTGCTGCGTAAGAAGTGGGGAAGATCAAATTGAATTTCATTCTCTTATGAATGCTTACAATTAACGTCCATGGTGATTCATTTAGGAACGCTATAGGTAACTTTCTTCTGACGTCCATAATATTGCCAAGGATACAACGAGAATTCAGATCTATTTTACAAATGAGTTTTATCTATTCATTTACATTCCATTTTCTGTTCTACGGTATTATCGAAATAAGCTGGCTATAAAAAATAATTATACTATTTCACCAGTGCACGGAATTGAAAATAGTTTCAATAATGTTTATTAGTCACTGTCTATAAGGCCCTTAAGCTGGGTGGTAAAGTAGTTTATCAACCAAATATATGCCATTAATTTGATTATGGGAAACGATTTGAGGACAAGTTTGGTCTGCTGAGATGCTATAATATGATAGGCATAGACACAAAAGTATCATTTTATCACGGCATTATTTGTAACGCCATCAAGTAGTTAAAACATTAAGGAAGTCATGATATATTGCAAAGGTGGTTAACTTTTTTTCTTCCATTTTTATCTGCAATCACGTTAAAGAAATGGTCTGGAACTATTTATATCGTACATTTTATATAAATGTAGTCTATACTTTGGGCTAAGAGCTCGTATTACTTGCAAAATGACAACCCAACAGTTGGCACATATACCATTATCATGTTTCTAGTCACCAAATACATTACCTGTAATACTATGTGATTATAACAATCATGGCGAAATATCGAGGAATAATTATCTGTTAATAGTTTTCACGTTTTACTTGAGATTAAAGAGAAAGAAAATTAGTCAAGAGTTTCAGAAACATTGGAAAATTAACGTTTTAATGTTAATCGAACTAAAGCAGTAAATGTAAATAAAATCAACGGAATGATTCTGTTCTGTTATATTTTTTTTATTTATTTATTTAGTTTTTGTTGTTTTTTTAATCTTCGTTTTGAACATCATGACCTAATACTCTGTATAAATCCGTCAAATGAATAGTAAAAAAAAGGTATTTGCTTTGACTTATTCAAAGGATGCTTCATCTTGTGACAGAATAAATGTTTTTTAATTTATTTAGAAGATAGTGGATTAAGTTTTCAACGGGTAAGTGACTTTAGGGAAATACGCGGTTTTCTGCAGTAACACATTTTAGTCAATGAGCTAAAAATGTATTTGAAGCTTAAGGTGATATTATTTAAATGAGAGAAGCACTATGCCAGCTTTTTGTTTTTAGATTTGCCACTGTAGAAACCTTTTTTAAGCTATATATATAAAGGGAAAATAACTTTGTAAAAATACCACTAAATATACCCCAGACAAGCTGTAATGTCAAGACGCACTTTGCCATCAACGGAAACCTAATTATAGGGTTTGTTATTTCTGGTCTTATGTGATAATTACGTGAATTTTCACGTTATTTTTCACTTTTATTCGTATATTCTTTGACGTTTCCCAGCAAACTATATTTAGTTACTATTAAATGCACTATAGAACATCATTAAGTGTGTATGAAAAACAGCAACATTTAAAGATGATTTCGTACAAATATGTCAAATTGTTGAGATTTTTGAGAAAGGTGAAAATATATAATTCCTTTATGAAATGGTACAAAACTGCAAGTTTTAAAGATAGAAAATACTTTTGTTTTATTGTGCTAGGCATTCCATCAATAGTAACTCAGTTTACATTTTTGGCAGACTACATCTCGAAAAATGCAACAAAAATGTGATATGAATAACTTTGTATTTAATATCAGAAATTTTTTAGGAAATCACTATTAAATTAACAATATTGACAGGTAGGTTTGTAATTTTACAGAACTGAAATAAACTTGGCTTACGCCAGTGTTTTGTATATTATCATTCACATATTATTTAGGTCGGCGTTATTTTATTGTGTATAAAGAAAAAAAACTTCTTAATTAACGACATTTTTATACTGTAATGAACAGTTTTCGTTTGTTTAAACTATTCCAACAACCAGCTGGAAACTTTGAAATCTGTTGTTCTCTTCTATGCAATAAATAACAAATGTTTATAATACATTTCAATTTATCTCCTGCTTTAATTAAGTCGCAATTTCTCTACATTCAGAGACAGATATTATATCCCATATATTATGAAAACTGTAGACTTCTGACTCGAACTGAGTAAGTTGGAACATTCTGGAAAATTCTGTTGAAACAGAATCCTATCCTAA
This sequence comes from Cyclina sinensis, assembly GCA_012932295.1. Taxonomy (NCBI): domain Eukaryota; kingdom Metazoa; phylum Mollusca; class Bivalvia; order Venerida; family Veneridae; genus Cyclina; species Cyclina sinensis. The sequence goes on from JAAONU010000017.1 coordinate 27,854,556, forward strand.
GATAAGCTTTGTCATCTCTTACGGTAGCCAGCAAAGCATGTTTGTTTTCCTTCTTTTTTTTCTTCCCTTTTTGTTAATGTTTGTGATTAAAGAAAACTTTTCTCAAAGAAAGGCTTTCACTTGCATCAGCACTCACAAACTTACAATGTTTGTGATATTTAATATTATTTGACCAAAGTTGCAAATTACTCTAAAAAATCCTTTTGATTACTCTAAAAACCTATCCTTTGCCTAAGAAAACATGACAAAAATGTCTAAAAGTGATGCCTGCACATGTTTTAAAGATATCATGTTTAAAAAAAAAATACAGATTACCTATTTCATAGTTACGCATAGACTTTTTTTGCAACAGCGGTTCTTTTTAGAATGTTATATTTTATGCATCTATCTATGATGTTTTTTAAGTTACTTGACTGCTTCTAGTAATTCTTGCTCGTAAGAAACTCTCATCACTTTTATGACTGTGTAATGGATCTGCTTATTGTTAATTAACTAGTATGACAACTTATCACTTTTATGCATGTGTGGTATATGAAGTTATTTGGCCTGCTTAAAATAGTTTTTACGGGTAACTCGTTGAATACAAGTTTCACAGTTCTCCTCATACATTTCATTATCCAGTCAATACCTCACTTCTTACCAATGCCAGGCACATTTATCTCTCTTTAGTAAAAAACCTTATTTCAAATGCTTTTGTTGTTAAGTTTGTAAATGCCAACCTACAAGTTAAGGAAATGACCAACACAGAGGTAAGCAAAAATAATGAAGACAACCAACACGATTTACGAAATCTCCGAAATTTACTAGTTTGTATCCCGTAGTTGTTTCAAATGTCTGTACTTTTTATTGATCTATTGCGGGCTTCGGAATTTTACGATGTGATCAGGGGGACTGTTTCTAAACAAACTTTATCGATGAAGCGCTTGCATTCGTTTTCTTTTTCTTTTTTTGTCGGTAAAAAGAAGAAGAAACTATGTGACAGGACAATTAGAATAGATTTGGTGTCGTGGACGGAAAAAGTTTATCTGGCTCGGCCCTGAAATTTATCGGGTTCGCCTTCGACCCTCTAGATAAATTCTTACGCCTTGCCAGATAAACTTCCTCCATCTATGGCACCATCCTTTAATTCTGTATATATGTCCTAAAATTATACTTTGATGTCCTTTTTGACAGATAGTCGTGTGGTATTTGTGAGTATATGATATCAAAAATATGCTTTAAAGAATATTAAAATTATAATTATACAAATCTAATACTAGCGAAAATGGTACAACAACTCCCTATATATTAATGCATTCGTTTAACCTACTGTGTTAAAAGAATATTCCCACTGTCACATTGACGTTATGATATTTTATTCAATACCACTCATATTTAGGCGATTCTGAAGAAAACGGAATATTGAAATTATAGGGAATGCCTCTTAAAATTGACATGATCATCAGTGGTAAGAAACATGTGCTTTCAACGTCTGGGGTTCCATTATCAAGGCAACATTATTTTGACTCGATTCGGAGGAGAAAACTGCTATAAGTATTTTATTTCTTCATCAGTTTTAACGGTATATAGCGCATGCGAAGCGGAGTATTATGTCCTACACATTGGTCCTGATAATTCTTTGGTCAGATGTACAGAATTTTTGTAACATTCGGGAAAACTGATGCGCTTTTCGCGACTAGCAAACATATTGTTACGAACTCTTTATTTCCCGAATGTTCAAAAAAACTGTACATCTGGCAAAAGAATCATTAGGACCTGTTTGTAGGTCACAAATTTCAGCTTCGCATTCATTATGCCCCCTGTACATTGATGAAGAAATAAAATACTTACAGCAGTTATACTCCTCCGAATCGAGTCAAAATAATTCTGCTCGCGATAGCTTTAATGACGTAAGATACCACGTGGTATGGCCACCCTGATTATTAGTATTGTTCTTCAATGTTTTTTTTCAGTTTTTTCATTTTTTTTTATTTTTTTTACATTTAAATAGTTCAGCAATACTTAATGGACATTTACGTTTGAGCAAACATCTTTATTTGTGTCTCTTATTTCACATAATTTTAAGGCGCCTCGAAAACGGATAATTTGAATAAATACAAAAAATGATTGCTTTATCTACATATTTTTTTCTCAATCTGATCATTTGCTGCTTAATGTAAAGACTATGATTTATTTTCGGATGATATTTGTCGCTGTGTTTGGTTTCATCACTGAATATGATGACGACGTTTTACTTGTTACCTATTTAATTGATAACCCACCTGAGAACAATAATGAAGTGTTTAAAATTAAACGATATTATAGTTTACTTAGTAGAACGACCGTTTACACTATTTTGAAATGATTACCCTTAATGCGCTCTTCAAAGATAACAAAGAACATATTAGTGCGCTTTCAGACAAAACAAATGTTTAGCTATGAGTTGTAATTAGGACGCATTTCAAACATACCACATGGGTATATTTCAGATACAAACACTTAACTAGAATTGCTAGGTTTTCAGAAATAATTAAATATTTCAGACTCGTTAACAGTTAAAGCTGTTAATGCATTTATTAGTAACCGGAAGAGCCATGAAACTTGTTCGTATGGAATAGCGTTAGTTGATTGTGTTCATATGAAAAACCAAGTCCATTAAATTCAGCATTTGCGCCTTACCAAATGCTATGCTAATTTGTTCTTGCTTCCTTAACAAGAATATTTAAATGTTCAGAATTACGCATCAAAGAACTGTATAATACATTTGAAAATTGTTTCACAGAAATAGCTTAATATGCTTAAAATTTCATTACGTTGTCAAACTTTAGTCAAAACTTTTTCAAGCATAAAGAAAAAACAAAGTGAGCCTTAGGCATAAAGCGACTTCGTGTCAATTCCTTTGCTCAATCAATACTGCTTCAAGATCTGTAACAGTATTACATGATATAACAATATTAACAACATTTATACGAGATTCTGAAGCACGTCAAAGGATGAATGAAAAAAGCTGAGATCTACTAGTAAGTGCTTCTGTGCTAGTAGCATTAAGTTAAATCAATTAAGTGCCTGGAAACAGCTTCACCCTAAAAAAAAGGTTAATTGAAATTACCCAAAGTTGTTTCTAGGACAAAACCGATGCCCCAGGACACAACTTTGGTAAATTAATATGAATAATGAAGAATTTACCATAGTTAATGCACTTGGTCATCGAAGTTCTTAACAGAACAAACTTCTTAGCACTAAATTCCGATTTCTCACTCAGTAAACTCGTAAGAACATTAATTTTTCCCTGGAGAGTTAAGAACAGTATAATTTGTTAGATAAATTGCCATCTGACCAGTAAAGCATTTCTTACAGTTTCATGACATTTAAAGAGCATGTATTCCCTCTGGTGGTTGTAGTTCCAGCTATAAGTAAAGCCGAATCTAAACTCAGAATATCTAATAATCTGTAATTAACTCGGAAAGGTCGCTCCGTAAAATAAACATAAATACTAGGAGGTCGTGACATATAATTACAGCTCATAAAAAGATATAGAAAAATGTAGTTACGTCCAGAAAACTCTCTGTTGGTAAAGCTGACGAAGGAATCGTACTTTATTTTGGTGTACTGTAATATTTCAAAAGTATTTTCGAAATCGCAAGCACCTACGAGGTATTTTTCTTGACTGACTAATTAATTCTCAACACCGATATGCCCTAAGTGAACATTGATATCAACAAAAACCCATTTTTTACTTTCTCATTTTGAAAAGAGAAATGCAGTTACATTTATGCATTTTAAATATTAGAAACAGCTATCATCTGATTAGCAAAAAACAAATTACGGACAAATTATCGTTACTTTGGCTTGGTTCGGGCAGAAGTTTCACCTAGTTGATAAATAAAACAACTTGTAGCAATTATTCACAAAAAAAAAGAAAAAATAATATTATTTTGTATCTTGTCAAATTGACAGTGTCGTTTTGGCAAATCTACTTTGAACATGCCTAAGGAGCAATTATTAACTTGGATTTTAAAGTGTTGTCTAACTGAACTGCTGCCTTTAATTACAAACCTTATAAATGCATCCCTTAAATCAAGTTATGTTCCTATACCTTTTAAAAATGCTGTGATAAGACCTCTTCTGAAGAAACCAGATCTTGATCCAAATGTGCTGAAAAACTACCGACCGGTTTCTAATCTACCTTTCTTATCTAAGATCTTGGAAAAGGTAGTTGATGCGCGTATTGAAAGCCATCTTATAGAGAATAATTTACATGAACCTCACCAGTCCGCTTACCGAAAGTACCACTCCACTGAATCAGCCTTGCTCAAGGTACAGAACGACATTCTCCAATCTCTGGATAATAATTGTGTGACTGTTTTAGTATTACTTGATCTGTCAGCTGCCTTTGACACTATTGATCACCACACACTTCTTTGTCGCTTGGAAGATCACTACGGTGTCTCCGGCAATGCTATTAGTTGGATATCTTTCTATCTAAGTGACAGACATCAGACCGTATGCGTTGAAGGTGAACTCTCGCAACCTGTTCTCATGAAATACAGCGTCCCACAAGGCTCTGTGTTGGGTCCGAAATATTTCACTATGTACACCAAGCCAGTGGGTGGTATTTGTCGTCGGCATGGATTACTAAATCATTTCTACGCTGATGACTCTCAGTTGTATATTGCATTCAAACCACTGAACAATACATGCAAGTCGGAAGCACTCCATCGTATTGAACGCTGTCTATCTGAAATTATCACTTGGATGAATGACATGTTGAAATTAAACGCTGACAAGACCGAGGTCATGGTGTTCTCTTCCAAAAACAATCTCAAGCATGTTGACTATCTGACAATTGACGTAGGCAGTGCAACTATCGTGCCTACAGACTGTGTAAGAAATTTGGGTGCATATTTCACGCCACAAATGGACATGGACAAACATGTAAACACCGTTTGCAAATCTGCGTATTTCATATTGCGAAATATCGGACGCATCCGCAAATTTCTCACTATGGACGCCACAAGAACTCTGGTTAATTCATTAGTGACATCAAAACTTGACTATTGTAACTCTCTCCTTGTTGGAATCTCAAGCTCAAATCTAAATAAACTCCAGCGAGCTCAGAACACCGCAGCTCGAATCATCTTAAGAACCTCACGTTATGACCATATAACACCGGTGCTTAAAGAACTCCACTGGCTACCCATTTGTCAAAGAATAAAATACAAAGTGCTTGTTTATACGTACAAAGCACTCAATGGCCAATGTCCCCAGTATTTGACTGATTTGTTGAATGTGTACAGACCTACTCGTGCTCTACGTTCAAGTAATGATCTGTCACTAGTTGTGCCAAGAACCAGGAAATCGAAGTTTCAGTCATGCTGCTCCCTTTCTTTGGAATGCTCTGCCGGACGCTATTCGCAGTTCATCTTCGTTGGACATTTTTAGGAAACATCTTAAAACTCATTTATTCTTAGATTACTACGGAAATTGACATGTGTAGTGTTGTAAAAACTGTCATATTTTACCTGTCATGTTTTTAACTGCTGAAACAAATCCATCTTAATGTCTTATTCTTACCCGTCATGTTTTAACTGCTGCAACAAATCCATCTTAATGTCTTATTCTTACTAATTTGATTCATATCGTTTTATATGATTACGTTTTTTTTTTTCATTCTCACTAAAATTATTACGCTTAATGTATGTTTTAGGTATTTAATATATAATGCTGTTTTATTGTTTTACAGTATATACCTTGCTTTTTTTTCTTACTGTTTTGATATGTAAGTTGTACTTTATTTTATATCAAGTTTCCTTTTTTTAATTTTACTATTGTAAAGCACTTTTGAACGTGTATCAACATGAAAAAAAGTGCTATATAAATCTGGTGTGTAATAATAATAATTATAATAATTAAGGGAGTCTAATTTCTTTGTCTTTTTCCATTGACATATCTACAGCTTTACGTGTATTTTGATGGTTAATCTTTTATCAATTTCTACTTTTTATGTACCATTCCTGCCACCCACGGATAACGTTGTGGCGATAGGTGGCATCCAGTAGTTTGTCAGCTCTCTTATCCAAACAATTTTATCCAGTTCTAACCAAACTAAATCAAGTCTATGTCATGCAGGACTGCTCCAGAGGCACCAGACTGGCCATTTTTTTTACTTTTGTCAAGTCACTGTGACCTTGACTTATGAGTTAGGGAGTTGCGCATTACATGCAACACACCGTCTTATCTAGATCAACAAATATGCCAAGGCATTTTAAATCCTTCCATGAATGGTGAATTTAAGGCCCGGACAATGTCTATCATCAAAATTATTTACCTGTTACTTTGAACTTGACCTTGAGCTATTATCTTATCTATTTAAACACATATGCAAAGGTATTTTAAAATCCTTTCATGTATGGTGAAGATATGGCCCAGACAAGGTTTATAATCAACATTTTTCATCTTCAACCAGTTACTGTGACCTTGACCTTTAAGCTTGGACCTTGGTCGTACACACGACAAGCCGTCTCGTCAAGGTAGATAGTTATGCCAAAGTATTGATAAATCCTTCAATTCAATGAGCAGTTATGGTCATGCAGGAAAAGGTGTATAATCAACAGTTTCTACATTCAACCTGTGACTGCGACTTTGGCCTTTGAGCTATGGACCTGGGTGGTACACGCGACACACCGTCTTATCAAGGTGAAACAGTATCCCAAGGTATTACTAAATCCTTCCATGTAGACAGAAGTTATGGTCCTGATGAATCCAATATAATAAAAATAATAAGGAAACTTAAACTTATGCATTAATTTAAGTAATTAATGTGAAGAGCTGTTGTTGTACAATTTTTAAAGTATAGTCATTAATTCCATAAGAACACCTTCTAAGTGCCTAAATGCCTGAATTAACCAAACTCAAAAAGAACAAATGTGATTCATAAAAAAAAAAAAATAATGGTTTCTTCAGAGAATTCGCCAAAAAATAACCGTTACGTTAATTATAATGGTATTAAAAAGGTTAAAGCAAGGGCTACATTTAGAACGTATTTTTACTGCTTAAACAATAACTTACGATGAGATAAATAAAGAGGATTAAGACGAATCATACATCAGGATATGGTATAGAAGCAAAATGACCTTTTAGCATTGTCAGTGATGAAAACGAAACATTTTGATGATAAGTTCACCTAAATGTTAGCAAGACATCGAGCTAATCTGCTGCGATACAATTTAAATTTTCTAGAAAACGCCTGAAGTTAATTTGTTTTGATACTTGTTTCAACGGTTGGACTAGAAATGGTTTGTCTTTTCCTCTAGTCAAGACTATTGCTTCATTTTTTATCAAAATGCTTATTTATGAACAAATGATCAGCGCACTTGGTTTGTCTGTAGAGACAAATAGAACTCAGCGTGTAGTAAAATAGTTTATGAGTTTGTGAAAATAATCGATTATCAGTCTAAATAAAAATGTTCTTCTTGTTCAGATAATACTTTTATAATGTTTCTGAATCTCAGTTTTAGTACATACAAGTTGATAGTCAAACCCACTGCAATAATTATGATTAAGATATGCTATAAATAAGTAATTTAGTCACTTTATTTTCTACACGTGAAATCAAACATGAGAAAAATGAGAAAAAAGTGAAAAAGTCACTGAGATGTACATGCCTTATTAGCAAATATATTTCTTTGAGAATGTATGGTTTTAAGTCAACTTATAGGCAGGGGGCAAGATTACAGTATCTTATCTCTTCTCGTATATCTCTGTATTCATGTAATGCTGTAAAGGGATAACAAACCCTATTGCGATGTTAATGCGACTAACATCGATCGCTTTCGTGTCCATTTGTTCACCTCAGATTTTACTTCAGATGCTTTCGTTCTGGGATATTTAACGTTCTACAGCCGATTGAGGGCAAACAAAAGCCATATGTTCTAGTCAAACAATATTTAATATTTAAGAGAGTTTTAATCCTTATGATATAAACTTTTCAAAATGGAAATAGCGCTGTTAGATGAGATTTCCGTCTAGAAATTTACCTGGTTCGGATCAAATCTTGAGCAAAAGATGTGTCCAAAAAATACCAATTGATAGCATGTCACTTAATCTTATATTACTAGTGATTATTTATGTTTCATGCTATTTTTTAAGTCATTTGCTCTGTATAAATAGTCTTCAATCAAGTGAAGTATCCCTCAGTTCATCTACCTACCAGTGATTATTAAGTGTCTTGCTCCTTTCTCGAGATATTTTTTCATATAAATAGCCTTCAAGGAAGTTACCTATGTCACAGTTCATCCAGCTACCAGCGATTATTAATGTTTCTTGCTCCTTTCTCGAGATATTTTTCATATAAATAGCCTTCAAGGAAGTTACCTATGTTACAGTTCATCTAACTACCAGCGATTATTAATGTTTCTCTCCTTTCTCGAGATATTTTTTCATATAAATAGCCTTCAAGGAAGTTACCTATGTCACAGTTCATCCAGCTACCAGCGATTATTAATGTTTCTTGCTCCTTTCTCGAGATATTTTTCATATAAATAGCCTTCAAGGAAGTTACCTATGTTACAGTTCATCTAACTACCAGCGATTATTAATGTTTCTCTCCTTTCTCGAGATATTTTTTCATATAAATAGCCTTCAAGGAAGTTACCTGTGTTACAGTTCATCTAACTACCAGCGATTATTAATGTTTCTCTCCTTTCTCGAGATATTTTTCATATAAATAGCCTTCAAGCAAGTTACCTACGTCACAGTTCATTTAGCTACCAGTGATTATTAAAGTTTCTTGCTCCTTTCTTTAGAGACTTTTTTTTCTATATATATAGCCTTCAAGCAAGTTTCCCTTGTCACAGTTCATCTAGCTACCGTGATAATTAATGTTTCTTGCTCCTTTTCAGAGATAATAGCCTTCAAGGAAGTTTCCTTTGTCACAGTTCATCTAGCTACCGTTGATAATTAATGTTTCTTGCTCCTTTCTCAAGAGAAATAGCCTTCAAGCAAGTTATCTATGTCACAGTTTATCTAACTACCTGCGATTATTAATGTTTCTTCTCTTTTCTCAAGTGAGTTGTACCATATATTATTAAGCAGACTCCATGAATAAAAAGTTTATAACATATGTCTTTTTTAAAGGGGGTCATACTTGGGGGACATTCAATGAAAATACTTTGCTTATTGCTTATTATTCTAGGTTATATGATAATGAATCAAAACATTTTACAATTGAAAACGTCAATGAAATTGTTTGGAAAAAATAAATCCAATATTGTACAGTGATAGCAGCTGATTTCTATATTAAATGAAATGAAGTCAAGTCATTAAGCTAAGATTAATGCTTTGAATGCATGAGGATGCAAGGAACTTTATTTTTTTTTATCTGAGCCTCGACTTCCGTTAAACATTGTTACATTACTAAAAGTGAATTATTAAACGTATGTTGTATATGTGAAAGAGAAAGTAAGAGTATAAATACTTAAAACAAATCTATTCTGACGCATTTACAAGCATAAGATTAGCCCCGAAACTTTTCATTCACATGGTATGGAAGCACGATGGAGCAGTATTATTTGTATAAATATTTGTAAAATATGTGTCTAAAACATATTTGAACTGCTACCGACGTAACTGTAGTAATCTATTCAAGATTAAAACCATCTAGAACTAGATTATCATTATTAGCTTTTCATAAACACAGGTTATTACAACCAGGAGGTGACCTCTAAAATTCTTGACGGTTTGATCTTCCTGGTTTTGATAGAGAGCAAGGGAATACACCGTAGAAACCTTATAAGACAGGTATCTAGATAATCAAGGGTTTATTATTGTTGTGTTACAGCTGGATCTGAATGATGCACTCGAGTAAAAGACAGAAAATTTGATAAGAAAAAACTCTTTACTAGTTATCGTTGATAACACTACAATATCATTTGAGGAAATGAAATTTCAATGCTTTACTAAAGGAAATCTCCGTATAACACTCAATATTTATGCATATAAATTGAAAATAATCGATGTAGCCTTGATAACTCTGTATTTCTCTTCTTTTGTTTTCATTAAAGCGACTGACTCACAGAATTTAGCCGATTTTTTTTCTATAAAATTTAAGAGAAGTTAATATACTATGGAAAAAACAATATTATGCTTCTACACACCATGAAAACTGAAAAAAAAAGTTTTGACTTAACCAGGATTCGAACCCATGACCTTTAGGTTGGTAAAATATAGAGCGACGATTTACTCCACTGAGCGACAGAGACTAGTTTCATCAAAATTAATGTTACAACTAAAGTATCTACTTTGTGACTACCGGGGTTAATTTTTTACCGATAAAAGAGTGTAAAACTTTATATTTTGATTTTTTTCTGTAACAAAAAATGAGTCAGTAACTTAGTTTAGATACGTTCTTCACAATTACAGCAAGATTTTCAAGATGTATAAACATTTTTCTTTTTTTTTTCATCGTCGGCCCATCTGTGAGTCAGTCCCTTTAATGATAAGCCACGCCTTACTATAATGCAGCATCACTGTACTTAATGATATCATGATAAGTCAAGATGCTGGATATAACTAAGGAATAGTCAAGATACATTTTAGAAGTAAATGGAATCATACAACACGATGCTTCATATAGCGGATTCTGAAATAACATACTGCTTAACATGCTAATTATAGTAAACATTTACTTAGAAAGCCCCTAACAGTAATATTAGGAAATTATTAAATAAGTTGAAACATTTTCAGTGACGAAATATCAAAGTTATTGAGCAATATGCTGAAAGCTTTTTCATTCTTACCATTTACATTAAATTTGGAGAAATGTGTCTTTTAATCTTTCCCGTGACAGACTTTGCTAAGACTTTTTTATCTCTAAGGCTTGCAAACTGAATGGTACATTTTTATTTCCATCCTTATCTGTGGAAATAAGATTACATAATAACGATGGCTTCAAAATTACTTTTCCTCCAGGAAATTCCTCCTAATCTTGCTTTCATTTTAGGATAGACGTTCGCCAAAGGCTGATGAAGCTAGAAAGTGTATTAAGAACATACTTCTAACATACTCTTATTACAGTTACGAAATTTGTTTTCCAGATAAGGCTTGTGCAGTGTCCTGGATGATTAAACCTTTCAGTACATCACCGTTTTATCAATCAATCAATCAATCAATCCATCAGTCAGTCAGTCAATCAATCAATCAATCAAGCAACTAACCAATCAATCAATCAACCAATCAATCAGTCTTTGTTACTAGACATTGTACAGGCCCCAAATTCACAATAGATACTTTAGGATTCGCTTAACTGAATTTATTATACGAGCAAATTAATCTCTTCACACATGCCATATGCATTACTGGTTTTTTGTTTTTTTTTTTTTTCGGGTCCCTTTTTATCGGTAAACCCCATTTATTTTCACCGTCATAGGTACAGAGAAGGTCGGGGTTCCCTCTCTGCCCTTACAATATTTTCAATTGCATAAGTCAATGATAAAGTGAACATTTAAACATATAGATAGTTATAAATACTTCAACAAAGTAAATGAGGATGATTTAAGTTTTAATTTCTATAACAAGGGACTCTTTTTTTTATGTGTGTGTATTACATTTTTCTGTAGGATTTAGTCACAGAAATCATTAAAAATACCATCAAATCTTAAAAAAGTTTAGCAAAGTACAATGATGTTAAAATGACAGAAATGTCAAGAGGTTATCAAATTCAATACATCGCCAAGAACATTTTGAAGTTTTTCATTGTGCCGGCTACACTGTAAAATATAACAGCGGCTTTTAAGTTTTTGTTTTATATAGTTTTTAAAATGATGTATGGTAAGATAATTTAAGCATTGGTCGGAAAATTTGGATTTATAGATAAAATATTTTAACAGAACAAGCAGAAAAAGCGTGACTTCATTTAATCTGTTTGCGTTAAGCAAAAATTCCTTTTGATTGTTCGGAAGAATAATATTTAGTGTCTCGTTCATCCAGTTTCTTACAGAAATTGTAAAGGTGGTTACTTGAGGACATTCACAAAATAAATGAAAGGTAGTTTCTGCAACATTATTACAATATGAGCATCTATCATTCTGTTGTTTATTTATTTTAAAAAGGAAAGAGTTCGTTGTAAGAATATTGTGATTTATTTTAAATTGAAAATTTCGTAGTTTAACTTCGTCTATCATTGTAACATTTTTATATATGTTCCTATATTCTTGTTCCGTTATATTTATACCTAATTTGTTCGTCCATTTTTCGTGTTGAACCAAGGTGCCTGTCTCGGCTATTACATCGTAAAAAATACTTTAAATATGGGTTTAAACACATGCTGTTTTTAACTCTCTAACTTTTGTTTTATTGCTACTTATAAGGTCTTTCCATGTTCGTGGAATATTTAAAAGAAGTCTCGTATAGTCTAAGTACGTGCATTACTGGTTTCTTGTTTTACATTTGCGTACATAGGCGCCAGCTATTTACAGATTAATACAAAAAATGTATATGAAAGCAAACTTTAGCTTTTTAAACGCAGACAAAATTTGAGTATTATCTTAAATACACGAAATGTTTGATGCTAGAATTAAAAGTTCAAATAAGTTAGTAACTGTAGCTTTTTAATATATAAAAATGTATTTATTTTAATCATTTGATTAAATAACTGATTTTTACTAAAGAATTTTTCGAGAAAGCAAGAGCAGGACTTACCACTACATGAATTTGAAAACTCAACGTTCCTACAGAAGCAAATATTTGACTGACTTTTCAGGGGGTTTTGTGTGTGTGGAATAAGATAGAGTCAAAGACAACGCGTAATTCGTTTTCGAATAATAAATGAACACAGGATCCTGCACATTTATGGGATTGTTGGGCAGGATGAACAGATAAATGCATCTGTATTTTGGACCCACTTGACCAAAGGACAAAATCACAGAGATGTGCACCTCGAGCACGGTTTTCGAAAACTAAACTAAGAAGAGCTAAATCCAGAAACTTTAAACTTTAAAAGATGTTTTGGCATGTACCTTTTTAGACATTGCGATCAATGGGCCAATTTCCTTATTGCAGGGTTTTGTATTACGAAAATGCTTATTAATCAATTACACAATAACAACTAAACCAGCAAACATCATAATGTTAGAAACTGGTAAGAAGATGAAAACTTTTGGATCTATTTCGTCAAGCGACGTATGTCGGAGACAAAGAGGACAACAGTCCCACACGTTTCTCAATCATCACTTCCTTAACGTAAGCGATTCTCTGGGATATCTTTTAGAGAACATGTTAGTTTTTTTTTTGCTGTACTTATAATATAATCTAACCAGGATATCATTCAAACATTAGCTATTTGGAAAAAAGGGTTACATTATGTCCTATTAGTTGACATACCTAAATCAACGTTGAAAGTATTGTCAGAAGTACAAGGTCATAATGCATAAAACTTCCGTGCATACTTGTTTTCTCTGTATCTCTCTGGAAAAAAGGAAATTGACTAAAATATGTTTGAAAACAATTTATTAAACGCTGCATATGTTTGGGCAACCAGTTTGATATTATAATTTTGATTCAATTGTCATTCAAGTGCACTTTATCAAAAGATTACTTTGTAGTCTTGAGCCGTCTACAAATATCAAAGCTAAGATTTGCGTTTTCTGTGTCTTCTTTTGTTCGAAATATCGCGAAATGTAAGTACGTTTATATACAATGGGAATTTCGAAGACTTATGATGTTAACAAGACTTGTCTGGAAAGATAAATTGCCTGTCATGAAAAAAAGCACAGTTTTGGTAAAAAGGTTAAATAAGTATAAAAAGGACATATGTTTAGAGTTGCTAAAGCTTTTAGAGAATATGAGATTGATTTATGGCACTCGTAATTTTGTTCTTTTGGCTTTAAATTGTTTTGGCTAGAAAAGATTTTGATTTTTTTTCTTTTTTTTCAATTTTCAAATATCATTCTACGAACAATAATTTAATGATAGACATTTCAAAATAACATTTCATATTCAATAGTCAAGAGTTGAATATATTAATTTGTCGATAAGGAATTATAAATAAAAAAATAATCATTTGAAACCATTTGAGATATTTCTATTTTGGAAAAGACAAGATAAAACAAAGAAATCAACCGATGCTACCATGATGGCACCTGTTCACTAAGTACTAATGTGATTTGATTTTGAATTGAGGAAATAAAACTTGTCGCTTTAATATTAGAATCCTATCACTTGAAAATCGCAATCAAATGTCAAACTGTCAAAGAATGATTCCAGTAGGATAAACGAATATTTGATTAATAAATGAATAACTTTAAGAGCTGCCTTTTTGATGTTCTGCATAGTATTACAAAAATGGAATTAAGTATCGTTTTTTATAAACGCGACTGAATATTTTCGGGAGAACAACCGTGACTCTTGGCCAGATTTCAAAGCAAATTCTGCAGACCTAATTTAATTTGTCTCGTATTTGCATAAAATCAGGAAGTATTGTACAACAAATAGTCTATAAGTGTTCGTTGCAAATATAGTCAGGAGTTATTCCATGTCTGTCCGTCAACCCTTCAGACATTGTTGTAAGAACTGAGACAAAATTGTTTGCAGAATTTGATTTGTGTCTTGAGCTTAGAAAGGAAAGTAATTAAACATGTACGTATAGTACTGGGATTCGGGTTTGTTTGCGACTTATGACGAACACCAGCTAGTTCTGGACTGCATCGTATAAAAAACAGCACCACAAACAGGAGCTGAATTTGTTTCATGACAAGCAGTAACATTTAACAATTTTTTCCAGTTTAGATCTGAATTTTATGAAAAGCAAAATTTGTTTTTGAAAAAAAAATTTTTTTTAAAGGGTCTGTTTTAAGTGCAAACTATAAAGCATATTGTAAGAAAATACAATGTATTCGTTATCTTCAAAATATAAAGACATGTCATAAAAGTTATTTATGAAGACAGAAAAAAATCATTCAGTATTTTTTTCTTTTTCAGAATAAATATGTGCATAATTTTCGAATGTATTTCGGAGATTATTTATTTAAAAAGGGTAGAAAAAATAAAGAAACAGGAAAACTAAAAAAATAAGGATAATCAGACATTCAGAAAAACTGCAAATATACTTGAAAACAGGTTATTTTCATATCCAGAAATGTTAAGCTACTCTGCGGTTGTAGTGTCTTCTTAGATCAACGTTTTCTTTATCTTCATTTAATCTTACCTCTCTTAGAAGGTTGTAAAAAACAAATTTGACATTTTAAGGCCCATTTAAAGGCATTGCTGGAATTGCAAGCAACGCATAAAAGAGACGGACCTTTTTGATTTAACCAATGTTGGAATCTTGTTTGAATATTTTAGTATGAAAGCGTTCAATCATTTTTAACAGCACTTTGTATTATCTGTTTAAAAGCAGCTCGTTCACAGTCGAACGACAGAATTTGAAAAAGGTTGTTTTTTTTTTACTCTCCCTGGATATTATTGGTGAAGTCTTTGTTTTCCGACAAAAACTCGGCTCGCGTAGGACACATCGCACGGGAAACGCATTTTTCGTAAACGCCTACTGTGGGAAATCCGGTTAAATATAGAATACGGTATCCCCGTAGCAGGTGCTTGCTGTACGAAGTGGCCCGTTCACACAACATTGTGTCTTCACCATCTCACCACAGGGATTCGTTTCAGGGATAAATGTTCCAAACCACTATATAACCAACACAAAGTACGAAAGTTCACAAGAATGAATCTGAGGGTCACCTTACTTCAATTTAGATTTGTTTTTCTAATTTAAGCCGACAGATGCAGTGTTACTCTTATTTTCTCTAATAGTTGAATCTTTTTTCAAAGTAAATATAGCAATCAATAACTCCATTCAAAGCGAAAACATTTTTTCCACCGTTCCTCTGATTTCTCGTAAATGAATTTCATCGCTTGTTAACAAAACTTTTTGTGACACCACTTCTGGTCTCTTGCGCAGTAAATAGAAATTAGATATTAAATACTTTATTGTTGAACAAACTCAGTCTAAACATCTCAATGAAGTTTCAGATTTATTGTATAAATGAACTGAATTCTTCAGTGGACTTTATATATTTTTGTAATGGATCCTGTAGATAAACTCGAATCAGTTGATAAACTTTCATTTTTAATAGTGTGGCAAAACTTTGACAGCGATGATTGGAATCATGTTTGAAGTAAAGTAAAGTGACCCTCAGATACATTTATGTGAACTTTCGTACCTTGTGTTGGTTATATTGTGGCATTATCCATGAAACGAATGCCTGTGGTTTTTGGTCCAATATAATGTGAGTATCATTATAATGTGAGGCATGCACGAAGTATAATTTGATCAGTCATGTGACGGCACACGGCAATAGAAATTCTAAAATAGGTTTTATACTGTTCGTAACGCTATAGCCTATGATGGAGAAACTACACATAGTTTTACAGTCACGAAATGTTACATTGGGTGACAATGCGTCTGTAGATGGGCATTGGTAGACGTAATACACATAGTTAAAATCAAATTCATGGTAAATGACCATCTGTGAACGAGCTGTTTTAAGTAAAAACAGACATTGAAACTGTTTTTCAGTTTTTCGACAGGAAAAGGTTACAAAATAATCAATCAATTACTGAACTGGCCTATTGATCTTTATTGGGATGCTCTTTATAAGATTTTTTGCGTTTTATTTTTGATATAACAGTAAACTCCTCTAACGGCACTAGGAGAAGCCAGGCTGTACTTCTACATTCTTCGATAGGGTGACAAATTTGAAAGCTGCGTATAACGCATGGATCGGATCATGGCCCAAGGACTTTGATTGTCATTTGAAATTGAACTAAATTAATAGCAGTTGTAGCAACTATGGATACTTCTTTAAATAAATTAGATAAACTCTTAAGATTAGTTTTAAAGCCTTTCCTTTTTTCTTGCTCACCTATGGATAGATTTCGTTTTATTTTGTTAGTAAATCTATAAATAAATATTGTAGATAGAAAACTGATGTTGATTTAACCAGTACGTTGCCTGCATTGCCATCACGCCCCATGTGTATATCTTAGCTTTGATATAATTCACAAACGACATCATATATAGCAGACACTTATCTTATTTCAAGGGGAGACAGTTGTATAAAACTTTTCGTTAGCATGCATATGTGATTTTAAAATATGTATATACCTTGTGATTTTAGCAATGCAAATGTGATGTCAATGGCTATATTTCATACATACTCCAACTTTAATATGAACAAAATAACGTTTTATCTCCTGGCAATTTACTCCTAACCAATATAGAACATATCAGACAAATTGTCGTATTTTAATAAAATCCGTATCTTGGTGAAAAAGCACGCAATAGCGCGACGTTTCAATGATCTGACGTGATTAATGCACGGCTTTCCCTGCGGAAAATGCGGCTCTAGTTAGTAGGTTCGTATCGTTGCGTGTTAATCAGTTACCTTCATTTGATCAAGACTATCTACAACAAGACAGCAATAACGTTCAGTAATAACAACACAATTCTGAAGGGGATTGAAGCTACAGTTGAAATACACATTTAATGTTTCTCTATGACTAGTGATGAAAAACATACAGGTTTTGGATAACATTCGGAAATATTTATTTCCATTAACATGTAACGTAATTTTAAGAAAAAACTATGACACCGAACTTACTGTTTGTTGAGTTTGTGTGAAATAGAAAAGAAACGTCAGTGTCATGCGGGTTAAAATTTGCTTTACAATGTTTATTTATGCATTATATTTCATTAAAATATGTAGTTATATGAAGCTTCTTGTGAGTACAGATAGGTCTTCTCTAATCAAATATTTGTTGTGAAAGGTAACTTTCCTTTTATTTATTTAGGATTATCAAAAAATTGAAACAGAAATAGATACAATAAGCCCTCTTGCCTCAATGTATTATAAAAAAGTCTGATAAAAGTCATAATAAATTCTCAAAATAATGACGATTAAAACAGACCAGAACCAATCAGTTTTTACAATTTAATAATTGTCATACCCGAACATTTTATCAGACTTTGGTACTCAATATTCCTCAGTGAAGCAATATTATTTTCCTAATTCCTCTTTTCATTTCAGAGTTTGTTTTTTTTTCATTTCAGAGTGTGATTTTTTTTTTACATTTCATAGTGTGATATTTTTTTTACATTTCAGAGTGTGATTTTTTTTTACATTTCAGAGTGTGATTTTTTTTTTACATTTCAGAGTGTGATATTTCACGAGGAAGCACACCCCGATCATCCTTGGTTCAAGCAATGCGTCACGTTCCATTTCTTCCCATCTCTTCTCCACGAAAGGATTTACAACATGTTTACGATGCTCGCTATGTATGGCATACCGTTAATCATTATAACCCTTTCATACTTGCTCATATTAAGGGAGATCTCTAAGAAGACTCGCCAGAGTAAAGGTAAGTTTCTCTGGCAATGTTGACCATCTTTTTAGTTCTAAAACGTCCTCATGTATGCTACACTTAACAGAAAATTACATGTGTGGTGATAAATACCCCCTTTAAACTGTATCATAGTCATAACACGCCGCCGATGTGTGTGCAGTTATTATATTGCATTTTTTTTAATATTGCATGTAATACTTGTCAGATATTATAGAACATTTTCCAGACTTTAGACTGAGAATTGTAGTTAGCGAAGTAACGAAACTTCACGAGAAGTATGCTATAGCAAAAGGTCCGCGAAATTTAAAAGAGAGAGAGGGAGAAAAAAAACGAAAAAAAAAACAGGCTTTTTTATCAGTAACGTCATAGATGGAGTAAGCACGACATATTCCGTAACGCCATAGACTGAGTAAGCACGACATGTTCAGTAACATCATACACTAAGCACGACATATTTTATTTTTTATTATTTACACCTTCTGCCAATCTACCTGCCGTTCCCTGAAATGTCTTAAAAATATCTTGTACGATTCCTCAACATCATGTATTACGTGACATGAATCTGAGCAATAAGATTTCATTTACTTTTAACCGTTTCCTCTGTGATTTTACTGTATAATGCTGACCCATCAAACTAACGACCCAAAGTGGTTAACGATACTGCATTTAAAGCTCTGCTATACTTCTGAAGTGTCTTCAAGCAGACTTTTTCTTTGTAAATATTCAGAATAAATATGGATTATGAATCGAAATTCAGTTCAGTATTAGCTACTCTTTGGTTTACACCTCTGCTCATGAATTTACTTGCAACAAAGATAAAGGGGTAAAATGCATATTATTCAATATACCTCACAATGTAACATGTCACTGGTTTTCAGAGGAGATGCAGGAGCTTAGCTCTTCTGGAGGAAGGCTGCGACGGTCTGCTGTCGGAAATATCGAACGTGCTCGGTCAAAAACACTGAAGATGACACTTGTAATAGGTAAGAACAATCAATTTTTAATGAGATTCATTAAGTAGCGAAGCTCAGTATGTTTAAAAGTTAGGTTTATTAGATTTTGAACAATCCATTTTAAAGCGATGTTATTCTTTAAATAGGTGTAAAATTCGTCAAATCTATTCAAGATGTTTATGTGTAATAATAAATGTTAGGCACATAACACTTTCTATATCGTTTATTTCGTATACAATGTAGTTCATCATTATAAACCTTTACCAGTGGGTGTGTACAAGTACGTCAATTCTCCTTTTTTATCTTAATAAAAGGGCATGAATTTCTCGAAATTCAAGAATATGCTTCTCACATCGTTGCAGAAGGAGGCATAAAAAGAAAAAGCCGAAAATTTACTTGTAATAAAATTGGAAAGTGGATAATTTTCAAAGAAATAGCTGAATAGAATTCAATTCCTTGACCACTTAATTAAGTGCATACCAAGGTTGTTAAAACACACTCTACAGCCGATTAATGAGTTTGTGAACATATAATGCCAAATGCTTAGAAAACCACAAGCCCAATTTTCGTATCTTAAGCAGATTGTCGAATTTAAATAGTTAAGCTCGTTATATTAATTAACTTCGTACACAAGGAATCTTTATCAGGCAATGCATGCACTGATGATACATACCCTTAAATACTTCAATATTTACTATCTGCTTAAAGTTAGTCACTTGATTATTTACAACAACGTGTAAGAGAAACAGGCACCACTTAGCCATGAATACAGCTAGGAAAATATCTAGAAAATAATTAATGGCTTTCACTTAAGTAAAATAACCTCTACGAAATAGCCTGCTTTCTCCTGATTTATCATCTCTCTCGCATGTTTATATGTGTTATTAAGAGAGAACACCATTGCTAAATGTGTGCCATTGCCGCTGCCGAAGAAGGGTAAATGCGCAAAGTATACACTGTCTATATACCGTGTAATTAGAGGTAACGTATAGACGGCAGCTAATCTTTACTTGGCGCCCTTAATAATTACGCGTACTTCTGAGTTTGAGAGACAGTTACATCTGAAATCTTCTACTCTGTTTATTAGATCTAAATTTGCATTTTATGCGCAAACGAAAACCTTTTTAATGGTATTCGTAGATGACGTCATTGTAATTGACATACGCAACTTTATATATAAAGAAAGTATGATGTTGTATTTATTTCGAATTTCATTAGTGTTTGTTTGCATTATGCAGACAACTTCGGTTCTCATAAAGCGAATTGAGTATTCCTTGTTGGTATGTATTGTACAATTCTAGCCTTTCTTTGGCTAACAATATTTATTAAATCGCCTTTAAGTGACCCTCTTGAAAAAATGAGCAATAGAAACTTGTTTAGTTTTGGCTAATTTTAATAAAGTTTAACGTCTTCTAACCTTCAACAACGGTTGTTTTAAAAGACCTAATTCTTGTCTCTAATTCTCCGTAAAGAAATGCCAAGTTTCTCACATACATGGTAATGGTCGGTAGCGTGGCCCGAACCCATGACCATCGATCTGTGTGACGCGACTATAACCACGCGACCACGAAGGCGGTTTATAGAAACGTGTTTCTATGTACCACAATATTTACAGATGTTACATATGCACACATGTTCAATCTTTATATCACATGTAAACGAAGTATGCACAAACCTCCATTTGAGAATAATTACCGTTTAACGTACATGTAACCTTTTTTTTATATTTTAGTGGGTGTGTTCGTGCTGTGCTGGACACCTTACTATGTTTTAGCTGTTTGGTGGTGGTTTGACAGGTAAATAATAGAAAACACATTTTGAGATTTTGAGAATAGTTATAAGGCTAATGTACTATTCTTTGATGATAAATGTCATTGTCACATTTACAAACATTTTTTCTGCGCGCAACTCTCCTCCCCATTCGAGTTTTCTATCTGAAAATTTAAAATTGTCGGCCCTCATGACACGACCAAATGGAACGATAACTTGTACTGATATGTCCGGCTATTGTCAATCATTTTAGAAGTAGATACACGTATTAATCGTTCTTGATATGAATCGCGTTCAACATATATGAATTTATTTACAAAAGAACAAACAGATACACTCAGAAAAAATGTGTCGAAAAACGGCTCCAAAAAATAAAATAAATGAGTTTTATTGCGTTATTATATTCTAGAAAAAAATCGACATTTCCTTTAATCTTGACACATCTGCTTTAGGTTCTGATTTGATTTATTGGCACCATATATAGAATAAATATTGTCATTGAAATGAGAGATGATTTGACCACAGCAAGCCTTTTCTGCCGTAAATATCAGATATATTTATTGCGGAAACGACTTTTTTATTTCGTTCAGCTCACGTATGAAGTAATTTATCCCATTCGCATCAAGACACATACTGACATAAAAGGAACTAAGCTAACAAGATAAAGTTAATCAAGATTTACATATTTTGCCCTGAATATTTTTCAATAATGAGGTCTTCACATATTGGACGACGATGCAGACGGTCTCCCCTGACTGTTCTCTTTCGGGTAACATTTTGGACATTTCTAGCATACTTAAATGGTGCGGGGGGTCTGAGACAAAATGCAGTTTTAAGAAAGTGGGGTTAATGAGATTGGAGACAAAATTAAAGTTTTAATGAGGCTGGGGACAAATGCAGTTTAAATGAGCTCCAAGACGAAATGTAGTTTTAATGAGAGCCGAGACGAGATGTAAGTTGTAATGACATCCGAGACGGAATGCAGTTTAAATGAGATCCAAGACGAAATGTAGTTTAAATGAGAGCCGAGACGAGATGTAGTTTTAATGACATCCGAGACGAAATGCAGTTTTAATGTTATCCGAGACGAAATGTAGTTTTAATGACAGTCGGAGACGAAATGTAGTTTTAATTATGTCGGAGTTGAAATGCAGTTTTTATGACATCCGAGACGAATTGCAGTTTTAATGAGATCCGAGAAAAATGCAGTTTTAATGAGATCCGAGACGAAATGTAGTGTAAATGAGGTTGGAGACGAAATGTAGTGTTAATGAGGTTGGAGACGAAATGTAGTGTTAATGAGGTTGGAGACGAAATGGTGTTTTAATGAGGTTGGAGACGAAATAGTGTTTTAATGAGGTTGGAGACGAACTATTTTAATGAGGTTGAAGTGTAGTTTTAACGAGATCGGAGACGAAATGCAGTTTTAAGGAGGTCCGAGACGAAATGCAGTTTTTAAGACGTCGGAGACGAAATGCAGTCTTAAAGACGTCGGAGACGAAATGCAGTTTATTTGATACAACAGTAAACGGGAAAAAATACAAATTGATCAGAATTGTGGTCAAAGAGAAATATGCTTAATGTTGTAGAAATATTTTAAAGCACTTCAAGACATTTGAAATCTACATAACGACTTGTTAATTGCACATCACCATCTATTAAAACTACTGGACGATTTAACAATTTCACACATGAAAAGATAAGATCACATCACGAAGTAAAGCACTTCACGACATTTGAAATCCACATCACGATATGTCAGTTTCACTTCACCGTCTGTTGAACTACAAGCCGATATAATAATAACACTTCACAAAACTTACAGTTCACATAACACACTTAGCTGACTACATAACAATCTAAGAAATATACTAAAACAAGAGAGCCATGATGGCACTATATCGCTCACATGAGTGTGACTGCTTTTAACAAAGTTGTTACGGACCTGGTTAAATGACCCAAGATGACCCATATTCGAACTTTACCTAAAAATTATCGAAACAACCTTTCTAACATTTCCAGGATATTTGGGCTGAAAATGTTACCTCTAGAGTGTTAACAAGGTTTTTCCATATTTGGAAACTGTGACCTTGTTTTTGACCCCAGATGACATTTATTCGAACCTGAGCCAGAAATTATCGAAACAACCTTTCTGACAATTTTTGAGGAAATTTGGACTTAAAGTGTAATTTCTAGTGTGTTATCAAAGTTTTTCTATATTTGGGCTCTGCGACCTAGTTTTTGACCCCAAATAACTCATATTCGACCCTGACCTAGAAATTATCAAACCTTTCTGACAAATTTCCAGGATATTTAGGCTGAAAATGTTACCTCTAGAATGTTGATAAGGTTTTTCCATATTTGGGCTCTGTAACATAGTTTTTGACCCCAGATGACCCATATTCGAAACAAACCAGAAATTATTGAAACAACCTCTCTGTCAAATTTCCAGGATATTTGGACTGAAAATCTTACCTCTAGGGCGTTATCAAGTCCATACTTGGACTCTGTGACCTAGTTTTTGATCCCAGATGACTCATATTCAAACGACGGACGACAGACATTGATCGATCCTAATAAAAATAATAAAATAGGCAGCCTTGGCGTTTTATATATCTCCATATTTCTACTACCTGAGTCGATTTTCGAGCTAAATAAATCGAATCAGAATTGTGACTGAGTGTATTAAGTAATATTATTTTTGAAATTTGCTTTTCAGAGAGTCAGCAAAACAGCTAGATCCTAGAATACAGAATGGCCTTTTCATATTCGCAGTATCAAACTCTTGTGTAAATCCAATAGTTTATGGTAAGTATTCATTTTGCAGCAAAAGTTAACCATTTGGATATCTCAAAGTCAGTCAATGCCTCATTTGATTAAAGTAAATTACCACTTAGGCAGACTTAAAAGTAAGCACTTTTAATGCTTTTACGACTGAAAGTCTTCTGAAGATTGTATTAAACTCAGCAAGTATGAAGAACTATATAGAAATACCTACTACAAAAGAGTTGGATTTTTTATGCTTTGTACGTCCTTTTAAGAGAATTGTGTACGTCTGTGTATGTTGTTTGTTGATATACAAATTTAAAAATAGGTTCGTCATTATGTAGTATTTTAAACATTTCAACAATTTTGACTACGATGTGATCACTTGAGTGCAAAAGAGTAATGTCTCAACAGCTCTTATAATTTGACATATATATTCAAGCATATGCTAATTACAAGATTGTACCTTTGTCTTTTAATTTGAATTGGTAGAAAACAAAGTGTATCATAGAAATCGGTAAGTTTGAAGAATGTGTCATAATGTTATGCATTATAATGGTCAACGCATGTTTTGTACGGTAGTGTACATACCTTAACTATTCAATGTCAAGGGTTCAATTTATTCATATGAAGCAAGGCTGTCGTACTTTTTGAACATGCTGTTCGTTAATGTTTATTAAATGCCGCATTACCTTCCTAGGGACCCCATATTGCATATGTGTCGACATCTGTGTCTTTATGTATTTGTGGATCCATTGTGGAATGAAGCGGAATTGCTGGTTAGTAAGCATAAAAACTCCTAACATATTAAAGTTGCCCAAGAGCTAAAATTGTACCGTGAAATTTATAAATAGATATCTGCCAGTTCATTATTACCTCATTTATTTCAGGGTTATTTACAATTAATTTCAAACGAGAGTTTATGCGCTGCTGTTGCTGTCTGAAGTCTCGATGGCGAAACGCAAGAAGAAAGCAACGTACAGGATCCCAGTTACGTGGGGCGAGATCTTTATACTCAAAAACTGTCCATAGCTCAGTGCAAGGTTCGACAGCTAATTGTGCTCCAGGGCTAAAAATAAAAATGCAGAACATACCTTCTGGCGATACTATTTATAGATTCATATCGAAGGGAGATAATTCCAATCAAATAGAAAATGGGGACTATACACAAACCAAGGATCCACAAATTAAAGCTTGTAGACAGAATTCAAATAATTTCCTGGTAGTTCATATGAAACAAGAGCCTGTATAAAATTAAGACTGTATAAAAGTGTTGACTTTGTTGATCAAGTAGAATGTGAATGTGTGGTCTAGACAACAACTAACAGCTTAATAAGGAGATTTGTTATTCAAAACTTAAGTCTTGTTCAACATAAAATAAATTGTTTTACTTGTAAAGGTTGTGTTGACTCGTGCTATTCATATTTGAATAAAAGTACTAAAGTATGCCAGCTCTGTGTTGAGAAATGCCGCCAGTAGATGACCTTAAGCGGCCCATCTTCGAACGTTTTAATTGTCGGTAATATTTACTCATTAAAATATTGACAATATATTATTTTGTTCTCATATACACAATCATATTGACTAGCATTTCGTTCTTGTCTGCTTTGATTACTAACTGGGACAGTTTAGATCCTGTTATTTTGAAAAGCACTGTGTAAACGATAACGAAATGAAGGAGTTTGGTACATCTATGAATTTCAATCAGCACCAAGAAAGAAGAGCACTTGAAGCTAGCGTACTGTTACAGTCAAAGCATAACTAGACACACAAACAGCAATAAACTTTAACAATGACAATGTACAAATAATTATTTATCTAGAGGTTAGAGAAGTTTACAAAAGCAAACTCTTGCTCACTTAATTCACTGATCTAAGGCATTTTATTAATAATTGAAATAAAAATCATCACTTCCTTTTATCTGGTTTACAAATATAAAATCCTGATTTTTAACACTGCATGCGCGTGCATGTATGACTTAGGTTTTACTTTATTTTAGTTCCCGCCACAACTCCCTGAATAAACTCCCAATAACTCCCTGTTGTATAAACGTCCATTAATTTATACTTTCCTTTAATTTATACTCCTATTAACATATATTCCCTCAACTAATAAAGTTGATTAAACATGTAACCCTTCGTTCAGAATGAACAGGTATTTTACAATATTGAATTTTCTATAACAGCCTAAAACATCAACAACAACAAAAACAAATGTAAACAGTTAATACGTATTTAAAGCGACTGACTCACAGAATTCAGCTTTTTTAGTTTAAAATTTAAGAAATGTTTATATAGTATGGAAAAAACATAATATTCTGCTTCTAGACACCATTAAAACTGAACAAAAGTTTTGATTTTACCGAACCCATGCCCTTTTAGTCTGTAAAACATAGAGCGATGATCTACACCACTGAAACTATTTATAAAAAATCGTCAAAATTAAAGAAATAACAAAGGTATCTACCCCGTGACAATCGGGGTAAATTTTTTACCGATAGAATTGTGTAAAACCTAATATTGTTGTGTTTTTTCCGTAACAAAAATGAGTCAGTAACTTAGTTTAGATATGCTCTTCACAATTACCGCTAGAATTTGTAGATGTTTAAACATTTTCGTTTTTTTTCATCGTCGACCCATCTGTGAGTCAGCCGCTTTAAAGAATAGTCTGGAGAGTTCCCCTATCACAAAAGGTCAGCATAAATGTTAACAAGCCAACAAACAATTCATACATATACATAACAACACGTTATGAACTCAAGTGGATCGGTAAATATTACCGAATTATGTCATTTGTAATTTCCAAAAATTTTAATCAAAAAATTTGCTTGAGTTTTTCTTTCAACTAAACAGAACATAAATACTGTCAAAGGACTGACTACCTTATATCGCGCTAAGCAATGGCATGTCGAAGGAATTTATGAAATATTAAGGAAAGGAAGTAACCATATCACATCACAGAAAATCATAAGATTTGTCAAAGAGTTGCTTTTGCATTTACTGATAAATGTTCCCTTGTTCAAAAACTTCATATGATGCTATACAAAGTTTACAGAGAGCATCAAGCTGTAAATACAGTAAAGTTCATTAATGAAAATCATTCAAGTTCTAAACCATGCCTCTATAGGCGCTTTAGAGTTTCCATTTTGATTGAGCTAGAAGGTGTAAGGAAATTACAGGCAATAAAGTTTGAATCTCAAAAAACTATTAGCTTCCATCTAGACAGTGCCACAGGGAAACAAGTAGTGTATGTAATCCCGACAATAATAAATTCTGCAGATTATTCCGTATACATCTGTGGGTACCATTACCATTTAATGCGTTGTTTGCTGATGACCAACAAAGGTCTTGAAAAATTCCTTCTTTTTTGTAAATACTATATTCTCTTATCAATGCATTTCAACTAGTCTTGCATCATTCACCACGATAACAGTTCCCAAGACGAGTTTATATTTGTGATGAAGTTGATGTTGTATATTCAAGTTTTCATACTGAATTAATAAAGTATTTGAGCATGTTGCATGCTGTGTGTTATTAAGGAAGACTGAGCATTTTGTGGTGTGGAATTTGTAACAAGAATATGACATTATTCAGGACGAAGCTATGCATGCACTTGTCACAGGAATCTGAGATAGAAATTTTGACCGAAATTTGACACTTGGAGTACGTGATTATAGACGATTCCAGAACTTACTTTTTGTGGAATTACATTCCTTGAATATCTCCCAGTCTGCCATTATGGTACTCAATCAGCAAATGACTTTACTATTACATTTATCGCAAAAATAAAGAAAATACCACCGTTCGTTCAAATTGATGTGATGTGATTATCAATTAAATTACTTGAATACCAGAAAATTCATATCTAAACCAATTAGAACTATCGTATGCTCGTTGAAACATTTTAATTTGGAAAAAAGGTTATAATAACTATCACTATTATGACAAAATTAAATACTGTTATAAATTCAAGTTAAAAATATTTGCCAAGTTTGAAATCCTTGCAATATTTTCCGTTTTACCCGAAACGAAACCAAACAATCTTCTCAAAAACTGCTTTCTCTAGACTTGAACCAACTTTAAAGTTAAGTATTGATTATAAATACGTCAAATCAATGATAACAAGAACAAATAAGTACATTGATTTTTGTACCAAGTGGAACAGTCAAATTAACGATGAATGTGTCAAACTATGATAAATCAAACTGGGCCGGCTTTGAGATACTATGGTAAAACATACCAGGTAACATTGATTTATCCATGAAGAGCAATAACTCTCACGTTAGCAAATTTTCTTAACATCACAGAAGTTTGGCTACCAGTGACTCTAAAAGCATGCCAACAATTTCATATAAAAATATTATTACCTGTATGAAATAATCACAAAGGTGGTTTTCTAAAAATGGATCACCGTGTATGTTCTAAGGGTGAACAAGTGTGTGAAAGTCATACTGAAATGGGTCCTCACTTTGGAATATCTTCAGGGATGCACTGTGAAAATACATCCTGCACATCTACACTTCTTCGTGGTTTTATTCCATAGCACTGAAAACTGAAACAGTAGTTTCTGACACCGTGCATAAAAGAAGACAAATTTCCATTGAGTAAAAAGTCAATGGGAACTACGTTCTGTATATTTATCTTTCATTATGAAAACACGTACCAAGATTGATCTCTGTACTGAAAACTGAAAGACTAGTTCGCGACACTACTCTGTATGTCAAACGTGACAGATAAAATGACCTCATTGAAAAAGTCAAACTTCATAGGGAGATAACTATGGAATGCCTTAAGGGATCCATTTGAAAAGCACTTCTTGCACATTTACAGTTTTCTGGAGATTATACAATATTAGTTTCTTTGCATCGCATTGAAAACGGAAAATTAAGGTAGTTTCTGACACAATGTGCATATATTAAGGAAAATATCCACTGAAAAAAGTCTAAGTTCAATGGGAGATAACTCTGGTATGAAAAGACACCCATGTACTAAGTTCGATTTCTTTTCATTCGAAAACTGAAAGCCAAGTTCGCAACACAACTTGTATGTCAAACATGACAAACGGACCGGTTGACACGGTTATTCCAGTATTACCCTTCAAACTTCGTTTTCGGGGTATAATAAGACAATACATACTTACATATGAAAACCGATCTATAATGATATTTGTTATAAGCCTTTTAACTCAAATGAATGAAATAAATTTGTCTGTCTGTCTGTCCTTTATTACAACTACTTAGGTTTTAAACACATTTACACCGTATTTGTATAATATTTACGGGTTTTTTGTTACTCAGGGGCAAAATTAAATAAGAAATGTGTCAAACTGTGATTAATCAAACAGGGCCGGCTTTGAGATACGCAGAAATGATATTTCGACCTGTATGAAGTATCCACAAAGGTGGTTTCTAAAACCGGATTACCGTGCTGATAACATCAGAAGTGTTAAACATAGTTTCATTCCGTTGAATGTCTTAAAATAGTTTAAATCACAATATCATCTTTTCAAGCGGAACCATACTTTTCAAATGTCTTTGTGCGTATATAAACATAACTGCTCAGACTCTAAGATCTCTTAAAATAGTCCAAATAATTAATAGTTTTTCACGAGTGAAAACTTTCAAAATTAAGGTACATAACAAATTTGTGTGAAATACAGAAATGGAGCTGCTTAAACAATATAATTTAAATTTGATACAAATAAGTACTGTAATATATACATTCTGCTTTTAGCCCCAGGCTTCTGTTTTGAGTTTCTTTATTTTTCCTGTTTTGAATATGAATCAGTGACAATTTTGACATACTGACCATAGAACAAGTAGTTCTCAGAGAATGTGTGAGGCCTGCATCCATCGGTTGAGTAAATATGTCAACAGAAGAAAATGTTTTCTCTCCTTTTGCAACGCTGTCTGCATACTTGAAAGGAGTTTCATCAGGCTAAATCATGTTTGTTCAAAACAACATGTAAAGTTTACGCAATGCAGACATTGTAGCAGAGTTAATCTGTCACATAAAAATACGAATTGTCTGCTAAGGCGTCTCACCATGACCTTAGCTAGGAATTAGATACAAATACAAGTCCATTTATATAGCGCAAAACTTTAGGTCACTATATTCGATTGCGATTCACAACGTCCATTTAAAAGTCAGTCAAAAACTTCGTAAAAACTTTATAAACTGTATGTTTTGAAGTCACTTGTGAAACTTTGAAAGTATGTTTTGAGTTTTTCTTTGAACTGGATTTCATTTAAAATACATTTCAAGTCATTTTGGAGAGCGTTCCACCATTTTGAACCAACAACACTGATGGACTTATCTGCCATTTTGGTCCTGCTTTTGGGAACAGTAAACTGAGTGCTCTCTGATGATCTTAGTTGGTACCTTGTGTTTGCACTAATGAATTGTTCAGCAATGTAGACGTGGTGCTGTTTTGTTCATGACTCTATATACAAGGACAAGGTCTTTAAACATTATCCTTGCCCCCAGTTGTAGCTAGTGGGGAGTTTTTAGGATTTCAGCACTTGATTTGTCAAATAGAGCATCGGTTACTAGTCTAGCTGCATGATTTTGTACTTTCTGCAGTCGATCTATCTGATAAGCTGGAATCTTTGTAAATAGCCAATTACAAAAATCTAAGTTAGAATGAATGAGACAATGAACCAGTGTCAGTACAAGCACAGTTTTCTTTAAGTGTACAAATTTGGTTATTCTTTGATAGACGCCTCTGCTTGTCAACAATGGTCGTCGCAATTGTTTTTCAGCACAAAGAAAAACAATTATTGGTAATTTCAATTGCAGCTTTACCATCCAATGATTGCAGGTTTCGCCATTTTTAGTCTAAATTAGAAATAAAATGATCTATTTTATATTCGTACCTTTTGGCAGTTGCCTTAAATGAACAAAATATATCATGCTGAAAGCTTTTGAAAGCTTTTATAATTTTTAGTGATAAAATAAAGGAACATTCTTCAACAAATTTCTTTTTCTAATCAAATACCATCGCCTTGCTTGAAACGGCTGTTCCTTAATAAAAACATTTACCTTTCTATATTTAGTATTTTTTATTAGAAATACTTTATTATTAGAGTATCTTTTGTTATTTAAAGCAATTAAATGTCTTACTGAATAACCTCGAGCACAATGTGTTCACAGGTTATCGAACAGAAACGACTGAGACCTTCGGATTTTAATGAACAAACTTGCTTTAGGGGCACTTGAACATCTAAAGGAAGGTCTCTGTGTCAGAGACTATTTATTCTCTTAAAATTACTAGAAAATTATTTATCAATTGACTCGGATCAAATGTCAACATTTTAGTCAGACATTTTCCTTGCTTATCCTTTCAATGGGAACTGCTGGTCTTGCCATAAATAAGTGAATTTATTCTAAAAAACGACAGCCAGATGGAATCTTTTAAATAAATAAATACTTAGACGTATGCTAGCTTTAAACTGACAACATATTTTGTTCTTGCTTCTTACCAGAAAAGGTAGACAGCCTTTAGATACATACATTGCATACAAAAATGGTAAAGAACCCGAATGGGGACTTATTTATTCATCTCTAGTAACATTTATTCAAACCTCTCTTTCCATGACACTCGAACTAATGTTTTAATAATATGATTTTTACTTTAAAAGTGAATTACTCAGATCTAATCACTCAGTTGACTCAGGTTAAATCAAACCAGTTAGTATGAAAGTGTTACGTGAAGTTTGTTAAATTAAAAAAAAAATAATTATGATTTTTCTCAGATTGGTTGGATAAACACCTTAATGCTCAGAATATTACATTTTGTGACAGGACGAGGGGACCGCTTCATAGCGAGAGAAAAAAGAGAAAAAAGTGTTGGTAATTACTTTAAAGCATTATCACGACTTTTCTTCTCTCGAATATTCGCCATTTGTTTTGTAGGAAATTGCCTTCCCTTTAGGCATTTGTTAAATGCAACATTGTTTGCGCTTTTGCGAAAATATTTTGTCCTAAAACTAGTCAAATAAGCCGTATGTTTCAGCAAATGTTTAAAGGGTTGTCCTAGAAGAACGGTTTTATTTGTAGGAAATATGTTAACATTGATATACGGTGATGTCGTTGTACTTCTTATCTCTAAATTTGTTTACACAACTGAAAGTGTTCTTGACACATTTCTCAGAAAATCTTCCAAATTATAACTTAGTGTGCAGCTGTTTAAGACGAGTTTATTTTTAAATAACACATTGCTAATACTTACTTGCATATGTTAACACTTGTTTTATGTATAGAATACAATAGCGTAACATCGAATTCAACACTCTAAGTTCAAACCCGAAATAACATTTTAGAATGCATTAAAGTTTGTTTAAGATGGTACTGGCTACGAAATTATTTAATAACCATCGTACAATTTCACGTTATAGAGTTATAGTATTTAAAAAACAAACAAACAAACAAACTTTTTGTGAGTTTCATCTCTATATCACAATAGCTGATTGTTACATAGTCTCTTTCACGTCAAGGTTCTTCATTCTAGAAAGAATATGTAAACATATCAATGACACGCTTTTATTGTTGCACAAATGCGATATCTACAAAATTTAATATTTCATTAACTTATGTTATATGCATATTTAATCAAGCGGCAACATGGTTTCTATAATCAGTCATACTATATATGAAAATATTCGCCTTACACGCTATATTTACTTCCTTTCTTTATCAAAGTTTCCCTGTATATCAGTTTCAGACGAAGTGCACTTGAACTTAAACTTCTTTCAGATCTTTTAATCGCATAATATGGTTTACTGCTTAACCGTCTTTTCATATACATTGCAACAATTTTATCTCCCAAGTGTGATTTGTTTTAAACCTTGCACATATTCTCCACACATATCTCCAGACATATAGTCTGTGTCTGGTAATGCATGTGGGAAATCTCCTGTAAACTTAAATGGGATAAAATAGAACATCTTATTACGTAACTATGAATTTAAGTCAAATTTCTGTTTTCTAATAAAGTTTTCTTTTCTTTTTGTTTTGTTTTCTTTTATTTACCTCAGGGTTGGTGTTCGATTACTGTCACCTGTAATCGATTGATTACATTGGGCAAATTCATGTAATCTACTGCTAATCGATTACTCTAAATTTCTCATGCAATTATTTTGGCTATAGTAATGATGATAACATGATGCTCACATTAGATTAATTGGTTTTAAATAAAGTCAAACCTTGTATCAGACTGAAAAATCTTATTCATCAAATAAGTTTCAAGAATGCAAAATAATATGACATTATAGGAGTGTTGTCAAATGAACAGCTTTAAAGTTAAACTTTTCAGAAGGTCACATATTTTCATACTTTATATCAGTTTACATATATATATATATATATATATATATGAATTCAGATTTTTTTGGAATTTCATTTAATCACCGTAAGTTTCTGGAAGGTAGAATCACACAAGTTGCATCTGTCAGGGTGTAAAAAAAATTCCGGCAATTGAAAATAACCTCTCCACAGTGGCAGTTTTTGCATGATGACAAGGTATCTTTTTGCGAGTTAAGCAAGGATAGAAAGTTTTGCTCATTATTTTGCCAGTATGATAAACAGGCTGAAAACCAGATAATTTTCCATCTTTTATAAAGATTTTAATTGCACCAATTTTGAGGCCTGTAATCGATGACAGTACGATTACACCTAATCAGAAGTGCCTTCGATTACTGATTACCATCGATTAATGGGTAAAATGTATTTGATTACAATCGATCACGATTACTTATTACAATTACCCCGATCGTGATTCACCTACACAACTATGTATCCTTATTTTTGTTTGCAATATCTAATTTCTGTGTCCATTAGGACTAACGTTGGTGGTTTCACACAATTTATATCAGGTTTCAGATTTTTTGGCTGTCCCTTTGGCGTATCATGTTTTCATATTATGCGATTAAAGGATCTGAAATACATTGAATTAAAGTGCACGTCGAGTTTCATTTGTCTGGGAAACCATTATAATGAAAGCAAGTAAATTTAGCGTGTAAGGGGAATATTTTCAAAAAAAGAAAGACTGATTATAGAAGCCTTGTTGCTGCCTGGTTAAATGTGCTTGTAATAAAAGTTAATGAAATATCAAATTTTCCAAATACGGAATTTGTGCGAAAATAAAAGCTTCTCATTTATATTCCCACATATTTCTTTGCAAAATGAAGAGGCTCGATATAATATTCAGCTATTGCGTTGAGATACATTGAGAAGAAGCACTCAAAAAGATATTTCCAAAAAGAACATTAATTTTAACTGTCGATAAAAATGTTCAAACCAATCAGCATATAAACCAAATTCCATTGCATTCTTAGAATATACTGTCGGGTTTTCACTTGCAAGGCTGAGTTTGTCTAACATTATTTTCTATTATCTTAAATGGAATTAAAAGTGTTAAGGTACGAGACTAAAGAAAAGAAAATAAATATAATCAATGTTAGAATTTATGCAAGAGCAGAAGATTAAAAAAAGCTAAAGATTTAATACACGCCCGTCAGCCTGGGCTGCGAACTGATGATGCCAGACATTTCACATCGCACTGCACAAATATTTGCAAATCATAAAACTCAGCAGGAATAATTTTACAACTATGTGTTGAAAACGACACGAAAGGACTCATATCAGTATACCATAAAATTTCAATCTTCCTAAAATTTCTACGTGAGGAGATAATTAAAAAAAACACAGTTCTTGCACATTGCATTTTCATGTCTTACTATGTATTATATAACACAAAATATGGAGATAGATAACACAAAACGTAGATAAGGTAGAATCATGCTTTTTGGGCACTCACTTCATATTTTCATCATCTATCTTTATTTCAAGTTTCACATCACAAGATCTATGTTTCTCTGGCACTGCCCTTTTCCATGTCGTCAGCTATCTACATGTACATATAAATTTTCACATCAATTCACTTCATACTATTAAAAGTTATGCTCCGGTAAAAAAAGTCAAAATAGGGAGATAATAAAAGATAGGACAACGGAGAGTTATTGTTCTTTAGAGGTATGGTTCTTGTGCGCCTGCACTTCTACTCACTGCAAAAGTTTGAAGACATTCATCCAATTAGCACCCGCCACGGTGTTTCTCATAGTACGTCCCGTCTTTCGACGGACGTATAAAATTCGTCTTAAATAGCTGCACAGTACGTTCCAATTTGGAAGATTTTCTTAGATATTTGTCAAGGACACTTTTAGTTGTGTAAACAATTTTAGAGATAAGAAAGTTTTACAACATCCACGTAAATCAAATGTTTAGCAATGCGGCTTATTCAACTGGTTTTAGAACAAAATGATTCCGCAAGACTGCAAACGATAATTGATTGGTCTTTATCTGGGACTGAGTTAACTTTTATCTGAAAGAGATATCAGATACTTCTCAAGGACAGAATCGACGTATATTGTGTCTGAAAAAAAGTTCGTTTGTATTTACTAAATGTTTAAAAGGAAAGGCCATTTAAAATATAAAAAAAATATATTCGAGTGTAGAAATGTCGAGATACTGCTTAGAAGTAATAACTAATTTTTTGTCTCCGCAAAAAGGGTTTTCAAAGCGGCCTTTGAACTGAAATTGTCCAGTCACATGTAATATTCTGAAAATGTGGGAGAGCTTCCGCTGTTATAAATATCTGCTTTTTGTTTAATGAAACAAAGAAACACTTCACATGGCACTTTCAAACTGAATATTTTTACTTAACTGAAGTCAGGCGAGTTAAACGATGTCAGTAAAATACGTTTAAAGTAGAATATTATTGAAAATGTTTGTTCTAATGGTTCTAATGACAAAGAAAGAGTGGTTTAAATTAAGATTAGATAATTTTAGATTTAGATATTTTTTTAGATAATGATTTCGGGTATTTGACTGAAGATCTTTTACCATGTTTGTTAGTATATCTAAAGGTTGGTTATCTTCTTTTGGTAAGAAGCAAGTGAAAAATCAATGCTCATTTTAAATCTTAGCGAAAGTATCTGCATACGTCTATTAAGTACTCATTTATCTAAAATATTCTTTCGGTCTGTAGTTTTAGCTCAAAGTAAATTCACCTATTTATGACAAGACCAGCAATAACCGTGGAGGATTAGGAAGAGAAATGTCTTGTAACGCAATTCAATCTGAAAATGTTGGCTTTTGATCCGAATTAAATTGATTTATACTTTTGAATTATTCTTTAGAGAATGAAAAATGGCCCGTGACATAGAGACCTTCGTTTTGATGACCCAATATCCCTAAAATTAGGTCG
Organism: Cyclina sinensis; assembly: GCA_012932295.1. Classification (NCBI taxonomy): domain Eukaryota; kingdom Metazoa; phylum Mollusca; class Bivalvia; order Venerida; family Veneridae; genus Cyclina; species Cyclina sinensis. The sequence continues at coordinate 27,890,681 of JAAONU010000017.1, forward strand.
TTCATAGGAATCAAAAGATATCAGTCGTTTTTGATCGATAACCTTAGTACACATCGAGTTCACAGTATTTAGAATTACTTAACCACGAGTCTTGTTTTTTTTTATGCTTTTTTTGCTTTATATAACAAAAGACGCATCTCATATTAAGAGGTTAAGAGGTAAAGAATATCGAAAGGAAAATCATTTAAATTGCACAGTCGTTCCTAGAAAAAGAACCCTGTTGAAGTATTTTCATAATTTTTAAAATTTATCACTGTAAAGTATGCATTTTACGCTCTGAATAGCATTACCGGGACTTGAACTAAGGGCTTTACAGGGCGGACACTCTACCAACTGAGCTACCAAGTCACACGGTTCTGCCTTATCGATTTATCACCTATAAACATGTACCCGGCTACATAAGCATGACACTCTTTCTTAATTTAAAGATATAATACTGGCCATAATCGTCATTAATAAATAATTAATTAAATAAATAAATAAAAACTCAAGAATGTTAATAAAAAACATTATCAACACCCTATCTGCACGGTTAGTTTTCATGGATGGCAAGGTATGAGATACGTCAGGATTAAATTAAAAAAAATATTTTATTACCCGCCGGTCTGAAATTGCTTCGGAAAATGCCGAATGTTTTTCGCTAAAATCCGTTAAACGGATCGTCAGAGTCACATGATCAATTTTGAATACGTGACGTAGATAGCAGTAACGAAAATTAATTAAAAAAGATGAATAGACCAAAATGTACTCGAAAGCGTGGTCGTCAAAACCTTTACAGAGTAAATACTGTAAAAATTACAGAGGAAGAAGTACGATCTGTCGAGAATACCTACTGGCACTAAATTTGTCAGGTCCTGTTATCTAAAAATAACTTATGAATGCAAATAAGTATCTTGCATCTAAATCTAAGCAATGGCGGACAGGTCATAGAAAACGAAAGTAGGTGTTTTTTTTATATCCGCTGACATCCACGAACAAAGTCAAGTTACAAGTGAAAATAAACAGCAAATTTTCCTTTTACCAAGTTGTCTGTGCATTGGTGTGAATATTTGCATAAATTAACGATAATATTATATTCCTGTTAATGGGCGGTGTTATAACTTTAAGGCGACTGACAAAATTTATTGAATGATACCTATCTACTTAATAAAAATATTTCGATTATCAGCATTTCTATTTATAGCTATATCTGGTAACATTATTTGGCAGCTTAGGGCAGAGAAGTAAAATGAAATAGCTCGATAATGCCAAGAACAATAAACAAGAGGGCCATGATGGCCCTTGATTGCTCACCCGAGTATTTTGGCTGTAGGTTTGCAGTTAAGCAGTATTTCATGTTTTAACTGAAAATATGTAAGTAATGTAAATATAAATATGTAAATATGTAAAATATCAGTCAATAAATAAAGGCTCTATGACAGAAAGTAGAAATATCTATCGTAAGCTATGGTAACCTTGACCTTGACCCAGTGACCTAAAACCTTACCCATGGGTAGAGGTCCATGCAAGGATCCTATATACCGAATATCAAAGATATTGGTCTTTAAATGGAGGCTCTATGAGGTACAGTATATAAACGTATTTTTAGCCTCCGTGACCTTTAACAAATCTAATAATTCGAAAAGGCTTGATAAAGCTTGTTTCATACCAAATCATTGTTCTCAGGGCCTTGTGGTTTCAGACAAGAAGATTTTTTAAGTTTTACTATATATGCCTATGTAAAATCAAATGACCCCTAGGTAAGGGCCAAATTTGACCCCAGGGGCATAATTTGAACAAACTTAGTAGAGGTCCACACGACAATGCTACGCACCTACACTTAAGGCTCAGGGCCCTGTGGTTTCAGACAAGAAGATTTTTAAAGTTTCACTATATAAGCCTATGTAAAATCCATTGACCCCCAGGGCAGGGCCAAATTTGACCCCAGGTGTATAATTTGAACAAACTTGGTAGAGGTCCACAAGACAATGCTACATACCAAATCTTATATCTCGGGGCCTTGTGGTTTCAGTAAAAAAAAGATTTTTAAAGTTTTACTATATAAGCCTATGTAAATCCATTGACCCCTGGGTAGGGGCAATATTTGACCCCAGGGGTATAATTTGAACAAACTTGGTAGAGGTCCACACGACAATGCTACATACCAAATCTTAAGGCTCAGGGCTTTGTGGTTTCAGACAAGAAGATTTTTAAAGTTTCACTATGTTAAATAAGTTGACCCCTGGGACGGGGCGAAATTTGAACCCAGGGGCATAATTTGAATAAATAAATTAGAGGTTCACAAGACAATGCTACATACCAAATCTTAAGGCTCAGGGCCTTGCGGTTTCAGACAAGAAGATTTTTAAAAGTTTCACTATACAAGCCTATGTAAAATGCATTGACCCCCGGGGTGGTGCCAAATTTGACCCCAGGGGCATAATTTGAACAAACTTGATAGAGGTCCAAACGACAATGCTACATACGAAGTCTTAAGGCTCAGGGCCTTGTGGTTTCAGACAAGAAGATTTTTAAAGATTTTCCTTTAAGTTGCCATAGCAACCAGAGTTCTTGATGGAATTGAATTCTTTGAACAACTTTGGTAGAGCTTTATGCAAGAAAAATCCCAGGCAAGTTTCATCAAATTTGGCCCAGAGGTTTCAGACGAGATGTCGTTTGAATGAAATTGTTGACGGACGACGGACGACGGACAAAGACCGGTCACAATAGCCCATCATGAGCCAAAGGCTCAGGTGAGCTAAAAAATCAGGAAATATTGTACTATTCCGATAAAATTTCCAGAAAACATACAATTATCTAAGTATGTTTTGAAATGACATGATAGCTATCTAGCAAGCTTATGTCAGTAATATGCTACTATAGTAAACAAAGTGTAAATGTTACATATACTACTGTTGTCGTTTAGTCGTCCACCTTGATGAGTTCGAGAATCAGCAACTTAAAAAGAACCAAGGTCTTGCAATTTGAAAAAATAAGGTTTGAAACGACGTCACTGGCTTTAGTTGCGGGACTTTTTCCTACTTGGGTACATCACGAGAAGAACAGCAATAAATAAACCTTGAAGAAGCTGTCAAAGTGCCTTACAGCACTTTCATGTTTTTTTTCTTGTTTTTTAGCTCAACTAGCACAAAGTGCCAGAGTGAGCTTTTGTCATACCCCAATGTCCGTTGTGCGTCGTTCCTCGTGAGGCGTTAACAATTTCATTCAAACGACATCTCCTCTGAAACCACTGGGCCAAATTCAATGAAACTTGCATGGGATGTTCCTTGCATGAAGCTCTTCCAAAGTTGTTCAAAGAATTCAATTCCATGCACAACTCTGGTTGCCATGGCAAACAAAAGAAAAAACTTTAAAATTCTTCTTCTCAAAAACCAAAAGGCCTGGAGCTTAGATATTTGGTATGAGGCATCATCTAGTGGACCTCTACCAAGATTGTTCAAATTATTACCCTGGGGTCAGAACTGGCCCCGCCCTTGGGGTCACTTGATTTTACATAGAGTTACATAGGGAAAACTTCAAAAATCTTCTAATCAGAAACCACAACACATGGAGCTTAGATATTTGGTATGCAGCATTGTCTAGTAGACCTCTACCAATATTGTTCAAATCATGGCCCCACCTGGGTCATATGTTTTACATAGAGTTATATAGTAAATTCTTTAAAATCTTCTTGTCAGAAACTGTAAGGCCTGGAGCTTAGATATTTGGTATGAAGCATCATCTAGTGGACCTCTACAAAGATTGTTCAAATTATGAGCCTGGGGTCAGAACCCAGGGCTTACTTGATTTACAAAGAGTTATATAGGGAAAACTTTAAAAAATTTTCTTGTAAGAAACTACAAGGCATGGAGCTTAGATATTTGGTGTTGAACATTGTCTAGTAGACCTCTACCAAGATTGTTCAAATCATGGCCCCTGGGTCAAAACTGGCCCCGCCCAAGGGGTCACATATTTTACAAAGAGTTATATAGCATAAAACTTTAAAAATCTTCTTGTCACAAACTGCAAGGCCTGGAGCTTAGATATTTGGTAGTATGGAGCTTAGATATTTGGTAGTATGCACTGTGAACACACTGGGGTCACCTCTCCTCCCCTGGGGGTCACCCCCCCGCCCAATTTTTTTTTCTAATTTTTTAAGATTTTTGTTATAGGCAATAAAATTTGGACCATTTGTACAGTTTTTCAAGATGATTTCAAAACCATCATTATTCCTTGACCTATATTTTTGACCTACTGACCTACGTTTTTGTTTTTAGCTACAGCAATGAAATTTGGACAATGTGTACAGTTTTTTCGTTTCAATTTAAAAATGTCATCGCATGACCTATATTTTTGACCTACTGACCTACTTTTTGTTTTTAGAGCTATGGCAATGAACTTTGGACCACGTGTACAGTTTTTTGTTCCGATTTCAGAAACGTCATAGCATGACCTATATTTTTGACCTTACTGACCTACCTTTTTTGTTTTTTAGCTACAGCAATGAAATTTGGACCATGTGTACAGTTTTTCGTTTCGATTTCAAAAATCGTCTTGTTACCTATATTTTAACCTACTGACCTACTTTTTGTTTTTGGAGCTGTGGCAATGAAATTGCATTGGTCCATTTCTGTGATATGCATCATTACATTCATAAAAATTTCTTTCATCTTTAAACCCAGGTGAGCGCTTTAGGGCCATTGGCCCTCTTGTTTTCTCTTCTTTCTTTGGTGGGGGCATTAGAGGGGGGGTCTTATATATATCTGCCAAATTCTGAAACTCGGAAAACAGGGAATCCAATCATGAATTGTCAGAAAAAGAAAATAAAACATGTCTTGACAGAAAATAACCATATTTGAAGTTGTTTAAACCTTAAAGAGTTTAGAATTGCAATACTTATTATGCTGGATGTCAGCAACACAATAGGGAATGAAAATAAAAAAGGGATATTTGCAACTGAAATTAATGCACATGAAAAGTATACTTTTGAAATAATGGTTTTTATTTCGACATAATGAGTACATTTTCTATTATTATTCTTACCCGATGTACGCAAGCATCATTATATTGCTTGACTGATTAATTGTTTGAATGGTTGATTGATTGTTGATCGAAACGATTTATTTTCCTTTAATCTAAGCAATATAATTAAATCCATACCTCTGTAAATGTCAGTACAGAACAGATCTAGTGTAATAAGAGGTTTCCTTAAGAAAAACTATTGTTTATAAACTGTTACGCCTCCAGTAGCGTGTAGATTCTTTGAAGAAAACAACAGTAAGTTATTTACTGGATAAAAGTCATATGTTCAGAAAACTTCCTAATTCCTAAACCTATCTAAAAGTATCTATCAATCCGAAAAAAATTCTTGTTCGTATTTTTGTTGGATGATATGTATCAAACATTGTCTTACCCTGAATTGTTGTCAAAAGACAGCTGTATAGGGTCGATTTAAAAATGTAAAACTGATTATTTATTGTAAAGTTATTTTTCCACAATGAAAAATATTTTGTTGTACTGCAGACATGTTTGGCACGCCAATTGTCCAATTATTACGTGAACCTATGTTTACGGTCGAAAAACTAGGATTTACGGTTGATAAACCAGGTTTTTCAAACGTAAAACCTAGTTTTTCGAATATTAACTTATATTTTCGAGCGAAATCATGGGTTAATGTCGTAAACCATAGATCACGTTTGAAAACACAAGTTTACGGTCGAAAATATAGGTTACTTTTGTAAACTATCCTTTACGAGCGTAAACCGGGGTTCTCGAGCGTAACAATAAGATAGTGTCCGTAAACATAGGATAACGGTTGAAATCCGTTGTTTAATTGAAAAACCTAGTTTATCAATCGTAAACTATGGTTAACATTCGATATTTAGGATTATGAAATCAAACTTGAATTTCGAGCGTTAACATGTGTTTACGATCGAGAACCTATGTTTTCAAGCGTGAACCTACATTTACGGCCGTGAACCCATGTTTATGAGTAAGTGCATTTCATTTTCTGCCAATATAACCTGAATGATTGACGACGTATAAGGTAAAGTAACAAAATTTAATGCAGACTATAAAGAAAGAATAAATTTTTAAACAAATAATTGTGGTGAAATGTATTTTGACTATAGTCTGATAAGAAGCGAATTGAAAAAAGGCATGTAGCGTGTATTCAGTGCAGCTGCAATGGTAATTTGATTATCTCGTCCCCATCTGTTAAGTCTACTTCATTCGTTCTATATCACTGGATAATCTAATATATTGAAACACTCCAAACTATGTGAAACATAGCCGCTTTCTTTGATCTTTGATTTGCATAAGACAGACGCTCTTCGTTTGCAGTGTTAAAATATTTTCCTTTAAGTTACTCAGTATAAATATTTTGTTAATAAATGTTAGACAGTCCCTATAACGCAGAGGTTTGTCTTTATTATTGTACATGGCGACTATCAGCAATTAAATTAATGTAATAAATGTATTTGGAACTGAGCAGGCAAAAAAAAAGAAAAAAAACATGATGGATTTTCTTGACTAAGAATTAAAATGTTAATTATTAATTTCAAAAATGAGCAAGCGTCCGGAAAACTGATCTGACAATCAGTTTTAATATGGGCATTAACTACAGACGTGTTGACCCTACCTTCAATGACGTAAGGTAAAAATCTGTGGCTTTTTTAAATGACTAAAGATTGTTTTGCGAAAAATTATTATAATACCTTAAAAATGGGTTGTCCTTTAAATATCAGTCCGTTTATATACTGAGCAAAATATCAACTTGAATAAAATTATGTTGGAAGCGAATTATTACCAATCATAATATATTTTGAAAAAAAAAATCTTGTACAAAGTCTGACGGTACTGTAAAAAATACATGGCTTGCGTTTTGATAACAAGGAGGCGATTGTATATGTTTTGTTTGCTGCTGATGCAATAGCCTTTATCATATTACTGCATTCACATTTGAAGTATTTTTTTCTTTTAGCTTCAAGCCACTTTGATAAAGTAATTCTTTATCACTCCTATTGAGGTAAACATTCTGTGAAATACTTATAATAACATCTCTTTATAAAAAATGATATTTTATGACGTTTGAACAGTTGTTACGTGATCATGTAGCTTTTCTAGACCGGCCCAATAAAAACAGCCAAACGGATGTCGTGAAATATATGTAGCCGCAATGGTGTGTATAGAAAATGCGTACTGTACTAACAAGTGAAAAAAGTGTACTTATGTGGAAGAAAAGTAGGTGTTTTACTAATTGTTGCGTTCCTAAATGTTCTTGTTACGTTTTGCATAATCACCATTAATGACACTAAATTGATAGATATATATTTCAGTAAAAACACCTGGTTTTCAGAAAAAAAAGGTGTTAACGATGTAAAATCAGTACTTATACATTTAATATTTGGATACATATTTGATGCAATATTCAAACGTCTGTTCGAATGACTTTTGGGTACCAAATAAGCATTAGTTGATCAATTTATAGCTATCAATTAAAATTGCCTTGCATCCCTGTGTAAATCAGAAGTCAAAACATTGCGCATAATCATTTCAAGATACACCTTACGCAGCTTTAAGTAAAACCAATAGACATGCAGATACTTTCGAAGTTAAAGTAATCACTAATCAACTTACTTAAGATAATTAATTGACATGACTAAGTCAACACAGTTATGTTATGTTATTTAAGTTTCCTAAACAACTTATTAGTTAGACACATGTGTGAGAAAGTTAATGGAGTTATTCAAACAGTTTGTCTTCAAATGGGACTACCAAAACACCTAAAACAGAATTAGGTTTTGCTTTTCTTTGATCAACACAAATTCTAAATATGCATCCAAATGATTGGCATGTTATTGGATTATAAATATGTTCCAGAAGGATATTTTAGACTCTGGCTCCAGTTGAATTATATGAATATTGAAAGTTGCCAATCATTTCAGCTTGTCTTGGCGAAACGACGTCACAGTAAGAGGTTAAGCCAAAAACATAGTCATTTGTTTTATTGCACTTTTACAGAAAGCTTTGAGACGACTCGGTTAAAGGAATACACAGGCAATTGAATGCCTACAAATTAAAACTGATATTATTTGCTCCAATCACATTCAACATGAAGAAGTTTAAAGTTCCCATTATGTTTGTCCATATAATAAGGACTTGAGCGTAAATATTGGAACATACTTTAACAGAAATTAAACGTGAACAGAATCACCGAGTTACTTTTAAATAGGTCACATGACAAAAACAACCAATCGTCGTTTCCATTGGGTTGCTTTTTGCCGTAGATCACGTGACAGGTACTTCAACAGTCCAATCATTCACTGCGAAATTTAGCGCGAAATCTAAATTTTCTATCTAGTTACATGTGGGTCAAGTTAGGAAACCACCCGGTTTTACATAAAAAAGAGGAAATCTTTGTTACTGGGACTGATCATTGTATTTATTCCGATCACATTTATAGTATATTGATTGAAGAAATGAGAAAGAAAGCATAATACTTTTGCCTATATATCCCTTTAAAACCACAGCTGCTATTTAGTAAAAACAGTTCTTTAACATGGTTTGTCAAATTTGTAACTTCGACATGAAGTTGACTTTAGTTGAAACTCTTTACACTTGAAATATGTCGAATTTGGAAAATATTATACAAAATCTCAGGAGGTTCTGAAAAAAAACTACTTAACTAGATGGTTATTAGTATACATTTTGAAAAACCTCTTTGCGATTCCGACGTTTCAAATTCGTTATAAAATTGCTTGTAGAATATGGGTGTATTTATTCAACTAACATAGAAATTAATACAAACAAAATTATTTTACTGGCTAGTATGTTTTTTATTGATAGCAACCAACGATTTTAAAATGTTTGTCTTTGACGTCAATACTACTCATTCCTTTTCTTGATCAAACTATGTTGTTATTCAAGTGTAACTAGTATCTGTAAGATAAATTTACCAGGAATTGCTCTAGGAATGTATTTGTAGGAGATTTGCCCGTGACCATCAAGAATGTAAAAACGTTCGACAGGATGGCGCTGCTGTTATAAATAACTACACTTGGTAACGATCATTGCTGTGAAGTTTCCTCAAAATCAAACCAGTGGTTATGGAGATTTATACAACTGTATTCTAATTTGAAAAAATCAAGAGCCGCTACTCTGCTAAAAATCATCCGACTAGTATAAGCAAATTATATGCGCGTAAGAACACTTGCTAATGATCGTTGCTAGTGAAGATCTGTCAAAATCTAACAAGGGGTTATGGAGATATACCCATAACTTCGCTGAAAATCAATAAACCTGGAAATGCCGACGATATGCTCAACTAGACTTAGTACCAACAAATTACAGCATGTTCCATTGAAATCCAACAAGCTGTTATGGAGAAAAAGTGCAGACAAACTCTGTGACATACATAGATACGTACAAACGAAAAATACAAAAATAATAATGCGTAATGCTATAATGTGATGAATATAATATGAATTTACTGTTCAATAATTCTAAAATAAAAATATACATATAAGCTTGAAATGAGTGTTTTATTATAAAGTTTTAGAACTACCGTTATTGAGTATCGACAGTCCTGACCAACATGCTGTAGCTGAATGATGCTCATTGTTAAAAGCAAGAATTACTCGTTAAACGTCTTGACTTTTATTTCAGATATAACAGAATGCCAATGATCCTTGTAACTCTTCATTTGTGTTCCGGTCCCAGTAGAGTCGTGAAAGTCGTTGCTTACAGCTGCTGCCAAAGGCTTGAAATGTTGTTGTCCATAACCGGAATAATCAGTTTAATATCTTATAAGAGCGTACCTTTAAATCCAAAGCTTGTATGCATTTATTCTCTAAAATGCAGTTTAAGAAATTCTTAAACATTTTGCTTTTAATTTCATCAAAAATAAAATTGAACTTAAAACTTACCTGTGAAAATTCCTGACTTTCATACAAGTAAATCAGGCGTAGCTTTGCAAAATACTTGTGTTTGCAAACAACAATTGTTCGGGAGAGATCTTCCAAACGACATGTACTTCTTTTGACCTTGACCTCTAAATGACCTCTTGGTTTATTTGTATTTAGTCATGTGTGCAAACAACTCCCCTTGGGTGAGATCTTCCAAATAAAATTTTATTTTTTAACTTAACAGTTAAATAACCTTGAACGTGAGGTGAAATTGTCAATAAAAAACTCACTTCTTTTGAAAGATCTACAATTTATCTTAATCTGGTCATCAGCTCAAAGGTCAAAGCACCCCTTCGGGAGCATTGTCATCTTTCAGTGACAATTCTTTTTTTTGTAAAATGAGATTTGGAAGACAATTATGAATTATGTTCATTCCTATGTGTTACAGAGATATTCAGAACTTGACAAATTTATTACAAACTGTATTATTCAACTTGAAGATGAACACTGTACATTTTTCAAAGAAGCCAACAAAACATTCTTCTTCCCCTTCTCTTCTTTATAAATTTTCCCTTTTGATATTCGCCCTTAGAGTGCGTCCCTTCAGACGTTCAATTTCAGAGAGTTTTCAGATAGCTTCTTTCTTAAAATAAAATACGACTACACACGTGTATTTCAATTCTTATACAAAAAAGTTAGCGTGAACAATTTTCTGTTGAATCCAGTCATCGTATTAAAATAGATTTTGATTAAAACGTTATTTCGCAAAGTAGAAATGCCAACAAATCAGCATCCTTAGTTTGAAGTAGGCTTAAGTAGGCTTAAGTAGCCCTAAGCTGTAAGAACATTATTTAAGAGTACAAGCACGGATAAAATAGAACAGAAAATTAAGTGTACAAGTTGGCAAATTGTAAAGATTCTTTTCGAGAGAGTGACCTCTACTCTTTCTTCTCACCCATTAATGGACATTTAACATAGGCGCCCGAAAACTAGGTCACCTTTTCCGTTACAATGTCTGATAAATTATCTACATTTTCTCATTCATTAGACATGATTGGGAGTATAAATCGTATGTACTCGAAAAAAACATGTTGTATATAGCTAAACGTAAACAAGCGTATGTTGTAATAATCACTGATAGTGAACCAATAACATAAATTCATCTGCATCTTGCATATAAATAGACAGTACTTAGACAAATTTTCATTCATAAAAAAGATTGATCAAGATGTACGACTATTCACACTAAAATAAACTTGGTGTTTGTATTGAAATAATTATCTTTCGGTGAAACGTACCTGTTTCCAAAAACGTGCCGAACCTACAGAGCTTATTGCTGTTTGAACGACAGCTCTAAGAGATTTGGTCAGTCAGAAGCACATAAGAAGACAAACATAATTTGCTTTCTAAACTGAACATGGAATTATATTTCAGTACATATTTAAAGAAAAAGAAATCCAACATAGTCGCTGTTCGTTTGTCTTTGAAATCTGTATCTTTTGAGTTCCATTTCAAAAACAATGTATACTTGAAAACGTAGGTGATTGCTTTTTTAAAAAGAATCAGTTCTGAGATGCCTAATTGCTTTATAGAAACTAGATAAGCCAGTGAAATTCTTCCTCAATTTGTAAAAGTGTTGTAATATAAATAATATAATTGAAAATTGTTGATCAGACAAATGCATGCTTTGTGTAGAGAAAATGTTATTTTCTTATCTTAATGAGCCTAAGATATGTTATATTTATACCCAATACCCGCCTTAAAAACATTCAACGACATATCTTCTTGATTGACTCTATTTACTTTAATTTTTGTTGAGGTAATAACATACTGCATGAATTTCTCATCTCAGTAACAATGATGCAAGATATCCCTTCCATTTGATATATTTATTAACTTTCTTGTTGGATTTTGTAAACATCACTACACACCATAAACATTATGGCACTGAATGTTTTTTATTTGAAAGTGATAATTATGCGTATACTAGTCATGATACAGCCGTCATTTTACCAAGTATTATCACACAACTCATACAATTTAAATTTGAAATCAGGCTGAACATTTCATGCATTGTATAGTGCTGCCTTAGGTAAGAACTCCTGACTTGCCAAATAACTTGATTCTGGTTTTGTCACGTTTTAATAATAATGGTTTGTGTTAACTGCTGAAATGAATTGCTTAGAAAGCAGTCTGTTTTTTTTATTTTGTTTGCTTAGGACCTTAATCTAAATTTTTCATCACAGTTGTCTAAGGGGGACAAAAACAATTTGAACATTGACCAGACGGACAGACAAAATGGGATATTTCAGAATTTGAACACATAAAGACATCTGCAAAAAGTCTGTTAAAGTTATCAGCATCTAATTATGATGTCTCTCTCTCTCTCTCTCTCTCTCTCTCTCTCTCTCTCTCTCTCTCTCTATATATATATATATGAGCATTATCCGTCTTAAAGACCTATAAAAGCCTTATAAAATTAGATTTATAAATCTGCTTTAAGAGGCAAAATAAAATATTACATAATATTTGAGAACCGATGACACAGATCCGTGTGTTCTTCCGCGGTTACAAAACTGTGAATGTCATATTATATTTCAGAGTCGCCGTTGGAGACATCATTATTTCGTATTTCATATAAAGAGTTAGGAAAATATTCTCCAGGGATGACATTTCTATATTAGAAGTATGTAAGAACATGCTAAAATATTGTTTCCGAGACTAAACTAAATTCTTAGGTTGAGTATTGGAAAAGAGCAGGGTTCCGTTATTGGTCCATGTTTATTTCTGGCATATATCAATGACTTGCCAGAATCTGTCAAAAGTAAAACAAGGTTATTTGCGGATGACACTATAGTTTACCTGACAATCAAGGGACAGACAGACGCAGACAGGACTGCAAGATGACCTACATAAACTAGAAAACTGGGAACGGGACAGGGCCATGGAGTTCAATCCGGACAAATGTGAGGTGCTAAGGATCACCCGAAAAAAGAACCCCAACATCTTCCCATACACTCTACACAATAAAACTCTCAATTCAACTGAATCTGCCAAGTACCTTGGAGTTACCATCTCTAAAGACTTGAACTGGGCCAATCATATTAATAACATTACCTCCAACGCAAAAAATACCTTAAGATTAATCGAGAGAAACATCAAAACATTTAAAGCTTGTTTATGAAGAATCTTGCTGTTTGATTAAAAGCTCACAAACAATTTCTAGATTTTCAGTTTTCTTTTTCAACAAGATTCCTGAATCCATTACTCATTATTCGGAATTAAAGCTTGGCATTTGTCATCAATATTCCCAGGCTACAAACCCTTAAGGAAGAAACTTGATGTGGTATGTGATCGGTTCATTTAAATGTCATTCTAGTCAGATGTGATTTTATTTATTCATGGAAAGATGAAACGAAATTAGTTCTGCACCTTAAGGAATGAACAGTTTGGTACTATTATAGTAAAACGCTTCATGTATAAACGATAATCAGCAAGTATTCTTCAAATTCTGACCCAAACCTCCATGTAACATAAGGTTATGTAAATGTTGGTGTCTAAATCAATTTGAAAATTTACGAATAAATAAACTTCACTTTTAAGTTGTTTCAGCTATAATGGAAATAGCAAAAGTGAATATACCCATGAGATTTTAGAGGTAAATTCAAATATCTAAAAATAACAAAGCCGCACTTTAAAAAAATACATTTACATACCTAAAATAGAATAACAGTGAAATGAAATTAATCACAGTGATCACAGCTTGTTCTATTTCGGTTGTCCCAATGTCAGTTTGTTTTGTTATGATTTAGAGGCTAAAATGAATTTCTACTGCTGTTTGTTAAGTATTCCATTGTTTTATAAAGCTCCTGTAATACGGATGTAAAGCTGAAGAAATTGAGATTAAAAACAATGTTTAAAAGAGATTAAATATTTTCTTTTAAGTATTTTATCGCGGTTTTATATTCATTCTGGTCATTTTTGTAGTCGATTGTTAATCTACACTATGACCATTTTGTTGCAAACGCGATGACTGCCATAGAGTAGTACTGTAATATATTAACAATTTGTTCGAAATTATGACAAATTCATAATTGTTTTCATAGATTTATATAGTATTCAAATTTATTTGAAATATACATATGTTCTTTAACAATAGCATACACAATATATGGAAATGTCAAGCAATAGGTATTTCAATACATAAAGTAACCTCTTTATAGAAACAAATGGCAAGTGAGGAAGCTTGTTATTCAAAATTAAAGTTAATTATAAACTCATTGCCAAAGAAGTATTATTTTGGGTCATGATACTGAATAGATCTAGAGCAATTTCGCAACATGCGACACCCGTTTTCCTAATTTCCGTTTGTGTTATGATACCAAAAGGAAAATATCTTCATTCTCGTTTAATATACACACACACACATTTAATTGACTGCAATTTCGTGATACTTCATTTATTCGTTAAATGATATTATTTTCAAATGTTACTACCTTGAACATGTTATTTTATTTTGCAAACGTCTTTGCCTGAAAATCCCTTTAACCGAACTAAAGTCGTTCTGATATGCAAATTCTATTAACATCTGTTATTGACAACTATTCTATTCAAAAGCAGCAACTATCAGTTATTTTCAGTCAAATCAGGAAATCCACGCAGAGATCGTTGACGAATGGGATTACTTCAAAAACAAAAATATTTGCAAAAAATACTAGGAAATATATTTCATTATTTAAGTTTGTAGCCTGGGAATATTGATGACAAATGCACAAGTACCGAATAATATATACTGGATTCAAGAATCTCGTTAAAAAGAGAAAATGTAGGATTTCTTTGTGAGCTTTGACAAAAGAAGGAAAAAAGGTGACACATCAAATCTTTGTAACTCGCAATGATGCATCATCAAGGAACAAACGGTTCGTTTTTGGTTTTGTTGGTGTTTGTTTATTAATTTGCTGTTTGTTCACTCATTTTCACTTTTCGATTTCTCACTGAAGGGAAACAATGATATGAACAATGTTACATTTACGTAGCTCTAAGAAAGGATATGCATGATTTTAACTAAAAACACAGACACACACACACAGACACACACAAAACGGGCGGGAAAAGGAACGAGTTGTATTATCTGTAACCTGAATTTAAATAAGAAGTTACAGTACCATTTTTAATCAAGTTTGGAAATTTAGAAGTACCAAATAATTTATATATAGCTGCGAATAGATACTGCATCTAAATTCCTTGATTACGCACTTTTGTTATTTTTTTCATCGAGTTTTGGTCACGACAGGTTCAAAAAGCGCATTTTCCAGAAGGGCTTCGCCTTTCATCCAGTCACAATAAAACTTCCAGTACCAGACCTTATAATTCAGTTTAGTGTCGGAAACAATATTAAAGCATGTTCAAAACTAATTTATGTTTTAAATAGAGGGCAGATACGTTCTCAAGCATACAGTTTATTTTTTAGGTTGAACACCAAATGTCCGAGTTTCAAAAACAAGTTTAATTTAGTTTTATTGGGTTTTTACCCCAGTTTAACTGCTAAGGTTTCAAAAACAAACGAACTGGCATTAAATATTTTATGTATCATTTCTTTTTCTTATACTGAAATAACAGTTCATGTACAATTTAAAAAAAAATGTTTGTTCAATATGTGCTTTTGACTGACAAAGTCATGACAACTGAACAATTAAACTCTGCTCTTATAGCTGTCATTCAAACAGCAATAAGCTCTGTAGGTTCGGCACGTTTTTGAAAACAGGTGCGTGTTACCGAAATATCATTATTTCATTACAAACTACCAGTTTATTATAATATGAATAGTCGTAAACATTTATTTGCGTAAATGAAACATTAATGCTTGATCAATCTTTATGAATGAAAATTTGTCTACTGCCTACTTACATAAACTGTAGATGAATATATGTTACTGGGTCACTATGGCTGACTTTTACAACTTATTTTTCTTTGCGTTAAGCATGTTTTTTTGAGTATATGCGATTTATAATAGCACGAGGACCTTAGGCTCAAGTGTGCAGCATAATCACACAAAAACGAACAAAATTGCTTTTAATCTTTTATTCAATAGAAGTAGTGTCCAGTTCACCTGCAAAAAAGCTGTGTCGTAAACGACTTGTACATCTGAACGGTATAAAGACATATCTGAAATATACTCATTCAAAGAACAAAAAACAATGGTAAAATACAGTGCAATTTGTTTTCATATCAATCGTAAAAAATATATATAACATAGAGAGTTATAAAATCCTGTCTAATTAACGAGAAAAAGATGATAAATCAGACAGTGCAAGGGAAAAAGTGACCAGGCTGTCAGTCATGTAGTTGATACATCGTACTAAAAAACAATAAATTAGGCACATATGGTTTGTGTCTATATTCAATTTCCATAAATAATTGTGAGGAAAAAATATCAAATCATGTCTGTCGTCACTAAAAGAAAATAAATGTGTCCGTTTTTATCTTTTTCTAAGAAATATCTAATATATTCTGCAAGAAGTTTTCAGTTTCACAAAACCTGTCAGAAAGAAGGTTTACTTTATTACCTGAATGTCGGTAGGACAATCTTGCTTCCTTAAATGTGACTTAAATGAATACAGTGAATCTGTATTCTTTGAATCTCAATCAATGAATCTTCTGAATCACTTGTATTTCCATTTGTTAAAATGCTTTAGAGTAAGGAGTAATTTATAAGACTCAGTCTGAGTAAAAAATGCAAGAATACGAGAAGAAACATCAGCGAAGCTCTTACGCAAAGAGCACCACAATTTCGGAAATTATCCGTCACTTTAAACACGTTTGCTCTTTTTTCTAAATGAGATAATAGGAAGTTAATGTCATAAACAGAGTTTACTTCTCCGAAAAGTATCTTTACACAAAGAATTTCTCTTTTTTATTCGGTTGAAACCTTATTTGCTTGTACACTTAACGTTCTCGCTACTAAAGGCTTAGCGAGCTTATCCTATTTGCATTTCCACTTAGTAAAAGAGTGTTTTCAATACAATTTTGTTTTAATACGATGACTGGCTTCAACTGAAAATGATTCATGCTAGTTTTTTTGTTTAGAATTCAAATAAACTTGTGTGGTGGTATCTTACCTTATGAAAGACGCTTAATGTTATTTTGAGAACTCCTTGAAATTAAACATCTGAGGACAGACACCCTAAGGGCAAACTGAAAACTACATTTTCAGGGAAATCATATAAAGAGGAGGAAGACGGAATGCTTTCGATATTTACACCTGATCATGGTTACAAGAAAATTTGCTGCTGTCTGAACATAAGTGATACATTTAGAACAAAGCCTTTACTAATGCCATCGGCATATTCGCAATACATTTATTTCTGGAATACTTGTGCATCAAGATTTTATTATGCAAATATCCCATTGAACAATAGCAATTGTTAAACTGTTGTGGTAATTTGATACCAATAAGACATTGCTGTGTAATACTAGATGTATTAAAAGGTCCTGTTCACAGCATTGTCAGAATTTTCGGTCATTATCCTCAAGTTATCAAAGGATCGTTTTTAGCCTTAAAAATGGCATAAATGTAGTAAAATAATAAGTTGATCAATTTAAAAAAAAGTTTTTTAATTAAACACTGTTTAAACACATAGCTGCCGCGCAAGTTTGTGTTTTAATAAAGCAATTTGTTTGCACATACTTTGTATCCCGTTTGATGCGTACCTTCAGAATTTCGGTTATACTTCTCAGGGTAAGAGAAAAAGAATCGTTTTTTAAATTAAAAAAAAAACATGAAAAATGATCAGTTACTCTTTGATTCTCTAATAAAAGCCATTTTTATATAATCATGCAACATTGTATAAACTGTACGTTGTTTAACTTATATTGAAGGAAAACAAAGGCAAGTTTTTAATATTGTTATAGATGACTTGGGTACGAGTGCATATGAGATATTTTTCACTACAAAGTTGTCACTGAGTAACCAGGACATTTCTATGTAATCAGTAATCTAGACTGTATAAAAGGAAAGGGAAAGTTTAAATTAATATTTTTAATTGGATATTGAAGGTCAGGAGTTTTCACAGGTAAGCTTTTAGTTACATTTTATTCTTGAAATAAAAACAAAATGTTTTAGTATTTGTTGAACTTTTGGAAAATGATTGCATACAAGTTTTACATTTTTAGCCATACCCTTATCAACCTCTACGATTTTAAACTGGATATTTTGGTTATAGAAAACATCAAAATAGATACTTTTCAAGTCCGATGCAGCAGCTGTAAGCAACGACATTCACAACCCTAATGGGACTTATGGACCGGAATACAATGGAAGAGTTTCAAAGACTAAACATTGTCATTCTGTTAAGAATGAAATAATAGTCGAGACATTTTAATGAGTAATTGTGTCTTGAGGCAGTTAAATCCACTACAGTGTGTAGGTAAAGATTAACACAGAATTGTCGATCCACAGTAACAGTAGTTCGAAAATTCAAAACTAGAAGGTTCCTTTCAAATAAATCTGTATATTTTTTGTATATTTTCAGTTTAGATTTATCAAAAAGTTAATTCGTCTTAACATTTTACATTTATACACAATTTTAAGGCATTTCTTTAAGAAAAATTGCTGGTAAATAATATATTACATATATTTAAAAAGTACATTGATTAACGAAACAGCTTGATCATGAAAGGAAATGAGAATATTGACTTCAATGACAAAAAAAATGAAGTCGATTAAAAACATCACTCAGTAAATAATCTGTTTGCATCGACTTTTAAGATACGCTGAATAAATACACTTATCTTTATAAAGTAATTTTGTAATAACAAGATATGTTTGTAAAACATGTAAGCCCCCTATCGGAAGCCAATTAGTCATGTGGCCAGATTATTGTGACTGACTTTTGACCTAGTGACCAAATATACATGTTATCTAAAATGTAAGTCTCACAGTCCACAAAACCCGATGCCATTTGGTAGCCAAGTTATTGGTCTGAATTGTTTTGACATACATGTGACCTTGACCTTTGACCCCAAAATCAACAGGGGTCATCTACTGGCCAAGACAAATGCAGATATGAAGATTGAGGGTCAACGGCGCATGGGTTGTCAAGTTATTGATCGGAAACCGTTTTTTACCTACAAGGTCAATGTGACCTTGACCTTTGACCCCTTGACCCAAAATCAATAGGGGTCATCTGCTGGTGATGGACAATCATCCTACCAAGTTTGAAGTTTCTAGGCCTAAGCGTTCTCTAGTTATTGATCGGAAACCGTTTTTAAGATGAAAGTCTCTGTGATCTTGACCTTTGACCTAATGACCTCAAAGTCAATAGGGGTCATCTACTGGTGGTGACCAACCAGTATACCAAGTTTGGTGAACCTAGGTCAAAGTGTTCTCTAGTTATTGATCAGAAACCGTTTTTAGGATGGAAGTCCCTGTGAGCTTGACCTTTGACCTAATGACCTCAAAATCAATAGGGGTCATCTACTGGTGATGATCAACCAGCATACCATGTTTGGTGAACCTAGATCAAAGCGTTCTCTAGTTATTGATCGGAAACCGTTTTAAGGATGGAAGTCTCTGCGATCTTGACCTTTGACCTAATGACCTCAAAATCAATAGGGATCATCTACTGGTGATGATCAACCAGCATACCAAGTTTGGTGAACCTGGATCAAAGCGTTCTCTAGTTATTGATCGGAAACCGTTTTTAGAATGAAGGTCCCTGTGAGCTTGACCTTTGACCTAATGACCTCAAAATCAATAGGGATCATCTACTGGTGATGACCAACCAGCATATCAAGTTTGGTGAACCTAGGTCAAAGCGTTCTCTAGTTATTGATCGAAAACCGTTTTTAGGATGAAGGTCCCTGTGAGCTTGACCTTTGACCCCTTGACCCCAAAATCAATAGGGATCATCTACTAGTGATGGACAATCATCCGACCAAGTTTGAAGTTTCTAGGCCTAAGCGTTCTTTATTTATTGGTCGGAAACGGTTTCTACCTACAAGGTCAATGTGACCTTGACCTTTGACCCCTTGACCCCAAATCAATAGGGGTCATCTACTATTATTACTTATAAAACGTCAGTATCCGCGATAAACCTCAAGTTATCAATTTTTGTTGGATAATGTCCAGATTGACATATGTATATGTAAAGAGTTGCTAACAAAAATAGTTTACTCTATGTTGAAGTTAAATGTCTTGTTAAGGTGATAAGGAACAAGTATTACTATAAATAACTATAAAGTGTGTCAATGTTAAACCAGTCATCTCAGAGCTTTCTGTTCAGGATTTATTTTTTTTTTATATAAAGCGTCGACATAAATTATATAGACTCTCTCATCAGTCATCTATTTGAAAAATACGTGTACATTACGAATCAAAATGAGAGATTTTGTGTTTCTTTGAACAAATAAAAATAAAAAAAAAACGTGTAGTCCAGATATTTTTGTTCAGATCTCTTTTTTTTATAAAAGTTTAGAGAACGTTTACGGCAACTACATAAATCATCATATTTTCATATGCATTTTTTTTTAATTTTTGCTTTATTTTTTTATCGTTTTTTCGAATCCCACTAGGGGCTTGAATATTTATGTTGGAATATTAACCTTTAAATGGAATTCTTCACTACACAGAGTTACTGGTAATAGACAAGGAGAAAGTTCTGTAACTAAATAGGGTACATGCCATCATTCTGTTAATTGTCTTCTGTGCCTGCCTCATTTACTTGTGAAGCAACATTATTTGGAAGCTGTAAATGCGGTATTTATTATATTTATATTCATAAAGGATCATTGAGGTTGATATTTAGTTTTGCGGACCTGATAAACGTGATACAGACAAGGAGCTGTACACTTTTCCTGAAAAAAAGCTTAATCTAATCAAGGAGCATAACAAGTGACCTTTACTACGAGAAGAGTATGTTTGTTTGCACGCTATCATCATTTTATTATTTTTATTAAAGCAAGTATCAAAAAAATTGTTTTCATACAGCAAACTTCATGAATTCTAATAAATATTTTGTAAAAAAGTTCACAAAACCAAACATTTATGTTCTTAGCTTAGCCTTTTGCCTTGACGTCGTTCTGCGAAGTTAAAGTTGAGATGATTGGCAACATTCAATATTCATATAATTCAACTGGAGTCAGAATCTAAAACATTTTTCTTAAACGTATTTATAATCCTATATATTATGCCAATCATTTGGATGTATATTTTTGACTTGTCTTAAACAAAGAAGACAACATCAATGAGATGTTTTGGTAGACCCATTTTAAGACAAACTGTTTGAATAACTCCATCAATGCTGCAAATCAAAGATCAAAGAAAGCGTTTAATATCTGCAACGTAGTTTGGAATTTGTCCGGATATTTGATTATCCAGTGAAATAGTACGAATCCAGTAGACTTAAAAGATATTGAAGAAACAATCAAATTACTTCAGAAGCTGCGATAAATACACACTACGGCCTTATTTAATTCGCCTCTTATCAGACTGAAATCGAAATACATTGCACCATAATAAGTTGGTTAGGAATTAATCATTCCTTCTAGTTTGCTGTTAAGTAAATTTTGTTACCTTGAATACCGTCAATCATTCAGTTGTCACAAAATAAAATGCATTTAGTGGAATACAAAAATCAATTAAGAGTACACAGAAGAAACAAAGATATAAAATAGATACCAAAAAATGACCAAAAAATGTTCAATTCAAATAGGTAAACCCCCAAACTGCTTCTGAATAAAAGAAAATCGCAAGTTAAAAAGTTCTTTCAAAAATTATATAACGAACTGCCTTAACACTCGCCAAGGTCACGTGCAACAAAACATCTGTCATTTTGGAAAAAATAACAATAAACAATGAGACTTATATTTTCCAATTGACCCTATACGACTGTCATAAACAAACACACACAGAAAAAAAACTTAGAGTAAGACGATGTTTGATACATACGAGTACCTCCAATAAAACCCGAACGAGACATTTTTGTCACCACGTTTCCATGGCATTTTTACAGCATTTTAAGAACTCTTATTGAACTGGTATATATAGGAACTAGGAAGTTTTCTAGAACACATCCCCGTTAAGCAGTATATCAAGTAACTGCTTTTTTCTTGCAAGGACTTGCATGTTTCTTTAAAAGGTAACAATTTATAAAGAATGTTTTTTTCTTCAGGAAATTACTTATTACACTATTACGTACTGACATTTAAAGAGCCACTGATTAATTGTATTGCTTAAAAAGCGAAATAAACCGTATCAATCAACAGTCATTAATCAGTCAGTCAATATAGTGATGCTGCTTGCATAGGGTAAGATTGATAATTATTTCGAAATAAAAATAACTATTGCAAAGGTATTGTCTTGTTTGGACTTACTAGTATTTCAGTTTCAGATATCCTTATGACTTATGACTTTGTTTTTCGTTGCATTGCATTTCGTCATTGTGTTGCTGACGTTCAAGGTAATTAGTATTACATTTTCAAAAAGGTTTAATAAACAACTTCAGATAATCTGGATTGATATTTTCTATCACGAAAACAAACTTTAACTTGACAATTCCTTAACAAACGGCTTTTAAATAATCATAGAAACTATTTCTGTCTCTTTTCAAGGAAGGCTTTCCTTTAAACAAGCATGTTCACTAAATTTCAGATTGAAGCAGATAGAAAATAATATCAGAAAAAAGACAAGAAAGTGCTGTAAGGCACAGCTAATTCATGGTTGATTTATTGCTACTTCTGTTTGTGAAATTACTGAGAATGTCTCGCAGTTAAATCCAGTGAAACGGTTTTAAAACGGACCTTATTTGTTTCAAGAGTAGAACCTGAGTACAACGTGCTTATGTGAGCTATTGTGATCGCACGATGTCCGTCGTCCGTAGTCGTGCGTTAGTGGGTCAACGATTTAATTCAAACGACATCTCCCCTGAAACCACTTGGCCAAAATTAATGAAACTTGGTAGGGATGTTTTTGCATGAAGCTCTACCGCAGTTATTCAAAGAATTCAGTTCCATGCAGAACTCTGGTTGCTTTGGCAACCAAACGAAAAATCTTTGAAAATCTTCATCTCTAAAACCACAAGACCTAGAGCTTAGATGTTTGGCCTGTTGTATTATTTGGAGGTCATCTACCATATTTGTTTAAATTATTTCACTAGGATTAAAATTGGCCTCGTTCTAAAGTCACATGTTTCCCATAGAAATGTATTAGAAAAACTTTAGGAATCCTCTTCTTATCTCTGAAACCACAAGGCCCAAAGTTCTAAGGTTTTGCTAAGTATTGTTAGTAGATCTCTACCGAGATTGTTCAAATTATATCCCATGAGTCAAACTTGACCCCGCCCTAGGGGTCACTTGTTTATATAGAGGCATATATACTGAATACTTCAAAAATCTTCTTTTCTGAAACTATCATGCTTTGGGATTTGAAATTTGGCATACAGATTCACTTAGAGCTCCTCTACAAAGATTGCTCAAATTATGTCCCTGGGGTCATAAACGTATCCGCCCCGAAGGTAACTTGATTTAATGTAGGCTTTTATAGGGAAAACTTCGAAAACCTTTTTCTATGAAACCAGAAGGCCTAGTGCTTAGAAATTTTGCATGGAGCATCATCTAGAAGTCTTCTACCAAAATTTTTCAAATTAAACTTTTGTGGCAAAACTGGCCGCATCACAGGGACTAGCATAAAAAGAATAAAAATCTTCTTGTCAGTTACTACAAGGTCTAGTGTTCAGATATTTGATGTGTAACCTGGCCTAGTAGACCTCTACCAAGTTTGTTCAAATCTTAATCCCTGCCACTGGGTCACAAAGGGGGTCACCAAGGCTAAAAATAGACTTTTTAAATTTTTGTCATAGAGCCTTAATTTATTGACAAATATCTTAGATATTTGGAATATAGGTACCTTCCATGAATTTCTGCATTCACCTGGGTCAAGGTCAATGTCACAGAGTCTAAAAGTAGATTTGTATACTTTTCCCCGTTCAGACGTCATTTATTAATCAATATTTGAGATATTTGGTATGCAGGTAACTTGCAAGGATTCCTACCCTTAGATGGAGATTGAGACCACTAAGTTAAGACCACTGAGGCTAAAACTAGATTTTTCTATTTTTCGTTATAAAGCCTTTGTTTATTTATTGATATTTAAAATATCTGGTATATAGACACCTTGCATGAACCCCTTCTATAAAATTTGGGTTAAAGTCAACAAGGCTAAAAATAGATTTATCTACTTAATTTTATAGAACCTTTATTTATGGACTAATGTCTTTGATATTTGGTATGTAGGTTCCTTCCATGGACCTCTAGCCTTAGGTAACTGGGTTAAGATCAAGGTCACCACAACTACATAATAGAGTTTTCTTGTTTCTGTCATAGAGTCTTTATTTGTTGACTAATATTTAGATATTTGGTTTGTACGCCCTACAAATCTTCAATTAGAAAATGTAATACTTCTTCTGACGTTTGCATAACAGTAAACCCACAAAGTACTCAAGTGAGAGATCCAGGGCCGTCATGGCCCGCTTGTTTTTTTTCGAATGCACTAAGATTGACGACTAAATTGCATCATTTAATTGCAATATAAATAACATATTATACGTTTGTTTACTAATCTGTGTGTCACCAGTTCAAAAGCATACGTTATCTCGGATGTGTCTTATATAGCGGTTGATTTTACATTGTTATCTACACTTGCAGAACTACATGTACTTTGTTCGTTCGTTTTCCATATTTATTTAAAATTATAACCGTATTTGGCATTAAAACCTGGATTAAGTACTATATGTATAACATTTGCCCTTCTGAATAAGAATTAATAACTGTTAATGCACTACGTTTTAATAAAGCAGGTGCAAAATGTATGGCGGAGACTGTCAAGATAGGTTTTCGACATTGACAATATTCTCTTTTAAAAAACTCGGGAATAACTCACGTTAATTTCATTACAGCATAGTTACATTACTTTTCTCCGTTAATAATATAAGGAAAACAATGCACAGACATATATAAGAAACTGTGTGATTTTATATATGAATCGTATATCCGAATTTTTCATAGTAACGTACAGCAACTATATGTTTAACGAAGTGTCGGAAAGTAAAAATAATTTCTTATTTTCTTTTGCTTTGCTCAGTATCAGTTTAACCTTGAGAAATAACATTCACCTTCTCGTTTACAGGATATGTCAATCTGAAGTTGACATTTAGGAGAAGAGAAGCCTCTGATTTTTGTCATTATACGAGAGATTCTGTTCACGGTTAAAGCATGATTATATGTTTCGTCGCATCTGCTCTAAAGAAGAAATTACCTGTTCTGTGTGGGTTTGTTCTTGGATTTTATCCTATGCCAGACATATTCATTAAACATCTGCATCCTAGCAAAAGGCTAATATCTTTAAACTAGTTCAAATAAATAAGAATATCCTGTAGAATTTGACCTTCAGCTTAAAGCAGAATTGACATCAATTATAAGTGTTAAAGGCAAAAAGGTATTTGTTGTAAACTAAAATAAAAAGTGGTGTACAAGTAAGCTCGTCGTGCACTAGTAGTGTACTTCAGTCTCGGATATTGTTGTTCACTGTCCTGTGGGAATGGTATCTGTAGGTTTTGTTTTAATATAAAAGTGAAAACTGAGTATATAATGGAAATGCCAGGAATAACAAATTAATGAAATAAGAATATTGTTATTAAAATATTATAACAATGTTAAGGGATGTCAGTGTTTGTAAATTGTTGAGTTTTTTCATGTAATATTTATCTTATTGAAATAAAAGATTTGATAACTTGTGTTAAACAGATTTCATACCCTTTTTTCTTTTATAGTCTGTAAATAAATTGACACTTGAAAGATATTTTACAGTCTGCTATTTGGATTATTATTGCATGAATCTTTTACTTTTTTGGCTGAAATTGAATAAGAATTAACCCTTGAAATACAACTGAAAACGTATGTCTCTCCCCACCCCACCCAATACGGGCCACAGAACCAGAAAAATATGAATTTGCATAACTAGATTGCCCCCTTGCATCTTTTTTTGCTGGAACCAGCCAGAGGCCAGTCTGTAGAGACTGGAACAACGAAATTGCTTGTTCAGGGTATGTGGTTCAGCATTAGTACAAACAGAATATCCAAAAACAGACACATTTTATTAATCATTTTGAAACTGTTTTATCTAGACTTAGATCCGATTGTGAAAGTTACATTCTTGGAGATGTTTACATTTGTTTTAACCAAAAGTCAAGTTCACTTTTCAAATCTTACTCCAGCCTTTTGAAAATTTTTGATCTGCAGCAGATTTGTACTGAAGCCACTAGGATTTCTAAATCAAGTTGCAGCATAATTGATCATATTATTCCAAATTCAAAAGATACGTTGCAATGGTGTTATTTCTGTTGGTCTTAGTGACCACTTTTTGACTTTTTATACTAGAAAAATCAACAGACAAACATTTTCAAAACAATATATTTCTAAAAGTAGATGTGTAAAGAAATACAGTAAATAATTGTTTATTGAAAAATTAGGTCAGACAGACTGGAGTAAATGTTTTTATTCTGTTACCGAAAACAACTCGTGGTTAGCATTTAAAGATATTTTTATGTAAGTACTGAATAGGGTGAATTCTTTGTATAAAAAATATAGTAATCTGGAAGTAGAAAATTATAGACCTGTTAGTATTTTAGGTATTGTGTCTAAACATTTTAGAAAAATCTGTGTAATCACAATTGTTTTAAGTTTTTAATTGACAATAATCTATTGTATGAATTACAGTCATGTTTTAGAAATTTATATTCCACTGATACATGAACTTCCAAGATGATATCTTAAACACATTTTCAGTTATGCTCTGGACAAAAATTAAGCATGAAAAATAACAAATGGCAATCACTCAAAAATTGCGAATGATACAGTTATCATTTTTGTGCACTGCACTCTTCCTCAGTGAGATCTATCCACCTATGAAGTGTCAAGTTTATATTTCGAATACTTTCCGAGTTATGCTCCGGACAAAAATTTTGCATGAAAAATAACAAAGGGCAATAACTCAAACATCATGAAGGATATGACTATCATTCTTGTGCACTGCACTCCTCCTAAATGAGATCTTCTTACCTATGAAGTTTCAAGTTGATATCTTAAATACTTTTCGAATTTTACTTCGGACAAAAATTACTTACAGAATATGAAAAAAATAAACAAAATTAATATTAATATATGAATTAAAGGAATAATAAGAAAATAATGAATAAATGAATGAATGAATGAATGAATGACACATGTGATATTTTGAATTAAATGAATTAATACTTGACTGTTTATTAAATATCAATCCCAAAGCGTCTTTCACATTGAAAACAGTTTTTTATAAATAACTGAAGAATAGCTAAACTTGATTCACCCCCAAAAAAAAATTTAAAAAAGTAAAAAAAAAAAATGTGAATGATGTGATATATGACTCCTAATGATTGTAGGCCCACTGTGTAAAATGTCGACGTCACAGACGTCTGTACTCTGAAACTGTCAGTTTCCGATCAACAACTCAGTTAAGACTCTTCCAAATCCAGGTTACAGGTTTGCTGGGCAAGATAAATATTCAATGAAAGCTTTAAATACATAGATGTGTAGGGAGAATATCTTCCCAAAGTAAATGGCGTTACACACCAAAAGCTCGTTTCTTGACACTCCTTAACTGCTTTTGACAGAATTATTTTACTGTTTTGTCGTAAAGTACCATTAAGATAATGTCATTGGGATGCACGACATTAACACAGTAATCAAACTACTTGATATGCAAATGAAAAGCAAATTATCATAAGGCAAATACATAAAAAAATTAATGTCTGCTGAAAATAATACATCAATGCACTTCTTGGAAACATGGAACATTGAATATTTGAAATTTACATTTCTAACATTTTTATGTGAACGAGAAATGGGTCTATATCTCTGTTGGATGAATTTTAGACCTGTTACAGAGTATACATTATTATGCGTACGAAATGTCGGGGATTATCTTTTCCTTTTTAACACAAAGAAACAGATTTGCATAGGAATTTTGATTAAATAACACTTGAAACTAATTTTTTTTGTTAATTAAGCCCAAAAACGCATGCCAGATTAGCCGGGCATTTAATCGCGATTGAAACAATCTGTAACTATCTCTTGTTTTACATTTGTATCTAGCATTTACAAATCCGTATTTGTTTATGTCAATTAAATACATCGTATCGTCGAATAGAAATGTACTTAAAAGTCTGCTAAAGTGAATAATAAACGTAAAAAAATACAAGAAATAACAAGAAAATGCAATCCGGATATCGCGCAGTTGCATCAGTCAGCGGAATGTGTACATTATCTTTAAGTCCTTTTCTAACCTGCTACGGTACGAAAAAAATAACCCAGAAAATATGTAAGCTATAAAAGGTATAAACAGGCCAGGTATAACATGGAAACAGACGTAAAAAACTATTATCGTAGGCCAAAAAGAAGAAAAGGTCTTACGAATACTGAAGATTAATTCCTGATCAGGAATAACTTAAAGAAAGAAAGATAGAAAGAAAGAAAGAAAGAAAAACACTGCGTTTAAAACACAGTTTTAGACTTAAAAATTTGATCCTACACGAGTCTTAGACATATTTTGCCCAAAACAAACGCCTTTCAGTTAAAACCTATTTGAAACCCAAAATCAGAATCCAATTATTGTCTGGTTGACGAGGTGTTATCTCGCAAGGGCAAAAGTGAATTAGAACACCAATAATCGTAACTCAGTGTAACAAGTTTAAAACGATGGAACGTTATGAGTGTATTACAAAAAGTTCTTACTTAGAAATGACGTCTGAGCTGTTGCGAAGTCTCAGTGATAAACTGATCATGTCTCAGATACCTGTTTCTAATTGACGTGCCAGTCCCACTAGTGTAATGTATATTGTTGATGAGGAAAGAAATGGATTTATTTGACAGACAATTTCCTATATGGTTTTGTACTTTTTATGAGATCTAGATGACTTTAGTGACGAGTTCACTGTCCATAGACAATGATGTGTGGCATCTGAAACTTGTTGAATTTTTGCATTTTGTTCAGATTACATAATTTAACAGCTTTTCAAAATCGAAAATAGTAATGGCAATATTGAAATCCGTATCAAAATATTAACAACTATCGCATTAAATAATTAAAATAATTTTGATCTTATTAATAGCAAATAATTTGACACTGAACAAAAAAGACATTTCGAACATATTGAAACAACACCGACTCTGTATCATTACGGGAAAAAGCTGTTTTATTTAAGACCAAGCTTACCACACTGTTGCACACGTGCACCGACACGAACTGTCTGTGATACGTCAAAAGACATACCAAGATGACGGGAAAGAAACAATAGCAGGGGTAAAGCTTTGCATTTGCATCGTGTTTTACTTGGTGAAGTTTTTTTTATTATCAAATCGAATTAAAGCTTTAAGGTAGAGCGACTGTAAAAAAACTCCCGCCATTTCTTCGAAGATTGGTAAAGATCGATAAATATCGGCTGTGTTCGGAAGAATGTTTTAGATGATTTCAGTTTTTAACTCAAATATTTTTTATATATTTTACCAAATTCCTTCATATCATAACATTTCCACGGTAAATTTTTAGTCTTATCATAAAATATCAATAAAATATGAAAATAAATGCAACCGGATGTAAATGTGTCTTGCCTTCAAAATCGAAAGTAGGCACGAATTATCGGTTTTCGCGAGTAAACAGGAAAATGAATCGCGACAAAAAAGGTCGTTTTTCCAGACGGATACGGCATGACCATAAGACGAAACACATTTCTCATGATCATAATTATACTGAGAATGCTGGAAGAGAGTAGGAACATAAAAGTGAAAGACAGTCATTGATTCTTTAGATACTTGATTAACCTTGATATTTATAAGTACGTGTACTTTACCCATTTACAAATTTACAGAAAGAAAATTATTGATATTAAATAGTATTGTTTCACACCTTATAAAATGTAACAAATGGTCTTCCAGCTTGTACCAAGTGATCATCTAGTGTAATCATTATTGGATCTAATCTTATCAGTTAGTCCTCGTTTTCATTTTCCGAGTCCAAAAATTCCATATCAATCTGTATTGTACTCATTCAAGCTTCGTTTTCATTTTCCGAATCCAAAATATCCATATCAAATCCATATTGTACTCCAAGAAACTCCGCCTGTTGCTCTTGTATCAGTTACCTCTCTAGCAAATTCGAGACGCTTTTTAAAGTTCTGTATCCCCAAGTGCCTTATTACCTTGACTGTAAGAGTGTTTTCTTTAATGTGTTTTCTGCTTGAAAAATGGTGGTGTGAAAGAGTTAATTATACATTGTTGAGCATAATACTGATTCACTTGAACTCATACATGGCTACAAAACCTATATTTGACTCGGCTAGCGTCTCGTCCAATATAGGTTTTACAGCTGTGCTCTCGTCCAATAGAATTCTGTATTGTACTCAAAATGTATAATAACCCCATAATAATGCATCTTTATTATTTAAGGAGACCTCTCAATACTGTCTGTAACCTATTGCAATCTTTATCATAGATTTTTCTTTGACTTAGAACTTTGAAAATAAAGTGTGCACAAAATCTTCAACTCGACATCTGTCAATTTTAGCCTCTAGTTGCATTCAGTAATATTAGTAGTTTCAAACTGTATTACTCTTTATAGCTAAATAATACTTCTTACATTCATACCAGTCATTTAAATATGAAATGTTTTAAAATTGGCAAGTGAATCCTTCAGTTTTAAAACTTTTAACAATAATGGCTAAAATAAGGAGAAAAAACTGTTGAAAATATGAGTCATACATGTTACATTTTTGTAAATTTTCCAAAAACTACATGATAATTTTTTTTATCTTCTGTACTTAAGCTGGATATAGTTTATATGTTAAAAATATGTCCTAAATATTAAACTTATAATCATATCTTTAATTTTCTGACTCTGTTTTCTCTCAAACCAATTTTTACACTGCTCAGACCATTTGGATTTTTTGCACTCTTCCACAGATTAACAGGTTATGGAAGGTTGTTGTCTACAAAGAAAGATTTATTTTCTCTGTTTTCAAGTTTTGACACCTTTACTGCATCTGTAGACATCAGTATTGTAATGGTATTTGGAAATGTGGGTGAAATATGGGACTTTTTTATACCCAAGGGTGTCAAATAAACTGAACAGAAGACGAGCTGTGGGGTTGTTTCGAAAAAAAAGTCGTTTATTTCTCTAAAAGTATGGAAAGCCAACCTAAAATTTTGCAGGTAGATCAGTGAAATGATGCAGATTATGAAAATAAAATGTTAGATAACATCTGGAAAGGTGCTCATTACAGGTGCGCTACCTTAACTCAAAACGTTTCTTCGCATACTCCAATGTGCAATTTTGTCAGGTTTCTTTTATTTTGGTTAAAAAATCTGTGTCATTATAGCGTTGGAGAATACTCAAAACACGAGCGAGACCGACATCTCACGCGACCAGTCACATCAATTTAGCATTTAGATTAAATATTGCAATTTATGTGTAAGCAAAATAATATTCTTCACTTCCGATCTTCATTTTCGTTCATGCCTGCCGTATCTTCCAAGAAAACGGGTTACTTTCGATTTCAGAAACACCACGCCCCGGTTAGGACTTAACGTACTTTTTTTTAAATGACAATAAAATAAAATAAATAAAAGCTAGCTACGGCTAGAATAGAAGTAATGGCCATAAAATTATTACAGCAGACAGAAAAAAAGGACACCAGATGAATATTTTGTGAGAAACATTTATGACAGATTCCAGGATATATTTTGATTCCAAACTCATATGCAAAAAAAAAAAAAATCGAAACGATGAATGCGGACAGAAGGATGGACGAGACGATGAGTACAATGCTGCCTAGGTGTTGTCTCGTTCCCTGTCGTACTTTGCTACGTAAAAGTACGTCAGACAAAGCACAATAATGGCGGCGCCCACAGAGTTTGTTCAGGTACCGAATATTTCTTATTTAGCATGAACATTTTTGTAAGATAGTTGATTTGGTAGGAGTAAGGTACAATATACAACATTAAGAGTCGATTTTTCTTTGTCTAGTAACAGTTACCTGAAATATTAACTAACAACCGGGCAAAAAACACGTCCGAAATATGGCTACTTTGCACCGATATTTACCGCCTTGTTTGACAAAAATATGAAATGAATGATTGAAGATAAGGTCTCCGATGTATTTTCGGTATATAGTAGCTTTGATTTCAACCAGCAGTGCAAAATGTTCATTTCAAATAAGAATTTACTGATACCGTGCATGTTGGAATCGCCGCCGCCATTATTCAGCTTTGCCTGGCCCGATAACGATAGTGGTAAAGGGCAGGTAATCCAGACCAACCTAGGTGTAGCTCGTAATGAAAGACGCTTAATTCCACAGAGATGGTATTATTTATCGCAAGTTTTGGTTTTCTCTTATTTTTTTCAGGTTTCTAAATATGTTTAGTGTATTTATCTACTTACTTAAAAAAAACAACAACAACAAATAAAAACAAAACCATTCTTGATACAATGAGGACACACAAAACATAGACATAAATTAGACATATAAGCGAATATTCTGGGCACTGCCAGACCAGATGTAATTGTTTATTGCTTTTCTGTTGATTTGTAACATAATATATCGTATATCATCCGCAAACTTTAACAACACAAAATCGTCTTTCAGCCACAATGACAGTGCTTCCTGATTTATGATGTGACTTTGTTCTATTTAATCCCACCTAGAAGTCATTTTGTACCAATTAATGTTATATACATTAATTGATATGCTGTTATAAATTAGGAGAACATCAAGTGCGACTTACACAATACCGATGAATGTTTGCTAGTGCTGAAAAAACGTATAAGTAACAAGCAGTGTCATTATTAATGCCAATTATTATGTGAATATAGCTATTACATACGTTGGATATTTTAACTCGTAAAGGCGTACATGGGAATTGGATTATTTGGGTTTTTTAATCTGTTCTTAGTTTTTCTCGGTGATTTTTTTTATCAGCCCGTCTGGTTTGTCTGACAAAAAGAGAATTACTTCCTTAAAATGAATGGCATTAGATATTTTATTACCATACGGAAGCGTCACTTCGAGACACTTACGGAACAATGTCTCCATTGGCCATATTTATTGCTTTTTTCGGTATATAAGTAGCTACGTCGAATGTGTCACTGGCAACGCATTTCCACTCTGATATTTCTGTAAAAAAAATCAGGGCATTTGTTTTGCTTCACATTCGTCTATAAATTCTAACGCATCCGATATCTGTCCATTTTTATTATCTGAGAATATATGGAGCTTAGGTATTATTTTTTAGAATTTATGAAGAAAATATTTTTCTAAATAACATTTGATAGTATTTCTGTTTAAATTTCCTTTTTCCTGTGTCGAGACGTCTCACAGTCAGTTCTATGAAACAGACGTCATGGTGCCAGCCGGAAAATCTATTAGTTTTCATTATAGATGTGGAAATTGAGACAAAACTCTTGGTATTTCATTTAATACATACAGAACAACAATAAGAAAGATAGTCATTGAAGCACTAATCTTTGTAGATACTCAATGCTTTATGATATTAAATTTATTTATCTTTTATAACTGAAAAACTGAAGTTTCTTCTATGATTAGTACGTCAATGACTATCCTTCTTAGTGTTCTGCTTGTATTAAAATGGAACACCAAGAGTTTAATTTCCGTCTAAGCATCTTTAATGAGAACAAGTAGACTTTTTTAGCTGGTACAATGACGTCTGTTGCATAAATAGGCTGTAAAATGTATCTACAGTGGAGAAGAAAAAAAGAAGTACAGACCAAACGTTATCCAGAAACACATCTTCTTGATAACCTTTAACAAAAATTAGCTGCTATATTTACTCATTTAAAATCAAATTTTCAGAAATAGGATGTTTAAAAATGAAATCAAGAGTGCAAATCAAACAGAATGCCCTATTTTTTGCAGAGATGAAAACGTGGAAATGTGTTTCCGCGTTACTATGGACACATCAGATGTACCAACTTATATATCGAAAGGAAGTAATAAATATAGCTAATCAAGATGATGTTCCATAAGTGTCTTGAAAGAAAGCGTCCGTATCTATAACATTAAAAAATGAATTTGCCGATTTGTGGGTAAAAAAATGCAGATTTTTAACAATGCTGTTGTATGTCACTCAATCACCTAAATATGGGCATATCAAGTTTAAATTTCTCTTAAGACAAAGCCTCTTAATATTTGCCAAAAAATAATAAAAAGTGACAAAATGGTCGAAGTGTTTTCTTCTAGAAATAGAAAACTAAAAATAGACACGGAAAGCTCCGTGTTTGATTTTTACATTTTAATCGATTGATTCCCGTTGAATGATCTTGCAGATCATGGGTGTCATCATATAGTGGCATTAAGATATCTAAATGGAATTCGTATTAAGGAAGTAAGTCTCCTTTCCAGACAAACCACACGTGCTCGGCAACAAAAAATACTCAGTAACATAGAAACAATGAGAACAGATTAAAAAAATGATATTCTTTTTAACGCACTTAATCCATTCCCAATGTACTCGTGCACTTTAATGAGATATCATATCCAAATCATGTGTAATTACTATATTCATGAAGGTGTAGCTGTTCACTGGCACTTGGCGTTCGCCTTATTTCTAACATCTTAATATATCAAGCATTAATGGGTATAAAATTACTAAGGTGTGATTAAAGAGAAAAGATTCAAATAATAAATCAGGAAGAGTTGTCACTCTGTGGCGGAAAGACAGAGTTTGCGGGTGAAATACAATATGTTATTGTACAAATCAACAGAAAATAAATAAGTAATAACATCTGGTCCGATAGTGCCTAGAAAGTCCGTAAATATGTCTGATTTGAAAACATGATTTATGTGTCCTCAAATAATCGAGGAAGTTTTTTGTATTTTATTTTCAATAAAGTAGATTAATGTACTAAACATATTTAGAAACCTGGATAGAAGTAAGGAAATACGAATTTCCGCGAAAATAAGACTATCAGTATGTAATTACGCTTATTTTATTATGAGACATATCTGTGGGGTGAGGGGGTATATATATTCATCGCCTTGTCTGTCGTTCTGTCCGGATCCATCATTTACAACGATTGTTTGGTATATGCGTTCTCTCAAAAACTTTTGATCTAGTGTTCTGTACTTTTGGTATTATTATTTTATAACTTTAAGCTTGTATCACAGGCGTTGCTTGTTTGGTTTTTTTTGTTTGTGTTTTTTTTTCAAAAAGAAAAACTGTACGTAAAGTCCTAGCCGAAGCACGGTGTTTGTGCATGCTCCTTTTGAAATCAAAAGTAACCCGTTTTTTTTAAAGTGGCTAGCATGAACGAAAATGAGTATCATTGAAGAGGAATTTTACTTTTCTTAGCCATAAATTACAATATTCAAGTCTAATCGCAAAAGTTTCTTTGAGAATGGCGCGGGGAAGAGGTAAGAATATGTCGGTCTTGCTAAGTACTTTTAATTTTCTCAAACACTATGATGACACTGACTTTAAAAAAAATAAAGGGAAGCTAACATAATTGCACAGTGGACCATACGAAGAAAGGTTTTGAATTAAAGCTTTAACTCGGTTTCAGAATAAAGAAAACGTACACGTAAAACACGATGCAAATGCAAGGCTTTACCGCCTGTCTGTTTTTCCGCCATCTTGCTGTGTCTTTGCCGGGTCATGGAAAGTCCATGTCGTCGCACGTGTGGTATGCTTGCGTCTTAAATAATAATAAAACAGTTTTTTTCCGTAAAAGTTACAGAGTTGGTCTTGTTTCAAGCAGACCTGGGTTCAACTATTTTGAATATAATTGATTAATTACAATTAAACTGGGAATGTTTAAATTAAATTACAATTATAATTACATGCTTTTTATAAAAGTAATTAATTAAATACAATAATTATGAACAAATAATTAGTTTTTTAATTATTTGGCATCATACTCACAAAGAAAGTACAGGTATGAAGTCTTACAGAACAAAGTATTTATTCAATGGAACACATATATGGACAAATGATCAGAAGTTTATTTGCATGTGTTGCACTACCAAAACTTGAGTGTTCAATTTAATTTTTTTACAGTTTTATGATGATAATAAGTCCTTATTACATTTCAAAAGCATTAACGCTTCAAAGTTACTGTTTGTAAGGTAACACCGTTCAGGCTTTAACACTTTTTGCTAGAATTCATGTTGTGTGGCCAACAATCAAGTATGAACTGACAAGTACATTTATATCAGTATATTCCAGTAATGTTTCTTACTTTAATGGTGAACACTTCTTACTCTCCCAGTCATTTTTGTCAATGAAATCAAACATTCTCTCCCTCAGGCTACAATGTACCTATACAAATGTACTACATTCATCAATAGCCTGGCAACACCTCCTTGGGTGACCACCAAGTGTGAAATTTA
Source organism: Cyclina sinensis (assembly GCA_012932295.1). Taxonomy (NCBI): domain Eukaryota; kingdom Metazoa; phylum Mollusca; class Bivalvia; order Venerida; family Veneridae; genus Cyclina; species Cyclina sinensis. The sequence goes on from JAAONU010000017.1 coordinate 27,927,051, forward strand.
TACCACTAGGTAATAATAGCAACTTTACAAAAATCTGTCTTTTCTGTCAGTTTTTATTTGTGGCACTCTTTGCTACTTGTAATTGAAAGTAACTGAATTTAATTGTCAATTACTTTCCTTTTTTATTATTTTAATTAATTATTACAATCAAAGTATTTTTTTTTCAATTATTAGTTACTTTCCATTAACAGAAAAATTGTAATAGATTATAACTAATTGAATTATAATTGTAATTGGACCCTGGTTTCAAGCTGCTCTAAGTATTTCACATCTTACTGTGCAGTGTCAAATTATCTATTACCAATCAAATTAAAGTTGCTTTATTATTTTTTGTAATCATAGTTGATTTTGATTTATTGTTATACGGAATAAAATTTTGTCATTTCTATTTTTGATGTGCCGTTATTTCTATATAATGATCTATAAAAAAAACTAAATTTTCAACAAGGCTCGAAAGCAAGACTTATTATTCTGTGGGCAGTAAAATCTTCATTTAAAGTCAAAAAAGTTAAAGTTTAATGAAAAGTACAGAACCATTGTCTGTCAAATAAAGCACTTTTGTCAACATCAAACATACATATATACACTTAACAAAATTAATTAAGGGTCATGACTTAGGTTCATAGATCTTTTAAATGCAAAAATGTTCATGTAAAAGTGAAATTGTGCTTTGCTTTAGACACAGCAGTACATGTGTATATATGTGTTTATTTACCCGTAACAGCTCAATTATCCCGTGCAGGTCCGTGCAAACACACCCACCTCTCAAAACCAAGTGAAAATCAAATGTATAGAATAAAGTCAACGTGATATGAGCAGGTTCAAATTTGAATTTTTGATTCGAATCATCTGTTACACTAAAGAACAGATTAGTGTGAAGAATCTCTGATGCCTAGAAGACACATGTCGGAGGCTGAGGCAGCCAGAGCAGTCGGTCGTCTGCTGGCTGGGCAAACGCAGCGCGAGGTGGCCTATGAGCATAGTGTTAGTCAAAGTGTAATCCAATGACTTTGGCAAAAGTACCTGGACAAAGGCGCCGTCGCCAGACGTACTCAGAGTGGACGTCCAATGTCAACATCTGTTCGGAAAGACCATGCCATCGTTGTCCTGGCAAAATGCCATAGGTTTGACTCGGCTGTTGCTCTAAATAGAGACTTCCAAACAGCTCCCAGTGTTCGAATCTCGGTATAAACAAATCACAACAGACCTCATGACGCTAATTTACGTGCTCGCCGTCCTGTGTGCTATTCACCGAGTCCACATTTTGCCTGGACTTCCATGATGGACGTCGGCGTGTATGGCATCAGCGAAATGAGCGCTTCAGCGAGTTGTGAATATCCGAACATGACAAGTTTGGTAATAGGCTCTGTTATTGTTTGGGCAGGCATTTCTTACGACGGGCGTACAGAAATTAACGTGTTTGTTAACGGCACTGTTACTGCTAGACGGTACATTGTCTAGATTCTCCGACCTCACGTCATTCCATATGCTGGTGCAATCGGCCAGGAATTCGTGTTAATGGACGACAAAGCTACAGCTCACCGTGCGAGAATCGTCAATGGAATGGCGAGCTAGATCTCCATACATGAACCCAATAGAACATGCCTGGGACATGCTGCAGCGCCGGGTTTCTGCACGACAACATCAGCCGTCAACCAGAAATGGGCTGGCTGATGCCCTTATTGAGGAATGGGGTCTCATACCACAAAGGGACATCAAAAAGCTCATACGCAGCTAGCTTCCAAACCCGTGTCAAAGAGGTTATCCGAGCACGAGGAGGTTATACCCGTTTCTAAAATTTAACTGGTTGTCTTTGAGGAATAATTGTGCTACTGTGTTTGTGACACACTGTTACTTGTAGTTTAAAATGGGTCGTAGATATAATGAATTTTTGTATGATATAAACTTCAGCAAGTAAAAAAGGTTTATCTCTGTCATAATTCCTTGACCCTTAATTTCTTTTGTTGAGTGTATTACACTAGTGAACCTGAAACGTCAATTAGTATCTGGGACATAATCAGTTTATCACTGAGACTTCGCAACACCTCTGACGTCATTCCTTTTGCAGCAACTTATTGTAATAGTCACATAACTTTCCATCGTTATAAACTTATAAAACGTATAATACTACGTTACGATCATTGCTAAAAAAAGTGAAAATAAACGCATATCAGGAAAAAAAAACAGTCAGAAATCACAGCCTAAACTATGAGAACCGCAGTGTTACCACCGTGGAACGTTCAGTGGCAAAATATTTGCAATTATGGGAGTTGGGGAGAGGGTACATCAGGTTCTAGGATGCACCAATCTCACACTTGCCCAAGCAGGTTTCATTAGTACAGACAAATATAAGTTGTCTTGGTGAATTAACTCCAACCCACCAATCAACTCGACAATGTTGCATGCAAAAGCATGCAAACATATAAAATATAAAAACCTAATGGCATTGAAGAGCGAAAAATGTAGTACTCCACCTTAAGCACTGTCTAGGAGTCTAATCAGCAAGAACACGATGACAGGAATAAAAGAAGCGGAACGAGTTTCTATGTTCTTTTCAAGATTTCCCTAGAAACCTACTAACACAATCAAACCCTTGCCATCGTGATTTTAAACAGCAATTATATTTTCGACTAAAATCTATGTATCGGCGATAAAACTTCGCGAAAAGTTTTTCTTAATTTGTAGTTTCAAACGTTTTCCTGTATGCATAGGATGCGTTCATTGAAATTTAAAATTGTAACAAGCTCTAGAAAAGCGAACAAGCTGTGAAATATTACCCCATAAGACGTAGCGCGTGGGATATCACCATCTAAAAATAGAAAATTAACAATATCAAAATCAAAATCATCACTTTTATCATATGTTTTAGTAGTTACAAAAACATTTTCAATAGAAAAATTTAGATCAAGAAAGTGTCTTTGCTTTTCTGAAGTGATTGCTTTGTTAAGCTGGAGTTCATTTTGATAAAGTTTGCAGACAAGAGATGGTAATTATCTGTATCTAACAAATAGTCAAGATATCTCGAGATATTGCAATAATGTCATCTTGATGTTCAACAAAGGGTGCACAATAAGTACCCACTTGGATTCCCACCACCTGTTTATGAATAGAAGTACCAAATCTAACAGATACATCATCTAGTATGAAAATGAGTGACTCGATCAAGTCTTGACAAGTCCATAAAGTACAATTATCAAATGAACCATCCGTAGAAAATGTTCTACGTTTATTACAAGTGATACAGGTTTTATTTTCTCTTGTAGACGTTTTCTTTTTCAACGACACTTGTCTCTTATTAAATTTTAAGGATTCCTAAGTGGTGTATAATGTAGAAAAAGTCTTAAGGTGACAAAGAGAACGCCTGAAAATTATCTGAAATAAGCGTATTAAAAACTTCTTCCGATTTTTTAATATACTAAAATAGATATTTACCAGTGGTGTCAAAATCTGTTCGGAGTACCTAATAATATATCATTTTATGGCTGTAAGACAAGATGTTCAGAGCATGAAAAATTTAGTAGTTACACCAGAACTGGGAATTAGAGATATATCTTGCTATATGTTTTTTTGTACATTTTAGGCAACCCATACATTGTCGGTACTTTATCTTGTTTCTGTCCTGCAGATAACACCTTAATAACTAGACATTGATTTGATAATGATTCTTGGTTTCAAGTGGAGGGGAAACGTGTTTGTTTCAGCAAAATATTTCAAAAGAACGTGCAGGATCGAAAATTTGATTGTGAAGCCATTGTTTATCCAACTGCCATCTTTTCTTCTCTTTTATAAAGTTTCAAATTTAGAAAAAAGCTCATTGATCAATATTACGTATCTCACGTACTGTTTTCAAATTGCTAGGAGCTTATATCTTGCTTGTATCTGTTTTGAAACGATAACAGCTGATATGAGAAGGCATTTGATTTATAGATAACAGGCAGTTACATGTAAATATACTTTATTTTAAATAATTTTAAGGCAACATGTTGTGTCCAAACAAACGATAGGCTTCTTAAAAATTCTGACCACAAATTGTTGCTTACACTATAAAGAATTAACCAGCACATTTTTTTATATAAACTCGGCATCTTTTGCCTGGGCATTGAGAAAGCAGAAAACATAGTTAGCTACCATTTGATATCGCATCAGCATTTAATTTTCAGTACCCTTTAGACTTTTACTTTGTTTTGGCAACGTTAATAGTTTGTATGCCTGTTTCTATGTCGTGTTTCATAACAGATGTTTTATTCAGGTCTGTTCATAACTTACAGATGTTATATTCAGGTCTGTTCATAACTTACAGATGTTTTTACTCAGAAGAGCGATATCCGGGTTACTACTTACTATTGAGAAAAACATTATAATGATTCATTACAATTATCAACACTGCACGCACAGATCTTTCTTTACAATCAAGTAAAATGCTAAAATTAATTATAAATGTCTCCCGTTTTGTCCAGTCAAGGTAAAGGTCTGTCTTATAATTTATAAATTTTCTTTGATACAGTTTCTTACAAATTTTCTTTGATACAGTGTCTTACCATTATCTGTTTGTTATTGATTCTGTTAAGAGGCTTTATTTAATTCGATTTCCATTAAAGCTTTTTTTCTTGGTGCATTTGGTTTCATGATACAGTTTACTTTATGCATCTTCAAGAAATCCAAGATTTATAACAGAAATTGTTCAAATGTTTCAGTGACATAAATAAAATCAATATGATGTTCTAAATACTCTAGATACAAATGTAAAACAAGAGAGAGTTAAAGAGGAACCCAGAATGCCTTGACTTCAAGAGTTTGTTTCAGTAGCGATTCAGTAACTGGGCAATTTGTAACGCGTTTACGATTTAATTAATACAAATGCGCTTTAATCATTATAGTTATGCAATTATGCAAATGTCTATGTATAAATAGGAAAATATTAATCCCGACATTTCTTAACTTAAATAACGTATACGCTGTTACAGTTCTAAAATTCATCGGGCAGAGAGATAGACCCATACCTCTTTCACATAAAAATGTTAGAAATATAAATTTCAAATATTCAAGGTTCAAATTCATCTTTCCAAGTAGTGCATTGATGCATTACTTTCTTAGACTTTTATTTGTTATGACTGTCTCTGCCTTATGAAAATTTACTTTTCATTTGTATATCAAGTAGTGTCACTACATTGTTGTGTCGTGCATTACAATGACATTATCTAAATGGTAATTTAAAACAGAACAGTAAACGTATTCTGTCACAGGCAGTTAAACAATGCCTAGAAACAAAATTTTGGTGTGTAATGTCATTTACCTTGGAGAGATATTGCCTTTAAACAACTTGTTATTAAAAGATTTTAAAACAATATTATCTTTCTCAGAAGTCAGACCATCAGCGCTGAGTCTTGTTTGTTTGTTGTTGTTTTTGTTAACTAGTATGTTGATATCAATTCCAAATTTATATCTTTACCCTTATCAGTTATCAGTTATCAGTAGTTTTATGATGACTGTAAGTAAAAACAACGATCACAGGATTTCAGAAATGCGAAAAACTGACCTTTTTCAATCTCGCTTGTAAAAGGGCGAATAAGTGTGAGATCAAGAAATTGTACTTTAACAAGATTAGCGAAACTTTTCTTTGTGTTCCAATAGTTAAAATTTCAGGTATATTGTTAATGTTAAATCTGTCGTGCTACTGCATCTCTGTGATTGTACGGTGCGCAGCATCTGACCTTTTATTCACGGCGATATTTTAATTTATGGAATGTATAACAGGCTTAGCATTTGTCTTGTGTTTAGTAAATTCTAGCTTTATCAAGAGCTCTGCTTTATCACTGTAATCATTGAAGTGCTAACTTAGGCAATTCCAGGCCATCTGTCACCACTTCAACTGTTTGTTCACCAATCACCTCAAGTGTTTTGCTGTTTTGTTTAAAATTATTAATCATCAAGTGTTACTGACATGGTAAAAAATCCAAACTCATTCTTTGAATACAAATATCTGCCATTGAGATAAAACTGCACCGACCGATTTTCCAAAATCAATGCATTATAATTTCAAAACAACTTTTCCCCTGTGAGTAGATGTATGTTCTCACTTTCTCATGATTGATTGGTCTAGCATCACACACTGATCCAGTCAAAAGAGACGACACTTTACAAAAAATAAAAAATAATGGGTTCAAAATGGTAGCCAGTACTGAATTGCGTATAAGTATTGTGTGGATATATCTATTAGTTCATGTTTAAACGGTAAAAACTTACTGCTATGTAATATACAACTTATTTACGTGCTTATAGAGAACCATTGTAGTTTTAAAGTTTACATTGCTTGACTTCACATGGGCACCTGTTGACAAAAGATATTGTTTTTTCGTCACAATCTCACTTTTCTTAGCAAAATATCTTGAATAAAAGTATAAATAAAATTATTAGAAAACTAACAATTTATAGATGAGGACTACCAAGTATTCTGTCTACATTTTGACCATAAAAGATTACCTTTACATTTGCTTTGTGACTGCAATATGACTAACAATAAACATGACCTTTATATTAGGAAGGTTTTATATAAATTCCTGTTAAATACACACAATTATAGACGAAGAACTTTGTTTAAAGTCGTTTACAAAGGTATGTCACTCAGCGTCTGAAATGTTGCATTTTTATCTTTAATACCATAATTAAGATTGAAATACTCTTTAGAAAATATGACAATTGACATATTTACATTTCATGTACACTTTTACTCATTGAGTTCTAGAATCAATCAACAACGACAGCAACAAATTTTTATTTAGCATTGAATAATATGTACATAATCAATCAAAAATATATATATAGTGTAAGTGCATGTGTAGCTCTGTGTGACAGTGTAAGGGTTAACAGAGAAATATAGAATAAGCACAATCTTAATTTACTATAGCGAACCTAATGTTTGTAAATGATTTATACCGTAGTTATATTCATTTTAGCCATTTTAAGGGAGACTGCTACGAGACATTCATAAAGCGAAAAGCTCCAATAAAATGTCAAACGTTTCCACATAAAACTTAATAAGAACACTCTTTAAAACAGAGAAACTTAAACATTGAATCATTTTGAAAATGACAGTAAATATAAAGAATGTACGCAAGAAAGAAGTACAAGCGCAATGTAATTTTTGCGGTTATATCAGAAGTGTGTTAAGATATTTATAAATACTAATAAGGAATAACGTTTTCCCGTGCGATAAAGCAAATTTCTGTAATTTAAATAATAGCTTGAATTTCGACTTAAGTGTATAATGTGATGTATCTTCTTTAAATTAACAAACTTATTCTTAACTCCAATGAAGTTCTCTTCTATAAGAATGCTGCCTTTTAGATGAATACATATAATTTTACATACAATGGGCAAGTACAGAACGTCTAAACTGCCTTGACATAATACCTTTAAATTTGTTGCTTACACAGTCGAGTTTGTGCGGTTGAATAACAATGTTAGTACTATGGCGTTTTCAGTTCGTACTGTTATATCAATAATTCTTGGGCATTTCCCGTTATATCCGGTTCAAACCCCTATCTGTTGTGTAAACGTAAAATGCACAAGCCGAACTATAATGACCGAACGAACTGAAAAGGCGTGGCATAAACTAGTTACTGGACAGACCAAACTCGGTTGAGAACACAACAAAGTGAAAACTGCTGTGTCAAGGCAGATTTGGCGTTTCAAAGATATTCTTTGCCAGCGATGAAGCTGAGTCATGTTTAAGAAGCAATGGTTTTTATAACTAAATCTATGCTAAAAGGGTCATAACTTAGTGATAATTTGTGTATAAACAGCAAAACGGAGACAGTTCTTTTATTCATTACAATGACGTATCGCTATTAACATTAATAACAAGTAAAGTGCAGGTTCTCGGCCGTTTTGAAATCGGTTCTACATTCATAATTCTCCTGAGATTTCCTCCATTAATTTATTTTAGCTTTTTCATCTATGTGAACGATTTTCTGTTGCTTGTTTTGACGATAATTTTCACTTTATCTCATTCGATATGTTTTCATGCAATATGAAATATTATTGTGCATTCTTTCTAAAATCAATATTCAAGTAGAGGCAAATAAGACAAAAACGATGTAGTATGGACGGTCAAGGTGCTGTCTCGAATAATTTAGAACTAGCGTACTGTATTCTTTAATCTTACTTGAAATTAAATACAAACATATCAATATGCATTGCTTACTTATATGCAAACGTATTCGTTCAATAACTCCTAGATGTAAGAATCAAGCTTGTGTTCTAGTTTCTAAGAAGAGTCTCGTCGAATATTATAATGTCGACATAGGTCAAGACGTGCATTTCGTTCATTTAAATTTTTGTATCACACATACCATACCCACGATTTCTTTCAAATAAAAAGAGCAAGATGTTAAAACATGTCAGAGAGATGACTGTGATTTTCATTCAGCTTAGGTTTATCAGAGAAAAACTTGGCATGGATCACAGGGTAATAGTGTTCAGTTAGGGAACCTAAAAGAACAAACATGTGTGTCTATTTTGAACCCTACACTTGTATACATTGTATCACTACATAGTTTTCCCTGCTCAACTCCACTATGGGACGTATGAGTGACATGCAACTTCATGAAACCGTCATTATGGTAGCCAGTAGAATGTCATATCAAAATGTTGCATGCCCGACGAACTGTTCTACCTCCACTATATTCAAATTAGTTAAAAGATACAAAGAATCTGGCTGTTAAGCTGACAAGCCGCGCTAATGATGCTAAAGAGTGACATCTCGCGAACAGGGCCATCATATCGTCCTTTCTCAAAACCAAGACCGCTTCCGAACGTCAGCCCGGACTGCCCCGTAGACAAAATGATACAATCAGCAACAAATCAGTCGGTTTAAGGTCAGTCGATATTTACTGGCTGCAGGGATACAGGTCCATATTGGTACAGGGTCAACCTCTTGACGCTTGAAAAACGTAGGAGCCGGCAGCTGTGGTATTGGCAACAGGTGGACTCAAAAACAGTGGAAAGAAGTCCTATTTACGGACGCGTCTGGTTTTCAAAAGATAAGGTATGGCGTCGATGTGGTAAGCATCACGCTGATTGATGCGTCAGAAAACACTCCTGCCGGGGTAGGGCATATTCTGGTGCCCACCGACAGTAGCTGAAGGAAATGTGACGGCTGATCAATATGTAAAAGGCATCTTGATGATCGGCATCATCAACAAAGACTAGCAAGATCAATAACTTTGGAAGAGTGGGATGCCATCCTCTAGTACCGTATACAACACCTCGTTCGCTGTATTAGAAGCAAGTGCCAAGCTGTCGTGGATGCTATTTGGAGGGATACTATTTTGTCATAATGACTTACTCCTTTTAAATTAAACATTTAACACCAACAATGAAAAATGTATATAATCTTTTGTTTCAACAAAGTTAAATAACAGATTTTTAGTTTGACCATTGACAATGCGAATCAGTTGAAATACGAGACCCTACATCGTTGCAGAAATAACAGAATGTTTTGAGAAGATATTGAGAAATAACGTGTTAAATGGCACCTAGTTCTACTAGAAAAGTGCAAAGACATTCAGGAAATTATCTGTCAGGTAAAACACTTGTTATGTCATCGTCAGACTGGCACTAAGCGTGTGGGAATTAAATGTCAACATAAGCGACATACTTGAACAATAAATATATCACTAAAGATTTACAACACATTATGGATGATCTATTTCGCATGGCTGTTCTTTGCATTACATTCAACTGACTCTCCTTCCGACTTAACCGCATAACTTAGACATTACAGTTTGGATTCAATTGAATAAAACTGAGGTATTTTATATAAAACACGTATTACAGTTTTTTACCAAATAATTCTTCTTCTCTGTTCTTTGTGTCATTTTCATTTAGTTGTTTTATTTATCTACAAATTATCGGACATAGTATTATGCAAATATGCTCATTTCAAATTAAAAATGACATACAAAAAGTGCATACTAAAATAGCAACATTTTGGGAAAAAGTCCCGATAAAATTATGCTAATGTTTGATTAAATTTCAACAGTTCAGTGATAGAAGTTTCCATGAAACAAAGACTTTTATAACAAAAAAATGTTAAGAAACAGAATACGAAATCATAGATATGAAGACATGTTATTTACTTAACAGTTCATACAGTAAAGTCTCGCTTTGCGACCGACCCTTTTTTGCGGGCAAATCGATATTACGACCGCTTTTTTCCGGTCCCGACTTTTTTGCTATATAATTCAATGGTCGTAAGGTCCGATATTACGACCGACCCGCTACTACGTATTACGACCACTTTTTTTCGGGTCCGAATTCCCATTTTACAATGAAAGTGGGACCCCATAAGACGACCATTAACTGTTTACTAAAATGACACGTGTCACCAATTATCACCAATAAACAACATAATACGACAATCGTCATCAAGGTGTGAACGATTTGCGGTACAATTTATAAACATAATATTAATAAACTTTAGGCTATTAGTAATTTAAAGGAAAGTTATTATATACTTCAATGTTTGTATCATAAAAATGGTACTGATTAATGCAGAACAAAGAAATACGTTATGAAAGACGAAATAGGTGTTAATAACGCCCAATTTCGGATAGGTACGTTATTACGGCTACGAGTGAAAAACTGTCAGTGTTGCTAATTATGAAAACAGCTTGAAAGAAAAATTGCACTGTATACTTTCGAGTTTTAATTCATTTTATGTCACACTAACATGGAAATTTTGTGAAAAAATATCATGTTATTGTAGAAAAAATATTGATGCCATTAGTTAGTATTTTTCCATAATTTACTTTTTCAACAAGGTTATTATAGCTAATGATAACCCTTTACAACAGATGAGAAATTGATTGAAGGCTAGCACGGGTCTCGGAATTAAGACCGACTCGATAATAAGACCACTTCTCCCACGTCCCCAAAGTGGTCTTAATAGCGAGACTTTACTGTATAATGAATTTAAAATAATAAATCTAAAATAGTTGTCGATATGGTTTATGTATATTCTTTTAAGTAAACAAGTAATAAATTAGCTGCTTTGCATTTTAAATATAAGTTTTAAACGTTCGTTATACTATATGCTTGGTCCATATGACATTATTTACAGAATAGTTCATATAATGAATTCAGTATATCACATCTAAAGTTGTTGTTGATGTGGATTCTGTGCGTTCATATAAATTATCTTATATAATGAAGTATCTTCACATTTTCTTAAAATCTTAATTTTCAACATTCGTTATACTATACATGTTTGACACATGTTGAGTTCTGTTTAGTGTCTTGTAAAGATCTGCATACTGTTACTGTAGCCTGAATATATGTTACATACAAATTTTTTATGTCGTTTACATTTCGGTGAGAAAAGTATTACTTGTTATATCAATCTTAGCTCTGTAGAAAACGGGTTTCAAGGATCTCTAAATTGGTGGAATAGAATGATATGAATAGATCATGAACATGATAGAAAACTGAAAACTTCTTAGCAAGCGTCTTTCAGAGATGAAAAAGTGTCATTTTATGCCATCTGGTTTGATCACGGCAGCATTAACAAATCAAAACCCTAGTTAATCGGCTTACTGTGAGTTGCATCATTCAAATGCACCAAAAGAAATGCAATGGAAAAACAGATATATCAAATTTTACCTTTGACTTATTTCTAACTTTGATAAGAAGCCAAGGAAAAGCTTGGGTCTTTGGGACTAAGCTTTTAGTCATGAGTTACTTAATCATCCTTGGATTACTTAACATCTGCTCAAGGATATGTTGCATAGAAATGGTATGAACTGTTGCTTGCATAAACAAATGAAATGCGTCGAGACTTCTTAAAGGGGCTGTGCTCCAGATGACAAAAAAAGAAAGTTTTCTTGTATTATAAATTTCTGGTAATATTTATGACTAATGCTTAAAAAATAACTTACTGACAAAAAATAAGTCAAATAGTTACATTATAAATTGATTTTTTCCCTTTCAAAGTGTTATACCGTAACGCGACAGTATAACTATATCGTATAAGATTTAAAGTAAATATCTGTAATATCACACGCGGCGATGGTGGTGACAGTAAAAGTGTTGGCAATATTTTGTTAACATGAGGGTCCAGAGTTCAAATCAGGCTGGAGCGAAAATATTTTTTTTTATTCTATTTTGACTTGTATAATCAGTTTTGAAGTAAAATATTATGTTGTTATAATCTCACGGCATCTAAATATATAATTTATGGAAAAAAAATTTTATGTCAAATCTGGAGTACAGCCTCTTTAAATCAATGCTTAATATTGGTTATTCACTATTAAAGTTTTCCTGTAGAATTTATTTGAATTTGTAGATACAATTAGCTCCTTTTTAAGAGAAAATTGAAACAGATTATACTGTAATAATACAGAAATAAAAGCCAAATTTATAAAGTTTATTCCATTTTCGTTAAGGTAACAAAAGTATTGATAAAATAGGTAGATTTAAACTAGTCACCTATTTAATCAGAAACTAAGTCATTTCCTAATTCATTCATCATACAATATTACAGTTTTCACATAAATATATATGGAAAATAGATAAACAGACAGTTTATGACAGAGTTTTTCAACCCTTTTCCTTTACAAATTATCAACAACAATGTCAACAATCGTTATGAACGGTATGAAAATAAAACGGGTTCTCTATCTTTATACAAAATAAATAATTAAACAACATATTATGTTGTTTTTATAATATTATTGTCTCTAATATAAGAGGAACTAAAGTGCACTCGCGTGTTTCTTTGCTAGTAAACTAAGTACGAGAAGGCAAAGCTGTACTACACTCAGTCCTAACTTAAATAGTGCACAATAGTAAGAACAAAATACTTCGAATTGTTTGTGGTTTTACATATTAAACAACCATTTATATTTACATAAAACGAACTGTACCGTATTTTTTAAAACATTAGCACACATTGTTTCTCTCATGAATTATATATATCTTTGAAAATAAAAAAATACTATCGTAGCCCGATATGTAAACCGACTTGAAATAAAGCTCAGGTTTTACTGGTATTTGCAAAATATTCAAGTCTTACTTTAAATGTAAATTGAAACATACAAACACTGGACACACTGGCGTCTGTTACATGACTAAGTAATCACTGTAAACCGGTTTGCGAACCCATAAGATGTGCAATGAATTCCAAATCTTATAAATAAATGCTTGACTTTATAAAAGGATTTCTGGTGCATGAGAGTGTAAGAGAATGTTAACCTAATTTGGGGTGAGCTTTTCTGATCAGTCTTTGTCCGTCGTCCGTCCGTCGTCAACTTTTCATTCAGATGACATCTCCTCTGAAACCAATGAGCCAGATTGAATGAAACTTGCCTGGGATGTTCCGTAGATGAAGCTCAACCAAGATTGTTCAAATGGTTTTGGTCCATTGCATTTCTGGTTCAGTGGAGCTAAAATTTTAAAAGTTGTATCTTTAAAATCTTCTCCTCCGAAACCTCAAGGCCTGGAGCTTAGATATTTGGTATGAAGCATCATCTGGTGGACCTCTGCCCAGTTTGTTCAAATAATAACCCAGGGGTCAGTTGATTTTACATAGATTTATATAGGGAAAACTTAAGGCCACAAGGCCTAGAGTTTAGATATTTGGTGTGCAGCATTGTCTAGTAAACCTTTACCACTTTTGTTCAAATCATGACCCTGGGGTCAAAACTGACCCCACCTGGGAGGGGTCATTTGATTTTACACAAGGACTTATATAGGGAAAACTTAAAAAATCTGCTGCTCTGAAACACCAAGGGCTAGACCTTCAATTGTCTCCCCCGACCCCGCCCATCTGATAGAGACATATTGTTTTTGCCCTGGCCATGGGTGTCTGTTTGTCTGTCTGTCTGTCACACTTTGTTTCCTTTCAATAACTTGAGTACCAGTTGACCCAAGGACTTCAAACTTCGCAGGGTTAATGCCCTTATCAAGTAGAAAAAAACACTTTTGTTTTTGGGTCAGTAGATCACAGGTCATGGTCAGTCGGACCTCTAGTGAAAACCATTTCCACTCAATAACAGGAGTACCATTTCACCCAGAGCCTTCAAACTTCATAGGACGATTGCTTGTACTAAAAAGAAGAACCATATTGTTTTAGGGGCTAGTATGTCAAAGGTCAATGTCACAGGGACCTGTATAGTGAAAAGTTTTAACAGGAGTACCATTACACCCAGAGCCTTTGAACTTTATAGGATAATTGTATTAGAAGAACCCTATTGTTTTTAGGGTCCATAGGTCAAAGGTTAAGTAGACAGGTCCCTCTAGAGTGAAAACTTTTTCTGGTTAGTAACTGGAGTACCATTTTACACAGAGCCTTTAAATTTCATAGGATGAGTGTCCTTTACTCAGTAAAAGAAGCCTATCGTTTTTGGGGTCAGTAGATCAAAAGTCAAGGTCACAGGAACCTATAGAGTGAAAACTATTTCTGCTCAGTAATTGGAGTGCCATTATACCCAGAACCTTCAAACTTCATAGGGTAATTATATTAGAAGAACCCTATTGTTTTGGGGGTCTGTAGGTCAGAGGTCAGGTTCACTGGGACCTGTAGAATAAAACTATTTCTGCTAGAATTTGAGTAACGTTACACCCAGTGTCTTCAAACTTATTGCAAACTTATTCAAAATTGCGAACAACGAACACCAATAACAACCAGTAATGGTACTTGTAACATGAGCAATGAGACTCAGGTGAGCGATTTAGGGCCATCATGGCCCTCTTGTTTACTTTCTTATGCGTGTTGTAAAACAACACGTCAATGTACTCATATATAAATTTGCCTAGTATCTATTTTATTTCTTTATTTTCCTTAAAAATTAGAGAAAGATGACTCCAAAATTTGAACGGCAATCACCTGTTTCTATTTTGGAGAATGTTAAAGGAAGAGACTGTGAAAATACCGACTTGTTTAAAATAGCATTTGAATAAAAACATCTCAATCACTTTCTTGATAAGCTGCTTTAAAACCTGAGTTAATGTCGTGAATTAATCAAAATTCTTCATTTGACTGGAATGAGAAAAAATAAAATGTAAGAAACTGTCTACTTAATGCTTTTAAATCCGATTAGTTAGAATCCAGAGACACAATTTTGATCCGAGAAAAACAGGACAGTTTAGATGATTTACTGAGAAGTATAATCGATTCAGGTTTCAGTAACTAATAAAAGAATCTTACTTCAGTTTTTACGCTTCTACAGATACGTTTTACAATTATTATGATTTTCTTTCTGCTAAACGAACTTGTATACCTGACATCTAAACATTTTAACTCTATAAAAGAAACCTTACCTCATATTCAAATGTGTGTTTTTTTCCGTTGCAAATTAATGTTTAAAGAATGCCAGATCAGGAAAATAACGATATGTTAGAAGAATTATATTATAATTGACATTTATAAGCGTGGTATGTAAATTAAGGAAACAGCTATATTAGAATTGACTTATGTCGAAAAAAGAAGCCATATCCATGTATAATGAATGTATGCCAAGCAAATGTAGTTTTAATTAGTTAAAACTGAAATAAATTCTGTATAAAATTAATATAAATCTTCCTCGCAAAACAAACGAAATCGATTTTGAGAATTATTGCCTTTAAATGCACGCACGTCACTGAAATTGTCAAAAATATCTACTACTCAAAATTTGAAAGGGATCACTAATAAGAATGTGTATATTTACTAAATAAGGTTGAAAGGTTACATTTTTTGTTGTGATTCTGAAAATATGTTCACATGGCAACAGTTTGGTACCAAAAAATGAGTAAGTCTGTAAACCGTTGAAGCGTGAAAGAGGCTGAGCCGTGGGAGGGGCACGAATTTGGGATTTCACAGACAGGAGATGAAATAGAACTTTTTTGAAAAAATCAAGTCTATAGCCTGAATTTTGCTTTAATATCGCGTGTGGACTACTGCTTTGCACCGCCTTCTCATGATGCTAATGAGTCTCCGGATGCTTTGTTGTGGAAGTCGAGCCAGAAGGGCCTGCTGTAGCCAAGGGACCGTGGTTGGCTGGACTGGGCGAGCAGATATTGCAGTCTGCAGCATGTCCCAGGCGTGCTTTATTGGATTGAGGTCTGGAGACCTTGCTGGCCAGTCCATTCTCTCTATGGCTGCTGCCTCCAGGTACTCGTCGGTGACCCTTGCCCTGTGAGGCCGGGCGTTGTCGTCCATTAAAATGAACTCAGGTCCTATAGCACCAGCGTACGGACGAACGTACACATCTAAGATCTCATTGACGTATTGTACATCCGTCAGTGTGCCGTTTTGAAAAATGTGCAGGTCCGTTCTTCCCTGCATGCAAATGCCCGCCCACACCATGACCGAGCCCCCGCCATGACGGTCATGGGTAGCAACACATACGGGTGCCAAACATTCATTGGCGGATCTCCATACCCGCACTCGCCTATCAGTTAAGTCCACACAAAATCTAGACTCGTCAGTGAACAGCACTGGGGTCCAGTCATGCAGCGTCCACCTGGCGTGATCGCGGGCCCATTGAAGATGTGCCTGAATGTGGTTTCGCGTCAATGGAATTCGGATTGCTGGCCTTCTAGCTCTCATGCCAGCTGTATGAAGACGGTTCCCTAATGGTTTGTGTGGAAAGTCTTACACCAGTGGCATTCTGGAGGTCATTTTGGAGGGCAGTAGCGGTAACAAAGCGCTGACGTCGCGCTTGAACGACAATAAACCGGTCCTCACGCTGAGTTGTGGACCTCTGACGCCCTGCGCCATGCGTATGCGTGACATGCCCGTAAGTTTGAAACCGTCGCCACATCCTGGCAACGGTGCTCTGGGACACCCCAAGGACAACTGCCACGTGCCATTTGGAACGCCCAGCCTCAAAATCCCTACCCCCCTATTCATCTCCTCATCGTCAATACGCCGTCTTTGCCGTAGGTTTGCCATGACCAGTGCTAGTTTCGATATAAACGTTACCATGCACAAGCGAAGTCTGAATAAAATGGATGTGTACATGAAGGTACATGCCCGCGGTGCACCACTTTTCCAGGTAAACAATCAAAATCAAGTGGACAGGTCGGCTTTGCCATATGAATGAACTACATGTATGAGAAAAAAATCAGTTATCTTGAGGTTATCATTAAAAAGATATTTAAGAAATAAAAATTGATCCCTATCAAATTTTGAGTAGTATATAATAAAATCTAGTACTTTTTATCCGTGTCCCGTGTCTTATTTAGAAATTTGTGCCTGTTTACTACAGAGCAACGTACATTTTTAAAAACTACCGACATGCTAACTTAGCCAGATATTTTGTGTTATCACTTTTTTCTATACTTTCGGCCATATCTGTATATTCGTTAATCTATTAATGACGTATTATTTCAAAATGCGCATTAAAAAGGTAAGAATTCTATTACGAACATATGTATCTTAGTTTTAAATACGTAAAACACGGTAAGCTATTACGACATCAAGAGAATTTTATCCATAAATACAATATTTGATCTGTCAGACCTGGCGTCCTTCTTTATCACATGACCAAAGCAATATAGATTCATGTGGGTCTGTATTATTTCAAAATGCGCATTAAAAGGGTAAGAATTCCATTACGAACATATGTGTCTTAGTTTTAGATACGTAAAACACAATATAAATACAATATTTGCTCTGTCAGACCTGGCGACCTTCTTTATCACGTGACCAAAACAATATAGATTCATGTTGTTCTGTAGGCCCATCAAGATGTTCTTGTATCTAGTGCGACAATATACAGTCTGAAGTACACGATCTCTCTACGTCTCTTAGAAGACGACCCATTCGGTAGCCTGGATTTCCATTATTGTTATTTACATCCAGGTCATTGAGATTACATCTTGATGCGTCTTTATGGTTAACCTGTTAGGTGTGTAACGTTAACTGTGTCAACTTCTATAGTATTATAATGTTTAAATCTTCATCTTGCAAATTATAAAAATAAAATTATTTGTGTTTCGTCGGATAAATGAACTTTCTTTGATTCATGTAAGTCAATGAAACGTTTGGGTTGTAATTATTACTGAATATTAATCATTTATAAGCGTATGCGAGGATTGATCTAGTTATTGTGGATCCCAGTTAAATATGGATTTTCGCAACTCTAACTGCAGAACTAAAACGGTGGAAGCGTTGCTCTGATTGACTGATGAACAGTTCAAGAGAATTTGACCTTCTATCGGTTGTTCTCAGATCCTTATAGCTGGCTTCTAGAATAGCTAGTCAAACAACGAGAAAGAGTACAGACACAATTTGCCAAGCTATGGGCACCAATTTATGCATTTAGCCTAAGTGATAGGCTATAGTTTATATCTTATATGGACGAAGCCGTCATTAGCCCAGAACACAGGCAACCCAATGTGATGGTCCCTACGAAAGAAAAACTCAGGCTGTGACTTTTCAATGTTCGGCTACAACCACAATGATTGGTTGTATCAACGTTGCCAGAAATCTTTGCCTTTCAACTTTGCTTTTAAATGTAGACAGTTTTCGAAATTACAGAGTAACCAAATCACCAAATTTTTAAACATATATTTGAGTCATTGGTTCATATAATTTAATTCATTAATTTCATGAAATGTACACATTGTCTCGGTGCGAGTTACATCTCAGAAATTTAAAGCAACGAATTATTACCCGATCACCCATTAAGAGACGTCAGAGCGCGCATCTCCAGTTAACCAATCAAATTCATGAGCATAGAAAAATGTTCAGCTGATCCAAACATCCATCTGTCAAAGATTAAGTAAATGCAAACCGCTACCGTTTCGTTGTTGAATTCTTAAAGTACAGGAAGTGACTGCAGGAGGTATGAAGATAACATTGCTTGAGCCTGATGTGACGTACGACAAGGAATAAGACGCGAATGTCAAAGTTCATAAATCAAAATAGGTTACAAGGGAAATCATAACAAAGCATTGAACAGTGCTCGTCCGTATCCAACTCCACAAATGTCAGAACACGCAAGAATATGGTTTGCTGTATTATTCAATCTATTTGTTTCCTCCTCTTTCTATCAATCAACCAGTCAAAAAGAATTAGCGATAAAGATGTCAAACGATGTTTACACCCAGGTTAATACACTTAAAACTCAAGTTTGCAAGTAAGGTCCAGAGTTTGTAGCTTAATACGTCCAAGTATAGATTATGTTACATGATCATTTGAATTACAAATTATTCCTACGAGAAAACTGTTTGAAAGTCATAGTTATTCATAACAGACCTCGGGGTGAATCATTTTTACCATTTCTGACAGCTATCAACAACTCTAAACAAAGAGTGACTGTTCAGTCATGAAAAACATCCTTTGAAAAACATATACGTTTAAAAGTGAGTAAATGGTGTAACAGTAGTAACAAAATGGATACCTTTATATTTTTATGGTGAGGACCTCTTAGGAGGTCAAAGTTTAAAAATGTAAACTACTTTCTAGTTGCCTATCAGTTTATACTTTAAGATGAACTTTGCTCTACGATTTACAATAGTAAGAACATACGTTTATCACCTTACGCCCTTGAACAATTATCTTTTCATAATAAAAATGTCCATTATAGAAGTGTAATGTAAATTTTATGTATATTTATTAAGTAAATGATCATTAAAATCATAGTCAACAGCAGTAAAAAATAACACAGATGCATGTAATGTGTAGTTTGAAAAAACATCTGTCATGTTTTTTTTTATGACACATTGAAAATGCATTTCCTCATTCAGATGAATATATTCAAGTTCGACTGATAATTACAAATAAACTCGAGAAGACGTTGAACTTGCCTATATTATGATATGTACTATTACAAAAAGTTGTCTTTACTAGTGTGTTACAAAGAAAAAAAAGTAGGGATGGCAACGAGTAACCGGTTAACCGAGTACTCGATCGAACGTCCGAATATCGGTTAACAAAAATGATATTCGATTACTCGGAAAAAATATATAATTTCTATTTTTGGCGATTTAGAAAGATTGGTGTAGATTAGTTCAGAAATTCGGAGATGTACATGTATCTTCATAAATATCTGTTAAATGCAATCAAAACATCCTTGCAGAGGTGCGAAAATGATATCGTAAATTAACAGTTTGACACGCGCATGGGATTGAACACCTGTGTCGCTTACGTCATTCGGCCTCTTATGATATTTAATTACCTTTAATTGTGTTACAGTTTGTAGCCGAAACTTGTTTTAAGGAAACTGTTTTGAAAACAGCAAAGGGCCGGATTGCTATTATGAATGTTAGATTGTAAACGTTGTAATTAGACCCGATTAAACGTTTGTTTTTCTTTACTCAATAATGGAGAGTAACTCCCTTTTCTTATTTACGAATATAAATCAAGAAATATCATAAGCTTTTTATATCTTGATAAAGTTTTTGCTTAGAAGAAACAGACTTTCATGTGAACCTGTAGATAAGATCATTTTCCTCAAGAAAAACAGAGCCAGTGTTGTTAAATATTGACGCGTAATATTAAAAAGAAACTGATGTGTAGACAAAAGTACAACGTAGTGCTGTAAGACGTAAGCTTGCATGAACGCAAACTGTGTAAAAGATGTTAAGATGAACTCATAGAAAAGTGTTTAATTTTCTTCGAATAAAGACACTGTACTTAGAGAAAAATACGAGAATATTGTTCTTGAAATGTCAAACATTTATTTATAATTATTTTGACGATCTCTCATGTTTATATTTATTATGTATTTGCTAGCTTTATCCATTGCCGCCGATCAGTCTTTATTATTTCAAGAACTGTGATACATGTTTTAAACTTGATATTGCATTAATTAAAACGTTGTAAAATATAATATTGTTTGTTAAATTTGTTTACTGGTTAATTTTAAGTTACCTCCCTTGCAGTCCTATTTATAGCTACGAATTGTATGAATTTAAAAAGAAAACGAAAGTAGCTTGCAGACGGTGTTGAAATTGTGCGATAAAACTTTGAAGATCATTGGAAATCATTCGAGTAACCGAGTACTCGATCGGAAAAATTACCGAGTACTCGAGTATTGATTTTGGTATTCGTTGCCATCCCTAAAAAAAAGTAATGATTATGAATATGGTCCATTGTCCTATCTATATAGTTGAGACTGTCTGATTAAAATTATTTCATCTCCTTACACTAAAGCGATTGTTTATTTGCCAGTAAGCAGTGTCTGAACGAAAATTTGTACTACATTTCTGTATGTATTAGTGCACTCTACCTTTTACTCTCCTGTGCATCGGTCGAATGTTTCACTACCGTTCACTTTCTTACGTCTGCTAAAATTTAATTTTCAAAACGATATTTCTATCTTTAGACAGACTAAATTTTTCTGTATGTATTAGTGCACTCTACCTTTTACTCTCCTGTGCATCGGTCGAATGTTTCACTACCGTTCACTTTCTTACGTCTGCTAAAATTCAATTTTCAAAACGATATTTCTATCTTTAGACAGGGAATCTACAGTAACTTTTCAGCCAATCAGTGACTAGCTTACAATGAATCGTCACATACATCGAATGTAAACAAACAATGCATGTTCGCATGTTACCTCCGTATTTTGCTTATCAAAGTGTGTTTTTAATATGTATACGTAAATAAACCAATAAATATAACAAACAGGTTAAGATCACGATGGTTTGTTTGTTTGAGGACGTTTTATTGTTGTCTTCAAATGTTGCGGCGTCTGCGTTGTTCAAAATTATTTATAGTATTTACAAATTTGTGAGAAAACAACTGTCTATTTATAATTTTTGCTGTCACGTGATCGTTTCTACCAATGAAAATCGGTGTTAAGATTTTTCGATCGCGGGGATATTGTTATACTTTGATTGGTCGTTTGAAGTTCGTGGTAAATGTCAATATAATAAATCCACATTCGACATGAAAACAGTAATACAAAAGTATCGCAGCGGACCGACGGACAGAGCAGCATGCAAGTATTTTGAATGAGTTGTTTTGACTAGAGGATATCAGTATTTTGTTAACTTAATTTGTACTGTGTGTTGTAACGGACTTCTCAACGTGGTTAGGCAGTAGTATAGCAATACTGAGAACGCAGACGGAAAGTTACTACAGCTGAACTACTACAGGTCCACTTTGACTGGGAATTCACTAACTAAGAAATCGGAGTCTATATTGGGCAGGGAATATGAGCAAAATACTAAGTGTTTGGACAATAGTAATTTGGAGAGGTGTTTGTAATATAGAGGAAGAATCACAAACTAAAATCATAGAATTTATTTTTAAAAAAAGATATTTGAACAAAAATCACATACAGAAATTTAAAGAAATAGTTGAAAAACAACAAATGTTTAAACAACTACTGGACAATTGAAACACTTGGGAGTTTCATGAAAAAGCAAAGATAAAACAAACATCACTTATGTGTGAAATATGAGATGTCAGAAGTAGCTTAAGTACCTATTATCTAATTTCAGATATTTTGAATGTTGGATTTATTGTACATAGGATTTGCAATATAAAAATGATGTAAAAAAAGGTTACTATCAAGCAGTTTGAAGCAATTTAATGTGAAAACAGTTTAAGATCACATTAATTTTAATGTGAAATAGCCCAGTATATATAGACAGCTAAACTATACCTTGGTGTTACAAAGCATTAAAATGGGTAACAGTTTCTTTATTTCAAAATGCAGCTACAGTTATCTAACTTGTTGATTTGATGTCCTGTCCAAAAAAAACATAATTTGCAAAAACAATCAGTCAGGAGTTATGCTGCTGCAGTAACATTAGCAGAAAATGCTATAGGTAACAAAGACAACAGTAATATTATGATTTCGTCTTCATCAACTTTCTGAAACCTTGTACATCTGCAGGCAACTGTTTCCATTAGTCTTTGCGGCAAGTTAAGGTGTCTTCCTTGTTCTGGCACAGTTGACATTTGCTATCCACAAAACCCTTAGACCGAACACTAAAAAGAAATAATGAACATAGAACAGTTATTTCTATAATAAGCACAGACTTAATTAGACAAATAAGAGTTCACTTAATGATCTGTTTGCAATCCTTAGTCATTAAAGTATATAATATTAGCATTAGACTTTTATCTGTTATAATAAACTTTAACATTTGCAGGCAGTAATGTAACCAACACATTTGAAATGTGCATATGCAATATCTGAAAATGATGTTCCTATGATCTTTGCCACCACTATCCAACTTTTAACTGTTTCTAGCTGTGTACACATGTATAAATATTTTTAAGAACTCCCCTATCCTTCTTTTGTTTTGGTTTTGTAAAATGGACAAACAATAATGAAACTGAAATGGAAAACTATTTTAAGACGGTTTTATTACATTTTGTATATTTACTTTCTAATATCATCACTGAGACATGTTTAGCATCAGTGTTTACTGTACTGTAAAGGAAGTAACAGTTGCAAAAAGATTTGGTCCTTGTGCATGTGTTATTATGTAGTCCAATTATCAAGTTACAGTGAAAAAATTATGAATTTTACTTTGTTAAATAATTATCTCATTTAGCTATGTTACAATCAATTCATCTATATATTTCAACATGAAATGAAATTGGTATGGCTATGCTTGACTTGTCACATGCTTGTATTAGATGTTTCAACAAGATCAAGGTTGAAACTACCTTCTTTATTATGCATTTTGCTTTGGAAAAAATTAAGTATATACAGTAACAATTGATAGCACACATCACAATGTCCCCCTTTTGATACTTCCTTAAAGGGATATACAGACAAAAGTTTTATGCTTTCTTCCTCGTTTCTTCAATCAGTATACTATAAATGCGATCGAAATAAATACAATGATCAGTCCCAATAACAAAGATTTCCTCTTTTTTAAATAAGAAACCGGGTGGTGTCCTAACTTGACCCACGTGAGTCTGGATAGAAAATTTAGATTTCGCGTTAAATTTCCCAGTGAATGATTGGACGGTTGAAGTGCATGTCACGTGATCTACGGCAAAAAGCAACCCAAGAGAGAAACGACGATTGGTTGTTTTTGTCACGTGACCTATTTAAAAATAACTCGGTGATTCCGTTGGCGTTTTACTTTCTGTTAAAAAACGTTCAAATATTTACGTTCAAGCCTGCGTTTCAGTTTATTATATGGACAAACATTCAAGGGATTTAAAGTTTTTCATATTGAACGTGATTTGAGCAAATAATATCAGTTTTATTTTTTTTTGGGCATTCATTTGCCTGTGTATCCCTTTAAAATTTAAACAATTAGACAATTGTTTTAGGATTTTAGGATAAACTTTATTTACTAGTAGAACAAAAAGTTATAATGGTTAAAATGTTAGAATAATTCATGTACCTTATTTCTGGCAATATAGGAAAACAGAAACCCTGAAAAATCCAGGAATGGTCACCTTCAACACCGGGGTTCTCTATTCTTGTTTATATTGTGAATAATTTTACACCAAATTATTAGTAGAAAAGTGCACTAAACTATTATTCAGATGTCAAAATGAAATAAACATTTAATCATTTCTCACACTCAAATTCACTGCTACTTTATTCTTGGTAATTACTTTCAATGAAAATTGTGAAAGAATGAATTTTCTTAATTCACTCTAGCAACTAAGAAATCTATGACTTACTGGGTTCCTTTGTCTCTCAACAAATTAAAAAGAGTTGAAATTGCTTGATGCTGAACTTGTTATGGACGACAATGTCTACAAATAAATATGTCACTAAATTACTATAGAATAAGGCTTAGCATTAGCAATGCTCATTTGACCAAAGAAAACGTAAAACAGTAAAATGCCCAAATGCACTTAATTTTACAGCTGATAATAAAGGCTGTTTTATTTATTATCAGCAAGAAAGAAGAGATTCTTTTTAATTTATTGAAAAAAATGGCATAATAATTATGAAAAACTATAGAGAACACATATCTCAAGGTAAACAATTGTGACAGGTCGTAAGCATTGAAGTATTAATGTAAGAACAATTGTTTTATCCATGAAACTACTACGTTCGGCTGTTGCATTCTTCATAGATAGCATGTGCATGTGTCTAATCAAAATAAGCATGTAATGTATTTCTTACCAATTTGTTTCACGACTTCGTCAAAGATGGAGGCTTATTAAGTTGAAGAGGGCGCGCGGAGAACGATAACTTTAAACTGTAGAGGAAGGAACGACAACTGCATGTATTTTTATAGAAAATAGACTGTGTCTAGAACTTTTCGTAACAACTGAACAATATTTGCACTGATGTTAGGACACATTTTTTGTAATACATAACCCCATGGGTCTTTTACAAACACCGGATTAAATATAGCGGACCGGCTTTTGCCGCATTAAAGCAGCGGCGTAAAGTAACTGTAGTGTATTCATATAGCTGCTAAGGGGACGTATCTACCTTTTTCCAGAATCTTTTTTCCGGAAACAGGCTTGTCAAATGAGTTGTAATAAAACCTCTTTACTGGCGCTAAGTAACAAATTTATTTCTGACGGAAGGAGACATACTGTCATTTCCTATCAGTACCTGTCGTGCGAATGTTGATACGTGTTAATCAGTGCGCGTTGGGTAGAAATGTCATTGTTCGCTAAATTAGCTTACATTACTTTGATTTGCACTTAAAACTTTCAGAGAAGATGTCTGGCATTTTTACGGCAACAAAGTACAAAGTTTTGTATTTATATGGTAAGATCACGTGACTTGTTGGTAGTGAATGCACGCATAAATCTCTCTTCGATATTTTCAATTTCTCTTGCATATTGCTGTGTTGTATGGAATAAATTTATATTCATTGTGTTGCTAAGTGTGTGTCGTATCGGAATCGAACTGTATAATGGCAAAATTCATTGACTCTGGTTCAAAAACGACGACAAATTCGACACAGGTAAACACAGGTGAGAATATCAAACATGGCGGGCTATCAGACAGCTGGACAATGGTCAGTGGTAAACGAAAGAGAAGATCTACAGGAGGTACGTTTGATGTATTGCATAGTGAAAACACTCGTGAAAACATTCATATTGTTCCAAAAAATAAATTTGTGGCTATGAAGACTGATGAAAAACTCAATGTTCTTTACGACATGTTAGCATGTAATAGCGGTCTTAATCAACGAGTACATGAAGTAGAGCAACACATCTCTGTCCTACAAACAGAACATGATTCCACAAAGTTGCAATTAAAACTTTTACAATACAAAAGCATTGACCAAGAGGTAAGAAGCCGCAGAAACAACCTGATCTTTAGGGGTATCGAAGAAATATATGCCGAAGAAGACACTGAGTATACACTCTCAGAGTTCTTGAGGGATAATCTCGGAATTGATACTAACATTTGCGTAGAGGCAGTGCATCGACTAGGTATACGTTCTAGAGGTAAAATTAGACCCATCATATGCAGATTTCTTGAAAGGAAAGATGTAGATTATATTCTATCTAAAGCATACCAGCTGAAGGGCACTACTTTCGGCATTAATAGGGACTATCCCCGAGAAATAGTCGAAGCTTGATCTAAGCTGTGGCCAGAATATTAACAAAATAGAGAGAAATACAAGAAAAAGGGTGCAGTCCTTATTGGATATCCAGCAAAATTAATAGTGAATAAACGAGTGATCCGAGATGAATTCCCAGATTGGCGGGAATTAATGCAAATGTCTAGAACACAACCCAAATTTGACCAAAATAGAAATAGAACTGTTAATTCAAATCTTGCTAGCAGTGAAACAACTAATATTCAACCACAGGATGTGTACGACATTGCCATGGACTCTGAGAATACCGAAAAGTCAGAATCTGAAACATTAAGCAGCAATAACACAGAAGATGAGGATGATCAATATAGCCAAGAAATGAGAAAGTTCGAATCTCGCCTATTGACTGAAAACAATTCTAGTGTATCACTAAACCTAAGCAACAGATTTGAAGCATTAAATACTCTCCATGAAAATAGTGACGGACGTAATAGACCACCAGATTCTTTTTTTCTTTTTTAAGTCAACTTATAGTCTTTATCAATAAAGTATCAAATAATGTATTACTGAATTATTTGGGTATTTCCCCCCCCCCCCCCCAAAATACCACTTGTCACGTGATATTATTATGGTACTTTTGTTTGGTAAATGTACTGTATACTCATGTACCTATAAAAAGGTTTGAGTTTAATAAAGTTTATGTTGTTGTTCTTGTTGTAGCGCTTATTTGTATGTTACAACAATCTGACAGCAATGTAAACGTTCCTTGCAACGATATCATTTTTTCAGTACTAAAACAATACAAAAATTGTGTTATCCCTTAAATTTGCTATGAATTATTAAATGATTAACAGCAAAGTAACTTGCCTGTAAATAAACGTAAAATAACTTCACGGTTTGATATATATATATATATATATATATATATATATATATATATATATATATATATATATATATTTACACTGTCAAATAATAAGCTCTATACCTGAAGAGTGTTGATAAATAAAATATTAATAGCGTTTCATGGAAATACTTGCATACGATCTATCAAATATATGTGCATATTATCATCTTTGGTGTACAACCTGACTTCTAATAACCTGTTTGTGTCAAGGTGCTTCAATTTAATAGGAACGAGTCAATTGCATATCTCTGGAAAACACATCTCCATATACCTTATTGTTTGTACATCGTCACAAATAACCATGCATTTTCAGGTCAGAAAGATTTCCGTAAAACTGATTTTAAGACACGACTGCTTGTTGACATTTCAAGGCTTGACATTAAAGCCTTAAGACGCTGAATTAACTCATAAAAAATCTTTGATGACATTTATCTCTAAAGAAGGAACTTTATTTATGTTTGTTGAAAAAGTGAACGTTTTATGCCCTTTTGGATTGACTGATGAAAAAGGAAGCAATTTTTGTGAAGGAATTCAGTATTTAAAAGAGGAAAATAAGAACCATAACTCTATCTCTTGCACTTTAGTGAATGTGCCCCTTTCTTATGTTATATATATAAAAATGCAAAAGTCTTAAGTCTATATTGTTTGGTTTCCAAATTCATGAAACAGAGTGGAGCTTGTGAAGTGTGGTCTGGTATGTGGTAAACTGATATTGATAAGAGCATTTTAGCATGATTTCGACATAGTTGTAGGGATATTCTTGCTGAATTTGATGATTTAAACTTCTGAATCGCCATGTGAAACGTCTAGCATCATAAATTCGCAGTCTGTACTGATGGGCGTATATTGCCACCGTCCTGCGATGCTCTTTTTACATTTCAAATGGCTGCGGGTGAAGTTGGTTTGTCATCTTGCCTAGGAATACTAAGAGTAAGACCTTACAGTCAAATTAACAACCGAATTATCCTATTTAATATCTTTAGCAGTCAGGTAACTTGTTAAACATAAAATCATTATGTGATATGTAAACTTAATTCAAAGTAGATAGAAGCTATATCAGTCGCAGTGTAATAGGAGTGGAAAATATCTCACAGACAGAACGAAGTATTTTACATGTTAGTATAAAAAGTATATCCTTTCTATAGCGCCATTTCTCTGCAGTCTAGCGCAGTGATTGCGCGAGTAATAACATTAAACAAATAAGAATTTCCTGAATACAGAAATGTTGAAAATAGTTTGTTTCATGCAATTTTGAAATGATTATGTAAGTAACACAAAAAGTTTTGTTTTTGTTGTTGTTGTTTTTTAAAGTTTGTTAATCCCATTTGTCATATAACAAGGAAACCTGTACATGTAAATAATCGTGTACAAGGTCATAATAAAGACCTCTTCTCCAGCTCAAACATAACTAATATCTGCCTCTCCTCGTTATCTATATAAAGTCACTGTTATTGCGTCTAATAAAAAAGAAATTCTCCTAAAAGAAGGTAACTAATTACTGGTGTATTGAAGCATAAAACAGCGCCGTTATCTATGTTCATTTCTCTTTTGTGGAGTTTGTATTACCTTTACTGGACAATGTCGCTAAATACATTATAGTTGTGAATTTTTCACACAACTAAATTGCTTAAGCTGCAAAGAAAGGATATGGCTTAACTTAGTAAAATCGGGTTCTTTTGGCTTTTTGTCCCTCGACATTTTCATTCTGGCCTTGACTAAATAAACATTTTTTTATCAAGGGAATTGAAGTAATTTGTTATCATTACACATTTTCTTTAAAAAAACTCATATTTCACATAATGCATGTGAAAACAGCGTGTTGAAATGTATCACATTAAGACATGTGGTCAAATACTTAATATGATTTGCAATATGTTTTCCGAGTTGTTATCAATAAAGGTAGAAAACATATGCAGAAGATTTTGTTTTTGTCTTATTTTTGTTTCATGTTTTAATATTTTTACTTAAAAATAGAGCAATAATTAAATGCATGTCTTGTGTCTTAATGTGTTCGGACAACAGACATTTCCAAACAGTTTTGATTTAATGACTACGACTTTGAAAATACAGAGAAAAATGTTTTATCCGTGTCGCGACGGATTCATTAATACGAGATTAAGTAAATACGCTTCTGCCATTTGCTTAACATTATTTAATGCTAAGTAATATCTATTTACAGAAGGGTTAAGCTGCTGCATAAATTTGTCAGGATAAGCAAATAGTTCGTCCGGAAAAAATGAATAGATTTGTTGCTGCGATGTTCACTCTGTCAGTGTGAAAATAGTATCCGCCAAGAGAGATCTAGAGGGGGAAAAGTGCATAATCCCATGAATTTTACTTTCGTGTTGCCATGCGATATTTATTTGCATTAGACTTGAAACAGACTTAATGAGCTTTACTAATGCTCCATTTCTCTGCGCTGCACATCAATTTGTACCAAATGTATTCCTATAATGCACTTTTAGATAGTTTAGGAGAGTTTGGTTAAATACTGTTGAATTCTAACACCTTGTATTAATTTTGTAAAAACAATTCAGAAAACACAGCTGTGTACGTTAAAATAAAACACAAGACATTAAATGTCTGAGAGAAATATCCGTTAAGTATCTTGCCTTATAAGGCTGTTAGAAACTCCAAAGCGATAAACTGTTATCCATGGGAATAAACGATGTCCAAAATTAATTTGTTTTTGATTAAATAAATTCTTTTTATCTGGTTTTCTGTGTGCAGTGTAAAATGCTTAAAGAAGGATAAAACAAAAGGTGAAGAAAGCTCTTAATGAAATAGGGAAATTGTATTTTTTTACATTCTGAGGAAAATAGCACTTTAACATTCTTAGAAGAAAAAAAAAACACTCAAATGTTTTTCTTTGACATTTAGAAAAATGCTTTTCTACGGACTAAATTATGAGAACCTACACTTCGGTTTATAAGACAACTTGTTCATAAGACAATTCAATACATCTGAAAGATTTCTTTCGTCTAGTATTGGCTATTGGACGCTATTATGAAGCTCTTTACACACTTTCATAGTGGGAGACAGGCTGTTTAAGCAAGTTCCGCAAACAATAAATTCTTTCCTAACGTAAGGAGACATGCTGATATTTCATATCAGTTTCTGTTGGATGAATGTTTGATATAGGATGTTAGCTGTTATTTTAGCGCACTATGGCTTCAAGAAAAAGTCACTAAAATTAACTAAAACCATCCTGATTGAAAGCTTAATAAGCCGTGGAGAAAACTTTTAGTGAAGAAATTAGTTTTATAACCATAGAGATATTATATTTCTACAGTGAAATTTTACATGTCGTGGCACTGCTAATATCTTTAAAATGCAAAATTACGATAAAAATTACGATAAACGCTTTATCGTGTTAATATTACTTTCTTGTAAGTTCGGGGAACATTTCATAACGGGTCTGGTAAACATATTTTCGATCTTCTAATTTGCAGGGTTTTTTTTAGATTCATTCTTTATGTTTAACTAGTTTTATTAAGCCTGAAGTAACCTCATACAAGTAGCAATAGGAAGTTTTAGAACAGGGGTGTTTTTGCCATTTTCTAACAAAATACAAACAACTTTTTTTGTAAGCTATGAACCCCACTGATTTTGTTTTCATGAATGAATTGATCTTATTTACATCTTTTGCTAACAAAAAGCAGACGAGATGGAAATGTTGTACAGAGTACAGTTTCATTATACTTTCGGGTCATCAGCGACTCTATTATCATTTCAGAACATCTTCAGCGATACAGCTGGTGTACTTTTTTTATTTCTATGAACCACACAACAATATTGACATTAGCTATGAGACGTGTTGCTTTCGTGGAAATACACAATCAAATTGTCTATGGCACAATAATCTTGTTCAAGTCGCCAGTAATTTATCACTTCCAATTATAGTTAACCGCATCAAGTCACTGTTATTACGCTTAATAAAATGTCATGTTATCTTCTTTAAGAGGCTTACTGTAATTTAAATTTGCATTTTGTATCCTTGTACCCTAGGACACTACAATTAAGATATAGGGTGACACTTAATGCATTTGTATGAATCAAAGTGCGTAAATTGACGATTTCTTGTAAATACAAGTAGGTCGCTTAAGTTCTAAATCAAGTTGTTCTTGTAAGTGCCTTGACAATACAATAATACATATCTGTTCTCAAACTGGCAGTATTTCTCTTTTTTGAAGTTTTCACGACAATGCATAATTCACATTTGCCCTTCATTTTAACAGAATGTGATGCTGCATAAAAAATAAAAAACGATTGAATGTCATAAAACCATACATGGATGAAACAGAATTTGACCATGTCAATTTGTAGTCATCGCATCCTTATAAGGTATCCCACGTTTGTTCCCACGTTTGTCAAAATAGGGTGTGACAACTGAAACATTTGTAAGACACGAATAAAGAATCCTTCTGCTAGTTAAGTCTCATTAAATAATAAGTCACAGAAGATATTTGAAAAATACGTAACTTCATTATTTTATCAAACCATCAAAGAAAGACTTTTTGAACAAGAGCTGTCCGTTTAATTTCTACATCATTTATAAAGATAAAACTGCCTTTTTGTAATCAATTCTCTACATATAGAAACAATGTTTCGCAGACAATTCTGATTGTTCGTTTGCCCATACTGTAAAAAAATATAGCAAACTGCATACCTGTATGTTCTGTTTGACTTTGAACCACATTTCTTGGTTAATTGATAAAGACTAGAAATAGTTTGTTATCTCCTTTTCCTGATCTATATCTTATGTATACGTATCAGAACATGAAAATATCATTTCCACGCCACAGTAACTAAATACTGGTATATAAAATGATCTGCTGCGCGAGTTCATTATAGATAGCCATGACCCTACATCGCTCACCTGATACCAGTGCTCTTCACAGCATGGTCAATGAAGGAATTCAAAAGTATACACAGACAACCGAAATGGCACGATCTCTTGTAAGTAAACCAACAAGTTAGGATTTAGAGGCGTGGCCTGTTAGAAATCAAAGCTGTCAATTAAATACATAGCTTAATTATAGGCCAAGTAAGTCAGATTAAGCAGGCGATAAAATTCTAAATAGACGGCAAACAGTAACAAGATATAACACGTATTATAATCATATCATTTGGTAAGAATCATTTATCGCACTTAATACATAAAAGGATTCATTTACATTGTGTATGATAATCTAAATATCTGTTTAAGTATATTTTTATCATAAGTGTTGTTGTTGTATTTTCATTCTTTGTTTACTTACCTATTCTGATTTAGTTACTTCGTTTTTGGCTCATACAGCGCTTTGGTAGAACGCTTGTTTCTGACAATTGTTCTGTTAGTTTGATATGTTGTAAGAGAAGCAGGTAATAAAGATAAGATTATTTATAAGCATTCTTTCTGTAAAAACAACAGCAACAAAACACGTGGCATTGTTTTTATCAATCAATATGTCATTTACTCTATACTTGCATGCAGAGTATAATAAAAACAATAATTTTACCTTAGTGAAAGCTTTGTTCCAGATACGTGATTACTTTAAACATATTTTATTCCCATAATATATACATAATAAACATTTGTTGTACATACACATACAAAAATAACTTATTCAGAGAACAGGATTAGAACGAAAGACTAAGTCTTATAGAATTCTTCTCCTTCTAATTATTCAAATATTTCTGTGTCGAACCTGTGACTTTAAACTCTGAGAAAAAATATACAATTGAGAAGTAGTATGAGAAGTATGAAGACTGAATAAAAATGAAAAGTTCAAATATAGGGTGAAAAGGAAAGATACGGTAACAGTCTCGTGAAAAGTTACAACTTGATTATTACAGGAATCTTTTAGTTATAAAGGAGTGCACGTTTGAGAATCTTAATGAATTTTCATTATCAGACAAGGCTTGGTTTCCGAAGAGTAAAGTGTCGAGATTAATTTCGAAGTCATTGAGATTATTAAGTAGTTCATTACAATAGTTATTGTAGCGATAGAATTCGAAGAAAAAGTGATAATTTGATTCGACATGACCACAATCACATAATGGTGAGGGAATTATAATTCTTAGAAAAAGATGATAATTCAAGGAACTGCATTTTGTGCGAAGACCTGTATGGAGAACTTGTAATTTTCTGTTATCTTAATTATCGCCGTCCCTGGACGGCGATATATACAATTAACAAGATTTGAACAGTTTTGCCTGTACACCGCCTGCCTTTAGCCAATCAAAGCAAAGCATTTCATATCACATGATAACAAAATGGACGTCAAAATTCTTCTGCAAGGGATGCGTAAATGGACTCGCCCAACCGCCATGTTTGTCGGGTTACTTATTCTTACAACTGAAAAATACCATCATGAATGTACGATCTCAGGACCAGTCTTCAGGCTGGTGTAGGATAAACACAGGATAATCACAATATTTTTTGCTACATGTCATTTTTAACTCGAGAATGTAGTCTAAATAAGAGTATGGTTTGTTTGTTTTTTCCAAAACTTGCACTTAAAGAAAAAAATAAATGCTCGCTTCCGGACGGTTCTAATCAGGATACAAACTCCCCACAGGGGTTACTTCCCCTGATTAGTACAGTAAAAGTAGCAAAGCGTGACTTAACCGGTGCGATGAGTTTGATCAGGATTTTCCGTGTTTTATATATGCTTCATTAGGGTTAGGGCGATATGTTTTTCATTAAGAAGCCAAATCGACTGCTTTCAAAAATAGTCCAGCTACAATAAAAAATTACAATGTATATTTAATCTACTTTATAATTTCTGTGTGAAAA
Source organism: Cyclina sinensis (assembly GCA_012932295.1). Taxonomy (NCBI): domain Eukaryota; kingdom Metazoa; phylum Mollusca; class Bivalvia; order Venerida; family Veneridae; genus Cyclina; species Cyclina sinensis. The sequence continues at coordinate 27,961,169 of JAAONU010000017.1, forward strand.
TTATCAAATATAACTTCGCTTTTCAGTGGAAAGCATGTTGTAAGATTATCAAATTAATGATTGAAGAACATTCATTTATGGATGAGACGAAATGCATGGCTGAACGGCGATTTCAAGCATTTTTGGAAATGCTAATACTTGTAGTAGTTTTTAGGTGTGCGTTTCTTCTTTCGGTTTAAGAAATTCTTGAATGATGAGAGTGTCGGTAGGTTTCGAGCTTCAGATTATAGGTTATTCCAGTCACGAAAAGTAGAAGGAAGAAAAGAATTAATTTAAAAGTATAACGTTGTGCTTGCATATATACCATGAATGTTATCTGAATTGTGTAAATTATACTGTGTATTTGTTTGATCGGGAATTAAAGAAGATAAATAAGTAGGAGCCAAGTTATTTTTCATTTTATAAAATAGTATTAATCTGTGATTATAGCCTCTCTGTTCGAGTGTGTCCCAGTTTATTTCATTGTAAAGATTTTTAGTTGAAACTAAACTAGTCGCACCTGAAGCTATTCTATCGCATTTGTTCTGAATTTCGTCCAAGCTTTCAAGTTCGTACCAGACGACATCAGCATATTCAAGAATAGGACAAATAAATGAAGTATAACTGATTTCAAGGGATTTTCTGTCGAAACAAAATTTCAGTTTTAGCATTATATAAATGCGTTTCCAAGCTTTTTCAGTTATATATTCAATGTGAGAAATGCCAGTTACAATCATTAGAGATAATAATTCCAAGGTGTCTGTGGTCGTTTACTTCAGGAATATTTTGGTTAAGCATATATAATGTTGGGTGTAATGAGTCCTTTTTTCTGGTTACATTGAGAGATTCTGACTTAGATGGGTTAAATGTAACAAGCCACGTGTCAGTCCATGTTGTTATTTTATGTATATTTGTTTGTAGTTGTTAAGCATTAAAAGGATTTTCTATAACAATATACAGACTTGTGTCGTCTGCGAAGAGATTGACTGAAGATTGGAGGTCTAATACAATGTCGTTTATAAAAATGTGAAAGAGTAGGGCCAAGAATAGAACCTTTGGGAACACCGACTGAAAGATTACTCCAAGAAGATTTCGAATTAGTTACAACTACACGTTGACGTCTGTTAGAAAGATAATCCTCAAACCATTCTAAGCGGTTCCAAGAAGTACATGCATGCTTGAATTTTTTAAGAAGACCTTTATGCCAGACTCTGCCAAAAGCTTTACTGATATCGAGCTTCAAGACCATTATCATGTGCCTTACATAAAGTATCATAAATAGAAATAAGTTGGTTAAGAGTAGAGTCGCCAGGAATAAAGCCAGATTGAACAGGAGTGAGAACGTGATTTGCTTGTAGATGATTGAATAGGTGTTTGAAAATAAGGCGCTCGAATACTTTTTATTTTATTGAGACGTTTTCTGTTTCAAGTGCCTTTAAAGTGAGTTCAGAGAGAGAAGTTGTTGTCACAGAATGACCATGATCAGGTACAGGTTAGTTTGAATTTTCAATGTGTGCTTGCTTTATGAAATAAACGTTCAATAAGTTAGCTTTATTTTCATCCGTAAAGTTTAGCTCTCATGTTTCAGGATTTTGTAGTGTAGGGATTGAGATTGTTTTTTGTTGTGAGGATATGAAGGATTTTAATGTGTTTTTTGAAGATAAGGATCCTTGTTTGAGTTTGTCAGATAGTTTAGAAAAGTATTTAGACTTAGCTTCTCGAATTAATAAGATTTAAAGTTTTATATCTGAGTTGTTTGACTTTTAACCAGTGATTTGGTGATTGTGATTGCTTTTCTATAGATGCGCTTACGTTTTCGAATATGGCTTCTTAATGTGTTTGTCATCCATGGTCTAATCAACATCTAATGGTCTAATGTGTATTTGTTTGTCTGGTATGCTGGTCTTTGCAGTACTTAGAATTTGATTTGTTATGTTAACTGCATATGTGTTTATATCTGTATCAATACAAGAATGCCAATTAAAATTCATAAAGGCATGACAAAGTTTGCTGTATTCACCACAATTATATTTCCAAATAGTTCTTTGAAATCCACTTTGAATAGGTGTTCTAAATTTAAGTAGACAAAAAATGGGAACAAGGTGATAACGAAGTTCTTCTTGAAGGAAGTGATCACCTACACCTGAATTTAGAATGTTGTTCGTATTATTGCAATAATAAGATCAATTAATGACTGGGATGATTCGGTAAAATGAGTTGGTTCGTCAATGATCTGGTTCATATTGAATTGTTGAGTGATAGAAATTATTTTCCTGTTTGTATTTAAAGTTAATACATCATAATTAAGGTCTCCAGTGACAAAGATATCAGGAAAATTCGAGCCTAATGCGAAAGCAATAGAGTCTTCGATTCGTTGAGAGTAATTGCCATCAGCACCTGGTGGTCGATAAAATAAACCAAAGAGAACGTGTCTATTATGCTCAAGAATTAATTCAATCCAAATACACAAATTATTAAGTTCTAAATCATGACGTCTCTTATAAAATAAATTGTCTCGAACATAAAGAATAACACCGCCATAAGAATCGCCGATTCGATCTTTTCGCTCTGGACTACAGTAGGAGATAAAAGTTTGAGGTCGTCAGTTGGAATTGTATCATTCAGCCATGTTTCTGAGAAGGCAAGGATATCAAAGTCTTTAAGCTCAGAGTAAAGAATGTCAAGTTTATGTCGTATGCTAGTAATTACATTAAGATGAACAAAGGATAGATGATGTGGTATGCCGGAAGTGATGTCAGTATCAGATGAACTGGTAGAGTTAGGCCCATGATTTTCATGAATATCTCCCGCTAAAAGCAATAGTAAATATAGCCACGTGCATAACACAATTCTAACAAGACATTGTAACAGAATGTTTGTAAATAATAGGTTAAGATTCATTTTAGAAATATTTGTAACGAATTTCCTTTTAGGACGATTAATTAATACTTGTTTGTTCATAGCTGTGATAATACCTACATGAATAGAAAAAAACATCACATACGGTGAGTATATGTTCAACAATATCAGTAGATGGGTGATTGGAAACAGCCCAGAATATCTGTCCATGACGGTTGACTTGCTTAATATATTATATATTATGTTATTGGTGATAATAAAACAAATAAATATTGTGTTGCCATCGTGGACTTGATATTAATGTCAGGAGTGGGTAAACGTGCAGCATTTTCAAGTCTTAATTGTTTCGAGTCTGAGACTAGTGCTAAGTACAATGAGGTAAGAAAAACAAATCAAAGTGAGAAAGAAAGATAGGAATAGGATAAGCCATTACAGCTCAAGATAAACCAAGTATCAGTTACCGATGAAGATGGGTTTTGTGCGTACTATAAACTTTGAATAAAACTGAGTTGATTTCAAGTTGGACGTCAAAATACTGTTTTGAATTAAGAAAGAATTCTATATCATAAAAATGGCAAGCAATATATCAATTGTAACAGAACTAAAACAATAATTACAAAGTAGACAGGTGAACGTTACTAAAGTAAAGATATCAGGTGTCTTTGAGTAGATAGTTTGACATATATTATTTACACACACACACAAAACAATATTTGGTGGATCTGTGTATGCAAACATATTGCATACATGATAGTACGAAGACCAGGATGATTATTTCACCAGCATGTGCATAATTATATAGATTAGATTATAATGTCCTTCACTCTAAAAAGTAACTTTATCACAACACCTTTTAAAGTATGCCAGAGCAGTTTATTTGTCTTTCTGTTAGAAGAATTTTTAATAACTATTTAAAAAGGAGAAGTGTAATTAGAAAAGACTAGAGCATGCCACCCTCTGTACCGTAGATAAGCGACGTAGTTTACTAATTTTTTTCCTAAATTGCTAAGTGTTGTGACTGAAATATTGTAAAGGAATATTTCGGGGCTTTTAAAAGTTCTCGCTTAATTATACAGGATATTGATCTTAAGTTACATAAATACAAGATAAAATTGTATCTGTAGCAAGACATGTTTGTTTGAGTGCAATGCGCAAACACTTAATCCCAAAGCATTTTGATGAAATTCGTGTGTAAACATTCTTAGATGTGAATGTCCTTACGGAAGCATTTCACTTAATATTGACAATGAGAAAATATAATTTTCGTGACGACATCATTTATCACTAATAATGAAGCCAGTGTCAAATCTTGTAAATGTTTCAAGTATCATGCTCACAACAAATTAGTTTGTCATTTTTGTTTGGAGAACATTTTAATGTACGAGGTAAAATTGCATTGTTGTTTCTAAGGTTGTCAAATGGCGTGCGTCTCAACGAATGAATGCTATACAAATAGTGATGTCTAAATAACCATGTCTAAAGAAAAACTTCCTCAAAACTTTCTATTCGATTATGCAAATTCAGTTAGTGGTTATTCAAATGATGCTTAGTTGTTATTATACTGTCGTGATATGATTGTCTTAACCTGCAAGTCATAAAACGATAATATTTTCTATTTTGAGAAAGCAACTAATGAAAGAAGATTGTTCCTGACCAAAACTGTAAGGGTCTACTTAAACATAAAATGCTGACATGTGTGTTTGTATTCTTTATTGACACACTAAAATGTATTTTAAAACCACACATGTCTAAATCAGTAATATTGTAAGCAATCTTGGTATAGTCATTTTATTTTTACATCAATATAAAGTCAGTAATGCAGGAATATGAATGAAATGTTGACAAAACATAATTTTTTGTATCTTTACTACAGAAAAGATGCAGGTGATTAGTTTTCTTATGGAAGGCGGCTGAGATTCTAGGCTTTTGGAAAATATGACATAAGTAGTCTCTGAGATCTAATAGCCAGTCATTGTAAGGCTTTTTGAGGCTCTAACATAAGTGGCCTCTGTGATCACTAATGAAGTCTCTTTGACTGTTAGCGTCATGAGTAAATTGCAACACAGAAAATATTGTTTTTTTAAAGAGTTAACACGAACAGGGTCCCTAGTTAGTGAAATGTTCGGCAGTTTCAGCAGTCTTTAAAAGAAATTAAAAAGATTTTATAGGTTAGTGATCCAGCATGAAATTTTGACCTTATATAACCTGAATAAGTATAGATATTTAACATTGGGACACATGACATTATTCAGTACGATGTTTAGCAGTGTATCGTTGCAAACAAAAAAGTAATAAAAAAGAAAAGATCACTTTAAATTAGTTTAAGAGCTGGATATCTGCATGACTTTTTTATAAACTGCTCTTTCCTAAAAAAGATAAAAAATGCATCTGACACGGTTATTAAAACGAACATTAAGGACCTTTTCCGGTATCTAATAGAATGTTACCAGCATAGTTCGTCAACATAATTAAGCTATGACCTCCCTAATTATTATCGTGATATTAATTTGGCTTCTGTTCAAGTTATATGTAGTAAGATAATAATGAACAAGGCAGTCAAAGGACTGCTATATTGCTCCACCAACGTTTAGTTAAGTTTAAAGTAGTCGGAGAAACATGTAATTGCAGCTATGGTGGCATACTGGATTGTTGGAAAGCTTGAAGTATTGCAATTACCATATGAAACTGAAGGCTTGAACAAATGACACTAAAATGTGACATTGTCCTTAAATAGACATGACTTGGCCATGATTTCTGAACATCCTCTCAATAAGTTATACATTTTACCAAAGTTTACAGAAAATCATTTCAAAGGTATAGAAGATATTGAGCAGACACAAAATTGAAGGCTGAAACAAATGACTTGCAAGTGTGACCTTGGCGTTGAACTCACATGACTTGTTTATGCGTTATGCACATCGTCTCAATGAGATACACATTTTACTAAAGTTTCAAGAAAATCAGTTAAAGTGTAACGGAAATAATTATGGAGCAGAAACGAAAATGTTACGGACAGACAGACAGACGGATAGACGGACATTTGGTCATGCCTTCCGCACATCCACTCAATGAGTTATATATTTGAACAAAGTATCATGAATTGTTTTGCTTCAATATTCTTATCCTGAGCTTTGTCTTCTTGGTGTTTTGTCACATTAAGGCCATTCAAAGTTACTTTGTGCTATGTCTCTGCAAATATTTGAGGGATTCCAATTAAATTTTGCACCCCTAATAACTACCCAAGACAGTTGCTGTTGGTGTCCTCAGCATGTAGTATGTGTATTGAGTTTTGCGGATTTTTTTACATGATGGTTAAGCTGTGTGTGTTTATACATATAATTGTCTTATACTATATATATTTTTTTCAATTGAAATTGGAATAAATAAAAGCATGAAAACTGACGATGCTCTAATTGTCACTGAGCTACAACTGATAATGTTATATTCCTGACCAGTCATTTAAAATTCAATAATAATTTACTATCTAAAACCAGAAACGGAAAACCTTGAGGTCTACTCGGGTGGCAGCGAGGGACCAAGGAAATCAACCTTAGCTGGATCCTGTGATACGAATTTTACCAAAATTCAGACTTCAAGTCCAAGAGACCCAGAGGTTGTGGACAATGAATGTTTTCTTTAACTTGCCAGAGCAAGGTCAAAACCTCAGCAAACAATTAACCTTAAAATGGACAGGAGGATGGTAGGTAATCAAAGGCATCATTTATTACAGTTGAGCAGCGCCGCCATTAACACATCTTTCAGCATTGCAAATAATGTCATTAATCAAGTCAGCAGTATGATGCAAGCTGTCAGTATAGCATTGAAGGATGTCGTTGACCAATTAAAAAAAACATGCCAGATAGGCAACCAGTTAAAAATAATTCGACTGAAAATACAAGTTCTTGCAATAATAGGCAAACCCCGTACATTTACTACTGTTGCCAAATGAAAAAAGTCTAGGTTGTCATAGCAACTAGCAAAAGAACTACATTAAAAATAATGATCAGTCTTATTTTATTGATAGCTGTGTGGGTCATGGAGCCAATTACAATACTTACACTGAAAATACAAGTCCCATTGGATTAGACCACGGTTTACGGGGTAGGGAAATGGAGAACAACAAAGTGCAAATCAACAAGTCCCTAGAAAGATAATTTGAATCTAAGAAGGTTTTGAGTACACACAATACGGGCAGCCAGGTAGCGAGGTATGTGATATCAAAATTAATGATTTCATAGGCAATGATGACTGGGCTACATGGACAGCTATGTTCGAAGTTCTTGCACAGCGGTACTACTGGTCAGATGAAGAAAAGTTTGATCAACTGTTACCCAAAAGTGAGGGCCAAGCCGCACTATCTGTTTTGTGCCAACTCCCGAGTGGAATAATGTCCAGGTACAGAGAGTTTGTACGGGCAATAAACAGTAGCTACCGGGACAGAGGTCTGTTTACAGTAGAAAAAATAAGTTTCAAGAAAGTTATTTCAATGTTGTTGAGTGTTTTTATTGTCATAAAAATACAATTATATTACAAGTATGTAAGAAATATGCATAAAATATATTGAAGCATCTCCTTGACTACAACCAGTCCATGTTCTTGCATATGAGGTGTGTAACATTGTTTGTTTTGTTGTGCATTGCTACAAAGGTGAACAACGCATATCAGAAAAAAAAACACAATCAGAAAACAGAGCCTCACTACACACTGTCAAAACGTAGAGCGGAAAAGAGAGCATATTTCTATATTCATCAATTGAAAAGGCACTACAAGCTAATAACGACAATGTGAAATAGTGGGGTTTCCGCCTTTAGACAGTCAGTGGCAAAACGTTTGTCATTGGGGTGGCGAAGGGGGGGGGGGGTTAAACCAGGTTCCAGGGTGCACCGTCCTCACACTTGTCCCAGCAGATTCTCATAGGAACAAACAAGTACAAGTTGTCTCGGCGAATTAACTCCAACCCTCCATCAACTCGACATTGATGCATGCAAAAGTACACAAATATATAAAACATAAAAACTTAATTGGATTGAAGAGTGAAAAATTAAGAGTGAAACCTTACTGAGACTAGAGCACTTGAAGTCAAATTAGGAAGAACAAGATGGCAGGAATAAAAGAAACTGGTCGAATGTGCTTTTCAAGATTTATCTATAAAGTCCATAAATTCTCAAAGCCCTTCCACCGTCGTGCAAACAAAAGGTAAGCAAAGAAATCAACTGTAGAAGGGTTTATCACCAAGTAGGCCAAGCGCTCAGAAACATCATGTTGGTAGCCTTTCTAATATTATTTACTCAGGGTTTGCATGTTTTATAGAAATACTTTAAGAATAATTTTAAATATATTATCTGAGACAGAAACCCCGGGTCATGAACTTTTTAGCAGCTTTTCATGTTTGATCATCGTTGTAAATTAATACCGCACGGGTCTCAATATCCTTAAAAAGAATCGGAAGTAACTTGTTGTCTTGGTTATCTAACCTATATGTAAGTAATACATAAAAGAAGAGAGAATATAACTTCCTGAACAAACTTGCTTCTTATTCCCTTTTCTTGGCATTCCAACAGCTGTCAAAGCTTCTGAAACACTAGGACTTTGAAGCTTTTCTTATAAAGCTGATAAGCGTTTACGTGTGTGCATAGCTGTTTCGGTGATTTGGTGATAAAGAGTCGTTTTACAATCACGAAAAAACTGTAATTTTGACATGTATTTGCACAAATGATTTTTCAGGTACAGTCTATTATGAGGACCAAGACAAATGATACACAAAAGTCCTCATCTTAATCTATGACATTTTTAACAAAATGAGAGTAAATTAAAAAAGGAGGTTTCGTTTTACTTCTTAGTGTGCAGAAATAATTTTATAAGCAGACAAGGGTGTGTAATTATTGTACCAGTATCTAAGAAGAAGCCCATTGATTTTAAGAAAATTTTAAAATGTTGTTTACTTACCACCATCTTATTTCTGATTTACTTTATAACAAACAAATGTTTAATTCATTTGCAAACGACTTTTATGTCGAAAGGGTATGAACTTTGTTTACAATGAATTTTAAAGTTAGCTTCTTTAAAAACATTATTGGAATGATGTGCTTCTTTTTAGCCTTCACATATTTGTATCACATGGCTCAATTTGTAGTCCCCTGAATGTACAGTTCCGTGTTATAAATAATCTTTCTGGCTTTATTTATCTTAAAGCTTTTACTTTATTTTAATATTGTTGTTATTTTTGTTTTAAATTTTCTAACATTGAATCTAACGACCCCTACTTGCCAAAAAGCAATCGACCAATGCACGAAGTGTTTAATTAAATGTTGCTCAATGATCAATTAACTGTTATTTACTTTTGTAACCAGCCTTTAAACGTTTCAAGTTATAGGAAATATTCTAAAAATTTTCTATATAGTTTTTTTTATTTTCTTTATATCTTATAATAATTTGCGACCCCAGTGTAAAGTCATACCATTCTAGAGCCATAACCTGAACAATCTTGTTCAGGATCACAAGACAATACTTCATAAGAGATTTCCAAAGTGTGTGACTGTTAGGGTTTTTTTAAGTTAAAAGGAAGAAAGACTTTTATTCTGAACCACTAATTTCAACAGTCATATGCTAACTTATCATTGGGATCTGGGGTAAGTATTGTTTTAACGCCCTTTTAGACAGAAAATTTGTTGCAGACACTTGCAGTATGTAATTACTCGAAAAACTAATTAAGGACATCTGCAGTTACTTAGCAGATGAACAATTTTCCTTGTTTAAAACGCATACGTTGATTTTCATTATATAAGGAATGATACGTTTATTTCTTCAAGTAATTAATTCAGCGGTTGCACAGAAAAAATGTGATACGAAGTTTTGTCTTTGTTGCGATTCTGTCAGTGACGATCAGCCAGGGTAAGTCCAAAATTAGTTACTGATACACATGATAACCTCATCTGACTGAAGAAAGGATTGTTAAATATTTTCTGCATCTAAAATGTCTTCAAGCCGGGAATGTTTGTCTTTTTTATATCTACAATGTCTTCAAGTCGTGTATTTTTTCTAAAATGTGTGTAAGCCGGGATGTTTTGTTTTTTGTGTACATAAAAGGTCTTTAAGCTGGGACTGTTTTGTCTTTTGTGCATCTAAAATGTCTGTAAGCCGGGGATATTGTGTTTTTCATGCATCAAAAATGTCTGTAAGCCGGAAATATTTTGTCTTTTGTGTATCTAAAATGTCTTCAAGCAGGGAATGTTTTGACTTTAGTGCATCTAAAAAGTCTTCAAGTCGGGAATGTTTTGGTTTTTTTGTGCATCTATAATGTCTGTAAGCCGGGAATGTTGTGTCTTTTTTGCATTTACTGTTGGGATTGTTGTGCAACTTAAATGTCTGGAAGCAAATAATATTTTATCTTTTGTGTATCTAAAATGTCTTCATGCCGGGAATATTTTGTCTTTTATGTATCTTTAATGTCTTTAAGCCGGGAATGTCTTGTCTTTTTTGTACCTAAAATGTCTTTACGCCGGCATTGTTTTGTCTTTTGTGAATCTAAAATGTCTCCAAACCCGGAATGTTTTGTTTTTGTGCATCTAAAATGTCTTTTGGCCGGAATTGTTTTGTCTTTCGTGCATCTGAAATGTCTTCAAACTGGGAATGTTTTGTCTTTAATTTGTGTGTCTAGAATGTCTTCAAGCCGCGAATATATTTTTTTGTTTCTAAAACGTCTGTTTGCCGGGAATGATTTGTTTTTTGTGTATCTTAAATGTCTTCAAGCCGGCATTGTTTTGTCTTTTGTGAATCTAAAATATCTCCATCCCGGAATGTTTTGTTTTGTGTATCTAAAATGTGAGTAAGCCGGAAATGTTTTTGTCTTTTGTTTATCTAAAATGTCTTTAAGCCCGGAATGTTTTATTTTTGTGTATCTAAAATGTCTGTTAGCCGGAAATGTTTTGTCTTTTGTGCATATGGAATGTATTCAAGCCGGGAATGTTTTGGCTTTTGTATATCTAAAATGCCTTCAAACTGGGAATGATTTTTTTTCCTTTGGGTATCTAAAATGTCCTCAGACCGGGAATGTTTTGTCATTTATTTATCATAAGTGTCTTCAAGCCGGAACTATCTTTTGTTTTAAATCTAAATATATTAAAGCCGAGACAATTTTGTCTTTTGTTTTCAATTAAAATGAATTAAAAGAAGGGAAATATTTTGTATTTTGTTTTATATTAAAATATATTAAAGCTGAGAATGTTTTGTCTTTTAGTTTAAATTAAAATGTGTTTTAGAGGGTAATATTTTTTCTTTTAAACTAAAATGAATCTAAGACTGGAATATTTTGTCTTTTGTTATAAATTAAAATGTATTAAGGTCGGGAATAGTTTGTCTTTTGTTTTGAATTAAAACGTATTAAAACCGGAAATAATTTGTCTTTTGTTTTAAATTAAAATGTAATAAAGCCAGAAAAGTTTTTTTCTTTTTTATTTAGAATGTACTAATGCAAGATTGTGTTGACTTTTGTTGTTGTTGTTTTTTTTTAAATTATTCAAGCCGAAAATATTTTGTCTTTTGTTTTATCTAAAATGTCTTAAAGCTGGGAATTGGTGTTATTGTTGTTTTTCTAAAATGAAAACATGAAGGGATTTTTTCTTTGTTGTTGTTTTTTTAGGGGGGGGGGGGGGGGTATTTATCTAAAATGTCTTCAAGCCGGAAATGTTTTATTTGTTGTTTCATATATAATTTCTAAAATATAATTCAAGACTTCAAGCCCTAGTTACATCATATTATACATATTGCTTTTATCCTGATTTTAACTGACTAACATTCTTACTTACTGCATAACAGTTTGTATTATTATATTCAAGTCTTAAGGGCTTAATATGCTAGGTATTTTTGCACCATTTTTTGCACGTTGCTAGGTCACTCCTGGGTGGACTGAGTAGCCTAGGAGCCCTAACACCTATCACTTTGACTAACCCCCCACGCATGGCCATCATATTAATTATTTGAATGTTTGCCATTAATAAAGAAGAAGAAGAAGACTATTGAAAATGAAGAAAAAATGATTTTCATATTGATTCCTTACCTGTAGTGTATGTGTTTCACAGTTTTGATAAAAATCTTTAATTCTATTCTATGAAACAATTTCAAATAAATAAATGGTAATGACATTGTACATTGAGACTGCGAAGGAAAATATTCAAAACTATAACTTAAATAAAGGAGATTTAATGAATAACGGAAGGTACAGGCTAAAATTCACCTTTTAATATACTTCTCATATAGCTCAACAAGGAGATACGTTTTTTACTAAATAGTAATTAAATATATGTTCTTTCAATGTTTAGTGGAAATAGAAGATTAATTTATATTTTAACAAAACAAATATTGACCAAAAGCACCCTCAGTGTTGCCAATAAATTGTCTATGCACAAAAATGATAGTTAAAATAAGAAGTAACGGTTTCTCAATAATAAAAAAATGTATATGAAATGGGTCAAACGGTTAACGCCTAATTAATAAGACGAGAAAAAAACTGGTGCTTACTAGTAAGGGATTTACTTTATACACTCGGATTCAATGACGTGTGGATGTTCCAGACTGATGGAGATGTAAAATTGGTTTATCTTTGATAAAACAGAGAATAAAAGATCAATTTATTCAAGGCTGGCAGTCTAGATTAAACGAATCAAGTAGGGTATTATTTTTTTCGAAATGTAGCCGTTTTCAGATTTCAGTCATATTAAGATAATCTAAACATTCTTGAGTTTCGTATTAGTCTTTCACACCTTTGACTATCTTCCCATAGAGTATGTGTATAAACTGGAAGATGGAATAAACCTGTAAGTATTCCTATTAAGGAACGACTTGTTTAATCTGTTACTTGTTAGAGGATGAATATCGCTTTGTTATGCAGTGTTTTATGTACAATGATTTCTAAAGATGAACAATATATACCTATGGGATTCTTGAAAAGACCGAGCATGTTCAATTTCCTTGAAGTGATTAATTCATAAAATCCTGAAAAACTTTGCTTGTTTTGTTAAAAAGGCTTTCAAAACAAGGACTTATATGTTATACATATATATTCATATATAGACTAAGTTTCCACTCTTTCGCTTTCGGACAAGCAACACTTTTTGCAAACAATGAACTCCTTAATCATTGTGATTCAATATATCCTTTTTGAAGTTATATATGTATTATTTGTAATAAACCGTCGGTGATTTTTTCCTGTTGAAATATTGTCTGAGTAAGCTTTGATCTCTGTATTAAATTCAATTCAGTTCTTCATTACGCATATAAACGTAAACATGTTCTTCGCCTTCTTGTAATTAACTGCAATAAACGGAATGAGAACAGCATGATAATACATAATATCAAAATAAATACAGAATATATTATTATCATTATTATTTCTGTAATAAAAGATCTATCTTTATTCTAAACATAATATATCGTAAACTAGATAGAAGAACGTTTCTTATTGGCTAAATATACATATTTTGCAAGCCTGATTAAAACTTAGATTATCCAAAAGCAGTTTTACATTTAATTCCCACCAACTATTTGTTGGATGAGGAGCACTGTCAATAAAACAATTACATACTAGAGTTTCTTGGGCATTTACAATCCTACACCAGCATTTTAATATGCTTTGTTTGCGTAAAATATCAAGGGGAACTTTTCCATTTTGAAGGAAAACCTTTTCCATATCCGGGGCATAATAAAATCCCCAAACTTCGCAAGCATAATTCAAAATTGGCAAAACCATAGAATCGAACAATTTTAATTTCTATTGAACAGCCACGGATTCAACATCAAATAATGAATTATAGAGTGAACAGAGAACGTAGAGCTTGGTCTGAAACGCCTTTTGTGCATTGTAGAATTTTCCATTGCTTGAAAACTTGACACCAGGATAACAAACTTGATATTATTGTAATACACATCAAAATGTTCTAAATTAAAAATTAAAAAGCATAGTTTAATTGCGCATGCATAAGTATTGATACTTTTTATTTGATATCAGTAGTATATTTTATTCAATATAACTTGTTTTGTCTTATCTAATAAGAATGAATTGATAATATAAATACATGCATATTGTATTTATTACATGCGAATATATATATCAAGCGGTGTTTGTGAAATAGAATGTCAGTTTGTATACGGTATATTGTATAAACTCGTAGCAGTATGTAAATAGTTTGTCGTAGTATTAACATTGCCGCCGAGTGTTTATATATGCGTGTATTGCCTCATGGGTTGCACACCTAATGAAAATAATGAAATAAAACTTAAAGCTGAAAATACCGTAACTACGCTGGAATAAAAAGTTAACATACAAAACCGCGTGCTTTGTTTTGTCATTTTACCTTAATTTGCAATCCTTGCTCCTGAAAAAAAAAAGTTTAATGTCAAGTCTGTTAATTATCAGAGAGTGGTGTCAATGATTTTTGTTACAGAAAAAGAAACTTAATTATTTCATATTATAAAAAATGTTCATATGATAACAATTATAAAATATATGATTTAAATTTACATTCAAACAAAGAACTGACACACTCACCCGTTAGGCACAAGAGTATTACATAACTAAACAATATATATTTTCCATCTATTCCTGTAATGTAAAAACATACACTTTGTGTATAAAGTAACAAACGTAGTAAGGTAATAGTACATAATGATGTATATAGTATATGTTTGCCGGAAACACACGGCATTGATTACATTGTACATTGTTATAAACAGACAATGTACACCTGAGTCCACGTTTAGCGAAAAAAGGTTACATTTCACGACTATACACAATAGGGGTCTGTGCTGTTACCGCGCCATCTTTTGAGTGACTACATTAAAATTAGTGCCGGTGTGTAGCCACCATGGCGGTTTCTAATATCGTTGGTTTTCATAAAGTTTCACTCCAGTAAGAAAGTTTTTTTCTGTCTACATAAAGTACCAGAAATATATTACATAAAAGTAAATATGGCAATTATGAAAGTATTAATCTTTTAGTCATATTTGTTCGTTAAATCATTATAACTATGGTTAGTTATGCCAAGAGGGGATGAGCATTCAATTTTTGGAGTATTTTGAAGTACACAAAAGCAAGTTACAAGACATTTCCCCGCCCTTGTACACAAAATTAAGTTTAAAATGAAGTCGTATCTATTATTCATTAGAATATCACACAAGATACAGAGGTTGTAGTATGATAAAACGTAATCGTATCACAGTAAAAATATAAATCCAAATAATCAATGACTTATGTGCAAGTACAATACCCCTGTCATAGAGAACACGCAACACGTACGTATCATATTTCAGGCCACTGAGGTGATACAGTTCTTCACGTTTCAAAAATCGTTTTTAGTATTATTGTTTGTACTTTTTCTATTTTATTTGCTCCTACTTTGAGCATTTATTTGTATTTGTCCATCCATACATCCATCAGACGGTCTGTACGTCAATCCATCTGTTCATTCATTCATTCATTCATTTATTCATTCATTCATTCATTCATTCATATAGTTCCATTTATGTTTCATTAAATAACATAGAGTGTTATTTTCAAGCTCACGTGCAGTGTCACATGTCTTGATGTCACAGGTCGTGATGTCACAGGCCTTTTAAGGCATTTCAAGTGTGACAGATGTTTTATTTCCCCGTTTATTATCTATACTTTGCAGGGTTTTTACCAGGCCTTGATACTCCTATTTATCGTACGGACTTATTTAGTTCCCGATTAGTACAGTGACCAATTTAGCAGCCCAGGTGACCAGATACTCACGTTAAAGTGTAAAATTGTCAAAATGTTTGCATGTTTAATGATAAAACATCAACGTCAACAGTTAGATTTCAGTGCGTAAGAGAGACTTAGTTTGGCAATATTTCACTATGCCACTTAAGCAACAGTTATTTCTATTATTTCTTTGTACGAATTTTGGATTAAACATTTTCGCAAATGCCGACACCTGTGATCTTGATCAACTTCCGTTGCAAAGTAATTTTGACATGAAAAAAGTAAGTATGTAAGAGTAAGTATGTAATATTGACTTACACTGCGAAGAAATGTTAATTCAGAGACGTGTAGAGTTGCCTGCAGAGTTAAATCTTCCTACTTCCTCTTTATAGCACCAGTAACTGCACTATAAGAGAATAAACAGCTACGTGAAGTCTGGTCAAAACTTGGCTCAACGTAATTAAAACGTAAAAGAAATGAATGTCGAGAATGTTTAGTCAGCTCTACAATGAGTTTGACAGTCAAAAAAAAAAACGACAAGAATATGACGAACTTATAAAAATGATGACATTTTAAAAATATCTATAATTTTATAAAATAACTTCAGCAGCATTTTCCAATGGCTTTGTAGACTTTAATGATAATAGATTTGTTTTTAATATTTTGACTGTTTCTATTTCCTATACAGTTTCTGGGTACATGGTACGAGGGAGAAAGAACAGAGCTTCAATGGGGTCAGAACACGGCTCATTCTGAAGTGTGGACCTTGTTCGAAGCTACAAATGGAAAAATCTATATGACGTACAGAGGATATCTGTAAGTGTGCTCGAACTAATGTTCGTGATTCATACGCACACCGCGCTTTTTTATGTTTAATTATTTTCATTTCTTATCGTCGTTTAAACAGTCATTATAAAATAACAAGAATATCAGAAGAGGTCATCATAAGAACTTGCACTAAAATTTGCTCCTATCATTAATTTAGTCTTGTACAATGTCACAATCTAACAATAATAACTGCAACATTTTTGTAAATTCAAAAGCAAACTAAGGGGGCAGTAACGCGTTTGGTTGGCAAACAAAATTCTTTTGGAATAGCACTGTGAAATACGCCGAAACCCTACAAATACATACGAGTATTATATCTGTGTATTTCTGAGACGCACAAAAATAAAAATTGTTTATGGAATTTGTTTTCAAACAAATATATTTTGGTGAACAATATTTCTTTTTTATTCTTATACTTTGTCATCAAGGCCAGGAAAAGGATGTTCTTCGCCGAAATTTGGATTCTTTACTGACACGTCAATGAATGGCAGAGTTGTACTGACAGCTGAGGCTGGAAGATACGAACGTAATACAATTTCCATCGCTTCGATAACCGTTTATTTGTTTTGTGTAGTTTTTACTCTATTTTTCTTCTTTTTTTAACAAAATAGAACTTAATCTTGTGACAAAGCCCTCGTGTAGTAATATCAGAAAATAAATCCTTCAACAGAAGGAGAGTCTTCATGCATTGTCAAAGACTATACAGGAATCAAAATCTTCAAATAAAGAGAGTCAGCTTGGTTTTTCTTGGTCCTTTCGTGAGGGAGTACAATAACATATTTACGGCAGAGGCGGGTATGGGAGAAAATCGAGTTAGATATAAAAGATTCCTCTACTCCAGCTTTCTTATAATGATATGTAAAAATGCGTAACTGTGTAAGAAAAGTTTTTATGGTATATTTATTGCCATTTACGATTTCTTTTGCTCTCTTTAAGGGCTAACGTAAATAATAGTTGGGTTTTCTATCTAGATGTCTGCTTAGTATTTAAATTGTAAGTGTTTGATACTATGAGCTTGAAATATATTTTATATTTACTTGTTAAATGATTGATTTATTCAATTTCTACAGGTCCTCATTGTATTTAAAATGTATCATAAATAAATGGAAATATTTGAATACAATTTTCAGTAACTTTCCAAGTGGCTCATACTGACTATGTTCACTATGCTCTGGTGTACATGTGCTATGAACCTCCGAAACTTGGCACGTGTCACAAGACTAAGATGCATGTGTCATTTTTGTCACGTCAGCCACCTTTGACCACGGCACAAAGGTCAACACTAGTTAGCCAACTCGACAACACGTGCATCACTGAGGCGGATTTGGTGAACACAACCACAGGTTTTTGTGTCAAAAGTGTAGTTTCTTAAAAGTGAAATGTCCCAGCAGCAGATGTTTTAAAAAAAGTCTTTAAAACTAACTCACATTTGCTCCAGATCACGCAACTATGAATTGGTACCAGTAATGAAATATGTTACTGGTTCCTCTACTAGTGATTAGTTTTCACTTGGGCGGTGTCTCGAGACTGATTTCAATACGCTAGAATGTTTTGAGGGTTTTTTTATCGCAGTCGAGTTACTATGAAAGAAAATAGTGTAATTGATTTTATTCTTTATCTTGCAGAGATACGGTTCCACAGCAAAAAATAAATCAAAACTAAACTGAAAAATGTTCAATATTTATGAAGTTTTCTATCGAAGATTCATAGGTGAATAACTTTTGTTACCTTTGCATGAATTGGTTTTGTAGATTAACTTACGGTTGGTAAGAAACCAATGAATTGAACTGATACTTTAATGAATGATTGAATTATCATAAATCAACTTTAACTCAGTAATAACCCATTTTCTCTTCTCAGGTCTTTGCATTGCCCCCACACCGGATCCAATGTGTGAGTATATTTTTTTCACCAGACCTGCTTCTGTTTTTCTTTTCTGGAGCTAATACACTTAGATTGTTTTTCATTTATTACAGAACAATCCCTTGTTTAGTTAAAATATGTATTCTCCCAAATGATGATTATTTCAAACTACTAACATGTTTTTGTTTCTGATTTCAGTGGTTGGACGTTGAGAAGTATCAGACAAAATACTCTAGTTTTTCGGGGGTTTTATCTCTATGTTAAATTGTGAAGTGATTCTTACAAATACACAAGATGGTCAATCCACGTGGTATATGATGACATTAAGGCTATCGCGAGGCAGCATTATTTTGACTCGATTAGGAAGAGAAAACTGCTATAAGTATTCCAGTTTCTTCATCATTTTTATGGTATATAGTCGCATGCGAAGCAGAATATTATGTCCTACACATTGGTTCTAATGATTCTTTTGTCAGATGTTCAGAGTTTTATAACATTCGGAAAACTGATGCTGTTGCGAACTCCTTATTTCCTGAATGTTCAGAAAAACTGTACATCTGGCAAAGGAATCATTTAGATCTATATGTAGGGCACAAATTGCTGCTTTACATGCACTATGCCCCCTATAAATTGATGTAGAAATAAAGTAAAGTTTTCTCCTCCGAATCGAGTCAAAATAATGCTCGTAATAGCATATATGACGTCATATACCACGTGGTGTGGCCACATTGAATACAGACTCTGTACTTCTTTGTGTAATTGTTATATAAGAAAACATCTTAGGACTAACTTACTCTCTTCGACCATTCTTCATTGTTTTAAAGGATATTATGATGCATTCAGGCTAATATTCTCCTTGCCCTTTCGTCCTGGGGAATTTACAAAGACCGTAATATGGGAAGTCTGACTTGGACGCTAAAACTGTACACAAAGACTGTTGCATCAAGAAATCATAAATTACTTTGAAAATATGTTCCTATGTATTGTTTTAAACAGTACTTATTCAAAAAAGTGTATAAGAGTACATATACAAAGAAAACTCAATAAGGATCGAGTAGAAAGCTAATTAAAGCTTATTTGAAAACCCTCTCTTTTACTTATATTTTTATACAACTGGTTTCGGTAACAAACAAATATATATTGTAAATTTGTACCTGAAATATTAAATCATAAGTTTTTAATTTAAAAGTAATTCACCTAGGTATTGCAAAGTATTTTACATAAATCTTTTGCTAACTTACCGAAAAAGCGTTTACATAAACTTTCCAAATTCTGACTTATGACGAAAATGTGAAAACATGAACAGACACATATGTAATAAGAATTTATAATTTACTTTGTAAATATTTTAGTTTTACTTGAAACAAACAAAAACGCATGAGCTCAGCGTTCCAGGAATGTGTTAACAGTACACCATATATTTCTTAAAGTTTGCAACAAATAAACGGTGCAACTGTCAGAAAACCCTTGAGACACAGGCCTTAGTGGGTCAATCCCTTCTTCTGCTAAAAAATTGAGAATTGAATTGTTTTCACTCATAAGAATATATTTAATCAAGTCACTTTAATTCTAACTATTTTTTCCAATAGTCTGTTACACTGTAGACTAATTATGTCAAATCCAGTAGTCTGACATTTTTTGTAACTGGGTCACACTTTACCTGTACTTCAAAAGAAAAAAAATATTCTACAATTTTTCTGTCTCTCAGCCTGTTTTATTATTACTATCTTAGTTGTAATTATTGCAACTGAAAATTGCAGTTCGAAAAGACATTTTTTTAAAAATCACTTTTTACCTGAAGTAATGTTATTACTTCGTAACCTGTACATATACCTCCAACAACTACACATGGTTTATAATTCTAATAATATCTGTCATTTGTCAGTCATGTGGAAAGTGCAGAGTCTGTAGTGCGTGAATTCTTAGTCAGAAAGATAAAATTAACTTGTGAATGGAATTTGAACGAATTCAAAGAATGGGCGAGAAACGATCGGATAAAAATTGCCTAATTGTAGCCAAATTCAACTTATTTAAGGAGCGCCAGCTTGTAAGAAGGGCTGTAAGTGCACTTTAAAGTACTCCATACTTTATACATGAGCAGTTCCCGAAGGAAGTATCCGACAAGCGTAGGAAACTCGTACCAAAAATGAAGGAGGCGCGGGACAAGGGGTCAAAAACCTGGAACTCTTACGACACTTCATTAACGGGAAACCTTTCAAGGACTACGTCAACTAGAGGTACGCCGCGGATGTTCTGAGAGTGCTATCTTGGAATATAAATGGACTGACTGATGATAAGAAATGTAATAAGTACTTTCTTTCTATCATAAATATATATAATATAGGCTTTTTGTATGAAACATGGGCAAATCAAAGTACATTGTAGTAATATTGATTTACAGTAAGTGAATTTAGATTAGATGATCAGCTGGATGGGATCTCAGGCAGTGACTTTCCCATGTTCGGCTACAACCACATTGATTGCCTGTGCCAACGCTCCCTCCCTACTTTATTTTTAAAGTTCATTACAGAGTTTTCAAAAAAAATATGAATTAACAAAAATATCAAACAATTTTATAAATATATAATGATGCATCGTTTCACATACTGAAATTCAAATTAAGAAACCTCATTTCATAAATTTTACACATTATTATCTCGGTACAGGTTATATTTCAGTAATTTATAAGCAAAGAATTTTTCGATTTTAAAGCTGGACATTTTATTTTCCCTTGTTAATTCAATATCAATACATGACTTAATGTTGGTTGTTTACACTAAACAGAATAGAAAATAAACGATAAGCTCAGGAAAAGACATCATCAGGTGCCCTGTGTAGTGATGACAGAGTCCGGATGGCCTGGAGACATACTTTCTAAACATGTTAGTCGAGGAGACAACGGATAGGAGCCTGTACTGTTGACACTGGTCACACTACACACACTTCAAAAGGAATGCCACTATGGGCTCGGTCAAAAGGGATTTAACTGTTAATCTTTCCTCCAGACACATCCAACATTCTCCAGTCTTTTATATTGCAGTATCTAGACTATTACAGCGAATGTGAAGAACATATGGTTTAAAGCGTACAGAGATAAGATATCGCAAGCATAGTCTGCAAGGCCTTCCTCAAGTCAGTGACCCTGTGGAACATCATTTCTGCTTTCAGGACAAATATTTAATACCAAAGAACCAAAGATATTGCCATGTGAGCCATTTAGAGATACAAATACCGTCATCAAAGCAGAAACAGTAATAAATGGTAAGCAGGCTGCAGAAGAACACCTCCTGTCAAAAAGGATGTGTATAAATCTGTTGCGTTGATCAGACCCTTACAAGAAAGACAAAGCCAAATCCTGCTGCAAGGGAAGTCACAAACCAAGAATTTCTAGATGAGCTCGAAAGTTACGCCTCACAGAAACAAAACACACAAACAACTCCATTTAGAAAATGTTCCATCGAAAGTGGCTAAGAGATAGTGAAAGATAGCCCTAAACCCTCTATCAGTAGACTCTAGCCAACGACAGGCCATATAACTGAGTGACGACGACAATCATCGCGTGACAGCTGTGGACGGTTTTTTTCTCTAAATCTCAATGATAGACCATACCTGAAGACTGTGAAATGGGGACAATTCGGCAAAAGGGAGCATTGGGTGCTCTTGTCATTCTGTCATGAGAAGACAATTCTTAGAAAAGGAGGCACTTTCTTCTTCAAACACTGTTGTTAGAAATTCAAAGTCAGTGTCAAAAGGGTTTTATAATTCCATTTAAAATCTGTTATGAACAACCAGTTGTTTCCCCAGTTTCAATATTTTACAATTGCTGTTGTCTAAATTTTACGGAGGCTGAAGAAGGATCTAAAGTAACACTCTGAATCAGATGCCGCTTTAGATATAGGTACAGTTTCACCTCACGTCTTCACACGTTTCTATTCCCCTACTGCACTGGTAATTGGCCGTGCTTTCATAACTTCAAAAGTAAAAGTACTAAGGTTATTTTGTTCCAAACAAAAATTCCGTGTTTTAACTTACAGTGTTCAAGATCTTTGCCTAATGGTCACAACTGAGTGCTGATTTGAAAGGAGTGGCTAACTGTCAAAGTTCGAAAGTCTTGCTTTGTAATGCTCACTCATTGTCTGTGACTATTTGCAGGAATTGTGTGAAGATATCAACTGTAATAGTGAGGCCTTTAATTATTAAACATGCAGGTTTACCTCCAATTTTTCATTCCTGTTCAGAGAGAAGCACCACATTTTTATTGCTGAATTCCTAGAAACACTGCTAACTAAAATGATAAAACAGTCTAGAAAGGTAAAGAAAAGTTTTAGTATGTCTGTTTTTACACCCACAAAAATGGGGGAATGGGTTATTGGAATGAGCTTGTCGTCCGTTGGTCGGTCGGTTAGTTGGTCTGTTGGCTCTGTCCAATAATAAGTCATGAACGGGCTGACCTATTTTATTAATTTCTGGTATAGATGTTTAACCTAGTAAAATGAGGGCCAAATTCGAATTTTGGTAATCAATTAGTCTAAAAAGTAATCGATGACAATAAATTTTCAATTTTGTCTTATCCAAGACTGCACATGCGCTGCTAGTTGCGATGAAATTATCTGGTTGTCTGTCGTTTTTGTGTATCTCGAAGAGAAGAAATATTATGACATCATAAGCGTCCAAATAAAACATTTGTGCATGAATTGCTCGTAAATAAGATAAAGACTGGTAACTGACGAATATGTTGGTAGTTTTACATATTTCCAGGACCATCTTTTTCATTTGTCAAATATGTTTAGATGAGAATAAGTATCTGTCAGAGGACGGTCCACCCTCCTCAAGAGCTTCCAACTTAACTTAGCCAAAGGGTACCGGGTTTGGCTAACTGACCGTTCAAGGCTACACAACAATCTTATTTTTTTTCCTGACCTGTTACTGACCGTGACAGGCCACATCCAAACGCTGCTTCCTGCTCCTCGTGTTGTCGCTCTGTCCGACTTTTTCTATGGTATCATAGCTGGCTATATCATTTTTCATTTTCATTCATTTTTGTCAGAAGTCTTTTTAGTGTTACACGCCGTATTGTTGCAGTGGTAATCTCTGCTGCTGAAATAGCTCCTTAATCCTTGACACTGTTTAATAATGTCCATCTTCAAAGATTAATTACCATTTAACACTTAAACTAACAAGAACATATTTTCCAACAAAGTTATATAAACATTGCAAGGATCGTCTTTTTTTGGCTCTACATCCGCAAGAAATGTTGCAGTAAGTAATGCGGCTTATTGCGAAGGAAGCTTTTTTAAAAAGCAATGGTGCAGCACGTTAGCCTTTATAAACTGTTACAATACCTATGGACAAGCCTGAGGTATTCACACCCTTTCTGTATGATATGCTGCATAAATGTTAAGTTGAGATAAGATAAGATAAGATTTATTTTGGCATAATGTACATACATGGTATTTAAAGACATGAAGTGATTCGGTTTATAAGACAACTTTGTCATACAACTCAACACATCTGAAAGATTTCTTTCGTCCAGCATTGGCTATAGGACGCATTTGAAGCTCTTTACACACTTTCATAGTGGGAAACAGGTTGTTTAAGCGAGTTCCAGCAAACAATAAACTCTTTCCTAACGTAAGGAGACATGCTGATATTTCATATCAGTTTCTGTTGGATGAATGTTTGATATAGGTTGTTAGCTGTTATTTTAGCGCACTGTGGCTTCGAGAAAAGGCCACTAAAATTAACTAAAACCATCCTGTTTGAAAGCTTAATAAGCCGTGGAGAAAACTTTTTGTGAAGGAAATAGTTTTATGATCATAGAGATATTATATTTCTACAGTGAAATTTTACATGTTGTGGCACTGCTAATAACTTTAAAATGCAAAATTACGATAAACTTTCTATTGTGTGAATATTACTTTCTTGTAAGTTCGGGGAACATTTCATAACGGGTCGGGTAAAAATATTTTTCAATCTTCTAATTTGCAGGGTTCTTTATGTTTAACTAGTTAAATCAAGCCTGAAGTAACCTTATGCAAGTAGCAATAGGAAGTTTTAGAACAGGGGTGTTTTTGCCATTTTCCAACAAAATACAGACAACTTTATTTGTAAGCTATGATCCCCATTGACTTTGTTTTCATGAATGAATTGATCTTATTTACATCTTTTGCTAACAAAAAGCAGACAATATGGAAATGTAGTACAGAGTACAGTTTCATTATACTTTCGGGTCATCAGCGATTCAAATATCATCTGCTAACATCTTCAGCGATACAGCTGGTGTACTTATTTTATTTCTATGAACCACACAACAGTATCGACATTCGCTATGAGACGTGTTGCTTTCGTGGAAATACACAATCAAATTGTCTATGGTACAATAATCTTGTTTAAGTCGCCAGTAATTTATCACTTTCAACTATAGTTAACCGCATCAAGTCACTGTTATTACGCTTAATAAATTGTCATGTTATCTTCTTTAAGAGGCTTACTGTAATATAAATTTGCATTTGTATCCTTGTACCCTAGGACACTACAATTAAGATATAGGGTGACACTTAATGCTTTTGTATAAATCATAGTGCGTAAATTGACGATTTCTTGTAAATACAAGTAGTTCGCTTCAGTTCTAATACATCATTGTAAAATCAAGTTGTTCTTGTAAGTGCCTTGACAATACAATAATACATATCTGTTCTCAAACTGGCACTATTTCTCTTTTTTGAAGTTTTCACGACAATTCACAATTCATAATTGCCCTTCATTTTAACAGAAAGTGTTGCTGCATAAAAAATAAAAACGATTGAATGTCATAAAACAATACATGGATGAAACAGAATCTGACCATGTCAATTTGTAGTCATCGCATCCTTATAAGGTATCCCACGTTTACTCCCACGTTTGTCAAAATAGGGTGGGACAACAGAGACATTTGTAAGACACGAATAAAAATTCCTTCTGCTGGTTAAGTCTCATTAAATAATAAGTCACAGACGATATTTGAAAAATATGTAACTTCATTATTTTATCAAACCATCAAAGAAAGACTTTTTTGAACAAGAGCTGTCCGTTTAATTTCTACATCATTCATAAAGATAAAACTGCCTCTTTGTAATCAAATCTCTACAAATGGTAAACTAATAGAAACAATGTTTCGCAGACAATTCTGATTGTTCGTTTGCCCTTACTATAAAATAATATAGCAAACTGCATACCTGTATGTTCTGTTTGACTTTGAACCACACTTCTTGGTTAATTGATAAAGACTAGAAACAGTTTGTTATCTCCTTTTCCTGATCTATATCTTATGTATACGTATCAGAACATTAAAATGTCATTTCCACGCCACAGTAACTAAACACTGGTATATAAAATGATCTGCTGCACGAGTTCATTATAGATAGCCATGATGTCCCTACATCGCTCAGCTGATACCAATGCTCTTCACAGCATGGTCAATGAAGGAATTCAAAAGTATACACAGACAACCGAAATGGCACGATCTCTTGTAAGTAAACCAAGCCAGGATTTAGAGGCGTGGCCTGTTAGAAATCAAAGCTGAAAATTAAATACATAGGTTAATTATAGGCCAAATGAGTCAGATTAAGCAGGCGATAAAATTCAGGTGGCAAACAGTAACAAGCAGGCAAACAGTAACAAGATATAACACGTATAATATCATTTGCTTGCTTTATGAAATAAACGTTCAAAAAGTTAGCTTTATTTTCATCCGTAAAGTTTAACTCTCATGTTTCAGGATTTTGTAGTGAAGGGACTGAGGTTGTTTGTTGTGAGGATATGAAAGATTTTAATGTTTCCACCAGTCTTTTGAAGATATGGATCCTTGTTTGTGTTTGTCAGATAGTTTAGAAAAGTAGTTAGATTTAGCTTCTTGAATAATAAGATAGTTTTATTTCTGAGTTGTTTGAATTTTAACCAGTGATTTGGTGATTGTGTTTGTTTAGCTTTTCTATAGATGCGCTTTACGTTTTCGGATATGGCTTCTTACTGGGAACATCTAATGGTCTAATGTGTATTTGTTTGTCTGGTATGCTGTTCTTTGCAGAACTTAGAATTTGATTTGTTATGTTAACTGCGTATGTGTTTATATCTGTATCAATACAAGAATGCCAATTGAAATTCATAAAGTCATGACGAAGTTTGTCGTAATCACCACAATTATATTCCCAAATAGTTCTCTCAAATCCACTTTGAATGGGTCTTCTAAATTTAAGAAGACAAAAAATGGAAAGGTGATAACGAAGTTCTTGTTAAAGGAAGTGATCGCCTACACCAGAATTTAGAATGATGTTCATATTATTGCAATGATGAGATCAATTAATGACTGGGATGATTCGGTAAAATGAGTTGGTTCGTCAATGATCTGGTTCATATTGAATTGTTGAGTGATAGAAATTATTTTCCTATTTGTATTTAAGGTTAAGACATCATAATTAATGGTCTACAGTGACAAAGATATCAGGAATATTCGAGCCTACTGCGAGAGCAATAGAGTCTTCGATTCGTTGAGAGTAATTTGCATCAGCACCTTGTGGTCGATAAAATAACCCAAAGAGAAAGTGTCTATTATGCTCAAGAATTAATTTAATCCAAAATACACTCCAAATCATTAAGTTCTAATTCATGACTCTTATAAATTTTCTCGAACATAAAGAATAACACCGCCAATAGAATCACAGTCATTTGAGGTTGTGATCTCGCCTCTGTCCCCCGTTTTTACTGCTTTGCACATGAGTTTTTTAGCATAAAAATCATGAATAACAGCAACATACAGCTGTTCCTACTGTTATCTGTTACAAATGAAGCCTTTTCAAAAAAAAACCCAAACCCACTCTCCAACACTATAATATACACAAGTTATGAAACATTGCGCCTCATATCACCTCACCTGCCTATGTTTTTCCTTGGTTTTTGCAATAAAAACAAGACATGTTTGTTGGCAGTGCTATGCGCAAACACTTAATTTCAAAGCATTTTTGATGAAATCCGTATGTAAACATGCTTAGATGTCAATGTCCTTACAGAAGCATTTCACTTAATATTGTCAATCAGAAAATATAATTTTTGTGACAACATTATTAATCACTTATAATGAAGCCAGCGTCAAATCTTGTAAATGTTTCAAGTATCATGCTCACAACAAATTAGTTTGTCATTTTTGTTTGGAGAACATTTTAATGTACGAGGTAAAATTGCATTGTTGTTTCTAAGGTTGTCAAATGGCGTGCGTCTCAACGAATGAATGCTATACAAATAGTGATGTCTAAATAACCATGTCTAAAGAAAAACTTCCTCAAAACTTTCTATTCGATTATGCAAATTCAGTTAGTGGTTATTCAAATGATGCTTAGTTGTTATTATACTGTCGTGATATGATTGTCTTCACCTGCAAGTCATAAAACGATAATATTTTCTATTTTAAGAAAGCAACTAATGAAAGAAGGATTGTTCCTGACCAAAACTGTAAGGGTCTTCTTAAACATAAAATGCTGACATGTGTGTTTGTATTCTTTATTGACACACTAAAATGTCTTTTAAAACCACACATGTCTAAATCAGTAATATTGTAAGCAATCTTGGTATAGTCATTTTATTTTTACATCAATATAAAGTCAGTAATGCAGGAATATGAATAAAATGTTGACAAAACATAATTTTTTGTATCTTTACTACAGAAAAGATGCAGGTGATTAGTTTTCTTATGAAGGCGGCTGAGATTCTAGGCTTTTGGAAAATATGACATAAGTAGTCTCTGAGATCGAATAGCCAGTCATTGTAAGGCTTTTTGAGGCTCTTACATAAGTGGCCTCTGTGATCACTAATGAAGTCTCTTTGACTGTTAGCGTCATGAGTAAATTGCAACACAGAAATTATTGCTTTTTTAAAAGAGTTAACACGAACAGGGTCCCTAGTTAGTGAAATGTGAAATGGCAGTTTCCGCAGTCTTTAAAAGAAATTAAAAAGATTTTATAGGTTAGTGATCCAGCATAAAATTTTGACCTTATATAACCTGAATAAATATAGATATTTAACATTGGACACATGACATTATTCAGTACAATGTTTAGCAGTGTATCGTTGCAAACAAAAAAGTAATAAAAAAGAAAAGATCACTTTAAATTAGTTTAAGAGCTGGATATCTGCATGACTTTTTTATAAACTGCTCTTTCCTAAAAAAGATAAAAAAATGCATCTGACACGGTTATTAAAAAGAACATTAAGGACCTTTTCCGGTATCTAATAGAATGTTACCAGCATAGTTCGTCAACATAATTTAGCTATGACCTCCCTAATTATTATCGTGATATTAATTTGACTTCTGTTCAAGTTATATGTAGTAAGATAATAATGAACAAGGCAGTCAAAGGACTGCTATATTGCTCCATCAACATTTAGTTAAGTTTAAAGTAGTCGGAGAAACATGTAATTGCAGCTATGGTGGCATACTGGATTGTTGGAAAGCTTGAAGTATTGCAATTACCATATGAAACTGAAGGCTTGAACAAATGACACTAAAATGTGACATTGTCCTTAAATAGACATGACTTGGCCATGATTTCTGAACATCCTCTCAATAAGTTATACATTTTACCAAAGTTTACAGAAAATCATTTCAAAGGTATAGAAGATATTGAGCATACACAAAATTGAAGGTTGAAACAAATGACCTGCAAGTGTGACCTTGGCGTTGAACTCACATGACTTGTTTATGCGTTATGCACATCGTCTCAATGAGATACACATTTTACTAAAGTTTCAAGAAAATCAGTTAAAGTGTAAAGGAAATAATTATGGAGCAGAAACGAAAATGTTACGGACAGACAGACAGACGGATAGACGGACATTTGGTCATGCCTTCCGCACATCCACTCAATGAGTTATATATTTGAACAAAGTATCATGAATTGTTTTGCTTCAATATTCTTATCCTGAGCTTTGTCTTCTTGGTGTTTTGTCACATTAAGGCCATTCAAAGTTACTTTGTGCTATGTCTCTGCAAATATTTGAGGGATTCCAATTAAATTTTGCACCCCTAATAACTACCCAAGACAGTTGCTGTTGGTGTCCTCAGCATGTAGTATGTGTATTGAGTTCTGCGGATTTTTTTACATGATGGTTAAGCTGTGTGTGTTTATATATATAATTGTCTTATACTATATATATTTTTTTCAATTGTAATTGGAATAAATAAAAGCATGAAAACTGACGATGCTCTAATTGTCACTGAGCTACAACTGATACTGTTATATTCCTGACCAGTCATTTAGAATTCAATAACTAATTTACTACCTAAAACCAGAAACGGGAAACCTTGAGGTCTACTCTCATTGGTGGCAGCGAGGGACCAAGTAAATCAACCTTAGCTTGATCCTGTAATACGAATCTTACCAAAATTCAGACTTCAAGTCCAAGAGACCCAGAGGTTGTGGACAATGAATGTTGTCTTTAACTTGTCAGAGCAAGGTCAAAACCTCAGCAAACAAATAACCTTAGAATGGACAGGAGGATGGTAGGTAATCAAAGGCATCATTTCTTACAGCTGAGCAGCGCCGCCATTAACACATCTTTCAGCATTGCAAATAATGTCCTTAATCAAGTCAGCAGTATGATGCAAGATGTCAGTATAGCATTGAAGGATGTCGTTGACCAATTAAAAGAACATGCCAGATAGGCAACCAGTTTAAAATAATTCGACTGAAAATACAAGTTCTTGCAACAATAGGCAAACACCGTGCATTTACAATAGAGAGTAACTACTGTTGCAAAATGAAAAGAGTCTAGATGATCATAGCAACTAGCAGAGCAACTAAATTAAAAATATAATCAATCTTATTTTATTGATACCTGTGTGAGTCATGGAGCCAATTACAATACTTACACTGAAAATACAAGTTCCATTGGATTAGACCACGGTTTACGGGGTAGGGAAATGGTGAACAACGAAGTGCAAATCAAGAAGTCCCTTGGAAGATATTTTGAGTCTAAGAAGGTTTAGAGTCAGAGATTTGAATACACACAATACGGGCAGAGCTATGTTCGAAGTTCTTGCATAGTGGTACTTCGGGTCAAATGAAGTACAGTTTGATCAACTTTTACCCAAAAGTGAGGGCCAAGCCGCACGATCTGTTTGGTGCTAACTCACGAGTGGAATAATGGCAAGGTACAGAGAGTTTGTACGGGCAATAAACAGTAGGTACCGGGACAGAGGTCTGTTTACAGTAGAAAAAATAAGTTTCAAGTAAGTTATTTCAAAGTTGTTGAGTGTTTTAATTGTCATAAAAAATACAATTATATTACAAGTATTTAAGAAATATGTATAAAATATATTGAATCATCTCCTTGACTACAATAAGTCCATGAGCTTGCATATGAGATGTGTTACATTGTTTGTTTTGTTGTACATTGCTACAAAGGTGAACAACGCATATCAGAAAAAAACACAATCAGAAAACAGAGCCTAACTAAACATTGTCAAAACGTAGAGGGGAAAAGAGAGCATATTTATATATTCATCAATTGAAAAGGCACTACAAGCTAATAACGAAAATGTGAAATAGTGGGGTTTCTGCCTTTAGACAGTCAGTGGGAAAATATTTGCCACTGGGGTGGAAGGGGGGAATTTCAACCAGGTTCCAGGGTGCACCGTCCTCACACTTGCCCCAACAGATTCTAATAAGAACAAACAAGTACAAGTTGGGATGTCTCGGTTAATTAACTCCAACCTACCATCAACTCGAGATTGATGCATGCAAAAGTACACAAATATATAAAACATAATAAAGCTAATTGGATTGAAGAGTGGAAAATGTAGTCACACAATGACCTTACTGAGACCAGAGCACTTGAAGTCACATTAGCAAGAACAAGATGACAGGAATAACAGAAACTGCTCAAAAACATCATGTTGGTAGTCTTTCTAACATTATTTACTCAGGGTTTGCATGTTTTCTAGAAATACTTTAAGAATAATATGAAATATGTTATCTGAGACAGAAACCCCGGAGTCATGAACTTTTTAGCAGCTTTTCATGTTTGATCACCGTTGTAAATTTATACCGAGCGGATCTCAATTTCCTTTGAAAGAATCGGAAATAACTTGTTTTCTTGGTTATCTTACCTGTATGTAAGTACTACATAAAAGAAGAGAATATAACTTCCTTAACAAACTTGCTTCTTATTCCCTTTACTTGGCATTCCCACAGCTGTCCAAGCTTCTGACACACTAGGACTTTGAAGCTCTTCTTATAAAATTGATAAGCGTTTCAGTGTGTGCATAGCTGTTTCGGTGATGTGGTGATAAAGAGTCGTTTTACAATCACGAAAGTACTGTTATTTTGACATGTATTTGCACAAATGATTTTTCAGGTACGTCTATTATGAGGACCAAGACAAATGATACACAAAAGTCCTCATCTTAATCTATGACATTTTTAACAAAATGAGAGTAAATTAAAACATGAGGTTTCGTTTTACTCCTTAGTGAGCAGTAATAATTTTATAAGCAGACTAGGGTGTGTAATTATTGTACCAGTATCTAAGAAGAAGCCCATTGATATTTAGCAAATTTTAAAATATTGTTTACTTGCCACCATCTTATTTCTGATTTACTGTTTAACAAACAAATGTTTGATTCATCTGTAAAAGAGTTTTATGTTACACCCTTGATTAGCTCGTGAATTTACAAAAAAGCGAAACGAATTAGTTTATATTTTGTAATTAAATCCTTGATGGAAATAAATGTTTTTGACAGATAAGATTTTCACCAAAGAGTATGTACTTTGTTTAAAATGAATTTTAAGGCCAGCTATTTTAAAAACTTTAGTGGAATGATGTGCTTCTTCTAAGCCTTAAAATATTTGTAACACATGGCTCAATTTGTAGTCCCCTGGCCGTACAGTTCCGTGTCATAAATTATCGCTATGCCATTTTCCCCCTTTTTGATCTTTAAGTTTTCACTTTATTTTATATATTATTTTTTGTTTGTTTTAAATTGTCTAACATTGAATATAATGATCCCTACTTGCCGAAAAGCAATCAACCAATGCACGAAGTGTTTAATTAAATGTTGCTCATTGGTCGATTAACTGTTATTTACTTTTGTAACCAGCCTTTAAACGTTTCCAGTTATCGGAAAGATTCTAAAAAGTTTTCTTTTGCAATTTTCTTCATATTTTATAATAATATGTGATACATTAAAGACAAAACATTCCCGGTTGAAGATATTTAAGTTGCACAACAGAAAAAAAAGAAATTCCCGGCTTACAGACATTTTTGATACACAAAAGACGAAACATTCCTGGCTTACAGAAATCTTACTACACAACCCCACAAACATTCCCGGTTTACAGACTTTTAGATACACACAAAAAAAAACAATAAAAGACTCCTTGCTTGAAGACATTTAAGATGCACAAAAGGCAAACAAATTCCGGCTTGAGGAAATTTTAGATACACGAAAGAAAAACATTTTAGGCTTGAATACATTGTAAATTTTCAAAAGGCAAAACATTCCAGCCTTACAGATCTTTTGAATACACAAAAGACAAAAATTTCCCGGCTTCAAAACATTTGAGATTTACAAAACACAAAATATTCCCGGTATGAAAAGCCTTAAGACATGCAAACAACAAAATATTCCCGGCTTGAAGTCATTTAAGATGCACAAAAGAAAAAATATTACCGGTCAAAAGACATTTAAGATACACAAAAGAAAATATTCCCGGTATAAAGGCATTTTAGATACACAAACGACAGACTTTCCGCTGTGAAAACATTTAAGATACACAAAAGACAAAACAATTCGGTTTGAATACATTAAATATAAACAAACGATAAAATATTCCCGACTTGAAAACATTTTTGATGCACAAAAGACAAAACACTGCCGGTTTAATGCTATTTTAGATGAACAGATACAATAGTCATCGTTTGAAGACATTTAAGATACACAAGCCACACACAATTCGTGACTTGAAGACATTTAAAAACCACAAAAGACAAAACATTCCCGACTTGAAGACATCATAAATACACAAATTACAAAACAGTCCCGGTTTAAGACTTTTTAGAGGCACAAAAGAAAAAATATACCGTTGATTGAAGACGGATGCACAAATGACAAAATATTTCCGGTTTGCAGACATTTAAGATGCAAAAAGACAAAATATTCCCAGTTTGAAGACATTATATCTACACAATGTCAGATTCAGAACTTTTGAATGGGTGTCCCTAAATGAACTAATTGTGTACCCGTTGTTTCTGATCTGTTTTTATGCTGTTATAAACAAGACTTTATATTATCACTTTCTGGTGAATTTCAAGACGACAATATTACAGCCCCAATCAACACCTCGAGGTATCTAGACGATTTGCTAAATATAGATAATAATAATTTTATATCTCTGTTCAATAAAATTTATCAAAATGAACTCTAGTTTGATAAAGCAAACACTTGAGAAAAGCCAGCAAACTTTGTTGATTTAAATCCTTCTATTGGAAATGGTTTCGTCACTGCTTAAATATACAATAAAAGAGAAGATTTTTTATTTTTATGTTGTTCACTATCCATTTCTAGGTGGCAATGTCACACGCTCGTTATCTCATGGAGTTTATATTTCAAGGCTTGTTCGCTTTTTCGAGGCTTGTAACAATATGAAAGATTTCAATGCACGCCATCGTTGCATGATAGAACAATTTTTGAAACAGGGTATCGGAACCACAAATTAAGAAATTCGTTTTGCAAGTTTTGTCGACGATACCCACATTTAAGTCGAAAATATAATTACAGTTCAAAATCACTTCTGCAACAAAGTATTTCTCAACACGTGTTTTACGGAGATTTGATTTATATATTGGAGAAAATAAAGAGCAATATTAAGTTTTCCACGTTATTTGTAAAACCCATCTGCAAATTCAAAAAGAAAGGCTACCAGCATGATGTTCTACAGCGCTCTGCCACTTGGTAATTAATGCTCCTACAGTTAATCGCTTTGCTTAGCTATGTGTTTGCACGACGGTGGCAGGTGTTTTACTGTTATGAAGGTTTCAAGGGAAATCTAGAAATAGAACGTAGAAACTCAGTCACTTTTATTTCTGCCATCGTGTTCTTGCTGGTTTGACTTTAGTTGCTCTGGTCTCAGTAAGATCATTGAGTACCTATCCTTTACTCTCTATAATGCCGTTAGCTTTTTTACGTTTTATATGTTTGGTTGCATGCAACATTGTCGAGTTAATGGGCAGGTTGGAAATACTTCACCAAGACAACTTGTTCTTGTTTGTTACCTTGAAAACCTGTTGGGGCAATCGTGAGGTTGACGTAAAACCACTGTGGCAATTCAGAATTATTAGATAAATACTTCATTTGAATCCTTCCACAGTATCAACAAAATAAATATATCAAGTTTCTCGTGATCCCGGCTACACTTCTCTTCTTCCGTCATTGTTCTGCAAAGAGTCGTTTTTATCATTTACAACTAAAAACATGACTTTTTTTCAAAATCGAAACAGAACAAAGTAATACCTACAAGTATTTGTAATGTCAAAAGGTATTTATTCGAACTATTTATCAACTCTCAAGGGGATTGAAGCGAGGGTTCTCAATTCTAATGAGTTTCACGGAACATACATAGCTTTAAATTTTTTTCCGGGTGACGTAATTTAGATAATCAGAACATTCAAAATTTACCAGAATGGCATATCTAAAATCCAGTTGGTGGTTAATTGTGTTTTCATGTTAAGATATCACTGCATTTCATATTTCATCTATTTCGATTCCTTTTCTAGATCTGGTTCCATTTTTACAAATATATGTGAACCGCTGGTCGAGGGAAAACTTCAATTACTGTATTTAGGAAAATTTTTCTGTGTGATCCTAAGACGTTCTTACTTTGCATTGCTAGGCGGCCGGTGCCGTACGATATAAGTTCGAACCCCAATGGGAACTTGAACTTAAAGGAAGATATCTATTCGAGTTCGAAGAAGGAACGATTATAAATATAACCACTAGAATCCCATAAAACGTTGGTATGCATAACTGTTCCTCTAACATAATCATCTGGTATTTGACGAATGTTGTAATTAAATGTTCATCGGTGTGTACATTTCAGATTAGTCAATTGATTTAATGTTTACAATAGAATAATTATATGTTTCCAAACTTAAGTTCATGTTAATATTTTCCTGATAATAACTATAAATGTCGACATCGTTTTTGATTTGTTCATAGAAATGTTCTACGAAGGACAAGAGGCTGACTGTGTTAAGGAAAAAAAACAACCACTTTATTTATATGTAATTCTGTATATATTTAATTCTTCTCTTTCTTTGAAATAAAAACATTCTTATGTCGCATAACTGTATTTATTGATACTGGCTTACCATTCAAAGGAAGACTAATATAACGAAAACATATTCATTTGCTCGATCGACAATTAACGCACACCTGGCAAAACTACAGAGCTCAAAGAGAAATTGACCGTATATATTAATCGGAACAAATAATCTGCCACTCTTGATGTCAAAACATTTTAGAATATGCAAGCATGTATAGAAAACAGCAAATGTATTAGTACAAGTGTAATGAATCAAGATTATACTAATACAACTGAAAATAAATATTACATTTGGTCCTTTATTCATTTTCAGTTGGTGTAGTACTTTGTCAAAAGCCTAACTAATATCACACACGGATTTCGAGGCCATCATCTAGTGCTTTGCAGAGTGTATCATATATTTAGACTAGACTAGCTAATTAACTGTAGAATCTCCAAGAATAAAACCAGACTTGACAGGAGTGAGAAAATTTGTGGCTTGGAGATGATTGAAAACTTATTTGAAAATAAACCCTTTTCAGCTGTGTTTATAGTTGTTAGGTAAAGACGCATCGCCTTTCTTGAAGACAACACTAACACAGGCTTCTTTCCACGAAGATGGAACAGCACAGTATTGTAGCGAGGAATTGAATAA
This sequence comes from Cyclina sinensis, assembly GCA_012932295.1. Lineage (NCBI taxonomy): Eukaryota > Metazoa > Mollusca > Bivalvia > Venerida > Veneridae > Cyclina > Cyclina sinensis. The sequence goes on from JAAONU010000017.1 coordinate 27,997,401, forward strand.
ATTACACAAGTTGGAGGCAAATTCATTACAAGTTCCTTAAGAATGCGATTACTTATACCATCGGGGCCTGTAGTTCTATCACCCAGTAATGATTTTAGAACTTCCTCAGTTTTATTTGCAATAAAGACAATGTTTGAGAGAAATGTTCCTGTGACAGGTGGTCTAAGATCAGGTGCTTCTTCGTTACCGTTATCCTAGGGTAGTTTGGGACTGAAAATGCGCGTTCAAGAGATTTGGTTTTTCTAGCCAGAATTCGTGATTTGATGCGTTGAGGAGTTTTGTAGTGGAGGAATTTTCTATTCTTCTTCTCTTTAGAAATGAAAGATTTTAATATAGTCCACCAATCTTTCGAAGAAAGAGGGACACTTTTAGTTCGTTAGACAGTTTAGAGAAGTAGTCAGATTTAGCTTAACGGATCAATAATATGGTCTCATTACGAGCTTTCATAATTTTTGCCAGTATGGCTGGACTGTGTTGTATAGTCATTTGCGTATACGTATATTCTTCTATACCATACTTAGTTCTTCGCCACAGCTTTCCTTTTTTATGGACTTTGATTTTTACTGTTTTGGGTTTTTTTTAATAATCAATGCTTTCAAAATATGTCTTTTTTAAATCATGCAAAATAAGATTTTTTTTCAATTAAGGCCTGGGCAGAATGAAGCCTCAGAGACATTTTTTAATCATGAACACGGTAGTAAATGTGTTTTATGATCAACTAATTAGAAAAAAAAATACTGAAAATGTTTTTGTTACTTCATCATTAACTTTTCCCCCTGATGTCCTAGCTTTGAAAAACAAAACACTCCTATTAACTTTTCATGAAAATGCCGATTGCTTTCTTATGCTTAAAGTTTATAATAACTAATAGAAGGAAGTCTTGCCAGCTTTACATTTAACTCACTATGTCTGACAAAAAAGCACCTAGATAAGACAACAAAATAAAGGTCATTTGCTTTATCAATAAAGACATTAAATTTCTACCCAGGTGACGATTCAGTTTTACATTAAGTCTGTATAACCTACCTCAATATAGTAAGTGACAGTTGTCAAAAACTAGACATCGTTACTGGGTCTCTGATTAACTAACAGTGAAACAGAGAATTGTCTGTTGTTGAGTATAACCTGAACTGTAAGTACATTTCTCCTCCCCGTGTTATTTTTACCTCTTCAGACACTTGAAATGTGGAATGATGACGTACGTCCGTGGCAAGCCTCACTTTATATACCAACGAGTACTTTTCGTCTTTTGAGACAATGTCAGCTGAGTGTCCAGTGTTGATTCAGAACCATTGAGATAGTTCATTTACCTGAAGATTTTGAGTTCAGCTTGTAGAAACTATAATTATACTACATTTGTACATTCCTACGTTGTGCCAAGATAGACTTGACATGACATTTTGTTCTTCAAAATCAATACTGAGAAAACACAGTCATATTTCACTGTTAACAGTTCACTACTCTTCTTTGTTTACGACCTGTCTTAACTAATCTAAAACAATCACTTAATTAATACTACATTTAAACTTTAAAACTTAGTTGTTTGACAGAGGTGACAACTTTTTTACAACCTGTTTTTGTTCGTTCTACTAATGTTTTCTATCTTTTTAATTCGCACCAAGAAAGGGGGAAATTTCATGCTACATTCTTCATCCGACAACCTGGGCTCGATCCTGCCAAAGCTAACAAAGAAAATTTATTTCGTACACTCAGACTCATCCTACCTGAATAACCAATTGGCAATCAACACATCTTTTCAGCTTGAAATCAGCTTCGTTCCAATAAGCCTATTGTTTGTTGCAGACTGAAAATGAATGGATTATTAAATTGCAGTTGCAATCCTTTCCCGGGAAACCTTTCAAAACAGTTGACAGTTACATTACCCGCAGACCCGTTGAAATGCTGTAAACTTTTAATTAAAAGTCATTCATCTTTAGCTTTAGAGATTGACTTGCTGTCTTTTATTATTTAGTTTTTTGTTGATTTTTGTTGTTTTGTTTTGTGTGTCTGTTTTGTTGTTGTTATTGCTGCTGCTGTGTTTTGTTGTTTTTTTTGTTGTTTGTTGTTTTTTTGTTTGTTTGTTGTCTATTTGTTAGCTTATTATTGTTGTTGTTTGGTTGTTCGTCTCAGAAAGTCTGTGGATATTCTCCAAAAGTTGCATGAAGACCTCGACAAACTGTATGCCTTGCGGACGATTTGGTCTTGACACCAAATACAAGTATGACTTTACATATAGAAGGTTGTTCATTTCAGTAAGTAGGATATTCTCCAAAAGTTGCGTGTTTACTGAATACTTTGACAAAGAAGATTTTGTTCATACCTCTTACATTGAAAAATACAAAGGCCCATTATTCTGGTAAAGATAGGCAATAACAAAATATTTTCCTTACACATTGTTTATCTTTAAAATACTTGAAGCAGATCCGCCAAAAGACAAACAAGAAGCTCAACACACAAGAGTTTCTTGATATCCCGTATAGTTAAAGAAAGCCACACAGCTAGGCTATTTATCTGAGAAACAAATCCATTCTCCAAAAGATGACAAACAAGATTGCGGGACTTAAGAACAGACAAGGGTACTCGGTTTTTTTAGTCAGTTTGCAACATTGAATACAAAAATTCAACCTGAGCATGCGCATCTCTTCTTGAAGCGGTCCAGATAATCTGAAATACCCCGAATATTATTACGGTTGAGTGCACAACTACTTTAATCATATAAATTCAACTTCATATGTCTGCAATAGGGACTGTTCAGCTCAACAGCCTAGTGCGTTGTTTCTCAAGTCACCTATTCCTATCATGGTGAGTAAGAATCCAACATAACCGTGGATTTTTTCTGGTGTATTTCATTTTTCTATTTCAGACGAGAGTTTGTGAGAACAAAATCTTAGCTAACAAAATTTAAGGGCCAAAAATCTATAAGAAAAGCAACTTAATTGACAATGGTATATTTTTGCACCTCTACGATTTAAACTTTCCAAAGAATCCCATTCATTTCAGTGGTTGCTGGAATATACTAGGTAATCATTAATGCTGTTATATGTACTTAATGACACAGTACAAAGCGCAAAAGTTGCCCGGACAAAATACTTAGGTATGATTGCAACATGTGCTACTTAAGGTCTGAAAACAGCTTTTGAGATAGGAAATCTATCGAATCATACAATTCAAAAATGATATCATGCTTTCAAGACAAAAAAACCAACATGTTTAACCTTTCTTTCCTAGTTTAACAAAATATAATTCAAGGTTGTACTGACAATTAGTTCCGGCAGCTTCTGTGACTTCAGATTCTGATTTTTAATGTCCACACCTTGTAAAGGCTTAACAGGAATGTCACGGATATGCCATTACATCATTACATAAAGGTTTGTATTTCTTTTCAACATGTCTGCTGTATACAGCTACTTGTGCGTCCGTCCGTTTTTCTCGTACAGTTACCTCATGTTAGTTGGGTAGAATAAATACGGAAAACAGAAAACATTTGGTCCTTACTCAGGGCCTAATACAACGTCATCAGGATAAATACAATAACTAAACAAAGACATCAGGGTTTAATTCCAAAATAAGTCTAAATGCTGAGAAATGGAAAAAAAATACAGAACCCTCCTTTTAGAATTTACCTCTCAAAATTCTTTGACACTGAGTATTTGGGAATCACTATATACAATTGAAGATAGCCGTATAGAAATTTTAAAAACATAGGAAGGAGGAAACATACATCCGGTATTCACAATTATTTGCGTCACTAAAATGACAAGAATTGATCTAAAATGGGCTTGCATACGCTAAATATAACAATATGTTTTCTCAGAGACCTTGATATACAGAAAGAGCAGAAATAGACTGGATCATTTCTCAGGACAGATGGCAAATAAAGTAGTGCAGACACAATGAAATATTATACAATTGTATATGGTAAAAATTCCTAGATAAAAGACTGGAAATAGAAGAATACATAATCCTCAGAGTATACTTTGTAAAGATAGATAGACAGCAATCAATTTCTGTTTCCACATCTAGGAAGCGTTACGTTTATTTATATTTGAATTATACTGATAACAAGGACAGTAATATGACGCGTAGTAAAGAGTACCTCTAGACGAGACTGATTGTTTTATAACTTTTAACTGAAAATTGCATCTAATCAATTTTCCTTAATTAAATGGTCAAGATTTCTTTGCGTCAGTTCATTGTTTTTATACACTGTGTATGTGGTAGGTTTCCAGCGACGAAAATTCTTAATGCATATCTCAATAACAATACAAGAATGAAACAAAGGTTCTTTTCCATACTGCTTTGGTTAGTTTGCATTTGTTTTGTAATGATCGAAAAATTCAGTCAAAAAAGTAATTTTATTTAGTTAGAGACAACATCGTAAACTGTTAAAAGGTTCATGTCCCATTTACTAATGTAGGATTTATGATTGATACCGAGTTCATCAATGCCTGTAACGAGTAAGCATATAGGCTTCGTACTGATCGAATTACGTTATTATCACAAGACAATTGGCATGTTCTACCTACATATCTATCTACTCTATATACATGTTTAGTGTACAACACCGATGTATTGGACCGATGCATTAGACCTCAGTTATGTGTTTCATGTGAAAGACAATTATTATTATGTTATGTCAAAGGAGGAGCAAGAACCCCCCTTGATTCCCAGTCCAGCGCATTATAACTTGACCAGTAATCCGTTGAAATGTTTCAGACAAATTTACTATCACGAGTGCAAAATATACTGACGCTAATCAGGTCGAGGACAAATCTATAAAATGGCAGATAAGTTTTTATAATAGCATAAAATAAACAACTGAACAATATGAGTCAGTAACGTTGCCGAAAGCAATATATGTAACAATCAATTAAATAAGCATCGCAAAATATAATTTACAATTTGTTTGCCCCTTGCATACAATAAACTATTCAGTTTAGAAACTATTTCACGCTTCGACAGAATCTGTCACACATATTCAAGACATCAAAAGAGGTATTTTAAAGTTTTTGCTCGCTGATAATAACGTTGGCAGACTATATGGGAGAAAGATTCCCTTTCAGGAATATAACAGGCAATATATACAGTTCTAATGGCATGGCTGGTATAATGGTATGTACTTGTATTAAGTTCTTGTCCTGTTCATAATGCTTCAAGGAGTTTTTGGGAAGATCCAAATGCATTCAGTTAACAGTGTCTAAAAGTTTACTAGACAATATTTCAAAGAATGCAAACATATGAACGAATATAGAAGATTAAGTAATGCTTGCAGCATGCTTGTAGCATCAGATTTATGATACTTTGCAAATCAGCTATCGTACAAAAAAGAGAAAAAGCGTATGAAATACAAGAAGAGGAAGGAATAAAAGAATCTTCTTCAGATACTTACATAGTTATATGGTAGGCACATCCGATATGAATAAACTTTCTTGTTTTACATAGATTGTAGAAATATACTGGCTAATCAATTATAACTAAATTTGCATCAAAGAGGGAGAAATGTGGACATTAAGGTCAGTTACCGTGGAAAGCCCGAGACCATTCGTTTACACTACTTGTTATTAATTTATTTCAAATTTGGTTCAAATGTGTTCAATTTTTTTAAATACAGAATGCATCTTTTCAGGTTAACAGTCTCAATTTGAAGTTCAATAGACGACTTTTTTCTATTACCCTTTTACGCGGATCTTGTTGACACTTTCATTGGCTTCCGACAAGATGAGTTGCTGTTAAATTTGATTAACTCAGCTCAATTTTTTGTTGTGTTGACTTGTCATTCGTTTTTTTTTGTTGTTGTTGTTTTTTTGTTCTTTTTTTGTTTTCAATAAGACTTTACTGCATTCTATTTATGTTGTTGCCGTGCAAATTCAAAATCACTTTTCTTTATAAAAAGCTTTAACATTTACTCTGGAAAACCTTATTTCTATGAGACACAATAACTAATTGCAGTAGAAATACAATTTACTTCTAATGATGTACTTTGCATCCACGGAATGTTCTATACATGTACATACAACTTTGAATACAAGCGTTTCATTTGCTATTTCTTTTTCTGTTTCTAACATTTAAAACAACAGTCTGTTACAGAGCGTCAAAATCTTGTTATGGTCAACCGGACATGACATCACGACTGACCGTGACAATGACCAAGAGCCTGGCCACTGTCTAGATTGTGTACTGTTGTAATTTGAGGGTAGTAAGTAAATGTAGATGTCTTTAAATAATTACTATAAATATTCAAAGTAAAGAAGTTCATATACTTGTAGTGGAAACATTTAAAATCGGTTGCAGCAAATCCTGTTTGAAAACAAAGGAGTACACTCCAGCGCCATAAATCTACTAGTACTATACCTTTAGCATTGTAGCATACTGTGCAAGTTATACTGGTAGGAGATGACAGACTCACGGTGCAACATCCCGTACTTGGAGGGAAGAGTGTATATTGTTGGGCAAACAGATATTCGATGCTTTCCAGTTTTGCTAGTATTTCATATCAGTATTACTATAGAGATTGGTTTCAAATAGAGCATAGTCAGTGTTGACATAAGCGTAGAATTAAATGATAAAATGGACATGTAACTTTGTGGTTCATTTTGTGGTCAGTTTTTCCATGTTTAAATGCAATAAAAATGACATTAAAGATAAGTGAAACTACATTACCAATGTCCACTAAACACCCCTCTCCCCATAATATTAGAACACTGGCGAATTTTTAATCGGTACTGCACACAAATGTCATCAGATGACAAAGGAAACAAGGGTTACTTTGTTGATTTATGGATATACAATTATTATTAATCAATTATCATAATTTGTATCCTTTAGCTTGTTTATGAGTCGGAAAATGTTTAATTTGTTGGTTGCCTTTAAAATTCCATTTTCTTTTTTTATAGACTGTAATAATAGAGTATGACTCTTACCAAAGTGACATGTCTACAAACTGACTTGTCATAAAAACGAGTACTAAGAAAGATTCAAAAACAATCGCAAGACAAAATATAAACATGTCTAAATAGGTATGTTGTATTATTACAAACTAACAAAAGATCTTAAGATACACCTTCATTATATAACCTCTCGATTGGAAAGGTATATGTTCAATGGATGTTCATTATTTGATAGTTTTTTTCCAAATGGATTAATTGAACATTTAAAAATAACATTTTTTTCAAAACTCCAAATAAAACCTACCATAATAGAGGTATTATTAGGCATCTTAACATTTCAGTTAGCTTCAATGTGTAGTTCTTTGGTGTTCGCATCGTGACAGGATTGGAACATGTAATAAAGACCCAAATAAAAAGAGAATTAGCGTTCCTCCGCCCTAATCTCCAAGCCCTGCATACAAAACAATCTGAAACATAGATAACTGAGAACGGTTCTTATCATCAGAGGCCTGAAGATTATTGCAATATATATTATTAATGCAGTACTGAATATCTCCAGTAAAAATCACATTCGACTTTAGTACAAGTGGAAATACTGAAGGAACTATTGAGAATGTTTTTATCGTTATTTCTCTGTATATATTACAATATATATTGGCATTTTCTGTTAAGTCAAGTGATTCATACTTTTGAAGCATAAATGAGCACATTCTAAAGAATATATTACTCCCAGCTCTTGAACTGAAGGTGAATACGGTGATAACAAAATCACTAATGAAGTGTAAAGATATAACCCTACTCTTGTTAGAAATTTAAATTAAGGTCAACAGTTTCTTGAGCTTTGTTACAAATGACCTGAAAACGTTAAAAAGGGTCCCCCTTTTAGATATATTTTCTTTTATATTTATGCAGTTGAATTCTAGATATAAGAATCAATACCTTATAGAAAGATTTTCTCTTATTGCATCTTCTGAATGAATTATTTCTTGGGGGAACCTTTGAGTGATTCGAAATGACACCAAAGACCAATGACATTACAAAAACTGAATTATAACCAATGTATGTGAAAACAAATTTAATTTCGAGGATATTGGAAGTAATTGATATTAGAAATTTCCATAAAAGTCAAATGTTTTTCATAGGTTCATATCCTCTTGATTCTTTTACCCATTTTAACTTTGTGGTGTACTAGATGACTTTTTTCACTTACGATAAACTTACGTTAATCCTATACAATCAACAATTTTTGTCTGTGGTGTGTGTATTTGCTTTAAAACATTTAGCTCAATGTCAAGGTCAGCTAGCTGAATCTTTCATCTTGTATCTAATGAAACCAGTTACGATTCAACAAATTTTACAGGAGGAAAATAGAGAGACTAAAAACATTATTTACTGGAACCGAATCATTCTCGCTCTAGGTGGACTGGGATAATTGTTATTCTAAGTCACTCTTTGTACTGACTGGGATTTACAGGACTGAATGTGAATTTGAACACTGTTATGTGGAGCCATAACGTTTCTGTTTAATTTTGATTGACGGACGTACAATTTAAGGATAGCTGAAACTTTCAATTCTGGATTTTCTCATTTTCATGTTAGGCGCTAGTTATATTTGTAAATGAAGGGGACGTTTGTGTATCAGTATCACAAACCCAGAATAGACGTCATTAGTTTAAAAAAAATGCGTCGAAACATCAGTGATTCTTATTGATCGGATCATCTCAATTAATTAAAATATATGTTCGTATCTAACTCAGAAAACCGCTGACCAAAATTACATCGCTGATTTTTTCCACTTTTGCGTATAATACTTTCATTCATGCCTTATTTCTCGTACATTGAAGTAATCCTTACTTATGATTATCTAGCTGTGTACAAAAAATCACCATCTGACGTCAATCTACTAATGAAATATATAGTTTATATTTAATGAAAATTCAATGTTAAATTTAATCTCAGGGTAACAAGTGTTTGGCCTCTCATATGACAAAACTAAACAAGATCAATTACGTTTGCCCTCTTGTAAATTGCACATCTGATTCTAGCTTTTATATTCGAAGGCTGGTCTCAAGATGCATATCTTTTCATCTAGTTTGATACCATAATTACTTCATGTCAATTTTTGTAGAAGAACGCCTGGCAATCTTACAAATGACAGGAAAATACAGTGACTTAATTAAAAGCATACAGGGGCTTACTAAACTAATAAAATCACATATCTTTTTATAGCAAAGATAGGAATCAGAGGGTCATATTTTATCACTGATCTTGTTTTCCGTTTGGATGTTCTGTACAACTAGACTATGTGCGTGATCACTCATTCTTACTTGCAAGGTCATTAACAACTTTGTTAAATTGATACAGTTTATAAAATATTTATCAAAAATAGATTCTAATATCAAAGGTATGGTGTTCAAACCTCATAAGCAGATATTGATGCAACTTGTGCTTGTTATGTCTAAATAAAGAACAGCCAGAAACTGTTACGAGTAACTTATCACAGCCTGAACTTTCGCTGAAAATTAAACAATAATCGCCTACAGATTTTCTTCTTAGCCACGTATAGTGTTTTAGCTGAGTACGGACCAAACTGAAAGAGATTGTATTTTAATTTTCTGCCATTTCACTTGCCATAAATTTGAATTTCAGATGTACAAAAATTGGAATGTTATTGGAAAGTATTTTCATCATCACATGACAAAAAATTGAAGCAAACTTTTTTTACAAGAAAAAGGTAACGCTAGTAAATCTAGTATACAAATAACGTATGTATTGTAAACATCAGTTTGAATTTGTTAAGATTCTATTGTGAGCTCGTTTTGTAAATTTGTATTGTAAACTCGTTTTATAAACTCGTTATGTAAATTTGTATTGTAAGTTTTTATTGTAAATTTGTATTGTAAATTTGTACTGTAAGTTTGTATTGTAAATTTGTATTGTAAGTTTGTATTTTAAATTTGTATTGTAAGTTTGAATTGTAAATTTGTATAGTACATATGTTTCAGAGTTCTGTATTGTAAATTTGAATTGTGAAGTTGTATTGTAAGTTTTAATCCGACCAACATGTTTGACTTACTGTCAAGTAAAGAGTTTGAAGTAAAAATAACAAAAGAGAAATTCAATCATTTTTATCTGAGGCGGAAATTTTTTGCACTTCGTGGGACTTAAAACTCGTGCAATTAATTTGAGAATGCTTCCTGTATTGTTTACAATGCTGCACAGTTTCTTGCAAACAAGGCCAATTGCAATGGAACTGTTATTTTGTGTGAAATTCAAGTATTATACGGCGTGTAGGTGATTACGTAATTCTAATGACAACTTGCAGAAATTTACATTGATTGTAAGAAGAAAATCACAACTTGCAGAAATTCACATTGATTGTAATTAATAAATCACAACTTGCAGAAATTCACATTGAATGTAGGAAGTAAATCAGAACTTGCAAAAATTCACATTTATTGTAAAAAGCAAATCACATCATGTAGAAATTTACATTGATTGCTAGGAGTAAATCACACCACGCAGAAATTTAATTTGATTGTAAGGGGTAAATCACTGCATGCAGAAATTCACATTGATTGTAAGACGTAAATCAGAACCTGCAGAAATTCACATTGATTGTAAGAAGTAAATTACAACTTCCTGAAATTTACAGTGATTGCTGGCGGTGAATAACAACACGCAGAAATTTACATTGATTATAAGGAAATAACAGTATTTGCAAGCACTTCTTGGAAATAAAACGTTATTTTAGGCTTACCGTTTAAAGTCTTTTTATACTATACTATTACAACACTGAAATCATTAATTTCTAACGATCAAGTTATCGTATGAAAAAGACCCATACGTAATACAAAAGAGAGAGGATTAAGAGTTTAGTATCCATGCAAAACTAAAGTTTATGTGCTTAGGAATATTTGGTTGACATTTTCATTTACTTTAGGTACACATTGTTTTACAATCTCAATACCCATGTTACTCGTTGTACTACCTTCTAATTTCTTTATTCAATCAGTTTTCATTCAATCTGATTAATGGATGCTCCATGCAAATTCAGCTATCACCGCTGTGTGCACGGCTGCAAGATTAATTTAGGAAATTCGATTTCTTTTATACACAATCGCCAATATCTATAGCAATCTAACTATTTCAGTGTATACTCTCGTTTTTTTTTCTATAATATATCACTTGTTTCAAGGCTTTCATTTAAAGTTTCTTACTAATAGTTCGGTGAGCAATGTCTAACTTTACTGGTTATTTGAAGTTATTTCCACAACTTAGCGGGTTGGCGTTAAAGACAGAATAGTTAATGTGTTATATCCCTTTAACACCACTTATGAATTTAGATCAGACTCTGAAAGGGGCAATGGTATATTACTATTAACACTAAACTTGGCGTAAAGTGTCTGTTTAAGCATGGAGGATACTTCAGTGTCAGAGGTTGTCTGGGTTGGTAGCTTTTTCCTTTTAGCCTGTCACATAATAATGACAAGCATCAGAAAGATTTGTTGTTTGTTGTTATTGTTTTTTCTTCATGCATAAACGAAAAATGATTGTATCAAGGAAGATGCTTAGTATAATTGAGTTAATATTATGTCAATGTTCAAGTAAAATCATTTTACATTTACAAAAGTCATGATTCAACCAAATAGCTGTTGTTTTAATATAGCTCATATCAAAATATAAGATACACGATCAAAAAAACCAGTTGTTCTCAACTTACAAAAGAAATGCTTATTTTTACACACACAAAATAAATAAATTTAAATCAAAACCATTGAAAATATATTTTGTTTAGAACTTTCATAAGAAACAAATTGCTGTGTTGATGAGCAACAACCTAACCTAACTTATAGCATGTCGAATTGAAAAATGCTTTCTGCGTGGAATCTAGCGTTCTGTTTTAAACTTGGGTCTTGAGATGTGTTTACGTTAATCAAAACCTTCTAAAATTAGTAGCGTTTCTCACTGAAAAAGGACCGAACACTAAAATTTGCATTTTCTAACATAAACAACTCAAAGTTTAAAAAAGTATTTTGTTGGAAACAGAAGTACAAGTCTGTCTTTTGCATTTAAATTTGATATATCGCACGAGTTTTTTTATTAAAATTGTGAACAGGAAAGTGCAAAGTCCTACGTAAATACTGGCTTCTTTTTCAGTTCTTAAATAAGAAAAAATAATACTGACAAATTTGAGATTTAAATGTTATATAATGCAGTAGCGGTATAACGCTTGCATTTTATGGCGCCGTGAGATTGTATTCGCTTTGTGAACGAAGGATCCCGAGTTAGATTTAAGGTGGGAATTAGTACATTTTTCAATTTTTTTTAAGTAACAATACAATTAAAACGTAATTTCACCGTATTTCAGTTCGCAGAGACTGTCATAATTATCAGAAATGGTATCGGTAGAAATATGTCATTAAGACGTAACTAAAAGCGAAAGGGATGATTCTTTCTGTCATTTGCCTTTTCGTTAATTTGCAAAACAATTGCTCAAATCTAACATAATCGATGTATTTAGATATATTGAAATACTCCATATTATAGGGATATTATAACCCGTTTTCTAACTACTAATATATTTGTATACAAAATATTACCGACAACTAAATTACGGTCACTAGTTAATTTCTTGAACTAAGTTACACACTAGCCGAAAACATACAAATCTTTTTTCCTCTGTTAACCAATATTCGAGATTTTATATTCATGGGTTTATAAATGCCTTTAGACAGATTCCTCCTCTATGACATCTGATCTACTTGGAATGGGTTATTTCTGTGTGAATATTTTATATACGATGGGATAAGGCAGTAACATTATCACAACTTAATTACATCTAATATAGATAAAACGGTTTTTTTTTTGTTCTGGGAGACTGAAACGAAAGGGACTAATAAAGCTGTAAGGTTTTAATTTTATCAAAGATGCCTATGCGTATTTTGTCCCACTTATGGTATGATATCGTCATTTTAATCCCAAAGGGGCTGATCCAGTGTTAGGATGGCTATTTTTGGTCATTTGTGGTAAAAAAAGGTCAGAAATCACAATGTCAGGATAACTATGAATTATTTTATAATTCAGAGTCCGCGATCCACAGTCTATTATTTTTTCTGGGATTGGTTCAGTTACAACAGTTGTCCGTGTTCAAATCTCTTATGTATGGTCTTACATATAAAATATTAAGAGACAAATATCGCTTCGTCTTCAACATTAAGGTATAGACTAAGTGCAAATTCTATAATGCCCATCAAATTTGACAAGTCCGTACGGTTCACAGCACTACAAAAATTGTATTCTCATAAACTACTTTATAGGGTTTCTATAAAAAAAAATGGTTTTGCTTGGAAAAAGCAATATTGCTCCATGAAGTCGGAAGATGTGATATTTGTATGGTATGGTTTCATTGACTAATAATCGGAAACGTTGAATTAAAGTGTGAATTTATGTCTGAAACTTTGCAGATAAAATACCAAGTAAAGTGTTCAGAATTGGTAAGTTATTGATAGCATTTTAATTTCTGCTGTACATAGATTTCATCCGCAAAGTCTGGTATTGTGAACCTTCAAAGGACATTTCAAAGCTATTATTTTGGTATTTATGTCTTGACTTTGCCGACATGGAATTACTGTAGAGAAAATATCAGTTGTTTTTTCATAGGGCGATGTCTTCACTGTAAGAAAAAATACAAAGATTTTGAAAACGGATAGCGGTTGTAGCAGACCCCTTTGGTTAATTTATTTATGTCTTCGGTTTGTATTTTTAACAGACTACCCAGAGTAACTGTTGTAGATTCTGTACATTTGTGAAACAACCTACGATGCAATCATATGAGGAAAATATATATTTGAGGACATGACTTACTGGTACCGAATCAGTTTCGAGCTACAAAAACTGACTGATTCGATTTCAAGAGTTTTAATCAAATTACACATAGAATCTTCGCTGATATTTCAAGTCAGGGACTACTAAACTAATGTGCTGAGTTCCCTCTAATCTCCTGTAAAAAATATTTGAAATTGAATCCAATACTGTTAGTTAGTTCAGCTGAAACACGAGGTTACCAAAATAGAGAAAGAATTCTCTTCAATATTTTTCAAAATCAGAATCTTTAATGTTGATGTTTCATTGTTTCATCAAGTACCATAACAAGTTTACCCTGTTCATCATCAAGTTCAGGACTCGATGGAGCCAGCATCTTGGCCCGTTTCTACAAGGTCGAGTTTAATCAGTGTCAATATTCTCGGGAAAAAAAATCTGAATTTATTATCGTTAGCTAAAATCTAATCTTGTCACTCCCTTACCGTGTCATTATGAATTAACAAATCTGTTTCCATAGTGAAAAACAATCATTTACGATAAGAGTTATTACTCTTCCTCTGGAGATCAATCACATGAATATGAAAGCTCAAACTATGATACGCATACACAATATAAGATTCCAATTCATTCGGAACATAAAAATAAATTCAACAAACTTGCTTTTGAGAATTAAAGTTTCCGGTAAAGACGGGTTAAACGTCAGTGGTCACTAAGCAGTAAAAATCGCTGAATAATTGTGTCGTTATTTGACGACTATTCATGATAAAATAACTACGTAATCTTGATAGCCTGAAAATCTTTCTGTCATTTGCTTCTTTTTGAAGGTTTTCTTACAAATCGGTCTCATACCTTAAAAAGAATACATAGAGAAGCAGTGGATAAGGGGGAAACACCAGATTTCTAATTCTATCTATGTTCTCTAGCTCCAATCCCACCAGTCTCCAGTGGCTTTCTGCATTTCACCATATCAACGTGAGCAGTGTTTTGAACCCAAGCAAAATAAAATTCATGAACAAATTATGATGCAGAATTTGTGTATTTAAATATATATATATATATATATATATATATATATATATATATATATATATATATATATTGCAAAAACATGCTGTAGTCGCATTTTAAATATTCTTCCTCTGGTGATAAATATGCTGTGCACAAAGGGGTAAATGACAATCGTAATATTAGTTTAAATCGATCACGGTCCTGAAATAACAGACAAGTGCGTGACAGTCTACGCCTCGTTATACTAAATTTCGGTCAGCAGCAAGTTTTTTAATCTTACTTCATCAGACCCACAAAAAAGTCAGACTTTGTTTTTGTTGTCGTGATTAATATGAAATGAACTCTTTATACATTTTTCACTCTATTCACTCTTTGTGTATATGTTAGATTAATATCTAGAATAAAAACGAAATCTTAAACAGTTGTGCTTAACATCTTCACATGTCGTGATAGGATGGTTATTTTGCGTCAGCTGTGGCCAATATTTGTCAGATATCACGATGTCACTGATGGCTTGAATTATTATAAAAGGGGATACGTGTTCAGAATCAGAAACACAGAGAGACTCAAAACATAAAGACTTGTTTTTTTTCTGTTTCATTGAAATAGACACCGTTCTGCAGTTACATTGAAATGATTTGAATGTTTGATTTGAATGTTTCTTTTTTAGATGTTTAATCAGAGTTCCTTATTCTTAAATTGATGGTAGTCATTAATTTTACAGATAGTCGTTGAACACATACTTTTCCAGCTGACACTTTCGATTATTTATTTTATTCATTTAGTGAAATTGTTCTAAATGCAATTTAAATGCAGCTAACACATTTCGATTGCATTTAGATTGTTTTTGGATTTCAGAGAAGACACTTTTATCAAAACCTTAAATTTACAGAGACAGTTCATTACTACTAGATGACAAAAACAATAGAAACACTTCAAGTAAAAGAATTTCACAACTTCATTTCAAAAATCTACCAGCTTTCAATTTTGTTGTTTTATAACAGTTATATCCATGAGACATTTTTCGATACAAAAGAAATCACATTTGATAGCTCATCATAATACACCTGACAAAGTCAATATTTTTTTACAAATTAATAGAAATAAAAGATAGCTTGAATTTAAATAGGCTACAGTATTGTAAAAATATTTTAAATAGAAACGTATGCTCATAATTACAAAAAACTCTTTAACAAAAGTAAGGAATATTGGAAAAGATTATTTGTACGAAAAAGCTGCAGCTGTTTTTGCTGTTCTTTGAAACTTTTCGCCTCAGTTCGACTTTTATATCAACTGCACGTTTAGAGATAAGTGGAAATAAATCGAAAGACTAAGATAAAAGAGCATATCTATAAAATGATTTAGTTAAAATAGATTAACATTGATTTCTATGAGTGCCTTTGAACGGAAAGGACGGTCAATGTCAAGACACATCTCACGTACAAAAGTACAATGTTTAGTCAGTGTATTAATGATCTGACAAATTGTTAACATTAAAACTACCGGTACTTTTTATGGGACTTGTATTGACTTTCGTAAATTTAAATATCAAGTGTACCATTAGAATTGTTTTACTTCTCAATGAAAGCAATGATGAAATCAAGTTTCATAATATTGTGAAGAACGTCTTTTTTTCGTATTTGCACTAGCTACTGATCATCCGATGCAACAAAGGACCTCTTGAAGATATGCCTTATCTGTAAGAAAAATAATATAAAGGTTTTTTGAAAACGGATAACGGTTGTAGTAGGTCGAAGACCGCTGATTCTGAACTGGTAGCTCCTGTCTATATAAAAAAGATGTTAGTGACATTGTGTTATCAGACCAGTTTTCACCACAGCTGACTTAAAATAACCAAAGTAGCAACGTACCAGACCCCTTTGGTTAATTTCTATATGTCTTTGGTTTGTATCATTAAAAAAAACAGAGTAAATGAGAGATTTACAGCATTAAGAGTTTAATTCAAATTACACAAAGAATGTTCGCCGATATTTCAACCCTAGGGCTTCTAAACTAATATGCTGAGTTCAAACCAATTTCCTGTAAAAATGTAAAATTGAATCCAGCACTAGCGGTTCAGCTGAAACACGGAATTAAAGAATAAAGCCAGAATTCTCTTCAATATTTTTCAAAATCAAAATCTTTCATGTTGATGCCTCATTGCTTCATCATGTACTGTAATAAAATACCCTGTGTTACGGTACAGTGCAAACCTTCCTATAATTATATAAATACAACCTCGCGTCATGGAATCGATTCTTTGGCTCAGTGGTTAGAGTGTTGGTCTTCGATGCGCTAAGATTGGAGTTCGAATCACGCTCTCAGTCGTGTATTCTAAAATGCATTGCATCTTTCTGTTACGGACTTTCATGTACCTAGGACCAGTTCATCATGAAGATCGAGACTCGGTGGACCTAACATGTTGACTTACATCTAAAAGGTCTAATTTAAACAGTAATATTCCCATTGAAAAAGTCAGAGTTTACTACCGTTAGATAAAATTTAATCTTGAAAAGGTAACTCCCTTATCCTGTCATTATTTATAAATAAATCTGTTACCACAGGGAAAAAATCATTCACAGATTGGCATTTACGATAAGAGGTATCAATCTTCCTCTGGAGTCTAATCACATGAATAAAGACACTCATGTACATAAAATATGATTCCAACTCCTTTGGAGTATATAAAAAAAAGAGTAAATGCTTTTGATCAAAATTAAGTTAAAGATTCCGGTAAAAATGGGTTGTACAGCAGCGGACACTAAACCGTAAAAATCGCTAAAGCACTGTGAAGCACAGAGATGCAGTGGTTAAGGGGGGTGGGGGGGGGCACCAGATTCCTTATTCTAGCAATGTGCGCTGGTTTAAAACCCACCAGAGTCTCAAGGTACTTTCTGCATTGCACACTTTCGACATGAGTACTGGTTGGAACCCAGGCAAAATAAAACCCATGAACTTATTTTCAAATAGAGGCAGAATATTTGTATTTAAACAAAAGCTTACCTACATTTTTAGTTCCACTGTTGGTTTTATTCTTCAGTTATTGTAAATGCTGAGATCTGGTCAGAACTGGAACAGCCTTTTTGTAAACTGCGTGTAAAATGTCAAAATACATCGGCTCTTGTACTTTTATTTAAAAAAGCAAACGTATGTGTATTTTGTCCTAGGCACTGTCTTTATCTGCTCAAAATTTAAAGAATGTTGTTTATATTTTACTGAGGTGGTATTTAGTCGGGAATACACAAATATTCAATCTCATGATTCAGTACAAATGCTATATATATTGCAAAAACATGCTGCAGTCGCATTTAAAATATTCTTCTCTGGTGATAAATAAGCTGTACACAAAGAGGTAAATGACAATCGTAATATTAGTTTAAACTGATCACGGTCCTGAAATAACAGACAAGTGCGTGACAGTCTACACCTCGTTATACTAAATTTCGGTCAGCAGCAAGATTTTTTAATCTAACATCATACGACCCACAAAAAGTCAGATTTTGTTTTTGTCGTCGTGATTAATATGAAATGATTTTTTATAGATTATTCACTTTGTTCACTCCTTGTGTATATGTTAGAATACTATCTTGAAGAAAAACGATATCTGAAACAGATGTACTCCTAATAACATCTTGTCATGCCTAGAACAGATGTCTCTCTGGAAAAATAATGATTTATAAAAAGTAATAGAAAAAGGAGGTCTCGTTACAAAAGCTAAAAAATAGCTTAGGCGAAATTGCAAATTGGCGGGTGAGTCGTAGAATATACTAGTAATATTAGGGTCTGGTTTTTATTATCTTTTGCTTAGAATTGGTATGATGTTCACATATTTTTGAATTCATGGTTACATTTTGCTTAGTTTTAAAAGGTATATACAGTAACAAGTTTTAAACGTACATGATAAAGTTCCACAAATTTACTCTAAGATTATACATGTGGCTACTAATTTAACCGGAGAAACGTTGTGTAAACGTGACTGAGAGCCCTGTTTGAAACTTTGAGATATATTTGCCCAAATACAGAGCCTATGCTTTGGCATAACCTTAGATAAACTACCCTTAAAAGGTCAAAGTGTCACTAGGTTTATTTCCAACAAAACATGTGTTCAATACGCCATTGATTAAATATTCAGTAATGTTACTACACAAAGAATGCACTGACACTGAATGTCATGATCTTGACAAAAGATATTTCATCGGCTACCTTATACCAATTTATTTAGACTGATTTGATTTGGAAAACAGCTTATAACAGCTTCATTCATCCAGGTAGATGACTACTCTATGGTTCAAACAAGTACTCAAGCAGAAATTGTGAAATGCGGTAAAAAGTGACTGGAGACTCTTACCACTTGCAGGATTCGAACCAACGACTTCAGAATAGGGAGTCCGGTGCTCATGCCTGGACCACTGCTCTTCCATTTTTGATGCTGCTGAATAACTCTTAATAATGTGCTCTTTTTTTTCATTAGATATATGGGTTGTTTTTGCCTTAAAGAGACAGAGAGAGGGGCGTAACTAACTTAATCCAAGGCAGTGGTTGATCTTCAATAAATGTAAGTGAACTTTAGCTGATATATAGAGCCTTGCAAGGCTGAATTGTTAATTAGATTTATAAAGACAAACCCCAAATGCCATTTCCCTTTTAATTTTGACAACATTTAACAGTCACAGATGTAAAATGCAAAATTCAGGATTTCTTACAAAAATATGTCATTAAATTTCACTTTCAAGGTTGCGAAATCCTGAAGTTTGCATTGGCACTGAATTCTTTACAACAAAATAAATATGACTGTTTCTCTAAATTCATATTTTATGTGTCGTTTTTTTCAGATAAGCTTTACCAATCTCCAATGAATCAAAATACGCAAGCAGCATTTAGAAACTTTTAAATATTCGTAACTACAACTGTCATTTAAAAAATATGTGTCCTAAATGTCTTTTTAACGTTTAGAGGGTATTCTTAAAAAATATATTGATGATAAAAGAATATAAAAATAATATTTACAGACAAATTGAACATCTAAAATAATATCTTAAAGTTTTTAAAAGAAACAACCTCTTTATAAAACACCTCAGAGATCTTCACTTCATCTAGGCACCAAAATTTTCAGCAACTATTACATGAGACAGAAATATTCTATTTAAGACATTGTCGTTCATTTCTTATTGAATCTTTTTGTCTGATGAAGTGATCATATAAGAATGCATAAAAACTTAAAAAGTAAGTTTAGAAAGAGTTATTCGTGGTCTAAAAGCACATGTGGAGTATTAATCACTCTGGATGATCTTTCTTGACGTAACAGTCTAACCTTACTCATGACCTACTAACGAATGATGATGTAAGACAGTGCCGAATGAACATTTGCACGACTTATATTGGCAGATATTCCTATGCTAAGTCAAAGAAAGTTATGCACCATTGTTTTTTGAGATAACAAATAGCTAAAATATATAGATCATATTTACAAAATACTAATAAAGTATGTTGGTCGAATAACAGTTTCTTCGATAGATAATTGTTGGTTTATCAAATATGTTTCAAGCCGAAACATGAATATGAATATTTGTACAATACAACCGATGTTTGTCAATACATTCTCGTTTAATGATATTTCTTGTTACTTAAGTTTAAAGAAAAACTACAATATACCTCTGATTCGGCATTGCCTCGAAATTTCTGAAATAATGAAAGCTTTAGTACAAAACTCAGAAATCGTTTTAGCAAGATAAATGTGCTGACTGGGGCACTTGTAACACTCTTTCTCAAGAAATTCATTTTAAGTCAAGCTGGTGCTTATTGGGCTATTTACTAAAATGTAGATGACAGCCACCACTTGAATTTTAGGTGATTACTGTCACTACAAATGATCACATAGCCCACTTTAGCCGAATGTTGAATCTCAGTTCTTCTCAAGAGCATAATTCTTGGCCTTAGTTGGATTGAACCTGGCCGAGATTAAATCAGTAGTTTGTTCTTTTCCTAAAAGACCCTGCTGTTTCTGGCTTTTATATTCTTGGTTGATCTCCTCAGGCAAATAAATATCTGAATCTAGACGTACCTCCATAATGTATGATCATTTGCAGTTCTGTGGAAACAGTTTGATTATAAAGACAGGAAGAGGCGGTGCTTTTAAAACCTCTTAAGAAACTTGCTGAACAAAACCCATAGATATTTACCCTCCTTAAAAGTTTAAATAAAATTACTGAAATGAAGGTAAGCTTTAATATTAGGTTCGTACTTTTATCATCCATCAGTTGGTATGTTCTATACTTTAATCAAGAGAAGTTCTAAATGCAGTACATGTATATTTGAACACATCATTATTGAAGGCAACCTGTTCTTAAATTACTTATTCGAAGCGAAAATACTTCATACTACATCAATAAAATTGAAATACGGGCTTTCTTTGACATAATCTTGTCAACTACTCGTATGAACTAATCATGTATGAGCACTTTCTTATTGAAACAATTGTTTGTTTTTCTTTCTTGAGCGGATGAAAATAAAACTGGAGACAATGATCATAGACAATAACCTAGTTTTTCTTATCGTAACAAACAAGACCAACATAAAACAAGACAAATATTTTATCTTATACCTTTCATTCTAAATCTAAATCACATTGTCATAAAAAAAATCACAAACTATATCATCACTGATTTTCTGTATCTTTCATATTTGTTCAAAAGCAAAACAGAAAATATGCATATCTTTTAAGAAACTAATGCGAGTCAGGCATCTTAGTGATAAGGGTGAGGGCGATGAAATTCTCAAATGTAGCATTTTTTCATCGCGACATCGACGTAACTTCATCGCAACAGAAAAGTTTCTTCGTTACGACATAACCATTTCTTCAACGTGAAATTAATGTTTCTTCGTCGCAACAGAATTTTTTCTTCATTATAACATGAACATTTCTTTATCGCGACATGAAGAAATCTCCACAGCCTTGATGATAAAAGAAATAAGGAATGTCTCTGATAATTACCTGGCAGTTAAAATTATCTAATGCAAAGCCTCATGCATTAAATTATTTTTTCAAAGAAATCGATCAACATTCTTACAAAATCAAGCTTGTAAAAATTGTACTTGTCTGCATCATAATTGTAAGTTCACTTAAACTACAAACATCCTTTTCGTAAATCTGACGACCTAAGTCTATATTAGAACAGTTTACGCATGCTTGTACAATAAACAAATACTATCTACAATCTCTTCAGATGCTGTGAAATTACATTCTTCCTTCTAACTGTGATGAAGAAACGCTAGGTTTCAGATCTGGCTGCTGAACAATCCTGTAAAAAAGTACTTAATATGTAAAATTAACTTGAAAATAAGTAACGTGTCATTTCTCTGAAAAAAAAAAATCATGGTACCGTAATTTATATGTTTGCTAATCTGGAAAAACGAAAGGCACTCATAGAAATCAATGATGCTCTTTATTAACTGAATCATACATAGAAGTGCTCTTTTAACTTAGTCTTTCAATTTTATTTTCTCTTCATCTCTAAACCTGCAGTTGTGGTAATAGTCAACATAAGGCGAAAAAAATTCGAGAACAGCAGCTTTTTCGTACATAAAATGTTATCCCTTCATATTACAACTGTTAAGCGTTGTTGATTTTTAATTATCAAGGAATAGGTTTTTTATGTTGTTTTTTTACACAATACAACAGCCTATTTACATGCAAAATTACTTTTATTTCTATTAAGTGGTAAAAAACAATTGACTTTGTCAGATGTATTATGATCAGCTTTCAAATGCGTTTTCTTTTGTATCTCAATTCTTAAAATCGAAAATGTCTCAGGGAAATAGCCTGGTATAAAACAACAAAACTGAATGCTGCTAGAGTTATGGAATGAGGTTGTGAATTTCTGTCACTTGAAGTGTTTCTATTATTATTCCATTTAGTAGTAATAAACTGTCTCTGAAATCGCAAAGTTTTGATAACAGTATCTTTTCAGAAATCCTTAAAACAATTTAAGTGCAATCAAAAGGTGTCAGCTGCATTTAAATTGCATTTCAAGAAATTTCATTAAATGAATAAGATAAATCATTTTAAGTGTCAGCTGGAAAAGAATGTGTTCAACGACTATCTATAAAATGAATGACTACCATCAGTTTAAGAATAAGGAACTCTGATTGAACATCTAAAAAATTAATACAGATTTAAATCAAACATTCAAATCTTTTCAATATAACTACAGAACGGTGTTCAATGAAGCAGAAAAAAAACAAGTCTAACTCTTTTTATAATAATTCAAAATAATTCAGCTATAAGTGACATCGTGATGACTATTTTGGCCACAGCTGATAAAAAGATCCTATCACCATGCTAACCCCCTTTGGTTAATCCTATACAACCAGTAGGTTTTCTCTTTGATATGTATCTTTTCCTTAACACCTTAAACATAATAACAAGAGTAGCTATTGCAGCTTTTGTTCTACATATTTTTTAACTATCTACGATGTAGTCACATGAGGAAAATACGTACAATTCAATCTGTGCTAAAGAGAATAAAGACCACATTTCGTTTGTCCCTATTAACATATTTAAAGAACAAAATCACCTGTGAACAAAGACCACCTGCATCTAGAGAACATTTTATGGTCATCTCCGTGATAGTCTTTGTAGACAGGTTTGACTGTATATGGCTTATAACATTACTTAGTAGTAGGCTACCGAATCAGTCTTAGTCTACATAAAATGAGGCATTTACAGTACTGTATCAAAAGTACATGGGATTGGTACTAACGTTTGCAGAATTCTCTTCCAAATATTTCATAATCGAAATCTTTAATTTTTAAGCCACAAAAATTTCAGATAATTTGTTTTTATTGTCGTAATTAATGTGAAATATTCTTTTCATCCTTGTGTATGTGTCAGTTTGCCATCTAGAAGAAAAACGATATCTGAAACAGATTTATTTCTTATCACATCCTATACGGAGAAAAGATACCATTTTTTTAAAAAAAATTTACTGTTATTTTTTTTTTTTTTTTTTTTTTTGTTGATATTATGTGGGTTTTTTTCAAAGAGAAGTGCACTTTAGCCGGTATTTAAAATCCTGAAAGGCTGAACTGCCAATTAAATTTTGAAAGAGAAGCTCTTAATGTCACTTTCCTTTAATTGTTGATAGCATTTTATTATCACAAATGCAAAATGCCATTAATGGATTTCTAACACAAAAAAAGGCTTTGAAACTTCACTTTCAAGGTTGTGAAATCCTGAACTTTTCTTTACATTGCATTCTTAAAAAATGATAAAAAGAAATTACTATCTCTCTATTCATTAAGCAATCTCCAAAATACATTAGCTACATATAACTTTCTCAAATACATTTATGTATGCAACCGCCAGTCTGAAGAGCTCACGCCCAACATATACGTTGTTTTGTTTTGTTTTTTTGTTGTTTTTTTTTTTTTTTTTTTTTTTTGGGGGGGGGGGGGGGCACTCTAAAGAAATAATAAAATAGAAAATGAATAGAAATAAAACAAAAATTCAACATCTAAAATTAAGGAAATAAACTTTTCGAGTTTATACATAAAACTTCTTTATAAAGAAAATATACCATTGCTTGCGTAAAATATATATTGCGTAATATATAGCCATTTTGCAAAGAGAAATTCGTGTTCAAAATGCTAAGATGTATAATTAATCACTCCGAATGATCTTTATTACTTTTAGTTTAAAAGAATACTACGATATTTCTCTGATTCGACATTGCCTTGAAATGCCCGAAATACAGAATTCTTTAATAAAAAAAAAATTGTGTTGAGCAAGACTAAATTCAAGATGATACTTATAAAGCCGTTTCTTAAAATGTAACTGACAGCCACCACTTGAATTGAAGGTGATTACTGTCACTACAAATGACCTATATAGCCCACTTTAACTGGATGCTGAATCTCGGTTCTTACCAAGAACTTGTTTATTGGCCTCAGATTCATTGAGATTAAATCAGTATTTTGTTTTTCTGCTAAAAACGCCTACTATATCATTTTTCTATCTATTATACCCGTGAGTTTGTCTTCCTAAGGAAATGAGCATCTTAATCTAGATGTACCTTCACGAAGTAACATCATGTCGAGTTCTGTGGAAACAGTTTGATAATAATTAAGACAGGAAAAAGACAGTTCTATAACCTGTACACCAACCTTCTGAACAAAACTACAGATATTTTCCTTCCTGAAAGATAAAAAAACTACTGAAATGAAGGTAAACATTAATATAAGGGTCTAATTTTTATCATCAATCAGTTGGTTAAGTTCGGTTCATTTTAATCAAGAGTTCTACATGCAGTAAATGTATACCTGAACGAATTATTAAGTTAATCTGTTCTTAAATAACTCAGTCGGAAGGAAAAGACCGTTCTTTATACTTGCCCGATAAAATGAAATTACGGACTTTCCCTGACATAATTTTGTCAACTACTCATAGGAACTTCATCACTAATGAGCACATTGAAACACTCGTTTGCTTTTCCTTCTCACAGTTTGATGTACTGACCTATAGATGTGCGGATGACAAAAACTTGAGACAATAATCATAGACAATAACCTAGTATTTGTTGTTGTAAAAACAAGACTAAAGTATCATTAACAACATAAAACGAGAAAAATATTTTGTTTCATACCTTTTTATTTTAAATCAAATCAAATTGTCATAAAAATCAAAAATTATATTATCACAGATTTTCTGTATCTTTCATAAATCTGATGTTCACAATATGTTCAAAATCAAAACAGGAGAGATAAATTTCTCAACAAGAATCTGATGCCGGAAACGCATCTTAATGATATAGTCAGTGTGATGAAATTTTCAAATGCATCGTGCCAAAACTATTTCTTCATCGCAACATGAACATAAGATCGCGCCATGGGCATTTCTTCATCGTGACATAACTGTTTCTTCATCATGACATGAGTTTCTTCATTGTAAACTGAAAGTTTCCTTTACACGAAATGAATATATCTTCATCACTACATGAACCTTTCTTCGCCGCAAACTGAATGACATGAAAATTTCTTCAACATGACATGAAAATTTCTTCATCCTGACATGAACGTTTCTTCATGATAACATGAACACTTCTTCATCGTGACATGAACAAATCTCCACAGCTAAAAGAAATATGGAATATTTCTGATAATTACCTGGCAGTTTAAATTTCATGAAACCACAAGCATTTAAATAAATCTTTCATAGAATTCCACCAACAGTCTTACAAAATCACATCTGTAAAAGAGTATTCATCTAAATTATAATTTCCACTACATTTCACATACACACACACACGCACACTCCTTTTTCATAAACATGACGAATAACAATACACTTTTAAAAAAGTTCACACACGCTTGTACAATAAAATGCTATCTTCAATATCTTCAGCTGCTGACAAATCACTTCTTTCCTGCTAACTGTGATGAAGAACCACTTGGTTTCAGACCCGGCTGCTGACCAATCCTGGAAAAAAGCACATATGTCAAATATTCATCTTGAAGATAAGTTGCATGTCCTTTTTTTAAACAAAAAAGTAAACCATGGCAAATAACTGATTAATATGGATTAGCAAAATATTACACATTTTAGATTCATATGCTGGCTAATCAGGCAAAGCCAAAAAAACTCACAGACATCAGTTTGTGTCTGTATTCACTAAACAATTACGTAGTAAAGCTCTTATAACTTTACTGCAGTCCACTCAGTTTGAAATTCTCTCTATCTCTATGTCTACAACTTAAAAAATAGTCGAACTGAGAGGAAAACTGTCAAAGAACTGCTGCTTTGTCATATATGTGACACTTTTTCCTTTTTGTTTCTTTTAATAAAAAGATTGTTTCTTTCTCTTTTTGTTACTTTATGTAAAGATAGCTTCTTCCTCTTTTTGTCACTTTTATGTAAAGATAGCTTCTTCCTCTTTTTGTTACTTTTATGTAAAGATTGCTTCTTCCTCTTTTTGTTACTTTTATTAAAAGGTTGTTTCTTTCTTTCTTGTTACTTTTATTAAAAGGCTGTTCCTTTAACTATGAACATAGGTTTTTGGCAAAATGCTTTTTACGTGCAACATAACTTTCGTTTCTATTAAGTGGTGCAAAAATACTGATTTTGATACATTATGATGAGCTTTTCTTTTGTATAACAATTCTTAAAATCGAAAATGTCTCATGGAAATAGCTTGTATAAACAACAAAATTTAATGCTGCTAGATTTATGGAATGAGGTCGGGAACTTCTTTCACTTGAAGTGTTTCTATTATTATTCCATTTAGTAGTAATAAACTGTCTCTGAAATCGCAAAGTTTTGATAACAGTATCTTCTCAAAAATCCTAAAAACAATCTCTACGCAATCTAAACGTGTCAGCTGCATTTAAACTGCATTTTTAAAAATTTCACTAAAAGAATAAGATAAAAAATCAATAGAGTCAAAATGGTAAAGTATGTGTTCAGCAGCTATCTATAAATTCAATGACTACCATCAGTTTAAAGATCAGGAATTTGAGAAAAAGACTGACTATCTAAAAATAGCAAGACTTTCTAGTTTTCGAATCAAACTTTCAAATTATTGCAATATAGTTCTGCGGAATGGTGCTCGCTTTAATGATGCAAAAAAAAAGCCAAGACTTTATGTTTTGAAGCCTGTACAGATGTCCCCTACCAGTCAAAGCCATATTTTTTGCAATAATGTAAAGGCTGACAAGAGTTTAACCTGAAGCCCTCTCCAGGAATACACCAGTAGGGGACTTATTACTAGAAAAATATCAGGGAAAAGGAATCAACGTAAACAGGGACTCAAAGCTCTTCCTATCACTTGTATTTCTGAAAAGCATTTTTTTGCATAAACTTACTTTGCTGATGCTACAGTAGGTTTCTTTCTGAGACTTTGTGATTGCTGAGACTGTGTCTGAGCTGGAACAGGCCTCCTGTAATATGTACACAATTTGATAAATCTGTTATGACTGTTATGACTGAACTGTCATCTCAACAAAACAAAAAGTTGGAGTACTTTACCAAAAGAACTGTCATCATCATTTTCCTTTTTAAAAAGCTTTGAATTTTAACTCACCTTCTTTTTTTTAAAAGAGTTCTGTGTTTAAAATCACCTTTTTTTAAAAAAAAAAAGAGTTTTGGTTTTAACTAAATCGGGTAACTGTAAATCAGTTCAGATAATTCTGAAAACTGCTATTTTCCCAACTATTGTAAAGTATCTGTTTAAACTACTAACTTTGTTTTTTTTAACCTTTTTTTTTACATGATTTCTTCATTCAACAGAAATTCCAATTTCCCCCAATACTTATGTTGCATACAAAAAATGTAAATGAAGGTATTTACTTAGAATTGAAGCTGATTACAGTCATGACCAAATGACTAATGAAGTACAATTGTTATGCCAATTTTTAACGGAAACGTAAATCAGATCCACAGCAGAAATATTGAACTTAGTTTCATATAATCAAAGAGAAAATCTAAATAACATTTGTTGCTTTCTTATTTAAAGAGGCCTTCTTTAATTTGGTTTATCCTATTAGTTTTCGGAATTCATATTCATAGGGTTGAACTTGAGAGGCAAGACAGAATCTAAAAGCAAATATTTCCCTAATTACAGCTTGTAAATCTATGAATAGGTTATATCTGCTGGAAAAAAAATTTGATTGATTCAAACCATAGAACTTGGAAAAGACAGTCTCAAAATTAAATAATGGAATTTTCAGTAAATCATTATTATTTTCTCAAACAGACTGAAATTAGAATAATATAGAATAATTCTGGACTGACAGGAATCAATATAAGGGTCTGAATTTTATCACTGATATTTCTTCTCACTGTTGTTTGGAAATTAATTTCATAGACAAACACTTTTATCAATTCTTTTTATCTTGTAATCAATGAGCATAACATGTCTCCTCTTTGTCTTGTTAAAAGTCATTTTAATTTTGCAATCCAACTTATGTACATGATCTGCTTACAATTACAGTAGGAATTTTTAGGATATGATTTTGATCTGACTAATAAAATCTTTTAGATTCTTTTATAATTATCATCTTAAACATTTTTGTAACTTCAGATCTACATGATATAAAACATCATGATTGTTTCAAATAAATATTTTACTGCTACAAGGGTTGGCTTACTTTTTGTCAGATTTTCCCTTGAAAACTTTTCCAAAATCAACCTGTGTGGAGTTGTTGCTGGAATCCGATCGTGACATCCCTGGTATACCCAGCTCAGAATCAAGCTCAAGCCTCAGTGGTGCATACATGTTGAACCATTGCTACAAGGTTAAGGATGAATGAAATAAATATTCAAAATTCTTTTATGCAACTTATATCATGACTAAAATATTGGCCTAACAAGTCCAGAATGAAGTGCAAACACAGACAGACAAACACATTTGTGAGCTTCCATTCAACAAAACACAATAAGGCCAGTATAACAAAACTCAACATCAACAACAAAACAAATAAATAAAATGCACTTGAAAAAAAAGACTCTTTTCACAGTTTACTCAAAATTAAACACAGACATCCATTTTTTAAATCTTTCATTTACCTATGTCCTACTTTTTAGCTAGATGAAATACCTTTGCTTGCTGGCAGAGACCAATGTCTGTGAAGGCATACTGCCACTGGGGAAGACCTAGATGCATGATCATCAGTCTGTAGTATGAAGTAAAAGAATCAGCAATGTAGTGCCAGCGTAGGGCTCGATCTAAAAACCATATCTCAATCTTTGGGTCAGTACCACCTGAAAAAAAAATGAAAACTAAATTTAACAATATTTTGTATAATACATGCACATTGAGAAAGTGTTTTCTATAGAAATCTCAACAACAGCCTTAACTTTTTCAGTTAGACAGTTTTAATTTCCTTGCATAAGTGAATATGCTGAAATTGGTTAATCTTGAGATGAGCTAGAAACATGTGTATCTATGGTAGATACAGTCCAAACAGGAAGAAAACAATAAAAACAAAAATTGTTATTTAAACATAACTGATAAGAAACTTGCTTGCAATCATCAAAAAATATTCCACATTTTGCTTAAATAAAATGATAGAAGTTTAAACTGCTGTAACATTTTCTGTTTAGTTTGAAAATTTATTAATAAGTGAAGAAATCACTTTGGAAAAATACAAAACATAATTCTGTTAAAAGAATGACATTCCATCAAAACAAGGAGTAATTTAAAGGTCATGTGACACGAATTTTTGACCTCGAAATTTTCATATGAGCGAAAAATATATATCTTACTATGACTGTTTTACAAAATTCTGCAGGTAATTTCCATCTTAAAGATGTTTTTATAGCAAATTAAAATCCATATTTTACGCACTTGGTCGCGCGCACCTGTCACGAGTGAAACCGGAAGTGACGCACATTTATCTCTTGCCACTTTACACAGCTGTCTGGATTGTTAACAAAAACTTTAAAATTATGATGGAAAGTGAAAATGTAGACTGAATATAGTAAAAAAAAAAAATTGAACAAGTTAAGCTAACATCATGAATATACATTGAAGACTTTTTAAATAAATAATTTGAAATTTTGATGGAATTACGAAGCAATATTATACAGAGGCTAGTTTAATCGGGGTTATAGAATTAAAAGATACTTCAGTGATAATATCTAGACTAAGAGATATTTTTCAAGTAACTGGTCCAATGAGGTTTTGAACATGCTTTTTTATCCAATGCAGTTAGTAGGAAGACTTGATTAACTAACTCCAATCGAGAGATTTTTTTCCATAAAAACATTTTTTTTGGCTTATTCATTCTACATTTTTTTAAACAAAACAATAATGATCAAAAAACAAGTAATTAGTAGAAGCCCTAAAACCTATGTCAAAATCATAACACAAACACATTGTTTATTTGTTTTTGTTTTTTTAAATAATTTGTTCACATTTAGAAGTCGAATGATTTTTTATTTTCATTATAAATAGTTCCATTACATTTAATTATTTAATTAAAATATGTATCTGCATGGAAGCTTCTTAACTAAAAACATTCAGACATGTTAATTGGAACAACCTATTACATAATGTTTTCACAAGTGTGACTGATCAAAAGTAAAACAATCAATTTGTAAGATCACTTGCCATAAAATTTTGGGCAGGTTAATTTGCATAAATCCCACAGTATAAGGCGTGATTTATGGATCTTTGACATTTCATTGGATATTAATTTATAAGCAGACACAAATTTCTACTTGATGGACATGCCATATTATTATTTTTCAAACAATATCCCAACGTTGAAATACACTGTAGTGTGAATTTCCATTCCAGTGAAACAAATGTTAACACATTAGATCACCTAAATTCACTTCAATTTTACTACACTTAAATGAAAAGAATTGTTTATGACGTAAATATCAAGTGATGCGCAGCATGTAAAAACGTGGAGGAGATAGTTTTATATAGAACCACAACATGGAAGAAATTGGAATATCTATTACTATTTATTAAGGTAAAATTACAACCCGTTCTTCCGGCACAAAGTTTGAATTTACTTATATAAATCGAGAAGTAATCACATTATTTTTATTTAATTTACAATTTATAGCATGTTATTTTTATAAGTGTGTCTTAACCGTGTTTATTGCACTATTGGTTTAGTGTTATTTTTTCATTTAAACACGGATGTGTTATGAGCAGTGTAATTCTGCACTACTGCCTGGTGCAGTTAGGGATAAAACTACGTCACAGCCAAAAAATGCGGCGGAAACTACCGATGTCGAAACGGAAACAGCCGATCATCAAAAACACGTTTTTTCTTATCAAAAGCAATATTTTCATAATTTCGCAGTTAAACCATTTTAATCAGTACAGTATGATTATTTTGAATAGACAAAGTTGCTATAGTCGTGTCACATGACCTTTAAGCATTCTGTTAAGCAAGGCATAATTTTTGTCCTAATCTGAACTCATCATTTTCACATGGTGCTGATTTTTTTCAAACTATCTTGGACTGAATATTTGCTACAATGATAAAACTAAAACTCAGTAACCTAGGGGCATAGATTTGTTGCATCATCTGTCTAGAAATACCATGAGACAGACAATGAAAATAACTTAACTGATATTAATGTTGTGTAAGACCAGAATGTAAGCTATAAACTTAGGTTAACTGCACTACAGAGACATGTTAGAGTGTCTGGAAATAGGTATAAATACACAATTAAGTCTGAAAATATAACTGGAATAGTAAGACAATAAATTATGTTTCAGATAAAAAACAAAGCTAGAAACAAAGCTAGAAATAGCTAAACAAAGCTAATTTTCTTATTCTATGAGAACTGCACTAAATTAACATAAAAGATTCACACTATCATAGCTACATCTCTGTATATTTGGGCTGGAACCCTGCTGGCATCAATGGGTGCAATTATTTTTAATCTGTTGACAGTCAATTTTATTATCTAAAACACTAAAACTGGCCAAGGCCATCACTATGTCTAACAACAAAGTTGAAGATGATACAGTTAAGTATTACTATAAAAGATCTGTTTGACTGTTTCAGAATAATGTAGAAATTAGCAATTTGAAAGAATGCAAGTCTGAAATCTAGAACAAACAAGACCCTCTATTAAGGCCACTTTATTGATGAGACCAGTTTTTGACTTTATTAATTATAATACAAGGAACTTACTGGACACAAATAATTAAGATTGTTCACTGATATACTTAATAAGTCACAGGTTGTTGTCGTTCCATTAATTAATTGGCTGTCACATTTCTCCAATACACTCTACCTATTTCAAAAATAAAGTCACATGACTTAAATCTTTAAGGGGTTGTTATATGTCAATTTTGAGGAGAAATATAACAATAGTTAAAGAAACAAACATTTATACACATCTGGCAAGAAGAAACTTCTAAACTTTCTTCACTTTCACTGGAAATCTGCTGCAATTAAGAAGGATCTGTCCATTAAAACAATACATTATAGATCAGATATATAACTGCTTCTCTGAAATAAAGCAAGCAAATTCTAAACTTCTAAAACAAACAGTCAAGTATTTTCTGTAAGAGCGTTGCAATATATAGATATAAGATACTGTGAAATTATTCACATTCATTGAAATATTTTTTTCCTGGTTTAATGTTACAGAGTCAGAATGAGATGTAAATTTGTTGACTGAATGGTAACATAAT
Organism: Cyclina sinensis; assembly: GCA_012932295.1. Lineage (NCBI taxonomy): Eukaryota > Metazoa > Mollusca > Bivalvia > Venerida > Veneridae > Cyclina > Cyclina sinensis. Next base: position 28,030,282 of record JAAONU010000017.1, read on the forward strand.
ACTGTAAATACATATTTGCTAAAAAATAAAATCCATTTGGTCTCGAACAAAATCTACATACAACTTTTTAATGAATATAATTTCAGAGTTTACAGTAACATACTGCCAGTATCAACTTTGCTTCCAAATAGTCTACTCTCCTGTTCATCTTCATTTCACTTTTGCTGTCTGATTAAAAGTTTCAAATTTGTTTTCAAAGCTATTTAAAGCAAACTTATCTGGCCAACTGCAAAAACAGCTTTATGTGCTGTAGCCATATTCTATAGCAAAAATAAATTTCTACATTTGCCACTGCACAAAATCACACTTTGAAAACTATCTAGGAACAGTTAGCACTGGCCTTGTGTATAATACATTTATATAATTTTAACATGGCCTTATTTGCTAATCAAAACAAAGAAAAACTGTAAAAATTCAAAGCAATAAATAAAGAAAATTAAAAAAGGATATCCATTCTGGGGTAAAATTGTATGCAGCCTTATTCTCTAGCATATCAAAGCATTTAAAACTAGTCATTTTGTTGTGTAAAAATCAAAACAATTGATGCATTGCAATGAATTAACAAGAATTTAACCATGGCTACCTATTCAAATGCATGAAGAATGGATCACTTGTGCTAATGAAGGCATGATAACAAAAGTCCTCTTATTTTCTTACCATATCTTAATTCATGCAAGTTTGTTCAACTACAGTTGATAAATATTTTTTTCAATGTTTCATGTTGTATATGTAGAGGAGGTATAAAGAGTCTCTGAAAGGGGTTTCCAGGCATTCTGAGGCATGCAACGGGTATTGCAAACTGCAACTGTTAGGGGACAATAAATAACTGATAAAATGAATACAAAAGAAGAGCCTGTATACAAAGCTAAACAAGAAAATTATACCATATGTCATGTAATCTGATGTATACACTTTTGAAACAATCTCAGCTGATTTTTTATATTCAGGGGCTACAAAAGAATAATATGTCACACATGTTATATGAGGTACAGGTCACTGATGGAAGTGAATAAACAGAAGCTGAAGCCCAGAAGGTTTATTTTCTTTTCAGCTTTTTTAGTTAAAACAAAGATTAAAAAATGACAGAACATTGGTTAAGCATGATTATTTTTTATTCTTTTTCAACAATGACAAGTCAGAATAAAACATAACAATACAGTAGATATAACACTTCATAAACTACCTATGTGAACCAAGGACAAGTGGTAGCTTGTCTACAGAACCAGGTGTTAATAGAAAGGTTTGTCCTACGTAAGGTGGTAATCTGCTACAAGTGCAAGAGTTATCTTATATCGCTGATAAAATCTCTTCATACAGGCATAGCTGAGAAGTAATAGGCACAACTTGCTATAGTCAAAGGGACATAACTGTTGGCCACACTAAACAGAAATACTTGAAAGTTTACACATATTAACACTTCAAATTTTTCAACATCTGCATCCACAAAAAGATTGTTAACCCTGTTATATGTCTCAGATGGGCTTTTTTCTTCATTCAATTTTATCAGAACATTTATAGAGTATTAATTGGAGACATCACTGATAGAATAGTAAACACTACAGATCACAGATATGAAGGCTGAACTTGGTTTACATTAGTAACAAAGGCAGTAGAAAGATTAAGGTATTTTTGGTCAAAAATTATATCAATCATTCATAAAGGTCAAGGACATTAAAGTCTTCAGTGCCATAATTTCAATCAAAAGGATGACTTTGTATTTTATGTATATGAAATGATACTGAAATACTAAACGTTGAGCTGAGTTCTTATTACCCAGTATGTGGTCCTTCAAAATGTTAGTGGAAGGGGTATGAAACAAGGGCCATTCCAGTCCCTAATACAAAGCAATGCCCTACCTGTTTTGTTTTCCTTGTATACAAGACAGACCTTCCCATAGCCATCACAAGGGTCTAGTTCAAATATCTTGCAGCGACTATCAAATGTAGGTCTTTCTGTACCTGTGACAGAAAAAAAAATAATTTCAACATCAGACAAAAACCTTGTACATAACTCAAGCAAGACAAAGGCTAATACCAATTATTGTAGGGAAAAAAAGGAAAAATGTTTAAACTTTATACATGTAGGAGTGAAAATATCTCTCAAAAAAGAACTCGACAGAATAAAATGCAAAATAAAAGCTGCAATATTTCTAGGTAGGATACAAAAAAGGCTGTAAAGTTTGGTTACCTGAGCCATCATCTTCTATATCAGAATCAGCATCAAGGTCAGCTAGACTAGGGTTGACTAGAGTACTGTTGTGGACACCACCTATCTTCATCAGCTTGTTAACACTGTTCAAATACATCCGTCCAACTGGAATAGGCCCATCTGAAAACAAATTCTTATCACAGTTAATATAAGCAGTAAGTATTTTATCAGAGGAATATTGTAGTTAGTAGTTCAATGCATAAGTTTTCACAACAAGTTGTATATGTGAATTCTACATCCAAGGGCAGATAACTTCAGAAGACATAAGCCAATATTGAGAAATTTACCTTGCATATATATTTCTAATAAGGCTTATGTGCATAATGGTACATATCAAGTGGATGAAAACTATAGAAGCAGTTTACTGCACAAAGTTGTATGAAGGGCAGATAACAAATGATTGAATTGTTTTATATCAAAGGGCAGATACATGTACATGTAACATCTTATGAAAACAGCACAAGATCTGCTACAGTACTGTATGAATATTCTATATCTAATGCAAGATAACTTCAGAATACATTTGTGAACCCTTGTAAAAAAAAAATGTCACACATACCTGTTTAGTTTACAGTGTGTACCATGTTTCATTTTAATCAGATGAAAACATTAGGAGGAGACACCCACTTAAGATACCACTAGCAGAAAGATGAAGGGACAAATAGACAGATGGACAATATGCACCCTATGACCCTTCTATAAAAAGTATTTTATTGCAATAGCCTTACTTGTTGTTTTTCGTAATTTGGTAAATCAATATGATTAAACTAATGAAAACAGAACAAATAACTAGGTAATCTATAAACAAGATCAGTCCATGCATTTAACTTACTTTCTATTTTAACACACCAAGTCAATAAAAAACCATCTGATGTCAAGTAGAAACTTTTCAAATCATCTGGCAAAAACACTGTATTCTTCTGTAATGCAAAAACTTCAAACATGACCAAAAGGTCAGATTTAATCAAATGAAAGTTAAACCTGTTACCACATTTATCAGTGCTTTCCTTAAAGCTGAATCTTTCAAAATATGAAGGTATCTATTAAATGTGTTAATCAATAACCACACTTGGCTGAAGTGCATGCATGAACCCAAGTTTATTATATGAAAGAATGATAGATACTGTACCTCTAAGTATAAATTTCTAACTTTATGGGTAAGAGCACTGGTCTCTCAATCCAGAGACTGCTGGTTCAATCCTGCCAGGGATGATATTTTCCAATGACTTTTCAGATTCAACTATTTTGCCGTGAATATAGAGTCACTGAAGATTATGTTACGCTATATTACTATCATCTTAGATAATTTACAGGTTAGACTCATTCACAGTGAATTAACACAACAAAAGCAAACCTGTTCCCATGCTAATATGTTTGGTCTTTCAGCTGGCCGCTTTGATTCCAATTCAACTTTACATACTCCAGTCTTGCTCTCTGAAATTACATATGACACGTCTTTCATTCTTTCTATAGACTGCTTTAATGTCAAGTCAAATTTTTAATATCTATCAATATTTATTTTGTAGCTCCTTAGTAATTAAGTCAAATTACGGGGAAGCCCTGTGAGGAAATGGTTAACTTAACATTTTTTATTATAGATGGAGTCATTAAATCATTCAAAATTCAAAAGGGCAAAATTATCACCATCGAGATGGAAACTAAATTTAAGTCTTGCACGCTAAGAAAAATAAGAACAAAATATCTGAAAGTAGTTTCAATACTTTTTGCCAGAGGAAAGTAAATTTTAAAAGCTGTCCTTTTCGCTTTGTCCATCCACTGGAAAATTGGTACTGACCAGTCCAAAAATTTAGCCTTTTGAAATACAAGTTCAAAGATTCACCAAAACTTTGTTAGTTTAGCAGCGCACATAACAGTCAAGTCAAAAATGACAACAAAGCTTTAGTAAACATATGTGAAGCAGTAATAATTCATCTGTAAAAATATGTCAGTCAGTAAGCTACCTGAATTATTAGTTTCCTTCCAATCTAAGTCCTGTTAGGTGGAAAGTAGTCAAAAATTTGAAATGTGGAATCCCCTCAACTCTTTTGGTCCTAGCATTTTTTAACAGTAACTGATTTTATTAGAATCAAACCTGCAAGTCTGTCTACTTTGTGATTATCTAATTAGTTGAGGGTGGTAAATGTCAGCTAGAAACTACAACAAGAGGGCCATGATGGCCCTAGATTGCTCACCAGAGTATTTTAGCTGTAGGTTTGCAGTTAAGCAGTATTTCATGTTTTAATTGAAAATATGTAAGTAATGTAAATATAAATATGTAAATATGTAAAATATCAGGCAATAAATGAAGGCTCTATGACAGAAAGTAGAAATATCTTTCATAAGATATGGTGAGCTAGTAAAAATCATTTAAATCGTATATTAACTAAAGAGGTGATGCTTTCTTCTACCATCACTGTAAAAAAGAGGAATAACTTATAAAACATTTCCTAAAAATGTGTTTTTATTTTATTTTAATTATAGTTGCAAATTTTACTTGTTATCTGAGACCTCACAGTTGAGTAAGTTTGACTAATTGTATTGAGATTTGACCACGTGATCAGAGGTGACATCACAAGGACCATTCAAAATGGCTGAACTATGTTTGCATTGTACCTCTTGCAACATAAAAAAAAAATGCATTTTTCAAAGTTTTGGACAAATATGACCAACTAGGAATAATTGAAAAAGATCAATTTTCAAGGTAATTCATCGCTTTCTTTTAAATAAACTTTTATTTGAAAGAATTTATCGGAAATTTCTTAAGGTGACAACCCATGGGCACTCAAGGATAGCTCATTGTATTCATTTACTAGAGGTGTTTTGGAATTTAAATAAAGTTTGTGTCAAGTTTCTGTGGTAAAGAGTCAACTCGGCACTATACCAACTCGGCACGAGTCAACTCCGCCCACTTTTAAAAAACCATATTAAACATATTAACTTTTTCTGATAACTTGCATGTTATCAAGGCAAGCTGTTTTAAATAAAAAAAAAGAGATATCTGGTATATTATTATATAATTGTACATTGTACTTCTGCAGAATTAAAGTATATTGAGAAGAAATTCGTTACGTTTATTCTTGCAGATTCGTTAAAAATTAATATAATACAAATGTATTTCCTTTGATGCTTTTTGTTTGTAATCTTCAATAAAATATGAAATAAAAACGTGTAAACTTACTTATTATCATAAGATTCTAATTAGTTGCAGGTGGTCATTAATCAAATTTGAATGATTGCGTCAATCATAATTATCACCTGATTAATGGGTACCCTTAACATACACGTGGTAATTGATTGGTAATAATTGTGGGTGATAATAGCAGTCCTTTTCCAATTTCACTTAAATTACTTGTAATTGTCAAAAGCTTTAAATTAAGATTATCATGATAAAGAAACAACCCGTTTGATCAAATGCAGGTGGTAAAAACCATAAATCTGAAGGTAACCGAACAAATAGGTAACACGACAAATCGGTAACATGATTTTATATAGTAAAAAAATGGAGAAATCGGTAACAATAAAAATATTGTTGGTAATTATTTAGAGTTGAGAAAGTGATAGAGTAGGTATGAACAGAAACTGATGTTAGTTTTTGAAATACTGAGTATTGAAACCTTATGTGTTGCGGTATATTGTAAAAGTTTTATTAATTTTAAATGTGTTTATATTTTAACACATTGCCGTTATTAGATTATATTATAAACTGATTTATATCAAAGATCTAGCCATAATCATTGAATACATTACTACCTTCGACGTCGTTATATATAAAGTAACTATGATTATAATATTATAGAATCAATTTTAATAATGATTATTGCATGACAAACACAAATTATATAAATTATAATTACCTAAGACAAACTATTAACTTCTTAAACGTGTTGTGAACACCTTTCTATGACAAGCAGAGTACCCCAACATGCCTTTTCACACCTACTTTATCACCTTTCTGGGTACATACAATACTTCTATTGTTACCGATTTCTCCTTTTTTTTTACTATATAAAATCATGTTACCGATTTGTCGTGTTACCGATTTGTCAGTAAATCATTCTGAATAAGTCCATAACCAGGGCTTTTCATCAGGAAATTGGGAAGAGGCCCTGGCCTTTCAAATTGGGAAACTTATGCGCGATAATTGTTCATTTTGAGAAAATTCATGTGACATTCGTTCTGCAACCGGAAATAAATACCAATTTATCTCCCCTGAAACGGAATAAAAACCCGACTTTCGGAACGTTTGACTGTTTCACTGCGCATGTTTCTACTTTTATTTACTGATAACTACTGAGTAAGAGTCTATGGGAACTTAACTGATTAGACTGGTTTTGCATAACATGGGTACCATGCGTTATTCGGCTATAGTACGACAAAAAAGTTGATACAAGACAAACGCTTCTTCTGGAAATAACAAATGTAAACTGATCGCTTTTTAAACTAATCTAGGGAGATTTTCCAAGATTTTGGGAAATCATGTTTTGCATTTTGGGAAGAAACTCTGCCAAAATTGGGAAAAAATCTATATTTTTCGGATTGGGAAGTGGCCGAATATCAGCCTCTGTTATATAAGGATGAAAAGCCCTGATTACAGTATATTAACTATGTGTTTCCAACAATAAAGAGTGATAAAACAAAACAATATATTAATAAATTGAAAAATGGGCCGTGTTGACCTGTGCCGAGTTGGAATAGGGCCGAGCTGACTCAGGGGCCGAGTACATTTTAGGGCTGAGCTGAACCTGTTTCTGTGCTATATAATAGTGTATCAGAGGTCATCTATCTGAATTCAATATTCACCATAGGTCGACTTTAATGGTTTAAGCACTAAGAGGCAAGTGCACCTTTTGCCTCTGGTTTACATTACGGTAGTGCGAAAGTCATAACTTAAAAGTGAGTTAGCTACTGTCCTGTATACAAATATTGATATTTTCATACACACCTAAATATCTAAGCACTCCAACATTCATCTGCTCAAATAAGCTTTTGGTTTTTGTATCTTCATCCATTGCAAGGTGTGAGTAATTCAAGTACAAAGAAAGATACAGACAATTTTGTTTTTAAGTTTGGGAAACATTTTTCTTCGCGTCGTTGGTAATCTCCTCTATTGTGAAGAGCACTTTGGGATATGACAAAGCCTGTACTACCGTTTTGTTTCCGTACGGATTTCTCCAACCATCAATACGATACTGAGCATTAAAACCTGATTTTGACGGAATACGGACAAAAACCCTCCTCCATCCAAAAAATGACAAGGTTGGCAAGAGTCCTCCAATCAAATTAACAAGGAGGACAAAAGCACTCCCGTCAAATGTCTCCAATCAAATTTACAGCCCTCCCACATAAGTAGTTACATGTATAAAACAGTATCAATTTTCAAAGCTGCAAATGCAATAATTATATTATATTATAATGTTATTTTAAATAATCCAATCAAGTTCTATCAAAGATCAAAGAAAACAGTACATCTGATGGTAATTAAAAATATATTTTTAAGATTGTCACGTGAACTTTACAGCCGTGTATTTTCTTTGTGGATTTCCTTTCATTTGCTTTGAGAATCATGTTCATTTTATTGCACATACAGTGATAAATCATTGAAAAATTGCTTCATAGTCTAAAGTTCAGATCTTTTATTTGTACATGTAAGCGTAGTATAGCGAAGCGACAATAAGGATCAGCTGCATCCTTTCTACCAGTTCTAAGCCAGTATTGATTTTATCCTTTTATCTCAGTCTCGTAGTTTCCTTTTAACTTTAACTTTCTTTTAACTATTAAATTGCACTTAATATTTGTATTAACACCTATTCCCAGACAACGCGGCCGCTTAGTGTGATCGTGAACGATCTTGTAGCAGTATTTAAATGTAGATGTAGATTTTAATCTTAATGCCCTTGATCTAAAGCTCTGGAAACAGTTGTCCCGTTACAGTAACACCGTTAGAGTATTCCTTTATACTTGCTTTTCATATATATAGAGGATATTCAAGTTTTTTCTATAAATACGGGATTTATTTTTATCGAGTGGTATGAAAATAAATATTTCATGAGTGGCGATAGCCACAAGTGAAATATGATAATTTTCATACCACAAGATGAAAATAAATCCTGTATTTATAGAAAAAACTTGAATTTTCTGTTTATTATATACTTTACTCTTTTTTGACCTTAAAATTCGAAAGAATTCCCCTTTAATTTAGTGTATTGGCTGAATTTAGAAGAAAGTAGTCCGGCAAGACACCAGTGAAAATATGGAAAATATGTTTCACTGCAGTGAAAAATAAATTTTTACAGTGAAAATACGGAAAATGAAAATACGCAATATATTTCATCAATATTTCTCAATATTTCATTTATAAGTATATAATAAATAATCCTATTTTTCTTCTTATGCAATTATATGTAAATGTGTTCTCGTTTTGTATCTTGATACTGTCTAGCCTACAACAACAACAACAACAAAAAACATGTAGATAATGCTCTTGGCACTATACAATTATTAGCCATATATGTTGAGACATCGTAGGATACCCACGGTGGTTGATCTTCATATAAATGTTCGTTACCGTTGGTATCCGAAGATCATGCTTATTAGTAAGAACTTTGTCACCAAAAAGCGGATCTTGATATTTTTCAATGTCAAAAGCTACTGGAAATGTTCCCACACATACAATTATCTCATGAACAATATCTCACAAGATTTCCCCAATTAACTTTGACGTTTATGGCAGAAAACGATTTAGTTATTTTGGATTCCGTGCATTCAAATCTTATTCACCTTTAAAAAACTTGAAAGCTAGGCACTGATTGGCTGATTTAAAGGTCATGAGAAGGTGACCTTCTTTGGGTGACGTTCAGATCCTAATAGCAGAGCGTTTAAGTTACGTCAATGGAGTCATTATTGACCTTGACCAAAGGGTCACAACTACCAAGATTGTTAAATTTACTCCTGCAGTCATTTTTGGCTTCACCCCGGGTAAAGTCAAACTCTTTAAAAAAAATCTTTGTCATAAACTGCAAGTTTGAGGCTTATGAAATATGGCATGCAGTATTTTCTAGAGGACCTTTGTCGGGTTTGCTCATTTCACAACCCTGTGGTCACTTGGCACCATCCCAGGTGGGAAAATCTTTACAATTCTCTTAGAGCAAGAACTTAACTCAGCCTTGTCCCTTTATGAAAGAGAGAGAGCGAGAGCTTGTCAAGAGCATAACTAAAAAATATGGAAGTGATACAGTTAATTGTTCAAACATTGATGGATATGAGGATAATAATGAAAGGAAGTGCATATGGTGACAGTCTCTGTCTGTTCGTTCCTCAGTCTGTCCTTTCGTAACACATATGTACAGAGCGTACTTTCAACACTATAGAGGTAATTTGTTGAAACTTCATACGATGATTAAGGGCACTGAGAGGAGGTGCATGTCAAACTAGTTATCTTTCCATGGAAGATATCTTCTGCGACAACATTCTCCGTATCACTCTGAAATTGAGCTCCTCCATCGTCAGCCGTTACAACTTACATTTACCTGCCATCGGTTATCTTAAACAACAAAACTTTGGCAGGCTTGCGGGCTTGGGTCTTGTTTACAATAATTTTGGGACTCGATCTTCCCCCAGTTCCCAAAGTTGAAAATCCCTATTGTTTCCGAAATGAAAACAGTAATTATCATAGCTGAGGATCAGATATTTCCAGTGAATAACTAGCACTTATATACCGAGGGTCTGCATTGAACTATATGATTTTTAAAACTAAATAACTGCAACAAAACCTCGAAATTATACAATAGTGTTTCATTTTAAGTGTTATTTTCATTTCTTGGACCCCATACTACAAAAAAACAATTCCTAAAATCATTTTTTATAGTGCATAATTATATAACATTGTTACTGAATATAATAAAAATGAAAGTTTAAATCCTAGTACTTTAATCAAAACAACAGTTTTGAATGTGTTTCTTGTGATACTCATTTTGATCTAAATTTTAATCCCCTTCCGCAAAGCGGGGATGGGATTATAGGAATGGCCTCCGTCTGTCAGTCCGTCAGTAACACTTTCGTGTCCGCTCCATAACTTTTAAACTGCTGAAAATTTTTTGAAATAACTTGGCGCAAGTGATCACCATTATGAGACGATGTGCAGAGCACAATTATTGAGTTGCTAACCTCAAGGTCAAGGTCACACTTAAAGGTCAAGTGTTAAAACGTCTACATTTCGTGTCCGCTCCATAACTTTTAAACTACTGAAATTTTTTTGAAATAACTTGGCACACGTGATCACCATTATGAGACGATGTGCAGAGCACAATAATTGGATTGCTACCCCAAGATCAAAGTCAGACTTAAAGGTCAAGTGTTAGAAGTCTACATTTCGACTCCGCTCCGTAACTTTTAAACCGCTGAAAATTTTTTGAATTTTGAAATAACTTGGCACAAGTGATCACCATTATGAGATGTGCAGAGCGCAACAATTGGGTTGCTACCCACAAGGTCAAGGTCATAGTTAAAGGTCAAATATCCACATTTCATGTCTGCTCTATAACTTATTAACTTGGCTTACGAAAAGTTTTTAATTACTTTGCACAAATGATCACCACTATGACATGATGTGCACATCCCAACATCCAGGTTGCTACCCCCAAGGTCAAGGTTAAATGTTCTCCAAAACTTTTTGACTTTATGGAAGATTTTAAATAACTTTGCACAAATAATTACTATCATGAGACTATGTGCTTATAATATGCATGGCACAACATCAAGGTAATGGTTGGTTAAAGGTCAAGAAGTACACATTCATGTCTGCTGTGGAAGGGGATGGTGGTCATGTAAGCTCACGAGGGAGAACATGCAAAACTAACACATAAGAGGCTGGAAGTGTTGTCATCTAAACTGAACTTCAATAAGAGGGAGGATAGTCATGTAAGCCTTGGGCTGTCATTTAAGCTTAATTTTTAAAGGAGAGACAGTTGTCATGTCAGCTTCAGTTATACAGGATGAGGGTGTCATGTACGCTTATTTTGGTCAGGAAGAGGGTCATCATGCAAACTTGTAACAAACTTGCTACAGCAGAGGGGGTTGTCAATTAAGTTAAAGCTATATAGGAGGATGGGTTATCAGTATTTTTTAGCTTAAGTTATAGATGGTTTAGAATTCCTGTGCAATAATGGTAAAGACTTTTTTAGTGTGACAAACATTTGTGTAGTTGGTAGAAATTTTGAAGTGAGCTGTTGAATGCAGATAGATATAGGACTTTGGACACAATTTCAATGGTTCATAAACATGGAAATAAATACAAATATTGTCTAATTTTATTTAAATACTATTTACTTAATTTACCCTTTCATATGAGTATAGCATACAGAACAAAATGTAAGCTAAAACTATCAGCTACGATGTATCCATCAACTGAAATACACCACAAGTTTTATAAGAGTTTATTATGAGTATTTTTATTCAAATTAATGATAAACACAGAAACTAAAAATGGTGAACTGGTCAAATAACACCGTTTAAGAAGATACTGACCAGCAAGAAATATCTGAACAACAGTACAATGTCTTCTTAACACATAGGTAGGTAAAATACTCTATGACAATGCAATAAGGTAAACAACTGTGTTGATGTCTATACTTGGAGACAAGGTCCATGTGAGAACACAGTTGTTTATCTTCTTATTTCAATGTCAGAGGGTATGACTGCTTATTACACACTGATATTTTTAATCTAACAAAGCATGTGAAGGGTTTCAGTTATGCTGACAGATCCTATGCCACTATGGTGTGAAACTGTAATACTGAAAACATCTACAACTTGACTTTACGTGAGCATTTGAAATGAAAAATATCAATGATATAAACTGCTTTGATATTTAAATGTTAAACTGAGATGCATAAAGTCATCAATACAAAGAATTTTATATATTATACTGTGTGAAAATTGAGTGTTGAAAATGTAAGTGATGTAAATTGGTTTTTGAACATGTTTAAAATCAATTATAGAACATAAACACAATACAATTATTGAATCAGTTTTTCTATCACAGCTAATGAAACTTTCTAATTTCTGAAGTTTATTTCTTGTCCTCCATATGTGAGCAAAGGGGAGTAACTCTACCAGTTCCAGTCTGGCCTTCACCAGACTGTTGGTTCACCAAATTTTTCAGACGATCTAAATGTACAAGTGCTCTGAAAAGAGATATTAATTACAACGTTAACATTATACATATACCTAGTAACAGTTACAGGTGTGAAAACACAGAAGTAAATTTCTGTGTAAAATATTATCAAATGAAAAAGAATGGAAACATTCAATTCTGAGCAAAGGTTATTCTACACACAAGATTTGTTAAATAAAGCTGAAGAAAATTTACAAAGACTACACAGGAAAAAAAGGGTCAAGCCAACCTTTCTTTATTAAACTAGTAAGCCAAACTTCACACTATATCTTAATGGTAAAATTAACTTGGTGGTGAAAATAAAAATCCTTGCCATCTTTTAACATTTAATTATAGTAACTGTCATACTTTTCTAGAGACTGGCCGCCAGGTTCTCCATGGAAATCATATCCTTTAAGTGATGGTATATCCCCTGGAACTTTGCCAGAGTTTCTGTCTGCCTTATCAGTAGGAACCTGAATACCTAGGCTAGCAGCCTCAGCTCTTAGCTTGTGTACCTGTATTGTTAAGAATTGCAGTAATTTTATGGTTTATTTTAACAGAAAAACATGAATCTGATGTCAGAAAATGGGAACTCTTCAAAAGGAATCAGGTATTTATACATGTGTTCATGAACTGTCTAAAAATAACACATAACTTTCTTTTCTACATTTCATGTGAAATAGACAATTAGGTACTAAGTCTCACATATTATCCAGTGTCTATGCAAAATATACAAAAAAATATTTCATGATTAGCAGAAAAAAAACCCACTGAATTCTTTATTCCCTAATTCAAACCAGTAAATCCAGCCATTATTAACTAATCTTCAACTGAGTACTTACTCTCTCCGACAGCTTTGACCTTGACCCTTCATCCTCACTGTCTGTATGAACTGCCTCCTGCTGTAACTTGAATATCATGTTCTTCAATGCTTCCAAACTTCCAGGCTGGGAACCTCCTGAATAATTCTGCTGAAACACACAATGATTACATAATACAATCCATGTGAAGCATCTTACAATCTAGATTTTCTTAATCTAAATACATGTATCAGAAACAGTGCGAGTTAAAAGTCCTTAATGCCTTTAGCTGTAACATCTGGGTTATTAGTAAATACATGTATATTAAAAATAATTATGTAAATGATAAAAGCATGCTTTTTTTGACATGTAGCTTTATAGGGCTCCAGAAATTTTCAAATCTCAACTGGTCTGAGACAGGTGTGAAGGACTGTTTTAGGTACTGACTAGGATTCAGGAGTGAAATTTGGCATTTTAATGATAAGTTACACTTAAATTTGAGTTGTTTTTTTTTGGAAAATTAATGTACCACTTTTTTAAGAAGTTCTGGTCATAAACATCAGTCCAGAAATCTGAAAATTGGTAAAACATGAAAATTTTTTGGTTTTCCAGAACCTTGAAGCTTAACATATTCCCCTTGCAAATCCGTCCCCCTAAAGTTACAAATAATGATTCAGGTTATCATGTACATATATGTTTTACACAAATATGTTACTTGTAATGCTGAAATCTCTCAGAAGTAAAACTGAAGAGTACTTAAACAGTAACAAGTTTTTTATAAAGATTATACAACAAATTAATTATGAATTTTCTTAGAACTTATATAACAATACTTAACACCTTGTGATGCTACAGAAAACTGTCACAACTTTTGTACAAATCTAAATTCTCACCTGATCACCTGATGCTCCCAAGTTCTTCTTCTCAACAGAAACTGGAGCTTTGCTGTAATAAAAAGTTACATTACATACTTTAATTATACAAAAATTACCTTTGCTTGACAAAATGATACTTAGAGCCTAAGGCTGGAAATCATGCTACTCTTGACAAAAAAATATCAAAACAATGATTTTAACAAAGTTCATTTTTTTGGAGAAAAGATTTTGAGGCTTGTAGTTACCTTTGTCATTCATATGTTATTCCATTTATTCCATTTCTATCATTCTTCCATTCTAAAACACATTCTTTCAACACACAGACAATAAACTAAATACATACTAGGACACCATCTTCTCCCATGGTCTGTCTCCCTCCAGTACAATATCAGTGTCAGGTGAACGGGCTCTACGTGTCTTTCCAGGGCTTCCTGCCCCAGTCACAGTGCTGTCATTATCCCCTGTATGCCAAAATGCAAATTACACTTTTCAATTTAACACAGAAAAATCATATTTGCTTTCTACGAAATCTACCATTGAAAACAGTTACTGAGACAGGTTTCTAAATCTGGCATAGCAATAACAACTAAAACATGTACTAGTACTCTAACTTATACTTTTTCTTCATCAGTTTCAATAATTCCATCTTTTCAACTTTGAAAACATAAAAAAATATCATATTAAGGGTTTTAAGTATTTCTTTTTTTGCAAACTGCCAATGTCAGCAGTATACAAGTGCCAATTTTTTTGATCCTTCATATTAAGCTGAAACAAAAAAAATGACCTAAAAGCAGTTTTTGAAAAGCTTGTGGAGAAAGTTGTTAATTTCATTAACTTTAAATTTATTGTTCTTTTAGGAAAGAGTGCCAGTCAATGAATAATAATGACAACAATAATTATGATTCCAAACCTGGTGTTATTGGTGATGCTCCAGTAATGTCACTTTTTCCTGGGGGAGGTATCCCAGCTATTAATGCTGCTGTGTCTAAACTTGAACATCGAGGAACATCATTACCAGAGTAGGGGTTACTTCCCTTGGATGGAGAATCTACATTAACATCAGACTGCATACGTTCATGGTACCGATGAAGAGCTGCATCAGTCTTAGACTTAAGATGGCTTAGTTTATCAGAAAGTGTTGGTGACCCAGACCTTTCCTGATTTTGAGTATTGCTACTTTTTAGTTTTGAGGTGTCACCAACCAGGTCCTTATAAGTCAGACCAGGTGGGGGGAGAGTATCATTTACATCACTGCCATAAGATTTGTTCTGAGTATTAATAATAGGCAGGGGTCGTAACAAGTCATGAAATTCTAGCTTCTTTGTGGGTTTTGTAGCAGAAATAACACTTGTAATATCAGAGTTGTCAATGTCATTGACCCAACTGGGAGGTGGTTTAGAAACTGTGAAATCTCGTCTCTTCCAGTCAGAGTCAGAAACATCCGAGGTATTCATTGTGTCCACCCAGCTAGGAGCTTTTGTAGCAGAGGTATTAAAGTCTGTATAAAAATCTGGTATAGGCTTGTCCCTCAGTCCAGATTCAAACATTTTCCTTTCTCTTTTTAATATTGAAGGGGACACAGATCTGCTTCTTTCTCGAAGTGACTTTGCCGGTGACCTTGACAGGCGAGATGTATTTGGCGACTCTCCAAGTAAAAGTGAAACTTCATCATCATATTTACTAACATCTCCTCTGGTATTACTGGACGGCAATCCATCATCTTGGAATGTTACAGCTTTTTCTACAAACAAAGAAAACAGATGTTGGTGTCATCACCCATCACCTATTAGTTTCTACTAAATATTTCATGTTTAACATTTATCATGATTCATCAGTAGTATCACGAATCTTTAAGTTTAGAACTAGTCAAACATATGGCCGAGTGTTAATGCCAGTATTCCAGGTCTTTCTTAAAAAAAATGCAAATTTTAAGAAAAGGAGTCATTCTGGCAATGAGCCTTGATCCAACATCATTGTGCTTAGTGACAATCTACTGTTAGGATTTCAATAAATACTATTCAAAAATAGATCACTGATTTTCAGACTAAAGCTGTAAAATTTAACAAAATTTATAGTGTCACCTTTCCTGAATCTGATAAATAGTATAAGTTCTTTAACTTATGATACTTATCAAACAATTTACCATTTGGCTGAGCAGTGAAACTCTGCTGTGGCTTTTCAGCCATCAGGCCCATCATATCATGTGCTATCTGTATACTACTTAACGTTTTAGATCTACGGTTTCTTGGTCTCTTGTAACCATACACATGTTTACTCTTCCATGTCGGCAAGGTGCTTGTACCCATATCACCATCTCCTTGGTACCCTTCCAGTGGATTCATGGAAACTAGGTCATCTGTAGCCAATGTGCCTACATCACTTGGAACATTGGTTTTGCTCGGAAACTCGTCCGTGTTTATTTGTCGTATCAGCTCCTGGGATTTGTTCAATGCTTCTTCAACTGTAACAATTAAAAGTTGAGTCTGTTAAGAAAGTGGGCCTTAAAAAGAACTTGTACCATTAAAGTATCTTTACTACTCTTTACATTATTTCAAAAGACTTTGTTACATGATTTCAGATACTATATTCTTATTATAACTTAACTCTTTTTGAAATTAGACTGCTGAAAATCTGGTCATATTTTAGACAGGAATTTCACACACACACACACACACAAAAATGAAATGTTAAATTTAAATGCATACTTTTATGAAATTATTTGTTTACTAAAGGTGCACACTTATTTTCTTAACATCTGGCTACCAAAGAAAAATGCTGAAATCAATCTTTAGTCTACTTCTGTTAATACTGGTATTAAAAAGATTGATTGCAGCAAATACAGACCTTAAACAATTTACAACACAAATTATTTAAATACAATTTATAACATTAAAATGCAATGTTAAAAAGGTGCATATTCATTTTTCAAGCTTAAATTTTCAAACTTTAATCTGAATGTAAGCAGTTCATTAAAACTGTAAAATTTATGACAACTCAATGTTTTGAGCAGTAAAAATTGTCATAAACTTATTCACTTAGTACATAAAATATTAATGTATAATACAAGCTGTAAATTTCCAGCTATATAAATCATCTCAAGTATACCACTTTATGAAAGTTTCCATAAAAAGAAGCTAATAAAATAAAGTGATTTCTCAACATGCCAAAGTCTGCATTATTCGCATTAGCATTATTCTGCATGAATTTGGCAAAATTGAGTCAGTTCTCTTGATGTGTCAAGGGTTTGGTTGGCAGTTTCATGCCCTTCAACTACAAGATATTTGTAATTGAGGCAGTCAACTCACCTAACTAGTCATTTTTCGCACTTGATAAACTACGTCTAGATCCCTGTTCTTAATAAGATTATGCAAACTTTTTTTAAATATGTATCAAGGTGAGGAATAACTAAGCAGTAACAGATCTGCAACCTTCACCATTTGATCATGGCAGCACACCTGCATCTTTAGAATCCAGAGTCTTAATATGGATGACATTTGACATTCAACCATTTCATAAGTCTAACTAACCCTGTTACATGATTCAAACAACAGTAAACTGATGAAAAGGGAAGACTGTTCTGATGATTCCTTCACATTCCTGCCATGATATCTAGTGGCCAAGATCAAACAATGGGATCTAGAAATGCCCAGCTATATATTTAAAAGTGTTTAAAAGTAATTGCTCAATACTGGTACTGACTGTGATGATATAAAAAGTGCTTTGCTAGAAACTCAAATTGGACTGTATGGTGAAACACTACCATAAGTAGTATGCATGTTTAAACATATATGTATTGTTAGGCAATTAAAACCTCATTCTGTCATTTCTCAATACTTGAAAAAACTCTCAGAGTACTACTTGATGTCTGCATTTACATATTTACACAAGACACTACATTATGTGCATATGCAAATTAAGATAAGGGCTTTATTATTCTATACAATTCAAAAGAAAGGAAGTCAGTTGTGTCAACTGAACCATGCTATGAGAAAACTTACATCTTGACAATAACCTTGTTTTATAAAGAGTTAAAGATTGTCTGTTTTCAGAAAGAGAAAAAATAAACTAAAATATACTAATACTTTGTACAATAAAATTTTTTGTTTTATATTAAGCAGAAAGGTGTTTAATGACAAATGTTCAGACTAGGAAATAAAGAACTGGGTTTATCAAGACCTGTATTCTCAAAGCAAAGCTCATATCCTACACTGGGTGCATAACTTACCACGTGCCTTCTGTTTGCGGTAATAACTTTTCTTAGCTACAAAGGAATCAGTCAAAAATAAGCAGGTCTTTCAGAATAGTTTGCAAAACTTAAATGTTATAAAGAAACAAACTTAGCAGTATTTATGCTCCATTTACAAAGTTTCAGCTCCCAATAGTAATCAAGAATTCTTAATGTATGATGAAAATTTCCCCATTTCTCAATACTGTTAACTATACTTATTCTTGACATTTTCTGATACAACTATTTCTCTAAAGTATATACAAATGTAACTTTAAGAATTTTTCCTTACATTTGTACCTTAATAACAAATTATTTTGCAAACTAGAGCAAAACAGCAGAGAAAAATAAACTCAAAAATTCTTAATTATATCAAAAAGCAACATCTATTGAAAGAAATGCATAAAAACACTATCACGCACAAATAAGGCAAAACAGAGTATTAAACACAGTAAATTAGCTTCAGAGAGATGAAATGTCACTTTTTAATGGCAAAACAAGTTTTAAAATCTATGTGTTTTCTATCATTTTACAGTTTATATTTGTCTCGGTCAAAATTTTTCAACAACTGACAAACTTCAGGAAAAGTTTCCAATGATTTGGAGCAACAGGTAAGTCAGCTGCTCCTTTTTTTTCATAATATATACATCTGAGCAAGAACAAATGTTGACCTGGTGTGACCTTGACATTTTACAGATTGACCTTTGCTAAAAATTTCACAAGGTCAGTCCTAAACTTTCAATAAGATTCTTTAAATCAGTTTTTCATGTAATGGAATATGGAACTGAACTCTATTCATGAACAGGGGTCTTCCACTTGTCACAACAAACTTTTGTAATATTATAAGTGGCCTAACTGATTGGAAAATACTACATTAAACCAAAAATAAGAGATTTACTTCCAAAATAGGTCCAGAAATGTAATTCTCTTTTTAATCTCTTTCAACGTCTAAGATAGATTTCAAAAGAAATTTAAAGATGAAAGATAAGGTTTGCTTTTAGTATGCTGAAAGTTAAAACTCTTTTTACACAACATGAAGAAATCACAAGCAGTAAAAAACACACAAATGCTTAATTATGCTTTGCCTAAAGCTAAAATCAAAGCTCAACTAAAAACATATAAAGCATGTGGAGAAATATTTTACCTTCAGCTTTAAGTGCAACAGATTTCTTCATATTTAAGAGTGACTCATTAATGCTGTCTCTCTGATCTGCCAGTTTAAGCTCTGTGGGTGTAGCTCTGACACCTGTCTCTAGTGATCGTTCAGCTGTCATGTGCAGAGCTGACTTTGGATTCAGAAGATCATTGACTGTTCTCTTGTATGTTGGCTGAGATTTGAAGAAAGCCTGGGACTCATACTGGCTCAGATAAGCCTCAAGTGCATCAGTGGCTGAGAGAAACTCTCGATCACCAATCAAAATGGAGCTTGAACTGCACTGAATCTTAAACTGGGACGTCGGAGCGCCCAGAGTACTGGGTAAGTGTGTTGATGCCATTGTGTGTAACAGACTCTTTTAACTGTCCAAATTATTGGTAGGAAGACTCATAATGCAGCTTTATACTTATCTGAAATGATAAAACAAAACATCACAGCAAAATTTTCTATGATAAAACTGTCATTAGTACCTAACTTGTTGTAAATTCTCATAACGCAACTACTGATGTTAAAAAAAGGCAGTCATTTATCAATCTTTTAATACCTATTCATGTATTTAACAATTATCTGCTTATATATCCCTCAGTGTTGTGCTTATCACATAATTATGTAGTTTTGATTAAAGTGATTTGGAAATACAGGCTTAAGTGGAGAGCAGTGTTTACTCTCACATTATTCAACCTTAATTTCTATTAGTATATCCAAATCACTTATTTTGTCCTGATTGCTGTAAACTGCATAAAAAAGTGAAAATAAATATCTACAAAATTCCAGTTCACATAGAATTATTTCACAATAAATCTAAGTACAAATCTATTGAAAATTCATGATCAAGTGCATTCCAGTATGCATATTTGGAACACTAGTTCAAAACCATTAAAAATTCACAGCTTATGTTTATATAATTTCACCACGTACAACCACCTAACAATAGGTGTGCAAACACGGTACACCTGATACACCTATTCTTTCCTAATTGGGAAGAATAGTTTACAGCACAAACACAAATAAAATTGAGATTAGAACGGTACCTTATCATAATTTATTAAACCACTTTGATGATAAGAAAAGTTCTGATGGATTAGTCGCTTAGCATATTTGTAAACCTCAGCAATAATAAAAGCTGTACGATCGAACATTTTCAAAGGACGTAATCCATAATCAAACATAGCAAAATCCCTGTTGAGCTCAAAATGTTGATTTTTTTAGTATTTCGTGTATCTAAAATAACTGAAACATGTGCTCACTTGAGAAGTATTAAGACATTTTTAATCGAAGTTTTAAGTTCCTAGGTTTTGATTTGCTTGAAAGGTAGCAATGTTTCATAGATCAAAAATTTTGATGACATTTTTAAACTCAAAACAAATAGCTTCAATATTGAAATATTTACAGCTTAATTCATTCTGCAAGTAATAATATATCAACAGCCTCTAAATCTTTAGCAAACTTGGAGAAATACATGTACAAAAACAGAAATCTTAAAAATTTAAATGAAACTGTCGTATTTAATAACATGACTGACTTTCAATAAATTTCCATTAAATAACAACTACTTAGGGATGAAAAAAAAAATTCTTGAATCCTCCTGAAACTGATGTTGAACAATTTTTGAAATATTATCCAGTTTCAACAATATATATTTTTACAATTTTCTTCTAACAAAATACAGATTAGAAAATAACCATGTCAAAACAACAGTCAAAAATCCAAATGGTGTGACCCACAGGTAATGGATAATACATTTCTGATTTAAAAAACAATTTGCCCTCTCAATGGTTGTTAAGATAAAAACCTACCTTGGAAAAAAGTTAAAAAGGGAGGGCTGTTACCCAAGCACTTCTGCATGTCAAAAAATATAGATTAATGATTGTATTAACAAAATACATACATTGTCTGTTCACTCTCCATTTTATCAGCTTTTGGAGACCCCGGGATCTGAAGAAGCCATTAATTCTCACAAAAACAAACAAATACGCTCACAAACACACTTGACACACAGAGTGATCGTAAATTGTTATTTCAAACACAAGTGTACTCACTGCTGTAATATTTCAATTTCTACATTCTATACTTATTAATCTTCATTTTATCTGTCGCTACATTTCACACAGATATTTTTTTAAACACTTGTCAACATTGCCACAAAAATCAAAAACAAGAACTGAAGTTTTATTGACACAATATTAATTTGATCATCAATTTATATTAAAACTAGTAACTTGTTAAGCTGAAGCAAAAAAAAAAAATGATAAGAAAGGACATTATTAAAAAACTGACTCAAATAACATTTATAATCTGCCACAAAAAATAAGAAAATTCTCTTTTAATTCACAGTGTAGACTAAGACATTGCTACATTGTGCAGCACAAAGTGCTAAAAAAGCTTAATCAAATTTCAGTCATTATATTTGTATCCCGATTACTTTAAAATCAAAATTTCTGCAGCACATACAAAATGTTCACAGCAGAACTTTTTTATTTTAATGAAGAAATGATCATTTCTTAATATGACAATAATTTTCATTTATCAGAGAGTGATCATTTAACAATTTGTGAAATAAATAAATATTGGCTTGCTGCATGCTTAAATGCTGTACATGTATTTCACTAGCTCATAAGGGAGTTTCTTATGTGTGGTATTATAGGTGTTTGATTATGACATTCATCATCAACCCTTTTTTCATAGTCGCTCTATACATGCATACATGTATACAAAGTGCGTCTAAACATCAACAATCATGTAGCTTGTAAAAAGAATTCTAGTAAAATCAAACAAGAAATCAAAATCTTTTTTAATTAATATATGTGTGTTTTGGCCAATGTATTGCCTGATGTAAATGAAATATGCCTGAGGAATGCACAATTGCCCCTGAAGATATGTCATGTCTGTTATAAAAGTAGGTAAGCGTAAGGTCTCATGACTATTCATGTGAATATAGCAAATTTGAACTTTGTGGATGAAACATCCTGTTACCAGACTGAATGTATATAGATAATTATGGGGTTGTATTTAGCTGCTTGAATTTCGGAAATGCACATGTGAACCCAGAACCCTGTTATTTTTGTATTTTTATCTTTGTAACTGGAACTGAAACTTAAATACAGACATTAAATATCCAAAACTAAGGATACTATTTAATTATCAAATTAAAGTTTATCATGTAATGAGTCTTCACCCAGTTAAGACATCTTGGCAATATGGCAGAATACACTCACTGAGATTGAGCAGAAGTTGCCTTGACAACAAGGTATTTTAGAGATATTCTGCAAGATATAAGAAAAAAGATGTTTCTTTATTGATCTTCGACAGAATATGAATAAACAATTCAAATACCAACCTCATCATCTATAAGTTTTTCAATCTGATACATGATTCTAACACCAACAGTAAATTTATATCATGTCAAACGTTATTTCAAATTATTAAGTTTGTGAGTACCAATTAGTTATAGCAGTAAATAAAGACAAAATATACAATACTTGAAAGATTTTTAAAAAAACAGATAAGACCATTTGAAAACACTGAAATAATTGAGTGTCTCAATATAAGTCAGATATTCAAAACATTTTATTTTTTCAATTTATTCTGAAATCATTTTATAGACACCATATGCACACTGAATTACAAAAGAGAAACTAAAACAAAAATTACCAGGCTAAGTAACAAACATCTCTAAAATATTAAAAAATCTGCATTTTCTTTGGATCTGAAACTTCAAATGTCAGTTACTCCTTACAGGAGCAGCTAAACGAACTGTCTGTATGGTGAAACTTCTTTGACACATTTTTGAATTTTGGATCTATTCAGATAATTTCATGTCTGATTTAATATTTCCACTTGCATAAAACATTCAAATGACCTTAAGAGTGATGAAATATACTGACATTTTTCATGTCATGTTAATGATGTTTATTTCACAAATATAACTTACAAGAAACAAGGAAGAATTTTTCTATCACTTTGAACATGAACATTCTTAGTTTAATAGAATATTTAAAATTTCCTGAATCTTGTAGAATTTTATGTGTTAGTTTTACAATATATATGAACAGATAAAAAAAATTCCTTGTTATATTAAATTTTTTTCTCTATAATATTTTGTTAAAAACTATTTCAAAAGCACCAGTGTTGCTTCCATTTGGCAAGTTAAGGTAGGTCTAGACCTGTATTTGAATCTTAAATAAAAGGTGAAAGGAAAGGCTTATGGTTAGTTTCGCATTCAAAGACATCTGAAGATCAGAAATTACTGTAACTGAGACATTTTATATTCATTATTTATATTTAAAGAAGGAAATTCCGTATTTGGATGCACATGACTGCATCCCTTCCCTGTCGTTGAAAAAACACCAACCATTACATATAATTGTAAGCACCCATCCCTCTTTTTACCCCTACCAGTTACTGATTTTGGCTGAAATAAACTATCCTAAACTTTGTCACATGCTTGTGTGACTTTAGTTCTGGCTTCCATAACTTTATATGTCGCTTTTATGAGTTTTGACGTTGCGCTACATTAACTGTAAAGTTATGGGTCAACCGCATTTGCAAAGGCTACCAGAATTATGACAGTTTATGAACAGTAAATAAATAACTATTAAAATCACCATTATTAATCAAATTTGGGTCAAATAAATTACACTATTCGATAAACAAATAAATTTTGTATCTATTCATTGTTCTCTCCAGAAATAAAACCATGCAAAGGTACCTGAAGGTAAAGTCTCGCAAGTCACACGATAGGACAGCAATAGCGGCAAATTTCACAAAATTTAACCAAGCTGATAAACTTTGAGTGCAAAATAGGATTGAATTACCCGTATGTGTAGAGATTTTGTCCAGATAACGCAAATTTATTAAATAACAGCGTGACATAAATATGTCACAGTTCTGGTTGACTTTTGATATGGGACTGGCTCTAGCGAACAGGTCTAGCGATACTATAAAACCTGTCTGCTGATGTCTCTTTAGCTAGTGTGACTTTGACAATTTAGACTGATATTTCTACAGAAAACATGCACCCTGTCCAGTAGATTCCACCAAAGATATAGCTTGTATAACGTGTCTGACATTCGTCGTTTGCGCAGTCATATTAATTCTTGTATACATTACTCAAATACTTTTGAGAATGCAAATTTAAATCAAAGACATAGATAACAGAGATAAGCTGCTGCTATTTACTCCACTGAAATAGCGCACATGCCTCTCAAAAAGTGAAAAAATAGGCATTTTGTAGCAATTAAAACTCAATGGCTATTTGTTCGACCCTTTTAAGGTATACATCATTTGAAAGCTTAAACAGTCGTCTATAGCTGCAAGTTAAAATATTGGCAACTTTCTAGCCCTTTAATTTAATATAACTTGGCAGAATATACCCACTATCCCAGTTTTTCACCATCTTTATAGTATTGTGAAAAATGATTAAGTTGCAGTACTCTTAAACACATGATGCATCATTTATTTTTACCAGGACTAAAATTATTTTAACTGCAGCAATAGACAAATGACTAGGCTTTCAGAAAATATATAATTTGATTCAATTTGGCAACTAGTTAACAAGTTATACTTGCTACAAGACACTGTCTTAGCAGGCACGCGTGAGACCTTAACTAGCTAGGAAGTTGCCTATCTCTGTTATCTATGTCTCTGTTTAAATCAAAGCAGTTTTGAAAATTCAAATTTGCAAGCCAAGACATGTTCAATTTGAAAGCAAATGTTTGCATCAATGAAAGATATTCTGCAATAAAAATCAAAACGAATGACAGTTGTGAATGAAAATATCGTAAAAATATCATTCTTTTTGTACATTTACCTGTTAAATTCTCAGAATCAATTTGAAAATTTAGTTGGAATAAAGCGTTTCTAGTGTAAACAACTTTTTATGGGTGGTTTTTACGGTTACACCGCAATGCAAGCGTTCGTGCGACTTGATGAAGATTTGTTTCATGCGTTTTGATTTCTTTTAGTCTGCTCTCGTTATGGTAATTGATTCCAGAATCAATCATTGAAGTGAGTAATTTCACCAAAACTCTTCCAAAATCTTTAAAAAGAAACCCCATTAAGGATGCTGTAAGGTAACAGGCTAAGTGACAACATTTGCAGAAACTTTGTAGCCTAATTTAGATCTAAGTCATCCAGAGTGACTTGTCATACTAGTCAAAATAATTTAAGTGACGTCTTAATTATATTCTGAGATACTGTTGTTTTGGGGTGAGATTCTCACTATAACTCAGAGGAGAGATTTAGACCCAAACAAAAATTAAACAATCTTGACTCGCATACATTTAGTTTGACTACTAGAGACACACTGACACTGCACTAGCCAAGTGAAGATCACTGTTTCATTTCAACATTTCATTTTGTATTAGATCTATGTTACTTTCAGTGTTTTTTTAACATTTTATTTCTTCCTTCCTATGCTGGCCTGGCTAGCTCAAGCAGTAGAGCATCAGATAGTTAGTCTTGACGAGGGCCAGCAAAATGTTTAGTGAAAATGTTTGTGCTGGTGATATTTAGGTCCAAGTTTGAATATCGGTCATCTGATGTCAAAAGCTTCCGGAAGGGATCTGGCTTAGATCAAAGGAAAACCTTTGAAACACTCTGGAAGCCACAGTTTGAATTCAGACATCATGATTTTAGTTAAAGTGTTTGTCTTGGTGATTTCTAGGTCAGGTTTGAATATGGGTCATCTCAGGTTTGAAAACTAGGTAACTGGAATAGTATTTTGTTGAGCAATGTAGGGCCATCATGGTTCTCGTTTCAAGTTTTGACAGTTATATAAATTTAGAACTGACAAAAATGGAATTTTAAATGGTCACATGGTGTATCATGAATCTGTCATTGTCCTCTGTTAAGAAACAGCTATGACAAAATTCATGTTGGATCTATAAAAAGCAGTATGTAACATCACTTGAAATAAATGTTTAAATTTCAGACTCACGTCAGTGTACAGTTTGTCAATTGAAGTGAAAAGGCATGCGTAAAACAGGTGCAAGGTTGACCCTGTCTGGGGCATTGACCAGACAGACTCAACTGGAACCACTGGAATCAAATGAAGTGAAGAGCTCAAGTCTCACTAAAACAGAAAGAGAGCTAAAGGTATCAAATATATCTTACAATTTATAAGCCAGTGGTACTATCTGTGAAGTATAGTAGTAATCTCAAAAGTTTTTCTTAAAGTTTTTTACTTTTTTATAAGGAATAAACATGCTTATATTTTTCATCATATGTCCTTAATATTACAACAAAAACATGCTGACTGGCTGTATTAAGAGTCCAAGACCTTTGTGTAGTTGTTTTAATAAATATTTCAGGCTGTCAAACAAGAAAACCAGAAGTTGAAAGCTGATCTTGCAGATACAAGGTTTGTATACAGAAGTCCATGATCGCTAGGTTTCTGTGACTGGCCTGGTCTTACTTTAGCTATGATCTGTTGTATTTGGATATGACGTTGCATGTATTTTTAGTGAACTGATTTTCTTCTGTAAAATCAGGTCAGTAAATCTATTGCACATGTTGTTCATTTGTCATTCATTCAATAATTTTTATTTACATTGACATTGGACTGAGTAACTCCTTGTAACATCATCAGCCAAATAATTCAAAGACGGTTAATGTTCAAGAACTGTACTTACTAGGTCAAGTTCAGCAGTCTTGGAGGAGCAGTGATCTAGGTGTTAAAATGCCAGACTCACGATCTGTAGGTTGCTGGTTTCGAATCACACCAAGGGTGAGAGTCTCCAGTGACTTTCCACATTCCACACTTTCATCACAAGTACTGGTTTGAACCCAGGAAGCATTCAAATTGATGTAACATAAATAAGAGTAAACTAGGTCAGTTACAGTTTATTGCTTGCCACATACCATATATAGAAACTATTTTTCTTACAATGAAGGTGCCTGTATAACCAGCTGGTTCAGGAAAACAGTCATGAGAAGTTTGATGAAAGGCGGGTAACTCTGCTCAAATCACAGATTATACAGTTAGAGAGACAGGTAAAAATATTCCCTGATAATGTAGTAAACAGTAGCACTGGTAATGTGTATAACTTAAGGGATGCGTATTTAAAGAATAGCATTATAAATTGTTAAAAGAGAAAATTTAAATTTAGCTTTAACCAACAGGGAGATGACTTTTTAAAAATAACAACAGACAAGTAAATACCTTTAATGCCTTGTAATTAGTTGATTTGAAAAGTCTGGTTCATTTTCAAATAAATATTGTTGGTTTATATTGTTTTACATTTGCATTTGACAGTACAAGAAATTATAAATTTGTCATACTTTTAGATATATTCCGAGGAAGACAATTGTTTTTTAACTTTTAGTTTAGTTTCTTTTCAGAAATGATTTTTCATACCTCACAAAAAGAATTTGAGTAACTTCTGGAGACACCAGTCACTCTCTGTATGTGTAAACTTCATTAGTTAAAGTTGACTTTTTTCTGTTAATGGTCTTCAATATTCACAGTGTCTGTATTGATTATGATTGATCTATTACAGCTGTTGCTATTCAGTGAGGCACTGTCATCTAGATGTGAGACCTTGTTTGAGGTTGAGAACAATCTTCAGTGGTTGGCAGATAAATGCAGGTATCACTGGCCCTCAGTATTTTGTTCATTTTGTAAAAAAACTTAGAGTTGAGGTTTGATTTCCAAATATTGACAGTAGTATCTGTATGATGTATTCCTAAATGTCCTTCCCAAATCTGTTGAGAGTTAGATAGCGCACATACCTAATGATATATGGATTTGTAAAGGATTTTGCGCTTATAAGTTGTTTTTGTCATTACATCAGTGAGCACTGTCTGGAGTTGTTATCCATTCTTGCAGTCAAGTTCTGCTCCCATTCAGTTTTGAATTTTTTAGATAAGGCACCCCTGCCACAACTACTCAGAACGCTTTGAGTAAAAACTGGAGTAATTAAAGAAGAATGACAAGATTGAATACAGTCTGATGAATATTAAGTTAAACAATTATACTGTAAGGCAGTTTAGATAAGAAAGTAGATATGGCTGCTTTACATTGTAGAGCTTTGATTAGCAAAGATGTACGTGGTCCACAAGTCCCTGTGGAAAGGTCAGAGTTAACTCTCATGGTAGAAACTGCTGAGTCAGCCAGAATTAAGCTCTACAAACAAATTGAGGTAAGAGTTATTTTTTAGCTCACCTGAGCGAATGCTCAGGGTGAGCTATTGTGATCGCTGGATGTCCGGCGTCTGTCTGTCGTCTGTCTGTTCACATTTGCCTTGTGTATGCAATAGAGGCTGTATTTTTCATTGGATCTTTATGAAACTTGGTCAGAATGTTTGTCTTGATGAAATCTAGGTTGGGATTGTATATGGGTCATCTGGGGTCAAAAACTAGGTCACGGGATCAAATCTAAGAAAAACCTTGTGTATGCGATAGAAGCTGTATATTTCATCCGACTTTCCTAATATTTGGTAAGAATGTTTGTCTTGATGAAATCTAGGTTGGGATTGTATATGGGTCATCCAGGGTCAAAAACTAGGTCACGGGGTCCAATCTAAGAAAAACCTTGTGTATGTGATTGAAGCTGTATTTTTCATCCGACTTTCCTAATATTTGGTCAGAATGTTTGTCTTGATGAAATCTAGGTTGGGATTGTATATGGGTCGTCTGGGGTCAAACCTAGGTCACGGGATCAAATCTTAGAAAAAAATTGTGTATGCGATAGAGGCCGTCTTTTCCATTGGATTTTCCTAATATTTGGTCAGAATGCTTGTTTTGATGAGATCTAGGTTGGGATTGTATATGGGTCATCTGGGGTCAAAAACTAGATCACGGGGTCAAATCTTAGAAAAAGCTTGTGTATGTGATAGAAGCTGTATTTTTCATCCGATTTTCCTAATATTTGGTCACAATGTTTGTCTCTATGGTATCTAAGTTGGGATTGTATATGGGTCATCAGGGGTCAAAAACTAGGTCATGGGGTCAAATCTAAGAAAAACTTGTGTATAAAATAGAAGCTGTATTTTCCATTCGATTTTCCTAATATTTTGTCAGATTGTTTGTCTTGATGAGTTCTAGGTTGGGATTGAATATGGGTAGTCTGGGTTCAAAAACTAGGTCATGGGGTCAAATCTTAGATAAACCTTTTGTATGCGATAGAGGCTGTATTTTTCATTGGATCTTTATGAAACTTGGTCAGAATGTTTGTCTTGATGAAATCTAGGTTGAGGCTGATATGAATCATCTGGGGTCAAAAACTAGGTCACGGGTCAAATCTTAGAAAAAGCTTGTGTATGCGATAGAAGCTTTATTTTTCTTCCGATTTTCCTAATATTTGGTCAGAATGTTTGTCTTGATAAAATCTAGGATGGGATTGTATATGGGTCATCCAGGGTCAAAAAATAGGTTACAGGGCCTATTCTTAGAAGACGTTCTGTTTAGCTACAACAATGAAACATTAGATAATTTTGCATGCAGATTAAATCTTTGACCGTGGATGATCTTGGCCTTGACCTACTAACTTACATCCTGATTTTTATGTTTCTGTGCAATGATTCTCAGGTGAGCGATATAGGGCCATCTTGGCCCTCTTGTTTAATTTATACCTTTATATTTTCTTCAGTTTTAAGCAGAACTTAGTTGTTAGAATGGCTGAATTATAATCTTAGAGACAGTTGGTTAAGAAAGTTGCAATTCCAACCAAAAGGTACTGCAAGCAGTTCTAAGTTCATGTTTATGTGAATATTTCAGTCATTATTATGGTAATAGAATTTTAGAATGACATTTCCATATTCATGTAATTATAAACAGGTGACACTTTAATAGGGAGGCCTGCATAGAGATTGGCCGGGCTTAAATTGTTACAT
This sequence comes from Cyclina sinensis, assembly GCA_012932295.1. Classification (NCBI taxonomy): domain Eukaryota; kingdom Metazoa; phylum Mollusca; class Bivalvia; order Venerida; family Veneridae; genus Cyclina; species Cyclina sinensis. The sequence continues at coordinate 28,060,531 of JAAONU010000017.1, forward strand.
TGTAGAAGTCTGTTCTTCTGAATTTACTGTACCATTACTTTAGTTCTTACATGCACTTTTATTAAATTTCTATTTTATTTCCTTTAGAATAAAACTACAGAAAATTTATCAAGACCACTAAAGTTCACAAGTGATTTTCTGCAGTCCACAAAGGAATCTGATGTTACTTTACTGGACGTTGCTTCTGGACGTTTGGAACATCTAAATTTAAAACATGTGGTATATACTATTTTGTACTTAAACTACAGAGTCAAGTGACTGAATTTAGAAGCTACTTGTTAATGTGCTTACAGGCATTCAAGAGATAACTGAGCAAGTCAGATTGAACACTGAAAATTTATTTTAAATTCAGGCTTCCATTACGGATATATATGAGAATGATCAAGTAACTTTAAGAAATCATTCTTTGGAGCATATTATCTTAATTTAAAGAAAACCAGGACTTTGGTTATGGTTCTTACTAGATACTGCATGTCTTCTTTCACAGACAAAGCTAGAAACTAAACTGAGTTCCCTCTACAAAGAACTCATTCAGTTACATTCTGTAATGGAGACTGAAGCTAACAATGACACAGCATATATGTGGACTTCCTGTCATGTGACCACTGCTGCCAGAGAGAGGCTGATGACCCAGATCCTGAAATCCTGTGCAGTGATGAAAGATTGTAGCTCAGACCTGCTTGATTTATCAATGTTGTTTCCCAGTGCACCGTGGGTAAGCACTAGTAAAAGCCAGTTTACAGCTTTCCTAAATTTATATTGTTGCTTATTTCATTTCTTGTGTGAAAATTGAAGCAAAATTACAAGTGTTTTCATTCACTTCCTTTTGGTATTGCAGAGGCATTTTTTCCAGTCATTTTAACTTTAAATCATTTTCCACTCTATTTACTGTTGAAGGAAGATTTGCTGTTGGATTTAGATCTGGCATAGATTTTAGGTAGTCCTTTGACATATTTTTCCCCTTGATTAAAGATTAATTGACTAACAAAAAAAGTTCTAATGAACTTTGTTATTTTTACTTCTTAAGAATAGTTGAAAGACTCTTAGTAAGTTGGTCTGTTTTCTGAAATAATTCTTACATAGTGTTGGTTACAGCCTCCCCTAAAAAGATGTGCCTTGAAGGAGATTACAGCTGAAAGAGTTCTAGGATGTATACCCACAAGGTCAAGGGCAAGGTCAGAGGATCTGAATCAGCTGATACAGGCTCTAGTAAAAGCATATAACTATAAAGTTTATATGTTACAAAGCCAGGTACTGTTGTTCAGATTCCTTAATGTTATACAAATAATGAGTAGACATCAAAATTTGCATACAAGGCTCTATGTATGGTTTGATGTTTGTGTTCTAATGAAGATTTTTTTTTATTAAAATTTAAAATGTCTTCTTTTTAACTTTAACTTTTAAAAGAATTAACTGTTGTATATAAAGAACAACCTAAGAACTAATATTATGCCAAATTCTTAAGGTACAGAATTGATTGTATGGTAATAGATAGTTCTTCTAAAACCTTCAGAATTTCAGTCTTACTTAGAATTCTAAAATTTCCACTTAATGATTTATGAAGTTTGGTACAATATATTTAAGTGGATACATTTTCTTCTTCTTTCACCTTTTTAGTAATTGCCATAGACCATAATTATGCTGCAAAATGTGCAACCCAAGTCCATTTGAGATATTTAGCTAGGTAAGGGTTTAATATCCAACTGCATTTTTTGATATCAGCAGCTTTTGTTGGTGTATTAAAGTTTAAGCAGATAGTCTCTGATTTGATTTTTAATATTGCTACTTTTTTCCAGACTAAATGTTTAAGAGAAGAGGTAAAATACCATCAACAAGTGTACAATCTCCAGTTAAAGTATACAGAGTCATTGTTCCAAGCTATCAGGTAGAAAATTGTGGAACTTTAAGCATTTGGTTGTATACCTTGTATATTGTGTTATAATTCTTCACTGTCTGAGTTGGTGGTAGATTAAGTTTAATTGACCAGATTTGAGTATAAAGTGTCCTTGGCTTTTATCTGAAAAATATATTATCATAGTGCCATGTTATAATTTCGAGACATTTCCATATTTTGGGATAAATATTTCTGCTGTGTGGAACAAGGGGGGGCTAGCAGAAATTATCTAATGATCTAAGTTCAGAACTATTGAATTTAGTATTGTTCAGTTATTAAATCATAGGATTTAAAATTCATCTTTATACTTTTTTCCAGAGAGGCATACTCCAGTTTTGAAGCAACCAGTAATGACCTGATTGTAAAGCCACTAAATGGTATGTTTACTTACTATATGCTGTTGAAGCATATTATGCTAAGGCATTAATAAACTATTAAAGAAGAATGAACTACCAACTGATAAAGGATGAATGATGAAAAATATATAACTGTAGAATTTGACTTATTTTTGTTTACGTTTTACAAAATGTTATAAGTAACACTTTTCTGTTGCAGTTGTGCTTGAGGCATTTATTGAGCTCAGTCAGTCAGCATCAGAAGTGTCCCTAAAATCATTCATTCAGACATTTAAAAACCAGGTCCCACAGGTATGGTATACCTTAGGTCTTGATGTTAAGTTTTATAAACTTGATCTTTAATTGAATTGCTGAAAACTTGATGTGAAACTCATTTTGAAAGTGAAAAAGTTTCTAGATAATAGATTAATATTTAGGGTTTGTGGTATTATTTGGAGATACGACCTTGGACATGCAGAAAATATTAATTTTACTCAACCCTCTTCTCATGTATGCAAACGTATATGTAGGTTTGAGCTCAGACAATATATGATTTACACTGTTTTTAACTTAAGAAATGTACATGTATATCTGTCTAATTGTCTAGTCTAACTGAAGCTGTTATGAAATAGTAAGGTTCAGATGATTTTTAAGTATTTGGTTGCATCATAAGAAGTTTCTCGGGGGCTACCTGAGAAAGTTATTAGAAATTGTGTTGCAGATTAAAAAGCTGACATGTATGCATCTCATAATACAAATCTTACATTATGACATTTATTACTGTGTATGTTCTAAAAAAAGTGATAGTGTTGGCTTATATTACAGTTGAATAACATAGTGGAGACGTTGCAAGTCAAGGAGGAGAATGAATCAGATGGTTTGTATATATCTTGTGTAACCTGCAGCTTTAAACTGTAAAATATAAGCACAGATTTTGTCAAAGCTCTCCTCCTAGATCAGATGAATAAACACATTTAGTGGCATAGAGCATGTTTTCTGATGGCCTTCCAGTATTTAGAAAAGGTTTTAACAACTATATGTCTTGAATTTGCAGTTACATAAAATACTTACATCAAATGGGTACGGCAGTTTTCGTAGTTTTATTTCAGCAAGTTGTTGTGGCACATTTAAGGGGGGAAATTGTATGAAATACATGTTGTCTTCCAGAACTGCAAAGCATTGTCTTTCAATTTTTAACTCACCTGAGCACAAAGTGCTCAAAGGTGAGATATTGGGATCATTGATTTTCCGGCATCCGTCGTCAACAATTTGACTTGAACGACTTCTCCTCCTAAACCGCTATGCCAACTTTGACAAAACATGCCTGGGATATTCCTTGCATGAAGCTCTATCAAAGTTATTCAAAGAATTGAATTCAAGTTGCTATGGCTACAGAAATGAAAATATTTGAAAATCTTCTTGTCTGAAACCACAAGGCCCTGAGTCTTAAGAATTGGTATGTAGCATTGTCTAGTGGACCTCTACCAAGTTTGTTAAAATTATACCCCTGGGGTCAAATTTGGCCCCATCCGAGAGGGTCAATTGATTTTACATAGGCTTATATAGGGAAAACTTGGAAAATCTTCATGTCTGAAACCACAAGGCCCTGAGCTTTAAGATTTGGTAGCATTGTCTAGTGGACCTCTATCAGGTTTGTTCAAATTATACCTCTAGGGTCAAATTTGGCCCCACACCGGGGGTCAATTGATTTTACATACCAGTAAACTTATATAGGGAAAACTTTGAAAACTTCTTGTCTGAAACCACAAGACCCTGAGCCTTAAGATTTGGCATGTAGCATTGTCTAGTGAATCTCTACCAAGTGTGTTCAAATTATACCTCTGGGGTGAAATATGGCCCCACCAGGGGGTCAGTTTATTTTACATAGACTTATATAGGGAAAACTTTGAAAATATTCTTGTCTGAAACCACAAGGCCCTGAGCCTTAAGAATTGGTATGTAGCATTGTCTAGTGGACCTCTACCAAATTTATTCAAGTTATACCTTTGGGTTGAAATTTGGCCCCATCCGGGGGTCAGTTGATTTTACCAAGGCTTATATAGCGAAAACATTGAAAATCTTCTTGTCTGAAACAACAAGGCCTGGGGTCAAAGTTGGCACTGCCCCGGGGGTCAATTGATTTTACATAGGCTTATATAGGGAAAACTTAAAAACTTCTTGTCTGAAACCACAAAGCCTAGAACTTAGTTATTTTTAATGGAGCATCATCTATCAGAGGTTATCTACCAAGTTTGTTCAAATTATGCCCCTTGAGTGAAAAATTGGCTCTTCCCTGGGGGGTCACTTGAATTCATAAAGATTTATAGGGAGAATCTTAAAAAATCTTCTGATGTTTGCTGAACAGCAGACGCAAAGGCAGAGTATTCAGGTGAGCAATCTAGGACCATCATGGCCCTATTGTTATACATTTTACGTAGTGAGAAAGTTTGACATTCAGTCCATGTATTACCCCCAGAATAGTAATTATTTTAACTACCTGCACTGTATCTTAAAGATTAGTGAACAGTTTGAACACTTTCAGGTTCAAAGGTTCTTTCCCAATATGGTGAGGAGTTCTTTCAAGCTCTTGAAAAGTTAGTAAGATCTGAGCAGTCAAGGAGAGACAAAGAAGTCAGTAGGGTGGAGGAGATAAAAAATGAACAAGCCAGACTAGATCAGGAACTGAGGGACCTCCTAGAAGAGCAGGAGTACAAAGTGCAACAAAATTTGATGTACATTCATTGATTCAACACAACCAACATTGATGACATCATCAAATACTGTGGATGACTCAGCAAATACAAGTACTAAAGAGAGCAGTCAAACAGAAAGTGATACCATGCATGAATCAAAGCAAGATTTAAAAAAGACAAAACCTAGATCTAAGGAAAAACCTTTGCATAAAAAAGAATGGGTTAACATTTTAGATGATGAGGATATACATGTAGAAAAGGGTATCTCTGATTCAAGTCTAGAGCACATTGAAAAGAATCCACATGAGATGTCCCACGCAGAATTGTTCAGTTATCATGCAAATGCAGATTTGAGACAAGAGTCCAGTGTTGGCAATGCTACAGGTGTTACTTGTGATAATAAAGTCAATGAAACCCCTTCCACAATCGAGAAACCACCAAAAGTTAAAAAGAAAAAACTTGGTTATGTGCCAAATACTTTTGTACCGAACAAAACTCTTCAGTTAAGGAGGTCAGGAAGTTTGAGTAGACTGTCTTCAAAAGATGAAATTTTGGAAAGTCAGCAGCAGATTTCAGACAGTAGACCAGTCTCTCAGGAGGGGGTAACTCTAAACAGGACAAAGACACAAATTCAGGGCAAAGTCATTCAAAAGAGTAGACCTGCTTTTAGATAACACTTTCTTTACATCGAAATTAGCTCAAGTTGTGTGCAACAAAATCTATGTTTTATATTAATTAAACTTATTTATAAATTCCATTGATCCTATATATTGTTTTGTGGGTATAATTTCAAGTCTTTAATTTCACTATATTCTGTTTACATCATGAAATCATAATCTAGTCCAATATTATTGTCTAAGCATTTATCACTTAATCGCATTCTGTTTTAATGCCCATAAAAGATAGAAATTATAATTCTTCTAAAGTAGTAAAAAGGCTGAAATTTACATCTGTCAAGCAGCCCATGTAAGTAAATAGTTATGAACCTTACCACATATGATGTGTGTGATGATAAGGAACATATATTTGAAGTTTGAAGGAAATCCCTCAAGAAATAAAGAAGTTGTAGTAAAATGATACAATTTTTAAGGAAAATTCTATGTTTGAAGGGGAGGTAATTTTGGAAATATATGTATGGGTGCCAATGATATGAACCTTATGATGTGGTTGATGATAAGGAACATATATTTGAAGTTTTAAAGAAAATCTATAAAGAAATTTAGAAGTTACAGTAAAAAATATTTTGCTGCACAAGAACTTTAATCAGAAATGTGAATCCAGGTTGAGTAGGACAGCCTTCCATAAATCAAGTTAAAAACTTATTAGAATGTTTTATTCAAGCAGATGGTGTTGAAATCAATTTGTTTCCACTCATTTTCTTTCAACAATTAACCTTTTGTAACCAAACTTAGTTGATAGCTTATAGCAAGACCTTCCCCAAGACTGGATGTCACTAGGTTTCTGCTACCAAAATCAGATTTTAATTTGGTTTCTGCTTATATCTCAAGTTCCACCATGGGTTTTATGACTTCATCATAAGGTAGCATATATCATTACCAAACTTGGTACTGCTGTGGGGGTCATCACCATACATCTTTTACCTCTCACATAAATGGTAATGATTAGTAGAAGGGCTTGAATAGATGACCTACATGCAAACCAATGGGAGATTTAGTGATTTGAAGTTAGCGACTATTTCCTTTGATCAAACCCTGGGCTATCAATGTAACAGCTATACTGTGCTTTTACTGAAATGAAAATACCTTTACAGAAGATGCAAACAAAAAATATGCCAATAGCTACAGCACATGTAATAACCAAAATCCTTGGGGGATAAAAATTAATACATGTAGAAGTTCCAATTTGATAGGTTGACAGTTGCATTAAGAGGACCCAGAATAATAATCTCACTGCCAGAATCACTCACTGCAGTATAACTCATAATAACTACAAGTGTAATGTATGGGTTTATTATCAAAATAAAAGAATGAACTACAAAATGCTGCATGCCAATATCAAAGCTATAGGCATGGCTTAAAGACGGTTCCATACGGCTGTAATATCTGTTGTATTTTGACGTTATACATTTGAGCTCTGTTGGGGTGAAAAAGATCCAAGGGGAATACATTGAACAATCTTTGCAGAGGTTCACAAGACAATGCTACATACCTTACTTCAGAAGTTTCAGTCTAATGGTTTTTGAGAAGGAGATTTTTAAATAGTTTGTCTTTACAAGTCTAGGTAAAATATCCATCACCAACACTGGAACCAAAAATGGCCCCAGCAGCAAAGCTATTCTGCTTAAGAACTACTGGGCAATGACACTCCAGGCAAAATTTCAGAACTCTAGGCCTTGTAGTTTTAAATAGGAAGAGTTAAAGTGTGACCACCAGGGAGGAGCAAACATTAATCCAAGGGGCATAATTTGAACAGTAATGGTAGAGGTCCACTAGATAAAGCTTTAAATTAAATTTCAGCCTTACTAGTTTCTGACAATGTTTTTTTTTAGAGTTTATCTACAGAAGTTTCTATAAAATATCTGACCCAGGGTGGAGACAAAAATGACTATAGAGCAAAGTCTAAATAATCTTGGTAGAGATCCACTGAGCAATGCTTCATGCCAAATTTAAAACTTGTAAGGGGCTTTTTTTTGGTTTCATATATCTTTATGTAAAATATAGCCCTTAGTGTGGAGCCAATGACTTTAGGAATGTAATCTGAATAAGCTTGGTGAAGTAAATGATGTACATCAAATTTGAAAAACCTCAGCTCATGGTAAGTTTTTTTTTTTTTTTTTTGTTTTTTTTTATATATATGTAACGGTATGTCTAAAGAAGTTTATGTAAACACTGGACCCCCAGGGTAGTCTAGAGCCCAGGGGACATAATTTAAACAAAATAAAAAAAGAGGTCCACTTGCTCCATGTTTGGCAGTTTTAGAAAAGGTTTTTTAGTTTTTCATTCTTGTTGCCATAGCAACCACTTTGTCATGAAACGGGATTCCTTTTAACACATCTTGCAGTGCTTCTTGCAAAGAATAGGCTTCATCAATTTGACAAAGTGGTTAAGCCAGTGTTATTACAGTTAATAGTTAAAAGACCCGTGACAAACTGCAAATGGCCACAGGTTGATCCTCAAAGCTCACCTTGAGCACATTGTGCTCAGTGAGTTAAAAACCTGTCTACAGCTCCAGTGTTTCAGAAATTCCATAGCGAGTAGGCTACTTTAATGCAGTTGTTCCTAAATCACTTGGTCAGTAGGTCCCCAGCTGCATTGCTTACAAAAAGTTCAGTGGTATTCAAAAGTTCTCCAAGAATATTATACTCGACAGTTCCAAAGGTACACATAAATAATTTAACACAAAGGATTGCCAAATGACAACAGTTCCAAGCTTTTAGAAACTTCTACAAAGGCTTAATTCTTCAATAGTCCTTAGGTATTTCTGTGGTCCTCAGTGAACTAGTTCAAGTTAAATCTTCAAATGTTAAAGTTTTGAAACAAACCTCAATAGACCGTTCCAGAAATCAGTACCTACCTGATTACCTCCCTTGCATCCGCCATTAAAGTCTGTGACATTCTCAAATAAATTAATTCTTTTTATTTCTATCAAAACTTCACGAAAAACTGCTTTTAAAAATTACATGTATCTAAAATCTGACCAAAAGGGTACAGTTATAAAGGTGTCATAATAATTTTTTCTGTATTACAAGAAATATCATCAACAATAATGTCGAAAATAAGATGGAAGGAAAGCAAACGTATTATTGTAAGATCAGTAACTTACAGACATTTGGCTTGTAACTATTATTTTCTTTCTGAATACACAAACTCACATGTTGTACATATCAATACATGGCAAAAACATATTTCCCAAATGCAAGAAATAAAGAATAGAAAACAGGTCCATATGGCAACAGATACTATAGTTCATACGGTCTTGAAAATCTTGCTTGTAAGGAAGAATATATATTCTTAATTTTCATATAACAAACAGGAACAAATAAAGCAGGGTTTTATAGCCTTCAGGCATTTTCTGAAGAGCAAATTTCGTTATTTCAGTGTTTTACTGTGACTGATCAAGCAAGACTGACAATGGTGACTTATCGAAACAAAGACAGTATGTCACCCCCATATTATGTAACCACATTCATTCACTACAGGACACCGTGAAAGATAAGAGACAGTTTGATTTTAAATAAGCACTAAATGATGCATATTTAGTGTCAAGTATTCTTTGAAACTGTATCAAAGAATAAAGCAAGTTTTAGTTAAAATAGAGTTAACATGCAGTTGCTGAGTGAGACGTTTAATTTTGTCCATTATGTAAGTTTTCAGTTGTTCTTATAATTGAAATCATATTTTCAACTTTCGAAAAGGGAAAATGCTTTTAATATTATTTGTGTTTTACACATATTATATGGTTCACTCAACTCAAGCTTCCACTTTGAACAGTACATGGTCATTTTTCACAGTCTTTCATGTGTTAAATAATTCAAGTTAAAAACATGTTCAAGTCAGGAATTAAACATACAAAATAGTAATAATAATACAATAAGTGTTGATTCTGCAACAAAATTCACGCAATATAAGGCAGTGTATCACCTTGAGATGTGCTAAAGTTATACAGATTTATACAGAACTTAAGCATCATAGCAAGATTTAGCAGTCCTTTTAAGGCGGACGGTCACGTGATCTTCATAATGGCGGCTGTCAATTTATCAATTATGGAATGGCCTATACCTGGTAGCACTACAAGTTTCAAAGAAAATCAATAGGCTCATTAATATGTAAGAAAGCAAGCAATGCAGGTTTTTTTTTTTTTATTAGCATTAACTGTACACAGCAGTGCATTGTCTATTCCCTCATCATCAACTTTTGTTTTTTGAGTTTCTTCTGTGAAACCTTCTTTTTTACTGGTTCATCTTCTCCACCTACTGGTCTTGGTACAGCCTGCTCACGCTCAGCCAGGATCAACTCAATGTGACATGGACTACTCATGTATGCTGAAAAATATAAAAAAAGTCTCTTTTCACTTTATTTTCCACTACTCTATCAAACGGTGTTCAGGATCCCTAGCGGATGTTTTACAATACCATTGTCCTCTGAAAGTTATCTGAGCTAGAAAAATATTCTTTGTAATTGTCTGCCAACCATCTTTATTTTTTGTTTCCTGAAGACCCCTGCAATTTCTGAGATGCAAACTAATCCAGACATCTTTATAAAATTCACTTATACTGCAACATCCATTCAAATTTCAGTGCACTCTATGCATTTTTGTTTTGCTCTCTTTGTACTCTATTAATAATGAAAGAAAGCTGGAGTTTAAAGAACCATGATTGCAACTAAGTAACTGTGCTATAAACTTTACGATCTGCCATCCTAGAAAAGCTTCCATCTTTCTCATCTGAGTCACATAAAAGTAGGGCTGTAACTCAAGTTATGATCGCTATAACATCAATGCTATAAACCCTATAAAATCAACATTAATCTTATTGTGAAGAAGTTACATCTTTAACTACTGGGTAATACACAATGCCAACTACTGTGGTATCATTTAATTTCGCTGGCACAAAAGTTCACGCAAAGGCCGAAAATGACTATTTCGCGCAGACGTAATTTCGTGCAAATTCATTATTTTTTTTGTAGAATAAAAGTTGTCAAATACACTGTCAATGTTCTAATCAGTCTTGGCCACCCTTTCTACAGTTTCTTCTGTTTATTTGATTGAGCCAGCAAGCCATGTGTCAAAAATAACACCTTCTGTTCATCAACTATCTTATCGTTGTTTATTCCATTCTGCTAAGTCAAGTCAAGTTGCTCAACAATTAACGGATATAACTGACCGCTGTTTGTCTCAATTACACATTGCAGTTATATTAAGTGTCAATTAATTTATTTGACAAAATAAATAAAAGTTAAATTTATAGACGTGTTTTACTCCTCGTAAAAAATGAACGCTGGAACTGTACGAGATGACGACATTTATTAAAATGCCCGACCTGCATATAAAGACACACTTCTACAGTGATTTATTTGCAGTTCGATTCATGTTACCACGAAATACTATTCACTTAAATTCTGCGTTATCTATTAAAACTTGTTTTTACTCAACCAACTGTCTTGAGACAATTAAGTACCAAGTGTATCATATTCGGATAGTAAGCATATTCAGATACGTATCTGGAACAGCCTTTTATGGCAAGGTTAAGCGTAGGGTTTAAATTCGCGCATTCGTCCGAGCACAAAATACGCGAAAATTAACCCTAAGCGAAATAAAATGATACCACAGTAGCTTCTTTAAGATGATAACAGAACCACATGGCTATTATGGAACTTACGATTGATCCTTCCATGAGCTCTGTAAGTTCTTCTTCTCATTTTTGGGGCAGCATTTACCATGATGTGTTCAATTACCAAATGGTCAGTATCTAGACCCTGAAACAAACAATCTTAAGAGTCACCTAGTGAAATGGTATTTGTGCGATCCGGAAGTAACAGGCACTGAAATGGAACACCTTTATTCTGTATATCATCTTCTTTAACCCCACTAGCAGAGCTAACAATGTGAGGAGGAGGGAGAAGGATACAGTACTGCCAGTGCTGTCCATTGGTCAATCATTCTGCCTGTCTTATTTGCATTACAAATACACTAAACATCCACTGAAATCTTTGTTACTGCTATTCTGTCTGCATTTTGTCTTCAATTAATTCAATACTATCAGCTTCTGGACCAAAAGAGTTAAATTTTCAATAAAATAATACCCCTATAATTTGCTCATTATTTATGACTGTATTCATTGATCATTTATAAAGAGCTCTTGCATTTTAGTTACAATTAATTGTGCACTGTACATCTAATTAATATGAAAAGTATGTTGGGGGGAAATAAAAGCAGTTACCCTCTGTACATGGGAATATTTATTACCCCTCCTGGAGTCCAGGCTAGGCAGGTCCTTGAACCATGAACCTACAACTGGTTATAGGATAAAAGAATTCCTACAGTATGGACAAAAATAAAAATGTAAAATTACCTTGAACTCTGCATTGCTTTCAGCATTTTTCAAAAGTTGTAGCAGGAATTCTGCACTCTTCTTTGGCCAGCGACCTTGTGTTACACCCCAAGCCTTGGCCTAAAGAAGGGAAATGCTGCATAAAATCATGTAACAATAAGGCATTTATTTTAATAACCACTGCTTGCCCTTCCATAAGGCTTCAGGTATGAATTTAAGTTTCCCTAAGTACAGGTATTTTCCTATGACAGAAACTGAAACCGTTAATCTCTGGCTCTCAATCACAATCCCAGTGCATCATCAATCATCATCATAGGACCCTGTCACTCGTCATCACAGGGCATTAGAAGATGAGTCAATAGTAATTAATGTAAATATTTTACCATCAAAACATACACTTTCCTTTAAGCCTTTATGAGCCAAGTTTGAACAGAAACTCATTTTGTAGGGTAATTTCTAGTTTATCAACTAGAAAGGCATCTGTACACTACATTCGTATATCAACATTATGATTATCATATTAGCCATTTTATTGTTACAGTCCACAAATCATTTTCCTAGGAATGAAGCGGAGTAAATTTACTGCAAATCAAAGATATTTAAGAACCTGTGCTTTTCTGCCAACTGCACCATTGAAGTGTGTAAATGGAACAACTTCCTTCTTTGCTATGACATTCTTCAAGTAACGTGTAGCACGTTTTACATGCATATGCTTGACAGCAGCAGCTGTTTCACGTGTGTTCTGAAAGAAAGCAATGTAAAAGTCCATTTTACTAGATACTGTAGCAAAAGTCACCGTTTTTCTAAACAAGAGAAAATGTTGGTCTAACAAATCTCTATAAAAAGAAAAGATACCAATACACTTACACATTCAACAAGCTTAACAAGGGCTGAAGGCAAAACAGAAAAAAATGTTACACTTGGAAACAAATACTTTCAGAATTTCTTTTGCTATTAAAAGCTGTCCCAATATAAACTGCAGGTATTCAGCAAAGATTTTTGGTGGCATTTTTTTTTATTAACCTTTTGCATTTCATGATAATTCTGAAAAGACTTTCTTTAGCAATCACTGTAAAACAAGTTTGTTGTATTTGTGTTTTCCAATGACTATGTCAATTATATTATAAGCATCCCACCGACATGTGCTTGCTTTCTTAATATAAGCAATGTACCAAAGTGTTAAGTGACAAGGAGTAAAAAACATGGTCCCTGACCAGCATTTTTCACCACAAAATTGTGTCCAACAACAAGGACAACAGTCTTCTCTGGGAGCAGTTAGGGTTAAAATAACATACTAAAACAAAACAATGAACTGAATCCTTGTGTAGTATGCAGAAGTTAAGAATACTGGCTTTGGAACCACAATTCTAAGACAAGTTCTAGACAATTAAGGCCTGCACCAGAATCAAATGAGCCATGATTTTAGATATTTTCATACTGTTACATAACAAGCACCCCTTCCTATTAGATAAAAACAATGAAAATAAATCAGAAAGCAGACAAATACCTTGAAATGAACCCTGAGGTACGAACCCTTGGCTTTTGCCGCTGAAACAAACAACAAACATCTGGTTATATTTTACGGAGAAATGTACATGCAATGCAAAAATGATTTACTGTTACGTCCATTTAACTTATAACAGAAAAAGAAATGCTGTAATCATGAACATGTACTTTAACAATGCTAATGTATAGCTGCAATTAAATAAACAAGAGGGCCATGATGGCCCTGTATCGCTCACCTGAGTATGACTGCTTTAAACAAAGTTGCTATGGACCTGGTTAATTGACCCTAAGATGACCCATATTCGAATCTGACCTAGAAATTATTGAAACAATCTCTCTGACAAATTTCATGGTTATTTGTACCCAAAATGTTACTTCTAGAGTATTAACAAGGTTTTTCCATATTTGGGCTCTATGACCTAGTTTTTTAACCTAGATGTCCCATATTTGAACTTAAGCTAGTAATTACAGAAACAATCTCTCAGACAAATTTCCAGATATTTGGACTGAAAAAGTAGCCTCTAGAGTGTTAACAAGATTTTTCTATTTTTGGGCTCCGCAACCTAGTTTTTGAACCCAGATAACCCATATCCAAACCTGAGCTACAAATCATTTAAAAAAACCTTTCTGACAAATTTCCATGGACATTTGGACTGAAAATATAGCCTCTAAAATGTTAACAAGGTTTTTCCATATTTGGGCTGTGTGACCTGTTTTTTACCCCAGAGGACCCATATTTGAACTTTACCTAGAAATTCTCAAGGCAACCTTTTCTGACAAATTTCCAGATTATTTGAGTTGAAAATGTAACCTCTAGAGTGTTAACAAGATTTTTCTATTTTTGGGCTCCGCAACCTAGTTTTTGAACCCAGATGCAAAGCAACCCTTCTGACAAATTTCCAGATTATTTGAGTTGAAAATAGTAACCTCTAGAGTGTTAACAAGATTTTTCTATTTTTGGGCTCCGCAACCTAGTTTTTGAACCCAGATGCAAAGCAACCTTTCTGACAAATTTCCAGATTATTTGAACTGAAAATGTAACCTCTAGAGTGTTAACAAGATTTTTCTATTTTTGGGCTCTGCGACTTAGTTTTTGAACCCAATTGACCCATATTCGAACTTGAGCTAGAAATCATAGAAGCAACGTTTCTGACAAATTTCCAGATTATTTGGGCTAAAAATGTTACCTCTAGAGTGTTAATAAAGATTTTCAATATTTGGGCTCTGTGACCTAGTTTTTGACCCCAGATGACCCATATTCGAACCTGACGTAGAAATTGTCAAAGCAACCTTTCTGACAAATTTCTAGATTATTTGGACTGAAAATGTAACCTCTAGAGTGTTAACAAGATTTTTCTATTTTTGGACTCCGCGACCAAGTTTCTAAACCCAGATGACCCATATTCGAACTTCAGCTAGAAATCATAAAAGCAACCTTTCTGACAAATTTCCAGATTATTTGGACTAAAAATGTTATCTCTAGAGTGTTAACAAGGATTTTCAATATTTGGGCTCTGTGACCTAGTTTTTGACCCCAGATGACCCATATTCGAAACTGACCTAGAAATCATCAAAGCAACCTTTCTGACAAATTTCCAGATTATTTGGACTGAAAATGTAACCTCCAGAGTGTTAACAAGATATTTCTATTTTTGGGCTCCGCGACCTAGTATTTGAACCCAGATGACCCATATTCGAACCTGAGCTATAAATCATAGAAGCAACCTTTCTGACAAATTTCCAGATTATTTGGACTAAAAATGTTACCTCTAGAGTGTTAACAAGGATTCTCAATATTTGGGCTCTGTGACCTAGTTTTTGACCCCAGATGACCCATATTCGAAACTGACCTAGAAATCATCAAAGCAACCTTTCTGACAAATTTCCAGATTATTTGGACTGAAAATGTAACCTCCAGAGTGTTAACAAGATATTTCTATTTTTGGGCTCCGCAACCTAGTTTTTGAACCCAGATGACCCATATTCGAACTTGAGCTAGAAATCATTGATAGAACCTTTCTGACAAATTTCCAAGATATTTGGACTGAAAAAGTAGCCTCTAGAGTGTTAACAAGGTTTTTCTATATTTGGGCTCTGTGACCTAGTTTTCCAACCCTGATAACCCATGTTCGAACTCGTCCGAGATATTAATGAGACAAACATCATGACCAAGTTTCATGACAATTGAGGCAAAAATGTGACCACTAGAGTGTTAACAAACTAATTGTGGACGGACGGACGGACTGACGGACAAAAGGTGATCAGAAAAGCTCACTCTGTCACTACGTGACAGGTGAGCTAAAAAAAAAAAAAAAGAAACAAATGGATCTTTGTCAAACATACTTGATGCAATCTTATAATATCCAGTCATATCAAGCATTCATAAAATCAATAAAGTGGAGGACAACTTCATACATGATTTGTGTAGCTACAATTTAATCAGCTTTCAATAAATTCACATCTTCTGGAAAAACATTTTTTCAAAATTTAAAGGTATAAGACAAAATGCTTTCCATCAACAAAAGAGATCTCAGCTTACTAAAACATTATCATAAAATTCTAGTCTTTGAATGTCTTTAATCATGAGAAGAGTTACTGCACTTACATTTTGATGGATTCTCTGGTTCTGTCGCGTATCTGGTCATTTTTGGTTCTGAAAAATTATTTACATTAAGCATTGAGAATAGTTTTTTTTTTTACTAGAGACCTAAAATACAAAAGACTGCTACTTGAGAGAGCAAGTGCTGCATATAAAATTAACTAGACTGAAAAAAATAAACTGAATGATGCTGAATCAAGCAATAAACATGAATTTTCAACAAAATAATTGGATATCAAATAAGAAGCAGATTAATGCAAGAAGAAAAGCTCCTAGGTGGTAAGAGACTGCTGTCAATTATGATCGGTAAACCATACTGACTTGGACAATATCTGAACGTATGAAACCCTAATTTTTCCTTTTTCTTGTTTTGCAGAAATTATAATTTTATCTAAGTTTACGACTTTCTGTTTTTGATGTGCAAACGTCTACATCCCCAAGAGGGGTTTGACATTAACAGAACTCAATCTAATCCAAATGTTTTCACTGATGATGTAATATGTCTTTACTTAAGCCATTTAAAAAAAGGCAGTGTCTAGAGGTACGGATCCGTACCCCTAGACCGGCAGTCTAGAGGTACGGATCCGTACCTCTAGACAATACTACTAGGAATGTCTAGGGGTACGGACCTTTTTTTAATATATAATTAAACATTAATTTACGTCAGAAGAAACTCGGTTGTAGTGGTTTTGACAGTTTTTAGTGTTTAACAGAATAAAATTATCTAACAGTGGCAATGACTTCGATTTTCAGTTCCCGTTTCCGACGATAAAATGCGAGTAATCTGGAATCCAAATTTGCTTAAGAAAAGAGGAACATATCGTTGTCATCTATTTTCAAACAGAGATCGTTCAGTCATAACTGAACCTAAATGTTTGTGACAAATGACAATGAAAAGTTCACTTAAACCTATTTGTGATACATACCTATGATTTGCTGTAGATGTTTTTACCTTTAAAGATCGTTGTCGTCCAGCAGGCTCAAAAACACTGACAATTTGAGAAGGTATCTCTTCGAGTAACGTGTATAGTCCTGAAAAGGACTTTAAAGTAGTCAGTACTACTTACTTCGCTGTCATGGTAAGCAGCACGTCTCTGATACTCTTAGAGAAGTATTTCTCTTAAAACTGACGGAGATGGACTTTATCTGCCCTATCTATGGCGTTATTGCTCATCAGTCGATCGTTGTGGTACCAGACTCTATCTTTATGCATTTTAAGGATCTTGTTTAGTCTCTTTCTGCTTGTGTTGTAATTACGATCATGTCTGGGGAACATAGCTCCAAACATTACCTCTTTTACACCCCGACTTTTAAGGTCGTTGTATATTTTCAAAAGTGAGTACATGAGATAGTGGTTGTTACAAAGTTCATGCAGGCAAGCTATAGACTTATAATTGCGCAATTAGTGTCGTTATCATTTATAATTGCGCAATTGGTATCATTTTCATGCGCAGGTATAACTACAGTACCTAAACGTCTTCTTGGTTCTGCAGAGGCTGTCGTTCGGGAAACATTCCCAGTCTGTTGTAAGTGAGCTACCTTCAGGTTGCCAACATCAGACTGGGAAACTTCTTTGTGTTATCCGGATAAAACATGTCACATGATGTGCCAGTCTGATGTCAGTGAGGTACCTTCGGGTTGCCAACATCAGACTGACGTTGTAAACAGAACTCAAAACTCATGTAAATAGTGACTGTAAAAATAACAATGTAAACAGTGACTGTTATTAAAAAAAGCATCAATTTGAATAAACTTTTACTAGAAAAATGTGGAAAAAATGTATATAATGACTGTAAAAAATCTAAGGCAAATCATAAATATGCAACATTAATAGGTTTATGTGAACTTTTCTTTGCGATAGAACTACCTAGAATCATAAAAAGCAATGTTAGTACTTATTTCATTGGCTCATTCGGTTTTTTTGGTTAAAAAAAGGGCAACGAAGAGAGTTCCTCCACGTGGTGTGGCCTGAATGTAGCTGAACCTGGATGTAGTAGCATTAGAATGTCAGAAGCTATAAAAACAGTCATTTGTCACGAACATTTAGGTTCAGCTATAACTGAACACTCTGTTTGTTAATAGATGACAATGATATGTTCCTCTTTTCGTAAGCAAATTTGGATTCCGGATTACTCGCATTATATCGTCGGAAATGGGAACTGAAAATCGAAGTCATTGCCACTCTTAGATAATTTTAGTCTGTTAAACACTAAAAACTGTCAAAACCACTATAAACGAGTTTCTTCTAACATAAATTTATGCTTAATTATATATTTAAAAAAGGTCCGTACCCCTAGACATTCCTAGTAGTATTGTCTAGAGGTACGGATCCGTACCTCTAGACTGCCGGTCTAGGGGTACGGATCCGTACCTCTAGACACTGCCTTAAAAAAAATGAAAACAGACAGTAGTTAATTTAAAGATTGACTACAAATACTGGTTCACCTGTCGATAACAACAGCACCCTGAATATGACTTATTTCAAATTCATGTTGGTAAAAAGCTATACATAGCATGTTTATCTCCATGCTCTACAATGAACCGACAATAAATACATACTGTATTGTAGTCCGTTTTAACCGAGATAGTTTTCTATCTTGTAACCATTCGACAAAATTTGTCGGTTCGTTTGAATTCAGGCCCTTCAGCATAATAACTAATGTATGTGCTCATCAAAAGGTTACAATGCGGCGACAAAGTTATGACCGCTATCTGAGAACATTTCCATGAAAAATTTTAGTCAAGATATCTCGACAGCATTTAGAAATTCGAATGAGAAAGAGGGCTTTCATGCAATTGTATACCTAAAATATCACTCTCAGTTCAAGACGAGTATCAGGACTTCTTTTTTATAACGGATCTAACTAATTTACCTTTTTTGATAGTAAGATATTTACAGATATTTGTAGCAATTACTACATAAAGTGCCCAAACCTGGGGTCTGAACCGGAAAAGGAAGTTTACTCTATGGTCTTATCCCGTTATAGGCCGTTCATAAAAAGCATACGTTTTAATATCGTACACGGTCTACGGAGGCCACTGGCATGAGAATGTCAGAAAATACGAGTTTTATCAAATCTGATTTCAAAATCTAAAATCAAAATTAGACTTTTGAGTGTGTAGGCTAGACAGGCTGAAGATAACATGCATGTGAACATGTTTTTTTTAGATCTGCATCCTGTTCTGTCCCAGCTGGTTGCTTTTTTGCGTTTGTTGTTATTTTCATGGCCATCATTTGCGCTTGTCTCTATGTTACTCTATTATTTTATATGCTTGAAACAAATTTAGTTGCTTCTGCCTTGCATGTAAGTGCTGTTGCTATGCAATGTTATCGTGTAAAGTATGTACAGTAGAAATGTCACACTGCTTTGCTTTTATATCATTATTGTGATTGTGCTATTGTGAGGGATCTTCTGCTCGGTACAACTTTTCTGCCGATTTTATCACTTCTTAGCTTCCGATCTTTTAATCATTTTTCCCAAATGTTTGTTTGGTTCTTTACACGATCAGCAGGTCTTTTCACATATTTTATCTCATATATCACTTGTCTTAGTTTTATCATGTCTAATATAACCATAATAGTTGTTCTGTTTTGCTATCAGTTAAACACGCTTGTTGCTTATGTTTGCCTGTTCACTGTCTTGCCGACTTAAAATAAAACTTGTCTTGTCTTTGTCTTTGTCATTATCACTGTCTTGTCTTGTCTTGTCTGGTCTTGTCTTTGTCATTATCATTGTCTTGTCTTGTCTTTGTCTTTGTCTTTGTCATTGTCTTTGCCTTTGACTGGCCCTTGTCCTGTCCTGCCCTGTCCTGTCCTGTCTTGTTGTCCTGTCCTCCTGTCCTGTCTTGTTGTCCTGTCCTCCTGTCCTGCCCTGTCTTATCTTGTTTTGTCTTGTCTTATGCAGAAGATAACCTTATTTGTGCACGTGTTCCAAGAAATTTTGAAATCTTTTTCGAGGCATCAATTTTAATTTTGTTCTCTTTGTATTTTTCTCGAAAATAGACATGCTACGTCGTGGAGTTAATTCTTTTATTTTGAACACTTGATTCTACCATGACCTTAATTGAATTAAGGGCTTGATTCCACTTAAGTAACATTCTATAGTCTACGACATATTTTTCTCAGAAGTTTTTACGCATTTTGTATTATTTCACATAGTTTGAATATATATAAGCAGCGTCAGTACTTCTTAACAAGAGAACAGTAACAGAATAGAGCGGACTTGAATATCAGACGATAGTTGAATGAAGTCATGACATTCAATTGACTTATTTTTTCTTAACCATTGAATCCAAGGAAAATATGACACATGATAACTTTGATGTTTGACAAGGATGGATAGGTAGGTAAGTAGGTAGGTGGGTAGGTAGGTAGGTAGGTTGGTTGATTGATTGATTGATTGATTGATTGATTGATTGATTGATTGATTGATCTTATTTTTAAGAACTTCTTACGTAATCAATGTCTTGCAATTTAAGTTTTGACACAAACAAAGTCATATGTACCTTGGCTGGCCGATATTTAAAGCGACTGACTCACGCAATTTTGCTGATTTTTTTTTTCTTTCAAATTTAAGAGTATTTAATATTCTATGGAAAAAACATAACATTATGCTTCTATACACCATGAAAACTGAAAAAAAAGTTTTGACTTAACCAGGATTCGAACCCATGACCTTTCGGTCAGTAAAATTTAGAGCCACGATCTAGGCCACTGAGCCACAGCACCTACTTGTTAGGTTGCGTCAAAATTAATGTTATAACTAATGTATCTACCCCGTGACCAACGGGGTAAATTTTTTTTACCGATAAAAGTATGTAAAACTTTATATTTTAATGTTTTTCTGTATCAAAAAATGAATCAGTAACTTAGTTTAAATATGTTCTTCACAATTGCAGCAAAAATTTCAAGATGTAAGAACATTTTCTTTTTTTTTTCATCGTCGGCCCATCTGTGAGTCAGTCGCTTTAAGATAAAATGATAATTGAAAAAGAAACCTTACTGCGCACTTCTCTTTTACTTGGGAAGGAAGTTCTACCGAAGACAAATCATTATTCAACCTTACTTGAATCAATAATGGCAAGCAAGCTGATCAATTAATATAAATTATATCTTTTCGTCGTCTATTTTGCCAAATTATTATTTCAACCTGTGGCAACGGAAAAACAATTTTTCCTAGAATGTAAATTTGGATCGATGTTAACTTTTCGGCTTAAGGTTTTGGTTAAAACTTAAGGAAGTAATTGCCAGCAGAAGCTGCTTTAAATTAAAAGATATGGAGTCTAAAATAAATGCAAATAAAGAAATTTACATCAAACTTTTCTCCTAAACGAGTAAGTATCATTGGTGATAAAGATAATGTTATCACTATATGGTTTTGCAAAAGTTAAATTAGAGAAGTCAATCACTTTTAAAGCAGAAAGAAGGGAAGAATTTTGGTAACTTTTTCACATAATTTTGACGCCGCGTGTGCAAGGAAATACATCAAACGGTATGAAAAAAAGATTTTATGTGAACAACTTGATACTGCTATTTCTACGTATAAATTTATTTATCTATAATAGTAACTTTACCTTTAAACTCATTAAACTTAATTGATATCAATAAACTTGCTACTAGATACGTAATGGGTGACTTCTCGTACCTCAGCAATGTTACAGTCTTGCTTGAAATATTAGAACGGCAAACACTCCGACAGAGAGATAATTATGTATCACTTATAAATTCTATATAAAATCTCAGACAAACTTGTAAATGTAGACCACCGTCACCTTTTACCAGCAAGAAATTTCAACTACGTATTCTGTTTTCCAGAGCCTTAACCCTGAACATGAAAAATTTTGTAATGGATTTGCCCAGCTTTGAATTTGGAACAGTCCACTCAAAGGGATTTCAATATCAAAATACAAAAATGGAGCTACCAACAGTTTAGAGCCTGGTCAGGCTGCACGGATGTGCAGGCTGGTCTGGCTCTATACTGGTGGCAAAGGCTAATCACTATGGTTCCAGCAGGTTAAGGGTTAATTGGTATAAACATGTCAATATCACAGTAACCCATTCAATCCACGAACGATCAAACTGGAGTAACCTGCCTTGTAACACCAGGGCCAGTGTCATCCTTCAAGTCTTTACTGACAGCCGATATTGATGTTCTAACTTCATCATAGCACTTTACTTTCAACCATTCTTTTACTTTCAAGTTCAAGGCTGTATATAACTATCTACACTTGTACACATTTCCCAGATCTCCTAGTCACAATCAGTAATCGATTGTTAGGAATACACATGTAGATGTAATTCTGTGAGGTAGATGTGTGTAGAACTATATAAGTCAAATAATGTAGAGGTCGTACAGTCAGGAGCGGATGTGGTCAAGTGGTAAGCCTCTGGACTGGTAAACCAGGGGTCCCGAGTTCGATCCCCCGCTCCTCCACTAACATTACTAATAGTCCCTCGGATGAGACGTTAAACCGAGGTCCCATGTATCAGTGGTATACACTGAGCATGTAAAAGAACCAGGGGTGTCTCTGGAATGGGATTCTTTCTGTATCTTGCACTACCCCCACAACATAAAATAACTATGATCTCTCCATGGGGCGTCGGTCATATGGGCAACCGGTACCGACGATAAATAAGCTCAAATAGATAGATCGTACGTACAGTCCAAATATGTACTTTTCACATTTTATTTCTTGCCTTTGTTTGTCAGTTTTAGAAAATCTATTTTGAGAAATACCGGACTCTCCACCTTTTGTGACTTAAAGCGACTGGCTCACAGAATTTAGCCGATTTTTTTTCTTTAAAAATTGAGGAAGTTAATTACACTATTTCTACTGATAAAAGTGTGTAAAACTTTATATTTTGAAGTTTTTCTGTAACAAAAATGAGTCAGTAACTTAGTTTAGATATGTTCTTCACAATTACAGCAAGAATTTCAAGATGTATTAACATTTTCTTTTTTTTCCATCGTCAGCCCATCTGTGAGTCAGTCTCTTTAAACTGAATAAAAAACGAATTCTGACGGAGCAGGATTATGAAACTGTATTCGAAATGTCTTCAGAACACAATTTAAATTGCTATTTTTTTTAATAAAAAAATCTTATTATTAAACAGTGAGAAAAACGCCACATGGTATGGAGATACGTAAATTGCTAGCCTGGACCTACTCTTGTATCCCAATAAAGAAAAATGAAGAGAACTAGAAATGTATCCAGAGAACAAGTGTAGACAAGGGTCAGGGGGGTCAATTCACAAGGCAAGAGGTGAGTGGGGGCGGCATGACGTACTTGTCAAAGTATCTGTAAAATAAAAACCCAAGGTCAGCAACATTTCTTGCTGGTATGTAATCCTATAAGTTTTATCACCTTGGGTGCGTTAGTGTTGGCTGAGTGGGTGACAAAGTTTTTAGCAGCGATTTTCACTAATTCAAGTTCCATAACTCTGCTCACTCTGGAAGGATGGAAAAGGAAAACCCCAGGTGCACAGCTTCACCCGCTGATATACCGTATATCCTTGTAAATTTTCATGACCCTGTGTGCAACAGTGTTGGCTAAGCACATAACACAAACTTTTTGGTAGTTTTTTCACTAATCTGATTAAAATCATATCCTAAACATCGCTATGCTAACCGTAGGGAGATTCTAATAGTGTGGGCTGAGCGCACGACACAAACTTTCGGCCAAACAGATTGACAAATGACGGCCAAGAGCATATCTAAATGCTGCTCTAATAGGGGCACGAAAAGCAAATGTACATATTTACAAGATGTTGTTCGTTTTTCCTTTTTAATAAACGCGGAAAAAATTATTATCAGAAATATATATTTGAAAAAAAAAACCATTGTTATTGTAAGATTTCGTGCCTTAATTTTTTCCTTTCGGTCTGATAGCTTTCAGTCAAAAGTTATCCAGATAGAATGGTTAACTGTAACTGACCATCTCTGGGGTCAACTGGCCAGTGTTATTGAAAACCAAAGTACATGTACGCATGTATTGTCCGGCTTTGGACCGCACTGGTGGACCAGTATTTGATTCCAACCCGTAATTCTAGAATGCAGTGATTCATACCTAAAACTCGCGCCGTCTGTCAAAATTATGACGCATGCGCAGTTTGCATCTAGTGGTTGGTGAATAATCAACGGAAAAATTCCAAATAAAGTGCATCTATTTGCATCAAAACTAATTTTTCTTTAAATTAAAAGAATAAATTTAAGGAGTAAAACAATAGCTGAACAAGTTATGATGTAGTTTGTATTGCCATCCATTTAACCTAAGGAATACTCCGATTCGTGATGCGACGGTAGAGAGTACCCCACCCGCCTAATCCTATGGTAAATAATGTTTGTATTACATGTAGTTTGAGTATATATTATCTGATGAATGCAACACACGTGATTTAATTGTGAAGAGTAAAGTTGCACAGCAAGTATGTATATAAGTTAACTTCTTTATTTTGTAGTATCAGTATATTGGGGATAATTTATAGAATTTAAGAAGTAGAAAAATGATTGAGTCACACAGTTCCTGTGACTTTGACACACACTAGCAGTGTACATTCATAAAATCACAAGAATTCTATTAAAGTGTTACTTGTAGTTCTTCACCAAAGGTTTCTGTATTTTCTTTCCTTAACATAGCTCTGTTGGACCAGAGTTATGGCTTGCGGACATGTTGGCTTGTAAAATTATATCAGAGTTTTAAACTTTTATGGTACAGTTTTCAAACATGTCAGTAATTCATACTTAATATTTACTGGAATACTGTTACTAATCGGTTTGTGAGCTTGCCCACTGATGGCCCTGCATCATAGAGAAGATTTATGTCCCTTTAACTTGGTATGATTTTCTTGGAAAGGTTTGGTTTGGTTCATTTTAAATCTCAGAATTGTATTTTGAATAGAAAAACAGTTGAATGGTAAGTTTTATTATGGTTTGATGTATAAATGCCAACCACTGTTGACTCTAAGGATATCAAGTGAGCATCAGGGTCATGTCAACTAAGTTCAAGTATACTCGTGATTCCTGATACTGGAAATTATTCTTAGTAACATTTTTTTTCTTTTTTTTTTTTTTTGGTAGATGTGGGATGTATTGTAAGTGAAAGATGGATCAGACACAGAAGTTAGAGGCAGTGGAGAAGCTGATTGGTTACACAGGTCTAGGACATGGCAAGGCAAAGGAATACCTGGAAAGTATGTAATCATTTCAGTTTTCTATAAGAAAATGTCTTTTATTGGTTAATTGAAAAGGATCAGGGGAAAGTAATACAAGATGGCTGTGCCAGCTGATGTATCTCAATACATTTTCAAGATTTTGATTGGGGTACTACATGTGCTAATAGTCAGATTGGGAATAATTTTCCTAGTAATGAAAATGTGAAATAGGACAACAAACTATTTCATACCCAGATAAATAGAATAAGTAACCCTTGGGATATGGTCATGTGTATATGTCCTGATCTGTAGTCTGGTAAAAAATTATATTAAAATCGCTTCTCACACAGTGTTACTGCTAGTACAGTCATTCATCAGTGTCTAGAAGTTGTTTGGAATGCAACAAATAGCCTGTTTCCCAGGGTATTATTATATGTATATGCACTCATATAGTGTGCACCCTTATTTTAACAGGCCAGCTTGCGGTCCCACGTTTTACCGGAATCGACCATTTTTACCAGAATCTACCGGAATCGACTTTGCAGTACCAGAATCGACCTATATATCATACATAAGCCATTTTTTTTCAAGATATACAACATAATTTATTAAGATATAATGTAATTAACGTAATAACAAAAGGAATTTGAAGTATCTTCCAGTGGAAAGATTTTACAAGAGAATGAAAATCGGCGAGTTGCCGAAAATTTGCGCATACGGATATATGCCCGAATCGGCCTGTATTTCATACATTAATTGTATTTAAGTCATACAAAAGATATTTTTCATTACTCTACATCAGAAATGACACATTTACCCAAGGATTTTAAAGTATCTTCGAGTGGAAAGATTTTATAAGAGGAAGAAAATCGGCGAGTTGCGGACGATTTGCGCATAAGGATATCCGTACGCGCAAATTTTCCGCAACTCGTCCATTTTCTCTCTCTTGCAACATCTTTCCACTCGAAGAAACTTCAAATACGTTTAGTAAATATTTTATTTCAGATGTTAAGTAATGAAAAATAACTTTGTATAACCTAAATTCAATTTATTTAAGAAATACAGGCCGATTCTGGTGTATATCCGAACGCGCAAATTTTCCGCAACTCATCGATTTTCTTTCTCTTCCAACATCTTTCCACTCGAAGAAACTTCAAATCCTATGGTAGATATTTTATTTATGATGTTAAGTAATGAAAAATATTTTTGATTGACTTAAATTCAATTAATTTATGAAATACAGCCCGATTCCGGCGTAATCTTATGCGCAAATTTTCCGCAACTTGTCGATTTTCTTTCTCTTGTCAAATCTTTCCACTCGAAGATACTTCAAATTCTTTGGGTAAATATGTTATTTCTGAAGTAGATTAATGAAAAATAACTTCTGTATGACTTAATTTTGATTTATTTATGAAATACAGGCCAATAGCTTTGTATGACTAAAAGTCAATTGATTTATGAAATACAGGCCGATTCCGGTGTATATCCATATGCGCAAATTTTCCGCAACTCGCCGATTTTCTTTCTCTTTCAACATCTTTCCCACTCGAAGAAACTTCAAATACATTTAGTAAATATTTTATTTCAGATGTTAAGTAATGAAAAATAACTTTGTATAACCTAAATTCAATTTATTTAAGAAATACAGGCTGATTCCGGTGTATATCCGTACGCGCAAATTTTCCGCAACTCGTCGATTTTCATTCTCTTGCAACATCTTTCCACTCGAAGAAACTTCAAATTCCTATGGTAGATATTTTATTTCTGATGTTAAGTAATGAAAAATATTTTTGATTGACTTAAATTCAATTAATTTATGAAATACAGCCCGATTCCGGCGTAATCTTATGCGCAAATTTTCCGCAACTCGCCCGATTTTCTTTCTCTTGTCAAATCTTTCCACTCGAAGATACTTCAAATTCTTTGGGTAAATATGTTATTTCTGATGAAGAGTAATGAAAAATAACTTTTGTATGACTTAAATACAATTAATGTATGAAATATAGGCCGATTCCGGCGTATATCCGTATGTGCAAATTTTCCGCAACTCGCCGATTTTCATTCTCTTGTAAAATCTTTCCACTCGAAAATACTTCAAATTCCTTTTGTTATTACAGTTAATTATATAATATATTAATAAACAATGTTGTTTACCTTGAAAAAAATTCGGGTTATGTATGAAATATAGGTCGATTCCGGTAATGCAAAGTCGATTCCGGTAGATTCCGGTAAATATGGTCGATTCCGGTAAAACGTGGGACCCGCCAGCTTGGTGAAAAAAACAATGATAAATCAGCAGAAAACTACATCTAAAATTGTGTTGAAAATGAAAGTAGAGTGCAGTTCCTCTGTCAGAAGTCTGGATGCATCATGTGGATGCTGTATCAAGCTTCGGACCAAAAACTACATTCATGAGTTACTAGTGAGTGAGAACAACAATTGTGCATTTCTTTTGTAAAAGTTGTTTGGGCACTCTAAAAGTAGGCACCTATAGTGTTGGAATGGTCCTTGGAATAGAAAAAGTGGTGTGCAAAATACACAGGGAAATAAGGTAATTGGAACCTTGAAAAATTCAAGCCATTAAATGAGATGGTAATTATGAAGGCTGGCTCGTCATTGTGAACTATATATAAGCTTCAAAATTAGTTGTTTTTTATGTGTTAGTATTTTGAACTTTCCTGAATTTCAGTATCTTGTGATTTTTATTTGCTTTAGAAAGGCTACACATATATATAATACTAGTAATCGTATTTTCTGTATTGCCAAACAGGATATGATAGTTGGTAAAATGAAGATACAGAAAAACTGTTGTAAATCATATGAAATGATAGTTAGGAACCATATACACTCTAAAAGAAACTATACCCCAAAAATATTATTCTGTCAGATTTTCTTTGATTTTTGCCTCATTAACATTTTGTTAGTAGTTTTTTGTGTTGGATTTATTGCTGGTGACAGTATACATTAGTGACGTGAATTGCTTTTGAATCATTTACGCCTTCAAAAAAACAAAACCACCCATGTCAATGTGATTTGTTTTAAAAACGTTAAAAATTAATTTATTTTGCATGCTGAATTTCAACAAATTTGAAGTTCCAACTTTTAAAACAGTGAAATTAAGCTGAAAATCTATTGATAGATCAAAAGTGCCTTTTCATTATTATGACAACCTGTGCACCTCAGTTTGGACATTGACTGTTGAGAACAACGAAAGGTGTAAATTAACTCTTCAGCATCATAAAAACACCTTGGTCCAGTCGAGTGACTGCGAGCCATGTTTATTGTTTCAGAAGTAGAAATATAAGGAGAAAAGTCTGGACCTAGCATCAACTTCAAGTCGAGGAAATCGAGCAATGCAAGCTCAAACCATCGAGAAATGTCTGTATTTAAGATTTGAGGGCGGAAAATATTTTAGGGCTAAACTGTTTGTTTTAAGTTGATAGCAATATAATACCCTTCAAAACAAGGACTGATATGAATCCAATTATTTGGGTGAAATATCTTTGCATCTGTGCCTTTGGGAACAATTTAATATATCATTAAAAGTAAAAAATTATCTTGTTATTGTAAGTCAAAGTTCTTTTGCAGGAAGGGAAACTTAACGTTGGCAGTAACTTTGCCATTTCCTAACATTTCGTCATCAAACTTTCAAATTATATTGCTTACGACAACAGGGTCGTGATGATGCGAAATCTGTAGGTCAAGGTCACAATTGACAAGAGTTATGCCCCTTTTTGTACTTGAATTTTGTCATGAAAACTTAACATTGGCTATAACTATGCCATTTCTTAATATTCTTCATCAAACTTTCCAATTATAATACTTACAATTGTATCACTCAAGACAACACCATTTCTCAAGGGCAGATAACCCTCAAATTTATTTTTGCAATGTTATGCCCCTTTTTCAAGTTAAAATTTCTTGGTTTACCCTTTTCTTTATGTCCATGTCTCAAAAAGTGTCAAAGATATTCCATTCAAACTTTGAATACTTGATCACCAGCAAAACCCCTGTAAAGATTGTTGGTACCCATGTCCCTTGGGTCACAGTTAACCCCACCCCCCAGGGGTCACTTGATTTTGCTTAAAATTATATATAAAAAACTTCTTAAGCCTAGAAATAAAATATGAACTGACATGAGATTGGTAAGTACTCCCCCCCGTCCCCTCTGCATGGGGACATGCCCCCCCCCCCGTGCCATATTTTTTTTTACACCCCGCCCTATTTTTTCTTTTTTTTAATACATAGGTACTTGACTCCCCATCCATCCTCAACCCCCCCACCCCCCCTCCGCATTTTTTTTTTTAATACATAGGTACTGAACTCCCAAACCAGTCACACCCTCCCCACACAAGGGTCCAGGTTCGTTTTTTTTTTTTTTGTTTTTTTTTTTTGTTAATACATGGGTACTTGACTTTCCATCATCCTCATCCCCCCCCCCCCCCCCCCCCCCCCCAGGTACTTGCCCTCCCCCACTCAAATTTTATTCACTTGGGCCTCTTGTTTAACTTGGCTTCTAATTAATTATCCAGCACTGAGAAAAGTGGAGTATGCTGTCTGTGGACAGGTCTTGTACTTTGACTAGCATGCTGTCTTTTCCAGCAGGCTCTTGTTTACCTTTTTAGTTATTCTAACAGAGTACCCAAGGGCGACACAAGTGTTCCACTGAACACCCATCTAGTATTGAAATGTAATTAGTTAGGGAAAAGTTTTAATCTTATTTAATAATGTTGAATAAAATAAAAAAAAATATACAATTTAAAATACTGGCAGTCGTGAAAAACAGTTTCTTTCCTTTTACATGATTTCTGAACAATCCTTGTGTTTAAAGCATTCATCTTAACTTTTATGCACATTAGTCATTTTAAACATTAATAGAACTTTAACTGTGAAAAGTCTGCAGTCAGAACTTGCATGGGGGCTAGCTTTTTAAAGATTGAATCCTATTATCAATTTTGTGAAATATTCTTCTGTATAGATAATAATTTTGATTATTGGTATTAGGTGTAAATTTGAATTGAAGAGTCAAATGTCATAATGATAGTTGAAATGGAAGATATAACTTCAATTGACTGAAGTTTCAAATTTTATTATATTGATGAATCAACTGACAAATATTGATTCTTGATCAATATATCAATTTACTGAAATTTCTTTGGAAAAGGACAGTGGTTCATCATTTACAGTTAATTTTTTGCTTACAATTGAGAAGCATGTAAAATATTGCAGGTTCTTCCTTGAGGGTTCTAGATTTTATGTAATTTAATACAGATGGACATATTAGGCCTAAAAAAAAAATACTTCTGTTTCGGGTTACCCAACCGACCGTTTTTTTTTTACCCCCGACCGCGATTTTTTTTGATGGATTGATGATCCGACAATGATATTTTTCAATAGACGTTCCGGTGCCGATGTTATTATTCGTTCGTGAATAATACGTTGCTAATAGTAACTCGATCAAATGGCAGACTATTCTCCTGGGTGGAAGTGGAATCACAGGGGGTCCCACGTTTTACCGGAATCGACCATTTTTACCGGAATCAACCGGAATCGACTTTGCATTACCGGAATCGACCTATATTTCTTACAAAAACCATTTTTTCAAGACATACAACATTGTTTATTAATATATAATATAATCAACGTAATTACAAAAGGAATTTGAAGTATCTTCGAGTGGAAAGATTTTACAAGATAAAGAAAATCGGCGAGTTGCGGAAAATTTGCGCGTACAGATATACGCCAGAATCGGCCTGTATTTCATAAATAATTTGAATTCAAGTCATACAAAGTTATTTTTCATTTCTTTACATCAGATATAAAATATTTACGAAAGGAATTTAAAGTGTCTTCAAGTGGAAAGATGTTGCAAGTGAAAGAAAATCGGCGAATTGCGGAAAATTTGCGCGTACGGATATATGCCGGAATTGGCCTGTAATTCATAAATAAATTGAATTTAATTCATACAAAGTTATTTTTCATTACTCTTCATCTAAAATAAAATATTAAACAAAGGAATTTGAAGTATCTTCAAGTGGAAAGATGTTGCAAGAAAAGAAAATCGGCGAGTTGCGGAAAATTTGCGCATACGGATATACGCCGGAATCAGCTTGTATTTTATAAATAAATTGAAATTAAGTCATTCAAAGTTTTTTTTCATTACTCTACATCTGAAATAAAATATTTACTAAAAGAATTTGAAGTATCTTCAAGTGGAAAGATATTGCAAGAGAAAAAAAAGTTGGCGAGTTGCGGAAAAATTGCGCCTAGGGATATACGCCGGAAGCGGCCTGTATTTCATAAATAAATTGAATTTAAGTCATACAAAGTTATTTTTCTTTACTTTAAATTTGAAATAAAATATTTACTAAAGGTATTTGAAGTTTCTTCAAGTGGAAAAATGTTGAAAGAGAAAAAATATCGGCGTGTTCTACAGTTAAGCGTCAACCTGGAACAAACATTCGTCGGTATTTCAAAGACAGTCTTGTGAGATAGAGATGTCATATCACGTTGATTATAAGGAACAATTAGCAGCCGCTTATCGGTATTTTAATTTGTTAATTCCACACCTTTTTGTCGGAACAGTGCCGTTACAAACAACATACACCAAGCTGAGGTATTAAATGATGAATACCATATATGTTACTAAAATACAAGTTATATATGAAATACATGTCGATTCCGGTGTATATTCTTATGCGCAAATTTTCCGCAACTCGCCGATTTCCTTTCTCTTGTCAAATCTTTCCACTCGAAGATACTTCAAATTCCTTTGGTTAATATGTTATTTCTGATGTAAAGTAATGAAAAGTAACTTTTGAATGAATTAAATTCAATTTATTTATGAAATACAGGCCGATTCCGGCGTATATCCGTATGCGCAAATTTCCGCAACTCGCCGATTTTTTTCCCATTGCAACATCTTTCCACTCGAAGAAACTTCAAATTCCTTTCGTAAATGTTTTATATCTGATGTAAAGAAATGAAAAATAACTTTGTATGACTTGAATTCAAATTATTTATGAAATACAGGCCGATTCTGGCGTATATCCGTACGCGCAAATTTTCCGCAACTCGCCGATTTTTTTTCTCTTGCAACATCTTTCCACTCAAAGAAACTTCAAATTTCTTTGGTTGATATTTTATTTCAGATGTTATAAATTAAATTACATATTAATAAACAATGTTGTATATCTTGAAAAAAAAGGTTTATGTAAGAAATATAGGTCGATTCCGGTAATGCAAAGTCGATTCCGGTAGATTCCGGTAAAAATGGCCGATTCCGGTAAAACGTGGGACCTTTCACAGAAATACAAATAACAAACAAAAGACTGACTTTCAATCACTTTAATAGTAGTTATGAATACTTATGATGAATGCTTAACACATTTTTCTGATAAAACATGTTCATCTTTCAATATTATACAGAAAAAAAAATATTTAAAAAAAAAAATCCCTACCTACCGACCCATATTTTTTTCAGGCCGTAACCCTGAACAGAACTATTTTTTTTTTAGGCCTTAAGGGAGAAAAAAAGTGTAATTATGAAAAGAATGTGTCTATATATATATATAGATCTGGCATGAGTTTTCATTTCAAATAAACTTTTATTAAATGAGTTCAGTAAAATGTTACTAAGCGAGCCTTTGGCAAGCTTAAGAACAATATTCCTGGATGAATTGAATAAAAGTTTATATCTAATTGTTAACAGGTGCTAGATTCTTATCACATGACTAAAGTGACCAACAATAGGTCTTACTATAGCAATATTTAACTATACTGAAAAAAAACTATTACAAAACATCAGCCAAGAAAATAGTAGCAAATAATCGGAAATACTTAATGTAGAAGAAGTCTTTTTTGAAATTGGACATCTGTATAACAAGTTTAAAAAATAAAAGTAATAATTAAGCCATAAGTTAATGTGTAATGTTTTATTAGCCATTATACATGTATTATACATGTGTAATGTAAAAAATATGTAATATATATATATATGGCATTAAATAAACAACATTTGTCATGTGATAAGTGGTTGTTTCAAAATTCTGATATAAAGTTACCAATTGAGATCTCAATGCATTCCTAATTGATAAAGCTTTCGGCTCATGAAAATTTTACAATGCATCACTGACCCAGTTTAACCCAAATAAAGGAGAGAAAAAATCTTGGTTAAATAGGTCATTCAACATTAGTTTAGCTTCACTGGTTTATAGTTTGTTTACCTGTTGCATGTACAGTGGGCGTGAACTTGTACTCTACTAATTGAATTGTTTGTCATGTGACAGCTGGCCAAGTTATACAGAGGTACACAAAGGCATTACTCATCAGCCAAATGTACCTGCTGAGAAAACAGAGTAAATACGTTTGCTGGTAAATAACAGTTTAATATACTCAGGAGAAGAATGAATATAATACCAAGTCATTTAATGAATAATTTAAAGGTAAATTGTGTAATTGGACGCTTAAGTTATGATTTTCATTAACTAGTAAAAAGAAGTAATTTAAAAGATGTATAACGACTTTATTTGGTTAATTCATTCAGTGATCAAGCACCTATGCTGGAATTAATAGTTTTAGGAAAGAGAAACCTGTGAAATGATGAAATTTTATTTGTAACAGGAGAGGTTGGATTTATTTTGTTAGATATTCTGATGAAATATTAGTGCAGGAAGATATATTGAGCACTCTACAAGTGGAGAAATGTGACTGTTGTAGTATTTACCACATGACAGGAACTTATTCATTCATTTCCCCAAGGCTTATGCATCAATATCCTTTATTTACATGTTTTAGTTATTTTTAAAATATTTTTGTAGAATATTTTTGCATTGTAACTTTCTGATGCAGATAAAAAGTACAAACTGATGTAAGTGCATGTAGACAGAAAGGTTTTACTAAAAACAACTTTTTTTCCCCAGAAACTCTTTCCAGTGTCTTAACTTAAACTAAACAGTGCCTTCAGTTGTACATGTCTGTTTCTAATTTGAAACATCAGGTTTTGAGTAATATTAGATAGATTAAGTAGAATTTTGTAAAGGTGGATATATTGTTTACATTGACATATGTACATCATTATACTGAAATGATTCCTTTGAAATTGATGATGTTTACTTAAAAACAAAAAGAGGAGTTGATTAATTATCTATTGTAAATAGAAGTATCATTTACCCAAAATAGTCATTTAGCTCAAAACCACTATACATATATCACTTAGAATCATCTGAATGGTATCTGTGATTTTTTTTATCTGTCCATTTAAGTCAGATGATCCAAATATATTACTCTCCCATCAGATTCTGTGTAGACAGTAACCTTTGATGGCTTTTGTAGGAGATAAGTTAAGAGTAGTGAATTATCTTACTGTCTGATTACTAATTTTACATTTGTATCATTTACAAAGATATTGTGAGAAAAGTCAAGTGACACTTAGATAAAATATGTACTGTACATGTAATGCCATTGACTTAAAAGTCAGTATCAATTTGTTTTAGTTCAGAAAGTCAGTATTAATGTTTTAGTTTAGTTGAATTTTGTTTCGAGTCACACTCTAGACAACAGTCTTGATTGTCACGTAAAGAGAAATAAATAGAAGAAGGAAATTAACTAGTTAATTGGTTTTTTTTTTTTGATTGAGTACTAAAAGTCTGGGACAGATGCCTCACCTGATTTAAGTGACGGAGAAATTGGTTAGTAAACTGGTTGAATACCAAGGACCACTAGTTAGGTGGACTGACAGCATGGATATGACTAAAATGAGGTTGAAACCGGCATTAAACTCCAATAAAAACAAACAAATTGGACAGATATCTCCTTTAGATTGTGAGCCTGTGTGCCTGTTGTTTTATTTTGTTCTGATTCCAGCATGTCAGACTTATAATCCTTAGTATATCAAAATTACAAAGTATAGTCTGTTCGAGTAATTTATACTTATTATAATTTTTTGACAATTATTTTATTAAGGTCAAAAAACCAATGAACACAATACTAGTTTTTACCAGTCAAAACACGGTGGCACAACCTTGCCAATATTATATTGAAATGATAACAATGTTTAAACAAGTAGTCACTGTGATTTCTTTATAATAACTGGATTATATATTTACTTTTTAACATTGTACTGCCTTGTGAAACAAAAATAGGACCTAAGGTTATATTTTATTATTACAGAATGTGTACTTGAGTGGAAAGCATATTGAATGTCTTTAGGTACAGTGCACATGAGAAAAAATACAAGGAGAGGAAACATCTGTTGCAAATATTCCCTTGTATGTTCTGCATATATACATGTATGCTGTAATCAAACATTCATTAAATACCAATTATTTGAGCAGTGTATAAGATAATAAATCTATATGGAGTAATCAGATTCATTGAAACATTTACATTTAGGGTCAAGTTGGAATATAGATTCAGCCTACCGCATGTACAAGAGCACCCAGATGGCACAGAGTGGTTTCCAGAGGCCAGTAAACCCACCAAGGCAGGCCCAACCACTTGTACAGACTTTCTCTGGTCCAGTGCAGCGTCCAGTGGGTGTGTATGCTCGACCTGTTACCAACTTCCAGCAGCCGGATGTGTATGGCTCCGTCATGACTGGAATGGGCCCAGCTGTAGGTGCCAATGTTCACCCAGCATTTCAGTCCCAAAAGCCTGTTCCTAAGTTTCCAGTTGAAAGGGAGAGAATTATCCCCATACAGGTGATTATTTAAATTTACTTACATTCATTTGCATGTTAAATTACTCTTTTAAGTTACTGAATTTTTTGCTGAATCTCATATTTTACCAAAGCCTTTTTAATTGATTTCAAAGTCTTCAGTTTTTGGATGTATTATAATTTTCAGATGTTTGATTAGGTAAGCATAGGTAGATAGAATGAAGATATTTAGGGAAAATCATACGATACTACTGTTTATGTTGATCAATCTGAATTCAAGCTGTCCTCTAATTTAAGAATTTGAACTATCGTTACATGCAGAGGTTTATAGGATTTGCATTAAAAAGGCTGATCATACTAAGTCATGTGAAACAGATGTTTTTATTTGTGTTTATTTTACTGATTTGTAATTTGCAGCTGTTTACCGTACATGCTTAAAGTACTGACTCACATATGACCAAGTAATGTCTTAGTCATTTTTTAGGAAAATAGAAAAGAAGAAGAGATTTTGCAATGCTTATGTAATTACCTATAATACCAGTAGGTATTATATTATGTTCCATAATGATACCATCTTCTGTGCTTTAAGGTTTAACTTTTTTACCTCTTGTAACAAGAAAAGTTTGTAGGGATATGTGCTGACATTTTCAAAATACTAATAGAAAATGAAAAAAAATTGTTGTATGTTTGATTAAAAAAACAGGTAGAATCAAGACAACCATTAGTGAAAAGTGGAAGAATTACCCCACCCCCTCAGGCTTTATCATCCAGAACAAGCCAGCCAGCCACTAACAATACATATAATAGCCTGCCTAAATCACAGACCTACCCTGTACCATATCCTGGAGACATCCAGGGTGGACAACCTCAGCCTGCCAGGGGAGATAATTCTACATTCAGTACAAGTAAATACCAGTACTTTACCTTGAAAAATATTTATCTAAGCTTTAACTGTTCTTTATGCATGATACATATGTCATGTAAAGTACCTTTGCATATGTATATTTATATTTAGTTTTTTTTCTTGAGAACAGTTTTTCTTATAATATGTGGTAGATATATTTTTTTCTGATTTTGATTACACTTGGTGTGTATCACTTATATCTTGTTTTAATAAAAGTAAAATGATTTCAAGATATAGCTGAAAAATTTTACTTACAGATGTTCTGACAAGTTTCATCCAGCTAGTTTACAATAATCAAGTAATGTTACTTAAAGATAGATGTTTGGGTCCTTGCCTCTGCCTTTTAAATACTTGTTAGCTGACTTTATTGATACAGCCATTCCTTAGCATTGGCAGCAGCATGTTTTTTTACAGTTATGTACCCTTAATGCACATTTTGTGGTTGCATGACTCAGAAATTCTTAAACTGAAAGTACTTAAAATTATCATTGCTTTGATGACTTTTCATGAATTTGCAGCTCCTGAAGTTCTTAGTAACAAGGGAGTGAATCAGTCACAGCCTCAGACTTCAAAGCATGAAGAGGAAAAGTTGTCTCCCCCTGAAACTAAAACTCCAGCAATAAGCTGTGCATGTAAGTTTCTTGCTCTTTTACATTATGACTGCTATTGAAGTCAGTAATTTAGTTTCACAAGACATCAGTAACCTACAGTTTAAATCTGACTTGGTTGAAATATTTTTGTGATTAAGAAGTAGACAGAGGTTTTGCTTAAAGAATTATTATTTGTCCTTAACCATTTGACTTAAAAGCCATTGAACACATTAGGATAGTTGATCTGTTCACACACTTTCCAGAAACGTCTTCATTTATTATATAAGTGCATGTTTTCAGCTCCAAAAGTGTTGAAAAGAGGGATTTCAAAAATTTCCCAGAATGCAATATTAGTGGATGAGGAGCGTAAAAATGTACTTCATGACATCACTGAAGATTGCCATGACAACATGTATGTACAAACATTTGTTCTACCAGATATAACATGGATATGCTGAGGATTTTCGAGAATTTCTGGAGAGAGATTTAATTGAGATGTCTACCTTAGTCTCATTAGAACAAGCTGGTAGGTGCATGTGTACTGAAGTTTACAATTTCGATTTGCCACGAAATTAGAATCTGAATACACATACATAAATTTCAAGTATCAGATTAATTAAATGCCTAATTGCATTAAATTCTTGACTTGCTGTTTCTTGATTGAAATCCTGGTAAAACTGTTTGTTTACTGAAGACTTTTTCAGATCTGGCAGCTGTAGTTTATTTGTTTTATATCTTAATGTATACATGAAATGTAGAAGTAAATATTTCATTTTGTACTGAAAATAATTGAAATAGCTGAGAGGTACAAAAATATAAGATTATGTTGCTAGAGGGAAAAATAGGCCTTAGCTTGTGTTCACTGGTTAGTAATAATACATGTAACTACAAAAATGAGAACAAAATAGACTGAAAATTCTTGCCTTGTGAGAAAACTAAATGACATTTGCTAAATTAATAATAGACTTGTGTCAGAGAAAGTGATTTTTTTATATGACTATATTAAACTTAATCTTAAGAACATTTTTCTTTTCTATAGGGCGACTGAATTGGTGGGCAGAACTTGGTATATGTCAAAGACTGTTGCCAATGGCAACCACAGGAGATGGCAACTGTCTACTCCATGCTGCATCATTAGGTAATGGTTTAGATCTCTGCTACAAGTTAAACATCTATTTTAGACCAATTTATCTGTCATCTATAATGTTTCTTGTAACTATGGATTTGTCAGAGTCATTAGTCATTTAAAAAAAATCCCTGATCTTGAAGAATGATGGTACACTAATCACATGAAAAATGTTATACTCTTATTCCAAAATAAATTGAAATTCCATCTATAAGGGGGTTAATTTAAGACTGGGATGAACCATGGTTGACTAGAAATCTGACACTTCTGTGAATTACCTCCATTAGTTTAAAATGCCTGACCATGTCAGTCATATGAAAAATGGCTATCAAAGATAAATGTTCAAAAGAAAAGAATCGCATGCAGTGTTAGGTATATTTGATTAGAAATGTTAGTCATATGTCAATGTAAACAGCAAAAGCTTGTATACAGTATCTGTTATTATTATTGCAGCTATGTGGGGTATCCATGATAGGCAGTTGTTATTGAGGCGTGCCCTGTATGATACTCTCACAAAGAAATACTACAGACAGGCTCTGTATAGAAGATGGAGGCTACAGCAAACACAGGCCAACAAACAGGTGAGTTATTGCTGACTTTGGCTGAGGATACTTAATTTTGAGGTGTTAATTTTCTACACGTTAAGCTGATCATTTTTAATTTCACCATTGGGCCAATATTCATGAATTACTTTTTCTTGAAATCTGCACATGCTAGCTGTTACTTATAGGAACAGAAATGCCTTGATATAGACCCAAGTATGATGCTTGCAGCACCTGAGTTTGTAATTTCTGTTTAGCACTTCTAAAATTGAGTAGAGCCATTTAGGGCTAAATGAAACAGTAAAGTCCATTCCTGAACTCAGCTGAATTTTTTTTTACATTGCTTTTGAGCGACGAGTGAATGACAAGAAATGTGACAACAGTTGCATTGACAGATGATTAATGTATGTAGCTAGATTGTAAAAATGGAATTCTATTATTGTAGGCAGGACTGATATTTTCTGAAGATGAATGGAAGAGTGAATGGGAAAATGTGTTACGCCTTGCCTCTAGCACACCAAGATCATTTCCAAAACCTATGCATAGAAACAGCTGCTGTGATAGTGCTAAAACTCAGGCTCATGTCAGGTTTGTTTTAAAATTGTCACAAGTTAAAATAACATTTATATAATAGAGTTTAATTTGGCTTTTGTGATTGAGTTGTCAAGCAGGCCACACTGCAGAAGACCAATTTCAGTCATTGAATAAGCTTTGGTAAGATCAGACTGTTGTCCAGAAAGACTGTTGTTTTTAGGAAGACTGTATCAATACTTCCAGGAAATACTGTTAAATAACTTTCTTGTCTTCAAGGTTGATTGTTGAAAGCTTTCTTAAAAGGGATGACTTAGAGATGAGTTAATGAATACCTTTATATAATCTGTTAGTAGAATAAATCACTGCCTCTTTTTGAATCAAGATGATAAAAGGGAAGCAATCTGCTAATTCTCTGTCTTAAATCCTGTTTGAAAATTAATCAGTGATAATTTATCGTGTTTGTTTTATACCAGGTCTTCCAGTAAAGACTTAGATAAGGAAGCAGACAGTGATTCCCCAGTAGTTTATGAGAGTTTAGAAGAATTTCACGTGTTTGTTCTTGCACATGTAATACAACGTCCAATAATAGTCGTAGCTGACACCATTTTACGTGATGCCAATGGTGATGCCATGGCTCCAATACCTTTTGGTGGAATATATCTGCCGGTGGAGTGTGAGGCATCCCATTGTTACAGATCTCCGTTACTGCTGACCTACGATGCCGCTCATTTCTCCGCTCTTGTGCCTATGGAGTCAAACAAGGATGATGATAGAAATGCACTGCCAGGTAGGCTACAACAAACACAGTCTCAAATTATATACCTGCCAAGCACTCGTGTTTTAATTGTTTAACTTTTATAAAAAAAATTCTAACGTGTAGGATATTGTGCAAGATTCTATCAGCATTTGTATTTTATAATAGGTTAAATGCTGCAATCTCAAATTCTGTAATGAAATTGTAGGGTTAAATAAGGTATTTGTACTTTCATTTACCATGAGTTTTATATCAAATTTAAAGGAATATAATCTTTCGAAAAAAAAAATGTTCACTAGCTGTTTTGCAAAATGCTGTATTTGTTGAAAAAGAAGGTACTGATGCACAGATTATACCTAAAGAAAAGTTAGTTGTTAAAATTAATGATGGTTCAAAATACCCAAAAAATTATAATATGCTTTTGTACATTTGAAAACAGAACTAAAAAATCATGTTGGTAGAGGGATCTGAACCCATGGCCCTTGATTAAGTAAAACCTGTGCCATGGTGAATTTTCATGTTAGTGTACTTAACTTATGATAGATATATAAAGTTAGTCTATACCTTGTGACTAATAGGGCAAATTATGTACAGTTGATTCTGGTATGTTTCTGTGACAAAAAATGATTGTCACTTAATTTGAAGTGTTCTTCAGAAATTCAAATAGAATTCCAATATGTAGAAAGATTTTCTTTTTGCATCACCCAACAATATGCAGGTTAGCAGTAGAGGAATTTAACCATTAACCTGCTGGAACCGAAAGTGATTAGCCTTTGCCACCAGTATAGAGCCAGGCCAGCCTGCACATTCCGTGCAGTCTGACCAGGCTCTATACTGTTGGTAGCTCCATTTTTGTATTTTAATATTGAAATCCCTTAAACTTTGAATGGACTGTTCCAAATTCAAAGCTGGGCAAATCCATTACAAAATTTCAGCATGTTCAGGGTTAATAAGCAGGACCACATTAATATATTATTTTTCTTTCAGTTGCTATTCCTATAGTGAGTAGTGAGCTTACAATACTACCTCTTCATTTTGCCATGGATCCTGGTATAAACTTTAACTGGGAGAAGAACAATGTGGAGTTCTCCATGAGCGATGAGAGTAAAATCAACCTGCTGAAATGTTACATGGACTTGGAAAAACTGCCCATTAGTAGTGCTTTCTTTGACAGCAGTAGCGATGATAGAAATTCCACAGGGTCATGGGAATCCGATGATGGCCTTATAGAGAAAGGAAAAAAGAAAGACAGAATGTCACAGCAGTTGCATTCTGTAACCAAACAGTTTGGAAGTTTAGGGAAAAGTGTTGGAAAAAAATTGAAAAATCTTGGAAAAGGTAATAAAGATGAGAAAAAGAAAAATTTTGCATCGCAAAATTCTAGAGTACCTCTGACTATATCAAATATTGGTGAGTTGGAAACTGCAATCTGTTTGGTGTTGTAGGATCACAATGAATAAAAGTGACACTCACCAGAAAATGATAGACAATTATCTCTATGATGCAGGAGAAAGGTTCAAATTAGAGGCAGGGTCCCCACGCCTTCGTCGTAAAGAAAATGTGACAGTTGACAATAGAAATATAAAGAATCAGCAGCAGAGAGTGCCCTGTGTCACAAATGGATGCACTCTGTATGGCTCTGCTGAAACACATTACTTGTGCTCGAAATGTTTTGCAGATCAGAAGAAACACATTATAGACCAGGAAAAGGAACTTGAGAAAGAACTAAAACATAAAAGTGGTAATGTAGACAAAGGAGAG
Organism: Cyclina sinensis; assembly: GCA_012932295.1. Lineage (NCBI taxonomy): Eukaryota > Metazoa > Mollusca > Bivalvia > Venerida > Veneridae > Cyclina > Cyclina sinensis. Next base: position 28,102,586 of record JAAONU010000017.1, read on the forward strand.
AAGAAATTTGGTAAATCGAAATTTTATGACATGAATGATGGGGAAGCCAAAGAGATGGAAAGGAACACCCAAAGAAACATTCAGCCAAAGCTTGTAGTTGACCTGAACTCCCAACAACAGAAAATTCCCCCTAAACAAAGACCCAGAACACCGTCCCCTGATTATGACAATGTAGACTATGGCTGGAGCACCAAGACAAAGTAATGGACCCGTAAAAGGGCCACCAGCTGCAACCAAGCCTGCAAATCCACCAGAGAAAATATTTACAAATACTGGCATTTCTGGAATGAAATGTCGCAGTCCAAATTGTGATTTCTATGGCAGCAAAGAGACAGATAATTTCTGCTCTGGGTGCTATAAAAATAGAAACAGACAGGATTTACATCACGTTTAATGCTGTGTTAGCTCAAATGTTTTTTTAGTTAGTTCCAAGCTTTACAGTGTTTCCATTTTGTCTCTGTCTCCGATCCAGACTATTTTGATATCTCATGACATTCATTATAGTGCTATAGACAGTTTATGTTAAACCATACATGTTGTCTTTCCAGTTTACCTGATTTCTTCCGGTGCATTTTAAATGTCTGGCTGCGTTGACCTAATATTTATGTAGAAATTGTATTTTGACAGAAAGGAAAGATTTTGGTTTGTTTATTCATCATAACATGTACATTCGATGTTCGTTAACTTCATTGTTGTTGGAAATATAAAAAAATAAATTCAAGCAGTATTGAATTTCATTTACAGTCCTGTAACTGAAAATATCTAGATTGTATGATATGTCTTGTTTCAACATTTTTAATAAGTTTGGTTTGGGTTAAGCTGTATAAACTGTTTCTCTTGCGAAACATTTTCTATGTTGATTTATAAGAAAAGTAGATCTTACAGTCTGAAAGTATGAAATGTATGTATTATATAATGATATATTATATTTTTCTTTCATCATAAACTGTAGGATTAAAAATATTTTTTCTCTAGAATGTTACAAGTGGTTTGTTGAGAAAAAAAGCCTTTAAATTAAATGGTGTGTTAAAGGAAAAAAACAATGATACAAGTTTGGCAGTTTTGTGAATAAATTGCTTCTGTTAAAGCTGTATACATTTTATGCATTAAGTGTCTAATTTCTATTATATGAGAACTAATTTTCACCCTATTAACAAGATAAGGCATCCATCTTCCATTAATCATTTTAGACAAAAAGTTTTGTCCTTTTTATATGGTAAGATGATTATTGAATGGGTGACAGTTGTATCTATTTTCAGCTTACTTGAGGACAGTGTGCTCATATTGAGCTTTTGTGATACCCTGGTTTCCGGCATCTTTCATCAACATTTTTCTTTCAGATCACTTCTCCTCCTGAAACATTGGGCCAAATTTGATAAAATTTCACCAGACTGATCCTAAGATTTTCAAGATCATTCAAAATGGTATTGGTCAGTTGCAAAAGTAAAACACAAGTACTTTAATTAAATTTTGAAGATGAAAGTATTGTAAAACACTGCAACATTTAGAACACTAATATTTGACAAGAAGCATGTCCTTATAAGTTTGTTTAATGTATGGCTATGTTATACCAGTAGCATAATATTTAGAGCGAACATGGTTGACATAGCATCATATATTTACACATCTTTATATGAAGTGTACAGAGTCAAAGAAAAATAGAAAGTTGCTGTTCAGTGTGGTATAAATGCATTTTTTTTTAATACTTGCCTATGACTAACAGATTTATGTAATTGAATACCAAATCTGTTATCTATGAACTAGGTTTACTGTCAGTGCATATTATTATTCATGTAAGTTATGCTCCATTTTCTTCAGTTTCAAATGGCTGTTACAGTATTCATATTTACATATTTTCAGTGAGGAAATTTTATTCATATCTCTATAGCATATAAATGAAATACTGTTACATGTGGACTGAATTTTAACAGGTTCACACAGTGGGTTCACATTTGATGTGTTCTTTCAAACATTTATATATACTATTTAAAGTTATTTTTGTTCAGAATCTGACTGTGTTTGGTTCTGTTTCTTTTCGTAGTATACTTATATTTATTCTACCTTTTACTGTTAACATGATCACATAGTATTGAAATATTTTTCAGGATACCTCCATATTTATTGTCATATATATTTTAATAGTTTAGTTTGTCTGTGAGATTGTTGCAGAAGTTGTTCTTATTTCTGCCTCTTTTTCACCAAGCTTGGTACAAAGTTTAAACATATCTGAACATTATGATTATTTGACAACTACTTTTTATTCACAAATTCACTGAAACAAATTTCTGAAGTGTCAACATCACTTTGGAAAGAGGACGAGGCTAGGGTAAAATGCACATAATTTTGTTTCCTCCAAATTTGTTCAAAGAATTAGGCAGATACAGATAACACTTGCCCATCACTAAATCCTTCTATGCAAACATTCCATGAAGCTGTCTTATTCCTGGTTCCTATAGTACAGCTTGTTTCCAGATTTCTACAGATGTGGTATAGACATTCACCATAAATGCAGGATACTTTTCTTGAAACTAATTTCAGAGTAGCAAATACATAGTAACATGTTTTTTTATAACATTATACTGAAACTTTCCCACAAACAAACAAGTTCACAAGCATGTTTGCTGAGATACTGATAACGCAACCTATATTTTGTGTTAAGCATTTTTCCCGGCCATTCATGTCCCTTTACTATAGTCGGACACTAATCATTACAGATGGTTTTGTTGTGTAGTCCTTGCTCTTTGTAATATTTATTAAGTTTTGCTGTACAGTTTTCTTACTAGAAGTTTTGTTGCTTATCAGTCTGTTTGTCAGGGATGTTTGAATTATTTCTTTAATTGGTTGTAATTGATTTACCTCAGCAATGATAGGTTTTAGTAGAATAGTTGCTTAATGGATTCCATTTTTGCTTGTACTTACAATATTTCCATTTCTTTCATATAAATATATGTAGGAAGCTAATAAATCAGCACACAAAAATGATAACAACCCCGAAATACTGTAAAAACCATGTATAAAGTTGCCTGATCATACATGTAGAACAGTCACAATTATACATGTATACATTTTAGATATTGGTATTATTTATGGACATTAAGAGTTATATCCCCTTTAGAAACATGAAGTTATTGATTGATTGAGCAGTTGCCAGTAAAATGCCCTCTACAAGATAATGTACATTTCAGTTAAAGACCTTGGTAAGCTTTTCTAAAGGCAACCACTCTGATCAGGCTTAGTTTGTGTGACTTTGTACGTAGCGATACTGAAGACTTCTACACCAAATAAAAATAAGTATTATTGAAAAGGTATTTTCATAGAATAGCATAGCTGCTATCATTGGTAGACTTTTCATGGTTGAATGACTTTAGGCATAGTTTTGGCCCTTGAAAGACCTGGATTTAAATTTCTGAATTTTATCTTGGCTTGTTCTCTGTATAACATGTTGTTTTCTCTCAGTTCTGTAGGATGCTATTTTGTGCATATCACTTGTAAATTACACTTCAAAGGATTCTTCACAGGGTTGTGAACCTTTTCAGCTGGTCTAAACTTATAAAAAAACATTATTAGGTCAAATGAGTTTTAGTATTTTTATTAAATTTTCTTGGAAATCCTTTCATCCTAGCCATTCATTGTTGTTAAGAATTTCTGTTTTGTAGAGTAATCCTCAGTCAGTAGTATAATGGAATCACAAAGCTTACGTGTTTGTTGAAATATATTTGTTTTGCTTTGGTTTACTGTTTTTTCATTTCTGACTTTTAGAGAAGATTTTATTCTACCATTTTAGTGAAAGTGAGTGAACCCAGGTTTAATGTCCCCTTATCGACTAAGGTCATATTGAGACAGGCCCGACCAATAACAGATCTCTGGATTCATAGTTGGACATGGTACTGGTCAGGAAGAGATCTCCAGATTCATAATTGGATGTGGTAACTTTGGGCAGTCTACTGTTTGAAGAATTCTTTATATTAACTGTTCAGAGGTTAAAATATATTCTTCATACAAATATCCTGTTAGATAATTGAAACTAAAATTCTGAACTACTATATGGTCTTTTGTTCAAGACAATTTTAGTGACTATTTCTTGTCATGCACCACAGATTTTAAATGAAGAAGATATAAGTGCTACAATTTCATTTAATTGCTTAAACATGGTTATTTATATTTGTGCTTGTTTAATGAGTATAAAATTCCCAAATTTATGTGATGTCTAAAGGAAAGCTATGTATTTATTTTACATGTTACAATTACATTATGTCTGTAACAGTTACATGCATGCATTTTTATTAAAGCTAATTGAATGTTACTTGTTTTATATCATTACTTAGCCCCATAAAAGACCTCATTCCAACCTAAAACATTATTCAACAGCCCTTCAGTGTTTTCATTCTCTTATTTAGTTTTCATTAGGTAGTTGTATTTGTGTCATTAGATTGGAAAACACTAAAGGAAGCATTTACTTGTTAATACTGATGTCGGAATGTTTTTATACAGTTATATAACAGGCCATCATTGTAATCTTAAACACAAAATGCACAGATATAAAACTTTGGTTACATTGCACAAGTAGCATTTCTTTCTGTTTTTAGCTCACCTGAGCACAAATTGCTCAGGGTGAGCTTGATCGGTCTTTGTACATCGTTCATAGTCCGTCCATTGTCAACATTTCATTCAAACGACATGTCCTCTGAACCAATGGGCCAAATTTAATGAAACTTGCCTGGGATCTTCCTTGCATAAAGCTCTACCAAGATTGTTCAAATGGTTCTGGTCCATTGCATTTCTGGTTCACTGGAGCTAAAAATAGATTTTAGAAGTTGGATCTTTAAAAACCTTCTCCTAAACCTCAAGGCCTGGAGCTTAGATATTGGGTATGAAGCATCATCTAGTGGACTTCTACCAAGTTTGTTCAAATTATGACCGTGGGGTCAAAACTGACCCCACCCCAGGGGTCAGTTGATTTTACATAGATTTATATAGGGAAAACTTAAAAATCTTCTTTTCAGAAACCACAAGGCCTAGAGTATTGGCCCCACCCCAGGGGTCACATGTTTTACATAGAGTTATATAGGAAAAACTTTAAAAAAACCTTGTCAGAAACCGCAAGGCTTAGAGTTAAGATATTTGGTGTACAACATTGTCTATTGGACCTCTACCACGTTTGTTCAAATCATAGCCACTGGGTCAAAATAGGCCCTGCCCCAGGGGTCACTTGTTTACATAGAGTTAAATAGGAAAAACGTTAAAAATCTTCACATCAGAAACCTAAAGGCACAGAGCTAAGATATTTTGTATGTAGCATTGTCTAGAGGACCTCTACAAGGTTTGTTCAAATCATGGCCCCTGGGTCAAAAATGGCCCCGCCCCAGTGGTCACATGTTTTACATAGAGTTATATAGGAAAAACTTTTAAAGTCTTCTTTTCAGATACCACAAGGCCTAGAGTTAAGATATTTGGTGTACAACATTGTCTACCAAGTTTGTTCAAATCATAGCCCCTGGGTAAAAAAAGGCCCCGCCCCAGGGGTCACATTTTTTATTTAAGAAAAACTTTAAAAATCTTCTTGTCAGAAGCCACAAGGCCTAGAGTTTAGATAATTGGTTTGCAGCAATGTGGACATTTACCAAGTTTGTTCAAATCATGACCCTGGGGTCAAAACTGGCCCCTACCAGGGACGGGAGGTCATTTGATTTTACACAAGGACTTATATAACGAAAACTTAAAGAATCTGCTGCTCTGAAACACCAAGGGCTAGACCTTCAATTATTCGTTGTTATGTCTTCCCCCAACCCCGCACTTCTGATGAAGACATATTGTTTTTGCCCTGTCCATGGTGTCTGTCTGTCTCTCTGTCTGTCACACTTTGTTAACTCCTTTCAATAACTTGAGTACCAGTTAACCCAGAGCCTTCAAACTTCACAGGGTTATTGCCCTTATTGAGTAGAAAAAAACGCTTTTGTTTTTTGGGTCAGTAGGTCAAAGGTCAAGGTCAGAGGGACCTCTAGGGTGAAAACCGTTTCCACTCAATAACAGGAGTACCATTTCACCCAGAGAATTCAATCTTAATAGGATGATTGCTTTTACTAAATAGAAGAACCATATTGTTTTTGGGGCTAGTATGTCAAAGGTCAGGGTCACAGGGACCTGTAGAGTGAAAAGTATTTCTGCAAGAGTAACTGTAGTACCATTATCAGGCTTGGGGCTGATTACTTGTGTTAGTAACTGATTACATCACAGTTACTTTGAAATTTCCTGATTAGAGTTACATTGGATTACTTTAATGTTTTGATGGTAATTGATTACATTACAGTTACTTGTGGTCAAGTAATCAGATTACATTTGATTACTTTCAATATTATTTCAAACTGCAAGACAAATTTTTTAGGAGTAAACATTAGATAAATCAGAATGGAAACTTTATTTAACATACATGAAAAATTTAGCCCCAGGGGAAAAACTTTAAAAATATTCTTGTCATAAACAACAAGGCCTAGAGTTAAGATATTTAGTGTGCAGCATTATCTAATGGACCTCTATCAAGTTTGTTCAAGTCATGGACTATTGTGTAGGCCCCGCCCTAGGGGTCACATGTTTTACATACAATTATATAGGAAAAACTTGAAAAATCTTCTTGTCAGAAACCACAAGGCCTAGAGTTAACATATTTGGTATGCAGCATTGTCTAGTAGACCTCTACCAAGTTTGATAAAAAAATATCCCTGGGGTCACTATTGCCCCCACCCGAGGGGTCACAAGTTTTAAATAGCAATATAGAAGGAAATCTTTAAAAATCTTCTTGTCTGAAACCACAAGGCCTACAATTTTAAAATTAGGCATGAAGCAAGCTTTATCAAGCTTTTTCAAATAATAAGATTAGGTTTATAATAATAAAGGTCACTGAGGCTAAAAATAGATTTATCTACTGTACCTCATCGAGCCTTCATTTATAGACCAATATCTTTGATATTCAGTATATAGGTTCCTTGCATGGACCTCTACCCATGGGTAGGGTTTGAGGTCACTAGGTCATGGTCAAGGTCACCATAGCTTATAATAGATATTTTTATACTTTCTGTCATAGAGCCTTTATTTATTGACTGATATTTTACATATTTGGTTTGTAGGCACTTACATATTTTCAATTAAAAAAATGAAATACTGCTTAACAGCAAACCTACAGCCAAGCGAGCGATCCAGGGCCATCATGGCCCTCTTGTTGAAAGTTTTCATCAGAAAGACAACATCGTTCTGATCGAAAGATCTTTCCTGCGCTCCGCAGGGGCTGATGAAAATGGAATAGACAAATAATACGCAGCCAACTCATTTGTTATACTGGATAAAAAAGAAAATTATACAAGAGGTTCTGATTTCTTTTTGGTTGCATCTAGAGTGAAAACTGTTTCTGCTCAGTAACTGGAGTACCATTTTACCCAGAGCCTTCAAACTTCATAGGATGATTGTCTTTACTCAGTGAAAGAACCTTGTAATTTTTTGAGGTCAGTAAAGGTCAAAGTCAAGGTCACAGGGACCTGTAGACTGAAAACTAGTTCTGCTCAGTTACTGTGGAAACCATTACACCCAGAACCTGTCAAACTTCACGAGGGATAAGTAATATTAGAAGAACCCTATTGTTTTTGGGGTCCTGTATGGTGGGCGGAAAGGTTAATTCACTGGGACCTGTAGAGTAAAACTATTTCTGCTGAGAAAAATTGAGTACCATAACACCCAGAGTCTTCAAACTTATTGCAAACTTATTCAAACTTGCAAACAACAAACACCCATAACAACCAATAACGATACTTGTAACATGAGCAATGAGACTCAGGTGAGCGTTTTAGGGCCATCATGGCTCTCTTGTTAAACATGCCAAAGATCAACGACTACTCTGACTTGCCCTTGGTAAATCTGGTGTCATTTCCAGTCATGAGTCAATAGTATAATTTTGAGATCTCATTTAATGTACACTTCAACATGAAAGGTTTAAATGACAGTCTGTTGTTTCACTGACTGAGATACCTTTTTATTTGCCATTTATAAATGCATCTAGAAGGCATTAGTCAACCACTTTTAGTGTATTATCACCCACAACACGCTTAATTTGGCGTCATGTTCCTTATAGCTTATACCTATACTCACGATACAAAGTTATCACGGCCCGTAAAAATGACGTCACATATATAATTGGAAATTCCTTGTTACTTAAAATAGAAAAGTGTCAACCGTAAAGATGGAAGTAACTGAAAGTGAATTACCATTGCTTGTTCCAGTAAGTCATGATTCAGTTTTATTCAATTTTGTGTCCATTTCTTATTTCCGAATTTTTGAAATCTATTAAGGCACGATTTAACAATGTGTTATGTCAAAGAAGAAAGTTATCCCTTTCCGTACCCGAATTAAGTCGTATCCTGGCTTCATTAAATAAATATTTCAACAGGGCCTGAATTGAAATTAAGGCCCTGATTTCAATAATCTATGTCTGACATGTTTGAGCAGCTCTGTCACTTTGTTCAAACATCGTTTCTTCTGCTATTATGTTAAACTGTTAAATGATACCTTTAAATCTTTAAAAAATGTTAAGGAATTGTGTTAGTCTATCTGATATGCGAGTCAAAATATTGTATTATATTTTGTATGGGTCAGTATCTCTCCTATGCGTTTTCACGAGATTCTGATCCAAAACAAAATTATCGCAGAATTATGCTCAAAACTTCACTTTAATTATTTTGACTAAGGATTGAGTGTCAAAGGAATATTTCATTTTAAAACATCAACATATTTGTAGTATATGTTCGTTTTTATTTTGAAGAAAGACATATGTTTCAAATATCTGAGTAATGGAATACCTCTAGGTTTGCATTTCTGACACACAAAATGTGAAACCTTTATCTTAGTATCTTTGAAAACAGTAAAAGATACTTTACTTTTATGTGTTGTTGTGATTTAATGAAAACCATGGAACTTTTATATAATTTACAGTTACTCTTAGTGTGCTCCTTTCTTTTAGCTTGCATGCATTAAGTGACTATTTCCAATGCTCAATATGTATGTGCAGTCTGTCAATGTCAACCCTGACTGTATGTGGACACAGGTTTTGTGAGAAGTGTATCTCAGAATGGGTAAACAGACAACACAAGTGTCCCTGCTGTAACCATCCGCTCACAGCCAGCCAGCTCATCAAAGACCACCAGTTTGATAGCTTGATCAGTAAATGTTTTTAATACGATTATTGTTTATCACATACTTCGATACTTTAGTTTAGACCATAATAAATGTTAACTTGCAGTATTTCAATTTTGGGATAAAGGAGAATTTCCATCAGCTAGGTCCAACCATATAAGAATAAACTGAAACCAGAAAAGATCTCATTCTTAAGAAGTAATAATTGAAAAACAAACTAACAAGTTGCCATTGATATATTCACATAAAAACCCAGTTTTGCATATTATAGGTATGTAACCCACAAAGTTATTTTTTGTTATCAGGCACTATAGAAGAAGAAAAAGAAAAGGCTGAAACAAACTACTTCGAGAACCTGATAAAAGAAGGTACTTCATACATGTATATTTTCAGAGTAACTGAAAAAGCAGGAAATCAGTGTAGTCCATGCCCATCTTTCTTCATAAACACCATGCAAAATTTAAGCACATATCACCTGCCAAGTATAGTCAGTATTGACGTTTGGCAGTAATTAGTTGAAGTTTAAAAGTTGAACTTCAGTTTTTAAAATATACATTCAGCAGCATCAAAGGCAAGACAGAATGCTTGTTGTTACAGTTCTGCTTGTCAGTCAAGTAAGGGAATGAAGACACATTTGGTAGCTGCATTTTGTTGTTAATAGTGATTTCAGTCAATCAGAAACTGCTTGAAACATATGTTAGCAGTCACTGAATTATAATCAATATTACCTAGGATTGTGTCATATGATTACATTTCATTATTGATTGACAGGTAATTATGAGTCACAGGTGATCAACACAAAAATGGCTGGAAAAAAGTTCTCAATAAAAAGTCAGTTTGAGTTCTGTTTATCAGGTTTTTATCTGATGTGTGTTAGCCTCATACTGAAATAGATGAGGCTGCCATGCTTTCATTTTGCAATGTGTAATAATACTTGATATAAGCATATTGGTTACAATCAAAATTGAAATACAATTTGTTATAAATTAGATAGGCATGTAACATCTTGCGCTTTCAAAGCAAAAAGTAAATTCCTACAGTACTACAATAATCAAGCAGAATTAACACAGTCATTAAGGTTGTACACTCTTTTTTTATGAATTCCAGCCGCACAGCCAGAAGGGACCACTACCAGAAATATGACACCTGTTGAAGCTGTTCTGAAAAGTAAGCTTTCATTCTTTCTTAAATTCGAATTGTAGAACCAGATATTTTTCTGTGATAGCTAAAAGAACATTGTGCCACCATGTTCTTGAGAAATAATATTTGTAATTAGTGCTGTGTATTCAGTTGTTCAAACCACTCCAGTCAGCAGACTTAATTAAACTTAAACTGAAAAGTAAAAAAAAAAGGCAAAGAATATTGTAAAGAGATTGATAGGATTTGTCTGAAAATTTAGTTGGAAAGAATCCTTATGAGATTAGAGATGTAAAATTTAGAATAAGGAATACTGCAGAAACATTTCTTGCTTAATTTAGTCTGCTGAAATGTTGCACTGGAATTGAATAATAATTATTATACTGTAATAAAATTTATCTACTATAGATGGTCTTTCATTAAAGACTGGAATTACAAGGGCCACAATAGAAATATTGTGGGAAACTCTTCAGTTTGGAGGAAGCTGTCAGTTTGTGTGAAATCATTTACAAATAAAGTCAACTAGAAGACCAGAATGAATGAAAGGTAAAGGATAATGTTCTTGCCTTCTGTGTTTATTTGTTTACAGAGCATTTGAAGAAAGGCCTTCTGGAGCATGAAACCTATTTTCAGGTATGTACTCCTAGTAACAGATTGTACTCACTGCTCTTCTATAGAAACATGTCTTATCAGTGCATAAAGAGAAACTATTCACTGCCTTTTTTGTAGCTGTGTAGTTTGTCTGTGCTATTTTGTCATGAGCTGAACAGCTCATGTTACATAAAGAAAATACTTGTTTAAATAGTTCGGTGAAAGATTGAAACTTATTTCTTCGAGTGGGTATCAAATGTAACGTTTTCACAAGTCATGAATCTTCATATAGTGATACTGAGACTTGAACTTGTTTCTTACGTCATAGATTTTTCAGTCTTTCACAGAGCTTTTCTCAGAGGACAAACATTACTCTATTTTTCACAGAGCTTGAGGAAGTCGTTCCAGACAAAGATAACAGTAATGGAAACGAAGACAGAGAAAGCAGTGTCTGAGCTAAGTTCTCATGGACTCTCTGATCAAGGTTTGTCTTGCAGAAAGCTGAAGATGCCCCATAATTGATACCACTTTAAAGCATATCTATGTTTCTTTGTATAATCAACTTTTGTTCAATGGTTTGAAAATATTGGTCTAACTAAATATATAATGTCAGTAAAAAGTCACCCTGTGTTAATTGTTTTTAAAGCCTGTTCTGAATAGAAAAACCAAATTTATATTAAACTTTATATTTCTGTGTTGAAACCGTCTTATGTTTAAAAAATGAGAAAGGGTCATATTATTCAGCACTGGTATATTTGATGATAATGGGTGAAAATATTAAACAGGTTTTCTTTATTGTCATATAAACATCAGAAGATCTATTCACACATTAGATACACATTAGAAGCTTTTTTTTTTAAACTCTCTTGTGTCCATAACACATATGTGCATTGCATCAGAAAAACAATCCTAATACAAGATTTTTAACTCATGCCTGGTATGTCATGAGCAGTATAAATTACCAACTCTAGACCAGAGGCAAAGAATGGATTCCCTGATTCAGTTGACTGAGTTTGGTGTGAAACAAACACAGATAGGTGTGTACATGTACTTGACTGTAACAACTACTGAGTCTAGGAACTCATAGGATGAGGGTTTAGAACTGATAATGAAAGGAAGCCAACCAATATAACAGTTTTAGTCAGAATGTTGAAGTGTGTTTTTTTTAAAATTGTCTATGGATGGGAATGAAATAAAAACTAGAAGAAGTCATATAGTTCCGGAAGTGAAAGAGAGGTAACTCTAGTCTGTGTAGGAACTGAATGGCTGCTCACTCATAAAAGTTTTAAATAATATTATGATTTATACACATTTTTGTCTTCAGAGGTGATGTTACAAACTCAGGATTTACGAATTACACTGGATAGACAGAAGGAGGAATTACAGAGAGAGTTAGAAAGATGTGCTCTACTTGTAGCTGAAACTTATGACAAGTAGGTTCTTTTATATACACTTCTAATTATATATAAGTTGAACACATTTGATAAGCCTTAGTATGTTACACATATCAAGGATATTTATTGTAATTTCACAGGTTTGAAAAGAGGTACGTATGCAAATGGTTTTTAAAAATTGAGCAAAATTGTAGTTGAAGCATGTAACAGGGGAGTATACAGGTATATACTTTATTGTAAACACAGTCTTGTTTCTTTGTTTGAGCTGTTGCTTGAACATGTGTACATGTAGCTCTTTTGAATTCCATGGCTGAAGCAAAAACAATGGGTTTGAATGTTAAAAGAATAATCTTTGTTCTAATTGATTCTTCAGAAAACTGTTAAGATAATTGGATTTGAAGCAAGCCATTGAAATACATTACAATGATGTCATTTTGGTAAATTTGTTGTTGCTTTGTTTTTGTTTTTAAGTCAACACACATCTCATTCTTTGTGTACATGTACATATGAAACATAGCACAGTCTTGTTCGTTAGACACATTCTAGTATTAAACCTTTTTTTTACAGGTATTTAACAAGTCATCTTCCAAACCTCCATGTTCTTCCTGTAAAATCCTCAGTGTTACTGGCCAGTAAAAGTATTTCTCTACCTGATATTGTCTTTGAACCCACTGACAGGTATTTCCATTTACAGAAAATATAGTATAGGTAACTTAATGTATGTAACTTACTCATAGTGTCACTTTGATCTCTTTTTTTTTCAGAATGTTTGAAATATTTCTTCAAAAAGTTTTGATGGTTTGAAATGTTGTTCTGTTTCTTCAAAGTAACTTAACACAGCATTTTCTGACTGCACATTCTTATATAGAGTTTGTACACTTTAAAAGTTAAATGATATATATTTTGTGTTTAATTTGAAGTCCAAAACTTAGGTTGTTCTGTAGGCGCAAGTTGATGAGACCAAGTTTAGCACAGAAGATGGTGACTTGGAATGACATTCATGAAACTTAGTTACTTGTGCAGAGAAGGTTAGCCCTTTCTGTATGATAAACCAAAAATCTGTTTGCTTTTTGTTGTTTTCTTTGTGCTAGAATATTTTAACTGTAAACATGTGTAGTGTATTTAAACTATTTGTTTGTATTTTTCAGTTTAAAGCAAGTGCGGGACAATGTGGAATCTGCCATGATCAAGAAACATAACCCTGTACATGAGTGGCAAGATGATGTGAAAGTATTCTTGTTCGGGTGTTGTATTTTCACTTTTAGTTTTTACTTGTATATCAGTAGAATTTTGGTAACTGTACTGCTTATAGGAACAGTTTTTATTGACTAGTCAAATTTTAGCAGAAAAAGCATGTTGTAAACAGAGTGTATGTAACCCTGGTATAAAATTATGTCGACTGCTGCTGTATTATATTTTATACAATGTAAATGTGACACTTCGGAGATTGAACTTCATAAATTGTTACCCTGCTTTCTTTATTTTTATAAATACACTTGGATTAGTTATGTTGTGTGCTCAATTCTGATGTATTCATAAAAGTAGTCTATCCTTATTTCTGGGAAGTCACCAGTATTTTATCTTTCACTTCAAAGACTTTTCTAATCAGGCCAAATGAATTTAATTTGTAGTAATGAAAGTACTCCAGGTTTGTTTCAGTTGCTTTCAAGATACCTCTTAAGAAAGAACTAATTTGCTTAGAGAAGGGCCAGTAATGTACATTACTTCTACTTCTCAGAGCTGAGTGAACTGTTGGTATAAAATAACACAAATCCATTCTAGTGTTGCAAGTTTTCTCAGTCTCTTATAGAGTAAATCGTCCGTACTGGAGAGAAACTGACTAAAAATCACAATGTATATTTCCTTTCTACATGTACAGGCCATTTGCCAAATGCAGTGAGTGTGAAATGGAAAGAATTGTTAGTGACTACCTCAGTAAAGGGACATTGATAGATGATGTACAGATGATAACAGAGGGGTGTATGCTTGGTCTACAGTATGGAATAGTAAGTGTGAAGGCCAGGTTCTATGTCTTCTACTGCTTTTAAAATGATTGACATTTTGTTGTCACTTTTCTTCTCCTTTTTTTCAGGAATGTTGAGGTTTGATGTTCTTACTATCTTTGATGGTCTGTTTTTGATCTGTAGAAAAAATGTTTGCAAAGTATACTAGTCTTTTATATTTTAGATGTACATATACTTGTAATCTAAAACTAAATTACTTCATTTTATTTCAACTATCAGTTTAATTGAATTACATTATCAGTTATCAGTATTACATGTATTACTGTAGTACAGTTTTTTAAAACTTTTTTTCAATCTCATAGAAACCAGGAAGCATTCTTTATATACATGGCACAGTGAAGTTGGACAGTGACCTGCCAAAGAAATGTTTTGTAGAAGTGTTCAAGAAAGGTGATTCCTGTCAGAAGGTGGATTACTTCTCTTGTAACAGTTGCTCTTTCAAATGTAAGTTGCACTAATTTGCGACTAAGTTGGACTATTTGTAACTAAGTTTCACTACTAAGTGATAGCCATAGGCTATTCAGTTGTCATTTTTTTAACTACAGGTGATCATGGTGAAGATTTCTCAAGTATTGAAAGTGGTACTCTTAAGATGTATTAAAATGAATAGTCTACCTAAGTACTTAAAATACATGTAGTTCTTAAATAAGTACTGTACTCCAGTATATAAATAAAGAGATATTCTTTATATTTACTCAATTATACTAAATTTAATAAACTGCCAAAAAACTTATATATATATATTCTACTCCAGTATGAAAGTTAAAAAAATAAATAAAAACTAAAATATGCACTCTTTATATTTATTTAAGTACTAAAATCAAAAGTCTACCAAAAGACATAGATAGATTCTCTTCTCTACTAATGAAAATAAAGACTTCGATACTAGAATAGATACACATTACAATGTATATTTATTCAAGTACAATAGTCTACAAGGTGACAAATGCAGAAGTACAGTGAACAGTACTCTTTTCTAGTAAAAACGTAAATACAGAAAACTCAAATCCTCTGAACTATATTTACCCATATACTTTTGTTCGTTAGAGGTATGCTATGTCCATATAACAAACTTTACTCAGTGTAATTAAAAGTTTAGGCTAACTTATTTAAAATATTAACTGAATATTATAAGGCAATATTGTATAGTTTATTTTCTTTCTTAACAATTGCAGGAATCATGGCATTTAAATTTGTATTTACTTTTCAATAAGAACATTGGCCAAATTTGTTGAAACTTTGCAGGGATGTTCCTTGCATGTAGCTCTACCAAATTTGTTCAAAGAATTCAATTCCATCAAGACCTCTGGTTGCTATGGCAATTGAAAGGAAAAACTTTGAAAATCTTCTTGTCTGAAACCACAAGGCCTTGAGCCTTAAGATTTGGTATATAGCATTGTCTAGTGGACCTCTATCAAGTTTGAACAAATTATGCCCCGGGGGTCAAATTTGGCCCCACCCCGGGGGTAAATTGATTTTACATAGGCTTATATAGTGAAACTTTAAAAATCTTCTTGTCTGATACCACAAGGCTCTGAGCCTTAAGATTTGGTATGTAGCTTTGTTGTCTGGACCTCTACCAAGTTTGTTCAAATTATGCCTCTGGGGTCAAATTTGGCCCCACCCCAGGGGTGGATTGATTTTACACATGAAAAACTTTGAAAATTTTCTTGTCTGAAACCGCAAGGCCCTGATCCTTAGGATTTGGTATGTAGCAAGGTCTAGGCAAGGTCTAGTAAATCTCAACCAAGTTAGTTGAAATTATACCTCTGGGGTCAAATTTGGCCCCACCGGGGGTCAACTGATTTTTACATATGTTCGTATAGGGTAAACTTTTAAAAATCTTCTTGTATGAAACTACAAGACCCTGAGCCTTAGGATTTGGTATGTAGCAATGTCCGGAGGATGTCTCTCAAGTATGCTAGAAAATTTTTCCTAGGGGTCACTATTGGTCCCCTCCCGAGGGGTCACAAGTTTTAAATAGCAGTATAGAAGGAAATCTTTTAAAAAATCTTCATGTCTGAAACCACAAAGCCTAGAATTTTAAAATTTGGTATGAAGCAAGCTTTATCAAGCTTTTTCGAATAATTAGATAAGGTTAAAGGTCACCAAGGCTAAAAATAGGTTTAAATACTGTACCTCATACAGCTTTCATTTAAATACCAATATTCGGTATTTAGGATCCTTGCATGGGTAGGGTTTTAGGTCACTGGGTCAAGGTCAAGGTCAACATAGCTTATGATAGATATTTCTACTTTCTGTCATAGAGCCTTTATTTATTGACTGATATTTTACATATTTACATATTTATATTAACATTACTTACATATTTTCAATTAAAACATGAAATATTGCTTAACTGCAAACCTACAGCCTAAATACTCAGGTGAGCAATCAAGGGCCATCATGGCCCTCTTGTCTGCTTTTTAGCTCACCTGAGCACAAAGTGCTCAGGGTGAGCTTTCCTGATCAGTCCAGTCCATCCGTCCGTCGTCAACTTTTCATTCAAATGACATCTCCTCTGAAACCAAATTAAATGAAACTTGCCTGGGATGTTCCTTGCATGAAGCTCTACCACGATTGTTCAAATGGTTCTTGTCCATTGCATTTCTGGTTCACTGGAGCTAAAATTAGATTTTAAAAGTTGGATCTTTAAAAATCTTCTTCTCTAAAACCTCAAGGCCTGGAGCTGAGATATTTGGTATGAAGCATCATCAAGTGGACCTCTACCAAGTTTGTTCAAACTATAACCGTGGGGTCAAAACTGACTCCTATCCAGGGGTCAGTTGATTTTACATAGATTTATGTAGGGAAAACTTAAAAATCTTCTGTCAGAAACCACAAGCCCTAGAGTTAAGATATTTGGTGTGCAGCATTGTCCAGTGGACCTTTACCAAGTTTGTTCAAATCATGGCTCCTGGGTCAAAATTGGCCCAGTCCCAGAGGTCACATGTTTTACATAGAGTTATATAGGAAAAACTTCAAAAAATTTCTTGTCAGAAACCACAAGGCCTAGAGTTTAGATATTTGGTGTGCAGCATTGTCCAGTGGACCTTTACCAAGTTTGTTCAAATCATGGCTCCTGGGTCAAAAATGGCCCTGCCCAAGGGGGTCACATGTTTTACATAGAGTTATATTGGAAAAACTTTAAAACAATCTTCTTGTCAGAAACCGCAAGGCCTAGAGTTTAGATATTTGGTGTGTAGCATTGTCCAGTGGACCTCTACTAAGTTTGTTCAAATCATAGCCACTGGGTCAAAATAGGCCCTGCCCCAGGGGTCACATGTTTAGATAGAGTTGTATAGGAAAAAGTTTAAAAAGTCTTCACATCAGAAACCAAATGGCATAGAGCTTAGATATTTTCTATGTAGCATTGTCAAGAGAACCTTAACCAAATTTGTACAAATCATGGCCCCTGGGTCAAAAATGGCCCCGCCCCAGTGGTCACATGTTTTACATGGAGTTATATAGGAAAAACTTTAAAAATCATCTTTTCAGATACCACAAGGCCTAGAGTTAAGATATTTGGTGTACAGCATTGTCTACTAGACCTCTACAAAGTTTGTTCAAATCATAGCCCCTGGGTCAAAAAATGCCCCTGCCCCAGCGGTCACATGTTTTACATAGAGTTATATAGGAAAAGTTTTAAAAATCTTCTTGTCAGAAACCACAAGGCCTAGAGTTTAGATATTTGGTTTGCAGCATTGTCTAGTGGACCGCTACAGTAACTAAGTTTGTTCAAATCATGACCCTGGGGTCAAAACTGGCCCCACCCGGGGGGTCATTTGATTTTACACAAAGTTTTATATAGGGAAAACTTTAAAAATCTGCTGCTCTAAACACCAAGGGCTATACCTTCAATTGTTTGTTGTTATGTCTCCCCCCAGCCACGCCTTTTTGATGATGACATATTGTTTTTGCCTTGTCTATGGGTGTCTGTTTGTCTGTCTGTCTTTCACACTTCGTTTCCTTTCAATAACTTGAGTACCAGTTGACCCAAAGCCTTCAAACTACACAGGGTTATTGCCCTTATTGAGTACAAAAAATCCCGTTGTGTTTGGGTCAGTAGGTCAAAGGTCAGAGGGACCTCTAGAGTGAAAACCGTTTCCACACAATTACAGGATTACCATTTCACCCAGAGCCTCCAAACTTCATAGGATGATTGCTTTTACTAAATATACTGTTTTTGGGGCTAGTATATCAAAGGTCAGGGTCACAGGGACCTGTAGAGTGAAAACTATTTCTGTAGAGTAACTGTAGTACCATTTACACCCAGAGCCTTCAAACTTTAAAGGATAATTGTATTAAAAGAACCCTATTGTTTTTAGGGTCCATAGGTCAAAGGTTAAGTTCACAGGAACCTGTAGAGTGAAAACTGTTTCTGCTCAGTAACTGGAGTACCATTTTACTTAGAGCCTTCAAACTTTATAGGATGATTTTCTTTACTCAGTAAAAGAACCCAATCATTTTTGGGGTCAGTAGGTCAAAAGTCAAGGTCACAGGGACCTGTAGAGTGAAAATTATTTCTTCTCAGTGACTGGAGTATCATTACACCCAGAACCTTCAAACTTTATAGAGTAATTATATTAGAAGAACCCTATTGTTTTTAGGGTCTGTAGGTCAAAGGTCAAAGTCACTGGGACCGGTAGAGTAAAACTATTTCTGCTAAAAAATTTGAGTACCATTACATCCAGTCTTCAAACTTATTGCAAACTTATTCAAACTTGCACCCATAAAAACCAATAACGATATTTGTAACATGAGCAGTGAGACTCAGGTGAGCGATTTAGGGCCATCATGGCCCTCTTGTTTATTACAGTCCTAATGTATTTCTCTTTGATCCTGATTGAAGGGTGCATTTAATGTGTTACATTTGAAATTGAAATAAGCATTGAATTATAACTAATGATCTTATATATCAAGCTTACAATATGCCCTTGCATCTCTGTCTCTACTCAAAATATCACAGCAAAGTGATTCGCACACCTTGTTTGTAGGCATTTGCATACCTCCATTATAAAGTCCATTGTAAGCTGCTAATATTTGCTTTTCTGTATGTAAATAATACCCTTAACACATGTGCATATGAATATTATTTGTGAAGTAAACATTATACATTTGGAAATAGAAAACACTTTACCTTTGTACTGATTTATTATTATTTTGATTAAATGATTTTCATCTGTTGCAAAAATGGTGCTATCAACTGGAATGCCAGCACTAAAATACATGGTTCCAAGATTCCTATTAATAAATGAAAATCTACATTTAAGATAAAAATCAGTTCAGTATAACTCAAGAGTCCTTTACAAGAGAATATTCTATAGACATGTAAAAAAAAATACATTAAATGTAAAAGGACTGAAATCAGGCCTTAATAATAAGTCTTTTGTTATAACTGTTCTTTGTAATCAAGTTTTCAAATAGTTAGTTTCACTGTAGTCTACCCTTGTACTAAGTAAATACTATACTAAAGTATGAAAATCTAGTACTTAATAATCTCCACAAGTATGAAAATCAGTTATCTAGTACTTAAATACTCAATACAAGTACAAAGTCAGTTATCTTGTACTTAAATACTCTATATGAATATGAAAATCAGTTATCTTGTGCTTAAATACTCTTATTCAAGTACCAAAATAGGTTATCTAGTTCTAAAATACTTTATTCAAGTACAAAGTCAGTTATCTTGTACTTAAATACTCTATATGAATATGAAAATCAGTTATCTTGTGCATAAATACTCTATTCAAGTACCAAAATAGGTTATCTAGTTCTAAAATACTCTATTCAAGTACAAAGTCAGTTATCTTGTACTTAAATACTCTATATGAATATGAAAATCAGTTATCTTGTGCTGAAATACTCTATTCAAGTACCAAAATAGGTTATCTAGTTCTAAAATACTCTATTCAAGTACAAAAATAGGTTCTCTAGTACTAAAATACTCTATTCAAGTACCAAAATCAGATTGGTTTTTTTGTGATTAAAGTACTCAACTCAAGTACCCAAATCAGTTATCTAGAGACACTTAAATACTCAATTCAAGTACAAAAGCAATAACTAGGTTCTGAAATTAATTCTGTTCAAGTGTAATTTTTCATACTCTATAACATTCATTTGTATTTTCTATAGGGATTTGTAGGTCATGCATGGAGGTTTGCCATTTAGGTAAGTAAATGATTTAATACTTCATTTAGACAGTATATCACTTATAGGAAATGGCACACCTATCAAAACTTAATAAATATTTAATTGTCAAACAAATTATCAGTTTTATTGGAAGAGTGCATGGTTAACCAAGGCCAAGTATATCTGTGCTCTGGAATGAAATGTTTTTGGTAACTTGCACTTTTCTCCACAGTTTAATATGAAATAACTATATTCATCAGGGGCTGTCAGTTATATGGGTTACCAAACAACAACAGATTAAATAGAGAAAGAATTCAGTTGTAGCATTTGGCCTATAACAGGAAACATCGGAATATTGATAGTAAAAAATGAAATATGCATATGTTTTATTATTATGTTAAGTGTTTTGACATAGGCCTTATTAATTTTCCAAGAAGGGTCATATTGCTTGAAATTCTGCCATGGTGCCAATACAATTACCTTGAATTTTTTATTTAAAGCATTGATACTTGATAGTGTCTGTTGCATTTCTCGATTCTTTGTCAGTATTGGCCAGAAGACAAGTGTACATTTGTCAAGAATAGTTCACCTTTCCCTACATTTGATCTAAAAGTGAATATTCTAAACAACCTGAAACAGAGCATGTTTGATACTGTCTTCTTGTTTTACAGGGCATGATGTGGTACCATATATTATGCAACACCAACCAAATTGGTAAGTGTCTGCTTTAGAATGAAAAGGTTGTCTTATAAATTTTGCATTTAGTACCGGTAAATGACTTATCTTTTTTCCCAGGAATTTTTATTATTTTCTCTACTCTCTTTTAATTTTTCCAGTTGATTTATCTTTAATAGTTATATATTTATATTTGAATGTTTATTTTGTGTGTTATTGTTCGGAAAACTTAAGGGTATTTAAAGTTAGATTTAAACTAAAATCATAAGTTATTTTCATACTTGTTATTCGAGTATAACAGTATAACACTGAATAAAACCTCATTTAGTTTCATATATTGTCCCTGTAGAATTGTGCCAAAGGTCCAGTTTTCTCTTAATTAGCATAACTTGTTTCCCTTCATTAAGCTTTCTGTTTTGTTCTTTTCAAAGTTTACAAGCAAGGGCTTGGTTTTTGTTTGATGACCTAAATATACAGTTGATTGAGATTGATCGGAATGATGTTGACATAAAAAAGCAGTATAATAACAAATGTTTATGAGAACTGATTTTAGTACTGCAGTACTATATAGTAAGAATTCAGATGAGTTCTTACAAGTCCTTGTCCAAAATGTTGTCATTATAGAAATAAACGGATGCTATACAGGAAATAACAAGATGTGATTAGATTAAGGCTTTATTTGAATCACAGGCTTATTACAATATTTGACAAACTAGTAATTTTATGTATGACTATGAGAATTTAAGTTATGAGCATATATATTGTGCAAAAATAAAAACCGTTGCTACAAAATGTATTAGGAGTTTCAGAATATGGAACAGTTTGAGTTTCATATTTATTCGTTACCTAGTCATCAGCTCTTATTACAACATTTTATTTTAGTTAAGTTCTTTCATTTTTGTTGTTGTTAATTTGGTTTTTGTTATTTGTTAAATGTATAGCCATCTAAAGGGTTGTTTTTTCATTTATTTTACAGGGCATGCTGTTACTGTCCAAAGAAGAAAGTGTGTAAAATTCAGACAACTGGTTAATGTCTTTTCCTTGTGTTCATTAACAAACTGCTCATACATATAATATGGAACGGTGTTCACTTCTCATACCTTTGATAAGAAAAAAGGAAAATAAAAAAAACTTATTGTTTCTAAACCGTTAAATGTTGTTAATTTGTACTAATTTGGCCTAAAATAAATGCATAAATCATTTTGATAGTGCTGATTAATCAGTTTTATGATTAATCATTTGAATAGACAAAGGCTCTGATTAATTGTCAGCTGGGAATTTCTATAAGTCAACAAAAAAAGCTAATGTGCAGTTAATAGTTTATACATTTTTTTGTAGACCTTATGTTTGTGTTTTAAAATGAATGAATAAACAAATAAATACATAAATAAATTATTGAAATACCTGTAATGCCCTAGAGAGCTGTGACATCCTTACAAATTTAAAACCTTCATATGTAATAAAATCCAGGTATAATGAGATTTTGCTCATGTATGTCTATTGTTTATATACATGTATTATTTAGAGGTTGATTTGTTGCTGAGTTATTAACCCAGATGTCTTTCACCATGATATGTGGTTTATTTTTCATCATGAATATCTTGAATACTGTAGTATATGATTTCTTTTTGTTTCCTGTTTTGACCTTGAAACAAGCAATTTACATTTCATTTTTGTCATGCACTTGAGTAATAGTCATGTTATACAATCCCTTTTAATTGTTGTTTTTCATTGCAGAATAAGTAAGTGATTAAGTTTTTTGTCCAATGAAATTCCTCGATACATTGAAATGCACTATTTCATTGGACATTATCATTTAGTGATTTTATGTACATGTAATTGCTTTTAATAACCATGGGCAGTAACACTTCGTAATGGCAAATTAACACAAATAGAGAAAGATGGATAAACTAGTTGTCCCAAAGATATCTTGCATCACAAGACTTTATTCATGCTGGTTTAGCAGGGAATACAGTGTTACCGTTTTCCAGGGTCTAGACAAAAAAGTGCACATAACTTAGCAATGTTTTTTTTTATATTTGATTATACATACAATATACATTGTAGAAATATGTATGAAATGCAGTTGTCTTTAATTAAATAAAGACAATTTATTATTTTGAGGCTTTCTGAATGCAAGGGTGTATATATGTGTATTATTATACCATGTGCAATTTGAAAGAAAATATGAAAATATTCCAGAGTGCGTGAAAGTTGTATCATACTTTATGGGCTGTCTTATTAAAATTATACTTGGGTGAACTGGAAAGGACAGAGAAATTCTGAAAGCAGTATATGTTTATTGTGATCTTATTTTCAAATCTCCTTTTAAATTTTCTGTTTTTTTGTTTTGGTTTTTTTTTAGATTCTAAACTTTAAAATATAGAGACCATGTTATGCATGATGTTTGACTTACTTGTTTCAGACTCTTATGATAAAAGTGTTTTAAAATTTGTTATGTTAAACTCTTTATTCTTGTTCTGTGTGTCTATTCCATAATTAAAAAATAAAAGTATTCAGCAAATGATTTTCAACTTCTAGACATTTTAAGATATTCCCGCCTTCCACCCACTACCTTGTAATTGCCCATTGAAAATACAGTGATCAGCACGTCCAGAGGCTTGTGAAACTGTTATGCAACATAGTACCATCAAAATATAGACCATCAAATTATTGCTTCATATGTGTTAAGTAACTCATTTTCATTTATAATGTATAGATGAAATGGTAATATAGTACATACGTTTTATCTGGTACAAAGGTAATAATTACAGTGCCGTTTGCAATAATGATATATTGAGTTGTGAACTGCCAATATCATACCAAGATGAGGCCAGAATCCAAACACAAAACATTCATTAGTATTTTTTTCAGCCTTGTTGATGAATTCATTACTTTTGAAATGGGGAATGTAGTTATGCAACCGATACATTGTGATAAACAAATAAATAGCACTTCTGATGAAGCACGTGTTAATAAAATGTGGCTGTTACAAACGGACTGTATAAAATGGAGCCTTGCTTTGATACTTACAGCATAAAGAACTTTCAGCTATAAGGAAAATTTTTGGAGGAGATAGCGAACAATTTACAGGTATTTTTTTTACTGAAATAAGTTATCTGTGCCATATATGGAGACTATAGAGAAAAAGCATTTACATAAAAATCGTTTTTAAATGATCTTTTTTTTTTAATTTATGCGAATATTTTCCATTGTATTTTTTAAAAAGACAACAGCGTAGCATTAAATTTAAATATTGAAAGAAGACATACATTTGTACTTTTCGTGGTAAAACACAAATTTTCAGGATGCAATCATGACTTCAAACAAAGTAAGCGTACTTTATTGGGCGTCAGATATGATCGTTTTTAAGGGCGAGTCGTTATGGTGGTATTTTTTTTTCCAAATATTTTTCTCAGGCTAGTTATTTTTATATATATCGCATGGGCAACATGGCAGCTGCTTTTTACAACCACAATAATTCCTGTTTCCTTCATTGCACGTGCACAGCACGACTTGGTTAATATTTAGAATTAAACATTCACGCAACACTATCGACGTAACTTTAGGTTCGTGCAGCGTGTATTTATCTGGCACTTTTAATATGTTGCGGATATAACAGTAATAATAATAATTATATATGAATTTTTCAAAGGTTGCATGTTAAGACATTCAATGAAATTAAAAATCTTATTAACAACATAGCATTCTGAATTATAAACAAAATAACAACACAGTGAACAGAATACTACAAGACTAAAATTTTAAAATTGTGAGTAATTGAGAATGAAGAAAGAAAGCAAACTAATGAAAAACACATGTCGTCCACTTTTTTTAACATCTATCATACCATTTTAACTTTATAAACATTACGTCGAATACATCTACTCCCGACAGACACTCGAGATAAATCTATATCAACTAATGATACAGATATATGGATTTGCGTACAAATTAAAGGAACTGGAAAACTACAAAGAACTTAGTTGATAATTTGTTAGAGCTAACACATTTCCAATATCTTTTTATACAGTTTTTTCAATAATGACGGTTGCATTAAGGAGATATGAGAAATGTTTCTTCGCATAATGATCATCTCTTGATACTTCTTTTGCCCGTATTGCACAAGTTATCTTAAAAGGACAACACATTTGCCGTCATTATCATTATAATTCTGCAGAAATTTGCGGATAAATTCGCACGGCCGTATTTTTTTCTTCAAAAGCTGATAGTGTTACTCGACTCACCTATCTGCAAAACATTGACGGTTTACGTGATAGCAAACGGATTTCGTATAGAACACTTAGTATTTTTTTAACTAGCTCAAGCATAATCTCTAATCTATGGAATGTCATATACCCAGTCACTAATAAAAACATATGTAAACAAATGAAAGAAGAAAAAATATAACGTGTACATGGAATCTGCATTTGTTTGTTTGTTTTTTTTATATATCTATTTATTTATTTTAAATGAATGCGATTTCTTCTTATCCTAAGCTAATGTTTTTAAATACTTAAACTTCTAGCATACTTATATCATATAAGAATTTATAGTTAACAATAATGACTTAGTAATAGTATCTGCGTCTTGTTGTTATTCCGAACCCAAGTACACAGGATTAGATTTTCAAGCAGATTCTTCTTCGGGAATAGACAAACCTTGACGATGTTATAAAACACATTTGTTTTCAAAACCTGGGAGAAATTCAAAGAAGTTAATCTGTGTCTGTTTTTCAACGAAGTAGATCCTTTTGCGTAAGCATCTTTTGAAGTAATGTGAGATTATAAGCTGGTACAAATAAGCACGCTAATGCCTCTTAAGTCCAAAGAGAGAGAGAGAGAGAGAGCTACTAATTTTAGGTCATATTTAAGGTGTGTAAAATGGTACATCACTATTTCACTTATACAGAAAGTCTATGTAGTCGTAAGTTGAAATACTTTTATTTTCTTTAGGTAGAATCCTTTAATCAGACGTCATGGATGACATATCAGCAATGAATATTCACCCCGGCATGATAAAGAACGAGAGTGAGTCACTGAACTCCGCTGTGGAACTACCTGGAGAATGGTCTGTAAACAATTCCAACTCTATCTACCTGGAGCAGACGACAGATTGGTTCGTTAACGTCACTAACAATCTTACCTTTCTGCCGACGTCACTGGAAGCATCTCCCGATGACCGGCTAGAGACGGTGAAAGATGTCATGTTCACCATTCAATATGCTCTCCTGCCGATATTTCTGGTTACGGGAATGTTTGGAAATCTGTTTACAATTGCGACTATGGCGTCAAGCCGTTTCCGCCATCTAACTTCAAGATACATTCTTATTTTTCTAGCTATATCCGATACTGTGCTACTCCTTACTCAACCCTTTAATAAGCTCTGGGTTATTGAGCTTTTCGGGACGGATCTCCGCGCGCTATCAGCCAGTACGTGCAAGGCCTTCTTCGTCATCTTTCGATCTGCAAAAATGACGTCATCATGGCTTGTGGTGTTTCTGTGCTTCGAGCGATTCATTGCTGTCGTTTTTCCCCTTCAAGCAAAGGAAATCATCCGAAAACGTTTCATCTTCCCAGCAATTGCCGTTGACTACATTGCAAACTTTGTCTACAACTCAATCTGGTCCTTTTCTTCTGGCGTGGTGAATGGTATCTGTAAACCAGACTTACCTAGTCTGAAACACAAATACTTCGTGATTATTGGATGCACGTTCTACTCGTTCATCCCTACTGCACTTCTCCTTATTTTCACGCCACAGATCATTGTTCGATTGATTCGTCAAACCAAAATTCGACGCCAATTGTCCAGACTGTCAGTAAAATCAACAGCTCACAAAAGCACCAGTAATGCCACGATAACGGCCCGCAACAAGAAGGAAGACGAGATGTTACGAGCAAGCATTATGGTTCTAGGCGTGATGATTGCATACATAGTGCTTATTATCCCAATCACGACCGTTCACTTGTATTCATTTACAGTGGGGGTCAGCGCCTTTGACGAGAACAGCTTCGGCTTCTTCGTGTACAGGGAAATCGCCCAGATGTTGGAGCAGATCAATTACGCAGTCAATTTCTTCTTCTATGTTCTCTGCTCCTCTGCATTCAGAGGCAGGGTGAAGGAGATTCTTTGTTTTGACGATTGCCGAGCCGCCACAAACACTCGACGTCTAAGCACCAGTGGGTCAATTAGAAAAACGAACGACTCTTCGTTAGAGTGATAATTTTACAACCTCAACACAGGGTATTTTAAATACTGTGCCTGTTGGAGACAAGAGAATGGTTTCCCCATTGTTTGCATTATCGTTATTGCGAATATTTACTTATATGTAGTGAAATAGTGCTTCATGTTTATCGTTATTGTATAAACGACATTGAAATAATTAAAAAAACGACTTACTTTCATTACGTGTATTTGAAATATTTATTTTTTAAAGCATTACTCATATCTAATACTACGACAATGCATATAATCTCAGATAGTATCTAAAACATTGTCCAGAGTAAATCAGAGTTGTTGAATGAGGCTGACGAGAAACTGCTCGCCATGTCGACCATATATCAGATTGAGCATTTCAACAAATGATATTACTTTTAGTGTGTCGCGTTACTATAGTCAGGGGACACATAGGTGTTACTAGCGGTGTCCGCGTCGGTTTCTGCGTCGGCGGCTTTGTCCAATTTGTGCTTGTCCTGGGCATACCTCTAAACTCTGAGGTATCAACTTGAAACTTCATAGGTGAAAAGATCTCATTGTGGAGAGGTGCATTGCCAAAGAACCATAACTCTTTTTCGCATAATTTTGACTTATTGCCAGTTGTAATTTTTTATACTTAATTCTTGTCCGGGGCATAACTTGAAAGGTATTGAAAATAAAAACTTGTAACTTCATAGGTGAATAGATCTTATTGTGGAGAGGTGCAGTGTCAAAGAACCATAACTCTATTTCTCACAATTTTTGAGTTATTGCCCTTTGTAATTTTTCATACTTAATTCTTGTCCGGAGCATAACTCGAAACTTGAAGACATTAACTTGAAACATCATAGGTGAATAGATCTCACTGTGGAGAGGTGCAGTGCCCAAGAACTACTAGTATAACCTCTTTCGCATAATTTTTGAGTTATTGTCCTTTGTAATTATTCATACTTAATTCTTGTCTGGGGCCTATGAATTCCCCATTCCACAGAAAAAAGTTAATTAACTAGTATGCTACCGTCCGGCGACAAGTCCGACTCGCGGAGTTCTAGTTTGCAAAAAAGCGCAAGCTGAATTTAACTTCTGTTTAAGCATGTCATACAGGGTGCCGTAGGAGTTTTTCTTCAGAAACGGTATAAAACCATGAACGTAAAATACTTTTTCTTTTATTTTATTTTATTCAAATAAACTTTTACGTCTCACTGTGTCCATTTTTGTATTTTCTGCATAGATGATTGTGTGTATTATATATTGTATGTGTAATATGGTCGTCAGTGTGCTGAATAAATATCAAGTTATGTGAAAAAGAGAATTTATTGTAAAGAATGATAATGAAAATTTGGTTATTATGAAAAATTAAAGTATGTGGAATTCTATTAAAAGTATTGAGTTCTTTCTTCGTAAGCCATTTTACACTGATACAAGGTAATTCATTCATTCATTCATTCATTCATTCATTCATTCATTCAGCCAGTCAGTCAGTCAGTCAGTCAATCAGTCAGTCAGTCAAAAGACGTTACGCTTAGTATCAAAAGAGGTAGGAGCCCAGAAAAAAGAGTGTCTTGAATATATTAGGCAATTTGAAGAAATTCCAGATTACCATTTAGGTGGTAACAAAAATTCATCGAGAATGTGAATTTTGAAAGGCAGCTGTAGTTTCTCAAAATAGCAACAAATCGAAACTGACCGTTAAAGAAGCTAACAAATGGAAATGGAATATTCCTTGGGCTGTCATTATTTAGAGTGTTGTGTTCATTATAGGTATATATCATTTGATTGCATAATTACATGACCTGATAGAGAGCTATATCTCCCTTCCTACTAAAGTATATGCTTCATAAAACCTATAATATAGTAGCTTAAGAATTACTTTCTAAAATACAGAAGCAGTTCTGAGATAATAAATACCCCTCCCCAACCACCTTCATGGTAATCTTATAATATTTTACAACACATATCCATGCAACGCACGTATCAATAGGGTAGACCTAACTCAAACCTGTGTATCTGAATATTTAGGTATATCTGGATGCATCTGGGCATTTCGTGCGGCTGTCCCGAGCGTTCGGGCACTCATTTAAATTCGTTTGAATTCGGCTGACCCATACTGCAAGACAAGACAAATTTTATTTAAAGTCGGATGACATCCAACACATAAAGATTACAGGAGCTTGAATTTGTGTTGTTTGGTCATTCAAATGTCGAAACATTTAATCTAGCTTCTTTCTCTGTATATAAAATCATAGCCACAAGTGAAATATGATAATTGTCATACCACGAGATGAAAACAAATCCCGTATTTGTAGAAAAAACTTGAATTTTCTGTTTATTATATACTTTCTCTCTTTTTTGACCCTACAATTCGAAAATTCTCCTTTAATTTTGTGTATTGGCTGAATTTAGATAAAGTAGTCCGGAAAGACACCAGTGAAAATACGGAAAATATGTTTCACTGCAGTGAAAAATAAATTTTTACAGTGACAATACGGAAAATGAAAATACGCACTTTATTTATCAATATTTCTCAGTATTTCATTTTTAAGTATATAATAAACGTTTTTAGATACAGAATAGAAGCTGGAAATACAGTTTCGAATCTTGAATGACTTAAAATACAATTTCAAGCTCCTGTGATAAAGATAAAGGCAAAGCTTTTGACAAATGTGGTGAAATAAAATAGTAGAAATTGTAATACACAACCTTCGGGAACTGGGCTTTTGCAGTTCAACTTCAACCTTAACTTACTAACGTCAAAAGTCAATACTGACTATACTAAGCAGGCTCGTGTCAGGCACGTTAAACTTGTGAAAGATAAAAATTAATCAAAGTAAACAAGATTTTTGCTGGAGTACTTACTTAAACATTTATTGTGAACATATAAAATCCATAAAACTTGTTCAATCCACTGATAAAAGCTGGTACAGCTCGGGTAGCCTTAATCTCAGTCGGTAATTTGTTCCAGAGTCGTATAGTCCTTGGGAAGAATGAATTCATGTGATGTTGTGTTTTTGACTGCGGAATGAGGAATTTGTTGTTTATTGTCGTGGTCGACATTGACCTGTTTATCTTTTATTTTATAAAGCATGACCAGGCTGGCTTGGTTTCGCCTTTACTGTAGTGTTGACCATTTTAATTCCTTAATCATGTTTGTGGGTTTAGTCCTGTCAATAACTTACCAACTCCTTGAACTGAGATGGATATGGGAGCCATGGGATGACAATGAACTTTTGGCTACTTGCTTAAGGCTGAGTGGCGGAGGCTTTGAGAAGACTGATTCGAATTATTTATTTAATATGTTGGCCTTCGACACTGAGTCATTATGAGTATGATCATCAATGCTGAGGGGTGCAATTCCTGTGTTTTCAATTTTATTGTGTTTGATAAAGTTGTAAAACTTTTTCTTATGGCGTGAATCTGTATTGTCTGAGAAGATGATTGACTCTAGTTATGACCAATAACATTTCTTATTTGTTTTTGCACTGATGCTTTAAGTTGTTTGAATTTTTTATGTTTTGACTATTCCGTGGCAAAGACTAAAAAAATTGTGAAAAGTTTGTTCCTTTTTGTTATTTGTTTGACAATATCATGAGTAACTCATGGTAAATCAGCTTTATTTTTTCTTTGCCTATAGATGGTATGTATATAGATGATAACCTATTGTTCTCATTTTTGAACATGTTCCATAATTGGTTAGGGTCTTCATGTTGCTTTTGGGTGAACATCCTAGTGAATATGACCAAATCTTTCTTGAATTCAGACCAGTTTGCGTTCTTGTATGATTTGATCAGTCGAAGGGTTTGTCTGATTCGCCCTCTTTTGACCTTAAGTCCATGAAAGACTATATCATGGTCTGATGTACCTAAGCCTGGTAAGGCTTTTGTATTGTGAACGTGACCAGGAGTGTTTGTGAAAAATAGATCTAGGATGTTTTTATCACGTGTGGGGATTTTGACCATTTGTTCAAGATTGTGAGTATCATGTTCTCTGCAAAGTTATCGTACATGTCTGTGAATTTGCAGGTAATTGTTAGTGATTAATTTGACAAGTTCATGTCTGGGAGATTGAAATCACCCAGGATCCAGATGTTGTTGTTTTGAGGGATTTTTACTTCTGACGACCAAAGTTCTTGGAGTGAGTGTTCATCATTCTCGATGGGTTTGTAGTATGCAGAGACATATATGTCTTAACTTTGATACCAGTTAATGAAATTTTTTACCATATGATGTTGCAATCTGTTTTTAAATCTGGTTGTTCTTCACTAAGTAAGTTGTTTGTGATTGCAAAGAGGACACCCCGCCCTTGCCAGTTGTTCTATCATCTTTGTAAACCTGGTAGCCAATGTGGCTGGGGAAAATTTCAGGAGTGTAGGTAGTGGGCTTTAACCCAGTTTCAGTGCTGGTTTGACTTGATCAATAACTTGATGCCGTTCAGAAATGTTGTTATTGACAGAATGACAGTTAATATTGAGAATAGTGAGTCTTCCTTCGGATTGTTATTTGACCTTTTTCTTTCCTAATCCTTTATTTTTACACTGTTTGGGGTGTTTTCTCACTGGACGGCTTTGATGTGGTAGATCATCAGGGCATTCTCTATGGGGGAGTGGGGAGGCTTGATTGGGAGCCTAAACTGTCCAGTAAACTGCTAGTGATGTTGTTCCGCACACAGTACAAAACCAAGAAAAGCTTGTCATAAGTTTTGTCTCCTGGCCCTTGACAATCAAAGTGATACCAGGTGCTGCAATTAAAACTGCTAAATTTTGTTGACAAGAGGTGTTTAAATGAAATTTCTTGTCATATGTTATTAATATACATAGCAGCTGATTTCGACTTTAAAATTCCGTTGTAACTCGCCCACTGATTGAAAGTAGATATTTTACCTTACCTAACAATACCAAAACGAGGTTGTAAACAATATGGCCTCCCAATAACATTTTTTTGTACAGTATTATTGCTTTTTAAATATAGTTGTGTAATAAAGTATTTCACCCCAGAAATGTTTTCTAAGTAGAAACAAAAAGTAAGTACAAGAATTGAAAACCCGAATCACATACTAGTTTCTACATGAGGTTATTTGTCGTCGGTACCGGTTTCCCATCTGACCGACGCCGACCCCATCTATTTGTTCGAGTTTATTTATCGTCGGTACCTGACGCCCCATTGTGGGGGATAGTGCAAGATACAGAAAACATCCCATTCCACTCCTGATTCGCCATGCTCAGTGAACAGCACTACATGGGACCTCCGTTGGGCTTACCAGCTAGGACATCCTTATTCTGCGGCCCTATTTCCGGCTCTAACACTTTTGTTCTGTAATTGTCATTGTAACAACAAATAATAACGATTGGATAATAATTTATTTCATTTTTTATCATATAAATATTATATATATATATAATGGATGAAAGTAAAATCTACAAAACAGAATACTTGTAGTATTTAATTAAAATTTGCCTATCACTGTGATAAATATACACCAGATTCAATACATGAAATGCAGTTACATTCATTGTTTTGACTACCTATAAACATTTAGATTTTAGATGCGTAAATATTAACAAAAGCTATGTATATTGTTAGGTGACCATATTCGTAAAACGGCAAAGTTTGTTGTAAAGGCACTTCTAACTAGGCAAAATTATTTATATATGTGATTTGATTTCACATACTATATAACTCATCATTAACCAATATATGTTAGTATTTACTCACAAACTGAGTCTGTTAAACTGACATTATGTCATAATATTTGATCTTTTTGTATGTTTGATTTTGTAAAATAATCCTCGTACACGTGCTTAATTTATTCTTATAAAAGGTGACTTATAGGCCCATGGGGCTGGGTGTTAAATAGTTAAATTATAAGCTAAAGGTTTATGATTATTATTATAAGTATTGTATGTTCTTACATGTAACACAGGTCACTATAATAAACAATTTACTTACTTACTTACTTATTACTTTCATCCATTATATATTTAATATTTACATGAAAAATATTTAAGAAGTTATTATCCAATCGCTATTATTGTTGTTAAGACAATTACAGAACAAAAGGTGTTAAAACTAGAGCCGCAAAGAGGGCTGCAAATAGAGCCACAGGGCCGCAGATTAAGGATCACCGGCTAACCATACTGTAGGTGCTAGTATCAGATTGGTCAAAAATGTAAATTATAGTAAAAGTATGTATGTATTTTTTTCAATCAAATTGACGTTTTTCACCAATCTGATACTAGCACCTGTGGGGCTAAAGTCTCATCCTTAAGACAATTAATTAGTAATGTTAGTAGAGGAGCGGGGGATCTATCTAGGGAAGCCTGGGTTACCAGTCCAGCATGTTATCACTGATCTGCTGCTAACCTCTCATATAGAGATTAGTTTTTAATGTTGTAGGGGTTAGATGCAAGATACAAAAAGCATCCCATTTCAGAGACACCCCAGGTTCTTTTCATGCTCAGTGTATAGCACTGATACATGGAACCTCAGTTTATTGTCTCAGCGGAAAGGCTATTAGTAAGGTTAATCATGGAGCAGGTGATGGAATTCCTGACCCCTGGATAACCAGTTCATCACATTACCACTGGACCACTGGTCCCGTGACTCCAACAAATTAGTGATAGTTAATCTTCTTTTATTTGCTTTCCAAAAAAGGTGGGCAGCTTTTTTAGCAACAAGAATAAGAAAACAGAATTATGGTAATGGGCAAATATGACTTTTTTTGCACTTGGCCTTAGGAGAGACCTAAGCACTCACATTTTTTTAAAAAAAAGAAGGTATTTTCCATGTATTATTGTATGCCTAAATGATTATTATACATATTAAATGTTATTTCACAGGATTAATAGTCTGGCTGAGGGCAGGCCAAGCTATGGCAAGAAGTGTTCCATGGAGAAGGACTTGTAATGATCTTGTATTCTGGAGACAGACTCAGGCACAAAATGCCACCATATATATCCTCAGGGAGACAGGACCAACAGGCTTCCTTCTCAAGGAGGAGGGTGAAACTAAACCATGCAAGGTTTGATATCATAAAACACTAGAAATTTGGTATTTTTGTATTTTGTTTCTAAGGTATAACAGTTGTATACTTAAGAAAACTTTTCCTATGACTCATTCTTGTAGTTCTGAACTTCTGATTTGTGTCCAAAAAACAGATTTTGTATAAAAAGTGGTAAAAGGTAGAAATTCAGCTAATTTGATTTGATCCAGTATGAGTCAGTGGCTGTTTAATTGTTAGACTTTGATGCTGAGACAGACATTTAGACTGGTAAAACTCGTCAATTAATTTTTTGTAAAATCTACTGATCAGTGTGTTGAAAGATGAATGTAAACCATTTGATAAAATTTCTTACCTAAAAGTGGAAATAAATCTTGAAAACTGTTTTATGATTTTGTGAAAACATCATTTACAAAATTATTTTAAATCTCGCTGTACTGAAACTGAATCTTCTTTTTAAAAAAAGTTTTATTTTGACAAACCATCAAAATGAATCTAATTTATCTGTAAAGCCGCCTAGGTGGAGTAACAAGTAGTTGTGTGATAAAAGGCCTTAAATTATATCTATCTGCAAGTTATCAGACAGTATGCATGGTTTTCTGTTATATTCAGTACAACGTTTCAGGCTTTTCTCGGAGACCCACACAGCTGCACATGCTCACAGTTTATGAAGGACAGAGATCTGTGTAAACATATATGCTGGTTACTACTGAAGAAGTTTCGTGTTCCACAGACAGACCCAAGTATGTTGTTTGCATAAACTTGTTTTTCCTTGAAACCATTAAAGATTTTATAACCGTCTTATTTTCTGATATATTTTATTGTTTGTGTTTTGGTAATTTGGCCAACTTGTTGCATGTTTTCCAGACTTATTGTGCCATACCTGTGATTTACACTTACAGCTTTAATTAATTTGGGTTATTCATAAATCATATGTAATGACCATCTGTGAAGATGGTACATTAAGTAACATAAGAAATATTGCTTATTTGTTGAAATTATGTGTTTGAAATTATTCATAAGCCACTGATCAAATGTATTATTCCTGTACTAGACTTTTGGATGGGCTTCCCACCTTATATTGTTTTTATTTATAGTGGTAAGGGATGGACAAAGTAATTCCATTTTATTCTTTAGTGTCATGGCAAAAAGGCTTGGTTGAAAGAGAAATAAATGAAATCTTGCGTGGATTAACTCAGCAAATGCGTAAAAAAGTTCCAACTGCAGTTGCACGGTGGAGGCGTCCTATGTCATCGGACAGTGATGCAAGGGAGGTAATTCCACAGCGAGAGATTGCTGATGATGATGTATGCCCAATTTGTCAAGATGAACTGCTGGCAAAACGTCTACCAGTTACATACTGCAAGTAAGTTAAATATTCCAGAAATTTTCTAGTTTTTCCATAGGTTTCATATACGGTAAGATTATTTCTAATTACGCATGGAGATGTTACATTATCATTAATAAATTGATGCTGACATTTTACTTTATAATTAAACTTAAAAGATAATCATTATTTTAAGGTATAGTACTCAAATTTCCATCCACTGTTTGAAACAGCTTTATGAAATTTATGTATTCTTTTTTTTCAATATCTACAAAGCATCTTACTTTGCAATCATGCAAGGCAGTGAAACAGCTTGAAAAAAAAAGAACATAAACAGTCTATTTAAGTAAAAATATAACATGCATAATGCAGGTTTGGATGTGGGAACAGTATCCATATAAAGTGTATGAAAGTGTGGGCAGAGCACCAGAAGTCCCAGGGAGAGACCACAGTGAAATGTCCTTTCTGCAGAGAAGACTTTGGACCTTTTGAAATGTTAAAGGTACATACTGGTATATCATAGAAGATTGCACAATATTTGTATTTCTCAAAACAGATTAGAAACTCCCCCTTACCATGCTAAATATTTAAAATGGACTTGTCAAACTTTCTGTTTGGACAGATCCATTAATTGTTTTTGGGGTGCTTATTGAAAATTTACTGACTGAATGGCAAATAGTGCAGACCATGGTCAGACTGCACAGATGTGCAGACTGATCTTGGTTTGCACTGGTCACAAAGACAGAGTCAGTTGCCTCCAGCAGGGTAAAGGTCAATGGGACAATGGAACTTTTGTTTTGAAGCAGTTACATAGATCAATATTTTCTAAAATACTAAAAAAGCAATAAAAATCATTGTTGGAAATCCTATCATACTGATCAAATAACCATTTTCTGCATAAAAGAAAAAAGTTCTACAATGCAAATTTTGGGAGTTTCATAGAAATGCTGATTTTTTGTTAGTCATAAAGGAGATTTTTTTTGTGAGATTTGCATAAGTAGCCAGTCTTTGGTATTTTAGGTTTTTGCCTGTGCATTCAATTATAAATAAAAGTTTAGTAAACATCTGAACTGAATTTTTTTTTTCTGTCACAAGCTTTATATAGACATGCGCTGCCAGTCATAGTCATTTTACTAAAGTTTAGCAGGATCGGTTTGAAGATAAATGTGAAAAACAAACCAGCCTATATAACCACTATTGTTAAAGTCAGTTAAAAGAAATTTCTCAAATAATGGCCAACGCAGTAAACTAGCTCATCTGGATAAGAAAAATACTTCCAGGATGGCTGAGGTCACATATGTAGATATTTCCATACCCACTTAATTCCTCCAGCTTGAACTTCTGGCATTAATCTCTCATAATTAACTAATTATACACAGGGATATATTGATTTTACCCTATGCTATTTTTTGTGCTTTTAATTGATTTATTTTTACTTGTACTTCACATTTCACCTCATATGTAACTTATCACACACATACATACATTTGTGGTTACTCCAGTTTCACTTTTAAGTCATAGGAGGTCATGGGATATAGTTTTGAGGTAGTTAGATTGATAGAAATTTTGGGTTTTAAGATCTGCCTACTGGTAAAGGGGCATTACTTTGAGTAAATATGTCTTACATTGTGCAGTATGAAAATCGTAATGCTGAGGGTGCTAGCCAAGGTGGACGTATGGACAGACATTTAGGTGTTACCTGCCAAAGTTGTAGGGTGTGTCCTGTGGAAGGAAAATGTTACAGGTATATAATGTTCTTCAGAAATTCATGCATAAGAATTATTTTGTGATAAATTTAAAGGATAAATTAAAAAGATATATATTTAGAACATTCTTAATTTTTGTGTTAGAAGTTTTGTTTACAGAAATCTTAGCTTTTCTACAAGTTTCCAATGAAATGGTAGAATTAATGTACATTTTTTGTTGTGACAGTTGTTACCAGATAATTGTAATTGATTTGGCCATGTTAAACTATATATTGATGGTAGATACATGGCGCTAAAGTTTTCAGATATTCTGAGATAAAAAAAAGACCATGATTCTGACATGGTATTATTCTTTTTATATGTACATATAAATCTATTTAAAAATTAAATGCATGGTTAAATCTTAAAGTAGGACATATGAATATACACTATGCAACTTGATTTAACTTATACATGTATGTTACAGGTGCAGTACATGTGCAGATTTCCACTTGTGTCAGTCATGCTTCAACACTCCAATACATACCCAACATGCCTTTGAATACAGACATGTAAGATTTTCTTGAAGTAATACACCACAAGCTTTTAAAAGAAAAAAAAACTTGAAATAAGATTGTTGACATTAAATGAGTCATTTTAAACTACCTGAGTCTCTGACCGTACTTGTAGACTGCTTGTTTAGAATAAAAGTAATTATTACAGAATATTACTATTTTGATTCATGAAAAACATAGTTACTGTTGAAGCTAAGTGAAATTTCACAATTTCCAGAGTAAATTCAAGTGACAAGGGGGTTCTCTTGAGGCAGGTTATTTAATGCATTTGGAAAAATAAAGGTGGTGACAATGTACTTTTATGTCAATCTTCAGACTTGAAGGGTTATGCTTATGAAAATGATTTAAATTTGAAAAAGAAACTCAGGTGCGGTATGTTCACACATACGTTGTATTATATGTTAGGTAGTGATATTACTGTTATTCACTTGAATGTTTGTACTTAAGCAATTCATCCTTCAGAAACGAAATCAGAGGTGGCGTGCAGCAGGCAGGGCTTACGGTGCTGTGTTACCCCAAGCTGTGCTAGATGATCTGGTGAATAGAGAAATCTCTGACAATGACTATGAACTACTCATGCAGCTAGACAAGTAAGTAAAACCAGTGAACCTTAGAACCTCAAGATCATAAACATTGTAGATTGATATTTGATGGATGAACTTGTGTTTTCCCTAGAAAAGATTAAAAAGAAATCATTTAAGGGTATCATATCAGTGAAATATTGCTTTTGACAGTAATAAACAACTTTGCTTGGAAATGTAGGATAACAGTTGCTCGCTTTATTGGAAATACTGAAAACTGAATCGTTCATCTTAAAAAAAATTTGTCATGTACACTCAGGGAAGAAAACAAGACACTATTTTCTCTACTTTTTATAAGTACATGTATAACAAATTACATGTATATGTAAATAAACGAGAGTTGAGTAGAACCCTCAATACACTTTTCTACACATTGCAGTAATAATGGTGCTGTTGGGAGTGATATACCAGAGGAAGTTATTCAGGGCTTCCCATTGGAGAAAATACGTCAGCATGGTCCCCTGCTCCAGCCAGGTGTACAATGTAGAATATGTTTACATGGGTACCAGCTGGGCCAATTTGTTAGAAAACTTCCAAGATGCAAACATAAAGTAGGTTATTGGAATTGTATTGAATATGAACTCAACTTAGCTTTATACTTTGGACAGGTTACTTGGATCTTTTAATAATACATGTAGATTTTACGGTAAGGGTATGTAATGCAAGAGTGAACATTACACAGAATTTCAGCTGTTGTATATATATATATATATTATATATAGGGTCAGATATACATAAATTCTGTCTATTACTCTGTAGGTGTTCCCTTTGAATATAACATCTGAGATTTTCCATGAAGGAGCTGTTTAAAAAAAGACAAGCTAACATTAAAAAAAAATAAGTATGGGTTATTTAGCTTTATTTGTAGAGTTATAATCTGAAATGTGTCTTGATGCTGAACCACTTTTTCATTTAAAAAATTTGTATTTTTCTTTTACCAATGTAGTTTCATCGGGACTGTATAGATGCCTGGTTATTACATACTCGACCTACATGTCCTATAGATGGTCTGGTTGTCTGGGACAGGATAACAGCCCAGCTAGATGAAGACGAAAATATAAATAACAGAAATAGGTCAGGATTAAAAACTAACAGGCTAACAGGCTGATAATATCAGGGGTTTCATTAAGATGCGGAAGGCGGGTATTTCCCCTACTATTTTGAGATCTTTACCCGGCTACTTTTCTTAAAATCAGGCTTATTTTATAACAAAATGGCAGCAAATCCCCACCTACTTTACATGTATTCCCTCCAGCTCAAAAATTTAATGAAACCCCTGATATAATATAAAAAAATCCAAATATATAAAACCAGCTAATTCACTGATCTATAGAAAGAGCCATACTGGTTGGTTCAATGAGATCAACTTACATAAATACTCTTGTGCTGTGTAGATGTAAGGATTGTGTTTGTGTAGATGTTTTAGCTTATCTATATCCTATGATTGCTTTGGTCAACATTCAGTTGTATTTTTTACAGTCATATAAATCCATGCCACAGAAAAAGCAGAAGTTTATATCTGAATGTGTTTAGAAGATGGAAAAAATAGATATGAAAGCTTGTATTGTTGTAGATAATGATATTGCTAGAGACAAAAGTTTCAGTGTTATAGTTGCAAGTGTCAACATTTTTTTAAACAAACTTCCAATGCATATTTTCAGTATTAAGTAAGGTGATAAAGGTTAACTGGAATTCCATTTTAACTGATTGACTTTCGCAATGTAGTTAATGGTCTCATTTTAAATGTCTTCGGATCAGTTTGGCATATTGTCTTGTTAAGTTTGCCCAAACAGAAAACTACAAGCTATAGGCCTACATGTATTTCATAGACTGCATAGTTTATATACCATTTTTCATTTGGTGGAAGAACTTTTCTTCATATTTCTTTGTAGCTAAGGTGTTGTATGAAAACTATTTTGCATATCCATGTGTTTCAGAGCAAAGAAAAGACAAAATAGTTCAGATAGCTCCTGTACATCCTGGTGGTACTGGTGTTGTTCAATTAGAGATACCAGGTGTTGGCATTGCTGCAAGAGCCCCTGAACCCTCTGATGGTAATGCTCGAACCTTGGCCCGGGTGCAGGGTAAACCACCATTGAGGCGACCACGTGACCGAGCAGACAGGGAAGCTGAAAGGGTTCTGGGTTCAATACAGGGTCAGAGTAATCTAGGTTTGACTGGAACAGCAGTAGGGTCAGAGAGGTAGGTCAGCTGAAGGTTGTTGTACATAGGAAATAATATAAACCTTTATGAGATACTTTTCATCAGTATGACCAAGTGATATTTGAGTATCCTTTAGTATGTTTTATGTTTAGGTTTGTTTTACGAAAAAATCATGATTTGAAAAATGCAAGTATTGCATATAAATGTAAGTTATACACAACTGATATTCTGTTTTGCTGACAGCATTCTAAATTCATTTTCAAATGGATCCAGACTATATAAATTACATTAGAATATTTTAAAACTTTAGTAAGTTACATTGAAACATTTTGTATTTAGTTTAAAATGTTTAGAGCCTATGTAGGAACACCTAAACATTTCTCAAAGTTTGTTCTATTTTGTAGAGAGGAAGTAGAGAACCAATGTAGTTACTGGATAAACTGGAAGAAAAAGTCTAAATTTGGTCATATGAAGACATACATCAGTTGTTAGCAAAGGAAATTTCAAGCTTAAAAATCATGATGTGTTCATGTCATTTGTTATTTCAGTGATAGCAATTTAGAAACAAGCTCAAGATTGCCAGGTGGTAGATTGTTACACCGTGCTGGTCACCAGAGGGCAATGCTTAGTGACAGGTTAGCAGCCATGAATGAGAGACCAAACCAGGCAGAAGACCATTCTGTGGCAATTCAGTCCTTTCAAATAGGTATGGTAGATCTGCAGATTTAGTTTTTACAGTGTCACAGTCAAGTTGGTGATAGAATACACAGGTCATAAGCCTAGACAGGAGGACATTAAACAGTTCAGTCATAGTATTAAAAGCGGGTTGTTGTAAAAGACTTCAGTTGTATTTCTAAGCTGCTTACAGTACTAAATCTTTGACAAGTTTTCAAATCTTTATATTTAGTACAACTTTTTATCTAAGATGTGACATTTTAAGGAAGAATGAACAAATGGTTAAATATTGATGCAGCTAATACGTATACATTGGACTTGTGCCTAAAAGACGAGACATTGCTGTGGAGAATTTTATGTTGCACAAGTACAAAAAAGCTGTTTACACTTTGTGTTCTTTGTAAATACCAGTATATTTTTATCATATACTTTGAACATATCGTTTTGGTGCATATTGTTTATTTACTGTGACTAAATGAAAATGTAGTTATTTGTGACTAAATCTCCTTCTTATCTTGTCTTAATTCTGTTTCATGATGACTTGTATTTCGTACTCTTTTTATGATATTTTTCCATTTTTCAGAACGAGAAAACATTGATCCTTTAGATCAAGTTGTAGCAGCCAATTCTGAGAGCTGTAATGCTCATCAGGATGCACAAGGTCATGGAATAGGGTCACAAGGTCAAAGTTCAGGGCATGTTTTGCGAGAGAGACAGTTCAACCATGGCTCAATCTTTTCAAATGAAACCCAGAATGTCCCAGATGCCACTTCCACTTTGTTATCAAATATGGAAAGATTGTCTCCATACAGGGAAATTCCAAATGTATTTGCAGAGGCAGCATCACAACAAATGATGCTGGACTCTGTTAGGTCAGAGGAATCTGGTAGACACATAGAAGGTCAGAGGTCAAGGTCACTGGGTGGACTGGTTGCTGATATTCCACCAGAGCACAGACTTTTTGCAGATGCTGGTGGTGCAACTGGGTCCAGCTCACATATAGTGTTTGATGTGTCTCAGGATGCTTCCAGGGGCAATAACTGTGGTCAGCCTAGTTTGAAACAGAGGAGACAGCAGCAGCTTGTGTCAAGTGCTCCAACCACTAATCCAGGTATGTTGGGAATAAATTGACCTGATTCTTGAATCACAATTATGACATCTGTTTGAGTGAAGATTAAGATTTTAATGCTTTTATTTTTCAAAGGATAACATGTTTTGTCATGTCCAAGTAAATTTTGTGATAGTTTAAGGAGAATAAGTAGAATGTTTAAGGTTCTATAAATTAAATTTATGATCAAATAAAGCTTAAAGTTTGTCAAGTTGGCATTTTTGCCTTACAACACCTACCCATTTCATCTCCTTCCTGTAAACACTTTTTCTACCCATTTCATCTCATTTCTGTGAACACCATCAAAGCTAGGATTGAGCTATCATTCCATTTGTTCTAGCTGCTTTTGGTTGAAGTCCAGACATTGAAGTAATTCTTAACACTAACTTTGCATGTTGTGGAATGCAGCTATCATCATTTCCTTTGTCAAACTTACCAAGAGCATGTTTTATTCTTTGTGATTCTTTGTGAATCTTTGTGTTTTAACATGTTTGTCACTTTGCTCTTTTTGGATGGTAGATCTATCTGATATGTTTTGTGATGTTCGAAATATTGTTCTCAGAGACAGTTCTGGATTATTAGACATTTAGCTCATTATGTGTTGTACTTCAAAATCTCTTCATTGTCTGTGAATAAAATCTTTGTACTTTTTTATTATTTTTTTCATTTTTTTACTTTGTTTTTTCACAGATTGTTTATATGTAAATAGAATTGGTCTAAAATTCAAATTTATTTGATTTGATTTTTGTTCTATATAACAGCAAATAAGAGACGTACTACTATATTGTATTTTTGTTGTACTTGTTGTATACTTCCTGTAAAGTGTCTTGATAGAATTTACTTCAATTTCTTTACTTTAGACAAGTTTTGTTTATAGTGTGCATGGATAGATTATTTGAACCCACATTCCTTCTTTTCCATTGAATTCTCACCCTGCTAATGTGAATCACTAGTTTGTAACTCAGTTTATTTACAACTTCTAATGACCAGTTTGTAGTTTGAGAACAGTATTACTGTGTTTATCTTTGGCACCCATATAGAATGATAAAATGGTAGAATACATTAAAATAGAGTAAGTATCATAGCTAGGATATAGCAGGGTCAGGATTGGCACTAACTTGCATGGTTTTTGCATGCTTTGCTAAACATGTGATATTTTTTTTTTTCCGACTTAAATTGAACAAGAGATAAAAAGTTTCAAAGAATTTTATTTATTGTGACAATTCTATCTGTTTTTCTGGAAACGCTTTCTGACCAAAAATATAAGAAGCTTAATGAGCTAAAAAGATATCACATGTTTTAACCCATGTATTCACTGTCTGGTTCACTAACCTCGTTTTTGCTTTATTTCCTTCTCTTCCCTACCCCTAGTCGCTGGATTTTCATACCATTTTCCACTCTTGTCATCAGAAAGGGGTCGAGCTGCTCAAAGGAACTGGTCACAGGGTAACAGTTTGACCCGTAACCGTAGCAACAGCAGAGAAAGAGCCCGTGATGCTAGTAGGGAGAGACATGGTTCAGGTCAACTTGGTAATGGTACCATTCCAAAAGAGGGCGAGAATCTCCTGCAAAGA
The DNA here is from genome assembly GCA_012932295.1 of Cyclina sinensis. Taxonomy (NCBI): domain Eukaryota; kingdom Metazoa; phylum Mollusca; class Bivalvia; order Venerida; family Veneridae; genus Cyclina; species Cyclina sinensis. Next base: position 28,146,589 of record JAAONU010000017.1, read on the forward strand.
CTAACAGTAAGTCTTTGTAAATTAGATCCAGCATGTAGTAATTTTTCACAAAGCTTGACTTTAAGTATTTGTGAAGCTTATCATTACTCAAAGTGTCAACTATTCCTTCATAAGTGACATTTGATACTGTAATCTCAGCATACTACACTTTTTTTTATTAAGATGTCTACCATTATTCATTTTCTGACTGTCAGTTGTTGACATAACAAATTATATTAAAACTTGTGATTATGAAACTAAAATGATACTCTTGAAATCATTATTTACAAGTTTTTCACATTTCTTCTGTTAAATGGAGCTGTTCCTTTTTTATTTCCCTTACAGGTGTTTACAGATTTGTATCTGGGTAACAGTCCAAGGTCACATCCACCAATGTCAGGCAACATCACAGCCACTGGACTGCCACCAAGACCTCAGCGCCGACACCTTGATAACCATGCCGCAGCCAGACAAAGACGGTTTGAGAATGAAAGACGTAGGAACAATTTCAGTCTAGAAGGAAATGCTTGCTCTGATATAACTCTAAGAGATCTACTAGGTTAATTAGAACTTAGATTTGTGGTACATGTATATTATGTATAAGAAATCGTATTTTTTTAAAAGTGTACACAGTTTAATGGCATTACAAAAGGCGAATACATTATACACAAATAGGAAAAATTGAAAGAAATTATGTTAATGAATGCCAAATGGAAGAAAAGAGTTGCCTTGTTTATTCTCGTATGTTTTATGTCCACGACAAAGTATTAAAAGAATTTGTATAAATTATAGACTTGTGTTCAGGTGTACAGTTGGAGTATTTACTACATTATTCTTTACTAGCAAAGATTTAACTTTATTTGTTCTACACTATGTTTATATTTGAACAATTTAATTCAGTATTCAAGTCAAAACATCTTCTGTGATAGGTTTGGAGAGCTTTATCAGTATTTTTGAAAGTAAGTTTGTCAGAAGAACTATTACTACAATATTTGTTTGAAGAACCTGCAGACAGACAATTGAATTATATTCTCAAGTTTGTTAGTGTTATGGTTTTAAAGGGATGCCAAAATTCTTTGCAAGTGGCAGTAATTTTCTGTGTATGTTCAGGATGAAATGTGCTAGCACTAATTTGGTTTCACTTTTAATGTTGTAAAAAACTGCAGCCTTTGTCCAGTTAAGCAAAAATAGTAAATTCAATTGCCCATGAAAAGGGGTGATGAAATTTGTTGTATCAAAATTCCTTGATCTTCTGTGTGAAACATGAAACCTTGAATAAAGCTTTTGACCTAGTATTTGACCCATCTGGTTGAAAGTATTAGTTAACACAAGATGCAGCATGAGGTAAGATATAGTGCTGGTACTGTGTGTTAGTAGTATGAAGTAAAAATATGTTTGATAATCCGTCCAATATCCTGTGGTATTTTTGCTGTGTTTTGTCAGGCACAGCAGCTGTTCTATTCTGTGATATATATAGTGTATTAGTTTTTATTTTATTTATAAATTTGTTTTGTAGGAAATAGGGAGACATTTATGTGTTTTGTTTCTAGGGGAGTGGTCATGTGTTCAAATGAAACCAGCAAATACATGAAATGTTGGTTATTTGCATTAGTTTGATGTTTTATGTTTTACATTTCTTTGTTGTTTTGTATCTGAATCCTTACTATTTCTTTAGTTACCTGTCTGTTATATAGACAGGGGTAAGAAATCAATAGAAATATACCTTCATTAAAATCACAGAGTAAGGAGCCTTTTTAAAATTGTATTTGTAGAAAGATAACCATTCATTATTGGTTGATTAGCATACATGACACTGTAAAAGTATACCAACTAGAATTCTTTATTTTGATTAGGGATGGCAACGAGTAACCGGTCAACCGAGTACTCGATCGAACGTCCGAATATCGGTTAACAAAATTGATATTCGATTACTCGGAAAAAAATATAATTTTTTATTTTTTGGTGATTTAGAAAGATTGGTGTATCCAATTAGTTCAGAAATTCAAAGAAGTACATGTATCTTCATAAATGCAATCAAAACATTCTTACAGAGGTGCGAAAATGATATCGTAAATTTAACCAGGCGATCAACAGTTTGACACGCGCATGGGATTGAGCACCTGTGTCGCTTACATCTTTCGGCCTCTTATGATATTTAATTACCTTTAATTGTGTAACAGTTTGTAGCCGAAACTTGTTTTAAGGTAACTGTTTTGAAAAAGCAAAGGGCCGGATTGCTATTATGAATGTTAGATTAAAGGTAGTAATTAGACCCGATTAAACGTTTTTTTTTCTTAACTCAATAAAAAAGAGTAACTACCTTTTCGAAAATTTTGTAGATCATTGGAAATCATCCGAGTAACCGAGTACTCGATCGGAAAAATGACCGAGTACTCGAGTATTGATTTTGGTATTCGTTGCCATCCCTAATTTTGATTATTCTGCATATGTTCATGTGCAATAGAGTCCTTTTGTAAAAAAAATAACAAAAACCCTATCAAATATTGTATGGGCTCTAGTTCAAACCAGTTTTGTTATTGCATTCATGCATTCATTTATTGCATTCATGTGTAAACCTACTACAGAAAGAATATAATTAAAGAATATATTTTCTTGCTCAGTTTTGTTTTCACCAAGGGAATGAAAACTTCTAACTTTTTGTTTAGAAGAGGAAAGAACAATTTTGTATTTTTTCAGTGACAGTTCATATGAAAGATACAGTATTTATATTGATGAATATTTATAATCCGTTAGAGGTTTTATTTACTAGGTAAAAAAACATTGACAGTAGAGAGATGAATAGATTAAATGAAAAAAAAATTGAAATGAGTCTGGGAGATGTGCAAGTCTTTAGTTAATTGCTCACAGACACTCGTGTAGTGTTCATTGTTTTTGTTTTAATCTTCTGTTTCTTGTTGTTAGTGTGTTATTTAATTGTGGAGGTTAGAAAATACATGTATTTCTGCTGATGTGAGATGGTGGTTTGTTAATGGTTGAACATTACCATTGTATGTTGTATGTGAAGCTTTGTTCAATTTTTAGCTAATACCTTTTTAGCTCACCTGTCACTTTGTGACAGAGTGAGCTTTTCTGATCACCTTTTGTCCGTCGTCCGTCGTCCGTCCGTCCTTCCACAATTAGTTCGTTAACACTCTAGTGGTCACATTTTTGCCTCAATTGTCATGAAACTTGGTCAGGATGTTTGTCTCATTGATATCTCGGACGAGTTCGAACATGGGTTATCAGGGTTGGAAAAGTAGGTCACAGAGCCCAAATATAGAAAAACCTTGTTAACACTCTAGAGGCTACTTTTTCCGTCCAAATATCCTGGAAATTTGTCAGAAAGGTTCTATTGATGATTTCTAGCTCAAGTTCAAATATGGGTCATCTGGGTTCAAAAACTAGGTCACGGAGCCCCAAAAATAGAAAAATCTTGTTAACACTCTAGAGGTTACATTTTCAGCCCAAATAATCTGGAAATTTGTCAGAAAGGTTGCTTTGACGATTTCTAGGTCAAGTTCAAATATGGGTCATCTGGGGTCAAAAACTAGGTTACAGAGCACAAATATTGAAAAACCTTGTAAACACTCTAGAGGTAACATTTTTAGACCAATTAATCTGGAAATTTGTCAGGAAGGTTGCTTCTATGATTTCTAGCTCAAGTTCAAATATGGGTCATCTGGGTTCAAAAACGGTCACAGAGCCCAAAAATAGAAACATCTTGTTTACACTCTAGAGGTTACATTTTCAGCCCAAATAATCTGGAAATTTGTCAGAAAGGTTGCTTTAAAGATACCTAGCACAAGTTTAAAAATGGGTCATCTGGGTTCAAAAACTAGGTCACAGAGCCCAAAAATAGAAAAATCTTGTTAACATTCTTGAGGTTACATTTTCAGCCCAAATAATCTGGAAATGTGTTAGAAAGGTTGCCTTGAGAATTTCTAGATCAATTTCGAATATGGGTCATCTGGGGTCACAAACTAGGTCACAGAGTCCAAATATGGAAAAAAAACCTTGTTAACGTTCTCAAGGCTACAATTTCAGTCCAAATAACCTGGAAATTTGTCAGAAAGGTGAGTTCTAGCTCAGTTTTGAATATAGGATTTCTGGGGTCAAAAACTAGGTCACAGAGCCCGAAAGTAGAAAAACCTTGTTAATGCTCTAGAGGTTACATTTGTAGTCCAAATGTCCTTGAAATTTGTCAGAAAGGTTGTTTCAATGATTTCTAGCTCAAATTAGGATATGGGTCATCTGGGATCAAAAACTACATGTAGGTCACATGGCCCAAAAATAGAAAAATCTTGTTAACATTCTAGAGGTTACATTTTCAGCCCAAATAATCTGAAAAATTGTCAGAAAGGTTGCTTTGATAATTTCTAGATCAAATTGAAGTATGGGTCATCTGGGTCAAAAACTAGGTCACAGAGCCCAAATATGGAAAAACCTTGTTAACACTCTAGAGGTAACATTATAATTCCAAACAACCTGGAAATTTGTCAGAAAGCTTAATTCTATGGTTTCTAGCTCAAGTTCGAATATGGGACATCTAGGTTAAAAGCTAGGTTATAGAGCCCAAACATGGAAAAACCTTGTTAACACTCTAGAGGTAACATTTTCAGTACAAATAACCTTGAAATTTGTCAAAGAGATTGTTTCAATAATTTCTAGGTCAAGTTTGAATATGGGTCATCTGGGGTTAATTAACCAGGTCAATAGCAACTTTGTTAAAAGCAGTTATTCTCAGGTGAGCGATACAGGGCCATCATGGCCCTCTTGTTTCAAAATTTCAGTTCAGAAAACAGTCATATATTGGACTTTTAACTCTTAACCTGCTGGAGGCAATTGACTTTACCTTTGCAACCAGTGCAGACCAAGATCAGCCTATATAATTGTGCAGTCTTGTCATGGTCTGCACTGTTTGCCATTCAGTCAGTATGTTTTTCAATAAGCACCCCCATAAACAATTAATGGATGCACCCAGATTGAAAGATGTACAAGTCCATTTCAGATATTTAGGATGGTAAAGGCTAACTTCTTTTCAATGCCCTTTATTACAGCATAACATTTAATTCATTTTTTGGTATTAAAGCTTAGTTCTTCTAGAGAAGATCAAATGATAATTTGAATTGTTTTGTCCTTTTGTCTATATACATGTATTGTATCAACCTCTGGAGGAATGTAGCTGTAATAATAGATTGCTTAATTTACAAATGATACAGAAACTAGGTTTAACCATTAGATTTACTCCAGTGTTATTGTGCAAATAGCAGTCAAAACGCTGATCATCAATGATACACATATATATTTCTTGTAGATTGCTTTCCTTTGCAAAACTGACTCATTAAACAATTCTTAAAGGTGCAGTGTCATTTGCAAAGATAAAATATACTGAAGATAACAGGATTTACATATATGTAACAACTATGTTTCTATCGAACATGTAAGCAACATTGGGTACTTGTTTTGTTTATAATAAGTTTAGATCTGCATAGGATCTCGTAAGTAATTTGCATTTAATTGATGTATCATCAAGTGAAATTGTTAGTGTTTCCAGGAGGTTTGTGGATATGAGATTGTATTTAATGATTTGAATTGAACAGAACAGCCATCAGAAGCCTAGTTCTAACACAGGTAAATTCTAGTAAATTTAGTATATTTTATGTTTGTATGTGAACCGTGGCCTTTAAAGTGCATTTATGTTATTGAAATAAACATGGAATTCAAGATGAATAAATATCAAAGTTTCCATGTTACTGAATGTTAATAACTGGACCACCTTATGTTACCATGTACTTCGATATATTAAGGTAAAAACTAGTAACTTTAAGCACGGATGCTGTATAGGGATTAAAGTTTATTGTGTTCTAGTTCATAGTTACTTTATGAAAGTCACAGGGGTACAGCTGTGCTGAGTGAAGATTGCTCCTTGCTTATATGTCAATGTATACTTTTAGCCCAATGATAGTAAGCATAATTTACATAAAAATAGCCCAAATTCTTATTTCTTGAATTGATAATACATGTAATACAGAAATAAGGTGCGTGTATTAAAAGTATTGCAATAAAACTTAATGTTGTTAATGTTAAAATAATAAACATTTATAGTTTCGGTATATATAGATATACAGAATGTACATTTATATAATTGAATAAACCATTACGGCTTCAATGTAATTTTAATTACACTTTAGCTAATGAAAGATTGTTTAATAGTAGAACATTGATATAATGTTTGTATTAAATATTTTGAAATATTAGAAAATTGTTGTTACTGAAAAGTTTAAAGAAAGTTTGTTTTATAGTAGAACATTGATATAATGTTTGTGTTTAACATTTTGAAATAAATATTAGAAAACTGTTCATGATTACTGAAAAGTTTAAAGGAAGTTTGTTTTACAGTAGAACATTGATAGAATGTTTTGTGTTTAACATTTTGAAATAAATATTAGTAAATTGTTGTTTATTGAAAAAAGTTTTACCTGTGGGTATTCATTTGCTGTGATACTGCTCAGTTACTTGTCTTATTTCTTATAGAATTTATGAAACCTTTTAATTACAGTAGTATTATATAGGTTGCTTGAATATACAGTCATAAAGTTAATGAATATTCTAGTGTTTATTGCTTATTTTCTCTTTAGCAATAATTAACAGCCAGGTGTTCATAGTTTGCTGCGTAGATAAGTTACCTACAAACATCTGGCATGTTTAGTTATACTGCAGTCCTGTAAGGAAAACTCGCACTGCATTTTGGTCATTTTATTTGCATTCTAATACTCCGATATTGTAGAAGTAAAGGTGTATTGTTTCTTAAATGTCTGTGGAAGACTAAGTGGTTTCCTGTCAATTAGGAATTAATGCAGGACTCGATGACATGGCAGAGTAATTAATTAAATTACACATTACACCCGCTGGTTATACATTACAGTAACAAGCAAGGAAGATCGAAATGTGCATTGCCATCTTGTGAAAGCACTTATTTGTTTCAAAGAATGAACAAATTGCTGCTTCTGTCTATAATGGTAAAGGCCAAGGAGGACGCGCCAGTCAATGTTTAATTTTCAATCTAACTACAATCTAACACCCGTTAAAACCTTATTTCCATTGGATGGCTACATCATGGGATGGTTAATTACCTACTTTACATATTTGGATGGCTACATACATTCAAAACGTCATTTGGGGACTACGTAGTATGTATTACATACTACAACATTGGATGGTTACATACCTACAAAAAATCATATGAGAGCTACATACCTACAATACATCATTTGAGAGCTAAATACCCACATTGCACCATTTGATGGCTACATACCTACAATAAATCATTGGATGGATACAGACCTACAATATATCGTTGAACGGTTGCATACTTACAATACACCATTGAATGGATACATGCTACCTACTATACAACACTTGATGGCTATGCACCTAAAATATATCACTTGATGGCTACATACTTACAATACACCCTTTGAATGGATACATACCTCCATACATCTTTTGACAACTACACACCTACATTACATTACTGGACGACTACACACCTATATACACCATAGGATGAATACACACGTTCAATACATCAGTGGATGGCTACATACCTACAATACATCATTGAATGGAGACATACCTCCTGTAAATCACTAAAGGGCTACAAGCCTATAATGCATCGTTGGGTGGCTACATACCAACAATATATAATTTGATAGCAGAATACATTCAATACACCACTAGATGACCCCATACCTACAATACATCAATTAAAAGGCTACATACATATAATGCATCTATGGATGACAGTATACCTACAATATATCATTAGATGGCTACATACCTTTAATAAATCATTAGGTGAACACATACCTACACTTATCTTTGGATGGCTAAATACCCCAAAACATCACTGGATGACGTCATACCTACAATACATCGTTTGATGGCTTCAAACCTAAATTCACAATTACATATAATTCACCATTGGATGACTGTATACCTACACAATATCATTCGATGGCTACATGCCTTCAATTAATCATTGGATGGCCTTATACCTACAATGAAATTTTAAGAAACCATATTTACAATGCATCATTTCATTCTGTAAATTCATTTTAAGATGGTTTGTACCCACGTAGGTGTTTACCTCATCAATTTGTTTGTATATTTCACCATTTCTAAATATGCATTGCCAGAATAATTTCAAGCTCTGTTGTGCATGGTATTTTCAGAGAATGAGAGGAAATTAACAAGTTCTGAAAAAAGAAAAGATTGACAGTATTCGTCAGAATTTTAGACACTCACCTTGGCAGACTGTCACATTTAAAAATCAGACATAAATGGTTGCTGTAGCATTTTTGAGTTCTCCTATCTTGTTGGCTCTGCAGCATAAAACAGATGCAGGAAACAACAGTTCTGTTTTGGACTGTTCTATAAATACCGATTCCTTTGTTTCATGACACTTTTTGGCAAGTAACATTTGTTCTTGTAAATTTTGCCTGCAACTTACCCACCATTGTTGTTACCAAATGACAAAAACACATGAATGTACGGCAGTTATTGTGTTTCTCTTTTATATTCCGCAACCAATTGTGAAATTGCAAAAGCCTCAAGGTTTTTTTTAATCCTTGAGTTTCAATTGTTTAATTTCCACTCTACTTGTCATTTGAAATCAAACATTTCTCTAAGCGGCATTTTTAAGGACTTAAGAATAATCAAAATTCATTTTAATGGGCCCAGGGCCTTAATTGGGCCCTTCTAAAAAACTCCATCTTTTTAAATGAGATTCTTAAAATCTTACATGACGTTCCACTGATTGCTATTTGAGCTTCATTGAACTCACATGTTAATTTGCAGTTGTTCCCATTCCTATTCGTTCGTTGTTACTATTTTTAAAAACACCCAGACGTCTTTTAAAATAAATTTACCTGTAGAGTTTGTTTTTGCTTCCATCACTGCACTAATTACTTCCACATACTTCATGTTATCTAAAAATTATTTATTTATTTTCATTATTGAAAGTTTGTTGGCTGGAACAATAACAATATATCTGATATTCGAAATTAAAGGGAACATATTCTATAAAAGAGGTGAAACATTAAGAGAGAACCAATTAACAGTCAGATTGAAATGTCGAGTCTTTAATTGATCTTACTGTTATCCTCCATTCAAACAATACAGTCTCATTTTATCATTGTTTACGTGTTTAGACCTTTGTAAAGTTCTTTAGTAGCTACACATTGTCTTACTTTATTTTCATGAGAAATGACTTGATATATATGTTTGCTGGTAATGGTTCTTTATAAAGCTCTTAGTGCGTTAGTAGTTTTTAAAATATATCCAGCTTTTAATTTCTTCATTTTATCCTCGATGATTCAACGGACAGGTGTTTTTTTTAGGAATTCACAGAAAAGATAGGTTACTGCTATTATTATAGAATCACTGTAATCGTTCCAAGTCTTACCTTCATTTGCAACTTGACAATTCAACTACAGAACATAATGATCCCATTTCTTTACTATAGTTCCTGGTAGTTTATTGACAGCATACATACGGTTTTTGACACCAAAGCCGATAGAAAGTGACTTTCAGAAAAGACGAATGAGAGTGTTTTATCAATATCTTTGTGTATGGTTACTTTTTCTTGTTTTTGGTCAAGACCTTTAAAAAGATACTGAAGTCAACTGTTCTGTCTTGGTCTGTAAATACCAGAAAGGGTGAAGAACAAGTCAGCATTCTTTCATTTCTGAACATAAGATATACAAATTACGGCTTCCTTTTACGTAGACAACAGAGATGCAGTTTATACTGCACGGAGATAGCCCTGATAAATGTTTCTTCTGTGTAATGTAAACTATGTCTTTTTTATAAGTCGAGAAGTTCTGTATCAAACAGCTTAAATTGTTTCATTTATTGAAAACTGCATCCTTAAAAACCGCGTCATGATTGAAAATGCTTGATGAATACTGAAATATTGAAAGGCATTTGAAACAGAATATTAAGCATTTAACATCTGATAGATTTGTTAGGAACCAACAATAGAATAACTCGGTAAAAATATAAAATAGCGCAAATCTCGCGCACCTGTTGCTACTCCTGACCTAGTTTAATCATACATCAATATCTAGAATACGGTAAGCGTAAAACTGCAGAATATACCTACTTCTTTTTACCTGATGAAAATCTGAATAATTTAAAAAAATTAATACAGCTAATTTCGAAAAAATGTAAGATAATCAATGCAGTTGAAACCAGAAAAATCCCATTAAATAATGTCACTACAAAGAAATACTTAATAACACCTGCCTTTTCGTGTACATTCTGTCTGATAATTATTTTTGGGGATAAGCAGTTGCACTTTTTTTAGATATTTGAATAGTTCATTCTTTACAAATAGCACTAGAAAATTGAAATTAAATTGACAAAACAATTTTTATCATTTTCAATGTCAACATTTGTGCATCTAAACAGTTTTCATTTCTTACTGGTATCTCCGTTCACGGCTTAAAAATCAACCCACAATTACACGTATCACTGAAATTTGTTAGTCGTTCCACCGATCAATATTTCAGCTAAATAATCTATACCTACATGCATATGTTATTTGCAGAAGTTTCCTTCCATACTCTTTATAAATTGCATAACAACTAAATGTCTCTGAGACTTATCTACCTGTAGATTTTGTTATTGCTTTTTATATTTTAGAACTTATTTTCATACTTTGTATATCTTAAAAAAATATTAATTTATTTTCCATAGTGAAGGCCCTATGACTGAAACGTTTGGAATGCAATCTTCGGTGATTGACTGACATTCTGTTGATACACGTGTTAAAACTATGCAATCTTGATTTTCGAATGTTACAAGGTAAATTCTAAAATGATACACGTGTTAATACTATGCAGTCCTGATTTTCCGAAGAAATCTTATAAATTTTTAGTTCAATAATCAGACTGGATTTTTCGTCTCTCTCCCTTCATCCATTAGTCAAAGATGTTATTAATTCAACTAATCTAAATTCCATCAACGTAAATAACGATTGTTTCAGCAGAGTTACGGCCCATGCGGAGTTCTTGAATGTAAACGATTCCACCGACTATATGTCGTATTTTGTTTTCATGAGAGATAACTTGAATTCTGTGTGCAGTAAAATCTTTTGGAATTAAAACAAAATAATTGTGTAAATAAAATCAATTAAATTCGCAAGTGTTTCATTTTTCGTACCCAGAAACACAATTAACAGGTTCTTTCAACGATTCAGCAGGCAGGAAAAGACATTGAAACTAATTTATTACCTGTTTATTTTTTCAAACTAAGACATTTATTTGCATTAAAATACATCAATCTCTGAATATATTTCTTTTAAGAATGTAATGGAATTAAATATTTCACCAGCTGTACTATTACCTTGTATTTCACTTTCTGAAATGTAGAGAAACAGGACATAAAATCCTGAAGTTTAGATCTGTTATTTATTATTTTTATTATCACTGTACAAACCAAATCCACGTTTAAGTTCATATTATTGACCCATTTTAACTAGTTAGTTATTGAAGTTTACACAATTCATTTGAGAACACCTAGGAAGCTTTAGCAAGATCTTCTCAGAATTATTACACAACACATCTACTTGTCAGATTTCAATCAATCTTGATTATCTCATCAGCTTTAGCAAGATCTTCTCAGAATTATTACACAACACATCTACTTGTCAGATTTCAATGAATCTTAATTATCTCATTGAAGGAAAATTTGTGTTGATGTAGCATCTGAATATCCGCCTTAGAAGCTAAAAATTGCTCAATTTTTTTTAATCTAGTAAAGCTATAAGTATTCTTTCATACATAATACATAATAATGCTTTTTCTTATTCATACACGTTAAATTCGTCTAAAAACAGAAAGAAATAAAACATAAATATAGAAATAAAAGATACGACCCTAACAGTCGACATGTTATCAGTTGGGAAAAGGGGTATTGAAACTATTGAAACATAAGTGTTTCAGAATAAGCTTAGGTTTCCTTTGGCTTAGGAATATTTTATACTTACCAGAAACTGTAGGCAATAAAGAAAATAATAATAAAAGAATATAATGCTGATCTTTGTAAACCAGAACCTCATAAATTCGTACATTTAAGATTATGATAAAATCATGTTAGGGTAACTGCACTCGAATAAATTTATAACTTTCGTATGTCTCCGTTAATAAGTTAAAGGAGAACTGTAAGCTAAATATTGGTTCTTGAATAATGAAATAAGATAATTGTAATATAACTGTACACATTTGTGAACACTTTAAACTGAAAAATTGAAATTTTCTTTTTAACTTAATAAAATTGTGATTACAATTTGCCCATGATGGACGAAACAACAAAAATGACATAGACGCGGTCATTTCAGTCAATTTGACGAGGTCAACAAACAGAGGTACAGCAGAAAATATATTCTGTTCAGGCAGAGTACATCAGAAAAATATAATTATTCTGTTCGGCAGAGATATTCTAAATCAATGTCGAAAGACAGCCGTATAATGGGAAACCTCGTGACGGGTGGGCAGGCGTGCGTCCCGGCGGGCGTGCGTCCGGGCGGTCGGCTTCCAAACCTTGTCCGGACCATATCTCTGTTCCTACTTCAAACTTGCTGTGCATCTTTTCTTGCAATGAGAAAAATTGTTTTGCCATAACTCTAACTGGTTCCATTTTCGAATTATCTCACTTTTTTTCCCGGAGAATAACTTTAAAACTATGAAGTGAATTGATGTGAAACTTAAAGATAGCTACGAAAAGTGCAGTATTCTATAATGAATATTTGCCCGAAGCAAAACTTAAGCACTATGACAGGGATTTTCTTTTAACTAAAGATAAAAATAGATGGTAAGACGTAGAAGTGCAGACCAAGTGGTTTCCTGTTAATTATGAATTAAGACAGGACTCAATGACATGGCAGAGTAATTAATTAAATTACCATTACATTGCCAGTGTGATTGATTAAATTACACATTATATTTGCTGGTTATACATTACAGTAACAAGCAAGGAGGAGGAAAATTTGCATTGCCGTCTTGTGGAAGCACTTATTTGTTTCCACGAATAAACAATTTGCTGCTTCTATCTATAATGGTAAAGGCCAAGAAGATCACGTCAGTCAGTGTTTAATTTTCAATTTAACAAACGAATACCCTTTTAAAACCTTGTTAACATTATTAGATGGCTACATGCCTATGACACATCATGGGATGGTTAATTACCTACTATACATATTTGGATGGCTACATAACTTCAAAACATCATTTTGGGGCTACATACATGCAGGGCCTTAATTGAGAGGCCCTGATACATACTACATCATTGGGTAGTACATACCTACAAAACATCATAAGATAGCTACATACCTACAATACACCATTTGAGAGCTACATACCTACAATGCATCATTTCATGGCTACATCCTTGCGATACATCATTGGATGGATAACTACAATATATCGTTGAACGGTTGCATACTTACAATACACCATTGAATGGATACATTCTACCTACTATACACCACTGGATGGCTACACACCTAAAACAAATCACTGGATGGCTACATACCTACAATACACCATTGAATGGATACTTGAATGGATGTATACCTTCCATACATCTTTTGACAACGACACACCTACATTACATTACTGGACGACTACACACCTACATACACCACTGGATGCATACACACGTTCAATACATCAGTGGATGGCTACATACCTACAATACATCATTGAATGGAGACATACCTCCTGTAAATCATTAAAGGGCTACAAGCCTAGAATGCATCGTTGGGTGGCTACATACCAACAATATATGACTGATGGCAGAATACCTTCAATACATCACTAGATGACCTCATACCTACAATACATCAATTAAAAGGCTACATACATATAATGCATCTATGGATGACTGTATACCTACAATATATCATTAGATGGCTACATACCTTTAATAAATCATTTGGTAAACACATACCTATACTATATCTTTGGATGGCTAAATACTCCAAAACATCACTGGATGACGTCATACCTACAATACATCGTTTGATGGCTTCAAACCTAAATTTACAATTACATATAATTCACCATTGGATGACTGTATACCTACACTATATCATTCGATGGCTACATGCCTTCAATTAATCGTTGGATGGCCTTATACCTACAATGAAAATTTAAGACACCATATCTACAATGCATCATTTCATTCTGTAAATTCATTTTAAGATGGTTTGTACCCACATAGGTGTTTACTTCATCAATTTGTTTGTATATTTCACCATTTCTAAATATGCATTGCCAGAATAATTTCAAGCTCTGTTGTGCATGGTATTTTCAGAGAATGAGAGGAAATGAACAGTTCTGAAAAAAAAAAGATTGACAGTATTCGTCAGAACTTTAGACACTCACCCTGGCAGACTGTCACATTTAAAAATCAGACATAAATGATTGCTGTAGCATTTTTGAGTTCTCCTATTTTGTTGGCTTTGCAGTATACAACCGATGTAGGAAACAACAGTTCTGTTTTGGACTGTTCTATAAATACCGATTATTTTGTTTCAAGACACTTTTTGGTAAGTAATATTTGCTTTTGTGAATTTTGTCTGCAACTTCCCGCCATTGTTGTTTATTACCACGCAGTAACCAAATGACAAAAACACATGAATGTACGGCTGTTAGTGTGTTTCTCTTTTATATTCCGCAACCAATTGTGAAATTGCAAAAGCCTCAAGGTTTTTTTAATCCTTTAGTTTCAATTGTTTAATTTCCACTCTATATGTCAGAAAAAATCAAATATTTTTCTTAACGGACTTTTTAAGGACTTAAAAAATCAAAATTCATTTTAAGGTGCCCTTCTATCATTTTAAATGAGATTCTTAAAATCTTAGATGACGTTCCACAGTATTTTAGCTTCATTGAACTCACATGTATATTTGCAGTTATTCCCATTCTTATTCGTTTGTTGTTACTATTTTTGCAACACCCAGACGTCTTTTAAAATCAATTTACCTGTAGAGTTTGTTTTTTGCTTCCATCATTCACAGCCTTCATATTATCAAAAAATATTTATCATTATTGAAAGTTTGTTGGCTGGAACAATAACAATCTATCTGATATTCGAAATTAAAGGGAACATATTCTATAAAAGAGGTGAAACATTAAGAGAGAACCAATTAACAGTCAGATTGAAATGTCGAGTCTTTAATTGATCTTACTGTTATCCTCCATTCAAACAATACAGTCTCATTTTATCATTGTTTACGTGTTTAGACCTTTGTAAAGTTCTTTAGTAGCTACACATTGTCTTATTTTATTTTCATGAGAAATGACTTGATATATATGTTTGCTGGTAATGGTTCTTTATAAAGCTGTTAGTGCGTTAGCAGTTTTTAAAATATATTCAGCTTTTAATTTCTTCATTTTATCCTCGATGATTCCACGGACAGGTGATTTTAGGAATTCACAGAAAAGATAGGTTACTGCTTTTACTATGGAATCACTGTAATCGTTCCAAGTCTGAGCTTCATTTGCAGCTTGACAATTCAACACCAGAACATAATGATCCCCTTTCTTTACTATAGTTCCTGGTAGTTAATTGACAGCATGCATACGGTATTTGACACCAAAGCCGATAGAAAGTGACTTTCAGAAAAGACGAATGAGAGTGTTTTATCAATATTTTTGTGTAAGTTGACTTTATCTTGTTTTTTGGTGAAGACCTTTAAAAAGATGCTGAAGTCAGCTGTTCTGTTTTGGTCTGTAAATACCAGAAAGGGTGAAGAACAAGTCAGCATTCTTTCATTTCTGAACAAAAGATATACAAATTAAGGCTTCCTTTTACGTAGAAAACAAAGATGCAATTTATACTGCACGGAGATAGCCCTGATAAATGTTTCTTCTGTGTAATGTAAACTATGTTTTTTTTTATAAGTCGAGTTCTGTATCAGACAGCTTAAATTGTTTCATTTATTGAAAACTGCATCCTTAAAAACCGCGTATTATAAATGCTTGATGAATACTGAAATATTGAAAGGCATTTGAAACAGAATATTAATCATTTAACATCTGATAGATTTGTTAGGAACCAACAATAGAATAACTCGGTAAAAATATAAAATAGCGCAAATCTCGCGCACCTGTTGCTACTCCTGACCTAGTTTAATCATACACCAATATCTGGAATACGGTAAGCGTAAAACTGCAGAATATACCTACTTCTTTTTACCTGATGAAAATCTGAATAATGTAAAAAATTAATACAGCTAATTTCGAAAAAATGTAAGATAATCAATGCAGTTGAAACCAGAAAAATCCCATTAAATAGTGTCACTACAAAGAAATACTAAATGACACCTGCCTTTTCGTGTACATTCTGTCTGACAATTATTTTGGGGATAAGCAATTGCACTTTTTTAAATATTTGTTTAGTTCATTCTTTACAAATAGCACTAGGACATTGAAATTGAATTAAAAACAATTTTTATCATTTTCAATGTCAACATTTGTGCATCAAAAGACTTTTCATTGCTCACTGATATCTCCGTTCACGGCTTAAAAATCAACTCACAGTTACACGTAACACTGAAATTTGTTAGTCGTTCCTCCGATCAATATTTCAGCTGAATAATCTATACCTACATACATATGATATTTGCAGAAGTTTCCATCCATACTCTTTTTAAGTTGCATAACAACTAAATGTCTCTGAGACTTATCTACCTGTATATTTTGTTATTGCTTTTTATATTTTAGAACTCATTTCCATTCTTTGTATATCTTAAAAAATATCAATTTATTTTCCATAGTGAAGGCCCTATGACTGAAACGTTTGGAATGCAATCTTCGGTGATTGACTGACATTCTGTTGATACACGTGTTAAAACTATGTAATCTTGATTTTCGAATGTTACAAGGTAAATTCTATAATTGATACACGTGTTAACACTATGCAGTCCTGATTTTCCGAAGAAAATTTTATAAAGTTCAATTATCAGTCTGGATTTTTCGTCTCTCTCCCTTCATCCATTGGTCAAAAGTGTTATCAGTTCAACCAATCAAATTTCCATCAACGTAAATAACGATTGTTTCAGCAGAGTTACGGCCCTAGCGGAGTTTTTGGGAGTAAACAATTTCACCGACAATCTGTCGTATTTTGTTTTCATGAGAGATAACTTGAATTCTGTGTGCAGTAAAATCTTTTGGAATTAAAACAAAATAATTGTGTAAATAAAATCAATTAAATTCGCAAATGTTTCATTTTTCGTACCCAGAAACACAATTAACAGGTGCTTTCAACGATTCAGCAGGCAGGAAAAGACATTGAAACTAATTTATTACCTGTTTATTTTTTCAAACTAAGACATTTATTTGCATTAAAATACATCAATCTCTGAATATATTTCTTTTAAGAATGTAATGGAATTAAATATTTCACCAGCTGTACTATTACCTTGTATTTCACTTTCTGAAATGTAGAGAAACAGGACATAAAATCCTGAAGTTTAGATCTGTTATTTATTATTTTTATTATCACTGTACAAACCAAATCCACGTTTAAGTTCATATTATTGACCCATTTCAACTAGTTGGTTATTGAAGTTTACACAATTCATTTGAGAACACCTAGGAAGCTTTAGCAAGATCTTCTCAGAATTATTACACAACACATCTACTTGTCAGATTTCAATCAATCTTGATTATCTCATTGAAGGAAAATTTGTGTTGATGTAGCATCTGAATATCCGCCTTAGAAGCTAAAAAATGCTCAAATGCTGAATCTAGTAAAGCTATAAGTATTCTTTCATACATAATACATAATAATGCTTTTTCTTATTCATACACGTTAAATTCGTCTAAAAACAGAAAGAAATAAAACATAAATATAGAAATAAAAGACACGACCCTAACAGTCGACATGTTATCAGTTGGGAAAAGGGGTATTGAAACTCCTGATAGAAACGTAAGTTTTTCAGAATAAGCTTAGGTTTCCTTTGGCTTAGGAATATTTTTTACTTACCAGAAACTGTAGGCAATAAAGAAAATAATAATAATAAAAGAATATAATGCTGATCTTTGTAAACCAGAACCTCATAAATTCGTACATTTAAGATTATGATAAAATCATGTTAGGGTAACTGCACTCGAATAAATTTATAACTTTCGTATGTCTCCGTTAATAAGTTAAAGGAGAACTGTAAGCTAAATATTGGTTCTTGAATAATGAAATAAGATAATTGTAATATAACTGTACACATTTGTGAACACTTTAAACTGAAAAATTGAAATTTTCTTTTTAACTTAATAAAATTGTGATTACAATTTGCCCATGATGGACGAAACAACAAAAATGACATAGACGCGGTCATTTCAGTCAATTTGACGAGGTCAACAAACAGAGGTACAGCAGAAAATATATTCTGTTCAGGCAGAGTACATCAGAAAAATATATTCTGTTCGGCAGAGATATTCTAAATCAATGTCGAAAGACAGCCGTATAATGGGAAACCTCGTGACGGGTGGGCAGGCGTGCGTCCGGGCGGTCGGCTTCCAAACCTTGTCCGGACCATATCTCTGTTCCTAATAGTCCGACTGACTTCAAACTTGCTGTGCATCTTTTCTTGCAATGAGAAAAATTGTTTTGCCATAACTCTACCTGGTTCCTTTTTCGAATTATCTCACTTTTTTTCCCGGAGAATAACTTTAAAACTATGAAGTGAATTGATGTGAAACTTAAAGATAGCTACGAAAAGTGCAGTATTCTATAATGAATATTTGCCCGAAGCAAAACTTAAGCACTATGACAGGGATTTTCTTTTAACTAAAGATAAAAATAGATGGTAAGACGTAGAAGTGCAGACCAAGTGGTTTCCTGTTAATTATGAATTAAGGCAGGACTCAATGACATGGCAGAGTAATTAATTAAATTACCATTACTTTGCCAGTGTGATTGATTAAATTAAAGCATTATATTTGCTGGTTATACATTACAGTAACAAGCAAGGAGGAGGAAAATTTGCATTGCCGTCTTGTGGAAGCACTTATTTGTTTCCAAGAATAAACAATTTGCTGCTTCTATCTATAATGGTAAAGGCCAAGAAGATCACGTCCGTCAGTGTTTAATTTTCAATTTAACAAACGAATACCCTTTTAAAACCTTGTTCACATTATTAGATGGCTACATGCCTATGACACATCATGGGATGGTTAATTACCTACTATACATATTTGGATGGCTACATAACTTCAAAACATCATTTTGGGGCTACATACATGCAGGGCCTTAATTGAGAGGCCCTGATACATACTACATCATTGGGTAGTACATACCTACAAAACATCATAAGATAGCTACATACCTACAATACACCATTTGAGAGCTACATACCTGCAATGCATCATTTCATGGCTACATCCTTGCGATACATCATTGGATGGATAACTACAATATATCGTTGAACGGTTGCATACTTACAATACACCATTGAATGGATACATTCTACCTACTATACACCACTGGATGGCTACACACCTAAAACAAATCACTGGATGGCTACATACCTACAATACACCATTGAATGGATACTTGAATGGATGTATACCTTCCATACATCTTTTGACAACGTCACACCTACATTACATTACTGGACGACTACACACCTACATACACCACCGGATGCATACACACGTTCAATACATCAGTGAATGGCTACATACCTACAATACATCATTGAATGGAGACATACCTCCTGTAAATCATTAAAGGGCTACAAGCCTTGAATGCATCGTTGGGTGGCTACATACCAACAATATATGACTGATGGCAGAATACCTTCAATACATCACTAGATGACCTCATACCTACAATACATCAATTAAAAGGCTACATACATATAATGCATCTATGGATGACTGTATACCTACAATATATCATTGGATGGCTACATACCTTTAATAAATCATTTGGTAAACACATACCTATACTTTATCTTTGGATGGCTAAATACTCCAAAACATCACTGGATGACGTCATACCTACAATACATCGTTTGATGGCTTCAAACCTAAATTCACAATTACATATAATTCACCATTGGATAACTGTATACCTACACTATATCATTCGATGGCTACATGCCTTCAATTAATCATTGGATGGCCTTATACCTACAATGAAATTTTAAGACACCATATCTACAATGCATCATTTCATTCTGTAAATTCATTTTAAGATGGCTTGTACCCACATAGGTGTTTACTTCATCAATTTGTTTGTATATTTCACCATTTCTAAATATGCATTGCCAGAATAATTTCAAGGTCTGTTGTGCATGGTATTTTCAGAGAATGAGAGGAAATGAACAAGTTCTGAAAAAAAAAAGATTGACAGTATTCGTCAGAACTTTAGACACTCACCCGGGCAGACTGTCACATTTAAAAATCAGACATAAATGATTGCTGTAGCATTTTTGAGTTCTCCTATTTTGTTGGCTTTGCAGTATCAAACAGATGCAGGAAACAACAGTTCTGTTTTGGACTGTTCTATAAATACCGATTCCTTTGTTTCATGACACTTTTTGGCAAGTAACATTTGCTCTTGTAAATTTTGCCCGCAACTTACCCACCATTGTTGTTTATTAGCACGCAGATACCAAATGACAAAAACACATGAATGTACGGCAGTTATTGTGTTTCTCTTTTACATTCCGCAACCAATTGTGAAATTGAAAAGGTTTTTTTAATCCTTTAGTTTCAGTTGTTTAATTTCCACTCTATATGTCAGAAAAAATCAAATATTTTCCTTAACGGACTTTTTAAGGACTTAAAAAATCAAAATTCATTTTAAGGTGCCCTTCTATCATTTTAAATGAGATTCTTAAAATCTTACAGGACGTTCCACAGTATTTTAGCTTCATCGAACTCACATTTATATTTGCAGTTATTCCCATTCTTATTCGTTTGTTGTTACTATTTTTGCAACACCCAGACGTCTTTTAAAATAAATTTACCTGTAGAGTTTGTTTTTTGCTTCCAACATTCACAGACTTCATATTATCAAAAAAAATATTTATTTTTTTCATTATTGAAAGTTTGTTTGCTAGAACAATAAAAATCTATCTCATATTCGAAATTAAAGGGAAAATATTCTATAAAAGAGGTGAAACATTAAGAGAGAACCAATTAACAGTCAGATTGAAATGTCGAGTCTTTAATTGATCTTACTGTTATCCTCCATTCAAAAATTTCAGTCTCATTTTATCATTGTTTACGCAGAGTTAAGACCCTTGCAAAGTTCTTTAGTAGCTACACAATGTCTTGTTTTATTTTCATGAGAAATGACTTGCTGGTAATCGTTCTTTATAAAAAAAACTTAGTGTGTAAGTAATTTTCAAAATATATTCAGCTTTTAATTTCTTTATTTTATCCTCGATGATTCAACGGACAGGTGATTTTAGGAATTCACAGAAAAGATAGGTTACTGCTTTTATTATAGAATCACTGTAATCGTTCCAAGTCTGAGCTTCATTTGCAGCTTGACAATTCAACACCAGAACATAATGATCCCCTTTCTTTACTATAGTTCCTGGTAGTTTATTGGCAGCATACATACGGTTTTTGACACCAAAGCCGATAGAAAGTGACTTTCAGAAAAGACGAATGAGAGTGTTTTATCAATATCTTTGTGTAAGTTGACTTTATCTTGTTTTTGGTGAAGACCTTTAAAAAGATGCTGAAGTCGGCTGTTCTGTCTTGGTCTGTAAATACCATAAAGGGTGAAGAACAAGTCAGCATTCTTTAATTTCTGAACATAAGATATACAAATTAAGGCTTCCTTTTACGTAGACAACAATTATGCAATTTATACTGCACGGAGATAGCCCTGATAAATGTTTCTTCGGTGTAATGTATACTATGTTTTTTTTTTTTATAAGTCGAGTTCTGCATCAGACAGCTTAAATTGTTTCATTTATTGAAAACTGCATCCTTAAAAACCGCGTATTATATAGAGGATATTTGTTTGTTTTTGTGGAAGATGAGAATTTATTTCATTGAGTGAACACCATATGTGATATTTTCACGGGTGGCTGCGCCACTCGTGAAAATATAAACATATGGTGTTCACTCAATGAAATAAATTCCCATCTTCCACTAAAAAACAAACAAATTTTCTTTTTATTTTATGCCAACACGTCAAAAATGGGTCATTTATGACATTTTTACTCAGGGCTTTCAATAAATTCCCCATGGTGAGCCCCAAATCAGTTAAGGCGTACTTTGGTCAAACCGTTACTCCGCACAAAAAAGTGCAGACAATCTCCAATACATATGATAACTTTACTTCTGCTGAAATAAACTGAATACACTTTCATCAAATAACATTTATTTTTCTCTACACAGTTTATCAATATTTATTGAATTTTAGCCATACATACTTTAATTATAAAAGCGAATTAATACCGAGTAATATTCAATCAATTGAATTGAAAGTCGGCCATATTGGATATGGTCCATGTGAGTTATGTAAACAAATCAGACATTTTAAATAATTTATGGCGAATTTCATCATTGTTCACAACTAGTTAGGCTCAGGAAATCAATATTATAACTGGATTTAACAAGGTAAATAAATTTCACTCGCTGTCACTGTCTGAAATACAGCGGATTCTCTTGTATTTACGTTGATAAAATAGTAGTTCCGGCACAAACAATGGATTATCAAAATGGTAATTTCACTGATTCAAAACAGTGGATTATCACTTTTATCTCACTGATATTTCCCTATATTTCATTAGTAGGCATAAAATAAAAATGCTTGATGAATACTGAAATATTGAAAGGCATTTGAAACAGAATATTAATCATTTAACATCTGATAGATTTGTTAGGAACCAACAATAGAATAACACGGTAAAAATATAAAAAAGCGCAAATCTCGCGCACCTGTTGCTACTCCTGACCTAGTTTAATCATACATCAATATCTGGAATACAGTAAGCGTAAAACTGCAGAATATACCTACTTCTTTTTACCTGATGAAAATCTGAATAATGTAAATAAAATTGATACATATAGTTTTGAAAAAAGATAAGATAATCAATGCAGTTGAAACCAGAAAAATCCCATTAAATAGTGTCACTACAAAGAAATACTAAATGACCCCTGCCTTTTCGTGTACATTCTGTCTGACAATTATTTTGGGGATAAGCAATTGCACTTTTTAAAATATTTGTTTAGTTCATTCTTTACAAATAGCACTAGGACATTGAAATTGAATTTAAAAACAATTTTAACATTTTCAATGTCAACATTTGTGCATCAAAAGACTTTTCATTTCTCACTGATATCTCCGTTCACGGCTTAAAAATCAACTCACAGTTACACGTAACATTGAAATTTGTTAGTCGTTCCTCCGATCAATATTTCAGCTGAATAATCTATACCTACATACATATGATATTTGCAGAAGTTTCCATCCATACTCTTTATAAGTTGCATAACAACTAAATGTCTCTGAGACTTATCTATCTGTAGATTTTGTTATTGCTTTTTATATTTTAGAACTTATTTCCATTCTTTGTATATCTTAAAAAAATATCAATTTATTTTCCATAGTGAAGGCCCTATGACTGAAACGTTTGGAATGCAATCTTCGGTGATTGACTGACATTCTGTTGATACACGTGTTAAAACTATGTAATCTTGATTTTCGAATGTTACAAGGTAAATTCTATAATTGATACACGTGTTAACACTATGCAGTCCTGATTTTCCGAAGAAAATTTTATAAAAGTTCAATTATCAGTCTGGATTTTTCGTCTCTCTCCCTTCATCCATTGGTCAAAGGTGTTATCAATTCAACCAATCAAAATTCCATCAATGTAAATAACGATTGTTTCAGCAGAGTTACGGCCCCAGCGGAGTTCTTGGGAGTAAACAATTCCACCGACAATCTGTCGTATTTTGTTTTCATGAAAGATCACTTGAATTCTGTTTGCAGTAGAATCTTTTGGAAATGAAACAAAATAATTGTGTAAACAAAATCAATTAAATTCGCAAATGTTTCATTTTTCGTACCCAGAAACACAATTAACAGGTTCTTTCAACGATTCAGCAGGCAGGAAAAGACATTGAAACTAATTTATTACCTGTTTATTTTTTCAAACTAAGACATTTATTTGCATTAAAATACATCAACCTCTGAATATATTTCTTTTAAGATTGTAATGGAATTAAATATTTCACCAGCTGTATTATTACCTTGTATTTCACTTTCTGAAATGTAGAGAAACAGGACATAAAAACCATAAGCATGGCTGTTTTATTTATTATTATTTTTATTATCAATGTACAAACGAATTCCACGTTTAAGTTCATATTATTGACCCATTTCAACTAGTTGGTTATTGAAGTTTACACAATTCATTTGAGAACACCTAGGAAGCTTTAGCGAGATCTTCTCAGAATTATTACACAACACATTTACTTGTCAGATTTCAATCAATCTTGATTATCCCATGGAAGGAAAATTTGTGTTGATGTAGCATCTGAATATCCGCCTTAGAAGCTAAAAAATGCTCAAATGTTGAATCTAGTAAAGCTAAATGTATTCTTTCATACATAATAATGCTTTTTCTTATTCATACACGTTAAATTCGTCTAAAAAGGAAAAACAGAAAGAAATAAAATATAAATATAGAAATAAAAGACACGACCCTTACAGTCGACATGTTATCAGTTGGGAAAAGGGGTATTGAAACTCCTGATAGAAACATAAGTGTTTCAGAATAAGCTTAGGTTTCCTTTGGCTTAGGAATATTTTATACTTACCAGAAACTGTAGGCAATAAAGAAAATAATAATAATAAAAGAATATAATGCTGATCTTTGTAAACCAGAACCTCATAATTTCGTACATTTAAGATTATGATAAAATCATGTTAGGGTAACTGCACTCGAATAAATTTATAACTTTCGTATGTCTACGTTAATAAGTTAAAGGAGAACTGTAAGCTAAATATTGGTTCTTGAATAATGAAATAAGATAATTGTAATATAACTGTACACATTTGTGAACACTTCAAACTGAAAAATTGAAATTTTCTTTTTAACTTAATAAAATTGTGATTACAATTTGCCCATGATGGACGAAACAACAAAAATGACATAGACGCGGTCATTTCAGTCAATTTGACGAGGTCAACAAACAGAGGTACAGCAGAAAATATATTCTGTTCAGGCAGAGTACATCAGAAAAATATATTCTGTTCGGCAGAGATATTCTAAATCAATGTCGAAAGACAGCCGTATGATGGGAAACCTCGTGACGGGTGGGCAGGCGTGCGTCCCGGCGGGCGTGCGTCCGGGCGGTCGGCTTCCAAACCTTGTCCGGACCATATCTCTGTTCCTAAAAATCCGACTGACTTCAAACTTGCTGTGCATCTTTTCTTGCAATGAGAAAAATTGTTTTGCCATAACTCTACCTGGTTTCATTTTCGAATTATCTCACTTTTTTTCCCGGAGAATAACTTTAAAACTATGAAGTGAATTGATGTGAAACTTAAAGATAGCTACGAAAAGTGCAGTATTCTATAATGAATATTTGCCCGAAGCAAAACTTAAGCACTATGACAGTGATTTTCTTTTAACTAAAGATAAAAATAGATAGTAAGACGTAGAAGTGCAGACCAAGTGGTTTCCTGTTAATTATGAATTAAGGCAGGACTCAATGACATGGCAGAGTAATTAATTAAATTACCATTACTTTGCCAGTGTGATTGGTTAAATTACACATTATATTTGCTGGTTATACATTACAGTAACAAGCAAGGAGGAGGAAAATTTGCATTGCCGTCTTGTGGAAGCACTTATTTGTTTCCAAGAATAAACAATTTGCTGCTTCTATCTATAATGGTAAAGGCCAAGAAGATCACGTCAGTCAGTGTTTAATTTTCAATTTAACAAACGAATACCCTTTTAAAACCTTGTTCACAATATTAGATGGCTACATGCCTATGACACATCATGGGATGGTTAATTACCTACTATACATATTTGGATGGCTACATAACTTCAAAACATCATTTTGGGGCTACATACATGCAGGGCCTTAATTGAGAGGCCCTGATACATACTACATCATTGGGTAGTACATACCTACAAAACATCATAAGAGAGCTACATACCTACAATACACCATTTGAGAGCTACATACCTACAATGCATCATTTCATGGCTACATCCTTGCGATACATCATTGGATGGATAACTACAATATATCGTTGAACGGTTGCATACTTACAATACACCATTGAATGGATACATTCTACCTACTATAAACCACTGGATGGCTACACACCTAAAACAAATCACTGGATGGCTACATACCTACAATACACCATTGAATGGATACTTGAATGGATGCATACCTTCCATACATCTTTTGACAACGACACACCTACATTACATTACTAGACGACTACACACCTACATACACCACTGGATGCATACACACGTTCAATACATCAGTGGATGGCTACATACCTACAATACATCATTGAATGGAGACATACCTCCTGTAAATCATTAACGGGCTACAAGCCTAGAATGCATCGTTGGGTGGCTACATACCAACAATATATGACTGATGGCAGAATACCTTCAATACATCACTAGATGACCTCATACCTACAATACATCAATAAAAAGGCTACATACATATAATGCATCTATGGATGACTGTATACCTACAATATATCATTAGATGGCTACATACCTTTAATAAATCATTTGGTAAACACATACCTATACTATATCTTTGGATGGCTAAATACTCCAAAACTTCACTGGATGACGTCATACCTACAATACATCGTTTGATGGCTTCAAACCTAAATTCACAATTACATATAATTCACCATTGGATGACTGTATACCTACACTATATCATTCGATGGCTACATGCCTTCAATTAATCATTGGATGGCCTTATACCTACAATGAAATTTTAAGACACCATATCTACAATGCATCATTTCATTCTGTAAATTCATTTTAAGATGGTTTGTACCCACATAGGTGTTTACTTCATCAATTTGTTTGTATATTTCACCATTTCTAAATATGCATTGAATAATTTCAAGGTCTGTTGTGCATGGTATTTTCAGAGAATGAGAGGAAATGAACAAGTTCTGAAAAAAAAAGATTGACAGTATTCGTCAGAACTTTAGACACTCACCCGGGCAGACTGTCACATTTAAAAATCAGACATAAATGATTGCTGTAGCATTTTTGAGTTCTCCTATTTTGTTGGCTTTGCAGTATAAAACAGATGCAGGAAACAACAGTTCTGTCTTGGACTGTTCTATAAATACCGATTTCTTCGTTTCATGACACTTTTTGGCAAGTAACATTTGCTCTTGTAAATTTTGCCTGCAACTTACCCGCCATTGTTGTTTATTACCACGCAGATACCAAATGACAAAAACACATGAATGTACGGCAGTTATTGTGTTTCTCTTTTACATTCCGCAACCAATTGTGAAATTGCAAAAGGTTTTTTTTAATCCTTTAGTTTCAATTGTTTAATTTTCACTCTATATGTCAGAAAAAATCAAATATTTTCCTTAACGGACTTTTTAAGGACTTAAAAAAATCAAAATTCATTTAAGATGCCCTTCTATCATTTTAAATGAGATTCTTAAAATCTTACATGACGTTCCACAGTATTTTAGCTTCATTGAACTCACATGTATATTTGCAGTTATTCCCATTCTTATTCGTTTGTTGTTACTATTTTTGCAACACCCAGACGTCTTTTAAAATCAATTTACCTGTAGAGTTTTTTTTGCTTCCATCATTCACAGACTTCATATTATCAAAAAATTATTTATCTATTTTCATTATCGAAAGTTTGTTTGCTAGAACAATAAAAATCTATCTGATATTCGAAATTTAAGGGAAAATATTCTATAAAAGAGGTGAAACATTAAGAGAGAACCCATTAACAGTCAGATTGAAATGTCGAGTCTTTAATTGATCTTTATGTTACCCTCCATTCAAAAATTTCAGTCTCATTTTATCATTGTTTACGCAGAGTTAAGACCCTTGCAAAGTTCTTTAGTAGCTACACATTGTCTTGTTTTATTTTCATGAGAAATGACTTGTTGGTAATCGTTCTTTATAAAAAAACTTAGTGTGTAAGTAATTTTCAAAATATATTCAGCTTTTAATTTCTTCATTTTATCCTCGATGATTCAACGGACAGGTGATTTTTAGGAATTCACAGAAAAGATAGGTTACTTCTTTTTTTATAGAATCACTGTAATCGTTCCAAGTCTGAGCTTCATTTGCAGCTTGACAATTCAACACCAGAACATAATGATCCCCTTTCTTTACTATAGTTCCTGGTAGTTTATTGGCAGCATACATACGGTTTTTGACACCAAAGCCGATAGAAAGTGACTTTCAGAAAAGACGAATGAGAGTGTTTTATCAATATCTTTGTGTAAGTTGACTTTATCTTGTTTTTGGTGAAGACCTTTAAAAAGATGCTGAAGTCAGCTGTTCTGTCTTGGTCTGTAAATACCAGAAAGGGTGAAGAACAAGTCAGCATTCTTTCATTTCTGAACATAAGATATACAAATTAAGGCTTCCTTTTACGTAGACAACAAAGATGCAATTTATACTGCACGGAGATAGCCCTGATAAATGTTTCTTCTGTGTAATGTAAACTATGTTGTTTTTTTTTATAAGTCGAGTTCTGCATCAGACAGCTTAAATTGTTTCATTTATTGAAAACTGCACCCTTAAAAACCGCGTATTATATAGAGGATATTTGTTTGTTTTTGTGGAAGATGAGAATTTATT
The DNA here is from genome assembly GCA_012932295.1 of Cyclina sinensis. Classification (NCBI taxonomy): domain Eukaryota; kingdom Metazoa; phylum Mollusca; class Bivalvia; order Venerida; family Veneridae; genus Cyclina; species Cyclina sinensis. The sequence continues at coordinate 28,175,471 of JAAONU010000017.1, forward strand.
TCATTGAGTGAACACCATATGTGATATTTTCACGAGTGGCGCAGCCACTCGTGAAAATATAAACATATGGTGTTCACTCAATGAAATAAATTCCCATCTTCCACTAAAAAACAAACAAATTTTCTTTTTATTTTATGCCAACACGCCAAAAATGTGTATTTTATGACATTTTTACTCAGGGCTTTCAATAAATTCCCCATGGTGAGCCCCAAATCAGTTAATGCGTACTTTGGTCAAACCGTTACTCCGCACAAAAAAGCGCAGACAATCTCCAATACATATGATAACTTTACTTCTGCTGAAATAAACTGAATACACTTTCATCAAATAACATTTATTTTTCTCTACACAGTTTATCAATATTTATTGAATTTTAGCCATACATACTTTAATTATAAAAGCGGATTAATACCGAGTAATATTTAATCAATTGAATTGAAAGTCGGCCATATTGGATATTGTCCATGTGAGTTATGTAAACAAATCAGACATTTTAAATAATTTATGGCGAATTTCATCATTGTTCACAACTAGTTAGGCTCAGGAAATCAATATTAAAACTGGATTTAACAAGGTAAATAAATTTCACTCGCTGTCACTGTCTGAAATACAGCGGATTCTCTTGTATTTACGTTGATAAAAAAGTTGTTCCGGCACAAACAATGGATTATCAAAATGGTAATTTCACTGATTCAAAACAGTGGATTATCACTTTTATCTCACTGATATTTCCCTATATTTCATTAGTAGGCATAAAATAAAAATGCTTGATGAATACTGAAATATTGAAAGGCATTTGAAACAGAATATTAACCATTTAACATCTGATAGATTTGTTAGGAACCAACAATAGAATAACTCGGTAGAAATATAAAAAAGCGCAAATCTCGCGCACCTGTTGCTACTCCTGACCTAGTTTAATCATACATCAATATCTGGAATACAGTAAGCGTAAAACTGCAGAATATACCTACTTCTTTTTACCTGATGAAAATCTGAATAATGTAAATAAAATTGATACATATAGTTTCGAAAAAAAGATAAGATAATCAATGCAGTTGAAACCAGAAAAATCCCATTAAATAGTGTCACTACAAAGAAATACTTAATAACACCTGCCTTTTCGTGTACATTCTGTCTGATAATTATTTTTGGGGGTAAGCAATTGCACTTTTTTAAATATTTGTTTAGTTCATTCTTTACAAATAGCACTAGAAAATTGAAATTAAATTGACAAAACAATTTTTATCATTTTCAATGTCAACATTTGTGCATCTAAAGAGTTTTCATTTCTCACTGGTATCTCCGTTCACGGCTTAAAAATCAACTCACAGTTACACGTAATACTGAAATTTGTTAGTCGTTCCACCGATCAATATTTCAGCTGAATAATCTATACCTACATGCATATGTTATTTGCAGAAGTTTCCTTCCATACTCTTTATAAATTGCATAACAACTAAATGTCTCTGAGACTTATCTACCCGTAGATTTTGTTATTGCTTTTTATATTTTAGAACTTATTTTCATACTTTGTATATCTTAAAAAATTATTAATTTATTTTCCATAGTGAAGGCCCTATGACTGAAACGTTTGGAATGCAGTCTTCGGTGATTGACTGACATTCTGTTGATACACGTGTTAAAACTATGCAATCTTGATTTTCGAATGTTACAAGGTAAATTCTATAATGATACACGTGTTAATACTATGCAGTCCTGATTTTCCGAAGAAATCTTATAAATTTTTAGTTCAATAATCAGACTGGATTTTTCGTCTCTCTCCCTTCATCCATTGGTCAAAGATGTTATTAATTCAACTAATCTAAATTCCATCAACGTAAATAACGATTGTTTCAGCAGAGTTACGGCCCATGCGGAGTTCTTGAATGTAAACGATTCCACCGACTATATGTCGTATTTTGTTTTCATGAGAGATAACTTGAATTCTGTGTGCAGTAAAATCTTTTGGAATTAAAACAAAATAATTGTGTAAATAAAATCAATTAAATTCGCAAATGTTTCATTTTTCGTACCCAGAAACACAATTAACAGGTGCTTTCAACGATTCAGCAGGCAAGAAAAGACACTGAAACTAATTTATTACCTGTTTTTTTTTCAAACTAAGACATTTATTTGCATTAAAATACATCAATCTCTGACTATATTTCTTTTAAGAATGTAATGGAATTAAATATTTCACCAGCTGTACTATTACCTTGTATTTCACTTTCTGAAATGTAGAGAAACAGGACATAAAAACCATAAGCATGGCTGTTTTATTTATTATTATTTTTATTATCAATGTACAAACCAAATCCACGTTTAAGTTCATATTATTGACCCATTTCAACTAGTTGGTTATTGAAGTTTACACAATTCATTTGAGAACACCTAGGAAGCTTTAGCGAGATCTTCTCAGAATTATTACACAACACATTTACTTGTCAGATTTCAATCAATGTTGATTATCTCATTGAAGGAAAATGTGTTGATATAGCATCTGAATATCCGCCTTAGAAGCTAAAAATTGCTCAAATGCTGAATCTAGTAAAGCTAAATGTATTCTTTCATACATAATAATGCTTTTTCTTATTCATACACGTTAAATTCGTCTAAAAACAGAAAGAAATAAAATATAAATATAGAAATAAAAGACACGACCCTTACAGTCGACATGTTATCAGTTGGGAAAAGGGGTATTGAAACTCCTGATAGAAACATAATTAAGTGTTTCAGAATAAGCTTAGGTTTCCTTAGGCTTACGGATATTTTAGATTTACAGAAACTGTAGGCAATACAGAAAATAATAATAATAAAAGAATATAATGCTGATCTTTGTAAACCAGAACCTCATAAATTCGTACATTTAAGATTATGATAAAATCATGTTAGGGTAACTGCACTCGAATTTAGCACCTTCAAAATTGCTCAGATATCTCTAGTGCAGTAAATGATTCATGTTTATAACTTTCGTATGTCTCCGTTAATAAGTTAAAGGAGAACTGTAAGCTAAATATTTGTTCTTGAATAATGAAATAAGATAATTGTAATATGACTGTACACATTTGTGAACACTTTAAACTGAAAAATTGAAATTTTCTTTTTAACTTAATAAAATTGTGATTAAAATTTGTCCATGATGGACGAAACAACAAAGAATGACATCGACATGGTCATTTCAATCAATTTGACGAGGTCAACAAACAGAGGTACATTAGAAAAATATATTCTGTTCAGGCAGAGTACATCAGAAAATATATTCTGTTCAGGCAGAGTACATCAGAAAATATATTCTGTTCAGGCAGAGTAAATCAGAAAATATATTCTGTTCGGCAGAGATATTCCAAATCAATGTCTTTCCTAATACCTCTTGCCAGAATAATTTCGTTCTGAATGCGCAAGTTACGGTAAGAATCAAAACGTAATATTAATGGTTCAGAAAAATAATTTTTGACAGTATTCGCCATATCTTCAGACATTCTGACAGGCAGACTTTTGTTTAAAATGACGAATATAATTGTTTTGGAACACTTCTGCGCTTTTTCTCTTGTAAACTACAAAAATAATAGCGAGGTACAAATAACAACTTCTTGTTGTCAGAGTGGAATGTTTGCGCTAGACTATTTTTATAGTGCAGTAACAAAGTGATCTGTTGGTCTCACCTACCCGAAGTTTGTTTTTGCTTTCTAGATTTTACAAATCGTTCTTATACGCCCGTCGAAAGACAGCCGTATAATGGGAAACCCCGTGACGGGTGGGCAGGCGTGCGTGCGTGCGTCCGGGCGGTCGGCGTCCAAACCTTGTCCGGGTCATATCTCTGTTCCTAATAGTCCGACTGACTTCAAACTTGCTGTGCATCTTTTCTTGCAATGAGAAAAATTGTTTTGCCATAACTCTACCTGGTTCCATTTTCGAATTATCTCACTTTTTATTTTTTTGTCCGGAGAATAACTTTAAAACTATGAAGTGAATTGATGTGAAACTTAAAGATAGCTACGAAAAGGGCAGTATTCTATAATGAATTTTTGTCCGAAGCAAAACTTTAGCACTATGACAGTGATTTTCTTTTAACTAAAGATAAAAAGAGATGGTAAGAAGTAGAAGTGCAGAGAAAAAACAACACGTAACTCTATCTGGTCCAATATATGAATTTTCTCCCCTCTTAAGATTTCTTTTACCGCAGCATAACTTTAAAGTATGAAGTAAATTGATGTGAAACTTAAAATACAGATTGCTGACAAAATGGAAAGTATAATTCTAAAGAAGCATAACGCTGTCTTATCCAGATTTTGAGTTATCTCCCCTTTAATGATTTTCTGTCAGAATCATAACTTGAACAGTATGGTACGGATTGCCTTCAAACTTAAGATAAAGATAGGTGGTAACTCTGCCTTATCCAGACGTTTTGATAATCTCCCCTTCTTTAATTTTTGTAATTAATTTTTACCCACAGCATAACTTCAAACACTAATTTTACACTGAATTATCTGGATCATGACTTGAAAACTATGAAAAGGATTGACCTGAAACTTGAAACTTGAAATAGATAATGAGAAGTAGAAATGGTTTGCATAAGAACAATAACTCTAACTGGTCCAGATTTTGAATTATTTCCCCATTATTATTTTTTTTGACCGGAGCATAATTTTATATATGTGAAGTGAATTGATGTGAAACTGAATAATAGATAGCTTGCGACAAGGAAAAGTGCTGTGCCAAAAAATCATCACTCTTCCTTATCCAGGTTTTGAGTAAGCTCCCCTCCTTTAATTTCAATAATGAATTTTTGTCTGGAGCATAACTTGAACACTATGAAAGGGATTGCCTAAATACAGATGGCAAGAAGTAAAAGTACAGTGCACAAGAACCATTATTCTTCACTGGCCTATTTTTGAATATCTCCCTTCTTTATAAATTGATTGTCCGAGGCATAAATTTAAAACTATGAAGTGATTTGATGTGAAACTTAAAATATAGATAGCTGGTGGCAAGAAGAAGTGCATTGCCCAAGAAGCATGACTCTGCTTTATCCAGTTTTAAGTTACCTACGTTTTTTCGGGCTTATAATTATTTTTTTTTTTCTGAGTATCACTGGATCATTTTAAAAGTGATTGACTTGAAACTTGAAATAAAGATATGTACTAAGAAGTAGAAGTACAGTGTGCAAGAAATGTAGCTCTGTCAGGTCTCATTTTTGAATGATCTCTCCTCTTAAAACATTTTGGTATAGAGATATTTTATGGTATATTTATAAGTCTTTTGCTGTCGTTTCAACACGGGGTTGTTAAGTATTCTCGCTGAATTTGATAATTACCAAATATCTGTGCAGTGATATATGAAATGTCCGGCTTTATTAGTTAGCAGCCTAGGCTGACCGGCGTACATTACATCTGTTCTGCGATGCTTTTTTTCTTGTTTATAATTATTATATAATTTACAGCATGCCTTACGTTGTTACACAGTAAAGTGTACTTGTTGCGACGCATAAAATCATTGTTCATATGTTAGTTCAATTCCATGTACACAGTAAAGTGTTATTGTTGCAAGTTTGTTCACCAGTGAGTTTAATAAGTTTGATTTTAAAATTGATTAAATGATTTAAAAAATAAACCATAAACCTGGCTCAGTTCGTAGGTTGATCCCCTTTCTTTTTAATCCCCTTCCGCAAAGCGTCTGTCCGTCCGTCCGTCCGTCCGTCCGTAACACTTTCGTGTCCGCCCATAACTTTTAAACCACTGAAAAGTTTTTGAAATAACTTCTCACAAGTGTTCACCATTATGAGACGATGTGCAGAGCGCAATAATTGGGTTGCTTCCCACAAGGTCAAGGTCACAGTTAAAGGTCAAACATCCACATTTCACGTCTGCTCTATAACTTACTAACCTGGCATTCGAAAAGTTTTTTTTTATTTCTTTGCACAAATGATCACCACTATGACACAATGTTCAGAACCCAACATCTTTCCGTCCGTCCGTTTTGAAATTACTTGGCGCAAGTGATCACCATTATGAGACGATGTGCAAAGAGTAATTATTGGGTTGCTACCCCCAAGGTCAAGGTCACACATAAAGATCAAGTGTTAAAAAGTCTTCATTTCACGTCTGCTCTCCATAACTTTTAAACCGCTGAAATTTTTTTTTGAAATAGCTTGGCACAAGTGATCACCATTATAAGGCGATGTGCAGAGCACAATAATTGGGTTGCTACCCGCAAGGTCAAGGTCACACTTAAAAGTCAAGTGTTAAAAGTCTTCATTTCGTGTCCGCTCCATAACTTTTAAACCGCTAAAAAAATTTGAAATAACTTGGCACAAGTGATCACCATTAAAAGACGATTTGCAGAGCACAATAATTGAGTTGCTTCCCACAAGGTCAAGGTCACAGTTAAAGGTCAAATATCCACATTTCACGTCTGCTCTATAACTTACTAAATTGGCTTACGAAAAGTTTTTTAATTACTTTGCACAATTGATCACCACTATGACACGATGTGCAGAACCCAACTTCCAGATTGCTACCCCCAAGGTCAAGCTTAAATGTGCTCCATAATTTTTATACTTTATAGAATATTTTAAATAACTTAGCACAAATAATTACTATAATGAGACTATGTGCTTATAATATGCATGGCACAACATCAAGGTCATGGTTTGTTAAAGGTCAAGAAGTACATATTAATGTCTGCTGCGGAAGGGGATTTAGCTGTCCTTCAGACTGCCTTGTTCCATTCATCATTGAGCAGTATATACCGACCAGTCCCATACTGATCAATACAGAGTTGAATTAAATAGTACTTTGATTTTGCTTCGAATAACCGAGCATTCGAAGAAAAGGACTTATTTTGAAAAAAAAGAATGGTTCAATACTTTTTCTTGAAAAAAAATTAAATGCCATACTGTCTATCCCATTTGTACTGTAAGTACAGTACTGTATGGAAAACATTCTACATTAGGAATCTGTAGGTGATCTAAAGGTCCTTGCTGTTTCTCACAACAAAGAATAAATAGAAAAAGAATTAAATAAAAAATATAATTAAACTAATGGAAATACATATAACATCTGTATATATCATTTTTGTTTTGGACGTTTGAAGATAAGGGCGCGTACTCGTTAACAGGTGCTCAAAGGAAATTTCATCCATGTGAATGCGAATAGAAATTATATGCACTTCTAATTGATTTCTCCGATGAAAGGGTGTTGTCGTAATGCCGTGCATAGTAAACTGCAGAGAATAAGATTAGTGCGTGTTTACAACGTAATAGCCTAGATCGCTTAGGATATAAACGATTTGTTTTTTTATATTAAGTGTTAGATCAAGGTTTAGGAGTAAACAGTAAAAAATGTTCAACGAAACGATCGAAAATGTTCATATTAGTGACGATAATCAATCATGGCATCTTACAATCGATTAATCGGACAAAATCGGAGAGTCTTCTCGATCGATTAATCGCTGTTCACCCATCAAGTCATTTAATCATTAATTTAAAATTTTAGATGAAAAGGACAATTTAATAATAAAATCTGAAAGCATTTTTTTTCTAAATATTTGACATATAGTTTCCAAGATTCTGCGTGATAGTAATTCTTCAGAACTTATTGAAAGAATATGAACACAGTTGTTAATCTTAAATTGGTGTAAAACGTGCCCCCTCTCCAACCCAACCAAAAGCTGACAAAAATTGTTGGGTAAAAACAAAATGAGAAAACAAAGATATCCCCCCAATAAAATAATAATGATAAAAAAACTTACCAAAATTAACAAAATAGGCATAAACATTACCAAATTATCAAAACTCTTGAAAAAATTACAAGCGATATGCTCTTGTTAGCATTATCTCCTATTAATCTGTAGATACTGTTGCTGTATTAAAAAAGATAAATAAAAACGCTATAAAGTTTAAATGTGAACTATATGTACGTAGAACCTGATATATTTCTATATCTGTAAATTGTAGATAATTGAACTTGAAAAATAATCTCCTAGGTAATGCATCCGGTATGTTCAAGTTCAGTCAAAGTTCATTTTATTTCAAGAGGCAAATGAGCGTCTGTGTTGATTTAATGGCACAGGGTCAATAAGTGTAGACTGCTGGCACTATTTAACCATGATTAAAAAGAAGTTTCGCCCTGTTTTAACGGATGCTTTGTTGGTTCTACCGACGATTGGGAAACTGAGGTTCAGTTAGTACTATCCAGATTCGCAAGTGAATTATAACTTCAAAAAAGCACAAGACTTTGATCGTTGTCATCTCGTAGTCTGAGACAAGGTGGTCTGACAAATAATTAAGTATTGTGGCGAAGAAAAGTTATATTTACGAGTAAATATGAGGTTACAGAAAGGTCGCTAGAAAGAGAAATGTCGAAATTTAAAAGGTAAACTCATCATTCTAGCACGCAAAGTTATCGCAAGGGTTGACAATACAGAAAGACTTTATGGTCTAGTATATTTTGTACAGTAATTGGTGTTATCACCTGTACATGGCCTGCAATGTTATGACGTGCCTTTCATCTGTAGATACTTGAATCTTATAAATTCTTGCTCTTACAGACAGAAGCACGACAAACTGGACTTGGTTTTGTAGAATTGTTGGATTCGAAACTATGCAGATGTGAAAGAAACATTTAGTGATTGCCCGTGGCATTGCCGGTCGACATGTTAAGTAAGGAATTATTATTTTTTAACATCTTTAATAGATCACTTTTTTTCTGATTATCAAACCCTCAGTTGTCATTGCTTAGCTATAGTATATAAACAAAGAAAGTGTCCTTTATAACTGTACAATTCATTTTCAAATAAATTTCTAATGAAGCAGATAAACATCTTATTCATATTATGTGCATTATTGTCTTACTGGTGAAAGATTCTGGTGGAATTGTTTCGAATCCAAATTTCAGTGCAAACATGATATAGAATCATATGTAGCTTAGAAGCTTATTGTATCATACCGCAGTTGATAATGCCATTAAATAAAACACTATCTCTGGAATGGCAACAGAATTATGAATTGCGAAAACATGAATCCTTATTTTTCAAAGTCACATTTGATGCAGTTAGAAACGGCAGGGTAATGATTCTTCAAGGTACACAGGTATTCAAACTCTCACGACTTGAATGGCTCTCTTGACGGCGCGAGTTTAAACTTTTAAAGTACAATTTGCTTTAAAATTAAGTTTTTTAAGAGCAAAAGGTTTTGTACAAAATCTCTCAGCACTTTGAGATTATTTGAATTATACACTCTATTTTGGACAGACCTCTTAGTTTAACTTATAAAACAATCCACTCTTTGCTGTGTTCAATATTGCGATGACATTTGCCATTTTCTATAAAAAATATTGAAGAACATATGCTAATATTTTCGGTAAATTATATTTTTGTAATAAATCGCTATCCATCCAAAATGTACAACAGCACTGTGTACAAAGACCAATATTCATAAACATGAATAAAATCATGAATGGTAAACGTATCTATTGTATTAAACCAGATAAGAAGAAGTAGGGCCAAATCTTTGAAATGTTTAGAATATTTGTAATGGGAGTTCTGCAAAATAATAGCTGAATCATGGCAAATTATTTCTGTTGTATACGGGGACAATAAAGCAGTCTTTGTTCGAACCTGATATATGAGAATTATGCAGAGATTCAGTAGATTACCATAGGTATTTTAATGCCTTGTCAAAACTTACCGCTCTACGTACTTACCGACCTTACTTTTATTGTACTTTCATGTCTTTCTGGTTTAGTAATAATTCAGATAACATATTTTTTTCCATCCTATTAGCCTTCCTCGTGGAAATTATCAATATAGTCATACATAACATAACATAACATAACAATATTATGTTATATACTCATACACTTGCGTTTGTTTTTCGCTTGCTCTGAATTAATACGGTACTGAGTGTGAATGTATAATATTATATATCTTAGTATTGTTTTATTGTTAAAGCATTTGAAAATGGGATTGATTATTTATTTAAGCGATTTTAAAATTCAAGCTAAAGAAAAAACAGCCTCTGAAAGATCTAAAATTAAATTTACGTCTTTAAAGAACAGCTGATTCTAAATATCTTCATTTCTTAATATACAATTTCAACAAAATGTACAAAGCCGTCTGTACATGTCTAATGACAAATTCAGTTCAGCTCTATTTTTGTTCTTTTTTGTATGCGGTTGAGAGTGTTACCACTGTTTCGTCTTTAAACTGTAATAATTCTGTTTTCATGGTTTAAATGGACACACTTGAATTACCTCTTTTTCTAATTTCTACCTGGCAAATGTACTTTCATACACCCAACATCATGAAACTATGAAATGCAAACTGAACATGCAGCGACAAAACATAAGGTTTGATTGACATGAAAATGTTTGCATGCACGTTATTTATTCGATCACAATGAAAATATGCATGAAGAAAAAGATGAAAACCGCTGATGCTATATACAATCTTTTTTGCGAGGGAGCTTAACACGAACTGTTTTTCATTCGGTGACTGGTGTTCAGTAAAGTGTCTGTTATTCTTACATTTTACACGCCCTGAACCTGTTTTTTGTCAGAACATATGTTGTTTTTGTTAGTGCGTTCAAAAGAAGATAGCTATCATGTTCAATAAAACAAGAAGTATATAAAGAAATATACAATATAACCCATTCATCATTATCAATAACCTGTCCCTAGGTAACGATAAGAAACATTATGCTAATCTCTAAACAATTCTAAGATATGGTTCTTGGCACAACACAACAAAACCAAATTATAACGGAAAATGATAAAAGTTAGATATGACAAGAAGTTGATAGAGAATTCAGAAAAGACCTAACACAGAGCCTTACCGAATCGGCTTTGTTTTAGTTTTTACTCTATATCTGTTGCGTTTAGTTATTTTCCCCCCAGCTTTTTATTTGCCCTAGTTTATTTCTTTCACAGGCTGCCAACGAGATTTCTTACATTTCATTTCTTATCATACATCAGAAATATTCTTATCTGACATAGTTATATAATAGCATTTGCAAAATTGTGTTGCGAATTTTTTTTTTGCTAGTTTCAATTTAAGTTTTCTTTGTTTAAAAGATCATAACAATTACTTTTTTACTGTTGGTTTCTCTCATGTTACACTCAAACCTGATGAGTTCTTGTATTAGCTGGTGACGTTATTTTAACCTGTGAATCATCTGTAGTGATGATACAATGTACTATTTTTGACACGGCTACACCAGAGTATTGAGCAATAAAAATTTCATTTCCTGTACAAAGCGATATTTAATGGACAGGATTATTATTAAAATAGAAGAGAAAGATGCAAAATTGCGGATTTATCTTATTTAAAACAAACCAAGGATCTTTTGTTGATTTAACTACATAATTATGAAAAAAGATCAGTCATTTTAAGAATGCATTTTCGATCACAACCAAGAAATTTCCGACACAAATTTTGGCATGTAGTCAGCAGTCATTTAAGATCTACATACAGTATTTTGACGGCTTTTAAGCAATGACTTTGATGCATTTTGCACTGTTGCAATACACATTACATACAGTCCTATAGAACGTTAACAATGCCAGCAATATCAACAGGTATTTTCCCAGAGCGGCGAAAATATCAATTTGTATGGCATACAGAGAAACGATAAAAGAAAGAATCTTGTTTAAAAACCAAAACACCTAAACGTCGTCATCAGCTATCATAACAGTCCCTTTATAAGTTATAATACATTGTTGTACAAACCAGGGAGTTAAAGAGATAAACCAATAAATTAAGTGAAGATATACATGTATTTCATTGGTTTATTCTGTATAAAATGAAAAGATGTCTTAACTGGTTTATTTTATTCTAATTAACTTACTTTGATTTCTAATGTTATCTATCGTAAAACAATACTGTTGAAAAATGTTTTTGGTACTATTGGAACAGTTTAAGAACACCATTTTCACTTACATCAGATGATTTGTTTTTCAAAATGAACAACTAACAATGTATTCTGCATTCTAATGTTACCTACCAGAAAAAAAAGAAATTCTGTACAACCAGGGTTTGGTACCGTTAAATGGTCGATCGAAGCATTTCCAGAACGATAATTCACCTTGAGGTTTTTAGGTTCAGTGTAAAATATTTGGTCTCGAGTAACTTCATTTAGATTTCTGATGATGTTAAAGATATAAAATACTAGTGAACAAATGTTTTGAATACCATTGAATAGTTGATTGAAACATTCCTAGAACAATATTTTCTCCTTGTGTGTTGTAGGTTCAGATTGATTTATCTGGACATGAGTTAGTCATCTTGTTTTCTCATGTAATCTACCAGAAGGTTGTTATGCTGCATCGTTATGGTGACAGACAGAAATGCCAAAATGGTTTTTGCACCATAATTATCAAAACATAGTTACATATATAGAGGATATTTGTTTGTTTTTGTGGAAGATGAGAATTTATTTCATCGAGTGAACACCATATGTGATATTTTCACGATGACTTACTCATGTCCAGATAAATCAATCTGAACCTACAACACACAAAGAGAAAATATTGTTCCAGGAATGTTTCAATCGACTATTCAATGGTATCCAAATCACTAAATGGGTATTTTATGACATTTTTACTCAGGGCTTTCAATAAATTCCCCATGGTGAGCCCCAAATCAGTTAATGCGTACTTTGGTCAAACCGTTACTCCGCACAAAAAAAATGCAGACAATCTCCAATACATATGATAACTTTACTTCTGCTGAAATAAACTGAATACACTTTCATCAAATACTATTTATTTTTCTCTACACAGTTTATCAATATTTATTGAATTTTAGCCATACATACTTTAATTATAAAAGCGGATTAATACCGAGTAATATTTAATCAATTGAATTGAAAGTCGGCCATATTGGATATTGTCCATGTGAGTTATGTAAACAAATCAGACATTTTAAATAATTTATGGCGAATTTCATCATTGTTCACAACTAGTTAGGCTCAGGAATTCAATATTATAACTGGATTTAACAAGGTAAATAAATTTCACTCGCTGTCACTGTCTGAAATACAGCGGATTCTCTTGTATTTACGTGGTGGAGAAATTCCTGAAGTTTCATCAAGCCTTGATAAAAAAGTAGTTCCGGCACAAACAGTGGATTATCAAAATGGTAATTTCACTGATTCAAAACAGTGGATTATCACTTTTATCTCACTGATATTTCCCTATATTTCATTGGTAGGCATAAAATAAAAAAGAATAAATGCAAGGTTTTATTCTGTTGTATTGAACAATATATCACTTTTATGATTTTATTTCGTTACTTTTTTCACTTATTTTTTCCATTCCGTTTTGTTTCATGTATGAAAGAATTTGCTTACTTTAAACAAGAACCATTTCATAATATACTTGAGAATGATAAGGCCGACCTCAAGTCCATAATACTGTTTTAAAATCGTAACTTTCGCCCTATTTTCTCCTACTAGTATTATGTTTTTTTAATGTCAGACATAACAATTCGAATGTCCATGATTAGAGATCAAAGATCAGAGATAACTGTTTTAGTATTAATTATTCAATTCATTCTTCCATTCTGTTTGTTCTGTGATTGAGATTTGGACAATGAAGAAACGAAATTTTCAGCTTTCTTGATCAGTTAGAAGACTAATGACTTCTGTACGCATTTTGAGATTTCTAAATTCCTTCTTTCTTTAGTAAGAAATAACATTTATTAAACATTAGACCAAATAATTATCTGTGTCTACTTGTTTTATTTCAGTGAACTTGGTAAATCACAAATTAAGGCGTTATGTGCTGTAATGTAAAGAGAAGAACAATATAATAAGATATTCAGCGTTTTATTATTAACTCACACATTTAACTGTTTTTTCTTTATAATTTCCCAGTTTAATGAAATTACGATTATGATTACGTCAAACATTAGTGAGATAAAGTAAATATTTATTTTTTTATTACAGTTTCAAATTGGTTCTCATATTCTTTTTTTCACTCATTTTCTTGATATTTTAGTATTTTGCTTTTTTTTCGGCTTGGAGTTCTACCTGTGATCAAAAATAACAAACAAGTGTAGTTAAGTCATTTCTACATGTTGGCGCTGTATTGTATGTAACGTTGTCAATGGAAAAGATCATGTAACCATTATATTATGTTGTGCTTTAGATTATGTTGTCCGAAAATTTACTATTCGTATTTATTTGAAACTTCTATGACTGACTTGTATGCCACATTTATACACAGAAGTATAAATAGTGATGAAAACAATAAAAATTGGCAGAAACTCTAGAATGTAATACGCTGCCAATTACCTTCAGAATTGCAGCCATTCTTATTTGCTGTTATAATTGAAGACTTTCACGGAATGACATCAACGTATATAATATTATGTCAGTTCACATTTCTGGTTCATGCAGTGTAGAAATGAATGTTTGTTAAGTTTTGTAAAGAACAGATAAAGAAATGAAATGAGCCATATCATATAGAATTTCCCTTTGACTGATAATAAATTATAAAGGGAGGATTTAATTAACTTAAGGGCGTGTAACACATGAAAATGGACAAACTTTGCTGCGTTCTGAAGCTTATTTCATTCATTTGATAACTAATGTCCCACAGCAGATGCACATTTCGAGGAAAATGATTCTAACAGATCGTATCCAGATAAAATATTATTATAAGATTTTGTACAATTAAACTTCAATACGTTGTGCTACCTGCTTTCAACAAGCACAGAACATCGCAAAATATCTAAAATATATTTCTTTATCTTGTGATTATTTACAAATGATTTTTCGTTTCCCTAGCACATTGATAACTTTCATTCATATAACGCAAAAATGAATTCTGTATTTATAAACTGTTTAATTTCGTACACGTGTATTTAATAACAATTAACAATAGCAGTAAAGTTTGAAATATCTTCTTTCTCAGTTTCAAGTTATTGCGGTGTTCAAGGTAAAGAATAATGAACAGAAAGGCGACGTGTATACTCAAGGTTTCGCTCAGCACTATGAGCGAAACACATATCTTTACTCTTAGAATTCAAAGATAAAAAATTCAGTATCAGCGCCAGCGCCAATCCTTGTAGACACGCCTAATCCATTACACTGATTACATCCAAATAGTGTGAAATTTCGAAACTGCTCAGGTGCACGTTCGTCTGTCTACTTTTCAACCAAATCGATTTTTAATCAAATCACAGTCTACAGTGTTTAAACGTTAATTAAATATCTTGAAACTTTTATTGAATAATTTAAAACTGGTAGCGTTCTTCTTGTTTTGTGTTTTATCGTCTTTCTTTTCTGTGCTATTTTTAGGCGAACGTGGTCTAGTTCTTGGGATCGTGTGGTACCGGTCTTCAGAAATAAACAAAGGGGAGTAGGCTAAACTCCGTTCTCCCCGTTGGCGCTGTATTGAATGTACCAGTCCATGGAAAATATCTTCAACGTATTCGTACTCTTCAGCAGCAGTGCATTCATAGAATATACCATCATATTCACAGGATAAAGTCTGTCCGTCGGCCTTGCTGATTTGTCTGAGAATATAGGAAACAAATGTTGCCAGAATTCAATAATAACCGAAACTCTACATAACAAGAGAAATATAGTGGTTTATTATTCATTCAGCTTCTAAAGGATTGTACTGTACTATAATGGTTAAAGTCAGACCAGTTATCCCTGACATTTGTTTAGAAATTCTAATAAATCATGCAAGCAAACAAACTCTAGTTGCAGACCATTTACATGTAAAAAGGGATGTGTTCGACTTGTGTAAATGACATCATACGGAAAATGTTTTTTTTTTAGATTCTTAGACAATAATGAAAATGATACAGTACAAGCTTATACAGAAGTGAACTGAAATGAACAAAATCTTACAACAACGGACAAATCAAAAACAAGTAACTCATATTTTTTTAAAAGCTTTTACGAACAATAAGTACAAACTAGGATATTTTTTTTTATAAACAAAGAATTATATTTGAATGGAAACAATCCTAAATAATTGGCAGTGACGAAATATATAAACGAATACATGCGTGTAAATTGTGTATTACTAATCCTTGATAACTTGTCGTCAAAATGTTTTCACAAATCAGTTTAAGCAATGCACTCCAAAATAGAATCAGAACTAAAATCATTAACAGTTTTTATTAGTTTTAGGTATCTGCAAATGTTATTTAAATTTCTGTATAGTAGGAAAGGCAAAGTGAGATAAAACAGACATGAACTGGTATCAATACTTTAAACTTGATCACAATGAGGTTGACGAAATCTTTGAAGTAATCGGTATCAAAGTTCAATATTTCAGAGCTTAAAAATAAAATTAAAACTGAGAGAGCTGCTGAAGAGATTCCTGATTCTGAATTTAAGAGCAGCCGTAAATGTTTCGAAAATTTCAAATTAATCCAACAAATCTTGAAAGCAAGAAAGAAGCATTTGAAAACAGAATACCTGTATCTTTCCAGATCACTTTTGTTACCCACCAGAGCAATAGGACTATCTTTGTTCGAGCTACGTAAGTATTCAGATACCCTGTGTAGATACTGACGTGCTGTCTCAAAACTAGGTCTGTCTGTGATGCTATATACAATCATGAAGGCGTCCGCCCATCGCATATATCTCTGGCATGTTGGAATCATCCTAGAAAAGCATGTGAAAATCGTTATAGCGTAAAGCTAGTAAACGCGTTCGAGTATTTGTTACTTTAGTCATTAGTGTCTATTTTAGTCTGTATCTTTAGTGAGAAAATCACTGGCACAATCTTTCATTTGTTTGTTTGTTTTTGCTTTTTTATTCCAAGATTTCGGGTCATATTTTTTTCTATAGTGATTTCGCCTTTCGGTTGCATATTTGTAGCTGAAGTTGTTGCAACATACTGTTTTTTTTTTTCCTGATGACCTCTTTTGTCTTTCAGTGGGGTGAATTTCATCAAACAAGAAACATTAGCTTTTCACAATCTGTAGACTGTTACAAGTGGAGATCAAATGGGTGATTGTACATCCAAGAGGATTTTAGATATTATAAATCATTGATAAAGAAACATAAGTGCGTATCGTTCTGTAAGCAAGTTCCATTTAACAGCACTGACGATATATACATGAATTTATCAAGATATATCAACCATAACAATATCTTTTATTAATTCATATAGAACGCCGACCAATTTATATAAGTTAAAAATACTCCCTATGCATTCTATAATTCAATACTAGTTTTATATATTTTCATGTTTAGTGAAGTTAGTTATTTTGTAGTTTCTCTTACCTTTTCGTAGGTATCCATTACATTTACTATAAGCTCCTGACCTTCTACCTCTTCATGTTTTGTGTAAATGTCCTCTGTTGATATGAAATAATGACAGAATTTATGCTAGACAAATCAGATAAGTGAACAATAAAAAATAAAAAAAAATAAAGAAATCAGACAATGTTTGTAATCGGAACTAGTAGAAATCATAAATAAAGACAGCAGACAAAGTTTGTAATCTGAAATAGTAGAAATCATAAATAAAGACAGCAGACAAAGTTTGTAATCTGAACTAGTTGAAATCATAAATAAAGACAGTACACAAAGTTTGTAATCTGAACTAGTAGAAATCATAAATAAAGACAGCAGACAATGTTTGTAATCTGAACTAGTAAAAATCATAAATAAAGACAGCAGACAAAGTTTGTAATCTGAACTAGTAGAAATCATTAATAAAGACAGCAGACAAAGTTTGCAATATGAACTAGTAGAAATCATAAATAAAGACAGCTGACAAAGTTTGTAATCTGAACTTGTAGAAATCATAAATAAAGAAATCAGACAAAGTTTGTAATCTGAACTAGTAGAAATCATAAATAAAGAAATTAGACAAAGTTTGTAATCTGAACTAGTAGAAATCATAAATAAAGAAATTAGACAAAGTTTGTAATCTGAACTAGTAGAAATCATAAATAAAGACCGCAGACAAAGTTTGCAATCTGAACTAGTACAAATCATAAATAAAGACAGCAGACAAAGTTTGCAATCTGAACTAGTAGAAATCATAAAAAAAGAAATCAGACAAAGTTTGTAATCTGAACTAGTAGAAATCATAAATAAATAAATCAGACAAAGTTTGTAATCTGAACTAGTAGAAATCATAAATAAAGACAGCAGACAAAGTTTGTAATCTGAACTAGTAGAAATCATAAATAAAGAAATCAGACAAAGTTTGTAATCTGAACTAGTAGAAATCATAAATAAAGAAATCAGACAAAGTTTGTATTCTGAACTAGTAGAAATCATAAATAAAGAAATCAGACAAAGTTTGTAATCTGAACTAGTAGAAATCGTAAATAAAGAAAGCAGACAAATTAACAGACAGACGATAAATTCAGTACAAATGTACTTATTTTTATATAATATTTACTTAATAGGTGTAGTGAACATGGAAATCTTACATACTGATAATTGAAGGGTAGAACACGAACACCGTCTTATTTTAAAAGATGAGAGAACTTGTTTACTACAGACAGAAGTTGGTTTAAACATATTTATTTCCAGAATAAACATATAAACATACGTGGTATTACACACAATCAATACTATATATTCCAAGAAAAGGATTAGAATGGAAGACAAAGTCTTATGAAATTCTTCTCCTTTAAGGTATTATTTAACGTGTGTCGAGTTTGTACTACGTTAAATATTCGAAATGTTGCTCAGACAGAAGTTCATTTGGTAGCAGACCATAGCAACAACGCTAACAGCTGATTACTTTGAAGCATTAGACTTTCATTTAAACTATTTGCCAACTGTTTAATGAAACTTTACAGACCTGTATTGACTAGATTATTTAAAAAAAATAATTTGAACATACCGATATAAGGGTCATATTCCATGATGAATCGTTTTCGTGATGTACTTTACTGTTAGAGCTGAAAGGAAATTTAAAAAAAAAGAAGTTAAGACATGACAAACCAAAATGAAAAAAGGAAGAGCATGATTTTTCTCTATCTGTATATAGGAAACACTATGGATCATTTAATACTTGTAAAAATCTTAAAAGCATAAACTGTATAAAATAATGTTGTTGCACTTACTTCGTGCGTCAAAAGGTGTGAAGTTTTTGGCATTATATACGCGTTTCAACAAACTGGAATCGTTCTGGTGGGGTATGCAATTAAAATTAAAGAAAATAATATCGTTCTTTATTTCTAAATCTGTTAATATTTGCATTGCTTGAACTAAGACTAGAAGCTATGTAAGCTTAAAGCTGAATATACAGTTGTTGCTTTGTTGCTCTTTATTATTGCTGCAACAAAAAATGTCTGATATCCCACTGGCGAAAATGTTTCCAAAACGAAATAGTTTTTATGTTCATTTATAGAACATTTCTCTGGGTTATTTGTATACTGTATAAGAAGCCAAATCCCAGAGGGAATTCTGGCGATTTATGATAAACATACCTCTTAACTTTGTTTATAAAAAGTACAAACTTCAAAGGTAAGAGCTTCAGGCATATACCTCTCTTAATCTTACAATAAACAATCTGTTTGAAACAAAAGCCGAAAGTTTAATCTAGAACAGAGTAATACTGAAATTCCAAATTGTAAGTTTGTCTACAGTCATAAAGATGTAACAAGAGCCGATCTGTTAAAAACGCTTTATCTTAAGACAATATTACTTCTTGAAAAATAAAATTTACATCAACTGGGCCGTTAATAGGTAGGATGTTTTAGTAAATCAAAAAATACGAACAGAATGTCATTATGAACCAACAACTGTTCTTCGTGTTTCTAGTGTAAAAATGACAAGTACATTCTTACATGGACTGGACGTCATGTAGACAGAGAAACAGTTCATACTGAGAATCACTCTCTATCAACTTGCTATCAATCTGGCACGTCTGTCACATTCATGTTGCTTTACTTTCTCGTTCAAACATGGAAAGACGCCATGTTCAACAAAAACGATAGACATAATGTACGCCATGCACAATTAATCATCACCTTCCCAAGGTAATAATTAAAGCCAATATGCTTTTTAGAAAACAATGCTAAGATGTGATTTTTGGCACAAAATTAGTAAACGAGATCTTATGCAAAACAAGACAGGAAGTAAATACTGCTTTGTGCCAAGCACACGTTCGCCCCTAAGTGTAGTTCTCTGCATGTAGTGATAGTTGGCGCTATTACCAAAATTTAAATTTTCCTCCCACAATAGGTTTTCTTTTGTATCGACTGCAAAACGACATTTCTCAATTTGATTTAACAGTAAAGTAAACTAATGGAGACAAGCATATATTTTGCCAGTTGTTCAAAATGATAGAAAACATGTTTTATTCCTATCATATTGTTTCAGCAATACCAGTAGCAGCATGAATTGAAGAAATTAGTTATTTTCATTTGTTTTGTTCCAATGTCTTGATCAAAAACAAATATAAAACGGTACCGAAACACCACATAAAAAATGAACTGCATACAAATTTGAACTGACAACCAGTGATGAATCATATAGATATAGAAAACGAAGAAAGAATAGCAGTCAAGCATTTGGCAATTGTTCTAAAATGTTAAATGAAATGTCAACATTTTCATACTCTGCACATTTTACTTGTCAGTTATTTATGCATTTGCATTATCACTTGTCAGGACCCCGTCGGTTAAGTGTTGTTGAAAGTCTGTCATAACTGTGACTTAACTTAGATGCAGTTCTGTACCTAACTGATAAACACATTGATTGCACAACCCAGTTTTACCTTTGGTAGTTGTATAATCGTGGGCTTTTAAGCAATTAATTTATGTTAAATTATTATACTGACGTAAAATATATTGTCAAACTTGCACAGTCTTTAGATCT
Source organism: Cyclina sinensis (assembly GCA_012932295.1). NCBI lineage: Eukaryota > Metazoa > Mollusca > Bivalvia > Venerida > Veneridae > Cyclina > Cyclina sinensis. The sequence goes on from JAAONU010000017.1 coordinate 28,196,286, forward strand.
TCTCTAGTCAAAATAATTCAAGTGACGTCTTCAACATATTCTGAGATATATTTGTGTTTGGTCAGAATCTTGCTATAGCGTCAAAACCAGAAAGACACGTTTCGCGGAGGCGAGATATTGACCCATACAAAAAAATTGCACAATATTTCGACTTGCATACAATTAGTTAGACTAGAGATCTTCATGGCGTTGAATATATACGTTGCACCTTCTTTTTTCAATTTTTACACTTCGATGTGGAAAAATATAAAGTAAGAAAAACAAAAACAAGAGGGTGCTATGTTACAGAACCATTACAAAATAGTCAATCTTCTAGCTTGAATAATTTTCCGCTGCTATCATGTTTACAATCAATCGTTTTGAAGTATTGCCAGAGTAAGAAATATCAATAAAAACGAGTTATAAATTACCGGTATGTACTAAAATATACTATATAAAAAGATCAAAAACTGTTAACAACTTTATTGATTAGATCACTTAGAAAAGGTATCACTAAATAAAGGTAAAGCAATTAAACAATAACTGCGTGGTAGAAGGTAATTATCTGCGGGTTAATTTCGATTTCAATTATTCTGAACTACCGTCCCTATCTGAAAAATGAAGCGCATTAAAATCACTATGGGTGTAGTTTTTGACCCCACGCTTTTTCGAGCACACAGCTTAAAAAGGCATCTTCCTAGACCACTTAGTCAAATTGCCGACATTTGATCATCTGGAAGATATTCATTTTATCGAGGTTGGAGTGGACTCCATGGTAACACAATGCAGGGTTTATTCCAGTGAAAACCCTTAGAAACATAGGAAAAAAAGCAAATGCATAAATGCTTGATAATAGCCTTTCTATATTCACAATACGGCAACGCATACTTTACGAAACATATAAATTTTGCAATTCCGCATACACGCCCTTTCATACCAACCTCAGACAAGACATAATTTTACAATTTGTGCTGCAAAATCAATATTTTATGGCCCTGTCATAGTTATCTTAGTGCACATACATGTATTACTTATTTCTGAAAAGAACGGTTCAAAAGTGAAGCCATTTTTTTCTTCATAGCTATTTGTTCTCTAAATTCAGATGTTCATGAGAACGTTAAACACACTATCAAGAAACTTAAGATAATATATATATGTGAAAAAAGAAAGAAAAAATAGTGTCTTGGACAATTAAGAAAAGCAAACAATACGAGGTTATTCAATAAAGCTGAATCTGTGTCTGTCTTCGAAATACATTGAATATAAAGATCATACGATTTTTGCTAATAACTGAATTGTTTTCGTCTGGCATCCCTCATGGCTACAAGAGATTGATAAAGACTGCACGCAAAAATAAGATTGCTTTGATAATATCTAATACAGGTATTTGAGATGTAACGGTTGTTGGAATATATATATCAGAAGATACTACCTAGAGTGATTATTTATGGTTGGTCATGAAAAAAAAACAACCTTTACAGTAATGAAATAAGGTAAATAATATCTGTAGAACATAGTTTGCAAAAGAGCGAAATTTTTGTAATCGAATCTTCTATCTCGGTAAATCATTACCGAACTCATTATTGAAACATTGTCTGTGAATGATTTCGTCAGAAGCTAAACATGACATTACTTTAGCTCTGAAAAATGATTAATTACCGCTTATTATAGCTTAATAAGAAACGCTGAGAAATGCCATTATCATTACATTACTGTTTAAGAACACATGGATGTAATTTTATCTGGAACGCAAGTAACACAAGTAAAAGAACGTGCACTCCTTCTGTGTGGAACCATTATTTAGCAAGACGTGTAAGCTGGCACTGAATATTCACTGTGTATAATCAGGTTTACTAGAATCCCTTTATCACATGCATACTGACTTAAGGTAACAATGTAAGCAGTATAAAAGACCCTATCCGAGATGCATATGTATATGGTTAAAGAGCAATATTCCGTACCAGATTTGCCAACTCCTAATGCTCCCAACAGTACAATGTTGTACTCCGACCTCTTCCTTCCACTCATGGTCTATCTACAGGTTACTCCTGATCAAGTCAGTTACTGACTATAACTTGTTAATCCAAACACGATTCGTCAATCATAAATCTACAAAAATCATTACAAATTTCAGTCAGCAATATCATTTATTAAATTCCAGTAGTTTTATCACTAATGAAATAAACAAATTCCGTCAAACAATCCCTGGTTTCTCTCAATTTTTATCTCTAAATTATCTGCAGCTCAAACAGTAAATCTTCGAACAAAGCTTTTTACTGTCTATACTATTTTACGTCATTTTTAACGTTTTTAAATTTGACATATAATATATATAGCATTTCTTTTTACGATGAATAGCATAAAATCCGTTCACTTCTCTAAAACAATATGCAACGTTCTGTGAAAATCACTCAGTGCGAGCTAACATAAAACACAAAGAGCCAGTGGTGTATTCCTACACACCGTCTGTTATAACACTGTCTGTATAGCGTGGATTGATTGTAGAGAGTTTCCAGTCCGTGATTACCTCTGCACAGGTGTGTGTAAAGCGGAATGGCTTATCAGTCTGTAAGATGTTTAGGTATTTTAATACGCTTTTTCGACAGCTTCCGTTCTTGCACACATGTTAAGTGGCTTTTTAATAGTGGAAAACAGAGAAATCAACAATAAATTTATTTTTTTGTTGTTTTCTTGTTTGTATATTTCTATATATTTCTAGTTTTGTTTTCCTTTTTATTGCCTTTTTTTCTTTGTTTTTATTTATCTATTTTTTAATTAAAATCTAATAAATAAATAATGGTAATTATAAAACAAAATAACAAAAACACTGAATAGACTGAGATTTTTGAAGATTGTTTGATTCATTTTTAACTCGATTGATACGAGTTTATTATTTGTTGGTTGATAGTTTAATAGGTGAGTTAATGCTTTGGGTAATTAATTAGTCAATTATGTCTAAAGTTTTCCTTGAACTTCAAATTTGTGTAAATGTGAATGACACTTTCTTACCGATTAAAGCCGTCTGAACGAAAACATTATAAACATATGTTCTTCTGTAAAGTATCCAATATTTTTCATAATATAGAATTATATCCAATAAATAAATTGAAAAAAAAATTCGCATATGTCCCTTTAAGTTTACTTTGACTGCATTAATACTTGATCATGCATATCTAAATATACGTTATCAACAATACAATATTGTGTACGTTGATTGATTCGTGTTTTGTTGATTTCACGTGATAAAATGTTCAAATATATTCTTTCATAATATTTAAAATAAAGATATATATTAGAATTTTATTTATTCATTTTTAGGAGAAAACACTCATTCATTTTTATCCATATATTGCGTAATATCAAGCAATCATACTTTCTCTTGGTGTACTAGATAGAGAATGTCTTATATCTTGTATCAATATTCATTAGCCAGAGGGGAATTCTATATTCTGAACAAATAACCTTTGTAGAAATAAAGACTTCAAAATTATGTGTATGTTTTTTACATATGCAGCGCTATGACACAAGATATGGGTTCTTAGAATTTACTCGAAAGAGCAGTCTAAAAATAAGGTCATGTCAGATCATTCATACATTCATATAAAATTATTAACTTAATTTTCCTGTGTATATCAGGTCTTCTAAATTCACGGATTGAATTCGTCTTTAAGTGTGAAGTTTTCTATTAACAATTATAATATTCCCCAACAATTTGCAATGTCCTGGGGAAGAAATTTACAAAAAAAGCAAACCTTTCACAAGAAAACCATTCAATCAATGACATAGCAAATTAGTTCTAGACGATAATTTGGTAAAACCTGGCAAATTGTTTAACTGTGTGGGAGCAATGGAAATATACAATATATCTATGATAGGCCTTCGGAAATCGACTTTTCAGCTTTAACTGTGCAGCGACTTTCATTCAGATCCTTCCATTTATATCTAAAGACTTAAAGATCATCGAGAGTATAAAAATTGCAACATGATATCAAACATTGAAATTACCTATTTGTAAGGAAAACATGTTGTTTTTGTTTTAACCGTAATATTAATTTCAATAAAAGAAAAGGCCCCGAGGAGTATCTTTGGATGTGAAATGCTTTCATACAATATTTGTGTTCCTTAAGGTCATATGATATTGTGTTATAACTTCACCATAACAGAACCTTAGTTGAAAGTCGAACACTTGGACATGTAAAAACTTTGCCATATTTGATTGCTTCAATCTCATTTAATACCTTTCTTTTCTAACTGCTATCATAAATAAAACTGTATACAAATATATTAGTTGAGCTTTTTATATTTTCATATCTTATTTATGTTTGTTGATACTTTGCTCCCTTTGCATACCTTCAAAATACCTAACTTTAAGTATGAGAGCATTTGGTAATTACTATAGGTGATTCGTCTTACACTAAAACTTAAATGAAATAATTTTTCATACATTCATATGCCATATGCTGATTATAAAAAAAAACTTTTCTCGTGCTCAACTCACATTCAGCATGGAAATTAAACTTGTTTCTTTTTATTAAGATAGCTCTACGTGATATATTTTCAGATCAAAATGTACTTTAATTTGCTACTTGAAGAATTATAGAACATGTCTTTGTTTCTAGATTTTTAAATAATTTTATGTTTAAACTTTTTAAAGATTTGAGCATGAAACTAATGTGAGTACGAAAAAAAGGTTATAGTCACGGCGTTAGAGATGAAGTTGCAAGAACATGATAACGACTTTACTTTTTCTTACAGTAAATAATTACAACTAGTTACCAGATTTACTTCTTTGGCAGATATTCTTCGACTTATTTGACGTGTACTCATTTATAATCATTAGAATATGCACATTGGTGATTCTGGAGATCAAGGTAATATCCATTCAAACAAGAGATGTATGTGAAACACTTATGCCCCCCCCCCCCACCTCCCACCCCGGCAGTATACATTATGGGCAGTGTACATGGAAATGAAATTTACCTTTTAAACTTAAAATCAATAGAGGTTATCTACAGGTAATATCTGAGATGCATCAACCTATCCAGTATGAAGCTAAAATTAGACCTAGATATTCTTATGATAAATCTATATGTAGGAGACTAGGTGGTCTGGAATATGAAGTTCAAAGAAACATTGGCTCATATATTTGAATCTTTATCTGGTTTGCCCCTTGTGTGCCCTATTGTTAGACAGTTCTAATTGCTACGTCCCCGGCTAGTTGTTTCTGTTTCATTTCATCAAAGCTCGCTAGATCCCTTTCCTTATTCGGAGAATCTAATTTTGGAACTGTGTCTAAGACGAAAATTAATAATTTTGATTGGTCAGAAATTACAAACATGTATATTTTTAGGGTCAATGCGCAACAAGTGCGACCCCTAGAATCGCGCATTTAGTCGGCAGTCGGAAAGGTGAATTTGTTTGAAAAGGATTAACTTTGTTAAGAAATTGAATTTACTAAGTTTTTGGGATAAGCAGATAGCATTGTTCAGTAAGTTATATATTTTTTGTACCTTCGCCTTAGCTCTGATAATCTTACAGACGCATAACTTTTGCTTAATTTCTTAAATTGTTTTACTCTTTTCAACTTGAGTAAATTTGCAGATATAGCAGACAATATCAGTTAAATTTTTGGTTAACATTTTTGTTAACTCTAGAATATTGAAAACATACTATTGTGTCAAGAGACAGATTTATTTGATTTGTAATAAGCTTATGAATTCAAGATATCTATGTTAAGGGCATACTGTTTTTATGCTGTGAAACTGTATTAATTGTGTATTGCTTTATTACCTTTGTACTCATATTGTTTATTCAATCACTTATAAGTCGGTTATTCTTGTTTTCAGATAACCGTTGAAACGTTGGTTCTTGGTTCGTTGAAACGTTGGTTCTTGGTTCGTTGAAACGTTGGTTCGTTGGTTCGTTGATTCATTGAATCGTTGATTCTTTGATAGCTTGATACGTTGAAAAGTTGTTAGTACGTTTGTTACTGTGGTTTTACGGAGTTGTAAATAAATCAAGTTCAACGAGTGAATTGACAGTGTGACGTTGTTCTGTTCCCAAACGACTTAGTTGAGGCTCGAACCTGCGCCCAGTGTTAACCAGGTTTCGAGGCCGTGTAAATTGACTTTTTAGAACTGCGCGCGGTGCGTGCAGTTACAGTTATTGAACATATCTGCGGCAGAAAAGTTATTGAACATTATATGCAGTTATTGAACATTTCTGTAGCAGAACAGTTATTAAACAAAGTCGGCAGTTATTGAACACTGTTACAGTTAAGTGATATGGCTTCAAGAGACTCTTCGGACGTCGAAGGAAAACGGGCGACCTTCAAGGCAAAATTGTCCAAGTTTGCAAAGCTCGAGAAAGCAGCTGAACTCGCACTGACTCTTAAGGAGGACACGGATAAGGTGCGGACGTTAAAGGCAGAACTGAGCCAGTGCTTGAACGAGTTAGAAAGCGTGGATCTTGGACTTTTTTTTAAAGAGGAAAGTAAACAAATTCAGCGTTCCGTCTCAAACGCAAAGAAGTCGTTCGAGTCTCTTGAAGGACGAATAAGGGTTGTGGCTACTGAGACCCGAAATGAACTCAGTAGTAGAGTAAGTGTATATTCGTCGGCCACTTCAAGTACGAGAAGGCGTGCAGAGTTACGCAGAGCCCATCTTGCGAAAAGACAAGAACTTGAACGACGAGAGGAAGAGCTCGAACGCCAGAGAGCTGATGTCAGGAGAGAAATCGAGATGCAAGACGCTCAGCATGAGGTCGAGTGTTCGGAACTGAGCGACGACTGTGTTAGCGAGGGCAGCGTTAGTGGAGAAAGAACGAGAGACTACGTAATGAACCTACCAAGCGAAGTGGATCCAGGAATGAGCGCCGAAGCACCCGCGAAGGAAGACACGAAGGAAAATGAACTGTACGAAAATTTAAGAACAATGACAATTAACGTACAAGAAAGCTTAAATTTGCCAAAACCGGAGATATTAACATTCAGTGGAAACCCTGCGGATTATTGTAAATTTGTGCGTAATTTTGAAACAAACATTGAATCAAGAGTTAGTGATGATAGGTTAAGACTCAGTTATTTAATTCAGTTTTGTCAGGGTGATGCAAAAAGGAGTATTGAGGACTGTGTTGTCTTACCAACAGAGGAAGGGTATGTAAGAGCTAAGCAAATATTAAAATCAAGGTATGGCAAACCACATTTGGTTGCTAGGTCGCATGTTGAACGGTTAATTAATGGCAACACAATTAAGAATAATGATGTGCAGGGCCTCATGAATCTGTCTCTTGATATGGAAAAATGTCAGATTAATTTATCCCAGGTAGGGTTCATGTCAGATATTAACAACACAGAAAATCTTAGGAAAATTGTTCGAAGACTGCCGATAAATATCAGGTCGAAATGGGTCGAGCGAGCTAGCCGTTTGATCGAGCAGGGAATCGAACCTACCTTTAATGATCTACTTTCCTTTGTCAAAGAGAGAGCCATTGTTGCAAATACTATGTACGGCCACGATTTACATAACGAGTCGAAACTCACTCAAGTAAAGAAACCTCAGATGACCTCTCCACGGCGTGAGAAATTTGTAACTCTATCCACTAGCTCTGGTAATAAATTTCCAGGTAACGAGTTATTGCAGAAGCGCGCAGCAGGTTTATCTTGTGTGTACTGCAGAGAGGGTCATAAACTCATACACTGTCCGAAGTTTAAATTAATTGACCTTAGGGAAAAGTTAAATGTAATCAGAAAGCACAAAATGTGCGAAAATTGTCTTAATTTCAAGCATCTTGCTAAATTCTGTCGCAAGGCTAGTTGTTGTGAAGTTTCAGGGTGCGAAGAAAAACATCATACGATGTTGCATAATGAGGTAAGGCAAAGTGAACAGAGTACGGCTGGGCAGAGCAATTGCTGTGCTGTTGTAGAGTTAGGTAGTAAATGTAACCGGGTAAGTTTACGGATCGTCCCTGTAGTAGTAACTAATGGGCGCAAGCATGTGAAAACGTACGCCTTGCTCGATGAAGGTAGTGACGTAACTCTGTGCAGTGACGAGCTCGTTAGGAAATTGGGAGCCGTAGGTATACCCCGGGAATTTACCATTACAACAGTAAATCAGTCCAACGAAAGAAATAAAGGTTTGGAAGTCCAGTTTAAGGTAAGTTCACTTGATGGAAATGAAACTGTGAATTTAAATAGAGTATGGTCAGTGCGAAAACTGCCCATATCTCTAGAGTCTTTGCCTGATCGCTCAGAGGTAAGAAAGTGGAGACATTTAGACGGGATAGACTTGCCACAGATACACGAAGGGCAAGTCGAGTTACTGATCGGTAGTGACGTACCTGAGGCATTTTGGGTCGAGGAAGAAAGGCGAGGAAGGCGAGGCGAGCCTTATGCTATTCGTTCACTTTTAGGATGGAGCATTATAGGCCCCGCAGGTAAAAGCACATTGCGCACCAGTGTTAATGTTAATTTTCAGCAAAATTTGAGTGTGCAAGACCAGATAGACAAGCTCTGGAAAACAGATTTCCCAGATTTCCCAGATATAAAGGTAGATAGTGGTACAGGTATGTCACAAGAGGACCGTCTTGCGCGGTCAATGATGGAAAATACAATAGTTCTCGAGGATGGTCACTATAAGCTAGGTCTTCCATGGCGAGACAAAGATGTTTGTTTACCAAACAATAAATCAATGGCCGTCGCACGGCTTGGCCATTTAAAGAGAAAGCTCGAAAGAAATGACGAGTTATGTGCCCGTTACAAGACCACTATGGAAGCCTATATTGAACAAGGGTATGCTGAACGAGTAGTTGATACTGGTCAATACAACCATGGACGGGTGTGGTACCTTCCCCACCACCCGGTGATAAATCCAAAGAAGCCTCGTAAGGTAAGAATTGTTTTTGATTGTGCAGCCAAGTTCAAGGGCATGTCCTTGAATGACACCCTGTTGCAAGGCCCTGATTACATGAATAGTATAGTCGGGATACTTATGCGTTTCAGGCAGGAGCCAGTAGCTCTAGTTGCTGATATTGAGGCGATGTTTCATCAGGTAAAGGTAAGTGACAGTGACAAAGATGCACTCAGATTTCTATGGTGGCCGAATGGGGATATCGGTAAACAACCAGTAGAATACTGCATGAACGTTCACCTGTTTGGTGCTACTTCGTCGCCTAGCTGCGCGGCATTTAGTCTGAAACGTACGGCACGAGATAACGCTCACTCCTTTAGTGATGACACGGTAAGTACAGTAGAACGTAATTTCTACGTAGATGACCTCTTGAAGTCGGTAGCCGACGCAAAGGTAGGTATTAGACTTGCCAGAGAACTTAGAGAAATACTTTCATTAGGTGGATTTAGACTAACCAAGTGGGTATCTAACAGTCCAGAGGTTTTAAGTTCGATACCCGAGACTGAAAGGGCAGAACCTACCACTAGGCTTGACCTCGAAAGAGATACTTTGGTTGAGAAGGCTCTTGGACTACAGTGGTATGTAGAAAGAGACTGTTTTGTCTTTGATGTAAATTTGCAAGACAAAGGTTGTACGAGACGAGGTATATTGTCAGTCGCAAGTTCTCTGTATGATCCCCTAGGACTGGTCGCACCTGTAACTCTGATACCAAAGTTAGTGCTACAGAATGCTTGTAGACAAAGGTTAGGCTGGGATGAAAACATATCCGACGCCGATGCAGAAGGTTGGTCACACTGGCTAGCCAGTCTGTCGGAATTGTCTAAGGTAAGTATTGACAGATGTCTAGTCCCAGGAAAGCTAGATAGGTCTTCAACTAAGACCGAGCTTCACATGTTCAGCGATGCATCGGAAAAGGCATACGGATCAGCAGTATTTTTAAAGGTGTATGATGCATCAGGAAATAGCAAATGTAGCCTTGTCATAGGGAAATCCAGGCTTGCGCCAATAAAGACGTTGTCCATACCTAGGCTCGAGTTGGCTGCTGCAGCGATGGCAGTCAAATTGTACAAGTTGGTAACTCAGGAGCTAGATATGGAAATACATGACACATTTTTCTGGACAGACTCCATGATCGTACTTGGGTACATCAATAATGAGAAGAAACGTTTCAAAACGTTTGTAGCAAATAGGCTGGCAGTTATACATGAAAGTACAACGCCTGAAAATTGGCGGTATGTTCCGTCACAGTTAAACCCTGCCGACTTGGCCTCGAGAGGATTTTATCCTTATGAAATGGATAAGCTGGCAACTTGGCTAAATGGCCCAGAGTTCTTAGGAAAGGATAAAACGGCTTGGCCAGAAATTGTTAGGAGTTTGCCTGTTTTCGATGACGATACGGAGATGAAACCGGCTGTAAATATGCACGTATCACAAGGTAAGCAATGTAAAGGACTTAATGATTTGCTTTCTAGATATTCCGACTGGCATAGACTTCAGCGAGCAGTAGGTTGGTTAATCAAGTTTAAAACCTATCTCGTGGAAAAATACTTGAGAGGAAAGAAAGTAACTGATGTTACGGCAAAACATAAATACCTCACCGTGAATGAAATACAAGCAGCAACATCCACTGTCTTAAAGTTACTGCAAATGGAAATGTATGGAGAAGAAATAAGAAGCATCGAACGGACAGGTAAGGTATCTAAGTCAAGTTCGCTTATCAGGCTAAACCCCGTAATTAGGGACGGGTTGTTGAAGGTAGGTGGGCGATTACAAAACGCCGATATCGGCGAAGACGCTAAACACCCAATTATTCTACCAAACTCTCATCATGTTACTAGAATCCTGATCCGGAACTTCCATGAAAGCAACGCACTCTTCATGTCCTATCTCTCATAAGGCAGAGATACTGGGTTGTCCAGGGACTCCGCACGGTAAAGTCTGTCTTGAATAGGTGTCTAGACTGTAAACGAATGCACCATCGCCCCGAAATACAACAGATGGCACCGCTTCCGGAAGAAAGACTCAAACCTGACAAAGCGCCATTCACGTACGTCGGTGTAGATTATTTCGGTCCGATGACTGTGAAATCCGGAAAAAAACATTTGAAAAGGTATGGTTGTTTATTTACCTGTTTCACTACAAGGGCAGTGCACATCGAGATCGCCTACAGCCTGGACACAGACTCATTCATTTGTGCACTTCAGCGATTTGTCAGCCGTCGAGGAAAACCTGACAAGATTTTCAGTGATAACGGGACAAATTTCATAGCAGGTGAACGGGTCTTACGTGAAAATATCCAGCAATGGAATCAGAGTCGGCTTGCAAAATTCTGTCAACAGCGAGAAATTAAATGGCACTTTAATCCACCGTATGCAAGTCATATGGGTGGCGTCTGGGAACGGCTGGTGCGGTCTGCCAAAACAGCCTTAAAATCAGTCATTCGTGAACAGCTTCTGAATGACGAGGCGCTGCTGACGTTAGTGACAGAGATAGAGAAAATTCTCAATGATCGACCAATCACTCAGGTAAGTAGTGACCCGCAAGATCTAGAGCCCCTTACTCCGAATAAAATTCTGATAATGCGCCCAAATGCGTCCTTTCCACCAGGTTTATTTGACAAAAATGATAACTACTGTAGACGTTGGTGGAGACAAGTACAGTACTTAGCTAATATATTTTGGAAGAGATGGACGCGCGAGTATCTTTCAAATCTACAGGTAAGACAAAAATGGCTTACGCAACAGAGAAATGTGGCGGTTAACGACCTCGTCCTTGTTTGCGACGAACCGTCCACGCGTGGTAACTGGCCTTTGGGACTTGTTCTTGAGGTAAGAAAAGGTCGTGATGGGCTCGTGCGGTCATGCAAGGTCAGAGTGAATGGTTCAGTAAAGGTAAGACCAATCTCAACGTTGTGTCTGTTAGAGCAGCATGTCTTGTAAATAGATGTCATATACATATATTGTTGATGAACATTTTCTTGACCAGGCCTTGTCATAAAAAAAAAAACAAACTTGTATTTGTATACTTATTCGCACCTTAGTCTCCATTAAGATAAATTCTTGAATGAGCTTCTGTGGAAGGCTCATTGAGGGGCGGTGTAGGAGACTAGGTGGTCTGGAATATGAAGTTCAAAGAAACATTGGCTCATATATTTGAATCTTTATCTGGTTTGCCCCTTGTGTGCCCTATTGTTAGACAGTTCTAATTGCTACGTCCCCGGCTAGTTGTTTCTGTTTCATTTCATCAAAGCTCGCTAGATCCCTTTCCTTATTCGGAGAATCTAATTTTGGAACTGTGTCTAAGACGAAAATTAATAATTTTGATTGGTCAGAAATTACAAACATGTATATTTTTAGGGTCAATGCGCAACAAGTGCGACCCCTAGAATCGCGCATTTAGTCGGCAGTCGGAAAGGTGAATTTGTTTGAAAAGGATTAACTTTGTTAAGAAATTGAATTTACTAAGTTTTTGGGATAAGCAGATAGCATTGTTCAGTAAGTTATATATTTTTTGTACCTTCGCCTTAGCTCTGATAATCTTACAGACGCATAACTTTTGCTTAATTTCTTAAATTGTTTTACTCTTTTCAACTTGAGTAAATTTGCAGATATAGCAGACAATATCAGTTAAATTTTTGGTTAACATTTTTGTTAACTCTAGAATATTGAAAACATACTATTGTGTCAAGAGACAGATTTATTTGATTTGTAATAAGCTTATGAATTCAAGATATCTATGTTAAGGGCATACTGTTTTTATGCTGTGAAACTGTATTAATTGTGTATTGCTTTATTACCTTTGTACTCATATTGTTTATTCAATCACTTATAAGTCGGTTATTCTTGTTTTCAGATAACCGTTGAAACGTTGGTTCTTGGTTCGTTGAAACGTTGGTTCTTGGTTCGTTGAAACGTTGGTTCGTTGGTTCGTTGATTCATTGAATCGTTGATTCTTTGATAGCTTGATACGTTGAAAAGTTGTTAGTACGTTTGTTACTGTGGTTTTACGGAGTTGTAAATAAATCAAGTTCAACGAGTGAATTGACAGTGTGACGTTGTTCTGTTCCCAAACGACTTAGTTGAGGCTCGAACCTGCGCCCAGTGTTAACCAGGTTTCGAGGCCGTGTAAATTGACTTTTTAGAACTGCGCGCGGTGCGTGCAGTTACACTATATACTAAATTTTATTTCAGTATGTGCAACCTCTGCAAAGAAAATGAACGAAAACTGCAAATAATTGGAATTTTTCTAAGTTCAAGGGGTATAACTCTGTCAAAAAATTGCTCGATCGTACCCAAAACAGAACTTGACATAGATATTCTTAAAATTAATCATCATACTAAATTTCATTTCGGTATGTGCAATCTCTGCGAAGAAAATGAACGGAAACTGCAAATAATTGGATTTTTTCTAAGTCCAAGGGGCATAACTCTGTCAAAAATTGCTCGATCGTACCCAAAACCGAAGTTGACCTAGATATTTTTATGATAAATCTGCATACTGAATTTCATCTCGGTATGTGCAATCGCTGCGAAGAAAATGAACGGAAACTGCAAAATAATTGGAATTTTTCTAAGTCCAAGGGACATAACTATGTCAAAAATTGCTCGATCAAACCCAAGACAGAACTTGACCTAGATATTCTTATGATAAATCTGTATACCAAATTTTATTTCAGTATGTGCAACCTTTGCGAAGAAAATGAACGGAAACTTTTGGTGGACATACAGACAGACAGCAGCAAAGCAATATGCCCTCCCTTTTTCAAAGCGGGGCATAATAAACATTAAACTTTTAATTATTTGGAGTACCTTTTGTCCAGTCTTGTTTACTGCTATATTAACTTTTTGACTTGTCTATCATTTACGTCATAACTACGTTCTCTATTGTTCTGCCAGACGAGCTTTATTACAAGCATAATGGCTTTTGTAGCTACCTAGGGACAGGTTATCAATAAATGATGGATGGCATATCCTGTGTTGTTCCTATTTATTGCACATGATTTTTATCATAGTTTAAAGCAAAGCATACGCCACATTTATTGCACTGCACGTATAATACATTCATTCTGCATGAACTTATAAGATATTTACACTTAGAAACCATTATAGAAAGAAATTATGGCCGTAACGGTAATTAATACACAAAAAATACAAAGTATTTTCTCCGACAATGTTCAGTTGGAAAACTAGTTCTTTGTCGTTATACTGTACTACTTGTATTTCACAAAATATTTGTTGTGTGTACGAAAACATGTTATACTCAAAAAAGCAGTATGGCCAGGGAGTCTGAAAAAATGAGAGTAAGAGCAAATGTGCCATATTTACTTTCTGCAATATGAACAACGCATAGCTTTGAAAAGATAAACGGCTGTATAGTACTGATATTTATATACATTCGGCCCGTAACAAGATACAGAGTGTTTTGATAAAACAACAATGTAATTATCGAAGTAAATGTAATTCAGTGAGGTTTCTTTATTAGAATTTCGTGAAAATGAAACATATTTCAGTTCTGTCATCTGTTCTGTAACGTTTTTCACGTAGTATAGGAATATCTACTAATAGAAGTCGTGCAAATATCTATTCGGCATTGTCTTACGTAATCATCCCTGAATAAGTCAACAAAGAGGTGAGACAGCTAGGGACACAAACAATCAACCACCGGTATAGACAGTACTGTATCGAGTTTTTCTGTAGAAGATCAGTACACTTTATTTCGATATAGATTTCGCTTGAGTGAGTATATTAATGCAAATTCACAGTAGAATACGACGCACGCTTTGATGAATCAGTTAGGTTATTTTTTAAGTTGTTATTATCTTAAAGTCTTTACTTTTCATTGACTTTCTTATTTTGTAATCAGACATCAGTATCTAAAAAATACAGTTAACATAAATCTGTTTCACAAAACAATGTTACAGATTACATCTTGTATCACCTTAGACATAGCAACATGCAATTAAAGTCTGTCTTCATGATTTCAATGACAATGATTGACTGATTGATAATATATACAGGAAAGGCGCTGACATCAGACACCATACAACGGGTTACAAAACACAGCGTTTCTTCTAAAGCACCGATAAAGTTTAACAATAAGTGAAAAAAATGCATGCTTATTTTCATAAGCGTATTTTACAAATTTGAAATTTTATGGAACGTGTTTCATTATTACATCTAAGATCATTGACTAATGTTAGATGAAAAAATGGGCGTTTTCGGCCAGGTGTTCTGTCATAATGATTGATTTGCTATCATGTTTACTATACGCCATTACGCCATTACCACGCTTCTTATCATATGCCAAAGAGGAAATCTTGGTATTGTTTGCTGATAAGCTTAGTGGCTTTAATAGCTAGCCAGGGATAGGTAAGCTATAATACTGGCAAGTTCTGGGTAGTTTCATTTTATTAAACAGGATTATCATTTTCCTCTGAACATAAAGCTGAGCTAAACATGAATTTGATTTACGTGCCAAGTAAATTCAAATTAGTTTGTTTGAACTCGTAAAGTGTACATCGCTCAATATATTTATTAACGGACATGTATGTCGTGTCAGCTAGTTATTTACAAAAAAAAATGAATTAACTGATATATGCATAGAACTATGCAAAAAATGTTGATAATAAAGTTAACTTAAAGTCTTTGTCGTATTTCATCCGTCTTTGTCAGTTACAGGAGGCACTGACGCATATAATGTATTAAGACAGTCAGCCAATGTCTGCACAGAATATTTGAATACGTGTGTAACTCGGCTTATAATCATCCTTTCAGAAAAGTTTATGAATTTTTAGATAAAAAAATTGAAATCACAAATCTATTTAGTATAACTTGTTGAACATGACCACTTTTTTCTGCTGCTATAAGTTACGTCAGTTTTTTTTCACAAGCTATCCCTCGACCTGTAAGACATTATTTCGATAACTGCCAGTTTACAAAAAGACTATTTACTTATTTGTTTAAAACTTCAGACAAATCTGTGGGCTCCATGTGTAAGAAACTGAAGTCTGAAAGGCTTTGGACCCTAGAATCACTTGTTTGTCTATAGTCTAAATAAATATGATTTTCTCGATATAAACTGATTTATAAATACGCATTCGATAAATTTTTGTGCAAAGAGTAGACAAGCTAATTTCTATTTTCTGTGTTCTCATGTTTCGATAAAATCTTTTCAAGTTCTTCCCTAGATAGGATTTCAGAAACAGATTGATTATTGAAAGATTATTGTTTGATTTAAGAGAAATTAATGCCTATAGTTCATATCTTTTAAGACTGTAGTTTATATAAACAAAGATAAGCGATAAGAGTACGATAAAATATTTGACTATATATCATCCTGTTTTATGGTTTATCTTCTGATAGACTTACTGTAAATTCTTATAAGAAGACACATTTTTACTGTGTCGGACTTCTTTCCCGTCTTAAAGTAAACCTCAGTTCTAATGTTTATCTTCTTGTGCACAATTTAAGATAGCAACAGTACGTAGTTATCAAAACTGTAATTTACTTATCATTTTATTACATTTATTTCTTAAATGGTACACAAGTTAAAAGTGACAATCCCTTTTTGCTCAGTCTTGCAAAATCATGCATGTTCAATTTGAAATAATACTGAAATAACAATACGTTAAGTCTGCATTAATGGCTTCAGAAGTGGTAACATGGATGTCTGTTGCGGAAGTACATACACAACAGTTGATTGTTTCAGAAACAGAAACACTGTCACAGTGCGATATAATACTTACACACTAGAGAAGCATTTATTATTATCTTGCTTATGCAATGGAGATGATACAGGAGGACTTAAATGCACTTAGTGATTTTTTTTTTTTTCAAAAATACGTACTGACACAATTATGTCTACCATATAACTTTACTTAAGTCATTCTGTCATTGTTCTTCTTATTGATCACCCAAAAATGAGAAGCAGTTGTCGCACTAGCGGTATTATGGGCCTTTTATAATTGCTTTCTAAAAGTGACAATGAGTCATTATCATGAACACTGAGAAAAAGACATTAGACTATAACTGGTATTCTGCCTTACCAATTTCTGATTGTTTTTTTCCGTTTTGTAGTTTTATATTCCCAACCAAGCTAATCCAGGTGACTTTAATACGTTGCATAAGAATTCGTTGAATTGTGGATTGCTTCATAAACAAGCCGAAGTAAAGGCAAATGTGTTGAATAGCTATTACAATCGCATTTTTATATTTCTAATTGTTAATCGTAATGTCTTACTTACTTTGCACTAAATACAAAATACCATTATTTATATATATTACACAATATCAAGAAATGGAACAAATTAAATACTGTCAGAATAAACACTTTATTGCAATCAGTTACAAAACAACATTGTCATTAAACGTATAAGGCCCCCGTTTTTGAACTGGAGTACTTTATAGTTTTGTAAGTGCAGGAGAGAAAGTATATCGAAACATAAGTGCCCTGTCTGTACGTGCATAGGCGTTTTGATAGATAAAATCATCAAATAATCAGGAAAGAGATTGAAAAATAAGCATATGTTTAGATAGAAAATGGAGATACGATTTGTATTGATAATGATGCAAGGCGCTCCTTACTGAAACAGCAGCTACTTAAAAGACCCCAAGACCTTATCCTGATGTGACGAGTTGGAATGCTGGATTTTGTGCTCTCTGAAGGTTTGCTTAAATTAATAAGCAAATATATACGCCTGAGTTAACATTGCGACATTTTCTGTAAATAAATAATGTTATGTTAACCTTGCAGAAAGAGAAGCGTCTTTGGGAAATAAAAAGAAATGTAATACGTTTTCCAAAAAGAATGAGTATAATCACATAGACAGCATACTACAAGTCTTGAATTTAAACAAGCACATGTGTCAAAATTAGAAATTTCCCAGATTACGTAGGCCATGTGTATTCAAATTATTTTTTAGCATGATTGTACATTTTTTTTCTTAACATATAAAATCCACACCCATTTTACGTGCCTTTACTCGTTACTATCAAATGATGTTTCTTTGAAAGTGCTAGAAGATATCTCATTTTGTACCTGTTTTCAGAAGGGAGGAAGATACATCAGAGTCTGTAGATAATGTGTGATGCGTGCTTAAATATTCATAAATACCTACCAAATAAGTAAAACGTGTGAGCAAGAAATAACAATACATATTAATCACCTTTATAACTGCAGCGCAATCCTGGCCACCTTAACTGAATTTATTTTCTAATTATTCACAAGCATGCGAGTTTTATACCTTCAGCTTTTAAAATGATTTTACTTAAACGCTTTTTTGATATTATAGATAAATTCTAGTTGAACCTGTTCGATGAATTTGAGAGCTCGTGGTACTAGCCCTGTCTTTTGCAATGATAAACACACTTAAATGATAATTTTACACCATTAAATTTCAAATTTTGTAACAGGAATTATAGTAATCAATCTTGATAGATAATTTTAGAAGGAAACGCCCTGTAACTAAACATTAATATTTTCTGTTTTTATTTCCTAAAGCATGTTAGGTTTTAATACTTTAAGGCTTTAAGTGATTTAAAGTAAAACATTCTAGATAACATGGATAACTTCTTGTGGGATCTATGCAGTGAGTTTGAAAGCTGTAGCACCAAAACTTTTTTCTCGAAAACTTTTACGTGGAAACAGCCCTGTTTTCAACACTGTAGAAACTTTGTAAAAATTTGGTATGATTTTAATTTCGACTTGTTCAAAAGGCGTTATACACATCAATCTTGATAGATAATTTTAAAAAGGTAATGCCTTGTATTTAAGAGGGTATGTGTGTATTTAAAGTGCTTGTAAGTTCGTACTGGTTTGTAGAAAGTAAAATGTGGTAAGATTATTTAATTTATTTTGTTAGAGGTTAAGATAATCACTGATTGAACGAATTTTGCAGTATTTCTGCGAAAATGAAAACTATAAAAATGAATATGAGAACGCTCGCTACCCATGCACGGTGTTCACCCACCGTATCACTTTAAAAATTCATTATTTCCTATCCTGGAATACAGACGTACATCATTCACGAAAACAAAATACAATAAAAGATCTTATGCATGAACTATCATGTCATATTTTTACATTCCATTTTCTAAGTGTAAAAGGTGTATATGCTATGGTTCATTCGGATTTTATAAAACTCTATCTATATATCTTTTTACCTTCAGAAAATGCATAGCATGATATAATTATGTACCGACAGTGATTTTTCTTTTTTGAATATATCATTATATCAAATTATTTCGCTATTTGCAAATCTTTTACCGATGGAATAGAAAGAATTAAGATATTAAATGCATTTTTTACGTATAAAAGGAAATATTCTGAAATGTCAGGACATCTAAAAAGTTAAGTGTATAGAGAGGTGGTGCTCCTTTTGTTTGGCCTTGTAATAATTACGTTTTCTTCTTGATATATTCGAAAAAAGAAACACATTTATCTGTCAAAGTCTGTCATGAAATCGTTTGCCGATAAAAATTACGACTCGATCCGTTTTCTGGGAACTGGTGATTTATAACTATCAATGCCATACCCTCTGAACATCTATTTAATGAAACATTACTTCTGTTAACAGAGCAGTTTTGATATATTTAATAAATTGAGGATATGTCAACACATTTAAAACGAATATATTTGATCAAATTTCGACTTCTCTGTATATCAGCAACTCTCATTTAACAAATGCAAGTTTTGAAAAAAAGGGAAATCAAATAATTGAATCTCAAGAAAACTGTTATCATAATCATACACTAATTGAATAAACTATTACATTAAGATTGTTTCTAACGATTTGGCATTTACTTCCTATCAAAATAGGACGTTGACAACAATTTAACAGATTTTATGATACAGACTAACAAATGGTAGACACTTTCTCAATGTTATCTAGGCTTAGTGAAAAAAACATCTACCTTTTTATTTTCTCGTGTTCCAAAATAGCCTTCAATTTATAACAGATTAGTCAGTGAAAGAATAAGAAATGTCAGAAGCTGAAGCTTCCTCTTGGATAGGCCACCAACAAAGTCTACAAACCATCATGCGAACCAAATTTTAGAACAACTGTTTCATAAAACATGTTTTCTTGCCTCTGAATTGTGAAGCAAAAAGTCTTTTTTTCAATTAAGGACGAATATTTTCAGACAAAAATATTTATTTTACAAATATCCCAGAAACTAATTAAGTTTGGCGAAATTCTTGCCAAAGAGATAATCTTATTAAGAATCCTACATTTTTTGTTCATCTTTTCCTATTATGTCTAATGTCTTCATCTTGTTCTAATTTTCTCTAAAACGAATCAATATTGGAAATAATCTATGTATAATGTATCAAAGTTTTGTTTTGGTAAGATAACGTTTAAGCATAGTTATATTTCCTTAGAATGAAACTTGCTTTGATTTCAATGTTCTGATGAGAGCAAAATTTGTTTGTTTGAATAAATACAGCCACTTTGTTTGTAAAAATATTACGTCAGAAATCCTAGCGTGAAAGCAGCTTTGAATTATTTTTTGCAGTACAAGGGCATATAAATGCTTTTTTTTTCTTATCTATAAAGTTTTTTTTTATTATTTGTATAGCTCACATTTTATCAATCATGGCTTGTGATTTTTCGTACTCGAAACAGAACATAAAAATTTAGAACAGAAAAAAAATGACATTCAATATCTAAAAACCCGACAGAGTTCAAAACATGCCAAATACGAGATTTTTTTGTGATGAAAATCTTATGGATTCATGAAAATAATTCATTTTTATATTGCAGATTCACGCACATTGCATTTAACCTATTCACATGATTCAGATAATTTCTTTTAATTTGCAAACAAAGGACGGAACATACATTTAAAGAAATATATATCTGAGAAAATTTGTGTATAGAATATTTTTGTACACTACGTATATAGTTGTACTGAAAAATTTTGGTCCGCAAAAAATGGTACTTTTGGTGATGTTGAATTCTCTCTATATACTTAGAGAAAATGTCGACTTCAACGTTTTGTTGATAGTGCTGAAAATATCATATCTTCAGTAATCAATTGTCTAACCTGTATTTTCCTGAAAATGTCTGCGAATGTTAATTATACTTGAGAAACATATAGGTTTGTAATTTCTAAAAAAATGTTTAATGATAAATATATTTAAATCGGTAATAGTACTTGGTTGCACGAATTGTTAAAATAACTTTGCTTGTATTTCCTATTAATCACGTTTCAAGCCAAAAGTAAACAGACAATGAATGCTGAAACAGTGCTTAACGAATTGATAGTCTGATCTTGATAAAAGAACAACTGTATTATCACAGAAAAAGAGCATAAAAAGAACAACTGTATTATCACAAAAAGAGCAAAAAAATAACAACTTTTAATCTGCGTGGGTTTTTTTGCGTCCTAAACCAGATCTGACTGACTGTATGATAATATAGAGAGGGTTCAATACGAGAACGTTCTAACAGCTATAAAATAAAGAAGCAGTTTTTCGTATTCACCCCTCGATATGTATATATAGATAGAAACAATAAGGACTGTGTGTTCTTATTTTAGTACCGATATATATAGAGAGATAAACTTATCTTAGTGTATTTTGTTGGCAAGCAGTAAGTAAAATTATATTCAAAATTCCGTGAGATATTTTGTTCTTTTAAAGCACATGTTTTTAGATTTTGTATGACTTGTCTCTTAAAACATGCAAACTGATACTACAAAAGTAATTAACATAGAGCAATCTTCTTATGGCAAGAGAATGAATAAATAATAAACAGACGGAGACAGTAGCTAGATGTCGTTTACACATCTGTTACTGACAGTAGGTTAAACATACTGTAAGAATCTGTGTGAAACATCTGATTCTAGTGTATGTTCCACATGTCTTGAATGTTCATCTATAGTCCTCATTCATTGTGACGGCAGTCATTTGATATATTTTAAGATGTGATGCATACTGACAACAACTTGTTCTATTTTCAGTAAGCTCTTTGAATTCCATATTTTGATCCAAACAAAAATATGAGTATTATAAGAACTCGATTTGTATTGCTGATTTCTTCAATAATACAGAACCAATTTACGTTCACTTGAACATATTATTTATAAGAAAATATCTTTATCTCAGGCAGAAAGCTATCAGAAATATATACCGTATTAATCAAAGGGTAAAACATTGTGCGTGAGAGATTGTTTTGATTAATATCATCAACAAAAGTCACTCGTTTGCTATAAAAAGGAACTTGCTAATCAGGTCACTTAACATTGCAGCTTTTTGTCGATGTTGATTACGAAGCAGTGACAAAATTTATTCACTATTTGTTGTTTACTATCATTAACCTATTGATCTTTCAAAGATGATAGCATTCTAAGACAATCTTTTTTTTAAATAACTGACTTAAGTGACAGGAGACTTGAGATGAAATAGCAATACCACGCAAATATTAACACATATTTTAATCAAATATGAGTATTTGTCTGCTATTATAAGCATTATTTATATAACTTTGTAAGAGTACAACAGTTACAAGTGCATAACATTCGCCCTAAAACTATGAATATAAAATTATGAACATTTTCTTTTTAAATCTGTTTCTTCGTAAAGTTTGCGCGAATATATCATCTTTTACTCAACATAGAATAAGTTAAGAACCTTTTAATCTCTATCCATTTTATCTTCATCCTTCGTTACGATTTTATCATTCATGAACATGTGAGAGGTGCATTAGGCACATATCTGTGTATCGTTTAAATACAATGACATGACAGTTTAAAAAATCGACTTTTATTCCGTTTATATTTGCAGTTACTGATATCCTCAAATAAGCATAAAACCTAATGATCCTGAATTTATTGCACTTTAAATATACTCATGTATACCTGGTGCATTTTAGCAGATATCTTGTGCTTTTTATACAACTTTAATAAATCAATGATAGCTTATCTTTCACGGGGTTTATGTTATTTTAATGTGCATTTTTTTATCAGTTCCTTAGTCTATGTTGCCGACTATGCTTGTGTCGGGTGTGTAAATAGGGTATGTGGGGTGTCTGATAAAATGATTATATCTTTTTATTAGTGCTTCGAAGTTTCCAACACGCAAGCACAGTTACTTCTTCCAAAAGTTTAATTGCTCTAAAGTTGAAAGCGATATGTTTTTTTTCTAAACGCTCTCGTAAATTAAATTCTAACAAGCTTTGATCTTTTATGTTACATGTTTTGACGTGTATTTTATAACGTTAATAATATGATCATATTTTTCTGTTCTGAAATACAGGTGTATGGCTTCACACCAACTGATTGTTTAAATAGCATAACGGTCTCAGAATTCGTTTGGTATGAAAATATCAGTCAATGTCTCTTTTGCTCTCTGTCTGTTTGTACGTTTGGTCAATTTGTTGTGAAAACTTAGCCCTCTTTTCTTTGTATATCCCGTATTTAGTTTTGCTTTCCGTCTTAACGCAATTGCTACTTACACAAAAATGTTTCTTCACGTACAACCTATAATCCCGTGTTTATTAATTGCTAAAAGAAAGCATGACCAAATGGATGACGTCTTACCTAAAAATCATGTTTACCTTGCATGATTCAATTGTATCTTATTTTTCGTTCATTGTTTGGCATAAAAGATGCAACCAGCAAACACGATTTTGTGACAACATCATGATGTAAACTAATAACAGAAAATGCTAAAGATGAAAGCAGTGTTTTCTATCTAATTTGAATGTCAGTTAGGTAACAAATGCCTTCAAAGCTTACAGAATTACGATAAATTTTCAACAACTCTCTCTACCCTAAATCATTGCCAAGTACATGGTCATTTTATTTTAGATCCTATTCTACGTGTTCAGAAATAGATCGATAGTTATTTAAGTACATTAAAGAGAGAGAGAGAGGGGTTTATAAAATGTCACAATATTTTCAAGATTTCTCAACCAATCCGTAGTCGTAAAAGACTAAAAATATGAGAAATGACAAATTAGCGCAACCTATGTTTAATCTTTGTAGCCTATTTATATGTCCAACATAAGTATAGTGAACAATTGCTTTTATATTTTTCAAATGAGCAAATCTAAGAATAGCCGCCTGATAAGGACAACTGTTACAGCAAACAGCGGGACCTGAGGTCAGGTTATTAATAATGAAAGACAGTAAATTCATGTTTGCACTGCTATAATGGCAGTGTCTTTCATCCTTTCGAACTTTAACTTCATAAGATTTTTGGCATAAACCAGCTATAGGTTGTGTACATTGCATTTTGAATATTCTTCATTATTTACATTTTTCTTCTATCTTGCATGTTTTTATGGACTACTACAATTAAGTGTAGTTTTCACTGTAAGAAATAGGCCGAAATGAGTATGTTTAAAGATTTATAAAACACTAATGAGGTCTTTATTCGATATAAAGTTTATTTGATACAAAGTGTTGTTAAGATAAACCATGGAATAAATTTTCATGGTATAAAAGAAGCACGTAAGATGAATGGCTTCATTCCTGGACTACTAGTCAATCAGTGACTTGACTTTGTAGAGACTGGCAGGTGCCTTTAAAAATGCTTCAATTCAAGTATGCTAGCTTTTGTAATTATTACAGGTGATACAACTTATTATCAAACCTAAACTGTATAGTCATTTTATGCAGTCAAATCTTTATTGCGACCGAGCTGCAAGAATATGCTACTGCTGTACGTTTTGCTACAGCAATTAATTACCACTATTTGCCAATTTTACTTCCTTACTTGAACGAACGAATGAATAATTGAATGAACGAATGAATGTGATTCGATTTTTGTCAAAGATTTATCAAGACAAAGATTTTATAGATGTAGGTAGCATTGAGTAGAAGTATTGACGCTTAACTCAGGAATTTACATCTGATGAGACTTAGAAATATGTAAAAAAATGTGCATTAATGTACTTATTATAGTAGGTAAGCTGGTGATTCTGAAATGCAATGCTCATATCATAAAAGTGCAGATTAAACTATTAACTATCTGTCTTGTCTATCATTTACGTCATAACCACGTTATCTGATTTTCCGCCGAAGTGCAAATCCTAGAATTGCTCTATGATGAGCATAATGGCTTTCAAGTAAAACTTGATGGATGGCATCCTATGTTGTTTCCTTTTTATTGGACATGATATTTATCTTACTTTATACGTAAAGCAAAACCACACTGATGGGAGATACTGCCACGTTTATTGCACGTATAATACAGTCATTCTGCTACGTCTAATGCAATATTAACTCCTAAACTACTTTTACAGAAAGGAACTGAAGGTAACAAATACACACAAAAGCAATGCCTTTTCACCGATAATTGTATAGTCATTTGTTGTTGTACTGAACATTTTATATATGCTCAAAGAAGCGGTATGAGTAGAGAGCCTAGCAAATCTAGGCTTAGATTATTTTACCATTGGGAGCAAACACGCAATACGAATTTTCTGCAATATAAAAAATATCATAAGTCTTACAAAATATTCTACCAGTATAACACTGATATAAACTAAAACTTACATGATTTTGTGAAATAAGCGTTTTTAAACTACTCTGTACTTGCTAAGTACACTTAATTTCTATTCGATTGCTTCTTTTCATGTCTTAATTGAAGTACATTCGTAGAATACGACGCAAATTTTGAAAAGTTCAATTCCGTTTACTTTTTGCAAACGTTTTATGTCTTTTTATTATGTAAGTGTATTTATTCATATTTACTTATTCACTATGTTAATAGATTTCTATATCAAAGATAAGAAATAGTTTAATACACATCTGTTTGAAAAGGTGGTTCGTTTTTTAAGTAGAACTCAATATTTGAATTGATCGTGAATTAATGTTTTGAAATTAATTAAAGTAATATACACCTAACAAATTTCTATCAGTTATTTCAATTTGTGGGAAACGATTGATTTAGCATGGATAATATTTTGTATATTTTAAGCAGGACATAAAGAGAAAGAACAGGAATTATTTCTGATGTGATTATAATCTACGAATGGCTGTGAGAGACAATGCTTGTCACACTTTTTGAAGCAATAGCTGCAGTAGATTCATTTCTGTAAGCCAATAATTCAAAACAACTTTATCAGCTACGATGTACGCATACAGATATTACAGATAACATCTTTTATCACCTCAGGCATAGCAACATGCAATTAATATATGTTTGCATGATTCCAAAGACAGTGATTGATTGTTTAATAATATACAGGAAGGGCACTGACATTAGACAACAGGTAATAAAACTAGGAGTTCCTTCTAAATTCAGATAAAACATCACGGCAAGTAAGGCCAAAACAAAAATATTTCCTACAATCGTTTTATCTACAAATATAACAATCAAAATACTTTAATGTTTAACACACATTAACAATAAACATCTTCATACTAAGCTCTAAGTATGTTTGTAAACAACACGATTAATTTTTTCCAGTATTTTCTCGGAATGAATAGTTACCGTAATGAGTGTTTTATATTCTTGGCTTTACAGTTCTGAGAGTCAGCTGATATATCTGCAAGCTCACAGCAACTTGTCCCTAATTTTGCGCTAAAACCTGAAAGGTTATGATGCAGAATACTTGAATTACATTTATTTTCAAACAGCATCGTTTTAATGAACGTAAAACGTAGCTAAACATGAATTTGATAAACGTCACGTTAAGGGCGTTCAAAGTACATTCGACATAGTTTGTTTGAACTCATGGAGTGCACATAGCTCAATAAATTATTTCTTGCTATAAATTCAACGTGTTAGATTTTTGTTTACAAAAAATATAATGGGCTGATTCATGCATAAACTTCATACCTACTAAGAAATTTCAGCGAAAAAAAAGTTGATAGTAAACTTCCTTAAATTTAGCCAACTACATTTCACAAGCATATATGGTATAATTTATTGAACATTACAACATGCTGTTATAGGTCACCTCAGGTTCTCTTTTCAGATATTATCACTTTACTTGTAAGACATTATTTCGACACAGTTATCATTACTTTTATTTACTTATCAATTTTATCACATTTATTTCTGTTCAATCATAAAATACACGATAAGTCATAATCCTTCTGATAAAATACTGAAATAGCAATAAGTAAAGACTGCATCACGGCAACATGAATGTCTGTTGCAGAGGTACACAACAGTATTTTGCTTCACAGACCTATGTACTGTATATAGTACCTTAAAACACTGAAGAGATACTTACGCAACGGAAACACTGTACAGGTTCTTCAAAGTAATTCAGAAAAAAAGCGTTGACACATACCTGTCTATCTGTCTACCCTCAATCTGGACTTTCCCGCCGTTGCAAAATGTTGACACATACCTATCCATCTGTCTTCCAAACTTGACGATCCCGGTTCGATCCCCATCAGGGCCGGCAAAATTTCTCCGTGATAATTGATCTCAGACAATACGTCTATATGTCATTTGTCCCTCACCTCTGAAGCAAGAGAGGAAGTAGTCAATCACATGCGGAGGAATTGGTTAGTAAACTGGTTGGATACCCAGTAACACTGGTTAGGTGGACTGACCGCCGGGATATGACCTTAGCTGTTAAAAGTGGCGTTAAACCCCCATCTGTCTACCCTCAATCCTTGTGCATTTATTTGCTTATTGATCATCCAAAATGAGTAGCAGCTGTCGCACTAGTGATAGAATATATTGCTTTCTATTGTGATTATAGTCACCTTAGAGAACAAGATATTAGTAATGTTAAAAAAATGTTTTACTATCAATTTCTGTTTTGTTTGTTCCTTTCTTTAGTTTTATATTTCGAACAGAGCGCGGTCGAAGAGGTTGTAATAAGTGGACTGTTAGCGACTCTTGATGTACTTTATTTCAAACAATCGATAAAATATAACATCGAAAATAAAGGAATGCTTTTTAGTGAAGTATCGAAATTCATTTCATCGAGTGAAACCAGATGTTAATTTTTCCTTAGATGCGAACAGGCTAACGCTTTAATATTTCAGCTGTGAATTAAGTTAGAAATTGAAATAATGATTGAAGTTGAATATAAAAGCGGGCAAAGCAAAATGCACTAGAACAGAAGGTAAAGGTAACATAAAAGTAATA
Source organism: Cyclina sinensis (assembly GCA_012932295.1). Taxonomy (NCBI): domain Eukaryota; kingdom Metazoa; phylum Mollusca; class Bivalvia; order Venerida; family Veneridae; genus Cyclina; species Cyclina sinensis. Next base: position 28,224,230 of record JAAONU010000017.1, read on the forward strand.
AGTGACTGCAGTTGTTTTCTGTTTATCTTATTTTGTTATCTTTTAATTACAGATAGGAATATTTTGAATAGATTTTTTATGATGATTTTTGCTGAAATCCTATCTACATACATCCGATTCGATTATTAGATGTGCAGTTTTCCAAAATTTCTATGAATATAGTAAATTACTCTTGAGAAACACACTAATCTGTAACTTTCACTCGAACAGCGTCGAAGTGCTCCTGTAAAAGTTTGAACAAAAGCAGACTGGTGACAAAATAACTTGAAATTTTCTAAATTTTCACAATCATGTTAGATTTTATATCAAGTGTTTTAATAACACGGAAAACCTTCTCGTTGAACTAATGCAATGGATTTGAATGCTCTGGCCTTTTAAACATTTACTCGAAATCTTTCACGAGGGGCCAGCACTGTATGTAACGTGTACAAAACTTATGATTTTGCATGGTTAGAATTTCGACTTAAAATTACAACATGCAATATAGTAATCAATCTTGATAAATAATTTTAGAAGGGAACGCCCTGTATCTAATTTATTTTAGTATTTTCTTATTTTGTTTTCCAAAGCTTGTTTAAGACTTTTGAATGATACAAAGTAAAACTATTCTAGATAACATAGATAACTTCTTGTGGAACCTTTGCAGTGAGTTTAAAAGATGATAGCTTGAAAAAAATTCTCGAAAGATTTTACGTGAGAGCAGCCCTGGTTTTACCCTTGTTATGAACTTAAGCGATATCTTGGAATGGTTCAAATTTCAGTTTATGCAACAATCATTATACAAATGAATCTTGATAGATAATTATAAAAAGTTACGTTTTGTATTAAAGTTATATATTTACAATGCTTGTAAATTCGTGCGTTTATGGAAAATAAGAATGTGTTGAGATGCTTTTGTTTAAGGTTCAGGACATCACTCATTTATTACACGAATTTTGCAGTATTTCTGCAAAGATAAAAATGAATATGAGAACTACTGCCTAAATTTATGGACACTCCACCTTTTCCATGTGCGCTATGTCTCCACCCTTACACTTATTACTTACATTATTTCCTATATTGTTCAACAGGGGTTTGTTCACAGAGAGAAGAAATATACTTTTTGTTGATATGCTAAAAATATTTTATCTTCATATATCAGTTGTTTGGCGTGCATTTTCCTGAAAATGACTGTGAATGTAAATTATACTTGGAAAGCATATAATTTTGTAAATTAGAAGAAAACAGTTATGATAACAAAACAGAATTTCTTTGTCGTTTATAATAATAAAACAATTTTAATAAATCTTTACTAGTACTGGGGTTCACGTTTCATTATCAGTCTTGCATGTAACCAAAGCTTATTGAACCAAGAGAGAGAGAGAGAGGAGAAAGAGAGAGAGATCAAATACTATAAACATGATTGTGCGAAACAGATATATGTATGGTATATACTGACAACAACTGTCAAACTTACAATTAAATCTCTAAATACCCCAAGTTATAGTGTTTAAAGCTCTGTTTCTATACAAGAAATACGTTGCGCTGTGCTCCATGCAACAGCAGTAGGGTGCAAGCTGATAATTGTAAATTTAATATTTATCACATAAGGTATCAAGAAAATATAAAACACATTGAAACATATTGGTGCTTTTGTTTTGTTTTTTAACGTGAAAAAAAAGAACGATCGTAATATTACATAAACTGCGGTTTGAAATAAGAAAATTTCTATGATAATTTGTATCCCAATCAGCACAATTGCACAATAAGGACACGTTGTGTTCTTGTTTTAGGACTAAGTCACAAGACACAAATCACAGATTTACATATATTGTATGGGACAAAAAGTAAGTAAAGATATACCGGTATTCAAAATCCTTTGAGTTATCTTCATTTAGAGCATTATGCATACTTTTCAGATTTCTTATAATGTGTCTGATCACTCAAAACATTCAAAGTGTTTGTTGATACTTAAACGATGTTGACCATTGAGCAACAGAGAAATTATCAAAAATGAAGTAAAGGGTTGTAACTAGATGTAACTAGATGTCATTTATCGTTTGTTACTAACAGTACGTTAAACATTCTTTAAGAGTCTGTGTGAAACATCTGACTTTTGTGTGTGTTCCACACAGACTTAAATGTTCATCCATCGTTTCATTCATTGTGACGAGAGTCATATGATACATTTCTAAGCTATGTTACATACTGAAAACAACTCTTTCAACTTACTATTAAATCTCTAAATCTCCCATATTAAAAAGGTTACGCTGTCAAGGACTTCGAAATAGTCCTAGAGATTACGAAATATTTCATCTTTGTCTTGTCTTTCTGGCTCTTTTATCATTCACAGACATGTATAGAAAGCATAAAGCAAACATCTGTCTGTATCTATATATAGAAAAAACGACATGACACTTATAAAAATGGTTAAACGAAAATCAGGTAAATAACAGTCAGGAAACACAGCCTCCCTAGAGTCAAAAGGTAAGGAGGAAAAGAGAGCATAAATTTATTTATTGATTATTTGAAGAAAAACAACAACTACAACAACACAACAATTAACGAAACTGAGAACCTGCGGGATTACTGCCTTAGAAAGTTGACTTTATTATCGTTTAAATTTGCAGTTTCTAAAATCCCCAAACAATACTAATAAAGATAAAACTTTATAATTTTAAATGTATACTCTTTAAATAATTCTCGAATACCAGTTGCATCAGATGCGTATTTGGCATCTTGTGCTTTTTAAAGAAACGTAATCTCTTTCAAAACGACATTATTCAGTGAGGTTATTTATAACTGTAGAAAACATTTATGGCTGATCATTCTCGCAGTTTATGATGTTTTATAAGTTTTTTTCTCAGTTCCTAGAAAAAAAGTTTATTCTACCGAATATGCGTCAGGTGTGTGAATAAGGTGTGTCGGCGTCTGATAAAATTAAAACATCTTTTTATTAGTGCTTCGAAATTTTCAGCACGCAAGCGTGTTCGCACGCCCAGCTTCTATCAAAAGGTTTAATTGCTCTAATCTTTAAAACGATAGGAGCTCTCGTAAATTAAACTGTAACAAGCTTTGATCTCTATGTTATTTGTTTCTGCGTATATTTTACAACTTAAATAAATCAAATCATATTTGCTCACGGCTTTCTGATTTCATACCAACTAATTGTATAAATAGTAGAATAGAAGCAACATACAGTAGAACTGTCTCAAGATTCATCTGATGTGTTTCAGTGTAGAATGATTCTCTTGTTCTATGTCTATGTCGTTTGTACACCTGGTTCTCAAGACTTATTTCTACTTTTATTTGTATAGCACCATTTTCTCTTGCATTTTCTACTCACATAATTGCCATATACACTAAATGTGTACAATTTTTGGTAACATGTGTACTAATTGTGAAATAAGCATGACCAAATGATCTGATATTATCTGAAAACCATTTTTTCACTTGCTTGATTCAACTGTATTTGTATTCTGTATTCATTGTTTGGTATGACAAAAGACAAAAAAGTATATGAATTTATACATGTAAACTCGATTGTATAATAATAGCGAGTGTAAACAGATGATTGAAAATGCTGAAGATGATAACAGTGATTCCTATTTCATTTAAATGTCAGATAGGTAATGATTCTCTTCAAGACTAAATAAATTTTCAACAACTCTTCTTTCCAAACGTACTCCTAGATAGATATATGCATAAAGCTAGATATCTGACAAGAAAGGTCCAACGGATGAAAAGGTTGGCATTTCACTTGAGATGAGAAAATTATTGCCAAGTACATGACCAGATTTACTTCTTCATTCTATTTTACGTGTTCGGCAATAAATCGACAGTAAACCATTACCTCTTCTTATTTTAGGTACATTAAAGAGAGAGAGAGAAAGAGAAAATTTACGAAATGTAACAACATTTTCAGGGTGCCTCAACTAATTTGTTGACGTAAAAGACTCAAAGGATAAGAGTGATATAGTGCATGACAGTTCAAAATTGTGTTTAAAATTGGCTGACATTATATTTTCAATGATATACTGAGTATGTTACTCAACAAAATACAGAATGAAGATATCTGCGCCGTTCTTAAGTCACCTTTAAATGCCAGTACAGAGAATAATAAAATTAGATATATCCTTTATAACTAAAACAGCTGGCAAAATAATGAAAAATTGCCAAAATAAGTTAAACAATATTTTCATTGCACTTGCTACGAAAACACGAAGTTTGAAAAATGAATGATTTTACTTGTTTTGTCAACGATTATTAAAACAAAGTTTTCGTAAATGTGGGGGAAAGGAATAAATGTATTTACGATGTCTCAAGATTTACATCTGATGAGACATTATATAAAATTTCCACATGTATTCAGGTATTATTTTCAGAGTAGGTATGTTGGTAATTCTGAATTGCAAAACTTATCCTAGGCAAGTCAAGATTAAGTTGATGACAATGTGGCGTGCATTCTTTCAAGTCTTGTATTACTGTTATTTACTGTCTTGTCTATCATTTACGTCATAACTAATTAATGTTGTGCCAAATTGCAAATCCTAGAATTGTTCTTTGATAAGCATAATGGCTTTTATAGTTACCTAAGGACAGGTTATCAATAAAGGATGGATGGCATCCGGTGTTGTTACTTTTTTCATTGCAGGTGATGTTTAACTTAGTTTCAACGTAAAGTAAAAACCACATTAGTATGGTAAACGCCACGTATATTGCACGTATTATACATTCATTCTGCTATATCTTATACATTTATAATACATTTACTCTTAGACTACTGTTATAGAAAGACGGTAACAAATACACACACGAAAACAGTGACTTTTCTCCAATAATTTAACACTCGTTTGTTGTTGTACTGTACATTCTGTTTGCCATATTGAATATGGCAAATACTTTGTAGTCGCTTAATACACGTTTTGCTTGTTGCCCTTCTTTTCGGCTCTTACATTGAAGAACATTCTTAGAATGCGACACAAATTTTGAAAAGTTCAATTTGTTTACTTTTTAATACCTTTAATATTTCTTTTATTTCATTTTAATGTTTTTCATTTATATGTACTTTATTACTATGTAAATAGATATCTATATCTAAAATAAGAAATAGTTTTATATGAATATGTTTCAACAGATGCTTCGTTTTCTTAAATAGAACTCAATCCTGAAATAAGTAGTGAGTTACTGCTTTTTGGAACTAATAACCACAATATACATTAAAAAATCTCTATTAGTCATTTTAGCTTGTCGAAAACGATTTAGTTTTGACAATGTTGTGTTTTTTTCATAGGGCATAAAGTGAAGGAACAAGAGCTATTCCCGATATGATTATAACCTACGACAGGCTGAGATAAACAATACTTGTCACACTCTTTGAAGCAATAGCTGCAGTAGATTTTATAAGCCAAAATTTAAAAAAAAACTTTATCAGCTAAAATGTACACAAAAAGATTAACACATAACAGCTTTTATCACCTCAGGGATAGCAACATGCAATTAATGTGTTTGCATGATTTCAAAGACTATGATTCATTGTTTAATAATATACATGGAAGGTATTGAAATTAGATAACAGGTAAAAAACTGGAAACTCCTAATTAAACATCTCTATTTTAAGTTCTACAAGCATTTATAAACAACACATTTAATATTTCCAGAAGTTTCTCGGAATAAATATTACCATACTGAGTTTTTATATTCGTGGGTTTACTATCCTGAGAGTCAGCTGATATTTCTGCTGGCTCACAGCAACTCGCCCCTTTAACTTCATCCTATGATATAATTTGGCGCTAAAGCTTGAAAGGTGAAGATGCAAAACAACTTGAAATTCATTAGGTTTCAAACAGCAGCGCTTGTATGAACGTAAAGCTTAGCTAAACATGAATTTGATTAGTGCGTTCAAAGTACATTCGAAATAGTTTGTTTGAACTAGAGTGCACATTCCTCAATATATTGTTTCTTGCTATATTTGCAACGTGTTATACTGTTGTTTACAAAAATTATAATCATATAATCATCTGATTTATGTATACAGCACACAACTCATAACAAATTTAAGCGAAAAAATGATAGCAAACTTTGCGTAAAGTCTATGATATTTCACAAACCAGTGTGATATAATTTATTAAATATTACAACATTTTTCTGCTGTGATAGGTCACGTTAGGTTCTCTTTTTAGATATTATCACTTTATTTATAAGACATTATCTCGATAACTGTCAGATATATAATTTATTATATATCATATTTAAAAAAAATATTAAACAAAAAACAATTCTGCAATTATAATTCACGTAATGTTTTTTTATAATAAGTTATCCCCAAACAAACAAGGCATTATTTCGGTAACTGTCAAAGATTTAAACAAAGATAAGAAATAAGTGTACGATGATATATTAATTTGTATATCATTCTGTCCTGTGGTTTATCCTCTGATAGACCTATATGGAAATTTAATAGGAATACACATTTTACTGTGTTTGACTTCTATCCCGTTTTTAAGCACATAAATGTTTTTTTAACGTTTTACTTACAGCATTCAAACATCACATAATTATCACAAATGTGATTTGCCTATCATTTTTATAACATTTATTTTGTAAAAATATACGCTTAAATATTCCTCTACGTCTGTTGCCCCGTCTTGCAAAAACATGCATGCTCTATCTAATAAAATACTGAAATAACAATACGTTAAGTCTGCATTACGGCAAAATGAATGTCTGTTGCAGATGTAAACAATAGTATTTTGTTTCAGAAACTAATGTACTATATACTACATTAACACTGAAGAGGCACTTAACAGAACCTTGCTTATGCAACGGAAATAGTGCAGAGGTTCTTAAGATACCGCAGAGAAACGCGCTGTTACATGTCTACCCTCAACGTTGAGAAGCGGACAAAGTCATCCTGTGCATCCATTTGCTTATTGATCATCTAAATGAGAAGAATGAATAGAATATTAAAATTGGATTTAAAATATTTACTCAAAAACTTTCCTTTGGGATCCGCCCTGTCGTTTATATTGTTAAACACACGTAAATGATAATTTTAGTTTAAACATATTTATTCTCAGAATATATACAGTCGTTATATAATATACAATTCAGAGCAATATATATACAATACATATTCATGAAAAAGGATAAGAACGAAAGACAAAAAGTCTTATAAAATTTTTCTCCTTAATGAATGGCTAACATGTAATAGGTGCTTAATTCGTAACAAGCTAACATATATATTTGAGAACCAAGGAAATGAAGATGATATATGATTAGAGTATAAATGAATAAACAGGTACGAGTTATGTAACTTTCTCTAACGTAAAGATACAAAGATTATAGTAATAAGTTTGAAACATGCAACTTAAGTATTGGAACGGAAGAAGTATGGGAGAAAAAAGAAATTGATATAGGAAATATATGTAACTAAACATAACGATATATTTAGTTGGATAGTCAAGATATGAAATATAGAAGGTTTGATATTTTAAAGTCTCAATAAAGTCTTTAAGTAAAGAAGTAACTAAATATTAGAATAATCGTTTTGTTTCATCGATGTAATTGTGTACTTGTTCGAATATCATAGTATTAATCTGATCAGAAAGTTCTGGGTTGCCAAAAAGTAATATGTTTAAGTCAATGTGTATGTTTTCTAGATTGTGGAATAATTTGCGCCTAGAATTATCAAATTGCCTGCACTCGAAAAAATAATGAAAATTATTTTCTATTTGGCCGCAAATACACAGAGGCGATGCCGATATACTTTTTAAGAATAAATGATAATTAAGTGAACTACATTTTGTTCTAAGTCTAGTATGAAGGATTTGAAGTCTTCTATCACCAACATAATAGTATTTGGGTGTTTGGTGATTATTTTCCTTGAAATAACGTTTAAAGGAAGAAAGGGTGGAGATGTTTCGGACATTAAGTGGGAGATTGTTCCATTCTCTAATAACTGAAGGAAAAAAAAAATTATAATAAAGTGTTGTTCTTGCAAATATTCCAGGAATATCAGATGCGTTTCTTAAGTTGTACCGGTCATTTGTCTTTGGAGGAATTATTGAAGAAAGATATTCTGGAGTTAGTCCGTTTTGAATTTTGTAAAATAATATCATTCTATGATAATATCTTCTTTTTTCTAAAGATTCCCAATTTAATTCGTTTGCTTAATTTTCAATTGAAACAAGACGTGTAGCTTCTGATGCGATACGAGCACATTCATTTTGAATTTTATTAAGTTCATCTAGTTCATAATTTGTAGCATTTCCCCAAATTATGTCTGCGTATTCTAGTAATGGACGTATAAAAGAGGTGTAGATTATTTCGAGTGACTTTCTGTCTAGGTGAAATTTTAATTTTCTCATAACATTTACCCTTTTCCATGCCTTATCTTTGATATAATCAATATGTGAGTGCCAAGTGCAGTCATTTGAAATAAAAACTCCAAGATGTTTGTGTTCTGAAACTTCAGAAATAGTTTGGTTATTCATATGTAAATCAGGATGTTGAGGTGTTGGTTTTTTTCTAGAAACTAATAAAGATTCGGATTTAGAAGGGTTGAACGAAACAAGCCATGTAGCTGCCCATGAGGAAATTTTGTCAATATCAGATTGAAGAGTAATAGCGGCATTTTGGAGATTTTCAACCACAAGATAAAGACTGGTATCATCAGCAAATAAGTTAATTCTCGACTCTAGATCTTTAACGATGTCATTGATAAAAATAAGAAATAGTAGAGGGCCAAGAATCGAACCCTGTGGAACACCAGCTGAAAGGTAACCAAAAGATGATTTAGTGTTCGAAAGAACAACTCGTTGACGTCTGTTGGTTAAATAATCACAAAACCAAGAATAGAGAGGACCAGAAATTCCAGCATGTTTAAGTTTAGCAAGTAGACCCTTGTGCCATACCTTGTCAAAAGCTTTACTTATGTCAAAAAATATGACTCTTACTTCAAGACCGTCATCCAATGCTTTGCAGAGTGTATAATAAATGAATAATAGTTGATTGACTGCAGAGTCACCAGGTATAAAACCTGATTGAAATGGAGTTAGGAAATTATTTACTCGTAAATGATTAAAAAGATGTTTAAATATTAGTCTTTCAAGTACTTTCTCCATGGTGTTTAGAAGAGAAATTGGTCGATAATTACAAGGTAAAGATGGATCACCTTTCTTAAAGATTACAGAAACATTGGCTTCCTTCCAAGAACAAGGAACTTTACAAGTTTGGAGAGAATGATAAAAAAGGTCACATAGTGGAAGTGGAAGTTCAAAAGATGCCTCTTTGAGGATTTTATTATTAATTCCGTCAGGCCCAGATGCCTTGTCAGGGTTAAGGGATTTTAGGACGAATTCAGTTTCAAGTGGTGTAAGAGAAAGCTCTGAAAGAGTGTTCGGACATGAAGATAGGCCGAGATCGGGAGCAACTTTATCAGAGTTCTCAACTTGGGTTTGATGCAGGAAGTATTCATTAAAAAGATTTGCTTTCTCATCGTCAGAGATATGGAGAGTGTTAGTGTTTGTGTTTAAAAGTGGCGGTATTGATTGATTAGTCGATGACGATATGAACGTTTTTAGAGTCTTCCACCAATCATGTGATGACAGAGATTGTTCTTTCAGTTTTGAGGCCAAGTTGGAGTAATAATTAGATTTAGCTTTTCTTATAAGTAGTGTTGTTTTATTTCTAACTTGTTTAAACTTTTGCCAGTGAGTAGGAGATTGTGTTTTTTTAGCTTTTCGGTAGAGGCGTTTTCGAATTCGAATTTGATTTCTAATGAAACTTGTCATCCATGGAGCATCTAAAGGGCGAACAGTAATTATTTTATTAGGAATAGAGTTCTTAGCTAAGTCTAATATTTTATTAGTAATATTTTGTGTGTACCTGTCGATATCGCGGTCAAAACATTCATTCCAATCAGTAGCACGCGTATCACCTCGAAGTTTTTCATAATCTCCACGTTTATTTTCCCAAATAAACCTTTCAAAAGATTTTTGTTTGTATTTTTTAAATTTTAAAAAACAATAAATAGGAATATGATACCTGACATCTTGATTTAGAAAATGATCGCCTACACCAGAATGTAATACGCTATCTTTGTTTTTAACAAAAATCAAATCTATAATTGACTCAGATCTTTCTGTAAAATTTGTCGGTTCATCAATTATCTGAAACAAGTTGAATTGTTGCATAAGTGAATAAATTTTTCTATTAGAAGTATTATTTAGTATGTTAAAGTTAAAATCGCCTGTAACTATTAAATCGGAGATATTTTTATCTATCGCAAGGGCAGCTGAGTCAATTAGGCCATTGTAAATAGCATCTGAATCAGGTGCACGATAAAATACTCCAAAAAGGACATGTTTATTATTTTCAAGAGTAATTTCTATCCAAATATTTTCTAAATGATCTAATTCGAGATCACGTCTCCTTCTGTAATGTAAATTGTTTTTAACGTATAACAAAACACCACCGTAGCTGTTTTGTTCGCGATATTTACGTTCAGGAATAAAGAAAGATGCTAGAAGTAGTTCCTCAGTGGTTATATTCTGATTGAGCCATGTTTCTGAAAAGGCGAGAATATCGAAATCACATAGCTCTGGATAAATAATGTCTAGTTTATGACGAATGCTGTTAGGGTTCAGATGTACAAAAAAGAGATGATGAGGCATGTTTTCAAATTCAGTAGATTGATATGTAGATGTTGAAGTAAGTGATTGAGGTCCAGGGTTTCTATGAACATCACCAGCCACCAGAATAAGTAGGTATAACCACGTGCAAAGTGCGCTAATGATAAGTAATACGAGAAGTGATGATGTGAATCTTAAATTAACATCAAATTTGTTTAAAAATGATAATTTTGCAGCGTAAGAAATTCGATCTTTGCAACACACATTATAATAATCAATCTCGATAAATAATTTTAGGGAAAAAAACGCCCTGTACCTAAACTTACCAATTATTTCGCTTTTTTTCCAAAGCATGAAAGGTTTTAATACTTTAAGAATTTTAAATGATTTAAAATAAAAATATTCTTGATAACATATGGATAACTTCTGGTGGAACCTCGTTTAAAGTGAGTTATAAAGCTAATGGCTTTAAAACATTTTCTCGAAAGCTTTTACGCGGGAACCACCCTGTTTTTAATTACTTAAAAGTTAAATGATAACTAGGCATAGTTAAAATTTCTATTTATGCAACATGCATTATACTAATCAATCTTGATAGATGATTTTATCAGGTAACGTCTTGTACTTAAGGGTGTAAGCGATATATTTACAACACTTAAAAATTCATACAGGAGTAAAACGAAGAGTTTATCATTCACGAACAAAATCTTGTTATGAACTTTTATGTCACATCTCTACAGTCCATTGTCTACGTGTAAGAGGTACTTTGCTTATAAAATTATCCCATAGTTCATTGAATGTAAATAAAATAAACTATTTAGTTTAATAAAACCGAGTTTCTACCTGCAAGATAGAACAACGTAATGCCACTCATACTTCTATAATCGAAAATATTGCACAAAAAAATGTTACACTGTATATAATGTATATAAAGAAATCATTTGACTATTAGTTGCAAATCTTTTACCACTGGAACAGAAAGAATGAGAGTAAAGGTATTTTTTTATTTACAAGAAAGTACTCTATCCATTGAAATTATAAGCTTAGCTTATACGGAGGTGGTGTGCCTTATGTTTGGCCTGGCACTTATTACGTTCAGGATTTTGAAAAAAAAAATGAACACTTTAATCTGCCAAACTTCATGTCAAAAAATTGTTTGGTGATAAACATTTCAACTTGATTCTTATTCTGATAAAAAAACGACGAATGTGAAACACTGTGAACCTCTTTTTAATGAAACATTATTTCTATCTTAACAAATCGGTTTTGATATGTACAACATGTTGAATATACGTAAATGTATTCACATCTAATATATTTTGTAAAATTTCTACTTCAGTTTTTATCAGCACCTCTCGGGTTTTCCCTGTATGATAAATGTTATTTTTGATAAGTGGAAAATCAAATAATTAAATCTCAAGGAACTGTTATTATAATCATAAACTAATTGTATCAAGTATTACATTATGATTATTTCAGAAAGAACGATTTGGCATTTACATCATATCAAAATAAGACGTTGACGGTAGCCAACAAATTAACAGATTTTATGTTAAAGACTTATAAATAGACAGGCATGCCATAAATGTTTCCAGGATATTTGGACAAAAAAATCTCTATCATTTCATAATCTCGGTTTTCCGAAATAATCTTCCGCTTTTAACAGATTAGTCAGTGTAAGATAAAAGAAGATTAATCTCGAAACGTCGGAATATTTTAGGATGGGCCACCATCAATGTATTTAAAACGTTAGAGTATGTTTCTACAAATGATCATATGGACCAAATTTTAGAACAATTATATCATTTATACGAAAGACTAGTAGGGACATTTTGACTTCATAAATTCACAAGTCAGCTGCAAGAATTCGTGATTTCAACTTAAAGAATTCACGATTTCAATATAATATAATTTCACGATTTCAACTTCATTAATTCACTATTTCAGCTTCGCCAATTCTCTGTTTCAACTTTACGAAGTTAAATTCGAGAAGTTGAAATCGTGAATTTATGAAGTTGAAATAATTAATTCGTGAAATCATTCACGAAGTTGAGATGGTGAATTCATGAATTTGAAATTGTGAATTCATTAAAATTTAAATCGTGAGGATGATTCATGAAGCTAAAATCCTGAATTCATGAAGTTGAAATAGTGAATGTGTGAAGTTGAAATAGTGCTTTCATAAAGTTAAAATATTGAATTCATGGAGATGTATTGGTGAATTCATGAAGTTAAAATGTCCCCACGAGTCTTTCGTACATTTGACATAATTTCTTGTCCCTGCGGTGTGAAGGAAAAAAGTCTTTTTCAAGTAAGGACGAATATTATAAAAGATACCGCAATAGCAATCAAGAAATTTACAAAGAAATTAAAAGACTTTCTAAAAGGCATTTCTTGCCAAACAGACAATAACATCAAGAATTTCTTTTTTCGTCCTTTACTATAATATCTAATCTCTTTTACTTCCTCTAGCTCCTACTGTGAAGTGTATTTCAAAACGAATCGTCATCGGATATGAACTTTATAGAAGTATATAACGGTGTATTTATCTATATCTATTTTTGGTTAGATAGTCTCTAAAGCTTAACTATATCTCCCTAAAATGTAAACTTGTTCTGCTTAGAATTTTGTGTCTGAAATAGCACTGCAATTTTGTTTCTAATTGTGCAATTAAAACTTATAATATCAGAAATTTAAACCAAATGAAGCTGTTTATAACTTTCCGCAGTTTTAAAAAAAAATACATCAAAACCGGCAGAGTTCAAAAATTGTCAAATGCGTCATTTTTTTTTTATTTCTGATAAAAATCTCATGGATTGAAGCTATCAATTAAGGTTTTTAACATAATTGCACAACTACACACTTTAAACTCTAAATACAGTAGAGCTGAACGTACTCACCATATTGCATGTCATCTTCTTCCTAACTTGCAAACAAGCTATACATAAATTTTAAAAAAGCATCTACAAAATCTGAATGCTTGAATTTCTATTCTTTTTTTAGGAAGTCAAAATGAATGTAATGAAATCGCTAGATTTGCAAAACTTGGCGCTGGTGCTGATGTTGAATTCTGTTATCTTTATACTCCAAGAGAATAAGTCAACTTTAAATTTTTGTTGAGAGTGTTGAAAATATCCTATCTTCAGTAATCAATTGTTTGACGTATATTTTCCTGAAAATGTCTGTGAATGTAAATTATACTTGAGATACATATCATTTTGTAACTTGTTACAAAATATTTAAGATAACAAAACAGAAAGTTCTTGTTATTAATGATTATAAAACCGTTTATATAGGTATGAACCAAGTTGCACGATTTGTTAACTTTTTTTGCATGTATTTACTATTGATCACGTTTCAGACCATTGCAAAGAAAACAGACAATGGAATATGAAACAGTGCTAAACAAATTGATGCTCTCCTCTTGAATTTTCACTTGAATAAAGATCAACCATGTCATAACCCAAAACCGGCTTCAACAACAACAACAATAAAAATTTTTATCGTACGCTGCTTTTGCATTCCAAGCCAACATTGGCTGATTGAAAGACTCAATCTATTTTAGATACTGACCATAGATATACAGAAACAATAGGACTAGGTGTCCTTATTTTAGTAGTGAGAGAGAAAACACCTAATCTTGGTGTTATATGTATTTTGTGCAACAATAAGTTAATAAACTATATAAAAAAATTCCGTGAGTTTACTAACCATGTTATTCAAAGGACAGAACATTGTTACATAAATCTTAGAATGCGTAAAAGATTATTGAAGATTTATGTCATCACAAAACTCTCTTGCTTGACATGAAACGGACTTTGCAAATCGTAATTGTTCATGGTCATTTGTCACTGTAGCCTTTGCCAATGTTGATTTTCTATTTAAAGAAAGAAGTAATGGCAAAATGAATTAACTGTTTGCAAATATCTATTGATCTTTCAAACATGAATAAAATTCTAGGACGATGCTCCTTAAAAAGCTTTAGCGACTGACGTGATGGCTTCGATATTCCCTTGATATTATGCACTACAAACTATTTTGTCTTTTTCCTTCTTTGCTCTTTTATCCTTTACGGACATGTATGGATACCATTATGCAAAGATCTGTCTGTGCATCTTTCAAAAGATATGATATGACAATTATAAAAGTAGACTTCATTTCCGTTCATATTTACTGTCATGTAATCCTTAAATGGCATTAATAAACATAAAACCTAATGATCCCGAAATTTGACCAACATTGCACTATAACTCTTGTAAACGAGATGAATTTTGGCTGATATGCTTTCCGTAGAAACGTTATAAAAATATCTAATGAAGTTGTTTATCAACGTTAGTAAATCAATAAATAGTTATTTCTTTCGGGGTTATTTTTCGGGTTTATGGTGTTTTAACTTCGTTTTTATCAGTTTCTTAGTTTATTCTGCCGAATATGTGAGTCGGGTGTGTGAATAAGGTTGTCGGTTGTATGAAAGATAAAATGAAACATTTTTATTAGTGCCTTGAAATTTCCAGCACGCCAGTATTTCCGGTTTCTAACCAAAATTTTAATTGCACTAAACTTGAAAACGATACTTTTTATAGACGCTATCGTAAATTAAGCTGTAACAAGATTTGATCTTTTATGTTATATTTTTGGTGTGTTTCTTATGACGTTAACAAATTTAATCATATTTTCCTACTCTGAAATACAGGTGCGATACTTCATACTAACTGATTGTAAAGAAGGTAGAAATAAAAAGAAATACAGTAGAATGTTCTGACAACGAGGATTCATTTGCTGTGAAAACACCAGAACATTATCTCCCTTACTCTCTGTCTATTTGTTCATTTAGTCACCTTGTTGTGAAGTCTTGCTACTCTTTTTATTTGTTTATCCCCTATGTTCTTTTGCATTTTGTATTCACACAGTTGCAATATACACAAAATGTCTATTCACGTACAGTCCATATTACCGTGCTTACTCTCTGAGAAAAAAAGCATTACCACATGGATGTTTTACCTGAAAATCCTTTTCACTTGCATGATTCAATTGTATTTGTATTTTCTATTCATTGCTTGGCATAACAAAAGCAAAGGTGAATTCAAACGTGTAAACTAATATCGGAAGTAAACCAACGATAACAAAATGCTGCAGATGAAAGTAGTTTTTCCTATTTGATTTTAATGTCAGGAAATAATTTTCTTCATAGCTATAATAATCACGATACATTTTTTTCTATGCTTTTCAATCGTGCTTCAAGCTGGAGATAACGCAGAAAGATTGATAACTGACAAATAAAGGTCCAAAGGATGAAAATGTTGGCAAACGACTTA
This sequence comes from Cyclina sinensis, assembly GCA_012932295.1. Taxonomy (NCBI): domain Eukaryota; kingdom Metazoa; phylum Mollusca; class Bivalvia; order Venerida; family Veneridae; genus Cyclina; species Cyclina sinensis. The sequence continues at coordinate 28,240,158 of JAAONU010000017.1, forward strand.
AAATGTGAACATTGTTGCCAAGTACATGACCAACTTTACTTTTGCATTTTTTGTACGTGTTCGGCGATAGACCGACAGCAAACCGTCACCTCGTGTTATCTTAGGTTCATTAAAAGGGAAAGAGAAAAAACTTTACGAAATGTGAGAATATTTTATGCAACATCATGCTATCCATGGACGTAAAAACTGAACAAATTAATGATAATGAATCGGAGCATGCGATGCTTAATATTTCTAGTATATCTATTCGTCAAACATAGGTTATAGCAATCTACAGATTTTACATTAATATCTTTCATACTTTTCATATGAGCAAACCCAAGAGTTGCCTGATAAGCACAGCAGCATAAAGCGTTACCTGAACTCAGGATATTAATAATGATGGGTAGTATATTCGTGTTAGTAGTCATGTATTGAACAGTATATATGTCTTCTTATGAAATCAAATGGGAAACCATATGGGTTTTGACATTAACCAGGTGTAGGGTATGTACATTGCGATTAGATTGTTCTTAATAATTTACCTTTTTCTTCTTTCTTCAGTACCACTTTTATGTTTTTACTGTCTATTCAGTGTAGAATTTATACATAGTTTTCATAGTACATAATAAGCCCAAATGATTATGTAAAATGATTTATAACATCTGAATTATTGTTGCTATGATAAGATTAAACACGTTTGTTGCCGCCCTGTATGAAGTAATTTGTCTATTTTAAATTAGGACACATATATTTCCAAATATTTTACCACATACAGTACTTGACGATCTGAATTTAATTAATTAATTTATTAATTAATTTACTAAATAAGAACTAAAGCTATATTATCGTTATCAGACAAACACTGAAACAAGTCCACCAACAAATTTGTTAACACTATTAACAGTCCAAAATCTTCCAAAAAGTAAAAAGGCCTTAAAAATTATCGTCTTGATATTTAGTTTGAAAGTCTTCATTTTCCCGTCTTGACTGCTGTCATAAATTTTCTATGTCTTTAACATGGTGATACAACTCACCGTCGAGTATGATTTTTATACAATCAAGCTGTTCTTTTGTGCGCAAAGTAGCATTTGAAGCTATTTTTTTTCTTTTAACAAATATAAACTTCTAACTGTTTATCAAATTTGAGATTTTCGTCCGCTTTTTCCTTATGTGCTTTTATGCCCGTTATGTCTATAAAAATGAGCATTACTATTGGATTCACCTAAAAAAATGTTCATTTGTAAAATATATATTATTTTGTAAATTGCATCAACATTTTAACTGATTTGTTTAATCTAAATCATATTATTACTAAGAATTATCAAAAATGATTAATAAGAAAAATCTACAGATATCTACAGGGTCATTGAAATATTTACTGTAAGTTTAAATAAACATACGCAATCGAAAGAAAGTGCATTGAATTGCATATAATTAGTATCCATGAGACTTAAACTCACTCTTGCGCCATCAATTAGACGCTTGGGGTTTTATCTAGATATCATTTGTAAGACTACGGTTCATTAAATCGACTTTAAAGATGCTATGGTTTTTACTTGTTTATAATAATTCATAAACATTTCATTTATTCTCCAATCATCTCCGTTTACAATCTCAAAACAAGAAAGTGCGAAGTTGAACTTGAAAAGATGAAAGAGAAGCTATGAATGCATTCTTTGGGTGGTTTTATTTAGAAAACATCTGCATATCACTACTAGGTGAGTGGTAGTTTGATGTAGACAATGAAGTACGTATGTGTTACGTTTTACGATATTGTCTGTTAATTACGAAATGGAGATTCAACTTATTTCCGTATAATAAATACGAGTTTATGGTACAATGTCTAATGTTGTTCCAAAACAAAACGGATCCTTTGTGCTTGTTACTTTGTGTGGTCAATGAACTCAAATGAGACAAAACGTCTAAAACAGAATATTCACTAATTTCCTTTATATTGTCAACAAGCTGTTCAATTTTGATAAATTAGAAAGCAGCACATTACTCTTTGGTTTCCTAGTCCATTGACATTTTCCGAAAACTTTCCGTTCAATTATTGATTTGCAAAAGTGTAATATTATTTGAACAATTGACTCTTGATCATTGTTCAATGTTGGCGCTTTATAAGCTCTTGTTTATTATCTTTATTATCGCAAGTTACGTAATTCACTTGTATTTTGTTCGGATTGGTATACACTCATAAACAACACATTCTACAATCTACATTTAAAGTGACAGCCAAATAGATAATTTAATCTGACAGACCAGTACTCGTATATTTGAATTAAAGCTGTTGTCAGTTTTAGATGGTTAAGGACTCTGTAATCCTCGCGATGCAGTGAACTGTAAGGAGACTTTACAGCATTTACAAATTACAAAATCAATGATTGATATACATTGACTATCAAAAGAAGTTAATTCATGCCAATAATTTCAAAGAGCATGCTAGAATGGGAGCTAGTTTTTTCTTGCATATTGTTATAAAGGCAATGATACGTAACTTATTATAAGTAGCGATTCAAGCCTATATATGAAAAATCATAAATATAAATCTTACAATTTCAAACAGCATGACAATCAAAAGATGAATGGTTCGGTGTTTTGCGACAGCTGACATGCAATAACTGACAATATCACAAAACACTAAATTCACTGGTTTTGTAAAGTCAATACATAATAAAGTTACAGACATCACTAGCTACATAAATATGCCAGATAAAGTGAACAAGTTTTAATGCATATAACGTTCAATTTAAAAGAAAACATGTTGTTCTTTCACGTTCAGTACCTCCATTCTTCGAAAGATGAGGATATGTTAACTACCAAAAAACAGAGAAACTTAATGTATTTATGCAATTATCAAGCAAGTATGAGATATAATTGTTTTTAATTGCTCTATAAAACTAACACAAAAACTAAACCCTCTCCTTAAATCTATGACAGCAAAGAAATAATCCAAAACTCATAAATCTTTCAAGAAACTAAAGGCATGCCAAACTGCACTACGTTGGTGTTTATATTTGTCGAGTTAAGTTCCCTAATATATTATGAATGCAAAAATTTATGTGTTCTTAAATATATTGCTAATATATCAAATTCAGTCTTTTCTTGATGTTTCCTGTCTACATGAAGTGTCTATATCCGCCCGTTATCTAAACTTATGCCCAGCAGATTTAGCTCGTTCTTCCAGAGCGCTTGTTCTTTTCCCAGCAGATTAAGCTCGTTCATCCAGGTCTCTTGTTCTTTTCCAAGCAGATTTAGTTCGTTTTCCAAGGTCTCATGTTCTTTTCCCAGCAAATTTAGTTCGATCTCCCAGGTCTCTTGTTCTTTTCCCAGCAGATTAAGCTCGTTCTCCCAGGTCTCTTGTTCTTTTCCAAGCAGATTTAGTTCGTTCTCCCAGGTATCTTGTTCTTTTCCAAGCAAATTTAGTTCGATCTCCCAGGTCTCTTGTTCTTTTCCCAGCAGATTTAGCTCGATCTACCAGGTCTCTTGTTCTTTTCCAAGCAAATTTAGTTCGATCTCCCAGGTCTCTTGTTATTTTCCCAGCAGATTTAGCTCGATCTACCAGGTCTCATGTTCTTTTCCCAGCAGATTTAGCTCGATCTACCAGGTCTCATGTTCTTTTCCCAGCAGATTTAGTTCGATCTCCCAGGTCTCTTGTTCTTTTCCCAGCAGATTTAGCTCGATCTACCAGGTCTCATGTTCTTTTCCCAGCAGATTTAGTTCGTTCTCCCAGGTATCTTGTTCTTTTTCTAGCAGTTTTTTCAAAGCATCTCGTCTCAGCTGAAGTAATAAAATGCATTTATTTTTCAAGCATGGTTCTCGACAAGGAATCTATGGCTGAGGCGTGTCTATTCTCAGCCATTTTCATGTATTCTATTTTTTCCTGATAAGTCTGACTTGAAATGTCTAACTTTAAGAACTATATTTCACATATTCTGGTGTTGGAAATTTCTCACCAAATTTACTCATCAAATTTACCAAATTTGTGTAGTTTCACTGTTACCGACACTACTATAGATGAGAAATCCCTCCAAGAAACAAAAAATACCTTAAGAATAAAACATATTTCACAATAGTTCCCGATTTGACCTCGTATTTCATTATTCATTTGGATGGTGTGGGGCATCTCCTTAACTAATTCAGGGCTACATTAGAACTGTTTCAACAGACTTCAGCTGAGCTATTATATATCTCCCAGACATTTAAATAAATGTATACACAGACTATTAACCTCTATTTCTCAAGTACTAATTATTTGAATGAAGAGTAGAAAATCAATTAACCAATATTAAGTTTTTCTGAATGAAAATTGCACGTGAATAGGACATTACAACAGAGATTGAAATCAACTTCATATTTTAGCACTTACAACCAGTGTAGCTTTGGCAGCCATCTTCATTTCAAAATTAAGCTCACTTCGCTCCCTTCTTATACGTCTTTTCCAACTTGCGACCTCTTGACTTTCGTCCCACATGATTATCTTGTTTGATTTATTTGCTCTGTTTGTAACGTATGTATTCAGTTTTAAGAGAACAACAAATGGCAGGTGATTCAACTTTAAACAACAAATGAGAGCATTGAATATTAGTTTCTAAATTGTCTTTGTTGAAACAAATGGTTTATCTTATGGATTTAGTTTTACTATAAACTATAATTTTACTATGGATCTGAACATAGTGAAATACAAATATCTGGCTACCTTTATTTTTGATATAACTGCAATGGTTTTGTCTTCAGATACTTCCTTTTTTTAAAGGGGGCATGCCTAATCAATTTAACGAACATACACTGATAACACAAAATTGTTAAGAGTAATATCTTGACTTACTGAAATTCTGTGTGGTAATTCGCCTCATATATATTAAACTTGAAATTATCTCAACTCTAGACAAAAAATTCTCCCTTAGCTTATTTGCTCGTTTCGCCAACTTGAATACAAAGATTTCTGTTGCACCAGTTTATACTATGGGATATTAATTATTGAATTATAACACATTCCAAAGAGACGGCAAACCTTAGTCATATGTTAATTGCAAAAGTAGTCAATATTTAGTTGATTAAATCTTTGTATAAATCATCTGTATAATGATAGGTCTGACTACGAATTCTTTGGAATAAAGTATCAAAACTTTGGTGCAAAATACTATCTAAACAGTTGTTGTATAGCCAATAGACATGATTACACTCGGAACAGTTCGCATAATATTTCAACACTTATCCAGCAGAGAATATTTTAGCAAATGAAATGAATTTACAGCGAAAATCTTTAACAGTTTGCTTTTATTCTGATGGAGCATTTATTATAGAAAAAAAAACACTTAACATTGACCCTTAGAGTCCAGTATTGTTAATGTCTGCTGATAGTTTCTCAAAACAGCTAATATATGTGTTTTGGTAAACAAATAATCTGAATCGATCTTTGTTCCGATTTCTAATGGTGTTTATAAAGCTTACTAGGTCCTTGTTACGTACGAGAGTGCTGATTATAATATTGCCGCGACATGTTACTGATAGCTACTACCTACTAAATGTGTTATGCAGTATGTGTATGATGTTCATGTCTATTAAATCTCCATACCTCGTCCTGTTTTTATCATCCCATTCTTCTTCCTTCGCCTTTGTTCAATATGGTATATGTCCTTCATGAGGTTATCCTAGAAATCATTGTTCTCGTATACAGCTACAGCTATGTTTTCATATTGTCACTACTCAGTGAGAATATCGCGCTCTCGTATACAGCTACAGCTATGTATCCATATTGTCACTACTCCGGGAGAATGTCGCGCTCTCGTATACAGCTACAGCTATGTTTTCATATTGTCACTACTCAGTGGGAATATCGCTATCTCTCATACAGCTACAGCTATGTATTCATATTGTCACTACTCAGGGAGAATATCGCTATCTTTTATTCAGCTACAGCTATGTATTCATATTGTCTTTACTCAGGGAGAATATTGCATTCTCTTATACAGCTACGGCTATGTATTCATATTGTCACTACTCAGGGAGAATATCGCACCCTCTTATACAGCCACAGCTATGTATTCAAATTGTCACTACTCGGGGAGAATATCGCACTCTCTTATACAGCTACGGCTTTGTATTCGAATTGTCACTACTAAGGGAGAATATCGCACTCCATAATACAGCTACAGCTATGTATTTAAATTGTCACTACTCAGGGAGAATGTCGCACTCTCATATACAGCTAACGCTATGTATTCAAATTTTCACTACTCAGGGAGACTATCGCTTGCTGTTATACAGCTACAGCTATGTTTTCAAGTTATCACTCCTCAGTGAGTGAATATTTATAATTGGCGCTAAATATTGCCCGAAAAATAGTAATTATTATGCTATTTCTAGGTACTAGTATTTCAAAGATTTTTATCAGTCATATTTAGCAACAACTAATATATATATAAATTATGATGTTTTCATCGTTCTAATGATTCGTTGTTGGATTTAAAACTTTTCTGATGCAAATTAAGTAGACAAGTCGATTATTCCGTTTTTAACTTAGCTGTCTTTCGTAAAATATTCTAGGAACAAAAGGCGTTGACATTCTTAGTGTTGTTGACGTGATCGAAATTTTTAGTAAAGTCAGCAATATCTGTAACGATTAGAACAGACAATAATATCAAAACTAAGTGAATAAAGAATAAAACAGAGATCTTTTAATCCTAAATCTATGATAAAGAAGAAAAGAAGATTTTCTTTTTTTCTCCTGTTATATTAAGCAATACTGTAAAGGAGGGATGAATCTGTACAACATATATAATCTTCAGAGATAAAGACACAGTTTAACGCAGTCTTATTTGTGATGATCTCAGCACCCTGTAAATAGACAAATGAATTAATTAAAGTTTTGTAAAGAAGGAAACTACGATGCGTGATCTAAAAAGTAAAAAAAAACAAGTGTAAATTCATTTTTCCTTCAAAAATAACACTAGAGGTCAATGAGACAATATTTTACACTTACGGTATACGAAATACAGAATTTTTAGAAATGCGATTATATTTTTCCTTTAATAATTACATTTGAAGTAAATGAGACAATATTTTTCACAATAGAGCTTGAACCACCAAAAGCGATCTTTCATCAAATTATTCTTCGTTAGCCAACGCATGAGTAATTCTTTAGTGTAAACAAATAAACATAAAACCTAATAATCCCGAATTTTTACCAACATTGCACTTTAACTCTTGTTTACAAAATACCAGAAGGAAACGTTATCTTTTTATAAAACTATCATTTTAGCGAGGTTATTTATTAACTTCAATAAATCAATGATGGTTTATCCTTTTTGGAGTTTATGGTATTTTAATGTGCATGTTTTGTCAGTTTCCTAGTTTATGCTACCGAATATTATAAAGTCGGGTGTGTAAATACGGTGTGTTGGTGTATGTTGAAATAAAAACTTCTGTTTATTAGTGCCTCGACATTTTCCTGCACGCAGGTAGATTCGCATGCCTCTCTTCTAACAAAACGTTTTACTGCACTAAACTTTATAGCGATACGGTTTCTTTTGGCGCTGTCTTAAATCAAACAGAAACAAGCTTTGATCTTTTATGTTATATGCTTTGGTTTGTATTTTATAACGTTAATAAATTTAATTATATTTCCCTACTCTGAAATACAGGTGTACGGCTTCACACCAACTGATTGTAAAATTTGTATAACAGTCTTAGGATTCATTTGGAGTAAAAACACCAGTCCATGTCTCTCTTACTCCCTGTCTATTTGTGCGTTTGTACACCTTGTTGTGAAGCCTCATTTCTCTTTTATTTATGTATCCCTTATTTGTATTCCCACAGTTGCTATATACAGAAACTTGTTTCTTTAGGTACAATCCATAGTACCGTACTTACTGAGAAAAATGCATGACCACATGGATGATGACTTTCCTGAAAATCAGCTTCTACTTTCACAATTTAATTGTATTTGTCATTTTTATTCATTGATTGGCATAAAACAGCAAAGGTGAATTCACATGTGTAAACTCGAGGACATCGTGCAGTAAACTGACGAAAGCAAAATGCTGAAGTGAAAGTAGTTTTCCCATTTGATTTCAGTCAGCTAGGTCATGAATGCCTTCAAAGCTAACAGAATCACGATACATTTTCAATAACTCTGTTCCCATGTGCTCCTAGCTGGAGATAAGGCAGAAAGATAGATATCTGACAAGAAAAGGTCCAAAAGCTGAAAATGATGACATTTCACTTGAGGTGTGGAAATTATTGCCAAATACTTGACCAGTTGTATTTTTGCATTCTGTTCTATGTGCTCGGTGATAAATTGTAAGCAAATCGTGTACATTAATGAGAGAAAGAAAAAAAAGAGAGATTTTTTTTTCGAAATTTCAGAATATTTTCAAAATGCGTCATACTACCCATGGACGTAAAAGGCTAACAAAAGTAATGATAATAGATCGGCGCATGACATGTTTAGTCTTTGTAGCAGATCTATACGTCCAACATACGTTATTACAATTTACAGCTTATTCTTTTATATCTCTTCATACTTTTTATATGAAAATCAAGAATAGGTAAGCTCAACGGCATACAACTACCGTTACCTGAGGTCAGGTTAATGGTATATCTGTGTAAGTACTAATGAATTGAAAAATATATCTGTCTTCTTTTTAAATCAAATGTGAAACCATTAAGGGTTTGACATTAACCAGACGTATGTTGTGTACATTGCAGTTAGATTATTCTAAATAATTTACATTTTTCTTCTTTCTTCAGTACGACTTTTATGTTTTTTACTGACAACTATTCGGAATTGAAGCATAGGTTTCACTGTAAGTAATAGACAAAAAGGATTATGCAAAATGATTTAAGTCATCTAAAGAAGACCTTTAATCAATAGGTGTTGTTAAGATAAACCATGGTAGATATTTAAAAAAAAATAAACACATAGATGAATAGTGGTTTATTCCCAAAATACCAATTAGTCAGTGACTTGAAGTTATATAGACTAAAATAGTAAAACATCTAATTAAGGGCTATAATAGTAGAGCACTCGCCAATTTGACAGCTTCTGATTTTGTAAGTTTGAGGCAGTTATTTTGGTTTTGTGGTTCTTTGAAGACTGTAGTTTTCTGTTTTGTTGTTTTTTTTTATAAAAATAGATGGTTGAAAACAAGAGTTCAAATTTTTCTATTTAGAAATAACACACACACACACAGAGAGAGAGAGAGAGAGAGAGAGAGAGAGAGAGAGAATATAAAGACAACATACTTAACATGAAAATGAAGTATAAAGTATCATCAAAGTATTTCTTTGAAATACTGTTGTAATGACAAGATGAAAAACGTTTGTTGCCGCCGCTGTATAAAGCATAAAGCATTTTGTCTATTTTGAATTAGGACAAATGATTTTTCTAAATAGTTTTACCACAAACAGGACATGACGATTTTAATTTGTTAAGTGCTAAAACTATTTTATCAGACACATACTGAAACACATGCTCTAAAAAATTTGTAAACATTTTTAACATTCCAAAATCTTCGAAGAAATAAAAAGACCTTAAAAATAATCGTGTATATGTTTAGTTTAATAGTCTTATTTTTTTCCCGTCTTGACTGCCACATATTTTCATTGTCTTTGACTTTTGTTAGTGTAGTACATGGTGACACTAATCAACGTCGAGTATATTTTTTATATTTGTGTATTCAAGTTGTTCTTTTCATGCGCAAAGCAACATCTGAAACTTTTCTATTTTTCTTTTAACAAATTTAAACTTGTAACTGTTTGTCAATGTTAAGATTTTCGTCCGCTTTTTCTTACTGTGTTTTTATGCCACATATGTCCATGAAAATGAGTTAATACTATTGAATTCACCTGAAAACGTGTTCTTTTGTAAAATTTATGTTGTTTTAATATACTGCTTGTTCTCACATTCATGTACATTAAACTGATTTGTTTAATCTATATCTTAATATATTAAAATTATCAAAATTATCAATCAAAGAAATCTAGAGAGATCTACATGGCCACTAAAAGACTCTTCTGTAAATTTAAATAAAACATAGGCGAACGTTGCTGAATACAGAATTGCCTGTGATAACTACAATAAAATAACTGATAATATAGGTAATATAAGAAAAAAAGAATGTTTGCTGATTGTAGAAAATTTCACAGTTTTCATTTTTCATTGTTATTTCTGAGAATTCTAACAAACAAATGAACAATTGATTATCTTTTATATCTCAGAGTTTTTTCAAGTTTTTGTAAATTCCTAAAAGATCTTGGTTATCACTCACAACTGCTAAACTTCTGAAACTTAAGCTGGAATTTAAAAATAAGCTGTGATCAGTTATATCCAAAGCAAAAACCTTCTTGTGATCTCTTGGCAAGAAACTACCAAAAGCAATTAACACTTACCCGAAAAACCATCACTCTTAGTTCAATGAGTATTTACAAGTGCTTGCATTATTTTTGCCAGAGTTTTTCTCGCCAAATATATCATTCGAAAAAGACACTTATGCGTAAACTAGAGAATACTTGAGCTATTTATCTTGGCTTCATTCTATATCTTCTAGCTAACAACACTACATACATTCAGTATACGGAAAGCTTCCATGAATTTGCATTTCTAAAGAATATCTGCAGGAAAATACGAATTTTTCAAACTGATAATTTCTTATAACAGAAACATAGCTTTTTTATGTCTTTCTTTAGATAATAAAAATCTATACATCTCATTTTCATACCAGTTGTGCGGGCGACAAATCTATTTAGTTATGTTACGAAAGTTGTTTTTAAGTAAATTGAACTGCTTTTCATTTGTAAGAATAAAGAGATATTAGACAATATGCATCTCATTTCCAAGTTACAGTTAGGTTTAGTCCTGTTAATAGTTCAAATACACTTGTATGTTGATGACATTTTCTATGGGCCTGTATATTTCATATCAATAGAGTGCGGACATGAACACACCTGAGCCAATGACGAGAAAAACGGAGCGCAAAAAGCAAGAAATTTACAAGTTTTAAAATGCTTAACCAGACTACCAACACTTTAGTGCTGTAATAACAAAAATTGTGTATTGGAAAGTATTTCAAAGATGAAAAAAGGAAACACAGTGTAAACCTGAAACACCGATTATTCAAATTTTAAATAAGAAAATAATGTGAATATCAACGTAATGGAATAGGTGTGACTGTACAATTAAGCTCTGGTTTTGATATTGAAATTTTGTATCAGTATATTCCGAGATATATTGTGAACTTCACTTCGAATCGGCATGGCTGAAAATCTTATCTACCAATTGTTTCATCGTGCATTTTTGAAAACGTGTAGGAATGTAAAACTACTTAGGAATGGTAAATTAGAGGTATCGAAAACATTACGTTTTGTCATTATAACAGTTTTAAAGCCGCATCAGATTTAGGAATCTATTAATTGGAATAGTCTTCTATAAAAAATGGAATTATTTTAATTTTTTGGATTCTATTTCCAGAGGAAGAAGAGACTCCTATTATATGAAGAGTATCTCGTGTGGCCTAGAAACCAAGATACGGTGGCTCTAATGAGATATTTTTGTTATTCTGGTTCATATAGAAATATCTATGAAACGTTCCGACTTCTTCTTTCGTGTGTGTGTTTTTTCCATATTCCAAAATGTTGTTAAAGTTAAAACAGGTTGAAAATTATGGGAAACAAAAAAATCAATACTATGCAAAGTTATATTAAAAACTTACCATGTGGTAACTGATTTTATTTTTGTAGGTGAAAATATATATTTATAGTTTATGTGAAGGGCGACTTGATACGCTCCTGTTATTGAAACAACACGCATATCTTTTTAAGACTACTGATAATATTAATTGTATTGTATTGTATTGTATTGTATTGTGCTGTGCTGTGCTGTGCTGTGCTGTGCTGTGCTATGCAGTGCAGTGCAGTGCTATACTGTACTGTACCGTAGTGTAGTGTAGTGTAGTGTAGTGTAGAGCGCTGCGTTGTTGCGTTGCGTTGCCTTGTAGTGCAGTGCATTGCATAACACTCTAGCGCCACCAATGATACGTTGGATTGAATTTAAAAATCATTTCTAAGACTACGGTTCATTATATCGGCTTTAAATATTCTATAGTTTTTACTTGTTTATAAGAATCCATAAGCATTTAATTAAGTTTTCAATCAGAAATGTTTTGTACGTTGATGTGTATCTGCTTTTAGTAACTCCAAACAGGAAAGTGCGAATTTAAACGTTGAAAAAGATGAATAAGAAACTATGAATGTATTCTTTAGGATGGTGTTTTTTTTTTCAGGAAACATCTGCAATTTCGCTACTTCCTGATTGGTGGTTTGATGTAGACAATGAATTACGTTTGAGTTACATTTTACAATATTTTCTGTTTATTACGAAATGGAGGATTCAACTTTATTTCCGTATCGTATAAGAAATACGAGTTTATTTAGCATCTAATGTATATTCCGAAACAAAATGGATCGTTTGTGCTCGTAACTTTGTATGACTGATGAACATATGTGAAATAATAGAAAAAAAAACTTCTAAAAACAACACATTCTACATTCTAAGTGACAGCCAAAGAGACAATTAAATTCTTACAGACCTAGTACTCGTTTATTTAAATGAAACCTGTTGACAGTTTTAGATGGTTAAGGACCGTCTAATGCTCGCGACGCCGTGAACTGTGAGGACAATTCACCGCCACAAAGTAAACGCATTTACAAGTAACAAAAGCGATGACTGATATACATTGCCCATCAAAGAAAAAAGTAAACTCGTGGAAATGATTTGAATTAGTGTGCTAGAACAGGCGCCATCACTTTCTTGTTTATTGATATAAACGCACCTCACTTGTTTGCAATCATATGAAACTTGCTACAAGAAATTATCATTGCCTATTCATGGATAACAATTTATAAATATAAAAATCTAACACTTTCAAACAGTATGACAATCAAATGATGAAACTGCTCGGCGTTTTGAGACAACTGACATGCAATAATTGACAATATCACAAAACAATAAATTTACTGATTTTCTGAAGTCAGTCAATAACAAAGTTACAGACATTTCAACCTACAAAAAGATGTCAGATATAAGTGACAATGCAAAGAACTTCTAATCTCTGACAGCAACTAATCAGTTAAACTTCCTTAAAAATTTAGCAGGTTAAACTGTGCTTTTTTCATGGAGTTCAGGACTTTCTCTATAATAGTAATCAATATATAGATGCTGTCCCTGTCACGTTCAGTACTTCCATTCTTCGAAAAATGTTGACATAATATTACCAAACAGAAAAGAGAAAGATCATTTATGAAGTTATCAAGCATTAGAGATATTTGTTTTCAGTTGCTCTATAAACTAACACAAAAAAACTAAATTGCCTCCTCAAATATATGGCAGCAAATTATGATAAACAAAATCTCATAAAACCTTTGAATAACTAGAGGCATGCCAAAATGCACTGCGATGGTGTTTATGTGTTTATATTTATCGAGTTGAGTTACATAATATATTCTGAATGCGAAAATTTATGTGTTCTTAAATATATTGCTAATATATCAAGTTCAATCTTTTCTTGGTGTTTCCTGTCTTCGTGAAGTGTCTATATCCGCCCGTTATCTAAACTTATTCCCAGCAGATTTAGTTCGTTCTCCCACGTCTCTTGTTCTGTTTCTAGCAGTTGTTTCAAAGCCTCTCGTCTTAGCTGAAGTAACAAAATGCATTTATTATTCAAATATGGGTTTCTCGACAAGGCAAATTATGGATGAGGTGGGTCTATTCTCAGCCATTATTCATGCATTCTGCTTTTACCTGATCGTGAGATAGCTGTCGCCTATGTAGTCTGGCTTTAAATGTATACCTTTATATTTTCTGTTTTAAAAAAGTCTATTTTTCACTGTTACCTACGCTGCTGGAGAAGAGAAATCCCTGACAAGGAAAATTTACTCCCTTATCCTGCTTCTTTGAACGGAAGGAGTGCAAGAAACAAAAAAAATAGCTTAAGAATAAAAGCATATTTCACAATAGTCGCAAATCTGACCACATATTTCTTTATTCATTTGGATGATGTGAGGCTTCTACTTAGCTATTTCAGAGCTACATTACAACTATTTCAACAGATTTCAGGTGGACCATGAATAAATGAATAAATAAACCTATTAACCACTACATATCAAGTACTTATTATTTGAATTAAGAGTATAGTATCAATTAACCAATATAAAGTATTGAAATCAACTTCATAACTTTGGCACTTACAATCAGCGTAGCTTTGGCAGCCATCTTCATTTCAAAATTGAGCTCACTTCGCTCCCTTCTAATACGTCTCTTCTGACTTGCGACCTCTAGACTTTCGTCCCACATTATTCTCTTGTTCGATTTGTTTGCGCTGTTTAAAATTTATGCATTCAGTATTAAGAAAACAACAAAGGGCAGATCATTTAACTTTAAACAACAAATGATATTGTAAATTTGAGCATAAATATTAGTTTCATTATTCTCATTGTTGAAGAAATGGTTTCTCTATTTGATCTAGTTTTACTATAAACATGAATCTGAAAATAGTGGAATACAAATATCTGGCTACCTTCATTTTTGAAATTTACAACGATGTTTTTATTATCAGATACTTCCGTTTTTAAACGGAACATACCGAATCAATTTAACGAACATACAGGTGTTAACTGTAATTTCTGGAGTTATGGGGATTCAATGTGTGTTGTAAATCGCCGCTTATATAAGATACTTGAAATTATCGCAACTCTGGAAATATTTGTTCACATTCAGTTTATTGGCTCGTGTTGTAAACTTGGAAACAATAAACTCTGTTGCATCAGTTTATACTATGACACATTACTGAATTATAACACATGCCAAAGAAACTGCAAGATCTTAGTCATATGTCAATTGCAAAGGTGGCCAGTTTTAAATCAATTAAATCTTTGTATAAATCATTTGTATGATGATAAGCCTGACACGGGACTACGAATTCTTTGGAATAAAGTATCAAAACTTTGGTGCAAATTACTATCTAAACAGTTGCTGTATCGCCAATAGACATGATAACACTCGGAACATATCGCTTATTTCAACACTTATCCAGCAGAGGATATGTTAGCAAATGAAATGAATTTACAGCGAGTATATTCTACAGTTTCCTTTTATTCTGACGGAGCATTAATTATAGAAAAATAACTTAAAACTGACTTTTAGAATCCAATTTCGTCAGCTACCTGTTGATGATCTCTTGAGATTTCTTAAGGTGTTTTATCAAGCTTACTAAGTCCTTGTTACGTACGAGAGTGAGAGTACCGAATATTACTATTGCAGCGAAATGTTACTGATGACTGCTGGCCACCAATGTATTGTTCAGTGTATGAATGATGTTCACGTCTATTAAATCCCCTTACCTCATCCTAGTTTTTATCATCCCATTCTTCTTCTTTCGCCTTTTGTTCAATATGATACATATCCTTTACGAGGTTATCCCAGAAATCATTGTACTTGTGACTGAAGAGTAGAAATCAGAAAGAGTTATACGCAATATTCTTATACAATAAAAAAAAAGAGAAAAATCTTCAAAATAGATGATCGTAGAAGTGTATAGTTTTCGGATATTGAACGTTTGTCAATTTTTATACAGCTACGCTGAAAAAAAAACAACAAAGCAACACGTATTTCACAAACTCTTTAGAGGTGTCATTATTAATTCTTGACATGTAGTAGCAGAACTCATTATATTACGTAGGAAAAAAGTTTTTCACATGTTATGATTTGAGTAAATGACTGACTACACAGGAAGAATATCGCAATCTCTTATACAGCTAAAGCTATGCATTTAATGGGTCACTACTCAGTCACAATATCGCACTCACTTATACAGCTACAGCTATGTTTTCATATTGTCACTTCTCGGGGAGAATATCGCACTCTCTTATACACCTACAGCTATGTATTTAATGGGTCACTACTCAGTCAGAATATCGCATTCACTTATACAGCTATACCTATGCATTCAAATTGTCACTACTCAGTCAGAATATCCCACTCACTTATACAGCTATAGCTATGCATTCAAATTGTCACTACTCAGTGAGAATATCGCACTCTCTTATAGAGCTACAGATATGTATTCATGCTGTCGCTACTCAGTGAGAATATCGCACTCTCTTACACATCTACAGCTATATAATCAGTGTGTCACTATTCAGTGAGAATATCGCATGCTCTTATATAGCTACAGATATTTATTCAAACTGTCACTACTCAGTGAGAATATCGCACTCTCTTATACAGCTACAGTTATGTTTTCAAATTGTCACTACTCAGGGAGAATATCGCACTCTCTTAAAGAGCTACAGATATGTATTCATGCTGTCGCTACTCAGTGAGAATATCGCACGCTCTTATACAGCTACAGCTATGTATTCATGCTGTCACTACTCAGTGAGAATATCGCTATCTGTTACACAGCTATGTATTCAGTTTGTCACTACTCAGGGAGAATATCGCACACTCTTATACAGCTACAGCTTTGTATTCAGTGTGTCACAACTCAGGGGGAATATCGCACTCACTTCTACACCTGCAGCTATGTATTCAGTGTGTCACAACTCAGGGAGAATATCGCACTCTCTTATACACCTGCAGCTATGTAATCAAATTGTCACTACTCAGGGAGAATATCACACTCTCTTAGTAAACAAAACCACAGACACTTGGGGTAAAGAAATAGTACTTGTTTCACAAATGCGAAGACATTAGGCACTCATATACAAAGTTATTTATAATGCATATTAGTGAATTTTAGAAATTATTGAAACGTTCTCAGACAGGCACCAAACTTGGTATAAGAGTGCCTTATGTCTTCGCATTTGTGAAACAAGCACTATTTCTTTACCCCAAGTGTCTGTGAGCAAAACTATTAACGAACGATGAAAGCTGTACAATGTATACAATGTACAGGGAAAAAAAGACTCACAGTTTAACGCCGTCCATTTTGTAGGTCATTATCACATCACCCTGTAAATAAACGATAGAAATATGTAAATTTATTAGATAATCATGCATCATCATTTTGTTACGATGCATGATCTAAAGTGTAAACAAGAACAATATTTCACAAGTGCGAATACATTTTTCCTTCAGAAATAAACTCAAAACTAAATGAGACGATATTTCACACTTACGGTATGCAAAATACAGATTTTTACAAGTGCGAAAAGTTTTATCTGTCAAAAATAACCCTAAAACTAAATTAGACAGTATTTTACCCTTACGATATGCGAAATACAGATTTTTACAAGTGCGAATACATTTTTATCTTTCATAATAACCCAAGAAGTAAATGAGACAAGGTTTTACACTTACAGAATCCTAAATACAGCTTGAACCATCAAAAGCAAACTTTCGTCAAATTAATCTTGTGAAATTACACTATTCATCTGCAGCCAACGCATGAGTAACACTTCAAAATAATTGGACTAAGTTTGTTGAAAGGAAGTCGACAGAGCAAATATTTCCAATTCAGAAGAAGTCATGGGAAATCTACTTTGTATATCTCAATTATTAATGTTCGATGAATGAATAATAAACTCGAAACATGCATATAACAGTAAGGTTTAGATTACACGATATCTTTTAAAATCGGCTTTATCTAAGCACTATTGAAAGCTTTATGAATATGAAATAAGCACGGAGGATGCATATAAACGTAAGGTAAAAGATTAATTGACTTTTAAGTATTGAATAGCAAAAATGAATAACATCACCCAATAAATTTTCCCTTCGTTTAACCTTTTCTACTTAAAAGTTACATTTCATTCAAAACAGACTTTTTTTCTGCTTTTCCTGTTTTGTCAAAACCTCATAAACCTTAACCACGTATTTGCCTTTGCGATCGGTGTACACCATGGTTTTAATAGCACACCAACAGTTGTACTTGACATGTACGCTGAAAAAAATGTGTATCTTGTAACCACGACTCTTGTTTCAGAACCACGAAACAACAAGTTATTACTTATACTTAATACTATATACGACTTGCTTTTTCGTTACCACAACATACTATCTCGTATCATAAAAAAAAAACTCTCGTTACTGCAACATAAATAAAATCACTACACCTCACGGCATGCAGGTTTTTTTATACATAGTAAGCCTAAGTTTTTCAACGATGATTTGGATCTATACCCCAAGTGTTTCTTGTGAAAGTGTCACAACGGATCGGGTCTTAATGTACATTTATAAGTACACTGTCGTGAAAAAAAAAACCTAACAACTTGTCGCATTTAATGTGTAAAAACGTCCCTTACAGAGATTGCGGGTTGAAATCTGAGTTTAGTCTAACAAAACTTTCGGCGCAAGCGATGGTCAGATAATATTCATAAATTTTTAACTAATCTTTTTCCTTAAAACATAATCTGCGGACAGTGCAAAAACGTGAACTAGTGAGAAATCAGAGAACAGTTGAAACTTGTTTGTTGGAAAAATGTTGTACAAGTAACAGACAAACGGGCAAAAACATGAACTAGTGAGAAATCAGAGAACAGTTGAAACTTGTTTGTTGGGAAAATGTTGTACAAGTAACATACAAAGGGGCAAAACATGAACTAGTGAGAAATCAGAGAACAGTTGAAACTTGTTTGTTGGGAAAATGTTGTACAAGTAACAGACAAACGGGCAAAAACATGAACTAGTGAGAAATCAGAGAACAGTTGAAACTTGTTTGTTGGGAAAATGTTGTACAAGTAACAGACAAACGGACAAAAACATGAACTAGTGAGAAATCAGAGAACAGTTGAAACTTGTTTGTTGGGAAAATGTTGTACAAGTAACAGACAAACGGGCAAAAACATGAACTAGTGAGAAATCAGCGAACAGTTGAAACTTGTTTGTTGGGAAAATGTTGTACAAGTAACAGACAAACGGGTAAAAATACATTATATGATATTCAAACATTTGGACTCGTGAAAACGTTATTGTAACTTTTACCTGTTTATCTCAGAATTCTTACAATTAAGACAAGGGCTGTCGTAGAACGGCGCGCTCGACTATTCTCAGTACTTTACACTAAAGGGTTATAAAACCTTATAAACTCAAAATTCACACAAAATCCTTGACAAAGTTACCTCCTCTTGTGGCAGTCTAAAGCCATGATGATAAAAAAATGTTTTAAGTTTTTTTGCAAGGGAAAGCTGACTAGTGCTACCTTGCCGAAAACTTAAACCAAATTTCTAAGTCGAAAAGGGGCCATAATTCACACAAAATGCTTGACAGAGTTACCTCCTCTTGTTAACAGAGTAAGCTCTTGGTGGTAAACAAGTATTGTAAGTTTCAGGGCTATACCTGCAAGGGTTAGGTGAATAATGTTACCTTGCCCAAAAACTGTAACCTGAACCAACGCCGACGCCGACGCCAGGGCGAGAACTATAGCCCTCCTTATTCTTCGAATAGCCGAGCTAAAAATGAACCAATATAAGATACAAAAGAGCTGTGAAACATTTCCCAGAGACATGTGCATTGTTTTTGGATGCCTACTTTTTCATTTGTAAATGGTAAGACATATATCGAAATCTAGAACATTTTCACAGGCTCGTAATAAAAAATGAAAGATATTCGTAGAAAATGTAATACATGCACTGCTGATAATAACTTCACTAAACACAGCTCTAAACGAATTCCTCAGGACTATTAAATTATTTTGCCTCTTCTCGAAGTTTTGTTTTATTCGTACGACAAAAGTCTTTATGTAATGAATATCAATCTATGTCTAATATATGGGTGGGTTGCTCCTGTCCGGCATTCTACATGAATTAGGCATTGTGTAGAAAATTTGTGTGAATTTAGCTTTGAGTTAGGAATTTTTGTGTATTACCAAATCAGGAGCATTGTTTGTGCAGTAACACAAAAGTCATGTGACATGTGCAAATCTGTAGTTATTGTAAAATACTGTACCAAGTCCATTGTTATTGTCCTTGGTTATTATATTTACTAAAATCCTAACATGAAATGGGTGGTGTAAAGTGATACCATGTTTGTTATCACATTTCAGTTGTTCTTAGTATATAATACATATTTCGTGTGATATTGTCATACGTCTAAAGATTTTATGCCCCCGAAGGGAGGCATATAGTAATCGCACTGTCTGTCCGTCCGTCCGGCCGTCTGCCCTGTAAAATCTTGTCCTCGCTTCATCTCCAAAACCGCTTGAAGGATTTCATCGAAACTTAAAAGGAGTGTTTGTCACCAAGCCTAGTTGTGAATGTCGTCAGGAGATTCCGCTCGATTTATTTTTGGCAGAGTTATGGGCACTTAGTCATAAGTTTTACTCTAAAATCTTGTCCTCGCTTCATCTCCTAAACCGCTAGAAGGATTTCATTGAAACTTAACAGGAGTGTCACCAAGCCTAGTTGTGCATATCGTCAGGAGATTCAGCTCGATTTATTTTTGGCAGTGTAATTGGCACTTAGTCATTTTTTCACTCTAACTCCTAGATTAAAGTCTTGTCCACATTTCAATCTCCAAAACCGCTTGGAGAATTTCATTGAAACTTCACAGGAATGTTTGTCACCAAGCTTAGCTGTGCATATTGTCAGGAGTTTCTGCTCGGATTTTTATTGTTAGAGTTATGGGCACTTAGTCATCTTTACTATACATTCTATATTAACATCTTCTCCACACTTCATCTCCAAAACCGCTTGGAGAATTTCATTGAAACTTCACAGGAATGCTTGTCACCAAGCCTTGTTGTGCATATCGTGAGAAAATCTCGCCTCTGAGGGTATTCGAAACCGCGACCTCCGGATCCGGAGCCCTGCGCTCTACTTCTGGACCACAGTGCCTCCTGATGTCGAGGCGGTGGGCGAGGCAAAAGATCTTGGTATTGTGTATCCTATTGTGGAGTTGCAATAATTGGAAACTACACAGAAAACAAAAAAAGACATAGCTAAAACATTCCAGTGTTCCGTGGTATACTTCTTTTGCACATGACATACTTTCTTCTATCTGCAAAATGAACATTCATTTGATTGCTGGCCATCCCCGATTTATTTTCAACAGAGAATGACCCGTGCATGTGTAAAAAGGGTACCGTTTCAGTAGATTTTGCAGAAGGAGCCGATATGGAACGCACCGTGTAACTCCCAGCTGGCTGAGAATTCGAATCCAGCTGGGTAATGAATATCCAATACCCAGCTAACTTCACACACATGTGTAGAAACGCCTAGACAAAGGGTATTTTTCGGCAAAACTTTAATTACTACGTATCAAGATCAGTCTTTATATATGTACAAATAGCTGAGGTTGTATGCGACTTCATCCAAGGGAGTTAAACAATGATTTATTACATACGGGATGTAAATTAAGTTTTTTCCCTTTACTTATAGCTGTACAAAAAATAAGGGAAAGTTCTGTATCAAATATATAAATCAAAGTGATACACTCGATATTTTAATTCTTTTATAAAGGATAGGTGTGTTTTATTTTTGAGACAGATTGTTAATTTTCAATGAATTTTATGATGTTTAGCTGTTTCAAAATCTAGTTTCTGTTAACATAATATAGAGGACGATAAATACATCTTCCAAGAAACAAAACGTCATATACATATACAAATCATGTGTACTTAAAAGTTTTTCAATCAGTTAGTAAGCATGATTGATAAGACTGTTATTAAGCATAACATCGGAAAAGTTTATATATGTACGTGACATGATTAAACATTATTGGCGCAAACATACATCACGTGCAGGTCAAGATAAAGATCAAACTTTCAGAAAAATACCCATCTGTATATTTGTGTCAGTGGTTTAGAACGTCGGTGAAGTAGCTTCACTTACAAAACAAAATGCACAGTTTGCAGAGATTTGTCATTTAACTTAAATGTCACTACTCAAAGCAAAGCACAATACTCTTCGAGGACATTTGTCACTTACAGTGACTGGTCTTGATCAAGCTGTTATATGACTTCTGGGATAATTATACAATGCGAAACAGTACGAACAAAATACCTACTTTAGATTTTTATCTGTTATCTGTAAGATACATTTATTGTAGGGCTTGATGTCTGCACAGGTGTTTTTAGCTTAGAACAGCCTACATGTACATCAATATAAATTGTTGAATAAAGTTCTTCTGCATATTAAGTTGCTGAAAAAAAGCAAATTACTTATGAAACATGTCTAAATTCAACGGTTCTGAAATGAAATGAAATTTATAAAGGAAAAGTATTTTAAAAACCGTATTACAGACGAGGTCATACATGGTGTTTTCTGAAGTTGTTTGACGTATGGTTGGAATGCAGAATTATCTTTCTGAAGAAGCTCTGTTTGGTAGGAGATCTTTTCACTGAATGCCATAGGTTCGATCCCTCCTCGAGCTCTTTTTGTCTTTCGTTAGAACAATACATACTGATTGCCTTTCTATTTAGCAAGTTTCAAAACTGATTACGCCTTTAAGGAAGGTCAATAAATGCAAGTCTGGTGTTCAAGTATTCTTTCATTTATTTCCAAAATAACAAGGTAAATAGGATTTCACTCGTCATGAAGTGGATGGGATAAATATGCACCATGGTTGTAATAACATTTTAGTAGTTTCCACAATTTAGTGTAGCTTTTGTGTTTTATTGTAAGCAGTCATTAGGTTTTCTTTTCTACTGTAAATGATTCAAGCTGTAGTTTTTATGGTCAGACTAAGAAGCGAGTGCTTTTAAATGTATGTCTCTTTGCTTGATAGACCTATTAAACTTGGCGACGTTTGAAGTTAATTCTCGTCATATCTTCTAAATCTCTTCAATAAAAATGTTTACTAGTGTCAGTGTCATGTTTTGGAAACTGACAGCTGTAGATATTATGATAATTGTTTAAAACTCGGTAGAAGAACTGAGTTTTATTTTTGAACAAAATCTGTATGGAAGTTCTAGAAAAATTAGACAACAGACGCCAAAGTCAGAAAATAAACACAAATTAATAATAATAATAATTTATTGAAAAAAAAACGGTCATAGAAATGCGCGAGTGGGCGGAGCCTAAACTCAGTGACTGAAAAAGAACCATGCGACACAGCCGATTTGTTTCCCGCCAAGCGTTTTCTCCGTGATTTTATTAAGGCCGTCCAAAGAAAAAGTTGTTTACATGAGAAAAAGTTTTGCCAGGTACAGCTATACACTTTTTGTATTCCAAAAAGACGACACTAGAAACACTCTTTTCTGTAATTTCCTTTTTATTTCTTCTTATTACATATTTCTGATATCTGTAACTTGATTTCTAAGAGAAATATGCTTTCAAAAGTCACATTCCCTATGTATACTAAAAGTGTTCAAATAAGCCACGAACAGATAAAATGTGGTTCTATGATTTACTGTAGCTAACCGAAAAGACAAGTTGTTTACTCGAACTTGCAAATGATATATACCAAGCATCTTAGAAATAAATATGTTGGTGTGTTTGACCCACTTTGAGAGCGAAACTTGATTCACTTGTTCAGAAAAAGGCATATACAAATGCAAGTTTTAAGCTAAATTTAGCCCTGTTTGCATTACAGCTATCCATTTCATACATAGTTTCTTAAAAGTCACAAAGTTCTGGTTTTAAGTAATTTCAGTCCGAGCTTTTTCTCTCACAACGCGTTGGCTACCTCTCCGTTTATTATGCATTATATTGCACTATATACATGTGTAGATCTTGAAAACTGCATTAGCCATATTTTGTATTTCTGACACGCAGACGACACCAACATGGGAAAGTAAGACAGAAACAAACAAAACGTTTTGTCCTGCCGTTATATTGCGAACATGTAGAAAAATTTCCATGCTGCACGTTTTTCACAAAAATCTCGAAGCTCGATCCATGTGCTTTCAAGAGGTATCACTTTAAAATTTGTATCAAGTACAAGGCAATTTATCATTTTATCTAATTTTTACAAATATGGTGAAATTAAATTCTAGTGACTTTTTGAGGATTCAAATGCGCATGCATATTGACATGGTGAAATTGGCCGTTAATGGTATAAGGGACACAGCTGATGAAGTGCTTCTAGATAACAAGATCTAAGAAGAACAATGGAAGGAAAGTGTATACCGAGAGAGAATAGACGTTTCATAACAAAAACAAAACAATAGGGACATGTTTGAATCAGAAACAGTGATAAAACGTTTGAACCAAACACGTGAGCTAGATGTGGCGATTCTTCACGAGTTCGTTTACGAATTACTGAGGCTACTCTCTCTATCCAGTTCTGATTCTACCAGCTGACAGCAGCTCAACTCAACTGACAAGGTAGGCAATTTTTATAAGTATACTGTTAGTTAAAGATGATGGGATAGTAGCGCTGTAGATGATTCCATTATAAAATTCAAGAGCAGTATAATATGGTAGTGTTAATGCGATATGTTAAATACGAAAACATCTCTAATGTCACTGTCACAATGTCTTTAATTTACAGTACTATTTGTAGTTTAAATTAGGCCCAATATACAGTCATAAGGGATAAACCTGCACACAGCCTTAATCTGCGCATTGTTACATGTTGTTTTCATACTTAAATATTTCGTGTATTCTGGAAAGCTCTAAACCGAACCAACCAAAGATGTTAACTCGTATCAATATAATGCTACTGATCCTGTAGTTATTTAGAATTTGGTAAACAGTATCTTTACAAAAAGAAATGTGAGATTGACCGGAGTTCATGCCGACACTCGTCCACATCAACAACTATTTCCCGGAGTATTAACCAGTACTTTTATCTAAATGAGAAATAACCGCGGCAAAATGAGGAGTAGCCGAGGCAAAATGAGAAATAACCGAGGCAAAAACAGGAGTAACAAGGCAAAATGAGGAAAAACTGACAAAATGTAAGTACAGAATGGAATTGTATATTAGTAACCAAATACAGACAGAACTGCTGAGACCCATTTATTTGAAGTTTGACTTGAACTATTAAGGGAAATTAGATATACTACAGATCACCTAAACGTATGAAAACTGTTGTCGGATGTATATGTATGTATTAGAGTTTACGAAGCAAAGAAATAATTACGAAAACTCGAAAATGTGTTACTGATGTACCACACCTTTATGGCAGCTTGTTTCCAAAGATAACCAAAAAAAGTAATATATTACAATTGTGTACAGCCATGTTTAAACCCTTTAAAGCTTAAAAATTAATTGCTATAAAATCAAGATTAATGCACACTAATGTTACCAGTTAAAGATTTTTAGCATTTAAAATAAGAGAACACAGACTGCCATAAGAGTCGGGTGTAGTTTTGAGTACAGCGCAGATTAAGACTCAATTTGTAACTGTGTCCGTAAGAAGATTTACCCGTTTTCATTTAGTCAATAGCTCAAATAGTTTCACGAATGATCTGAAAAAAATCACTTTTTTCATTTGAAAACACGTAATTATCAGATTATCAGGCTTGAAGTTCTTTGTTTTATATGTGTTCTAATTGCTTTGTCACCATTGTGATATTGCTCGATAAAGGCTATACCAGCATACGTGTGCAGACTTGACCCCTATCGCTGTATTCCTGACTGCCAGCCGAAACGCTCGGTTCACTTTTCATAGAAAACTCGAACCAAACGTTTCTTATGCAGGCCTCCGGTTGTCATAGAGTTTACTTTTCACTTAATAATTTCCTGATAATTTAAGTAAACATTTTACTTTGAATTCTTTAGTGTCACGTCAAGAGTCAAACTGGAACATTTTTACTGCGTTTTTTAATGCAAAAAAAGCAAGAAAAAAAAGCATATAAATGAGATTAAAAAAAATAAATTCTCTGTGACAACATGACAATATTTGCATATTTGTTTTAATCACAACTGTTCATTTATAGTAAAATCCTATAATCTTTCGCGCCATTTTTGAAAAAGAATCTGATACAAATTTATATGATATTGTGTCACATGAATTTGTGTCAGGTTGATTCATTCATCGCGTATTTTTTCCAACGGTTTAACATTTGTATAAATGAATAGTTCAATATCTTTCGTGCCATTTTAAAAGCACCTGATTCAAATTCATATGATATTGTGTCGCATGAATTTGTGTCAAGTTGATTCAGTCATCGCGCATTTTTTTGACAAGGTAAGGGAATTTTTGTTTCTTTCAAATAGATATTTTTTTCAAGTTTTTTGGGGTTGTAGAGTCAGGGTGGTGGATCTCAGGGGAGGGGATACTGTCTCTTTCTCCTTTGGATAGTGGCTTCAAGGGGCTAAAGGACAATTGTTCCCCGTGATTCGACGAACAGCTATCAATTATTTTGTGGTATTTCCAACAGACGAATCTTTACTCTGCAATCGTTTTTTCCTTTGTTTAGGGTTGTAGCGTGGGTGTGGGGATCAAGGGGCATTTAGTGCATCTTGCACTGGGAATTCATTATTCTGTTATGTACAACAAAGTAACATTGCAATCTACATTGTTAATAGTTCATTTACAAACATGAACTGTTTTCAAAAGCATATCAAAACAAAGCAATCGGTACGTTATGCATTTATAAATTCACATCACAAGATTTTAAGGTGAAATGACGATTGGAATGTGAAGTACCTAAATATGCCGATAAAAAAAACATAATTGTTCTGTAGGCATTTGCTAAAGAAATGCTGCTTTCTTGAAGAAAATTCTTGAATTTAAATGCACACTCAGTATTTAATCAGGATGGTGTAAGAACAGTTGCTTAATTTTCACGCCGTATTTTAAATACAAATGTATGAGCATTTTATACGAATGGCATTCAAACATCAAACTTTCACAATTATTTCATGTAGGTTAATTTATTTTGAATAAGGATAACTAAAATTTGTTTGTTCTTTGTCGCGGCGGTTTTCTGCGGATATTTAAAAAATCGGTATTTTGCTTACAGTGGTACGACTTCACGGCGGTTTTGTGCCAATGTTTTTAAAAACAAATCGGTGTTTTGCTTAGTGGTACGACTTCCCGGCCGTTTTGTGCCGATGTTTTCAAAACATATCGGTATGTTGCTTAGTGGTACGACTGGTTTTGTGCAGATGTTTTAAAAAAATCGGTATTTTGGTTAATGTGGTACAACTTCCCGGCGGTTTTGTGCGGATGTTTATTTTTTTCTTAAAAAAGCGGTATTTTGCTTAGTGGTATGACTTCCTGGCGGTTTTGTGCGGATGTTTTAAAAAAATCGGTATTTTGCTTCGAGTGGTACGACTTCCCGGCGGTTTTGTGCGGATGTTTATTTTTTTTTCTTTAAAAAGCGGTATTTTGCTTAGTGGTATGAATTCCTGGCGGTTTTGTGCGTATGTTTTAAAAAAATCGGTATTTTGCTTCGAGTGGTACAAGATCCCGGCGGTTTTGTGCGGATGTTTATTTTTTTTTCTTAAAAAAGCGGTATTTTGCTTAGTGGTATGAATTCCTGGCGGTTTTGTGCGGATGTTTTAAAAAAATCGGTATTTTGCTTCGAGTGGTACAACTTCCCGGCGGTTTTGTGCGGATGTTTATTTTTTTCTTTAAAAAGCTGTATTTTGCTTAGTGGTATGACTTCCTGGCGGTTTTGTGCGGATGTTTTAAAAAAATCGGTATTTTGCTTCGAGTGGTACGACTTCGTTGATTTCAGTATTGCGGTGTTATTACACACGATGAAAGATATCGGTAAGTCGTGACTTGGCAAACTTTTGAATGTTAAAGAAACGGTTACGCTTTTCCCGGCGTTTTACCCCCGTACAAATGGCGTTGATCCTTTGACCTGGTGTTTTCGTCATGTTTTCTTTTGCTCGGCGGTTTTTGTCCGGAATTCGTAAAAGGACAGGCAACAGCATTTTGCTTAAAGCTGATTACAGCACTACATTCGTCGATTTTGCGTCGACAGAGAAAAATGCGTGTTTTTTTTTCTTATCTCGGCGTTTTCCCGGTTTTTTTTCAAAGTGTTTTAAATCTGAACATCGGCTTTTTCATGT
Source organism: Cyclina sinensis (assembly GCA_012932295.1). Taxonomy (NCBI): domain Eukaryota; kingdom Metazoa; phylum Mollusca; class Bivalvia; order Venerida; family Veneridae; genus Cyclina; species Cyclina sinensis. Next base: position 28,268,052 of record JAAONU010000017.1, read on the forward strand.
TATTAATTTTCTAGCACGGTGTTCTCAAGTGAACAACAGCTGTGAAAGAATGTTTTCAAATCGTCCGACGTACAATTGGTACTTACAAATGACATTAATTCGTTGATTTCCCAACAAAATTTGTTCAAGACTATTGAAGACAATTCTTTTTCTTCCGCCACACTGTTCCCGTTCTGTCGTGATTTTAACTGTATGCAGACATAGAATATAAGTCAGGTAGGGACACTGACTTTATTTCTGGAAACAATTTGAACTCTTTCTGCTTGGTATTCGGTAGCTTGATGGGCTGTTGTGATCAGTCTATTGTCTGTCGTCTGTCGATTATGTCTCTGAAACCATTCTTCCTGTGTAATGATATAGTATGTCTCACTTCCACACATTTGAACTCGCCTAAAAATTGATATATTTGATATTTTGTAATAACATACATTGTATTCCCAAACCTGGCTACAATGAGTTGGTTGGCACCCAGCGATACCCCTGCAAAAAGCAGATAATTCTTCATGCGCTCCCTGACCCCTGGCCTGTCAACTCCTGGTTAAATCACGTGACGTGGTACGATCTTCTCTTCGCCGAATTCAATGTCACTTTGTTATTGGTGAAAACCAATCTGTCCACACTAAGTTTGTATTGTTATAAAAGAAATCATGAAAGTTACTTAAATGAATGGTCCATTTTGGTTACTTAAATGAGTGGTACACCATAGTCGAATTTTCTGGGGGAAAATCCATTGCAATTCTCGATTTCCAGTCAAGCATACACAAAATTTCGAAGTCAGTCTCTAATGAGATTTTCCTGAGTTTATCATACACTGAACTTGTTTGGGTCAACATAAGTAGTTGGAATAAGCTGTAAATTGATTGTTTTAATCTGCATTGATATTGTAAAGTAATGACAAAGATATTGATTTGAAGAGATTCTTGTATAAGTAAAATACGAAAACAGCTATGGCACTTTAGGTTACGTGGATAAGCTGTCGTAAAAGGTCATCTATTATACGAGTCACGTGGATAAGCTGTCGTAAAAAGGCCACCTATTATACGAGTCACGTAGATAGCTGTCGTAAAAAGGTCACCTATTACCTTACACGAGTCACGTGGATAAGCTGTCGTAAAAAGGTCACCTATTAAACGAGTCACGTAGATAGCTTTCGTAAAAAGGTCACCTTTCGGACGCATGAAGGGGGACCAGGAGCCTTGGAATTTCACTTTATTTGTACTGCAGTCATAACATTTATTATATCGATTTATTTTATGCCTACCAATGAAATATAGAGAAATATCAGTGAGATAAAAGTGATAATCCACTGTTTTGAATCAGTGAAATTACCATTTTGATAATCCACTGTTTGTGCCGGAACTACTTTTTTATCCGCTGTATTTCAGACAGTGACAGCGAGTGAAATTTATTTACCTTGTTAAATCCAGTTATAATATTGAATTCCTGAGCCTAACTAGTTGTGAACAATGATGAAATTCGCCATAAATTATTTAAAATGTCTGATTTGTTTACATAACTCACATGGACAATATCCAATATGGCCGACTTTCAATTCAATTGATTGAATATTACTCGGTATTAATCAGCTTTTATAATTAAAGTATGTATGGCTAAAATTCAATAAATATTGATAAACTCTGTAGAGAAAAATAAATGTTATTTGATGAAAGTGTATTCAGTTAATTTCAGCAGAAGTAAAGTTATCATATGTATTGGAGATTGTCTGCACTTTTTTTGTGCGAAGTAACGGTTTGACCAAAGTACGCATTAACTGATTTGGGGCTCACCATAGGGAATTTATTGAAGGCCCTGAGTAAAAATGTCATAAAATACTCATTTTTGACGTGTTGGCATAAAATAAAAAGAAAATTTGTTTGTTTTTTAGTGGAAGATGGGAATTTTTTTCATCGAGTGAACACCATATGTTTATATTTTCACTCGTGGCTGCGCCATTCGTGAAAATATCACATATGGTGTTCACTCGATGAAATAAATTCTCATCTTCCACAAAAACAAACAAATATCCTCTATTTTATAGTTTTGTAAAACTGATGTGGTCCATATTCTTACAATCATACTCATTGGCTAAGAATAAAGAATCTCTTTCGTATTTCTGGACTGGCCATACAATGTGGACGTGCCATGCAATTTATGGTTATCTATTTTTCTGTGACTGAAATGGTTTATAATTTCATGGTGGTCATCACAGGTAATAAGAAACAAAAATAGAATACTAAATATACTTGTAAATAAAAAATACTACGTCATATGTTAAGACTAGTATAGTCTTAAGTATATAAATAATAAGGGTCTCATAAATAAATTATAGTCGTGAGGTATGAAAATGAGTGTAGCTGTAATTTATATATATGCAATCTACAATTTATTTACAATAATTTATTTACATGCAAGCTATAATTTATCGACATGCATGTAAAGGGTTCCGTCGTCTATTCTTGTTAGATCTCTCTTGCGATATGCTGTTTTCATTACTTTTGAAACACAAATTATGTCCCTTCGAACCTAGTCATACACCACAAACGAGATTTGAAGATCTTAATCAAACTTGGTTTGAATATAAAGTAGCAACTTGAAACTACAGAAGACGTAATATGTCCACATACAGTTTAAACGAAGGAAATGTAGTTAATTTTTTTCTGTCATACTGATTCATGCGTTTAATTAGAGACATACTCAGTTCTCATGCAAATACTTCCATACAAATGTAAAGGCATAACTATTTGAGTGCGCAACATGTTCGTCGATTCACGCTAAGCTTATTTTGTAAGAATATGCTATTGTCTTCAAAACAAATGTAAAAATATATGTTGAATGAATGCAGCCATTTGCTGAATTTCAGGAGATAGTTAATTGTTTGCACTCAATGTGACTAAATGGGTTTATGATAAAAATGCTTGCGTAAGGAAAGGCTTCAATAATTGTACAATAGACAGCGATTAATAAATCTTGGACGAGTGCTGGTTCTTACTGTCACAGCACTTCTGCAACTTACACTGACGTCAGTGTTTCTGACGCCCCTATGTTGTTTGATTGCCACAGAAACACCATCATCAACCTGCGATGACATTGCTGAAGATAACGACAGCACGTCAGGATTATATACATTCACGTTGACACACTTGTTAAAGGTTCAAAACCGCTACATGCACAAGAGCGAGATATGTGTAGGCAAACTGTTCTCAATTAACTCCCGGTCTATGCTAATCCGAGAAGGGCTAGGAGGCCTTACGTTGGTCAAGTCCTTAAAATCAACATCGTAACCTTCAACTGCTCTCTGCGCTGAAACCATGCCATATGGTCAATGATACTCTTAGTGAAAAATCCAGTTATAATTGTAGTGCTGCTGATGGTAAAGTTAGTGTATGTAGACTTACAGGGGATGTTGTTGGTAAGAGCCAGATTGTGATGGAAGGGGTAGCTTGATGGACGCGAGGTAAGAAACAGATCTTGTTGTGATTCGTGGAGATTTAATAACCAGTGGTATGTTTACAAGGTTTCACGTCCAATGGTTGTAGCCTTCCTATATAAACGCAAGGCCACGCGCTGCTATGAATACCAGGAATTATTTGTGAGACATCACGTCATAAACAATATCACTGATTAGGCTGTTGTCTTAACTCATGAATGGGGACTAAATAAGACTCTACGTCAGGGCAATAAAAACTCTAATATACTTGCTTAAAAATGTGCACTTTTACTTTTTTACCCCTATGTCATTCAAAAGTAATAAAATGTACATGTACAGAGAATTACCTTACTTCATTTCAAAATAATGCATCATGTAGCCTATAGAAATTCACTGTATTTTGATACAAAATTTGCCTACGGTACAAATGTTATCTCTCTGTCCAGCGCACTGTTTCTTTTATGTGTCAGTATATCTGAGGACGTCAAACCAGGTTTCAATCAAAACTGTGCATTTCAATCTTTCTTGTCGTTTGTATTACTTTTTTTTTTTGGTTAGACCTTAAGACGAAAAGTAAGAGAAAGTTTAAGATTACGTTACATTTTATAGATTTCACTGTAAGCCTACATGCTTATTTATAATCACTACTTTTCACTTGAAACAATAGCAATTAATATACTCCGGTCGTTTGGTTATACACACGTATAAAGTTGAAATAAGTACATATGTTAATATTATACAAATTTCAGTACTTCTACATCTTCCACCTTCCAGCGGGTCACTACAAGGCTTCTTAGGACCGGACTGTATGCCAGTGAGCACGGCTTGTTTCCCGCCTTAAACTCAGTTACTAGCTGCCCATTATGCTCGCCCATTATTACATATATACAGTCCGGTTCTGTTGTTACGACGTATACCCTCCCATCCGAGTCGAGCGTCAAGTCCCAATAACGCTTGATTTTCGGATCCTTATATTGGCAAATTAAATCGCCGGTTTTGGTATTGAACCCAATGATACCATTGTCCAGATCTGACACGAACAATTTCGTGCAGTCAGTCGACATGGCAACGTAGCATGGCTCATGAAAAACCCCAGTGTTCGGTATGATAACTTTTCTTAGATACCCTTCTAAAGAGTAGGCTTGTATCTGGGCGTCATTTCCCTCCCCACAAGCAATATATAGCCATTTTTCTTTCGCGTGAAAGCCCATTCCATGACAAGCGCGGTCTGTTTTGATTTTACCTTCTATTTTCATATCAAGCCCAGTTGTGATGATTTCGACAGTGTTGTCAAAAGGGTAGGACACCGCTACTACTGTTTTGTAACAATGAGTTACATTCCATGGTCGTTCAACAAGGTTTATACTGGACAAAAATTCGAACTCACCGTTATATAATTTCAGATTCTTATTGTGGTTATCGACTAAAACAAGTCGACCGTTAGGTAGAAAAGCGGAACCGGTGACGCAAGTAAGTTCCGGGTCAGAGGGTAGAAGAATTTCCTTTCTTCCCATGTAGGTAAGCTTAATGCTCTTGGCTGGACCGAAGACAGGTCCAGACACTTTTTCCTTTTTATTGTCAACAAGATCGTATCGTGAGGTTCCGCCACGACTACGGTTTCTCACTCTTCCTCCAATGGGAGACTTCAGAGAGGTCATACTTGTTCTGCTAGCTGTTCTTCCTCCTTTGGGTGTGGTCACAACTGCAGGCAATGCTCCGGTACCTTTACTATCAATCCTGTTGATTTTCCATGGTTCTTGCAGAGTATCTCCCTTTTCTGAAAAAGATGAAATGATACATCAAAGAATTTAAAAGTGAAAATCACTACTAGGCATAACACATGAAATTTAAACGCGTTGCTCATTAGTGATCTGAAACCTAAGTATTTAGTCTGTTGATTTGATTTTAGGGTTATACTTGGTGAAAGTGATTTCCATCTTTTAAAACATGTCTCGTTTAAAATGAAGTTTTGAATCAACATATTGGTTTCCTAATAGATTTTCTGCCTCTCCACATATTTTTCTGTATGTAACAGATAACAATTTACTCGAAAACTTAACTTACTTTCCCATGGAGATGCAAACTTTGAGTTGTGTTTAGGGTTTGTTTCCGTCTTGTTCGAGTTCAAAACTACATCATTGCCATACAACCTGGACGCTGTAACTTTCATTGTCCCTATATTCTCGGGTGCTTCAAGCAAACCCTGCAAATGTATGTTGGGAACAAATTCAAACTTAACCCGGCTTTTATCATTTTCGATTCGTGTGACAACTTCGTCATAGTGGGTAACAACCCGCTCGAGCTTTTTCAATGAGATCCAAATATCCGGTTTACTTCCATTTCGGAATGCTTCGTCTAAAGTTGCAGATGCCGTATCTAAGACTGGTTCTATATCTGTGCAAGCGGTGACATCTTTAGAAATTATCTCTGCTTCCGCTTTACAAAACGCATCTTTATCTCGTAAAATTGCAATTAGCATCTCATCAAACATTGCATTTATCTTGTCCCTGAGTTTTCTCAAATCGGCTTCAAAAAGTTCCGCCTGCTTCTGCATATGGAGAATTTCGTCCTTTTTTGAGTTTCTCGCTCTTTTATTTCTCCGTTTCAAATCAACCAGCTCATTCCTAGCCTCAGTCATGTGCGTCTCTCTTGACACGTCCTGACTCATTATCTCCACAGTTTCAACCGCGCAATCAAAATGTTGATCTCTTTTGCATTCTTTACAGTACAGTTCACCGTGATCTATACAGTAACCTTTGATTGACCTCTTCGGATGAATTTCACACTTCTTTGTAGAAGTAACAGTTGGTGCGACCTGCGGAAGTTCTTGTCTAATGCGCTTGATTTTCTGCGCCCAGTGACCCGTTTGCTTAGGAGTTTTCTGGTGTTGCGAGGCACAGTTTTCGCACATTGCACCACAGTATTTACAATGAAATTCTCCATCTTTTAAAATTTTACTTTCTTTCTTACAAAAGACACAATCTATATCAAAGAGTTCGACCCCGTTTACACCTACACCTTTCGGTTTTAGTGGTACCTTGTTTGACGACTTTCCCATTTTGTGTCTTAATTAGTCCAACTTATTTATTATGTCCACCTAGTTTCTCAAACAACACTTTCTAATTTAATTTTCACTTTTAGCTATTGTTATAGTTAAGAAATTAGGACAAAAGAAATAAACTTGCAAGTACAAAAAATAAAGCGTTGAAACATATCAAAAGCGTTCTTTAAATCTTTATGGGTCAATATTCGTAAAACAAAAGATTTGAAACAAGCGCATATCACGTTTCATACGTTCGTATTTTGCCTACAAAATGAACGAAACGAAATCATTTCAGATTGTCACCAATTGAAATTATAATGTATGAACTAATTGGAAGAACACCAATATTACTCTAAAGATATCGGTGTTATATGGTACATAAGTCGCACTATGATACACCAGCATTTTAACATTAGGAGGTGGTAAACTGATTAAATTCGTATGTGTTTGTTCTAAAATTTATTACTCCTTAGAATAGATAAAACTAATATCTCTTATTGTATTGTATAAAACTGTAAATTTATGGATGTGTTTAAACTGAGGTTTTATAATTCTGGATTCATGGATCGACAGCATGACCCTTAAATCTTATAACAAAAGATTTTACCCACAAACATTATCATGTGCTCCTTTGTTATATACTTGTCTGTGGTGATGATATATTATAACTGTACTTCGTTGTTAAATCATGCAAATGTGACAGGTCAGGGATCAATCAATCAGATCGCTAGCATTGTTCTAAACTGGCCTCTCACTTTGAAGTGATACATGTATATTTTTGTTTTGCTTAGGTAAAAGTCAGGCGCACATAGCAAGAGATTTATTAACACAACAAACATAATCTATTTACAGCATAACAATTTTTAGACAGTACGTGTACAGAAAATAACTACGACAAAATGCTGAACCATTTTTGCCAATATTTTTCTGTGTCGGGTAAACTTGTTTATTCCTCTCTGTAAATCCAGAAAATAATACACTTAATACGCTCCTATATTATTATATGTATGCCTACACTCCGAAACATTTACATGACCATGCTCTATATTGCTCTGTAAGACAAGAGTTGGAATTGTTGAAGGGAATAAAAGAGTTACACCAACCGCTTGGCCTACATACTCAGAATTATAGCACTAATTAGTAAGAGGTTGCACACCTCGGGTTTTGCTCGAGATTTCGTGCATTAAGAGTAAGGTCTGTGAGTTTCTGCCTATGTGTGAGAAAACCCAAACATGATTTTCTTCTGTTTTATTTTTTTTGTTTTAATTTTTTCTACAAAGTAACAGCACTGACTGGATATGAAGTTGGTTGCAAGGGAAAGTATAAGCTGATATCCTTGGTAAGATGTAAACATATCCCTGAAGTCCGTAGCCTTCATTAAGGGCATAAATACACACAGTGTGGGTCTTAGTTCCAACGTCCCTTACTTAATAACAGGACAGTAACATAATAACGTTAGGATACTATATCAACATTTTTATTCAAGTTATGGCAATAACAACACATGAGCAGGAATTATTCAAGTAAGAATCAAATGAAAATATGTTACAAATAAAAGAGCTATCTATCATAGCATTAGGCATGTTACATCTAGTTTACTAAACTAAATCACCAGTTTGATATACATGTATTACCTCCCCTGATATAAAGAAAAAGATATCAAAACCTGTTCTGGCCATGACACGTGACTGTCACATTTTAAAATGAAATCACTGCACTGTTAATAGCGAATATGGAGCACAAACTTCAAAATTCCACAGAGTAAATCTAGGAAAAAAAACATCCAGTAAATACTGAAAATTGAACATCATCTCTGGGACTGAATATCATGATGGCATATTTCTGAAAGGAGATATCTAGACAGCTATAGCGATAACTTGAAAAATATATCTAGATCATTTGAAGTTTTCTGGATTTCGGACACATTTATCTTAGTTGAATGCCACACACCATTTCATAAAATGGCAAGTTCTTGTTCATTTATGTTTGATTTTAGAGTTGAAAGCATTTTAATGCAAAGCATGGAAGGTAATACTCACGTTGTGTAACCGACTGTTTACTTTAATAATGCCTACCTACTTAACAAAAATATTCTGATCATCAACATTTCTATTTATAGCTATCTGACAAATTATCTGGTCGCTTAGGGCACTGGAGTAAAAAATTAGTGTGACAATTAACTTTTCAGGAAGCTATGAATTTTTGCGGAAAAAAAATTTTCCATAAAAACATTAAAATTGTCAAAATATGTTTTGAAATTATTGTGATAGATATTTAGCTATCTCTTGTCAGAAATACGCCAGCATAGAATATAAAGTGCCATTTCTTTAACACAAAAGGATCATGTACAGTCTGGAAGGAATAACTCTAGAAGGATCATGTACAGTCTGGAAGGAATAACTCTAGAAGGATCATGTACAGGCTGGAAGGAATACCTCTAGAGGGTATTTACAAATCAAACAACAAAAGCTATCAACAGTTAAAATATTTCCAGAACAAAATATAAACAGCAAATATAAGAAATATTGTATAAGAATGCCCTATCCTAATGAAAGTCTAAAGTTATAACTAAATATTGTGATAATTTATTTTAACTAAATATATGACACAACAGCCTTGCACTGTAATCTCATAACATATTACAGGACAAATGTATTTAATGCAAGGTTTTTCTCCGGCAGGTTGCTTAACTGCTGCTGTAGCTGAGTTCAATCCCTTCAAACTGAAATCTACAACTGAATCTATACAGGATACTTACTGTCAGAATTTTCTATTTAACAATCAAACGAATCTGACTACACTGCCATCCAGCACATCTGTATGAGCTGACCGAAGTACAAAGGCCATGTGAACAAAAAAAATCTAATTCTGACATGTCAAGTATCAGGTTTTATCTAAAAAATATCTTCACATATTATCACAGTCCTCCTCATCAGTTGTGTTTATTTTATCTTCCTCATCAATTATTTTATCAGAATAGATTTCAAACTATATCCTACAAAAGTGCCATTATTCTGACTAAAAAGTAGTACAAGAACGCCACAATATATCATGTCCACGCACATGTTTGCCTTCACACACACATACATGTTATATTGGCTTTAAAAAATAATATGAACTTGACAGAGGATCATTCTTTTTCCATACATGTGTTTCAAACAGAGCAATTCAATTACAGAAAGTCAGTATATCACTATATTATGAAACTGCTGTCAAGTTAAAATGAAGCTCAACTGTATGATAGTCTTTTCATCAAAAGCAAAAAATAACAGAAAACCATGTACTGAAAGCAACCTATCTTAATTCCTTTAACAATACATGTGTACACAATATATCAGTGTCACAAGACTGTACAATGACACTTTACCGTGTAATTAAAATGGTACAACAAAAGCCTTAGATATTCATAAAAAGATCAACAACATTGCTGGCCAAACAATATATCAACGTCAATATTATTTCAATTCTGTAATCTTAATTTTGTTACACCATATCATTTCCAAATTAAACTGAATGTAAAACATATTCCAAAAAATGCACAGGATGACATTAAAACATGTCACCAAAAGTCTTATATGTAAAGACATGTTTACCCTAACATTATTGAAGTCCAACATTCTTTCACAACTTCATCATTTGACAGATATTTGAGTAAAGGCTGAAGAAAAATTGAAAAGTTTACAATAACTGTAATATATTTGAATCAGTTCTTGTAAGATACTTTCATTCAACACAACTAACTACATAAACAATAATCCTGAAATAAACTTTCCAACAAAAGATTTGAGTTGTAGTTGCTTTGTTAAAGAAGTCTTTAATAATAACAGAATTTGGCTTTTTTTAGAGTTTGGTGTCAAGACCCAATACACTTGTTTACAACTGTCAAAAGCATATCACAACAATTAATCCTTTAATGAAACACCTTTTAAAATCATAAATGCTCATAAGCCAGGTAAACTATGACACAATGTATCATAACTATAGTAACTGTTTTAATATTTCATTTAAGCAACACAGTAAGCAATCTATTTCATATTGCTATTTAAACCTATAAACTTTAACAAACATATCAACAGATTATACAAAGAACACATTTTGTAGGAAGAAATGGAATAAAGGTTAAAAGAACACACTGCACATATCATAACCTTGCCTAAAGAGCACGATATAATAACCTTGACCGTTCATATAAGGTCAAGACAACTGATTCGTCCTAGTTCAAAGAACTAGCACATCTTATCTGAAGTAGTTACCTTCAATGCTTACTTGCAGTTCAAGGCAATTACATTTAAAACTTTGTCCAGATCTCAAAAATAATATCATTTTCAAGAAAACACACTAAAAAAACAAATGCTAGTTATGATACCTTTAAGCCTCGAAAATGATTAAGACAATGCCACAATATACACCATACTCTCTGAATTTCAGTCCAAACTTTCTTTTGCATGACTTTCCACAGTAATGTACCTTTCATATGTTTCTTCTTGTTCAAAATACTATGCTTAAATCTCAATGAAGTTATCTTATAATCTATGTATATTTAAATAAAACTGATTATCCTAACAAATGTAAGTTACCCTTTGCAGAGTTTCTCTAAACATTTCAAACAAAAGAAACACCACTGTTTAATTCTTAAAAGTCTAAAATTCAGCCTTAAAAAATTACACTGGTATATCACACTGCTAGGACCATAACCCAGCATAATTTCCCCAAAGTCCAGCAGGTAAAGGTCCACCAGCTACAAACAATCTTGTTCCAGTATCGTCATACTGATGTGTGTAGATTGCATTCGGGAAATCTTGATTATACTGGTGCATGAAAAATCCCATGTAGTTTTCATCATGAAGCTGAAGAGACAAAACAGTATTCAAATTAAGAGAGCATTACTAATTAACTAATTAAATGCAAGGTTTAAGTTCAATGAAATGAAGATAATATGTATACTGACTTACCCACATTGTACAATAATTCGTAATATTGATAAAGGTACTTGTTCATTATAATATCAGATTTAAGCTTGCGGGCTTCAAGGTTGACTGACTACTGAAAAATAATCTGATGTGGAATCAAATTTTCAACAACAACAGTGTTGTGTTACACAATTCTTCAAAAACATTTTTTTGACTGAACAAATCCTTGCCAAATAATCCTCTGTCTAAACAACGTAAAATGTTCATTAGACTTTATTAGTAATTTTTGGGTTTACATAAAGGCTAACAAAGGACAACCTGATTATAAAACTTATTTATCACTGTACATATTCCAATTTCATTATGCTACCTAATTCTCTCAGGTGAACTGTTTAACTTACAAGCCATCCTTTCCCAAGGACCAGGGAACATGAGTGACCACACCCACTTTCTAGGTACTTGCCCTGCCTTCAGGTCAAAGAACAGTATGTGTCCAGTACCTGTACCTATCGTAATAATGTCTTCTCGGAAACTTACAGATCTTATACCTGTAATATAAAAAAAATTACTAATTTTTTCTTTCTAAATTTTATCCTCAACAGTACAATACACTGAACCCTTTCCCGAGCAAGTAACACTTGCTATTTTTCTTGCATTTCAGGAAGTTTTTCTCTTCTATTCATGTTTAAATTCATCTTAAACATAATATCTCACATACTTCTGTAGATTTTAAAAAGTGTAAACCATTCCATATAAGTTAGGACAAGCAGAATAAATTTATCATGGAAAATGTATGTAGTGGTACTCACAACTGAAAACAACGTAACTGTCAGTTTTTAATTTAGATTTATTCTTTACTAATATCTTTGTTAGGTGGGTGGACAGTTAGAAGAACCAACATGTATTCTTCCTGTTAACATTCTTGCGTTATGAGGTTGGTCTGTGACAAACAACAAACTCTTGACTCTTAAAATACAACAGAGTTTTATGCTTATACTTAATTATTTTTTCATCATAAATTTACAAACTGAAAAGAGCATTTTTTTTTCTAAAATCTACTCACCGCCTCCTCTAAACTTGGAAATAATTGTGGTTAGTGTATGTTTAGATCTAGGATCCACCAGGTTTACATGGGACTGAGAACCTATGGCATACAGTATCTTTGATTTGGACACACACATACAGACATTCTCCTTACTGTTCTGTAATTTACGGTTGTAGACCTGCAAAAAGAAATTAGTTGATAACTTAATATATAAAAAATCTTTAAATTTCTCCACAAAGTTTTAACCAGTTACCCTGCAAAATTTCTAAAACTGACTAGGGAGTTGATTTATTCATTTTAGACAATACCTTTTATCAAGACTTAGTACACAGGAAATTACAGACAAAATACCAACTGATTAGTGAACAGAGCTATCCATGATCAGAGATGAAGGCTATGCAAGCTGATCAAAGTGTGTCCTGGTCACAAACACATTATACAGTCTGTAATAAGCTATGATAATTAGAAGTTGTGGTGTTCATTTCACTTGCATGTTCAGGGATCCCAGTATGTTCTTTGAACCTCTGTTTGCAAAAGCAGAAACAAACGGTGAGAGCACAGTAAGAGTACAATGGCTTTTATAAACTTCATGCCATGATTGCAAGAACATCTGATGTCACTTGGCTTACATATCACAGCATTAAATATCTTTTTTGCTACTTAAAGAATAACAGATGTCTTAACTAATTTTTCATATCTAACTTACTTAAACTTTTGTAACTTTTGGTACATTCAAACTTGTTGTGCATGCTTTTTTCATGCATTACAAACAGAAGCAATGTATCATGAGAGCAGTTAGGCTTCAGGCCCCTTATTTTCTTACCATCTTACAAACTTAACTGCTACTTTCATATCCAAAATGGTCTCCTTTTTTTTTAGTGTGTGTGGGGGGGTGGGGGGGGGGGGGTAAAAAAACAAAAGATCAAGAAAGATATAGAATAACACTGTTCTGTACAAGTTATATTTTGACTGGTACACAGCTGAAAAAACCTTGTACTCATCAGATTAGACAATATCTTTAACATTGTAGACTGACAGGAGAAATAAATCATTCTGTAAAGAAAAGCCTGACAGTTTACTTCCTAGACATCACTTCTGTGTTTTAACTGAAGTGACACTTATTTCTTTAAATACATTTTTAAGTAGACATTTTCTTAGATCTACTGTATTTCATATAGCTTTTCTTGACTCACAAGCATTATTGCCATTTCTACCAAATGAGAAAACTTAAACACAGCAAAGTAAGTGACTTACCATCTGAAATGTTTCTACATCCCATATATGGAAGTAAGCATTCAATGACAACACTGCAAGCTCCTGAAGAAGAAACAAGGTGATAAAACACAAGGATTTTGTACAATCAGAAAATACCTTCTACAAAGAATTCACAACTGACCAAATGAAAGTGAAACTTCTGGCTATCTATGATATTTAGCAATTGTAACAAAAAGAGAGGAACTAACAAAATTGAGGGGTTGTCATGTAACATTGAGCTATCTAAAAGCAGGTTACATTCAGCAATCTGGGTTGAATTTATCTCTGACGTGTGAGCAGTCCCTACATTTCAAACATTTGTATAATTTAACAATTAAATTGAAAATTGCAAGTCAGAGAAAACCTCATGAATAAACCACAATGTGAAGGTGGTTTAGGGAAAAAGCACTTGACTCCCAATCTGGATTGTGCTGGTTTGAATCCAATCAGGGTGAGAGTCTCTAATGCCTTTCCACATTCCACATTTTCAGCACAAATACCTGTTTGAATCCACATACATGTAGCAATCATCATGTAGGATTACTACATGCTGTGAGAACTTGATTCCCAATCAATGTAACATGAATATGTTTAAACTGAATTAACCTTTCATGTTATAGAGTAAACAACAAACCTTCCTTTCATCATGGTATGCTAATGCTCGGACTTTCCTAGCATCAGTACATTCTTTGACTAGCAGTGGAGATTTAATACTATACTCTGGCACCTGGAGGCTGTTGAGAGGTGAGGAGTCTACATCATCTATGCCATCTATCCTCCATAACCCAAGATGGCTGTCCCGAGACCCTGTAACACTTTTGTTTGTTAAAAAACTGACCTGACTTAGTGAAATTTCTAAAACAAACTTGTCTATCACTCAGTTTAAGAACATCTGTTTATCACATACTGACTGAACAAGAACAGTCACAGAAGATGACAAATACCCCCTCAACTGCACACTGACTCAACAGCAGAAGCAAAGACCAGCTTGCCCCATAAGCTACAAGTTGACTTAAATCTGCATGTAAAAATTATATAAGTTCAATGGGAGATAACTCTGGGATGTCTTGATGGATATGAATCAAACATTATGTCTTGCACATCTACACTGTTTAGTGACTATGCCTGGCAAGTTTCATTTCAACCTGTTGAAAACTGATGAAGGAGTTTGTATCACATGGTATGTCAAACGTGACAAAAATTCAAGGTTCAAGGGCAATAACTGTGCCTGGCTAGGTATGCATCAGAAATATGTATTTCACATCTTCATTGCCTAATTACTATCTCTGCCAACTGTCATTTCCATCGCTTGAAAAATGAAGGAGTAGTTTATACCACAAAGTATATATTAGTCAAAAATGGGGAAGTGTATAAGTCCAAGGGGCAATAACTCTGCATTGCCTGCATGGATTTGCATAAAAAATGTCATGCACATCTACATTGCCTGGTGACCATTCCTGAAGTTTCATTTCAATTGGTTGAAAACTGAAGGAGTTCACAACACAAGGTATATAATATACAAACATGGGAAAAAGTATAAGTTTAAGGGGCAATTACGCTGCAACGCCTGTATGGATATGAATAAAAAATATGTCTTGCACATCTACATTGCCTAGTGACCATTCCTGAAAAGTTTCATTTCAATCAGTTGAAAACTGAAGGAGGAGTCTGTGACACAAGGTTAAGATGTCAAACGTGACAGACAGATCTACCGACCACCCACCAGGGTGTTTCCAATATACCCCCTGCAAACAAAGTTTGCATGGATATAATAACAAATAAAGAAGACCATGACATAACTTCACTGACATGTAGACTGATCAAAGTCTGCCCTGCTTGCAAGGGCAGAACCAACAGCCTCCAGCTTGGTAAAGGCAAACATCAGTGCTACAAGACAATCTACAGGAATATGCACTACAGTATGTCAACTGATCACTCCTGAATTCTACATTAAGAAAGGCCTTGTACATGTGGTATGCTGTTTAGTGCAAGGTGTTATAGTATATTTGATGAAAAGATAAATTTCAAGCATGCTGGATCTCCTCATCTAATAGCTGATAACATTGCACCCTTGTAAGAAAACATAGCATTCTTTTCTTGTCATTTAAAGCATTGAACAGTACTAGATAGACTCAAAGTTGGACAATCTCGTTATTGAAAAATAAAACAAAAAAAACTGCAGAATACTCCATATATCTACCTGTGACCAAAAATTCATCATCCAGCCAACACATGTCAAATATCCAGTCATCATGAGCTCTCTGAAACAGAAACTGTAATTTAAGACCTCTTTCATGGCATTCCTGGGTGCTAAAATAATAAATCAGAATAGGCAGCAAGGCCTAAGGGTGCACTAGTTACCAATCAGACTAGCTTTCCTTTTACTGGTTTATGGCCATTGTGACCTTGACCTTTAACCTAGTGACCTCAAAGACAATAGTGGTCATCTCCTGAACAGATTAACCTGCATAGCAAGTCTGAGGAGCCAATGCCCAAGGGTTCTATGGTTATTGATTGGAAACTATTTTTCTGTTAATGGTCACTCTGACCTTGAACTTTGACCAAGTTATCCCAAAAGCAATATGTCATCTACTGGTCAATATCAACCTGCATTGTAAGTTTAAGATCCCTAAGCCCAAGCATTCTCTAGTTATCAATCAGAAACCATTTTTCAGTTAATTATCAATATGACCCTGACCTTCGATCTAGTGACCCTAAAAACTATAGGGGTCATCTAATGGCCATGATCAACCTGCCTATGAAGTTTTAGGAAGCCTGGGCCCAAGCATTCCACAGATATTGATCAAGCATTCTGTAGTTATTGATTAGAAACCGTTTTACCTTTTTAGGTCACTGTGACCTTGGCCTTTGACCTGGTGACCTGAAACACTATAGGGGTCATCTACTGGTAATGACCAACATATACACCAAGTTTTAGGGATTAGGCCCAAGGATTCTCTAGATATATCTATCAGAAAAGGTTTTGTTTTGCAAGGTCACTGTGACATTGTCCTTTGACCTAAAGACCCAAAGAACTATAATGGTCATCTATTGGTCATGCCTATGAAGTTTTGGAAAGCCTGGGCCTAAGTGTTGTATAGTTATTGATCAGGAACAGTTTTGCTTTTCAAGGTCACTGTGACCTTGGCCTTTGATGTAATGACTTGAAAACTTGAAAAACTATAGGAATCATCTACCAGTCATGAACAACCAACAAATGAAGTTTGAGGAACATGGGCCCAAGCATTCTCTAGATAATTACCAGAGAAGGTTTAGTTTTTCTGGGCCACTGTTACATTTGCCTTGACCTAGTGACCAAAAAAAACTGCAGGGGTCATCTACTGGCCATGATCAACCTGTCTAAGAAGTTTTGGGGACCTAGGCCCAAGCATTCTACAGTTACTGATTGGAAATAGTTTCGCTTTTCAAGGTCACTGTGACCTTGGCCTTTGACCTAATGACCTGAAAAACTATAAGGGTCATCTAATGGTCATGATCAACCTACAAAACAAGTTTGAGGAGCCTGTACCCAAGGATTCATTAGATATTTATCATACACCATTTTTCTTTTCAAGGTCACTGTGGCATTGGCCTTTTACCTTATGACAAGAAAACCTATAGGGGCCATCTATTAGCCATCACAAACCTGCCAAGGGTTCTATGGTCATTGGACAGAAACAGTTCTGCTTTTTTTAAGGTCAATGTTACCTTGGCCTTTGACCTAATGACCTGAAAAACTAAAGGGGTCAAGGGGTCATCTACTGGTCATGACTTCCTTATAAACCAAGTTTGAGGAACCTGAGCCTAAGGATTCTATAGTTATTGATCTGAAGCCATTTCACTTTTCAAGGTCTCTGTGACCTTAGCCTTGATCTAATGACCCGAAAAACTGTAGTGGTCATCTACTGCTCATGACCAACCCACACACCAAATCTGAGGAAGGTGGGTCCAAGGATTCTCTAGATATTGATCAGAAACAAAGTGCCTACCGACCAACCTACCGACCGACATTTGCAAAACAATATACCCTATATTAATAATATATCCTAGATTGAGAGCATAATAAAAGCCAAGTTAAAGGATTTTCTTCTACACAGTATTTTTCTGGCTCAAGTATCACTAAAGAAAACTTGTACTCCCACAATTAAAACAAGCACCCTCTCACAAACTGACTTCACAACACAAACTAGTTGCTTTATTTCCTAAGGCAAAAGCTGTCTTACCTCACCAACACAGACTGGATCAAAGGTAGGTAATTTATAGACAGCTAGATCATTGGTGTTCTCGGCACCTGTGGCCAGCAAGGTTTTGGAAGGATTGATTGCGATACTGTGGATACCACAGGGGCAGACGGCTGGTACACTGTTGTTACTGCTTTTCAGGGATGGAATATGATCCATCTCCCCAGTGTTCAAATCCATCACCTCCAACTGATAACATGAAGGAAAAAAATCATGAAAACTATAATGTTTCAAAGTACACATCAAAATTTTAAAAAACTATCATATGTGTACTACAAACTTTATTAACTTTATTACTAAAATACAGTGAAACTACAGTTAATCTTTTCCAAAAGTGAAAATATTTCGAAAATAAAACTTTGTCAATAGTTTGTTGTACTCAGTAATCTATCAAAAAGAGAAAAATGTTTTGTAAAAATAAGCATCATAAAGTTTTTACTTCCTGACCATTCTGATAGATCAGTTTGAAGAGTTTCATTACTTCATAGCTTCGAAATACATTCAGAAAAAGCAACTGATATGCTTGTATTACAAGCAAATCAGTTGCTTAATCTGAATGTATGCTTATCTGTGAAATCTGGATTTCAACCATAAATTTTGAAACACCTCATAAACGTATTGGTCCCTCTGTAAAATAAAGAATTATGATGACAATTCTGTAATTAGATTATTATTTTTATACCTTGTTACATTTTGTTCCAAATACAACTTGTTTAGTGTTAAGCCATTGTGAAGAAAATATCTTGTTTATTTGTCCTAAATGATATTCTTTTTCTAGGAAAAGTTGTGGCATGTGCTGTGAAGTGTATTCATCTACTATCTTCAGTGGGTCCAAGTTGACCATATGACGCCCGCCAAGTTCCCGCCTTTGTGTATATAAAAACAGCTCTTTACTGATACTAGCATGAAGCTGCTCCCTTGATGTACTGCACAATCCATCTCCTACACGAACAAACAAAAATATAGTAGTAGCAGGTCATTTTAAGACATTTACATAATTATCACTATATACAGATCAACCAATGAAACGAGTTATAGCAAGTTTACTGATGCCATCTTTTAGATACACTAAGTTCAACTCATTTCAGGCCATAACTGTACTCACTTGAATATTTGACATTCAAATAACCTCATTTCATCTAAATTAATCTTGAATGTTAAATAAAATACTATTACTTACTTATTATTCATTCTGTTTAATTTTGTTGAACAATAAATCATTGGTTAAATAATATGTATTCTATTTTCAAAAAACCTTTCTCATAATGCCTAGGGATACAGATCCGTACCTCTAGACCAGCAGTCTAGAGATATGGATCTGTATCCACAGACAATACTTTTAGAACTGTCTAGGGATACGGACCTTCCTTTACAATAGAATGAAGCATTTATTTACTTTAAATCAACCCATTTTTTGTACTTTTTGGAGTTTTTTGTATTTAACCACCTAAATGACCTAAGATTAATGATTACTTTCTAGTTATAATCCGATGCTTTTTCCGACAATATTATCTGAGTAATCAAAAATCAAATTTTCTGCTTAAGAAATGAGAAACATACCGTTGTCATCTTGTGTAGATTTTTTAAACAGAGAGTGTTCAGTTATTGCTTAACCTAAATCTGCATCACAAATTACCATTTCTTTACATTTTTATAACTTCTATATACTATTATTTACTTTCTGATAAAGTCTGGTACCACAACACCTAGGGGCGTAACAATACAGCTACCTCACAATACGATATGCAATGATGATACAATACTTTTCAATACAATACAATGATCATTGCGAAAAGTCAGAAAAACAAAAGTTTTCAATTCAAAAGCCTTAATACTTTATTTCCAAAAATTTGTTGCACTGAATACAATTGAACATTAGCTTATTTTAAGCTTGAACATTAACTTTATGACTAGAATACAATTAAAAATACCAACAAATATCTTGAAATCAGTAATAATCAGAGAGTGTCTAATATACCTTGGGCCAAGTGTTCTGCTGTGTGACATTGACTAACTAGACGGGTTTGAAGAGTCAAGTTCTTTACTGACCAGTTACTTGCAATGATATGAGCAGTGAAAGTTATGTAATTTTCAACATAGGCTTGGCGGCTTAGTAATTCCTGACTGTTTTCAAGTCCCTTTGATGACTACATACAAATTACCAGAAAATATACATTCACAAATTGCATATTTCTATAGTGCCTGGTGGATGACAACAAAATTTCTCAACCAGCATTATTCCAATTTTACATCTAATCAAAATAAATTTAAGCTTCGTTATTCAAAACAAATTTTGCTGAAAAAAAAACAACGGGATGGTGAAAGAATGAACTAAAGCTGCAATTGCTTCATTTAGCAGTAATATAAATGGCTTTGAGTAAGTTTAAAGAAGATCTGTATCCCAAGACATTCCTACTTGTATTGTCTTGGGATATGGATCTGTATCCCTAGAATGCTGGTCTAGAGGTACACATGTACGGATCTGTATCCCTAGACATGTCCAGTTTCAATACACATATGTCTAATATTATTATTTCATGAGAAAAGGCATCAAGGTAACTGAATGCTTTAAAGCGAATGACTCACAGATGGGCCGACAATGAAAAAAAAGAAAATGTTTACAGAACAGGGTTGGCACCAATCGACCGCCCCTGGTTTTAACCAGCGGTTTTAACCGGTTAAAACCGTCCCGGTCAATACTCCCCCAAGTGGTCAATACTGGTCAATTGAACTTTTTTTCAAGATTTTTATAAAAGAAAGATAGAAAACAAACCATTAAACATTTATTTCATTTCTAATCAAGTTACAAAGTATGTGCTTGTATTAGAATTCATACTAATAAAATAAAGAATGAAAATTTGCAACACACAACAGTATTCCAACAAAAAGATTTAAACTTTTAGCACACAGTATTCCAACAAAATGATAGAAACATTTAGCACCACCATGTCCACCACTATACATATCTGTTCTGGCATAAAACATTAAAAATACATGCTTAAATAGCAATATTTCACACTGGTTAATGACCAGTTCTACCAGTCAAGCTCATCACTACCTCTAAGGAAGCGGTAACACACAACAAGTTTTGCTGCTCTCTGAATTCCTAGTCTATTCCTAAGTTTTGTTTGTACAGTTCCAAAGTTGGAAAAGATCCTTTCAAGGGAGGCAGAGCTACATTTATTGGACCAGGGAACATGTCAATTAAGATGCTAATATGTTTATTTAAGGATTATCCAATAACCATAAAGTAGGTGTTATACACTTGTCAATTAACACTTGTGTATGACAAAGGATGGTCAGGACACTGAAGGGTCATGACTTGCACTTCTATTGTTTATCGAACATGGGAACATACCAATTAAAATATTATGTTTACTTAAGGATTATCCAATATTAAACCATAAATGAAGTAACATCTAGGCCCTACCAATGTCTTTTGTAAGGGCTTAAAGGATTTAACTATTTTAACATGATTCTAAGAACATTTTTGGACAGTTTTGTAGTGAATAAAATTGAATTGACCAGTATTGACCAGAAATGACCACTATTGACCAATAATGACCAGTATTGACCACCGGCCTGGTCAATACTCAATTGACCGGTCAATAAGCCAGCCCTGTTACAGAACTTGAAATTTTTGCTGTAATTGTGAACAACATATCTAAACTAAGTTACTGACTCATTTTTTATTACAGAAAATATCAAAATATAAAGTTTTACACACTTTTATCGGTTTAAAATTTACCCCGTTAGTCACAGATTATAAGATTAATTTTTACGAGAGTTTTTACGAGAGTTGGTAACTAGCCTCGGTGGCTCTGTGGTGTAGATCGTCACTCAATATTTTACTGACCGCAAGGTCATGGGTTCGAATCCTGGTTATGTCAAAACTTTTTTTCTCAGCTTTCATGGTGTATAGAAGCATTATATTAATTTTTTCTATGGTATATTATCTTCTCTTAAATTTTAAAGAAAAAAAAAATTCAGCTAAATTCTGTGAGTCAGTCACTTTAAAAAATAAATAATTGGGAAATACTTGAGCAAACTAGGTACACTCAGTATTTATTACTCCTTTATACTATCAAATTTTAATATTGTCCTTAAATTGGCAATTCTATGATGAGGTAAACTCTATTACATGCATACTAGAAAAATTGGTAAGCAACTTTGTGGGACTTCCACCAATGTTTGGTCCTTGGTTCAAGAGTTACAGATCTTGCCTTAAACAAACTATCCTTTCCAAATGTTGGAACATTTCACCAAGGCCAGAACACAGGTGTTTGGCACATGATGTATGATATATGTTTGTCATGGTATTAAGCATGTGTTTGTAAAATAAATCAAGAATTATCGATATTATGAAGTATGCTAGTTTCGTGACCTTTAGCACCGTTTTCAGTGCATGCACATGATGTCATACATTTTCATATGCAAAAATATAATCCTACCTACCAATCAACATTAGCCTTGAATAACTATGCTATAAAACTTTTATTTTATAAGAAAAGAAGTAAAAATTAGACATATTGTTTGACATGTACATCACACTCTGAATCAGTTGGAAGTTTTCTCCTTGTTTCGTGACCTCAGCTTTTATATTTAATATTGTAAAGGTTTTAGAACAAAACACATTTCTACAGGCCATTTAATAGAGTGTATCCGAATTGTAACTGCCAGACACTGTCAGTGTTCTGTTTATAATACATTTATCACGTTTTTCAGTGATAAGAATAAGTCAAGTATCAATAAAAAAATTAGCTTATAGTTCCATGCAAAACTTTAAGTTAATTGGATACTTTAATTAGCAAAGTGAGTGGAACAGATTGCCTGAACACAACTGTTTTTCAAGGTAAATAACTGCGGACGTCATATGCAAATTTTACAAAAGCGCTTCCATGACACCGCCGAAAGAAATGGGTCAATTTCTTTTGAAAATTGATGAAAGAAAAATGTAATTATTTGAGTGAATACCATGAAAACGGGAAATCTTATAAATTACTGGGTATTTTATGGTAACTTTACATGCTTTCTGTGCATTTTCTTGGATTTTTTTCGCGAATTTGGTCTCTGAATACGTGCACAGTATCCGGACGTTTCTACAAAAAATACGAGCATCTATTCCATTTATTCTTTCTGTCACGAAACCAGTGCAAGGGCTGAATGTAGGAGAAACAAGCATACTTACTGTGTACTTAAAGTACCATGAGACAGAGTACTTCCCAATTCAACTTAATTACTTAAAAAACTGAACTTGTACTGAGTAAATCCTCAGTCATCAAATACTTGGGTAGTACTTGGGAAGTGATTTTCAATACTCGACCTATCCTTGTTTCAATAACTTTTGCCTAGGCACATCGACATGCTAGGAATCAGATGTAACCTGCGTAGAAACGTTTCGCAACGATTCCAAGTTGCAATAGTGAGCATACCTTTATGTTTCATTTTATGCATGCTGACAGTTGAATTGTGCAAGGCGATATATTTGCATTCTGTTAAAAATAACTATTTCTCTCCAATCATAAACTTTAAACTTATTTTTTGTTTTTCTTCTGAATTTCAAGGGAGACCATCTTTAACGGTGAAGGTATTAGAATTCCGATACGTGGACTTCTGTCACTCTAAATTGCCGTTCCGTTCCGGACATCCTTATCCTGCGGCCCTGCGGCCCTATTTGCGGCCTCATTTGCGGCTCTAGTTTTATCACCTTTTGTTCTGTAATTGTCATAGTATATGTAAAAACAAATAATAACATTCTAATTAAAAACATTGTCATTGTCATTTTCACTGATACATTAATTATAATGCTGAAATAAAGTTTTTATATATTATATTTAGAACTTTACCTAATAATAATGAGAGGCTAATGATTTATTACATATATTTCATCAGGGCTTTAATTTAAGGCCCTGATTTCATGTAAATATAATATATAATCAATAAAATATACAAAACATAATCTAGCAGAATTTAATTAAATAATAATAATTAATAGTAAAAATTTAGATTTTATATGCGTAAATAATAATTTCATCCATTATATATATCTAATAAGATAAGATAAGATAAAACATTTAAAAACGAATTTACGTAGAGAAATATCTTAATTGTATTAACAATGTAATTTACAGAAATGCACTATGTAGATTTAGATGCTCTGCTCATGACTTGTTGATAGAAGAAGGCCTACATCGTAATATTGATAGAAATAATAGAAAATTCACTGAATATGGTTGAAAACAAATACCATATTTTGGTGATATGTCCATATTATAGAACAATAAGAATGGAATATCTGCCTAAATATTACAATTCTTGGCCAAGTATACAAGAAATCTGAAAATTTGTGGAAAGGTGAACATAAATGCACGCTTAACAAACTTGCCAAGTATATATATATTGCTAATTGCAAACGTAGAAATGTAAGATTAAACGATGAAGTATATATCTGTAACTTTTCGAATGTATTGTAAATATGTTGATGTGATAAATTATGTCATACTTTTCTCATGTATGTTAATATTTAGTGCCGGATCCAGAAATTTTTGACTGGGGGGGCTTGGGGGAAGGTACGGAAGGGGGTGACCCCCTTCTGTAGGGTGGGGTTTGGGGGGCCTCCCCCAAGAAAATTTTCTAAAAAGGTGGAGTAAATGGCTCATTTTGATGCATTTTAGGCATAAAAATTATTGAAATTTGTATGAGAATTTAAAAGAAATATACTGGTATTCTTTGAAATGTTCAACTAAAGCAAAAAACATATGACAGGTTTTAACTTTTTTATTTAATATTTATAAAGTCTTCTGAAACAAATAATTTATCAATAAATAAATTTTCATAACAAATAACATCGTCATCACATTATCCAATCTCCTCGCAGTGATCTCCCCTTCATTCTTTGGAAAGATCTCTGCAGACACGGGTTAACCTTAGCTGGATTTCAGCTATATAAACATGTATGAACTTTTTTTAAG
Source organism: Cyclina sinensis (assembly GCA_012932295.1). Classification (NCBI taxonomy): domain Eukaryota; kingdom Metazoa; phylum Mollusca; class Bivalvia; order Venerida; family Veneridae; genus Cyclina; species Cyclina sinensis. The sequence continues at coordinate 28,292,943 of JAAONU010000017.1, forward strand.
AATTTATTTTTTCTCTGTTTATGTTTGTTACAATTGGAATTGCATCGATTAAACATGTCTGTGTGTAATGGAATTTTAGAAAAATGTAACTTGAAAAAAAGTTTAAAATTTTGTTTATTTACTTTCGACCATCATCACGTGACATGACTGTCGGCAGTGGTAATGGAATGGAGTTTGCACCATTCGGAACACCTCGGGCGACTTCAATATGTCTTTATACGAAATTGTCGGAAAAGGCCGAGTAATTACGATTGGAGTTTGCACAATATCATCAGGCAACTGATCATGGCCAGCAGACGCTCATTTAACAACTTTATCAAATATGTCAAGGTTACTAGACGCTTGAAAACTATACATCATGATCAGTCTGGAGAACTCTCTGATAATCCGTGCCACCGAATATACGGTACATTGTGTAATAAACACGGCTATAAAGTTGCGAACTCGTTATCAGTTGTTATGCAATATTGCGTGACAATTGCAAATTGAAAGGTTGCCTGTGTTTCTGTTACGAGGTGAAAAGAGCTAAAACTTTAAAAATGAGCCCTTTTAATTTTTTACAAACGGGCCAGCTGGGGGGGGCTTGGGCCCCATAAGCCCCCCGGTAAATCCGGGCCTGAATTTTACCGCCATACATTGTAACAACGTATTTGTGGCGACGTTTTAGACCACATTGGAATTTTAACACACATTTTTAAAAACCAAACTTCGGGAGAGCTATTTAAAATCCAAGTAAAAGTAATCAGTTTCCCAATGAAATTTATTCCATGTTATAATGTATTTATTCCGTATGTAACATATCAAACTAACTGAAAAGGGCCAAAAAAGAAAAATGTTGCGCCTTATATACTAGTTACATTACATAAGTAGACCAAATCACATAAAAAGCATGGAAAAACAAGAAAAACATGCACACCGACGGCCGGCACCGCCGACACCAACACCGCCGGTAGTCACGCACCGGCGGGACATTAACCAAAATCGTGACATTCACGACAGTATTGGCAATATAAAAAATTGAATTGAATTGAATTGTATGTTGAATGTTGATGCTTTCTATGTGAAAAAAACAACAACAAAAACAACTTGTTTATTGCCAATTACGGTCACGCGTCAACCCAATAAACATATACATTCCGATATCCGATAATGCAATCATCGGATTATCGCGTCTATTTAATGTGTGTCGATCCCGTTTTTATGTCTGTGGGATAGAATTGAACTGGAATTGAACTGGAAAAAATACTGTAAAAAATAAGTTATAGTATGTTTTATTTCTTCTATTTTTTCAGGTCGTGCGCATACATTGTGGAAAGGTTTTCTTATGTTGTGTAGATTTTATTTTTATCCTTTATAAATAATATTTACATGATGATAAAGTATTTTATTCCATAGTTTATATAACTATTAATTAAATTCTGCTAGATTATGTTTTGTATATTTGATTCATTATATATTATATTTACATGAAATATATGTAATAAATTATTATCCACTCATTATTATTTGTAACAAAGGCCTGTACTATGACAATTACAGAACAAAAGGTGATAAAACTAGAGCCGCAAATAGGGCCGCAGGGCCGCAGAATAAGGATGTCCTTCCGTTCCGGGTGTGTCTATTCTGTTGACCATTGACCAATTTACCAAACTGTCTACTCTATTGACCGCTGACTTATTGACCAGGTAGAACTAATAATTTGTATTAAAACTTTTTTTTAAAACCTGTAAATTAAAAAAAGGTTTGATTATATAGACAGTATTCAGTTAATGTATTTAAAATGTTTGAAAAAATTTCTCTAAGGCGTTTGACAAAGTCCCCCATCGACGTCTCTCATCCAAGCTTCACCACTATAGGATCAGAGGTAAGACTCTGGGATGGATCAATAGCTTTCTCTCACACTGTCAACAACAAGTGGTACTCGATGGGAAGACATCATCTATAGCACCAGTCACATCAGGAGTCCTACAAGGCACAGTACTAGCACCGCTCTTGTTTCTAGTGTACATAAATGACTTGCCGGGTAGAGTCTCCTCCATTGCACGCCTCTTCGCAGATGACTGCCTACTATATAGGACCATCAGTTCTGAAGAAGATATAGTAGTGCACTCCAAGAGGATCTTGATCGCCTACAAGAGTGGGAGCAAGACTGGCAGATGATGTTCAACCCCGACAAGTGTGAGATGATTCGCATTACCAACAAGCGAAAAGTGATAACTGGGTCTTATTCCATCCATGGCCAACACTTAAGCAGACGAATAAGGCAAAGTATCTGGGTGTCACACCTGACAACACGCTTTCCTGGAACAGCCACACTGACGCTACTGCAAAGAAGGCGAATGCCACCACTGCCTTTCTACGCAGAAACTTGTCACACTGTCCACAGAACATCAAGGCTACATGTTACAAGACATTGGTTAGACCTCAGCTCGAGTATGCTTCATTAGTACGGGACCCACGCACAAAGGCCAACATCAGTAAGCTCGAGAACTGCCAACGAAGAGCAGCCAGGTTCTGCACAGGTGATTACCGTCACACCAGCAGCGTCACTGCAATGATGGAAGCTTTGGGCTGGGACACTCTAGAAGCCCACCGTCAGCAAACCAAAGCAGTGATGATGTACAGAGTCATCAACAACCTGGTGGATATCCGAGCCCATCACATACTGATCCCTGCTGGAGTACACACCCGAGGCCATGCCAACAGGTACCTACAACCTTTCACGAACGTCAATGCATACAAGTACTCCTTCTTTCCTTCCGGCATCAGACTTTGGAATAGCGTACCAGAAGTCGTGATGACAGCCCCGTCCCAAGAGGTCTTTCAGACGAGGAAGGGCGCGCTGCACGAGTAACTCTGGAACAAGATGTTTTTAACCAGTTTTTTGGTGCACTGGTGTTCCCTTCACTTATGTACATAGTCACAATTGTGCTACGATGCTCCAGAGGGGCCCAGCACATAACCAGGAAGAAGAAGAATGCTTTTAGTTTTAAAAAATGTAATTATAATTATATCAAACTCATAGTGGGAATTATAAATCATATATTAATTATTTGAAGTTGAACTTAAAATTAAGTTTGTCTTTAGTCATAATACATTTCAAAGGAAAACCATTATCAGCTGTTTATTCATAGACTGTTATCTGTGTGTGACAATTATTTTTGCGATACCTTTTTTGTGTTCTTATAAACTTTTAATTTTGTTAATATTATTATTTATATTGCAACAGGGTCTTTCAAATCGTTCTATTTGAAAGACCCTGATTGCAAAGAATCTTATCATGCGTTTGATTGTAGGACATACTTTAATATTTGAAGTTGCTTCTTATTTTACAGCAGGTCGATTATCTGCTTTGAAACAATGATTGTAAATACTGAGATATTAAATTTTTAATAAACTTAATAGAAAAATCTTTTTTTTTCCTCAGGCATGGTGTAAATTGAAGATATCTTAATAGAAATATATTGACAGTATAAAATGAAAAATCTTGCAGCTACATGTAAAACATAACGTATTTCATCTTATTTTATCAGGCACATGCTAATCTATCGATGAAATGAGATGAGTATAGAAGAATGAATTTTGTCTGTGGTTTTTCAACTGATCCTTAAAAAAATCAGGACAGTTCTTTTAACATTATAAGTTAAATACACTACGTGTTTTTTTTGGCATTTTGCTTAACTTAGACATGAAGATTCTTACTTATCTTCAAAATAGAACTGATTAAAAAAGTCTTATGCCACATTATATATAGCATAATCAACATATCAAGTTTACAAACTCTTCCTATTCAAAAAGAAAATAGATAATTATATCATTACAATTATTGTTCTGTTCTGGTAAGTGAACTTAGCTTATGTAGTTTTACTATGTACAGATAGTAAAATGAAAATCATTTGCTTTAATAACTTACTCCTAAATGTCTAAACATTAGTGTATTTTGTTATAAATATAAAATTATACCAAAACTTTGTAATTTTATTTTTCACGCTTGTTCTCCTATAGTTTATTAGTTATTTAAGTCTCATCCATTACATGTACATATAATACAAATATACATTCAATAAAACTTAAAATACATGTAAATGGTCATTCTTATAAAGAATTATAAGAGACTATATGTATGTTGTTACAAACATGTTACAAGTATCATAAAATACAATCCACATTTAAAAGGTTAGATCAGATTAAACCTTACACAGATAGGTATTTTACATAGTCATATATGAGCAGTCCAGTAAGATCAAATAAAATACATATCTGAGTAGTTGTTTGACTGATAATATTACTTAACTATTAGATAAGAACTTTAATGGGGGACATCAGTGGATTATCTACCCTGAATACTCTCTAATATTAACTTGGTCCTTCCATTTGGATTTCTCTGCTTTCATCGCTGTTTTCCTTTATGGTATGGTGATAATTGCACCTTATTATTTGCAACAATAGTAGTCAGATTAAACATTTAGTTTAAAAATATGTTTTGTTAGCACATAAAGTTTGTTTTTTTTATATTCCTAACTTTTTATTTAATATGTAAGTGACAATTTTCACAACTGAAAGTCAAGACTATCACAAAGAGAAACAAGGATAAAGTCAGAGGATTCCAACTGAAAGGACAAAAGTGCAATTTGGATTACCTCTGATGTTATCTGAGTAAGGGAGATAATTTGTTATCAGCAATGTCTCTCAATGTTACAATACTTTAAAACAGCTAATATTTTTTAATTCTTTACACTTCAAAATATCTTTAAAAAAACAGCTAAGATCTTAAATTCTTAAAAGAAAAGTGATATCACTAAAAAGGCCTTTTTTTATATAATTTTTTTTTTTATATCTATGTTAGTCTTGCTTTGTGTTAAAATATAATGTGTGTGTGTGTGTGTGTGTGTGTGTGTGTGTGTGTTCTTTTGTTTGTTAATATTTACTTTTGTTTTGTAAATTATACATCTGCCATTGTTAAGGGCAAGAAACAATATTGTTTATGCCGAATAAAAATCTTGAAACTTGAAAAAACTTGGTATTATATTGGATACAAATTTGTATTGCATGAATCATCAGCTAGGCAATTATATTATTATTGTATATCCTGTATAAATATGTCTGATTGACACCTTACTGTTGATAGGATTAAGAGATAAACTAATTTAGAAGCTACAACATGATACACATGTCAGTCTGTTAAATTGAGGCTTAGCTTATGCAGACACACTTTCACACTTCAACTGACAGGCTTTGTTAGCTGGTAACCGTGTATTAAAATCACACATAGCATAATGATGATTGTTAACAGTTTAAGAAATTTAACTAGTTACATTTTCAGAACAACTGCAATTTCAAGACAGTCATTAACAGGAATTTTGTAAGACATTTGTAACTTTATAAGTGTGTTCATAAAAAAATGCTCTGTTTTAAAGCCTCGGCTAATGCTTCCTTTGTAGACTACATTTGGCATTCATTGCAGAATCTGAAATTATTTGACAAAATAAAATGTGATAATAAAACAATTTATTATACGTATTTATTTCCTATACATTCCTTTTAAATTGTTCACATTGTTTTCATGTTGTTTGTGTTTATAATAATGCTATTTCATGTATTGTATTCATTGTTTCATATGTTTACATATGACACATTAATAAAATATTTATTTACATACTTACTTCATAGGTATCATATCTGTCAGAAATTATATAAGATTTTATTTATTAAATTCATATTTTGTTTTTACCTGACCACTAAGTATTTAGAATAAATATTTTTTATTATAGAAGTATTTGTGAAATCAGTCAGTCTCAATTAGCAATTAGTTCACACCTCCATTACCTGTATATGACATATTGGTCAATTAGTCAGTGGTCAATACAGTAGACAGTTTGGTCGATTGGTCAATGGTCTATTGGTCAATGGTGTCTGGTCAACAGAATAGACATACCCTTCCGTTCCGTATAGTGTAGTCTTTCTTTTGTCATAATGGCAAACGTTCAATACTTAAATTATGGCAATGCGCGCGCGTGTGTAATTCGGGAGGTGGGGGGGGGGGGGGGTGAAAACGGTAAGGGTCTGAGTTCTGGGTTTATTGCGTTAAAATGAAATGTTTGTGCTCTAAAATGGATTTATCCTCTCTAAATTTTAGTTAAAACGCACAGAATTTACTAATTTCAGGGTACTTACTATAAAAAAAAATGAACTGATTTCACCGAACCTCAAAATACTTGCGACTTTCTCTGTGTTAATTTAATTCAATTTAAAAATGTTGTTCAAATAAGTAGAGAGGTTTGCAATCGCTTTATGCATTTAAAGTTTATGAACGGACAACTTGTTAATTTCTTCCCCACCCCCACCTCTCTCTCTCTCTCTCTCTCTCTCTCTCTCTCTCTCTCTCTCTCTCTCTCCCGCCAACTCCTCTTGCGAATGCTACAGGCAGGACTGCGCGTCGGACTGTTAGTTAATGGTGAAAGAATTAAAAACGTGGCATGAGAAACAATGTCAGGATAAAATTAAGACCGGAAACACAAAGGCTCTAGCCTCTGTTAAAAAGGGTAAATGATAGATAGAAGGGAAGAAAGGTTAAAAGTAAAAACACGATTGACTGACCTAATGCCGAATACCGGACACTGCCCGCTTGAATTGGTTAAGCTGGGTTGCAGGAAGGTCAGCAAGATTCGCAGGTAGATTATTCCATAGAGTGATACTGTGTGGAAAGAATCAGATACAACTTCAATTTGTAGGAAGCTATTGGATGCATATGTCTTGTGAGTCTGGTAGGTTTCTTTCTGTATATAGAGTGAAAGGTTAATTTCAACGATGTTATGGATGATCTTGAAAAACATTATTAGTCTGAAGTCATATCTGTGGTGTTCAAGGGACCGTCTGTCAAGATCATTTTGCATCTCTGTAACACTCGCGAGTGTACATCCATCGAGCTGCCCTCCGCTGCACCAGTTCTACCTTGTCAATGTTTGTCTTTGTGTAGGAACACCAAACGCTAGAGGCATACCCAACCTGTGGTCGGACAAAGGTTTTGTAAGCCAGAGATTTGCCATTTTTATGTTTTGTGATAATATCGCGTTTTAGAAAACCCAAGGTCTTATTGGCCTTTGTCGTTAATTTTGGATGAGATCTGAAAATCTATGCCGAGATATTTAGCATTTGGAACTGAATCAACTATTTGTCCATGAAGGGGATATTGATGTTTTATGACATGTTTGTTTTTACATGGATGACTTTACATGTAAAAGGGTTAAGTTCCATGTTCCACTCTTTCTCCCATACTTCCATACGCTCAATGTCAATCTGCAAGCTATGAGAGACAGACAGGGAATTAATAGTCCAGTACGCAGCAGTGTCGTCAGCAAACAATCGGATTTTGGAAGTAAAAGTAGAATGAAGTGTATTTATAAATAGATTAGAAAGCGAATGAGTCGAAGCACAGATCCCTAGGGTACATAAGTTCTTCTTACATCTTATCAGAATATCTTCATACAAACTGATTGATCGTATGATGTACATAAATATTACATCACATACATATAGGTACAAGAATATAACACTTTTCATATCAAATATACTTGATTTTACCAATATTCATGTAGTTTATTTAAATATAGCATAAGAGATAAAAAAAAAATAAACGTAAATGGTTATCTGTTGTAAGAAGTTTAAGTTAATAAATTACATAACTTCGATACACTTACAAGTTTACCTAAAATTGTCAAAGTTGTCAGTACAATGTTTTCCTAGAATACATGCAGCCATTAAACATACCTAAATTACAACAAATTATTATATTGATATTAAAAATACACCCTAAGCGCTTTTTTAAAACTTGATTCGTCTGTAATAAATATAATGTATATTATTAAATATAAATATAATGTAATATATGTCTCTCACTAAATCATGACAGTGCTTAAAATCAAAACAATTACATGTTAAGTGCAACTGGGTAAGCTTCTTCTGGAATACATTAGCCTTGTTCCATATGTTTAAACTTTAAAGCTTGAAGGTAAAGTTTACTTTCAACAGTACTGCGTCCAGTTTATCATTACAAGGCTTTTTTTTATGCATTTATCATAACTGTATACTGAACAACGATCTCGGACGTCAAAGACCGGGGACCGGGATCTGTTGATTAGAATTCATTTCATTATTTGGTTTAGTTCTGATTTCATCCAAACAAATTAACTGACCGAAAATGAGGAAAATAGCAGGGGAAATTCAATCAAAACAATGGACACTGAAACTCAATCTAAGCACGAATTAAAAAGGTAATGAAGTTTGGCATTGCAACGAACATTGCTCTTTTTCAATGGTACACAAGTTTCTGAATTAAAGAACAAGTAGAAAATTGAACAATCTTATCTGTCGACATGTCCAGTGTAATAAATTATGCAAATCAGGAACTACAGGTGGCAGTATCAGGGTAGTATTCTTCTTCACACCAAGTCTTCTGATTCAAACCAACTTTTCATGATTTAACCTCTTAGCAATGCAGATTTTCTAAACTCAACGTAATCTATCCTTATCTTTCAAAAATTACTTACGGTAATATTTTCTCAATCATTATGTCTAAAACATTTATAACTAAGCAGTGGAATCTACTTATTATGCACCTGGAGGGTTGAATATAGTAGTCATACTGTCCACCAATATTTGCCAATTCTCATTTTTTATGTACCAAACTTTCACACAATGACTCAAGTGCCTAATTTTGCCATCAGGTGTTTTTGGCAGAGTTATTGCCCTTTGTTTAATTTTATTTAATACAGTGGTTTTGCAATGAGTCAACATGCAATGAGTCGGCCAGTCTGAATCAAAACTGTAGCTCGGTCACGTTAATTTTACCACCAATTTCCATCTACATGTAAATTGAATGCATTGAGTCGAAATTCACCGACTCAAAAAATGTGTTCAGTCAACATTTCAGTTAATCCCTACCAGTCAGAATTATTATAAATTATGTTGCAATGACTCGACATAATTACCAAAGCGATCAACAATTTTCACACCTTTGATTAGCGCTACCACTCAAGAATCACAGTTTAATAGTTGTCAAAATTGACGAGTGACAAACACGGCAAATTATCACAATTCGATTATTCTTTGTTTTTGCATTTTTCAGATAGTTTGTAACTATCTATATTAACATTTATGTGAAAATAAAAATAAAAACAAACAGACGTCGCACTTTAATTCGATTTTATTCTGTCTATCAAGCAAATTTCACGACTTTCTATAATCACAACTCCTACAGTTCTCATTTGATGTTCACCAATCTTTCATAGAATGATCATTTTCAAGTGCCACAGTGCAGATTATCAGGATTTGCCATTTGATTATTTTTGGCATAGATATTACCTTTTGTAAAATTTTATTTAAATTTGCTTTTGTCACCAGCCTCTCACAGAAGGATCATTATCAAGTGCTGCAGCCTGTATAATCATGCTTTTGCAATTCGATGGCCGTGTTATTACTCTTTGTTTAAACTTAATATTGCTGCTGTGCACACTCCTACAATTTTATAATTGAACTGTATGTTTGTCTGTGGTGTTCATCTGGAGCATAAAAATCAAAAAGTTAAACACTTTTTCTGTATAAGACATGTGGTGACCTATGAAGACAAAACACTACATCGATATCTGTTGAAACACATCAGTTTTGGAAATTGATTAATTTTAGCAGCCATGCAAATAGGTGAAGGACATGTAGTGGTCTTACACATATACACATATACGTGCTATGTTCAGTTCACAAACTGCAAAAATTGGTCAAACATGGGTATCTTGTAATGACTTCTGAGATGCCAAAACTGATACCCAATGATTCATATACTTCAGTTGGCAAAAGAACATATAGAATGATTACCGGTATTTCTAAAATATTGGAGACATGGTGACCAAGAAAAATTAACTGAATTTTGATGGATTTGCACATTTTATATCTAGGTTGCTACTTAGAAATTAATTTTAGTGGCTAAAATTTCTATTTTACCAAAAAAACATGTCATTTTTAAATCATTATACTAGCAATAGGCTGTAATTGCCATTTTCAAATAATTTCAGAAATAATAGTAGCATTGGCTATATATACTGATTACTTGAAAGATTATATATGCCCTGCTAAGGGGTTGGACTCCGGATGGGGTAGGGTAGAACACTGATACTGCCATCTATTATCTGAACAGGGTTATTTTAAAGAAACTTAAATCTAGTAATTTTGATATCTTTCTCCTGTTAGGTTTATGATTTTTGTGTCGCCTGCTACAAAGAAGCTGCGACATATAGCATAATAGGGATCACTTCTCCGTTGTCTGTCTGTCCGTCCGTCACAAAACTTGTCAGGACTACTCCTCAGAAACTACTGGTGTGATGTCATCCAAACTTTACAGGATTATCAGTACCAAGTCTAGTTGTGCATATCATAGGCATTTTCCAGTCCAAGGATTTTTGTTAGAGTTATGGCCCTTTAATGATTTTTATTTTTAAAGTTTGTCCCGACTACTTCTCTTATACTACTCAAGCAATTTAAATGAAATGTTACAGGATTGATCGGTACCTCAAGTACTTGTGCATGTCTAACAGGTTTTTCGGTTAAATGATTTTTGGCTGAGTTATGGCCCTTGAATAAAAAAATGCGTTTTAGCCTACAAACTGTCCAATCACCTCTCAATACTACTGTTTAATTGGCTATCATCAGGCGACACCTGATCACTGATTGCCCTTGTTTTAAAATGGGAGCCCATCAATATACAGCATTATCACCAAAATGACTTCCCCTGACATTGCACACCTCCTGTCTGGGTGTTCTGCTTTGCCTCATTTTATGTAAAACAAAGAAATAAATATAATTGCTTACTGTTATTAATATATCCATGTCTCCTCAATGCACTTGTAAAGAGTTTTTGCATTCATGTCAATGTACTATCATTATCACAAGTATAACAATCTGCATTGCATTACTAATGCTGGCAAAACACATATTTTTTTAAAAGCAGCCTGGGCTGCTTCAACTGCAGGTTTCATGATTATTGATAATGTTTTCTATCTGGTAAAATGAAGAAAGCTAGTACAGGTCTGAATCTATATGCTGCTTCTATTTACAGTGAGAAGGAACAAGAAAAATTACTTGGCCAGTCTGATCCAGTAAAAGGGGTGCATTATGGTAACTTAGGTGGCGCTTCAGGGACAGATGGCAGTATATCATCACTGGGAACCAAGTCATTATCTCAAGGAACCAGCAAAGAAAAGTATCTTAAAAGCATTGCAGTTCGTATCAGATTCTATAATACAGTACTTACTTTTTTTTAAAAAGCTGTTTTTGAACACAGAATATCATATCTTATTATTAATCTTAAATTCAACACAAAAATGAAAGTCAGTTTAAGTTAGGCGAAGATTGGTTTAACATTCATACATCAGAGTGAGTAGAACTAAGTGTACAACATAAAAAAATTATGTCATTTAGTAAGTCTATTGCATTTGTTTAAAATGCTGGTACTTTAATATTTTAATTTCTTTGTATTTTTCTTCATTTTAATTTAGCTTTGGCCTGAAAGCAGAAGCTTTTATTTGAGTGAAATTAATAAACCACATTAAATGGGCATTGAAGAAAGTTATTTTAGAAGAAAATAGTTAGGTTTTGCCCTTTCAAGGATTTCAGGTAGGTGTAGGTTGAGATAGTGACAGAATAGATAATAAGTCCATATTTCTTCAAGTCGAAGTTATGTCCAAGAACTTCAAGTTATTACTGCCAAACATCAATACTGACTATGCTAGGCAGGCACGTGTCAGGAACATTAAAAATGTAAAAGATAAAAAACAAATTAAACAAGATATTTACTACAGAGTTTACTTAAACATTTATTGTGAACACTTAAAAATATAGTTAAAATCCATAAAACTTGTTCAAGCCACTGATAAAAGCTGGCACAGTTGGGGCAGTCTTAATCTCAGTCGGAAATTTGTTCCATGGTATAGTCCTTGGGAAGAATGAGTTCATGTGATGTTGTGTTTTTGACTTCGGGAAGAGGAATTAGTTGTTCCATGTGTCTGTAAGGTGACTGTGATCGACATTGACCTGTTTGTTTTTTATTATGCAAAGCATGACCATAAGCGCACAGCCCCAACCCTCAATAAGGTGTGCTCAACTAGTGAGACAATTTTGAGTACCATACAGATACAGGCTGGCTTGGTTTCGTCTTTGTTGTAGTTTTTACCATTTTAATTCCTTAATCATGTTTGTTACACTGCTTGTATAGTGGTAATCATTATGAACATACCTTGCGGCTGACCTCTGGACCATTTCTATTCTGTGAGTGAGATATTTCTGCCATGGGTGCCATATGGTTGAGCAGTTTTCGACCTGGGGTCTTATGTATGTTTTGTATGCTGCTTCTTTGAGCTGTTTCCTTTGTGTTTTGACATTTCGTCTGATGAAACTTAAGCTGTTTTTTGTTTTGTTTGTGATGTTGTTTATGTGGAATGACCAGTTCAGGTTACTACTTACAGTAGCTCCTAAGAATAAGTGGTAAAGATTAGTTAGTATAAACATAAAGATCTAGTTTCACTTGCAAATACAAAATATCCTAAAAATCAGGGTGTTACAACTGTTTTCTAAATGAGCATCTAAATTTATAACAGACATTAGGCGTTTTGTTAATTTTATTATAAATTCTGCCTAGGGTGTAGTAACCACTCACATCACCATAGCTAATTTGCATTTATTTGTTGTTTTTGAAATTATTGGTATTACTACAAATTTATAAATACAGGGTTATATTAGCTGTTTGAATAATGGAAATGTATGTAAGCATAGTTGTAGCAAATTTGTAAATCCTGTTACTTGCATATATTTTATAATTGTGCTGAAATTATAATTGTGTATAAAGTGATAAACATCTATTTTCAGGATGAAGAGCCACCCCAGACTTGTAAAAAGAAAGCCTTAAAAGTTGTTGTCACTGTGCTGTTTATTGTAATTGTGGTTGGTATTGTAATTATATGGTCATTCCATGAAGGTCGCTCAAGGAAAAACATTGGAAATCAGTATTTTGACTTTGTTTCCAAACAACGGGTCATTAACGTGTACAATGAACAGGATGATATCATTCTTACGGGTGTGCTGAAAAACAGCCAGTTAGATATTGGAAAAGTGAACAAATGTGATGAGGATCAAACAGATGATGTGTTCTGTTTTCGATTTGATGATGATACAATATTCAGGTTTTTTCCATACACACTTCACAATGCTCAAGTACACTGTAATGATATGGTATGGACAAACATGAAAACTAATTTACACATACCAGTGGACTGTTATGACATCGAGTTCGGATTATGGTATGGACTGCCAAATTTTAACGGTTCCTTTTGGCCAGTGAAAGGGGATGCTATATCTGTGAATAAACTTACATATCAACCTTTTGAAAATGGTATTCTAGGACATGTTTTGGAGAATTACTGGCTAAATGCGGAAGGCGTTGCATTGATAGCACATCAAAGCTTCCCGATTAAATTTAGCTTTAATTCACACAATGATAAACAGCTTTGTTTGTCACTCGATTTTGAAAATTTGAAACAAGAAACTATCCCAACCATTAATTATACCATTTGCCAAGGACCAGATATAAAGACAACATTCCTTGCAACAAGAAATGCTTTTTTCCTGGAGACAAAGGTGGTTGACCTAGAAAAACATGATTTTTCAAAGATTTTGTGGAAGTACGAAAATAGGTACCAGAAAAATCATCAAGCCTTTGGAGAATTTCTTCACAAGCTAAACACACTTGGATTGCAAATAAATATGATTGAGTATGACACTGATTGGCAAGAGAATGTTGGCAGCTTTAAATTCACTGAGAAAATTGCTAATGAGTTATCGCTGTATTTAAATATGAACAAAGGGAAATACTCTAGTACAAAACTCATGCTTCCGGTTACATTAGCATGCTCATACAGATCAGAGGAAAACTTTAAAGAAGGAGCAAACAGGGACTTATTTGTAAAGGATATTCACACGCATGGTATCAAAATGATAGTCTACAAAGAACAAAGCTGTGCATTGTGGGATGCTACAAACCCAGAAACCAGAGAATTTTTAAAAGAGAACATAGATTCTTTGCAGCAAAAAGGCACAGTGGAAGAAACAATATACCCACAAGCATTTGACTTCAAAACAACAATCACAAATAGTGCTGTCCATCATACCTTGTACCGCAACAAATCAGATATAAATGCAATTAACTCTGAATTTGCTGGCTTACTGCTCAGTTTGAATAAATCTCTTCTTATAGAGACAGCTTATCATATGCAAAACATGACAGTTTTTGTTGAAATTCCAACACTGATAACAAACAAGAGTGGCAAGAAATGTTTGGATTATATGATATCTGGGGCACTAACAAGTGGTATCCATGGTTACCCATATGTGGTAACCATAGCCCCTCCAGAAGATGTTATCGACACCGAATTACTGATTCGTTGGATAGAGGTGGCAGTATACTTTCCAGGTTTGCAAGTTACAAATGCAGTGTTTAATTTTAGTGAAAGACCAGTAAGTCCAATAAATTTATTGAAGAATATGAGCTTACATCGACAGAATGTGGTAATCCCAGCATATTCTCAAATAATACCTGATGTGAAAGATGGAGTTCCATTGTTGCGTCCATTATGGTGGGTGAATCCTTTAGATTTCAAAACGCTTCACATATCGGATCAATTTCTGATAGGTGAGACAATTATGGTGGCACCAGTTTTGTGCCTTGGTGATAGAATGCGAGATATCTACATACCAACGGGTCAGTGGAAACATTCCAAGACAGGAAAAATATATGCAGGAGAGCAATGGCTACAAGATTTTGTGGTACCACTTGAAGAAATTGCTGTGTTCTACTTGCTGAAAGATGACCCACATGAGTCAACACCATATACAAACTCTTAATAAAATATGATACAGTAGTTAGAATAATTAATGTAGGTAGTCTGGTAAATTTTCAACAATATTTGATAACCAGTTTTTAGAGATTGTCCCTTTTTCATACAGTTTAGTGCTAATATATTGTGATAATAGGAGGTATCTAGATTTGTTAAGAAATGTATCGAAAATCTATTAAAAAAGTATAATACATTGTTGTCTACACAGACAGTGATACGTCAGTGAAAACATACAATACAGTTGTTGCAGTTACTGTCTGGACCTAATTGACAAAGCTGCTAGAATTTCAAAACAAACTTGTCCGGTAATATGTACATATATATAACTATATAGCAGCCCCACCCAAACTAGAATTCTATAAAATTTTGAAGAATGTAAAACCAAACCAAAAACTGCATTCAAACTAGCACTGGTGCTTGCTTGTAACAAGTGTTTTTTTTTTCTCTCAATATTAGAAGCAAGTTTCATGACTAAAATTATGTAGTGCTACTGGTACAGATTTTTCTCAAAATGTATAGCAAGTTTCACAGTCGCTTACATTGTACTCAGATGAAGTTCACAGCTATCACCTTTTATAGGAAACACACCAAATTTTCTTGTAAAATGCATTTTTTTACCACTGTTGACCATGTTTTATGTGCTTTTTTTCTACAAAACAATGAACATACATGGATGTATAAATGTATGTTTTTTTTAGGATATAATTATGTGATATTCTCGTTTTTTTTCTTTGGTACAGAAATGTTACTTTTTACATTTAGTGCAGTTTCTGACTTTTTTATATATTTACACAATATGATATGGAAATTAAGTAGAATATAGGACATGCATGAAAGTCATTAGACTGCTCACTTTTTACATGTATATAAACTTTGTCTTAAAGATTAAAAGAAAGTGCATTGAATGTTTTACATTTGTACCAACAAGCATCACCATGTGCACAGTTGTTATTCATGATTTGTAAAAATGTGGTTAACTTCTTTGTCGAATGTTTCAAATGTATGGACGACAGTGAAACAGTGATTGAAAGAGTTCTGTATGACCTTTCAGACTGAAGATAGAAATATTCCCATGCTCTTAAAAAGTCAAAGCACAGTAGGAAAAAAAACTACATTAGTAAAATAGTTGTTGCTTTTCACATTTCACTTGCCATCACTTTGATAGGAAGATCATTAAAGGATTAAAAAAAAGATTCTGTTCATACCTTTCATAATAGTTGTGTTCAAGTTCTTTAAGATGGGACAAAAGAAAACAATGCAAAAAAACGCTGTTTTTTTATCATTCCTTTTTATTGCTTTTTTGTTAATGAAATATAGAAATAGGATGTATTTTTTGATATTTTTTTATTTAAAGTCCCATTACTGTTTATATATAGCTGTACTTTGATGTTGATAATTCTATTTTCTAGACTGTTCTATAAGTAGGCAGGTGAATGAATGGTCACAGTGACAATGAAGGTGGGTCTTCAGTTTTTCACTCAAAGCAAATTAGAAGAATGTAATGGAGGATGGGGGTAGGGGAGAAGGATAGGTTCGTTTGATATGTTTCCTTACCAGTTAACTGTCAGGATTGCACCAAAATCATTAATCTTGATTACCTACAAAGTTCACCTTAGAGGACAAATAAAATGAACAAATGTTATAAAAGTCGTGTTTTGATTCCAGTTTCACCGACAATATGGTTCCAGTTTGTTGGGCATTCCTTAGTTATTAAACATTATAGTGATATGATGAAAAGTTTTGCTTTTGATTCATTTTACTTTTTTGAGGTTGAAAAACTGAGGGCCTAGCTACTGGTATATTGAGTAGATGGCCAGATGATTAATGCCAAGTGGCCATTCAAAGCAGGCTTCATTCTGTATTTATGAAAAACAAGGCTAGGGATTTAAAGTTAATCCATGATGAGTCATTAATTACCATAATTGGGTTTTATTGTTAGGACATGTATTTGTACTGGGTATTCTGTTTTTACCATAGTAAATGACAACAAAATTGAATCAAACTACATGAATTATAATTGTTGTAGTTTATGGAACTTTTTACTGTTTGTTCTGTTTACTGTTTTTAAATACATTATTAAATTAAAATTTTCTGTTTGTCTGTAAAATAATCATTTTCATATTGATATTATTTTTAAGATTTTTTTGTGTGTATTATATACTAGTTGTACAAAGTTTTATATTTTGCCATAATGTACGGGTGTTAACTTGTCTCTTTGTGTTCATTTGTTTTTTAAAATCAGTTATCTTGGTGTTTTTGATATTTCATACTCATCTGAAAAATGATTCAGTATTTGGAAATACCAAAAAATTGAAAGTTTTGAAATGCCAGCTTTTACTTTCATAATTGTAGAAGGCTTTGCTATAAAAGCCCCAGGCGGCTTTTAAAATCAGTGGCATTTCAGTAGATAAGGACCGGGTTACCCCAGCTGATTAATTTAAATGTTAAAGACATACTCTATATTTGAAAGTAATTACCGGTAGTATCAATATTTATAGAAAGTTAGATCTTGTCTTTTTATACCACTTGTTGTGCATGTATGTTACATTATTCACTAATTTAATAGTGCTACTCTTGTTAAGTTTAATAAAAGTATTCATTCTTTCTTTTGTGATCACTGTATGTCCGTTGTGCATCTTACACTGTCAAATTTTTACTATAAACAACTTTTCCTCCTAACTACAAGATCAAAGTTGACATTTCTGGCTCCACCCTAGAGTTAGATGTTTTACATTGACCTATATGTAGAAATTGTTTAAAAAAAGAAATGAAGTTAGAAGCTGTACGGCTGAGCCTTTTGAAATTTGGTGTGTAGCATTTTCTAGCAGATCTGTGTCAAGTTTGTAAAAAATTATGTCCCTTAGCCTTAGGTCACCATTGGCCCATACCAAGGGGTCACGTGTTTTACATAGAAATACAGAGGAAAAATCTTTAAAAATTTCTTGTATGAAACCACAAGACCAAGAATTCTAAAATTTGGCATGAAGTATAGTCTAGTGGACCTCTTCAAAGATTATTTGAAATTTGGCCTTAAGGCCATTTTTCTTTGCCCTGGGAGCCAGATGTTTTACATAGACTTACATATGCAAACTCTTTAAAAATCTTTTTGTAAGAAACGGCATTACTGAGACTTCTAAAATTTGGTTGTTGCATTACCAACTGATACTGTACCAAGTCTGTTCAGATTATGTCTCTGGAGTCAGAATTGGCCTCTGCTTTAAGGGCCATATGTTTAATATAGGAATATATGGGAAAACCTTTAAATTTCTTCCTCTATGAAACCACAAGGCTTGAAATTTGGCATGAAGCATTGTTGACTGGACCTCTAGTAAGGTTATTCGAACTTTGTCCCTGAGGTCATTTTTGGCTCTGTCTTGAGGCCATGTTTTCTGCCTGATTGTCATGAAAATTTGTCAGAATGCTTGTCTTGATAATATCTAGGTCATGTTCTGAAGAAGGTGACTTGGGAGTCAAAAAGCTGGTCACCTGTCTAGAGGCCATATTTTCAGCCAGGACTTTATGAATAATTTTGTCAGAATGATAGACTTGGTTACCGGTATATCTAGGTCCTGTTCCAAAGTGTGTCATGTTAAGTTGAAAAAGTAGGTAACTTGGCGAGAGGCCATTTTTTTTCTACCTGGTCATTATGAAAAATATTATGGATGATTGTCATGATGATATTTAGGTCATTTTCATAAGTGGGTCATTTTAGGTTAGTATTGGTAGAGGCTAACTACATTTTGAAGCCATATTTTCAAGCAGATTGTCATGAAAAAGTTTTAGGTGAAAGGTGTACTTGGGTGAGCCATTAAGGGCAGTCATGGTCCTATCTTGTATTACTTTCAATGCTTAGTGATTAAATGTGTCAAAGTCAGTTTTGCAAATGATGTCGATTTCAAGTTTGTGAACAAGAAATTCCAAAAACTCTTATTGCATGATACTGCATATTAAATGCTCTTAGGTCATTTCAGAAGCAGCAATATTTTACATTATAATTGTGAAAAAAAAAAGAATCATTAAAAGTTGATTACTAGTATCAGGTTTTCAACCAATAGAGAAAATTGAGTAGAATATGGTGTAGTGGTGTTGCCGTATCTGACATGGCTGAATACATCTAAATCTGAATAACTATTTAAGTTGCAGGGGTCAGGGTTGAAGGTCAGGTATTCAGATTTTCGGTAGTCCCTTGACAGCCCTTCAGTATTCATGTAACTTGGTATAACCAGAGAGAGCTTGTATGGATATGTATATAATTGTTTTCTCCTGTTAGTATACTGAAGTTGAACTGGATATTTATGTCAAATGCTAATAAAGTTTCATCAGAACTATGGAGATGTTAAGAGTGAACGATACAAAACTAATTTACCTACCGCTGCTAATTGTCAGTCAAGAAGCCATGAAGTTAGGGAAATAACAACAGGAACAAATTCATCATCTCACTTTTAATAGACTGAAGAAATATCCCTGGGACCGAGATGCCAGACAATCTTCCCATTCCATATGCTGGTACTTTTTCACTTGTTGCTGCAATAATATAAGTCAGTATGCAACATCCATGGACTGTTTATATTTCTTACCTGGCCATTTCTCATTCACAGTAACAGATAGAGCATATTTAATAAGAGTGTTGAATATGTTAGTATGTTGATGTATGTAAAAATAAAACAAGAAATGTTTGTAAAACATAAATGCTCCCCAGTAGCACCTAATTGCTTGTGGTTGGGCCAAGTTCTCTTGTTATTGATCAGAAACCATTTTTAGGATGAAGGTCTCTGTGGCCTTGACCTTTGATCTAATGACCTCAAAATCAATAGGGGTCATCTACTGCTGATGACCAGACCAGCATATAAAATTTGGTGAACCTAGGTCAAAGCGTTCTCTAGTTATTGATTAAAAACCGTTTTTAGGATGAAGGTGCCTGTGAGCTTGACCTTTGACCTAATGACCTCAAAATCAATAGGGGTCAGCTACTGGTGATGACCAACCAGCATACCAAGTTTGGTGAACCTAGGTCAAAGCTTTCTCTAGTTATTGATCGGAAACCGTTTTTTAAGATGAAGGTGCCTGTGAGCTTGACCTTTGACCTAATGACCTCAAAATCAATAGGGGTCATCTACTGCTGATGACCAACCAGCATACCTAAGTTTGGTGAACATAGGTCAAAGTGTTCTCTAGTTATTGATTGGAAACCGTTTTTAGGATGAAGGTCACTGTGAGCTTGATCTTTGACCTCAAAATCAATAGGGGTCATCTACTGGTGATGACCAACCAGCATACCAAGTTTGGTGAACCTAGGTCAAAGCGTTCTCTAGTTATTGATCAGAAACTGTTTTAAGAATGAAGGTCCCTGTGAGCTTGACCTTTGACCTAATGACCTCAAAATCAATAGGGGTCATCTACTGGATGAAGACCAACCAGCATACCAAGTTTGGTGAACCTAGGTCAAAGTGTTCTCTAGTTATTGATCGGAAACGAAGGGTCTACCAAGGGACCTGACGGACCTACCGACATTTGCAAAACTATATGCCCCCTCATCTTCGATGGGGGGCATAATAAAGAACAGTGCAAGCTGTGTTGAGATTTTTCTGAATATTTATTTGTATGCACAAATGATTTTTTTATCAAAATTAGCTTTTTTACTCATACCTTATCCATGCAGGTATTTAACCCTTACTCTGCTATATTACTAAAAAGGATGTGTCCATTTTTCAGTTTGAACAGATCCATTAGTTGTTAATGCAGTGCTTTTTGAAAATTTACTGACTGCATGGTGAAAAGTGCAGACCATGATCAGGCTGCATGCATGTGCAGGCTGGTATTGGTCTGCAATGGTTGCAGCAGGATAAAGGTTTACAAATTTAACTGCTTTCACGGCACAGCAATATAACAGACACTTGCTTATATACTCGACTGTTCTACAGAGAAGCAATATTTCACTATTATACAGATTTTTACATAATTGCAGCTTATATTTTACAATGCATCTTTGAATTTATTGTTTTACTAGAAGTTTGTATTTTAGTAATATTGCTGATAATTGAAATAAATTTTGTCTTTTCATGTATTTGTTTTTCTTAATATAAATCAGTAACATATTGATTAGGTTGGTCATCACCGGTAGATGACCCCTATTGATTTTGAGGTCATTAGGTCAAAGGTCAAGCTCACAGGCACCTTCATCCTAAAAATGGTTTCCGACCAATAACTAGAGAACGCTTTGACCTAGGTTCACCTAAAATTGGTATGCTGTTTGGTCATCACCAGTAGATGACCCCTATTGACTTTGAGGTCATTAGGTCAAAGGTCAAGATCACAGAGACTTTCATCCTTAAAACGGTTTCCGATCAATAACTAGAGAACGCTTTGACCTAGGTTCACCTAAACTTGGTGTGCTGGTTGGTCATCACCAGTAAATGACCCCTATTGATTTTAAGGTCATTAGGTCAAAGGTCAAGGCCACAGGGACCTTGATCCTAAAAACGGTTTCTGATCAATAACTAGAGAACGCTTTGGCCCAACCACAAGCAATTAGGTGCTGCCGGGGGGCATTTATGTTTTACAAACATTTCTTGTTGATACTAGTTTTCAATATGACTGGCACTTCCTGAAGTGTTTGGGTATTTTAGGTTTTTGGAGATTACAAAGTGACACCAGGTTGTTAGCCTATGACCTAACAGTCAAGAATATCTCTACCTGCATGGAGAGAAAAAAATGGTTGTCTATGAATAACATTGAGCACTTCATGCAGACAACATTAATGTTACACTGATAAAGATTTGAAAAGCAAACATTTTATATCTATTTTACACTGTTTTTATCTGCCATTGAAAATCCTCATCTTTCCATGTGGTTTGTATAGGTATGTATGCTCATGAAGTACTGAACAGTATTGTGTTGTACATGTAAAGGTCATAACCCTGATCTAACATCAATGCCGAAGTTGGGCATACTTCCTGTTCAGGAAACAAGGGGATTTCCCTTCAGTGCTTCCTGATCAGGCAACAATTGTCAAATTCTTCTCAAGCGGGAAGTTTTTTGGTCTTTTATGATCTACCTCAGGAGAAATGACCTGTGCAAAGAAGTTTTAAACCCACAAAAATTTGACAGTCACCTTTTAATGCATGAAACGTACTGCTATACTTCTCAATCTAGAAAAAAATTATATAATTTGGTGTTAATCAGTGGCTCTTGTTAACCTTATCCTGTTTCACTTACTGTCTTCAGACTTTCTTTGGTTTCCTTTGGGTAGAGTTTTCTCTAGGGAAATATACAAAAAGATAACATCTGCTTTCAATACATACTTCAGTGTAAAGTGCTCCAAAACTTTGGTGTAACATAAGCAAAACTGTGTTCTTCTTTTTATGCCTGACTGAGGGTATATAGTTATTGAACTGTCAGTCTGTCCATCAGTCATTCCTTCCGAAAACTTTAACATTGCCCATAACTTCCTTATCAGTAAAACAATGTATCTTACTTCAAACTCACAACACCCCTTTAGACAACCCCTTCCCATTTATGTGTCTTCATGACCTTGACTGCAAAAGTCCAATTGTTAAAAATACTTAATATTGACCAGAATTCCCTTATTACTCTACAGATTTATCTCATGTTTGCACACAACAACCCTTTGGAATAAATCTTCCAAATGACGTTTTTTTTAATTGACCCCTTAAAGACCTTGAGGTCAAATTGTCAGGGGAAAAAAAAACATCTTTTAAAGTATCTACAATTTATCTTCATCTGTTCTTCAGTTCAAATCTTATTATAGGCCTCGAACTCAATAAAAGCAAACTTATGTAGTTATACAGTGCAGGTTTCTTCCTTTACCTGTAGTGACTTGCCATATATAATGATGATTCAAGTACTGGTTTGCACCAAGGATTTAGTCTCTGAGTGGGATTAATACAAGTTGCAAGAACACTCTCCCAGTCAAAGTAAAATTAATGATTTTACTAAAACAAGAACAAGTTTTCAAATCAATGTAAAATAAATAATCTTACTAACTAAACTTATTAAATTTCCTAAAAATTGTTTCATGATTAAACCCTTTACTTTATGACAGTTTATGACTATTAGTCTATCAGCAGACAGCAGTAGGACTTGAAGGCAGGATTAGCAGGTTGCATGCTGACAAGTCAATCTTTAACACTGCAGCAGTCGATTTCTCAAGAAGCAATATCAGCATTTTATCAAGAAAATAACAGTTAACTTAAAAGCTTCTTTTCAACATTTATTCCCAGCTCACTGACTTAAAAAATACAAGGTTACAGCTGTAATAATACCTACATGAAGCAATACTTACTAAAAAGCACACTTCTAATCACAGAATTACAGTCAAATATCACAATTACATTCATGTGTAATCTTTGCAAATGATGCTAGGATATTGTTGCCTCTTTTTCAAGTAGATTTTGAGCAGTAATAATTAACAAACATTCATTTGTACAAATTATAACATTCATTAACAAAATAGTCATTTAACAATTTCTGACCCTAAATCCTGACATAAATCTTTTAGCGAATGATAATTAAAGATGGAATATGTCAAAGTCTGTGAGAGATTTTTTTTGTAAGCTAACACAAAACTGAATCTTTCAACTGGTCATGCCTAATTAAATAAAATTAGATGAAGACAGAAATTTTCTATGATCCAGGCCTAAAGTATAGTAGAGGGCAGAGTCATCCATGATACCCCATGTTTATCTGTTGATGAAACTGGAATACAGATAGGTTATTTATTTATCATATCAATGCAATAAGAACCTTTGAATTTTCTAGTCTCTGAATTTTCTAGCATGATCATAAGCTCTCTGACATTATCACCATAAAATACATTTCTAGGTGTAATGTATGAAAAAAAACCCTGATAATTAAGTATGGATCTTACAAGATGTTTAAGCAATCCTAACACAAAAGGCAACCTTACATTTGTACTTCTCTATGAATTATGAAGACATGCATGAAAGTAAAATTTAATGATCTTTTTTTTAAAATGCATACATACAATAGCAAACAAGTGGAAGTGTGTACCATAATTTAGACAAAAAAAGTACAATTTAGTAAAAGGTGGTTGAACTATGTTTCCAGTGACAGGTTAACTGCATGGAACAGTAGCATTAGATGACATGATCAGTATAATGGAACTTTGAAACGGACAACTCTTGAAACATTAAATATGAAAACAACTTCACTCTGTTTTTGAATGATTTTTGTTTCACTACAGTGTTGCTAGAAACTATTATATTAACTGTATTAGGACTGACCTGACTGCTAACATAGAACAGGAGGTTTACCTAAATCCTATAGCAGCTATATTGATAAATATGTTAAATTAGTCTGACTATTAGTGGTTATTCTGAATATCATTTACATTTTAAGTAGGTTGAATTTATTATTTGTTTTTTGTTGTTGTTTTTTTCAAATTTTCGTGTAATTTTTACTTCAAGGCCATTCCAGTTAAACAAGTATCTCACCCCAGGGAAAAACTTTCAAAATCGACCAAAGCCCTGCTGCTGACAAAAGACCACCCCAGAAGAAATTCTTTACTTTTGCCCTTCCTGATGTGCCAGTGGGATATTATATGTTTCACTGGAAGGTCCCTTACTTGAGCTAAATTCAAATTCTAAATATCTTTAAGCCTGTGAAACATTACCAAGGACAAGTGTCATCTTTCTTCTTCAGCAATCATATAAAAGCAGTTTTAAAGACAACTGACAAAAGAACTTTATAAAATGGCTTTTGGTGGTCATGCAAATGCCTAAATCTACGTAACTTTTCAACATGTTGCCAAATATATAATGGTGAAACTTTTAATGTGGGTTTAAAATATAAATACTGTGCAACAAATATTTGACCTGAGAATGGAAATAATTGCTTAGGTTATCAAGCAAAAATCAAATCTTACCAGCAAACTTCACTAGTCCAGACATGGACTTACAAAAATATGACATGAAAAGTCTGTTCTAACGATGTATTGGGTATAGATCAGTGTCTCAGTTTTGCAAATAAGTAAATGATAAATTCTTTTCATGAAGAATCTAAGAACGCCATGGTGGCCCTGAAGAGCTCATCTGAGTATACTCGTAACTGCTAAGAAATGCAAGTGGCATATAACAGATTTATCATCAAAACTAGTGAGCAAATCATTGACCAAAAATAACCGATATTTGAATCTGGCCTAGAAATTACTATGATAAACAATTAGAACAATCATGACTGAATGCTAAATGTAGCCCCTAAATTGTTTTAAAAAAAGTCGTCTTATGATTTAACACGGTGAGTTACTTGTTGACCCAAATTCTGACCTAGAAATCATCAATGCAAACATTCTGACCAAAAATCGTTAAGACTGAACTAGAAATGTGGCCTCTAGAGTGTTAACAAGTGTTTCCTTTGATTTAAGGCAGTAACCAAGTTTTATTACCAAAGGTGACCTTGAAATCACCAAGGAAAACATTTTGACCAAAAACCAAGATTTACTGAATTCAAAATGTGGCTTTTTTCCCCCTAGTGACTCATATTCAAACTTGAACTAGAATTATCATCAAGATAAACATCTGTCCTCCAGAGTGATAACAAGCTAAGTGTGGACAGACAGTCTACATACACAGGATGGACAACAAATGATATCACAACAGCTCACTGGAAGCACTTCATGCTCAGGTGAGCAAAAATACCTATCAAGAATGGAGCACAAGCTTTGAAAGACCTATGTTAGTTATTGACCTGACAGAATTATATCTTTTTTTTAACCAAATTGGTTTAAGACGCATCAATGCATCTCAACAAACTGCTCTAGTCTCTGTGGAATGGATCCCGTATATGGGATAGCACACTTTATGATCTTTCTGGCAGCTAAACACTGTAGAGTGGTAAATTCAAGAGGTGAAGCGATTTCGTAGATGGTTGTACCTCTGATCAGTTGCATAGGAGTTTTTCTATCTACATTACAGGCATCTATGTGAGCCCCATGTCGAAGAAGCAAAGAGAAAACTTCTGCTCTACAGGGTTTGTTGCCTGCTGCTATATGTAAGGGTGTGTTTTTCTCTGCATCAACTGCATTTACATCACTACCAACTTCAAGTAAAAGAGAAATTACTGGTAGGGAGGGAAAAGAACATACTGGGTAGCGACCTACATTAGTTGTCTCCTTGGAACAAGCAAGATGCAAAGGAGACTGACCTTTGGCACTTGTAGGCCTCATTTTTATTAAATTGTAAACATTTCTTTTGAACAGTTCCTCTTCTTTATCATCAAGATTTCGTTTTAATCTGCACATTAAACATATTATATGCATTATTATCACAAGAAGCCGGTTAATATTAGTATTGTCGCGCTCAGAAGCCTCCATTGTAGATAAATGTTTTCTGCCACGATCAAGCTCCTTTACGGCTTTGAGTAAAACATCCATGATATCTTTGAAAGCCACTGGATGTGCTGGGCGATTTCTCCATTCAGTTGTCATAAAAGAAAACAACTCGGCAAATGATAAAAAACTACTCTGAGTCATTGGACTTAATGGTTCAAGCACATTTTGTTGCATGTCAAGTGCGTATGTCCATAGCTGAATACAGCGATCAAAATTGCCCATGTCTGCGTACAACGCACCACGGTACCTGATGTAGTAGGAAGTGTCTGGATGTGCTGGTCCAAGGATCCTTTCCCTCACCAGCAATGCCTGCATCCTCAAGTCATCTGGATCAGAAATCAATTCATCAAGTTGTTCAACAGAAACAACTTCTTTTGAGTTTTCATATGCTGGAACAGTTGAATTTTTTTCAGGTTTCAGCATAGGGTGGTGTTCATTTGAAAATCTCTCCTCCATAGCTTGTCGCCAGAAAAGTATTGCTCCAAGCATATCACGTTTTTTATCAACATACGTAGCACCAAGCAGTTCAAGTGCATCTATCTTCTCTTGTTTTGTACATTCTTCCCTCTCTATTAGAAATTCAACAATTGTGTTATACCCTGCCACTGCAGCTGCAAGCAATGGAGACATTCCATATGCATCTTGTTCCATCTGAGCATTGTAGCTCAGTAGAAGCTTCATAATTTCAAGACTTCCAGATTCAGCACAGTCATGCAAGGCAGTATTCCCTGAAGTGTAAAAAGTTTGTATTATGAGTTGTAATATTTTCAATCCTTGGATAAGCTTGGTAAATACAAAAAATATGAATATATTTCAAACACTGACCCTTGAACAAATGAAAAGGTAAAACAAAATTTAGTTATGTCACTATTCATGCAAAAAACATTTCTTTCACAATGTAGATAATAAATACTATATTTTTGTCATCACTTTATCATAAGAGTTAAGAGAAACTTTTTTAAAAATGTTTTAACAGGTAAGTCTTGCACCAATACTTAATACATATATACCTAGTGATGAAGATTTTTTTTTCATTTTTAAAAGGATGCCAAGTATCAGGAGTTACATGCATTCAATACCTTTAACACTCTTTCTGTTGACATCTGCTCCCTTTTCAAGAAGGTATTTTGCAATTTCATAATGTCCTTTGTAACAAGCTATCATTAAACATGTATGCCCATGTCTGTTGGCTATTTCAATATCTGCGCCATTTTCTACCAAGAACTTCACTATATCAAAATGTCCATCAAAAGATGCAGCTCTCAGTGGTGTTGAGTTTGTTAAAGTAGTTTTGTTAACTGAAGCTGTTCTGGTTACAAGAAACTCAACAATGTTCAGGTATCCAGCTGCTGCAGCACACCATAAAGGTGGAGCCCCTTCTATTGTTTCACCATCAAAAGTAACTGACCCAACCTGTTCCAAATCCGCACCACACTGCTCTATAAGATACTTAGCCACATCAAAGTGGCCGTTTCTAGCAGCCATTATGAGAGGGGTGGCTCCATTTGTCTTCGCCTGCACAAGCTGACGTACAACATCTTTTGACTTATGATCTAGGAAGATTTTGAGACGGTTCAGTTTTCCGTCTCTTGCTGCGTTGTAAACAACACTTCTATATTCCATATCCTGTCCCTAGGACAGAGAAATAAAATTTCATATTAAAGATTTAATTCAGTAGGTAGGACGTCTGAGGGACCTATGAATAGAAGTTAATTTCAAGAAATCTCTTGTTTTGACAAATATGGCTACACCTTTTCATCGCCAGATGGCGTTTTTAACCTAGTGCATAAAATTCAGCCCTCGTGCAAATTCAATACGGCTAAATATCACTAAATTTAAGTCAGTTATAATGCATAATTATGCCTCATTCGGATCCTTTAATTTCCAGGTTGCCCCAAGGAAATTGGAGCATTGCAGGGATGTCACCATGCCAAGAAAAGTAGTCAGGCTATGAGACGAAGGAGTGGGGGTTGAAAAGGTGTTGTAAAATCATAAAATCAACTGTTTCGACTCCTTTCCAAGTCTCGCCAGGCTTATTACATATCTACAGAGATTTTGCAAAGACTACGCCCGGTATCGATATCACCATTAAAGTTGTTTTTATTATATAATTTATGTATATTCTTTACATTTTCTCAATATAATATAGCACAATGCCTGAAGGCCGCAATACATTAGCATTGGCATATTGCTGATACGTTCGTTTCAATGATATGGATGAATTTAATGTAATAATACCAATTTCAGGATGATTTTGTAGAACAGAAAGGCGATTGTTTTTATAAAAAAGCACAAAAATACTATTGTTTTATACTCATAAGTTTTATACACATAATTAAAGGTTGCTCCAAAACCACATAAAGGTGTTGTTTAAATATAATTGGATTAAAGATCATATACAGTTGCCGTGTCTTTAATTGTCACCTCCATTCAGGATGACCTCATCATTTAGTTACTTAATTACTGTTACGATTAATCTGATCGACTAAGTGTCACTTAGAATTTGTTTATTGGCGATCAGACCGAAGCAAGCGCGTGACAAGGATAAATGCACTCAATCAATATATCGGTACGATTGATCACCGCCTGAAAATGAAAATTATTGAAACAAGAAATATCTTCAAGAAAAAACAATGATCGGCGTAAACACAGTACAAAATTTATGCCCAGTAGGTATATGGTTTTCGGACATTGGCAAATACTGAACGCACATGGTAATCGAATGTCCCATGTCCGTAACAGTTTAGGCTAAAAAAAATTTGTTCAATTTAATTTCAAAAGTGTCTATATCATTTTCAAAGAAATAGATTAAATATTTAGTCATATTTATTACATGTTTATGCCATTTAGTATATTTTTCATGGTTATACTTTTTGATATTTAATTGTGGCTTTATTGATGTTATTATTACATTATTTCCAGGCGCAATTACGAATTCTACCCTAAAATTTTAACTTCAGCTTCAACTTATTACTGCCAAAAGTCAATATTCAGTTGAATGCACATGTTAGGAACATTAAAATTGTCAAAGATAAAAACAAAGTAAACAAGATTTTTACTAAAGATCTTACGTAAAATTTTTTAGATATTTAAAATCCAGAATGTGTTTCATCATAAAGGACAAATCTGCGTGTAAAGATCGCATTTAACCCTTTCAATATTACTTTAGAAAATACTATAAAGTTAATTTGCAAGCCATTTAAAGAACATTATCGGGAAGATGTCTTACTTAGTGCATCATGCAAATTGTACTGTTGAAGCCGGCGACATAATTATTAAGAGTTTGTTTGTAACAGCAAGTGGAATTTATATTCAGTTGGATCCCTATATACAGCAACTGGCCCTGAAGTTAAACCAAGAAAACAAAGAATATACACAAGGAATCAGCCCAAAAGACATACCAAAGGTCGTTAGGTTCAGGTAATGTCACCGATGAATGGAAAAATGCTCCAGTATAATCAAAACCCTGATAACTACAGACCTATTTAAATTACGTGCTTTGACCCTAAACCTTTGTAACACATCATTTTATCTAACACCGTGACATATTTGATCGTTTCTGTATATTATCTCAAAAATCATATGGGTTCAAGTATAAAATAGCAGTTTGGCTCAAATGATAGGATTCACAAAGGAAATCGCTGAAAACATAGATCAAACATACTGATATCATAAAAATGGATATTATCATTATATCATTTTTAAAGACTCTAAAACATTTTTTCAGCTCTTTTCACCTCGCAACAGAAACACAGCCAACCTTTCAATTTGTAATGGTCATGCAATATTGCGTAACAACTTATAACGAGTTCGCAACTTTATAGCCGTGTATATTACACAATGTACCGTATATTCGGTGGCACGGATTATCCGACTGATCATGATGTATAGTTTTCAAGCGTCAAGTAACCGTGAAGTATTTGATAAAGTTGTTAAATGAGCGTCTGCTGACCATGATCAGTTGCCTGATGATATTGTACATTCGGGACTCCTCGGGTGACTTCAAGTCTTTATACGAAGTTGTCGGAAAAGGCCGAGTTGTTACAATTGGAGTTTGCACCAAAGTCCTCGAATTCTTGTGGAACTGAATGTCTGAGGGACTTTTTAAGGGCGCGGATTTAGCCACGGGCTTCAGGGCTGCAGCCCCCCATCTCGGCCCAAAGATACGTTTTCCAGCTGGGCTGGTATACTTTAATGCATTTATGGTCCGTGGTGTATTCCGTTATCAAAGCAGTTAATTGCTATCATCCAACTGTTAATCTCTTGCCTGGGGGCTTGGTTGAGAGTGTAATCGATCAACAAGTTGTACACGCCTGATTGACATGACCGTTGGAACGGTGTATTTGATTAGCTGATCATTTTACAATCATCCAATGAAAATAACAGTTACAAAAAGCGGCGAAGCTTTGATAAAGTTAATAGTTTGTTTACATGTGAAAATATCATGCTTCAAAATGCTAATACTCCAATTTCTTAATAAGCCTTTAAGAAAATTTACTTTCAGGTTACATTGTATGAAAAAAGTGTTCATTTTGTATATGTGTTTGATAAAATAAAAATAAGAATATTACATTGAAACAAACAAAAAATTACCCAACTAATGTAGGCCTAATTTAATCGACTTGTTCTTTTTTTTTAACTTCAGCTTATTACTGCCAAAAGTCAATACTGACTATACTAGGCAGGCGCCTATTTTTGTTCAAAATACTGAAAAAAAAATTGAAAAAAGGTCATTTGGTTTTATATTTTTGTTGCCAATATTTTTTAACTCCATGTATTAGATGAATTATGAAGTTAAACTTAAATATAACCATGCATTATGTGAAATTTCATAGGGACTGTTTGTCAATTTGTAATTTGTAGTTCTCAGCAGATGAGTTAAATATCTTGATTTTTTAGCATTTATATCTGATTATTAATGATTTATAAAGTCGTATATCATCTTGTTATCTGTTGATTGATAATCTGTGCTATAAAAATGCAACAAATGGCCAAAAATGCACCAGAATGCACCATCATTTTTCAAATTTTCCGGGGGAGGCCCCCCGTACCCCCACCAACGGGAGGGGACACCCCTCCCGTAGCCACCCCAATGTGGTACTACCCTTCATGTCAGCTCCCCAGGCAGCCCTATTCTGTATCTGCCCCTGCCGGATCACTGTGAGTTATTTTTGTTGAGCGCTAAATGTAACTTGCCCCGAGCTGGATTTGAACTCAAGCACCCTAGATCACACACTCTAGCATGTCGCTATGAAAACTAACTAATAAGCAAGTTAGTACAAGCTAGTGCCGTATTATACCTCTGCTACAACCACCTTAACGTGTAACGTCTCATCCGAAAGACAATTAGAAATGTTAGTGGCGGAGCGGGTGATCGACCTCGCGACCACTGGATTACTAGTTGTCCAGCGCATTATCATTTGACCACTGCTCCTCCTTATATTAATTGACATGCGCCTAGCTGCCACTAAGTGTAAAGTTGAACTAAAAGTTAAGAGTGGCTATAGTCGCTATATCTCTTGACAATAAAAATAACGCGTACACATAAAACTGACATTTCTTTCCGCAGAAATCTGGATTCTTCGAGAGAAAAGGAGAAAAAAAAACAGGAAAGTTCCCATCTATTCGTAGTTTCAAAATATATTACTGATTTTATAATATAAATGATATGTCATTGGTGGTCAGACTAAAGAGCGGATCAGTGTTCCAGTGGTAACACGCTGGACTGGTAATCCAGAGGTCGCGAGTTCATTCCCGCACTCCTCCACTAATATTACTAATTGTCTTTCGGACGAGGTCCCATCAGGGCTTTAATTTACATTAAAATTTAAATTAAAGCCCTGGTCCCATGTAGCAGTGATATATATATACATTGAATATGGAAAAGAACCAGGGAACGAGATCTTGCACTATCATCCATAACCTTATATAATTAACATCTGCAAGGAATGTCAGTCATATGGGCAACCGGTTCCGATGATAGGTAAATTCATATATATATAGACAAAAAAGAAAAAGAAAATGTTATTCATTTTGACGGGTATGATGCACATAATTTGGGTTGTATATCACTAATTTTCTTAAAGAGTAAAACTCACGAGCAAGAATTGCTACGAATCAACTGCGTTGTATTACGTGTTTTATTGACATTTATCCTTTACATTCATCAATATTTGTTCGCAGAGATATCTGACAAGGTTATTATTTTTTAGTACTTGATCTTTTAAATGTGAATTTGTTTGCCTGCCATTTGGTTTCAGAAAAGACAACCATCGCTAATTAAATTATGATTCGGACAAAATGGAAATCGGATAGCGGTTTTATTTTTATGAGTGCAGACCTTTATTTGGTTGGCAGGATAATCTGTTTCATGGTGGATGCAATATGATCCATGACAAAAATTCAAAGCAAAAAAAAAGGCAAATGTTAACCAGTGCTTCGATAAACTGACAGATTTTTTGTTATGGAACAGCTATTAAGTATTATTGATAAATTTTGATTTTATCTCTTTTTAGAATATGGATACAAAGGTTGACCCAGAATGATTGAATTTTGCACAAGGAAGCGTATGATAGTGGCCATTCTTCTTCTCTTCAGGTGATTTGGTTTTAGCCTAATTAATTAAGCTTAAAGTGTTGAACCCATTTTATAATTCTGATATTTTTTAGTTGTTCAACCTTTAAGCCTAATTTTAAACTGCATATAACTGAGCGGATATTGTTCGGCAGATTCTTTATCATACCCTAGTTAACTTATTAGCTAGAACACCGAGTATTCCGATTGCCAAATTTTGAATAAAATGGTGGATTAATCAGGTACGAAATAAGTGTTTCAGTTCTATACTTATGTATTTGTATTTTTTCTTGGATTACAGGATCAGGTATGAATTTAGTTATCATATTTTATCATATTTTTATCATTTTTGCCTTAAACTCTGTGAACTGTTGGACAAACGAGCCATAAAAAATGCCCAATCGCCTACGATTGGGCGAGTCCGCTTAGCCAGATGCAGATCAAAGTGAGACGTAGAAGGTGAACAACAATAAAATAACAGATTGTAGAATGGGTTCACCTTCGGAGGCGAAATAGTGAGACTAATTTGGTTTAGACAGTTTAAATCATTAAAAAAATACTGTAGACATTTGGAGAATTGTCAGTGTCTACCCGACTTTCTTTGAATGTAATGGTCAAGTTTCTTTGGAACACATCAACTCATTGAAGCACATCAGTCAGCCTCAAATACCATTATGAACAGTTCAGAATTTACAGCATAATTTGTATTATAAGATAATGATTTAAGATAAACTCTGGTACAGGTTTAGTCTCATTAAGGGTGTGGCTCAGTTCTATCAATTTACATGTGAAACTGGTGTCTGTGCAAATTTGAAAATAAATTTTCAAAAAAGGACAAGAAATTTCACTAACAATTCTAATGGTATTTGGAATTTATCAAAACATCCTTGATTTTCTTCCTCTACACCCTATGCAACTGTTCTTAACTAGTTATATCAAACTGTGCGTAACCTAACTTCATTCAGTCATAAAGTACAACTACAAAGTCCTTAAATACCACCAAGATTAGGGAGACTGGCCTTCAATTTTATAGATGTGTTTAAAGTTATTCCCACCAAGTGTTTCCTCATTTGTTGTACATACATATATACATACAAAATATATACTTTTTTATGATCTCATTTCCAGCCTGACTGTAGTTACCCTGATTGTGGAAGGGAGATGGTCAAACAACCATAAAATTGCTGAAGTTAATGCAGGTAGAGTGGAAGTGAAAAATGTGTATCCATAATAATTATGCAAATTGTGTTGATTGTTCAAAGCAGCAAAAGCTTTTCTGTGGTATTATGTCTCTGGTTTAAAGTTTGAATAACATGCAAGAACCTGGGCAACTGTTACTATAAAGTGAAGACAGGTTTTTTTTCTTCTTTTTTTTTTTGAAGTTTTACAAATAATTTTCATTAATTGATCAATACTAGAGGTCAGATGGCTGGTGCTATACTAAATACATACATTTAATGATATTCAGTAGAAATGATCTTAGTGATTTATGAAAAATATGTGCTAGTTTTACGAGAAATTTATTTAGGCTGCATTATAGTTGAAAAGCTTCATAACATAATATTATTACTTAGACCACTGTTAATGTTTTGATTTCTTCATGTCAGTATTTTATTGGTAAAATTCCAAAAGTTGGTACACAAAGTTCATAAATAAACATAGTCTACTTTGTGCATTAGATTTATATGAGTTGTAAAATGGATAATGCGAAGTTGTAGTGAAATATTAAGCAGGGTGTAATGTTGAAGGTATTACCCCGTACCAGTAGATAAATAGTAATGATTTTTTTAAACTTATTTTCAGAGAATGAGTCCAAGTGTGGTGGTGAAGCTGTCAAAGTGATTGAATCATGCCAAAAGTGTTCAGCTCTAGAATTGGTCAGTGAAAATTTGATTGTTGGAAGGTTTAATATAAAGCAGTGTTGACTAAAGTTGTGAAAATTATCACATGATTTTGATGTATCCTTTAGACACTATCTGTGCAGTGAATCCATGTTACATAATAAACGATGTCCATTGTTCTTTAGTTAGATTTGAGGCAATTTTTGCTGTGAATTACTTTGTGATAATAATATGGTGAAACATATGCAATTTTTATCTTATCTAAACTGGTCTGTTCTTTACAGTAAATCAGTTTGACCTAATGAATGTTTTGCTTCTTCAAATGTGGTAGTGTAAATCTGTGTCAGTTTTTATTTTAATACATAAAAGTTCTCTGTTGAGTTTTAAGTAAATTAAATAATGTCATGCAAATGATTGTAAAAATACACTCCTGTGGCATTAAATTGTGAAAAATACACTCCTGCGGCATAAAATTGTGAAAATTGACAAACAAGACAGATCAGTAAGGAAATGAATACTTGATACTTTGGGTTATTTAATCAGTTTTAAATTGAATTTTTAATGTTTACATTTGTTTTGCCCCTTTCACTGTCATGTCATGTTCAGTTGAGTGTTTCTTACTTTCATGTTAGATTTGTGAAGTGTTGTTATGTATTGATTTTATTCTTTTGCTGTATTAAGGCCAGTACTGGCATAGGGCTATATAGTCATTTCAAAGAATCAAAATTTCTGTTCTTGTAGTACAAAAAGAAGTAAATATTTATATTCTAAACAAATAACAGGAAAAGAACAGTTTTCTGAGCTAATAAAAATCATTGAGGATAAAAAGATATAACTGTTCTTTTCAGGTATGATATTTCAGTGTATGTATTGGCTTTGATTTTAGCACAGAACATTTGTATCCATGATTTATCATAGTATAGGCATTCTTTGTAGATTTTTTTTTCTCTTACAAAATTGCTGAATTATCCATATTCTCAGGGGCAATTCCTCTTGACTAGAACTGAGACATGACAGTACTTAGTTTTTCTTTTAGACCTCATTGTTTTCTAAGTGAAGTTTCAGTGTCTTTGATCATAATTCTGTTTTAAATATGGCCTCTTTTAAAACAGATAAATTACCAGAAATGATTAAGGACAAGTGTTACAGCAAGTTGCATTGTCCTTTCTTACTTACCTCCTCTCTGTAACTATTTGATATAATCTTGATTAGTTCTTATTGTTATGAAAGTGCTTATGAGTATGGTGCAAATATGGTAAGATTGTTATGTTGTGCAATTTTTATTATGATAACATGAAATGCATATTTTAAACTGTCTGAGATTTCTAAGATTTCAGTGATAATGCTTGTTGTATAGTCAAGTTGGTTATCTTTTCTTATAGAATGGAATGTTAATTGCTGGTTCAAATTTACAGCTTATTTTATGTTGCAGAAAGCAGAGCAACCATTTTGCCTAAAGACAGGCTACAGAGAAGAAATACAGTGTGGCATTAAGAAGGAAATAGATAAAATATACAAAAGAAGGTAGTAAAACATAAGGTCTTATTTCATCTGAGCACCTATTGATCAATTTAGTCATTTTAATTTTTTGATAAACATTAATCCTAGTAATTTCAAGTTAGGCAGAGCACAAATATTATGAAACAATGTTTATACATTTATATGTGTGTCACTGTGTTTGTTTCTAAATTCACCATATTTTATACAAATATTTTTCTTCTGTCATTCTTTCCAGTAGTTTACTGTAATATATCTATTAATTTTGTAGCAGAGGTATAATACCGCACTTGTACTCCCTTGCCTATCTGCTAGCTTTTATGGTGACATGGTAGAGTGTCAGTTTAGTAATCGAAGGTACCCGAGTTTAAACCCAGCTACGGGTTACAATTACATTCTGATAAAATGACTGCTTACAGCAAAATTATCAGAATGTTAATTTCAGTTGCTATTATTTCTGGATTGAATCCCAGTTTTCTTTCAAATGGCACATTAACTTTGCCAGATTCTGTATGTGACATCATGAAAAAATCATGATATTATTTGAAAAAAACAGACAAGGCTCCCTGCAATTTTATCAGTATGCCAGTAAAAGGCAAAAAAATGCTTTCTTCGCATGAAAGATATAGAGTAATTGTTGGTATCAGTGGAAATTAGAGTATATTTCATCTGGTAGCACTAATTAAAGTATGACTTGTAAAAATAATTCCTTTGGTGCACTTTCAGTAATATGTATATCTGGATCTTACTCTGAAACAGTTAACCCCTATTTCATAAGCCACCAAGTTATCAGATTGTCTCCCTTTTACCATTAGAACCTGTAGGCAGTAGACCTATGAACATAATTATATGTTCTTCTTTACAATATCAACTGCTTTTCATTTTTTACAGAATGAGCCAATAAATACATATGATATGCAGTGTATCATTAGTAACTTTCAGGGTATTTCTCTGTAATCATGGAATTTTACATCAGTACTACATATTAAACTTTATCATGATTAAAGTATAAAGTTTATGTATAAATCTATGCCTTAAACCATCCCCTTGGCACTTAAAGAGTATTTTTTACATTTTCCTGTTCTCAGATAGCTTGGGTTTGAACGAGTTTTCACTTTTTTCTTTCAGCTGCAGAGTGGACCCCTGGATTGAGGAAAGAAAGTTTTGGATCCTGGAGTTACTCACATGTATACTGAGTATTGGGACATACAGTATAGTGCGATACAGACAGGGTATACTAGATCAACAGTTGACAGAGAAAGTGAACAGGCAAATTGCTGCCTAGTTAACTTATAAGCAGTGACTTTAAGATTATGCCACATTGTTATGGAATTTTGTATTTATTTGAACTTTGATGTCTGTGATATTTTTTCATATTGTAGGTGTACAATCCCAGACAGTAATACTTATCTCATAGAAAGAAACTGAGAATAAAAGCTGAAAAAAGATATCTGAAGGTGATATTCTTAAAATGCTAAAGCTGCAACATTAGTGATTGAAATATTCCTCTGAGTTTCAAGTTTGATTGTATGAAATGAAGGTTCCAAAGAATGTTTTAATAAATAGATGAAATAAAGAATATTCATGAAATCTATTGATATTAAGTGTTGTGATGTACTAACACATATTGAAATGTAGCTCCACCTACTTGTCAAACTGACCAGCTGATAAGCCCTGCCTTTTGTACACAGGTATGATAGCTGTTTGTTATAATACTTTAGAATGGATGTAGTAACTAAACAAGTTTATAATTATACCAAGTTGTAATATGTTATTGGGTTCTTCATGGGGTTTGACCTTGTGTAACTGAACACCCCATCCATACTTTACCTCATAAAGAGCATTTCGTGTGTGTACAAAGGGTGACTCTTTTCTCAAAGAGGTTTCTCCAGATCAGTGAGGAAAATTGTGTCAAATACTAGAGCAAACATGTCGCTAGAAGTTAAATGAAGCTGAAAGTTGAGGAAACAAGAAATGTGTCACAGACACGAATGCCCCCGAAACAGGGCAATGGTCAAAGTTATGGTAGCTTTAACATGATGTAACTTTGATCATTTGTGCAAAAAAATATTTGCAGTCTGTAATAAACTAGAACTCCCACTGTACTGTGGCCAGTACCCCAGCATGCCGCTTTTTCAGTAGGGTATTGATATATGGGAACATGTTACATTATATGCCCTGCACTAAAATAAAGTATGAAAAATTAAAAAAGGCAAAAAATCCAATATTATGCAAAAAAGAGTTATGGTTCTTGGGCACCGCACTTCTCCTCAATGAGATCTATTTATGAAGTTTCAAGTTGATACCTTCAAAAGTTTTTTAGTTATGCCCCAGACAAACAAAACCCGACAGCTCCAAAATTATGCAAAAGAGCTTTATGGTTCTTAGGCACTGCACTACTCCTCTGTGAGATCTATTTATCTATGAAGTTTCAAGTTGATACCTCCAATGCATTTTGAGTTATGACCCTGACAAAAATTAAGTATGAAACATTTCAAGGGGCAATAATTCAAATATGGTAAAATGAGTTATAGTTCATGAATAGTGCACTTCTCCTCAATGAGATCTATCCATCTATGAAGTTTCAAGTTGATACCTCTAGTACTGCTTGAGTTATGCCCCGGACAAAAATCAAGCATGAAAAACTTCAAAGGGCAATTATTCCAAAAAATATGCAAAGGAGAGTTATGGTTTCTGGGCACTGCACTTCTCCTCAATGAGATCTATGAAGTTTCAAGTTGATATCTCTAATACTTTTTGAGTAATGCCCGGACAAAAATTAAGTACGAAATATTTCAAGGGGTAATTATTCAAAATTATGCAAAAGAGAGGGTATTTTTAGTCAGTCACTTCCCCTCAATAAGATCTATTTATTTGTGAAGTTTCAAGTTGATACCTCCAATACTGTTTGAGTTATGCCCTGGACAATAATTAAGTATGCACAATTTTAAGGGGCAATGATTCCAAAATTATGCAAAAGAGAGTTATGGTTCCTAGGTAATGCACTTTTCCTCAATGAGAGCTATTTATCTATAAAGTTTCAAGTTGATACCTCCAATATTTTTTTAGTTATGCCCCGGGCAAGCAAAAATGACAAATGTAGAATATTCTAAATGTAAGTGAGCTGGAGTTATGGTTCTTGTGCACTGCACTCCGCCTCATCACCAACAACCTATATTCCAAGTTTGAAGCCAATCCCATGTATACTTTGTGAGAAAATGGCCGAACAAGGAAAACTGAAAAGGGGAGATAACTCAAGAATTAGCATGGCTAGAGTAATGGTTTTTGTGCACTGCACTTCTCATCTTCCAAGTTTGAAGTCAATGCCTTGTATACTTTTGGAGTTATGCTCTGGACAAAATGGGGACTGACGGACGGACGATTCGATTACTATATGCCTCCTTTCGGGAGCATAAAAATGTACAAGTATGAGCATTTCCAAAAATGCTTGAATTCGCCGTTCAGCCATGTATGACGTCTTATTCATAGATGAATGTATTCATTGATTTGATAATTTTATAACATGCTTTGCAGTGAAAAGCGAAGTTATTTCTGATAATTCTCACACAGAAATAATAAAGCAGATGAAGTATACATTGTAGTTTTTATTGTAGCTAAGCTAATTTTGAAAGCGGATGATTTGGCTTCTTTATGAAAGGCATGCCAATATCTTGAGCCTTCAAGAGCTTTTAAAATGTGGCGGCGCATTTTGTACGATTTGAACTTGGAGGTTACCTGACAATACTACAGACCAGATAGCTAGGTTAAACAATTTTGTTGTATTTTTCATTATAATAATATTAGTAGAGGTCAATTAGGAAGCTATAGACACATCAAATGTCAATGCTAAAGAAAAATTAGATAATAATAATGATAATAAAATATTTTGTTCAATATCTTCATAAGCAAATCTAACATAGAGAAATATGGCCATAATTAAGTCTATTACATGCTGCAGATGGATTTATTGCACTGCAGTTGAACTTCAAATGGACTGTTGTCATAAAAAGAAATCTGAAAGCGACAGTATTTTTAGTTCTTGAGTGGCTCTCAATGGTCATCAAAATTTCCTTTTCAGTAAGAATTGCCTTTGTGTTTACTATGAAAGTTATTGCCTCATTCAATTATTGACATTCTTTCCTAAACAATTCTCCACACTGAAGGTTTACAAGCAGTTGTAAATTGTCTTTATTTATAAATACTTCAAGTTGATTTGAAGAGCTCTCCTTGTAATGTGAATAGGAGAACAAAATATGGTAGGGAAATATTCTATTACACGTTTAATGTGAATAGGAAAATAAAATATGGTAGGGAAATATTCTATTACAAGTTTAAAAAAAACCCACTAAAATGTAACAGAGTGGCATTGATGTGCATGTTGCCACGTGTTCAGTCTGGGACTTCCTGGCTACCAGTTTATTCGATATCCATATCCGTGGTGATCTTCTTTTTGTGATTTACTCATATAAAATGCTTGAGCTTTCATTGAAAATGTGTATAGTAGTTCATATAAAGAAAAGAGTTAAAGAAAAGAGTTAAATATTTCTGTTGACTATTTCCGATTTCTCTTTTTACATGCGCATAGGTGGCACCAAGGACCTCGCTTGCTTATATGGAGATCTGTTTTTGAGTAACATTGTTACGCGTGTCTGTGATACGTGGCAGTCTGACCTAAAAACTACCACCGAAGGGGTTTGAGACTAAACAAAACATTGAATTTATGGATTTTGCTGTCCTGACTTGACCATACGCAGCACCACTCTGTGATTTAGCCTTAAGATTCTTATCTAAATCTTTGTGGGTTTAATGTTTGGTTTCAAACAACTAACCGTTAGCGTTTGATGTCTTTTGTTTAGTATTTGTTCAGTTAAACTATTTTTAGATCAATTGCTTTGAAAATGCCATTTGATCAAAGTCCTTGAGATATTTTGTTGTTCCAGATTTATGGTAGGGCTGATTACCTACTCATCAGAATAAACGTAGTATGAAGTGGAATGTATCACTGGAGCTATATACACTTTAAAGGCTACATACACCCCTGCCAATGTGTTGGTAGTCTACTGCTCTGTTATCAGTCTTCCAGTCGGATAAATTCTTATGATCAAAAAATGCCCAGTCGATATCTATTACGGTAAGCAGCTTTGAATCTCATGTTATATTTTATTTCAAAGGGTCTTTAAAACATTCAAGATTAAAGGAATTTCTCGTCTGCCCATTTAGCTTTATAATGGTTGAAAGCGTATTTATTTCCCTTTTAGCCAGAGAATATATTCATAAACCATTTATAGAAGTATCCTAGTGTCAGAATGCCAGAGACTTATAAGAAAATGGAGAATACATTTCCTTTGCCTGCTAAAGTACTTTTACCTTATTACATTTTGCATTAGATACACGAACAGAAGCAGTGTCAGTGCTCTAGCTGAGATGTTTGTGTCCTTGTAAATGAAGGTAAAATCTTCCCTGACCTCAGGATCTTAAATGGGGTTTTAGCCATAGGGGGTCTGTCTGAAAATCGTGTTTCAATATTTATTATCTATTATTTATTATAGGAAATGTCGGCTTAATTGTCTTTTTATATTTTAACAACTACTGAGGATTTTAAGAAGGGCACCACAGAAAAAAGCCTATTCAAGTCATCTCTTGGCGATTTCTGTCGTATTCACATAACTAATGCAACTTGACATGTCTTCAGTGATTTTAGGAATTTTACTTTTCAAGCACTATGACTTGTACTGAAGTATAATCCCTGTCTGTACAGTTTTAATTGATAGGAAACCTACACCAGAAGTCTTTCGCATAAAACATTTATTAGATTTTCCGTATGGCAGAAATATATCCAAATAATGGCAGTACTTTTTTTGCATGAAATTAGAAGTTTAGTTCATATTAATAAAAGATATTAGCCTTCTCCATAATATATTATTATTATTATTATTATTTTACTTCAGATTTCAGTTGAAACTTTCGAATAATTTAAAGTTGTCTAACTATTTTTTAAAAGAAAACAAAGCTTACATTTCGTTTTAGGATGATGTTTACAGAAATTTGGAAGTCTATTAAGCTTTTATTTCAGTTAAAGAGGTGAAACAATAAAACACTGAATGAGCTTGAGAACAGTGATGACGTCCAATTAATTGAAAATATAATAATTTCCAATTACTCAGTGTCCTTAATTACATGACCAATAAGATGTTGTATTTAGAAAAAAAAAATGTTATTGTCCACTCCTCGATGTTGAACGTAGTGAAAATAATTTAATTCAATGCGACAGACATATTAATTGTAGTGTAAGTGACCT
This sequence comes from Cyclina sinensis, assembly GCA_012932295.1. Classification (NCBI taxonomy): domain Eukaryota; kingdom Metazoa; phylum Mollusca; class Bivalvia; order Venerida; family Veneridae; genus Cyclina; species Cyclina sinensis. The sequence continues at coordinate 28,335,453 of JAAONU010000017.1, forward strand.
TCTTATGATCTTGCAGCTTATATCAAACCCGCCCAATTACTTTATTCTTGGTTCAAACTAATATTCTTACAGAGAGTCCAACACGTAGATAAGAAATCAATGGAAATTCTACCTCTGTGTGATTCGAACAAAAAAAATTCGGTAGTCCAGCACTCTACCCACAGCTACTGCTCCCCCATATTTTTAAACTTGATATTAAACTTTATTTGTAGTAAATATTGTTTTTTTTAGTTTTCCGCTACTTTCAGAAATGGACCATGACTCACATTAAGAACAGAAAAAAACACCAGAAAGTTAACTTGAGATGGTAAATCATCGAAGAAGAAATGCAAAAAAAAAGTGCAATCGGCTTCATTCTTTTATAGCACTTCGAACGTTTTCGTATTCCCCCCTCGATATAAGCATCTGAGTTCTGGTCTTCTGGCCTTGTATCATTTGACAGGTTCTTAACTTGACACACTAAGTGCCCATTTCATTATTTAAGCACAATCGAAAGCACACTTGAAACTGTCATTTATAGTGTTTCTATATTTACAAATGTAGTATGAAAACTTTAACAATCTGTTATAATTATACAATTTCATAGACAGTTTATTTTTCTTCTAGATTTGATGCAGTTCAATCATAATCCCTACACCAGATTTTTTCCACCAAGTCCAATTATCCCTAAAAGCTCGCTAATCTCGTTTCCTCTCTGTCTTGTCTTGTAGAACACAGGAAATGACTTGTGTCAATCTTTCTTGTTTCTCTCTAAATGTTTTGGACCATATATTTACCAACTCTATCAGCTACGTTAATTTTACTACCATAGCAAGGCATTGCAATAGGAACTTTGAATTATCAGTCCAGCATTTAACCTTTTGACAACAAATAAACATCTATGATTTCTTAAGAAATAAACAGAAACAAAATAAACAAAGACTGAGAAATTGGAAGTCTTTTGAATATCACTAGCAAGCTTTTATACAAAACAGCCTGGACAAATCTATGACACCATTCAGTTCTCTTTTACTACTTGGCATATATTAAATATACATGTCAATGTTTCTAAGTAAATTAACAGTCCTAATATAACTACAATCATGAAATAATAAATACTTCGTACTGAAAAACTTCAAAGAGTTTGAACAGGAAAATTTTCCAAAACTAAGAAAACATTTTATTATACGCAGCAAAGAAAGTTATAGCAGATTATTATGGCTTTGATCCACTGTCATTAAATGTTATATCAAAAGACCAGGTTGTAAATTGCTCGAGTGGTTCTCGATATTACTTGTACTTGGAATTGCTTCAGTGTTTACATAGGAAATTACTACCATGTAAAATTCGTGGTACACTTTCGTTAACCTGCCTTCGTATTTTCTCTAACACTGTATCGGTAAGAGAGGCTAATCTTGATTGAGTTTTCTTATTGATCATTTATCAACACAAGAAAATACTTTCATCAAAGTTTTATTCAGCCATTGTAAAGCAGTGGTGACTCTTTATATAAAAAAAGATCGAAAGTCCGAATGGTTGAAGTCGATCTTCTTTTTGATTAAGTTTCGGTCGGAACGCCAGAAAAGGTCAACAGATGCAGCACTTGTGAAATATTTAATTTCTGTATAGGCATGTATTTGTCCTAGTAGGTATCATCTGCTCTGTGTGGTCTTTGAAATCGTGAAAATGTTAATTCATTTGAGTTAAAGGCATTGATTCTATTTACATGATGCTATGCAAGTCTCCTGGACTAGTTCTGCACTATATTTACCTAATATGGATTGTTTGCGGTAAAAACCTGTTAGACATGCTGTCACATACTAAGAAACAGGTAAATGCCAGATAAGGCTAGTTTGGGATGGTCATGGCGGGTTGGTTTATAAAACTATTGGCTTCAGTACGGTACGATAAACTACTAAATATTATCAAGAGTAGCAGCTTGATATATTGTGAATGTCATATGAACAGCTTGTTTGTATTTGAAATCAAAATCATTTCCTTTATTTCAGACAGAAACAAATAACTAGGTTATGTTTCTGTGGCTGTGAGACAGATCAAATAATTGAAGCACTTTAGTTTGAAATGGTATAAGATATTTTCCTGTTAATACATTTTTCATTTCGATATTTGTATGAACAGGGCGGTAGTAGTTTCCAACTTGAAACTTTTAATCATTCTTGGGGTACCAGCTATCATATGATGGATAGAGCCAAAAGGTGTAGATGAATAAAGCAATTTGTTTTCGTAATGGCAAGCAAGTGATGAAGTCGTTTGTTTGTTGATTTTACTGACGATAACTACCATGACAATGATTCTTAAATTCAAAAATAAAATCACCACCAAATCACATAAGTGTACAGTTAGAAGAACCTGCTGAAAATTGTCGCAAATGTTCCATTCCTGTAGCATGAAATCACAAATACTGGTATACTCTGGTTTAATAGTTTATCTTTGGAGTGTCTTTTGCACTTTCTTGAACAATTAAGAACAGACATGTTTCAAGCAAAGCAGTGATGCCCTTCATTTCTTGTGAATCTAGGTCTCACTATAGAACAATAATGGTGAACCGCTAGGTGTAGGTGTCTGTTTTCACTTGATAGTATAACTTTTATTGACTTGAAATGCGTAACTGAATTGTACGTGTGAATGAAAAACAATCACAACTGCTAGCTGTCATACCTTATGAACTTATGTAATTAAGAAAGTAGATACCAACCCCGTTTCCAAGTACATATCAAATTGTTATCATGCATATTCAATAAAATCTGCCTGAATATTAACTCTTTCAAGAGATTTTTATTTCAAAACCCTGACCCAAACCGTTTAGAAGCAGCCTGTGACTGTTACAGACATTTCATATTCCTCGAAATGGAATAATTCGCACATATTTCCATTACAATTGTGAACGGACATATTTTAATAGATATCTGAAAAACTTATTTCAAATACAGACACATGCACTTTCGTTCCTTTTGTTTCAGATGTGATCGCAACAGACTTTTACATAAAGTACGCCAAATATAATCATTATTACTAACGCCACGACACATCACGTTCCTAATTTTTAGAAGACTTAGCGTCGTATTAACTGTATAAAGCATTAACAAATTCCTTTTTAAACAGACAAAATTTTCACATTTGTTTTTCATGCTGTTTACTTACACTGGGAAAAGCTGTAATTATTTTACGGGAAAATTCCGTGCTTAGCACAGCACGTGTAAATTGTATCAGCCGATGGCTGAATTTCAAACTTCATTTAAATTGGCGAATATCGTCTATGGTTGGAATTGAAATAATTTATATGATCCTATATTTTATCCGTAAATGAAATATTTGCCGCCGTTCGGACTCATTTTGTAATCTTAGGAATCTGAGTTCCGCCAATATTTTATTCACGGATAAGTTATAAAAACTAATTGATTATTTCTTGATTTAGATTTGTCTTTTATGATTTATGATACATTTTATATGATTCCATTAGCTTTTACTATTTTTCCCATTGATAATTCGTATTCATTTCAGTATGAAAGTGATGAAAGTGTTTGCTTTTACTGGCATCTGACTAAGTCAAATGAGATTCTTCTATGTAAATGAGCATTAGTTACCGTAAATTTCGAGTCGTTATATCTTAATTTCTCATTTCCAATAAAATATATAAACGGCAGGGCACTTTTCGAGAGCCGTGATAATACATTCTCAGGGAGCTTTCAAAAATAGATATCTAAAATGTGACATAGTAAATACTGCAGTCCTTTGTAATTGGTTTGTTTTGAGACTCACTAATTAGGATTAATTATTAGATACATTAAAAACAGTTAGTGTCTTACCATTTTGTTTTAAGCAAGGAATATAATTGCTAAATAAATTATGAAGTGTTTTGGGTTTCAATTAACCGGTGATGAGTCTTTGGATTTTAGAACTTATTCTGAAAACGTTGGATTTTAGAACTTGTTCTGAAAACGTTGACATATTAAAAAGGTTATTTTTTTTCACCGTAACTAGTTTAAACTAGGATATTCAGTCTTTCAATAGATGTTATTGCATACCGCAGACATATTTATTGCGTTATACATGTTACATTTAATTTGACTTAGTTGCAAACAATTGGTACACATCCTTCCACTAGTTAACTAAAATAAATTATTGAAATAAAACAAATATTTAAAACCCTAAAAGCCAAGTGAATATGTTTCACTTTTCAAAACAATTATGGTCCAGAACAAAACTTTGATAAAGTGTAATACAAATATCTACAAGTAAGATGAAATATTAAGAGGGCCATATTAAGTGAATGTTTATTTGCAGTTGTGTTTGATTTTTCTGCTGAAGTCTGTGCTTGCAGAGCTGTGTGTAAGCAGATATTAATTTTTGCTTAGGATTGCTTTGCTGACATTTTGGTTAGGGATGTAAGAGGAAAGTGTAGAATTTTCTTAGTCTTGTTCAACAGGAGAATATGGCAATCCCTGTGTTTGTGAAATGTTTTATATGTTCATGTTTCTGTCTGTTGTGGATTATTATTACTGAAGTCTGTGTTTGATGAGGGTTGGTCTTGATGAGAACTGTATTTGCCGACAGTTTTGTTTTCTCTGGTGGAGTAGACGTTAGATCGGGGCTTGATATCTCATGCTGTAGTCTAAGTTTTCAGAGATTGCTTTCGTTTCTTGCATCTCACATTGTTTCAATGTGTTGTGCTATCCGAAGACTGTGTTCGTTAATTGCTGAACATGATTTAAAAGTGCAGTCTTTCGTTTTGTGGAGGGACTTTTTTATGTATCTTAGCATTTTGATTTGAATGATCTTCGTACACCGTTATTGTTTCTGAGTTGTTTTGATATAGCATCTTGAAAGTTTCACAAAAATGCAACTATGTTTTAACTTTATCAGTTGGATTAGACTAAGAAGATTAGCGATGATCTTGAATACTTTATTTTCTCTAGCTCTTTATGAGGAAAGACATTATAAAAAGAAATATATAATATTTCTTGGAGATCCTGTGTTCTGAAAACGTTGACATATTAAAAAGATTATTTTTTCACCGTAACTAGTTTAAACTAGGATATGCGGTCTTTCAATAGATGTTATTGCATACCGCAGACATATTTATTGCGTTATAATTGAGTTCCAATGAATCACTAAGATAAAAAAAATATATTATGTTAGTATGTTTAAAGTGGCTTAATGACCCTCAATTCCTTCTCTTCTTTCTCCGTGGTGTACCTACTATTTACTGCCCAGTTATTGTCTTAATCAATGCACATAGGGTGGCCATACCACGTGGTAAATGACGTCATCTAGGCTACATATATTTTTCCAAATAGTTCAATCATTTATTAGATCTTTCCCGAACTGCACGGAAAATTTAATATAAATAAAAAAACTTGACACTTTTGAATAATTTCAAGTTATCTTACCATTTTTTTAAAATAAAACAAAGCTTACATTTCGTTTTAGGATGATGTTTACAGAAATTTGAAAGTCTATTATTTTAGTTAAAGAGGTGAAACAATAAAACACTGAATGACCTTTAGAACAGTCATGACGTCCAGTCGACTAAGAATAAAATAATTTCAAATAACTCAGAGTCTTTAATTACATGACCAATAAGATGATGTATTTAGAAAATAAATTGTATGATTGTCCACTCCTCTATACTGAACGTAGTGAACGTAATTTAATTCAATGCGGCAGACAGATTAATTGTAGTGTAAGTGACCTTCTTATGATCTTGCAGCTTATATCAAACCCGCTCGATTACTTTATTCTTGGTTCAAACTAATATTCGTACAGAGAGTTTAACATGTGGAAAAGAAGTCAATGGAAACTCTACCTCTTGTGTGATTTGAACACACACACACACACACACACACACACACACACACAAATCGGGAGTCTGGCACTCTACCCACGGCTACTGCTCCACCATATTTTTAAATTTGATATTAAACTTCATTTGTAGTAAATATCAGCTCTTTAAGAGTTTTCCGCTTCTTTCAGAAATGGAACATGACTCACATTAAGAACAGAAAAGAAACTTGAGATGGTTAATCATCGAAGAATAAATGCAAAAAAAGTGCAATCGGCTTCATTCTTTATAGCACATCGAACGTTTTCGTATTCCTCTCTCGATATAAGCATTTGAGTTCTTGTCTTCTGGCCTTGAATCATTTGACATGTACCAGTATTTAACATGACACAATAATTGCTCATTTCATTATTTAAGCACAATTGAAAGCACAATTGAATCTGTGATTTATAGTATTTCTATATTTAGTATAGAAACTTTAACAATCCGTTATAAATATACAATTTCATAGACAGTCTAAGCACAAAAGCCTTATTTTTTCTTTGCGTTCAAACCGTCATCAAAAATTTGTTTCAAGCTGTAGCTTTCTTGGAATGCTTAAATTAACAAAATATAAAATAAAATAACGATTAACATGTTTCCTTGACCATGTAGAGAAGTCTTGTCAGATATTGTTTTGTACGTTCTTGGTATAAAAAATCTCAGAAATAACAAGAAGAAAGTAAGGTACCCAATTTAGTCAAATATACTTCCATGTTTTCAGAGGAAAGTAATTGAAACAATAAAGTCTTATGTAAGCTGTCATCGTAAAGGTTAACACAGGATATCTGGGAAAAAGACTTAGGTTCTCATTTATTTTCAGGAGTTTTCTGTCATTTAACCCACGTGATGTGGCTTTTCATGTCTACCGTGCTAGGAATTATGTTCATAAATATCAGAACAGACAGCTATTCAGAAATTACTGGTACATTTCACTGACAGCTGGTTCGAAAAGAAGCCATTGTATATTTTAGTGAAGGTTGGTTTGAGGAAGCCATAATAGCCCGACTGATTAAAATGTTGTCTGTAGTAGAGCTTGGTGTCCTTTTATTAGTGTAATACATACTTGTGAATGCCTTTTTTATTCTTAAAAGTAAACAGATAACAATTATCTGTTGTTGTTTCTTTCACAGAGGACAATAAGCTCTATATTCACGATATAGACAATTTCTGTGATATTGAAACAAGTACAAGGTAACAGAAACAATTTGGTTAAGCATAAAGAATTTGTATTTGCACGGTATACTTTTTCACTCACTTAGTGGTTTTTTTTGCAATTATCATCAACCAGAGTTAATTGATATTAGCTATTGTGAAGTTACACTATACATTTCTCCTCACTACAGGACATTATCACTTACGTTAGAAGTTGGCAGTTTCTTAAAGGTAATGAGAGTCTGGCACTGGTCCTTCCTATGAAGGATGGTAAGGTTAACTGTAATTAAAGTAATATTTAGTAATATATAGTAAAGTAATTTATGTTAATTCTGTCTGTGTAAGAGGATTAGGTCTCCTTGATGACAAGGATTTGGATATTATTGCCTTTTTATACTTTATTCAGGAAAATAGACATGCTTGTTACAATTAATTGCGCAATAAAGTATGCCGATGTTAGGAGACGCAGTTCCTAAATATTACGACGCCAAAACTGTTAGGAATATTTGAGTTATTATTGTTACTTATACAAATATACTTTGACTATAAATTCCAAGAGCTGATATGTTCTTCTGTTCTTCTGTTTTATCTCGAAATGTAACCATCAATTTTCTAGGAGCGACTAATTTCTGAGTTGGTGCCAAGAGCCTTGTCTTACTGGTATTAAACCAATATTGATTTTTGATTGAGTTAAATCGCAAATATCTTTGCAAATGGCAAATTGGTGAGACCTTCCTAATTCAAATATACAGCGATAATATTTTATCAAAAGGTTGATTATAGAATAAAACTTCTTTGAATTGATGTTCTTTTATTTCCACCATTAAATTTGTTAACAGTGGGAACTGTTTTATTGAAAATATGTCGACACGACATCTTCTCTAATGGAACTGCAAAGGTAGAAATTTTAAATAGTGGAAAAGACGAGAAATTCAATAGATTTTGGAGTTATTCTGTTATGGAAGTATGTTTATATATTCACCTTTTATAAGTTGGAAATACTGGAACTCCCTACTTTCTACATCAATGTTTAGATGTTAACAGTTATTTGTTTTAGTGTGAACTTTGTTGAAAAGTTTAGACTTCCAGTCTGACTTGTGAAACATCTAGAGCTTTAAACTCATGTACTCACATAAGACTTACCCTATGGACCTACCATATAGTCTTACCCTATGGTCTTACCCTATGGACTTACCCTACGGTCAGGCGCAGGACAGGCTTTTGTAACAATTGTTTTTCCACCTTGAGATGCTTTTAAGTGTAGGGCAGATGTATGGTTTATGTTTCGTTCTTTGTTTTTCAATAATAGGTATTTCTATTACAGTTTGAAAATATTTTACCAATAGTTATAACAAAAAATATCTTTAAAAAGATATACGACGTTGTTGGGGATCAAAGTAACGGAGAATGTGTTTAAAAACTAACGATTGTATAGTACCGATATTACTACACGTTCGACCCAAAACAGATAATGAAAATTGTTTGATATAACAACAATGTAATTATCTAACAAAGTATAATTCAAACAGGATACTTTATTAAATTTTCGTAAATATGAAGCATATATTTCAGCTATTCGTCACTCAACAAACAATGGTTGGTAGCTTCTTTTACTAATTCAAGGAATGTCTACCATCAGAAGTCGTGCAAATATTCAATTGGCTTTGTCCCACGTCATCAACCCTAGAATAGGCAAAAAGAGAGATTAGACAGCTAAGCAAAAACGCACCACAAGCTGTCCGTGTTCGATAAAATATATCGCCAAACTTCTAACGCTACCCTCTTCTAAATCTTTGAATATTTATAGCTCTACATGATGTTGAACAAATGGTTAAGCCTTTATTTTCGAATTCAATAAGAGGTGTCAACATTGGATTATGAAGTACTTCTGCTCTTGAACATATTCACTCCCTGATATATTATTCCATCTTCATGTTGCCACTTAAAGTCTTTAGGATAAATCCCTATGAAAATTGGAGCTAAGTATTTTCTTGGTTCCTGTAATACAACATTTTGATCAGCATATGAAGAAATGTTGGTAGAAAGTTTGAATTTGACAAGGGTTTTGTATTCTGACGGTTGCTTGAGCCAAGAGTTGTGTCAATTGAGGATTGTTTGTGCAGATAGCAGAGGGATGTATGTCCTTACCAATCTTTTTACTGAGTGTCGTAATTTCGTGGACTTTCTTTCTTGAGGGTTTTGTAAGTCAAAGGGTGTGGATTGTATGTGCTGCTGTAATTTTTGCTGAGATACATGAGCAAGGCTCTGTGTTTGCTAAGGACAGATATTGTACGATACCCTATCTGTGTGCCGAAGATTTTTTGTTAACTCTGATATTTTGTGATGGCTCAACATGCTTAAATATATGATTCCCTGTGATGCTGTATTTACCAAGCTACATTTTCTGAAAGATTTGTTTGTGTGTGTCGAAGACCTAATATGAGCTGCACTTCCAGAGAAGAAGTATATGGCCTGAAAGCTTTGATTACTTTAGGTTATATAAATGACTCAGGTCATGACTTTGGTTTGTTGGAAAGTACACATATAATGTTAAAACTCGTTTTATTCTATAGTATATATTTTGGCACAACGGTATGGAATTATTATTAAATAGTTATTTATATATCGATCAAGATAAACTCGGATGGTCCAATACACATTTCTACATCTGTAAGAAGATAAGATTGAGAAAGATAAAGACAACTATAAAAATTGCTTAGCGATGTAAACTAATTAGGTTAAAGCTTACTTGCTCATTATCACGTGTGTGAGGAGTTGCATAATAAATATTAAGGATCAATAATTACAGGAAATCAATCTGTCCTAAAATTTACTAACCAATCAGACATTACATTTAAAGAATATATTGTTTTATTTCTATTGTTATCATACTCGATATAGAGAAGTGTTCTTCAAATGATTTATATTGCGTGCTACAGGTAAAGTTATTGCAGTGTTATTGAGCTTCAAATGATCCACGATAATAAAACTTGTCTGAAAAGAACAGGTTTGAAGTCTTAGTACTGCTGATGACAGATTGTTTTGTTTCTGTAAGAACTGGTTTAATGTTATCTATTATACTCATTGCATAAATCTCAGTTGTTGATGTTCCTTAATTATACGTTGTTTCTTTATACTCAGAAGATACATTAGATACAGGCAATTATTTTAAAAGATTAAATAATGTTTTTACGAAGACATTTTCAGAAACACAAATAGTTCATATGCTCTGTGTATATCAGGACTGTTCTTGCAATGCCTTTGTCTGAGAGAACAATGGTTACGTCTTTCAAAGAACTGGCATTACGGAACCTTATAATGAAGTTTTATAAAATATTTGTTATTTTTAGTATGAACTCAAGTGGAGTTACTAACAATGGCTTATTTGTCCTTTAGGACCTACTTATGTACTTAATGCATGTCAGAAATAAATATTTCTTGACTATTTTGAAGCCCTGATAAATAAGGGTAACTGTATCTCTGTCACAAATCTTAAAAACCAATGTTATGTAGCGCGCATAAGTAAAAATTATTTAATCAGAATAATCAGACTTTTATCAGCTGTCATCAATAGCCATCACAAAGAACCAAGCTTCAAATTCTGAAGTGACCATCACGAGTGTTTCGTTTAGATTAAATACTTGCCTCGTTATAATTGGTGACATACTTTCATTGATCGCACCACCCCCCCCCCCCATATTTTTATATGGGTACTGTTACTTATAAAATGATTATTCTAGATTGTGTCATTGGTAACTCGTGAATTTATATAATGAATTTTCTTTGATAAAAAACAATTAACTCTTGATCAAACAATGGTAGATAAATAAAATTAAATAAAACGACGTATGGTAAGCATAATTTGGTTTCACACTGACGTTTGCAATTAAATATGTGCACACACACATCTGTTACTAAAAGAAATCATTATGAAGACAACGTACTTTAGTGTGAAAGTCTAGTATAGTGAAGACAGTGCATAGCGAGGGCGAAATATATCTGGGCGCTTTTGTAATTGTAGACTGCTAGTCTAGTGAATGTCTGAGAGGACCGCAAACAGTTTTGAACCACCGCTTTGTAAAGACAGTACTGTGAGGACAAAGTGAGAACTACGTGCATTGTTAGGACCACTGCAATGATAGGGAGGCCCTCTTGTGTGTAGAATGTTTGTGTAGTATTTTGTGTTTTGTTTTGATGCAATTCTGTTATGCTTCAGTTCACGATTACATTAAATTTTACTTAATGATTTTATGTATCTGTAATAAATATCGATATTCTCTGATATTAAAGTATCTATGGTTCATTAAATCACAGTTTAAAGAATTGAAAGTATGTCAAATTGAAATAGGATAATTTGTCTGAGGTTATTTGAAAATAATGTATGTATATTTTCCGATTACAGAAAGGTGTGAATATAGGGAGCAGTTCTGGATAATTGTTTCCTTTGAATATTCATGGTTTTAGATTAGTACTCTTAACTACATATATATGTCTGATGTTAATCAGACATTGGCTTGTCCAATTTTTTCACGGGTAAGAATCAATTTTCGATATATTATAAGGCAGGATTCGGTCTGAGGACAATTGCATTTTGGTGAAAACGCAGTGTTGCCGAGTTCTCCTCAAACACAATTGCCCAAGGGTCGAATCAGCTTATTCGACTTAAAAAACCTAAATGCTTTTTTTTTCTTGTATACAATGTTGTTAATTTTAAAACGTTTTAAAGTTTCGAAGTTTCGTGTGACAGAACAAAACAACGACCCTTCATAATTTCGTCTTGTCGTTCGCGCGGTTTCACTTAAATGTTGCTCTTTCGTTCTGTAGCTCGCGCCAAACCGAAAAATCGAAACATTTTAAATTTCTTTGTTTCATTCTTTTGCGCGCGCCAATAGAAAACTTCCAAACATCAAAATGTTGTTGTTTCCTTCTGTCGCGCGCGCCGATACGTAAGAACGAAATGTCCTTGGTCCCACCAAAGTAATGCGTTGTTATTGTGACAAATTTACATTGCGTATTACAAACTTTTCCTCCTTTAATGATTGCAGTATTGATATTATAAAAATGAAATATGACCTTGATTGCTTTCGTTGTTTCAGATTTGGAGGAGCAGTACTTTTTTTTCTAGAATTGCAAGTCAGTATATTGTTATAGTCTTCTGAACGATAAGGTTCTAACTATGGGTGTTCTTTTAAATGAAAACACTAGATCTTTTAAATGAGCATAAGATCTTTTGAATTCTCTTCTATCTAGATTGTAACTTTAATATTTATTTCAAATTAGAAAAGCGTATAACTGTATCATTATGTGTTTTTCTAAAACTGCACAATTTGTTAAAAAAAGAACTGCAAAACTTGCAGCCGTACAGTTTGCTTTTCCGCCAAGATGCGGTGGGGATGGTGCTGTGTTTGCTGAGGGATGTATATGACAAGAGCTTTGTACACTTAGATTTGTATGTGTCGTTATTACCTTTGCTAAGGGCTGTACATGCTGACAGCTGTTTTTCTATGATTATATATATTAAGTCACAGTAAATAGATTACAACATACTATAACTTTTCACTCCACCTTGGCAGTCTTAAGTGGGTTCAATAGTAATGAAAAACAGTTCAAAAATTGAAAAAAATACGACAATTATACTTATTATAAAAACTATTTAACAAAAAGAATGATAACAATGATATCAGCCAAAATGAAGGAGTGGTTCGTAATTAGCTTAGTTCAGTTTAACCTATTGTTTTACATCGAGACAAGGGGAACAAAGCCATACAATTTTTATTAATCCCTGTCAATGACTGTTTCCTTGGTTCAAACCAGTATTTGCACTGAACGTGTGGAATGCAGAAAATCACTAAATGGCTCTATATGGTTTGTATTCAATGCTGTTGTATCGTTTAATTAGTAACCTAGTTTTCTGAACATGTCTTTTCAATTTCTCAAACGCTGCCAAGGTAAGACATGTTGTTTTTATTGATTGTTCCTGTAATTACATCAGGAAATACTTACATGACACCTTTATCAAGTCCAGATAATGTTATTTTAAGAATGTAATTTTGTACAACGAAAATGTTGACTAAACTTGAAATATCTTATATGGATGTGTGTCTGAGAAACTCTGTGAATACAGAGTGCATATGTGATGACAAAGTTCATATGTTAGGGACATGGTGCATGTGTAAGGACTGCATCTATTGGAAAAACACAGAATTAATGAGGACAGGACAGCCCTGTCTGCATATTGAGGACAGTTGGATACTGAAGATTACCCGCAGATTAACTATAACAAAAAAATAAAAAAAATAAAATGTGTAAAAGTTTATGATTTAAAGTATGAGTACGATATTTGTATTAAACAATCCCCTTTTATTTTCAACGGACAAGAAAGTTCAAAGCACATTCTTTGAAAATGCTGCAGATGTGTGTTACATCATTTTTACCTTTGAAATAGTAATAAGTATACACTCAGCACCATATTTTATCAGCATATCAGTATTTCATGTTCTACGCATAAAAAGCTAGGTTCATGAAACTTGTAACCTTGATATAAGCAGTTTTGGAAAAAAAACAACAACAAAAATATCGCATTGTCTTTTGTTTTTTAAAATTACATTAAGCGACACATAATTAATATATTCATTTAAGAAGCGGGTATCTAATAGAATAGATACAAATAACAATTAAAACCCAAAAACTGTGTGTAATTGTTTGTAAAGTGTAAACATTGTAATTAACAACCTCGAACTAAATGGTGCCTATTTAAAGAATTATAGAAAATAGAAGTTAATAATTATCTGAAAGTAAAACACCTTGTCAAGGACCCTATGATATTCATTGATACTGTATTTAATCTCGCGCTCTCCTCTTAACACAGGTATCTATCTAGATACTTAAGAGTATTTGTTTTAATGCCACTGTAGAAATTGTCATTTGTTGTAGCATACTATAAAACAATGAACATCATTACGTTTACTGAATCTTGCAAGGAACAGATAACAGCATAACATGACTAGATCTTGCAACAACTTGCAAATTACAGATAACAGCATAACATTCATTGACTATTTTAGCTTCTTGCAAGGATAACATTAACTGGATCTTGCAGCAACTTGCAATGTACAAATAACAGCATAACAATAACTGGATTTTCCAGCAGTTTCAAGGTACAGAAAACAGCATAACATTGAATAATGTTATATAATGAATCTTGCCCCACCCCACCCCCTGAAAAATCATTTATATCTCTTTTCTTTTTTTCAGGGATGACAGGGTACTTGCTGTAATTTATATACTCCTTGGCCCATAGCCTTCAAACTTCATGATATTATTGGCCTTATTAAGTAGAAAACCCCAAATGTGTTTGGCGTCAGCAGATCGAAGGTCAAGGTCACTTGATTATGAAAACATGTTTTGCTTAGTTACTAGAAAATCAGACGATGTTTTCCGCCTTCTTTGAATTAACATTACAGAGATGTCTTTGAAAAATGCAAGTTAAGTCTTTGAGAGTTACTGAAATATGGATATGTATTACAAAAATAACATAGCACCTATGTCGCAAGTTGCATGTTCCATGGTATGACGTCCACGATGTGAAAATAATTGATAGAATTGCTACATATGCATTCATTGATTATTCTTTACTGTCTGACTTTCAAAACTGAGAACCAGACACTGCAAAATGTCTAAATTCATAACTTCAGACATTTTTTCTCAGTAAATATTAAAGGTGTTTTATTGAGTTACTTTCTTTCATTTGTATAGTGTCTTAAGTTTCCGTTAAAATGTTTTTAATTAGATTTTGTAATACAAATATCAGAGTGTAGTTCTTGTTATTTTTGTCATAAGTCAGAAAGATCAGCAGTGATTTTATTTTCTAATTAGTATTTATAGTAAAAGAACAAAGTGTGTATCTGGTAATTTGTCTGTGATGAGATATTTTACTGCATTTGAACAATACTGCACCAAACAATAGAACTAGGCGTATATATAAATAACGTGTGTCTGGAAGACCATAACATACCTTTTGTATTACCCACAGTGATTAATGTGACATTCTACTGACATTCTGGAAGGTCTTTGAGGCAAAATTTCGACGAATGCAAACAAGGAGAAAAGAGGCACTTTTTGTTTGTGTCATGGACAGATAACTGAATGCGCCGAGAACTCTGCTTTGTTACTTGTTCTCTCTCTCCTTCATTCTTGGTACTAATAACTGGTGATGATATTACAAGAACATGAATTTGTTCCCTTAATGTCCAGCCTAATTTAACATTTTGACCGAATATTGTTTTGCTGTCATTGTATTCAATAGAAATATACCTAACAATCACACAGAAAGAGTAACTTCAATGAATTTTAACAGCATAGTAACCACAATTAAAAAAAGAAAAATCTTCTAAGAACAACCAGTTTTGGTGTTGCGTTCAATGCCAAATCAATTTTCTCTTCTTTCCTAATTGTCTTAATCTTTATTATTCAGATTTTCACTCGAATGTTGAAAAAAAAAACGTTACTGTCACAGGGCTAGACTTTATCAAAAAAAAAAAAAATCACGTCGCCACTCTGGGGACTTTGAAAAAATAGCTTCTTGTGTGGATGGATATATTAAAGTAGTTGTAGAATTAAATAAAAAGCTAGTTTCGAAGCATTATTTTCAAAACCTGTTAATGTAGTTTATTGTATGTTCATTTATACATTATCATATTGAGAAGTTCATAGGAATATAAAGGCAGTATTCCATTCTTTTTAATATGATCTCTGATAACATAATTAAGTTCTTAATATAGTACTCAGTTTTTGAGTTTAACTATTTTTCTATATTTAACCATTCAGCTGTTCTCTGACCTGACTTTCTTCTAATGGTACATTTAGCTCAATATGTAAGGTGATCTTGTCTAATTCTTGTCTTAACGAGAATTCTATTGATCAAAGCAAACTAATATTTGATATTATTATTATTTGTGACTTTCATTTTTATTTGTAGATGGTTCAGTTGTCCATGTTTTCAAACATATATAAAGAATGTAGTTATCAATATATTCTATTACCAGGACTTTACAGTACTTAGATTTAAGCCTAGTTGCTGAAATGTTCCTTGATCTTTGGCAAGCGCTTCCTAGTCGGTTCAAAAACTAATTCAGGGCTTATACGTATGTTCTCTTTTATCTCGTTTAACTCTTGTTTTTATATTATCTCTCGTCTGAACGATATTCGGCAGTGTTCTGACATAGCATTGCCACATCGTTGATTTTCAGCCAGTTACATATCTGTTCAACCAAAACCTCGCTCCTTAGACTTCTTGCGTAATAAGAAAAAAGAAGACACCAAAAGCTGAATAATGAAAACTTAATGTGACTGATAATAATTATAACTACTTATTATTATGTGCTACAGTGCACTATAAAGAAAAGTACATTACAAAAAATATAATTTATTAAAGTACAAAATCAGATATCACATGTCTGAGTGAACTAATAGTCTTTAAATGAAGGCAATATCATAAAGAAATTCACCACGTAAATAATCTTAAAAAATGACTTGTAACATGCTATAACAAGGATTTAAGTCGAATAAACTTCGATCTGGTGTCTTATAATAGCCCTTGAAATGAGTATAAAAGTCTGAAATGGTTCTCAAAGTATTATTTTTTTCTCTGGATTGATTTAGAATTAATTTTGTGATTTATCTTTCATTTTATTTCTTTAACACGTCTCCGAAATTTTTAAGGGTAGAAATTTTGTTTGATTAGAACTTTGCTGTGTAGGCTTTTAGTTTATAAACCGCCGGCTTTCATCAGTTAGTTTCAGTTATGATAAAGTGAATTCGTATATCTTTATTTCTTGTGTATCCATGATATTCTTTTACACAAATATACGTTTATATGTGTGAAGGATTTTTCCACATAGTGAGGGACTCAAATAGGGAGGACACCGTGCGGCGACATTGCTCAGACAGTAAAACGGAATTGTAAAGAAATCTTAGTATTGAGGACAACCACAAAGTAACGGCAACCCGGGCATTGAGGAAACGTAACTTAAGGAAGACTATATGTATGTGCTAGAATTACCTATATGTAATATAATTTTTACAACTTGATATATTTATGTGGTTAATGCGTTCAGCATATGTTAGGACAATTTGGATGTTTGAGAACTAACTGCAAAGTGGAGATAGCTTGTTTGTGTTGAACTTTTATGCCCACAGCCTGCATTAGTTAGGAAAACCTGCACATTAAGGAAGCATCACTCGTGATGAAAACTACAAGGGTAAGGAATGCGTGCAAACTGAAGGCAGCCTACGTGACTCTATGAGACATAATCGCATGACTATGGACAGCCTGCGCGTAATTATAGCCTGCATGTGAAACAAATAACGAAAATGAGAACTCGTGGGGTTACCGCCTTGGAACGGTCAGTAGCAAAACTCAGATATTAGGCTGAAAATGTCTAATATACAACGTTATTGTATTGTGGGGGGCGATTTTAACTTAGTTTTAAACCCTGAAAAAGCCGGATTATTATAATTATTTACATATAAATAATCCCAAGACAGGCTCAAGGTTTTGGAGATGTTAATCGAACTTGACTTAGTTGACTGCTGGAGAGAACAACATATGGAAACTCAACAGTTTACTTGGTTTAAAAAAAGCCATGTCAAGAAAGCGAGAATAGATGTTTTTCTTAATTAGTAGTAACTTGTTCGTTGATTTAGGTGAAAGTCGTATTTATCCAGGGTATAGAACGGACCATTCTTTAATCTATATGGCAATCGAACTTCATAAATTTGAAAAAGGTAGCTCTTATTGGAAGTTCAACAATTCTCTACTGAAAGACTTAGATTATGTATTACAAATTAAGAATCTAATTAAACAAGTGAGGTCTCAGTATGCAAATCAAACTCAGATAAGTAATTTACCTATAACTGATATATCTGATAATGATATTCAGTTCACGGTGGATGATAAATTGTTTTTGAAACACTACTTATGGAGATACTATAGCTTACCGTACATTTAAAAAGAGTCAAGAAAATGACAAGGGAAAAAAGCTAAATATAGAAATTGAAAATATACAAAATTCAACACCAACTGATGCTATTTAATTAGAACAAAAGAAAAAAGAATTATTAGAAATAAGAACAAAATAACTTGAAAGCGCACTTATTCGCTAAAGGGCGAAATCGATTTTAGAAGGCGAAAAACCATCAAAATATTTCTGTACCTTGGAAAGTAGGAATTATATGTCAAAACATATGAACTCGTTATATTCGAAAACTGGTGCACTGTTACATAAGCAGAAGGAAATATTAACCGAAGCTATAAATCACTATAAAAATCTTTATGCTTTTAGGAACGCTAAAGAGGCTAATTTAGAGGATATAGTGAGAAATAATCAATTTAAGACACTTTCAGAAAGCGAGAAAGCACTTTTAGACGGGACACTTACTCAAAATGAGATGCTCCTTAGTTTGAAAAGAAGAACTCTTCACCTGGTATTTCCGGTTTTACAGTAGCTTTCTATAAGGTGTTTTGGATTGATATAGGTACTTTTTTGGTCCGCTCTATGGACTATTCTTTCGAAACTGGTGATCTATCAACAACACAGAAACAAGGGTTAATAACATGTATCCCAAAGGGAAATAAAGATAAGTCATTGTTAAAAAATTGGCGTCCAATTTCTTTGTTAAATGTAGGATATAAGATTGCCTCAGCTAGTTTAGCAAACAGATTGACAAACATTCTTCACAAAATAATAGGAAAGAATCAGAGTGGCTTTCTAGCCGGGCGCTTTACTGGGGGACAATATTAGATTTATTTATGATATAATGTACTATACTATACAGAAGAATATAAGATTCCTGGAATGCTGCTTTTCTTTGATTTGCAACTGCTTTCGATTCGTTGTCATGGAGATTCATGTATGAAGACCTGAATCTGTTTAATTTCGGTAGGGACTTCATAGAATGGGTTCAAACGTTTTACCAAAATATTCAGTCCTGTATAACTATAAATGGTCACTTGTCAGATTGGTTCTATGTCCATCGTGGCTGTTGCTAGGGCGACCCTTTGTCTCCGTATTTATTCATTATTTTTCAGTATTGGCTTTATTAATTAAAGAATACAAAAACATTAAAGGCATTAAACTTTATAATCAAGAGTTTTTGATTTCACAATATGCCGATGACACAAGTCTTTTACTCGATGGTTCTGCAGAATCTCTGAGGAATGTCTTTAAAGTATTAAAATTTTATGCTGAAATTTCAGGCTTTTATGTAAATGCAGAAATGATATGACCATCATTACATGTTAGAAGAACAAGAACCATGGCTTTAGAAACTTTTAAAATTTTTAATCAGCTAGCTCTATCTGTTCTTAATGATCTCATATGTAAAAAATAGATAAAATTCTTTCAATTTTAGATACACTAATATTTTAGAGGTACCAAGGGTTAAGACTATAAATTTTGGTAAGAATAGTTTAAGATACGCTGCTCCAGTCGGGGGACGGACAAAAGCCCCCCCCGGACATAATCCCCCCCACTCAAATTTTTAAAGGAGGACAAAAGCCCCCCCAAGAATTTTTTAACTAGGACAAAATCCCTCCCGTTGATTTTTTCAACTAGGACAAAATCCCCCCCCCCCAGAATTTTTCAACTAGGACAGAATCCCCCTCATGTATTTAAATTTTCTATATATGTTATATGTTATCAGTGATGAACGGCATTTTATCCATTAAAAAGCATAGTTTCCCTATGGTTCAGGTATTTTTCACTGGAAGTCATTTAGATGAAACCTTGGCTTATAAAAACAAGGACAAGGGTTTTTTTTTGGGGGGGGGGGGAGAAATAATTGTGAGTTTTTTTATTAATGTGTTTAGTTAAATGCATTCTGTGATGAAATATGTAATTTATTTCTATGATTTTCTATGCATAAATGTAATTTAATGTTATTTAAAATGACAACAAAATAAGGCAATTAGCAGTTTTTATTTTCAATTAAACTCTAACGGGTTGTTTATCTCAAATGGCTTTAGTCAAATTTAATTGAAGACATTCAAACTAATTGATAGTATTGTCATGATCCCTTTAAAATACACTTAAATTACTGTTTAAAAAGAAAACAAATGTTTTCTTTGGAAATCAAATAACAATTTAATATCTATTATGTGTAATTTAAGAAGTCTTTAATTGTGCTAATTAGATAAATGAGTGTTGATTACAATTAATTTTGTTTTTTTTAACACGACCACCATTTTAATTGGGGCATCATTTGCTCAAACTGCAAACTGCAGAATGTCTTACTATATAAGATGTAAAGAAAAAAAGTTATCATTGCATTTGAAAAATGGAATTCATTACTAGTAATAAAGGCGCTAGAAAGCTCTGTTATGCAGGGTATGCTTACACTAAGAAGAAGCAATCCAAAACTACAATTCGCTGGGAATGTTGTCAACGTAAATCCAGCCAGTGCAAAGGTGCACTCACAACAGACTCTGCTGTAAGTATTTTATAAGTATGGTGTTTTTATAATGTAGAAAAGAAAAATTCCCCTTCATAAAGTTTGAACTAGGACAAAGTCCCCCTCATAACTATGAACTTTGTATACATATAATATATATATGATTATGTTGATGATGCACCTGAATAAAACTTCGTTTTGGGGGGTATAATTATGGATGACAGCAGAAACTTTTGAAAACATTTAAAAAAATATCAAAGTGAATTTAATCTGTGTAAAACATAATCATTGACAAATGTGACTGTATCAATTTATATTTGTATGCTTTCAGGCTACAGAGGTCAAGTCTATGACTGACCACAACCACGAGGCTGACAGGTTCGCCATAGCCGCAATGAAGGTGAAGTCCGAGATCAAGGCCACCGTAGAGGCCAACAGGGGGAAGCCAGGTCAAATCATCGCTGACAAGCTGGCCACTGTCCCAAAAGAGGTAATAAATCAAAAGTCTATAATAAATTAAAAATATATATATTATAGGAACTGAAATGATGATATACTTCAAAAATCCTATCCAGAGAATCGCACACCGGCGCACCTACCTCCCACATCCTAGGCCACTGAGACAGCAATGAATATATCTAGCCGAGTGTATATATTATCTACGTAATAAGTAATATCTTGTTATTTATTGTATTCAATGTTCTCAATATAATATGTCATATTTATATTTCCCAGGTCGCATCTGCAGCTGGCAGGGTCGACTCACTGAAGAGACAGGTTCGGCGGGTGAAGAAGGGAACAGCACCTCCAGAGCCAGCCAGCATCTGCGACATCCCCAACCCACTGCCAGAGCCATACACCACCATGAGCAGAGGGGGCTCCTTCCTCATCTACGACAACGGGTCAACGCAACAGAGGGTTCTGGTGTTTGCCAGCGACGACGGCCTCGACCTCCTCGGAGACGCGGACACCTGGTTCATGGACGGCACCCACTCCACAGCGCCAGCCCAGTTCCCACAGCTCTTCTGCATCCGGGTTCCCCTGGGACAGTCGTGTGTGTCTGCAGCCTACGCCCTGCTGCCATCGAAGCTACAGGTCCACTACGAGGAGTGTCTCATCGCCATCCAAGACGCCTGCTTCCAGAGGGACATCCGTCCCAATCCCACACGCATCGTGGCAGACTATGAGGTGGCCATACACAATGCTGTGAGGTCGATAATCTCCACAAACATCAACATACAGGTATGTATGCACAGATAGAAGCAAAGAGTAAAATTATTAAATATATCAAATATAAATTGTATATCAACTCATAGTGAGTATGACTTGTAAGATTGTACCAACAACTCAAACCAGCTGACAAATTTCTTAACATATACAAGTTGTATGTTCGTTCTACTTAAATAGCACTTTAATAATATTGCTGGATTATTATCTACGAGTATTTTAAAAGGCTGATAATTTTGTCCGATAAACGATTAATATTCATAATTCTGATTACTACAAACATCTACAGACAACAAAAATTATTCTGTATTAATTCTAAATATATTTCATTGTGTAATTTCAGGGTTGTTTTTACCACCTGACGCAGTCAACCTGGAGGCGTGTCCAGCAGGAGGGACTCCAAGCCGTGTACAAGTCCGACCCCGAGGTCCGTATCTTCTGTGGGATGCTGGATGCCCTGGCTTTCCTACCGGTGGACCGTGTTCCAGATGGGATGAGGGCCCTGAGGGAGGCAGCACCTGACCACCTAGCCAGCCTAGTCGACTACTTTGATGGGACGTATGTGTCGGGACACTATCGTGCTGTAGTGAGTGAGGGGGGTAGAGTGCGGTTCAGGCGGACGCATCCAAGGTTTGCACCTCAAACTTGGAATGTTCACGAGGCGACGATGACGGACCAGCAGCGTACAAACAACATGTGCGAGTCGTGGAACAACGGGTTCAAGCACCTAGTCGGACACAACAACCCTTCTCTATGGACTGTCCTGAACTGCCTCCAGAAGGATGCCGCCCTGGTAGAAACAGAAGTCTACAGCCACCAACAAGGACAGCCAGCCCCCAAGAGAAAGAAGAAGGCGACAGTGATCCACCAGAACCGTCTGAAGACCCTCTGTCAGCAGCTGCTCTCCGGTCAGAAGTCTCTGGCCCAGTTCTTGTATGCAATGGGACAGTGTATCAGACTGAACTAAGTGCTGAAGTGTAGTGAATTGTAAAAAATGTAAATGTAGTGGAGAAATCTGAATTCAGGGACCAAATAATGTGCTGACTATGATGATGTGCTATTATGATATTTTTTTCTTTTTAATTTCATAATATTTATGAACATTATTCCTCATGTGCTTTTTCAATGTATTTGCACACATTATTTACATGTCTTCCAGTGCTTAAACTATTTTTCCTAACAAGATTATATAATTAGCAGTTTTTATTTAAATGACATGTGGAAAATTCCTCCAAACTATAATGCAGTTTCAAAAAAGCTTATCAATTTATTTATAACACAATTGTTAAATTAAAGGGATCGTGACAATACTATCAATAAACAACCCATTAGAGTTTAATTGAAAAAAAACAACTGTTAATTGCCTTATTTTGTTGTCATATACATATAACTTATATACATAATCAATTATTCATCTATTGTTACTGTATATATTTTAAAAAAATGATTGTCCCTGTATTGAATTAAAAATGTTTATTAAATTCTTTAAATTAAATATATCTGTGTTTCCTCTACAAATACATAAGTCCAGCATAAAAGAAAACATGGGCCCATATTCATAAACCATCTAAGTATGTTCCCTTTACAAAATGAATATAAATACATGAGGGGGATTTTGTCCTAGTTGAAAAATTCTTGGGGGGGGAGGGGGGGGATTTTGTCCTAGTTGAAAAAATCAACGGGAGGGATTTTGTCCTAGTTAAAAAATTCTTGGGGGGGGCTTTTGTCCTCCTTTAAAAATTTGAGTGGGAGGGATTTTGTCCGGGGGGGGGGCTTTTGTCCTACACTCGCTTCAGTCCTGTGGAACTTGCTGACAGATGAATTAAGGAAAACCACAAATTTTAACCAGTTTAATAACATAATCTCATTCCGGAATGGCAAAAATTGTTAATGCTCGCTGCAGATGAATTCAGGCAAACCAAAAATTTTCACCAGTTTAAGAACATAATCTCGTTCTGGAATGGCAAAGTTGTAATTGCCCGCTAGCAGATGAATTCGGGCAAACCACAAATTTTAATCAGTTTAAGAACATGATTCTCATTCTGGAATTGCAAAATTAGTTGGTTTGCTTGATTTTTTAGTCATTTGTTTGTTAAATTTATGTACCCTTCTAGTTTCTCATTACTTTAATAACTATGTCTTGCTTACTTATATGTCCAGGCCCGGATTTACCGGGGGGGGGGGGGGCTTATTGGGTCCAAGCCACCCCCCCCCCCCCACCAGCTGGCCCGTTTGTAAACAAAATAAAAGGGCTCATTTTTAAAGACTCTAAAACATTTTTTTCAGCTCTTTTCACCTTGCAACAGAAACACGGTCAACCTTTCAATTTGCAATGGTCATGCAATATTGCGTAACAACTGTTAACGAGTTCGCAACTTTATAGCCGTGTATATTCCACAATGTACCGTATATTCGGTGCCACGGATTATCCGAGATTTCTGATGTAAAGTTTTCAAGCGTCTAGTAACCTTGACGTATTTGATAAAATTCTTAAATGAGCGTCTGCTGACCATGATCAGTTGCCTGATGATATTGTGCAATCTCCAATCGTAACAACTCGGCCTTTTCCGACAACTTCGTATAAAGACTTATTGAAGTCGCCCAAGGTGTTCCGAATGGTGCAAACTCAACACAGCGGTTACTTTCCTTCCATACTTTCAGTACAGTAATCACTGCCGACAGTCATGTCACGTGATGATGGTCGAAAGTAAATAAACAAAATTTTAAACTTTTTTTCAAGTTACATTTTTTAAAATTTCATTACACCCAGGCATGTTTAATTGATGCAATTCCAACTGTACATACATGTATATATAGGTGAAATCCAGCTAAGGTTAACCAGTGTCTGCAGAGATCTTTCCAAAGAATGAAGGGGATTTTATAAATATAAAATGAAAAAAGTTTTTTGCTTTAGTTGAACATTTCAAAGAATACCAGTATATTTCTTTTAAATTCTCACACAAATTTCATTATATTTTTATGCCTAAAATGCACCAAAATGAGCCATTTCCTCAACCTTTTTAGAAAATTTTCTTGGGGGAGGCCCCCAAAACCCCCCCTACAGAAGGGGGTCACCCCCTTCCGTACCTTCCCCCAAGCCCCCCAAGCCAGAAATTTCTGGATCCGGCTCTGTATGTCTTATGTATTTTTCTTTTTAGCTGCTTTTATGTTGTTGTAAAAGTACATCAAGTTTGTCATAGTTTAAAAGATCTTAATGAGCTTATGTTGTATTGTTTGCGCAACCATAGACGACATGTTTAATTGTGGTTGTGAAAAGTTCAAAATTGAAAATGTGGGCGAAATGTTAATTCTAGGTAAAATATCACTATAGCGGTCTTTGCTTGTCGAAGAATTGAGTTTGCGATAGTTTTTGCCTTTTATATTTGCAAGACACGCGAAACAAATTTTTGCCATGGGCGCAGCCATTTTGTTTCTGACTATTTTCTACCCTCTACGTTAAAGAGTATCAGTTTTGTTAAACGCGAATTCATTGGTCGATATTTCATGCACTTGTTGCTATATATCGACGCAAATTGATTCATTTTTCCCACAGTTTGATTAATGTAATAATCAACCGTGGGTAATCCGACGATGGTCATAAATATAAGTTTAACAAATAAGCTTTCCAGCATTTGACACAACTTTAGTAGTTTAATTACTATTAAAACTTTTTATTTGAAGAAATGTGTTAAATGCTTGCATTTCATTAAATCTCTTGAAAACCATTCTTTTAAGCTGCAACTATAACGAGATAAAATGTGCAAACTTTAAAAAAATAAAACAAGAGGGCCATGATGGCCCCCTATCGCTCATCTGAGGACCATTGTAGATTTTGTAAATTTATTCTTGCTTTTACTTCCAAAAGCAGAATATAGATCGGTATGTTAAAAGTTGAAATATTTTTTTAACTTGTCAATGTTTCTGAATTGTCTTTGCTGGTGGTTTTTGAGGAGAAGATTTTCCAAGTTTTCTATGTAGTCATACAGTGAATACAGGTCTCCCCCTCCATCTGTAGGCCATGTTTTTAAAAGCTCAAGTGGCTTGAAGGAATTTGAAAAAAGAGCGTCTAAGGAACATTTTTGTAAAATAATTTTGAAATAGTGTTGGTGGTTTCTGAGATGAAGATTTTCAAGTTTTCTATATAGTCATTTAGTGAAAACAGACCCCATTCTCTGTAGGCTATGTTTTAAGGTACCCAGTTGGCTTGAAGGAATTTGATGAAGGGCTACCAAAGGAACATTTTTGTAAAATAATTTTGAAATCAGACTGGTGGTTTCTTACGCGAAGACTTTCAAACTTATTTCTTATGGTTACCATATGGCAACCAGAGTATGAACGGAAACATTTTACTTAAAGGAATTTGAAAAAGGACCAACTGAGGGTACATTCCTTTGAAGTTTGGTTGAAGTTAGTCCAGTATTTAGGAGATTTTTTAAGAAAAATATTGACGACAGACGAGTTACAATCACCTATCCTTACATGTCACCCTTGAGCGCTTCATGCTCAGGTAAGCTAAAAAAATTGAAAGTGGTTTCAGCAAACATATCACTGACTAGAAAATTAGCTAACACCTACAGGGTTATAGTGGTCATTCGTCCATGTGAAATCTAAGGTAACAAAAATCAATGAAACATTTCCCTTCGATGTTATATGTACCCACCAATTCCATTTTAGAGTATTTGACACAGTATCTATAATATGTCAGGTAACTGAACATTCAATCAATGTTTGTAGTCTTGACGTACTAGATTCAGAACTCATTGACATCTGTCATTATAACATATTTATCTACTCGATCAATCTCAGCACGGCTTCTATTTAGGTCACGAGACAAAAGCCTGTTCTTACTTGCCAGTTCTAGGGAGAAAACAAGCTACCGGAGAGTTTAACGAAGGAAAACGATTTTTGCTTATTATGAGGAAACTGGACCTACGTCATTATTCTACTGGGACGTTATTCAAACAAATACCGATCATCTAAATGAAATTTTATTCAAACAATTATTTACAAAACAATGTTTTCATAATATTTTAACAATTTCTGTTGAAACTTCAACATAAAAATGTAAACAAATATTAAATAACAAAGAAAACATCTCATTAATATTATCACAAACATGTATATAACATACGATAATGTACCCTATATCAAGACTTCAGACATACTGGATGATGTTACAAAGAGTTCCTTTTACCCTACATCAATACTTTAGACATACTTAGTGATGTTACAAGAAGTCACGTGCACTGTATATCAAGACTTCATACAAACTGAATGATGTTACAGTCAAAAGCACATATTAAGACAACCTCGTTTTATGTAGAACTGATATCAGACCAAACATTTCAGAGTTGTATTAATTTACAAATGTCATTCAGGAGGTCAATGCAGAACAGTTCCAAATGCTATAAAATAAAGAGGCAGATAGCACTTTCTTGTATTCACCTCTACATTTATACTTGCATGAAGTGTGCGCCTGTCATCTCTTTCATACCATGGAGAGCATGCTACCTGACATCTGGTGCAAACAATAAGTGTACGCTTTCTTTTAAAGAAAATTTGGAACTGAAACTTTTTCTAAAACAGTATATGAAAGTAAAAAAGTGCTGCAATCATGTCCTTCTTCTCATAACTCATATACATTTTATACTTAAAAAATAAACACCATTTTATTTAAAACAATTCATGACAACTGGCTATATTTTAAATTCATAAATCATTTATACTCATTATTAATCCAGGTTATGTGACAAGGGACTATTTGCCAAAGAAAATGTCAAGTAAAAAATAAGCCATCAGGAATAATAAAAGGTCAGTGACAAGAGACTGTTAGGCTAAGAAAGATAAATGACTGTATCTAATCAAAGTGTCTTGTCTAATTACTATTACATGTACATGACAACAGCCTTAGAGCAGTGTATATGACTTTGTCCATTAACTAATACATATAAAAATTATATGACAACAGCCTAGGAGCAAAGTATATAACTCTGTCCATTAACTATTGCATCTACATGACAACTGATTTATAGCAAAATATATAACTCTGTCCATGAACTATTGCATGTACATGACAACTGTCTTAGAGCAAAGTATATAACTCTGTCCATTAACGATTGCATGTACATGACAACTGCCTTAGAGCAAAGTATATAACTCTGTCCATTAACTTTTGCATCTACATGACAACTGCCTTAGAGCAAAGTATATAACTCTGTCCATTAACTATTGCAAGTATATGACGACTGTCTTATAGCAAAGTATATAATTCTGTCCATTAACTTTTGCATGTACATGACATATGCCTTAGAGCAAAGTATATACCTCTGTCCATTAACTATTGCAAGTACATGACAACTGCCTTAGAGCAAAGTATATAACTCTGTCCATTAACGATTGCATGTACACGACAACTGCCTTAGAGCAAAGTATATAACTCTGTCCATTAACTATTGCAAGTACATGACAACTGCCTTAGAGCAAAGTATATAACTCTGTCCATTAACGATTGCATGTACATGACAACTGCCTTAGAGCAAAGTATATAACTCTGTCCATTAACTATTGCAAGTGCACGACAACTGCCTTAGAGCAAAGTATATAACTCTGTCCATTAACGATTGCAAGTACATGACAACTGCCTTAGAGCAAAGTATATAACTCTGTCCATTGACGATTGCATGTACATGACAACAGCCTTAAAGCAAAGTATGTAACTTTTTCCATTAACTTTTGCATGTACATGACAACTGCCTGAGAGCAAAATATGTAACTTTATCCATTAACTAGTGCATGTACATGACAACTGCCTCAGAGCAAAGTATATAACTGTCCATTAACTATTACATGTACATGACAACTACCTCAGTATGTTTGATATTAACATTTTTGCCATACTGAGAAAAGGGAGCACCTAACTGATATTGATTTAAAGTAAAAATTTCAAGTTTTCTGCTCTTTCACAGTACAATGATGACAAGTTATCAAAATTAGACTTCATTTCACAAAGTTTTATGTTGCTTTGCACTTTGTGGAATGATTACATATTCAATTTTAGAGGAAGAATGTATTTTTCAAGGACATTGTTTTAGATGTTACAATAAGTTCTTCCACTTAACAATTACCAAACTATTTTCATCTGGTGAGACCTACATTATGTGTATACAAGTCTATTTTTGTTCCATTACGATTAATAGAATCATGTTTATCTTTGGATAATATCGTCCACATCAGTTGTCTTCTGCAAACTGTCCACATGGAATTTTGATTTCCTGTGCAAACGTTAAAACATCCTATTGTGATATCTGTTGAAACAAAAGACAATTTTCTGTCACACTACTCTGAGCAACTTTTGCAGAAAATATTGTACATGTACATGTACTTCATTTACTGAAGTTGATAAAGAAAAAGAATAAAACAGTGCTTCATTTACTGAAGTTGATAAAGAAAAAGAATAAAACAGTACTTCATTTACTGAAGTTGATAAAGAAAAAGAATAAAACAGTACTTCATTTACTGAAGTTGATAAAGAAAAAGAATAAAACATGGACTAAAATGATTTGATTATGAAATACATTCAGACAAACCATTCTTAAATTACCACAAAAAAATGTCTGTCTACCAAAAAACTAACTTGTTTTATCCAGTATCTTTCATGTTAATGAATATTATTAAATGTTATACATATCATTAACAATTAATTCTATGCCAGTAAGAAAAAGTCTAGCACTTACTTTAATTAACTGATATTGTGTTAGCAAACATAAACATTGCCATAGCAACAAATGTAGTAAAAGTAACAGTTATTATGGTAATTGTATTCTAAAATGCCCAATACCTTTTATCAACTTTGGTACCAAGTTCTGTAAGTCAGACATTACTTCTTGTAGCAATCAATGAAATAAATCATACCCTGTGATACTCAATAATATTGTCAATTATAAAAATCAATTTGCAACACAAGCTTTAACTGTCACAGAACATGGCCTGGATTGTAAGTATAATGTTTTTCTGTGTCTATAGAAACAGCAGTAAATATTTACTGAAGGATGAAATATCAAAATCGTACCAGATCCGAATGACCGGATATTGGAATCGTGACATATGGCCATGTTTATGATCACTTCTACTGTGACAGTTTTGAAAAGGGAAACTGTGCAGTCGCTGACATTTTATCTAATGCTTGTGAGGATGTTTCCGGATATAGAATCATTTTAGTGTAGGAATAAATGTTCATAAAATTACATGTTAAAAGTTCGTGCTTAGCTAACGTTTTCATTCTTGATGATAAAATTCGCATGGCCCTTTAAATCTAACAACTTCACAGCTGCACTATTATATGGTTGCTGTTGTTGTTGTTTTTTTTTAATTCATAGTTTCTAATGAAAAGCTGTAGACAGACAGCAGATTTACAAGTAAAAGTGCAACTTTCATGCTGTTGTCATTTGCCAACCATACACATCTTTTAAAATACACTTCCATACAGGAACACTTATAACACTAGGGAATTTTCTTTTACAGACTAACAATTTTTCTGACATGCACGCACACACACAACAACAAAAAAGTCTAAATAACTGAAACAATAATTTCTAAGCACTTCATTCATAGGTTAAGAAGTCATTTGAAATCAAATATTGTTCCATCAAAACAGCAAATATCTGTGAAACACCAAAAATACAATTTGACCAACTAAAATGATCCTTTTGTTATGGCAGCCACTTGTATTAACAGGCATTACTATATCCCTGCTACACTACTTATATTAATAATCTGTACTTACGCCTCTGTTACTGTATACTGGTCATTTTATCTGTTTGGCCAGGAAGGAATTTTTACAGAGATGAAATAATGTATTACCCTGTAAATTCAATATTATGTTGATATATAAAAAAAACATATACAAGTTCTTCATCGAAGAAATACTAAGTAATATCAGAATTATAAAATAAAAAATCCTTATAAACATTAATCTACAAACAAAACTTTGAGATAAATAAGTAGATGCTATCATACATACATAAAAAAGGTTAGTCAATAAAGAGCCTTAAGAGTTCATTTCTGTTTAAAATGTTATCTTTATGCATGAATGTAAGATTAAAATAGGTTTTCAAACAAAGACCACAGAAGATCAAACAAACTTGCATTACAGACAACCTTAATTTTATAAATTTGTGATAAACACTGTATTAGAAAATACACTAAAAAAACAAGGCTAAAAGGTGCAAATGAAACAGCAACGAACAGCTATGCTTTTTAATCTTACATTATTGAAAAAAGTGTTTGGGCGTAAAAATATCAACAAACTATACTATACTCTATCACAGCCTTTTTACCACAATAATACATAACACAAATAATATTGAATGATAGTTATATTCATTTGCATTTAACTCTGGAAAATAACAATTATGCAAAATGGTATGGCTGAATCTTCTGGTAGAAATATATGCTAAAAGATTAATAAGCAGAGAAAAGTTCTTTCTTGAATTCCTCCATTTTGTTTCTAGAAAAACAGTAAGATAATATTATATTCCACCAAAAATTACACAGACATGTTACATTCAGCCTACAAGTGTGCAAATACGATTTCATTCAAAATTAAATTATCGTTTACAGTTTCATTCACCACCAGATGTGGAAAAAAATAATTTCAAAACAAAGTTATGCTACTAACCTTTAAACAAAAACTTGTGACATAATTCTCTTATGTAACTAAATGTTTTGAATTTCATTTTTTTTTCTAGTGATTAGTGAATGTGTGCTTTGTCATTAATTTAAGGGAACTACATTTATTTATTCTGTTATAAATGGCAATATTTATTTTTTGCTGTTCTATTCTTCACTGATAATTAAAACAAATGTCTGACTTGGAACTGAACTGCCAACTGATTTTTGATCAATTTACCATTTAGTTGTGAATTTACAATTTAACATTATGACAAATCTGACTACAAGATGACTCATTTGTATTCCAGAAGGTTTTGTGTCATATCTTTAAAACACCTATTTTCTCCTAACTGTGAGTAAATAAATATTAAATAATGGTGGAGGATAAATTGCTCATTATAACAAAAGAATATCAACAAAACATGAGGTACGTAAATATTCTGGACAGGGTTCACAACAACAAAAATAAAGAAAACAAGTGCTTATATATAATTATTACATGTAAAACATTTATATTTTATGAAACTATGAAATGTAAATAGATGTTTGTTGTCATGATAAAGTATAAACATGCATTTGTTGCCATAATACTTGGACAAAGTAAGCAGATCTATATATAACTTAAACAAATCTCATAACAGGAGTCAGAATTATTGCCATGGTAACAAAAACCTTCCAATAATATTGCCATGGTAACAAAAACCTTCCAATAATAATCCATCATAAATAATGTAAAGTGATAATAACAAGTTTGCACTTTGCTAAATGCTTGGTGGTCATGTTTACATAGTAACCAGTAACCCATTCATTACACCTATTATGCTAACCAGTGCTCTACTGTGAGAATTTCATACTATGCAATACACATGGACAAATCCAATACCAGAATATGACTTCTGTGTTATGTAAGATCTAATAGATGGGTTTTTTTGTGAGTCATAATGTAATAAAATATTCCTAAAGAATGTTTTTTTTTTAATGTGCAAATCATATATGTTCTGCCAAATCTCCCAGAATTATTTTGTCTGAACAATTTATGACCTTAATTAACCTTGTGATTTACAGGATAAACAAACTTTATAGATCAAAACAGGTTTAACTGATAAACACTGAATTAAATAATAAACAATAACTTAAATAATTTGGACTTAACAGTTAAACACTAAATTATATGGTAAGCATTGCATTGTCAGTGAAACAAACACCTTTTACAGATTTAAGTAAACACTAAGAACAATACATGTACATTCAATTATTTGCCAGCTTGTTTTGTGAACATTTTCTTAAAATCAATACCTCTCTCCACCCCTACCCCAACCCTCAAACTTTCCCCCCCCCACCTAAGAGAAGGGAGGGGGAGGGAGAATAGATAATGAATTAGACTTGCTTTTAAAGAAAAATCTCAAAAGGTTAATATCTTTGACAATTCTTACTGAGGTTTTTTTTTTCTTTTTTAAATAAATGGACTCATTAATAGGTGAAATGGCAGAAGTAACTTTTAATAGAAGAAAAGAAGTATTTATGATGTTAAGGTCTGCTAATTAGACTAGTCAAAAAGTGGTTTTAATATTAAAGGAGTCAGTCAAAATTGTAGAACTTATTTGCTCTAAAATTTTTATTCATTCACGCTGCTGATTTTCATGTAATTTTGAAATAATTAGAGGTCTCAATAGTGAGACCTTCCTGTACTAATATATTTTCACTAATGTGGGCATAGAGCTAAATAAAGAAGAACCTTGACAGCAAGGATAAAGCCAAGTAACTTTCTCTTTGTTCCTTATTCAATACACCATTGCATCAGGTGGAGACAGAGTTTATGAAATCATACGAGACAAACACTAACTGTGTATAAAAAAGCTCACGTTTTAACAAATGCTATTCTACAAGGCAATCTATTATGGAAAGTTCTAGAAGAACACTGAGCACTACAAAACCTGTATAAAGTACGAGCATAGATCCACCCATTATCTTAGACATCTGCCACTTTGATGCAGCTATCACAATTATTACAACAATAAGCATCCCAAATAGTAACACAATAGAACAAGAAAGTCCATTACTGTCAACATTGATAGGTTTCCCCTCGTAAGCGGCATGATAAAGCATCCAGGGCACTGGTAATCTGGAAAGAAATTAATTTTTATAAAGTTTTGCCTTTTTCGTCTTTGAATTTTTGAAAATATTTTTAATACATCAAGTTAATACTTTTCATCAGTTTTATGACATCATTATCTTATGACACCATTATTTTAAGTGTCAAGATGTCATGCTTTAATCTTCACAGGAAATAGTCTAATAATGAACTCATTAGGTGTTTCATGTATTTTATCACGTTTTACTTCTCTATATTATTTTCTAGGAAATGTGTGGGAGTAGCTATGAAGATATTTCACATTGTTTAATAAGCTTTGTTCTCTTTCTCCTGTTTAATCTTTAAAATTCTAGCAAGAATAGATCTAGCTTTGAATTTCCACAGAAACCCTCCGAACCTTTTAAAAAAACTGGTAATAGAAAATGTCCATAATTTCAGATTCAATCCATATGTAAAGAATCCTACAAAAGAGTTAGAACCATAAGCAAATTACTTGCACACTTTTGCCAGACAGACAATTGTTTTACAAGATAGAAGTTTGTAACACACTTACCCAACTGTAATATCAAAAATATTACTTCCAACTGAGCTGGAGACAGCCATGTCTCCGAATCCTTTCTTTGCAACAATAACACTTGTAATAAGATCTGGAATGCTGGTACCAGCTGCAAGAATCGTAAGTCCCATAACTTCATTAGGGATACCAATTGTCTCCCCTGTTTGATTTGCCCACCACACCATCAGGTAAGAGAATATGAATATCCACGCAATACTTCCAAAGAATGTTACAGCAAACCATTTTTTCTTTTCCTGACAAAAAGAAAAATAAATGAATGAATTTACATACAAAACAATTGTTCGAACTGGACAGACCTGTAACTTTTCATTATTTCTGCATCTTTCTCTCATAGAGCAACTACTGACATGATCGAAGAATGTTTCGATTTGATCAACTTTTAACTGTATGTACAATATATTTCACAAGACAAAAAGGTGTCCATATCAAATTAATGTCAGTATGAAAATATTCAGCACTATTGTGCAGAGGTTGTTATTCTGTGGTGGCACCAGAATTAAGGAACCCCGTTTTGCTTTACAAAATGTGTCAGTCTGAAGACAGGTGTTTGCTCAATCTAAAATGATCATAACTATGAAACCACGATCGATTGTTATAAAGAACTAAACAGTTAGTAGAAAAGTGGAGAGTAAGTGACGGGTAAGAGTACCAGACTCCCAATCAGGAGATCACTGGTTTGAATCCAAACATGGGTGTGATTCAACAGTGACTTTCCTCATACCTCAATTCCAGACCAATGAAGCAAAATCAATTTAAGTTGCAAAAACGGTTTCCAAATCAATGTAATATAAACAGGTTTAAACTGAGTTAGTGGGGAAAAAAAAGCCGAGTGTTTACATACCTCCCTACGTGTGTCTGGCAGAGTGAACCACATAGGAAAAATGAGTGGAGCTAGAAGTACATATGTGATTCTCTTCTGCCAGGTTGATGGCCAGGAGATGTCTAGGGGTTCATCACCATCATCATGGCATCTCATTCTGTAGGTTAAAGGAAATTATATTTTATACTTGTAAGTTTCAGATTCAAAACATTTCAGAGCATATAGCCTTACCTTTGCAAACAGTTTAAACAGAATGTAGCAGGCTCAGTTTATAAGCATCTGTGGCTGTTGTAAATACAAGTTTATCAAAATTGTCAGATTGCTGCAGAGTATTTGAAAGTTCGTCAAACATTTGGACAGTTAATGCAGAAAATGAGCCATGGTTTAGAGGACAACATTCAGGGCTGAGATCTCAATGTTATTATATAGACAGTAGAATTTGAAAGTAACTGCCACAGGTTTTCTCTCAGCATAAGAATGGTCAGAAGAATGAAAAGCTTTAAAAAAAAATCCAATAACTGTTACCAATCAATGAAAAGTTAATTTTAAAAAGTTTAAATTTGATTATGTTTATGCATACTCATGCATGGCACTTTGATTTCTGTAAAAGATCCTATCAGACAAAGCTAGCATGGAGACTGCTTTCCCAAAATAGATTTATTGTCTTCATGAATAAATAAATAAGGCTATTTGAAAGCAGTAATGTTTGAGTTTATTTTAAAACTTACCGCCATAAAATGATCAACTGAAAGGATAGGCTCAATCAATTAAGGTTAATTAAGAACTGAATTCCAGACATGTACGCACATTTTCAAAGTGTTCATTATTTTATGTTTTGTAAACAGTATGCAGAAATTCAGTTTTATTGTCAGAAAGCTAAAAATTCAGGCAAAGTAAATGTCATGTTACAGATAATTATGTTTTATGTGAGAAGCCACAATCATTGTAAATATACAAATAGTTGTAAAAGGAGGTGTAGTTTTTAGTAAAGCAGGCTGCTTAGTGAGGGTTGTCCAAGTGAAGGCGAACAAGAGGGCTCTCATAAAATCACTTATTAATTTCTTTATCTCATTATTCGATTCTGGCCACCAGTGGCAAAATAAGAAGGCCAGTATGAAATTATCTTTAGTTAGTTCAAACAATTTGATGTGTTATAGTCACCAAATACAGTTATTTGTCATAACATTTTTGCACCGGAATTTTGTAACCATCTGCTACAATGTCAGGAATGTGTGAATTACATGTGCTTCTTTGAAGCCTACAAAAATTACCCAGACAACACTGATATACCACATAATTATTTGACATGTATACAATAATAAAAATGCTTTTCCATGAAGTGATGCACATTGTTGCTTAAGATTTATCTAATATCATACTAGTATTTACATGTATATGCAATGAAAATTCTGTCATGGTTGTTTTAAATCATGACCTAGAAAACTTATGCAGGAATAACAAGCAGCAGACAATTTATGAATCATCATTCTGAGAAACTTGGAAAATCAAATTATTTAAAGGATCTGTGACTTTTATGAAACAAGAAAATTATATCTTATTTGTATGGAATCAAACAATTTAAAAAAAACATCTCTTAAAATGTATTGTAATATCAAGGCTATTCTGTTGTATATTGGAAAAGGCTCTGCAGCACTAAACACTTCTAGTGTGGGCCAACCATCCAACAAAATCATCCTAACTGTCACAACTTTCCCTATATCTGCAGTGCTTCAGTCCTCTTATTTACTACAAGCCCTAAATAACTGCAGTTCAATGACTTACCACATTACAAAACAAAAGAATGAAATATGAATAAATATGTATTAGTTAAAACAAAGGTTTAAGTCTATTTTTTGCAATCAATCCAGAAACTGTATCAAATATACATTTGTGGGGGCATCATTGTTTTTTTATTCAAATACTAAGTATTGCGTCAAAGCAGGGTCTTACAAATAGCAAATGCTTTTTGAAAGACCCTGGTCAAAGTGACCTGCAAGACTACATTTGAAGTAGTAATTTATGTCAGAAACATATCTATTACATTTGCAAACAATAATTTTATTACTGATATATCCAAGAACAATAGAACAGTACAACATTTTATGAAACGTGAGTCATATAATTAGTTTTAGTCAGTTTATTTCATAGTTTCTTTTTCAGTCTTTGGTAATTGTGGACTGGTTAAATGTCCCACTTACACAGTGTCTAATTAACAATTACAGTTTTTCTCAATCAGATAAGAATGAACAGATGTTTTTTATGTAGTATACAGATACATGAAACATACAAGTGGGATGATCTCAAAGTCCATTGCAAATGCTTAACTGCACTAAATATGGTTCAAACTCTGTGCAAATAATCTAACCTTTACTTAAGATGGATTTTAATTGTTATTCTTGTAAAGTAAGGTGAATCTCAAAGAGAGTACTTGGTACTGTATTTACAATCCTAAGACCAATGTATCAACCTTTGCATTCCTAAATACTAGGTATACAACTTGATGTGATGAAAGAAAGACAATGATACATTCTTCCAGTTAATAAAACTCATTTAAATTACTTCCTACATTTCCAACTTTCTTTTCTAAAGAAGATTAAAGTAAAATAGGAAGAAATTTACAGCACTTCTTCAGGTCTTTTAACAAAGGGCCTGGAATACCACTTTATAACTATATTCTAAAATTTGCATTTAAATTATGAAAAATATTTTTTTTTATATACGCCTTTGCAAATGTATGTAATGACTTTTGGCGCTGCCATGCTTATTGTATGGGGACATTACATCATTCAGTTATTATAATTGTTTTTGTTTCATACCCTGACCAAACGTTGGTATTACATAAAAAATAACATTTTATTCGTGTTTAGTGGTATTCTCCTCCATAAACATTTAAATTATGCAAATACATAAAGATTATGCAATATAAAAATTATCTTATAGATAAATTAAATACCTCTGGGCTTTTTGCTCCTTCTGGATCTGATGAAGAGTTTTTCGGGGAGTCTACAGTTGTTGTTTCTGTATTATTGCTGAAAGGTGTTGAAGAGTTTTGCACTTGTATTCTGTCCTCCTCTATTGGAGAGCTTGTGGATTTAGCAGGTGAGACAATTCTAGTAGAAAACTGAGTCTGATTTGATGAACCAGTGTGTCCATTTGAAATAGCAGTCACTTGCATTTGTTTTTGGTTACTGTTTCTATCATGATTATTATCAAGAGCTCCATACTGAACATCTCCATTTGCAAGGGATTCTTCAGATTCCCCACCTCCCATATTTACATGGGCCACTGCATGTAGCTTCATAGCTTTATCCTGAATATGATCTGAAATATTTAGGGAAAAAAAGTCGTCTACAGTTATACGACAATAACTTACTATTACATAATACTCACAGGCTGAATTTCTTGTTTGAAAAACGAATACAGACAGTGAAAAGGCTATGTTTATCAAACATTTTGTATCCCTAGACGTTGTTGCTAATTTCTTATAGAACTTCAATCACACCAGTCAGTTAAAGGTGCCTTCTAGTACTGTTGAACATAGCACATAAAACAGGATATCAGGATAGTCCTTCAATTTGATTTAGTCTCAACTTAGCCTCAGTAACCTTTCATTTGACATCAATATAGGACAATTTTGGCCTAATTATTAATTTTCATATATCTATCTTTTTGATTTCACTGATAAAAATTAAATTCATCCTGTTGAAAAAGAGTATAATTGACATGTGACATCTTTTTTTCAACGCTGTTGCATACACAATGTTTACATAAGAATCAAGCTTCGAATTGGAGTAATCAGGGTTTTTCTCTCATTGATTGCAACAGGAAATTACATTTAGTGCAACATAGTTTGTCGCTAAAAATTAGCCTTTTGATGCTTTTGAATGAAGTTAAGAGTGTTTTAAGTGCAATTGTGCTGCCACATAGAATATATTATTTCTGCAACACTGGTTATAATTCATGTAGACCAACCACAAAACTAGAACATTCTAAATTCAGCGCACATTTTTACAGAGCAATATTCATCTATTTAAAGCTGCAAGTGATTATCCTTTAAAAGCATTAGGTAAAACTTATGTACTTATAAACCTCATGGCATTGCAGATTCAGTTAATTCCTAACTTACAGCAACTTAAAACATTATATCAATGGATCAATGTGAAAAAATGCTATCTGCGTCTTTATTTTACAGCACTTGTAATTTCATATTCATCCCTTGATAAGTCAGCCTTAGAAATGACTCTTGGAGACTAGTTTAATGATTTTGATAATCAATGAAGGTAATTACAGTAGACACAAGGACATTTCACCGACATCATTTACCTCAAACTCACCCACTCTGTAAATGATTGTCGACATGTAAAAATGTCATCATACACAGTAAATGTACAGTGACAGGAAAGTATGTCATAAAATATGAACAGTTACAATTTGACTTACAACATAACCAAGTCAGAAGTGAATTGTGATGATTGCAGACCAATTGTTAACTGACCATATAAAATAAAGTATTAAATTAATGGTACAGACAGATGATGACAATGATAAGCAAGAAAGTCATAAAAATGTTGGACTAAGTCTGATAGAAACAATTAGTAACAATTTGACTTACAACAGCACCAAGTCATAAGTGAATCACACATTGTGAGGATTGCAGACCAAATGTTAACACCATATTAAATAGCATATTAGAATAAAATCGAGGCTTAACTGATCTGTGGCACAGACAGCTGCTGTTGACAATGATAAGCACGAAAGTCATCAAAATGTTGGTCTGTTCCTGATTAATTGTATTCAAGCACGGCATGTGGAAGAACAATTCTCAGAAGCTTATTACAATAGCAGGAAGAACCAGTTATTTAAAGTCACAACAGAGCTAAATAATGATGCATCCGTCCTTGCATTTGTCCCCTATGACTTTAAAATCCATGTTCATTTTATTGATAGTGACTAAGACTGGAAATACTTAAAATTTGCTTGATGCAAGAATATAACAATATACTTGGCAATCTAATAACTACCAGTATACACAGAAAAGCCTGTAGGTTATACCAAGGCCTCTGATTTACACATGCTAGTCTACCCACTGAAGGAAACCTGGTTTTTGCGTACAAACTTTTTAGAAAATATTTTATAAGGTCTTCAAGGTATGATTTACATGAATTAGGGACTGAGTAGTTTCATGATATTTATTTTTTCCAGATTCATGTTCATTGAAAACAAAGAAAATTAAATAAAAACGCAACCAAAGAATATTAATTTTCATGTGCAAAAATATCATCAATACAAAAATTGTGAAAGCTGCATTATTTGTGAAAAGGTTAGGTTGTCTTCTGACATCATTGTAATTTTTCTTTTAACATTTCTTTAAAACAGAGCATTCTTTTGTATATGTTCTAGGCTGTCACTGTGGTTTATGACCAAATACACTAACAATCCAAAAAATTTCATATCAGGAGAGGGTCAAACAGACTGAAAGCTGATGTTTGTTTACTTTGCTGAGAATCCTTCCTATACAAAAATTACAAAAGGAAAATACCTGGAAAACACATGCAACTTCGCTGTTAAATTATTTCTAAACTTAGAACCATGTTGGAACTTAATTTGTAGACAGAAAAATAAGACTTCTATGACTTTTTTGTTATCAAAATGTTTGATGACTGCATTTGTTTTATAATTTCTTAGCAATTGATGTCATACATCATTCACTAATCATGTGAAAAATAAGTTTCTACACCTGTATTATTAAACTACAATTAGCAAAATTCAGGGTCTAAATTTCTATTAATCTGCATATGATTGATGGAAAACAACTGAGGAAATACTTGAAATACAAAATTTATCAAAAGGATTAATCTTATGATCATGCCTAACCATCCTGTAAAGTTTAAAGATTCTGGGTGCAGTTGCTCTTCAGTTATTGATTGGAAACCATTTTTAAAAAAGGCCCCTGTGAGTTTGACCTTTGACCCTGTGAAGCAAGAAACAAAAGGGCTCATCTACTCATCATGCCCAACCTACCTACCAAATCTCATGTCTCTGTGCCAATGTTATTGATCAGAAACAAAGAGGTCTACTGATGGACCAACATCTGCAAAACAATATACTACCTTTCTACCATGCAGGGCATAAAAACAGAGCAGTTCTTTGAAAATATAATGTTTTGTTATTTTAACATTCTGGAAAAGTCGTCATATTTCATTTTCCTATGATAAAAATTGCATCTCTTAATTAATCCCATTTCTTGTAATTTTGAGCTCCTAAAACATAAAATCTCTCTACTAGATGGTATTTGTTAACAGTTCTGAAGAAAAACAAAATTGCATCAAAGAGATGTCTGTAATGGGCTTTAATGAGTACAACTAACACACTCAGATAATATTTCATCATGACATTGATTTTAAGATAAATGACTTGAGGCTGCAAAATTTCCTCTATAAAGCATTTTCTTAAAATCCACCTGTCATACAAATCAACAAGTGATTTTTTTTTCTAAAACCACCAAGAAAGATTTCCTTGTTTTATAATATAATTTATGACTGCAAATAGAAGTTTTTGCAACATTATCACATGACTTTGTGGACAGTTATGAAAGATAAATTTTACATTACATGATTCTGGTTGAAATATTCTCCTATTGCTATACCATACCTAATATAGTTAAATAAAATAAATTGAAATAACAAATACAGAGTCATATTCTTTTCTGACTCTAACCTTGATAATAATAATTATTATTATTAATTATTATTATTATTATTATCTAACCTAAATATTTCATTTCCTGAATCAAAATCTTGTAATTCAAGACTGAAAGGTGGAGCCTAAAAGACATACTGCCTATCCTAATTTACTGAACCCTACATTATAAGTCCAACTACATCATAAATATCATCTACACCAGACTGTCCTCTTGAACATCTGAAGCATGCCAAAAGAAGATCAGGGCAATTATTCGCTAATAACAAGAACTGCCACTGTAAGATGACAATGCCCCAGAACCTGGTGCTTTGACCTTTGAGCTGAGAACCAGTCATTCAGGGGTCAAGGTCAAATAAATATAGGTCAGTGGGAAGGTCTTATCCAAAGGGGGTTGTGTCCAAGTATGAAGTAATTCCATTTACTTATAAGGAAGTTATCTGCAATGTTAAAGTTTTTGGACAATTGGATCTTCAAGGTAAAGGTCATTCAGGGGTCAAGGTCAAACAAATATAGGTCAGTGGGAAGGCCTTGTCCAAAGGGGTGTTGTGTCCAAGTATGAAGTAAATCCACTTATTAATAAAGAAGTTATTGCCAATGTTAATGTTTTTGGACAATTGGATCTTCAAGGTAAAGGTCATTCAGGGGTCAAGGTCAAATAAATATAGGTCAGTGGAAATGTCTTGTC
This sequence comes from Cyclina sinensis, assembly GCA_012932295.1. Taxonomy (NCBI): domain Eukaryota; kingdom Metazoa; phylum Mollusca; class Bivalvia; order Venerida; family Veneridae; genus Cyclina; species Cyclina sinensis. The sequence goes on from JAAONU010000017.1 coordinate 28,377,650, forward strand.
CAAAGGAGTGTTGTGTCCAAGTATGAAGTAAATCCACTTACTAATAAGAAAGTTATTGCCAATGTTAAAGTTTTCGGACGGACGGACGGACAGTTCAAAAACTATATGCCTCCCTTTGGGGGCATAAAAAAAGGTTTGTGTTCATTTTAATGACAGCTGTTGTATTTTTAAGGTTCACTCAAAATGAGATTCCTTGCCATTGAATAAAGATATCAAGCTTGGGATAGGTCCTCGGTCTTAGTTGATAAATCTTCTTATTTACCTCAGTAAAAGGCAATAATTGTACAGTATTTTAAGCATAATAATAAAGTAAAAATATATTTTCCTAAGCTTCTAACAGCACACCATACCAAATTTAAGAATATTTCACTCCTATGATTTTGAAGCTGTGTTAAAAATACATTTTACACTTAATCATTTGGACCATGCAATGGAATATAAATTATAAATTATAGTAAGAGCTGAAATACTTTTTTTTTTCAATATTGTGTTAAATGTATAGCGGGTACTTTAAATATTTTGTACATGTTTAACTTATATAATATATGAGTAAAACATAACTAAGACTTAAAAGCCACACTAGTCTATTTCTATATTTTATATTTCACCTGACTCTGGCATTGGTGGGTGCAATATGGGTATTTCTGGTTCTAAACAAAACAGAACAAAATAATTATCTAACCACATTTACATAAACTGTGGTTTACATGATGAGGAAGAACAAAATATCTAACCATGTCTACATAAACTGTGGTTTACATGATGAGTAAGAACAAAATATCTAACCACGTCTACATAAACTGTGGTTTACATGATGAGGATAATTATACATCAACCATGATTTAAATGAATACTGATGCTTCAGTGTCTAAATACTCTATATTTACACAGTTTCAGAACTGTAAGAAATCAGTTTTGTCCATGTCACAACAATTTGTTAATTCGTCTTGTCATAAGTATTTTAAATGGAGAATAAAGTGAGCTTACTATGACCTAGTTTTTGTTTCTCAAATTTACTACAGACCATCAAGACAAATGATTTGACAAAGTTTCTTGAACACTGTAACAAAAAATGTGGCATCTTTTGAGTGCTCGAAACGGTTTTCAGTCGATTTGAGTACTAATGATCTAGTTTGTGATATCTTGTGACCTTGTATTAAATATGACCTTGAAGTCATCAAGATAACTTGAGACAGAAAGAAATCTGCCTTCATAAAAGCTTTCCTCTAACTTTAGCTAGTTATTCCTCGTCCCCAACAGAATCTCCTGGATTTTGGAAATTCTGTAGCCCTGAAAATGGCCCTGTGAAGCGTTTCTGACACTCAAAATTACTACTTTTCATGATTCATCATTCTCTTTCAAGTGAGATCCAAAAACCAAAATTCCAGTATAAGCCTGAAAATGTTCACCTATACACAACAGATACCTGCAAAGACTTTAGCCAAAGAATATACTTTGCCTGTATAAATTGTTGAATGTTATCAGGTCTTACCTTCTGCAATAGGATCTATTGTATGGATCATCAACTGTAGCACTCCATGCCGGAAATGATTTGTACCCGAGTGTAAAATTGGTATACTACAACTTCTGTGTGGTTTCTGTAAGAAAAGAAATTTTGCTATTAGAGTTAAGAGTTTTTGCCAAAGTCATTCTGACACTTTTTGTAGCAATTTATCATTGGGATTTTTGATAGATGTATATATATTATATTTTCGGGGGAAAAAATTGACAAAAATAAACTTAGGCAAATCTTTCTTTGCTAAGGCATCTTTCATTTTCTCTGTCAAAGTAACAGAACATAAACAAGTATCACTTGCTATTTGTATATCACCATACTGGTATGATATTCCAGAAAGGTTCACCTACAGAACATTTTACCATTTCAGAATTTTCTCAGATATGTATTATCAGAACTGTGTAATAAAGTGTATTTCTTATGATACATCACCTTTCAGATCTATATAAAGAACAGTGTAATAAAGTTCATGTCTTATGATGCATTACATTTTGTACCAAAGAACAGAGTAACAAAGTGAATTTCCCAGGATGCATTACCTGTCAGATCTATTTATAGAACATTGTAATAAAGTGCTTTTTGTGCTTTTCATACAACAGTGTTCAAAATGCTATATTTAAGGATAACACTTAGTTCAGTGTATTTTGTAGATTTCTGTTATTTAAGCTTAAAAATAACAAATCTTTATTTACATTTAACAAGGAAATCAAAATAATGACTTGAGTAATATCAGTAAGTGTGACAGTAATAAATATGAGAATAAAATTGACTTATTAGTAAAATACACAAAATATTATTAAAACAAACTTCAAAACAAATCACTTCTAGAAATTAATTGAATTACTGTGCTTGCTATGGGTTAAGTGCAAAATAAAAGAAAGAAAATGTGCATTAGTAAAGTGGAAATAAAGAAAAAAATCATTTTGAAAAAAAGAAGTGAGACAGACCAATGAACTATCTATCTATAAACTGGATGGATACTACATGAAATATTAAATAAACAGTAATCATGTTTTAAAATTATTATAAATGGAAAAGTAAATGGAAGTTTCAATAATTGCTGAGTCTAAATAAATATAAGTTGAATATTTAAACTGTTAGACAATTTGAAACTTATCATAATTCAATTAAGTACAAGTTGTACATGTCTGAATGTAAATGCATGTTACAAGATAATTATACATATCTTTAATATGTGATAAATATATTGCCCTAACATCTAGGTAATGAAATAAAAAATACACATTTTTTTTTTTTTTACACAGTTAGGTTATTTAACTTTATCACTGGAGTCAACAGTAAATTCTAACAAGATTGAATTAATAACTAGAGCTATCACTAAATGTGATTAATACCCCGCAAGATTGCTTCGGAATTACTGAGGAAATTATTAGTAACAGAATACATTGTAAAAGAATTGAAATAGAGTTATGGTTGTGGGCAATTAAAGATAGTTGTGGTTCTGGTACACTGCATTTCCTGTCATTGTGCTTGACCATTGTATGAAGTTGCACTGAATTCCAACCAGTAGTTTTCAAGTTATGCTCCGGACAAGGAAAACCAACAAAGGGCAATAACTGTAGCAAATAGTGAAAATAGAGTTATAGATCTTGTATATTGCACATCCACTCATTGGGCTTGACCATTGTATGAAGTTGCACTGAATTCCAACCATTAGTTTTCAAGTTATGCTCAGGACAACGAAAACCAACAAAGGGCATTAACTCTGCAAATAGTGAAGATGGAGTTATGATTCTTAAACACTGCACTTCCTCTCATTGTGCTTGACCATTGTATGAAGTTGCATTGAATTCCAACCAGTAGTTTTCAAGTTATGCTCTGGATAAGGAAAACCAATAAAGGGCAATAACTCTGCAAATAGTGAAGATGGAGTTATGATTCTTGAACACTGCACTTCCTCTCATTGTGCTTGATCATTGTATGAAGTTGCATTGAATTCAAATGGTTAGTTTTGAAGTTAAACTCCTGACAAGGAAATTGCAATGGACCGACCGACCTCCCGCCCACCCACCCGACCAAATTGCAACTGACCGACCGACCAACCACCCGGTGACTCCTATATACCCCCCAACTTTGTTTGGGGGGTATAATAATAACAATAATAATAATAATGATAATAATGAATATATATATATTTGAAATCAGAATCTTGTAAAATCAATAAAAGCCTGGAGGGCTGTCATTTATTTTTTCAATCTTTTCTAATATTGTTAGAATAACTTTCAAATTGCAGACAATGCTCATTAGTTATAACAAATGTGAATGTTATGATAGCCCCTCTGAGTGTTATTCAAACAGGCATTTCAATAAATCTTAGAAATATCATATTTTCAAGTGTTACAAGGATCTGTGCATATGGTCATCTAGCTAGGCACATTAAATGCACTTGCTACGATAATCAGAAAAGAGATGTTCATTGTTATACTGAAGAAATATAATAATCATAAGAAGAATACTAATAATAAAAATATCAATATTTGTATAAAAAAAAACCCAGAAGATTAAGAGCCCTGAAGCATTAAGCATCTGATATAACAAAGATAAAAAAATGCAAAATAAAATTCTGAAAATTTGTAAGCTATATTAATGTCCACTGTATTTGATAGAATTACATGGGATTCAACTGTCTGGAAAAGTTAAATCTGGGAATGGAACCAAATATTTGAATTACAAATAAATCAGCTGAACAGTTGAATTTAGGAACTGAACTCCATTCTTAGTAACATTTTTAAACACAAGGCTTAGTTACTAAGTCTGAATATGCAAAATCAAATATTCTAGTCCAGACTGAATATTCTACCCTCTCTTATTCAATCAAATAACTGATCCCAAATAATATAAAATTCATCATTTTTTCTGTGCTTCTCTACTATGGAATATAAGATGCTGGTTTGAACAGAACTAGAAGAACTGTGAGTGCATTTAGAACATTGTAGTGCTGTGCTGTAAACAAACACCCTGTAGGACAACCACCAAAAGGCACATTTTGGTTGAAACTTTAACAATATAGCTTTTTCCTTTATATCTTAAAAACAATAAATGTAATGTTCACTGGCAAAATTATATATAGTTATTACAATACAAAAAAAAGGACTGGTTATTCTTTAGAAAAAAGAAGATCACTTGGTTGGACAAATAGTTACTAAGTTTAAAGCTATTTTGATGTAAGAATGGTTATACCCAGAAAAAAATGATATTTTTTTTTAGGAAATCAGCTATTATCAATGAAGAATAACAAGAAAGACAATCTTACAGTAAAGAACCTCACTGCACCAGGAAACTGACTCTGCCTTGGTGACCAGTGCAGACCAAGATCAGCCTGCACATCTTGGTCTGCACTGTTCATTCTGTCAGTATTTCTACAACAAATACCCCTATAAATGGTAAATGGTACTGCCCGGAATCTGAAGATGGACAAGTTTCTATTTTAGAAATTTAGCAGGCTAATGGTTAAGAGCCTCACTGCACAGGAAACCAAACTTGAGTTACAAAGCAGAAGAAGAACTTGTACTCACAAAGTGACATCAGAAATTTAGTTTGAAAAGTATACTGATTTTAAAATTCTAAGTATAATATAGAACAGACAATGTCATGTGGTTAAGATAGTCTGAGGGGAAAAAATCATCAGTGGTACTTCTCAAAAATATAAATACTGTTGCCACTTTATTGAATTGATTAAAAGTGAGAGAAAAACAATGGCTGAAACATTTACAAAATGAAAAATAGTGCAGTTAATTTATGCTTATGGTAAACTTCATTAACAACTGAACCACTGAGGCAGACTGTTATAATAAAAATACTTTTGTTTCCTTAAAAGTAAAAAGTAAAAAAAAACCAAAACACCCAGACAAAGTTAAAAGTGTTACAATTTATGTGTGTTAATGTTACAGCCATACAGATATCAGAGATTGAGGACACGTAAAGCTCTGAAAGACAGTTATCAAACAAATCTTAAGAGAATTCAAACCTCTATATGAGAAGTTGAGCAACATTTTTTGTGTGAATACAGCTTAGCCAAGTCTCCATTTGCATAAAACTTCTGTAAATAAAACACAACATGCAACTTGTTATATAATAGTTCTGTATGTTATCCAAGTGTTTATGACTTTAGAAATCAATTATTGAGCTCAAGATTCTCCCTAATAAGCAATGTTTCTTTTGAACTATCTTCTAAAGATACAAAACTCTGCATATGTCATCCATGAGCCTAGCTTTCTTCCCTAAAAAAATAAACCAAATATAGTATGTAAATACAAAACAGGAAGGTAACAAGCTGTTCTCAAAAGGGTCTGTCACTTGATCTGAAATGTGGATATAGATTATCTGAATGTATTTATTCATTACTGTTCTTTAGATCAATTTTCTATTTGTTGGCAATCTGAATGCTAGGCAGGAACTCACAGGAAACTGTACCCATAATGCAATGTTACTGGATAGTAAACAAATATGGCTGACTACTTACATAAAAAGTTATACAAATTAATAATGTGCAGTCCAATAGGTGCAATGGATGTTCATAATGCAATTTGTCTTATGAAATGACAAAAATTATACTGTCTTGCTTTAGTGAAAGAAGAGAAAAAGGAATCACAAAAACATGAATCCAGCAGAAACAAGAGCTATCACTATATGTGAAGAATACCCCTAGACATGTAACAGTCTTAATTGGCACAATAATCTGATCAATATGAGGTAGCAGCATTTGCTCCAACTGTATGTTTAAAAAAAAATCAAAGAGCTATAGCTCAGTAAAAAAAAACAAAGCAGTGACAACTTGCACAACTTGGTACTTATGACTCTTGCAAAGTATTATTAAAATCTGTATGGTAGTTGTTTAGAAACAGTCCAGACAAATCGCAGTATAAAAAAAAAAGTGCCATAACTTCATTGAAAAATCACCGAAGTGGAATGTGACAAGAATATGCACATACAGTAACCTCCACATATAACGATATAATGCTTATAGTGATGCTGTTGTTGTGGTCCTGACTCAAGCTGTATTTAAACCAAACTTATTTTTCTCTGTGATTATTGATTTAAAAACTTCTAGCTATAAATTTTGTTTAATACTTAACATGTATTAAAATAGCATAAAAATTGCATGAACAATGGTATATGTAATAAATCTGATTTGGGAATCTATTCTATATTATATGCTTTCCTTTTATTAATCAAGTGCACTTTGCGGTCCCCTGAATAATGCCATAAGTGGACTTTACTGTACATGTATATAGGTTTGGTACTTATGATTCTTGTCAAGTATCATTAAATTATAGTAAGGACAAAATTTGTTCAGGGACAGACAGATAGGCCTAACTGACCAACCAAGGCATGTGATTCCAATATAGCCCCTAGATATTCTATATAATGATTTTAAAATGAAAACTTCAAACATTAAAGCATCCTGAACAAGAGTTTACAATTTTCTTTTTTATATGATTACCACAGAAACCATCTGGATTTAGGCATGCCTAAATATGAAAACTTCTCACCAATTAATAGAATGTGGTGTTGGAATCAATGAAATTCAGTACCTCTGTACCCAATGACTTTTAGTAAGCAACAAATTAATAATGGTCAGACTTATTGCGCATTTACAATGCAAATCTCAGGTGAGCAAAATATGTGAATGAAATTGTAAAAAGGTTTGGCTGTAATTAACCTTTCTTTATATGACAAGTTGTCAATACTGCACAACAGAGACTGGTATGTCAAGGCAGCATTGGCAACTTGGTCTAGTTATTGGCTATTGTCTCCTGATTGCTGGTATCTGACAATTTACTGCCATTATTTCTAATGATTCTGGTCTCTAGTATAAACAATCTGAAAAAAGTAATGATTGACTATTACTTTCCAGATCAAATTGCCACAAGGGTTTTTTTTTTCTCTCTAGAATTTCAAACAGATTTCCATGTGACAAGAACCTGTTTAAAAAGCAATTATCATGATTTTTTTAATTGAACACAAAAGGTGATTTTTTAATTGAACACTTAACTTTGAAGACCATGAAATATAATTGCCAAATGAAACCAGTATCAACAAGAAAACACCATACCACTGAATCCTTGCAAAGACTTTTGCATGTGATATTTAAAAAAGTAGTATGACTTTTGAGACCTATAACCATGACTAACTTATTTTCAGACAGTGATTCAACAGTGTATAACACAGACCTTGTTGTCAAATTGTGGAGCTCTGCCTGAGAGACTGCCTAATTTTTTATAAAAAGTCTCAGCTATTGGTCTCCTTTGCTTTAGAATTGTAAAATATTAAGTCTGGAATCATGCAGAAGGGTAATGCTCTGACTACCTTGGTACATCAACACACTGAATGAAAATGAGGCACTGTTATTGAACGGTACAACTTGCTGCTTTGTTTTCCTAAATTGTTTAGAAAAAAATAAATAGCCTGATCAAAACAACTTTGTTTTGAAAGTAATTTGATGATTATCTAACATTCAAGCAAGGTCAACAAGTAACAATAAGTGTTTCCCTTCCATTGTGTTAGCAACAGACTTTCCCGTTGTATTTTGTGGTGGATACTAATTAGAAAAATTCAATAATTAGAGACAAAAACAACAACATGCACAGTGTTGACACTGCAGTTATAAGAAATGCTGATGTGTATCTCTCTGATGACTTCCTGTCAAAATGGGTAAGGTTTGAGATATTCATTTTTTTCTCTTTTGTTGGCTTTTGTGAAACTTCTTTGTTATGTTTGATTAAGTTAATTTTAATAAGGAGTAAGGAGGATTTTTTTTACTGATAATAAAACACTAGGAGTACTGCAGTCTTTGAAGCCTAAATTCTAAAATAACTGATAATACTTACAACCTGCATGGATGAATGATTTATGACATGCAATACAATAATATGTTAGGCTTATACAAAATACATTGATAAGAAATGCAGAGGCTCTGCCTTTTAGAATAAATAGAGAATATAATGCAAGGGGTGTGGTTTAAAACTGCAGCGGAAAGGGGCATGACAGTGAAAGAAAAGAACGAAATGAATATGCATGTAGCTTCAATTACACCAGGTAAAAGACAACAGGGGACACAGTGTAAGCTGTTGAACTAAGGGCATTGTTGGTAATACAGACCGTGTTAACTTTGGTGGACTAGTGTTTGGAGTGGCTTACCCAATAATGACACACACAATCTGAGAACTTGTAAACATAGAAGAATATATGGTAATTATTCTGTTCCTGATGGTTGGTTTAGAAAAGCACTTTCAATAACAGAAAAACCCTCAAGTACACAACTAAAATTAGAAAAGAAACTAAAAAGAAAAAAATGCCTACCAGACCTAAAACTTGTTTCAAATTACCCAGTCTTTCTTAATAGATTTTTCAAACAGCTAAGGTACAATTCACTGTTTTAAATGATTATGAACAACAAATATTCCATAAAGTACATTTTGATTCCAACATTATTCTATTTATCCTATGAAATTCCTATGCAAGTATAAACTGTAACCTATTTTAAAGAAACATTCTGAAATTGAAGTGTGATTCTATGTTAATTAGATAAGCAATGTTTAAGTTATTGGAATGGCTCTTACAACAGCTGGCTAAAAATTAACTGTTAAATTAAAATACAAATTGTATATGGACATAATTAATTGTTATAACTAAGAAAATGCATTTGGCAAAATTAAATGGAAGTAAAATCTAACAATATTCTAAAATATTGCAATCTATTCTAACACTTCAATGAAAGATATAAGGCCTATCTAGGAAACTTAAATGGTGCCTCTGCTAGCAATATGCCCACATACCCTGTTGGCCAGAATCTCCTGTCAAAAAATAAAACAAGACAAACTAGAGCTATCACTAAATGTAATTAATACCCCCAAAACACTGCTACAGAACAGAGGAAGTTATCAATTTAGTAACAGAATACTTCGTAAAAAAATTGAAAAAGAGTTATGGATGTGGGCAAATAAAGATAGTTGTGGTTTTTGTACATTGCATTTCCTCTTATTGCACTTGACCATTGTAAGAAGTAGCATTGAATTCCAAAAAAATAGTTTTTAAGTTATTCTCCAGACAAAGAAAACTAACAAAGGGCAATAACTGTGCAAACAGTGAAGACAGAGTTATAGCTCTTGTACACTGCACATCCACTCAATGTGCTTGACCATTGTATGAAGTTGCATTGAATTCCAACCACGAGTTTCCAAATTATATTCTGGAAAAGGAAATCCAAGGAAGGGCAATAACTCTGCAAATAGTGAAGATGGAGTTATAGCTTTTATACAATGCACTTTTTGTCATTGTGCTTGATCACTGTATGAAGTTGCATTGAATTCCAACCCGTAGTTTTCACGTTATGCTCCAAATAAAGAAAACAAACAGTAATAACTCTGGAAATAGAGAAGATGGAGTCATGATTCTTGGACACTGCACTTTCTCTTATTGTGCTTGACCACTGTATGATGTTGCATTGAATTCCAACCAGTAGTTTTCAAGTTATCCTCCATACAAAGGAAAACAAACTAAGAGTAATAACTCTGGAAATAGAGAAGATGGAGTCATGATTCTTGGACACTGCACTTTTTCTCATTGTGCTTGACCACTGTATGATGTTGCATTGAATTCCAACCAGTAGTTTTCAAGTTATGCTCCAAATAAAGAAAACAAACTATGGGCAATAACTCTGCAAATAGTGAACATGGAATTATGATTCTTGGACACTGCGCTTCCTCGCATTGTGCTTGACCATTGTGTGAAATTGCACTGAATTCCAACCAGTAGTTTTCAAGCTATGCTCCAAAAAATAAAACCAATAAAGAGCAATATCTCTGCAAAAAGAGAATTTGGAGTTATGATTCTTGAACACTGCACTTCCCCTCATTGTGCTTGACCACTGTATGATGTTGCATTGAATTCAAACCAGTAGTTTTCAAGTTTTGCTCCCTACAAAGGAAAACCAACAAAGGGCAATAACTCTGAAAATAGTGAACATGGAGTTATGTTTCTTGGACACTGCACTTTATGTCGTTGTGCTTGACCATTGTATGAAGTTGCACTGAATTCCAACCAGTAGTTTTCAAGATATGCTCCGGACAAGGTAAACCCCGACCAACTGACCGACCAACTGACCAACCACCGGGTGACTCCAATATGCCCCCAAACTTCGTTTAGGGGGTATAAAAACTTCATTTACAGCAAATCATATACATTAAAATATGAATACTTATTTGGCCTTAGTTTTTTTAGAAATAATTTTGTGACAAAATTTTATCAGCTCCACCTGCTTGTAAACATTGTGATATTTAAATAAATGTATCAATCACTTTATAAATGATGACTGACAAGTCTTTAGAACATTTTCCACATCAATTCAATTGGATAAAATTATTTCTTTTGTAAGCAATAAAATATTTATGCTATGATTAGATATACATGTAAATTATAATCTAATTAACAGATAAAGGACAAAAAGCATTTTAAGAAACATATTTTTTTTGTAAAAGCAAAAAACAACCAAAACAAAACCCAAAACAATATCAAACATAAATTTACAAATGCACAATGGTTTTCGGGAAAAACAAAGTAAACTAATTCCAATATTTCACTTACTTCAAAGAAATAAAAATACAATATCAAATATCCATTTGGAAGGAACATTCAATGACATAGAAAAAAAAATGAAACAAATATTTTGTTTTTCTTAACAGCAATAAACAACACAATTATTTTTGTCCTCAGGATAAAAATTCTGTATGTTAAGTCTAACAGAATTACATTACACCCTAACCCAGCCTGGAGGCAATTCACTCTGGCTTTGGAACCAGTGCAGACTACGAATCAGCCTTAACTGTGATCTTTAATTCAGTCTGATCATGGTCTACACTATTTGCCATTTAGTCAGTAAATTTTCAATAAGCACCTTTATAAAAAATGGATGGATCTGTCTAAATTGAAAGATGGTACAAGTACATTTTAGATATTTAGAATGTTAAGGGTTTAGAATATCAGTATGTCCTCTTGCATGGCTTTTACCATTTTAACAAACTTAAGGACACCATAGTAAGACCCATTTCAAATCTACATTTGATTCTTAGCTAAAAAGTTTTTGATAGTAGTGAATACCATTATTTAGTAAACACTGAAGATAGCTGACAAACTTTATAAAGACAACTGAAACATTATCATGAAAAAAGTTCAATATTTTGAAATTTATTTTTGGAGGTTGCAAAATGAACATGATGAGAAAATCATGCAGAAATTTTATCCTAAGCAGAAATGTCATGCATAAACTGTTGATAATACATAACTGCATTGTACAAAGTAAAGTTCAAACATTCGAACAAGAAGGCCATGATGGCACTTTATCACTCACCTGCACCCCACTGCTATGTGGCTATAACTCTGGAACTCATGATGGAATGAGGTTGGTTTAGAAAATGAGATGACATATATTCACCCTTGAGATCATCAAGACAACATTCCGACAAGTTTTCCTGCCATTTGGACAAAAAAATGGCCTCTAGAATGTGAACAAGGTAAATCTGTTTTTGGACCCAATGACCTAGTTTTTACCCAAGTGACATATATTTAAACTTGACGTAGATATCATCAAGACAAACATTCTGAAAAAGATTCATGACATTTGGAAAGGAAATGTAGCCTCTACTGTGTTAAGATGGTTTTTATATGTTTTGACCCATGACCTAGTTTTCAAATCCAGATGACCCATATTCAAGCTTGACATAGATCTGGAAAGAAAATAAAGCCTCTAGAATGTTAACAAGATTTTTTTATGTTTTCACCCTGTGACCTAGTTTTTGATCCAAGATGACCCATATCTGATCTTGACCTAGAACTCCTCAAGGCAAACAATTACATTTGGACAAAAATGGCCTCCAGTATGTTTACAAGGTAAATCTGTTTTGACTCCATACCTAGATTTTGACCCCAGTTGACCCATATTCAAACCTGACCTAAATATCATCAAGTCAATCAGTCTGACAAACTTTCATCACATTTGGAAAGAAAATGTAGCCTCCAGAGTGTTTTCAAGGTTTTTCTATGTTTTGACCCTGTGACCTTGCTTTTGATCTAAGATGACTGACAAGCTTTCATTTGAACAAAAAATGTGGCCTACAAGGTTTTCTTTTGGCCTTGTGACCTGTTTTTGATCTAACATTACTTGTCCAAGACCTTATTGATACAGTCATTCTGGTCAAGTTTCATGATAATTAGGTCAAGAATGTAACCTCTAGAGTGTTAACAAACCAACTGTGGACAATGGACAATGGACACCAGACATTCAAGGATCTTAAAAGCTCACCCCGAGCTATGCTCAGGTGAGCTAAAATTGTCTAAAATGGTTGCAGACTGGAAAGTATGGGAACACAGAATTTCATTTTACAATGTTTACAATACATTTAATAATATCATTGCCATGATCAACAACTGGTTTGTTTTTGTCAAATAAAATATTGCTTCTATAAAGACTTGTGCTATCAAGACATGTCTGTAACCTGTTCTGACAGTTCATGTTACATTCTCAATGATGTCAATTATAAGACATTCTTCAATTTAAAATTCTATCAGTAAAACATTAAAATACCTAAGCAGTGTATAAGTAAGTTAACAGATTAAAATCTTGTTTAAAAGCAAGCAAGGGTCTATATACAGATTTGAGTAAAGTTAAGCAAAAATAATCACAGGGGGAAAAAATCAGTTTCAACAGTTACTTCACTGTCTGCAGCATAAGTATTTGGGCATTCTATTCATTTCATATTGTTCATTGTTTGATATATATTCCACTCCCGGGACTCAAAGAATTAAACATTCATTGAAACTACCAAACCTTAGCATAATCCTCTCTCATCTAATGCTTTAGAAATAATACCACAGTCTATCCCTTAATATCAGTCTATCCATACACAAATCAAAAGATTTCCAAGAGAATTTTTTTATTCCATTATCTTTGTTCAGGAAAAAGTTTTTGTTCTGGTTGCTTATTCATGAGTAAACTTTTATGTCTGGAAATAGCCAGGAAAAATATATCCTACTTTCAGAAAACAGATCATTTTGTTTTAGTGTTGTTTATTTCAGGAAAGAATTCTCCAATGTTGCTATTGAAGGGACTAGGAAAAAAAGTTTGCTTGCATGATATTTACGAAATCTCAAATGACTGAATAATCTCTGCAAATTCAGCATTTATGCAAAGTCAGTGTTTTTTTTTTTTTTTTGAAGACTTGCACAGGGATTTCCTCCAGATTAAACTGTAAACAAGGAAGTACAATACATGTTGTTGCTTTTCTCCCAAAGTATCAGACATATCAGTGTCAAAATATGCTTGTTGAACAAATTACCATTAACAGCAACAAAAAAACACAAAAGGACCAAAAGTTAAGTTAGACATTATGTGACCCTATGGAAGTCTGTATCCTTATGTTTATATATTCTGAATAGCTATGATTTCAGTAACATTAAAGGTTAGTTACTCGGCAGACCCATTTAAATTTGATATATTACCTTTTAGACTCACTTTACCACATAATCATTTACAAATGTAATCCCTGCACTTCTTTGTCAAATGGTCCCTTTCGTCACAACACTAAAGTTTGGACCCTTAGGTGACTGTAACATCATTTGGGTTGTGCCATGCCAGAGTGTTCTGGTAGCATATTTTTTTGCTTAACTGCACTTATATTCTAAACATTCTTTTGTAAAAAAAATAGTCCTGCATGACATATTAAGTAATTAAGTAATGGTCACATACAAGACTTGATAGGATGCATAACATTCTTACCAACATACATCATACGGTAAAATACATTACTATAGCAACTGCTAACCTAACTAAAATGTGAAAGAAACTAAAAGAAACAAAAAATTAAAAAGCACACCATTACTATTAACCTACCCTGTTGGTCATAATATCCTGTCAAGAAAAATATAAAATGATATAAAAGCTTAAAGTAGGAAGTACAATACAGCATATATTTTGAACTATTTCAGTCTTCTGAATATGTTTCAATTTGTACAATTCCTTTATTTGTTATTTCATTTATTCTATGTAAGAAAATGAGCCCTGATTTGTGAAACATGGGTTCTTTGGTAAAAAATGAAGAAAATAATCAAAGTTAAGTGTTCATATCTTACATAAGGACAGTAACAATCTAATGAGTAATACAGAGCACTGTCTAGACTCCTTTTATATATAAATTGCTTATAATTACTTGTGACTGCAATAATGTTAGCTATTTCAAGAACAAAATATTCCCAGGAGAAATTATTTTGTTCACTTAATGTTTCAATTAAATGTCGTTTAACATTTTTAAGTCTGTTTTAAGGTATGTAAATGTATCATTAATTATATCAATTCTGGCTGCCCTTATGCATGAAATAAGGGATTTTAAGCCATAATTAACAGTACTTTGGAACACTGAAAATTGTTCTAACAGACACAAGCTGTGGCTGATGGCAATTTGACATGCAGTTTCTATAGTAGACTTGAACAGACATTGCAAGGCAAAGTAAAAAATATTACAATAGTTTATACTTAGACCAGTAGGTTGTAAAAACTGAGAATCCATTACAGACATGAAACCATGCTGCTTGAAATGTGAACAACAATGTTTACTGAATTCTCAGAATTTAAAAACAATTGATATTCAGAAACAAAACTTAAAATTATATCCTGCAAAGTGTTAAAGTCAAAATGACCACAGGTTTGTCATATATACCCCAAAAACCAGCTGATCATTATTAAATGTATATTTTTATTCTAGATTATCTAGATAAATATGCCGCCACCTGGACACGCTGACAAATATACTTTCAGAACAAAAAAAAGTATATAATTAAATCAATACAGTCCAAGCTCCTGAACTGCTTTAATTGTATATTATTTATCACTCTTTCAATCTGACTGAAGTTCACGATCTCCTTAGGGTTAATAGCATAGCGATGTTTAGGATATGATTTTAATCAGATTGTCACTCTTTTATCTTCCATTTTTTTTATCTTTGAAGTGAAAAAGGAAATATCTTATAACCAATTTAAGGCATTTAACCCTTCTCCTGCTGGCAGCAATTCTGTTTGCCTTTGTGACCAGTGCAGACCAAAATCAGCCCCCACATCTGTGCAGTCTGATCACGGTCTGCACTTTTCACCATTCAGTTGGTAAATTTTCAATAAGCACCCCTGTAAACAATTAATGGATCTGTCCAAACTGAAAGATGGACAAGTCCATTTATGATATTTAGCAGGTGAAGGGATAATTAATAATATCCCAAAAGAACTTTTCTTAGTACACACTATGAACTAGTAGCTTAAGCAAGATGCAAAACTGTTGTTTCTCTTTCTTATTCTTAAACATTACAAGTTACAATAGTGTCACACAAAACCTGTCATAGATATTTGTCCAGACATTATACACAACTGCAAAATGTACAGCATACTATATGTATAATATAACATTAAATATTCCTAGTGACTAATATTATAAGCCTTATTGATACTATGTCTATAAGCAATGTATCCTGTAGTCCACATACCCTTATTGTATAGCGAAGACTTTCCTGTTTCAACAAAAGAAGTACAAAAAGTGTATTCTTAGGAGTAAACCTTACATCGTCGGAACCCACTTTATATATTCCGTTACCACTTCATTATATACTGTGGGAGATTCAACTGTGAAACTTTCGTTTTCATGAATATTTATGAGCTACATACTGACCAATGAAATTGTGCGTAAAGTACCCAAAACAATTTAAACAGTCAGTCTTTTTAAGTGTTTTATAATAATTTATTCTATGGAATGCACCAGCTTTCAGAGTTCCATTATCTTCTCTTTTGTGCTTGTGTGGGAAAGCTGGCATTTCCTGTTATATTTATAAACAACAATATAACTGCATTTTCACAAATTTTTGGTGTAACATTTAAGAGTTTATAAAATCTGATAAATCTTACTGGGTAAAATTGACATTAATGGAGTCAATTAGTGTCTTCTCCCTGTAACTGAAATAATTAATTCCTACAAGTATTAGATTAAACTCTGACAGGTTGTATAATATATTTCTTATAAAGAAGCATCACATTATATAGACACATGAGCATTTTATTCCAATTAAATTAATAACAGATAAAATTCATTGACAAGGTTCTGAAATTCTACATTTCAAGAAAGCTTTCGACTACAAAATCTAACCAACTAGACTACTTTTATCTGTTCAATTTTAATTTAATTTTAAACTAGATGAGGCAAAATTCAGCTCATAGTGCTACTGGTATCAATTTTCATACTTATGTCATTAATATGATATTGAAGTTTTTTTTAATTACTTAATAATATGCAACCTGAGATAGAACTGTTTTATCTTGATACCCAATGTGGTGTTTTCTAATTCAATATTGGAGTAAAATAAAAATTTGATACATATGTATTTCAATGAAATATATTTGAAAATATTGTAAAGAATGTAATTTTAATTGACCATCATTTTGCAGTTGGCAGTATTAATTGTAAGTCAGTTTAATCCATCTTTAATGGTAATGTTAAAAGATATTGAGTCATAAATATCTACGAAGTTCAAGTTAAGCTGCTCTTCAAGCAAACTTAATTCAGGTCTATTTGTTTAACCTTCACCTTGCAATTTCAGCAACTGTTATCACTGCAAACTTTTCTTACTGAACTTTGTCGTCATCTTGTTGTACATTCCCGCTAACAATTTGCATCAACTGACATCTCCTATTTCCATGGTCTATGTTGATGAAACTTGGCAGTGATGCATCTTGAAAGATGATCTAATGAAGTGGTTTAAAGAATTTGTTAACCATTCCATGCAGAACACTGCTGGTTGCTAAAGGCAACAATAATCCTGGTTTTCAGATGTTTATACATGTATGTAAATATGTAACAAAAAAATAAGGAAAAAAATCAGTGGTCCCGTGGACTGGTAACCCAGGGGTTGCAAGTTTGGTCAGCCACTCCTCAACTAACATTACTAACTATCTTTCAGATGAGACATTAAACAGAGGTCCGATGTTTTATTACTTTACACTGAGCAAGGAAAAGAACCGGGAGCATTTCTAGAATAGGATGCTTTCCGTATCTTGCACTATCCCCAACAACCTAAGATCATAACTAACGCTCTGCAAGAGGCATCCATCATACAGGTAACCAGTTCAGCGAACTCAGAGAGACAGATTTTAAAATCAACTTGCCTGAAACCACAAGGCAGAGATCTTTGAATTATGTTATTATATGGTTAAGCTCTACCTAGATTTGTCAAACTTTGGATTGATGGACATAAATGGCACCAGCAGATCGGTCACATGTATTAAATTGCCTGAAAATCATTTAAAATATCTTCTTATCAGAAACAAAGTTGTGAGTTCTGAAATTTGATTTGTAGCATTGTCTAGTGAACCACTCCTTTAACTGGGACTTCAATGACCTCAATAGTTGAAATAATAGTGCCAATTTATGTGCAGCAACCTATAAAATTATCCCACTTGTTTCATTTTGATCTGTGAAAAGCTCTTTCTACATGATATAATGCAGCATCTCATGGTCAATTCCATTACTTGGTACAAAAGGAAACCTAAGCAGGTTCAGTACAATAGCCACAGTTTTTAATGACTTTTCTTTCTTTTACCCCAGGTATGACAGTCTTTAATACATGGATATCAGTAGCTTGCAGACTTAATGAGAAATTTGTAGGGGTAACAACACCAAGAAAATACCTTGTTACTGAACACATGATTAAATGACATTGATTAGCAGTAAAAATGTAAATCTAAGTAAATTAATGAAAGATTTGCAAGAAATCACTATTTGATTATGGTGAGTTTGTCTGGTATGTAATCAATACCACATCTTTGACATCAGTTGTAAGTCCATGTGAAATCAATGGTAAATAAAGGCAGCCTAGAAACAGGTTAATGATATATATATATATATATATATATATATTGATATATATTGATATATATTGATATATATATATCAATAATTACTTATTTTTAGTCTTGATTATAACAATGTTTCTAAATCTTAAAAAGAAAAGTTATATATATATATATATATATATATATATATATATATATATATATATATATATATATATATATATCATTTGATGTATAAGTAAAAACCAGGTTGGGTGGTAAGTTATGGAAAAAAACTGATTGACATGAATGAATTAAATATTTTAATAAGTCTGTATACAAATTAAACTGGTATAATCCCTGTACTGATTTTTCTATTTTTAAGGAACCGCTCAATTAAATACTCTCCATCAATATATTTATTACGGAAGATTGAACATTCACTATTTAAACTTAAATAGAAGTTTACGTCAATGGTGAGAATTGTGTAAAAGGAGTTTATCATTTAAGGCATTCTGTCCTTAACTGAAATAGAAACACTCCAATAAAGCACTTAACGTTACAGATTTAAATTCTGAACATTGATGTCACATCATTGCAGTCTAATCATACAAGAAATAAGATTAGCAAATATAAAAGTAGTGTGATCGATTTGAGCATCCTGTTCACGCCTCATCTTTCAAAACGTAAGGACGACTACACTAAATTTGCACAGAATAAATTCACTGTTTGTGTCAAATTGGAGCAAATTAGATGAGGGTGTTTCTTTTAAAATCTATTCTGGTTTATTTTAGATGATCATTGGCAGTGTGTCATTGCCCGCAAATGTAAGCCATAAGAAAATGTGACGGTTTTAAGACATGACAATGAATACTTATGCAATTATTATCCAACATCCTACACATCTTTTGCAGACATTCTATAGAGCTGATAATGGCCCAATGACCTGGGGTTAAATGATTAATTCTTATATAAGCTCTCTTCATTTGATCAATTTATTGTTGTTGTTGTTTTATTTTGTGGTAAAATTAAACAAAACGCAATTACAAAGCTGTTGGAACTAATGATGACAATGATGATGTCATGATGATGGTAATGACCTTTTGACTGATGGAGGTAATCACAAAAACCATTCTGTTTATGTTTCAATGATCTCAAGTTAGAGTATATTGAGTTGTAGAGATGGCAATTTCTGTATGATGATCATTACTAACAATGTCATCTCTAAACTGCAACTACCAGTATTATACAGGTAACTGAGGTGAATATAATAAAATCAATATAGAATTTCAGAGCCTTGTCAATTATTCAAATAGCTCATGAAAAATGTAGCCTTCAAATTATTAGACAGATTTATCATTTTATTTAACCTATCCACTAAAACAATTTAATGTATCTTCAGCTCATGTTTCTCAAATCAGTCTGAATTTACAGTGAAATTACAACATATTTATTAATTCCATTATAATATTAAAAAAATATATACATACCTCGTTAAGTAAGTTGTTATCACTATGTACCCTGGTTTTTCGGCGCAGAATCTTCAGTTTTACAAACATTTCAATTTTAGTGTTAAATTTCATAAAAAGAACATATGCAATGTACAGTGAGAATAATATCAGGGCTTGCCACCAGTATATTTGTCCAGTTCGAAAAAATACAATAAGCACAACAAGATCTATACTGTAGAAAGTGACATCTCGAAATAGTGGCCACCATGTTAAATGTAAAACTGTTTTGGAGAATAAAGCACACATGCCAATTACAAACAGAATGTTGAACACAGCAGATCCTACAATGGTTCCAATGCCTACATTATTACGGGCAAAAAATACACCAATCAAACTGGTGAACAGTTCCGGCGCACTTCCACCAGCAGCCATAAAAGTAGCCCCAGCGACATCTTCAGAAATTTTGAAACGGTCAATTATCACGCTTAAAGAAGGAACAAAGAATTCATCACAGACAATAGCTAATGCTACAAACATATAAATCAGTCCAATCACATGGAGAACTACGGCACCATCACGTCTTTGCTCAAGACTGAATAAATCTGGTGGATACTGAAAACCTTCGTCCTTGTCTGTAGTGTTTTCAGCTAACAGTCGCCGAGATAAAAATGGCTGCACTTGTAACTCTGAATGTCTTTTCCAAATAACAGCTGGCAAAAGTATTCCTAGGAAGCCAATAACAAACACAGACACAAGTACCAGCAGTCGCCATGCTCGGTACCTCCGCCGCATCAACAATGGTATATGAATTGACGACATGGTTACTAATACTTTAGTCAACTCTCTAGTCAATCACTTTTTCTCTTGTAAATTTTGCTCAGCCTTTTTGACATCACTCTGCTTGTACTTTAAGGCTCCAACACATCCTCTGATATACAGTGCCAGAGGTTTCATGACTTTCACAAGCCTCAAATGAAATATAGTCACTTCAGTTGGCACTTTATTATCATTCTGGAAAAAAGCAAAACAGAAAAAAGACAATCATTATATACGACACTAGAACATAGCATTGTTTGTCATACACAGCAACTTATCATGTTTCTATAAAAGACAGCAATTAGAGGCTCAAGAAACAATCAGCAGATTGCCTCCTCAGTCGTTTATGATCATTTTAACTTCTATTTTCTTTATTTCCATTATTTCTTTCAATGAAATTTTCTCTTTCTCTCTTATCTGTGTTAACTGTTCCTCCCTGAAATTCTTATAAATTTCATCTGTATTTTTTTTTTATTAATCACTATGCCACTACTGTCACACCTGGCTTTCATGGTATTAGAATGATTCATTGATGACATAACAATTTTCAGGGCAATTTCTTATTTTCATCCTCTTCTAACATATAAGATATCTAACTGTCAAGCCAGTTCCATTGACAGACCAATACAAAACAACTTGAGTAATAAGGAACATTGTTTAATTTTTTTCAAATCCAAGGGCTTTAACTCTGAACAAACTAGTCTATCATACACTCAGCTTAAAGCTATTACATCCTATGTGTGAGCTCACAGAATGACACAGTTTTTTTCATAGTGAACAAATTTAAGGTGGCACTGGAAATAGTACAAGACACAGAATTTGACAGAGTATCAGTGAAAAGATTTTTATATAATCTCAATTCTAATGAATTCAAAATGAAAATAAGAAATGTGTCACAGAAATGAATGCCCCCAAAACATGGCAATGGCAACATATGTCATGATACATCCAGGGGTAAGACTATTATATGTCCTTATCTAGTTGCATGGCTGGTATTTAAAAATTAGAAATTTTCAAAAACTGGTGTGTTTTAACAGATACTGATTTAGTGTTTTGTGCCCATAGGTCACCACATGTCTTTTACAGACAGTTTCAAAACAGTATCTTACCTTTTAACTTCTTGGATTTTTATGCTCTAGTTGAACACAGTATGCAAAAATATAGTTCTATTATAAGATTGTAGGAGTTGTGCACGGAAGCATTATTAAGTAAAATTTCACAAAGGGAAATAACTCTGATAATAAATGACTCAATTGCAAAGGCTGCAACACTTAATACTGATCATTCTGTGAAAGATTGGTGAAAATTGAAGGGGAAATGTAGGAGTTGTGCGCAGAAGCAATATAAAGTAAAAATATAACAAAGGGCAATAACTCTGCCAAAATATTCGAATTTCAGAAGTCTGATAATACGCCTTGTGGCATTTGATAACGATCATTCTAAGAAAGTTTGGTGAATATCACATAAAAATTGTAGGAGGAGTTGTATACAGAAACAATATTAAATAAAATTTAATAAAGGGCAAAAACTGTATCAAAAATAATTCAATGGTAAAAGCCTTAGTATAATACACTGCGGCACTTGATAATGATTATTTTTTTAAAGTTTGGTAAAAATCCCATTGGAAATGTAGGAGGAACTGCGCATTTAAGAAATATTAAATAAAATTAAACAAAAGGCAATTACTCCACTAAAAGTAATCGAATCAAAAAGCCTGAGTATATGCACTGCGGCACTTGATAATCATTCTATGAAATCTTGGCAAACATCATATGAAAATTGTAGGAGGAGTTGTATACAGAAACAAGAGGCAATGTAGAGTAACTTACCAAAGGGCAATAACTATGCCAAAAATAATCCAATAGTAAAAGCCTTAGTATAATGCACTAGAGCACTTGATAATGATCATTCTTTGAAAGTTTGGTAAAAATCTCATGGGAAATGTAGGAGGAACTGCACACACAAAAATTTTAAGTAAAATTAAACAAAAGGAAATTACTTTGCCAAAAGTACTCAAATTGCAAAAGCCGCAGAATATGCACTGTGGCACTTAATAATGATCATTCTATGGAAGTTTCGTGAAAATCACATGGGAAATGTGGGAGGAGTTGCACACACAAGAAATATTAAGTAAAAATTAAACAAAAGGCAAATAACTCTGCCAAAAATACTCAAATCAACAAAGCCTGACTATATGCTCTACGGAACATGATAATGATCATTATGTGAAATTTTGGTGAAACTCAAATGAGAATTGTAGGAGGAGTTATGCATAGAAAATGGGATGGATGGGCAGATTGAATAATTTGCACACAAATTTGGTGTTGATACCAGTAATACCACAGGGTGAATACTAGATCAGTAAATTTAAAGCAATGTGCAGCATGCGCTATTTTTCAAGACCGAAGATTGAATCCTTCAATTAAGGCAAGGCTGATTCTGAATATATGCATGTTATATTGGATGTTAACATGTATATAGAAATTTAAGGAAGAAATTGCAGTTCAGTGTGGTATAATACACTAAAATTTATGTTAGAAGAAGGTGTTTGAGGACTGTGACATTAAACATTATAGTCAAAAATGCTCAGTTAAGTTGTTTATGCCTTACTATGACCTCATTCAACAATTAATCATAACTATAATAGTTACGGTAGCATTATCTGTTTTTAATTCTCCAATTACATTATAAATTGTCTTTCAGATGAGATGCTGAACCAAACTGGTCCTGCATGTATCAGTGCTATACACTGAGCATTAACAGAAGCAAGAGTGTCTTGCAACCTCTGCAGGAGGCTTCGGTCATAATAGGTTGTTTAATTATAAGAACTGGTTGGCACAAACAAATCTAGCTTTATATGACTGACATGTAGTATAGCAAACCAGTAAAATGATACTGACATACTATATTTATTACACTGAAACTTGCATTCAGCTCTTTTCAAACAAATGCATGTCTAACTTAAAATCTTTTAGTGCCACTTTTATAACAATCATACAGGTAATTCATAGAGTTTGTATAATTTTTGTTGATATAAAATTTTGTGTTCTATTGACTAAAAGCAAGTTTATAATTAAATCTATCTTCAATACGAAGGGCAAATAACTCAGAAAGACATACAAATCAAATAAATTGGGTGTTAACTATCTAATTTTAAAAAATACTGCAGATTGGTTAGCAATAGGAAGGCGGTAGTACAAATATTTGCTTACCACAATCAGAGGAGTTTGAAATTCTTTCAATAAATAAGCAATATAGTAAAAATTAACCCCTATATAATAAACAATAACACTGATTCCAGCTGAGAAATCTCATTGCAACTTTTATAAACTATTGTCCATGCCTGCCAACCTAGAGTTAAATAATTGTTGTGTCATGGTTGAACTCAGTAACATGAACTTGAAATTGATGAATCTTGGGTAAATAGAATCATCTCAGGCAGTCTACACCACAGTGCTCCCCAATGAACAAATTATGGAAGACAGACAATAGACAAACAGTTGCCCTAAAATCTGACCATTGCTGTTTTTTGTGCTAAATCAACTAGAAATAGCCTAGTGCAGAAAAAAATGATATTATTTTTACAGTACTGCAATTAATTTTGGTCACTATGTGATCTTACTGATAATTATCTGGTGGGAGTGGTAACACCCACAGTTCTTGTCAGAAATAGCAAACTGAAATGACTTTATCAGAAAATGCAATCACTGTTCCAGCAACTGTAGGGTAAAATGCTTATCTATTGATGATCATCATGTGAAGATATGTACTAATTAATACCTGTCATTGTTCTTAAACAAAATCATATATTATTTGTCTTTAACTGTTCAAAAACGATTACAGGTACAATGTATTATAACCTAATTAATGTGCTTGACCATTTGACTATAAATCAGTCTATGGTCTATCTAAAATGGACTTGTCCATCTTTCAATTTGACAGATCTATTTATTGTTTATTGAAGTGCTTATTGAAAATTTACTGACTGAATGGCAAATAGTGCAGCCCATAATCAGATATGCAGGCTGATCTTGGTCTGCGCTGGTCACATTGCCTCGATCCAGCAGGGTGAGGGTAAAAGGGGTTTATAAATATTGAATTAATTTTTTCATATGTTTCTTTGAAAGCCAACAGTTTAACACACAGGTCCAGTTTGCAAAAAAAATTCTTATTTTTCTCAAAAATCTAAACAATGAATATTCTACAATTTTTCACACAGACATATTTTGTAAGAAACAATTCATCAATAAATTTGAATGTGTTCAGATTCTCTAGGGAAAGTTTCTCATTAACAGCTATTTCTTTAATTGTTTTCTTCACAGATTTCTTTAAGTGGGCCAGAATTTCTTTACATATTGAAATAGACTGATTTATTTAATTTTCACATCTTAAGTCAACAGGAACAAATTTTAATAACACTCGTCATAACCGTTTTAACTTTTAAAAGTTAATCTGAATTCTAAAAATGTCTTACCCTCTTGAAATAAAAAAATCACAAAGTTTGTGTAGAGTAATCCAAATGTCAACATGGAAAATTGT
The DNA here is from genome assembly GCA_012932295.1 of Cyclina sinensis. Classification (NCBI taxonomy): domain Eukaryota; kingdom Metazoa; phylum Mollusca; class Bivalvia; order Venerida; family Veneridae; genus Cyclina; species Cyclina sinensis. The sequence continues at coordinate 28,402,850 of JAAONU010000017.1, forward strand.
AAAAGGCTTTTAAGATATGATAATACAGATGTATATGTCAACAAACTTAAATATCATAGAGAAAGTGAATTGACGCAAATCTGCATTGTGAAAGGTGGCACTATTAAACTTACTTGAATAGTAAACTATACAAACAGTATACAAAAATCCAACATTTTATCCACTGAACATGTAATTTTGATTTAAACTTCCATACCAAGTGAACCACATTTTGAAATTTTCATTATTTCACAAAAGAACCCGTTAACTTCAATTCTGCCCTATGTTAAATATGAAATGTCACAATTCAAACTGTTAGTCAGCCTGTAATGTATTTCAATGTGAGAAATACAAACCATATACTTCATTGACGTAATTCAAATTCTTTTGTCATAGATAAACGATTGAACAAAAAACCGATAAATGCTTAAAAGTAATATAACTATATAATCTGTCTTAATCTGGCTGTCTGTTATTTTTGGATAATCCCCATTTGTAAAAGATCTGACCTAAAACAACTGTACATTACATTTAATTTGTTTCTTTTATAATATGCTGTAGCAGAAAGGTTTCAAAATTCAACTGTAAAATGTTCTTCATTCCGACATGGTCTGATAGTTGTCTAATACCCTGAATTTAATTTAAACCTGCATTTTGAAATGTAATTAAACTGACTGGCAGAAAGGCTGAACAACATTGCACCATCTACATTTATTTTTTCCTTGTGCAAGCAATTAATTTCTTATTTTCCCATTTTTTTCTATTCAAATTTCATAAGGAGTTTATGTAGAATCCTTTGCCTATTCAAGTGAAACATAATGTATATTTCTCATGGACTAAGATCTGTGATCTCTTTTTTTTCCCCCGATGGATGGTGGGTGAATTTTTTACTCCATGTTATCTTGATTTTTTCTGACAATTGTTTGGTCTACCTCAGGATGAATTCACTTTGAAATACTTTAAAAGAAGAAAAATGATTATGCTTTGCAAAATTAACCCACTGGACCAGTCTGATCCACCAATGTTGGTGTCTTGGGAAACAAATGATTATAACTGAAACATGACATATTGTTAAACATGCATAAAAAGACAAAAGAAATTAGTTAATGTTGATTGAATATAAATTTAAATTACTAGGGAGTTTAAGTGCATTTCTACTTTACAATACAAGTGTAAACATAATGGCCTATCATTCGGTTCAGATTTTGCAATAATATTGCAGCATTTTCTGTACTGTTATATATACATGTAGATTGTATGGATTTTGTGACAGGTATAAGCTGTCAAAATAAAATCAAAACACTTCACTTGAAAATCCAAGGTACTGTGATGCCCCTGTCCTCAAATTTCACCTCTGTTTGCTTACTAAGTAAATTAATCACAAATGTAAGTTTTAATGTAGAATTATATGTGGCTCCTATAAACTCCACTTAAATTGCTTATTCTTAAACATAAGGTAATACAGTAAAGCGAAGTCATATGCCACAAACCCATATTTTATTTGTTAAGAAGCAAAAAACAAAATAAATGTTAAAATATTACGTTTATAATCGCCTTATCCTCCACCTTGATACTGCTAGTTGTCTACAAACAGTGCAGACCAATCAGTCCACATGCAGTCTTTCCGCGGCTTTTCAGTCATTACTTTTTTGTTCTTTTATACTGCATTTACTCAAATTACAGACTACTTGACTTTCATTAAACTTCATAAATAATATTACATAACATAGTATTTCTCTAATACTTCAAATATTTGTGAACTAAGCTGTCCAAATGATGTATTTCATCTATTCTCTAAGGCTATTTTTATTAATTTTTTTTTTTTTTTTATCAATACAACTGATTCTGAAATAAAATGTGGATATGGTGTTAAACATGACTGTTAGCTAATTAGGTCTTAAACAAAATGAACATTGCAGAATAATTTTTTCTAACGCTTGAACATTTTTACTTACACTTAGATTGACTAAACTAATTAACTCTAATTATAGTTATGCATATTGTTTTTTTTACTTAATTTGCTTAATTTGTTTCTCTTTTATGTTTGATGAAAATATTTGTTTTATCTGTTTTATATACTTTTTATCCCTTCTGTTATATTTAATAAACTCTCTTATACGACAGTACAACATTCACTAAATAAAATATCATACCTTCTTTGTCTTAAACATCTAGATAATATCTATATTCATTTCATAGTCTTAAACAAGATGTATTTCCATAAATATAATAAAATAGCATTTACAGTTCATTTTGTAGAAGTTTAATGAATTTTACCTCAGTAAGACATAAATCATCCATTTCTTGGTTTGTAAACTGATGAGAGTTTATTAAATATAACAGAAGGGATAAAAAGTATATTCTGATATATTATATGTATCATTTTTTCTATTCAACACCTTTATAATGATCTTAATATTTCCATGGTTGAAATTATACTCCAACATTTAATAATTATATAAAAAATATAAAATCCTCAATACCTTTTTATGATGATCATTTAATTAATCTACGTGTTTTTGTCTAAAACATGTTAAAACTTTGTTTCACAGTATTTCCACAGACAATAATTTCATCAAACATTAAAAATGATTTTAATGCCCTAAAGTTTGAACAAAATCCTTGTGGCCTCTTTAAGGCATTTATTATAATCATTAAATTATATACCTTTTTTGAAAGATACACCTATATCACTGACTGCAACTATGGGTTACAAGATCTAGATCAAAGCCATAAGCTCCCGATGGTTTAAAAATCCAATGAACATACGGTAGAGGAAAACTCGGACTGCAGTCTACCTATTGAAGAAGGATTTTCTATAATCAATATCGAAACTACAAGCTTTCATGTCAGCCTGAATACCTTGATGACACCCTACATGTTGTCATGATTATTGGCTGCGAAAGTAAAGAAACAAATCCACGGGGAATGGAAACCTGGGCCATCTTAAAAGCAGCAGCTAATGGAACCCCAACAAGTTGTAAAAAATTGGTTTCACTTCTTGAAGTAATTAGTAATACAGTTCAAAAATTGATTCTACAGTGTACAAAAACTTGAGATGAAATTATGTTCTTACCTTGCACTCTAAATGAAAAAGCATACTTATAATAATAGAGTTACTGCAATAACAACCAGAATCATCAGTCTTAATTTCATGCTGCTGATTCACATGAATTGTTCTCAGATTATTTTTTTTCAAATTTTTAATTAATCTTCCTAAGAATATGTCCCCAGACAATAGATACCCGTAATGCTTCAAACAAAAAGGTAATGATGGTTTTATTCATCTAATCTGAAATTTGATAGTCTGAAGGTCTCAAAATCTTCAGGCATCAAGGCGTCACAACAAACTGAGTGGATATGTAGTTTTGTTAAAGTTAGTCAATGAATAATACTTATACTGTTAACAATAATGATAATAAATATGTACCTCTGGACATTTAGGGACATACCCTGTACCAGACAATTAAGAGATGATACATATCTATTTCATTTTCTATAAAATGAAAACTAATTGCTAATTTAGGGAAAAACATAATTCTATTAAAACATGAAGTTGGTAAAACCAAATAATGCTCCCCGTAGTATTTTTTGTTCAGACTGGCAGAAAAGTAAGAAATGTACTATCAATGACATGTGAAATTAAATACTTATTAAGTTATAGTAAGCATGCGATGAAACATATGTGACAAAGTATTCCCGTCAGTAGTATATACCTTATAATTACATAATAAGAATATTTCAGTAAATTTCATGACTGGTTTTGTAAACTAATAAATTAAAAAGTTTATTCAAAATTTTGGTTAGAGAAATACTTTTGACTAAAGTTACTTTTAATACTTTATCAATTTCTCAAGCCATTTGTCATATAGTGTTAACAGATTTTAGTGTTTGAAATTATTTTTTGTCCAATGAGATGGCAGCATTTTTCAAATTTTGAAAGAATTTATTTTAGTAAATCAGTTTTAAACAACCAGTGCTACTAACCAGGTAAATCGAATGAAATGATTTACCGACGTTATTCCGCAGGCGGAGCTACAGTGATATTGGTTTTTTGTTTACATCATGCGATCCACAAGAGAACAGCTGTTAGTTTAGACGCTCGTTTAATAATATCGTGTTGAAACCAACAAGGATATTTTTTCATAAAAATACATAGCATTAAAGAGACAGTAGTCGTGAAAACAAACATTTATAAACTCACCTTTTCTCTCCAGAAACAAAAATTATATGTAATTGATGATGAAATTTTTTTTTAATCCCAGTTTTTAATCTATAATATTATAGACGTTGAAATATGATTTCTTTTTTCAAAACAGCTTATATGAAGTTTTAATGATATATATGATAAGTACATGTGCTTGGATTGACAAATATACCTTTTATTTGGGTTTTAAAGGCGTTTTGAGCTCCACACCCAAGTGTCTGTGTTTTTAATCTGAACGTTTTAACTGAAAACATTAAACATAATGCTTCATCATGAATGCGAGTCCCAATGTCCTTATAAACATAACTATAAACATAATCCTTGACAATCGTCAAAGTTCTGTTTCTGTGTGCCAGCGAAGAGAGATTCTAATAAGCATAAGGTGGTAAAAGATCAGACGTCGCCGATATCGACGGTACATGGATGACAGGCATGAATTTGGTGTTTCGGGGAAAAGATCAATGTCGCGTGGCGAAAGAGGGCGGAGACATGTAGAGAGTGTACAAAAATAATTTAAAACACTAAGCTGGTTAAAATTTATTAGTACGTATTTACAAAATTAAATTGGTCGCGCGGCTGTGCCGCGCCTGACCAATTTAATTTTGTAAATATGTACTAATAAACTTTAACCTATACTTATCACCTTCTTTGCATTGCTTTATTGTAAGGGATTAACATAAATATCTATTTCCTACCTTAAACAGCTAGTTCCATGAAAATTCTTAGATCCAAGCCATATTGATTGTCTAGTAAAAACTGTCAAATTCTTGAGTCACTGATGCCATATGTTTGTTTATGTTACAATATTACAATTTTAAGACTTAGTCATATTTTGAGACTGAAACAGTGGTATCTAAGCTTTCGAACAGTACACATCTAAAAAATTTGGAAATTACATTAAAATATGTAGGTGCTAGCCTATGCTGATGTGACTGTATTTGTTGAAATTTGAAAAATAATATTATATAGAAGAAGTTAAAGAATGAGCTTGAAACTTTAACCTTGACTTTAGTCTTCAATAAACAGACTTGGTCTAAAGGACCACACAACTTCTATGACCAGCATTCTGGAATATGTTCCAGTACAAGCCTTGGGTTGTACACGTTGGGCATATTCTACTCACAAAGCAAGTTCCCCACAATACGAGCAGTTGCACATCTGAAGACAGAGACCAACAAGTGACCCTAGGTCATACATATTTGAGGATTTATAGTATAAAAAAACCCACATTTGTTAGGACAATTAACATAATTATTGCAAAATTTACCTACTACTTGTTTAATCTGTGAATTTTTACAATCACAAGAGGTGTCAAGTGTTTGGCTGGCAGGTGTAAAAAGTAGACCTGTACTTCATATAATCAGTGTTGTTCTCCAGAATTCCATCTGATATACCATTGATTTATCTATTAATCTGGGTTGCTATATTAAGTTTTATAAAGGGAGATAACTAAAAAATTAACTGATGTAAAGTGATGGTTCTTTAACACTGCACTTCCTCTCATTGGTCTTTATAACTGTGTGAAGATTTATTCAATTCTCAGTATCACTGTATGAAGTTTTAATAAAATTCCTTAAATTGTTTTGAAGTTATTCTCCAGACAAGCATAATTAAGTACCATAAAGGGAGATAATTCAATTAAGTACCATAAAATGAGATAATTCAATCTTTTTTGCAGAAAGTGTTCATTTGGAATTAATGGCTATCCACCCCTCAAAAAAAGTACAACAACAATTCTCTAGACAAGACTATAATGCTTTCACTTATACCAACAAAATTGACATCAGGTAATTATTGATTCAATGTTATTCGCATTTACATGATCTGAAAGAATGCAGGGTACACCTCTTTAAGGAGCATAAGAAGGGTCATTCTAATAACAAGTTATAAATCAATATTAAGGCCAGAAGGACAGCTAGCTACAGATATAATATTAAGGCCAGAAGGACAGCTAGCTACAGATATAATATTAAGGCCAGAAGGACCGCTAGCTACAGATATAATATTAAGGCCAGAAGGACCGCTAGCTACAGATATAATATTAAGGCCAGAAGGACCGCTAGCTACAGATATAATATTAAGGCCAGAAGGACAGCTAGCTACAGATATAATATTAAGGCCAGAAGAACCGCTAGCTACAGATATAATATTAAGGCCAGAAGGACCGCTAGCTACAGATATAATATTAAGGCCAGAAGGACCGCTAGCTACAGATATAATATTAAGGCCAGAAGGACAGCTAGCTACAGATATAATATTAAGGCCAGAAGGACAGCTAGCTACAGATATAATATTAAGGCCAGAAGGACCGCTAGCTACAGATATAATATTAAGGCCAGAAGGACCGCTAGCTACAGATATAATATTAAGGCCAGAAGGACCGCTAGCTACAGATATAATATTAAGGCCAGAAGGACCGCTAGCTACAGATATAATATTAAGGCCAGAAGGACCGCTAGCTACAGATATAATATTAAGGCCAGAAGGACAGCTAGCTACAGATATAATATTAAGGCCAGAAGGACCGCTAGCTACAGATATAATATTAAGGCCACAAGGACAGCTAGCTACAGATATAATATTAAGGCCAGAAGGACAGCTAGCTACAGATATAATTTTAAGGCCAGAAGGACAGCTAGCTACAGATATAATATTAAGGCCAGAAGGACAGCTAGATATAATATTAATATTTAAAATTTCCCAGGCCAGTACAATGTTACATCCAGTAGGGGCTGATACATGCAAACAGTTCATCAAACCAGTGAAATTTTTAGCATTAATATTCATTTACTTTATTTGACCAAAGAATCACTAAATAAATGATACAACAATATAAGGTGGTTGTATTGCTAATCCCTTATAATCCAAATGTCACTAACAAAAATACAATATACAAAATAACAGGACTTGTAGAATATGGTTCTAATGAACTGCTAAGTAGAACCCCATATCTGAAAATCTGCAGGAAACACCAATAGTTTCACTAACTTGATGATACATCATCTAAATGCAAATAAGCTATGGACACATGGGTAGTCACAAGACCTTAAATAGATCAAATAAACACTGAATGTACTGTAATAAATTTAAGTGATTAACGGCAATAGAAGAATGGTAAATTCTTTTATTTAGGTATATTATTATCTTTGCAAGTGAAACAGAATCTTTGATACTCAAGGAATTCTGTATCTGATGTAAAAAATTATATTGCACGATTCTTATCATAATGATTATAGAGAAGTAAATGATCAATACTGAAACAGAATCAGAGTAGTGAATCACTATCGATATAGAGTAGTGAATCAATATACTGATATAGAGTAGTGAATCAATATTGATATAGAGTAGTGAATCAAATACTGATAAAGAGTAGTGAATCAATACTAAAAAAGAGTACTGAATCAATACTGATATAGAGTAGTGAATCAATAGTGATATAGAGTAGTGAATCAATACTGATATAGAGTAGTGAATCAATACTGATATAGAGTAGTGAATCAATACTGATATTGAGTAGTGAATCAATACTGATATAGAGTAGTGAATCAATACTGATAAAGAGTAGTGAATCAATACTGATACAGAGTAGTGAATCAATACTGATACAAAGTAGTGAATCAATATTGATATAGAGTAGTAAATCAATAGTGACATTGAGTAGTGAATCAATTCTGATATAGAGTAGTGAATCAATATTGATATAAAGTGGGGAATCAATACTGATACATGGTAGGGAATAAATACTGATACAGAGTAGTGAATCAATACTGCTATAAAGTGGGATATCAATACTGATACAGAGTAGAGAATCAATACTGATACAGAGTAGTGAATCAATACTGATATAAAGTGGGGAATCAATACTGATACAGAGTAGGGAATCAATACTGATACAGAATAGTGAATCAATACTGCTATAAAGTTGGGAATCAATACTGATACAGAGTAGTGAATCAATACTGATAAAAACTGGAGTAGTGAATCAATACTGATAAAGAGTAGTGAATCAATACTAATAAAAAGTAGTGAATCAAATTGATACAGAGAAGTAAATCAATACTGCTACCGGATGGTGAATCAAAAGTGATTTAGAGTGGTGAATCAAAGTTGGTATGGAGTAGTGAATCAATATTGATACAGAGTAGTAAATCAAGATATAGAGAAGTGAATCAAAAGTGATATTGAGTAGTGAATCAATACTGATATAGAGTAGTGAATCAATACTGCTATAGAGTAGTAAATCAATATTAAAACCAAGTAGTGATTCAATACTGCTATAGAGTAGTAAATCAATATTAATACAGAGTAGTGAATCAATACTGATATCGAAGAGTGAATCAATAGTGATATCGAGTAGTCAAGCATTACTGATACAAAGTAGTGAATCAATAGTGATATTGAGTAGTGAATCAAAACTGGTATAGAGTAGTAAATCAATATTAATACGAAGTAGTGACTCAATACTGCTATAGAGTAGTGAATCAATATTAACACAGAGTAGTGAATCAAAACTGCTATAGAGAGTAGTGAATCAGTACTGATAAATAGTAGTGAATCAATAGTGATATTGAGTAGTCAAGCATTACTGATATAAAGTAGTGAATCAATACTCCTACATGGTGGTGAATCAAAGTTATTAATGACACAAATGTAGTATGGACAAGTGAATCAATATTGATACAGAGTAGTGAATCAATACTGATACAGAGTAGTGAATCAGTAAGAGAATTGAGTAGTGAATCTAAAGTGATTTGGAATAGTGAATCAATACTTGTATGGAGTAGTGAATCAATATTGATACAGAGTATGGTATGAATACTGATACAGAGTAGTGAATCAATAGTGATATAGTGTAGTGAATCAGTAGTGATATAGGGTAGTGACTCAATACTGATACAGAGTAGTGAATCAAAGGTGATATAGAGTAGTGAGTCAATACTGATATAGAAAAGTGGAATAATGCTGATATAGAGTAGTGAACAGACACTGATATTGAGTTCTGAATCAGTACTGATATAGAGTAGTGAATCAATACTAATATGGAGTAGTGAATCAATACTGATATTGAATAGTGGATCAATATTGATATAAATAAAGTAGTGATTCAATACTGATATAGAGTGAATCAAAACTGATATATAGAAGTGGATCAATATTGATACAGAGGAGTGAATCCATATTGATATAAAGTAGTGAATCGAGGGAAGAGAATCAATACTTAATGAAGTAGTGAATCAATACTGATTTTGAGTAGTGGGTCAATATTGATACAAATTAGTGAATCAATACTGCTATAGAGTAGTAAATCAATACTGATATTGAGTAGTGGATCGATATTGATATAGCCTAGTGAATCGATACTGATACAGAGTAGTGAATCAATACTGATATTGAGTAGTGGATCAATATTGATATAGCCTAATGAATCGATACTGATACAGAGTAGTGAATCAATACTGATATTGAGTAGTGGATCGATACTGATATAGCCTAGTTAATCGATACTGATACAGAGTAGTGAATCAATACTGATATTGAGTAGTGGATCGATATTGATATAGCCTAGTGAATCGATACTGATACAGAGTAGTGAATCAATACTGATATTGAGTAGTGGATCGATATTGATATAGCCTAGTTAATCGATACTGATACAGAGTAGTGAATCAATACTGATATTGAGTAGTGGATCGATATTGATATAGCCTAGTGAATCGATACTGATACAGAGTAGTGAATCAATACTGATATTGAGTAGTGGATCGATATTGATATAGCCTAGTGAATCGATACTGATACAGAGTAGTGAATCAATACTGATATTGAGTAGTGGATCGATACTGATATAGCCTAGTGAATCGATACTGATACAGAGTAGTGAATCAATACTGATATTGAGTAGTGGATCGATACTGATATAGCCTAGTGAATCGATACTGATACAGAGTAGTGAATCAATACTGATATTGAGTAGTGGATCGATATTGATATAGCCTAATGAATCGATACTGATACAGAGTAGTGAATCAATACTGATATTGAGTAGTGGATCGATATTGATATAGCCTAGTTAATCGATACTGATACAGAGTAGTGAACCAATACTGATATTGAGTAGTGGATCAATACTGATATAGCCTAGTGAATCGATACTGATACAGAGTAGTGAATCAATACTGATATTGAGTAGTGGATCAATACTGATATAGCCTAGTTAATCGATACTGATACAGAGTAGTGAATCAATACTGATATTGAGTAGTGGATCAATATTGATATAGCCTAATGAATCGATACTGATACAGAGTAGTGAATCAATACTGGTAATGAGTAGTGGATCAATATTGATATAGATTGGCTGATCAAACTGATCAATACATTACTTATGATGAAAAATAAAAGAATTGTACAAGTAATATGACCCCCAAAATCATAATTTTTTCTATAATGTTTTTGTTTCTTCATAAATTACTTTTGTTTGTAAAAATCATTATTAAAGTGATAACAACAAAGTGAGTTAGTATAATACTAAGATTGTAATTTTGGGTCACTTGTGGTCAAAACTTTCAATGTAAGAACTCACAATGTCACTAAAACCATGAATTATTATAGACTATAAAATTACCATCCTATCACTGTACTAACTTAACTCCCTTTTGGTTACTATTGTAAAGACTTCATAACAATGTAGAAATATGCACATCTTGTAAGTCGAGTCTTGTAAAATTTACCATTCCTCAATATCTCAAGACCCATTCTGTTCTTATGGACAGATGACATAGCATTATACCCTTTAGTTGAAATCTCCAAGTTCAGAATAACAAATATAAATGACAAATCCATTCACTAACTGCAGTCTGAGTCTCAATATCTTCAAAAATAAGCATTTATTAGTACATCAACTTGAGTTTATGCAAAATGTGTTTACCTGATTAAAGTTGGCTGAAACTGCTTGTATTTGGCAGTGGGTGCAGAGGTTTTGGTACAATTATTATGGTAACAATTTAAGCATCTTTCTCCTGTTTTGTCAGTCATTATAATAAATAAAATCAGTTACCATGACAACACAAGGGTGAATTTCCATAAAACACTATACAAACATCTTCAATTTATCTAAGCATTAAAGATCATGGTGTAAAATAAATCATAATATTTTCCTTCATTCTTCCTTTCTTTAAATTTTTGATTATTTACTGTTGAATGTTGTAACATGATAATACATTTTTAATGTACTGAAAAATTTGAGCACTAGATGTGAATTTGTTTTTGGAACATGCTAAATATTGCAACCAGCTCCAAATCTCCAAAAATTAACCATAGTTCGAGTGAAAATTTATATCCTTGCAAAGTAAACAGTACATTTAAGGTAAATTTAAAAGAATGTCTAAGTCAAACTGAGTTGAGATATATAGAGTACAGTGTTCTGTAATTTCGAGGTAGTATATAATAAGGGGAATCTGCCAAAGTTTTCACTCCCAGGAAAAACAAGTGGCTCTTGGTCTACTGAATTGAAGACCCAAATTTTTCACTCATACCAGAAGAAACAGATTCTTTTAATTCATTTAAAAAGACCTATCCTTTTTTTTCAAAAAAAATATTATGTTCTCTGATTTTTCAGGTTCAAATTAGGAGGAAGTTACTTTAAATAATTTCTTGGGGAAAAAACAACAACTGTTATTTGTACTGGTACATAAGATATTCTTAACTCTTTTCCAGTGGTGGTCAACAAGTTCATTCCAACATTCCGATAGTAACACATGACAAGGTTTTTTCTCCATATCTCCACCAGTTATAATAGTTTTGCACTGAGCCTGGCTTGGGTTTTACTTGGCAGCTGCAGACAGAGAGCAAAATTAAGCTTTTGATTGATAGTGCAGCATGTAGATAGAGGGAAATTAATTAATGAAGAGAGTGCATTAAGGCCATTTCTGTCAACCTATTTCACCGTAACATACAGCTTAAGGATAAGTGAATTTCTTTATAATTGTAAGGGCAATCAAAGTTCTACACAACAATTCAATCAGAGGTGTAAACTGCTTTTAAATGCCGTCCTTCTGTACTCAATGTTTACCCTAATAAAAAAATAATAATTAACCCTTTTACTAGCTCACATTGAGTACAGCTTTTGTGATTGCCTGTATCCACTGTTAGCATGATCAGTTGTCAACGTTTTGCTTTAAACAATATACTAGTATTAACATTTGGTCAAAGTTAATGAAACTTGGCAGGAATGCTCTTTGCATTTAGTTTAACCAAAGGTCTTCAAATAATTTTATTCCATGAAGAACTCTGCTCACTATGACAACAAAAGATAATAACTTTAAAGACTCTTCTTGTTCTTAGAAAACCACCAGGCCCAGAGCTTTGAATTTGGTTTGCTGCATTGTCTACAATGAAAACCACCCGGCCCAGAGCTTTGAATTTGGTTTGCTGCATTGTCTACAATGAAAACCACCAGGCCCAGAGCTTTGAATTTGGTTTGCTGCATTGTCTACAATGAAAACCACCAGGCCCAGAGCTTTGAATTTGGTTTGCTGCATTGTCTACAATGAAAACCACCAGGCCCAGAGCTTTGAATTTGGTTTGCTGCATTGTCTACAATGAAAACCACCAGGCCCAGAGCTTTGAATTTGGTTTGCTGCATTGTCTACAATGAAAACCACCAGGCCCAGAGCTTTGAATTTGGTTTGCTGCATTGTCTACAATGAAGACTACCAAGATTGGTCAAATTATGGCCCTTGGGTCACTTCTGGCCCTGCTTGAGGGATCACATCTTTTTTATTGGTTAAACTGCAGGATACATGTTTTGCTTTGCCCAGTGGAGTCCACCAAGACTTAATTTTTGAAGCAGTTATTGTCATTCAGTGACCAAATCAGGGCCATCATGGCCCTTTTGTTTCTTTTCATCTCTGGACAAATAAACTTATGAATGTGGTTGTTACAATGTAACATGCTGTCTCTTTGAAATCAGTAACAATTTATTCATATAAAATATGCTTGATTTCTAGATACTTCAGCTAATAAGAGGTCAACTCCAAATTAATTTAGAAAAGCCTTAAAAAATGCCAATTTATGATGAATGCATAAAACATTAAGAGATACATTATTTTGTGACTTATAAAGCCAAGTTACATCTATTTCAACAATGTACCTATAGGAGAGTTGTCAGAATACAAATTTTTTCTACAATTTGTAATATTTTTTTCTTCAGTTTTGCAGTGTTCTTACTTTGCCGTTCTACATGTACATTGAAATATTTTAAGTGTTGCCCTTCCTTTCTTCTAGGCTATGCCAAGAAGATTATATATAGATTGGACTATGCAATCCTTAAACAGATTAATAGGTGGATACAAATGGACATATTTTGTTCTTTTTTTTTCAGCCTCGTAATTTTGTGTAGTACAAAATTATAACCAAGCTTCTGAGAGCAGATGTGTTATTTTTCAATATGAAATATTAATACCATAAAATCATAATGAAGAGTTGTAGATTTTAACTGGATAGAAATCTGCATCAGTTTTATTCTCCAAACTATAGTATGATTGCATTTTTCTACATTTCATGGGCAGTTGTCATGGAAAATTAGATTTTGACAGTTTAAGGGCATGTTAGAATACAGAAACGTGTCACACTCTGCTGTGCCTTTATAAAGGTTTTCTTACTCTGCAGGTTACAATATCAATGGAAATGGACGGTTCTTGAAATTAAACCCGGTATCTTCAACAGATCTGTTTTAACTGGAAGCAAACTGTTGACAATGTAAACAAAGAAACAAACACAGACTAATTCACCTGCATGCCCAGGTCTCATTTCTGTCCAGAAAAAAGTATTCAAGGAAGCAACAGTGCAAAAAAATGGGTAAATAATGTCATTTTGACAAACCCGTTTAATTTCTGTAATTGTTTTTTGATCAATACAGTTACAGACAAATAACCAATCAATGTTTAAAGATAACAGCTACTTCTACAGACAGTTACATGAAATTTTAATGAAATTAGGGACACAGCACTGGCAGCTTGCATTAATTGCCATTGGCAATAAATCATTTTTATTACCAGATCAATTACTTGGAATGTGATATTAACTGCCACAATTATTATTGAAGGATCTGCAAATAATCATACTCATAGTTCTGTGACCTAATAATTATCTCCAAGGTAATAACTCATAGTTCTGAAAAAAACAACATCAAACAAACAAACAAAAAAACCACTCTCCATTCAGCAGGCACGTAGAAAGAAAATGAACATCAGGACCGCAATGGGGGTGAGTATGGGAGGGGGTGTGCACTTTAAATTGGGTGATGTTTTTCTTTTCTACCTGATTGGTAAACATATTGAAAGATGAACTACAGGTGTTTAAGAAAAATTTTAATAATGCATTGTAAATGACACTCTCTGGTGCACTTTGGGTGCAAATAATTATATGATTTGAATGATTTCAATGTCTGTTCATTTTTTGAGTATTAACAATTAATATGTACTTTATTTATTTTTTTTAATTAATAACTTACTTACAGAAGTTTTCTGCATGTTTTTCTTACCTGTTTATGTTGGTGATTATTTAAGAAAACTGTTATCTATTTACTTGTGTTACAGTTGTACATGTGACAATTAAGTCGAGGTGACTGTCCATTTGAAACCCTATTGTGCTATTGACATTGTGTGTATATGTGTATTTGATGTCATCGGTTTCTGGCAATAAACTTTTGCGGCCTAAGTTTAAAGTAGTGAAGCCATTGATCCACAGCCCCATCATCTCAACTTGCTGAAATATTGGGGTTGTGGCCCCTGCGGCCCCAGCTCCTACACCACTGCTCAGGTTATGATATACTAAATTGAAAAAAAGAGCTGTGGTTGTAATTTACCAAATTGTAATAAACAAAACCTATGAGAAGCAACAGTATTTTCAATGCAATAAAGTTATAATTCACCAAGCTAAGAATATGCTGAGGTTCTGATAATATGTTGAAAAATTCAAGTATCAAAGGACTGAAAGAACTAATATTATTACATCTTTCTTATTTTCTGCTATAATATAATGAATAGATTCTTGTATCAGAGGAGGGAAATGAATCATTCTACCTTTGTCTCCCTGTCACCAAATCCCCTTGTCACTCATCACTTTTCAGATAGTGCTTCTTTTGAACTGTCAATTATATTCACTGCTTTCTAATTCTAATTAACATGCAGTTACTTGCTAATTGTATTGCTGTCTTCTAATTGGAGCAGATCTAGTACATCACTGAAAAATGCCACTTCATTGTGTGACCGCTTTGTCACAGTTACATGGCTTACTTTGTCTTGAACAAAGGCAATAACTATTGACGCCACATGAAAATACAGTGTCAGTATCAAATAGTTTTCAATTTTGTACCATGGAGTTCCATAATCCAAATGGAAGCAGCCAACATCATTGTTGTAAAATAAAACTATGTAATACAATGTTTGAAAAAAACTTAAGTTTATGACTCAATAAATTGAATCAACTGATTAAAAAATAACAGCAAGTTTCAAAATATGCATGTCTTTTAAAAAGCTTGAGACATATTTAATATGTATTTAATAACTTTCCTCCACTAAGGCACTTGAAAATTCAGTGAACACTAATTTAATAAATTCATACACATTTCACCCATCTATGCAACACACAGAGCTGTAACAGGACGAACCTATCAATCAACCAATGGAAAAGACAGAATTAATCATGTGGATTTCATCATTTTCTACTATACTGCAGCCGAGTGCATGCCCACACAAAACAAAAAACATGTTAAGAGGTAATTTAGGAAAGCTTTCATCAAGTCATGTCAAAAATTTGTACCTTATAATGGCATGCAGTAAACAATAATTTCATTAGTGCTTTTTTGGCATTTTTTTCATTACAAGCCTTGCAGTATATTCAATTTAAGATCTGGTGATATTGTATTGAAAGAAGGGAAGTATAGATGATACGGACCATGGGACAATATGGACTGGATGATATGGACTATATTTTGGGATAATACAGACATTCCTGAAGTCAAAACTGACCCTTCTGCTCTTTATAATCTTTTCTTCTAGACTCATGTTGGCAAGATGAGTGATATAGAGTCATCTTGACTTTTTCAAAATATTTAGACCCTGTCTTGCACATGTTGTTCAAATATACTGAAGATGGCTTTGCTTCCTTTAAGTTGTGCTTCAGTAATATGTGTGGCATCTTTGATGCTTTGCATCAAAGTTAAGTCTTGTACATAAATAGGACAGGTTATCCTGACAGATTGATAAAATCAACAGCTTAATAATGTCAATATATTGAATTAAAAGAAAAAGTAATAACTCAACAGCTTAATGAAGTGTGATTAGTTTCTGTTGTATAGCTCAAAATTAACACTGAAAATATTTTCAAATTAAAGGAAATTAACAAAAGTTATCATTCCAGGATAATTAGGCTCTGATTGTAATGAAGTCATATTTTGACCAATTCCCTCCAAGAGAAACAGTGTATTCCCTGGGTAGACATTACCTGTACTTAGCAATAACACCAGTACAATTTATATAAGTAATATGCAGAGGTCAAACATGACTGCAGCAGGTCTGATGGTTATCTAATTAATTAATTAATGGTAAAAGCATTGATGGTCATTGCCTAGAACCATTATACATATACAAGCAGTGTAGTCTAGATTCTATGGACACTCTACCCTAAGTTTGACCTCACAGAAGAAAGAATAAGGTTATTTAGATCATTAGATCAGATAGACCAAGGCTGTGACTGCCAGTGATCTGCTAATACAGACATGATACAGGTAAAACTTGATCCCAAAAATTGAGAATTGAATTTAACTGATCACTGCAATGGCCTACGTTTCCTTTAATTTGTTTCTTTCAATTTCTGCAATACACTATTTACTCAATTATTTTATCTCAATATGATACTATAGAAATATTAAAACAATGTTGAATGCAGAATTAATTCTGTGTTATAGTTTCACCACTTGAATAGAGTGAATATCTTGGTTTATCTATGATTATGGTACTTGTTGCCCATATGATCAACAGCCTCTGGAAAGGTTAGATCTCTTTAGGTTATAGCTGAGTTTCCTTCTGGATGAAAAAAAAGCATTTGATATATTTATGCACACAGTTTCTGTGTTCGTGTACATTTTAATTATGTATTAACTGTGATTTAGAAGTTACACAAAACTATTACAAGGGCGATCAGTGATCACATGTGTTGCCTGATGATAGCCAATTAAACAGTAGTATTGAGAGGTGATTGGACAGTTTGTAGGCTAAAACACATTTTTTCATTCAAGGGCCATAACTCAACCAAAAATCATTCAACCAAAAAACCTGTAAGACATGTGCAAGTACTTGAGGTACAGAACAATCCTGTTACATTTCATTTAAATTGCTTTAGTAGTATAAGAGAAGTAGTCCGGACAAACTTTAAAAATCAAAATCATTAAAGGGCCAAAACTCTGACAAAATTCACTGAACCATAAAATGCTGAACACATGCACAACTAGACTTGGTACTGATCATTCCTGTAAAGTTTGGATGAAATTGCACCAGTAGTTTCTGAGGAGTAGTCCGGACAAGTTTGTGATGGACAGACAGACAGATGGATGGACAGACAGACAGACAGATGATGGGGAAGTGATCCCTATGTGTCTTGGCTACTTTTTAGCATGTTGCACCTACTGTGAAGCCTGCAACACAAAATTCAGTATTTGGCTAGAATGCCTTTTTCATTCATGGGCCATAACTCAGCCAAAAATCATTCAAACATAAAACCTGTTAGATATGCGCAAGTACTTGAGGTGCTGATCAATCCTGTAATATTTCATTCAAATTGAATAGAGAAGTAGTCCAGACATACTTTAAAAATAAAAATCATAAAAGGACCATAACTCTCACAAAAATCATTGGACTGGAAAATGCCATTGTTATGCACAACTAGACTTGGTACTGATATTCCTGTAAAGTTTGGATGAAATCACACCAGTAGTTTCTGAGGAGTAGTCCGGACAAGTTTTGTGATGGACGGACAGACGGACCAACAGATGGACAACGGAGAAGTGATCCCTATATGTCGGGGCTACTCCATAGCAGGCGACACAAGTTTTTCAATCCATGGTCACATGATTTTTTTTGTGACAGTAGAGCTGTAAGCAGCATTACTTCATAGCAACTTTATCAGTGAGAAGAAATTTACTCAGAGAGTAAAGCATTTGAATATATCAAGTGTTCTTCTGAAGTACAAAAACTACAAAAAAGTGTACTATAATGTAATCTGCCTATGCTTTTTATTCTTTAAAAATATTACTAACAGACATTATACTAACTTACACTTATTTTTGATGGATTATATTTTAGTTTTTTTGGCAGGTTTAACGCCATTTTAACAGCTAAGGTCATATCCTGGTGGTCAGTCCACCTAACTAGTGTTCCTGGGTATCCAACCAGTTTCCTAACCAATTTCTCCGCAAGTGACTGACTACTTCCTCACTTGCTTCAGAGATGAGGGACAAATGACCGATAGATCAATTATCACGGAGAAATTTTGCTGGCCCTGATGGGGATTGAACCGTGATAGTCAAGATTGACGATCTGATGCTCTACTGATTGAGCTACCCGGGCCGGCTTTGATGGATTATAAATAAATGACAACAATGTGTAGTTTTAAAACAAGAGGACTATGATGGCCTTACTGCACTAACCTGAGTATATTATTGCATGGAAATCATAACATTTGTCATTTATATAAGTATTGGCTCAGGTCAGCTAAACATTTAATATTTCCATCATTTGGTCTGAGAAATCATATTTGGCAGTGTCCTTGATGTATGCATCAAGAATTTGTCAAGGTATGTTAATTGGTCTGTGGGAATTTAGCCGTTATGAAATTATCTTGACCCAGTAACTGTACATCAATTACTTTATGTTATAACACTGCTTTTAAGATAATTATTTTTGTAAATTTTCAGACAAAACGTAACCTTATGTCATTGTTTTTTTTTTTATTTCCTTCCCGCTGAATTGTACCGGTACATAATGTGCTGTAAGGAGAGGAAATTATTCATTTGCCTGTTCAGTAGAAAAGTATTCATGCCATGTAATAAGTTAATTATCTTGAATCTGCAGGCTGGCTAATTATGATATTTAAGTTCTTTTTTTGCTGTTTTCCCTAAATGTGTTGCTATGATGGTGTTTTAATTCAGTGCATATCAACCCAGACATACCATAAGAATGCATCAATAATCAAAGTCCTGCTGCTATGCTATAAACATGATAAACAAAAAATATTAGTAAAACATGTTTATTGACAAATGTCTTGTGATTAATTATGCAGGAAGAATATTTACTGGATTATTACATACTAGATATCAGATGCATCAGAAACTGGTCTTGGAACACATATTCTTATTCATTTTGTTTAAGCAATAAGCCAATCTTTAATCAAATTTATCAAAATCTTACTTGTTATCTAAGTTTAGTTTAAACTTATTTATTTTACATCGATTTGAAAGCACTTGTTCTTGCATTACCTATATGAAACCCTCTCAGTGACTGCTTCCTGGGTTCAAACCAGTACAAGCACATAATGAAAGGAATGTGGATAGTCACTGTAGACACTCACCCCTACAAGGATTTGAACCCCGACCTCTGGATGAGGAGTATGACAATCTAACCTCTCGACCACTGCTCCTCCTCTAATCATAATACTTACTAAGACTTGTCGAAATATTTTCACAACAATTTTTAAATAATTATTGATATAAAGAGGACATCTCTATTCATATGTATATCTGTGAAATAACAGACAGACAGACAGACAGACAAAGTTTATTTCAGCTACAAAGCTTATGAAGACATAACATAAGCATGATCCAATTAGTTCACATAATTAACAACTTCTTTTATTTTGATCAAATATATTTGGCAATTCTGTTATAGAAATTCAAATTGAGAGATAAAATACATTGATCTGTGCCAAAAAATGTAAATAACGTTAGGTGTACTGTAACTTGTTCTTCTTAATGCTTATAAATTTTAAAATTAATTAAACTCGTCAATTAAACTTTAATTTTAACAAGAAAACAGTTTTAACCATAAAATACTGGAATAATAAACAAACCTTATTCCTAAAACTGATCTGCGGTTTAGATGATAAATCCATACAGATAATACCAATTATTTGATCTCATTAATATTTGTTATAATTTGCACAATGACTTGTCAAACAAAACGATGTTCCTTTTCTTTCCCTGGCGACCTCACAGAAAAATCTATAAAGCTGCTTTTATTAAGCAAGCCTAACAAACCTGCATTGTCACAAGAGATCAATGAATTTAATAATATTTTTGGATTATACCAGATTAAATCACGCATTGTACGGTAAACTTCATTGCTGACGGAATTACGATTCTCCCAATGGTTATCCAAAGCAGTACAGTATTTAAGCTTAGAACATGAGAGTTACTATTTTAAAAAGAACCATTCTTTATCAATTTTAAGTTGATAAAATTGATTTAATAAAAAATCTTGAAATTTAGTTAAACAAAGTTGTGCATGCATGCTAGCAGTTACTTTACTAT
This sequence comes from Cyclina sinensis, assembly GCA_012932295.1. Classification (NCBI taxonomy): domain Eukaryota; kingdom Metazoa; phylum Mollusca; class Bivalvia; order Venerida; family Veneridae; genus Cyclina; species Cyclina sinensis. The sequence continues at coordinate 28,423,621 of JAAONU010000017.1, forward strand.
CTTTAGTTCTAAATGAAAATTTTAAATGGCCATAATTGTCAAAAAACACCTGACATTTTTTCCTCTGAAGACAAAACTACTGAAACCTATGATCTCCTAAACATGCTCTTCCAGTCAACAACCTTTTGAATTTGCAATTTTTTTTTTTTTCCATGTCAACGGCAGAATTATAAAATATATTATTATGGCAATAAACTGTTTTTCATTATTAATTCTTGTTTTCCATAAGCAAACAGAACATAATGATTATTATTTTTTCAATCATACTCACTCATCCATTAAATCCACTAAAAGCTTGGCCAGTGATCATTATACACTGACCTTTAAAATGGTAATTGAAAAAATCTATGGCCAGTTAAATAAGTTTTTATAATCTTGATCTGAATTTTCTATTGAAAGTGCTACCAGCAGAACAACATCTCTGATCGATAAGTCTTAACAGAATGAATTTAATCCCACACATGAAAAGTACAGGTTTTCAAAGTTCTAATGGCAGTTTGATGAATCATTTGGTAGACATGACCTGTATAGAATTCTCAACTTGTGGCAATTTTACTTGTCATAAAGTGAATATTGTTGACCATTATTATCATTCTATACATGTACTGTCCAAAACATAATTTGCACTGCAACTGCTTGCAATTCAGCCAGTCAGTTTTGTATAAAAAGCCCAGTCTGCACTGCTGGTCATTCAGTCAGTCAGTTTTGTGCAAAAAGCCCAGTCTACACTGCTGGTCATTCAGTCAGTCAGTTTTGTATAAAAAGCACAGTCTACACTGTTTGTCATTCAGCCAGTCAGTTTTGTATAAAAAGCCCAATCTGCATTGTTTGTCATTCAGCCAGTCAGTTTTGTATAAAAAGCCCAGTCTACACTGTTTGTCATTCAGCCAGTCAGTTTTGTATAAAAAGCCCAGTCTACACTGTTTGTCATTCAGCCAGTCAGTTTTGTATAAAAAGCCCAATCTGCACTGCTGGTCATTCAGCCAGTCAGTTTTGTATAAAAAGCCCAGTCTACACTGTTTGTCATTCAGCCAGTCAGTTTTGTATAAAAAGCCCAATCTGTACTGTTTGTCATTCAGCCAGTCAGTTTTGTATAAAAAGCACAGTCTACACTGTTTGTCATTCAGCCAGTCAGTTTTGTATAAAAAGCCCAGTCTACACTGTTTGTCATTCAGCCAGTCAGTTTTGTATAAAACGCCCAATCTGTACTGTTTGTCATTCAGCCAGTCAGTTTTGTATAAAAAGCACAGTCTACACTGTTTGTCATTCAGCCAGTCAGTTTTGTATAAAAAGCCCAGTCTACACTGCTGGTCATTCAGCCAGTCAGTTTTGTATAAAAAGCCCAATCTGCACTGTTTGTCATTCAGCCAGTCAGTTTTGTATAAAAAGCCCAATCTGCACTGTTTGTCATTCAGCCAGTCAGTTTTGTATAAAAAGCCCAATCTGCACTGTTTGTCATTCAGCCAGTCAGTTTTGTATAAAAAGCCCAGTCTACACTGCTGGTCATTCAGCCAGTCAGTTTTGTATAAAAAGCCCAGTCTACACTGCTGGTCATTCAGCCAGTCAGTTTTGTATAAAAAGCCCAATCTGCACTGCTGGTCAGTTTTGTATAAAAAGCCCAGTCTGCACTGCTGGTCATTCAGCCAGTCAGTTTTGTATAAAAAGCCCAGTCTACACTGCTGGTCATTCAGCCAGTCAGTTTTGTATAAAAAGCCAAGTCTACACTGGTGGTCATTCAGCCAGTCAGTTTTGTATAAAAAGCCCAGTCTACACTGCTGGTCATTCAGCCAGTCAGTTTTGTATAAAAAGCCAAGTCTACACTGGTGGTCATTCAGCCAGTCAGTTTTGTATAAAAAGCCCAATCTGTACTGTTTGTCATTCAGCCAGTCAGTTTTGTATAAAAAGCCAAGTCTGCACTGCTTGTGATTCAGTTAGTCAGTTTTGTATGAAAAGCCCAGTCTACACTGTTTGTCATTCAGCCAGTCAGTTTTGTATAAAAAGCCCAATCTGCACTGTTTGTCATTCAGCCAGTCAGTTTTGTATAAAAAGCCAAGTCTACACTGTTTGTCATTCAGCCAGTCAGTTTTGTATAAAAAGCCCAATCTGTACTGTTTGTCATTCAGCCAGTCAGTTTTGTATAAAAAGCCCAATCTGCATTGTTTGTCATTCAGCCAGTCAGTTTTGTATAAAAAGCCCAATCTGCACTGTTTGTCATTCAGCCAGTCAGTTTTGTATAAAAAGCCCAATCTGTACTGTTTGTCATTCAGCCAGTCAGTTTTGTATAAAAAGCCAAGTCTGCACTGTTTGTCATTCAGCCAGTCAGTTTTGTATAAAAAGCCCAGTCTGCACTGTTTGTCATTCAGCCAGTCAGTTTTGTATAAAAAGCCCAATCTGCACTGTTTGTCATTCAGCCAGTCAGTTTTGTATAAAAAGCCCAATCTGCATTGTTTGTCATTCAGCCAGTCAGTTTTGTATAAAAAGCCCAATCTGCACTGTTTGTCATTCAGCCAGTCAGTTTTGTATAAAAAGCCAAGTCTGCACTGCTTGTGATTCAGTTAGTCAGTTTTGTATAAAAAGCCCAATCTGCACTGTTTGTCATTCAGCCAGTCAGTTTTGTATAAAAAGCCCAGTCTGCACTGCTTGTGACTCAGTCAGTATGTTTTGTATAATACCCAGTCTGCACTGCTTGTCATTCAGTCAGTCAGTTTTGTTTTATACCCAGTCTGCACTAGTGCTGCTTGTCATTCAGTCAGGTCAGTCAGTTTTGTACTATACCCTGTCTACACTGCTTGTCATTTAGTCAGGATGGTCAGTTTTGTACAATACCCAGTCTGCACTGCTTGTCATTCAGTCAGTCAGTTTTGTACAATACCCAGTCTGCACTGCTTGTTAGTCAGTCAGTCAGTGTTGTATGAATTCCCAGTTTAAACTATTTGTTATTCAGGCAGTCAGTTCTGTACTATACCAAGTCTGTCATTCAGTCAGTTAGTTCAGTATGAATACCAAGTCTGAACTACTTGTTATAACATAAGATAAGGTTTATTTTGAGTCAGCAAGACACAGTGAACAAATAACATTAGCAGCAAGTGCTTTTAAACTGACTTTATTCCGTCAATCAGTCAGTTTTGCATTAATACCAACTCTGTAGTTCTTGTTATTCAGTCAGTCAGTTTTCTTTTAATACCCAGTCTGCGTTGCTTGCAATAGTTTAGATATTTTAGCCTAAGGGGGAGAGTGCAACATACAAAAAGCATCCTATTTCAGAGACACTCCTGGTTTATATATATATATGCTCTTTTATGTATAGCAGGGATACAACTGGGACCTCAGTTTCTCTCATCCGAAAGACAATTAATAGAGTTAATGAAGGAGTAGTGGACAGTACTCAGGACCTCTTGATTATCAGTACTGGGTGTTGTAACTGCTGGACCACTGACCTACTGCTTAACTTTAATTTTAACACTCTACTTTTGAAACATACATTCATTCATTTTATTTTGTTATTATGAAACAAAATGTTGTAAAAAAAATAATAACAATACTGCTTTGGTTTTATTTCATTAAAATGAAACATTATTTTGGAATAATGAGGTATTCAGTTTTTATGAAGTATTAATTCAAATTAATGAAATGTATTTTTTTTTAATTTCCTAATTACAAAATAACTTTCCAGTTTTGCATTCTTATTTTATTTTAGCTTTTACAGGTGATGTTTTGTAAACATGAATCATTAAAATAAAAAATGTGACTTCCTTTTCATTTCCAAAAACAAAAATGTTCAATGTTTTTAAAAAAAAATATCATCAAAAACAAAGTCATAGTTTTCCTCTGCTTCCTTTTATAACCTTATAAAGTGCAGATACCAACAAAAAGTTACATTTTCATATGCCTTAAGGAGTGCATAATCATCAAATAGCATCATTCTTGTAGACCTTATGAAAAGCAGATATCAGCAAACAGTAAATTCTTGTATACTTAAAAGAGTAGGCATATCAACAGACAGTACATTCTTGTATACCTAAAAGAGTAGAGATATCAGTAAACAGTACATTCTTGTATACCTAAAAAATTAGAGATATCAGCACACAGTACATTCTTGTATACCTAACAGATTAGAGATATCAGCAAAACGTTACATTATTACATACCTTATGGAGTGCAGATATCAACAAACAGTAAATTCTTGTATACTTAAAAGAGTAGACATATCAACAGACAGTTAATTTTTGTATACCTTAAAGAGCAGAGATATCAGTAAACAGTACATTCTTGTATACATAAAAGAGTAGAGATATCAGCAAACAATACATTCTTGTATACCTAAAAGAGTAGAGATATCAACAAACAGTACATTTTTGTATACCTAAAAGAGTAGGCATATCAACAGACAGTACTTTCTTGTATACCTAAAAAAAATACAGATATCAGCAAACAGTACATTCTTGTATACCTAAAAGATTAGAGATATCAGCAAACAGTTACTTTCGTACATACCTTTTGAAGTGCAGATATCAACTAACAGTACATTCTTGTATACCTAAAAGGGTAGAGATGTCAGCAAACAGTTACATTCTTACAGATCTTATGAAGTGCAGATATCAGCAACTGGTATAACCAAATTCTTGCAGACCTTTTGCAGTACAGATATTACCAAATAGTTACATTCTTGTAAAACATTATACCCCACAGATATTACCAAATAGGACATTCGTGCAGACCTTTTGGAGCACAGATATTACCAAATAGTTACTTTCTTGTAAAACATTATATCCCCACAGATATTACCAAATAGGACATTCTTGCAGACCTTTTGGAGTACAGATATTACTAAATAGTTGTTTTAATGTAGATCTTATGGATCACAGATACATGTATTACCAAATAGTCACCTTCTTGAAGACCTTATAGAGCATAGATAATACAAAGTTGTTCTTTGTAGACTTTATGGAGTGCAGATATCAGCAAATAAGTGCATTTTTGTAGAGCTAACAGAGTTCAGATATCTGCCATATATTACATTGTTGTAGATCTTATGTGAACTAGTCAAGTGCTTGGAAAGAGTATTCTTTAATATATATAGTCGCTATAAGAAGGCTTATTTCTTTAGCTCTGTTCTGGCAGGTTCCGATACCAGATCTCTTACTCTCTTTCAATTGAGTCATACATAATTGAACAATAATTCATAATGTATGTAAATTGAGAGTAAAATGGTTACATCATTTTGTGGTTATGAGTGTAAAGAATTATTAAAACTTTAATGTTATAGCTTTAGTTCAAGCACATGGTTTTGAGACATCAATAGCTACAATGAATGCATATATCACCTATGAAGTTTTCTGGTCATATGTCCAGCAACATTTGCCAATTAAGCACTTACAAAGCTATTCCTTGTCTTGGAGGAGTGGTTTCATCTAAGTCTGGCTGAGCTCATAGCTGACAGTCATGTGTAACCTTTCAATTCTAAGAAAAATACCTGCCATTCTGGTGTATATCTAAATGTCCAGTTTGATATGTATAAAAGTCAAGATTGTTCACCCAGTTCTAACCAAACATCATTCTCCTAGCCCTGGTTTGTATCTTTGCAATGTCCTTCATTCATGTAAATACCAAACAACAAGGGAGAGGACAGTTGTGACAACAGAAAGCAGTTATTTCTAGAAAAGAAGGTCAGTTTGGTAAATAGTTAATATGAAGATTGTTCAGTCAGGGCAAAGGAATGATTCAGTCTTTCAGAGGTTAATCTTAAGGAAAGGAAAAATTGTAACTTTCTGATTAATCTTCTCTCAAGCGTCCTTTCTACCTACACATTCAAGTCTGGATAATCTCTGGAGTGACTGAATTACATTTTCCAGTATTAGAATGCCAAGCTGGCAACAAAAGCTGTTCCATGTATTCTTTTGAATGGGCATTTTTTTGATAAATTGAAAGTGTCTTGCACATGTCATGTATTGCCATATATGTGTGTCTTTTATATTATTCTTGTCATGTGACATTCTAAAGGTATGCATTAATAATTCATGAAGCAATATACCACTGTTGATTGTCCATCTACATGCAAAGGATTAGTAGCTTAGGAAATTAATGTTTTTCTTTGTAATTACATATAAATAATTCTGCATCAAATTTTGTCCACATAACAACCAGTGTTATTCAGGGGCATGATGGGGTAGCATAGTGAATGATTCAAGAATGTATTTAAGTACATGCAGTGGAAAAACTGTTGCTATAATTTAAGGATGGCTACTGAATGCAATGTCCGATAATACAGACAAATGAAAAAAAATGTAACACAAATTTATCAAACAGGTGTTCGGAATTACAGTGAATGACCTTCAAAGCATGCACAACAATTGCTTTAAATTTAACTGTGAGTTTCCACCACTGCCAAATATCTTTTTTACATATCTAATTTCTTATTAATATACTGTGTATAAAACATTTTAATTTTTTATATGTGTTTTACTGTAATTTACATAAACTACACTTTTTTTTTTCCAGTGATTACTGTGGATAAATGCATGTGACAAAATAATATCTGATATGATAATTCAGAAGAGTTGAAAGTTTGCAACTTAGAGTCAAATCTTCATAATATTTTGAGAACTGCTTTTTGTTACAGAATTTTGTATTTTTATCAGAGGCTTACCGGGTAAGTCTTATTAGTGTACATGTATATATGCAGTTTTGAAATGCTCTGGTAATGTATGTTTCAATGTAACTCTTGGTATTTCCTAACCCTTTTTATTGTAACGTAATGGTTGCTTAACATGAAGGATGAAAGAAGCGTTTGCTAATTGAGTAATGTTTATGCTAATTGAGTGAATGTTTGATTAAATTGCCAATTTCAATCAATTCCACATCCAAGAAAGGGAATGGTAAACATGGATGCAGTTGTTCGTTTAAGGCTTAAGCAGAACAGGAATTGCAATGAGAATTTATAGTTCTGAGAAAAAAAAGTTTCCAGATAGCTCCTATTTAGACAAAGAAAGCCTAATTTTTCTTCACTACATTCCCAAGCATAAACATCTACAAATTCTAAGAAGTGAGACATTCTGTAATGTGACAGACATGAAATTTTTTTCTATTCACATGTTTCATATTATCATATCTTTTGTTGCTAGCAAAAACTCTGCAGGAATCAAAAAATGTTTGTTTTCATTGTACAAGGTTTTCATTCTATTGCTTTATGTTTGATTGCCTTCTAAATGAATATATGAATATATATATCATATGATTGATGAATAATCAAATTGAATTGCAAAATTTTATATTCAGTTGGCATATTGACATAAACTTTGGTGATGTGCTAGCACTGGTCCTTGAGGGTCCTTTAATTACTGAAATGGAGCAATCGTCTGAGCAAATATCTAAGCGGTATTGGATAAGGGTAGGGATATATGATTACATGTTCCAGTTATATTTAGAAGATGGTTAAAATAAATCTATAAATACTTTTAAGAAGAGTAACAGGTTTAAGGCTAAGTGCAAAACTATTTTAACTACATGAAGATATAAGGCTGCCATTGTTCTACAAAGTGATATCAATTAAGGACAATGCAAGCTGGCCAAACAGTTATCAGACAGTCACTTGCTTGTAGATGTATTTGAATAATTGATAATTGTTCTGGGACTGTTTAGTGGTTGAACTTCCACATGTATGTAGGGGAAAATGAAGACATTGAAAAGTCATACCAAGGTAAGTGCAGGCTACTGACCTTGACCTTATTTCAAGACAGAATTTTGATGACAAAAATCTGTGTAGACAAAGAAAATAAATATTTTCTTTTGACACAGTAACAGCTCTTATCCTGTATTTAAAATATTAATTATATACCTAAATCTTTGATACATTAAGTACATCTTGGTCCCAAGCAATCAAAGAATTGGTCAAGTGCTTGTCAAGTCATGTTCAGTAAATGGGAGCTAGAAAATGACTTTTAATACCTTTAGTCACAGAAACAAATCAGAATACATTAACAAATTTTCATACTTTATAAGAAAATATTTTGCCCTGTTAGTCATGGGGTAGAGAATTACTTTATCATATACTAAGGGCACCAATATGAAATGCCACTGTGCTGCAGTAGGTAAGCTCATGTTTTATCACTTTACTTAATCAAAAGTCAAAAATCTCACTACTAACAGGATTTTTTCTTCTTCCACTTTCAAGCTGTATAAGAAGCATAAAATAGCTTCTGAAATGATATTTTGATTTATTTTTAGTTCTGAAGAAGAATATTTTTAAGCTAAAATCAGCATGTCAGTAGCTTTAAAGAGGTTTTGAAATATAACAATTTCCACAAACAATAAATTTGTATCAAACAGCTAGACACAATCAAAATGTTGGGAGATAATGTTATATACTGATGGACAAACTGTATATGTTTCAAGCAACAAAATTAATAGTCATTGGACTCATCTTCTTGACTTTCTGAAAGTACAGATATAGCAAGAATAATGAGATACATGTTTTAAGATGCACATAATGTACACAATTGTGATGATCAACTTTTATTGTTGTCAACTGGAACAGCAGTAAAATATTGATTGATTAGCACAGTATGATAGTAAACATTTCTTTATTTATATATGGACTTACCTTAGTATGGCACTGAGCTATCAGTTGGTGTGAAATAGTTAAAAATTGTCTACCTCATTGTCTTTAACAGGTATTGTTGTATGTTAATTATATTGCACTTGTTGCTTGTTTTGGCAGCCTCCATATTAATATTTATGTTTGACAACTTTGATATTGTCAAAGTCATAGCAAAAGTTGTTGACTTCTTGTTACTGACTATACTAAAACACTTGGGTCCACAAGGAAGTAAAACAACTAGTACAAACAAGTACAGGTAGGGAAACGACTTGAAATCTGTAGATAAACCTCTGATAAACAGCGAGATACAGAAACTGTCACAGCTTGAAAACACGATAAAAGTAACTTTGTTATGTTTTTGACCTTTCACCCCACCAGTGCGAAAACATGAAGACATGACATGATAAAAAGACCAACAGTAACTTTGTCATGTTTTCAAACTTTCACCCTGCCAGTGCAAAGACATGACAGATTTAGGTTAAAATATTACGCATTTTAGGTTCAAATATTTGCCTTTTATTTGTTGTGTCTTTGCATTTCACCTTGGCAGGACAAAAAGTTGAAAACAAGACAAACGGTGACTTTGTTGTGCTTTTACACTTTCAACTTTTCTTCTGTTCACCACTCCTCATGAAAAAAATTATGGTGAAAACATGACACATTTTTTATTTGTTACTCTGTCTTCGCATTTTACCTTGGCGGGACAAAAGTTGAAAACAAGACAAATGGTGATTTGCTAGTGCTTTTTAAAATGCTTTGCAACATGTACATAACTTTTTGTGCTGTACTATACATCTGTCAGAAAGTTCACCAGTTGTCAAATACTATCTATCAGTGAAACCTACATGAAAAGTTGTTCTCTCACTCAATCTATCAGTCTTGATATGTGGAAATATTTCTCAAAGATTATGACAGGTGTTATATTTGGACGTCCAAATAGTCTGACTAACACTTGTTCTTGTTCATTGATTAAGCGCAGCTTCCTTCCTGTTGAATTAATCTTTACCAAGTTGGCAGCATATGCTTTTGCCTTTGAGGTCTGGTATGGTCAATGATAAGTACAGATCAGAATCAAGAACTAGTTCAGACCATGATAAGAAAACAGTGCAGACCATGGAAAGTAACCAGTGCAGACTATAAGCTGCAAGTGTAGACCATGTTTAATAACTTATGTATTTAATGATCAATGACAACTGTAGACCAAGATTAATGACAAGTGTAGACCCTGGTAAATGACCAGTGCAGACCATGGTAAGTCATATACCAAGCTTAAGAGCTTATACAGATTATGATCAGTGACTAATGCAGACTATAAAAATTGGACAATACAGATCATGATCAATGACCAGTACAAATATCATTATCAATGATGATTTCAGACCATGATAAGATGTCAAAACTGACCTTGATAAATGACCAGTGTAGACCATTATCAGTGACCAATGCAGACCATAACTGATTGCCAGTGCATACCATTTTTATGATCTGCATTATTTGCTTTTCAGTTTATTTTCAATTACTACAGGTAAAAAAGGATCTGTCCAAATTGAGTGTGTAGTATATTTATATTTCTTTTCTTCTTAAAAAGCCATAGTGCCCAGGCCTTGTACAGTTTATCTCATGAAATATTTTTTAATGAACAGTAAGCTGTTTAGGCTATTCCTACTAGTTCTTTGTCTTGCAGATTATTTTCCTGAAAGATTCAAGACTGTGGCTTTTAATGGCAATTTTAACATTATATAGTAAAATTAGGTAACTTCTACTTTTCTTCTGGCAATATCCACATTTTAGATTCCATAAAATTTATAAATCCTGTGTGTGGGTTGGCCCTTAGAAACAAAACATAACTGATAGATATTCCATTTTATCAAAAACGATACATTTCAATCAATTTTACTAGAGATCATAAATGTAAGTGTCTTTTTCAAATGATTTTGTTAATTTTAGTTGCCATTTGCTGTTTTGGTTACTTAAACATAACTAAATAGACATGAACTAATCAGCTTTAAGTTTTAAGTTATTTATGGTTCTCATCGATCGTAGGCTCTTATATTGTTGACATAATTTTAGATCCAATTTTAATGTATTCATTTAAATTTATACATGTAAAACTGTACCAATCTTTCAAAGTCAATAGATAAATTTCATAACACTTATTTTTATTTGATAGCCCCATGATAAGATCAGCATATATTAAATTGGTAGAAAGAACTCTTTTTGATATGAAAACAAAATTGAATTACATAATATATTGAAAAAAACAACAACAACAAAAAAACAGCATTATTAAATCTTAATTGTAGTAAATACTACTGCTTGCAAAACTGATTAGAGTTTCACGTATTCAGAACGCAGTAAAAAGTGATGTTACGATGTTTATTTCAGTAACTTAAACTGTCACTGTACTGATCATCTAACCACAGCGAGGCAGTTTTCTCAGGTATACCTGTCAATAAACTGCGTCTTGCAATCTACCCGCAGCCAAAAAATGTGCCTTGGCGGCGCCAAAGTGGCTATGTCATAATTGTCGCCGTGTTGTTAATGTCTTACTAAGTCAACCCCTCGCATGTCATATTTTTAAATTGCATACATGTACACAGCTCATTTGTAAGCTGTCAATTGAACTGGAAAGCGATTTTGTTTATGTTTGAATTTCTTTGGGACAATGATTAGAGCTGTGGAAGACACTAGAAGTTTGAAAGAAACATATTGGGTGGCACTTTAATTGACAGGTGTACCAACGAGTCTCGTTCTTTACCTAAAAGTGTAAACTCTAATCAGTTTTGCAAGCAGTAGTATTTGTCATTGTTGAACAAATTGTGAAAGTAATTTAAAATTCATACTTGCTAAAACTCACATGCATTTTAATAGACTAATGATGTTTTCAGGTTACCTTTCATTAAGTTTCTGCTTAATGCTTCTATCTGAGTTTATTTATCATCAGTACTGATTCCACCACCCCCCTTCCCCTACCCCCTCATGTTGATGCAAGATACAGAAAGCATTCTGTTCCAGAGAGACACCCCTGGTTCTTTTACATGCTCAGCGTACAGCACTGATACATGGAACCTCTATTCAATGTCTCATCCTAAAGAATTTAGTAATGTTAGTAGAGGAGCGGGGGATTGATCTTATGACACCTGGATTACCAGTACTGTGGATCCATTTATTTCGTTTTAAAGAAAACTATAGTTATGTTCATGAACAGGAGTAACTGTTAGAATTACAGAATGCAGTGTGACTAAATCAATCTTGTGTACAAGAATTACAAAATATCTTTTTTATAGACATTTCTTGCTTTCATGTTTTTTGTTTTTGTTTTGAAGACACCATTTCTAATGAATCCAGTCACTAACATGAGACATTGGTCACTAACTTAGTAAAAACACCTTTAGCCACCTGTGTTCTGGTACACCTTGTTATTATAAAGTCTCATTTTGTCTCACATTGGTAAGGTCTTCCAAGAAAACTTGGACAGGTAATATCACTGAAATATTAATGCAGAAAGATGTGTCTAGATCACAACCAAACCAAAAATGTTATCTTCTAATGAGTGAACATATCATAAAATGTGATAGTCCATATATTCATTTTCTCCAATGTAATAATATTAAGAGAACTAGTGATACTTATATAATTAATGAGTGTTAAATTCATCTGATAGTGTGGTAAAGTAATAGGCTTTAGAATTCTGACAGATCTTGTCAGCCATTTCTGATAAGTCAGTGAAAACTAAAATCTTTGATCTGTTTAATAAGTGCTGATAGGTTTTCTCAAAGAACAAAGAAACATGAAGTGAAAATGTCCCCAGGACAAAACTGTTTTCACATTGAACACTTAACACAATAACTCTGCTGAAAATCAATGAACTGGAAAATGCTGATTACATGTACAAATATGTTTGGTTTTGAACATACATATGAAGTTTTGATCATTTTCACCTAGTGGTGACACAGGTGCTATCCGGACAAATTCATTGTGAAATTGAATTTATAAAGGGCAGTAACTCTGCTAAAAATAACTGGATCGGAAAATGCTGAAGATATGATTAACTAGGCCTGGTATTGAACTTATGTGAGTTTTTGTTAAAGTTCACCTGGTGGTATCAGTGGAGTTGTCCAGACAAACTTTGTGACAGACAGATATGCAAATGAATTGGTACTTAAGAGGTTATCCAATTGTTTTGCCTATTGTTTTTTTAAAGCAATGTAAGAGCATTCTATACCCACTTAAGAGAATAGCACCAAAAAAGATTTACTGTTACTGTTTCCACAGCTACTGTAATATCTATTTGTATGCAAGACATACAGATAGATAGACTTTACAAGCAGAGCAAAGTCAGTATGTCCCCTTCCACATGGCTGGAGACATAATAAAGTATCACCTAATATTTCATAGTAGTAGCCATCATGGCTCTTACATCAAAAGTCATTGAAGCCTGGATTTCTATTACCTTTTCAAACCATAGAATGATTTCATAAAATCCGATATATGTATATTAACCCTTAACCTGCTGGAACTGAAAGTGATTAGCCTTTGCCACCAGTATAGAGCCAGGCCAGCCTGCACATCCGTGCAGTCTGACCAGGCTCTATACTGTTGGTAGCTCCATTTTGTATTTTGATATTGAAATCCCTTAAACTTTGAATAGACTGTTCCAAATTCAAAGCTGGGCAAATCCATTACAAAATTTCAGCATGTTCAGGGTTAAGTCAAAAACGATCAGCAGCAAAGAGATAGTACATGTCAGTGATTTAAATTTACACAATTATGTATTGAATCTAAGCTTAAATCGAACCAGAACTTGTCATTATTCAGAACTTATAGCAACCACAGTTTGTTAGGATTCAAGCTATAAGGGCTCCCAATGACAAAAAAAGAAAGTTTCTGATTATAATTTCTTGTAATATTTATGACTATGCTTAAAAAACTTCTACTGACAAAAATAGAAATAATTACATTATAAATTGATTTTTCTTTTCAAATGATACCGAACACACGGTAATGGGTATCTTATAGGATTTAAATAAAATCTGTGCACATCGGCGGGTGGTGAATTGTATCTTGTTTAACATGAGGGTCCAGATTTCAAATCAGGCTGATTTTTTATCTATTGACTTATACTAGTTTTGAGTAAATATTAGTATATCTCACGGTCTAAATATATAATTATGAAATTTTTTTTTTTTCAATCGAGTAAGTCTTTAAGCTCATCCTCTCAGAATCAGTAATTTTGAGAACATTAAATGGGTAGTTGGATTTTAGTGCCCTTATGACTTGCGATATAGGGTGACACAATTAGTAGTAAGTTTTTATCAATGTCTGAGTATCAGTTACCAAAAGAGAGTACCTGGTAATTTTGAGAAAGTACATCCACTATAGGTTTTTTTTTTATCGCTGAGATATTTTTCCACTAAAGAAACACTGATCCCTATCTTTGCAAAGCTGTGAAAATTATAAGGTAAATTGACAGTGCTAGTTAGTCTAACATGTCCTTATATTATAAACAATAATGATGTTGCTTATATTGTTAGGCCTATTAGGATAGTTAATTTTCTAATAATAAACTATCAGTACCAGTGTGGTTTATCAAAGGGTGATTAGCAGCAAATGATAACATGTACTCTTTTAGGAATTGGGTCAAAATTGCTGAGAAGACAAATTATTCACTAACATCTTCATAGTTTGCTGCTGAAACTTGTTTCAGGGTAGCATTAATAAACTTTATTATTATAAAGCTACCTTCCTTGCAGTTCTATTTGTAGTTGCCAATCCCTGAAAGGAGATTTAGGAAAGGATAGTTGTGGCAATATTGTCGTGCTACTGGTATATATTGAATGTGTTCATAGTTGTGTCATTGGAAGCTACTGGTGTCATAAGTAACTGATGTGTGTTCGATGGCTACTGTCGGCAATACTTGATAAACCTATGGGAGTGAGAGTTCTTAAGGCAATACTTGATAAACCTATAATGGGAGTGAGATTCTACTGACGTTTAAAAAGAGGCTGAATGCTACCAACAGGATAATGCTGAACCAAGCTTGTCTGCAAGTTTCTGGTAAATATTTGGTTCAGTTTCTATTAGCCAATTGTCAAAGCAGAATCAAGGCTGCATACATCTGTATGCAAAATGGTAAGAATATGGATGCTTGAAAATGCCTAGAAGAAAGACCATGTACTCCTTGCCGTCCCTACAAAATACCAAAGCTGTTTTAACATAGGTATTTTTAAGCAACAAGAGGTAAATGGAGATCAGATATGGAGCATTTGAATACAACTGGTATTTAAGATTTTCTCCATTCTTGCTAGACTGCATGGCTTCTTTGCAGTTTGAGAATACTACCATTTCTTAGAAATAATAAAGGCTTTGTATCAGTCATTGTAATTTCATGACTTACAGCTTAAATCTACCAGAACATATCATAATTCAGGGCTGAAAACATCCAGAACCTGTCACAATTTACAGCTTTAAAGCTTCAATCAAAGCATAATATTATCAGAAGTCTGAGTTTAATTAAATCAAACAAAACATCTTATAATTTGTTGCATAAATCAACCACAACATATCATGATTTAGAACTTTAAGCAAAGAGCTAGCATCAAGATTTATAGCACTACAGTCATAGGAATATGCAAAGTATGATTTCAGTTTGGAATATGTTGAAATTTAGTGGCTCCTAAAAAGGCAAACTTGCTGACTATGCTGTTTTAGAGAAGACTAAATATATGAAGAATCAAGATTAAATTAACATGTCACTATCTCAGACATTAATCGATCCTGGAATAAATTTTCATTTCATTCTTACACAATCAAATTTATCAGTTTTAGAGTGACAGAAAAAAATTAAGTCTGCTAGACAAAAAAAAAAGTTGTTCTAAAAAAAGTTCCAAATAACAAATCCTGGTTTATCCTGAAATAAGCACTTCAATAAGCACAGCCAAATCAGACTCTGGGTATAAATGTCTTACACTAGGAGATGATTGCATGCGAACTGACAGTAAGACAGATTATGTTCTGAACCAGACTGATGGATTACATACAAAAAGACAGATGGGCAGTACCCAATAGTACCTTCTCTTGCTACTTTGCCAGAAAAAAAGACTTTTATAAGGAAACATTAATATTTATGACTGTACAGCATGACAGGCAGACTTATAGACTGTATACAAACAAATGTAATAGGAAAATATATTACCAGGATCTATTTTTTATAACAGAGGAATTACTAGTATGTTTGTTAGTTTTCTCTGTAATTATGAGCACTAAAACAGCTATTCATAGATTGGTAAATTAATTGATTCTACAGGATGACTTCTATGCACACATCCTTACATAATTCATTGTTTGTTCTAGGATAACAAATTTTAATGTCTTTTACAAAAATGAAACAAAAGATAATAGGTTCATTGTCTCTACAGAACGATTTTCTTGCACACAACTGTATTGAATCAATGCTTGCTCTGGAAGAAAATTATAGTGTCCTCACAGAAATTCCAGATTTTAGTTCATTTAAGTATGGGCATGCGTTGGGAATATTATAAGCCTTCCAAAGTGAAACTGAAGAAACTAGAGATGTGTTCAGAGGACACGGATGCCCCCACATTCTGCTGTATTGTCACAAAAAAATCCTGTACAATTACAGGTGCGCATAAACATTGTCCTTAACATTATATAAGAAGTCTAAAAATGCTAGTTTTTGCTTAAACAAGGGGCATAACTCTGCCAATCTCCAACAAATTTGTGTCGAAATACCCAGGTGCATAAGTTCACATGCTGACAACTATTCTTAGAAAGTTTCATGGCTCTAGCAGTTATACATTTGGAGTTACATGCACACAATTCTAACAAGAGCACCGCTGGGCGGAGCATTATATGCCTGAAGGGTGTGTTTTCTAAGTATGATGCATTTATGATATAAGGGTGGAAACCTTAGGCTTTGAAATTAAATGATTTGCTTCAAATTTTGAATTTTTTGTTTTTGATTTATAATATATTGGTTTTTAACATTTTATAGTTTTAATTTCTAGAGTTGATAGATTCTTTATCATATCTGAATTTTAGGTTCTATATTTGTATAAAAATTAATGTCAGTCTTTCAGAAGTTATGATTTTCATGCTGTGATGCATGGTTATCATTATAAGTTATAGTGCAGAAATATTGATTGTTTTGTTGATTGTCCCCCTGACCTTTTATGTACTTACCCCGAACAGTATAGGGGTCATGTAATTAATGATGGCGAACATCCTAAGAAGTTTGAAGTCTGTATTGGAAGTAGTTGCCAAATTATACAGCAGAAATGCTTTTCAGTCTTCAGGTCATTGTGACCTTGTCATCTGACCCACTGATCCTAAGATGTATAGGTGTCATTTTCTAAATGTAATCAATCATCATATGAAGTTTGAGGTCTGTATGACAAATGGTTATAAAGTTTTACAGCAGACATAGTTTTCAGTGCTTAGGTCACTGTGAACTTGACCTTTGACATACTGATCCCTAAAATGTTAGTGGTCATCCACTCTATGTGTGCAATCATTACATAAAGTTTGAAGTCTCTATAACAAATGATTGTCATGTTACTATGGCGGAAATGGTTTTCAATGTTAAGGTCTATGTGACCTTGACCTTTGAGCTACTGACTCCAAAATCAATAGGGGTTATCCACTCAATGTGGGCAATAATCATATGAAGGTAAAAGACTGTTGGCCAAAGAGTACTCAAGTTATCCTCCAGAAACCAAATTGCTAAAGGATGGACGGACGCCTAGGACCATAACATAATATGCCCCCTTCGGCTATTTTCTTGTTTAATCAGGGGGCAAAACACTGCCGATCTGCAATAAATTTGCAGTCAAAATACCCAGGTCCATTAGTTCACATGCTGACAACTATTTTTAGAAAGTTCCATGGCTTTAGCAGTTAAAGGTTTGGAGTTACACGTGACACAAACCAGTGTGACAGTGGAACAGCAGACAGATGGACAAAGGCAAATTTATATGCCCCCCACTTCCCCTAAAGTGGTGGGGGCATAAAAAAAATGCATAAATGAGTGAATTGGATATTCATTTTATTAAATACTAGCATGGTTTGTGTTTTGCTGTTTACAGAATTTGTGAAATATGCTGAAACAATTACATAAAATACAGATATTATATAAATTACAAGCCGTCTCTAGATTTATTTGTGTCCTTCAGTGCTCTCTATTAGTACTTGCATTATACAAGCTTGCATTATGTCTCGCCATGATTCATAAAATGTTATTTCTGTATACCTATCCCTTGCAAGAAAGTTCCATGCAGACAACTCAGGTCAGTAGACCCTCACAATTCTTTACAGTTGCTGGATTGTTTATTTTCCTCAGCAATATTTGAGATAAGTAAACAGCAGGTTACTTAACCCTTCCCTTGTTGAAATTGTATAATTGATTTGTCCATCACCCAGACAGGATGGACCAATTTATCAGTGTAATAGGGGGTAGTAATTGAAAACTTAAATGACTGAACAACAAACAGTGCTTATCATGACAATGACTGCATAGGCAGGAAAGATCACACCGTCAGCTAGATGAAGGTGAACCACATTCTGCCAGGAAGTGCCATTTTCTTAATCTCTTTTCACCTTATTTGACACTGCCAATTTCCTTACACACAATCAGATCAAGCATGGTACTTCCTTCCTGGGCTACTCGTGAGGAGGTGGAACTATCAATACAGAATTACCTCCCTTCTCTGGAGTTCACCAGAAACATTCTAAATGAACGAAACACATTGTGAATGGACTGATATTGATAAAAGACCACATATTTTGCCTTGATATTCCAATCCCATACAATCAGTGAAAATGATAATATGCAATATGTATGTGCAATCTTTATCCTGTTGGCTGCAATAGCTCCTGCCTTGTTGCCAGTGCTAAGATCAACAATCCACACTAATATAACTCTGCTGTCTGATCACAGTACTGTTTGTGTTTAGTCTGACAGTTTTCCGTTGAAATCATGTAACTAAATTGGTACAACAATACCAAATACTGGACATGACCATTCTAAAGAATAAACACGGTAAGAGACAATGAGAAATTATATTTTTTTCTGTAATCATTTTAACCAGTGTAACCCTATAATGTTGTAAACCCTAACTGTTTTCTTTTAATCAACCTGTGTCACACTTTGTCAGGCCTATAACCAGGTAGGCAAAAAAGCTGATCTTAGTTTATCAAAGCTTAATTACTTGTGAAGAGAAACTTAAAGAGGCTGTGCTCCAGATGACAAAAAAAGAAAGTTTTCCTTTATTATAAATTTCTTGTAATAATTATGACTAATGCTTAAAAACTAACTTACTGACCAAAAATAAGTCAGATAATCACATTATAAATTGTTTTTTTCCCTTTCATAGGGCTATACCGTAACTCACGTGGTAGATACTATGGTTATAACATTAATTTTGACTCAATCTGACCGAAAGGTCGTGGGTTCGAATCCTGGTTAAGTCAAAACTTTTTTTTCAGTTTTCATGGTGTATAGAAGCATAATATTATGTTTTTTCCATAGTATATCAAATTCTCTTAAATTTTAAAGAAAAAAAATTTTCAGCAAAATTCTGTGAGTCAGTTGCTTTAAAGTAAATAATTGTTATTTCAGTTGCAGTGATAGTGGTGACAGTAAAAGCACTGGAAAAATTTTTGTTAACATGAGGGTCTAGAGTTCAAATCAAGCTGAAGCGAATATATTTTTTTGGTTCTATTTTGACTTTTATAATCAGTTTTGAAGTAAAATATCATGTTGTTATAATCTCACGGCATCTAGATATTTAATCTATGTCAAAAATATTTTTATATCAAATCTGGAGTACAGCCCCTTTAACAATGACATCATTTGGAAATATAAAATATTAATAAATAAATTGCAGAAATAATGTTTTTCTTTTCTTTTCAGGAAATTATTACCAGAATGTTTTTGTTTTTGAAGGGCAAAAAATTAAATAAAACTTTACCATAGTATAAATGAGAACTCTTTACCATATACATTATACATGGTATTGTACCGGTACAACTCGTGTTACCAGTAACAGTAAATGTAATGATTTGTTTTATTGTACATTTTGTGTTAACAGCAAATGGAATGATTTGTTTTAAATTGTAATTCCATTAGTACTGCATTACATCAAACAAATACTTTGTTTGAATGTCAAAAGTGAAATACAGTTTCAGATTCTGCATACATTGTGCTATTCTATGCATTTTGTGATACCAGTTTTAACACACAGATGAATAAAGACAAGTTCTTATTTGTTCCTTTAGTTATTTATCAGTGCTATAGAAAAAAAAAATTCATTAAGAACAATGTCTATAAATAGAACTGGTACCAGACACCTACACAGTTTATCAACAGTAACCAAAATAACAGGTAACAACAAAACAAACCTTTTTCAGCAAGACTAATATTAAAGTCCATAAATAACTTGTACAAGAAAAAAACACACACAGAAGCACATACCTTGATAAAAAAAAATCTGTAGGCAAGCACAGTAAATAAAAATACACTTTTTAATCAGAGTACCTGTTTATACCTGTACAGTATATAGATTTCCCGCAAGTGACCATAACTGTCAAATTGAATCAATAATTCTTGGCAACAAAACATGGCAAGTACAACTGTATATACTTGGTGAATGGCTCTAAAAGAAATCAATGCCCAGTTCTCTACTGATTCACATCACCTGCAATTATTGACAGGTGATATTCACGATAATGTTTCAAGAAAACTGCTTTACTGCTGTTCTTGCCAACAAAAGGAAATTCTACCTGTCTCAAGAGACTCTTAATGGTTATTTTCATATTAATGTTTCTTATTTTTCTTTCACGACATATCTTCCTCTGTCACTGCAAACTCCTTTGTGGATCAAGGGAAGTAATTCATTCAGTCTTATATATACACCTGTTATTTGTGGATTATAGTTTCTTTTCAATTTATGTTTGTTTGGTACCTATCATTTTGTTACCTCTTTTGCTTTTCAGTCATAACCAGAAACGAAAGAGCTACAACTGGCATCCAAGTTGCCTGCTGAAAACTACTTGAAGGAGTATTGTACATTGTAAATAAACAATATTTATTCTTCTTTGAACTTTCAAAAATAACATTCTGTGCTTTAATACTTCGCCTTACCACTGCAAATATGGTTCTTATCACCTCTGACCTTAGATATGAGAACATTAAAGATGCATACATATGAATTTAAATGGAAGAAAGTGCAAGGAAGTAGAACTATAATATATCTTTCTTTCATGTTTTTTTAAAAGGGTACTAAAAATGGGAGTTCTTAATTTATTTGATCAATCACATGTATGGTGTTATCTAGATTAACTATGATTAAATTCTATCAATTTGAGTTTATTTATTGCAGACACCTGTTGCCAGTATAACTTATACCACATGAGGAGTTAAGTTACATGTACCGTAGGTTGTGTGGGAGAGAGCATGATGCAGAAAACATGCCAGAGACACTACTGGTTCTTTTACATGCTCAGTGTATTGCCTCAACATCTGGAACCTAGGTTTGAAATGTCATCCAAACAAAACAATGTTAGTGGAAGACCAGGAGATCAAACTTTCCAGTCCTGGAGTATAAGTATGTGGCCTCTGCACTTGGCTGACCTGCCGCCAACAAATAACTTGCATCACAAATGAAATCAAACCAGTTTACACTGTTACATCAGTAAGAGGTTTACATCAGTAAACCCTTAAGGCAGTAAGGAAAGTAAATTTTAAAAGATAAACTGTTCTTTCCTCTCCTGGATGAGTTTAGACTGTATGCAATTAAGTCAGTTTCAATTAACGAGAGACATGTCTCTATGCTGTCCAACAACTAGATAATTCCAGCTATAAAAGCATCCTATCTCTGCATTATATCTGGAATATTCTACCTTAAAATAATTAATTTTTGTCAGAAATTTAATCAATTGTCATTGAATAAGTATCATATTTTCATTTTACAAATTACATTGTCATATATTATTTGAATAAACCAAGAAGAGAGCTGATCACAAGTCTATCATCTACATCAAAGACAGAAAAACTAACATGATGGATATTTCCAATTGATGCTTCTCACATTCTGTCATAGAAAAAAAAGAACTTCATAATCAAGAAAAGGGTAATAGATAAGCATTATGTATGCATCAAATATCAGAATAACTGAAATATCAACTCCCTGGCATGTACATAAACTCATATTTATAGCATATATAACTTAATATATATGTACAATACATACTAGATATTCAGTATTTGAGATACAAATGTATACTGATAAAATTCCAGGCTTGTCTGGGCATATTATAAAAATATTATATAAATATGCCGATGGCAGTGAGGGTGATTCAAATATAATCAACCTGAGAAAAATAATAACATCTGTAACAATTAAACCAGCTTTGTTATTATTCTTTTGAGAATGTTTGGAGTTGCCCTCACTGCTGTGGTATATTTATTTTGTTATACCTAACAGAGAGGTTGAATATGATCATAATTACAATGGTGATGATTTTAGTGTTGCTGATGTCATAGACTAGTGTGGTAAATTTGTTAATTTTTATGATAACAATTATCATGATGATGATACTACTAAAATGATTATTACGATAATGATTTATTTTCTGTTGTCATCACTTATTACTTACTGGCTCATAGGCACTTGAATTCCAGGACTCTATCTTTAACCTGTCTAGCTAGAAAAGATGTTATTTTAACACGGTTGTCTAAAGTCTGGCAGGGTGATTTAAAATAATATCACCCTCGATGCTTTAAGTAATTTTACACTTGAATAATCAGATGGGGTATAATGAAGGAAGTTACTAATGATTTATGTACCTCAGACTTAACATTTGCTTTATTCTGTTAACGTTTTCAGCCTTCTGTTGGTAGATCTATTTAATTCTTGGCCATGTTTGACTTCAGACATAATTTTTTCATTTATCAAATGATAAAACTTTGTCTGAAGACAAACATGGCTAAGATATCAGTTTTAATTAAGATACTTTCAGCCCCTGCTGACTTGCTAATGGACAATTTTATACATAGGTTTGACTAGGATTCAGACATGTTTTAATGAATCAGCTACTCAGGTCTGTAAAAGAGGACAATTTTCAAAAGATAAACAAAACTAAAACAATACATGATTTTGTAAAGTAACGCCTTTTAAAAATTTAGCTGAACATTTATTACATAAAATTACAATGACTTTTATAACAATAACAAGACAGCAAAGAAAATAGAACTGGCAGTTAACAAAACTGAACAGAAAGCTACTAGTATTATATGTATATGTTATAAAATAGGATTTTCAACCACAAATGTTGAACAATTCTCTTTACCTCTATATAATGGTTAAGTTCTATATTAGTGATGAAGCATACACATGTATCTATTCATTTAGTCAATGTCGTGAAATTGTTTGTTTTTTGTTCTTTTCCTTTTGTTTTACTTCCACAAGCTCTGTCAAAATTGTTTCTTTGATTTCACTTTTTCCAGAAATACTTTCAACATTAATCTGCTTCCTAGGGAAATATCTGTTTTTTGTTTATAACACCATCATTGTAAGCTCTTCTTTTTAAAACTATCCTTATACTCTCTGTTTGCCTGAAAAAACTCTCTTTCTAAATCTGCTAGTTGTTTTTTTTTTTTCCAAAGAATCCCTTCTTGAATGCAACATATGTGTTTTCTAAAGAACACCAAGACTTAGTAAGCAAGAGTCCAGCTTTATTTTGGTAATAGCACTCATGCTGCTTGTTTTGTTTTGCCATAAACTGTAGTTGCATGTTCTTTTGTCAGAAACAGTGTAAATGCATGTTCTGTTTTAACAAAAACATGATAGATAATGTTCTGTTGAAGCACAAATACTATTGTTGCATCTTTTAAAAGAAACTTATCATCTATTTATCCTGTCATATCAGTTTGGCTATATTTTGATCTGATCTGATCTGAGGATCTACATCCATCCTTCACCCAAGTTGCTGCTGCTTTCCCTTCAGAATTTAATCACTCATAACCACAGTTCCACTCCATTCCTTTCCTGTGGTCAATCATAAAGAGACCAATTTTGATAAGTGATAATTCATTGTATGGCCACTATCATCTTTGTTCACCAATTAGTTCAAGTCTGTAGATTGTAATCCTTCCAAAGAAGTCTGTACTTTTTCCAAACACTATTTTCATAGACTTTAATGTTTTTGCCGAGTTACCTATATTAAATATCTGATTTATGGGTCAAGGATGTAATTTGAGTCATATAAACTTGGGACTTTGTTTGAAATGTTGAAAAAACAAGTACTTTCATGCATGTCAATTTTCACAAACAATATTAAAATGAGGTGAGAACATTGTATAATTCAGTGAAAATTTCCATATGCCTGATAGACAGATGTTGACTACAAAATGTGTACCACTTACGGTTCTTGCAATATATGTACTACAGGAAACTTACAAGGAAAATTAAAACTGCACTATTCTTTTCCAAGCAAACTTGGACAATTTATTTTGAAAGCTCTACTTACAGGATAATATCCATCCTTTTAAACCACAACAGGAAAACTGTCAGCTCAGTCACCAGAACAATACTTAACATTAGGTGTTAAACTAAGCTTTGTGAAAATTACTAAAGGTTTCATTTTACTTTAGCTTTTAGATGTAAGCATTACCACAGATGACTGAGATAATGTTATTTTTCCCTTTCCCTTTTCTTTATTTTATTCTTATTATTCTTATTATTATTATTATCATCATCATTAACATTACCACTATTATTATTCATTTGTAGCAAACAAACCAAAAAGAGAGAGAAAAAAAAGCTCACATTAAACTCTGATCTGGGTAACCTTCAAGACTGATAACCTGGCCCTTCTGGTGATTGCTTTAGCAATGTTTTGAGTCATAAAACCGTGTGTCTGAGAGATTTTTGCTAGATTTTAACAACATATAGCAGTTAATAGGGAAAAGAGATTCAATATGACAGACAGAGTAAGTCTGCACCCAGTTAAAACAGTAATGTTATCACTTAAAACATGGTGCCTTGTTTTCAGGTATTATTTCAGTTATTCCCCATGCTGTTATCACTGGACTAATCCTAACCTTCCAAAGTCAGTGATAGTCTGGCCTCAACTTTTCTTAGGGTTTTAAAATGCAACCTGTCTTTCACAACTATCACATAGGCCATAAACTTGTTTTTGATTATTAAAAAATTAAGTGCAAAATGCTTACTTGGAACTAAAGAATTCACTGCAAGTTGGCGATAATCCCATTTACAAACATTTGTATTTTACATGAAGCTTTTACCTGAATTGAAAGATAATAGGTTTGGGACCAGAAAAACCATCCAAAATAGCCTCTTCTGTTGAATGAAGTTTTCAAAATCAATGATCTACAGTCCATTGTAATGTGATTAAATACAAGTTAAACAAGAACTGTCACTGTAAGATGACAATGCCCCCGAATGTGGTGCTTTGACCTTTGAGCTGAGAACCAGTCATTCAGGGGTCAAGGTCAAATAAATATAGGTCAGTGGGAAGATCTTATCCAAAGGGGGTTGTGTTCAAGTATGAAGTAATTCCATTTACTTATAAGGGAGTTATTGGCAATGTTAAAGTTTTTGGACAATTGGATCTTCAAGGTGAAGGTCATTCAGGGGTCAAGGTCAAACAAACATAGGTCAATGGGAAGGCCTTGTCCAAAGGGGTGTTGTGTTTAAGTATGAAGTGCATCCACTTACTAATTTGGAAGTTATGGCCAAATATTAGTTTTTGGACAATTGGATATTCAGGGGTCAAGGTCAAATAATTAAAGGTCAGTGGGAAGGTCTTGTCCAAAGGGGTGTTGTGTCCAAGTATGAAGTAAATCCACTTACTATTAAGGAAGTTATGAGCAATGTTGAAGTTTTTGGACAATTTGATCTTCAGTGTAAAGGTCATTCAGGGGTCAAGGTCAAACAAATATATGTCAGTTGGAAAGCCTTGTCCAAAGGGGTGTTGTGTCAAAGTATGAAGTAAATCCACTTACTAATAAAGAAGTTATTGCCAATGTTGAAGTTTTTGGACAATTGGATCTTCAAGGTAAAGGTCATTCAGGGGTCAAGGTCAAATAAATATAGGTCAGTGGAAAGGTCTTGTCCAAAGGGGTGTTGTGTCTAAGTATGAAGTAAATCCACTTACTAATAAGAAAGTTATTGCCATTGTTAAAGTTTTCGGACAGATTGACGGATGCACGGACTGACTGACAGACGGAAGGACAGACAGTTAAAAAACTATATGCCTCCATTCGGGGGCATAATAATGAAAGCAGTTAAACAATTTCTGAATAAATTAAAGGATACTTGTAATGAGTTTTTATCTTCTGGGTAGAAATCTTGTAATTTCTCCCAGTCTGATTCACTGGTTCCCTTTCCCTCGATCCAACAGTCTCGACCTGCAAAACCTCCCTGGAACTGAAGGTGAAGTTCAGATAGTGTGACACCTCTGTCAAATTCTATCATTATCCACTGTGGTGATCCCTGTCAAAAATGTAAAATTAAGTCACTATTCTAAAACCCACTATCAGTCTGAAATTATTAAGAAAACACAGACAAATTCTTCCTCTAATATTAGCTAGCTGTACTTGTACTGAAAGAAAGAACACTGGAAGTTCCATGGTAGAATTTTATTGACAGTACTTTAGGCCTCTAGAGTGTCCACAAGTTTTTCCGTTGATTTTGGTTGATGAGCTAGTTTTTGAAGCAACATGACCAAGTTTCAAACTCAAGAGAGAAATCATTAAGGCAAATATTCAGCGCAAGTTTTAGAGCAAGGCTTGATTAAAAAGTGGCCTTTAGAGTGTTCACAAGCAAATATGTAGAAGATCTAGTGAGATGTAGAAGATACTATTATCTAGGTAAGAAATTTTCTGTAATTTATTCTTTTAGTGACAGTTAGCTTTGCTACTTATGTATCTAAAAAGAATTTAATTCAAATTAAATATATTATATACAATGAAGTACATGTCAGACA
Organism: Cyclina sinensis; assembly: GCA_012932295.1. Lineage (NCBI taxonomy): Eukaryota > Metazoa > Mollusca > Bivalvia > Venerida > Veneridae > Cyclina > Cyclina sinensis. Next base: position 28,450,244 of record JAAONU010000017.1, read on the forward strand.
AAACTGACTGAATATTGATATCCATGAAAGAAGTAACACTCATACTTAGAACTTGGTTGGTATGAATAGCAAAATGAAGATTTAATGGTGAAATGGGAGAGATGGGCAAAATGGAGATTCAACTAGACTGTCCATGGGCAGCATGTCGAGGCAGCCAATGGAAAGCCACCTATGGGGATGCGACAGTGAAATGGAAACTGTGGGAAAATGATGATGGAAGGACAAGGCATGCCTATATGATGTCTCTTTCAGGAAGCATAACAAATGAATCACAGTATTTCAAAATCCTTCCATGCAGGGAGAAGTTATGGCCCAGAAAAGGTCTAGAATCAACATTTTGGACCTTTGAGCTATCACTGTGACCTAGACCTCTGAGCTAGGAATCAAAGTTTGCATGCGACACACCATCTCATCAAGGTGAACAAATGTGCCAAGGTATTTCAAAATCCTTCCATGCAGGGAGAAGTAATGGCCCGGACAAGGTCTAGAATCAACATTTTGGACCTTTGAGCTGTCACTGTGACCTTGACCTTTGAGCTTGGAGCCTGGGTCTTGCATGCGACACACAGCCTCATCAAGGTGAACAAATGTGCCAAAGTATTTCAAAATCCTTCCATGCAGGGAGAAGTTTTGGCCCAGACAAGGTCTAGAATCAACATTTTGAACCTTTGAGCTGTCACTGTGACCTTGACCTTTGAGCTGGGAACCTGGGTCTTGCACGCGGCACACTGTCTCATCAAGGTGAACAAATGTGCAAAGGTATTTCAAAATCCCTCCATGCACATAGAAGTTATGGTCCGGACAAGGCAATCTGGACGGATGGACGGATGCACACACGTACATACACCAAACTGTGGTACTAAATGTGACCACAATGTTGAGCTCCCCGCAAGCAGACTCGACAAAAACTGACATAACCATATTTAAAGACATTTTATTTTTAACATAGATATTGAATTGCAAATATATTTATGTCTTCAGACTAGATAAAAACAAAAAATGTGTACGAAAAATGTCACTTCAAAATGACCAATGTTTTTAAGCACATTTTATTGTGGAATGAAGATCAACGCAAAATGGAGAAAAGTACAATAACCTTTATAATGCTGAAAATGTTGAATTTCCATCAGAAATCACTACTTGTATATGTTATCAGTGATTGGCTTTCATACATTTGAAACACTTTGTTTTTACAGTATGTATATTTATTTTTATTCTCCATTTTGCCAACCCCTTGGAACTCTACAATGGCCAACCCTTTGGAACTCTACAATCGAAACAAAAATGAATATCAAAATTCATTTATTAAACCTCAGTGAGTTATAACTATGAAGAATTTTCAGACATGTTACCTGATCAGAATTCCAGCAAGTGTCATCATTGCAATCAACAAGATATTTCTTGCCATACTGTTTCACATCTCTGTTCAACACAGAACTAACCCTGCAGAAAAAAGAAAAGAATGTATTCAGTGCATCCAGATTGTAAATTTCAGACTGTAGTATTTATATTTTATTTTGTTTAAGTATGCATGTGCTAGCTGCCACTGCAAGCAAGTGTTTATGGTAATTTATGTAAATGCTGAATTTTTGAAAATATAGTGTATTTCAACTATCTTTCAGCTTGAAAATGCATACAGGTAGTAGAACTAACACTGTCTGCCTAAAGAGTCCCAAGACAGGGTTGGAACAGTATTTGCTGGTGCGGCATTTTCCAAGCATAAAACAAAGCTAAATGGTCCAGATCGTCAGCAGTTCTCTTCAAAGGCTTTCAGACAGTCTTTTCAGTTATCAGTTTTAATAGTATAGTACTACTATGCATGACTTGACACAGGCTGTTGTTACAGCTCGATTGCACACTGACTGAACACCTTTGAGTGATAGTTGAGATCATTCAAGATAATCTAATCAGTGACCAATCAACCTATAACAACAACATTGGTCATGTCATACATACTTATAAATAATCCCATTATAGTTCCATACTAAATTGGTAGCCAAAACGACCAACGCTGAAACATCCAGGAGGTGAAAAGATAAAGGCCGAAAAGTCCAGGAAGTGAAATGCTCAAAAACCATTGAAAGTTCCTTTTTCTATCCAGTGTCCACTACAGTTATATCACTTTTAGTAAGAGCATTAATTTACAGATTAAACTTGTATTTTGGGAAAGACACGTAATGTCAGTGAACAGAAAAAAGATACCTATGACCTCTTATTCAGACTGAGGAATTTTGAACATACGGATTACAGGAGTGTAGGACAATAGCCCGTTAGGACAATAGCCCACTGTACAGAAGCCCACTAGTACAACAGCTCACTGGAAAAAATTCAAAAATAGCCCACTAGGACAACAGCACACTCATACGCATAATTATGCATTTAATTAAGAAACTGACTATGTAATTAATTTAAAATATAAGTATTCATTAGTCAATTTAGACTATCTTTTTGATTCTGACATTTCTGTTAAAAGAAGCAGCTGATCCAGATTCGATGGATTTTTTACCAGCTCAGTCTATACTTTTTACTCATGTTTTATTTATATTTAGTAGACAGAGGATATAAATGAGTAAAAACACACTGTATTTTTGAATTTGAAAATTAATGTTTTGACTATAAACAGACAAACGATTGGATTTGTGTCAAAAATATATAGATGTAAATATTTTAAATCCCAAGTGGGTACTTTCTCATATAATTGTTCCAATTCGATTTTCACCCCTTTTTGATAAGCAGTGAACACTTGTCCTCCCTGCCAAATTTTGGAGTGGGCTATTGTCCCAGTGGACTATTGTCCATTCCTCGGATTACAGAACGATTTGACAATAGTGCGAATAGTGTTTTGTACAAGTCCATTATTCATTTAGACTACACTGTAATTAGAGTGATAGTGCCGAATTACGGAGGTTTCCTCACACTACCGGTTCGTCACACTTATTTTATATAGTGACAGAAAAGAGGTTTCGTCACAATGATATTATAGAGTAATTCACACCTATTGTATATTGAATACAATCATAAAATATTGATTATTAAAGCGACTGACTCACAAAATTTTGCTGAAATTTTTTATTCTTTCAAATTTAAGAGGATTTAATAAACTATGGAAAAGATATATACACCATGAAAACTGAAAAAAAATTTTTTGACTTAACCAGGATTCGAACCCACAACCTTTCGGTCAGTAAAATATGAAGCGACGACTTAGACCACTGAGCCACGGAGTCTATTCACTCAATTGCCTCAAAATTAATATTATAACTAAAGTATCTACCCCGTGACTAATGGGGTAAATTTTTTACCGATAAAAGTGTGTAAAACGTTATATTTTGATGTTTTTCTGTAACAAAAACTGAGTCAGTAACTTAGTTTTAATATGTTCTTCACGATTACAGCAAGAATTTCAAGATGTATAAACATTTTCTTTTTATCATCGTCTGTGAGTCAGTCGCTTTAAAGCAGTAAGCTATTAATGCACCGGTGTTATTGAATTATGATGAATCAAACTGCGGCATATTTAACATAATTAGTGTTGATTAAAGTTAAAACCATGCTGGAAACAGTAACAAAATATATACTGAATATTTTTTAATTTAATAGAAAACGGCTAAATGATTGCCTTTTTAAGAAATATCATCCAGAAATAACAACTTTAGTATTTAAATTCTAAGCATCTTCGAAAATATCTTTTATTTTGATGCATAAAAGGTCATTAAAGAGCAAAACATGACTAAAATTTGTGCAATTATTGCAAATTAAAATTATATTATTAATGTTTCTAAAAACTAGATCAATTAAGACATTCAGATCATATAAAATAATTGTTTGTTATTAACACCTTGTCGCCGTCGGCAGTTTTCTATTACCGTATCTACTATATAAATTAATTGTGACGAAACCTCAACCTGTTTTGTACAGAAAAATAAGTGTGACGAACTGGTAGTGTGACGAAACTTCCAGCACCCATAGTGCCTCATCGATAGAACTTCAACTTCAACTTCAACTTAATACTGCCAAAAGTCAATACTGACTATACTAGGCAGGCGCATGTCAGGAACATTTAAAATTATAAAAGTTAATAACAAAGAAAACAAGATTTAACTGAAGATCTTACTTAAACATTTATTTTAAGTACTTTAAAATCTATAAAACTTGTTTAGTCCACTGATAAAAGCTGGCACAGTTGGGGTAGCCTTAATCTCGGTTGGTAATTCGTTCCAGTGTCGTATAGTCCTTGGGAAGAATGAGTTCATGTGATGTTGTGTTTTTGATTATGGAATGAGGAATTTGCTGTTTCTTGTGTTTGTAAGGTGATTGTGATCAACATTGACCTGATTGTTTTTTATTTTGTGTAGCATGACCAGGCTGGCATGGTTTAGCCTTTGTTCTAAAGTTGACCATTTTAGTTCTTTGATCATGTTTGTTACACTGCTTGTATAGTGGTAATCATTATGAACGTACCTTGCAGCTGACCTCTGGACCATTTCTATTCTGTGTGTTAGATATTTTTGCCATGGATGCCATATGGTCGAGCAGTATTCAACCTGTGGTCTTACATATGTTTTGTATGCTGCTTCTTTGAGTTGTTTGTTTTGTGTTTTGACGTTTCGTCTGATGAACCTTAAGCTGTTTTTTGCTTTGTTTGTGATATTGTTTATGTGGGATGACCAGTTTAGGTTGTTACTTATTGTAACTCCTAAGTATTTTGCATTTTCTGTGGTTTTCAGTTTAGTGTTATGTAGGGTGTAAGGAAAGATGATCGGTTTCTTTTTCCTGTGTATTCTGAGAACTTCACACTTGTCGGGGTTGAATTCCATTGACCATTCTTTTTCCCATATTTCAAGGTTGTGCAAATCATTTTGTAAGGTTTGTGCAGATGCTTGTGATTTAATGGTTAAATAAACTATGGTGTCGTCGGCAAATAGACGCACCCGGCTCCTGACACTTCCTGGTAGGTCATTGATGTATGCGAGAAAGAGACATGGACCTAAGACCGATCCCTGCGGGACACCAGAAAGCACAGGGAGCCTGTCAGAGACCTTGTTTTCCACTAATACTTGTTGTGATCTGTTTTTGAGAAAGTTTTGTATCCATGAACTGATGTGTTGATGAACTCCCATGTGTTTCAGCTTGTGTATGAGTTTGTGGTGGTCTACTTTGTCAAAAGCTTTACTGAAATCCATGACTATGACATCAGTTTGTTGACCTTGATCAAGGTTGTCAGCTATTTCTTGTGTGAAGCCAATGAGCTGTGTCTCACAGCTATGTTTTGACCTGAATCCATGTTGCTGTGGGCAAAGTATGTTGTGTTTGTCAAAGTAATCCATCATGTTTGAAACAATGATGTGTTCCATTAGTTTTGATGCTATACATGTGAGTGATATTGGTCTGTAATTGCTAGGTTTTGATTTTGACCCTTTTTTGTATGCTGGTGTGATGATGGCATGTTTCCAATCCTTAGGAACAATACTTGTGTCTAGTGATCTTTGGAATATAGTTTTAAGGATTGGTGCTATCTCTGTGTGTAACTCTTTGAGTAACCTAGGTGAAATCTCATCTGGACCTTGGGCTTTGTGGGGGTTTAGTCCTATCAACAGAAATACAAAATGTAAAAGAGAATTGCATTTTTTCCATTATTAGATAGCCAAGTATAGTCAGTATTAACTTTTGGCAGTAATAAGTTAAAGTTGAATTAGTTCGTCTTAATATAACGCTAAAGTATTCTAACCGCAGGTGGGACGCAGTCAAACCTATGGGCGCCGCCATTACTGTCAGACGGGTTGGTATAAATAGCGAAATGAAGATTCCATGGCGAAATGGACGAAATGGGCAAACTGGAGATTTAAACAAATAAAAATACTGATATTGCCCATTTTAAAAGAGATACTGTATTAGAATATGAACAAAGATAATGTGTTGTAAATATTTTTTGTTGTTTTCAGATTAGATATCAACGAACAATTTATTCGAAAAATGTCACTTTGACCCATGGATGGACAAATAAAAATACTGATATTGCCCATTTTAAAGAGATACTGTATTAGAATATGAACAAAGATAATGTGTTGTAAGTATTTTTTGTTGTTTTCAGATTAGATACTAGTATCAACGAACAATTTATTCGGAAAATGTCACTTTGACCCACTCTTTCTGTGGCGAAATGAAGACGATCGACGGCAAAATGGAGAATAAAATAAATATATACTCCGATAACAATGGCATAAAAAACTTTATTTATAACATATAGTGATTTAGGATCGGAATTCAACATTTTATTAGAAACGTTATTGTACCTTTCTCCATGTTGCCGTTGATCTTGATTCCGCCATTACGTGAACTTGAAAATAAAATCAAAGATTTTACATCTCTCCTCATATATTTAAAGGATTAATATTTATGATTAACACATACCTGTTATTCAAGTACTTGACAAATTCAACTTTATCTAATCATTTGTAACATGTATGACCATTTCTTATAACATGTCTATCATAAGCTTATTTTGATCTCGTGTTTATGATATTGTTTGTTACTTATTGATGTCGGGCAAGAGCTTAACATAGTTTAAATTTTTGTATCAAAAAATTATTTTTTTTCATTATCAGTATTGTTTTGTATTGTACTGATCGTAACTTTTCATTTCATCAAGAACCAGCTTTTTCCCCAAGAAGAGGAAGAGCGTTATTACTAATCAGTTACATAAAAGGAGAAATACTCCTCATTAACAAATCTTAAGATTTGGAGAAAATTAAAAAAGAGCACAAACAAAATCGAATCTTATTTAATAAAGTTTCTTCTCACTCCATGTCAATATAGAACACAACTTTTGTTATTACTTCCATTCTTCATCTTCAACTTCTTTCACTATAATTACTAGGTAGAGGTTCTATTTTACATGACTTCGTCCTAAGCCTATTTCTTGTATTCTAGTCCCATTAATCCCTGACAGCAGATATAAAACTGGCTTAGTGTGTGACTTAGCAAAACAGGTTTCTGGATCGATGTCAAATAAATAAGTTTATACTAAAGTTGTTGTCATATATTTGGGGTTGATATTGATTCCTTTATTTTGGGTTTCACAATGCGACCATATCTTGTGAAATAAGGTTGTGTCGAAATTGATGATTCGGGCTTATCGTGAGAAATTGGTGAACTTGTTTTTTCCACTTAAGAGGGACAGGGGTATCCACTAGAAAAGTTTTTTTCGTCGGGGATTATTTTCGGAAAGAACAGGCTTATGTTGAGGTTCATTTAATTTGAGAAGGTGGCGCCTATTTCTACAGTATTCTGTACCTTCTGTTATTTCTACCGTATATGAAGGTGCATTATTTTGTGCAGTAACAGTAGCTGGTTTCCATAATGCACTTTGCTGAATGCAACTGGTTCATTTACACTCAACGCCAAAAGTGTTGTGACCTTTCTGTCATAGTACTTCTTTTGGGTCTGCTTTTGTTGAGTTAGTTGTTTCAAACTTTCAGAGGATCTTGAGTTTTTGGCTTCAAATGTTCAGCTATAATAGGTAGAAATGACCTAATTTTCCTCCCTAACAACAATTCAGCAGGTGTATAGCCTGAACTTAATGGGGTTGCACGATACTCAAGCAAAGCAATGACTGGATCTGTGGAAGAGCTTTTTTCAAATTTTTCTTGCAAATTTTAGCATGAGCCTCTGCTAACACATCGCTTTGGCTATACAAAGGAGAAGAGAATACATGCTCAAAATCCCATGTTTTAGCAGTCTTTGAACTGCTGAGATGTGTAATAAGAAGCACCATCTGAAACTAATCTCATTGGTATTCCATGACGTGAAAACCATTGTTTCATTTGTCTGAAAACAACATTACTTGTTGTGCTTGACAATTTAACATATTCAAAGTAGTTGCTGTAATAGTTAACAATAAGTAAGTAGTCTTGACCATCAAATGTGAAAACATCAGTGGCAATGTTTTGCCAAGGGCGGTCTGATATTTCATAAGGTATCAGTGGCTCTTTGGGATTTGAACATCTATGTTCTAGACAAACTGAACATTTGTAGACCTTTTCATTGATGTCTGCTGTAATGCCAGGCCAGAACATAGTATCTGCTGCTCGTTCTAGACATTTTGAAATACCACAATGATCATTGTGCAAAATGTTCAACATTTCTTGCCTCAGCGTACAAGGAAGTACTTTGTGACCTTTCATGATCAAATCATCTTGAACTGTTTTTCTGACATACTGACTACACCACATCAGTCACAGCAAACACCGATTGTCTGGCATCTCACAGTATCCACGTGGAAAAGTCATTGTATCTTAGGCTCTAAGTTTTGCTGCAGTATCACAAACACTTTCTAAAACTGAAAATGAGACAGTTTTCGTTGTGCTGCTTATATATGTATTGTTCCACTTTGACGAATTAAACGTACCACTCCGTTTTTATTGATAGTAATCTATTGGCCTGACGGACAAAACGGACCATGGACAAAACGGACCAGACGAAACGGACCATTTTTTGAGACAAAACGGACCATAATGTCAGACGAAACGGACAATATCCAGAGACAAAACGGACCATCCAAAACATAATTTTTACTCCAGTTAAATTTATATCAGCTTCCATTATGAGACGTTTTAGGGGTGTAGTATAATGTATCTTGCCGTCATACGAGTATGTATTTTTGTTGTAATTTTTTTTTTTTTAAAAATTTGACTCATTAGAAATTCCCCGCTCAATGACACCATATTGACATCTTGTCTTCTCGTCTGACATTATGGTCCGTTTTGTCTCAAAAAATGGTCCGTTTTGTCTGGTCCGTTTTGTCCATGGTCCGTTTTGTCCGTAATTCATCTATTGGGGGTCTTAAATTTGGCAAACAAAAGACATCGATAATTACTTTATATTTCGTACAGAAATTCATCTACAATGTTATCGGCTTAAATAATAGCGTTTTTGTATTCTATTAATTCATACCGAGTTCTATCCGTAAATAAATCTTCTATCCGGAGATATCGCTCCTATGCGTTAATAAGTCACACCCGAGGTACGGAACTGGTTCCAGTCAATGAAAATGGAGAGCATAGTGTTGCATGTTGTCAAAAATTCATAAAACACGATTGCTTAACATAGAATTGAATTTCATTAGTGCAAGAATAATGCAAAACACCGACCTGCTGTAGCAGCTTGCTGACAAATACATGTTTCTGTAGCTGTATACAACACTATATTGGTGCATAATGTCCAAAAGAGGCCTAGGTTATAACAAATTTTCGGGCCAGAGGACTGCAGGCTTAGGCTATCAACAACCTGAAGATAACAGCAGTCGCTATAACCGTCCAGGTAACACGAATTTGGTATCAGTGTGTTGTGTTAGTTTTACACTGTGATATATTAGAACTGCTGCCTTTGTGTACATCACTCCAGCTCTAGTTCTGGCTTCCAAAACTTTATAAGCCGCTTTTTTAACATTTTGTTCATTTACATGATGCGGCATTAAAGTTTTGGATCAGACCCGTTGCGAAACCTAACCAGAATAACACACATACTTTTAACGTCGTTTTACCTCGCAAATACCCTTTTCACAATTTAATCTTGTGCATTATTCGATAAAACAATGAGTTCAATATCATTTCATACCATTTAAACTATTAAAAATATTAATAAATACAATTAAATTGCTTGTTTCGCAGAGAAATATCAGTTTCTCCGACTTACTGTCAGAAGCTTCGCGAGATCTCGTATGACGTAACCGCACGAACCGCTTAGAAAACAAACATGACTATCTATTTTTAGACTAAATCGTAAACGAACTGCTTGACAGCACCTATTTGTAGAAGTAATGAAACTATACATGTATAAAATTGACAAGTGACAAGTGTCACAGAAAGAATTGGGTCTATATTATGACACTCTTTCAATGATTATTCTCTTGGATACTTGTAAACAAATGTTGCGGAGTTAAAAGCACATGGCATTGTTTTCTTAACCGTCCGCGCTGATGAACCCGTGGAGGTCATTCTCGTGATCACGTGGTCAAACATTTTGGCAAGATGGCGGCGGTGTACTGAATTTTAAGGCATATCGGAAACTTTAAGGCATTTTGTGTTCGAAATTAATTTTTTATGTGTTAATGTTGGGCTTAGTAAAAATATATAGATAATTCTATCAGGATATGGTTCACTTTACTCAATGGCATGCTTGATGAATTGATGCGAACGTGTCAGATTCCTGGCACGATTATTGGTAGACTTTCCCTACGGCGTTGACTTCAGCGTACACGTCCTGTAACAGTATATAAATCGTGTACGCTGAAGACCTTAAGCTACTCCAGCTCCTGAGTGTGACACATAAACAAGGGAGAAAAATCCACCCATCATGGGACTCAAACCCATGAATCCTAGGACATTTGTCTGTAACTGTAACACAGGACCTTGAAATTGTATTTTTCAGTCATTCAAGAGTCGAAACTGTACACCAAGCTTCTTTTTCTGTATATTAAGACAAGGATTGAAATGTCCTCCAGTCCACCCACTTAGATTAAGAATTCAGGTTGTATCTACTAATAAAGTACTATAATGGAATTACGGACAAAACGGACCATGGACAAAACGGACCAGACAAAACGGACCATGTTTTGAGACAAAACAGACCATGATGTGAGACGAAACGGACCATATCCAGGGACAAAACGGACCATCCAAAAAATAATTTTTACTCCAGTTAAATTCATATCAGCTTCCATTATAAGACGTTTAAGTTGTGTAGTATAATGCTTCTTGCCGTCATACGAGTATGTATTTTTGTTGTGAAATTTTTGTTCTTTTTTTTCAAAACTTGACTCATTTGAAATTCCCTGCTCAATAAAAAATAAATAAAAAAGAAAAGATCTAATAACTTTTAGCTTTTGCTTGAAGATTTAGATGGGGAAAACAAGTTTTAATAACAGATGAAAGTACTTTACAATCAACACATTTTTTTTAATCAACACATTTGACTATGTTTCACACCATATATATAGTGTTTCACACCTTTTTAAGAAGTTGTCGATTACTACACACATAGACTATGTATTTGTTACTTCGTATGTTTGTTTTCTGACTGTGTTATTTCTGATCTGCTTTTTTTCTTGTTTTTCAAAGGCAACCGCAGCCAAATTAATCTTGTGAAGTAGTTATAATGTTTTCACACCTCTCAACAGCCTACAGTTGTTTATTACCTTAGAAGTGTCGGAATTCACACCTAGATAAAGATTCTTTTTCTCAATTGTATAATTCAGTTAACTATCGAATCGTAATTATCCATTTATGCATTACGTACAGCTATGGTGTATTTTGTGACAATAACAAATTACTTTAGACACATATTAGTGTAATAAACTATAATTTGGAAACAAAAGAAAAACACACAGCCAATTACAATTTCTTTTAAAATTTCTTCTTCATTAGTCTAATATATAATATGATCAGTTTTGATGAAAAATACGGGCAGTGAATTTCTAATTATTTTACTAACATTACTAGAATAAAAATAAAAGTTTAACATTATGTGCTGATGTTTGGGCTGTGCTTACTTATAAATTCTATTTACTTTTTTATTATGCATTATACTACACACCTTTAACACCTCAGGATGGGAGCCAAAAATACATACTAGTATGACGGCAAATTTTTCTTTCTTTTGTCAGATGAATTATACTACACCCCTTAAACGTCTCATAATGGAAGCTGATATAAATTGAACTGGTGTAAAAATTATTTTTTGGATGGTCGGTTTTGTCCCTGGATATGGTCCATTTCGTCTGACATTATGGTCCGTTTTGTCTCAAAAAATGGTCCGTTTTGTCTCAAAAAATGGTCTGTTTTGTCTGGTCCGTTTTGTCCATGGTCCGTTTTGTCCGTCAGGCCTATAATGCACCCAGGTGCATTAATCTGTCAGCCCTGTCACTCAGCAGACACTAAACCTTAACAAAATAAATAGATACTTTTTTCAATGCACTACACAGTTGAAGAAAAACATAGAAAACCTACAACATCCCCATGAAATCTGCATGTAGCTGATAGGCAAAAGATTGGATAATCAAAATAACTATTATACCTCTAATACATACACCCTCTCTTCGGAATTTTTTCTAGAAATCTTGGTGCACTAAATATCTTTGGGACCTTACAGAGGTGTCATCACATTGATCTACTAGTAAGAATTATTTACCTTTAATTTGACCTGATTTACCCTCAACCACAAAGGGGACACAATTTGAATTGTATTTCAGAGGACAGTTTCTGAGGTGAATTCAAGGGTAATTTTGACAGCACAGTTTCTCCTCACAAATTTCATCATTTTTGAACCAATGTCACTCTCACCTGACCCTGAATCATTCTAAGTCTTGCGGCTATTTTATGTGGCACGTGTGAGGAGGAAGGACAAAAATATGACATTGTTAGAAGCTCCCCAAGTTGACAAAGTCATTACAGGGATTGTGTTCCAACATTAGACTAATCTCAATGTTACAAGTGAAAACTTTGTAATATCTGTGATACTATACATGCTCATAACTATGTCTAACTTGATACTCTGGCTTTGATGTGCACCTTGCTGGTATAAATGAAAATTTCTGGGGTTTTAATAAACATACTTAAAGTTGTGATGTTTCAGAGCAGGAAACCAAGATTGTGTCAACCTTGGATCAGAAAGTGATCAAATTCTAAAGTTCAAAACAAGCAGGCTTGGGGTAATCGAATGCAGTAATTGTAATCACCTGTAATTGATTACTCAAGTGCAAGTATTCAAATGTATTTGATTACTGTCGTACATCTGATTACATTTAATGTAATTCAATTGATTACATAGACAAAATTTTGTATTTCATCATGAATACTTTTGATTACTTTCTGATTGCACATGGACAATGGATAGATGATAAATCTATTTATTGCATTTTAACTGCTGGGGCAAAAGATAAAAATATATGCTGCTTTTGCTAGAAATAAGTAATATGCTAATTATATTTTCAACCTCATCTCCTTAAGAAAAATATTCTTTTACAACATATATTGATCACAATGTTAATTTTCTCCTTTGTGTGCTCTTTATAAGGATCAGTGATCTATTGTGTCACCTTTATTAACACATATTGCAGGTAACTTTGCTACAATTGTGAATTTGTACTTTAGTAGGTGTGAAAGCCATAATCTTAATAATAATGAAATTATAGTGAGACATTGCCCCAGGGAAAACAGGGCCGGATCCAGAAATTTTTGTCTGGGGGGGCTTGGGGGAAGGTACGGAAGGGGGTGACCCCTTCTGTAGGGGGGGGGGGGGGGTTGGGGGGCCTCCCCCAAGAAAATTTTCTAAAAAGGTGGACTAAATGGCTCATTTTGGTGCATTTTAGGCATAAAAATATAATGAAATTTTTGTGAGAATTTAAAAGAAATATACTGGTATTTTTTGAAATGTTCAACTAAAGCAAAAAACATATGAGAAGTTTTAACTTTTTTTATTTTATATTTATGAAGTCCTCTGAAACAAATAAGTTATCAATAAATTAATTTTCATAATAAATAACAACGTCATCCTATTATCCAATCTCCTCGCAGTGATCTCCCCTTCATTCTTTGGAAAGATCTCTGCAGACACGGGTTAACCTTAGCTGGATTTCAGCTATATAAACATGTATGAACTTTTTTAAAGAATTTATTTTTTTCTCTGTTTAGTTTAGTTACAGTTGGAACTTCATCGATTAAACATGCCTGTGTGTAATTAAATTTTAAAAAATGTAACTTGAAAAAAAGTTTAAAATTTTGTTTATTTACTTCCGACCATCATCACGTGACAAGACTTTCGGCAGTGATTACTGTACTGAAAGTATGAAAGGGAAGTAACCGCTGTGTGGAGTTTGCACCATTCGGAACACTTCAGGCGACTTTTACGAAGTTGTCGGAAAGGCCGAGTTGTTACGATTGGAGTTTGCACAATATCATGAGGCAACTGATCATGGCCAGCAGACGCTCATTTAACAACTTTATCAAATACGTCAAGGTTACTAGACGCTTGAAAACTATACATCATGATCAGCCTGGAGAATTCTCTGATAATCCGTGCCGCCGAATATACGGTACATTGTGTAATATACACGGCTATAAAGTTGCGAACTCGTTATCAGTTGTTACGCAATATTGCATGACCATTGCAAATTGAAAGGTTGACTGTGTTTCTTTTACAAGGTGAAAAGAGCTGAAAAAAATGTTTAAGAGTCTTTGAAAATGAGCCCTTTTATTTTTTTACAAACGGGCCAGCTGGGGGGGCTTGGGCCCTATAAGCCCCCCCGGTAAATCCGGGCCTGGAAAATAAAAAAATATCAGTTACAGACACACCTCATCTCCAGATAATCTCACTATTGAAATGAATTCTTACTTGTCAGAACCTGTGGAACCACTCAAGTCAAACCCATTACATTATTGAAAAGAATAAGAACTTAGTTATGCAATACTGGCACGGTTGGCTGAGTATTATTTGTCTACTCCATCTTCATCAGCCCCTGTGGAGCGCTTGTTTAGTTTCGCAGGAAAGATCTTTCGACCAGAACGATTGTCTTTCTGATGAAAACTTTAAAAAATTGATGATGATTAAATGCAATGGAGATGTCTAAATATATATGATTCGAACAGAATGACATTGTGAATCTTCCATTATAAAATTAGTGATTCAGTGTGTTAGACAAAAGCTTGACTGCTTTACTGAGCCAGTATTTTTCCTACTAGTAATATTTGTTTCATGTATGTTAAATAAAGTTTCCATTCTGATTTATCTAATGTTTTCTCCTAGAAAATTTGTCTTGCAAGTTGACATAGTATTTAAAGTAATCAAATGTAATCTGATTACTTGACCACAAGTAACTGTAAACATTAAAGTAATCCAATGTAATTGTAGTCAGAAAAAAAAACTGTACTGTAATCAGTTACTAACACAAGTAATCAGCCCCAAGCCTGAAAACAAGTTTGTTGCCAAATACAAGAAGTAATGTATATCCATACCTTTTGCTGGTCACATAGGATACAGTCCACCAGATGTCTTTTAGTTATTATATAAATACAGTGGGTGCACAAGACATGGGTCAGTTTTCTTTTTTCATAACTGAAGTCTGTAACACAAAAGTTCTATGCCTTAACATCATTCCTCTAATACCATATACATACTTGTAGTTTAGTACACTGAAACATAACTGAAGCATAAATTTTACATCTCTCTCTTCCAAAGCAGATCAGGATTGTAGAGCCTGTTCAGATGTTGTTTAAACTGACCAGTTAGTTTGAAGTTGAAATATATATTAATGCGATTTAAAAACATTGGCTTGAAATTTATTCCTGTACCTGAAAAATTGAACAGAACATCTTCCTAACGTGAAAGCGGGCCATAAATATTATGCATCAGCATAGCATACATATGTATTTTGTTTTTAGGAAACAAAAATGTCTCCCAGTCATACAGTGGTGGGACAGGGTACACAATTACAACATACCGTGACAAGATGATGCAGATGAATGATCAGGAACGGATAATTGAGGAGAAGAAACGTCAGATAGAGGCTAAACTTGCTGAGCAAACACAGAAAGCAAAAGAGGCCGCAGAAGCTGCAGCTGTGAAACAGCGTCCAATAAGTGCAAGTAAAAGGTTAGATACTCGCATGTAGCGGTACTTCCTTCTAAAGTAAACATACATGTACTTCAAAGGGTAAAAAATACATGATGTGCATGTAAAGCGAAATGCTCTTTTAGTATTGTGTAAATGATTCTGCTTGAATGTTTTTTTGATTTGATTTTTTTTTATGGGTAAAGGAGAAAACCTGTCCCATTTAATCTACAGCTGTTTTATAATATCTTCTGAAGATCTTAAATTCTCAGTTTTATTTATTTTTATATTTTTTAACATTATCAGTGTTTACTGACAGTTTTGTTATAACAACTAACTCAGAATAATTCCTTCTAGTTCTATTTCCATTCATTTGTGAAGAAGTGTGAGAGAGGTCAGCCCTTTGTGTTTACTATTTTTATTACTTTTATTTTTCTAGTAGCACTACACGCTTGTCAGACAAGGGTAAAAAATCTGCTCCTGAACCACCCAAAACAGTCCTGCTTGTAAATGATGGCAACTTCCTGGAACGGTTTAAACAGATGCAGCAGGGGAATGTAACCAAATCATCCACTTCTACTACAGGTAGAAAATAATCCAAACTTTTAATAGTACTTTTTCTGACAAAGAAGATTGATTCATGCAAAATCCATTGCTGTTTGCAACTGGTATTTGGTTTGTAAACATAAACAGATTTTTGATTCATCATTCTGTTTTATACTAGATGATGTATCAGATTTTACAGTAATTTATGAGGTCTGTTTCTTAGATGTGACTGATAAATGTTTTTGTTTTTAGACAAAAGCAAGAAAGAAGAAACTACACAGAATTCAGGGAAAAAAGCTCAAGACATAAAAGGAGCTAAAGAGGATTCCAGCAAAAAGTGGTTTCAGGGAGTCAGTAATCCAAAAACTTGGAATGCTGGAGATAATTCAAGAAACAAGGTAAAGTTAGCAGCAAAACCTTACCTTCATGGTCTTGTTTGTAATATTTTTTGTGTACCCAATTGCTGGTGTTTAAGGACACTGAAGGTTTTTTTTAATGACTTCTCTGTCTACAGGTTTTTTGAAAACTTATTTAGACAAGGAACTTTTTAAGCTTTTCTGGCTTGCACACAATAAGGTATTCCAGATTTGTTGAAAAATACCATAACCAGATATAAAGATTAGTTTTTTGGAAAACAGCATGTATGTCAAGAATGATATTAGATTTTTTGGGGGTCTGATTTCACAGCCGATATTCATTGAAACTACATGTAGACTGAAAGTAGTGTGTAAACCCTAATGAAAATTAACATACAAAGAAAACAATCCATATCTAAATTTACCAGGATAGCACTAGATCAGAAAGGGAGGGCAGAGACAAGTGGAAGGAAGAACGAAACCGAGAACGGGACCGATACTATCATGAGTCAAGGACCGTCAGTAAAGAAAGCCGGGAACCAGTCAGAGATCCAGAAAGTCATGTACAGAAACAGTTTCGTGAGTGCTGGGAAAGTCAGTCAGGGAGATCTGATAGAAAAGATTTGTTCAGGTTAAACAGTTTCCCTATTTGTGTATGCAGATTTTATTTAGAATTGCAATATATTACAAACATGAAAGTTTGTTACAGAAAGATGCAAAGCATCTTGAAAATGACCACTCAGAGTGGTATTCAAACTCAGGTCTTCCCGCATAGAAAACCAATGCCAAAGGATCGTTTCCCTGACAGGGTTGTCAGCGGTGAATTATACAATTATAGGCTGGTTTGCACTGGATCATAATACACCCCTTCACTAGAAAGTCATCATTAATAAGAACAAATTGTGTGAATTAGTTTTTTTGTCGAGCCCGCTTGCAGATAGCTCAACATAGTCATCACATTTGGTACCGCAGTTTGGTGTTTGTACATGCGTGTGTCTGTTGAGATTGCCTTGTCCGGGCCATAACTTTCTATGCATGGATAGATTTTTGGCACTTTTGTTCTCCTTGATGAGGCAGTGTGTGGCATGCAAAACCCAAGTTCCCCGCTCAAAGGTCAAGGTCACAGTGCCAGGTCAAAGGTCCAAAATTTTGATGATAGACCTTTTCTGGGCAATAACTTCTCTCTGCATGAAAGAATTTTAAAATACCTTGGCACACTTGTTCATCTTGATGAGATGGTGTGTCGCTTGCAAGACCCAGATACCTAGGTCAAGGTCACAATGACAGCTCAAAGGTCCAAAATGTTGATGATAGACCTTGTCTGGGCCATTACTTCTCCATGCATGGAAGACTTTGAAAATACATTGTTACATTTGTTATGCTGTCTGAAAGAGACAACATATGGGCCTGCCTTGTCCTTCCTTCATTATGTCATTCTGTCTAGTGTGGAAGAACTCCATAACTAAAAAAAGGTAATTATTACCTTGTCCAGGCCATAACTTCTCTGTGCATGTGAGGATTTTGAAATACCTTGGCACATTTTTTCACCCTGATGAGATGGTATGTTGTGTGCAAGACCCAGTTTCCTAGCTCAGAGGTCAAGGTCACAGTGACAGCTCAAAGGTCCATAATGTTGATGATAGACCTTTTCTGGGCCATTACTTCACCATGGAAGAATTTGAAAATACTGTGATATACTTGTTATGCTTTCTGAAAGATACATCATATAGGCCTGCATTGTCCTTCCATCATCATCTTCCCACAGTTTCTATTTCACTGTCCCATCTCCATAGGTGGCTTTCCATTGGCTGCCTCGACATGCTGCCCATGGACAGTCTAGTTTTATGTCAGAAATCTTGAAAAAAAAATCATAATAGATATAATTTTTTCAAAGTCCAGGGGGGTTATCCCAGACGAGCCCCCATAGTAGGAACATGAAAGTTCATAAAAGAAAGATGCAAAGCTGCTTGGAAAAGAACACCCAGAGTAGGATTCGAACTCGGGTCTTCTGGCATCAAAAACCAATGCCAAAGAACCATTTTCCCAATGCAGTTGTCAGTGGTTGTATTTGTACAGTTATAGCATAAGCTGGTGTGCATTGGACCATAACATATACAGAACATTTCCATAAAGTTTCAGTATCATTACAATTCCTAAAAAAAGCATTTTTTTGAAAAAGTTTGGATAATTTTTTTAATCGGAATCATTTTAAGATATGAAATTCTAAAGTACAGGAATGTGATGAAAAAAGTACTGTTTTCTTTTAATACTTTTTAATGTAAATTTTTTGTAAAATCATAAATGGTCTTTATTTGATAGTATTATATTAAGATTGCAAATTACAGATAATTGTTAAATTGTAGGGAGGAACAGTTGAGAGAAGAAGAAAGACGTAGAGAACGAGAATATGAAAGGAAAAGAGAAGAGCGCAGTCGCAGGGATAGAAGTAGATCACCTTCTCCTAGCAGGCATATAAAACAGGTAACAAGCTAAGTATGGTGTTTCTCATTAATGCTTCCCTCCCCATAATTGTTTCCACCCCTCCCCCTCCCCTATAGTAATTTACCTAAATTCAGTGCACATCGACTGCAGTCAGGTGAATTGTTGCTTAAGTGTCATTTCAAAGCTTTTCTAGACTCGATTACCATTAACATTATTTCGTATGAAATGTCATTACTGTTTAAATTGTTGTTTTTGGATTGTCAGTGACAGCCGGCAGTCTATAGAGCAGCAAATCAAAATCAGGCATCGAGGGACACATCCTTCTTAATATTAATGTATTACATGTAATGCACCCACACTAGCTTATCCTCATATTGGGACCATATACAGAGATGATCTGTTAATCTGTAAATAGTCGCTGTTGCTATCCGAAAGAAGATATGTCACTGAATTTTTTCATCTCATGATGACTTCCTTCATACACTGTCTTTTTGTCAGGTGTAAACTATAAATCTGGAAAAATATGCTTAGATTTTGAGAAACTGAGCTTAGCAACTAAATTCTGTTTAATAGAAATGCAAAAGTTTAACTTGTTTGTTTGTTTGTAACTTTTTCCTTTCATTCTGGTTTCTGCCTTAATCTAACCTTGTCATAAAAAAATGTATCATACATCAGTGAACAAGCAAATAGAGAAATAAATGAATGATTGAATTAGTCTCATACCAAGATCACTTGAAACACATACTTCAAATATTAACCAGCTGATTTGAAGACTCTCTTGTTCCAAATGGAAGAATGATTACAAAGACAAAATGTGTGCCTTTGCATGAACCTTCACCTCCTTTCCAGCTAACAGTCTTTCAGTACTTTAAAGGTTGTGATTTCAATTTTGCCTGCTAAAAATAGCACATCAGTTCTACATTTGTACCACTTCCTTTATTTTAATGATATTGGTATTGATTAATGGCGCTATAGTGCAATATTGGAAGGGTGAATCTAATGACGGTACTCCTTTTGACTGTATATCATGAATGCAGAAATTTGTTTATATTTGATAGCTATATGTAACTTGCTTCATATAATCTCATAATTTTTGCTTTTATGAACTAAAAGGTTACCAGAAATTTTGGAAGAAAATTTTTTAATTGATTTAAAAGTAAAAATAACATAAGAACTGGTAAAAAAAAATATAATTGATTGTTAATAACACCTACGATGGACTATGTTGGTCACCTTTAATCATCATAAGATGATAACAGAGAAAAGAAAAGTCAGCTGTAACTCTTTTATAGGCAGTATATTAACCAGTTTTTAGCTGTTTCCTGGCATTTAGTGTGGATGTTATGTGTACTGATATGTGTTCATTGGTGAATACAAGTAACACTATTGATTTGTCAGTTTGTTTGACAAATGTTTGTTACAACTGAAGGTTAAAGGGTCCTTTCGATAATAAATCACCTTCATTAACCTTATTTTACGTTGCTAACTCTGTTGACCACAAAAATATGCTTGAACAAGGGAAAAGAGAACATTTGTAAATGTTCTAACATATGCAAGCAATGCCAATCGTCTGTGCTTAGCTTTTATTGACTATTTTAGTTACAGTTTAGTGATAGTAATGCATATTTGGTTTAGAGTTTGAAAAAAAGTGATTTATCAAAGCCTGTTTAATTGGTCTCAAATAGAAGCACCCTTCCTTTAATATGTACAGGCAGTTAATTAGAAAAAATACACATAATTATGTTAATGTTATCAGAACCTCAGAATTAGGATTATTCTTACAGTGAAACTTGAAAATAACAAGTTGTTCATTAGTGGTATTGTAGCTGTTTTTTTCTGTCAGTGATGTGGGGAATAATCTTAAATAATTGATTAATAATAATTGACTTATTTTTATTTTATTGGAGAGTTTATGAACAAACCAATTTTTAGCTCACCTGAGCATATACTCAAGGTAAGCTATTGGGATCACTCTGTTTCTTGTGTCTGGTGTCCATTGTATGTTGTCAACATTTTAATTAAAGTGGCATCTCCTCTAAAACTGCTAGGCTATTTTCCATCAAACGCTACAGTCTCAATCCCATAGCATTTAAGGGCTGCAAGAAAAAAATTCAAACAACTTCTCCTCATAAACCCCAAGGTCTTTTTGTGCCGAATTTCACAAAATATTCCTTAAATTTCCCTTTCCTAAAATGCTCACAAGATTCTTCTCCATTGCACAAAGAGGCCACCAGAGTTATGATTAAACAAAATACACATTTTCTCATGAACCTCAAGAAGTTTTTCAACCAAATTTCACAGAAATTTTTGTTATTTATCCCCCTGTTAAAATTGCACCAAATGGCAGCCAGATTTAAAAATAGATTTTTGTCAACATTTTGCTTCAAATATAATCTTTTCACAAACTATTATGTCCCTGGGGTCAAAGTTGGTCCTGCCCCAGAGGTCCTAATTGTATAAAATGTAAGATCTTTGAATTCTTATATTCAGAAACTGCCATATTTCTTCTGAAGTTTGCTGTACAGCAGACCAACAGCCAATGTACTTGTGTAAGCAATCTAGGGCCATCATGATTGTCATGTTTTTTCATTCCAGGAACCTTCACTACCAGTTGGCCTGTCAGTCCAGGAAAGTTTGGTTCTGCAGCAGTCAGCTCAGGAACCAGTTGATATTCTGTCACAGCAAACCATGGAACCAGTACAGTTACATGCAGCACAGCTAGCAGGCCCACAACAGCTCCAAACTACACAACCACAATTGATTGGACTTCCAGGGAACCAAAACCAAGTCCAGCAAGTGATCATGCAGCAGCCTGGGGAACTAATCCATCTTCAGCAGTTGCAACCACCTGGCACAGTACAGGCACAGCCCCAGCTACAGCAGGTGGGCCCAGGACCAGGACAGCCCCAGCTTCAGCAAGTTCAAGTTATTCAGCAGCCAGTCCAGTTGCAACAGACGCCAGTAACCCAACAGATAATTGCATCGCCAATGCAGGTTCAGCAGCAACAGCCACAGGCGTTGCAGATGCCCCAATCACAGCCAGCTGGACCTTTTACATCTCTAGCACCTCCTACTGTTCAGCAGCAGATTATTGTACCTCAGCCCCCACAAGGTATGCCCCAGCTTCCACCACAGATTCAAGCACAGGTACAACAGCTACCACCAGCACAGTCTCCCCAGCCTCCTCTAGGTGTGCATGGAGCTCCAACACCTCCCCCTGCCTCACATGTACAATTAATAAATCAGGCACCTCCCCAGATGTCAATACCCCCTCCTCCATTGTCATTAGCTCCTCCTTCGATGTCTGCAGCTCCACCAATATCTATGGGGGCACAACCTATCCTGTCACAAGCTCCACCTATGTCAATGGGAGCTCCTCCTCAAATGGTGAATTCATCTTCAGCTGGCATTTTTATTGCACAGTCGGGGCAAAATGTAAGTATGGCACCAGCAGGGATTGTGCATGTACAGCCTCCTCCCACGTCTGTGACATTTTCAGAAGGTCCTCCGCATGTAGTACATCGGCAGCAGTTCACAGTCCCTCCTCCAGAAACTATTGCCATTGCTCCTCCTCCACAGGTTATAGCAACTCCTCCTCCTATGGTTGATGTATCAGTTCCTCCTCCTGGACAAGCTCAAGCAATGATTCATCCTGCTAGTCACAACAGTCAGCCTCCCCCTTTCATGCATCAGCCTCCACCTATGCTTAGTCAGGCTCTGCCAGTTGGAAGCCAGGCACCACCATATGCAAGCCAGGCTCCCCCTTTTGTTAGTCAGCCAACAGTGGTCTACAGTCAAGGTCCACCCATTGTTAATCAAGCCCCTCCCCTTATCCCAAGCCCACATCCACCACCTCCTGGGCTTCAGAATTTACAGTTTGCCTCTCCGCCTCCTGGTTTGATTAAACAAGAACCATTGGAGAACCAGTCAGAATATACAACTGTAATGGGAGAATATGGATTAGTTCTAGTGAAGAAAAGTGAAATAAAACAAGAACCAGTTGGTGAATATGGACCCCTCCCACCTAATAGTGGGCAGCAGGTCTGTGAGTATGGAACTGCTGTAGAAAGGAGAAATCAAGGAGAGGAATATGACCCATTCAACAAAAGTGACAGTATAGTCTCAGATAGCGATTATGATCCAGCAATTCCAACAGAGGGTGATTCACCTAGTATGTATACAGTTAATGATTATTTGAACTTCTTTCATGAGAAAATAAAGTAATCACTTATTCATTATTTTTATGTGTTAAATCTTATCATACGTAAGATTGAAAGCTATGAAGCTGGCTAAATGTAGATATTATCATGTTAGAACACTGCTTGATTAAAAACCTGTTCTTATATATTTTTCATTTTAAAGGATGGAAGATATGAATTGTATGAAACATAAATGATCTCAGATGAATACCGGTACATTTATTATTTTTTTTAACAGCAAAAGATTCCAAGGATGGTAAAGGGTAAGTGAAGCATTAACAATATGTAACATACCTTATAAACAAAGTTTAATTTGCATACAAATTAGAAGAGGGCAAGCCACAATGCATTTGAAATTTGCAATTCTTAACAAAATCAGTTAATATATGAATTTGAAAATATAGATTAAGAATCTTGCAAATAGAAATCTTAAACCAGCCGGTGGAAGAATTTTTCAAAGATGTTGGCCATTTGGGCTTATGGCTACAAAACATATGTAGGCCTAGATCAAAATCCATAAAACCAAACAGAAAAAGAACAGGGTCTTGAAGCTAAATTTTTACAGGTCTACTGGGTCTGTGGTTTGCCAAAGTTTGTAGGTCTTACAAGACAGCCCCAGGCCTCAGACCAGTAGCTTATTTAGTAAACTGTTTTTCATATTCAAATTGTTAATTTAAAGGTTCATTTTGCTATTTGATTTTACGGGATAGGGACATAAGTGAATCATCTTCCAGTAGCAAAAACCCCTTACATTGTCTTTTCGTCTTCCAGGATTACCATGGCAATGAAGAAAATAGAATTTAAGAAAGAGAGTGTTGGAGCTACCAATGTATTTGAAGAAGAACAAGGTAAATATCTATTCTGAGATTTTTAATTCTTTAATGTCATTCGTAGCTAAAGTTGAAAAATCAGTCCCCTAAATGCAAGTTAATGAAATAATAACAAAACTGAAGTTTTTGTTGATCTGATCTGAAATGCGCTTTATTAATTGATAGTTGTAGAGATAAACTGCAGTAGTTACCTTGTGTATGAATCTTACTTATATAAAAAAGTGTCAGTAGTTAGTAGAGAAAGGTATCCTTGAAGAGCTGGGGTTTACAGAATCAGGTTTTACAGTGTTAATTTTTGATTTAAAAAAAAAAATAGTAATAAAATGTAAACTTTTGATAGAGAATATATTTCACATTTTTCTAAGTCAGAAATTCTTATTTTTTTGGCAAATTGCCAATTTTCCAAAATAAGACCTGATTCTGTATGGGTATGGTGTTAACGATTGTAGGGTTAAAACAAAAAGGGGTACATGAAAGGGCTAGGTACTGATAGGCTGCTTCTAGTTTCTCCCCCAGAAAATCAAGAGGCAAAAGAATTGATTGACAATCTTGCAATGTATGTGGGTCAGAGTGGAGATCAGGCACTGGATCAGTTGAGAGAAGACCATAAGAATGATCCTGTGTATAGGTAAGCATATAGATAGTTTCTGTGTATTCAAAAACAAAAATAAGATTGGGTGACAGTGTTTGCACAGACTTGAAAAGTGCTTGAAATTTTTACTGCGAAGTATTTTACATTTTAAAAAGTCCTTGAATTTTTATGTTACCTTGAAAGGTACTTGTATTGTCTTTGATTTAGTTGGTAAAAGTCTTTAGATTTTTCTGTTCTGCTCCATTTCAAGTGTCAATTGTGAAAAAAGTTTGCCCCTAAAAGTATATGCATTACAACATAACCAGTGTCTCTCTATAGAAATTTTGTCAGTACAGTTGTACAGGTTTTAATTAGAATCATTGAACTGGTGGAAAACTATTGAAATTTGTGTCAGTACAGTATGGTACAGGTTTTAATTAGAGTTGTCATTGATAGAAATGATATCAATGTATCATTGATATTTTTCTGTCGATCAATTATCGATACAGATTTGAAAAAAATAAATAATTTTGACTAGTAATTTAATGTCTAAAAATGACGAAAATTCCCCTGAAACATAAATGGAAGCAGGTGCCCTGTCGAAAGGACATGTCTAAAACTGCTGTCATTACTTAATGGATGACTTCACTAAGGAGGCTGCATTTGAACTTCAGAAGGCAACATTAAAATATATTCCTTTGGGTAGAAGATGGAATCTTAATAAAAAAAAACCTAAACTAATTTTGGAAATCATTTGTAAATATTAAATAATTCTGATAGATCTAAATCATTACAACTATCTGGGGATCTTAGGGTCATCATCATGAATGTGTTTAATTTAGTCTGTGCCTGTATCCAAGTGAGATACATGAAAATGGCCACAAGCACTTAAATTGTTGACAAAAAATTGGGAGAAGTAGTAAACAAAGTCCTAAACAAAGTCCTGTGTGGAAACAATTTGGTTTTGTTGAGGAAAAGGGGATTGTCAACACAAAATGTGTTGGGTGTAAGATTTGGCACATGACCTTGCTGTTTTGGCAAATATGGGTAGAGGACAGTAAATAAATAACCACAGTTTATCCACAGTTTTGTATTTATTTTTGTAATTGACATATTTCATAGCAGTGATGACAAATGTGATCTGAAAAAAAGCATCCAGAGGGCATATATAAACAAAACACATCATAATATTATGTACAGGTGTATTTTATTGAATTCATAAACACATGTATGAAAGTGAAATATTATAGATAAGTAATATATTGATATATCGGTGTATCGTCGATATTTGTCGTCCGATATCGATATAACGATGATATGTGTTTGACTGAATCAGTGACAGCTCTAGTTTTAATTACAATCAAGGGGGGGAAACTATTGGAATTTGTGTCAGTACAGTAAAGAACAGGTTTTAATTAAAATCATAGGCGGAATACTATTGAAATTTGTGTCCGTACAATATAGTGCAGGTTTTAATTAAAATCATAGGAGGAAAACTATTGAAATTTGTGTCGGTACAGTAAAGTACAGGTTTTAATTAAAATCATAGGTGGAATACTGTTGAAATTTGTGTCAGTAAAGTAAAGAACAGGTTTCAATTAGAATCATAGGAGGAAAACTATTGAAATTTGTGTCCGTACAGTAAAGTACAGGTTTTAATTAGAATCATAGGAGGAAAACTATTGAAATTTGTGTCAGTACAGTAAAGTACAGGTTTTAATTAAAATCATAGGAGGAAAACTATTGAAATTTTTGTCAGTACAGTAAAGTACAGGTTTTAATTAGAATCATAGGAGGAAAACTATTGAAATTTGTGTCCGTACAGTAAAGTACAGGTTTTAATTAAAATCATGGGCAGAAAAGCTTACTAGAACACTTTTTTCTGGTTGTGTGATGGTTAGAAAAAATGACTTGTGTTTTCAACAAAAAATGGCTTGAAAAATATATTGACTTGAAAACTCCTTTGAATTTTTTGTCAGCCTGCCTGCTTGGACCTCAGATGAGGTGTTTACAGGTCAAGTTAAGTCAAAACTTTTTGTGTGTATCAATGCAATGATTGTCTGATAAGAAATATTTACCAAAATGGTAAAGTATCCTTAAATTGGATAAAAAAATATTTTAGAAAAAAATGAAAAATATATCGTAAAGTTTGTGTTCTGGCTTAAATATTGGTGTTTTGAAAAGAATGAATCAGCTTTGAATATTTTTTTTGCTGTCAAAGATTTTGTATACCCAATAAAAAAAGAGAACTAAGTCACTAATGAAAAACTTAGACATTTACAGATTATTGTAGAAAAAACTGCTTCTAAGGACTTAATTTTTAGAACTTCTTATTGGAGTGTATCAGTGCATATAATTATCAACAGTCTCTGCAGTATTGCTTTATTTGGACAATTTCAGCTTTCTTCTGCCATTTACTGTCGGACCTTTTCTATGAAAGGTTTTAAGAAACTAAAACAAA
This sequence comes from Cyclina sinensis, assembly GCA_012932295.1. Lineage (NCBI taxonomy): Eukaryota > Metazoa > Mollusca > Bivalvia > Venerida > Veneridae > Cyclina > Cyclina sinensis. The sequence continues at coordinate 28,477,252 of JAAONU010000017.1, forward strand.
TTTTTTATAGGTTTTTGTTTGATGAGGACAGTCAAGAATACAAGTATTTCATGTTCAAGATCGATGTTGTAAGGGGTGTGAAACAAGAGAAACCAGAAGGTGAGTATATAGATCAGTGGTAGTCACTTTACATTCTTTTACTATACATGTATGTACCTCTGTGTATTTGTATTGTTAATACTTGCTGATGGCAGATGTAGGCAGTTTCTGTAATTAAAAAGTCGGGGAAATTCTTTATTATTTACATCATTACAGATAGTCATTCCCAACACATCTTGTCGGCAGACATTTTTTTTTATCAAATGCAGATAAATTTTAAAAGCTTTATCATATCAGAAGCCAGGCTCTGTGCTTAAAAAAAAGACAACCTTAAAGTCCCAGGATCCAGTTGATTTTACTGATATAGAAAAATAATTGTAATAATAGGATAATGATTGATCAACGTTCTATTCACTCTAAAACAGTGTTGACATTGTGTCTTTCTTTCGTATTCAAGTCATTTCTTCATGAACAAGCCTTTCATATTTTCTTGTGCAATATCATTGAAAAAATTACTGCTCTGTATTCCTAACATGTTCATTGAGTTAAAAGCTAAGTTAGGAATGATTTTATTACAAATAAATATAATTTCTTCTGTTAAGACGTTTTTTAGGGGTAAAATAAGAACTACTTTTAATTGTGATCCTGTGATTTTCATTGCTCAGTCTAAGATTGTTTTTGAAATTTTGTGAAAGGTAAATTTTATTTCATTATGAATACCGGTAAAGTAAATAGCTATAAAATCACATTTGAAAAAAAACATTTGAATAATAAGGTAAAAAACTCTAAAAATCTTAGCACATATCTTCTGTTTAAGATTCAAGAGGTCAAAAAAGAAAAAGGAGGAGTCGTTGGGGACCGGAGGAAGAAAAAGGTCAGTCAAGTAACTTCCATTTGTGATTTACAGATACATAAAAAAAATTCAGATGAAAAAAAAAATGGAGATATAATAAATGCTTACAAGTTCCATTAGTGTTTGTTCTATATTTTTTATCCAGTGGCAATGCTAAAAATATCATTATTCCTTTTCCAGTGAATAGGCAAGCTCAGATTACTTTTAATACAATTGTTAAGAATGCTCTGTATTGATCAAAGGTCATAAAGTAAGAGAAATTGAGGAGCATATGCAAATAAAGTGTAGATTTATGACTGCCACCAAATAAAAGGAATAAGTACAGTATAGAACACCCAATGGTTGCTACACCTCCTTCTCCTGTTGTTCTGTATTGTTGAAATTGTCTGTATAGCCTCCAACTTGTATTTACATGTTGATGCTGCATGATAACGTATGTGAAATATATGGAAAACTTGCTCAACAAAGACATAACTTACAATGTATGCTGTATCTCCTGAATTTCAGCTGAGCCAGCACATGTACATACAGTAACGCTGCAGGAGTTTTCACGGCGCATGGTTGGCTCAGACACAATGAATGCTGAACAGATTGAACAGATCAGAGAGCAGCGTGAGGTCAGTATAACTGGATAAATACATACCATTAAATCCATAAAAAATGCTCAGAAGGATGTTACATTTTTTTGCTAGTGCCTTTGAATTCTTCTTCCTATTTTTGTCTCTGTTACAACAGTAATGAAAGGTTAGTTTAAATTTTTACCCCTTTTATGCTTAACACTTTGTTTAATTGCTTCAGGCCTGTTGATCTTTATTATAGAAAAGTGCTTGTTGGGGTTTTATTCTAACACAGTTCATAGCATAAAGTGTAAGGAGAACACATATAGAACAGATTAAATATTTGTCTTATTCTTGCTCTCTGAATAGTTGTATTAAAAAGGTACCATGCCATAGAACCCAGACTGACTTAACTTTGTAAATTTGTTACATAAGTTTAAAGAGGCTTTCTCTAAAATTTTCTGGACTCTGTTTTCTTTAAAATCATGTAAATGTGAATAATACTGAATGCAATTTTACCCAAGGCGTCAGTAAAATATTCCAAGTACAACAGGTAAATTAAAGGCATTTATATTAATCTTTTTATAGAGAGTTGTTGTATTACCATTTTTGATAACTCTTGTTATCCAAGCAGACAAGTTTTTTCTCTTTCTCCTCCAGCTGAACATGATGTATGAGTTGATACTTGCGCAGAAGAAAGCCCAGGAGGCTGCTCTGATGGCAGAGTTACCAGGGGTGAAGGTCAAACCTAAGTATGAGTATGATTCTGATGAGGAGACAGATGAACATGGAACCTGGGAGCACAAAAACAGAATGATGGAAATGGAGGCTACCAAAGGTAAAAAAAAAGAATACAAGGCATTCTGGCAGTATTTGCCAAGTGACTTTGAAAATAAATGACACTGCTGACTGTTCCATCATCTGCATGTGCCTTTCAGTTGTTGAATTGAATAGTTTTTCTGTTCTTCTCTTTAAATTTCCTTTAAAGTGTTTATTTAGAGCAGAATATATAAATGTTACAATCTTTTGTAATCATTAACTCTAGTGTAGAGTTAGTATTTGGCCATGCTTGGTCTTGACAGAGTGTTTTGTGGATAATTTTTTTTTTACATAAGTACTCATGAATATGTGATCAGAGGTGTTTATATTTCTGTTTAACTTAGATGAATGACCACATGGTTTTGACAGCCTCTGAAGTGTATTTAGAATTGTGGTACTTTTTATGCCCCTGAAGGGTGGCATTAAGTAGTGGCACTGTCCGTCAGTCTCATCTTCTGTGAACAGCTTCTCATTTAATTTACACCAAACTTTCACACAATGATCTAGTGCCACTGTGCCACAATGATCTAGTGCCACTGTGCATATTCTCCAGCTTTTGTGATTCAAGTATTTTTTTCAGAATAAATGCCTTTTGTTTAATTTACCAAGTATTTCTTCTGCGCACAACTCCTCCTACATTTCCCAAGCAATTTTCACCAAACTTCCACAGAATGATCATTATCAAGTGCCGCAGCGCATATACTCCAGATTTAACACATGGATCATTTTTGGCATAGTTATTGCTCTTTGTTAAATTTTACTTAGTATTGCTTCTGTGCACAGCTCCTCCTACAATTCTCATATTTTGTTCACCAAACTTTCAAAGAATGATCACTGTCAGGTACCACCTTTTAAGGCTTTTTTGATTCGAACATTTTTGATGGAGTTATTGGCCTAAGTTTTAATTAACTTTACATTGCTTCTGTGCACAACTCCTACAATTTTGTAACTTACTTTGTTTTTGCCTGTTGTGTTCAACTGGAGCCTAAAAATCCAAAAGTTAAAAAACTGTTTGGAAACTCTTTCCCAGTAAAAGACATGTGGTGGCCTATGGATACGAAACACTAGATCAGTATCTTTTGAAACACACAATTTTGGAAATTTATTAAATTTACCAGCCATGCAAATAGGTATAGGACATATAATAATCTTACCCCTGGACGTATGGATACTTTGTTTTGTTCACAGACTGCAAAAAATTTTGGCACAAATGATCAAGGTAACATCAAGTTGTAAGCTACCATGATTGTGACCACTGCAATGTTTTGGGGGCATTGGTGTCTATGACACATTTCTTGTTACATGATCGTATGCTCAGGTGAGCTTTTGTGATTGCCTTGTGTCAGTTGTGAATTGTCACCTTTTTAATTTAGTTAAATCTCCTAAACATCTTGGTCAGAGTTGATAAAACTTTGGAGGGATTTTCTTTGCATGAAGCTCTATCAAAGTTATAAAAAGAAATGCCATTCATTTCAGATCTCTCATTGCTGTTTTGTCAAGAATGGAAAAAATGAAAAAGTCTTCCTGTCTTAATCCACTAGTCCCAGAGATCTGAAATTTGATAAGTAGCATTGTCATCTGGACCTCTACAAAGTTTATTCAAATTATTTCCTTTGTTCAGATTAAGTCCCTGGAGTTATTACTGGCCCCACCTGAGGGTTCACATGCATAACATAGAAATATAAAGGAAAATCTTAAAACTTCTTCTGGGTCAGACGATTTAAAATAAAATTGACTGATGTAGGGAAACCCTTTAAAAATCTTCCTGTCAAAATCCACAAGGCCGAGACTTTTGAAATTATGTGTGTAGCATTATCTAGCATACCTCTATCTAGTTTGTTCAAATGATATCACTTGGGACACTACTGAGCATGCTCAGTGGGTCACATGTTTTACATAGAAATATAGAGGAAAATCTTAAAAATCCTTCGTTTATGAAATTACAATGTCCAGAGTTCTTAAATTTGGCCATGAACCATAGTCTAATGACCCTTTTCCAAGGTTGTTCAGACTTTGCCTATTGGGTGATTTTTGGCTCCATCATAGGGATCACACCTTTTACATTGACTTATATAGTGACACTCTTTAAAAACTTTACATCAGAAACCACAAAGTTGAAACTTGTGAAATTTCCTGATTAGCTTTATCTAGCAGACCTCTATCAAGTTTGTTCAAAACATGGCGCTGGGGTCACCACTGGCCTCGCCTGAGGGGGTCTCATGTTTTACATAGAAATATTTAGGAAAATTATTTAAAACTTTTTGTTTAAACAATAAGGCATAGAGTTTTTAAATTTTGCATGAATTATTGCTAAGTAAACCTGAACCAAAATTGTTTAATCTTTGCCACTGAGGTCAGTTTTGGCTCCATGATCCATCTCTAGGGTAATATATTTTACATAATGACTGACCCCAAAAAATTATTGTCAGAAGTCATTAGGACGAGACTTTTGAAATTTGGTTTGAAGCATTGCCTTATGGACCAGTTATAATATTTCACAAATGACAGACTTTGTTGAGTTCTTTCATTTTTAATTTGATGGTAAATCTGTTACATTGCATTTGGCATTTTGTGCTGTTATACCCAGATGAGTACTGAAGTGCTATTATAACCCTCTTGTTTCTTAATTATTGATCTCATCATGAAGTATGTTATGCTGGAAGTTTGAGCAGAAAGCAGGATTTTAACCCCCTGATATGTTGTGTCATCACAGTACTCTTTAAAGTTATGAGGGGGAAAAGATGCCTTCTGAGTTGAGTATCCCAAATACAAAAATAGGTTTTTAGGTTTATTTGGAATTGAGATTTTGATATCATGTATTTGTAGAATGGGCAGAGACTTTGACAGAGGCTGGAAGGGGCAAACACCATATAGGAGATTTTCTGCCTCCTGATGAACTAGAGAGGTTTATGGAAACATTTAAGGTATAGAATCTGATTTGTTTAACCCTTAACCAGCTAAATTTTTTAATAAGCATGTCGCCTTCTCAATTTTGGAAGTACTAATTTTTAGGTCAAGGATTTTTAATTGAATTTTATTGACTAAACATAACAGTACGGGTCATAATCAGAAGAGGTATTAGTGAGCAGTCTTACCATGATCTGAACTAGGTCATAGCAACTAGTACATGTTCTTTCTGTATTGTATTTGAGTGATAAGAATTAATACACTGTAAACTGTTTCACAGAATTCTCATGTAGAATATACACCTCTTTGATAGATGCTGAAAATTGAAAATCAATGTACAAACAATGGTGAGTCTTTTCATCTAATTGTTTATGTTAATGTCTCATTGCGCTGCCTCTGTAGGCACTGAAAGAGGGCCGTACACCAGACTTCAGTGACTATAAAGAGTTCAAGCTGACTTGTGAAAACATTGGCTACCAGATGTTACAGAAACTGGGCTGGCAAGAAGGTGAAGGGTTAGGGTCAGAAGGTCAGGGCATCTTGAACCCTGTCAATAAGTAAGCTTTGATTTCTCTCTTACAAACTTCCGTCTTTGAGGCATCGGAAAAAAAAGTCCAAATCTTCATGAAACTTAAACTTACCCTATTCAGGCAATCAGGTTTGAAAAACCAACATGGTAGACCTCTTTGACAAAGATTCTTTTCCCCTGACATAGTTGTCAGAGGTTGAATTTATATTGAAAGAAGTGAGTATGCACTCAGCCATAACATATTTGATGAGCCGATCTAATCACTTCTATTGTAGGGTGGTTGAGGAGTTTGATTGATACATGGCTGATTAAGGGTCATTTGATTAAGAACTGCATAATGTATGGCCTGACTAAGAGAGTTGGTTTCTTATCATAGTGAAGGGCATTCTTGAACTGGTATTCCTATTAACTAATACTGTCGAAGAGACATCTACATTGCCAAACCAGACAGTTTGTTATAAAACAAAAGACCAATACTTTTGATAGTTTTAAAATAGACTTTAGATATTATATTCTTCTGAGTTTTGAATAGACTATAGAGATAATATTCCTCCTGAAGAGGTTTGAAAGATATAACACACCTGTATGCAATAAATGTGACTACAAAGGAGTTGCTTTCTGTGATTGTATTGTTAGGGGCAATGTATCAGTGGATGGTAGAGGTATTGGTATAGAGAGACCGGATGGCCTTTCCAAAGAGGATGATGAATTTGATGCATACAGGAAAAGAATGATGCTAGCCTACAGATTTAGACCTAATCCTTTGGTAAGTTGAGCAGAAATGCCTGTTTCATGAAGTGTTGTTTTTAGTTTCTGAAATGCCTTTAGTTTAAATTTGAAAACAAAAAACGTTAAATATTGGCAAATGAAAAATTGAGAAATGGAAAAAAAACTTCCTTTACATTGAAATAAATGTACATATGATGATTTAAAGTCTTAAATATTAATAATTATTTTTCTTTCCAGAATAACCCCAGAAGACCCTATTACTAATTAAAGCTGAGGCAGAAGTTAGACAGTGTTGCATCCTGGCGAGTATTCAAGAGAGACATTTATAGACTTTGTTTTTTTTTTTCACCAGATATTTAATCATGTTACAATTGGAAAATCTAACAAGGATTTTTGTAAGTTGTGTCAATATTCATTTGTGCTATTTGTCAAGATTAGACTATATGATGCACAGATGTGTTGAGTCTAAATAAATTTCTAAATAATATAAATGATGTTCTTTCTCTCTCGTTTCTTATTTGCACTTGCAATCTCCCCATCCCTTGCTCTCTGCCATCTCCTGGAAAACGCCTAAAACATTTTTTTGCCATCCGCAGGGTTAATTGCTTTTAGAAAATGGTATCATTTATCTACAGAAATGTGAACTAGAAAATCACATTAAGCTGATCTTGCCTGTTGAACCTTTTATTTAAAATAATTGCCTAGCATATGTGTGGCCATTGTAACATTTTATTACAAAATACTAAGATATTCTTGAAAAGAGATGTCTGAAAAAAAATCGATTTAGAATCATCAGTAAAGGTCATGATTATTTTATGCATTTTCGTACTCTACGCAATTTATTGTCAGTCACATTGGCATAAAGTCAGTTGTAAGATAATTGAAAGTTTCTGTAAGTCCATACTCTAGTGGTACGTATAGCGTACAGTATCGGAAGAAATGGTCTTTATGACGCATTATATTTCATTTGTAGAATAAACATCCTTCAGCAAGTTCTCACCAATTTAATTGGTCGCAATTGCCTCAAATACCGCTCTGATTTAGGTTCCAAGGATGCGATTCCTATTTCTACTCCACAGCTGTCAGTTTCTTTGGCTTAATGAAATTGCGTGCAGTGAACGCCTTATACCTATTTCTGAATTAAGGTAAGTCAACTCCTTGATACAGAGATGCTATTTTCTGGTATTTTAAATCAAATAATTCAAGTGTTGGAGTGTACATAAATGCGCATTTACATTTTGTGCATGTTCTTTCATAACCTGATTAATACACCGCGGATAACGACGATACTCATACATGTACAAATAGGCCTTGGATAATTGCATTAAGTCGTGGAGTAACTTATTTACTTATGAAGACAGGTTACTTAAAAGACTGCTGCCTTGCAAGTTCTCTGGCAAAGGTAGAGATGTGGAAGACACGGACAGCCAGTTTACGGGATTCGAACCTACTACCCCTAGGATTAGTTTCGGGTGTGTAACCAGTATATTGCAGAGCACATAAACTTTTATCACATTCCCTATGTAAATTTACACGCGTACACCCAGTTATCGCCTGAACGAACAAGCAATCTAGTGAAATTCCAGTGTTCCCAAGATGAAGACCTTCGCCCATTTCCAACATTTTGTAGATAAAAGTAGAAAAAGACATATCTGAAGCGTTTCTTTTTAAGGGTAAACCCCGTATTTCTACATAATCTTTCAATTAACGTGTGACCGCATCTAAATATCTCAAACGAGGAAGTTAAATCTTAATAGATATTATTATTTGACAGTACGCTATCGAAATAATAAGGTTGAACCACGACTGGAAAGTAAACGGTAAGTCATTTGTACTTTATCCAGATTTTCATGCTTAAAGCTTAAAATACAAAATTTTGACGTGTATCAAGATACGAATTTCAACCACAAAATTAATGTTTTGCACGACAATTCGTAGATTTTAAGTAAAATATGTGCGATTTGCCATTCGTGTTTTTCTTTATAAAATGGTTTAATTGTAAATTATATATATTCATATATTTACTGATACATCGTCGCCACTGTCAATAATAATACGACTGTCCCGAGGACAAATAACAGAGGCAATATTAAACCACTTATTTATTTACAATCAGTATTAAATAACTACATATTATGAACCTAACACTCTTTATTACTCAAGCATCTCCTCCACGCTTTTCCCAGACGACTAATCCATGTTTCGCTGATATATTGGCCCTGTTATAGAGGAGGCCGTAGTAATATTGGACGTGGTCGGTTCTCTTTTATAGGGCTAATAATATTCAGTTATTTAATAATTATATTTTCGGATGGATTGAACTTCAATGCATCAATAGTCAACATTTGTACTGTATTAAGAAAAAAAAGGTTTACTTCAGAATGAACGCGGTAACAATAGCTTTCTGAATAGAAATTATATTGTTTGGTAAACAAATAAATAAATAAATAAATAAACCGAGTCTGATGTACTAAGCAGAAAAAAACTTGCAAAGAAATAAAAATAGACGTAAGACAGTTTTAGTTTAAATAGACCGAATATGAAACACCGTATTTATGAAAGGACAAATTTCAATGGCTAGCCGGTGAATAATAGATGCACTGTTAGATGAAAAGAAATTGTTAAAGTCGAAACTGATGTATATGTAAGTAGTGAAGTCGAAACTGATAAATAATTTTGTAATTATTGTAGTAAAGACACGAAATCCGGAAGTAAATGCAGGAAAAATGTGTGAACATGTCGGTCAAGGTCAATGATGGAAATGTTGCAGAAAAAAACAAAGACCACATGACTGTGCGAAATGATTGCCAAGTACAAACAAAAGTCAAGTGAAAAATAAATGAAACTTGTTTGATATCATGGGATTAACGTGCAATTTTCATTCTGTAACAACTCGAAAAAGAGGTGCTCTTTTTAGATCATTCTTCTTTCTCTTCAAGTCTTGAAATAAACAATACGCAGAAACTAGAAATTAGTTATGCTACATAATAACAATGGGAAATGATTACTGAATTCGGAGGACAAAATGCTGGTCCTTCGAAGACATGCAAGCAAGATTAAATATTAGTTACAGTATACCTTTTTATTAAAATCATTTCCTTACCACTTTTTCAGGTGCTCAAATGTCCATGATGTCCATGTACATTGCTCTGTTCGCCTTGCTTTTGTCATCAAACTTAGAAGCACATGAGGTAGATTTAAGAAAGAGCGTTTTGCTTAGCGAATTAAACAAGATTCTTCGTAGATCAGACAATACACGGTTAGATGTTCATTTCAGAAGTCCTCCTTTCAAGCTATCGCCAACGTATGATATGACACCAGTAGTAAAAGACGAATACAATTGCAAACTAGAGTTACACGATAGCAGTATCAACAAATTTCGACATATAACGTATTATTCTGAGGCTAACTTTGTTTATCTTAAACTTGTTCCTGATCCCGGAATAAGTATTACAGGAAGCAAAATAGTTGTCGGAGAAACTATCTGGGTTTGGACGTTTTACGGAAAAGAAGGCGGTCTACAGTTTTTGAACTGGCCTGTAGATTTCGGAATATGGTCTATGGGGTTGCTAACTAGTTACGTCATCAAAGAACCAATGGAGATGCAACTGATGAAGACTGCTGGTAACTGTTCAAATTTAGAAGTGGGCATAAAAGCAGTTGACAAAATTATTAGCAATGCATTAGTTAACCTTACATTAGAAATGATGGAGCTCGATGAAAAGTACGCACCAAGCTTCTTCTGTTACTTGACCCGAAAATACATTGAACCACAATTCCTATATACGCTGTGTAAGCATATTGTTTGTCCAATCGAGGCGCTTAAGTACAACTGTTGTTCTTACTACTTTAATGTTACTTCGCTTAAGCGACGAATCGGCTGTCGTGAAGAAGTGTTTGAGTACGATCCCATTTAACTGGATCCTGCCTACAATTGTCTCAGTCATACTATTTGGTTTCTGTCCGATATTCCTTCTATATATCAGTCACTTGATATCAGACAAAGGCGAAGGCCATCTAAAAGGACTGCTGCACGGTGTTGTACAAGATCGCGAAAAAAGAAATGCAATGCACGAAAACCTTATTTTATTGGATGGTCGCCATCACGTGACCTTATTCAAAACTGTTTTTTTACCTATCAAGGTCTGTTGGTCAAATATGCATCCTAGTGCCTATAGACCGTGTAAAATTATTTTGAGTAAAATTAGACATTTGTTTATCCCATTTGTTAGTTTGAGTGTTATTGCTATACAAGTTTTTATTGATTATCAGTACCTTCATACGTTTGTCCTAGAAAGTGTCCATAAGGGCGTTCCATTGGGATTCCGTTCCATGCTTGCCGGCTACAATGAAAGTAAACGTATATTTCTCCCTTATCTAGGTGGTCCATATATTTCTGTTGGAATTTATCTTTTCATAACATGTATGTTGCTTATTGTACCTAGTTCTGTGTCGAAGTTACTTCTGTCAGGTCTTCAAAATAATGAAGCTGACGAGGATTACACCCCTTTGATACTGAGACTCCGGACAATTGAAACATTTGGCTCGATATGTATTCGTAAAAGAGAAGGTTATTACAAACTCTACAGCGTGTTCTTGGCTCAGTTTTTTATGCTTTTAAACACGAAATTTTGGAAACACGTATTTCGCGTGCAGTATGAACGTTGGAAGTATTTATCCTGTTCAAAATGTTGCATTTTCCTGATTCCATTTTATTTTGGTGTGTGTATTATAGAAATCATTCTGTGTTTAGCCTTTTATGGCTACCCAATTATTTCATTTGGACTCCTTATTATAAAATCTTACTGTGGTAGACTCTGTACTCAGCAAACAAGGCGAAACTTTTTCATGCGATTTTTTCTCTTTTTGTTAACTGCCTTGCTTATTGCATCTGTAGCCTTCTTTCTCTTTATGTTTTGTACCATTTTTATGGATGCTTGCTTGTTTGTCACACGGGTTGTTGTCTTCACGTTCACTGGAATCGTAGTTTACCCTAAAGTCTCATATGGGTATCTTATCTTTGCACTAACTGTTCTGTATTACATCTGGCAAAGTGTTCAGGACTTTTCCCTTGTATATCAACGTCTTCTTAAAGACACTATCATTGCGTGTGAAAAACTGAAGAGGGCTAACGATAGAGAGAGACTTGTGTTCAGATCAGCAGGTTACAAGGCCATCAAGGAATCACTGTTTGAGTATGTGATCGAAAACCATTACCCCAGAAGAAAACAGGTGTTTCTCTCCGTCTTCAAAGTTGGTATCCTTTTAACCATCTTGGGTCTGTGTATCAATATCCTGATAGCAACAGATGGATTCCGCGAGCTTCATGTACTGATGCATGTGGGGACAGCATTATTTGTTTGTGCATTGCCACAGATCGTTAAATCTATGTGTAGACAATGGGGAGAAAAGTTCAAGCAAAAAAGGTTTCTTAAAGAGGTTCAGGACACAGTTACACGTTACCTTGGTTACAGTGATGAAATGTCCACAGACAGTGAATCGGTGTGAAAGCGGCCTTGAAATCCACTGCCAACTGAATAGTAGGTAAGGAGTAGAACGAATAGTAAAGTAGACAGATAATGGCATCAGTCCATCTGTAACTGATAAGTACCAAAACATGCCACACTGTTTGTCAAGGATTCACTTATCTCTTCATTCCATGTTAACATTTCTAAATGCCGTTAGAGCCGGGACTATATTTCATTCGACCACGAAAAGCACAAAAGAGTTAACGACGTTTCTGACTACCATGTAATTTTGTAACCATTTCTTTAACTTCAAACAGATCGAGCGGAACTGGCAAATAAAATCCAAATTGAAATTCTGTGTTAATGTAATGGAATGTAGTGTAGTACATTAAATTTATGTTAATTATACGAACAATTTGCAACACATTATGTCCTATTTGGTGTTTAAAGTTACTAAGTGTACACATTTTCTTCATAAATGATACTGTTTATTTTAACAATTTGATTGACTATGTATTTTTTAAAGTTTTGTTGAATGTTAAATCCATACAATATACCTGTTAAAACACGAGAATGTGGTTTCTGTGTTGAAGTTGCTTTGTGCTTGCATTTATAATGAAACATTAACGGTTTTAGCATTAAAGAACTATACTGGCGTGCCTGCGTGCATTTGTTTATGTCAAGTTTCACAACAATTTCAAGCAAAATTGTTAAATAATGGATAGGGTCCATGGTCCATTTCCATATGTATATTTAAGTATTTGGGAAGTAAATTACTCAAATTGATTTGTTAATTTGATTCATGAAACTTCCAATGTTTGTCTTTCAAGAAAGTATTCATATAATGAATTCATTTTAGTAAGAAAGTAAATATTTTTTTTAAGAAACACTGTTTGCATAAGATGTATTTGAGGTACTGCTCAACTGCGTTAGTCAGTGTCTGAACTAATAACACTTTTTACTATACATTTTATCAACTTTATGTTTGTAGCATGTGACCCTTCATCGAAATTTCGCAGATAAAACTGTTTGGTTATTCATAAGTAAACTATAATTTGTTCTTAAAATGGTACTGTTAGTTGATAAATCCTTAAGTATTTTCAAGAAATGTGGTCTGGACCCCTTTTTTCATTTTCGGCATGATGAGCAGACGGCTCCTATTGTTACGGCTCCTGTCCCAAAGGTCAAGGTCACTAAACTTAAAAAGCTGTTTCGAAACAATAAACAATCTTAATTATCAAACGTAATAGAGTGGTTAGTAATGGTGAGTAGATGACAAGGACTTCCTTTTGATGTTTTTGCAACAAAAGACAAGTTTACTGTGCTTCCGCTGTTTAAATAGGCAGTCATTGAAAAAATACAGAAGCTAAGATTTTCATCCTTTAAAGAAGTTAAACACGATGACTAGACATTTCTTGCACGTTAACGGGGTTAATTGTTTTTGTGAGGTTCTTTTTTTTGCATTATGACCCTTTATTACTATATTGATTCATATTTACATATTTTTATTATAATATTTGCATTCCACTGAACAAATTTGTTAAAAGTACCTTTTGTAAAAGGATGATCAAATTTGGTTTGGCATTACATTTTTAAAACATGAAAAGTTATAAATGAAACATGTTACGTAATTTATTTCATTTCTTGAAATAAAAGCTGTTTTACCATTTTTATTGAATTGCAAATCAATCATTCCACTTGCTCCCCTATCAAAAAAGCCACCAAGCGGAGCTTTTAACACAAACAGATATAACACTAAGTTGCTTAACCGCGGTATTTGACTTTAAATGAAGAGATTTTTCCTAAAACTTGTTAAGGAGTCTTTTAACTGTACACATTAATTAAAACTTCACTGTTGCACTCATAACTTTTGAGATTTATGAGCCCAGGTTAACCTACGACTCATCATAAATACAGTAGTTTCCGCTTCTGGTTATGTTAGTTTACTTAATAATAACGTGAACCTTCCCGCGTGAATTTGGAAATATGATAAAGCTCTTAAACAGATAAAAATGTTCAACTTATGAGATAGTTTTTTTAACAGTTTTATTTTATTTTTTCCAGTAGGTCTGCGACACATTTGGCAATAAAAGCATAAATAAAACACTTGGTGGCAGTAGAAATACTAAAACAAACTTCTTAAGTACTGTTAAGAAGCTCATACAATCAGGGTATTTCAAATAGCTATTTGAAAGACCCTGATACAATATAACGTATACAAACTGACACTCTGTTACAAAAACACCGCTTGACATATACATATATACGCATAATGAATACAATATGCAAGCATTTATATTATCAAATTCATTCCTTTTAGATAAGACAAAACAAAATATATTGAATAAAATGTGCTACTGATATTTTAAACAAAAGTATACCATACTTATAAACGCGCAATTCAACTCAATATGCTTTTTAATTCAAAGACTAAAGCTTACTTACATAATTTTAAAACAGGAAGAAATGATTGACGGTTTATTACAAATAATATACACATAACTTCAAAAAGGCAATATTGAATCATAATGATAAAAAGAACTCATTGTCCACAAAAAGAGTTTCTTGCCGAAAGCGAAAGTAACAAGATCAACGAGTGGACATTTAGTCTCTAAATGAAAATCAACAATTAGGAACTAATAACAAATGAATGACAAATTGTCTAAAAATATAGTCATGTTTATCCGTATAACAAATTAGACCTTGTTTTGTAGAATTTTCAACAAAGCAAGCCCAAGTTTTACAGTATTTTATGATTTTCTGTATTTATCAATTCAACGAACTTAAAGATGCTCAGTCTTTTCTAGAATCTCTTAGCTATAATATCGTTCACGTAAGTCATTGTAAATAGAAGCACTGCATTACAATGTGATGTTCCTCTTCTACAGATTATACAAAGACGTTCATTAAAAGAAATACTAGAAGCTTGATTCCATGTACCAGTTTCTACACACAATCTATGGGAAAATAAGCGAAGGCAGACTAATACGAAACTTAGGAATGTTGAGAATATATAGATATGGCTGAAATCTATAAACGGCTACATGTCAAAAACATATGCCTTACTTGATTCATTCAATCTAGACTGCCAACCTTGAAAAAAGTGATCTTTTGTTCTTGTTTTACCAAAGATAAGATAAGAACAATTTTATATCTCCAACATCTCCAAGCGTCATTGAATCCTAGGGCACAATTTAAATCTCTTTATGAGACAACGTACAAGACACCGTAGGTCTAAGGCCAGTAGCTTATTTACTAGACTGCGATACATATCCAAATTGAAAAGTTCAAAATTAATCTGTAATTTAAAGATCCATTGTGCATGCAGTTTGTTTTTAATGGGTAGAGACATAAGTAAATCGTCTTTCGCTTACTTTCATATTATGTTACCATAGTTTTAACACTAGCGGATCCAAGGGGGGGGGCGCACCCGGCGCACGCCCCCCCTAAAATTCCCGGAGCTTACATGTTCTTTGGTATGGAAACAATAAAATATACTATATTTTCCTATTTTTTCTTCGCTCGCTTCGCTCACGTATCTTCATACAACATTGCCTTTTGAGATGTACTCGTACACAACACAGAGTGCACGCAATTTAAACGTTCCCGCTTAGAGTGATTAAAAGTTACGCCCCCCCTAACCCAAAATCCTGGATCCGCCCCTGGTTTAGCAAAAAAAAGCCCTTACATTACCTTTTCTTCTTCCAGGATTACCACGAGAATAAAGAGAATAGAATTTTAGAAAGAGAGCTAGCAACATATTTGTAGAAAAGCAATGTAAATATCTATTCAGAAAAATAATATTGTTGTTTTCAGAAGCTTAAGTTCAAAGTCACTCCCCTAAATGCCAGTGAATGAAATAATAACAAAACTGAAGATCTTGTTGCTCTGATCTAAAATGTGTTTTATAAATTGATCAGTTGTAGAGATAAACAGCAGAAGTATCTTGTTTATGATTCTTATAAATATAAATCATAAAAGGCAGAAATAATCTGTGTACAGTTAGTAAAGAAAGATATTATTGAAGACCTAGAATTTACAAAATCATGGTTAAGAATGTCGGTTTATGAGTTTTTAAAACTCATAATGTAGATTTTTTTAAGCGAATATAATTTACTTTCATCTAAGTCTGAAATTCTGATTAGTTTATGGCAAATTTTTCAAATGTAAGATCTTATTTTTTCATGAGTATGGGGTGGACGATTGTAGGTATTAAACTAAACGGGGTACTTGAAAGGGCTAAGTAATGACTGGCTGCTTCAAGTCTCTACCACAGAAGACCAAGCGGCACGAGAACTAATTGATAATCTTGCTATGTATGTGGGTCAGAGTGGAGATCAGGCACTAAATCAGTTGAAAAGAGACCTTAAGGACGATTGGGTAATCATATAGATAGTGTTAGTAAGTGCAAAAACGGTTTGAACTTACTCAAGCTTGAAAATTGCTCGGAATCGTCTTGATTTGGTCGTAAAAAATCTTTAAATGATCTATAAATTATGTAGGGAGGCTGTGTTTTTTACTGTGTTTTTTCCTGATGTGCTTTTTTCAACTTAAAAAAATCTGTTCTTCTCCATTTCAAGTGTAAGCTGTGAAAAACGTTTGCCGCTACGCCATAACAAGGAACTTTCTAATGCCATTTGTGTCAGTACAGTATGGTGTACGTTTAATTAGACTCAAAGCTGGAAAAAAAAACATTACCAGAACACTTTTTTTCAATGTTCTGACCGCTGTAAAAATGCATACATGTACACTGTATATGGCTCGTGTTTTCATAAAAAATGACCTGGCAAATATTTGCCCTTGAAAGTCTTTAAAACCTCGTTCTATTTTTTATCAGCCTGACTGTATGAACCTTGAATTAAGTGTTTCCAGGTAATTTTAAGTCAATACTTTTTGTTTGTATCAATGACAACAATTTAATTGTTGAGAACAGACTTTTACCAAAATAGTAAAGGATCTAAAAAATCGAAAAGAAAAAAATGTATATTAAGTCGGTGTTTCAGCATTACTGTTTTGAAAAAAATGAGTCAACTCGAAATAAACTTTTTTGCTGTTGAAGAAATTTGTATCCCCAGTGACAAAAAAGGACCAAGTGACTAAAAACTTCGACATTAACAGAAAAACTATTTCATTTTTAAGGACTTAAGTTTTAGGACTTCTTATTTGAGTGTATCAATGCGTGTATGGTAATCAACAGATTCTGTACTAATTTCAGGATTTATTGCAATTAGTATGCTTTCAAATCCTTTCTGCTAAAGGTTTTAAGAAACTGAAACATTTTTTTCAGGTTTTATTTGACTAGGACAGTCAAGAGTACAAGTTATTTATGTTCAAAACTGATGTTTTAAAGGGTGTTAAACAAGAGAAACCAGGAAGGTGAGTGTATGGATCAGTGGTAGTCACTTTACATTTATTTTACTATATATAATTCTGTATATTTGTATCGGTGATTAACTTGCTGATGTAAGCAATGTCTTTAATTTAGAAGTCAGGGTATTTCTCATTATTTTCACCATTTGATATATATATTATATATATCTAAAACTATATTTGGGTATAATTACGGGAAATTTTATTCTAACAAACACAGTTCGAACTATGTGAGGAGAGCCTTCGTATAGGACACAAACAATTAGATAGTCATCTTATTCTTGCTCTCTGAATTGTTATGTAAAAAGCATAAAAATAGTGAAAAATGCATATCAGGAAAAAACACAGTCCGAAAAACAAAGCCTACCTACACAGTCAGAAAGTAGAAGAAAAAAAGACACCACACACAATAAACGAAAAAAGAGAACCGCGGTGTTACCGCCTTAGAACGGTCAGTGGCAAAGCATTTGACTAATATAACTTTGCAATTATGTTGCATGAATTTAAAGAGGCATACCCTAAAATTTTCTGTATTCCATTTCCTTTAAATTCATGTAAAATAGCAATTTTACCCAGTGTCGAAGTGTCAGTTAAAATATCCAAGAACAATGGCATTTATAAGTCTTTATATAGAGAGTTGTACACATTTTTGGTTGAAAGATAAACTGGCTACTTTGTTATGGACTTGTGCATACCTTCCTTTTGTTGTATAAATACAATCTCTTACAACTGCGTCAGGGAGGAGCGGATCAGTGGTAACGCGCTGGACTGGTAACCAAGGGGTACCAAGATCGATCCCCCGCTCCTCCACTAACATTACTAGTTGTCTTTCGGATGAGACATTAAACCGAGGTCCCATGTATCAGTGCTGTACACTGAGCATGCAAGAACCAGTGGTGTCTCTGGAACGTGCTGCTTTCTGTATCTTGCACTATCCCCCACAACATAAATTACAAATCTTTGCAGGGGGCGTCGGTCATATGGGCAACAGATACCTACGATAAATAAACTCAAATAGAAAAAATAGACGCGTCAGGGAATCGATTCTTTGGCTCAGTGGTTAGAGTGTTTGGTCTTTGATGCTATAAAATAGGAGTTCGAAACCCGCTTTGGGTTGTGTACTCTAAGATGTTTGTCTCTTTTCATATGGTCTTATGTTGCGTTAATGAATCATTTAACACACTTGATCACCACACATGGCTTGAAACGCTGTGTGTTTGAAGGCAAGTGCTTTGTTTTGTTAAGTTCTTAACTTAAAATGTGATAGAGAAATAAAAACTTCCTTTAAATTGAATTAGTACTTCCGGTGATTTAAAATCGTCAAGAACAAAAGGTAAGTGATGTTTTATGCTTTCCCAGAATAACCCCGGAAGACCCTTTTACCAGTTAAGGCTGAGGCAGATGTTACACAGTGTTAAAACCTGGACAGTATTCAAGAGAGACATTTACAGACTTTGTTTCTTTTTCTCACCAGATATTTAATCATGTTTTCTTTGAAATGGAAAAATCTAACAGTGACTTTTATAAGTTGTGTTAATATTTATTTGTGCTATTTGTCAAGATTACAATAAATGATGCACAGATTTGTTGAATCTAAATGAATTTCTGAATGATATATAGTTGTTCTCTCTCTCTCTCTCTCTCTCTTTCTCTTTCTTCTCTTTCTCGTTTCTGATTTGCACCTCCATCTCCCACCATTACTCCCTGCCATCTTTTGGAAAACCTTTAAAGGAGTAGTTTTAAATATTTCTAATATCAGTAGGGTAATTGCTTTTTGAAATTGGGTTCATTTATCTAGAGAATTGAGAACTAAAATACATTAGGCAGATCTTGCCTATTGAAATAATTATTTAAAAAAATTGCCTAGTATATGTGGCCATTTTAACATCCTGTCACGACAAGATGTATCTATGGCATTCCATTTAAGAGGAAGTGACCTTTATGACGAATTATGTTTCCTTTGTAGAATAAACATCCTTCAACAAGGTCTCACCTATTTTATTGGTCAAAATTGCCTCAAATTTCGCTCTGATTTAGTTTCAAACAATCCCATGCCTAATGTAACTTAAAAGCTGTCAATTTCTTTGGCTTAACAATGAAAATCAAGGCGTGCAATGAACACATCATTCCATTTCTTAATTTAGGCAAGTAAACTCCATGCAACAAAGATGCTACTGTCTGGTATTTTGAATCACAATTCAAAGGTTGTAGTGTACGTAAACGCGCATTTACATTTTCTGCTTGTTCTTTGATAGCTTGGTTCATACACTGCGGAAACCGACGACTATCATACGTGCCCAAATATGCCTAAAGTATGGGGTAACTTAACTGAGTATGAAGACAGTTTACTTAAAAGAGTCCTGCCTTTTAAGTTCTCTGATGAAGGTAGAGATGTGGAAGACACGGTCAGCAAGTTGACGGGATTCGAATCTATTTCCCCTAGGATTGCGCGTATATTGCAGGCGACATAAACTTAAGAGATTTCAAATAAACTCAAAGCGAATGACTTACAGAATTGAAGAGAAGTTAATATACTATGGAAAAACAGACATAACATTATGTTTCTATACATCATGAAAACAGAAAAAAAAGTTTCCATCCACTTGTCTTCGAACCCATGCCTTTTTGGTCAGTAAAAGTTAGAGAGATGATCTACACCACTGAGCCACAGAGACTAGTTACTAATTTTTTACCTATAAAAGTGTGTTAAACGTTATGTTGTGATGTGTTTCTGTAACAGAAAAAATGAGTCGATAACTTAATTAAGATTTGTTCTTTACAATTACAGCTAGAAACATTTTCTTTTTTTCATCAACGATACCAAAATAGAAAAAGAAGTACTAGTATCTTAAGCGTTTCGGTTTCAGGGTAAACACCGCATTTCTACAATATATTTCGATTAACCTGTGAGCATTCGTAAATATCGCCCAAACAAGGAAGTTTTATCTTGGTAGATACAATTGTTCACAGAATCCTATCAGAACAGACTGTTATGTTTAGTATTATGTCAACAGTTTGTCACCGACTGGAAAGTACACGGTAAGTCATTTGTAATCTAATTAATAACATTATATCAATATTTCAGTGCTTAAGTCTTATAAGTAATAAACAGAATTTTAAAGTGTAACAAGATACGTATTCCAGCCACAAAATTAATACGCTTTACGAGATTATTTGAAAAAAAATTTTGGTAAAATATGTGCGACTTGCAATTTGTGGATTTAAAGAAATGCTTACAACTTTTGTGTTGATACATCGGATGCATTGGTCAGTATGAATATATTTTCTAGGGGGTGTCACTTAATATTTAATGCTCAAAAGTCAATATTTGCATAATATTAAGAAAGGAAATCAGCTGGTTCAAAAACAGTTGCATTACGGATTTTCAATGTTGTTAGACATGCACTTTTTCATGTAACATAGTATACTGATGGAAAAAAGTTTATCAAGTTTTTTACGACTTTGGTTTTCGTCTATAAATCAATGTGACTAAAACGTTTCCGTATTGACCAATTGTGCCCATCCATTGACAGCATGGTTTTACTTTTTTTAAACTACACAATTATGTAAGCGTGAAACGTAACTTTCACGAAAATCACGTGCAGTATCTGCAAGGCAAAACGGACTATCCTCCGCGGGTCACAAAGTACATTCGATAGTTTTCTTATTGTATGCACAAAAACTGAAAAAAAATCTTTGAAAATCTATGATGGGACGTCGGCCTGGAATGACGTTAACGCAACGTGAGAGAGCCATTGGTATGCTTACAGCTGGCATGTCGGCAAGAGACGTTGCTCGGCATTTCCATTGCCACGAATCGACAATATGTCGATTGAGGAACAGATTTCAGCAAACTGGGAACGTCGCGGACCGACCCAGATCAGGCAGACCTTGTAAAACCACGCTGCGGGAAGACCGTTTTCTCACAACGTCATCTCGACGCAATAGATTTTTTTCTAGTCGAAAGTTTGGTCGTTTGCTGAACTAGCAGGCAATGGCGCGACATTCTTTTTTCGGACGAATCGAGGTTTAACGTGTCATTTGCTGATGGCAGTTATCTAACTTGGAGGAGACGAGGGGAGAGGCTGGACCAAGATAATTTCGTCGAACGTGACCGTTATGGGGGTGGTAGCGTGATGGTTTGGGCGGGCATACATCATAATGGGAAGACAGATCTCATCATAGTGCCTGGCAATCTCACTGCTCAAAGGTACTGTGACGAAATCATCGAACCTGTTGTTGTACCGTATTTGCAACAAGGTAACGTTGGGATTTTCCACACACTGCGAGACATACCCAGAACATTTTACGCATCCATAATGTCAATGTGTTGCAGTGGCCTACAAGATCACCGGATCTCTCTCCCATTGAGCACTTATGGGACAACTTAGGTCGTCAGGTGAGAGAGCGTCATGACGTCAACAACGTCCATGATCTTCAACGTGCCCTGCAAGTTGAATGGGTCAGGATCCTATTGCAGGTCATTAGAAAACTGATTTGCAGCATGAGACGTCGTTGTTTGGCAGTCTTGGTTGCGAATGGTGGGCACACTAGGTATTGAGCCGTGTCCGAATTTTTACGCCTGACCCCCAGCTTCATTTCAGGTAGCCCGGAGACTAAACGCCACATAATTATGGAATAACATTGATTCGAGTCATTTTTGCTAAGAATCAAATATCTGAAAATGTATTTCATTTAATGATTTCGTACCTACCCTTTCCCTAGGAGTCAATCCTCTCTGAACTTGCTAAACTTTTTTCCATCAGTATATTTAGATTACTTTTGAATAAACGGTAACAATAGCCTTCTGAATTAAAATTGGTGAAAAACTTAAAAACGATCTGATGTACATAGCAGGGAAAACGTGCAGAATCACATTGAAATAAAGTAAGACTATAATTATTTAATGACCGAATATGAAACACAATGTTTGTGAAAGGACAAATTTCAAGTTAATATCCGGTAATAATAGGACGGTACACTGTTAGAAGAAAAAATGATTAAGTCGAAACTGACGTTTATGTAGACACGACATGCGGAAGTAAATGCAGGAGAAATGTGTAGATAGTGCCAACAATTGAGCGTGTACATTAAGAGTGATTGGATTAGGAAAAATAATGCAGTAAGTGAAGCGAAAACTATTTATTGCTAAAGATTGTATAGAATATATCCTTCGCCGGCAAATATATCAGGAAAATATTGGATGAAAGAAATGTTACAGAATAAGATGCAAATTACCACTAGATTTTAAGAAATGATCACCAAGTACCTTTGAAAAAATGAACGAAATTTCAGTGATTGATATCAAGGAAGAAAAGTTCAGTTCTAAGCTGTACCTGCTTGAAAACAAGTCTTCTTGTAATATCATTCCTTTAACTTTTCTAATCAAGTCTGGGAAAAAATGCAGAAAGCAGAGTTTAGTTGTGGAACATAGTAACAAATGATAACTACGGAATTCGCGAGACGACCAGTACAATTGGAAGACATGTGAGGATTGAAATATAATTTTAAAATTGTGTTGTAAGTTGGATTGAAACTTTAAACAAGGAAAGTTGGCGACGACATATTGAATGCCCAAAATGTCTATCTAATCCTTATTTTAGTTGTCTCCCCTTCTTAAATGTTCAAGCGATTTTCTGTCCGGAACATAACTTTAAGACTATGAATGGGATTGAATTGAAGTTTAGGATACTGATAGGTGGTAAGAAGCAGAAGTACGTTACATAAGAACCATAACTCTACCTGGTCCTATTTTTTATTATCCCCTCTTTATATATTTCATAGTTCGCAACATTACTTAAAAGCCTTGCAGTGAAATGATGTGAATCTCATTTATAAAAAAATGGGGACAAGGAGAAACGCAATGCTGAAGAAGCGAAACTCAACCGTGTCCCGTTTTTGTTCTCTATCATTCTTTAAATTTATAATGATTTTTTGTCCGGAGCATAACTTTAAGACTATGAAAGGGATTGACTTGAATATTAATGAAGCAGAAGAGTGTTAAGAACCATAATTCTACCTGGTACCATTTTCTAATGATCTCTTCTTTTAATCTTATTTCGTCCAGAGCATTATCTTAAATCTGTGAAGTGAATTGATGTGAAACTTAAAATGAAAGTGCAGGACGGGTGTTCTAAGCCTAACTTAACCTGATCCCATTTTTAGTTATGTCCCCTTCTTTATTTTTATTATGGATTTATTCTCCGGAGCACACTTTCAAGACAATAAAATGGATTGAAATGAAACTTAAATCAAAGATAGATGGTAAAAATCAGAAGTGCAGTGTACAAGAAACATAGCTCTACATAGTTTCGATTCTTTTAATTATCTTCCACCTTAAATCAGTTTTGTCCGAAGGATAACATTAAAACTTTGATGCCAATTGAAGTGAAACTTCAAGTATTGAAAGATGGCGACTACAAAAAGTGCAATGTGCATGAAACATAACTATACCGTTTCTTTTTTCTGAGTTTTCTCCCCTTCTTTACTTTTATGGATTTTTGTCTGGAGCATACCTAGAAGACCATTTAAGAGATTGATTTGAAACTTGAAATAAACACAGATGTTGACTAGTGTAGTGTTCATGAAAAATAACTTCTTTTCTACCCAAACGATTTACTCGATAGATTTAATGTCAAAGAATAACAACTTGGCTTTGTCTCCTTTTTATAAAAAAGAATGATTGAAATCCCGTGACAGAGGGATGGGTGGACGGGTGTTCTAAATCCAGATACTTTGTCGGCACCATAAGTTATTGCTTATTGACTGACTAACTTCAAACTTGCTTGAACCTTTCTTACTGAGAATACAAGTGCGATGCCCAAGAACAATAACTCTATCTAGGTTAGTTATGTCCCTTGGCTTATTTATATGTTAGTAAATTCATAAGTAAATTTTGTACAGATGATAAATCAGAAAGTATATAAGCTTCAGACTTAAAACTTGGTATGGGGATAGATCTTAGACAGAAAAAGTGTCTTGCATAAGAATCATCACTCTATCTCTTTTTTTATTATATTTATGAATTTTGCATGGTCTGTAACTCATTTCGTATGGGAGCTAAACATTTAAAAGTAAGTCTGTTGGTAGATCTTCGTCGAGGGTGCACTTTGATTAAAGCATAAGTTTATATTAGGTTGATTTCAAAATACTAAAAAAATTGTACAGTGTGGTCATTTGGTATGTAGTTATATTGATATAGATAAGAGTTGTAGAAATATTTTTCTGAATTTGATGATTTACGAAAATATCTGCAGCGCTTTGTGAAACGTCTGGCATCATCAATTTTCAGCTAAGCCTGAATGGAGTATATTGCATCATGCTCTTGTTATTGATGATTATTTTAATATATTTCAGGTGCGTATAATTATGTCAATGATGTCGTCCATGTACATTACTCTATTCGACTTGCTGTTGTTAACAACGCTAATAATAAACAACTTAGATGCACAGGAGGTAGAGTTACGACGAAAACACGTTTTACCAAGCAAATCAAATAGCATGCTCCATAGACAAGGCAATGCACAGTCGGATGCTCATTTCAGCAATCTGTCATTCATGCTTTCGCCAGCGTATGATATGACACCAGTAGCAAAAGACGAATACAACTGTAAACTAGAGTTACACGATAGCAGTATTAACAAATTTCGACATATAACGTATTTTTCTGAGGCTAACTTTGTTTATCTTAAACTTGCTCCTGATCCCGGAGTAAGTATTACAGGAAGCAAAATAGTTGTCGGAGAAACTATTTGGGTTTGGACGTTTTACGGAAAAGAAGGCGGTCTACAGTTTTTGAAATGGCCTGTAGATTTTGGGATATGGTCTATGGGGTTGCTAACGAGTTACGTCATCACAGAACCAATGGAGATGCAACTGAGGAGGACTGCTGGTAACTGTTCAAATTTAGAAGTGGGCATAAAAGCAGTTGACAAAATTATTAGCAATGCATTAGTTAACCTTACATTAGAAATGATGGAGCTCGATGAAAAGTACGCACCGAGCTTCTTCTGTTACTTGACCCGGAAATTCATTGATCCGCAATTCCTATATACGCTGTGTAAGCATATTGTGTGTCCAATCGAAGCGCTTAAGTACAATTGCTGTGCGTACTTCTTTAATGTTACTTCTCTTAAGAGGGAAATCGGCTGTCTTAAACACGCGTTTGAGTACGATCCTTTCAACTGGATCCTACCTACAGTTGGCTCAGTCATACTATTTGGTTTCTGTCCGATATTCCTTCTATATATCAGTCACTTGGTATCAGACGAAGGCAAAGGCCATCTAAAAGGACTGCTGAACAGCGTTGTACAGAATCGCGAAGAAGGAAATGCAATGCACGAAATCCTAATTTTATTGAATGGTCGACATCACGTCACCTTATTCAAAACTGTTTGTTTACCTATCAAGGTCTGTTGCGCAAATATGCATTCTAGTGCATCGATGTCATGTCAAATTATTTTGAATAAGGTTGGACTTTTTGTTATTCCATGTCTTAGCTTGATTGTTATTGCTTTACAAGTTTTTATTGATTATCATTACCTTCATACGTTTGTCCTAGAAAGTGTCCATAAGGGCGTTCCATTGGGATTCCGTTCCATGCTTGCCGGCTACAATGAAAGTAAATGTATATTTCTCCCTTATCTTGGTGGTCCATATGTTTCTGTCGGCATTTATCTTTTCATTACATGTCTGTTGCTTTCTGTACCTAGTTCTGTATCGAAATTACTTCTGTCAGGTCTTCAAAATAATGAAGCTGACGAGAATAACAGCCCTTTGATGTTGAGACTCCGGACTATTGAAACATTTGGCTCAGTATGTATTCGCAAAAGACACGGTTACTACAAACTCTACAGCGTGTTTTTGGCTCAGTTTTTCATGCTTTTAAACACGAAATTTTGGAAACACGTATTAAGCGTGCAGTATGAACGTTGGAAGTATATATCCTGTTCAAAATGTTGCATTTTTCTGCTTCCATTTTATTTCGGCGTGTGTATTATAGAAATCGTTCTTTGTTTAGCATTTTATGGCTACCCAATTATTTCATTTGGACTCCTAATTATAAAATCTTACAGCGGTAGACTCTGTTATCAACAAACAAGGCGAAACTTTTTCGTGCGATTATTTTTCTGTTTGTTAACTGCATTACTTATTGCATCTGTAGCCTTCTTTCTCTTTATGTTTTGTACCATTTTTATGGATGCTTGCTTGTTTGTCACACGGGTTGTTGTTTTCACGTTCACTGGAATTGTAGTGTACCCTAAAGTCTCATATGGGTATCTAATCTTTATACTAACCGTTCTGTATTACGTATGGCAAAGTGTTCAGGACTTTTCCCTCGTATATCAACGTCTTCTTAAAGACACTATCATTGCGTGTGAAAAACTGAAGAGGACAAACGATAGAGAGAGACTTGTGTTCAGATCAGCTGGATACAAGGCCATCAAGGAATCTCTGTTTGAGTATGTGATCGAAAACCATAACCCAAGAAGAAAACAGGTGTTTCTCACCGTCTTCAAAGTTGGTATAGTCTTAACTATCTTGGGTCTGTGTATCAATATCCTGATAGCAACAGACGGATTCCGCGAGCTTCACGTACTGATGCATGTGGGGACGGCATTGTTTGTTTGCGCATTGCCACAAATCGTTAAATCTGTATGTAGACAAAGGGGAGATAAATTCAAACAAAAAAGATTATTTAAGGAAATTCAGAACACAGTCACATGTTACCTTGGTTACAGTGATGAAATGTCTACAGACAGTGAATCGGAGTAAAAGGAGAACTGAAAACAACTGCCAACTTGATAGTAGAAAAAAGGAGTAGAAAAGAAGACATAAATGATCCAAGTGTATTTATTAGGGATGTCAACGAGTATCCGAGTACTCGGATATCCGGATACTATGTTGGTATTCGGATACTAATTTTCTATACGAATATTCGTATACAAAATAAAATAACAGTGAAATTTAACTTTGATAGAAAAAAATCAAACACTGGCAAAATTAATTTGACAATTTCATGACGCTAAACAAAATCGTGTCTATTGACTGCCCGCGTCATATCACTTAATTGGTTTATTGATAAAGTCTGTCCGTAGCACGCCGTGTATTCGTCTTGCAAACTGCTAAGATACAACGCGACACCCATTGTGTTTCAATTACCTTAATCCATTGTGTTTATAGAGTCTATATAAGAATATCTTGCCCCATTGTAAATCAATTAGCAGTGTCAAACATGGCAATTATGGGGTACACGGTAACTTCCGCAAATAATCCTATATATAATAGTTTTAACGCAATACTAAAAGAATATCCAATCAAAATGTGAGTACTCAAACGAGGTATCCAATCAATGATTTTCTAAAAAAAGCGTTATAATTTTAATGTGCCAAACAATCGTTCTTTTCTAGAATTCCAAAGCATTCATATTAAAAAAAATTAAAACCATTCTCAGCAACATGCCTCCTAAAATAGCATCCGACGTGTGGAAATACTTCACGTGATCGGAAAGCAAAACAGCGAAAAACAAACAGACAGAAACGTTTTGAAGTCTATTAAAACTTCAAACACGTTTGAAATCATTGTTTTGTCTTATTTTGTTTGCGCTCACATAGTACCGTAAGCTGCATAAATACATGTACCAGTATGAAAGAATAGATTAATATAATAACATTTTGATCTACGGTGATTTTAAAATGACATATTTAAAAAAGTTTAAATGACATATCATATTTAGAAAGTAAAAAGGACAGACCATGGAAAAAATAAAGAAACAATAAACGGACGAATGACGTTTTCGTTAGAAACTTAGACTTGCCGCACATGCGTATTGGCGGGAAAATATACTTCAGTGGCCACGAGGAAACTAAAAACGGTCAACAACATGTCTTTGTATTATCATCTTTATTTACACGTAGATACAAAAACAGTTATTGTTTTGTGAAACTGTCTTATCACCTGTAATATGACTACCGGAACAATATGTAAAACATACATCAAATGTTAAGCCTAGGAATTGGAACATTGAGATCGTCTAGTCGTCGATTTTATACGAGTATCCGGATAGTATCCGGATAGTCTATACGAGTATCCGGATACCGTTTTAGGTATTCGTTGACATCCCTAGTATTTATATCTTATAATTATCAAACTACACTACACTGTTTGGAAAGGATTCACTTATCTTTTCATTCAGCGTGTAGACATTTCTATATGCCGCAAGAGCCGAGACTATATTTATATTGACGAAGAATAGCGCTATGAGTTAACGACGTTTTTGCCTACCATATAATTGAGCAAACATTTCTAAAATTCAAAATAATGGATGGAACGTACTATATTATGATTTCGTGTTTGTTTGTTTTATTTTTATTTATTTTAATGTAAATTGTACGAACTATCTGCGACATATTTCATCGTAATGTTTGAGAGAAAATACATAGTGTATATATTTTCTTCATAAATGATGCTATTAATTTTAACAATAATTGTGTATTTTTTCAAGTTTTATTGAATGGCAAATCCATACAATGTTCGTGTTAAAACATGAAAATGTGGTTTATGAGAGAGAGCAAACAGGCTGTATACACGTGCGTGCGTGCGTGCGCGCACGCGTGTGTTTGCCAGTGTGTCAAGTTTCGTACAATTTCAAGCAAAATTATTGAAAAATTGCCCTTTGTTCATTTATCTGTTTAAATTTAGAGCAGACAAGATGAGAGCCCGTGCAAGCACAGGCCTCAAGAAATAAAATTCCTCAATATTGTTAATCAGAGAATGCATACTTTTAATTTTTTTTAATAGCTTTGTGATCAATTATGTTTATACAACTTTTGATCACAAATTTTGCCTTTAAAGCCATGCATGCTTTGCCAAAATCACATAGCATGTTTTGAATATAACGTACGTGTATTATCTATTACATATTTTGTAATTCAACAAAACGGTTATTCCTACTTAGGTAAATGATTAAATATTGCACTTTCTTTAAAGACTTTAAAAATTTTATTTCATTGCTACAGATTTTGAAAATCAGAAGAATTTGAAATAGGTTTATAAAAATATTATATTTAGGTAATGCAGTTTTGCTTAGGATAGACACAAACTTGAACACTCCGTCCTAATTATCCCACATGGTGTGCTCCTTTCCAAAAGCAGGAAGAAACATATTGTTAGAACTGGTGTAATTATTGTAAAAATCTGATTTGTATCCATTTGAAGAGACACTGTAATATTAGGAATTGTGCTCAAGGTCTTCGAGCATTAAATGGTAAATGAAAGCTAAGTAATACATACTGTATTTGTTGAAGCTGCTGAACCTCACTTGACAAAATGTGCGAATAACGTTTCTGTTTGTTTTAATTACACGTCAGTGACACACAACGAAATTGTTCAAAACTGATTTTTTTTCACATTTAGTATAGAATTCCACTCAATAATCAAATTACCTAAGAGCAACTGAACCTGCAAATTTATGGATTGGTTGTGCTTGATAAGTAGCAGAATCATGCTGATTTACGGCTCATTGGGTCAAAGAAAAAACACAGGGACCTGCACTTTGACAATTTTTGCTATTTATTATCGAAGAACAACTAAAAGTAGGGCCATCAAGCGGAGCCTTAAACAATATCAGATATAACACAAGTTCTGCTTAACCACGGTCTTTCGCTTTAAATGAAGAGTTTTTCCTTAACCCTTTTTAAGATGTCTTTTAACTCTACACGTTGCTAAAGACTATTACCCTCAATTCTTTAGAGAGTTATTTGCTCAGGTCAAAATATGACTCATCATTTAATGGGAGAAATACGATAGTTTCTGAGAGAGGCCTGGCCTCTGGTTATTTCAGACTGAATTTGAAAACATGATAAAGCTTGAAAACAGATGAGAATTTATAACTTATGATACGTGTCTACAGTATAATCTCACAATGCGTTTTCTTACAGCATTGTCAGACGACCATTAAAGACAAACGCATTTTAGAAAATTCGCCTTAAACATCAGAAATCAGCAGTCATGTTTTGAATAAACATTACCTGATAAGTACATTCATTGATATATGATCCGTTTTAATTTTGCAGTTTTATAAATCTTTAAAACATCCTATATATGCCACAATTTTCTCTGCCTTTTCTTTGTATTTTCAATTTAATTTCTCGTGAGCTGTTAAAATAGATGTTTGATTCCCTGAAAATAGTTTCATTTTGACCACCACAACCTTACCCCTTTACCTACGTGCTGGGATATGTTAAAACAGATGTTTGATTTCCTGAAAACAGTTTCATTTTGACCACCACAACCTTACCCCTTTACCTACGTGCAGGGATAATTGTCCATTAACCCTTAACCTGCTGGAACCGAAAGTGATTAGCCTTTGCCACCAGTATAGAGCCAGGCCAGCCTGCACATCCGTGCAGTCTGACCAGGCTCTATACTGTTGGTAGCTCCATTTCTGTATTTTAATATTGAAATCCCTTAAACTTTGAATGGACTGTTCCAAATTCAAAGCTGGGCAAATCCATTACAAAATTTCAGCATGTTCAGGGTTAATAATTATTGTAGCATATAACCAACATCATTATCTGAACACGGAATAAAACGACACAAGAAAGATCTGTCTTTCAGAAGTTTATTTTTACAGTGTCTAGATTATTGAACTGTAGCATATGCCTTGTAGTCTTTGCAAAAGTTAACAGAAAATGTACACAGACGCTTAGAACCATTTTTTTTTTAAAAACTGAAATATTTCAAAATTCAAAAATCAAATTTAACCACCTTGAATATGTACTGGAAAATACTTGTACCATGTATACTCTTATATGATATTTTATACTGTATATAATTGGCATTCAAACATAGGACAATCGCCAAATTTATCATACTCTTTTCATAGTCATTCCCCAAAATTTTATAAAAGTACTGTCCATATGTTTCCTGGGGTTACTCAAAAGACTGATATTTTCTTGACATTTAAGTTAATAAATAAGGTACAGCTAATTGTATTTTCTTTGACAATCTGTTGTTACAGTAATCAGAAAATATACAAAAGTAATAAATGAACAATACGTTAAGAAATATATATATATATAAAACGAGCTAAAAAGAATTACGATGGAAAGAAATTACAATTCTCTTTGACGAAATTAGCTAAAATATAGAATAAAATTCATGTTTATCAACATATAATAGAACTTAGCGACATGAAAGACAAACTGGCACTCCTAGGGCACAAACCAAGCCGTATAATAACTAAAAAACTAAATACTACATAAACTGTGCTGCACGGTATAGTATAACATAATAAGCACGGTCAACAAACCCACAAAATCAGAAATACCTTTTATTGCAGAGTTCGAAAACAAAAGTGAAAGACGATTGAAAACAGTAAGCAGGAAGCAACTCTACCCTTCCACCCAACAATATATTATACATTTACTAAAACATCCTTAAAAAAGCTGTCACCGTGATATAATAGACGAATAAAATACACTAATAATGCTGTAGAACCTTTTCAGTAATATCCCTAAACATACATTGAAATTAAAACAGCTATTTATACTAAAGCTAAAAAATATAGATATTTGAAAAGATTCTCAAAATGCTGTATAAATATTCAAGCAGAATATTCTATAAATAGTACAAGAGGGCCATTATTGCCCTGGATCGCTCACCTGAGTACTTTGGCTGTAGGTTTGCAGTTAAGCAGTATTTCTTATTTTTATTGAAAATTTATAACTGCCAACAAACCAAATATGTAAAATATCAGTCAATAAATAAAGGCTCTATGACAGAAAGTAGAAATATCTATTATAAGCTATGGTGACCTTGACCTTAAACCAGTGACCTCAAACCCTACCCATGGGTAGAGGTCCATGCAAGGAACCTATATATTGAATATCAAAGATATTGGTCTATAAATGAAGGCTTATGAGGTAAAGTAGATAAATCTATTTTAAGCCTTCGTGACCTTTAACCTTATCTAATAATTTGAACAGCCAAACAACCTTTCTGACAAACTGCCAGGATATTTGGACTGAAACAGTAGCCTCTAGAGCCTTAACAAGATATTTCTATTTTTGGGCTCTGTGACCTAGTTTTTGACCCCAGATGACCCATATTCGAACTTGACATAGAAACCATCGAAATAACCTATCTGACATATTTCCAGGATATTTGGGCTGAAAATGTTACCTCTAGAGTGTTAACAAGGTTTCTCCATATACAGGCTGTGTGACCTAGTTTTTGACCCCAGATGACCCATATTCGAACTTGGGCTAGAAATCATCTTTACAAGCTTTCTGACAGTTTTTCAGGGAATTCGGGCTAAAAATGTTACCTCTAGAGAGTTAACAAGGTTTTACCATATTTGGGCTGTGTGACCTAGTTTTTGACCCCAGATAACCCATATTCAAACTTGAGCTAGAAATCATCAAAACAACCTATCTGACTTATTTCCAGGATATTTAGGCTGAAAATGTTACCTCTAGAGTGATAAAAAGGTTTTTCCATTTTTGGTCTCAGTGACATAGTTTTTGACCCCAGAAAACCCATATTCGAACCTGGGCTAGAAATCACCCAAATAACCTTTCTGATATATTACAAGGATATTTGGGCTGAAAATGTTACCTCTAAAGTGTTAACAAGGTTTTTCCATATTTCGGCTCTTTGACCAAGTTTTCGACCCCAGATGACCCATATTCGAACTTGAGCTAGAAATCACCCAAATAACCTTTCTGACATATTACAAGAACATTTGGACTGAAAACTGTGTCCTATAAAGTGTTAACAAGGTTTTTCCATATTTAAGCTCTGTGACCTAGTTTTTGACCCCAGATGACCCATATTCGAACTTGACCTAGAAATCATTGAAGCAACCTATCTGACATATTTCCAGGATATTTGGGCTGAAAATGTTACCTCTAAAGTGTTAACAAGGTTTTTCCATATACAGGCTGTGTGACCTAGTTTTTGAATCCACATGATCCATATTCCAAATAAGCTAGCAATCATCTTAACAAGCTTTCTGACAATTTTTCAGGAAATTTGGGCTAAAAATATTACCTCTAGAGATTTAACAAGGTTTACCATATTTGGGCTGTGTGACCTAGTTTTTGACCCCACATAACCCGTATTCAAACTTGAGGTAGAAATCATCAAAACAACCTTTCTGACATATTTCCAGGATATTTGGGCTGAAAATGTTACCTCTAGAGTGATAAAAAGGCTTTTCCATATTTGGTCTCAGTGACCTAGTTTTTGACCCACGATGACCCATATTCAAACCTGGGCTAGAAATCATCCAAGTAACCTTTCTGACATATTACAAGGATATTTGGGCTGAAAATGTTACCTCTAAAGTGTTAACAAGGTTTTTCCATATTTGGGCTCTGTGACCTAGTTTTTGACCCTAGATGACCCATATTCGAACTTGGGCTAGAAATCACCCAAACAACCTTTCTGACAAATTTCCAGGATATTTGGGCTGAAAATCTTACCTCTAGGGTGTTAACAAGGTTTTTCCATATTTGGGCTGTGTGACCTAGTTTTTGACCCCTGATAACCCATATTCGAACTCGTCCGAGTAATTACTTGGACAAACATCCTGACCAAGTTTCGTGACAATTGGAGCAAAAATGTGACCAGTAGAGTGTTAACGAACTAAGTGTGAACGGACGACGGACGACAGACGACGGACGACGGACATTCATCGATCCTAATAGCTCACCCTGAGCCAGCTCAGGTGAGCTAATAAGCAAAGCTAAAATCGTGACAGCATAAAAACATATATGTACATGAGTATGCATTAAACTTGCTTAAGGAAATTTCAAAATACAGAATCAATTATTTTTACATTATAGACATTTAATACAACAGATGGTTAGCAGTTAATGTAGGATAAAATAATGTTGTTATTGTGTTATTAAAAATGTACTAAATAAAAATATTCCACTGTAGCTTTAGTGTGTGAAATCTTCAGTAGAGAGTGTATGAAAGTACAATTTCTCTTTCGACATATAGGTTTTTCTTTATTACCAACACTTCTGTTTAAGGATGTACGAACGCTTTTGTGCGCATGTGCGGATGCCATAATTTGAAACGCTGTCGTAAAATATGAAGCTTTTGCTAAGAGTCAACTTTGCATTACTCTTCCCAAAGTTTTTGTTTACCTGCAACAAAACGGATATTTTAATCCGCGAAACTAAAACTAAGACCATCAGAGCATTTCATATAAGTATTTTGGTAAAGAGAGGACATGGGAAAAAAGCTTTGTCTACAAATGTCCATTAACACACACACTATATTGAAAAATACATAGACGACTATTGGCAATTCTAGGAAGACCGAAATTCCAAACTGGCAACGCAAGACTTCAATGACTAACCTTCGCTACAGCTGGAAACATCAGATGAGGTTTCGAAATAACCAATATAAGTAACAATTGTTTTTTTAAGTTTTCTATGGAGCCGCCTTCTTTTAAACTTTTCTCCATGCCCATGACACATGTTTCTTATGATTTGTGGCAAAGCACAAATGAACAGAGCAGTCACTACTTGCACAATTGCATGTAATTTCCGGAACCCTTGCGTCTGGACCAAAATATTTATAAAAAGTCCAAGAACTGTTAGAATCACTACAACTTTAAGTAGTGAAATTACAACCTGCTTTCGTTTTGGAAAATGGTTATCAATTACATGCTCAAACAACATTGCTCTGATACCTTTAAATCCACCTTTTTTAACAAGAAGCCGATTTCGATCATTAGCCCTTTTCAATGTAGAGCAGGTGTGAATTATATTTCTTAAAAGATCCTGATAAATGTCTGAAAACTCTTGCACGCATTTCAATATGTAATATACAACAGTGAGGGCGAAAATCAGATAACCGTATGATTCTTTCGGAAAAATAACCACGCCCCTGAATGTGAATAATACCAATCTGGAGAAAAATAGTGTTGCATCCATAAAAATTGTACAAAGCATATAATGAAAAAACAGCACAGACACAATCAAGATGACAGTTACAGAGACATACAAAGTTTTAAAAATGCAACTGTTTCTTCCTTGTAAACATTTGAGTATTCCAAGATAGGCTTTTATTACGGTCAATCCAAATGAAATTATTGGAAAACCATACAGAATAAAACACAAAATGACTTCAAATAGACAAAAAGTGACGTAAACTGGCATTAAAAGGAGACACCATTTTGAACGAAACCGCCATCTCCATCTCTCTCTTTGTACACGTAACACATGCTTCCAGTAGCTAACGTTGATGAACATCCAACATTGAGCAAGGAAAACTCTGTGTAGTTTTCGAAAACCACGTGTCTTCCAAATGTTGATCGTACCGAATCTTCCAATAGAAGACAGTCGTAGACAAAGAGGAGATATACTCTCATTGACGTGATTTTCAGGCAGACCAGATATAAGAAGAAATGACACATTGTCTGGAACAAAAATTAAAATACATGTGATCAGCAAATAAATTCCAACTGCGATAAAAGGGCCTCCAAGAGAGGGGAGAAAATTGTCCTTACTTTTTTCATATCCTGCAATGGAAGACCGAAATCCCATTGGCACCCCTTTACTTACAGCGGTCAGAACAAAGGAATGAAGAAAAAAGAAATCTAAACAAACTTGCAATGCAATGACACATAGACTGATGAAAGGTATCAAGAGTCTGAACAATCTTTTTAAGATGGCTAGAGAGAACTTGTTTGTCTTTGAAACTACTTGCTCATGGCATTTTCGTAATGGTAAACACAAAGTTTTGAACAATGTTACATGATGATGGCCATTCAGAAAAACTATTTCATCTGAGGAGTTGTTAATTTCAAAATCTCCTGACTCTGCATTTACAGAACTTCTAACAGAACAGCAGTCGTTATCATCAAACAATGTGTACGCTAAATATAAAATAAACAGAGGGAAGTAAACAAATAACACTGCCGACACGACTGTAGGTAGAATCAACCCGACAGATTCGTACTCTCTCACATTATTAGGAAAATTACATGAGAGATTTCTTTTCTGTATATTTTCTTGAAAAAAGTATGAACAACAGTGGTATTCAAGTGCTTCCAGTGGACAAACAATATGCTTGCAAATGATGTACAAAATATGAGGTTGTATATATTTTCTTCTTTTGTAACAGAATTGGGATGGTCCAAACTTCTCCTCAGAGAACTGCATCATCGCCAAAGTCAGATTTAAGAGTGCTCGACTGATAATTATGTTATCTTGCTTATTACCAACCATAACATTAGAACAGTTTCCAGAAACGTTTTTTAATACCACATTTAACGGTTTTGTCATTGTGTAACTTGTCAACAATCCCATTGACCAAATTCCAAATTCTATTGGCCAGTCCAAATTCTCCTGTCCGCCGTCTTTTCCGACAAATGTCCAGACCCAAATGTTTTCCCCAACAACACTGTTAAGCGCTGTGATTGTCACTCCATCAGCAGGAACTAACTTCAGATAAACAAAATTAGCTTCTGAAAAATATACCCTGTGTCGGAACCTGTTTATACTTTTTGTACATAATTCCAGTTCACACGTCGTGTTTTCTGGTCTATTTGTATGACTCATCCATACTCTTTTGGTCTCTGTGGTTTGTATCCTGTTCTTGGAAATAACTTCAATCCATTGCTGCTGATATGATTTATTCGTCGTTAATTTAGAGTTCGAAAGGTTATTCGTCAATATAGTTGTAACGGTTTTCGTGTTGCCTTTTGTGCTGAAAATATTCCCCGATCTTTCAGTGTTAATCGTATACACAAAACAAAGGAAAACAAACAGAATCCCTCTTATCTCCATTATGAAAAATAAAACAAACGTTTGTATAATTGTACAATGGTAATGTGGCAAAGATAAATACAAATGGCAACATAAACGATTTCTCTAGAACATAACTACCTTCTAAGCTGAAAGCTTGAGCATTGTATTTTATTAACAAACATGTTCGTCATAAGGAAACTATATTCTTATCTCAAGACGATGTAAGGCCGTGAGAAATTTGAATAACTGTTTATGGACATGAAGAAATAACAGTAAGACGAATGAACATAGCTAAACATCGTTAAGCAAGTACGAATCGAATAAATGCATCGCCAGTTTAGAAGCGCATTCAGATCTCCAGCTGTGTAAAACAGTTAGTTTCTAAAACGCATTTATTTCTCCAGTAGTGTAAACAGATGTCTGAAACGCATTTATTTCTCCAGGAGTGTAAACGGATATCTGAGACACAATTTTATCTCCAGCAGTACTAACAGATATCTGAAACGCATTCATTTCTCCAACAGTGCAAATGGATGTCTGAAACAGATTAAGATATTTTCTAAAATGAATATTCAATATATAGAGGTGGGGTTAGTATTATCTTTGTCTTCTACAACGACTTCCATGTTAACCCAATCGTGCAAATTGGCATTAAAATCGCAAATTGTATCGTCCGTAATACATTCTATTTTGGAATGTGGTTCGTTCACCTTACAATTAGTTCAAATGTGATTTTACGGAGAGAATCACTGATGACACCTAAAAGATACTTGCATTAGCAAGACGAAAGTATGTATTTCATTACTTATTTAGTTTTAATTTACAGTCACACAATGTCTGCTCTACATACAAAAGTTGTTCGAAAAAATTGCAAGATTTAGACAGCTGCAACGGATTAAGAAACAAAACATTGAATAATCGCTCAAGCCAACTAAAACTTTTTCTTTCCCTATACGTGATTTTCTAAGTATTTGAAACTTGGTCACGTGCAAACACTTCTTAAAGCTTCTTTAAGGGACACTGCATTGTGACTGCACTTGGAAAAGTGATCTGTTCTTAAAACATACTTAACTGACATCTGTTTTCAACTAACGACATCCTATCTGAATGACAAATGACACATTCAGTGAAGTCGCAATAACATTCCGCCGACGGAATTCAAACATGCAACCACTATACTTTGAAAGAAGTACAAAATCCTCACAGTATGACATTAAAAGCATTGTTTGCATTAAGATATTTTAAATCTTTAGTTTATAGTTATTTTAGTGATTTCATTTTTATTCACAACGATATCTCTTTCAGGTCGATGATTTTGTCAGAGTGGAGCCTTTATTACATATCTATACAAAAAAAATCAAAACAACCGCAACAAATTAAAAACAAAATTTCCGTTACACGTCGTGAAAATCGCGCTGGAAATACAAACACGAGATTCTTAAATTAGAGTGCATTTTCACCCCAATCTGTGCTCTAGCTTAGGTGACTTACCAGTTTTATAAGCATCGGTAGATTTAAAGCGTCTCATAGATCGCAACTTACTTATCTTTTATGATCCTTGCGGCGTCGAGTATTCGAAATACGAATTAAGGTAGCACTGAAAAGTTCTGTTGCCCCGATTTTGATTGATGTTGAAATATTTCAAAGAAGACCTGCACGGTCCTTGTATTCTAGTGGTGATATGGAATACAAAATGTCTGCATGTGACTTTCGAAATTATTTTACCGTTGTTAGATTTGCGGTCAAATTTATTTGTCTTTTGGAACAAAAACTGCAGTGAATAGTATCTCTAGATTTTCGATAAGGTAGTTTATTTAGATAAGAAAATATTTCAATTTGAACGAGTCAGTCGGTGATCTTAACTATGGCGATATTTATTGCCCCTAATATAACATTCACGGTGTCTAACCTCCCCTACCCTGTAGTATCGGCAACCAATGTAGGTACAAAAGAATTTTGGTCGGGATGGGGGGAACCATATTATATATATATATATATATATATATATATATATATATATATATATATATATATATATATATTAGAGTTGTTTTAGAAAGTACAAAAAGTAATATGTACTTTCTAAGGTGACTTACAGGCCCACTGGGCCGAGTGCGATTATAATCATGTGTGTGTGTGTGTGTGTGTGTGTGTGTGTGTGTGTGATTATCACTGCCATTACTTTGTAAAATGCACAGGTCAATATAATCAACAACTATCTATTTATGTATCTATCTATCTATCTACATACATGAATTAAAAACAATAAGGTGAAATAAGAATTGGAGTACTAATGTAAACAATTGATTTTTTGGTTCGTAGAAATATTACTAACAGGCCTACATTAAACTTCTTGAAGTACAAAGAAAGAAAAAAGTGTAATTAAAGATTGATATTTCCGCCATTCCAACCAATGACGGCTTCCTTGGAGCATGCATCACGATTTTATCTTGTGGTTTTATTTATTTCCATAATTGAGCTTAGGAACAAGACAAAAAAAACTTACTTACAGAGAACCTGTCAGAAAACAAGAAAGGACCATGGTTCAAGGGGTCACCGTCAAAACTTTCCACATAAATAAATATTTTTGATTTGAAAACTGCATGCGCTTAAAAGCTAAACGAACAGAACACCAATATAAACGGTCTATAAAAAACATTCGAGTTACCGAAATTATTAAAAGTTTACATTTGTTCATAATTTAAATCGAATAAAGACTATAAGATAACTTTAATATTTAACTTGACTTTAACCAACACATTTTGATGAATCCTTCAAAAACGCAATAATCTCAATAATTTCTGAGAACATTTGAAAAAAGAGAAATACAACTGCCTAAACCTTTTAAAGGTATAAACGCATTTATTCATTTTACCTAATTTCCCATGTGGTTGATTTTTGTTTTCATCAAAATGTAAATTAGTTAAATCTTAATGAAATTACCAAGAGACCATTTATCATGTATGAACTGCGCGACGAACGTTGAGATGAATTTTATAAATTAAAAAAAAAAGAAAACTAAGAATTAAGATTTTTATTTTGCCATTATTATGCCATGCCCTCTTTTTTGCTACTAAGAAAATGTCCAAAAATTACATTTCATTATATAACCAAGGAACCAGTCCAGGTATTAGCCTTAATGTGAGCTAAATATATGAGGATTGTAAGGAAAGTCCCAATGTCAAGTGTCATAAATCTTGCTTTTGTTTTGACATGGTTATTCCTTTTCATTTAGTAAATAAATATTCTAATTGTGCAAAATTTTGCCTAGGATTTAAATTTCACGTAATATTTCTTTTGTATTTTCTGAATACTTTGACAAGAAATCAGAAATTTTGTTGGGAATTTTCCCTCCCCGGTTTTTTATCAGGTGTAGTTTCTCTTTTCGGCCGTTCTAGCGTAAGACTTACTTCGCGAATATGGTTTGTCTTCTTCATTTACCAAATCCTATTGGAAAGACCCTGTTTAGATTTACCTATTGTCATCAGTGTTACTAATTTAATTTATTAGCATTCTTTCCTAACACTTATTTCCCTTCCACCCATGCACCAGTTTCAGTCTAAGCTCTGATGAGGGTATGAATCGCATTCAGCAATAGTTCTAGTTAAAAGTAATGTCAACGAAACCAATGACTTTGACATTAGGCCATACCAAATTGTATTTTCGTTTAGCGTCCACCCTACGTTCAAAAACCTATCTAGCTATCCTGAAAACACAAACGAAGCCCCAAAAAATAAACAAGTCATACTGACTAGTATCTACACCAGGATATAATTATCAAGTTTCATATTCCACTTTGTAGAGACGTTTAATGCATTTCTTAAAGTAATTTCAATCAAACCACCTATAAATTCAACTGAAAATATATTTCTGCATAGGTAATTTTACAATTGAGTCTATATTTGGAGTCAACTTGTCAATATCAACTCAATTTCAACAATCTATAAAACTGAACTGATGCACATTCATGTTATTAGACAGGTCCTTCCATCCTATGGCACTAAAATCCAAATGAGGTATCACTGTAAAAAATTACAAAAGTAAACACTTTTTCAACATTTAATACTGAACACCAAAATATCATTTTTACTGGTATTTGTTTTTCTCTATCTGTTTTGTCTGAGTGTCTGTTGGCTTCACTGCGAAGATAACACAATTTTTTGAAATACTTCAAAATGAATTTGGCGCCCTTATGATAGAAGAATTCTCAGCAAAAATGTTACAAAAGGAATATCTGCTTAGTGAACTACTAACAAAACGTCATAAATAATGTCTTTCGACTCTACCTATTTAAATTACATTAAACTTCATCAACAAATTCTTGCTGCAGCCGCGTATACACTACACTTGAGAAATTCGACTGATAGCAAAACAAATAACAAATACTTCAACGCATGAAATTTACATAAAACAATCATTTACTTGCTATTACCTTGAAAACAATCAAAGATATTAAAATCTTATTATAACTGACCAGAAACTAAACTCTTCTGACGTCGCTACACCTTTAAGCACGCATGGAACTTCTTTACCATCTCAATAAATACAAAATGGGGTAATGATGTAAGGGAGGTAACAACACTAGTCACGTATAAATTCTCAAACATACCGGAGAACATTTAATACTTTGTACAGTAAGGTCGTAAGAGAAAACAATGTTGTTTTTTTTTCCTACCTCAGAAGCTCAAACCTATCCGTCCGCGGACGCTAAACGAAAAAACGATTTGGTATGGCCTTAATAAATAGACAAAAAGTGACGTAAACTGGCATTAAAAGGAGACACCATTTTGAACGAAACCGCAATCTCCATCTCATTCTTTGTACACGTAACACATGCTTCCAGTAGCTAACGTTGATGAACATCCAACATTGAGCAAGGAAAACTCTGTGTAGTTTTCGAAAACCACGTGTACTAATGATAACAATTGATTTTTTGGTTCGTAGAAATATTACTAACAGGCCTACATTAAACTTCTTGAAGTACAAAGAAAGAAAAAAGTGTAATTAAAGATTGATATTTCCGCCATTTCAACCAATGACGGCTTCCTTGGAGCATGCATCACGATTTTATCTTGTGGTTTTATTTATTTCCATAATTGAGCTTAGGAACAAGACAAAAAAAAACTTACTTACAGAGAACCTGTCAGAAAACAAGAAAGGACCATGGTTCAGGGGGTCACCGTCAAAACTTTCCACATAAATAAATATTTTTGATTTGAAAACTGCATGCGCTTAAAAGCTAAACGAACAGAACACCAATATAAACGGTCTATAAAAAACATTCGAGTTACCGAAATTATTAAAAGTTTACATTTGTTCATAATTTAAATCGAATAAAGACTATAAGATAACTTTAATATTTAACTTGACTTTAACCAACACATTTTGATGAATCCTTCAAAAACGCAATAATCTCAATAATTTCTGAGAACATTTGAAAAAAGAGAAATACAACTGCCTAAACCTTTTAAAGGTATAAACGCATTTATTAATTTTACCTAATTTCCCATGTGGTTGATTTTTGTTTTCATCAAAATGTAAATTAGTTAAATCTTAATGAAGTTACCAAGAGACCATTTATCATGTATGAACTGCGCGACGAAGGTTGAGATGAATTTTATAAATTAAAAAAAAAAGAAAACTAAGAATTAAGATTTTTATTTTGCCATTATTATGCCATGCCCTTTTTTTGCTACTAAGAAAATATCCAAAAATTACATTTCATTGAATAACCAAGGAACCAGTCCAGGTATTAGCCTTAATGTGAGCTAAATATATGAGGATT
This sequence comes from Cyclina sinensis, assembly GCA_012932295.1. Taxonomy (NCBI): domain Eukaryota; kingdom Metazoa; phylum Mollusca; class Bivalvia; order Venerida; family Veneridae; genus Cyclina; species Cyclina sinensis. The sequence continues at coordinate 28,520,080 of JAAONU010000017.1, forward strand.
GTAAGGAAAGTCCCAATGTCAAGTGTCATAAATCTTGCTTTTGTTTTGACATGGTTATTCCTTTTCATTTAGTAAATAAATATTCTAATTGTGCAAAATTTTGCCTAGGATTTAAATTTCACGTAATATTTCTTTTGTATTTTCTGAATACTTTGACAAGAAATCAGAAATTTTGTTGGGAATTTTCCCTCTCCGGTTTTTTATCAGGTGTAGTTTCTCTTTTCGGCCGTTCTAGCGTAAGACTTACTTCGCGAATATGGTTTGTCTTCTTCATTTACCAAATCCTATTGGAAAGACCCTGTTTAGATTTACCTATTGTCATCAGTGTTACTGATTTAATTTATTAACATTCTTCTCTAACACTTATTTCCCTTCCACCCATGCACCAGATTCAGTCTAAGCTCTGATGAGGGTATGAATCGCATTCAGCAATAGTTCTAGTTAAAAGTAATGTCAACGAAACCAATGACTTTGACATTTTGCTGTGAAATATTTGCCAAGTGAAAATCTAGGAATATTTTATATACAATAAGAAACATTTAATGAATACCAAAATCCTTTATTGTAAAACTTCACCTTATACAGACCACCAAATAGATATTTAATAATTACTGTCTTTTATACATATACAGTAATGTCTTTCACAGATTAACTATGATCTATTTATAATTAAAAGTCCATTACATCTACTTATAATGTATATGAGAATATCTTAGTTGATAAATGTAGAACACACTTTAAGTTTTAACCTTCTAAGATTTGCACTTGTTACCAATCAAAATATAAAAAGGCGCTTTAATGACCTAAATGAAATGAATTATTCAAAATATAATGTTTAAACCAATCTTCTGTAACCCACGTCATTTACCTTGCGTATTGTATACATGCTATATTGAATAACTTACCAAAAAATATTTATATATAAAACATTCTTAAATATATAATAATATATGATTTTACAATATATATTGGCTAGAAGAGTTATATAATTAGCTTAAGCAAACCCAGTTTGTTGTTGGTGTTCTATACACTTGCTCTGGTTTCATCCCATTCTGAAAATTTACGATGCAAAGAGTAAAACAATCCGTATTTATCCTATAAATATTTCTGTTGCTGTAAATTGTTATTTAATAGTCAGTGTGCAAGAAACTTCATTATCACAGAATTTTAAGAGGCGGCAATCATAAAGTGTTATTTGACACTCAGATTGTAATTTGAAATCACTTTTTCAGTTATAAAGAATCAGTTTATATTCAGTACTTTTTGAAACTTATTCTTTTTTAGAATCCGCACTAGGAGTTTTAAAACTGTAAGCAAGTTTTACGAAGAAGCAGTCAAATAGTTATTTGATAGTTAATTTTTATTTGGAAATTACATTTTCATTTGTACAGTGGCACCAGTTATTGATAAATAAATACAAATTTCGAGTGAATTACCGCAATCCTTGCATTGCAGTCCGTACGCATCTGTTATCACAGAGAAATATTCGATTGTCAAATCATATTTAGAAATCACTTTATTCAAACGTTTAACAAATAAAGCAATTATTCAATGTTATTTGAAAGTAAATACTGAACCAGTTTTACACAGTAGTTGTGATAAAATGATAGATATAATTTTATTGTTGTAGTATTACAGAACTAAAGTTGAGTCGAAGTTGATATAAAATATGGTACATGTATATGTGTCTATAAATAGTATACAGCTGGTATGTAAGTGTGTACTTTTTGTTAAAGATACGATTAATGGATTGTAAAGTGGCCTTTTCAAACAGATATTTTAAGGCAGAGTATAACGGAAAAAGGAAAAAAAGAAAAAAAGTTGCAATACTACTAAGAGGAATGTTATTGAGTTATTCAAGGCTGCACTATTTGTATGGTCATAATATCACTAAAGTCAGGATATTGCTTAATCTGAAGTCTCTTTTGTGTCTTTGGGCAAAAAAACTAAACCAAATGTGTCTCATTTAACTCAGCTGTCAATGGGTACAAGTAACGAGTTAGTGATCCCGTAACTGGTTATGTCCAAGTTTATAAACCTTGATTTGAATATGAATCAAAAATGAACTATAAATAGATACTCAACATTTTATCTCATGATTCAAGGTATAAGGTTAGAAACAAGACTTAACAAATATTATATTTATACTAAGTTTATAACCGGACAAAAATTTATCTGCTCTTTCATCACGGAAAACAATCTAAAGTACTGACTGATAGACAGACGCGGAAAGTAATAAAACAATGGGTTTCGATTTCGTTGTACTCTTTTTATCTTGTAAAATTTATCATATAAAATATATAAACTGTCAACTTCGCAGTTTTTATGCGGGTATTAAATTATTTAGCACAATTAAAACTATCAATTTTGTACTTAAGCGTCATTTTTTCATATATCAGAACAATGAGCTTCAATTACAGAAATAACTAAATAGAAGATACTTCCCTTCGTTACTGTTCTTTTTCTTGACAAAATGATGAGCCTTTCAACAGTTCAACAGGCGAAACAGGGTGTTAATAATTTGATACATCATTAAAAAAGTAAAGTCTTGTGAAAAGTCGTTTATTTGGATTTTTTGTTTAAGAGAGCATAAGTGCATAGATAAAGGTCAAAGTGACGACCTGTAATAAATCCTTGTTTTATGTTAGGCCATTTTTCTGTCAGATTAGTCATCTAGCCAACAAAACCTTTACTTAGCTATGTGAACTTCGCCACACAGTTCATATTTTACCAAAACATACTATGCATATTGTGCTTCTGTGACATGCCCATGTAGTGGGGCATCACTGTCCTGTGGACAGCATTGTTCATTATTATACCTCACGTAAACTTTTTACTATACAGCCTAATGTGACGTCACATAGTGTTATTTCAATCTACTATCCGGAAATGAATATCACCCAGTGTATATTTTTTTTGCAATATTCCCCAGGGGCGAGTAACCTATAAAAACTTAAAAAACGTAATGTTCTAGTTCTCTCCCCTGACCGCTCTGCTCTGCGTGCCTCAGACGCTTGCAATTTGCACTACAGTGTATAAAGCGTCTTGCAATACAGATTAGCTGACCAAACGTCTTGATAACGCAGACTTACGAAACGACATTTGATGATAAAATTGCGGTGTAAAGTTACATTAAAATGTTGGTTCGGTATGATACAGAAAATAACACATGTCTTTCAAGGTAATAGTGCATATTAGCAACCCGAGAACTGAAATAACACCCTCGGCGGATGTGTTATTTTTATAATATCAACCCAATCACGTTTGTTTTTGATATTTTGCTCATAGGTTCTTAAGAAAAATAATACTTTAAGTGCAGTCGATGTTTAAAGCGGGTAGTTCACAGTTAAATGGTAGAATGTAAAAAAGTTATTTTCTACTCTCCCTCGTTACTTTTGGTGTAGTCTTTGTTTCCTGATAAAAATAATTTAAGCTGACAGATGCAATGTTACTCTTATTGTCTCTGACAGTTTAATCTTTTTTTCTAAATAAAGCATTCAAGAACTCTATTCAGACTCTGCTTTCTCTCAAATGAATGTCATCGCTTTTTTACAGAACTTTTCGTGACACCGGTCTCTTAGGCAGTAAATAGAAATAAGATATTGAATTGTAGAACAACCTCAATCTGAACATCTCAATCAAGTGTCAGATTTATTGTGAAAAAACTGAAGTCTTTAGTTGACTTTATATGCTTTTGTAACGGATCCTGTAAATAAACTCGCATCAACTTTTCTCAGTTTGGCTGTTACTGGAATGCACGTACGTCTTGATTACTTGTTTTTTTTTTCATTCATATGTTATCTCATGTGTACAAAAAGGAGTCCCAATGGTGTTTTTGTCAGTCATTGCCAGGTATGAAGCAAGTAGGAATTACTTCTTAACAGTTATTAGGGGGACTTACCCAGCAATCATCTTGTACATCTTTGTTACTTGTGTCCTGCTGGTTGTTCCAGTATGTGTATCAGATTTGCTTCTATTTGGTATCCATAGCAATATTATTCATAGGTCTGGAGTGTCTCTCCTTTCTGTTTAAGATTTTAACAAACAGAACATTTGGGTTCTGTATCTATTCAGGCAGGAAATGTTTACTGTCAATTGAAAAGAGTTCTTATTGCAAAATTCTTCTTGTTGATCCACGGTCAATTCTGGAAATATGCTATACATATTCAATACAAACGCTGGAAAAAATTGTTCCGTTTGAAATGTTGTTTTTTGCGCCTTTTTATTTGTTCGTTTGTATGGCTGAGATTTTCATGTGTGTGTTTGATTATTCACAGGTTTCCAATAATTTCATTTGGTATATCAATAAACAAAGAGTAACTTTCTTGGACTATGCACCCTCTTCCAGAAACAAAGCAAACATGTTTCAAAAGATTAATGTCTTGTTTGCTCTTTAGCTCTGATTGTCTCGATTATATTTTTCTTTTTTTATATTTTACGATGTCTAAATGGACACATCTTTTTTCTCACAATTGTTGCATTTTTTACATTTTCAAGAACTGTTACAATCCCAAAGCTGGATTACATTATTTTCATATATATATATATATATATATATATATATATATATATATATATATATATATATATATATATATATATATATATATATATTAAAGTTTATTAAAGTCTCATCAATGTATAACAGTATAACAATGACATATATCAAAGTAAAATGTAGTGCATTCCCGATCTTAAAAGATCTACAGTTGACATATACATGTATTTAACTTTTACACACTAAAAACAGCATACCAGTCCTAACCTTTACTATAAAACAAATTTAACCCACAAAGGGTGTATTTCAGCTTATATATTCTGGGTAGATTGCATCTTCTTGTCAATTCACAATATCTTAAAAATTCTATTTCAGATTAAAGTTCATCCAAAAATTATTAGATGCACTTACAAACTGATTGTTTTTAAATTGGGAGTTAATAGTTGGCTTATTCAAAGGTATATAGCTTAATATTATGAGGGGCGAAACTAGTCAAGATTCCTGAGATTTTTGGTTTAATATGTGAATTAACTTGTCATACAGCAGCTAAAAACTGCCATAAAATTCAGGATAGACTAAGGCACTGAAAATTGTACATAGTGGCGCTATTGTGCTTATTAAGAAATGGTTTTAAATAAATATTTTACCACCTTTGATTAGATCAATGATGTACTGGTTAGCAGTGTTATCCTGCTTATCATAAAACAGAGAAATACACAGATTAAAAGTTCAATATGTTCTATTACAATGTATATACAATAATAGAAAAATTATTTAAAACTATTATTACAGTAATACTAAAAGAAGAGATCACTAGCTTGTGTCAAACAGAGCAAGTTTTCTTCTGTTTAAAATATTGTGACAGGTTTTGGCACTAAGAAATACTACCTCTGGGTGTGACAAAAATACTCTAATTTATCATTGTCTGATAGGTTACAAAAGTCAATATCTATCTGACTGGCAACCTGCAATAATTCATTTCTAATTGTTTCATACAATGGGCAATGCAAAAGAACATATTTTTCATCCTCTACTGTATCTTTGCAATGAAAACTAGTACGTTCTTCAACTGGTAAACCATTATATCTTCCTAATTCAATAGCAATTGGAGCAGTACCAGTTCTAAATTTCGCAAAGGCTCCTGTTTCAGTCTCATATACATGTTTGAAGGTTTTATAAAGTCTGAGTTTATTTCCACCATTACCACTCCTTGCGGTCTCACAACTTACAGTGTTTCTCCATTCTGTGATATAATCCTCATAAATTCTTGGCAATACATTGGAAAATATATCAGCATTTTGAATTGGTATTTCTGTATTGCTAAAGTGATCTAAATCAAATTTTCTAAACATATTGCAAACTTTAAAGGGCCAGTTTTTACATCTATTACTTGAAAATTCTTTTTCTCAAACCAATACCTTCTTATTAAGTCTATTATTTTCCATATTTGATAGTCTACACCAATTAGCTAACACAGTTTTCCAACAAGTATTTTTAATAGGTATCCAGCCAATACTCCCAAAACTGCTGCATTTGGAGTATATCTCCCTACATTAAAAAATATCGTGCTGCTCGGTTTTGAACAGCATCAATACAAGAAAAGGAATCACATCCCCAAATGGATGAGGCGTAAGTTATTACAGGTACAACTGTAGCCTCGTACATTTTTGTAAAGGCTTCAAATGGCATACATCCAAAAGCTTTACATTTAGATATCAACATGGCTAAGGCTCTATGTGCAGACTGTGCAACAGTTTTGGCAGTGACTGCATAATCTAAGTGTTCAGATAAAACTAGACCAAGATATCTATATTGCGTGACATAAATTAATATAGTATCTCCAATTTTAAAAACAAACTCAGACTGTTGAACTAAAGGATTACGGAAGTGTATGATATTTGATTTTGATGGATTATAAGTCATAACATTCTTAAAACACCAAGTATCTAATATATTAAGCATCTCTTGTAGATCATTCTCAGACCCAGCAATAAGTACAATATCATCTGCATATAACAATACTGCAACTCTATCACCATTGATATCCACATCTCTGCCAGTATATTCCAGAGTCAATGCTAGATCATTAACGTAGAGATTGAATAGCAGCGGTGACAGACAACAACCCTGTTTTAAACCAGTATTAACTGTGAACCAGTCAGTATTAAAATGGTTCAATTTGACAGAATATAAAACACTATTATAAACAGATTTTACGGCATCTATGAGCTTATTATGAAAACTGAGGCGAAGCCGAGGTCAATATAACATTTGGCCGGTGAATATCACATCATATTCTATGGCACACTAGTCAATGATTGTTTTATTATATGACTACATACAATAGTTTCTACTAAGTTTTCTTCCAGACTGATTTACATACATGTGTTATTTTTTTTGTAGGACTTTTTATACTCATTATCACATTACAATAATACTCAGAAGTCTGACAGGTGATTTTGAAATCCAATATAACATAAAAAAAAAACAAAAAAAAACACACACACACACCAGACGCCATTTCTTAGAAAAAGTCTAAATGCCCGGATGTTTTTTGTTTATTTCCCGGCATTAGAGTAATTTTAATAATTGAGTGCCTGGCACCAGACAGCACTACTACGAGTATCAACAGCAATCTATTTTTAGACCTAAAATATAACATGGGAAAAACTCAGAATGCAGGAATATAACGATATATTATTGGTCGCCGACTGCGCTTTCTACTAGTATAGGGTATGCGACTTAATCGTTACGCAGTATGCTGCTGCCAAATCAAAGAACGGCAATTTTCATTCTTGTTGGAGTTTTGGTTCCACTTTTACTGATCACAACGTTTTCATTAATAAGAACATATACCCTTCCTTACATCACGGCGGACATTCCTAGCAATACTAGCATGGACAATTTGCAGGTAAGTAAATGGCGAAAACGCTTGCAATACGCACGGCCTCGAAATGATATGTTTATTGGCATCTGTTTTCTAAGCAGGCATTTATTTACAAGCGACACATATGAATTATATTGTGCAGTCCGCAAAAGATTAAGATAATGTATCAATGTAATGGTAGTTGGATGTTGGAAGATGGTTATTTGAATCCCTTACAGCATTCAAGAAGGTGCTTGGTACTTCAATCTTTAGAAAGATATTACAACAATTTTTTTCAGCAATAAGATACGTAAATACATAAATGTATATAAAGTTAACAACCTTAACCTAGCAGTACCTATCTTTAACACGATTTTTTGTTATCAAGATAACACATTATTCCAATTTTTCATGTCATTAATAATTTTGCTGGAGGAAAGAGATTTACGATCAATACAATCGGTTGAAACATAATGGTGCATGCTATTTCTTGAGAAGCTATTGATTCTTTGAATAAGCTTCGGTCATACTTCGAGTCACATGACGCGTCTGTATAATTTAAGTTTGTTGAAATCCTGCTACCAAGTCGCATCTACATGACTTGGTTTTTTTCTTATCTCTATACTTTAAGTATGTTCAAATCATTTTATCAAGTGGCGTGTGTGTAACATAAGTTTGTATTCCTTTATCAGGAAGAATATATTGCTTGGCCCTCAATATCAACTGCTCGGCATGAAATGACTCTTATAAGACAAAGTAGTCATCATGGCTGTGCTAGCTGTTCATACCTGGCACTTTTTAACAACTCGTGGACAATTGTTTTTAATAGAACTGAACATTATCTGTTTTTACTCGTACAACTTGTACATGGTTATTAATGCGAAGCTACTAACAATAAATTATTTGTTCAAATGTGCGGATGACAAAACAATGAAGCATTGCAAAAGAAATAAAGATATAGACGACACAGTTTGTGTATCTATATCAGTTAAACATTTCAAGTCAGTATCCAATGACATATTATTGATCAAGTCTATATCAATAAGTTAAAATAGCTACAGTGAGAGAAATCTTCCGTGTCAAGGTACGTGGCATTTTCAACATTTCAGTAGAAGATTTCAACTGTGTAGCTATATATAACAGTGGCGTTCATTTAGCGTTGATTTTATATGCCCCCACAAAGTGGTAGCATATAGCGACCGTACGTCTGTACGTACGTCCCGAAATTTTGTGAACGCAACTTCTCTTAAACCGGATGGCAGATTTTGCTTAAACTTTCAGGGATGAACAACCTTGATGTATAGATGATAGTAAAGGAAGGAATTTTTGTTTCGACCAAATTTAACGGAATTATGGCCCTTTGTTGATTGTACGTCTGTACGTTCGTCCCGAAATTTTGTGAACGCAACTCCTCTTAAACCGGATGGCAGATTTTGCTTAAACTTTCAGGGATGAACAACCTTAATGTGTAGATGTTAGTAAAGGAAGAAATTTTTACTTCGACCAAATTTATCGGAATTAGGGCCTTTTGTTGATTTTTTCACTATATACCATATAGCCAAATAAATTTGTGAACGAAACTCCTCATAAACCGGGTGGCAGATTTTGCTTAAACTTTCAGGAATGAACAACCTTAATGTATAGATGATAGTAGAGAAGGAATTTTTGCTGCGACTAAATTTAACGGAATTATGGCCCTTTGTTGATTTTTTTCACTATATACCATAAAGAGAAATAAATTGGTGAACGCAACTCCTCATAAAGCGGATGGCAGATTTTGCTTTAACTTTCAGGGATGAACAACCTTAATGTGTAGATGATAGTAAGGAAGGGTAATGTTTTTTACGGGACCTGACACACCTGGGGTTTCTATACTTTAATCTGTAGTTAACTTTCATGTGTAACATTTTTTAAATTTTGCCTGCTTACTTTAATATCAGCAACATGTAATTACTTGTGTGTCTCTTTCTTCGTCTTCGCTAATGTGACTCCTCATAGTACATAAATATTTACAACATTTTTATGTCGACTATTCAAAGAATAAGGAGGTCTATTGTACTTGCGGCGTGGCTATCGGGTTAAAGTTTTAGGGCAAGTTTCTCATTTTCACTATTTCTTCCCTTTCTACTGCAGATTTTTGGTTCAAACTTGGACGTAGACTGTGTCATTCCATCAAGGCCCATAACTCTGTTAAGCATTTTTATTAGTTATTCCCCTTTTAAGACTTTGAAAAATCTTTAATTTCAGGCTTTTATTATACCTTCAAGCACTAAGAATAGTCAAGCGTGCTGTCCATCCGACAGCCCTTGTTTCAGTATAAAATATCTAATTTTGAAATAAAAGGACAGCATTAATAATATACAAAACACCTCAATTCATTTGCAACTACAGAAAAAAATTGTTCCCCACCTAAATCTTACATACAGAATATACATGCTCTTGTTTATGAGCACTTATGCATAGTGGGGGGGCATCCGTGTCCTATGGACACAGTTCTAGTTTTTCTTGAACGGCTGTTAACCCTAGGCCTGATCCTAAAAAATGAATGAAAAGCCGTGCAAGCCAATTTGACAGAGTGGCACAACATAAAATACGATGCTATGACAGTGTATTTTAAACGGACTCACGAATCGTTACCTTAATTCACCGAGAGTCCTTTTTTGTAAGTACGGAAGGCATACATCAATTAATGCCTCATATTAATCCACAAAGGGCTCTCATCAGCTCAGTTAATCTCAAAATATTTTGTCATTGTGTTGAAAATGTTAACGCTTTTTACCCTGAATGTTTCAACCCCGGCTGTCCTTATTTTCTACCAAAATCGAGCTGATAGGCATTCCTTTGTTTACAATCTATTCAAATTTGTATGGGCTACGAGCTGGATGCTATACTGAGTTCAATAGTTCTGATCGTGCTGTTTCTATAGTGTAGTGCTGCTTCAGCTCAGAAGAGATGAAAATTAAAACAAGTAAAATTGTGTATCTTTTAAAAGGCCAACAAGACTTTGTGTTTCATGTTTACCTGAATGTTGTTTTTCATGTTTAGCTGAATGGTGTGTTTCATGTTTACCGTAATGTTGTGTATCATATTTCCCTGGATGTTGTGTTCATGTTTAACTTGTGTGTAATTTTCAAAAAGGACAGTCAAAGAGTCAGCTGCAAAAAAAGTGTGATATTGTTGCTTTTAGACTTTTTTCTGTATTTTATCATCGACTTGGAAAAACAGTGGTGGACAAAATGAGAACTGAATCAATGCATCTGTTCTTCTGTTGGCTTTACATTTGACTGTCTCACCCACAGACTTCATAAAACGAATCCCTTTATGATTTAGAAGCTGTGTTTACAAAACAATTACTTTCTTTTACTTGCCGTGGGTAAACTTGTCGTGAATAGCCGTTTCTTCCTTGTGGTTACAACAGTGTTAATGTTTTCTGCATATATTTAAGCATAGTTGCAATAAACCACCGTTTACCCATTTTATCATTTTATTTGATATAAATTTTATTCTGTTATATGTCATTTTATTACAATTGTCTCATTGCATTTGTTACTATTAAACTATTGCATATATATAGATGTACACTGTAGTCGAGCATAATGTATTGAATTTTGTATTGAAACCAAGCTTCTTCCACAGCTGTTCTGAGACTTTTCATTTCAAATTGTAATTTTCCTAAAACTGATTTTGCAATCGATTGTCTCACTTCCAAAGGTTTCAAAGTACAGATGTTACCACTAATTAAGGACGTTGTAATGGCTTAAATAATGGAGCATATGACACCTTTCAATAATACTGAAGGTAATCATGTAAATATGGTGGCTGATTTTTGCCATGTCGTATGAGCGAGTTTTCGGGGAGAAAAAGCGAAAACACAAAAATACGTTTTTCGCGTGGCGGGGCAAAAACGCGAGAACCCGCGACGCGAAAACACGACAAATTGTATCTTTGGCATGTTTTCGCCATGCTACCTTTCGCCCCGCCACAGGAAAACACGCCACAATCTACGTTTCATGTCTTTACTAACAGTTTGTCGTATCTTTGCATGGCGGGGCGAAAACACGTCACGCCAAAAAACGACAAATCATAACCTTATCGCGTTTTCGCTTGGCGACGTTTCATCCCGTCACGCAAAAACGCGCCATATTCTGTCTGTCGTGTTTTTACCTTCAATTTGTCGTGTCTTCGCCTGGCGAGTTGAAAACCCGCCATGCGAAAACACGCCACATTTGGAATCTTGTGTTTTTTTGCCTGCAATCTGTCGTTTCTTTGCATGGCGGGGCGCCACGCGAAAACACGAAAAAATCACCTAGTTTTTTCGCCTCCCGTTAAGGTTTGTACACAGCAACTACACATATGCTACACATGGAGAGTATTACAATGCATAGTATCCTTAGTTTTTAAATTTGAATTTAAGAATTATGTTAATATATTTAAATTTCACTTACCAGCCTTGTATCATGTAAACTTCTGTGTAATTTGTGTGCGCATGCGTGACCGGAACGCGAAAACGTGGAATGCAACGTCGCATCTTTGTGTGGTGGGACGCCAGGCGAAAATACAACACATTTAACTTTTCAAATTTTCTTGTTTTCGCCTGGCGCGGAGAAAATAAAAAGACACGACAAATTAAAGGAAAAACCCCGACACATAGAATGTAGCGTGTTTTCGTGTGGCGGGGCGAAAGGTCGCAACGGGAAAACACGGCACACTTATAATTTGTCGTGTTTTCGCATGGCACGTTTTCGCCCCGCCATACAAAGTTACGACAAACTTTAGATAAAGACACGACACATAGAATGGGGCGTGTTTTCATGTGGCCAGGCAAAAGGTCACCAGGCGAAAACACGCCAAAATTGAAATTTTCGCCCCGTTTCGCGAAAAAATTATTTTCGTGTTTTCGCTTTTTTCGCCCAGAAAACACGCTCATACGACATGTCACAAATCAGCCACCATATGTAAAAGAACAAAAGACACGAAATCAATCCACCTGAAACTTCTGAAAACCAAATCTTCTAAAAACCGGAAACTTCTGAAAACTGAACGATTTTCACGGCCCGAAATTTCTCCTTCTGTTTTCTATGTAAACCATTCTTCTGAAATCCGGAACTTCCGAATTCTGAATTCTGGACGATTTTCAGTAAAATTTAGTTGATATCATTACAATTTTACTTCCAAATGCCGGAAAAATAAAAAAAAGTGCAAATGGCATACCTAATAGTGCAAAGCAAAAAATTCAGGTCTGTATCTATTGTTTACCATTTAACGGTAATCGTTTATTTTGACACGCGTTAGAATAACAAGTTGTCAATTTATGACTGAAATGCAACCGACAGATAGAGGTAAAGAATTAAAGCCAATGATTAGTAGATTTATTACAGGTGTTTGCTACAAGCAACCTTAAGGATTAAATTATAATTGGGATTTCTTTAAAATGGTTCAATTTGACAGAATATAAAACACTATTATAAACAGATTTTACGGCATCTATGAGCTTATTATGAAAACCGAGGCGGAGCCCAGGTCAATATAACATTTGGCCGGTGAATATCACATCATATTCTATGGCACACTAGTCAGTAACTGTTTTTTTGACTACATACAATAGTTTCTACTAAGTTTTCTTCCAGACTGATTTAAATACATTACAATGTGTTAATTTTTTGTAGGACTTTTTATACTCATTATCACATTACAATAATACTCAGAAGTCTGACAGGTGATTTTGAAATCCAATATAACATCAAAAAAAAAAAAAAAAAAAACACACCAGACGCCATTTCTTAGAAAAAGTCTAAATGCCCGGATGTATTTTGTTTATTTCCCGGCATTAGAGTAATTTTAATAACCGAGTGCCGGGCACCAGACAGCGCTACTACGAGTATCAACGGCAAATCTATTTTTAGACCTAGAATATAACATGGGAAAAACTCAGAATGCAGGAATATAACGATATATTGTTGGTCGCCGACTGCGCTTTGAACCAATGGGATCGCGTCTATTTATAGGTCATATAATAAAATCAGTTATTTTAGAGACCTGCAACAAGTTAATCTTCAAAGGAACCATCTTGTGAGATTGGTGCTGTGGAAGGAATATCAAAAGCACTCTTTGGTCATGACGTTGAAACCGAAACAGGCGTTTTATCACTAAATGATTTATTTACATTATAATTCTAACTGTCCTAGGATTTTCAATAAATATCTTGATGATGAACAGTTTTAGAAGTCACATCGCGTGTCGGGAGAAAAATTCAAACGAAGGAAGTTCAGAAAGACGCTTGAAGGCACAATCGAAACTTACTTGAAGCAACGTCAAATGCATCGAACTTACATGCAGCAACGTCAAATGCATCGAAACTAGGGATGGCAACGAGTAACCGGTTAACCGAGTACTCGATCGAACGTCCGAATATCGGTTAACAAAAATAATATTCGATTACTCGGAAAAAAATATATAATTTCTATTTTTGGCGATTTAGAAAGATTGGTGTATCCAATTGTTCAGAAATTCGGAGATGTACATGTATCTTCATAAATATCTGTTAAATGCAATCAAAACATCCTTGCAGAGGTGCGAAAATGATATCGTAAATTAACAGTTTGACACGCGCATGGGATTGAACACCTGTGTCGCTTACGTCATTCGGCCTCTTATGATATTTAATTACCTTTAATTGTGTTACAGTTTGTAGCCGAAACTTGTTTCAAGGTAACTGTTTTGAAAACAGCAAAGGGCCGGATTGCAATATGAATGTTAGATTAAAGGTTGTAATTAGACCCGATTAAACGTTTGTTTTTCTTTACTCAATAATGGAGAGTAACTCCCTTTCCTTATTTACGCATATAAATCAAGAAATATCATTAACTTTTCTGTACGGAAAATTGCCAGTATTATATTCCTATATGTACAATTGGAGCGGGGTTAGTGTTATCCAATATTATGTAATTCTATGTTTTGATTGGCTGTTAGAAGATCCGATTATTGCCGAAGCATTACGTATTTTTACGATGTGCCAACTGTTGAATCAATTTGCGAAGTTGTGTTATTCCGGTAATCCTCGGAGAGAATCACGTGTCTGTCTGGTAATATTGCGTAGGAACATTGAATGCTATTGTTTTGAAATCTATTAATAGTAACAAGTAACTGATAAGAGATGCAGGTAACTTTTGAAGGCTGGCAAAAATATGGCAGTTGATAAAAATGCAAAACATTGTAATTTTGTAATTACAGTTACAAAGTCATTTTTCATCAAACAGTCCAAAATTTTATATCATTTAAAAGGTCTGTAAACTCATATTTTACCTGTTTGAAAAATAATTGTCAAAACGTTTACTTTTTTGTTTGTAAATGGTTAAACTAAGTGCATCATTGATATTACAAGTATATTTGTTATTCTATTCAAGCATGTTTGTTATTCTGTTCAAGCATGTTATTCCATGAAATTCATGTTATCTTATTACTTAACAAAACAAACAAAGTTTCAGTATCATAATTATCACCATAAACATCAAGAGATATATGGAAATAAAAGGTTGAACAAATATGTTGTTGTTGTTCTTCAAAAAAAATGTGCATTACTTTAGTTATAACATGTCTGAACAGACAGGTCTTTAATTTAAAGATATGTATTAAATTTCTTTTTATGGCATCTGCAAACAAAATAGAGTGCTGTAAATTAAGGTTCCTTAAAAATACTGTAAAAAACCGTACACTCAAATGGACTCTACTCCATTTGAATTTTCCTTGTTATATCTTGATAAAGTGTTTGCTTAGAAGAAACAGACTTTCATGTGAACTTGTAGATAAGATCATTTTCCTCAATAAAAACAGAGCCAGTGTTGTTAAATATTGACGCGTAATATTAAAAAGAAACTGATGTGTAGACAAAAGTACAGCGTGTCATATGGTTTATTGTCTACTAAATTTGTAAATCACAATATTTTGCGATAAATTTTAGGATATGAAAAGTTTTTAAGCACTAAGTATGTATCCAAGAGTAAGTATAACAAAAATATTATTGCATGTGATTTTTACATTCTTAAAACTGTATGTCTAATACTTAAAATTCAATAAAACCTTGTGGATGCTACAAAGAACCAAAACGCATTTAAGATAACATTGAATCATTTGGATTCAAATCATTAATAATATTTCTGATAAATTTGCAAAATTCAAATAAACATGTATTAATTTTTACATGGTTTTAGGCATTTTTTTCATTAATTTACAATAAAGTGTACTTTCATTTCTTTTTAGTAATTTGATCATGGAATTCTAATTATGAAGTTGTAAATGTATATAGTTACGATGACAACGCGACAGTACGATATTACGATGTACGATAACGAAAACACGACACTCTATCGCATTATAGTTATCGTGATATCGTACTGTCGCGTTTTCGTTATCGTACTGTCGTATTATCGTTATCACACTGTCGCATTATCGTGATCGTACTGTCGCGATTTCGTGTTTTCATTATCGTACTGTCGAGTATCGTGTTTCAGAGCAACACACTCTTAGGCGATGGCCCTTACGGTATTCCGTATGTAACGGTCAATATCAAATCCGTATTCCTTTTCAAGCAAAATGACGTGTATAGTAATGAAAGCCACTTAAGGTAACTGAAAGAATTATTCATCCAACCGTACAGATAGTCATTGAACATTTTTTCTTGATTTCCTATAATAGCATTTGTTTTACAACAGCTTTTTCATCTAAGGAATATACCTGTGCATCGTCGGAAACCCACGTTCGATCCATTCCGTTTCACTCTATTTATCTACCGTGGGACAATTGGCTGGTAAAATTTCGTACTCATGAATAATTCATTACCTACTTTCATTGGTTTCCGTAATATTTCCCTTGCGGAATCTCAGCCAGTGAAATTACTTGTTACAATTTGCCTTCCGCGCCTATGTTTAAATCCTGGGAAATACGTCTATTTTAAGTAACTTGTCATTATGCCTACTCTCCACACTGAAGAGTGCCTATTTGTAATGCGGCATCTCATTCGACGAAGAGTTACATCCCTTTGCTAATAATATTCATGAAAACGAATAATAAGCAGTCAATTATCCCACGGTACATAATGTAGTTGTGCGGAATATGTACCGTGGGTCACCGACGATGATACTTGTGATTCATTTTTTGTTCTGAAACACCTAAAAACCATGTCTTAAACCATATACATCGATACGGAGATGATATAATATTTCTGCAGGAAAGTTCAAGTTTCAACCAATGTTATGAATAAGTATTTTAAACAGGAACTCTTAAAATTTGAACGGAATAAGCATGAATTAAGCAATAGAATTTCAACGTGAAATGTATCTCTCTGTTACTATCTACTAGTATAGGGTATGCGACTTAATCGTTACGCAGTATGCTGCTGCCAAATCAAAGAACGGCAATTTTCATTCTTGTTGGAGTTTTGGTTCCACTTTTACTGATCACAACGTTTTCATTAATAAGAACATATACCCTTCCTTACATCACGGCGGACATTCCTAGCAATACTAGCATGGACAATTTGCAGGTAAGTAAATGGCGAAAACGCTTGCAATACGCACGGCCTCGAAATGATATGTTTATTGGCATCTGTTTTCTAAGCAGGCATTTATTTACAAGCGACACATATGAATTATATTGTGCAGTCCGCAAAAGATTAAGATAATGTATCAATGTAAAGGTAGTTGGATGTTGGAAGATGGTTATTTGAATCCCTAACAGCATTCAAGAAGGTGCTTGGTACTTCAATCTTTAGAAAGATATTACAACAAATTTTTTTCAGCAATAAGATACGTAAATACATAAACGTATATAAAGTTTACAACCTTAACCTAGCAGTACCTATCTTTAACACGAGTTTTTGTTATCAAGATAACACATTATTCCAATTTTTCATGTCATTAATAATTTTAGCTGGAGGAAAGAGATTTACGATCAATGCAATCGGTTGAAACATAATGGTGCATGCTATTTCTTGAGAAGCTATTGATTCTTTGAATAAGCTTCGGTCATACTTCGAGTCACATGACGCGTCTGTATAATTTAAGTTTGTTGAAATCCTGCTACCAAGTCGCATCTACATGACTTGGTTTTTTTCTTATCTCTATACTTTAAGTATGTTCAAATCATTTTATCAAGTGGCGTGTGTGTAACATAAGTTTGTATTCCTTTATCAGGAAGAATATATTGCTTGGCCCTCAATATCAACTGCTCGGCATGAAATGACTCTTATAAGACAAAGTAGTCATCATGGCTGTGCTAGCTGTTCATACCTGGCACTTTTTAACAACTCGTGGACATTTGTTTTTAATAGAACTGAACATTATCTGTTTTTACTCGTACAACTTGTACATGGTTATTAATGCGAAGCCACTAACAATAAATTATTTGTTCAAATGTGCGGATGACAAAACAATGAAGCATTGCAAAAGAAATAAAGATATAGACGACACAGTTTGTGTATCTAGATCAGTTAAACATTTCAAGTCAGTATCCAATGACATATTATTGATCAAGTCTATATCAATAAGTTAAAATAGCTACAGTGAGAGAAATCTTCCGTGTCAAGGTACGTGGCATTTTCAACATTTCAGTAGAAGATTTCAACTGTGTACCTATATATAACAGTGGCGTTCATTTAGCGTTGATTTTTTATGCCCCCACAAAGTGGGAGCATATAGCGTCGCACTTGTCCGTCAGTCCGTACGACCGTACGATAATACGACCGTACGTCTGAACGTACGTCCCGAAATTTTGTGAACGCAACTCCTCTTAAACCGGACGGCAGATTTTGCTTAAACTTTCAGGGATGAACAACCTTGATGTATAGATGATAGGAAAGGAAGGAATTTTTGCTTCGACCAAATTTAACGGAATTATGGCCCTTTGTTGATTGTACGTCTGTACGTACGTCCCGAAATTTTGTGAACGCAACTCCTCTTAAACCGGATGGCAGATTTTGCTTAAACTTTCAGGGATGAACAACCTTAATGTGTAGATGTTAGTAAAGGAAGAAATTTTTGCTTCGACCAAATTTAACGGAATTATGGCCTTTTGTTGATTTTTTCACTATATACCATATAGCTAAATAAATTTGTGAACGCAACTCCTCATAAACCGGGTGGCAGATTTTGCTTAAACTTTCAGGTATGAACAACCTTAATGTGTAGATGATAGTAAAGGAAGGAATTTTTGCTGCGACCAAATTTAACGGAATTATGGCCCTTTGTTGATTTTTTTCACTATATACCATAAAGAGAAATAAATTGGCGAACGCAACTCCTCATAAACCGGATGGCAGATTTTGCTTTAACTTTCAGGGATGAACAACCTTAATGTGTAGATGATAGTAAAGGAAGGGTAATGTTTTTTACAGGACCTGATACACCTGCGGTTTCTATACTTTAATCTGTAGTTAACTTTCATGTGTAACATTTTTTAAATTTTACCTGCTTACTTTAATATCAGCAACATGTAATTACTTGTGTGTCTCTTTCTTCGTCTTCGCTAATGTGACTCCTCATAGTACATAAATATTTACAACATTTTTATGTCGACTATTCAAAGAATAAGGAGGTCTATTGTACTTGCGGCGTGGCTATCGGGTTAAAGTTTCAGGGCAAGTTTCTCATTTTCACTATTTCTTCCCTTTCTACTGCAGATCTTTGGTTCAAACTTGGCCGTAGACTGTGTCATTCCATCAAGGCCCATAACTCTGTTAAGCATTTTATTAGTTATTCCCCTTTTAAGACTTCGAAAAATCTTTAATTTCAGGCTTTTATTATACCTTCAAGCACTAAGAATAGTCAAGCGTGCTGTCCATCCGACAGCCCTTGTTTCAGTATAAAATATCTAATTTTGAAATAAAAGGACAGCTTTAATAATATACAAAACACCTCAATTCATTTGCAACTACAGAAAAAAATTGTTCCCCACCTAAATCTTACATACAGAATATACATGCCCTTGTTTATGAGCACTTATGCATAGTGGGGGGCATCCGTGTCCTATGGACACAGTTCTAGTTTTTCTTGAACGGCTGTTAACCCTAGGCCTGATCCTAAAAAATGGATGAAAAGCCGTGCAAGCCAATTTGACAGAGTGGCACAACATAAAATACGATGCTATGACAGTGTATTTTAAGCGAACTCACGAATCGTTACCTTAATTCACCGAGAGTCCTTTTTTGTAAGTACGGAAGGCATACATCAATTAATGCCTCATATTAATCCACAAAGGGCTCTCATCAGCTCAATTAATCTCAAAATATTTTGTCATTGTGTTAAAAATGTTAACGCTTTTTACCCTGAATGTTTCAACCCCGGCTGTCCTTATTTTCTACCAAAATCGAGCTGATAGGCATTCCTTTGTTTACAATCTATTCAAATTTGTATGGGCTACGAGCTGGATGCTATACTGAGTTCAATAGTTCTGATCGTGCTGTTTCTATAGTGTAGTGCTGCTTCAGCTCAGAAGAGATGAAAATTAAAACAAGTAAAATTGTGTATCTTTTAAAAGGCCAACGAGACTTTGTGTTTCATGTTTATCTGAATGTTGTTTTTCATGTTTAGCTGAATGGTGTGTTTCATGTTTATCGTAATGTTGTGTTTCATATTTCCCTGGATGTTGTGTTCATGTTTAACTTGTGTGTAATTTTAAAAGAGACAGTCAAAGAGTCAGCTGCAAAAAAGTGTGATATTGTTGCTTTTAGACTTTTTTCTGTATTTTATCATCGACTTGGAAAAACAGTGGTGAACAAAATGAGAACTGAATCAATGCATCTGTTCTTCTGTTGGCTTTACATTTGACTGTCTCACCCACAGACTTCATAAAACGAACCCCTTTATGATTTAGAAGCTGTGTTTACAAAACAATTACTTTCTTTTACTTGCCGTGGGTAAACTTGTCGTGAATAGCCGTTTCTTCCTTGTGGTTACAACAGTGTTAATGTTTTCTGCATATATTTAAGCATAGTTGCAATAAACCACCGTTTACCCATTTTATCATTTTATTTGATATAAATTTTATTCTGTTATATGTCATTTTATTACAATTGTCTCATTGCATTTGTTACTATTAAACTATTGCATATACAGTAAAATTCCTCTATTAAGACCACCATTGGGTATAAAGGGAAGTGGTCTTAATTGTGAGTTGGTCTTAATACTGGGTTGAGTCCCCGGCAAACTATTTGTTTTTTATATGCAAGTTCATAAAGGGAAAAATAGATCACTTTTTAGACAGAACAAAACACATTATTCATTACTATGTATGTTGTTATTACATTCAATAAAATTTTATAAACATTTAGAAAATGAATAAACCTTTCAATATTTCATTTTCGTTTCTCCATGCTGGAGATTTTGTCTGACACAATTAAAATTTAACTGTAAATGTTCTGAATTTTGTTGAAGTTAGAATAAATTTTAAAATGAGACCTTCAGTTTTCTTATTCGATCAACATAGGTAAGCATCGATCTATAATTTTTTTTTACTTTGAACCCCTGCAAACTGAAAAATAATTATAACTACAGGGATTTCTTTCCATTCCCAATTATCTACTCGCGTCGCCATCAGGTTGTAATAAAATCATTTTTTTAATCCTTTTGTATCCTTACTTTCAGTAATCACATGAAGAAAATTTGTTTTTCACAACACAGAATTTCTTTTGTTTACACATGCAACTGTCGTAAAGCAGTGTCGTAATCATGGCGGTGCACTCGATTGATATTGATGACATGCCCGGAGGGCACTAATTTGAGTGGTCGTAATTGAGACATAACAATAAGAAGAAAATATACAATATGATCTTGACAAGTTGGTCGTATTACCGGATTAGCGGCGTTGTCTTAATTTCGGCGTGGTCGTAAGGTGGTAATCTACTGTATGTATATAGATGTACACTGTAGTCGAGCATAATGTATTGAATTTTGTACTGAAACCAAGCTTCTTCCACAGCTGTTCTGAGTCTTTTCATTTCAAATTGTAATTTTCCTAAAACTGATTTTGCAATCGATTGTCTCACTTCCAAAGGTTTCAAAGTACAGATGTTACCACTAATTAGGAACGTTGTAATGGCTAAAATAATGGAGCATATGACACCTTTCAATAATACTGAAGGTAATCATGTAAATATGGTGGCTGATTTTTGCCATGTCGTATGAGCGAGTTTTCGGGGCAAAAACGCGAGAACCCGCGACGCGAAAACACGACAAATTGTATCTTTGGCATGTTTTCGCCATGCTACCTTTCGCCCCGCCACAGGAAAACACGCCACAATCTACGTTTCATGTCTTTACTAACAGTGTGTCGTATCTTTGCATGGCGGGGCGAAAACACGTCACGCGAAAAAACGACAATTCATAACTTTATCGCGTTTTCGCTCGGCGACGTTTCACCCCGTCACGCGAAAACGCGCCACATTCTGTCTGTCGTGTTTTTACCTTCAATTTGTCGTGTCTTCGCCTGGCGAGTTGAAAACCCGCCATGCGAAAACACGCCACATTTGGAATCTTGTGTTTTTTTGCCTGCAATCTGTCGTTTCTTTGCATGGCGGGGCGCCACGCGAAAACACGAAACAATCACCTAGTTTTTTCGCCTCCCGTTAAGGTTTGCACACAGCAACTACACATATGCTACACATGGAGAGTAATAACAATGGATAGTATCCTTATTTTTTTTAATTTGAATTTAAGAATTATGTTAGTATATTTAAATTTAACTTACCAGCCTTGTATCATGTAAACTTATGTGTAATTTGTGTGCGCTTGCGTGACCGGAACGCGAAAACGTTGAATGCAACGTCGCATCTTTGTGTGGTGGGACGCCAGGCGAAAATACAACACATTTAACTTTTCAAATTCTCTTGTTTTCGCCTGGCGCGGAGAAAATAAAAAGACACGAAAAATTAAAGGAAAAACCTCCGACACATAGAAAAATTAGCGTGTTTTCGTGTGGCGGGGCGAAAGGTCGCAACGCGAAAACACGGCACACTTATAATTTGTCGTGTTTTCGCATGGCACGTTTTCGCCCCGCCATACAAAGTTACGACAAACTTTAGATAAAGACACGGCACATAGAATGGGGCGTGTTTTCATGTGGCGAGACAAAAGGTCACCAGGCGAAAACACGCCAAAATTGAAATTTTCGCCCCGTTACGCGAACAAATTATTTTCGTGTTTTCGCATTTTTCGCCCAGAAAACACGCTCATACGACATGGCACAAATCAGCCACCATATGTTAAAGAACAAAAGACACGAAATCAATCCACCTGAAACTTCTGAAAACCAAACCTTCTAAAACCGGAAACTTCTGAAATCTGAACGATTTTCACGGGCCCGAAATTTCTCCTTCTGTTTTCTATGTAAACCATTCTTCTGAAATCCGGAACTTCCGAATTCTGAATTCTGGACGATTTTCAGTAAAACTTAGTTGATATCATTACAATTTTACTTTCAAATGCCGGAAAAATAAGAAAAAGTGCAAATGGCATACCTAATATCGCAAAGCAAAAAATTCAGGTCTGTATCTATTGTTTACCATTTAACGGTAATCGTTTATTTTGACACGCGTTAGAATAACAAGTTGTCAGTTTATGATTGAAATGCAACCGACAGATAGAGGTAAAGAATTAAAGCCGATGATTAGTAGATTTATTACAGGTGTTTGCTACAAGCAACCTTAGGGATTAAATTATAATTGGGATTTCTTAAAAAGTGTAAATAATTAGCCAACATCGGCCAATGTGTTGGTTATTGTAATTGGCGATATTTTTTCCAAACTTTTAAAATTTCAAAGGCGGTTGGTGAAAACAGCAAAATTGAGCAAATAAAAATGTCTTAAAATTATGGCATTTTATGAAATTTTCAACATTTGCATAATCAAAATGTCTGAGACAGCGGCTAATAAAATATACAATTATATAATGTTTTCATTGATTTTAATTTTGCATTAGGTTTCCAATGTTTCAAACCCTGTTAGGCAAAGCAATACTGACTGCATTCATTATCATAAGGAACCACTGCCGTTTGGCCCCTGTAATTGTCCAGTTCATTCGGAGATCTGAATTCCGGAAACTTCCAAAATCCGAACTTTTTGGCCGGTCCCATGGGTGTTCGGTTTTCGGAAGTTCCACTGTGTATTTATACAAAGTTGTGAGCGTGAATTAAAACTTACCAGTCCCAATACTATTGGCAAATAATAAGTAATGTCAATGATTGAAAAAATACATTCAAACTATAACATTGGACGCAGGAGAATAGCAAAAAAAAAAAACAAAAAACCTCAACAGAAAAACAACTAAAGAAAAAATCTCTCAATCAAGTATATGTTCTTCTGGTTTAAGGTTCTAATAGGCAGTAAAATGCCCTGACCCTTGTGCTACACCAAGAAGAAGAACTGGCGTGGAGGATCTGCTTTGTATGGTTAGTTGATTTCTGACACTTGTTGCATGGAAACATAACACGTTTTTTAAGAAATACCGCTAAAGCTTACCTTGCGATGGCAACCTATTTAGTCTATTAGCGCACATTTTCATCTTCTGTAAAGCTTTGAGCCTTAGGTCGTTTTACATAAAGTATCTACGGTCTCTTTCCATAAAAGCTTTTAAGCTTTTGTAAAGATTTTTAAGGCCTTTTCTGCATTGGTTTGAACAATAAATAAAATTACATAATTGAATAATTCTATAACAATTGTAAGGTTGTATTTGATTTACAGATATGTTCAAATAATTTGTCTGTACAACTTTTGCAAGTTTATTTAAGTTATGATGAATAAGCTTTAAGCAACTAAAGACCTGAATCTAGTATTTATGTAAGCTTATTTCAAACTGACAGCTACAGAATTACAATAAAGACATCTACTTTTCATAACAAATTTAAGTGAATATTTTAGTAATAAAAATATTTTTTTTTACAAGAATCTCCAAATTTTTTGAAGGAGTACAAAAATCCATGTTGGACAGATAATGGAACGTTTCGCTGCTTGCCTTATTTTTACTTAATCGGGAATGCAAAATGTGGAACAACAGATTTCTTCAGACGCCTTAATTTACATCCTGATATTTTACCTAATATGGGCAATTTTCAGAAAGAGACTTCGTTCTGGTCAAGGAGACGTTTACGGCCACGTATGTCATGTCTTTCTTGTAACCGACAGGTTAATGTCTCTCACGCTGTTACACATTTTCCCCTTTTTAGCTAATTATATGCGCAATCAGTCTTACATGGTTAGATTATAAAAATCTTATACTGGCTGCAGGTACAGACCGGAATATCTGGCTCGAGGGTAACTGTCAACAGCAGTAACGAGGCTAAACGGTTGTCCGAGAGCCAGATATCCCCGTCTGTAACGATAGCCAGTGTTTGACTCTTATAATGTAAATCATATATCTAATGGAAGTTACGAAAATCTAATATTTTTGTTTGGCAGTATTTTCTTATAGTAGCGTATGAATTTCCAACTTCATTCATAACGGCGAAATGACGTCATCCTAAGCAGGTTATTCATTCATTCATAAAATGCGCCGAAATAACGTCATTTCAAAGCACACGACTTGTCTTACACGGGGAGTGTGAGATAGATTTTTTCTGTCTGATATGCAAGAATGCCTTTGCCTTTATCCTTGTTTTTGTTTTTCCATCACTACGAAAGTTTTTTGTTGATTTTTTAGGATCTCTTGAGCTCTTTCACGCCTCCTTTTTCTCTGTATTATTTTGATTAAAATCTTTCCATAGTTTCCCTGTATTGTCTCTGTTTTATTCAACTTTTAGCTTGTTTTTTATGCATTTATTCACTGATTTCTGCATTTTGTGGACGTTTGATCTGTATGTCATGTCCTGTATATGTTGATTTTTTTCACGTTTATCATTAAAGTCCATTATTACATAGGAACTTGATGCATTGTGCACATCTAATTCGAAACGATGATTATTTCATTTATTCATTTCATATAGGTAAAACGAGGAACATGATGGTACCAAGGATAACGTTTAAG
The DNA here is from genome assembly GCA_012932295.1 of Cyclina sinensis. Lineage (NCBI taxonomy): Eukaryota > Metazoa > Mollusca > Bivalvia > Venerida > Veneridae > Cyclina > Cyclina sinensis. The sequence goes on from JAAONU010000017.1 coordinate 28,545,449, forward strand.
CAATTTACGAATTACTTTAGAGGACAAGATATCAGAAGAAGTGCGGCTATCAATGGATATCATTATAAAGTAACATGTCAGTAAGATTGATATGTAAAACTGTCCTTTACCAGTTTCCCTTCACACTTCTTTTACGTTTTTCTAAAATATTATTAAAGTACATTAACAGCTTCAAATTTGATAGTATTTCACTTTTAAGGAGCAGAATATAGACAGTAAACTAACTGCTGAGAGAATAGGAAACAATAAAATCAAATGGAAATGAACTAACAGTAGCATGAATGTTTAAAACGTTTCTAATAGTTTATAATCAAAAGTAATAAAATCATATTGGCATGTCAGATATATCTATTGCAATTCAATATTTTTCTTAGTCAAGTATTGAGACGGACACACATGGCTTCTATTTGTTTGGTCTTATTTAAAAATTTTAATAATAATTATATCAAACAGTTATATAATTCGATCTAAATATTCTTTGTTGCAAGGTCTTGGTGATCCGATGGACTTTTATGACAGATTTGATGAGGAAAATCTTCCACAAAACACCCCTGGTAAAGAAGAATTACTGTGGACAACCCCTTTTGTTGTCAAACATGTACAACCAGACATCAAGTTACTTCTTATATTAAGAGATCCAATTGATAGGTATTTTTGTATATGCAATGGTCTATATTTCTGTATTAATATTGCATTTTTTTCTTTTACATTGACTAAAATTATGAACATTCCAGAAATTTCAGTCATATTCGAACTTTTTTTCGTTTTTGTTTCGACTTCGACATGGCAGTATAAACAGACTTCTAACTTATTCAATAGTCCATTAAAATATGTGACCCACAATGAGATATATTAGACAAATGTTATTATAGAGAATAATAGGAATATGTCGTCGATGGAGAAAGTTTATCTAACAAGGGGAGAATAATAGGAATATGTCGTAGATGGAGAAAGTTTATCTGACAAGGAGAAGGAATTTGTCTGGTGAGCCGAAGGCAACCCGATTATTTCAGAGCCGAGCCAGACTTTTTCCGTCCACAACACCAACCTATTATTTTATTTTTGTCTTGTCACTAATAACAAAAAAAGATATAATTAGCTATTTTACTGAAGAAACAAGGACGTCGTGGCAAACCTGTAACTATAGGCTAAGAGTGAAAGCATAAGAACAACAAGTGTTTTCACAGATATTTGGGCTATTGTATTGAGTAAGTGCACTGTACCTGAAATTCATCAATGTCAGTAACTATGTGCATACTAGCTGTAAGTTTCAATCAAATATAGGGCCATCAACAAAAATTGGTATAAACAAGCTAGACAGGTAATAGATGTTCTTACACACCACTGCTAAATAAATAGTATATGAAAATATTCTCCCATATGAAAAGGTTTGCATATTTAAATATTTTTATTCTTTAAATCGCTAAGTACTAACAGCAACATTGGCAACAATCCAGCCAAAAAGTAATACCCGACTTTATAAATTAAACATGTAATCAAACAGAGAAAAGCAACACTGTCCTTTGATACAAGCGAATTATCCGCCTACCAGTGACCAACCAGCTCGATATTTAACTAGCATTTTCCAGTAAATAATCTAGCAAGGAAAGGTAATGAAATTATTACTTTCATGTTTTTGAAGAGTAATATTGGATATTTTATCGACCTTGATTTAATATCACCGACCCGTGACTGCTCTGATGATTTAAACCTGGGTCGTAATATATCCAAATATATCACTTACACCACTTCAAAAGCTTATGAACGTACAATCTCAGTAATTCTCACATTTTGCTTCTTTCCATGTTCTGTATTAAATGCTTGTTATATTGAGATCATGTTGACAAATTAGATCAGATTTACTACCAATTCAGCGTCATTATGTTTCTAAAATCTTCAGGAGTCGTTTGACTTTACGCAAATGCTACAAATGGTCTAGTCAGACATGATGGTATGTATGCAATAAAAAAAAATATAGGAACATGCAAATAATATGTAATTGTTTAGAAAGTACAACGTATGTTTGGAATTATGACTTTGCAGTCGAAGAAAAAATGTTGAGTTTCTATATTAATTATGAAGAAATACAGTTGTGGTGACAAAAGTAATCTTAATTATTTTTTCAGACTTTATTCCCACTATTTCCATGGCAACTTTGGAACTTCACCATACACATTCCACTACCATGTAGAGAAGTCGATAAAAGTCTTAAATGATTGCTTTTTTAATCATTCAGTCAGACATTGTTTATATTCCAAAAAGATTATGAAGAAATTAAAGGTAAATCGTTTATTTGTTTTAATCTGACAAATTTGATACCAACATTTCGAAATATGTTTGTAGATTTAATATTCACTAAACCCGGTTTATATTATAGAGAGAACTTGAGAAACAGAATGATACATTTGATCTCTAGTAATTACTAATAACGTATTACTGTCTAGAAAATATATATCATTCATGCTTAATAGGTAGTGGGTATAAATGGAAATGAAAACATCTAAATGTGCCTGTCATGTAACTTACATACGAAAAAATAAAATCGTTACATAGGCTTCACTAATTTCATTCAAAACTATAAATTATAAGCTCCAAAGAATACTAAATACATTGTTATTTGTCCTCAAATAAATCGTATTGACCTTCGATCTCGGGTGCAATACAATTGACCTCGGACTGAGAAACGTGGCAAATCAAATTTCTTATTTCAAATATTCAAATGTTTTACCATGACAATATCATGATGTTTTAAACAGAAGATTTAACCAGACTGAATTGGTGATATTTAGAAGTTTGTTTTGAAGATATGATTGACTTGATTGTATATTTATGCTATTTTTTAACGTTTTCACAATGATTTATTTGATTCAGTTCTTATTTCAGACACCAATCTTCGCAAGTTTTGATATAGTGCATCTCAAAGAATGGACTAGGGCATTTCCATTGAAACAGATTCTGATATTTCGAAACGAAGATTATGCAAAAGACATTCGTGGAACGTTGATTCGAGTGTTTAACTTTGTCAATATTTGTAGGTAGTCTTTTTGTCATTTTATAGTTGTTTTTATAGAACGGAAGTTTTATCAGATAATATAAAAGAATATAACATATATTTATAATTACGTAGGTATGCAATATTTCTACTTCCATACAGATTATTTTAGAATGAACAGTAATTATAAACATAGAGAATATTTTTACACGTAGAGGATTAGCTAAAAAATTACATTATCATACCGCCCCATGATAGAATTTATGAGAATTAAAGCCAGTTCTGTTAACTAACATATATCTATTTGAACGTTCTGTTATTCATTTCCTTAGAATTTAGGTCGTGGACTCTTAAAACGTTTCCAAAAGTCTCAGAATAAGTATTGAGGCAAATTTGAAATATCTGAAAAATGACCAGTTATCCCAGTGACTATTTAAGTTATATTAGAGCGACTGACTCAGAATTTAGAGAATATTTTCCTTTAAAATATAAGAGAATTTAATATACTTTGGAAAACACAAATTTCGTAAATTTTAAGAAGAGAAAATGTTTCACCCCAAGAGCATTCAATTCCATGTTCTTCTGGCCAGCATACCAAGACCATTGAGCCACAGCAACTTGTTGCTACCAACGGTCAAAATAATAATATAAACAAAAATCTACCCAAAGACAAACGGAGTATTATTTTTACCGGTGAAAGTGTGTAAAACTTTATATAATGATGTGTTTTTTAACAAAAATGAAACAGTAACTCAGTTTAGATATGTCCTTCACACTTACAATTATAATTTCAGTGACTCTCAACATGTTTTATTTTACAATGTCGTATACTTTTTGGAAAGAACAACAAAAAACAAACAAACAAACAAACAAAAACAAACAAAAACAGTACCAATATTCTTGTTTAACTATATTCAATGGGAGTTTGCCTTACTCCTACTGAACAAAATAGAATATCGTAACTTCAGTCATAAGATCTTTTGATCTCAAAGGTTCTTGTCTGATTCGATATGTTTATAGGACGACTGCTTCTTTAAAACTTTTATTTTCAGCGATACCAAATGAGACTGTACTTCAAAGAATGTCGGCGAGTCCACATTACAGGGAGACAGTTGGCAAGAAAAAGGCTGGGCCTATGCTTCCAGAGACTAAAACATTACTTAAGAGTTTTTTCCAGCCATATGTGAATGAACTTGCGATATTTTTACGCGATGACAGATACTTATTTCGAGATTCAAACTTTCATTAGCCATCAGAAGTTTAATAATTTAAGAAACTGAAGTATAACTTAAAAGGTAAAACAATACCGCTTAGTTTGCTAACACACTAAAACTGTTTCGTCTTTTACAGTATTATGTTGAGTCTACAAATTAAGTAGTATTATTTTTTATAAGCAAAAATATCGTATAGTTTCAGTTCAAAATTTGTCAAAGTATTTCGGCTTTATTATCACTGATCGTCTCCCATATTTTGTGCTTTTTTCCACTTTATAAACCGCAATTTGTTTTATATAAGATTGTTAAAAACCCGTTTTAATTAGAATTTGTTCCCTTCTGACATTGTGAGGCGCTACCATGTGGAAGCAAGTGAACATCACAAAATACCAAACGATTGTTTCATATTATTGCCACTGAATGTAAAAGGTAATAAATTATTCTGTTACGGGGTGTATCACCTGAATTAAGAGTCTTGGTTAATTTTTTTCGAGCGGTTATTATACCCACACCAAACAAAGTTTACGGGGATAAAAAGGGAGAAATTTTACGGTCAGTCGGACGGCCCGTTGCAGAAATCTAGTGACGCGAGCTACTTCCACATTCTTAGAAATATCAATTTGAACAATGTTTGCATGTTCACCAATAAGCGCGTAAGACATGATTTTCATGCACGCGATTGCCCGCTCTGCGCTTTTTAATATCGCCAAGTCGCCATAGCAAAATTTTGTAACACGAATAACTTCAACATATCAAGAACTATGGATTTAAAATTTGGTGAGGGTTCAGATTTGCGTGACTCATTTTCACGTCAGCCAATGGGCGCTCTCCAGTTTTACAGCCTATCATGGCAAAAACTTGTGACACGAACTACTTCCACATCTCCAGGAATATCTATTTAAAACTAGATTTGCAAAATCACAAATAACTGTAGCTGTGCATGACTTATTTTCATGCACTTACACGCGCTATGCGGTTTTAAGGCTTGACGTAGAAATATCTTGTGATGAGAACTACATCCAAATCTCAAGGACCATCGATCTGAAACTGTGTGCAAGATCACCAATAAGTGTAGATGTGCCTGATGCATTTTAACTTTTCGAACTTTCCTTTGACTAAGTGGTATTGTGGACGAATTAATCCTATTCAGTGACATATTCAGTTTTCATCGGGATCTAGGGACAAGGCCATGTCGGTATGTTTAAACCAAGACTAGCTTTAACAAAGAACAGCGCTAAACTCTTAAAATAAAAACATTTTTTTTAACCAATGGTAATAAAACTGGATCTCAAATGGTCACAAACATACGCTCATTAATAGAAGTGTCTGGCCATTAACATCTTTTCATACAACTTACCATAACGGATGTTTCAATCTCTAAATGTTTCCTCAAATCGCGTAATCTCATATAGGTTTTAGAGTCGATTATCGTTCATATCATGAGTTTTATACAACAAAGATACCATATTGTTTCTAATACCTTTGTTGTTGTTATTGTTTGTGATAGAAATATACGAATGTGCCAGTAATTAACTGCTTCAACAGTGTTTTCGGGTGTGTGCAAAAATTTAGTCGATGGGATAACCGAAACATCAATATCATTTTTATTGTCCTAATAGACAGGCTTAAAGCGCTGTTGGTAGACATGAATTTTGGGTATAAGCATGAGTAAAAAAATCAACATAGCGTTGACGAGATTAAACTTTCTAAGGAAAAATATTGAAAATAAGGTTAAATTCAGTAACAGATTCACTTTCATTTTCAAACTTAAAATATACGATTACTGACGGGTAAAATATTGACCGCATTATTTATTTATTTATTCAACCTTACAAAAACGAAAACACTTGCATAGCATACAAATTAGAAATGGTATGATTATAATGTATTCTTACCGACATCTGTTTTCTAAGAAGGCATGTGTTAACAAATATGGCTTGAACATATGAATTTTTATACTTCGTAGTCCGTTGTAGAGTAGTTTAAGGTACCGCTTCAACTGAACAAACATACACACACACAAACACACTCACGCACACGTGCACACACATTTGCACGCACGCACGCACGGACACAATTTCCCTACTTAGTAAGGACAAAGGCACAGATTTTTCACTTAAAATTATTACAATGACCCGTTGCTTAGTGAAAACAAAAGCAATATTCAAACCATCCGTGTGCTTTGAAACGGGACAATCGTAACAAATGACCATAGACAAGGCATACTACGGGACGGATCGAGTGTAATAAAGAAAAAAGTAGCCATAATTGTGTTGTGTAAAGAATCAAGTTGTACAAATGAATACCATTCAAATGCTACCGGACGGATCCATGTCATTCGTGAGCTGTTAGATGGGTCAAGTATAACAAAACCAGACCATGCATGTGCTATGTAACGTGTCACCGTCAACAAACATAGACCATGTCATTTGTACACTATGTCACTGTGACAGTCAAATGTAACAAAGAGAAACCGTGACAATTTTGCACTTCGGGACTGGACACACCACTCATCACGGGAGCCGGCCATTTGTAGACTGATACAGATTGTTCTTGACCTTGTCAAATCGAAGGCACGCTGTTTCCCCCGTTGACTCGGAAATACAAAGTTGGAGCAAATAAAATTTAAAAAAAATGAATCAATATATTCTTCTTCTATTGGCTAAAATATGACTTCTTTCGATCCTTTGAGAAGCTGTAACACTTTCAGTAAAGTCTTAACTTTCACTTAGTTGTCGATGGTAAGCACAAAAAGTCAGTTGCATTTAATATAGAACGCCTTGTGGTGTCTTTAACGTCCATGTTTTCTGCATTTGTTTAAGCATTGTTGTCTTTATCGAAACGTACGTTTTCTTTTTTTTAAATTTTATTTTGTTATAAGTCATTTTATTACAACTGTCTCAGTGTTATTTAATTGGCAGCATTTATTTATTGTATATACACTAAAGTCGATCATAATAAATTTTGTATTTAAACACATTCAAAAGCGAAACATTTTAACTTGTTTTTCATCCACAGCTGTTCCTTGTCATTTCATATCCATTTGTCACTTTCTTTTGAGTATGATTATGCAATCGATTGTTTACCATTTAAAGCTTTCAAGACAGCAGATGTTACCACTGTTCCTTTGTCCTTAACAGATCTTTAACTACTAAATAAACAACAAAACAAAAATACTTAGTATATAGTGTATTTTGTACTGAGCACTTGGGCATAGCTTACAATACATCAAGGTCAATAACTCATACAACTGTACTATAAACTAGATGGGGACCCGCGCAAGCGCGGGCTTAGAGAATCTGCCTATTTGCATTAGAAAGGGATGCATGTAGCGAGAGAAAGACATGATTTTATTTATCTATAAACTAACTACTCTACTACCTTTTATAATGTTTTCGATACCGGAATGTTCAAAAAGGCGTGTAAATTAGAATAATGAACCGCCGGAACATGTTCAAATGGTTTTACACAGGAAAGTTTCCTAAAAATCCAGTTGTTTTACACTTCAACAACAGGCTTTACCGTATTTTTGACTGTAGTAAAGTACCTCGGACGTATAAAACATGTAGATAATGTATTTAATATTTCGTGAGTCACAGACTAATCATTGTGCCACCTTGGTGACTTTTCAAAAATATTGTCCCACCATCTTGAAAGACATATTACACAAGGCAGTCTGAAGGACAGCAATATGCCTCGGTGCATTAGCAAATGTTGAAAAGGTTATTGATGTTGAAAAGGAAATGTGAAGTGAAAATGTGTTTATGTATGTACAAAAATGTTCCACACAGGGCTAACCATTAATTAAAGTGATAGTACAATCCATGACAGGAAAGGGTCTATGTATGAGAGAGTGAGTTCACCAGACTGGAACGACCAAAGTTTCATGAAATTGCTTCCATGTGTTTAAAAGTTATGGAACAGACACGAAATGCATGGCCTAAAACCTTTGAACACCCCCCCCCTCCCATCATGATCAGGTTCATTTTCAAAAAATCAGGGGAAATAACACTTATATTAATTTTACAGTGATTTGACATATGTACCATCACTTGTTTGGCTTGTTGCTCAATGTCGCTCAAACATTTGAACTCCACTAGAGGCCTTGACCTAGAGCCGGCCAAGTTGGAACATAGGTTTTGCACATCGTCTTGATAGGATGAACATTTGACCAAAGTTTCATGAAATTCCTTCCAGGGGTTTAGAAGTTAAGGAGCGGACACGAAATCCAGATGCACACACACACACACGGGCAGACACTTGCACTAAGACCATTCCTATACCCCCTACTGCTATGCGGCGGGGGATAATAAAGATCAAGTTATTCAGGTGCAGTTGATGTATTCCTACAATCCATTAGCATGTAAACTACCTTCTTGAAGTTAGTTTATACACAGTTGAGAATATGTTCTGTACTTTGACTTTTCCCCCCCAACTGCCCTGAAGGATACATGGCCTGCAACATTTTAAAAGAAATTAGCTGCTCTTTTGAGCACATTTCCCAGAAGTTAAATTGGAGTGACGCAAGGAGATGGGACAAGACGTTCACGGAGTGGTCCATTGAATCGTCCATCCATCAAATGATTTTGGATGGAGCCATCACTAGAGATCCTTTCCCTTTTATTCCATACATAACGGGCGGATAGCTCCTCAGGGGCTGATTTGAACGCATGAAAAAAAAACTTCAAATCTATCAATTTCAGCTCCGTTACGTCACAGAGTGCAAGCCTGTAATCGTTCGATAAAATTTAGGAAAATCTCTTTATAGTAAATTTAGCAAAATCTATTTGAAGCATTTCTATTATTAGCCTTAGGTGTTTTCCGGTACTTTTTTTTTGGCTATTTCCCTATTTTCGTACATATCAGTGCTTATTTCAAAAAAAAAATCAGCTTTAGATGCTTATATATGAGTGCTTCGGCGACATAGAACAGAATAGCTTGAGATCGCGCTGTTTCTACGACAGAACGGCGAGCCTATTCTTTTAATAGTATAGATTGCAATATAGCCGTAACATATGGTAACACTGTACCATAATATACCACTGTTTTGCAAAATATCTAATGCAAACATATATATGCATACATATATACTGTACTTATAACTGTGCAGTTGACCCGTTCTTAAAATAATGTGTCCGTAAGCATTGAAGCCCAAACTTGAATGACAATGATTTCGCATTATTTAAAGTATAAAAACTCGTGCGATACATTATTTAACAAAACAACTTTCCATTGGTACTATGAACAGATCTTATCCAATCATAGAAAATTATTTACCGCCTAATTCGCTCCGCTTAAACGGCGTTAAAGAGGCTGAACTCCAGATTTGATATAAAAATTATTTTTACTTAAATTAAATATCTAGATGCCGTGAGATTATAACAACATGATATTTTACTTCAAAACTGATTATAAAAGTCAAAATAGAACAAAACAAATATATTCGCTTCAGCTGGATTTGAACTCTGGACCCTCATGTTAACAAAATATTAACAACGCTTTAACTGTCACCATTATCGCCGCATATGAAATAACTATTGTTTACTTTAAATCTTATACAATACAGTTATACCGTCGCGTTACGGTTTTGCACTATGAAAGGTAAACAATCAATTTATAATGTGATACCTGACTTTTTTTGTCAGTTAGTCAGTTTTTAAGCATTAATCATAAATATCACAAGAAATTTATAATACAAGAAAACTGTCTTTTTTGTGTCATCTGGAGCACAGCCCCTTTAAATACATTTTTTAATGTTGTAATGATAAAAGTAATATAGCACATCACACCTTTCAATAATAATAATATATATAAGCTAGATAGTTAGTTACGCGTAGAGAATCTGATTTGTATGGTACACTGATGTCTCAAAGTTTTTGTATTGGAATATGTCGTTTCTAAAAAAGAAGAAAAAGAAAAGAAAAGAACAAAAGAACAAACCAACAAAAAAGAAAAGAAAACTTAAAATGGCAACCTGTTTAATATATGTAAATACTTTAACATTAACTTTCTTCGGCCCCTTTCCAAAGAGCTTGAAGTTTTTGTTAAGATTTTAAATCGTTTGCTTTGTTTTTACTTTGATTATATTTGAATATTTCAATAACTATGTTCTTTTTGTCTAATAATTTGTCCGTACAACACTGTTTGCCCTGCTTCGTAATAGACAGAGTTTATTAAGTGAATTCTTCAGGAATACAAGCTGCAAATGAGGGAGTGAAGCGACCGACAGCAGGTGTTATTCCCGAAGAATTCACTTCATGAACTCTATCTGGCATAGTGTAAAACCTACATTTTTTACCAATCACTGCTTACGGTTTCTTAACTTTGTTTGATTGACAGCTGGAAATACCAATTTAGCAAAAAATGTGTATACGTAGAAAGGTAGGCGTTTCTTACTTTGAAAATGTCAAAAAATTAAGTGAAATCGGTAATGTTTTGGATACTCCATGTACCATTTAAAATCTGGATGATAAGATTTCTGATCTAAATGTTGAAAAGCCTGACAAAATTAAAAATTGAAACAAGAATGACCAATAGTGATCATAATATATTGATTCGATGAAAAATAAGAGTCAGCTAAATAAAATTTTAGAAATTTTAAGAATTCTAGGGGTTAAAACTTAGACTCATAACACGGTCGTTTATGGAGAGCTAGGTTGTTATCCTGTCTAAGTAATTGGTAAAAAAAAGAAGTCTAAAATACTGGATAATGGTTTCTTGTGAGTCCTACACGATTATTCACAATGTATTTTCATCACTTTGTATTGATAATAATGTTCCTTATAGCAAATCTTAGGATAAAGTTGTGAAATGTTTATTAGACAATTTAGAATTAAGTTATCTATGGAACAACGTGAAACGTGTAAATTTTGATACTATTGTTGTATTACGCAGACGATTGCAAGACCAGTTTAAACAGAAATGGCACGCAACCATAAATGATATTTCAAAGCCTGACGATTACAAACGTTTTAAAGTTAGTTTTAGATATGAGCCTTACTTGAATTTACTTGAGAATGATGTGTACAGAAAACTTGCTTAAGATTATCTTCTCACAGTCTAGCTATTGAAACTGTTCGCTACAGTAGTACAGATAGGACAAGTAGATATTGTATATCAAAGATGGTCGAAACAGAATACCATTTTCTTATAATCTGTCCAAAATTTCGGACTCTACGAATGAAATATTTTTCCAAATCGTCATGGTCAGATTATACGTAGTTTGATCGATACATGTCCTCTCTAAAAAAACCTTCTAACATATGTAAATTTGTTAAGGAAGCATATAAAATGAGAAATTGAAATTTATAATCATACTTTGTAGCATTTTGTTCATTATTCAGCATTTCCCACATCTGTGTACTTGTTTATATTTGTATTATGTTTCACTGTTTTACCATTTTAGCCATAGACATGTTATGTGTCGAGTTTGCTAATAAAATTATTGTTGTTGTTGTTACGAAAGAATATCTCCTCAAACCTGCATCGTTCCCTTTTCTACCGTTAACAATTCTAAAACCTAATTGTTGCAAAAATCTAACAATAAACTCCCGTTATTATTGACATGACCTTGACATGACCTTGAACTTGAGAAGATCACTGTAATGTTATGTCTGTAAAACAATCGTTCAGTAAAATATCATTACTACCTAGGTCTAAATTATCATTTGTGACAAAATCGGGAAGTATTGAAATCGCCAAAGAAAAAAAAGAATAGTAACAATCATCGTCTGACATATATTCAATAGACACTAATGACTCAATTAACCTGTCAACAATATTATCCGCTACTAACGATTGTCTTCTGTTGTCTGGTTTTACGTAACAAAGACCGACGAAAACATCTTTATCTTATAAGAGTTTGTCCCCTGAAATTTTAACCCCTATAATATCATCATGGGAAGTATACACAAATTAATAATCAGTAGGGATGTGAACGAATACAAAATTCAATATTCAAATATTTGCTTTGCCATATTCGAATATATTCGTTTATGGTAATAATGCTTTACAATCAAATAGGATGAATAACGCCACTCTGCTTTCTTTAAAATCTTATGGATTGATTATCTTTTTTTTTATTAAAATGTTATTTCGTTAAAAATCTTCACCAAATTTAAAGTTTCTAGATTGTATCTTTTAAATTTGATTTTACAAAATTCCTGTTTCTGTGATACATGACGCTGACGTACAAGCAGAAATTATCAAATTACAATAGCTTTGAAAAAGCACAGAATAATATATATTACAATAAATAAAAAAAACAGCAGAGCATTCACTCATTACGAAACATAAAACAGCGGACGCTGAATTGCTGTATTAAATTTAAATAAGCTGAAAAATCTCACATTTTAATTTTGGTGAATAAAAAAAACAACCTTGCACATCGGTAATAAGAATACCTGCAAGATGATAAACAAACTGCTTCATAATTTCACGCCGGTATTGCATGTTTGTTTAATTTTAACATCGCACGTTATTTGCAACTTTGCAATTTTAGACTTAATACATGCGCACATTCGCTGATAATAACTATTTTATATTTTTGGGACACGTGGGGATACCCAACTTGCTGATTATGACATCAGTCAGAATCTTTTCTTGATTTCATACAAAAACATTTGTTTTATTACAACTATTTCATCTAAGGAATATACCTGTGATTCATTTTCATTCTGAAACACCTAAATACACCGATACGGAGATGATGAGGTAATATCATTGTAGGAAAGTCCAAGTTGCAACAAACGTTAAGTATTTTTGAACAGGAACTCTTAAAATTTGAACGGAATAAGCATGGATTAAGAGATAGAATTTCAACGTATAATGACTATGAATATATCATGATTTGCTTGTATAGAGTATCCGACTAATGTGTAACACAGTATGCTGCTGCCAAATCAAAGAACGGGAAGATTCATTTTTGTTGGAGTTTTGCTTCCGCTTTTACTGATCATATCTTTGTCGTTAATGAGAATAAATACGCTTCTTTACTTCACGGCGGAAATTACTAGCAATACTAGCAAGGACAATTTGCAGGTAAGTACATTGTAAATGAAAGAATATGCTTGCAATATACACGATCTCGAAATGATATGTTTATAATTCTGGCGTTCATTTAGCGTTGATTTTTTTTTCTTGAACTGCTGTAACCGCAAGATCTAGTCCTAAAAACAACAAATGAATGGAAAAGCCGTACGAGCCAATTTGACAGAGTGTCACAAGAAATGACACCTAAAATACGATGTTATGACAGTCTCACGCATCGTTACCTTATTTCATTGAGGGTCCTTCTGGTAAATATGGAAGGAATACATCAATAAATGTCTTGTATAAATCCACAAAGGGCTTTCAGTCAGTTCATTTGTTTTTCAAAATATTTTGTCATTTTGTTGAAAATGTTAATGTTTTTTACCCTGAATGTTTTAACTCAGACTGCCCTTATTTTCTATAAAACTCGAGCCAATAGGCATTCCTTTTTTTCTAATCTATTCAAATTTGTATGGGCTACGAGCTGGATGCTATACTGAGTTCAATAATTCTGATCGCGCTGTTTATATAGTGTAGTGCTGCTTCGGTTCAAAAGAGATGAAAATTAAAACAAGTCAAATTGAGTATCCCTTTAAACGCACAACGAGTCTTTGTGTTTCATGTTTACCTGAATGTTGTTTCATGTTTACCATAAATTTTTGCATGTTTACCTGAATGTTTTGTTTCATGTTTACCCGAAGGTTTTGTTTCATGTTTACCATAATGTTTTGTTTCATGTTTACCATAATGTTTTGTTTCATGTTTACCCGAATGTTGTGTTTCATGTTTAACTTGAATGTAAAAAAAGGACAGTCAGTCAGCTGCAAAACATATGTTGTTGTTGTTCTTTCTAGACTTTTTTCCTCTATTTTATCATAGACTTGGAAAAACAGCGGTGGACAAAGTAAGAACTGAATCAATGCATTTCTTCTTCTGTTGGCATAATAATTGACTGTTCCACCCTCAGACCTCATTAAATGAATCCTTAATGTTTTAAAAACTAGGTTTACAAAACAAAACTTTCGTTTACTTGCCGGTGGTAAACATGTGATGAAAATGGAAAGCCGTTTCTGCCTTGTGGTATCTACAGTGTTGATGTTTTCTGCATATTTACAGCATTGTTGCATTCAAACCACCCTTTCCTTTTTCTAAAACGTACGTTTTGATATAAATCTTATTTTGTAATATGTCATTCTATTACAGTTGTCTCCGTGGTATTAGTTTCATAATATCAGACTATTGTATATATACACTTGTCGGTTACAATAAATTTTGAATTGACCAAACATTTTAACTTTTCTTCAACAGTCTGTAATTTTTCTTAAAACTGTGTTTCTGCAATCGATTGTTTCCTTTGCGAAGCTTTCAAAGTACAGGTGTTACCATTGTTTAGAATCGTTTTGATGGCTAAAATAATGAAGCATATGACACCTTTCAATAATACTGAAGGTGTTGCATTTCGCAATCATGTTCAAAAACAGAAGACACAAAATCAATCCACTTTCATTTATATCTTTCAAGTTGCGAACCTGACTTAAGGTTTACGATACGATACCTAATAAACTTTTTTCAGCCCTCAGTGAAATTAACTTTTTAAAAAAGTATGATATCTTATGACAAAATATAGACAATATAAGACACTTTCACCGTGATCATTTCAAAATATGACAAGCACTAACTTCAAAACTTCACAAGATTTATTGGGCCTATTTGGTATAATAAACACATTATTTTGCCTTAATCTGATCTTTAAAACAACAGCAATGTCATATGTCGTCATTCACAGTATAAAGTCCTAATGACTGCGAACAAGAAAATACGAAGAAAACACAGCCAGTAGAGAGAAATAACGAAATGTTATTACAAACATGGTGCTTATTTATCCCACCCATTTCATGATGAGGGAATGATATCAATGTACACTCCAAGATGTATCCTAGGGGCTTTAAATGGGCTATTATTTATTTTATTCATACATTATTCTGAACAATCTGGAACATTATAAAAAAAGTTTTACCGTGTAGTTTTGAAAAAAAAAAACTGAAATCACGGGTACCCAATTTTCATTTGTATTATCATGATTAAGGGTTGAAAAATATGTAAAACGTAGTCAATTCAATTTCATTCCAATAAAATCTAATATTTCAAAACCAGAATAAACAAAAAGCCAAAACACAAATGAAAAAATGGCTTGAGTGAGGTTTGAACCCATGTCTTTCAGTGAAAATGTTTCAATACTTCACAATGCAATTGAAATTAGTACTTTTCAGCGTGGAGGTGCAGCATTATGGACCGTATACCTTAAAACTAACCAGTTCCAGTACTATTCTCAATGCAAATAATAAGTAATGTCAATGATTGAAAAAATGCATCCAAACTATCACATTGGACGCAGGAGAACAGCAGAAAAAACAACAACAACAGAAAAACAACTAAAAAAATCTCTCAGTCAAGTATAATTATGTTCTTCTGATTTAAGGTTCTAATAGGCAGTAAAATGCCTGACCCTTGTGTTACGCCAAGAAGAAAAACTGGCGTAGAGGACCTGCTTTGTATGGTAAGTTGATTGCTGACAGCTGTTGCATGGAAACATAACACTTTTTTTTCGGAAGAAAAACCGCTAAAGCTTACCTACGATGGCGACCTATTTAGTCTATAAGCGCACATTTTCATCTTCTGTAAAGCTTTGGGCTTTAGGTGGTTTTACTTAAAGTGTCTAAGGCCTCTATCCATAAGAGCTTTTAAGCTTTGGTTAAGATTTTAAGGCCTTTTTGCATATGTTTGAACCATAAATAAAATTACATTTGAATAATTCTATAACAATTGTAAGGTTGTATTTGATTTCCAGATATGATCAAATAATTTGTCTACACAACTTTTGCAAGTTTATTTAAGTTATGATGAATAAGCTTTAAGCATCTAAAGGCCTGAATCTAGTATTTATGTAAGCTTCATTGACAACTACAGAATTACAATAACGAAATCTACTTTTCATAACAAATGTATGTGAATATTTTAGTAATAAAAATATTCTGTTTTTTACTTTTACAAGAATCTCCAAATTTTTTGAAGGAGTACAAAAATCCATGTTGGACAGATAATAGAACGTTTCGCTGCTTGCCTTATTTTTACTTAATCGGGAATGCAAAATGTGGAACAACAGATTTCTTCAGACGCCTTAATTTACATCCTGATATTTTACCTAACAAGGGCAATTTTCAGAAAGAGACTTCGTTCTGGTCAAGGGAACGTTTACGGCCACGTATGTCATGTCTTTCTTGTAACCGAAAGGTTAATATCTCTCACGCTGTTACACATTGATCCCTTTTCAGCTAATTATATACGTAATCAGTCTTACATGGTTAGATTATAAGAATCTTACACTGGTTATCGGTACAGACCGGAATATCTGGCTCGAGGGTAACTGCCAACAGCAGTAACGAGGCTATACAGTTATCCGAGAGCCAGATATCACCGTCTGTAACGATAGCCAGTGTTTGACTCTTATAATGTAAATCATATATCTGATGGAAGTTACGAAAATCTAATATTTTTGTTTGGCACTGCTTTCTTATAGTAGCGTATGAAATTACAACTTCATTCATAACGGCGAAATGACGTCATCCTAAGTAGATCATTCATTCATTCATAAAAATGCGCCGAAATGACGTCATTTCAAAGCACACGACTTGTCTTACATGGGGAGTGTAAGATGAATTTTTCTGGCACCGGTGTAAACAGGAGAAAATTCTGTCTGATATGCAAGAATGCCTTTGTCTTTATCCTTGTTTTGTTTTTCCAAAACTAGGAAAGTTTTTTGGTTGATGTTTACGGATCTCTTGAGCTCTTTCACGTCTTCTTTTTCTCTATATTATTTTGATTATATTCTTTCTATAGTTTCCCAGTATTATCTCTGTTTTATTCAACTTTTAGCTTGTTTTTTATGCATTTATTTACTGATTTCTGCATTTTGTGGACTTTTGATCTGTATGTCATGTCCTGTATATGTTGATTTTTTTCACGTTTATCATTAAAGTCCATTATTACACAGGAACTTGATGCATTGCACACATCTAATTCGAAACGATGATTATTTCCTTTATTCATTTCATATAGGTAAAACGAGGAACATGCTGGTACCAAGGATCACGTTTAAGCAATTTACAAATTACTTTAGAGGACAAGATATCAGGAGAAGTGCGGCTATCAATGGATATCATTATAAAGTAACATGTCAGTAAGATTGATATGTAAAAATGTCCTTTACCAGTTTCACTTCACACTTCTTTTACGTTTTTCTAAAATATTATGAAAGTACATTAACATCTTCAAATTTGATAGTATTTCATTTTTAAGGAGCAGAATATAGATAGTAAACTAACTGCTGGGAGAATAGGAAGCAATAAAATGAAATGGAAATGAACTAACAGTAGCATGAATTTAAAACGTTTCTAATAGTTTATAAGCAAAAGTAATAACCCAGCAAACAAAATATATGGGACCCAGATGGGCCCCATTTGGGTTACCATATGGGTCCTATATGGGTACCCCATGTGGGGCCCACATGGGATGTGCAACCGGGCACCATGAGGGGCCCATATGGGCTTGCTATATGGGCAACATATGGGCCCTATATGGGTCCCTTATTCAGACATCTCGGCAGTATATGGGCCCTATATGGGTCCCTTGTTCAGACACCTGGGCAGTATATGGGTCCTATATGGGTCCCTTGTTCTCAAATCAGGGCAATACGGCCCCTATATGGGTCCTGTTTTAACATATTCGCCTTTTATGGGTCCCTTGTTTTGACATTTTCTGTTAATGGGCAGTGTGTACGTCCACTGTGTATGCTACAATCGTCCATGGTTATCCTGGATCCAATTATGAAATTGTCCAAGCATGTTTTTCATTTCTGGAAGTCAACAAATCTTAATATTGTACAACTTAAAATAATTGAAATTCCACAAAAACAACTAAGATAAGAATTGATAACATTTAATAACTTGAAAAGAAAACAGTGAACCTAGTTAAAGTCATTGGAATAAGCAAATCCGTAGAATTCATATCCTAGGCCAAACAGTGTTGATTAGTCACTGCTACCATTTGTTCATAAAAGGTTTTTTTCTTATATACCATACAGTCAAATAATGAACAAAGAACTAAACAATTTATATACCAAAATTCCCGCAAAATAACCAATAACTTACAGGTGAATAAATATAGAAAAAAGTTATTTCTGACATTAGACATAGAGTTGTGACCTTGACGAGAGACAAGTTTTGTTTATCTGAATTTGCCTTGTTCTTGTGATGTGAAACATTTGTGTGAAAATTTATAAAACATTAATCAAAATAATTACAAAATCAACTGAAAAATACCAAAGATATTTATGAAATATGGCAAAACTGTTCAAATTCATTATCTTTGATTTCAAGCCGTGACCTTGACACCCCATATTGTTTCTGTGAATTTGTTTAGTAATGAAAACATTTGTGCCTACTTATTTTAAAATCCATTCAAAAATACTCAAGTTATTACAAACTGTTAATTTTTCAAAGATTTAATATACCTCTGCCTATGTTGAGGGATAAAAATAGAATCACAAATATCAAAATTATGCACTTAATACTGTTGGTAAAATTGTGCTGTAACAGAAGTATTCATCAAATAATAGACATATGTTATGTCGAATAAACATAACCAAGCCATGCCCAAGTTAAACAAGAGCACCACTTTAAACAAATATAATTGTCTATTAAGAATACAATGTATTACAACCTAGATATTGTGTTACACTATTATGTAATATAATTGTCAAAAGTAAAACTGATTACTTACAATGTAGATAATGCAAAATAAAACATTGTAAAAGAACAATGAACATATCCATGTATATACACAAATGACTTTACAGTGAAATTTTACTGACAATGTACGTAAAAATGCCTAACAACATCAAGACATAAACACAGATTTTTACTTTAAAAAAAAATAATGTGAACTAAACTTTAAATTGGTATTCATGAAATTTACCTGTATATCAGGTAGACTATTTAGCTGACATTTGAGTTTGAAGATTCTTGACTACAGGGTAACAATTTGTACTTATGTCAGCGAAAATTTTAAACTGTTATTGAAAGTTCGCACAAATATTAATGTCACTCAAATAATAATCCCGGTTTTTCAGCAATGTCAAATATTTAGTTTAGAGTGTCAGGGCGAGTGCTAGGAGCAGGGGTGGTCCAGGAGCAGTCGCAACAGTGTTTCTTTTTATACAGGCTTTTCTCCAACCATCTCAGACACGTGCCACCAAGCCACCTGGTAATGTGGCCTTCATGTTTGCTGCTCACGTTATGGGTGGGATTCATGTGGAGACAACCTAATAAAAAATAAAGATTATGTTCTCAATCAGTATTTTGAATTATATAAAACCTCAGCATTTTTCATTACAAACATAAATATAATTTGTTGTTTTTGTAAATTAACATTATCAAGTGATGTTTCTTAGACAATATTGATTGCTGCTACACTCATACCCGAATACAGGTTTTTTATCATTAGGTGAAGAGTGAAAATGCTAAAAAAAAACAACAAAAATTCATTGTTCTTATTACACTGCGAAAAAGTTGGCAGATGTCAAACTGGACAAATAGTTACATCTACTTCTTCAAATGGAATTATTTCACTGCTTTCAATGGTAAAATTACTTACAGCAATAATGCCTTTTAGATTGGTGTCCTCTAGTTTCTTTCCCCATAAGACCCTTGTAATTACAGAGTCTACGAGACAGTTTTCATTGTTCTGTTGGCATAATGACCTCCAGTCTAACAGCTAGATATCTCCTATAACAGAATTTAAAATCAATACTTACATGTCAGAATTTAAATGAAATAGATAATTAAGTAAAACATATATGCCCTACCTAGCGCCTTTTTGCTGCTACTCTATTACATACATTTAAAGTCTAGTCCAAAACATTGATGGTTCAAAGTTGCTGTAACCTTGATCTTTTTCACAGCATTCTCTAGTTATTGAGCAGAGGCTTGGATTACCTATATCAACAACTTCAGCTGATGCACTCAAAGTCTAATCAGTGCAAATCTCAACTGTTGTTACACGACAAAATTAATGTCAAACAAAGACAGTGCGACTGTCTATTTTACTGTTCTCGAAAAGATATCATGCTGTTTTTTATTAATGGTCAATCCAATTTTCAGCCATCAAACCCTTAGTCGAAATATTGAGACTAGCATATCGTAAGAAAGAGGTAATTTATTTAGTGTAATGAAATTAACTTTAATAATTAAAAACATACTTACAACAGTAGAACAGTTGTCTGATCCTCCAGTTTAGAGTTTAACTTATCCACCTCCTCAACAGTTGTCTGGGGAAACACTAATACCCTGGCAGCTCAAAGCCTCAATCAGAGTCAGAAAATTCACTGCTGCCCAATCCTGGTTCTGTGTCAAAAACAACCATACAGGAGTCTTTGGCTTGGGTGTATCCTTCATAACTTCCATCAGGATGAAAATCCTTGTGCTGTTCACTGTAAAATAATTTGTTTTATATACATTCAAATAAGAAAATATGCAAACAACAAATCTACTCAAAATTTAAACATCTAAATGTTTACAACCAAGACCTGTTCCATTATTGGTGCTACTTTCTAAGCGTTGTCATTTATTTATCGACGAGTGATTATGATGAAAGCTTGAGAGCTTATTTAAATCACTAGAATCCCCTACTCCGAATTTGAATGAATTTAGCAAATTCTTTATATCGCGAAAATATATGACAAATGGAATCTTTATGTTTCAAATGGACACAAATATAATGAAGTACTAATTTTAATACTATACTATAGTCAAAATCAACAATGATGCCTGGTCTAAGTTATATTCAAGCTTCTTTATCAACAAAAACATACCTTTTAAATAAAGCACGTTGTTTGTTTTCACCGATCCAGCTTCCTCGCATCGGTTGCGCGCGCAATTCAAACGCCAGTTTTCAAAACAAACGAATTTTCTTTTTTTCAAACTTGATTTATTTCTTTTTATTTATTATTATTCATTTATTACAGTGATGCTGCCACATTTATTTGATATACCGATGACTGTTTTTAACTTAAACTTTTGTGATTTAAATCACGTGTATTATAATTAATGTTTAAATGTATTTTTGCTCCCTTTGCAGAATAAAGGTACACATGGGACCCACATGGGCCCATTATGGGAACATACACATGATTTTTGTATATGGGTCCCTAATGGGTACAACATGGGCATACCCATATACATTTGGATTGTTATATTTAACTTCAAATCATGTTTTTTTTTGTAATAAATTAGTTTATTAGAACCTCATGGACCCTTTATGAGCACACTCATATGGGTTTGTTCATATGGGTCCCATATGGGTACTGTATGGGCAAACCCATATGGGCTTGCCAGGATGTTGCCCTTATGGGACCCATATGAACATGTTTGCTGGGAAAATCATGTTGACATGTCAGATAAATCTATTGCAATTCAATATTTTTCTTAGTCAAGTATTGAGACGGACACATCTGGCTTCTATTTGTTTAGTCTTATTTAAAATTTTAATAAAAATTATATCAAACCGTTATATAATTCAATCTAAATATTCTTTGTTGCAAGGTCTTGGTGATCCGATGGACTTTTATGACAGATTTGATGAGGAAAATCTTCAACAAAACACCCCTGGTAAAGAAGAATTACTGTGGACAACCCCTTTTGTTGTCAAACATGTACAACCAGACATCAAGTTACTTCTTATATTGAGAGATCTATTTGATAGGTATTTTTCTATATGCAATAGTCTTTATTTCTGTATTAATATTGCATTTTTTCTTTTACATTGACTGAAATTATGAACATTCCAGAAATTTCAGTCATATTCGAACTTTTTTTCGTTTTTGTTTCAACTTTGTCAATGCAGTATAAACAAACTTCTGACTTATTCAATAGTCCAATCAAATATGTGACCCACAATGAGATATATTATTTTATTTATCCTGTAATACAAGGAGGCGTGTTATTGAGAGTTATTCAAGGCTCCACTATTAGTATGGTCATACAGTCACCAAAATCAGTATATTGCTCAATCTCTGAAGACTCTTGTGTGTCTTTGGGGAAAGAATCTAAACCATATATGTCTCATTTAACTCAGCTTTCAATGGGTAAAAGTAACGAGTTACTGATCCCGTAACTTGTTCTATCCATGTTTATAGAGATAGAGCTTAATTTGAATATGAACCAAAAATAAAGTATAAATAGATACTCAACATCTTATCTCATGATTCAAGGTACAAAATTCATCTGCTCTTTCATCACGGAAAATAATCTCAAGTACTAACTGATAGACAGACTCGGAAAGTAATAAAACAATGGGTTTTGATTTCGTTGTACTCTTATTATTTTGTAAAATTTATCATATAAAATACAGTTTTTTTTTTTTTTTTTTTTTTTTGGGGGGGGGGGGGGGGGTATTAAATTACTTAACACAATTTAAACTACCAATTTCGTACTTAAGCGTCATTTTTTCATATATACAGCTCAATAAGCTCAAATTACAGAAATAGCTAAATAAAATATTTCACTTCGTTACTGTTCTTTTTCTTGACAAAATGTGAGCCTTTCAAAAGGCGAAACTAGTTGTTAGTAATTTGTTACATCATTAAAAAGGTAAAGTCAAGTGAAAAGTCGTTTATTTTGGAGTTTTTGTTTAAGAGAACATAAGTTCATAGATAAAGGTCAAAGTGACGACCTGTGAAAAATCCTTGTTTTATGTTAGGCCATTTTTCTGTCAGGTTAGTCATCTAGCCAACAAAACCTTTACTTAGCTATGTGAACTTCGCCACACAGTTGATATTTTACCAAAACATACTATGCATATTGTGCTTCTGTGACATGCCCATGTAGTGGGGCATCACTGTCCTGTGGACAGCATTGTTCACTATTATACCTCACGTAAACTTTTTACTATACAGCCTAATATGACGTCACATGGTGTTATTTCAATCTACTATCCTTGAAATGAATATCACCCAGTGAATAATTTTTGCAATATTCCCCAGGGGCGAGTAACCTATATAGACTTAAAAAACGTAATGTTCTAGTTCTCTCCCCTGGCCGCTCTGCTCTGCGTGCCTCAGACGCTTGCAATTTGCACTACAGTGTATAAAGCGTCTTGCAATACAGATTAGCTGACCAAACGTCTTGATAACACAGACTTACCAAACGACAATTGATGATAAAATAGCGGCGAAAAATTACATTAAAATGTTGGTTTGGTATAATACAAAAAATAACACATGTCTCTAATGGTAATAATGCATATTAGCAACCCGAGAACTGAAATAACACCCTCGGCGGTTGTGTTATTTTAATAATATCAACCCAATCACGTTTGTTTTTGATATTTTGCTCATAGGTTCTTAAGAAAAATAATACTTTAAGTGCAGTCGATGTTTAAAGCGGGTAGTTCACAGTTAAATGGTAGAATGTAAAAAAGTTATTTTTTACTCATCCTCGTTACTTTTGGTGTAGTCTTTATTTCATGACAAAAATATTCGGCTCGCGTAGGTCACATTGCACGGGAAAACGCATTTTTTCGTAAACGCCTACTTGAGGAATTCCGGTTAAAACAGAATAGGGTATCCCCGAAGCAGGTGCTTGCTGTGCTACGTGAAACGTTCTGCAACATGGCGTTTTCACCAATCTCAGCACAGGCATTCGTTTCAAGGATAAATGTTCCGAACCTCTATTTAACCAACATAAAGTATAGAAGTTCTCAAGGAAGAGACTTCACTTTACTTCAAACAGATTTTCTGTAATTTAAGCTGGCAGATGCAATGTTACTCTTATTGTCTCTGACAGTTTAATCTTTTTTTCTAAATAAAGCATTCAAGAACTCTATTCAGACTCTGCTTTCTCTCAAATGAATGTCATCGCTTTTTTACAGAACAGTAAATAGAAATAAGATATTAAATTGTTGAACTACCTCAATCTGAACATCTCAATCAAGTGTCAGATTTATTGTGAAAAAAACCGAAGTCTTTAGTTGACTTTATATGTTTCTGTAACGGATCCTGTAGATAAACTCATATAAACTTTTCTCAGTTTGGCTGTTACTGGAATGCAAGTATGTCTTGATTACTTGTTTTTTCATTCAAATGTTATTTCATGTGTACAAAAAGGAGTCCCAATGGTGTTTTTGTCAGTCATTGCCAGGTATGAAGCAAGTAGGAATTACTTCTTAACAGTTATTAGGGGGACTTACCCAGCAATCATTTTGTACATCTTTGTAACTTGTGTCCTGCTGGTCGTTCCAGTATGTGTATCAGATTTGCTTCTATTTGGTATCCATAGCAATATTATTCATAGGTCTGGAGTGTCTCCTTTCTGTTTAAGATTTTAACAAACAGAACATTGGGGTTCTGTATCTATTCAGGCAGGAAATATTTACTGTCAATTGAAAAGAGTTCTTATTGCAAAATTCTTCTTGTTGATCCACGGTCAATTCTGGAAATATGCCAAACATATTCAATTCAAACGCTGGAAAAAAATTGTTCTGTTTGAAATGTTGTTTTTGCGCCTTTTTATTTGCTCCTTTGTACGGCTGAAATTTTTATGTGTGTGTTTGATTATTCACAGGTTTCCAATGATTTCATTTGGTATATCAATAACAAAGAGTTACTTTCTTGGACTATGCACCCTTTTCTAGAAACAAAGCAAACATGTTTCAAAAGATTAATGTCTTGTTTGCTCTTTAGCTCTGATTGTCTCGATTATATATTTTTTTTTATATTTGACGATGTCTAAATGGACGCATCTTTTTTTTTCTCACAATTGTTGCATTTTTTACATTTTCAAGAACTGTTACAATCCCAAAGCTGGATTACATTATTTTCACTTGCACTGCTATATACTACTTGTTTCAAAGTTTTCGTGATTACTTTCTGTTGTATGAAGGCTTGCTGAAGGATACAATCAGTTATTTTAAAGACCTGCAATAAGTTAATCTTCAAAGGAACCACCTTGTAGAGAATGATGGGATGAAAGGAATATCAAAAGCACTCTTTGATCATGACTTTGAAACCGAAACAGGCGTTTTATCACTTAATGATTTATTTACATTATAATTCTAACTGTCCTAGGATTTTCAATAAATATCTTGTTGATGAACAGTTTTAGAAGTCACATCGCATGTCGGGAGAAAAATTCAAACGAAGGAAGTTCAGAAAGACGCTTGAAGGCACAATCGAAACTTACATGCAGCAACGTCAAATGCATCGAGCTTACATGCAGCAACGCCAAATGCATCGAAACTTACATGCAGCAACGTCAAATGCATCGAAACTTACATGCAGCAATGTCAAATGCATCGAAACTTAAATGTAGCAACGTCAAATGCATCGATCGATAGATGAAATGTGCGAAACGGAACAAGACAAAACTCATTTTTAGTTCCATTGCCATTTTGCCCAAATATTTCGATGTCAGAATTTTAAGATTTAATAAACGTGTTGAAAAGATGTCCAATACATACGGTGTCTGGAGAATAGAGATGTACTTTTCGATAATTTTGTAAATTTTGATATGTTTATGTCTAATGAAGTGTCAAATTATTTATTGTCTACTTATTTGTAAATCATAATATGTTGCCATAAATTTTAGGATGTGAAAAGTTTTAAGTATAACAAAAATATTATTGCATGTGATTTTTACATTCTTTAAACTGTGTGTCTAATACTTAAAATACAATTAAACCTTGTGGTTGCTACAAAGAATCAAAACGCATTTAAGATAACATTGAATCATTTGGATTCAAATCATTAATAATATTTCAGATAAATTTGCAAAATTCAAATAAACATGTATTAATTTTTACATGGTTTTAGGCACTTTTTCATTAATTTACAATAAAGTGTACTTTCATTTCTTTTGCGTAATTTGATCATGGAATTCTAATTATGAAGTTGTAAATGTATATAGTTACGACGACAACACGACAGTACGATATTACGATGTACGATAACGAAAACACGACACTCTATCGCATTATAGTTATCGTTATATCGTACTGTCGCGTTTTCGTTATCGTACTGTCGTATTATCGTTATCATACTGTCGCGTTATCGTGATCGTACTGTCGCGATTTCGTGTTTTCATTATCGTACTGTCGAGTATCGTGTTTCAAAGCAACACTCTCTTAGGCGATGGCCCTAACGGTATTCCGTATGTAAAGGTCAATATCTAATCCATATTCCTTTTCAAGCAAAATGACGTGTATAGTAATGAAAGCCACTTAAGGTTACTGAATGAATTATTCATCCAACCGTACAGTTAATCAGGCAACATATTTTCTTGATTTCCTATAATAGCAATTGTTTTACAACATCTTTTTCATCTAAGAAATATACCTGTGATTCATATTTTGTTCTGGAACACCTAAAAACCACGTCTTAAACCATAACGTAAAATTTAGTTTAAATCAATGCAATTTTACTTCCAAATACCGGAAAAATAAAAAAAAAGTGCAAAAGACACACAGACCTAAGATCGCAAACCCTGCGGCAAAAATTTCACGTCTCTATCTATTGTTAACCAATTAGCGGTGATCGTTTATTTTGACATGCGTTAGAATAACAAGTTGTCAATTTGAAACTGACATGCAGCCGAATATATCGATAATTAGACAGCTGTAAATAATCAGAGCGATGATTAGTGGATTAATAACAGGTGTTTTGCTACAAGCAATTTAAGAATTAAATTGTAATTGGGGTGTCTTTAAAAGCGTTATTAGTTAGCCAACTTTGGCCAATATGTTGGTTATTCTAATTGGCGTTTTTTTCAAACTTATTTAAACGTATGCAAAATATAGCTTTGTTCTGAGATATAGAAACGTGTTTGCACATAATTTAGTATACAAGTATATGTATTTGAAAACATTTGACATTTTTTCTAATAAAATACAATCGATACGGAGATGATATAATATTTCTGCAGGAAAGTCCAAGTTTCAACCAATGTTATGAATAAGTATTTATATAGGAACTCTTTAAATTTGAATGGAATAAGCATGGATTAAGCAATAGAATTTCAACGTGAAATGTATCTCTCTGTTACCATCTACTAGTATAGGGTATGCGACTTAATCGTTACGCAGTATGCTGCTGCCAAATCAAAGAACGGCAATTTTCATTCTTGTTGGATTTTTGTTTCCACTTTTACTGATCACAACGTTTTCATTAATAAGAACATATACCCTTCCTTACATCACGGCGGACATTCCTAGCAATACTAGCATGGACAATTTGCAGGTAAGTAAATGGCGAAAACGCTTGCAATACGCACGGCCTCGAAATGATATGTTTATTGGCATTTGTTTTCTAAGCAGGCATTTATTTACAAGCGACACATATGAATTATATTGTGCAGTCCGCAAAAGATTAAGATAATGTATCAATGTAAAGGTAGTTGGAAGTTGGTAGATGGTTATTCGAATCCCTAACAACATTCAATGAGGGGGGTTGGTACTTCAGTCTTCAAAATAGCATGAACATATTATTCCATTATTTCATGTCATTAATAAATTTGCTGGAGGAAAGAGATTTACGATCAACACAATCGGGTTGAAACATAATGACGCATGCTATTTCTTGAGAAGCTATTGATTCTTTGAATAAGCTTCGGTCATACTTCGAGTCACATGACGCGTCTGTATAATTTAAAGTTGTTGAAATCCTGCTACCAAGTCGCATCTACATGACTTGGTTTTTGTTTCTTATCTCTATACTTTAAGTATGTTCAAATCATTTTATCAAGTGGCGTGTGTGTAACATAAGTTTTTATTCCTTTATCAGGAAGAATATATTGCTTTTCACTCTATATCAACTGCTCGGCGTGAAATGACTCTTATAAGACAAAGGAGTCATCATGGCTGTACTAGCTGTTCATACCTGGCACTTTTTCGTGGACATTTGTATTTAACAGAACTGAACATTATCTTTTTTAACTCGTACAACTTGTACATCGTTATTAATGCGAAGCCACTAACGATAAAATATTTGTTCAAATGTGCAGATGACAAAACAATGAAGCATTGCAAAAGAAATAAAGATATAGACGACACAGTTTGTGTATCTAGATCAGTTAAACATTTCAAGTCAGTATCCAATGACACATTATTGATCAAGTCTATATCAATAAGTTAAAATAGCTACAGTGAGAGAAATCTTCCTTGTCAAGGTACGTGGTATTTTCAACATTTCAGTGGAAGATTTCAACTGTGTAGCTATATAACAGTGGCGTTCATTTAGCGTTGATTTTTTTCTTGAACCGCTGTTAACCCTAGGCCGGATCCTAAAAAATGGATGAAAAGCCGTGCAAGCCAATTTGACAGAGTGGCACAACATAAAATACGATGCTTTGACAGTGTATTTTAAACGGGCTCACGAATCGTTACCTTAATTCACCGAGAGTCATTTTTTGTAAGTACGGAAGGCATACAATCAATTAATGCCTCATATAAATCCACAAAGGGCTCTCATCAGCTCAATTAATCTCAAAATATTTTGTCATTGTGTTGAAAATGTTAACGCTTTTTACCCTGAATGTTTCAACCCCGACTGTCCTTATTTTCTACCAAAATCGAGCTGATAGGCAATCCTTTTTTTTTACAATCTATTCAAATTTGTATGGGCTACGAGCTGGATGCTATACTGAGTTCAATAATTCTGATCGTGCTGTTTCTATAGTGTAGTGCTGTTCAGTTCAAAAGAGATGAAAATTAAAACAAGTCAAATTGAGTATCTTTTAAAAGACCAACGAGACTTTGTGTTTCATGTTTACCTGAATGTTGTTTTTCATGTTTACCTGAATGGTGTGTTTCATGTTTACCTTAATGTTGTGTTTCATGTTTCCCTGGATGTTATGTTCATGTTTAACTTGATTGTAATTTTCAAAAAGGACAGTCAAAGAGTCAGCTGCAAAAAAGTGTTGATATTGTTGCTTTTAGACTTTTTTTGTATTTTATCATCGACTTGGAAAAACAGTGGTGGACAAATAAGAACTGAATCAATGCATTTCTTCTTCTGTTGGCTTTACATTGACTGTTTCACCCTCAGACTTCATAAAACGAATCCCTTTATGTTTGGAAGCTATGTTTACAAAACAATTACTTTCTTTTACTTGCCGTGGGTAAACGTTTCGTGAATAGCCGTTTCTTCCTTGTAGTAACAACAGTCTTAATGTTTTCGGCATATATTTAAGCATAGTTGCAATTAACCACCGTTTACCTTGATATAAACGCACGTTTTATCATTTTATTTGATATAAATGTTATTCTGTTATATGTCATTTTATTATTGTATTTGTCTTATTGTATTTGTTACTATTAAACTATTCCATATATACATATACACTGAAGTCGAGCATAATGTACTTTGTATTGAAAACAAACTATTTTAACTTGTTTTCTTCCTCAGCTGTTCTGAGTGTTTTCATTTCAAATTGTAATTTTCCTAAAACTGTGATTATGCAAACGATTGTTTCACTTCCAAAGGTTTCAAAGTACATATGTTACCACTAATTTGGAACGTTGTAATGGCTAAAATAATGGAGCATATGACACCTTGAAAGAAAATGATAGCTGCAAGCCACACGTTTGTAAGATACTGATCTTACAAAAATACGTTTGCTTTCCTTCATCTTATTTTTATCAATACGGAAAACAAAATTATTATGACACCTATATAACTGTACCCTTTCGGTCAGATTTTTTAAGGATAGATACATGTACTTTTAAAAGCAGTTTTTCGTGAAATTTTGATAAAATAAAAAGAATTAATCTACCGGAGAATATCAGAAGACCTTTATTTAACAGTTTCATGAATAGATTGTCAGCAAAAAATCGCTTACAAATATACTTTTTTCAGTTAGGAGACCTTGGGATAGATCTTTGCTGATAATAGTTTAAACATATTTATTCCTATATAAAATTTACACATACAAGTAATCATAAATTGAACATATAAGGAAAGGATAAGAACGGAAGACAACAATGTCTTATTTATGTTCTTCTCCAAGAAGCCTCCATAATTAACGCCCTGTAAATACAATTTAAATGGGAAGCAGCAATGTTGAAAGGTAAAAAAAAAGATAGCAATTGAATGATTGTTAAGTATTCTTAGAATGGTTAAGCTGTGATTAGAGAAGAAGAAGTAAGTAAAACGAAGAGAAGGGAGTCTCGGGCATTTGATTATATAAACCTTTTGCTATCGCCTATAAAGCGTTGAACCTGACAAAAGATAAAAGTATTTTCTTCATTAGAGAGGGAGGAATCACCAAACAGAAATAAATCTAGGCATATTTCAAAGTTTTGAAGCCTATTAAAAAGAGATCTTCGAAGGTTGTGGTATCTTTGACACTCAAAAAAAAAATGGAAGTTAGACTCTACTTGTACACAATTACAAAGAGGTGTTGGGGAGATATTACAGAGATACAAATGATAATTAAGTAAACTGCATTTTGTTCGTAGTCTAGTATGCAAAATTTGAAGTTTTCTTAAACCAGAGAAGAAATATAGAGGTGTTCTTATCTTATTTTGATCTAAAATCGACTTAAAGGACGAAAGTGATTGTACGTTTCTGACTTCAACTGGTAAATTATTCCACTCATGGATGGAAGTTGGAAGAAATGACTGTTGATAAAATGAGGTTCTGCAATTGATTCCAGCAACATCCTGATTATTTCTTAGATTGTATCTGGTATTACGCTGACGTGGAATAAGAGAAGACAAATAGTCCGGTACAAGATTGTGAAACATTTTATAGAAGTGTGTCATTCTGTGTTTGTACCTTCTGTCTGAGAGGGATTCCCAGTTTGTTTCATTTTTTAAACGTTCAAGAGAAACAAGTCGAGTGGCCCCAGTAGCAATACGAGCACATTCATTTTGAATTTTATCTAGTTTATCAGAGTCATCTTTTGAGATATTACTAAAGAGAACATCAGCGTATTCAAGTCCAGGTCGAATAAAGGATATGTAAATAACTTCTAAGGATTTACGATCTAGTACAAATTTTAATCTCCTCATGATGTTTACTTTTATCCAAGCTTTCTCTAGGATAGTATCAATGTGATTGTGCCATCTGGCATCATCAGATAGGTGAACACCTAGATGTTTATGCACAGTCACTTCTGGAATAGTTTGACCTAGCATCTGCAAAGGTGGATGAAGAGGCCGATTGCGCTTATTTGAAAGAATCAAAGATTCAGACTTTGCCGGGTTAAAAGTGACGAGCCATTTATCAGCCCATAAAGATATCATGTCTATGTCTTTTTGTAGTATGTTAGCGGAAGCGGTAGGATCTTCAACTATAACATAGAGACTTGTATCATCAGCAAAAAGATTTACAGAAGAGTTTATATCAGTTACAATGTCATTAATAAAGATCAGGAAGAGCAAAGGACCTAAAATAGATCCTTGTGGTACGCCGGCGTTAATCAAACACCACTCAGAAGCTGCTCCTGGGAGAACTACACGCTGACGTCTGCAAGAAAGATAATTTTTAAACCATCTAAAGAGAGGCCCTGTTAGACCAGCTGAGCTAAGTTTTGACAGTAAGCCTTTATGCCAAACTTTGTCGAAAGCTTTACTTATATCAAAAAATATTGCTCTGACTTCAAGACCATCATCGAGTGTCTTACAAAATGTATTATAGATATGGGTTAGTTGATTGACAGTGGAATCGCCTGGAACAAACCCAGACTGAACTGGGGTTAGAAAATTAATTGCTCGTAGATGATTAAAAACATTCTTAAAAATAATATGCTCAAAAACTTTTTCCAAAGTGTTAAGCAATGAAATAGGTCTGTAATTACTTGGCAGAGAAGCGTCGCCCTTTTTATACACGGCAGTTACATTGGCTTCTTTCCAAGCCGATGGTAATTGGCATATGTGCAAAGAATAGTTGAACAGGTTGCAAAGAGGAAGAGATAGTTCAAAGGCGGCTTCACGAAGAATCCTGTAACTGAGGCCATCCGGCCCAGAGGCTTTATTTGTATTGAGTGACTTAAGGATGTCATCAACTTTTGTTGGAGTCACAGTGATCTCACTCAGGCACATTTCAGGTTGAGGGGTTTGAAGGCTTGGCACAAAACGGTCGTTGTCATTGAGCATAGTTTGTTGTTGAAAAAACGCGTTAAGAAGATTTGCTTTGTCAGGGTCAGTTGTAGCGGTAGTGTTTGTAGTAGTATCATACAGAGGTGGGATAGTGTTGCTTTTGTCAATTTTTATATATGCTTTTAATATTTTTCACCAATCTTTTTTAGTATGGGACCCTTCTTTGAGTTTACAAGCCAATTTATTAAAATACTCTCTTTTAGTGTTTCGAATAACATGAATAATTTTATTTCTCATTTGTTTAAATGAATTCCAATGTTGAAGTGATTTAGATTTTTTCGCTTTTTTATAAAGCCTTCTTCTTTTTCGAATAAGTTTACGGATTTCGTTAGTGATCCAGGGTGGTTCGAACGGTCTTGTTTTTATAATTTTATTTGGTATATTATGTTTGGCAATATCGAGTATCGTTGTGGTTATGTTAGATGCATATGTATCTATGTTATCATTACAACAGAGGTTCCAGTTATAATGATCCAAATCAGATCGAAGTTTTGAGTAATCTCCTTGCTCGTATAACCAAACATGGCGCTCAAAAATTTTCGTCTTAGGTTTCATAAATTTAAGTACTCCAAATATAGGACAATGATATCTTACGTTATGTTCAAGAAAATGTTCGCTTACTCCTGAATGAAGAATACAATCAAGATTTGATACGAGGATCAAGTCAATCAGAGAGTTTGAATTTTCTGTATAATGTGTTGGCTCTCGTATAATCTGCTCAAGGGAAAACTGACGTGTTATAGAATCAATTTTACGCTTAGATACTTCGTTCAAAAGATTGTAGTTGAAGTCGCCCGTGACAATAATATCAGAAATATTTGTAGCAACAGCAAGTCCAATAGAATCCTCAATGTAAGAGTGATAAAGAACATCAGAGCCCGGGGGCGATAGAAGCAGCCAAATAGTATACGTTTACTGCGATGAACTTCAACCTCCAGCCAGATGCATTCAAGACGAGGCAGCTCAAGATCAAATCGGCGTTTGTAATAAATGTTGTTTTTAACGTAAATGGCAATCCCACCATGTGGATCTCCAATTCTGTCCAGTCTTTCTGGAACATGATATGACTGAAATGCTATTTTATCTGACGAGATAGTGTTATTCAACCATGTCTCTGTAAAGGCAAGAATGTCATATTCACTAAGTTCGGTGTACAACAAGTCTGTTTTATGTTGAATGCTTTGAACGTTCAAGTGTACAAAGGAAAAAAAGTGCTGATTTGTATATGAAGAATCATGAATATCGACAGAATTTTCGGATAAAAAGCTATTCGGTAAGGGCCCTGGGTTTGGGTGAATGTCACCTGCCATAAGAAGAAAGATGTGCAACCAAAGATACATCACAGACAAAGTGAGAATTGAGATAAGTTTTAACGTAAATGTAATGTTCTTGAGGCTTCGAAGTGAAGGAGTAAGTTTCTTGTAGGGATGTTTCACGGAACAAGATGTTTTATTAAGTTGCAAAACACAGGTGTGAACAGAGAACAAATGTAGTAAATTGCTACAGAGATACAGAAAAAGTAACATGTTGGATAGTAGAGGCCAAACCCCTCTATATCTGTATGTAGTCATGACGGGCAGACAGTTCTTGCGTGTAATCATGTTATTGATAGGAGAAATATCAAGAACGTTTGAGTAGCCGTCAAGACACACAAGTAGCAAGCAGGTTCACAGCGCGAGACAAAAGAAAGTTTATGATAAATCATGGAGACATATAATACTTGAGGAAAGAATGAAGACAAAATATGAAAGCAGAACACAAAAAATGAAAAAGAAGAAAACAAATGAAAACTTGAAAAATTCATGAAGATTAGAAGAAAATAGAATGAAGGCTGATAAAAAGTGATTAAGCATTGATATATAAAAACATACATATTGAGAGTACGAGTCATTCGCAATTTGCATTTGCTTTAAAATATATGATGAAGTCCATACATTTTGATTCAAAACAATATCAAGAAATTATATACGCTAATCATTGGTATCGTTTACAATAGGAAAAGTGTCAATTAAGGTGTGCATTTGGAAGGAAACTATAAACATAATTATAATGAGGCTTGTGATTTGTGCACAGAAATAAAATTATACAGACAAACAGATGATGTCACCTTAAGTAAAACAATTCATAGAAGTACAGACAAAAATGCAAATATTTTAACACGATTTCAAAGATACAAATCATATAACATTTTATGTTTTGACATAGCAAACAGTCAATCTAAATTCAAATCATGTTCTATACAGTATTCATTATACAATTCATGATTTGTGCACAGAAATAGAATTATACAGACAAACAGATGATGTCACCTTAAGTAAAACAATTCATAGAAGTGCAGACAATAATGCAAATATTTTGAGACAATTTAAAAAATACAAATCATATAACATTTTATGTTTTGACATAGCAAACAGTCAATCTAAATTCAAATCATGTTCTATACAGTATTCATTATACAATTCATGACTAAGTTATAGTTTAACACCATTTTATACACAGCAAACACGAAATTGATTCACTCATGTAATAAAAATAACATATACATAGGTATGATTACCAACTTTTTAAACCATTTTATAAACTACTTCTCATAAAAGCATCTATATATTTAATTAACCAAAGTTGATCATTTCCATTCAGTTACTTCAATTCAATTTTGATAAAAGCAATCTCGCTCACAGTCCGTTGGTAATGAACTGCCTGCAAACGCACGTGAAAAGCGAGTATGCTCCACATATCTCAAGATGTCATTTTGTACTGTAGTGAAAATCTATCTTCATTAAGGTTAAAGTGTCATACAATTATTTTATGTTACAAAGTCGTCATAATGATAAAATTGATTTACACCTTTAATAACTATTTAATGTCTAATATTGCTAGCGTATTCACAATCACCAATGAAAAACAAAAATGAAATCAGTTAATAGCAAATTAAGTAGATAGTTCAAAACAAATTCATCTGTCATTCTATGATCAAACATTATTTTACAAGAGACATATTCTAGCGTGTTTAACTGATCATCAAATATATATAAAACACAGTATAGTATTTACTTAGGTGATGATAATCAACAGAAATCGATTAATAATCAATAACTGCATAATACTGTTAAAACTGTTGAAAACTGTTAAAGAAGACGGTTAAAGACACAGCAATTCAATATCAGCAATGACACATGCGAGTTTTCACAGAGTATTAAACAAACAAGTGGTAACTTCAAAATGAAATGACAACAAAAGAATATATGGTATAACTGTTTATCATGCACGCATTATATCAAACGTCCTGTGCATTGATGATAAATCATCACACCTAGGTCACGAGTATAAAAACAGTCGACGATTAAGAGATTTCGTTGTAGTAAACTTCACTACAGAACTAACGTGAACAGATCAAAAAAAAAAAAGAAAAATAAATTACTTGGCTTTTTCTGACTGATCAGGTACAGTGTAGTCGTAGAACTGTGATAATTCATCGATAGAGAAAATACGATGAACATTGGTTTTCTTGTTTTTTATAGTTTTGATGAGGACAACGCCGTTCATCGACCATGCACCAAGAATCTTTCGCTCTTTCACCATGGTACGGGCTTTGAACAATAATTCCGATCTATAACGAGTTAAATCTTCATTGACATAAATACCTTCATATCCTTTATCTTTTAAAAATGTTCGATTTTTAAAAAAATTATCACGTGGCCTTCGGGATACAAATTTCACTAGAATATCCCTGCTTGGTTTATTTGCTTTGACTTTACCAACACGGTGTGACACAGAGATATCTGACTTTGACATAGGACTACCTATTGCAGAAGCCATTTTAAGCACAAATTCATCAGTATCGACAACATCTTCATCCTGAATTTCAGGAACACCAGATATCCTCACACTATCACGGCGACTATACTGCTCAGCTGCATCAGCTTTGAGTTCAAGGGAAATAATTTTGTCTTGAAGCTCATGAATTTCAATTTTGAGATGTTCATTTTCCTGAGTGAGGCGGTTAATTTCGGTTTGAAGACCTTGGGATAGATCTTTGCTGATAATAAATGCTTCGTGTTGTTTATATGTATCTGTTTCTCTAACATACAACGTCACATTCACATTACAGTTATAAAAATGGGACGTTTTCTAAGCTCCGCATTATAAAACTGCTTTAAGGATTAAATTATAATTGGAATGTCTTAAAAAGTGTAAATAATTACCCAATATCGGCCAATGTGTTGGTTATTGTAATTGGCGACATTTTTTCAAACTTTTAAAATTTCAAAGGCGGTTGGTGAAAACAGCGAAATTGAGCAAAATAAAAATGTCTTTAAATTATGGCATTTTATGAAATTTTCAACATTTCCATAGTCAAAATGTCTGAGACAGCGGCTAACAAAATATACATGTGTACAATGTTTTCATTAATTTTAATTTTGTATTATGTTTCCCATGTTTCAAACGCTGTTAGGCTAAGCAATACTGACTGCATTCATTATCATAAAGAACCACTGCTGTTTGGCCCCTGTACTTGGCAATTCATTCGGAGATCTGAATTCCGGAAACTCCCCAAATTCGAGCTTTTTGGCCGGTCCCATGGGTGTTAGGTTTTCGGAAGTTCCACTGTGTATATATACAAAGTTGCGAGCGTGAATTAAAACTTACCAGTCCCAATACTATTGGCAAATAATAAGTAATGTGAATGATTGAAAAAATACATTCAAACTATAACATTGGACGCAGAAGAACAGCAGAAAAAACAACAACAGAAAAACAACTAAAAAAAAATCTCTCAATCAAGTGTATGTTCTTCTAGTTTAAGGTTCTATTAGGCAGTAAAATGCCTAACCCTTGTGCTACACGAAGAAGAAAAACTGGCGTAGAGGATCTGCTTTGTATGGTAAGTTGATTTCTGACACTTGTTGCATGGAAACATAACAGGTTTTTTTTTTAAGAAATACCGCTAAAGCTTACGTGCGATGGCAACCTATTTAGTCTATAAGGGCACATTTTCATCTTCTGTAAAGCTTTGAGCCTTAGGTCGCTTTACATAAAGTATCTACGGTCTCTTTCCATAAAAGCTTTTAAGCTTTTGTAAAGATTTTTAAGGCCTTTTTGCATATGTTTGAACCATAAATAAAATTACATAATTGAATAATTCTATAACAATTGTAAGGTTGTATTTGATTTCCAGATATGTTCAAATAATTTGTCTGTACAACTTTTGCAAGTTTATTTAAGTTATGATGAATAAGCTTTAAGCAACTAAAGACCTGAATCTAGTATTTATGTAAGCTTCGTTGACAGCTACAGAATTACAATAAAGACATCTACTTTTCATAACAAATATATGTGAATATTTTAGTAATAAAAATATTCTGTTCTTTTTTACAGGAATCTCCAAATTTTTTGAAGGAGTACAAAAATCCATGTTGGACAGATAATAGAACGTTTCGCTGCTTGCCTTATTTTTACTTAATCGGGAATGCAAAATGTGGAACAACAGATTTCTTCAGACGCCTTAATTTACATCCTGATATTTTACCTAATAAGGGCAATTTTCAGAAAGAGACTTCGTTCTGGTCAAGGGAACGTTTACGGCCACGTATGTCATGTCTTTCTTGTAACCGAAAGGTTAATGTCTCCCACGCTGTTACACATTTATCCCTTTTTAGCTAATTATATGCGTAATCAGTCTTACATGGTTAGATTATAAGAATCTTATACTGGCTGCAGGTACAGACCGGAATATCTGGCTCGAGGGTACCTGTCAACAGCAGTAACGAGGCTAAACAGTTGTCCGAGAGCCAGATATCCCCGTCTGTAACGATAGCCAGTGTTTGACTCTTATAATGTAAATCATATATCTAATGGAAGTTACGAAAATCTAATATTTTTGTTTGGCAGTGTTTTCTTATAGTAGCGTATGAATTTCCAACTTCATTCATAACGGCGAAATGACGTCATCCTAAGCAGGTCATTCATTCATTCATAAAATGCGCCGAAATGACGTCATTTCAAAGCACACGACTTGTCTTACACGGGGAGTGTGAGATGGATTTTTTCTGTCTGATATGCAAGAATGCTTTTGTCTTTATCCTTGTTTGTGTTTTTCAATCACTATGAAAGTTTTTTGTTGATTTTTAAGGATCTCTTGAGCTCTTTCACGTCTCCTTTTTCTCTGTATTATTTTGATAATAATCTTTCCATAGTTTCCCTGTATTGTCTCTGTTTTATTCAACTTTTAGCTTGTTTTTTTATGCATTTATTCACTGATTTCTGCATTTTGTGGACTTTTGATCTGTATGTCATGTCCTGTATATGTTGATTTTTTTCACGTTTATCATTAAAGTCCATTATTACATAGGAACTTGATGCATTGCGCACATCTAATTCGAAACGATGATTATTTCATTTATTCATTTCATATAGGTAAAACGAGGAACATGCTGGTACCAAGAATAACGTTTAAGCAATTTACGAATTACTTTAGAGGACAAGATATCAGAAGAAGTGCGGCTATCAATGGATATCATTATAAAGTAACATGTCAGTAAGATTGATATGTAAAACTGTCCTTTACCAGTTTCCCTTCACACTTCTTTTGCGTTTTTCTAAAATATTATGAAAGTACATTAACAGCTTCAAATTTGATAGTATTTCATTTTTAAGGAGCAGAATATAGACAGTAAACTAACTGCTGAGAGAATAGGAAGCAATAAAATCAAATGGAAATGAACTAACAGTAGCATGAATGTTTAAAACGTTTCTAATAGTTTATAATCAAAAGTAATAAAATCATATTGGCATGTCAGATATATCTATTGCAATTCAATATTTTTCTTAGTCAAGTATTGAGACGGACACACATGACTTCTATTTGTTTGGT
The DNA here is from genome assembly GCA_012932295.1 of Cyclina sinensis. Taxonomy (NCBI): domain Eukaryota; kingdom Metazoa; phylum Mollusca; class Bivalvia; order Venerida; family Veneridae; genus Cyclina; species Cyclina sinensis. Next base: position 28,584,765 of record JAAONU010000017.1, read on the forward strand.
CTTATTTAAAAAATTTAATAATAATTATCTCAAACAGTTATATAGAATTCGATCTAAATATTCTTTGTTGCAAGGTCTTGGTGATCCGATGGACTTTTATGACAGATTTGATGAGGAAAATCTTCCACAAAACACCCCTGGTAAAGAAGAATTACTGTGGACAACCCCTTTTGTTGTCAAACATGTACAACCAGACATCAAGTTACTTCTTATATTAAGAGATCCAATTGATAGGTATTTTTGTATATGCAATGGTCTATATTTCTGTATTAATATTGCATTTTTTTCTTTTACATTGACTAAAATTATGAACATTCCAGAAATTTCAGTCATATTCGAACTTTTTTTCCTTTTTGTTTCGACTTCGACATGGCAGTATAAACAAACTTCTGACTTATTCAATAGTCCAATCAAATATGTGACCCACAATGAGATATATTAGAAAAATGTTGTTATAGAGAATAATAGGAATATGTCGTAGATGGAGAAAGTTTATCTGACAAGGGGAAGGAATTTGTCTGGTGAGCCGAAGGCAACCCGATTATTTTAGAGCCGAGCCAGACTTTTTCCGTCCACAACACCAACCTATTATTCTATTTTTGTCTTGTCACTAATAACAAAAAAGATATAATTAGCTATTTTACTGAAGAAACAAGGACGTCGTGGCAAACCTGTAACTATAGGCTAAGAGTGAAAGTATAAGAATAACAAGTGTTTTCACAGATATTTGGGCTATTGTATTGAGTAAGTGCACTGTACCTGAAATTCATCAATGCCAGTAACTATGTGCATACTAGCTGTAAGTTTCAATCAAATATAGGGCCATCAACAAATATTGGTATAAACAAGCTAGACAGATGTTCTTACACACCACTGCTAAATAAATAGTATATGAAAATATTCTCCCAAATGAAAAGGTTTGCATATTTAAATATTTTTATTCTTTAAAACGCTAAGTACTAACAGCAACATTGGCAACAATCCAGCCAAAAAGTAATACCCGACTTTATAAATTAAACATGTAATCAAACAGAGAAAAGCAACACTGTCCTTTGATACAAGCGAATTATCCGACTACCAGTGACCAACCAACTTGATATTTAACTAGCATTTTCCAGTAAATAATCTAGCAAGGAAAGGTAATGAAATTATTACTTTCATGTTTTTGAAGAGTAATATTGGATATTTTATCGACCTAGATTTAATATCACCGACCCGTGACTGCTCTAATGATTTAAACCTTGGTCGTAATATATCCAAATATATCACTTACACCACTTCAAAAGCTTATGAACGTACAATCTCAGTAATTCTCACATTTTGCTTCTTTCCATGTTCTGTATTAAATGCATGTGATATTGAGATCACGATGGCCAATTCGATCAGATTTACTACCAGTTCAGCGTCATTATGTTTCTGAAATCTTCAGGAGTCATTTGACTTTACGCAAATGCTACAAATGGTCTAGTCAGACATAATGGTATGTATGCAATAGAAAAAAAATATAGGAACATGCAGTTGATATGTATTTGTTTAGAAAGTACAACGTATGTTTGGAATCATGACTTTGCAGTCGAAGAAAAATTGTTGAGTTTCTATATTAATTATGAAGAAATACAGTTGTGGTGACAAAAGTAATCTTAATTTTTTTTCAGACTTTATTCCCACTATTTCCATGGCAACTTTGGAACTTCACCATACACATTCCACTACCATGTAGTGAAGTCGATAAATGTTTTAAATGATTGCTTTTTTAATCATTCAGTCAGACATTGTTTATATTCCAAAACGATTATGAAGAAATTAAAGGTAAATCGTTTATTTGTTTTAATCTGACAAATTTGATACCAACATTTCGAAATATGTTTGTAGATTTAATATTCACTAAAACCGGTTTATATTTTAGAGAGAACTTGAGAAACAGAATGATACATTTGATCTCTAGTAATTACTAATAACGTATTACTGTCTAGAAAATATATATCATTCATGCTTAATAGGTAGTGGGTATAAATGGAAATGTACAAATCTAAATGTGCCTGTCATGTAACTTACATACGAAAAATAAAATCGTTACATAGGCTTCACTAATTTCATTCAAAACTATGAATTATAAGCCCCACAGAATACTAAATACATTGTTATTTGTCCTGAGATAAATCGTATTGACCTTCGATCTCCGGTGTAATACAATTGACCTCGGACAAAGAAACGTGGCTATATCAAATTTCTTAATTGAAATATTCAAATGTTTTACCATGACAATATCATGATGTTTTAAACAGAAGATTTAACAAGACTGAATTGGTTATATTTAGAAGTTTGTTATGAAGATATGATTGACCTGATTGTATATTAATGCTATTTTTTACGTATTCACAATGATTTATTTGATTCAGTTCTTATTTCAGACACCAATCTACGCAAGTTTTGATATAGTGCATCTCAAAGAATGGACTAGGGCTTTTCCGTTGAAACAGATTCTAATATTTCGAAACGAAGATTATGCAAAAGACATTCGTGGAACGTTGATTCGAGTGTTTAACTTTGTCAATATTTGTACGTAGTCTTTTGGTCATTTTATAGTTGTTTTTATAGAACGGAACTTTTATCAGATAATATAAAAAAATATAACATATATTTATAATTACGTAGGTATGCAGTATTTCTACTTCCATACAGATTATTTTAGAATGAACAGTAATTATAAACATAGAGAATATTTTTACACGTAGAGGATTAGCTAAAAAATTACATTATCATACCGCCCCATGATAGAATTTATGAGAATTAAAGCCAGTTCTGTTAACTAACATATATCTTTTTGAACGTTCTGTTATTCATTTCCTTAGAATTTAGGTCGTGGACTCTTAAAACGTTTCCAAAAGTCTCAGAATAAGTATTGAGGCAAATTTGAAATATCTGAAAAATGACCAGTTATCCCAGTGACTATTTAAGTTATATTAGAGCGACTGACTCAGAATTTAGAAAATATTTTCCTTTAAAATATAAGAGAATTTAATATACTTTGGAAAACACAAATTTCGTAAATTCTAAGAAGAGAAAATGTTTCACCCCAAGAGCATTCAATTCCATGTTCTTCTGGCCAGCATACCAAGACCATTGAGCCACAGCAACTTGTTGCTACCAACGGTCAGAATAATAATATAAACAAAAATCTACCCAAAGACAAACGGAGTATTATTTTTACCGGTGAAAGTGTGTAAAACTTTATATAATGATGTGTTTTTTAACAAAAATGAAACAGTAACTCAGTTTAGATATGTCCTTCACACTTACAATTATAATTTCAGTGACTCTCAACATGTTTTATTTTACAATGTCGTATACTTTTTGGAAAGAACAACAAAAAACAAACAAACAAACAAACAAAAACAAACAAACAAAAACAGTACCAATATTCTTGTTTAACTATATTCAATGGGAGTTTGCCTTACTCCTACTGAACAAAATAGAATATCGTAACTTCAGTCATAAGATCTTTTGATCTCAAAGGTTCTTGTCTGATTCGATATGTTTATAGGACGACTGCTTCTTTAAAACTTTTATTTTCAGCGATACCAAATGAGACTGTACTTCAAAGAATGTCGGCGAGTCCACATTACAGGGAGACAGTTGGCAAGAAAAAGGCTGGGCCTATGCTTCCAGAGACTAAAACATTACTTAAGAGTATTTTCCAGCCATATGTGAATGAACTTGCGATATTTTTACGCGATGACAGATACTTATTTCGAGATTCAAACTTTCATTAGCCATCAGAAGTTTAATAATTTAAGAAACTGAAGTATAACTTAAAAGGTAAAACAATACCGCTTAGTTTGCTAACAAACTAAAACTGTTTCGTCTTTTACAGTATTATGTTGAGTATACAAATTAAGTAGTATTATTTTTTATAAGCAAAAATATCGTATAGTTTCAGTTCAAAATTTGTCAAAGTATTTCGGCTTTATTATCACTGATCGTCTCCCATATTTTGTGCTTTCTTCCACTTTATAAACCGCAATTTGTTTTATATAAGATTGTTAAAAACCCGTTTTAATTAGAATTTGTTCCCTTCTGACATTGTGAGGCGCTACCATGTGGAAGCAAGTGAACATCACAAAATACCAAACGATTGTTTCATAATATTGCCACTGAATGTAAAAGGTAATAAATTATTCTGTTACGGGGTGTATCACCTGAATTAAGAGTCTTGGTTTATTTTTTTCGAGCGGTTATTATACCCACACCAAACAAAGTTTACGGGGATAAAAAGGGAGAAATTTTACGGTCAGTCGGACGGCCCGTTGCAGAAATCTAGTGACGCGAGCTACTTCCACATTCTTAGAAATATCAATTTGAACAATGTTTGCATGTTCACCAATAAGCGCGTAAGACATGATTTTCATGCACGCGATTGCCCGCTCTGCACTTTTTAATATCGCCAAGTCGCCATAGCAAAATTTTGTAACACGAATAACTTCAACATATCAAGAACTATGGATTTAAAATTTGGTGAGGGTTCAGATTTGCGTGACTCATTTTCACGTCAGCCAATGGGCGCTCTCCAGTTTTACAGCCTATCATGGCAAAAACTTGTGACACGAACTACTTCCGCATCTCCAGGAATATCTATTTAAAACTAGATTTGCAAAATCACAAATAACTGTAGCTGTGCATGACTTATTTTCATGCACTTACACGCGCTATGCGGTTTTAAGGTTTGACGTAGAAATATCTTGTGATGAGAACTACATCCAAATCTCAAGGACCATCGATCTGAAACTCTGTGCAAGATCACCAATAAGTGTAGATGTGCCTGATGCATTTTAACTTTTCGAACTTTCCTTTGACTAAGTGGTATTGTGGACGAATTAATCCTATTCAGTGACATATTCAGTTTTCATCGGGATCTAGGGACAAGGCCATGTCGGTATGTTTAAACCAAGACTAGCTTTAACAAAGAACAGCGCTAAACTCTTAAAATAAAAACATTTTTTTTAACCAATGGTAATAAAACTGGATCTCAAATGGTCACAAACATACGCTCATTAATAGAAGTGTCTGGCCATTAACATCTTTTCATACAACTTACCATAACGGATGTTTCAATCTCTAAATGTTTCCTCAAATCGCGTAATCTCATATAGGCTTTAGAGTCGATTATCGTTCATATCATGAGTTTTATACAACAAAGATACCATATTGTTTCTAATACCTTTGTTGTTGTTATTGTTTGTGATAGAAATATACGAATGTGCCAGTAATTAACTGCTTCAACAGTGTTTTCGGGTGTGTGCAAAAATTTAGTCGATGGGATAACCGAAACATCAATATCATTTTTATTGTCCTAATAGACAGGCTTAAAGCGCTGTTGGTAGACATGAATTTTGGGTATAAGCATGAGTAAAAAAATCAACATAGCGTTGACGAGATTAAACTTTCTAAGGAAAAATATTGAAAATAAGGTTAAATTCAGTAACACATTCACTTTCATTTTCAAACTTAAAATATACGATTACTGACGGGTAAAATATTGACCGCATTATTTATTTATTTATTCAACCTTACAAAAACGAAAACACTTGCATAGCATACAAATTAGAAATGGTATGATTATAATGTATTCTTACCGACATCTGTTTTCTAAGAAGGCATGTGTTAACAAATATGGCTTGAACATATGAATTTTTATACTTCGTAGTCCGTTGTAGAGTAGTTTAAGGTACCGCTTCAACTGAACAAACATACACACACACAAACACACTCACGCACACGTGCACACACATTTGCACGCACGCACGCACGGACACAATTTCCCTACTTAGTAAGGACAATGGCACAGATTTTTCACTTAAAATTATTACAATGACCCGTTGCTTAGTGAAAACAAAAGCAATATTCAAACCATCCGTGTGCTATGAAACGGGACAATCGTAACAAATGACCATAGACAAGCCATACTAAGGGACGGATCGAGTGTAATAAAGAAAAAAGTAGCCATAATTGTGTTGTGTAAAGAATCAAGTTGTACAAATGAATACCATTCATTTGCTACCGGACGGATCCATGTCATTCGTGAGCTGTTAGATGGGTCAAGTATAACAAAACCAGACCATGCATGTGCTATGTAACGTGTCACCGTCAACAAACATAGACCATGTCATTTGTACACTATGTCACAGTCAAATGTAACAAAGAGAAACCGTGACAATTTTGCACTTCGGGACTGGACACACCACTCATCACGGGAGCCGGCCATTTGTAGACTGATACAGATTGTTCTTGACCTTGTCAAATCGAAGGCACGCTGTTTCCCCCGTTGACTCGGAAATACAAAGTTGGAGCAAATAAAATTAAAAAAAAAAATGAATCAATATATTCTTCTTCTATTGGCTAAAATATGACTTCTTTCGATCCTTTGAGAAGCTGTAACACTTTCAGTAAAGTCTTAACTTTCACTTAGTTGTCGATGGTAAGCACAAAAAATCAGTTGCATTTAATATAGAACGCCTTGTGGTGTCTTTAACGTCCATGTTTTCTGCATTTGTTTAAGCATTGTTGTCTTTATCGAAACGTACGTTTTCTTTTTTTTAAATTTTATTTTGTTATAAGTCATTTTATTACAACTGTCTCAGTGTTATTTAATTGGCAGCATTTATTTATTGTATATACACTAAAGTCGATCATAATAAATTTTGTATTTAAACACATTCAAAAGCGAAACATTTTAACTTGTTTTTCATCCACAGCTGTTCTTTGTCATTTCATATCCGTTTGTCACTTTCTTTTGAGTATGATTATGCAATCGATTGTTTACCATTTAAAGCTTTCAAGACAGCAGATGTTACCACTGTTCCTTTGTCCTTAACAGATCTTTAACTACTAAATAAACAACAAAACAAAAATACTTAGTATATAGTGTATTTTGTACTGAGCACTTGGGCATAGCTTACAATACATCAAGGTCAATAACTCATACAACTGTACTATAAACTAGATGGGGACCCGCGCAAGCGCGGGCTTAGAGAATCTGCCTATTTGCATTAGAAAGGGATGCATGTAGCGAGAGAAAGACATGATTTTATTTATCTATAAACTAACTACTCTACTACCTTTTATAATGTGTTCGATACCGGAATGTTCAAAAAGGCGTGTAAATTAGAATAATGAACCGCCGGAACATGTTCAAATGGTTTTACACGGAAAAGTTTCATAAAAATCCAGTTGTTTTACACTTCAACAACAGGCTTTACCGTATTTTTGACTGTAGTAAAGTACCTCGGACGTATAAAACATGTAGATAATGTATTTAATATTTCGTGAGTCACAGACTAATCATTGTGCCACCTTGGTGACTTTTCAAAAATATTGTCCCACCATCTTGAAAGACATATTACACAAGGCAGTCTGAAGGACAGCAATATGCCTCGGTGCATTAGCAAATGTTGAAAAGGTTATTGATGTTGAAAAGGAAATGTGAAGTGAAAATGTGTTTATGTATGTACAAAAATGTTCCACACAGGGCTAACCATTAATTAAAGTGATAGTACAATCCATGACAGGAAAGGGTCTATGTATGAGAAAGTGAGTTCACCAGACTGGAACGACCAAAGTTTCATGAAATTGCTTCCATGTGTTTAAAAGTTATGGAACAGACACGAAATGCATGGCCTAAAACCTTTGAACACCCCCCCCCCCCCTCCCATCATGATCAGGTTCATTTTCAAAAAATCAGGGGAAATAACACTTATATTAATTTTACAGTGATTTGACATATGTACCATCACTTGTTTGGCTTGTTGCTCAATGTCGCTCAAACATTTGAACTCCACTAGAGGCCTTGACCTAGAGCCGGCCAAGTTGGAACATAGGTTTTGCACATCGTCTTGATAGGATGAACATTTGACCAAAGTTTCATGAAATTCCTTCCAGGGGTTTAGAAGTTAAGGAGCGGACACGAAATCCAGATGCACACACACACACACGGGCAGACACTTGCACTAAGACCATTCCTATACCCCCTACTGCTATGCGGCGGGGGATAATAAAGATCAAGTTATTCAGGTGCAGTTGATGTATTCCTACAATCCATTAGCATGTAAACTACCTTCTTGAAGTTAGTTTGAGTGTAATACACAGTTGAGAATATGTTCTGTACTTTGACTTTTCCCCCCAACTGCCCTGAAGGATACATGGCCTGCAACATTTTAAAAGAAATTAGCTGCTCTTTTGAGCACATTTCCCAGAAGTTAAATTGGAGTGACGCAAGGAGATGGGACAAGACGTTCACGGAGTGGTCCATTGAATCGTCCATCCATCAAATGATTTTGGATGGAGCCATCACTAGAGATCCTTTCCCTTTTATTCCATACATAACGGGCGGATAGCTCCTCAGGGGCTGATTTGAACGCATGAAAAAAACTTCAAATCTATCAATTTCAGCTCCGTTACGTCACAGAGTGCAAGCCTGTAATCGTTCGATAAAATTTAGGAAAATCTCTTTATAGTAAATTTAGCAAAAATCTATTTGAAGCATTTCTATTATTAGCCTTAGGTGTTTTCCGGTACTTTTTTTGGCTATTTCCCTATTTTCGTACATATCAGTGCTTATTAAAAAAAAATCAGCTTTAGATGCTTATATATGAGTGCTTCGGCGACATAGAACAGAATAGCTTGAGATCGCGCTGTTTCTACGACAGAACGGCGAGCCTATTCTTTTAATAGTATAGATTGCAATATAGCCGTAACATATGGTAACACTGTACCATAATATACCACTGTTTTGCAAAATATCTAATGCAAACATATATATGCATACATATATACTGTACTTATAACTGTGCAGTTGACCCGTTCTTAAAATAATGTGTCCGTAAGCACTGAAGCCCAAACTTGAATGACAATGATTTCGCATTATCTAAAGTATAAAAACTCGTGCGATACATTATTTAACAAAACAACTTTCCATTGGTACTATGAACAGATCTTATCCAATCATAGGAAATTATTTACCGCCTAATTCGCTCCGCTTAAACGGCGTTAAAGAGGCTGAACTCCAGATTTGATATAAAAATTATTTTTACTTAAATTAAATATATAGATGCCGTGAGATTATAACAACATGATATTTTACTTCAAAACTGATTATAAAAGTCAAAATAGAACAAAACAAATATATTCGCTTCAGCTGGATTTGAACTCTGGACCCTCATGTTAACAAAATATTAACAACGCTTTAACTGTCACCATTATCGCCGCATATGAAATAACTATTGTTTACTTTAAATCTTATACAATACAGTTATACCGTCGCGTTACGGTTTTGCACTATGAAAGGTAAACAATCAATTTATAATGTGATACCTGACTTTTTTTGTCAGTTAGTCAGTTTTTAAGCATTAATCATAAATATCACAAGAAATTTATAATACAAGAAAACTTTCTTTTTTTGTGTCATCTGGAGCACAGCCCCTTTAAATACATTTTTTAATGTTGTAATGATAAAAGTAATATAGCACATCACACCTTTCAATAATAATAATATATATAAGCTAGATAGTTAGTTACGCGTAGAGAATCTGATTTGTATGGTACACTGATGTCTCAAAGTTTTTGCATTGGAATATGTCGTTTCTAAAAAAGAAGAAAAAGAAAAGAAAAGAACAAAAGAACAAACCAACAAAAAAGAAAAGAAAACTTAAAATGGCAACCTGTTTAATATATGTAAATACTTTAACATTAACTTTCTTCGGCCCCTTTCCAAAGAGCTTGAAGTTTTTGTTAAGATTTTAAAATCGTTTGCTTTTGTTTTTACTTTGATTATATTTGAATATTTCAATAACCATGTTCTTTTTGTCTAATAATTTGTCCGTACAACACTGTTTGCCCTGCTTCGTAATAGACAGAGTTTATTAAGTGAATTCTTCAGGAATACAAGCTGCAAATGAGGGAGTGAAGCGACCGACAGCAGGTGTTATTCCCGAAGAATACACTTCATGAACTCTATCTGGCATAGTGTAAACCCTACATTTTTTACCAATCACTGCTTACGGTTTCTTAACTTTGTTTGATTGACAGCTGGAAATACCAATTAAGCGAAAAATGTGTATACGTAGAAAGGTAGGCGTTTCTTACTTTGAAAATGTCAAAAAATTAAGTGAAATCGGTAATGTTTTGGATACTCCATGTACCATTTAAAATCTGGATGATAAGATTTCTGATCTAAATGTTGAAAAGCCTGACAAAATTAAAAATTGAAACAAGAATGACCAATAGTGATCATAATATATTGATTCGATGAAAAATAAGAGTCAGCTAAATAAAATTTTAGAAATTTTAAGAATTCTAGGGGTTAAAACTTAGACTCATAACACGGTCGTTTATGGAGAGCTAGGTTGTTATCCTGTCTAAGTAATATGTAAAAAAAAAGAAGTCTAAAATACTGGATAAAGGTTTCTTGTGAGTCCTATACGATTATTCACAATGTATTTTCATCACTTTGTATTGATAATAATGTTCCTTATAGCAAATCTTAGGATAAAGTTGTGAAATGTTTATTAGACAATTTAGAATTACGTCATCTATGGAACAACGTGAAACGTGTAAATTTTGATACTATTGTTGTATTACGCAGACGATTGCAAGACCAGTTTAAACAGAAATGGCACGCAACCATAAATGATATTTCAAAGCCTGACGATAACAAACGTTTTAAAGTTAGTTTTAGATATGAGCCTTACTTGAATTTACTTGAGAAAGATGTGTACAGAAAACCTGCTTAAGCTTATCTTCTCACAGTCTAACTATTGAAACTGGTCGCTACAGTAGTACAGATAGGGCAAGTAGATATTGTTTGCAGTGCCATTCAAAGATGGTCGAAACAGAATACCATTTTCTTATAATCTGTCCAAAATTTCGGACTATACGAATGAAATATTTCTCCAAATCGTCATGGTCAGATCATACGTAGTTTGATCGATACATGTCCTCTCAAAAGAAAAACCTTCTAACATATGTAAATCTGTTAAGGAAGCATATAAAATGAGATATTGAAATTTATAATCACACTTTGTAGCATTTTGTTCATTATTCAGCATTTCCCACATCTGTGTACTTGTTTATATTTGTATTATGTTTCACTGTTTTTAGCCATAGACATGTTATGTGTCGAGTTTGCTAATAAAAATTGTTGTTGTTGTTACGAAAGTATATCTCCTCAAACCTGCATCGTTCCCTTTTCTACCGTTAACAGTTCTAAAACCTAATTGTTGCAAAAATCTAACAATAAACTCCCGTTATTATTGACATGACCTTGACATGACCTTGAACTTGAGAAGATCACTGTAATGTTATGTCTGTAAAACAATCGTTCAGTAAAATATCATTACTACTTAGGTCTAAATTATCATTTGTGACAAAATCGGGAAGTATTGAAATCGCCAAAAAAAATGAATAGTAACAATCATCGTCTGACATATATTCAATAGACACTAATGACTCAATTAACCTGTCAACAATATTATCCTCTACTAACGATTGTCTTCTGCTGTTGTCTGGTTTTACGTAACAAAGACCGACGAAAACATCTTTATCTTATAAGAGTTTGTCCCATTTTAACCCATATAATATCATCATGGGAAGTATACACAAATTAATAATCAGTAGGGATGTGAACGAATACAAAATTCAATATTCAAATATTCGCTTTGCCATATTCGAATATATTCGTTTATGGTAATAATGCTTTACAATCAAATAGGATGAATAACGCCACTCTGTTTTCTTTAAAATCTTATGGATTGATTATCTTTTTTTTATTATTAAAATGTTATTTCGTTAAAAATCTTCACCAAATTTAAAGTTTCTAGATTGTATCTTTTAAATTTGATTTTACAAAATTCCTGTTTCTGTGATACATGACGCTGACGTACAAGCAGAAATTATCAAATTACAATAGCTTTGAAAAAGCACAGAATAATATATATTACAGTAAATAAAAAAACAGCAGAGCATCCACTCATTACGAAACATAAAACAGCGGACGCTGAATTGCTGTATTAAATTTAAATAAGCTAAAAAATCTCACATTTTAATTTTGGTGAATAAAAAAAACAACCTTGTACATCGGTAATAAGAATACCTGCAAGATGATAAACAAACTGCTTCATCATTTCACGCCGGTATTGCATGTTTGTTTAATTCTAACATCGCACGTTATTTGCAACTTTGCAATTTTAGACTTAATACATGCGCACATTCGCTGATAATAACTATTTTATATTTTTGGGACACGTGGGGATACCCAACTTGCTGATTATGACATCAGTCAGAATCTTTTCTTGATTTCATACAAAACATTTGTTTTATTACAAATATTTCACCTAAGGAATATACCTGTGATTCATTTTCATTCTGAAACACCTAAATACACCGATACGGAGATGATGAGGTAATATCATTGTAGGAAAGTCCAAGTTGCAACAAACGTTAAGTATTTTTTAACAGGAACTCTTAGATTTTGAACGGAGTAAGCATGGATAAGAGATAGAATTTCAACGTATAATGACTATGAATATATCATGATTTGCTTGTATAGAGTATCCGACTAATGTGTAACACAGTATGCTGCTGCCAAATCAAAGAACGGGAAGATTCATTTTTGTTGGAGTTTTGCTTCCGCTTTTACTGATCATATCTTTGTCGTTAATGAGAATAAATACGCTTCTTTACTTCACGGCGGAAATTACTAGCAATACTAGCAAGGACAATTTGCAGGTAAGTACATTGTAAATGAAAGAATATGCTTGCAATATACACGATCTCGAAATGATATGTTTATAATTCTGGCGTTCATTTAGCGTTGATTTTTTTTCTTGAACTGCTGTAACCGCAAGATCTAGTCCTAAAAACAACAAATGAATGGAAAAGCCGTACGAGCCAATTTGACAGAGTGTCACAAGAAATGACACCTAAAATACGATGTTATGACAGTCTCACGCATCGTTAACTTATTTCATTGAGGGTCCTTCTGGTAAATATGGAAGGAATACATCAATAAATGTCTTGTATAAATCCACAAAGGGCTTTCAGTCAGTTCATTTGTTTTTCAAAATATTTTGTCATTTTGTTGAAAATGTTAATGTTTTTTACCCTGAATGTTTTAACTCAGACTGTCCTTATTTTCTATAAATCTCGAGCCAATAGGCATTCCTTTTTTTCTAATCTATTCAAATTTGTATGGGCTACGAGCTGGATGCTATACTAAGTTCAATAATTCTGATCGCGCTGTTTATATAGTGAAGTGCTGCTTCGGTTCAAAAGAGATGAAAATTAAAACAAGTCAAATTGAGTATCCCTTTAAACGCACAACAAGTCTTTGTGTTTCATGTTTACCTGAATGTTGTTTCATGTTTACCATAAATTTTTGCATGTTTACCTGAATGTTTTGTTTCATGTTTACCCGATTGTTGTGTTTCATGTTTAACTTGAATGTAAAAAAAGGACAGTCAGTCAGCTGCAAAACATATGTTGTTGTTGTTCTTTCTAGACGTTTTTCCTCTATTTTATCATAGACTTGGAAAAACAGCGGTGGACAAAGTAAGAACTGAATCAATGCATTTCTTCTTCTGTTGGCATAATAATTGACTGTTCCACCCTCAGACCTCATTAAATGAATCCCTTAATGTTTTAAAAACTAGGTTTACAAAACAAAAAACTTTCGTTTACTTGCCGGTGGTAAACATGTGATGAAAATGGAAAGCCGTTTCTGCCTTGTGGTATCTACAGTGTTGATGTTTTCTGCATATTTACAGCATTGTTGCATTCAAACCACCCTTTCCTTTTTCTAAAACGTACGTTTTGATATAAATCTTATTTTGTAATATGTCATTTTATTACAGTTGTCTCCGTGGTATTAGTTTCATAATATCAGACTATTGTATATATACACTTGTCGGTTACAATAAATTTTGAATTGACCAAACATTTTAACTTTTCTTCAACAGTCTGTAATTTTTCTTAAAACTTTGTTTCTGCAATCGATTGTTTCCTTTGCGAAGCTTTCAAAGTACAGGTGTTACCATTGTTTAGAATCGTTTTGATGGCTAAAATAATGAAGCATATGACACCTTTCAATAATACTGAAGGTGTTGCATTTCGCAATCATGTTCAAAAACAGAAGACACAAAATCAATCCACTTTCATTTATATCTTTCAAGTTGCAAGCCTGACTTAAGGTTTACGATACCTAATAAACTTTTTTCAGCCCTCAGTGAAATTAACTTTTTAAAAAAGTATGATATCTTATGACAAAATATAGACAATATAAGACACTTTCACCGTGATCATTTCAAAATATGACAAGCACTAACTTCAAAACTTCACAAGATTTATTGGGCCTATTTGGTACAATTAACACATTATTTTGCCTTAATCTGATCTTTAAAACAACAGCAATGTCATATGTCGTCATTCACAGTATAAAGTCCTAATGACTGCGAACAAGAAAATACGAAGAAAACACAGCCAGTAGAGAGAAATAACGAAACATGGTGCTTATTTATCCCACCCATTTCATGATGAGGGAATGATATCAATGTACACTCCAAGATGTATCCTAGGGGCTTTAAATGGGCTATTATTTATTTTATTCATACATTATTCTGAACAATCTGGAACATTATAAAAAAAGTTTTACCGTGTAGTTTTGAAAAAAAATAATTGAAATCACGGGTACCCAATTTTCATTTGTGTTATCATGATTAAGGGTTGAAAAATATGTAAAACGTAGTCAATTCAATTTCATTCCAATAAAATCTAATATTTCAAAACCAGAATAAACAAAAAGCCAAAAAACAAATGAAAAAATGGCTCGGGTGAGGTTTGAACCCATGTCTTTCAGTGAAAATGTTTCAATCCTTCACAATGCAATTGAAATTAGTACTTTTCAGCGTGGAGGTGCAGCATTATGGACCGTATACCTTAAAACTAACCAGTTCCAGTACTATTCTCAATGCAAATAATGCGATGTGAATGATTGAAAAAATGCATCCAAACTATCACATTGGACGCAGGAGAACAGCAGAAAAAACAACAACAACAGAAAAACAACTAAAAAAATCTCTCAGTCAAGTATAATTATGTTCTTCTGATTTAAGGTTCTAATAGGCAGTAAAATGCCTGACCCTTGTGTTACGCCAAGAAGAAAAACTGGCGTAGAGGACCTGCTTTGTATGGTAAGTTGATTGCTGACAGTTGTTGCATGGAAACATAACACTTTTTTTTCGGAAGAAAAACCGCTAAAGCTTACCTACGATGGTGACCTATTTAGTCTATAAGCGCACATGTTCATCTTTGTAAAGCTTTGGGCTTTAGGTGGTGTTACTTAAAGTGTCTAAGGCCTCTATCCATAAGAGCTTTTAAGCTTTTGTTAAGATTTTAAGGCCTTTTTGCATATGTTTGAACCATAAATAAAATTACATTTGAATAATTCTATAACAACTGTAAGGTTGTATTTGATTTCCAGATATGTTCAAATAATTTGTCTATACAACTTGTGCAAGTTTATTTTTTAGTTATGATGAATAAGCTTTAAGCAACTACAGGTCTGAATCTAGTCTTTATGTAAGCTTCATTGATAGCCACAGAATTACAATAACGACATCTACTTTTCATAACAAATATATGTGAATATTTTAGTAATAAAAATATTTTTTTTACAGGAATCTCCAAATTTTTTGAAGGAGTACAAAAATCCATGTTGGACAGATAATAGAACGTTTCGCTGCTTGCCTTATTTTTACTTAATCGGGAATGCAAAATGTGGAACAACAGATTTCTTCAGACGCCTTAATTTACATCCTGATATTTTACCTAATAAGGGCAATTTTCAGAAAGAGACTTCGTTCTGGTCAAGGAGACGTTTACGGCCACGTATGTCATGTCTTTCTTGTAACCGAAAGGTTAATGTCTCTCACACTGTTACACATTTTCCCCTTTTTAGCTAATTATATGCGTAATCAGTCTTACATGGTTAGATTATAAGAATCTTATACTGGCTGCAGGAACAGACCGGAATATCTGGCTCGAGGGTAACTGTCAACAGCAGTAACGAGGCTAAACAGTTGTCCGAGAGCCAGATATCCCCGTCTGTAACGATAGCCAGTGTTTGACTCTTATAATGTAAATCATATATCTAATGGAAGTTACGAAAATCTAATATTTTTGTTTGGCAGTATTTTCTTATAGTAGCGTATGAATTTCCAACTTCATTCATAACGGCGAAATGACGTCATCCTAAGCAGGCATTCATTCATTCATAAAATGAGCCGAAATGACGTCATTTCAAAGCACACGACTTGTCTTACACGGGGAGTGTGAGATGGATTTTTTCTGTCTGATATGCAAGAATGCTTTTGTCTTTATCCTTGTTTTTGTTTTTCCATCACTATGAAAGTTTTTTGTTGATTTTTAAGGATCTCTTGAGCTCTTTCACGTCTCCTTTTTCTCTGTATTATTTTGATAATAATCTTTCCATAGTTTCCCTGTATTGTCTCTGTTTTATTCAACTTTTAGCTTGTTTTTTTATGCATTTATTCACTGATTTCTGCATTTTGTTGACTTTTGATCTGTATGTCATGTCCTGTATATGTTGATTTTTTTCACGTTTATCATTAAAGTCCATTATAACATAGGAACTTGATGCATTGCGCACATCTAATTCGAAACGATGATTATTTCATTTATTCATTTCATATAGGTAAAACGAAGAACATGCTGGTACCAAGGATAACGTTTAAGCAATTTACGAATTACTTTAGAGGACAAGATATCAGAAGAAGTGCGGCTATCAATGGATATCATTATAAAGTAACATGTCAGTAAGATTGATATGTTAAACTGTCCTTTACCAGTTTCCCTTCACACTTCTTTTACGTTTTTCTAAAATATTATGAAAGAACATTAACAAGTATTTCATTTTTAAGGAGCAGAATATAGACAGTAAACTAACTGCTGAGAGAATAGGAAGCAATAAAATCAAATGGAAATGAACAACAATAGCATGAATGTTTAAAACGTTTCTAATAGTTTATAATCAAAATTAATAAAATTATGTTGACATATATAGATATTGTCAGATATATCTATTGCAATTCAATATTTTCTTAGTCAAGTATTTAGACGGACACACCTGGCTTCTATTTGTTTCGTCTTATTAAAATTTTTTATAAAAATTATATCAAACAGTTATATAATTCAATCTAAATATTCCTTGTTGCAAGGTCTTGGTGATCAAATGGACTTTTATGACAGATTTGATGAGGAAAATCTTCCACAAAACACACCTG
Source organism: Cyclina sinensis (assembly GCA_012932295.1). Lineage (NCBI taxonomy): Eukaryota > Metazoa > Mollusca > Bivalvia > Venerida > Veneridae > Cyclina > Cyclina sinensis. The sequence continues at coordinate 28,602,113 of JAAONU010000017.1, forward strand.
GTGAAGAAGAATTACTGTGGACAACCCCTTTTGTTGTCAAACATGTACAACCAGACATCAAGTTACTTCTTATATTGAGAGATCCAATTGATAGGTATTTTTCTATATGCAATAGTCTGTATTTCTGTATTAATATTGCATTTTTTCTTTTATTTTGACTGAAATTATGAACATTCCAGAATTTTCAGTCATATTCGAACTTTTTTTCGTTTTTGTTTCGACTTTGACATGGCAGTATAAACAAACTTCTGACTTATTCAATAGTCCAGTCAAATATGTGACCCACAATGTGAAAAATTAGACAAATGTTATTATAGAGAATAATAGGAATATGTCGTCGATGGAGAAAGTTTATCTAACAAGGGGAAGGAATTTGTCTGGTGAGCCGAAGGCAACCCGATTATTTCAGAGCCGAGCCAGACTTTTTCCGTCCACAACACCAATCTATTATTTTATTTTTGTCTTGTCACTAATAACAAAAAAGATAATAATTAGCTATTTTACTGAAGAAACAAGGACGTCGTGGCAAACCTGTAACTATTAGATTAGAGTGAAAGTATAAGAACGACAAGTGTGTCCACAGATATGTTGGGCTATTGTATTGAATAAGTGCACTGTACCTGAAATTCATCAATGTCAGTAACTATTTGCATACTAGCTGTAAGTTTCAATCAAATATAGGGCCATCAACAAAAATTGGTATAAACAAGCTAGACAGGTAATAGATGTTCTTATACACCACTGCCAAATAAATAGTATATGAAAACATCCTCCCATATGAAAAGGTTTGCATATGAAAATACTTTTATTCTTTAAATCGCTAAGTACTAACAGCAACATTGGCAACAATCCAGCCAAAAAGTAATACCCGACTTTATAAATTTAACAACAACAACATCTTTACATGCTAGAAGCAATTTGTGTTGCTTTAATGCAAATAAATGTTGTTGTTGTTGTTGTTCAAACAGAGAAAAGCAACACTGTCCTTTCTTATTTTGATACAAGCGAATTATCCGCCTACCAGTGACCAACCAGCTCGATATTTAACTAGCATTTTCCAGTAAATAATCTAGCAAGGAAAGGTAATGAAATTTTATTTTATGCCTACCAATGAAATATAGGGAAATATCAGTGAGATAAAAGTGATAATCCACTGTTTTGAATCAGTGAAATTACCATTTTGATAATACACTGTTTGTGCCGGAACTACTGCTTGATGAAACTTCAGGAATTTCCCCACCACGTAAATACAAGAGAATCCGCTGTATTTCAGACTGTGACAGCGAGTAAAATTTATTTACCTTGTTATATCCAATTATAATATTGAATTCCTGAGCCTAACTAGTCGTAAACAATGATGAAATTCGCCATAAATTATTTAAAATGTCTGATTTGTTTACATAACTCACATAGACAATATCCAATATGGCCGACTTTCAATTCAATTGATTGAATATTACTCGGTATTAATCCGCTTTTATTATTAAAGTATGTATGGCTAAAATTCAATAAATATTGATAAACTGTGTAGAGAAAAATAAATGGTATTTGATGAAAGTGTATTCAGTTTATTTCAGCAGAAGTAAAGTTATCATATGTATTGGAGATTGTCTGCACTTTTTTTGTGGGGAGTAACCAAAGTACGCATTTACTGATTTGGGGCTCACCATGGGGAATTTATTGAAGGCCCTGAGTAAAAATGTCATACAATACCCATTTTTGACGTGTTGGCATATAATAAAAAGAAAATTTATTTGTTTTTTTAGTGGAAGATGGGAATTTATTTCATCTCGTGAACACCATATGTTGATATTTTCACTCGTGGCTGCGCCACTCGTGAAAATATCACATATGGTGTTCACTCGATGAAATAAATTCTCATCTTCTACAAAAACAAACAAATATCCTCTATATTACTTTCATGTTTTTGAAGAGTAATATTGGATATTTACTCGATCTAGATTTAATATCACCGACCCGTGACTGCTCTGATGATTTAAACCTTGGTCGTAATATATCCATATATATCACTTACACCACTTCAAAAGCTTATGAACGTACAATCTCAGTAATTCTCACATTTTGCTTTTTTCCATGTTCTATATTAAATGCTTGTGATATTGAGATCACGATGGCCAATTCGATCAGATTTACTACCAGTTCAGCGTCATTATGATTCTGAAACCTTCAGGAGTCAGTTGACTTTACGCAAATGCAAATACATTGTTATTTGTCCTCAGATAAATCGTATTGACCTTCGATCTCGGGTGCAATACAATTGACCTCGGACAAAGAAACGTGGCTATATCAAATTTCTTATTTCAAATATTCAAATGTTTTACCATGACAATATCATGATGTTATATACAGAAGATATAACCAGACTTAATTGGTTATATTTAGAAGTTTGTTATGAAGATATGATTGACTTGATTGTATATTAATGCTATTTTTTACGTTTTCACAATGATTTATTTGATTCAGTTCTTATTTCAGACACCAATCTACGCAAGTTTTGATATAGTGCAGCTCAAAGAATGGATTAGGGCGTTTCCGTTGAAACAGATTCTAATATTTCGAAACGAAGATTATGCAAAAGACATTCGTGGAACGTTGATTCGAGTGTTTAACTTTGTCAATATTTGTACGTAGTCTTTTTTGTCATTTTATAGTTGTTTTTATAGAACGGAACTTTTATCAGATAATATAAATAATATAACATATATTTATAATTACGTAGGTATGCAGTATTTCTACTTCCATACAGATTATTTTAGAATGAACAGTAATTATAAACATAGAGAATATTTTTACACGTAGAGGATTAGCTAAAAGATTACATTATCATACCGCACCATGATAGAATTTATGAGAATTAAAGCCAGTTCTGTTAACTAACATATATCTTTTTGAACGTTCTGTTATTCATTACCTTAGAATTTAGGTCGTGGACTCTTAAAACGTTTCCAAACGTCTCAGAATAAGTACTGAGGCAAATTTGAAATATCTGAAAAATGACCAGTTATCCCAGTGACTGTTTTAGTTATATTAAAGCGACCGACTCAGAATTTAGCTTGAAAGTATTTTCCTTTAAAATATTAGAGAAATTAATATACTTTGGAAAACACAAATTTCGTAAATTCTACGAAGAAAAAATGTTTCACACCAAGAGCATTCAATTCCATGTTCTTCTGGCAAGCATACCGTGACCATTGAGCCACAGCACCTTGTTGCTACCATCGGTCAGAATAATAACATAAACAAAAATCTACCCAAAGACAAACGGAGTATTATTTTTACCGGTGAAAGTGTGTAAAACTTTATATAATGATTTGTTTTTTTAACAAAAATGAAACAGTAACTCAGTTTAGATAATTATATTCTTCACACTTACAATTAGAATTTCAATATGTATAAACATTTTTCTCTTTTATGCATCGTCGACCCATCTGTGCATCGGCCGCTTTAATAGTGACTCTCAACATGTTTTATTTTACAATGTCGTATACTTTTTTGGGAAAGAACAACAAAAAACAAACAAACAAACAAACAAAAAACAGTACAAATATTCTTGTTTAACTATATTCAATGGGAGTTTGCCTTACTCCTACTGAACAGAATAGAATATCGTAACTTCAGTCATAAGATCCTTTGAACTCAAAGGTTCTTGTCTAATTCAATATGTATATAGGACGACTGCTTCTTCAAAACTTTTATTTTCAGCGATACCAAATGAGACTGTTCTTCAAAGAATGTCGGCGAGTCCACATTACAGAGAGACAGTTGGCAAGAAAAAGGCTGGGCCTATGCTTCCAGAGACTAAAACATTACTTAAGAGTTTTTTCCAGCCATATGTGAATGAACTTGCGATATCTTTACGAGATGACAGATACTTATTTCGAGATACAAACTTTCATTAGCCACCAGAAGTTTAAAAATTTAAGAAACTGAAGTATAACTTAAAAGGTAAAACAATACCGCTTAGTTTGCTAACAAACTAAAACTGTTTCGTCTTCATGTTGAGACTACAAATTAAGTAGTATTCTTTTTTTCTATAAGCAAAAAAATCTTACAATTGCAGTTCAAAATTTGTCAAAGTATTTCGATTTTATTATCACTGATCGTCTCCCCTATTTTGTAATTTCGTCTAGTTAGTTTATAAAAGATTTTTAAAACGTGTTTAATTAGAATGCAATGACCGCTAAGGACATAAACTTTATTCAAGAGCTTTCTATCTTTGGCTTTGTTAATTAAATTCAATACATTAGCTTTGATTATTGTATGTAAAACTTGAATGGACTCACCAAAGCGTGCACGGCTCAGAATGTCTTGCACTTGACGAATAAATTTCCTTAATGCACTAGCCAAGTATTTTTTATGTACCATTTTAATGCTGCAGCAAATCATCTAGATTTTAAAATATGGAAAGATTATATAGGACGTTGTGTCTGTCATATTTTATTATTGAACGCATCTTCGAAGTTTGTTTCTCAGACAAATGCAATACGTTTGAAGGAACGCGCAAACACATTTTCGTTGGTCTAAAATTCTGAAAAGCACTCAGTTCCCAATAAGGGACATTCCAGATAACAAATTATCTCCCTTACTCAGATAAAATTAAAGGTAGACCAAATTGCACATTGGTCTTTCAGTTGGAATCCTTTAACTTTATCATCATTTCTAATTGTGGTGGTCTTGACTTTAAGTTGTGGAAATTGTCATGCAAGTTCTCGCTAGATATGTTTGAATCTCAGAAGAAAGAACTACTATCAACAAAACAGAACCTTAAAGCAGTGAGTGATAAATGTAAATCACTAGAATCCAAAGCACATTCTTTAGAAAGCAGTAATGAGAAACTGGACTCTGCAGTAACAGACTTACAAATGCGACAAATGAGAGAGAACCTATTGTTTTATGGTAAGGCTGAAACTTGCAAGAAAATTGCATTGATATTGTGAAAAAGATTTCCTTGAAGAAACTTTTGGAATGAGCAAAGAGACCACTGCAAACATTAAAATTGACCGTGCACATCTTGTAGGGAAGAAGGATTCGAAAAATAAAAACCCAAGACCAATCTTTGTAAAGTATCATAGTTATAGTGACCGTGAAATGGTGAGAAAACCCTCTTTTGATTTCTTAGAAGTAATGAAAGAGAAGAAGATTGGTATAGGGGTCCAGTGGCCCCAGGTCATCCGTGAGAAAAGAAAAAAACTTATCCCAAAAATGGTCAGCCTAAGAGAAAAAGGAGTGGAAAATGTAAAACTGGTGACAGACAAACTTTTTGTCAACGGAGAAGAATACGTAGAAGGAAAAGACTATGTAACACAGAAAAATGTTTATCAGGGTAGCCAAGTTCAAAGCCCATCCCATAGACAGGCTATGAATTGGGCAGCAGCTGTAAACCCAATTCCGACAGGATTAAGTCCCAAAACAGGAACGATCACCGAATCGATGGAAGAAAGTCACAATTAGGAGGGAGAACAGAAGCAAAAATTTTGTATTATCTCCTGGAACATTAATGGGTTAAAAAGAAAACTATTAGATGTGGAATTTATTAATTATCTGTCAAATAATGATATCATTTTTCTAAATGAAACTTGGATTTCAGATAAAGAAACATTTATTCTAGAAATAGAAGGATATGAAAGTGAACATTTATGTGGGAATAAATCCAGAGATGTATCTAAAGGTAGATATAGTGGGGGCATTTCAGTTTATTTTAGAAATAAGTATAAAAAAACATATAACAGTAGTTGAAAAACAACAAGCAGAGTTCAAACAGTGATACTTACATTTGCCATAGTTATGTACCGCCATATATGTCAAATATTTTGAACTTACATGATATTGATTAGCTTGAATTGTTAGAAATCGGTTGTGTAAAATATAACAATCTTGGGGATATATATATGTAACAGGTGATTTAAATGGAAGAACTTCAGATTTCTTAGATTATTTTTGTATTGATAAATATATAGGTCAAGATTTTTTCTTTATAGAGAATGCTGATATCCCTAAACGAGTAAATTGTGATAAGATTATAGATACACAAGGTAGAAAAGTCCTTGACCTTTGTTGTTCCACAGGCATGTTAATCATAAATGGCCGCTTACACGGAGAAAATACAGGGGGGTTTACATTTTTGTCAGAAAGGGGAGCCAGTACAGTAGACTATTTAATAACATATCTTGAAAATCTGGAGTATATGTCAGATTTTAAACTTTTAGATCCGAACGAATTTTCTGATCATGTACCAATCTACTTCAGTTTAAAAACGACATCTCAAGAGTTGCACAAATGTAATCACCCCCGATTACATGAAATAAATTCGTCTGATAAAATTAAATGGGCTAAGGATAGTGCGCACTTGTTCCGCGCAGCTGTTGAAAATGAACAGCATGTATTAGATCAATTAACCAATGATATATCTCAGGCTGGCTGTTCCATTGATGATGTAGTCTCTCGATTCACTGATTTCATGAACAGGAAAGCACAGAGCGCCACCTCGAATACTATATATGGCAATCGTAGTAAAACATGCACGAAGGTAAACAAAAAATGGTTTGATACCGATTGCTTTCGAGCAAGACAGGAATTTAGGAAAACAAAAATTACTTTTTTAAAAGATAGATCAGAATTAAATCGTAAATATTTTGTTAGAGCTATAACAAAATACAATAAGGTAAAAGATAAGGCCAAAAGATCTTTCAGAATGAAAGAAGGTCAGAGAATAAACAAGTTATCCAAATCTGAACCAAGAAAATTTTGGAAGTATGTGAAAGGATCTATAAGTAGAAAGTCTGAAAAACCAGAGGGGTTGAAATTAGAAGATTTACAAGAGCATTTCAGTAAACTATATGAAAATGTAAATAATAATGAACATGACTTTTTAGATGAACATAGTTATAATACCTCTTACAGTGAGGAGTTTGACCTAGACATTACCTATGAAGAACTGTATTCTGCAACCTTTTCACAGAACAACAATAAATCGCCGGGTGTAGACGGGCTCCCAGCAGAAATTTTTTAGTCATCTTTTGATGTTATATCACCGTTTTTATTAAAACTATATAATATGATTTACTGTAATGGAAAATACCCACAATTATGGGGTAAGAGCATCATTTCACCAATTTTTAAATAAGGTGATCCAAATCTAGCAGCCAATTATCGTGGAATAACATTAATACCTATTCTTGGTAAAATTTATTCACAAATACTTTTAAATAGACTTACGAAATGGTCAGTTCAACATGATAAGTTAAGTAAAAACCAATTTTGGTTCCAAAAGGGTAAATCTATACTAGATTGTATTTTTATTTTGCATTCAGTAGTAAACAAAGTGTTAGATTCTGGGGCAAAGTTGTATTGTTGTTTTATAGATTATGAACGTTGTTTTGATAAAATTGATCGAAATCTTCTTTGGCACAAACTGATAACAGAAAATGTTCATTGTAAAATGGTAAAGGCCTTACAAGCTATGTATTCCACAGTACGCTCATGTGTTAGACTTGGTAATTCGTATTCTAGCTTTTTTGACTCAAATGTGGGCTTGAAGCAAGGCGCCCCTTTTTGCCACTTTAATTTATGTTTTTTTTTTGTGAATGACATAATGAATAATACAAATTCTGAACTAAGAGATCTTTTCAATATCGATGAACTAAAACTATTTTTATTACTATATGCAGATGATCAAGTTGTATTCGCTAAAAACCCATTAAGTTTACAGTCACTTTTAAATGATATTGAAAATTACTGCAATATTTGGGGCTTAAAGATTAATATTCAAAAAACTAAAGTTATGATCTTTGAAAAGGGAAGACATAGTCACTCAGATTGTTTCTTATATGGTTTGCCCCTTGAAGTTGTGACAAGTTTTAAATATCTCGGCATCAACTTTTATAAGAATGGACATTTTTATAGAAGCCAAAAAGATATAGCGAAACATGCCTCTTATGAATTAAATAACTTGTTTAAAATTTCTGAAACAACTGAATTACCAAACTCTCAAAAATATAGCTTTTTTGATACCCTTGTGTCATCTATTTTGTATTTTGGAGGTGAACTATTAGGATTGAATCCTTGTACAGATCTTGAGCTAGTTCATAATTTTTTTTTAAGAAGAATCCTTTATGCGAAGAGATCCACTAATATAGCAGCACTATATGGAGAACTAGGCCGAGTTCCTCTGATTATTTTACGAAAAGTTAGGATGATTAAATACTGGATAAAAATTCTGAATTTACCAGAAGATAGCTTAGTAAGAAAGGTATATATAATTCTTAAAGAAGATGCAGACTCTTCAAGGTCATATAGAGGAAGAAATTGGGCTTCTCAAATTAAAGGTCTATTAGAAGACCATGGTTTACGTTATCTATGGACTGATCAGCTACATGGAGAAATAAATCTTTCAATTATCAAACAAAGAATTTTTGATATATATTATCAACAGTGGTATTCAAACATTAATAATTCTAATAAGTTAAAAAGTTATAGTATTTTCAAACATGACTTCAATTTTGAAATGTATTTAGATTATATAAAAACTCCAAAGTATAGAATAGCTCTCTCAAAATTTAGAATATCTTCGCATGATCTAGCAGTTGAGACAGGGAGATATAATAATACACCGCTTGAAGAACGTAAATGTTACTGTTGTAGTATGAACATTATTGAAACAGAATTCCATTTTCTCCTTGTATGCCCTTATTATCGAGATTTAAGAAGAAAATATTTTCAACCATATTTCTGCCATTGGCCAACAGTGAGTACATTTGAAACAATTATGTCATCTTATTCTAAAAAGGTTCAATTAGGTCTGGCAAAGTATATTTATCAGGCAAACCAGAAGCGTAAAAATATTATATCTCCCTAACAATGTAAGGATTTCTATATATCTATTCACTTAGTGTAGTTCAACATTTTCTATTTGATTAAGTTAAATTTTAGTATATATAACATGTCTAGCTATGTTATATTAAGTGGAATAGATTATGACTATTTTACTTCATGACTGTATGTTGTTATATTTCTTATAACTCGGTCGTAAAGCATATAATTTTATTTCTTGACTCGTATGTAGTTATATTTCTTATGACTCTGGTGTAAAGCATACGATTTCTATAAGTTGTACGATTAATGTATGTTCAAAAAAAAAAATTCCTTTTTGTTCAGGATATCATTTATTTATTTATTTCAATTATTTTATGGAGCATATTTTGAGTATACATTGATACACTTGTATAGGCGGTTTTAATAAATACTTCTGTTACTCTCACCATTGTTAAGCATATATTGTAAAATGTTTGTGGGCAAATAAAATCTATTGTATTGTATTGTATTGTATTGTATCAGGCATGGATTTACCGGGGGGGCTTATGGGGCTCAAGCCCCCCCCCCCCCCCAGCTGGCCCGTTTGTAAAAAAAATAAAAGGGCTCATTTTTAAAGACCCTAAAATATTTTTCAGGTCTTTTCACCTCGTAACAGAAACACAGTCAGCCTTCCAATTTGCAACGGTCATGCAATATTACGTAACAACTGATAACGTGTTCGCAACTTTATAGCTGTGTATATTATACCAATGTACCGTATATTCGGTGGCACGGATTATCCGAGAGTTCTCCAGACTGATCATGAGGTATAGTTTTCAAGCGTCTTTTAACCTTAACGTATTTGATAAAGTTGTTAAATGAGCGCCTGCTGACCATGACTGGTGATCAGGCAGCTTTTTCACAGTTTCCTGTAGTACCTTAGATTCCATAACAATGTATTGTATTATATATAAAATAAAAAGTTAGGATTATCAAAAACAAAAACATGCAATCAAACAAACATAAAGGTGTGAACAAAACATGTTGCTCAACTAAATGTGTAATCTGACTACTATTGTTGCAAATAATTAGGCTTAATTATCACCAATCCGAAAACGATAATAGCGATGAAAGCAGAGTAATCCAAATGGAAGGACCAATTTGATATCAGAGAGTATTCAGGGTAGATAATCCGCTAATATCCATCATTCTTTATCTTTACTTCTTTGAAAACTATATCTAACCTATAAACACATACACATACACTTGCAGCGTGCGTTCTTAAAAGGCTGACTGCATCTAGACGCCTGAGCGTGTAACCATATCCTAAGTCTACATTTTTTTCCTGTAGGTGTATGAAACGACGTCAGATGTTTCGTGTACTTGCTTCAGGTATTTACCGTAAATAAAGCACAAGACCTAAGTTAACATTAATTATGTTTACGAGGATCATCTGTAACTGCAAATCAGATACGCACACGCTTAATTATAATCATTGAAATGAAACAAAACAAGGCAATAGATAGTAGTAGGTAGCAAGGCAATAGATCCTCCGAATACCTCGCAGTTCCTAAAAAGGCAGAAGCTTTTTAAACATTCTAATCAGAAATTCATCATCCATGACAGTGTTGTAACGTAGACTAAACAGATATATAAATTGCAATGTAAACTTGCAGTTTGTCCCCAGATACTTTGTAGTGTGCATAATATTAAACCATAACTCTTTGAAAAAGTTGTATGTGCAAAATTTCTGTTAATACTGAAATTTCGAAAAAGGGCTTATTGTGGTCCCTGAAAACAATGATAAAATATTTCAATGCGAAGCCATTGAAAAATCTGAAACAGCAATCTGGTAAGCGTTTTTTTAAAGTATTTCAATGCGAAGCCATTGAAAAATCTGAAAAAGCAACCTGGTGAGCGTTTTTTTATAGTGATTATATACATATGTCATTTCCCCTAACTTTTCAAATTTTGCTTAACGATTATAAAGAGTTTAACTGAAGATCAATAAAACAGTCCTCTTTTACAAACATAAATAAATTTGAAAATGGATAATTAAATCATAGTTTACTAAATTAAAATTTCCACTCCTTTATCAAAATCGCAATTTAAAAAAAAAACACCATATCATATAAACTCGCACAGCATTGCAACATAACCTTTTTCGGAACTTGATTTCTCAATGTTAGAATTACAGTAGATTACCACCTTACGACCACGCCGAAATTGAGACCACGCCGCTATTACGGGCACTTTTGAAAAGAACCAAACATTTTTATTCTTGTCCTATTACAGATATTTATCAGAATTAAGACCACGCCGCTAATCCGGTAATACGACCACCTTGTCAAGACCATGTTGTATATTTTCTTCTTATTGTAATACCTCAATTACGACCTCTCAACTTAGTGCCCTCCGGGCATGTCATCAATATCAATCGAGTACACCGCCATGATTACGACACTGCTTTACGACAGATGCATGTGTAAACAAAAGAACTTCTGTGTTGTGAAAAACAAATTTTATTTAGGTTATTACTGAAAGTAAGGATACAAAAGAATGATATAAGTATTATTCAAAATTGATTTGTATTACAAACTGATTGCAACGCGAGTAAATAATTGGGAATGGTATGGAGTCCACGTAGTTATAATAAGTTTTCAGTTTGCTGGGGTTCAAAGCAAAATATGATTTTAGATCGATGCTTACCTGTCTTAATCGAATAAGAAAACGGAACATAACATCTCATTTTAAAATTTATTCTAACTTCAACAAAATTCAGAATATTTACAGTTAAATTTTAATTGCGTCAGACAAAATCTCCAGCTTGAGAAACGAAAATGAAATATTGAAATGTTTATTCATTATTGAACTGTTTATTCATTATTGAAATGTTTATTTATTGAATGTAATAAAAACATATATAGTGATGAATAATGTGTTTTGTTCTGTGTAACTGTTCTATTTTCCCTCTATGAACTTGCATATTTGCCGGGGACTCAACCCGGTATTAAGACCAACTCACAATTAAGACCACTTCCTTTTATACCCAATGGTGGTCTTAATAGAGGAATTTTACTGTATTTAAAATTTACTTTGAAATTCACTCATCCGCGTACCGGTACATAAAGAGGTAGAAGTTGCTAATGACTTTGTTGCCCGCCCGCTTAGAAATTGGTAATTACTGGTTAGTTTTCCATGAAAACCGGTTAGGTGGACTGACCGCCGAGATATAACCTAGATGTTGAAATCGGCGTTAAACCCCAAAACACAACATAATGACTTTATGCATACAAACATCTATGAAGAAACGATAAAAGTAACAAATACTCATCTGTGTAGTTACGTGCTTGAACAAAAGTAAAATTTGTTATTTCTTTAAAAAGCTTAACAATTTATCTACAGACTTCTTTAGCAGTATTAGACAAAAATATTTTTGTTTCAAGCAGAGAAATTGATAATGGCTTATGGATAATAAATTCGATATAGAAAACCAGTTAGTCAGATAAGAATCCAAGTAGACCAGAAATCTGTAATTTCTATTGTCTTAAATATGTGAATCTCTTTTTCTAAATATAGCAATCAAAAACTCCATTCAAAGTGGAACATTTTTTCCACCGTACCCCTGATTTCTCTCAAATGAATTTTATCACTTGTCAACAAAAATTTTCGTGACACCCCTTCGACTCTTTTAACTAAACAGATATTAGATATTAAATTTTCGAACTAACTCAATCTAAACATCTCAGCAAGAAGTTTCAGATTCATTGTATAAATTAATTTAAGTCTTTAGTGGTCTTAATATATTTTTGTGACGATCCTGTAGATTTCTTATACTATGGCAGCACTTTCAGGGATAATTTAAATCATGTTTGAAGTAAAGTAAAGTGACCCTCAGATATTTTTTTGTGAACGTTCGTACCTTGTGTTGATTATATTGTGGTTTGGGGCATTTATCCATGAAACGAATGCCTGTGTTTTTTTGTCAAATATATTGTGACCGTATGCACAAAAAGTGAATGTGATCAGTCATGTGACGGTACACGAAAATAGAAATTCTAAATATAGGTTTTATACCGTTTGTAACGCTATACCCTATGCTGTAGAAACTACCCCATGTTTTTACAATCACGAAATGTTGCATGGGGTGACAATGCGTCTGTAGAAGGGTATTGGTAGACGTTATTCAAACAGAAACATGTAGTTAAAATAAATTCTTAGTCAATGACCATCTGTGAACGAGTTGCCTTCAAAGTGGACATCTGATTTGGTCTGGGTTTAACTTGAAAATGATGTAGTTTGACGCGTACGCAAGTAAAGTTTAACTAAACTAAAGAGTTGGTTGTGTCAGAGTTGAGCACATGATTTCGATGTTCTTGAAGGGTGGTATCTGAATATTTGTATATTTCTCAAAGTAATGTATACAACATTTTTTATTTACAAAGAACATATCCGTTCAAACGGACTGCCGATTTGGCCTGCTTATACATTTTGTAACTCGTGTTGTCAGTAGCTAAAACTGGACATGCTATAACAGCCAATCAGGTGTTGCCTTTTTTGTAGAGATTGGCTAACAAAAAGCATTGTTGAAAGATATTCATACCTTAATTCCATTTTTCAATATAGCATAAAAAGAACATCGATAGATTCTCATTCGAATTAACAGTGGTATGATATGGTTTCGATTAAACAAAATATTAGTGCGTGTCAATGTTGTCTACAAAAGGAAAAAAAATGTTTCTAACGTTTTCTTTCGGCTGATTAAAAAATATAATTCGCATAACCGTCTCACTGGCCTAGTGGTTAAGGTGTCCGCTTACAGAGCGGGAGGTCGAGGGTTCGAGTCCTGTCGGGGTCTTGTGTCGATGCGGCCGGTTGGTGAGCCGCCGGCCAGTTAAAGAATAATTACTGATTGCCTGTCCGCCTGGCGCCTGGCACATAGGATAAGGAATCGGGGAGTAAATGTGCACACTAATAGAGGTGTTTCATGAGCCCGGGAGGCTGGCCCTTTCAGTAGGGGTGGCACTATAATAACTTTGCCTTACTTTATAAAGAAAAAAACGAATACATAGGACGATCATATGGAAGCTGTAAGAGTGATCTTTCTCTAACTAATATTCAGTCATATGCTTGCAAGACTGTTGACTCGTTAGAACTATGACAATAAAAATTTGTATTTTTTTTTGCCGTGTCTGAATATGTAGTATATTGCCTACTCGTGAGAACAAAAGTTTTTTTTTAACTTTCAGTCTGTCAATCTATCCGTCCGTCCGTCCGAAAACTTAAACATTGCCCATAACTTCCTTATTAGCAGATTTGCTTCATACTTGAACCCAATACTCATTTTGACAAGACCTTTCCACTGACATATATATGTATGACATTGACCCCTGAATAACCTTGACCTCTCAGAATGCAGGTTTCGGCTGGCGCTGATCAAGATTTATGTCATATTTTGCATGTTCTGTGTCCTCATGGGCTTTAAAGCCTATTGGAATAAAATAAAATGTCTACTGTCTACTGTCTACTGTCAAACTGAGAGGCCACATGGCATACAGATATAATATGTCTGTATTTGTAAACTGCTCAAAGGAAATTGACAGAAATATTCACCATAATGAGATGATTTGAAAAAGGTAGATTTTTGCTGACTTAGATCAAGGTCAAGGACACACATACAGGCCAAATGTCCTGTTCTAATTGTTTCTTGTTGAACTTTAAAAAAACACAGTTTATTTTCTAAAGAGATTATGAAGAAATTAGAGGTAAATTGTTTTTTTGTGTTCATGAGAGTTGTGAAAAAAAGCAAATCGGCTTTTCACACGAGTGCAGTACTAAGGCCATACACACAATCTTTTTGGGTAGTCACTTCGTACTGTTTTTAACAGGATGATAAAAGTCGAAAAAAAACAATTTCTACATTGTCTATGAAAGCAAAAAGTATTTTTAGCAGAGGACAACAGGAAAACGTAGGGCATTATTGTGTTGACATCGATAGGCAACCAAACAATGAATACATGTAAGAAGTGAAGATTTAGCTGTTCTGTGATTGATATTCAGTCATACACACCTATTAGATTGTTGACTTATGAACGCTCTGATGACGAAAATGTGTAAATTCTTTATTTTCCTGATGACAATTTGAAGCGCTGCGTCATTTTCTAACCAATGGTGATACAACAAATTTTCACCAGCATACGCACATTTACAGAAGTGTCTTACCATAAACATCTAACCAAACATCTGATCATAACTTTTAAATGTTTAAATCCGAAGATGTTTCTAAGAATAGCCTGACTTCAGACTGGATCTTGGGTTGTTTTCTGTTCACAATATGAGTGTTTTACAAAAAAGCCATGGACTATGTTAAATTCGGTAATATCCTGAGTTAATTTTTTCCTCAATTATCTTTTTTGTTGTTATTATTTGTTATTCAAACTGTACGAATGTGCGTCAGTAACTACTACTACAAAAAAGTGGGGAGTGCAATCTGGTGTGCAAAAATAGACTTGATTGGATTACCGGAAAATCAATGTCACGCTTTCTTGACTAAATAGACTTGCTTTGACCACTGTCAGTGGACATGCAAGTTAGGTATTAGCATAAATGAACTATCAACATTAGTTGATTACGAGATGAAAAGTTCTACAAAAAAAAATCGAAAATAAGAGCTAAATTTGCAACAGAGCGTCTTTGAACATCCTTATTCTGCGGCCCTGCATTCCTATCTGCGGCCCCATTTGTGGCCCTTGTTTTTACAATGTGCAATCAAGATGTGATCACATGTACAATTCAATTATAACTCAATGGATGCTTTTTTTAAGCAGGCAAACTTGAAATGATATGTTGACAATATACTTTTATAGACATTTGTTTTATAGAAGGCCTGTGTTTACAAACATAGCTTCAGTATATGGAAGGTACTGTTTAGTTTGTTGTAAATAAAGGTAACGTTATTTGTTACCCCTGTAGCCAAAACAAAAAAACAACATATTTTTCCTGTGTCGGGAAGGACAATGACAAAGAATGTACACTTAAAAGGATTCCACTGACTCGTTGCTAGTAAGAATTGAAAATAAATTTGTTTAGAAATGATTGTTTACTGTAATGCATCGGACAAGTTCAAATGGGACACACAAAGCTATTTGGGAGCTATGGGACTAGTCAAGTGCACAAAAGAGAAATCAAGCTATTCAAGTGCTAACATCTAGAGCACAAAACTGGAAATTGATAAAATGGCCCGCACATATTTTAAGGTGACGTAACATAAGTAACAGCCTAGGACACAAAATAAACTGAAAATGTCAGACAAAATTCAAGTCAGTTAAAGAAAAACGAGATTAAGAATATATTTCAACAGCAAACGTAAATAACATATTAAAATTTAACAAGAAATGAAAAAAGTCAACTTAAACAAAGAGATGCCAGATAATAAGTGAGTTACGTACCCAGTCATATTAAAAAAAAATAAGTAAAAAAATAGTGCTTTTGGACGGATCAAGTGGAACAATGAGAAAACAGGCTTACTGTAAGCTGTGTAATAGGTCAAGTGTTAGAATGAGAAACCGGGACAACTGTACGCTATTGTACAGGTCAAGTGTTAGAATGAGAAACCAGGACAACTGTATGCTATTGTACGGGTCAAGTGTTAGAATGAGAAGCCAGGACAACTGTACGTTATATAAGGGGTCAAGCGTTAGAATGAGAAACCAGGACAACTCTACGCTATATTACGGGTCAGGTGTAAGAATGAAAAATCAGACCAGCTGTGCGCTATGTAACAAGTCAAGTGTTAGAATGAGAAACCAGCTAACTGTATACTATGTAACATGTCAAGTGTTAGAATGAGAAACCAGGACAACTGTACGTTATATTACAGGTCAATATTAGAATGAGAAACCAGGACAACTGTACGCTATGTAACGGGTCAAGTGTTAGAATGAGAAACCAGGACAAGTGTGCGCTATTGTACGGGTCAAGTGTTAGAATGAGAAACCAGGACAACTGTACGCTATGAAACGTGTCAAGTGTTAGAATGAAAAACTAGGACAACTGTACGCTATTGTACGGGTCAAGTGTTAGGTTAAAATGATAAACCAGGACAACTGTACGCTATTGTACGGGTCAAGTGTTAGGTTAGAATGAGAAACCAGGACAACTGTACGCTATAGCACGGGTCAAGTGTTAGAATGAGAAACCAGGACAACTGTACGCTATTGTACTGGTCAAGTGTTAGAATGAGAAACCAGGACAAGTGTACGCTATTGTATGGGTTAAGTGTTAGAATGAGAAACAAGGATTAGAGTACGCTATTGTACGGGTCAAGTGTTAGGTAAGAATGAGAAACCAGGACAACTGTACGCTATTGTACGGGTCAAGTATTAGGTTAGAATGAGAAACCAGGACAACTGTACGCTATTGTACGGGTCAAGTGTTAGAATGAAAAACAAGGACAACTGTACGCTATTGTACGGCTCAAGTGTTAGAATGAGAAACCAGGACAAGTGTACGCTGTTGTATGGGTTAAGTGTTAGAATGAGAAACCAGGACAAGTGTACGCTATTGTACGGGTCAAGCGTTAGAATGAGAAACCAGGACAACTGTACGCTATATTACGGGTCAGGTGTAAGAATAGGAAATCAGGCCAGTTGTGCGCTATGTAACAAGTCAATTGTTAGAAAGAGAAGCCAGGACAACTGTACGTTATATAGCGGGTCAAGCGTTAGAATGAGAAACCAGGACAACTGTACGCTATATTACGGGCCAGGTGTTAGAATAGGAAATCAGGCCAGCTGTGCGCTATGTAACATGTCAAGTGTTATAATGAGAAACCAGGACAAGTGTACGCTATTGTACGGGTCAAGTGTTAGAATGAGAAACTAGGCCAATTGTACGCCATGTAACGGGTCAAGTGTTAAGAGAAACCAGGACAACTGTATGCTTTGGTACATGTCAAGTGTTAGAATGAAAAAACAGGATAAGTGTACGCTATTGTACGGGTCAAGTGATAGAATGAGAAACCAGGACAACTGGACGTGATATAGCAGGTCAAGTGTTCAAATGAGAAACAAGGACAACTGTACGCTATATTACGGGTCAAGTGTTAGAATGAGAAACCAGGACAACTGTACGCTATTGTACAAGTCAAGTGTTAGAATGAGAAACCAGGACAAGTGTACGTCTTTGTACGGGTCAAGTGTTAGAATGGGAAACCAGGACAAGTGTATGCTATTGTTAGGTCAAGTGTTAGAATGAGAAACCAGGACAAGTGTACGCTATTGTACGGGTCAAGTGTTAGAATGAGAAAACAGGACAACTGTACGCTATTGTACAAGTCAAGTGTAATAATGGGAAACCAGGACAAGTGTACGCTATTGTACGGGTCAAGTGTTAGAATGAGAAGCCATGACAACTGTACGTTATATAGCAGGTCAAGCGTTAGAATGAGAAACCAGGACAACTGTACGCTATATTACGGGTCAGGTGTAAGAATAGGAAATCAGGCCAGTTGTGCGCTATGTAACAAGTCAATTGTTAGAAAGAGAAGCCAGGACAACTGTACGTTATATAGCGGGTCAAGCGTTAGAATGAGAAACCAGGACAACCAGGACAACTGTACGCTATTGTTCGAGTCAAGTGTTAGAATGAGAAACCAGGACAACTTTACGCTATTGTTCGAGTCAAGTGTTAGAATGAGAAACCAGGACAACTGTACGCTATTGTTCGAGTCAAGTGTTAGAATGAGAAACCAGGACAACTTTACGCTATTGTTCGAGTCAAGTGTTAGAATGAGAAACCAGGACAACTTTACGCTATTGTTCGAGTCAAGTGTTAGAATGAGAAACCAGGACAACTTTACGCTATTGTTCGAGTCAAGTGTTAGAATGAGAAACCAGGACAACTTTACGCTTTTGTATGGGTCAAGTGTTAGAATGAGAAACCAGGACAACTGTATGCTATTGTACATGTCAAGTGTTAAAATGAGAAACCAGGACAACTTTACGCTATTGTTCGAGTCAAGTGTTAGAATGAGAAACCAGGACAACTTTACGCTATTGTTCGAGTCAAGTGTTAGAATGAGAAACCAGGACAACTTTACGCTATTGTTCGAGTCAAGTGTTAGAATGAGAAACCAGGACAACTTTACGCTATTGTTCGAGTCAAGTGTTAGAATGAGAAACCAGGACAACTTTACGCTATTGTACGGGTCAAGTGTTAGAATGAGAAACCAGGACAACTGTATGCTTTGGTACATGTCAAGTGTTAGAATGAAAAAACAGGATAAGTGTACGCTATTGTACGGGTCAAGTGATAGAATGAGAAACCAGGACAACTGGACGTGATATAGCAGGTCAAGTGTATAAATGAGAAACAAGGACAACTGTACGCTATATTACGGGTCAAGTGTTAGAATGAGAAACCAGGACAACTGTACGCTATTGTACAAGTCAAGTGTTAGAATGAGAAACCAGGACAAGTGTACGTCTTTGTACGGGTCAAGTGTTAGAATGGGAAACCAGGACAAGTGTATGCTATTGTTAGGTCAAGTGTTAGAATGAGAAACCAGGACAAGTGTACGCTATTGTACGGGTCAAGTGTTAGAATGAGAAAACAGGACAACTGTACGCTATTGTACAAGTCAAGTGTAATAATGGGAAACCAGGACAAGTGTACGCTATTGTACGGGTCAAGTGTTAGAATGAGAAGCCATGACAACTGTACGTTATATAGCGGGTCAAGCGTTAGAATGAGAAACCAGGACAACTGTACGCTATATTACGGGTCAGGTGTAAGAATAGGAAATCAGGCCAGTTGTGCGCTATGTAACAAGTCAATTGTTAGAAAGAGAAGCCAGGACAACTGTACGTTATATAGCGGGTCAAGCGTTAGAATGAGAAACTAGGCCAATTGTACGCCATGTAACGGGTCAAGTGTAGAATATGAAACCAGGACAACGTTACGTTATGTAACTGGTCAAGTGTTATAATGAGAAACCAGGCCAACTGTAAGGTATGTAACGGATCAAGTGTTAGAATGAGAAACCAGGACAACTATACACTATGCAACGTGTCAAGTGTTAGACTGAGAAACCAGGACAACTGTATGCCATATCACTGGTCAAGTGCTAGAATGAGAAAACAGGCAATTTGTACGCTAAGTAAACGGGTCAAAATATCGTACATGGCCGCTCCACACTACCGCTAACATTACAAGTCAGCTCCTGTAGAGTGATACGGCACAGATCGTTCTTGACCAGGCGCGTCTATATAACTTAGGTTCTTTTTATCCTGTATTACGGTCAACTCGTAACTAGACATAAACAACCAGCAACACACTTTAACAGTTAACTTAATATTTGTTTACAAATATTTTTTCAATAAAAAATATCAAGTCAAAGAATTTTACAATAACTAAATCTTGCTTAATTAACTGATACAAATCCTTTATTAAAAATAAGTATATGTCCTCATTTCTTTTTGTCGAGCTCCTGATGTTTAACACTGCATGTATAACTTAGAAAGGTAGTTAACACAACTGAATAGATTCATCCAAATTAATCCCTGTGGTACAAACTTTCTTTAATCACATTCTCTATTTTTATACACCAAGACTATGGCTGATAAAAGTGATATAAATATATAGCCCTAATGAAACATCCAGAATGTACTAGTATTTTTCAACGATAAAGACTATTCTAGAATATTCCTTAAACAGCAAAACAAATTTAGTCAGTAAATACATATTTCTGGAACATCCAGGAAAGTTCCCTAACTACAAAGGTCTGCTTTCATTTAAACAACATAAATGTATTTAACATCTACCCTCTTTAAAGAAAAAAAATTCTGAAATCAATCTTTTAGAAGACTTAAACCTTATACTTTTAGCAAATAGTTTTCTAGATACCTTATGATATTTACGTGTCACAACATTGGTTTACACAAAAATAATATTCAGAATAATATACAGTTAATAAAAATATACACTATTCATATAGATATCACACATGGCAAAGTTTAAACTCGATTCAAACATCAGGAATAACATTGTCTTTCCCTCTTACATGTCTAATGCCAATATACTTTAGTAATTTTTTTGCAACATTAAGCTCCATCTCAGCAATCTTTGATTTTTTTAGCTTATACAAGAAACAATAACATAAGATTGTGGACAGTGAAGAGGACAATGGATTTAATAAACTTTAATATGCTGAATAGCGGGCATAAGAGCAAGACATTCTTTTTCTAGAATAGAATAGTTTTTCTTATGCTTGTTAAACTTTTTTTCTGAAATATTACAAACTGGATGACGGACTCCATTGCCATCTTCTTGCATCAATACAGCACCAACACCGACATCACTAGCATCTATAGCTAACTTAAACTTTTGTCGAATTCTGGTGCTGAAGGAACTGGTTCTCTCTCATGTATTGCCTTTAAATTGTCTAAAGCAATCTGGCATTATATATCAAAGGTTTTGCAATAACAGAGAAGTTCTTACAAAATTTCCTGTAATTACCAACCATAATAAAAAAGGCGTCAGATGAAGGTAATGGAAAATCAGAAGCAGCCTAAACCATGTCCTGAAATGTAGATGGAGCATGACAAAATTCAGTTTTTGCAAGGTTGACTGTCAAACTGGCTCCATTGAGTCGGATGAAAATTGTTCTGATTACCCGAAGATGCTCCTTGAACGTGTAAGAGTAGATGATTACAACGTCGATGTAAGCGTCATAGCTATCTACACCAGCAAATACAGTGTTAATGAGCCAATTTTCATTCCAAATGACATAACTTTATAGTAATATAGTCCATCTGCAGCAACAAAAACTGATACTTTTGTAATTGTGATTAGAAGGTATCTGGCACCTCCAACTTTATAATGCGGTCATCGATTCCTAGAAATTGGATATTAATCTGTTTTAGTATGGCTTTGATAGTAAAATAGTCAGCCATCTATACCAGCAGTTATAGTGTTAATGAACCATAGACCCGATAATATTTACGTACACTCAAACAAATTGTCATGGTATTGTGTTCAGTAGTGCCTATACATGATTTGGATTGATGAACCACATTTAACTTCCATAACCTGTTTCAAAGAAAAATATTTTATCATTTAAAACTTACATTACTAAAACATTTCAAAATCTGTCTCTTTTTAAGGAATTGTATTCATTTAAAGATTTGTTCTCGTGTACATAAACTCTGTCATCTTTAAAACTGTTAAAATATAAACAACAAAATAGTAAATTTTAGAAAACACGGTTACGTAGAATATTACCAAAAGAGCATTGGGTTTATGGGGAACATATGATAGAAGTTGTAAATGATTTCAATTATATGGACACCGTTTTTAATTACACCATAAGTTTTATTTTCAACCAAGAACAGTTAGCTGGTAAATCTGTGAATGCAGTAAGACGTTATTGAATAATTGTTATAAGTATAAATTGAAGCCAAAAATACTGTGCCAATGATTTGATGCATTCGTTGGGTCAAGTTTAGGATATTCTTCAGAAATTTGGGAATTCTCAAAGTTGATAGAAATTGAACGAATTCATATTAAATTTTGTAAACGCATCCTTGGGGTTAAAACTAATACCTGCAACGCTGCTGTTTATGGAGAACTTTGCAGATACCCGTTATATATTTCACGATATGTAAGAATTATAAAATATTGGTGCAATTTAATTAAAACAGACAATCTCATTCTCAAAAAGGTTTATGAACAGGCTGTCCAAGATTGTGCTTGCGGAGAAAACAATTGGGTATACAATGTGAAAAAGTTCTTAAATGATTACGGTTTTGGATTTGTTTTTGAAAATTTTGATAATATCGATCTTGGAAGTTTTCTTAAGGTGTTCAAACAGAGACTTATTGATACGTTTACACAAACTTGGTATGGAAATATTCGTAATAATTCAGTTTTAGATAAGTATGTTCTTTTTAAAGATAAGTTTAGTTATAAAGACTACCTAGATACTCTACCGCCTAGTCTCAGAATATATTGTACAAGGTTAGGACTTTCTGCTGTACCTATACGTATTCAAACAGGTCGCTACGACCAAAACTCTATTCATAGAAACGAAAGATATTGTACATGCTGTGGATTAAAAGATATAGAAGATGCGTTCCCTTCGTTTGTATATGTCCTTGCTATAATCAGTTACGAAATAAATACTTTGGGAAATATTTTTACATTAGGTCATCAGTGTTCAATATTTTAGAGTTACATAATTTCTCAAATAAAACAATACTGTTTAATTTTGCATATTTTCTGAAGGGCGCTTTTAGGCACAGAAATACTAACAATTTAGTTTAGTTTATCCTCTATACCTTTTCCCCCCTTAAATTTATCACATAAACTAGTGTATTCATTATAATGATATATTTATATACACTACTGTCTAACCATCATGTGACATTTAGATGATTTTGTTTACTTTAATTTGTATTATTGACGATGCACCATGTACAAGTCGAATTAAAATCTTGTTCTTGTTCAAATAAAAAGTTGTTTTAAACAGCCAAAGCAAACTCGTGAGTGAAATTGTCATTTAAATAAACAAACGGATTTAAACTCTGATATCAGTTTAAACAACTTTTCAGTTCCTTTGTTTAATAACTTCTCAAGAAGTGTGTCGCGACATTTTGAATGTGAACTCGTGAGTGAGATTGTCATTTAAATAAACAAACAGATTAAATAAAACAAACTCTGATATTTGTTTAAACAAACGGATTTAAACTCAATTAGTTTAGCTTGGTCATCTGATAAACCTTTAATTCAATAATGAAAGCAACTGTACGAAAATAAAATGGAGTGATAAATTTCAGCTGGTTTTAAAACTCATTCGTGTAAGGTCGGATATAGATAATTTTATACCACAGTTTCATTCTGCACAATAAACAATTTCAGGCACTGAAATGGATAAAGTCGGATGCCTAATTTTCTTTGTGAATGGAAAGAAGGTAAAACTTTAATATGAAATCTTAAAAAAACCTATAAACTACAAATTATTCTCAGTTGAATGTTGTGTCGTTTTATTTTCATACAGATGAATTAAGTTTTTTTCTAATAAGAAAATGTCTCATTTAGTTAAATGACTTAAGCCTTACAGATGAATCAAGGTATTTTTCTAATAAAACGAAAATTTGCTCCTGTGTAACAAAGCGCGTTGTATCGAGAATATCAAACTAGTTGTATTCGGCTTTGGCTCATTTATTCTTTTATGTGAATATTCAGATCAGCTAAATTATATGTTTTGCCTTGGCACTAGTTTTGCCTAGACACCTTTTTTTCTTTTGCGGCCAATTTATTAATTGAGGCAACAACTTGAGCAGATGAGAAATAACTTGTCACATTTTAAACGGAATGAATTCTTGTCATGTTCTAATCAATCACGAACTTCATCCGGTCAGAGGGATGGCTACCTAACCAAGTCAAAAGTTCAATAATAAGTTTTTCGAATTACTTTCCATGAAAATGACATTTTGCATGGTTCTTAAATTATTTAAATAAAAAAACGAACTTGATTCTTCAGATTAAAAAAAATGCCTTAAAGCTCGAAAAAGGTGGATATTTTTGCAAACACCTTGAATTTATGGCTCAATATCGAAATCTATTACGTAATACGCCTTCTGCTTCTTTCTTGATACAGAGGGAGTCTGTGCAAGCTTATAATGAGCTAAAATGCAAAATATTTATCAAAGCTTTTACATTTAAATCCTACCAGCACGATAAGTAAGTTTTTTTTAATCTTTCAATCGGTTTGATATACAAAAGAAGTCATTCGTTCGTAAATAATAGTTATGATTCGTTTGAGTACTTTACTTTCTTTTGCAGTTTTCTGAAAAATATCCAGATCCAAGGGCAACGTTACTTCAGTACCTAAGAAGGAAATGTATGAATACTTTTCTTTTTAATTCACGATTCATTTTTAAATTCCAGCGTTCTGTAGAAATTGGACAAGATATAAAAACCAATAAAACTGATAGTAGCATGATCTGAAAATCAAGATCAGTGAACTTAACCAGATTTATTTCATTTTTGCAAATTCAAAATCCTAGTCAAAATTCAAAATTTACAATATTTTTACGAAATTTCATAAAAGCAGTCAAAGCTACGCAAGTATGCATGTTTGCAAGGATAGTTTCGGTACCCGCTCTACGACATAAATTGCCTGGACAATTGACAATTGTTACTCTAACGGTGGCGTGTTCTAGTTTTGCCATGCCCATATCTTGTCCTATTTTTAAAGTTCATTTATTCGTTTATTTATTTAATAGAGATAATGAATTCCACCACATGGAGTGGAGTTTATACAAGGTCAATAGTTCATATAAGTTCACACAGTCACAATGTTTATCGAACGACTACTGTAAGAGAGATATGTTAGACATGCCGATTACATACAACCTGTTGATAAAGTGACCTTGTAATTTGTTTTTTACCCCATTCCAAAGGCTTCACTCTGAATGTTTGATTAAGTAACAGCATTACAAATAACTGTTAATTGATTAAAAGTCAGTGCTTCAACATGTTGTTTTCTTTAAGTACATTTACCTGGAACGAAGGAAGGATGTGGCCATGGAGGCTGCGGTTCGTGTACCGTGATGGTGTCAAAGTATGACGTCATCAACAAACGTATACAGTATCCTTTACCTATATACCTTATATTAAACAATGTTTTTATAAGAATTATGACATTTCACCCATAAAAGTATGAAAAGAAGAAAAAAAGAGTAACAAACTACAGACCAACCTCTCAAGAGTAAACACCATTCGGTTAAAGGAAAAATGTTTGTTGTAGTGAGGTTGTTGTTATGGTGAGGTTCGGCCAATCTTAAGTGTTGGACTTGTTGGTTTGAAGTATAATCGTAACCATAATGCACTGCAACCAAAAAGGATGGCTAAAACAATTTTGCTTTCTTTATAATTTCAAGATTTGATAATTTCTACTTTATTAACATGTTTCTTTTTTAAATATTAGAAATCTTCATAAAATATGTATCTTTCAAATTTGTTTCTGTGATGCATGACGTTGTGGAACAAGCAGAAATTTTCAAAACTTAATATTTTGGAAGAAAGACATACAAAAGCATACGTTGTATTATCATACATAAAATCAAAAGGAGGATTCACTCAGCTTTAATTAAAGACTGCAGACGCTGTATTCACTTTCAAAGAGCTGTGGATTCTCACATTTCAATGTTTTGCATTGTCGGCGAATCATCAAAAATCCGTAGTTAGAAAACCTTCAAGTTGACATAGAAACTGATTCATCATTTCATGCTTTATTAAATTCATTGGAGAATGGCCGAAAATCGCACGGTGTTTGCAACTTTCTTTTCTTTAGGTAATAAAAAATGGCAGTCTAAAACTTTCCCAATTTTTAAAATGTAGCATCATGATTCCCAGTTTGTTGCTGCACTTTTGGATTTTTATCCGCAATGGCTAGAATACTAATCGATAACTGTGTAAACGTTAAAATTTTAGATTATTACACGCACACATGCGCTGAAAATGTTGAGATCCATCTCGCTTATTATACTTCCCGTGTCGTTGGGGAGAAAAAGTAGTGTCGCTAGTGAGAGGTGCCGTTCGAAGAGATGAAAATGCATATAGTTTCAACGGGGGAAAATGGAAATGTCGTTCGTAGGAGGTGATGTTTGGGGAGGTTGAACTGTAATTCAATCAAACAAAATATAATGCAGCATTTAGAAAATGATATATAATTTTTTAAGGAAGCTTTTCAATTCTTTGTGTATAATTTAATGTCATAATAAATTGAGTTCATATTGGTCTTGTTCTGAAGACAGCCGTATTGGCCTCAGAGCGTAGGCCGAAGGCCAATACGGCTATCTGAAGCCCGATATCAAAGCCAGTATGAATTCAATTTATCAATGAAAAATTTATTCATTAACTATATAATTGTAAGTAGCATCTTTCAGTGGTTAATAGTGCAATTATCATAACGTCTGCTAACTCTATTTACGGCACATAATATCTGCTGATCGTGAAAGTTGCAAAGTTTTAACACAATGTTATCCCGACCACGTCTCGACAAACCTGTATTGTTACATGTTAAGTCTGCAGAAAAGTACAGAATATGCTTAGAATTTTCAAAATGGCGTCAAAAATACTTGTCAAAATATCATTTCGTAAAAGGCCGAGCTAATCCTGAATCCTGATAAGCTGACTCTCGTATTTACCGTTTTGTTTTCCATAGTGGCCGTGATTTTTCCCGTATTCGCCGAGTTTTGAAATTTATTGGCGAGATTTACATTGTATCAAGCGAACAAATAGACCTGATTCTCGCTTAATATTATTAAGTTGTTAAATAAATATCGTTTATAATACTTTAAGAAACCTGTCACTCACGTATGTTATGACACGTGTATCACTTCTTTAAATGAGAAAAAAATGAACATGCAAAAATGTTTCATTAACTGTATATATACATTATGCTGTCAATGCGTGTTTGTTTCCTTTGTGTGCCGCACATGGTTTAGCTATTACCACGGTCGAAGGAGTCGGAAACCCAGCTACTGGACTACATACTATACAGGTATTATTATTCATTTAGGGGTAAAGCAGTTATATTCATTTTGTTCTTCTTCATTTCATAGGACGTTTTAACGGACATTGTTGATTAAGTAAAGATATGTTGTACAAATCACCATAAGAAGCTTGGATTCGTATTAATATCTTTTTAAAAGATTGTCCTTAGTTCTACACAGAATAAACTATTAGACATTGAAATTCCGAAATATAATCAATAGCTCTCTTGTCTTATATGAGATTACAGAAGCCTTCAGTCATTTTGTTTGTGAATGCTCTGAAATGCATTATGGTCCAAATGTCGCTTCCAAAGCCAAATTGCTGAGGAACCTGTGATTCAAATCGGATTAAAATCAATTCTGTTTTCTTTCCACTCAGTTTTAATATGAACATATGAATAAAACACAGACCTAGCAAAGCTTATGCTTACTTCTCAGTAAAAATAATTAGGTTCAACTTTGCTTTAATTGATTCTACATTTTTAAATGTGTATTGTTTTATTATCCTTTAGCAACGTCTAATAGAGATGCATGGTTTACAATGTGGGTTTTGTACACCTGGATTTGTTATGTCGGCTTTTGCGCTTCTTCGAAACCATCCGAACCCAACACGAGAACAAGTAGAACGATCAATTGAAGGTAAAACACTGCTCGATTCGCTGGAACTAATAGAATGAAATATGTCTCGGTATGCTTCGATTTTATACAAGCTTTTTTGAGTATTTGATGAAATTTATCTTACGTTTTAGCTCATCTGAACCCAGAGCGCTTAGAGTAATTTTTTGTGATCGATCTTTGTCCATTGTCTGTCGTCCGTCGACAACATTTCTGCTTATGATCACTCTAGAAACAATGCCTTTATCAAGCTTTCTCAAAATTCACTCAAAATATTCGTCGTGATGTCTTTCAGATGAGTTCACTGTTAGGGTACTTTTTGTCCAGAATTTGTGCCAGAAGTCTAAATCAAAGAAAACAAAGTGAACACTCTTGATGGCATCTTTTTCTTACAATCTTCATCAAGCGTGCCTAGAATGTTTGTTCATATAAAATCACAGTATTTTAAAAACATCATCTTAGGTTGAAAACTAGGTCACCAACTCAAATAGGTCTAAAGCTTTAGAAGCTAAATTGTTGCAACATTCTACATGAATGTTGCTCAGTAATTCTCCAAATGATTTTTTGGAAGAATTTGGAATTGGTTGGTACTGGTTTAAGAACTAGATAACCAGTCTCCCCACCTCAAATAGGGAACTATTAAGAACATCCTAGAGTCCACAATTTGTTCTGAAAGCGTGATAAGTAGATAAAGCCAATTGTTATTGAGACAATCTGGCTAGTTTACAGTTAACAGGGGTCTTCTTTTCAAAATTGCTCATCAAAATGATATCAAGAATCAAGACTGTTACTGAAAAGAAAGTTATTGACCAACCTTAAAGGTTTGTTTCTCGTAATGACTGGATGGTTTCTTTATACTTTGCGCCCCCTCCACCCAGTGATCTGCTTTTCAATTATATTTTTGAATAACAACAAAAAATTAATAAATAAACCTAAGACTCTGAAACTTAATACGTTGGTTTTTCAAAATGGGCATATAAACCCTTTTGGTATTTATTCCACTGAACTGAAGCTGACAAAAACCTGAATTGTTTCTAATTGTATACCAAAGAACAGGATTCTAAGTCTTTTCAAAATGGATGAGTATGATAAGTAGATGACACCTACTGCTTTTAGTATCCAGTGGGTTTTTTTCTTCAGGTCTTCTATGGTTTCCATTAAATTACTTGAGAGCTCTTGAACCAAGAACTCTCAAACTTTGTTTGTTAAAATGAGTAGATTACTGCACCATATGTCAATTAGACTTCTTAATTAATCTCAAGATGGGCATTTTGATCGGGGCAGGCATGTGTTTCTTTTTATTTCTCAAACGACGGTTCCTGATTATATGTTTTTCTGTGTGTTTCAGGGAATTTGTGCAGATGTACAGGCTATCGACCTATACTTGATGCCCTCTTGACATTAACTGAGGTACAATCATATTTACATTTTAGGCGTTTAGTCTAAAATCAATGATTAATAAATTTTCTTTATGGTCATTTTTGGACAACAAAACCAAGAATTAACTACTAAAAACTGTCCAGTCAACTAAATTAAAGATAAATGATAACAAAAAAATAGATTTTACAACATTTGGGTTAAGTTTTTTATTTTGAATGAGATAACTACTCTATCAATACAATGAAGAAGTTTTTCGGTCTTTACTTGGTATATAAACATTCCTGGAAGATCCTGGATTCGTTCAAATCCTCTTAATCAAGATTGCATTTATATTCCAGGAAAACTGCCCAATGGGAGAAGCATGCTGCAAATCTGTCAAAGGAAAAGTTAACAACGAAGATAGAGAAGAGGTAAAAAAAATATTTAAAAAAATACTCTGTAATATTATAAACGTTCTCATGAAATGAATTTTTAAACACTAAAAGATGTCTTGCATTTTTTTGCGAAAATGAATTAAAATAATTCTACAAATATCAATACATATATTTTTATTTAAATTATGACGCTACGTGCTATATTGCTTATCCAAAGTCAAGAATTAAAATTGTGATGTATAGGTGTCATAGAGGTAAATCGTCAGTTTTGGCTCCACTCTATTGCTGCATCTATTTGAGTTCATTTATTGTCAGTACCGGCTGCCAATATGACCGACGTCCCTTGCAGAATTAAGTTATTATATTCCAGAGACACTACCTCTGTTCCTTTTCCATGCTCAGCGATTAGCACTTATACATGGCACCTCGATCGAACGTCTTATCCGAAAGTCAATTATTAATGCTAACTGAGGAGTTGGGGGTCGAACTTGCGACACCTGGATTACAGTTGTCGCAAGTAACCACTAGACCACTGATTTTTTTTCTATTACAATATTACTTTATTACTCTATTAATGTATTACTTACTGCAGGTTGTAAATGACGGTAAAGCAGAAAGCCAAGTGTCAATATTTCCTCCAGAATTACAGGTAAAGACTAGAATATAGATAACCAAGGTAAGAGTAGAACAAAGTAAGACAAATGTAACGAAATTTTAAGGATACAAACTAATTCAAATCATTTACTTCTGGAATTCCACAGAAAGGACATGTGTATGTATTTAGAAAAGGCAAGTCTATTACTGATACAGAAAACAAACTATATTTTTCTTTTCAGTAGCAGGAAAACTGCCTAGCCTTGTTTGTTGGTGAACATTTCACGTGATTACATAATTCTAGAACGATATATCAAAAATAATACTTTCGGCAGTGAGAGGGCCAAAGGTTTATGGATAAGAATCAATTCAATTAAATGAAAAATAAAGTTATTATTTTAACTGTACAGTTTAACATATTTTGATAATTTCGAACTGTTAAGAAAAGAAAGTAGGTCACGCTTTTGTACATGTGCAATGTTCACCCTGTTTTCCCATCAGTCTACATGGTTATATATTTTCTTCATGCAGGTCAACGGAGAACTTTACAACAAAGAATCACAGTTTACGGACGGAAATTACACGTGGTTTACACCTGTAAAACTGGAGCAGTTACTCAGGCTGAAAAACAAGTACCCGCATGCACCTATTATCATGGGAAACACAACGACAGGTCAAAACTTTTGTATTCATCTTGTTCATTTCTAAGATTTTCACTACACGGTATCAAGGTGTCATGTATTCAAATTCAAAATGCAACATGTGAACTGAATACATCCGAGAGAAAAGAGTTGTTAACTAATTTTTTGGGGATATGCATTTTATTACAAATAAACACTAAAATGAGTGTCTGTATGGCTTAGGGAAAGCAAATTCAACATGTGCTGATCTGTAGCGTCATTATCCTTTATTTTATAGATATTGGACCATATACATAAATGTATGCAGAATACTAATTTTATGAAGTGAAATGACGTCAAAATAGCCAAGCGCTTTCATATTGGTACACGACGCGTGATCTTTGTAGCATATAGCTTTAAAAGCAGGATTGGTATTCGTTTTCAACAATGACAGAGCAGCAAAAATGTGCAGACAATAGTACATGGTGTCAGCTCTGTTCATTATAGCCATTTTTACTTCCCTCATACAACTATCCCTCGTTTAATTTTGTTAGACCTTGCTCCAGACTTTTTTTCAGCATGTATAACGCGAATGTAGGTTGAAGTGGTGCTCAGAAAGGATGGACCGTTCAGACATTTGGAACTTCTTTGAAATTAAACTCATTTTGCGTTTGAAATCAAGCTTATATATATTTAAGATAATTTTATATAAAATATCTTTATGTTTTCTTGACAATAACATGATAGTAAGTATGGGTATTGCTTGCTAGGAATTAAAGCAAGCATGTTCAAGCAACATTAACAACTTTTTATAGGAACTCCTGCTTCATTCAGAGAAGGTAAATATACATGCGTTCCCTTTCTTTATTTTTAATCTAAAGATACAATAAGTAGGTTAAATATTAAATACACTTTGAACGACATTCCGGTTCAAAATAAGTGTATGTTGTCAAAGGGCTTTTTCGAAAAAAGAAATTAACCTGCCACTGATATTCATTCATTACTTATGAAACCAACAGGCAATGTTTTCACAATTAATAGAGCTTTTAAACTAGTCTTGTGAAAATGAATT
The DNA here is from genome assembly GCA_012932295.1 of Cyclina sinensis. Classification (NCBI taxonomy): domain Eukaryota; kingdom Metazoa; phylum Mollusca; class Bivalvia; order Venerida; family Veneridae; genus Cyclina; species Cyclina sinensis. Next base: position 28,634,139 of record JAAONU010000017.1, read on the forward strand.
TCACTATTTCACTTAAACGAATGACATTAGAGAACTGTGCCTTTTCGGCCGTAGGCAGTCTGATTTCACGTTGACTTCCCTTTTTCTGTAAAGTGAAAGTAGAAAAGCTGCAAAAATGTCATTGGTTAACCAAAAAAATGGACATTTCATTGGTCTTACTTACCACGAAAAGGAAAGAAAAGACTTTCGAAAACGAGCACTAAGGCTTTCTTGCTCTAAACCTAAATGTAATCTAAAAGGTTCATACATTTTGTACACATTAGATATTTTTGAAAAAAAAGAAGAAGAACGAAACGATTGTAAATTATTGGAAAATATGTCGTAGAGGTAGGATTCAACATTTTGTCGTTTCACTTTCGGTCATGTAAAAAATAATGCAATACTTGTACTCATATTGTCTGTGTATATTTTCCCACTTTCATGTGTCTTTGTACCACGGCCGCATACGAGTGTTGGTCCGTATCTCCGAGGCACGGCTCAGCTGTAAAAGAAAGAAAGATAGTTATTTGACCTTTGATGTCATGCAAAACATGTACGAAACATATTTTAGGGGTTTTATTTTAAATAGATATGAATAAACGTTGTGTTTATAGCCCGTTTTGTTGCCGAGGGTACCTATGATGATGTGAAAGTATTGATTTATGGAGGGAGTGTTCCAGAAATGAAAGAATTGAAAGTTACCAAGGAGTTGATTCTTGGTGGTGCATGCACACTGTCTGAACTTGGGGCGTACCTGGAAACTTCATCCGCCAAGTTACCAGGTATAGTTTCATGTTTGAAACATTTGTTTCGTTCAAAGTATTAACGAAAATAACATCAATTTATAATTCATTTTGATAAAGAATTAAAGATGATGGTGCTATGTTTTATTCATAGACCAAACCAAAGAAAAGATAAAGCATTGTATTATTTCGAACAGTTTCTACAACCACAAGTTTTCTAGATGCTAGTGATGATAGTATATATATTGATATATACTATATTTCGTGTTATATTTATGCTATGCTATATTTGTCAAGTTAATAGTCTGTCATAACATATCGAGCGGTGAACGTGATATCTGTTTCTTTCTTATTGTTAGCACTTAAGACCTTTTCACATGCAACCTTCGATATTACGACGCATTTCCCCCACAATATGTACGTATGAGATATTCTGCTGTAATGTATTAAAGCTATTTCCTTAAAGGATTGACTAAATTGTGACAATTTTTACTGCTTACCTGTAACTGTACATAAATGAAGCTTGTGGTGTCATTTTGTTATCTTTAGGTTACCAAAGTAGACATGTTCAGGCAATTCAAGACATGGTGTCAAGATATGGCTCGGAACAGATCAGAAACGTTTCTGTAAGAATGTTCATTATATATCTTGAAAAAAGCTCACCATATTTATAATAGGTGTTAATAAACGTAACAAATACTGTTGTGGAAAAAAGTCAAAGACTTTTGGGTTGAAATATAAATAAATCATGACACAGATGTTCATTTTCATTAGCAATACCAGCAGATTTATCTGAATAAAAACACAATTCGCACGTCCTGTAACCTTGTTAAGAATGTTAGATGATAATAAAATAATTATATTATATACGTACAGATGAATAATGATAAAGTTATTATTATTATTATCATCATTATTAACATATTTACAATAATTATTATCAAACTTATTAATATTATAATTACCATTGTTAGGTAAACAAATAAACGGATTTGAAAAGAAACACGTTAAACTATTTCAGACTGTGGCGGGGAGTTTGATGTCCGGTCGTTCGAATTCTGATATCAAAACGCTGTTCAAAGCCCTTGGTGCGACAGTAACCCTTAAGTCAGGTTAGTCTTAATTATCTAGGCTAAAGTCTGTGATTACATGCACTTCCTGATATAAGACTTGTAAATCTTCCTAATGGTCTACATGTTTATATTCAGCACGAGGAAAAACATTTGCTTCTTATCTAACTGGTATAGCAATTACTGTTTTATTTGAATTAGATATACAGAAGCGAATAGAGGAGTCCAAAATGTGTGTTTTATTTTCTGCTTGCAAAATAGTAAAAACGTTTAGGTTAAAGAGTGTAAAAAAATAAAACACTGACAAAGAAATTCTCGTTTTTTTCTCAATAAATTTGGAAACAATTTTCACATAATGTTTTTGTACATTTTGTTTCTTTCCTATTCTTTGATGTTTTATATTTCCTGGCTTCACTTTCAGTCAAACAATCAAGAACTGTACCTCTTAATGAGCTGCAATTACACGGAAATGACGTCATCACATCAGTCAACATTCCACTAAGCTCCAAGGTTAGTACACTATTTGACAAATCCGCATGTATCACTGCGACTTTGCATTAGTGTCAGTCTGTCTTGTTCGATATAGGCCGAACGATTTGTTTTCTGTTTACTATCAAGTTTTCTTATGCAGTATTTACTTCTCTGGCCACTTGCCACTCACAAATGACATGTTCAGTGTACAAGAGCCTAAATACACCATTGACTATTTTTTAGTATAGTCCCTTGTTAATTGATATACTTTGACTGTTACATTACATTCAGGGGAGCCTCAACCGTTTATATCCCAGTTTAACTTAAATTGGCCAAGATGTTATGCTATCGTTTCTTCGATAAGTAATATTTATGTGATAACTAAAAGTATAATGTTTCACTACGAATGGATAATTTCAGGAGGATATATCTGCATTCTACAAACAGACAGACAGAAGGTCGTTTTCTTTGGCTATAGTAAATGCGGGAATGTATGCTAAGATCGGTTCTGAAGAAAAGGTCACAGATCTCAGGTGAAACGACAAAAATGTCATCAGAAAATATAGTACCCTATAAACCTCTTAAATTTACCTTGGATTGAAGAATGTCCTACATTGCAATCATTTATAGAGGGAGACTATACGTTATTTTTTGTGAAATTCTTCATCAGCATGGTATCGTGACTGAATAAGTACAGATTTATATTTATGTATCAATGAAAATGCCACCTGTAATATTTCCGATGGTAGAAATATATTTCAGTGTCTTTAAGCGTAAGAGAAACCTACTGAGAAAGCCAACAAGAGTTTTTTTCTACGATATTAACTTTATGATGTGTTCCTTGCAATTTAGATTATGCTTTGGTGGTATTTTCAAAGATTCCCGCCTTTTGCCTGAAGTGTCGAAGGTAGCAAATGGAAGGTTTGTTTTCTAAACTTTTATTAATTGGTAAGGATGTCAACTTTCTCCAACGTATAAGGTGATTTAATACGTTTCATTGTAATTATAAAATGCATAAACAATCCAAATGTTTAGATATAGGTATATGGTTAATATTAACATGACTATTTAATGGTTATTTCTTGGCCAAACGAGGGAGGGTTGTGTGTGTGTGGGGGGGGGGGGGGGGGGGCTGGGGGTCTCTCTTGAACCCCCTTTCCAACGGGAATGGGCCTGTTAATAGTATTACTACATAACTTTCTTATTCATACAGACCGTGGGATGACAGCTTACTGCACAATGTTCTGTCCGTGCTATCCGATGTCTTGAGTGTAGACAATGGGCACAGAGTGGACAGTTACAAACTTTCTGTCGCTTCTGCTCTATGGTTTAAGTTCTTCAACACAGTGAAAGCTAAATTAAAGGTACCTCATGTTTTCGATAAATTTAGACAATTTTATTTCCATAATACCCAGAAGGTTAAAGACCTTTGTGGTAAATGTGACACTTATAATGAATAACAAATACATTAAATTACAGATATTATTTAGGCTCAGTATAGTTTTAGATTTTCATTACTAAAGTTGAAAATGTTAACATAATTAATAAAACCAATTAGTGAAAAATGAGATTGAACTAACAATCTTAAGTTAAGAAAATCTGATATTGTAATACACGTAAGTTACAGCTGTTTCTTTTATTTGTATTGATTTTTTATGGCTGTTGGACGTTGCCTTTAACTCATTCGGACCTTATCCTTGTAGATTTGTGACCAAGATATGGATCTGATAAGGGCAGTAGCATCCCCACCGTACAGTAGTAAACAGGTTTTCGACGCGTGCACGTCAGAACAGCAAACGTCAGAGGATGCCTTAGGTCGCACTGTGCCTAATTTACACGCAGACGCTGCTGTGTCAGGGGAGGCAATCTACATCGACGATATTCCCCAACTTCCAAGTAATACAACTATCTCGATGACATTGTTTACAATTTTGTAATATAATTTTGAATGATATATTGTTCTGTGTTTGACAGAAAACAAATCAGAGCATATTATGTCACTGAATTTCATGTTTTCTTCTAGCTAGTGTTTTTTTTTGGTAGAGACAACGAATTTACCCCTATCTTATAATAAAAAATTCTAAAAAAGTATTTATACATTTCAGTACTTTGAGAGAGAAACTAAGATAACATGACCTTAAAAATCCATAACAATTCTTTTAAACAGAAGCTAGGTTGTGTGTGTGGGGGGGGGGGGGGGGAATAGAAATGTAAAACTTTGATATACTCTTCACAGTTGTTTTATGTTCCAATGTTACAGACGAGTTATTTGTCGCGCTGGTTCTCAGCACCAAAGCGCGGGCTAAAATTCTTAATGTGGACCTTAGTAAGGCGTTAGCTGTCCCTGGTGTACGCGGATATGTAGACCATACAGATATTCCCGGCAGGAATGGATTTGGTAGTGTCATTCCTGATCAAGAACTGTTTTGCTCCGGACAGGCAAGTTCTCGTGCGAGAAACGTTCATACAATATTCTGAATATACAGTGTTTTTTAAAAAAATATTGGTCTACGGAGAAATATGTAAAAACCCGAAAGTCCAAAAGCTCACTTTACATACACTGAAATGTCTTAACATTTTTTTTTTGAACGAATGAAAAACTATGTACTTCTGTTGGATATTACTTTTTTTAGGTGACTTATTATTTTCTTATTCATTTAAGAAATGAATTAATAGACTAAATTGTGTGTAATGAACAGCTCACTAGATTAATTTATTTGGTGTCCTCTTTTAAAAGGTTATGTCAGTTGGTCAGCCCATCTGTGGAATAATTGCTGAGAGCCGTGAGGTTGCACAGAGTGCCGTTTCTCTGGTAACTATTGAATATGAGGAGATGACAGCAATACTAACAATTGAGGTAAAAACGTGTACCATTGTTTGAACTTGTGAAATTTGGTGCTTTTTAACTTTTTCTTATTTCATTCTGATTTATCTACAAACAGTCAAAACGTCACTTCTGTTTCGTGTTGGAAAAGAATATACAAGCATGGTCTTTATTTTAATATTAGTTCAAATCTAAAAATGCGTCTTTCAGTTTGACCCCTTATGAAGGGAAAATGTGGTCCTATCATTTTGCATATCTGTTTTCTGTTTGATTGCATTTTGTTATTGTTCAAGTAAGTAATGAAATAATAATACAGCCATATTGCTGGTTATCAATGTTTATAGCAGAATATTGATGTACGTCCGTGATAACGAAGTAAATTGTATAGAACTTGTTGTCCAGAACTGTTTCACATTTCTTCCAAAAGAACACAAACATGCACTTACTTTTCAACAGGAAGCTATAGCAAAGAAATCTTTTTATGGGGAACCACTTCGCTTGAAGGATGGAGATTTTAATCGAGGATTGGCTGAATCAGATCACGTGATTACAGGAGAATATCAGACTGGACTTCAGGTTAATCATTTAATTTTTTATTATCGTTGTAGTTTTTATCATTCTCTAATGATAAAAAAAGTTGTTTCTTTCGGCTTAGATGCATTAAAATCGATTTTGACTTACATTTGTAGCGAATGAAATTGCTAGATACAAACTCTTTGGCTTAAGAAGGAAGTTTGCCATTGGTTAAAAGTGTTGCTGTCATGAAATTTTGGACAGAATTTGTAATTGTTAGTTTAACTGCGTTTGAAAATAATGCAGTAATAATAACATTAAAACAGTCGTTAAATTAATCAAAACATGTTAAAGATGAAAAAATATATTAACTGGAATAAATTTATAATAAATATGACTAAATATTTAATTTATTTCATTGAAAATGTGTTGCCCTTTCAGCATTAAACTCAACATATTTTGTATATAGCCTAACTTTTGCGCGTCCAATATCTGCCAATGCCCGAAAAGTATACGTTTAATGGAGCATTAAGTTTGTACTATATCTACCGTAACATTATCTACGTCGATCATCTTTTTTGAAGATATGAAACAACAATGATCTCTTGCTTGTTTTGAGATCACGGGCGAGTTATTCACATACCTACCCTGCACATCTGTAGCTCGTTTTCTCCCTATAGGAACATTTCTACATGGAGCCCCATGCAGCCGTTGTTGTTCCGAAAGAAAATGAAGAGCTGGAAATATACTGCACATGTCAAAACCTCAGCGGAATGCAAAATGAAATAGCACACATTGTGAGAATTCCGCAACATAAAATAACCTGTAAAGTAAAGCGAATCGGTAGGTTGATATAAGAATTTATGTGAGTGTGTCCTCATTTTGTGAAATAGTGGTTTTTTCACTATCGATTGTAATTTCTTGGGATTCCTTCAAGAAGAAATAGATTGTTTATGTCAGATTACTAGTTATTGGAAATCGTAATGGGATATCGGTTATAGTGTTAATTTTATTGCTGAAAGAACATGCAATTTAGCCGTTTTCTGTTTAAATTCAGTTTGGTGCATATTTACTATAAACTTATAAAGGATACCATAACCAAATAAAACCTTGGGACATACATTATTTGAAACATGTAATTTCTTTTTTATATATCTAAAGTATTATTTTGTAGTTACATTACTGCAGGCGATTACTATTTCAGGAGGTTCTTTTGGAGGGAAAGATATGCAAAACGTGCCAGTTGCCGGAAGTGCTGCTCTTGCTGCAGTAAAGTATGTCAGAAGTAAACAAAATATAATAGATAGTAGTACTGAGTTTTAAACTTAGCAAACGTAAATGTTTGTCAATGTCACATGTCAAGTCAGACCGAGGCTTTATATCACAAAACCAATTAAACTGGCGTAGAGAAACGGACAACGGTAAAACAGCAGATACAGGGGCAACAGGAACTAGTCCTTTGGAACTGTCACATAAAACATTATTTATATTTCAAACAGAGTGATCAAGCAACTGTGTTTTCAACATCAACAACGTCGATGATGACAAGCAACTCCACCACAAAAATATGCTTATAACGTATTGAAAATTCGGGAACAGTTATTCTTTTGTGTTTATCAAGCCAACTGCAAAACGATTTAATATTTCTCTGCACTCATTTTAAGAAGTGGGGTTATGTTGCTTTGTTCATACCCGTCAGTCCTCCGGTCTGTCGGTAGACCAAGTGGTTTCAATAACTTGAGAACGGATAGACATAGAAACTTAATATGCATACTTGTTAGGTATGTTGGGCATCTTGTGTAGATGAATCCTGTCATTATTCGGGTAACCAGGTCAAAGATCTAAGTCAAAATGACATTGCACATCAAAACTGCTTTCGATCAATACCTCGAGATGTCTTTGGCCTAGCCTTTTTAACATGATAGGCTTGTTGGTTATGTCCAGTGGATGACTCTTATTTGTTTTTGTTTTTTTGTCGCAAGGTCAACGACACAATGACATTTCACAGCAAAACTGTTTCTTATTAATATCTGGAAAACGCTTAGGCATGAGCTCAGCTTCTCAAACTTAATACGCCGGTTGATCAGTAAATGATGCCTATTCATTTTAGCATAAATATATCAAAGGTCAACGCGAAAAGAATTACCGATCAATATCTATAGAACGCTTGGGCCAGAGTTCCTCAAATTTGGTGGACATGTTGTTCATTATCAAAAAATGAACCATATTCTTTAAATAACTCTAGGTAAAAGGTCAATGCCAGAGTGACCACCTTGAATTCCAAAACAATTTAGGATCATATCGCCCTAACCTTATCAAGTTTGATGAACAGGTTTGTCAAGACCAGTACATAAAAAATTTTTGTCAAAAGTTTGGGGGCACGTTGACCATGAACACTCACTCTGAGTCACAGTCTGTCCTACATTCACAACATGGCCATCATCGGCTCACTACCACAAGCAACAAGGTGTTTCTCGTGGCATATATGTTTTACAAAAATCTTTATTTTTTTGGTATCTTTTCATCAAAACCATGTCACTGTTTATTTACAATTGCCTTTTTCTAGAACAAAACAACCCGTAAGATGTGTTCTACCGAGAGCGACAGACATGCTGGCAACTGGAAAAAGGCATCCGTTCCTCGGCAAATACAAGGTTGACATTGTTGAAGCTTTATGCATGATTTAAGCTCCTTTATCCACGTTTCTTCTTTACTTGTTAGTGCTATAAGAACACATTCAGGCATTTATTTGAACAAGTTGATAAGCAAATGTAACTCTGCAGATAATTTTGAAAAGCTCCCATCGGTACAAACTAATTTCAGCAGGGTGTTTTAGGCCCTAAACGCTGCAAAAAAAATTCTAATAAATATTTTCCTGGTATTATTTATTTAGTCAATAATTGTATTGCTCTACATATTAAAATATTTACATGTAAACCTAAGGTTGGCTTCGATGACAATGGGCAAATTACAGCGTTAGACCTGAAACTCTACAGCAATGGTGGATATGCTCTGGATCTTTCAAGCATGGTTAGCATACATAGAATAATATTTAAAATCCTTGTATGAAAGCATGCTTGTTTGTAAAACGTTTTAAATGCTTCGATTGTTTTCTGTTCAAACGGCAAAATGTTTTCACGAGGAGGCATTTTATGGCTACTCTTCGCACTGATGTAAATTTTGAGGATATTCCATGGGCAAGATTTCTTTTGAGAGTAGTTATTTAACAATATTTATCAGTGATGTATAGACGTTAACCTCTATCTTACTACCTGTATATTCTTACTATCACACAAAGTCCATAGGAGGAAACATCTTCCAACTTTCTTTACTGCTATAATTACATGTAGTATATGTAATTACAGACGTGTTCTGTATACAAAAATGGCTGTGATTTAAGGTAGCCCTTGTGTATCGTATAGGTAATTGACACTGCGGTGCTGTCATTTGAGTCGGGTTATAAGGTCAAAGACGTGCAAGTGGAAGGTTATGTCTGTAAGACCAACATTCCTTCTAGTACTGCTTTCCGAGGTTTTGGTCACCCACAGACTGTACTGATTATGGAGGATATCATATTCCAGATTGCCAGAAAACTTAATATAACATCGGAGAAGGTTTGTTTCGTTTATTCTGTCGATAACTTTACATTTTTATATGAATGCATTCACTGTCCGTTCATCCAGTTTAGGCCTTTAAGTTAGATCATGAAAATCCCATTCAGTGTGATTTATTTTGGTATATATATTTCGTTATTCTCGCCAACAACATTTCACAGAAGTCGTCGAAAAATACTATTACAAATGTTTTTAGTTGAAGTTATGCAGATGTTTTACACTAAAAAATGAAAAAAGCGGTAATTAAAAAAATAAAACGGTCAAATAATGAGACGGTCATTGTCTCACAGGTACGGGAGGTGAACTTGTTCAAAGATGGAGACGTGACACCGTATGGGAAGAAGCTTGTAAGGTGCACACTACCAGAACTATGGCAGAGATGTAAAACAGAAAGCAATTACGAAAGCCGTTTGAAAGAAGTGAAAATCTTCAACAGGTAAATATTTGTAATGTTTAGTTATACTTTACAGCCAGTTACATTTTAGTTCGAAACATGTTAAAACCTTTATGCAGTAAATATAATTTTTAAAGCAGACACACTTCTATTTTATCGATTGTTTATTAAAAATCATCGTGCGCAGTTAAAGCTAAGCTCATCGTTACTTTGATACATTCATATCATCTTAAACTTTCTGTTAGTATCCTGAAAATGCTCACATTTTCTATGTTGACTATGCAATTACTTGGGTCTCTTCTACTTTTGCAGCACAAATCGATGGAAGAAAAGGGGAATTTCTATGACTGCCTCCAAATATGGAGTTGGATTTGGACCAGTTTTCTTGTATCAGGTTTTGTATGATAAAAAATAAAGTGAAAAGTGTATAACAAAATTAAAAACACGTTTTATAAGTACCAGTAAATGTGATTTAGCAAATGTCTTTGTCAGAAAAATTATAATGAATCTTCCAAATAGATATGACTTGCAAATATGGATATAAATCATTGTTAAATTCTTTATACTGTCAGAAAGAACTTAGAATAATTAAGGTTTTGTGAGATATATACGCTTGAAAATATCAAGTAAATAGATAACACTGGTGTAGTGCTCTATATTGCAGGGCGCAGCTTTGGTAAACATATACATGGATGGTTCTGTGCTGGTTGCACATGGTGGAATTGAGATGGGCCAAGGGCTCAACACGAAACTCATACAGGTTCATCGATAATTGATAAAGGAAATCTGAAAATATTAAAACTCGATTTTTAAGCCGCTGAGTTAAAGCTTATCTGAATTTCATTTGAATTTCACGTTTAAATTACTTTTGACTGAATAGTGAACACGTTTAGAGGATAAGATTCTTGTACTGAAAAATTGTTATGTTGTAAAAGCTTTAAGGAAAATTGATGTGCTCGTACCTTCAAATGGACAAGGTTAATAACCTTGACCTTTCACTTACAGACAGATTCTGTTTCATGAAAAACTTGTTGAACAAAATATTTTACCATACCTACCAATAACTTTATTTTCTTTTTTCAACAGATAGCATCGAATGTTCTTGGACTACCAAAAGAGAAGATTCATACAATCGAGAGCAGTACAAGGGAGATTCCTAACGCTATTGTGACCGCGGGAAGTATGGGCACCGATCTATACGGGCCTGCTGTCAAGGTGAATTAACTGGTTTTCAGTGATTAGTCCTTACTCAAAAGAAGGAGGGTTATAATATGCGCTTGGGCATTTTGTATACATGTAAAGTATCAAATATAAAAAAATCAGCTTTCGGCGAATCTGTACAGAAGATATATAGACATAAACTTAAATTAAATGTACACTTGGACCTTTTGTGAATGTATGGTAATAAAGCCGACGTGACTGGTTAGTTTCGTAACGTTATCTTACTTCAAAGAATATTTTTTTGTCTTACAGTCTAGTGAATATATCAATTTCAGTAAAAATAATATTTTGATATTTAAGCATAAAGTTTGCGCAGTTGGCAAGTTTATGCGACATTGTATAACAAAAGATAATACAAACTTGATTGCATTGTGATTGTGTGTATGTATAGTTTCTTAATTTGTTTTTACAGGACGCTTGTGAAACACTAAACAAAAGATTGAGTCCATTAAAGGAAGCTATGCCAGATGCCACCTGGGAAAAACTGGTTTTATTTTATTTCATTTTTTATCAAACTTATCATTAGCATGTCTTTGATACATTGTATTGCGTCGTCGGAAACTCACGTTCGATCCATTCCGTTTCACTCTATTCATCGACCTTGGGACAATTGGTTGATAAAATTTCGTACTCAGGAATAATTCATTACCTACTTCCATTGGTTTCGGAAAGATTTCCATTGCGCAATCTGAGCCAATGAAATTACTTGTTACAATTTGTCTTTCGCGGCTATGTTTAAGTCCTGGGAAATACGTCTATTTTAAGTAACACGTCGTTATGCCTACTGTCCACATTGAAGAGTATCTATTTGTGATGCGGAATCTCATTGGACGAAGAGTTACTTTCCATTGCTAATTAATATTCATGAAAACGAATAATCTGCAGTCAAATGTCCCCCGGTACATTATGTAATTGTGCGGAATATGTACCGGGGTAACCGACAATATTTGTATTGTAAAAAGACACAACTTCATTTCCATCTATACTCCATTATTGATCTGTTTAAAGAGGTAAATTTCACACTTGCTATCTTATCATATTTTGCTTGTGATATATCCCTGTTGCTATTACAAGGCCAGTTAAAAAAATGTAATGTTAAAGAATTAAAAATGAAGAACAAATGTGTTTTGAGACTGAATTTTATAAATTATAGTGTTATAATTAATCAATTATAAAACTGTTCGTGTCTGATCTTTAACGTGTCCGTTGTTTGATATGTTACAGATATTTACAGCATTCTTCAAACGCATTCAATTGTCAGCCACAGGATTTCACTGGTAAATATGTGTCCGTTTAACTAACTAGGTTAATCATTCCACATTTTATAAAGAAGACATTAATAGATAATATGCTCTTGAATTATACAAAGTTTTATTACACATACGTTGGTATTTGAACTCCAACAGTATGATTTGATGATGAAACGATAATTTTCATGAAACAATGTAGAGATAGTATCTTGCTGTATGAAATATAAGATAAGGATAAGGATCCGGTGCCTCTAAAGATAGGCATGCTTATTCTTAATTTTACTAATATTTACAGCCCACCAAAGGAAGCAGATTTTAATATGGAGACGAAAGTCGGGACTCCATTTGATTACTTCACCTATGGTGTTGCATGTACTGAAGTAGAAATCGATGTGCTAACCGGGGAAAATCAAGTAAATTATATGACGTCATTATTTAAGTGTTTATTATATGAAATAAATGCATGAGCTCAAAGAAAACGAAAGTTGTAAAGAAGATTAACGATGTCTCAGGAAAACTAGGATAGAAATAGACAGGGGAGAGAGATTGCTGGAGCTGAGATTAACTGTGATCTTAAATGATTTTCGTTATTTCATATCCTTAGAAATTGTACTGTCAGGTGTACACGGCGTTAAATTAATGTACATCCTTAATTATGTGGAAACTCTTTTAAACAATTGATACTATTACCTAGATTTCTTTTGTCATCATCACAAATACTTTCGATTAGTCAGCATGGTTATTATCATTAATTCATTATAGGTACTTCAGACTGATCTGTATGTGGACATCGGTAAAAGCCTGAATCCAGCAATAGATATCGGACAAATTGAAGGAGCATTTGTACAAGTATGTACTACATGTTAACATGTATACTGACGTATTTATTTCAATTTTTTGCGCGTCATATTATGCCTACCTGTCTCTCTATTTTACATTTTATCTGCATCAGCTAAGTTTCCTGTAGGTTCATCTTAATATCACCAACAACAGCACTGTAATTTACAGATGAATGAAATTGGTATAATATATTATCCAACACTCACTCTTGAAATTGTTCGTGTCTAAAATGACGGCCTTTGTGTTTATGACAGGGTTTAGGTATGGTAACATCAGAGAGTATGGAGATTGACGAGAGAGGACGGATAAACAGCTGCAGTCCACTCAGCTACAAGATACCAAACATCAAGAGTATACCTAGAAAACTGAACGTGCATCTGATCAAAAACCACGATATTGTGACCAATATATATTCTTCAAAGGTTGGTGCTTTTAAAACATTGTGGAAAACACGAATAGTAATACATTTTCGTCTAAGCTGTAACTTCTTTCTGGTACTTTTTTCTCTGACCTCTTAAAAAACTCTTTGATTTTACATCCAATTAGTGACAGGTTTTAGCGGTCCAAGAAAGTAATTGTTAAATGTTTCCTTTAACGTTGAGCCATAATTTTATTTATTATTGGGACAGTCTGCAGACTTAAACTGATTTTTGGAAAGTGAACTCCGAGTCTGTGAATTACAAACTGCTGTTGACAAAACAAAATTTCATTCAAACTTTATCATGTTACTAATGCTGTATCATGTTACAGTAGTCGGAACGTAACGGTTGTCACACGGAGCGCTCGATGCACGCACGATGCATGCACGATATACGAACGATACACGCAGTTTACTCACACGTTCAATTCACGTTACACGATTCAACACGATACACGATTGCTCATGTACGAAACACAATATACGATTATCGTGAATGATTCCGGATACACGATATACGATGGGCCTTTTGTAAATTATAATCATGGTGATTATGATCATAATAAAAAATAAATCGAGCACCCATACAACTGTTTTAGACTGTCCCCACTAGGCAAAAGATTTGAAATATATTATTGCACAGTTTTTTTTTATATCAAGAGGCATACCTATTCACAGAAAATGTGAAACTAGATTAAACTTTGGAAAATGTACGAGGTAAACAAATTTAACGCACCTTTGAAAGTTGTTGATGAGTCCCGTTTTCTTGTTGTTCCGTATAAATTTCCTTATTCCTTGCCTGCTGAATTTTACAGAATATTTTGACAATAGCACTTTGGCAATAGACGAAAAATTAAGATCTTTATGCTAATGAAATAAAATTAAATTCCTGATGTAAGGTGAAAATCTTTTTTGACAGATTCCGGAAGTCATCATATGTTTGGTATCAATAGAACACTACGAATGAGCTATGGTGTGAGATCGTCAGAACTTTTTATACCCAACCGTGTTTCGTGTATCGTCAATCCTGTATCGTATATAATTTCGTGCACGTTATACGTTTCACCATGGGCGATATGATACGTTACACGATATACGATTGGAAAAGTACACGATGCACGCACGATTAAAATACGCACGATACACGCACGTTACACGCAAATTTTGACAACCGTTACGTTCCGACTACTGTACTAATGCTGCCAGTGTATCATTCTGTTTAATCAGTTGTATTATGATATCGATTTTATGCTAAAAATGTTTTTTTGAAAAAACTTATTTCTCGTGTGCAAATACTTTAAATGTTTTGTATCTGATAAGCAATATAATTTTTGCTATATTATGACAGTCCTCTGGGGAACCTCCACTTATTCTCTCGTTATCTGTTATCACTGCCATAAAAGAAGCAATATCAGACGCACGTGAACAAGTAGGAAAGCACGGATACTTCAGACTGGACTCGCCAGCAACTGTTCAGAGAATACAGAAGGCGTGTGGTGAACAGATAAAGAAATCAACCATTAGTCAGCATTTGTAGAAGTTGTTTTGTGTACGCTTAGGTACTATAAATGTACCCGAGGTCATTTATAAGCATGTGAATTAATAATCGTGACTTAGCAGAATAACACATACCATATAATGATGAGAATTTAAGAAGACAAAAATATATCTAGATCACAGACCTCGATGTATGTTCATTTATGTTTAAAACAGGGTTTTGCATAGTATGCAGTAAATTTTCTAGAATAAATATTTACTTTAAAGTCTGATTTCAAACCTTTTTGAAATAACAAATGACTGTTACCACAATTTTGGTCTTTTTGCACATTACATTTTTTCTACTTTTTTTTTTTTGTTTCACAAAATGACAGAAGTTTGCAAACAAGTGGTTTATTTTATTTTAAGAAACTACGCGACTGGTTTGGATATAATAGGTTTGCTAATATGTCAACTTAAAGAGCTGGAAGTAGTGTTAGTTTCGGATAACTGTTACAGTGTAATCAGTACTTTTTGTAGGTTTTTTTAGTCAGTAATTCAAATGTAAAACATATACTTCTTTATAGCTACATGGTTTGTATATAATTAGACGATATATTAAAAACAATTTACTCAGACAGGGCTTACATTTTCTTTGGTATTCTTCTATATATACATGTCATTATTTTCATTGATTTTTATACTTTCTTAATTATAACCTTTACTATGTTTTTATTTAGATTTTTTACAAATTCACTAAAATAAAATTACGATAATTTGGTAAGAAGAAATTAAAATGAAATATATTGCTTGAAATCTGTTTTAGTACAGATTAAAAACTTCTGTCAAAAAATAAAACAAATAACCAGAGGAAGTTTTGCTCTCATTCATTTTGCACTTTATATCATAAGAATGATTCTTAATGTGTTTCCAACATCGCCTACAACACAATATCACTTATAAAAACATAATCCAGTCGAAGATTTGCAAACAAACTTTACGTATGTAGAAATACACGGAGCTAGACATTTAAATAACCATTGTGCTTCAAAAAAACAACAACACTAAAATATCAACCTTTGTCTGACTTCGCCTTGGCTATACCATGTTGGTTTGTTAATATAAGTAGAAAAATTCAACTGCTCTCAATATTTATTCATATGCATTACATAAAAACTCTGAAATAATTACGTATTTTTACAACATTAAAGACATGGTTTTAAAACAGTTGAACGTACATCGAAAACAGGCACATCGGTGCATCTAAAGAAACACCTTGTTGTTACATCACCAGTAAAATTGTTATCATGAATTATTTTTAAAAATCGTTCATTAAACAATAAACTTATCTTAAATGATTTTCACATGTATCTTTCCCTTCTAATTTCACTTCAATGTGTGTAAAAAAACAAATCAACGGGAAAGAAGAAGTGAATGTACAAGATTTTAATATGATAATAGAATTATCAGAAAACTTCGTAGCAAAGCACTTATCTCTATAGCCCTCTTAATGTCAAAAGCTCATGTGCTGGAAACTTAGCTTAATTTGGAATTACAGTTCAGTTTAGTTTGGAACAAGATTGGGAATTTCCATAGAAATTGCTATTTTTTATTTATATCATAAATACATACAATCATTTCAAAAATAACTTTTAATAACAATAGAATAAAAATTTAAACCTACACCAACATTTTACATTTTGGGCATGTGTTCCTCACATTTACAAAGTCACTTGGCTTTAACAACACAAAATTCCCCGTTAGTCCCATGAAAGTCGTGAGAAAAGAAGTTAAAAAGATCATGTAATTTATGAGTAAACACAGTTTGTTGCCTCTCCAGACTTATCGTGTCTTGTCAGCGTCCTTTCTTTACTGTCCACTGGTAAACGCCGACCACTCATCTGCAGAAAGCTCTAAAAATATGTTTGGGTATTGTAGTTATTTGTCTTAATTTGACAGAATTAATATTAAAACAGTTCTAACTGAACAGATGAAACCTCTTTTTTTCATTTTAAAAGGAAGCTTTGTACAGTAAAACCTGCCTTAACGGTCACCTTTGTATAGCGTGACCCTGCTCATAATGGTCACTTCGTGGTCCGCCCGATGAAATTCACTATATAATGCACCTTTTTATAACGCGACCCTGCTCAACGCGGTCAGCGGTCAGCCTAAACACCGCACTTCAAGGTATATAACGGCCAGTAACCTGTCATCGATTGGTAGTTTTCACGACGTGTGAAAATTTTAAGCGCAAAGGGAAATCACTCTGATCAATGTAAAAAGAATATTGCCGCCACGTCAACGATAAATGAGTCGATAATTGAGGTAATTATGTATTGTTTTCGCCACTTATTAGGGTTATTCATTAGTTTGGGGAAAAATTGATTGAATAGGGCAGTTATCAAAGTGTTTGATTGAAATTAAAGTCTTATTTTTCTCACAACAAAATGATCTAACTCCCTTATTCAGCTTTTGATTTTTAAAACCTTTTTATAAAATATTTTTATCTGTTTTAATTCAGAATACTTATTTATCTTTTAAATGCATGTAAATCATTTTTTAAAAATATGACATGTATCTTTAAAATATTTTTATCTTTTTTAATTCAGAATACATATTTATCTTTCAAATAAATCTTTTTTAAAAAATATCACATGTATATGATAATAAACAGAAGAGTTCTGTGCATGTTTTTCTATAAGTTAGTACAAACTGATCATCTGAAAATATACACCTGTATATAGTGGTCACCTGTCTATAGTGGTCACTTTAGCGGTTTCCCTTGGATGACCGCTATATACAGGTTGTACTGTATATTTCATAGTCGAAAAAAAACCCAACTAAATATTACTTCTAACAATCTTTCAAAAGGCATACCCTAAAATTTAAAGTATTCCATTTTCTATAAAATCATGTAAATTTCAATGATTTTGAATGATTCTTTACCCGATGTCAATGTTTCAGAAGAAAATTCTAAATACAATAGGTAAATTGAATACAAAATATATTAGTCTTAAATGTAGAGATTTGATGTACCACTTTTGGGTGGGTAGCCATTTATTCGGATTAATCACGGATTCGGATTCGTAATACGGATTAGTAAATGAGCCAAAAATAAATATGCATTTTATCAGAGTTAATTAAAAGGTATATCCCTTTAATGTGAACTTTTTTTATTACATGCAAAGTAATTATATTTGCAGTACTGGGAGCTTACTAGACGTGAGGATGCACAAGACGTGTAACAAAAGAAAAAGTGTCTGATTCGGTAGTTAAACTGATATTTTAAAATGTGCATTCACTCGCAATAAAAGGAAATCCCTTCGTTAGTCAAATATTTGAAAACTTTCAACAAAACTGTGTTTGTAAATAAAAATATTTGAAAATTTATATTAAGGACTGACAAACAAATAGTAGTAAGGCAGATATAAAAAAACTCAACAACTCAGAAATGCCTACCTCTTCTTTCAAGTTCATACAAAACTGATGTTTTAGGATCCCTTGCGTGCAGGTTATTTACAGAAATCCGCAGTCTGAAAAACAAAATGTTTTTCAATTCCAACGTATTCATTCATAAAAACATGATACACTGAACAATATTTATTCGTCAACATATAACAACATTTACTCTTCAATACATAATACAACAAACAATAGTTATTCACAATATATAATGCAGTGAACAATATTTATTCGTCAGTATTTCATACAATTAACAGATTTATGCGTCAATACTTCATTCTGTGAGTAGTATTTACTCACCAATAAACAAATGTAATAAATACATTAATACAAATGATGCAGAATAGTCGATAAAACTGGAAACAAAAAGCTTATTATATATTCTTTACATCATTACACATTTTCTGTACTTAGTCTAAAGATAATGGAACACTGCAATGCAAAAAAAACCCTTCCTTTTTAATTGAGGAGTTTTCAGAAAAAAAACACCCATTTTAAGTGAAGAATACTGTGCCTTTTTAAAGTAGTAACCCAAACACATGCATAAATTTCATGCAATTCTTTTATTATTGTCTTAGAATTTTTTTGGAACAAAATATTTCAAACAACTTAACAGTCTCTCGTTGTTGAGTTTCTTTCCTAGACAAACCCCTCCTGGCCTGACTGTCTTTCTGTTCTACCTTTGGCCGTGCCCTTATTCTAATTTAAAGCCCAGTATTTATAGAAATATATGCAGCCTGACTTGTGTAAACGTACTGGATTTATATCTGGGTTTTATGTTACCCTGTCACTACTTTATCAGTATTAATCGCCCAGAGTTATTTGAATACCAGGTGCAGAAACTGACAACTAGATACTTTTGCATCAGTATACAAAATCCTTTGAACTAATAATCCAAAGTCAAAGCATTAAATGTCCAAAGCAACATCTAGTACACTACATTTTTGTTGTATTCTTAAACACTTACGACATATCTCCGAACTTAACAAGGAATGTTCCGGTGTGTTTGGCTTGATGCATCTGTTCAATACTGTCAATCACTTTAGGTGGAAAACAACGCCACTGTTCATCTTCTTTTAAAAACCAGGCGATCCTGGCCCCTATATGAAATATTTACTGACATGCTATTTCAAAAGGTTTTAATTCTTCACTGAATATTTTAAAAGTTAGCCTCCTTCAGATTATAGTGTTATAAGGAATTTGATTTTGTCTGAGCATAAAATACAATAACAACAACAACATTTTTTTACATTATGTGCAATTTGATGTTCTTTCATCTTATTCTACTAAAAATAAATTGTTATAATAAAGAGACTGCTCATAGTACTGAATTCTTCAGTAAAATACGCGAAGGGTTTTTTAATTCTATTTTGTTTTCTATTGTGTTTTTACTGTGTTTCTATTTTGCTACAAAACACAGAATATACATGGTATATCTCGATGTTTGAATGACACAAACATATAAACACATATTCGCAGGCATATACCATTTCACAGCATCTCATAACGTACCTTCAATCTGACGTGTTTCACTGAAATTTAAAAGAATGAAATATTTATGTATGACATACCAGAACTGTGTATATTCGATTTAAAAAGTAAGATTCATCTGTCACCATCCTATGTGTGAAACAGTAACCCTAATAGCTTTGGAAAAAAAAGATGATCATTAGTTTTAACTTTTAACTAAGAAAAATATTCAAACTGCCCCAAAACTTGGTAAAGATTACAAATAAAAATTGTATGTGTAAGGACAATTAAGTATCGTTTTATGTCGATGATGAAAGAAATTACCATACATAACATTCACATACCATAGCTTTAGATCGAACTTTTTTTTGTATCCATAGCGATAGTTACCTTGACCTCCGTGTGACCAAATGACCTAAACGAGAGACACGAGTTTTTTCTAATTGTTTATGTAAGATTAGCTTTCATTTATATCCAAGTGAAAACTTGTTATAAGCACAAAAATCTATAACTGTCACAAATCATATTGAATTAAAGAACCATTTAAGAACTGTGTCTAAATTATATTACTGCCATTCTTCATGACTATGCAGCTTACCCAGGGTTTCTTGGTTTCATCTGAAATACTGCAATGACTTAAGAAACTGATATTCTAACTGATCAATTCTTCAACTTCATTTTTATAATCTTTTCACATCAAAACTGGAGTCTTGACATTCATAACAGAAGCATTGCATAACGAATGAATAACTTGCATGTACAACAGGTCCTTCTAATTTCAACACCACGCCAATATTGCCTTCACCACCATCTTGGTCCTTCCATCGCCAGTCTTTCCCTAGGATCAAATCAATGAAAAACAAAAACAGAATTATTTTTTAGTTTTCGCTTTATTCCAAGTAGGCTATATGTAAATGTATATATATATATCCTTGTATGTTGTTTATTGTGTCATTGTCCTTTAAACATTTTCCCCTAAATAATTCAAATGGGTTGCAATTACAAACTGAAACTTACTCGTTATTTTACTTCTCGCTTTAGTAGATCCTTGTTAAAGCTTGTGCCTGATTCGAATGTGCAATATGGAAGACTTGGTTTCCCAGATGTTTTGGTGAACGAGTTAATCAGGCAAATATTTAAAAAAAACTGTTTCACTTGATCCAAAATTGAAAATGTTAAGGCCTCTTGTAGGAACAATGAAAACTAGAAGTGATAATGTATAGAAATACCAGAAAATATGAATATCAAAAGTACCGCGTTTTACTAAAGAACCAATTCTAATTTCACTGCAGTCCACTGACTGGTCTTCTGATATCTGAACGTCATACTGTCCATTCACACCATACTTGCATTTCTCTATCGTTCCGTCTGACCACAAAACTTTTACTTGACCTAATTATTTGTATAAAACACATCGAATTTCATGTTCAAAACAGACATTCGCTTATAACTATTTAATCTTAACCGGTAAAAAGCTATTTTTATTTTGGCATGTCATTTCTGCTGACTGTTTTATCCGTGAAAAATACTTTTTAAATACTATGTCAGGTAACTGTATGTTACGTTACATTATATCATGATAAAACGACTCAACAGTTACAGGTTTTCAAAAGAGAAAACCCCTACACTAAAAGTAGCAAAAAATACATTTTTGAGTTTCATTAGTCTGATAAGCTTGAGAAAAAGAACAACCAACATGCATATGTTGTTGCTTAAATACATACTTGACAGGAGCATAATTATCTTTTATATTTGGCAGATGACCACAAGGATTTACACCACAATGTAATCTTTATGTATTCATGATTGTATATACTTATTACAAAAAATCAAAATAAATGTATATAACTAAGCGTGATGAGAATCGAGTTAAGTAAAGCAGACCACGTGCTAGTAATATTAACTCAAAGTAATTCAACTATTACTGAATTCAACTGAACAAGAAACTTTGCAAAAAACATGGAAAAAATGTTGATTTTCTCGTGGTTAATTTTTAAAAATATACATACCCTTCTTTCTTTGACAAATAACAGTGCCGGTAAAATTCTGCCTCGAAGAAAAGCTTTCCCAGCTAGGATCGGGAACAACTGCTGCTCCAAACGCCGGGGATTTTACATCATCTATATCACCTAGTGATCGCAGTGAATCTGACATACTGTCACTAAAAGCTTTAGCTGAAGGCTCTTTCTGCTCTGTGGATTTTTCAGGCTGTTTAGTCGCTTCTGATTTTTTTGCATTTTCTGAAATGTGTTGTTGTTGCTGCTGCTGTTGCTGCTGCTGTTGTTGTTGCTGCTCCTGCTGTTGTTGTTGGTGCTGTTGCTGCTGCTGTTGTTGTTGCAGTTGTTGTTGCAGTTGTTGCTGTTGCTGTTGTTGTTGCTGCAGTTGTTGCTGTTGCTGCTGCTGTTCTGACTGTTTATCTACCTTGGGGTTCTCTAAGCTTTGCTGTTGTATTTCCGGTTGTTTATCTATTTCTGTTTTTTCTGAATTATGTTGCTCAGTCTGATGAAATTGTTCAGTTCTGTCCTCTTCAGCTGAAATAAGACAGATTTTGAAAACTGATTTTTAATCCTTTGGAATCAAGGATTTGTAAAGGTTTCTACTGCAATTCGAGCATTAAATCAAGTAAAATTTTTTAAATGTTGATCAGGCTGGAGCAGAATGAAAATATGACTAACCAGCTGACTACATTCTGTTTCTAAATGTTCATATCTTTAAAAAGAGTTTCATGTTTTTGTATGGCTGAGGATTCAAATGCCACTTGAATGATTCCTTAAACAAATTCAATAAAAAATCATTTATTTTGCGTAGCATCATATTTGGTTAAGCCAAATCTACCATATGAATCTGCCAAACGTTAGACTCTTAATCATACATACATGCTTTCAAATTGTTGGTGTCCATGTTTTCACTCTCTGTTACGTTGGTGTCAGTAGTATTTTTATCTGCCTGTTCAGAAGACGACAGCAAAGATTCTGTAGCTATGAAAAGAAGATCCTCCTGCAAAATATTGATATGACATATAAAATATAGTTGAAACACTATCAATTCACGCCATCTCCACGCTGCCTCCACACCGCCAGTTGAAACACTATCAAATCACGCAACCTCCACTCCACCAGTTGAAACAATATCAAATCACGCTACCTCCATGCCACCTCCACGTTGCCAGTTGAAACACTATCAAATCACGCCACCTCCACGACGCCAGTTGAAACACTATAATATCAACCCACCTCCATACCGCCACCACGCCGCCAGTCGAAACGCTATAGAATCACGCCGCATCCATGCCGCTAGTTGAAACACTTTAAAATCACGCCATCTCCACGCCGCCAGTTGAAACACTATCAAATCACGCCACCTCCACGCCGCCAGTTGAAACACTATAATATCAACCCACCTCCGCGCCGCCAGTTGGAACACTATAAAATCACACCACATCCACGCTGCCAGTTGAAACACTATCAAATCACGCTACCTCCACGCCGCCAGTTGAAACATTATCAAATCACCCCCACCTCCACGCCGCCAGTTGAAACACTATAATATCACCCCACCTCCATACCGCCTCCACGCCGCCAGTTGAAACGCTATAAAGTCACGCCGCCTCCACGCCGCCAGTTGAAACACTTTAAAATCACGCCACATCCACGCCGCCAGTTGAAGCACTATCAAATCAGGCCACCTCCTCGTCGCCAGTTGAAACACTATCAAATCACACCACCTCCACGCCGCCAGTTGAAGCTCTATCAATTCACGCCACCTCCACGCCGGCACCACGCCGCCAGTTGAAACACTATAAAATCACGACACCTCCTCGCCGCCAGTTTAAACACTATCAAATCACGCCACCTCCACGCCGCCAGTTGAAACACTATCAAATCACGACACCTCCACGCCGCCAGTTGAAACACTATCAAATCACACAACCTCCACGCCGCCAGTTGAAACATTATCAAATCACGCCACCTCCCATTGTAAACAAGGACAATCCAAGAACTCAGTGCAAAACTATGTATCTACTTGTTAAAGCTTTTTTATTTAGTTACGATAAACTTGCAATCAGACATCGAACTGCTATATTCCTCAAGTTTTTGCTCAAAACAATACTGATTTTTTGTTGTTGCTTTTTATCAAATTCATGGTTTTGATCAACTATCACTTTAGTGGTTTTAGATCAACGCCTATCACTTTGTTTTCTATTTTAATCAACGTTTGCTTCTTACAAATTTCATTACAGTAATATAAGTGAAATCCGTGTTATACATGTATTCGTAAAAAAAAAGATTATGATAGAGATTATATTACTACACTGACCAGATATATAGAGTGATCTATCTATGACAGAGTAGTAGGAAAATCGAAGTCTTAAATTATTAGAAATTAAGCAAAAATGAAAACTGGCAAATACCTTTGCTTTCAGACATAGACTTGTATTTTGCACTCCTTTCTCTACGTCATCTTTGCCCATTTCTCCGTTAATGACTCTCTTCACAATATTATTTGCTTCTTCCTATTAAGACGGAGTTTTTGTTTGATTAATTTCATTTTATGCAATACTGTCAATATTTTATTATGTTTTATTATTAATATTTAACAATAGTCAGCTCATTACCAAGAAATAACTCAGTCTAATGCAGTTAAATACCTCCTTAATATTTGAATTATCGAACTTAGTTTTAAAGTGTACAGCTAGACTTTCTTCTGATATAAAAGATACTAGAAATATATAAACTTATGTCGTCCTTACTGAAGCATAACTTACGTCGCCCTTATTGAAGCATAACTTATGTCGCCCTTATTGAAGCATAACTTACGTCGCCCTTATTAAAGCATAACTTATGTCGCCCTTATTGAAGCATAAGACTAGCCTTAATCCGGCTGACTTGAATATGGCAGCTGTTTTTGTTTGTTTTAAAGTACAAATATTAATGCTATACATACCTGAACTCTGAAAAACTGGGTCATATATTCCAAGTCATTTACTGTGAAAATTCTCCCATCACTCAGTGGAATCAGGATATTCTTCAGGATATCCTTCAACAGAATAATTTAATTTCAAGATACTCTGGTTAGCTTACAGGTACAAACCTTTCTTCCTATATCATAGACGACGTCATGGGCGTGTAACAAAGCTGTGTTATGTTTTTGATATAACATTAGTGAAATAACACTGACGTGTACGTCATTAACTATACGTTTATGACATTCGTGCGTATACAGACAACACAAACAGTTTCTTGCGTTTGTGTCACCATTCAAACACAAAAATTCTATGATATAAACAGTAAATTATATTCCTTGAAAGAGCCTTGTTTTTATCGTTTTCAAAAAAACTCGTGCAATAAATCCTGTATTACATGATCACTTATTAATATTCTCTATTTATGATAAACATGTATGGTCCGAATATATTTGCATGTATTTAAGAACATAAGTTTTCAATACAAGAGGTCATGGTGGCCCTATATAGCTCATTTAGACATAGAAAACGAAAAAAAAGGCCCCCTTTTCAGTCGGCCATGATTTTGTTTTTCAAATCAACGTAACTCGTTCACCAAAGAAAATTAGGCCCGCCCTCTGCAGACCATGTTTAGTTTTCCGTATATAGTGAAGACAGACTCCGCCCTCTGAAGATCATATTTAGTTTTCTATATATTATGAAAACAGGCCCACCCTCTCCAGACCATGTTTTATGGAAACAAAGTTTCTTGAAGGAATTTATCAAAGAAACATATCTATGAAATTATTTTGAAATCGGGCAGGTGGTTTCTGAGGAGAAGAATTTCAAAGTTTGTTTTGTTTTGGTTGCTAAGGCAGTCAGAGCTTAAATGAACCATCGAATTTAAAAGAATTTGGAAGAAGACTAATTAAGGTGCATACTTTTGAAGTTTGGAGGAAATTGGCTCTTTGGTTTGGAGGAAATGCCGTTTGAAGGAAAATGTTGACGATGAACAGTCACCAAACACAACAACTGACCAACTTCATGCTCAGGTGAACCAATGACAGCAATTAGCCTCTACTAGTATTAATAAAAAAACCAATAGCTTAATAATGGGCAAAATACACTCTAACATTATATTACCTCTTCACAAGGCCCAAGAGTAAGACATTCCACGAAACTCGTAAAGGACCGACAGGTAGGCAGAAGAGACAGTATTTCAAGTATCACCTAGAAATAAGAAGAAACAGTTAAATACAGGCAACAACATTCAAATAGTGATGAATATACTAATGACACTCTTCACAACAATTCAGGTGTTTTGCAAAATAAAGTTTATTGTGTTTTAATTGAAATTGTAAGCATAATGGTATATGAGTTTCAGTTCAAATGTCTCCAAAAGTCGAGCGTAACCAAAAACAGTTCATATACGGATGCGAAGAAATTCTCAATAAAGGCGTTTTCAATCTTTTAATTCAAATAAAGTTAATAAACTGTTTACTACTTACTTTTCTAGCATTGCTATTTTAGGAGAACAGACACATTTATTTACATCAGACTTTTACATAGTTTACTGAGATCAAACAGTAGATTATATCATGATAAACCCATTGCGCGCAATTCAATAAAAATAAATCGATATGTTAGCAGCACCTCTTTATAGAAAGATGAAACAGGGCTTTTGAGGTAAGAAAGAAACAGTGTAATCTTAATACGCCCTTCGAAAGGAATTATCTCCCCTCTTATTGTTTTAGGTATATTGATTTTTATAGTCTGTTAATATTAATGAGAGTCTTTCATTTTGGTTTCATCACATAGTTGTAGGAATAATCCTTGCAAATATTTCTGCAGCGCCATGTGAAATGTCTTGCATCATCAGTTCGCAGCCTAGCTTGACGGGCGTATATTGCAACCGTTCCGCGATGCTCTTGTTGGTTTAAGTGAACGTTTGAGTATATTACATGTGTAATGAACTACACAAACCATTTTTACAAGTGGCTTTACTCGTGGATAATAATACTTTTGGCGTTCACTCAGTGAAAAATATCTCGATCTTCAACCAATGACAACGATCCTCTTTTCAGACGGCATATTTCTGAGAAGTATTTTAACGGTGGATGAGAAAACATATTGAAAGGGAAAGGCTGTAAAAGAAACGATGGTAGGTCATTGATTTTGATTTAATTCAATGATTCATCCGCCATTTTACAATTACATTTATCTGTTTAAATCAGTTCTACTGTTTTTAACAAAGTATATTGGTAAACTGTTCACCTGTGCATTAATACTGTTGTTATCATCTCCTTTGAGTAAGTTCTTACAGGAAGCGTATGCGTCAGTGATCAGAATTATTCTTGGAAGGACCGTCATCGGCTCCATTGTACAGGCGCCGCCTGGTGTAGAATTGGACGTGCATATGAGTCATTTCAAACGGAGTGTTAATATTTTTTACTGTAAACTTTTACACTATTGCAGATTCGCTAATTTTTTATACATGTATACATTATCAGTGGTTTTTGCTTCGAGGTGTTAAGTTCAATTATTTACAACACTCATCAAGTTGGCATTTTTTACAGTAGAAAAGAGTCAATCACTGACACGCTGCCAATGATCCATGGTTAAATAAACTATACGCCAACCCTAGGTTTTGTACTTGTTACGATCCTCTAAAAAGGTCAGAAATAAGTAACCAGAACACTACCTTTGAAAGCAAAAAGTGTTTTCTTCTCCTTGATGTTTCTACCAGCATACATGATAAAAAAGTTATCAACTTTCAGAACTTATTGTGCTACTTGCCTCTTTCTTTAATCTCGGCTAGACAAAGCGCGAGTCCCAGCCACAGCGGCGATGGACCACCAGTTGTTATGTTTTCTAAAACAAAGAGTAAAAACAAAAATTTAAGGTTCTGTCTGGTATGATAGTTTTTCTTTTATTTTTTTTTATTTTTATCAGAGTGACGTTTTTACATTTCAATGCTTCAGTGTAAAGATTTCAATAAAAGACTGTACAGTTTTGGCAACTATCATACGACAATTCTGTTAAACTGTTTCATAATTGTTCTATAAATAGCACATGGTTACGGTTTTTAAAGAGTGATCAAAATAAACAGGTATGAATATCAATTTTAAACCGTTCCATTTAGCCCACTTGCTCTTCATCCATTAAAAACCTGTTGGTACTATATATATCCTCAAAGTGTCTCTTTTTCCCTCTCATTTGCCACTTACCTAGCCCTGGGACATTCGTGATTTTTGTTTTAGATTTAGATCTGCCTAAGCCTATGTGTCTACCCACGTGCCTGTAGTTTGTTTGTATTTAGTTGATGTAATATCCAGGAAGTAAAACTGTTGGTGTTTACTGTTTAATATTTACAGAAATGGGGTCGTATTTAGTTGTCTGACTTTTTGGGCTGCTTGTTAGAATTATAATTGTAACTCACATTTAAATCTTTTTTTACTTCGTTAGTGAATATGTATCATTAAAAATAGTGAAAGATCTATTCAAAGATATTTCCCAGTATAGCAAATTATTGTTATCATCAAGGTGTTAAGGTAAATACTTCTGATGTAGTGGAAATCTTAGCAATGAAAAGTAATGAACACAAGTACTATTAGATTTGTTAGATGTTGAGCAAACGGGCTAAAGAAAACTGCTAAACACCATCTTAATGTTATATATATTTCGATTTTAATACAGACATGTATTTTAAAACAGACATGTATTTTAAAACAGACATGTTTTACTGTACAAAATAAGTAAGACACAAATTAATTTCCGAGTCAGTGGATTAAATTATGATATGAACACAAGTTCATCAGAATCTTCATCAGAATCAATCATTATTTTAGGAAAAGGCAGTCTAAAATGGATTTATGATTTAGAGTATAGATAGTAAAAAAATTAGAGCCTCAATCACGCTATGGTATTATTATAGGCAAATTTGCTTGCGTACACATCCCAGATTTTACAACTGCTTAGTACACACATAAATTTTATCAAATTTACAACAGCAGATTAAAACAAATTCTACCTCGAATAAAATTATTGGAAATAAATAAATTAATTATATTTTTTTGAAATTGAACAAATTAGTGTTATCTTGGCTTAGTAAGACCAGAAAGAAAAGCAAATAACCAATTTTTTACATAAATCCAACAAGTTTTTACCTAGAGAATCCCGAAGCAGGCTGTAGTCATTTGTTAAATGTTGGCGTATTTTATTTTCTTTCCCAAAGGTCACAATGGCGACGTTTTCCTCTAAATCGTGTTCGATGACATTGTTTTCAAATCCTTCAAATACACAAACATTTGGTGAATACAAAAACAAAAACCATTTAAACACTTATTCTGTTGGCTACTCTTTTTTAATTGTAAAAAGGATACAGAATTTTTGTACTGCAGTTATCTATTGTAGTTGTCCACGATTATCAAATTGCAATCATTATTGTCTTTCTAAAAGAATAAAAAAGTCAAAAAGTGCGACGCTTAAACAATTAAAAAGGTTTCGTTTTGTTGTTTAAAATTCACACATTAAAACCCATAGCAGAACACATATCCTTGCCTGTCTTGTTAAGAGCACATTGTATCTTTTCAGTTTTGGTAAGACTAAATGTCTCTAGTTATCCTGCTAAAGACACTACAGTCACAGATACTAGTTGAAAGTTGATCTTGTTTTATGATAACGATAAGACGGAAAAAACAAATGACTTATTATCAGTATGTTAATTAATAATGTATACTTCCAAGAACGCCTTTCCTAAAACTCGAAATGTCATGCGCATTACAAGCACAGATTAGTTCAAGGCGTGAAATTCTACGATAATGTCGTAATGTTTGGCCGAACAAGATCACATTACTTTACAACTTACTAACCATCGATCAGTCTACGGATAGCCTCTACAGCTTCTTTGATTGGTTTTCCTGACATACTGGAAGATGTGTCCAGACAAATAACTGTATCAATACCCTGCGACTTTACGTCACCGCAATGTCCAGCTGCAAAAAGACGGAAACAGAAAAAAAAATCAGAATTTATTTCAACTTTTCTTGTCTTTGTTTATACAGTAAGTGTGTGGCTAAAACTGATTAATTCGTCACTTACGACTCACTTAAAATTTCCGTTTATATTTTATCAATGCTTCAGGTTTGACGTTTTACTCTAAAATCTTACGTTTAATGTTCATCCCAGAAAGTTCAAGTTTTTGTAGGGAAAAATGATAATGTTTTGTTTAATATAATTAAATATATTAAATTAAATTAAATTTGATATAATAAATATTTTAACATTTTTATTATTGATGTTTAGCTATAGCACTAAAACCTTGAGAGGAGAAGCTAAAAAAATTCTCTCAAGTTCATTGTGATATTTGTGTATATATAATACAAATGTATAGTCTAATCAAAATAACGAAATTCTTTCTAAAGACCTTTGCTTCCAACGGCTAAAATACAACTTCTGGCAAAATAAGTATGTTTGCATGTTACAATTACAGCGTGAAAGTTAGTATAAAATATCAAGGTGCTTATACTTGGGGAAAAATACAGTTTACTAAATAAATCAATTTAGATATTTATTAATGTATCAGAGGTCAATACCCTACTCCCTCCCATCCCCGCCGCAATGCCTACAGTATATAGAAACACATGAGATTTTACCTGATACACGTTCGTCTTCAATAAGTGAATGCAACTCAGAGTCTGGCACAAGCTCTTCTGAAAACAGGAATCATAAAACATACTGGGGATAGTAACACTTGTTCCATTGTTCTGTCAACAATTTGCTTTAAATTTCGACAAGTCCAAAAGTTACACTGTATAACAGACTTGCAGGCATCGTCGGTGACCCCCGGTACATATTCCGCACAACTAAATTACGTACCGTGGGATAATTGACTGCAGATAATTCGTTTTCGTGAATATTTATTAGCAAAGGGAAGTTTCTCCTCGTCGAATGAGATTCCGCAATACAAATAGATACTTTTCAGTGTGAAGAGTATAAATAATGAGAAGTAACTTAAAATAGACGTATTTCCCAAGATTTAAACATGGGCGCGAAAGGCAAATTGTAACGAGTAATTTCATTGGCTGAGATTGCGCAAGGGAAATCTTTCGGGAACCAATGAAAGTAGGTAATGAATTATTCATGAGTACGAAATTTTACCAGCCAATTGTCCCACGGTAGAAAAATAGAGTGAAACGGAATGGATCGAACGTGGGTTTCCGACGATGATTTGCAGGTTACAACTCTAACATCAATAACGTCATGCTG
Organism: Cyclina sinensis; assembly: GCA_012932295.1. Classification (NCBI taxonomy): domain Eukaryota; kingdom Metazoa; phylum Mollusca; class Bivalvia; order Venerida; family Veneridae; genus Cyclina; species Cyclina sinensis. The sequence goes on from JAAONU010000017.1 coordinate 28,665,093, forward strand.
TAGGCACTGACCATGATTAGTATGTCAGCAATTTCAACGATTTTCTCAGAAAAGCAGCACATACTACATATGTAGATAGATCTAAAATGATTTTACATGAGATTGCAAAGACACTGATATGTACAAATCTTTACAGCGATTGCAAGAGTCATAAATACGTAACTGAAAATGGTCAAAAAACAACATTTTGTTAAAAGTTTGTTACCTTAACAAATCAACTTACTATCCTATCAAAACGGACGTAATTATGGTGATGTAATTCTTCAAAACTTCTAAAGAGCGCATTTATACAAAAAAGATACCAGTTTCTTCCTGTTTCTTTGAAGGAACTGGATTGTATGGTCCACCGACTGCCCCACCTCCCATGTTGCTGTACGCCAATCCCTGCTCTGCATCGGTCGGGCGACGTGGGCCATCCTTTACCAATTGAAGGTTGGTAAGACAGAGCGATCTATGTGTAAATGAAGAGCGCATTATCTCCTCATGAGCTGCAGGCAGGTATCTGATAAAATACAGCGATATATCGTTGATAAAATATTAGATACCGAAAACGCTGAACGAAGTGTACTGACGTTCTTCTTATAATGGTATTCTTATGCCTAGTATAGCACAAAAAATGTTTGATATGCAGGGCGACATTACTCATAGTGACGTCAGGTTTTCGATTTCATATAGGGCTTTTCTTGACCTTTTTTGTCTTAGATATTCTGAGTAAATTTCAGATGCTTGTGAACACGATTCTTGTCTAAAATCATTTGAAAATACAATGTATACTACAGTATAAGAGAAAGGTGTACTGTGGTGTTCAGAATCAGAATGCAGAAGCTTTTTTTACAAACTAATGATAGACTTAAAATAACATTAACGGTTTTTGACATTTTTATGCCATTTGTGTTATGTTTGTTATTTAATTATCCCACTTATATGCTGAAATCTAGAACATGACTTTTCGATTTATCCGCCTTTAAGAAGTGCACATTTTCTTGTGGATGTAAGTATACAATTTACGTAATAATACGTGTTATTACTGCAATCACATCAAAAGTTACCTATTATCATCGTCACCATGCTCATTCTTAAATCCAGAGGGTGATATTTTCTGATTGTTTGTCATTTCCTCGAGGCTCTGGTCTTGTTCTTGATTCGTTTCTCCGCATTGTTCGTCTTCGCCCTTTAAGCATGGCGTAGACATTTGGTCATCTGCTTCGTCTTGCGCGTTGTTCTCTATCTGCAAGTCATTTACCACGTTCACTCTGTTTTCAAGTTGTGTATCTAATTGAGAAATAGAGTGAAGCGGTAAAGAATATTGTTTCTTATAAAAATATAAAAAATGCCTTTTATCTTTAAAAAAAGAAGAAAATAAATATTTGCTCATTTGCTTTAAAGTTAGACAAAAATTTTCATGAAACCATATTTTGAAAACCTTTTAAAACTGTTCGTTAACTATATCGACAATGTTTAGTTTGGGGAAGTGATATGTAGTAACATTTCAAAAAATATGTCCGAAACGTTTTCACTTTCAGGATTAGTAAGTTAGATGTTGCATAAGAATATCGTCATAAAGAGATATTTCCAAGATGCTTGGACAATGAGGACATTGCAAGATGTCTGAAAAAACTATTTCATAAACACAAGAACCAGGTCGTAACTGATTGTAACTACGTAACACTTGGCCATGGAATGTACAGCTTTTATTTTCAATTATTAGTAGTTGTAACCAGTGTAATCATTGTAACCACGTAACTGGCCAATGAAAAGACATTTTTTAAATCACTACAAGTGACTTAATCTCTACAAGTGACTTATTGTAACTACTGTAACTACCTAACAGGTTGAATGCACCAGTTATCTGAACACAGCCCATTTGCATATGGCATTCAATGTGGACGCTGGTAAAAAGTGAAGGCTGATCTTTTTCAGCATACCAAGTTTATTGCCCCTGTATCATATCCAGTTGTGTAACCCCTGTAACCATTTCGGTCAGGGTTACAAAATTAAAAGCGTTTGTTTCAGTGGGCCAATTATGAGCGCTTGATATCTTATGTCTCAATTTATAGTGATAGCTATCACAGAATGCCTGTAGCTTGTACAAATTGTTACTGGTATCTAAGCGAGATTACTCATGTGTACATAAAGACTGTGATTAATAAAGAGGAAAGCAAAGAGTCTACTTTTTATATTTCCTTGTTTAATTGTTCTGAGTGTGAGTAATTTCTGTGGAGTAATAATATTATGTTAAGTGGCCATAAATCTATCCAAAAAAATGAGAAAAAAAACTACCACAGGGGCATAAAGGCAACATGTCAAATTACATTTTCCCAGTTTTAAATCTGGCTAATCTCAGTTTAATAATTTAACGGAACTTTGTTAATGTTAATTTTAGCACAGCGAAGTGCTGAAGCCAGAAAAGAAGATACTTAAACGAGAACAACTAACCCATAGATGCAAACCTGTAAGAAAACAGTAAATAAAATTGAAATGCTAGGATCAACTGTTTCAGCTACAAAAAAAATCAAAACATTACGTTGTACTATTCTTGTCTTCAAATGGTTTCTTCAGTTTCTTACCTACACCAGTGTGTTGGACGTCGAATACATGTTCTAGCAAAGCTTTTCTGTTGTCTTCATTGTATTCTGTTCTCGTCTTCTTGAAGCAGGTATAAGGCACAGTTTCTTTTCTCTCATACATCACTGGTGGACTTTCAGGTCGTTCTTGTTGCTCTGTGTATCCGAAATTAAGCTTCACTTTTCCTCTAGTTGATTTTCTTTCTCCATGTAAGACCGGCTTAAAGGGATCCTGCTTCACTTCAAAATCGTCACCTGTCGCAAAATCGTTCATGACTATCTTGTGTACTCTATGCGATATTTCGCCACCGTCATCATCCCTTTCTTCTGGCGGAAGTGAAGTATGGACGCTGTTTTCGTTAGCAGATCCGAGTAAAAGAATGTCTTTTGCACCTTGACTTGACGTATACCCTTCGTCTGAACTCGGTTCCATGTGGCTTACCTTTTCAAATGCCGCCTCTCCTGTGAGAAATTCAACAGGCTTAATACGTTCATCGTTCACTGTGACCATTGGCTCCCGCTCACCTCTGACAGTGTTTCCATTCTTGGGATGACCTGTTGATATTTTTTCTCTTTCAATGCTTGGCTTTTCAGAGTCATTCAAAGACTCGAGAGTTGAATAATTTACATAAGCATGAGAATCAGGCACGTACAAATGTGTCTGATCACCTTTAGTCCTGTTGTTATTGTCTTCAAGCCTGTCGATCAGGTAGTCAAGTTTGTTGTCAACCTCAGTTAACTTTGATCGCAAGACATCGACCTACAGCAAATGATAAACCGCCTGACTACATGCAAGTAAAGAGTGCTTAACATGAAACATATACTCGTTGCTACAGTTTATTTTATACCCATGTGCATTTATAATAAATGAATGGAAAGTTACATAGTTGAAAGTATTCAGATTTGTGTGTGTGTGTGTGTGTTTAAAAGCGTTTTTAAATAAAACAATTAAGAGTATTTTCCTTATATATGGACATCTTAAAGAACATAAACATATGTGGGGAGTAAACACACACTTTTAAATGGTGAAAATAAAATGAACAGTTTAAACGGAAAGCGAAAGTATAGATAAATCCTTTGTGATCGATGAAAAAGAAATGAGTAAGAATGAAAACAACTGCAAACGTACCTCTTCATGGAGATTTCTCCGCATCTCTTGCGAAAGCGTCTTCATCATCTCCATAAGGGGGCTGACTATAGCCTCACGAAACTTCATTCCTTCTTCTACAATCTGTTTTGACGTCATGTTATGATATGTCGCTTTTCATTGACTTTAATGATATAGGATTTACAATGTGTTTAACATATTAATTTATGAAGGAAATTAGATCGAAGTTAGTATGTCGCCACTACTTTCGAGTACGCGAACAATGACACTTACTCCTGAATTAACTTCCTTCCCAGATATCAAACTGTTACAAAAATTCCTTATATGACCAAATAACCTCTTCTGTAAGATAAAAGTTTTTGAATTTTTTAATTGAGTTTTTATCAGACTGACAGATTGTGTATGTAATATTCACTAAATATATCCATAATACTTGTTTTTCAACGCCTACTTTCGATTTCGGAATACCTAGTTTCGGTTTTACTTGACTATGCTTTTGTAATAAATTCGATGAAATAAGTGATCTACCTTTATCGTCTTATGTCTAAAATGAATCTCACAAGTCATTGAACAGAAACATAGCATATGTCAAAAGTTCGCTGACAGTGATAAAGTGTGATTTGTCTTACCTTATACTCACTCATCGCTTCACAATCGCTAAAGTTTGGTGTTTCCTTGTCTATTTTTAGAAGCGCCAGAAATAAGTCCTGCGTAATCAACATAATTAATTACACATCGAAACCGAAATTATAAAAAAGTACAAACTTCTTTAAAGTACGTAAAAAGTATCATTTAAAAATAGCAAACAGCATTTCTATCTGACAAATAATATTACACATTTAGGCTAAAGGCCCGGGCAGCAAAAATCGCTAAATTGATTGGTAGTTCATCGTATTTACTGCTCCCTTAAATGTTGAGTAGTAAAAAATATAATGCATACAATACAAAACAATGCAATGCAATGCAATACAATACAACACAACACAACACAATACAATACAATACAAAATAATACAATACAATACAATACAATGCAATGCAATGCAATGCAAATGATATGATATGATATGATATGATATGATATGATATGATTTTGAACTGTGCAGATTGCATGCAAGTCGAGCACAATATAGGTCACGTTGGATATGATATGATATAATAGGTATGATACGATATGATATGATATGATATTAGGCGATTTGATATGATATGATATCATATCATATCTCATAACATATCATATAATATAGTCTAATATCATATCATATCATATCGTATCATACCTATTATATCATATCATATCCAACGTGACCTATATTGTGCTCGACTTGCATGCAATCTGCACAGTTCAAACGTTTTTCTATTACGGTAAAGCAGGACCTTGGTTAAGAGTAAACACATAGGTAAGAAATAGCTACTCAGTCAAAATAACAGAACTGACTAAAGTTTCATCAGAGTATTTTCATATAAATATGAGGAAAATAGGAAAATAAAAAAATCCGGCTCGGCGCCTGTACATTTTCAAAAATAAAATCGCTTTTTCTATAGAAAATCCGAAGAACTATTACTGCATTTGGTATGGCTTTGTCTAGATCTTATGCACCTGTTTTTTTTTCATTTTATTTATTTATTCATATTAATTGATTAATAAATTTATTTATTTATTTAAGGTAGATCGATCCAAAAGTGAAACATCATCGGATATTCGATGAAATTGAAATTACACGATTACTTCCCTTTAACAATATTCGCCATTTGTACAGAAGGGTATCTCTTTCCTTCTCTTTTATCAAAAATATCGTTTCATTTTGGTAAGTATCTGTACCTTTAACAAAAGAAATTGTGCCATTAAATGACCATAAGTGATTACAGTTAGGTCAGAGACATGTAATTTCAATACATGTCACTGAGTTAAGGGCCGGATCCAGAAATTTCTGACTGGGGGGGCTTGGGGGAAGGAACGGAAGGGGGTGACACCCTTCTGTAGGGGGGGTTTGGGGGGCCTCCGCCAAGAAAATTTTCTAAAAAGGTGGAGTAAATGGCTCATTTTGGTGCATTTTAGGCATAAAAATATAATGAAATTTGTGTGAGAATTTAAAAGAAATATACTGGTATTCTTTGAAATGTTCAACTAAAGCAAAAAACATATGACAGGTTATAACTTTTTTATTTTATGCTTATAAAGTCCTCTGAAACAAATAATGTATCAATAAATTAGTTTTCATAACAAATAACATCGTCATCACATTATCAATCTCCTCGCAGTGATCTCCCCTTCATTCTTTGGAAAGATCTCTGCAGACACGGGTTAACTTTAGCTGGATTTCAGCTATATAAACATGTATGAACTTTTTTTAAGACTTTATTTTTTTCTCTGTTTAGTTTAGTTACAGTTGGAATTGCATCGATTAAACATGCCTGTGTGTAATGAAATTTTAGAAAAATGTAACTTGAAAAAAAGTTTAAAATTTTGTTTATTTACTTTCGACCATCATCACGTGACATGACTGTCGGCAGTGGTAATGGAATGGAGTTTGCACTATTCAGAACACCTCGGGCGACTTCAATATGTCTTTATACGAAATTGTCGGAAAAGGCCGAGTTATTACAATTGGAGTTTGCACAATATCATCAGGCAACTGATCATGGCCAGCAGACGCTCATTTAACAACTTTATCAAATACGTCAAGGTTACTAGACGCTTGAAAACTATACATCATGATCAGTTTGGAGAACTCTCTGATAATCCGTGCCACCGAATATACGGTACATTGTGTAATATACACGGCTATAAAGTTGCGAACTCGTTATCAGTTGTTACGCAATATTGCATGACCATTGCAAATTGAAAGGTTGTCTGTGTTTCTGCTACGAGCTGAAAAAGAGCTGAAAAAATGTTTTAGAGTCTTTAAAAATGAGCCCTTTTATTTTTTTTACAAACGGGCCAGCTGGGGGGGCTTGGGCCCCATAAGCCCATCCGGTAAATCCGGGCCTGGAGTAAGCGGATAATTTTAAAGTTTTTGCAAAGGTTGTTTGTTTTGTTGACTTTAAGTTTTAGTAAAAGTCAACATAACAACCTTTGCAAAAACTTTAAAATGTAAAACTTTTACACTGTTGTAAACATCATTGCAGATTCGGGAAGTCTTAAACCGAGGCTGTTTTTACGTGAGGCGGTTTTGACTGTAAGCTCCTTTAACAATATAGTTCAAATAGTTCTGTTGGAAAGATGTGAGATTTGAACCCGACTTAGATATTTATTTATAATTTAGACACAAACAGGGTTGGCAGCGGACTTGAAAAGTCAGGGAAATTGGGTATTTTTTCAAGGTCAGGGAATTGTCAGGGAATTTTGAAATTTGGTCAGTGAAAAATGAAAATCCTGAAAAGTCAGTGAAAAGTCAGGGAAAAATTATTTCAAAGGTCGAATAATATACGCATTGAAGGTCTTACTTGGCTATGGCAGTCTTTAGGCATTTAATATTTGACTTTATCACTCTCACAGTTAAGCATTAAATTCAAATAACAGTAAACTGTGATATTAAGAAGCATTATATGTTAACTTAGTGATTATAATACCCATTATTTACCTTAGAACATCATTCAGCCTAAAGACTGAAAGGCTTTGCAACCCTTGCCTTCATGTCATATGTTTCACATGTTTCACTGACCAACAGTCACACTGTGTTTGAATAGAAATAGTTAAGAATAGTAGAACACAATGTTTGAATCATTACTTTGATGTAAATGTTTTATATTTTGGAAAATAAATACAAGTTTACATGCAAAAAATATAATGGGAGGATTGGATGGCTATAGGGGAGGTCAGGAGGCCGTTTATGTGTTTGACGATTTTGGTCAGTGAAAAACATGAATTGGTCAGTGAAAAGTCAGGGAAAAGTCAGGGAATTTTATTTCACCAAAGTGCTGGCAACCCTGACAAACTTTAGTAGCCTGCCCTATTGGCCACAGGGGACCAGCACAGAGTGGTAAAGGTGTTTTTATGATTGATTTTGACCGAAAATAAAGGAACAAGCATGAACCTAGTCAAAATATTCAAGTGACGTCTTGAGCATATTCTGAGATATTTTTGTTTTAGGTCAGAATCCCGCTATAGGCAAGATATTGACCCATACAAAAAATCAACAATACATGTATCTCGACTTGCGTACAATTAGTTGGACTAGCATGAACCCTGCATATCAAGTAGTATCATAGTCTTAATGAGACTACTTGATATACTGGGTTCATGCTTGTTTCTTTGTTTTAGATCACAGTCAATCATAAAACAACATCCCCACCCTGTGCTGGCTTCCTTCATATTACAGTCAGTTAATGAGTTCCAGGTCATAGGTACAGGTACTGTTGTATTTCAGGATCAGTTATCTAAAATTTGTTTAAACTTTGGTGGTGTTACTGTTGTCTTATTTACAAGCCTTTTGAGCACCCATTTTCATTTGGACATTTATAATGTGAAGACATTGCCAGTGAAAAGTATATATCAAATTCAATATCCTGAAGCAGAAAGGATACCTTGACTAATGTTACTGAGGCTGATTGATAAGTAATGAAAGTGTAATGAGAGACCAGTGAATTTCTTTACCCAGTGCACTTTGGTTATTATATACATTTCAGTTTGTTTTGTACCTTGACCTTCTGTCCTTCTTTCTTGTTTGTGCATCTACAGCATTGAAACCTGTCATTCTTTGTTTTTTGTATTTACAGACTGAATTCTTTTGATGTAAAATGGATTTTGTCTCAGAGTCCTACCAGAGGTTTGCATCAGCTGTGACATGGAGAGATGCAGTCCTAGTATTAGCATTAGCTTATGTCACCAGATGGTTGTATAGAACTTCCATAAAACCATATCTCTCTCCACTGAGAAAGGTAGGTCCCCTCTATTTTCAGGTGGTTATTATGCCTTTTTTTATCCCTGTACAGGCTCACCTGATAGTAATACATAAATGATGGATCTATTAGGGTATCTAGTATTTCCTATTTAAAACTACAAAGATATCAAGATGTCCATTCTTAAAGGAATTTGTTTGTTTGTTTTAGTTTTTTTAATGTAGTTTGTTCATTTTGTTTTTTGTTTTTGGTAAGTGTCAGTGGAAACATCAGTGTCCTTTAGATAGTATCAAACATTTTTAGTTTATACATGTCAGTTTGTTTATTACATGTACAATTACGAAGATGTATCTTTTATATTTTTAATAGTGTCTTTGCAGGATGCAAAGATGGAAAAATTGATGGATTAAAGGTTTTCCTTTTTAGCTCACCTGTCACGCAGTGACAGAGTGAGCTATTAGGATACCCTTGTGTCCGGCGTCCGTCGTCCGTCCGTCGTCCGTCGTCCGTCGTCAACATTTTCTTTAAATGACATCTCCTCCTAAACCCCTGGCCCAATTTTAAAATAACTTCATACTAATGGTCCTTAGATGTCCCTTTACCAAGTTTGCTCAAATGGTTCCGGTCCAATGCACAATATGGCTGTGAGGCCCTAAAAGGTGTTTTTAAAATGGAAATTTCAAAAATCTTCTTGTCTGAAATAACAAGGCCCAGAGCTTTCATATTTGGTATGAAGCATCATCTAGGGGACCTCTGTCAAGTTTGCTCAAATCATGACTTCCGGGGTCAAACTGGTTCAGCCCCGGGGGTAAATAGATTTTACTTAGAATTTATATAGGAAAAACTTCAAAAATCTTCTTCTCCAGAACCACAAAGCCTGGCGCTTAGATATTTTGCATGTAGCATTAACTAGTAGACTTCTACCAAGTTTGCTCAAATCATGATCCCCGGGGTCAAGTTGATCCCGCCCGGGGGTCAGTTAATTTTATATAGAGTTTATATAGGAAAAACTTCAAAAATCTTCTTCTCCAGAACCACAAAGGCTAGAGCTTAGATATTTTGCATGTAGCATAACCAAGTAGACCTTAACCAAGTTTGCTCAAATCATGATCCCCGGGGTCAGATTGACCCCGCCCCGGGGGTCAATTGATTTTATATAGAGTTTATATAGGAATAACTTCAAAAATCTTTTTCTCCAGAACCACAAAGCCTGGAGCTTAGATATTTTGCATGTAGCATTACCTAGTAGACTTCTACCAAGTTTGCTCAAATCATGATCCCCGGGGTCAAGTTGACCCCGCCCGGGGGTCAATTGATTTTATATAGAGTTTATATAGGAAAAACTTCAAAAATCTTCTTCTCCAGAACCACAAAGCCTGGAGCTTAGATATTTTGCATGTAGCATTACCTAGTAGACCTTTACCAAGTTTGCTTAAATCATGATCCCCGGGGTCAAATTGACCCCGCCCCATAGTCAATTCATTTTATATATAGTTTATATAGGAAAAACTTCAAAAATCTTCTTCTCCAGAACTGCAGGCCTGGAGCTTAGATATTTTGCATGTAGCATTAACTAGTAGACTTCTACCAAGTTTGCTCAAATCATGATCCCCGGGGTCAAATTGACCCCGCCTGGGGGTCAGTTGATTTTATATAGAGTTTATATAGGAAAAACTTCAAAAAATCTTCTACTCCAGAACCAGAAAGCCTAGAGCTTAGAAATTTTGCATGTAGCATGACCTAGTAGACCTTAACCAAGTTTGCTCAAATCATGATCCCCGGGGTCAAATTGACCCCGCCCCATAGTCAATTCATTTTATATATAGTTTATATAGCCATCTGATCTTAGTCTGCAAAGTTTGCTTCGGTCTTCCCAACTGCTGAGTTCAGTACGTACAGTCCATGGTCTGTGGATCACCTATCTTGTGTGTCATAACGTGCTCTCAAATTCTGTACTGGTACAGAATTTACCAACACAGGTTAACTGCATACCATTATGTAACTTAAATACTGTCTCAAAATAGCATATACCCTAACACAAAAGTCACTTCTAGACTGTACATTTCTGAAGGAAACTACCTTCAGCCAAAATGAAAACATTACACCTGTTTCAGATATCCATATTTCAATTTGTACTTCATACAATAGTTTCATGTTAACTTACAAAGAAAAAAAAAATGTATCGAAAGTCTAATGACTTTGAAATGTTAACATTTTCCATGTATTTATCATCTAGACGAAATGAGGTAAACTGGAAATTATTAAAACAGTTCATGTAAAGTTAAAACTTCACCAATCAGCAAGTGTGGACACATGCCCTTCTTTCACCAATTCTCTCCTCATTATGTCTACAATATCGTTTCATGGTCTATCAGGTGAGCGATTCAGGGCCATCATGGCTCTCTTGTTACTGTTAATTGTCATTCTCTTTTGTTGTAAATGTGAAATCTTAATATAAAAATCTCTTAATTCTCAACTAAGCACTCAGATGGCTATGTTTGATTGGTCAGCAGTATGCCAGCTTGTTTCAGATAGCTTCTCACTTAGATAAGTATGAGGTGATGTTTTGTGTCGCCCTTTCGAAGAAAAGGCGATACATAGGGATCGCTTTGTCCGTCGGTCCGTCACGAAAACTTAACGTTGGCTATAACTTTGCCATTTCTAAACATTATCTTATCAAACTTTCAAATTGTATTGCTTATGACAACAGGGTCGAGTTGATGCCAAAATTTCTAGGTCAAGGTCACATTTGACAGAGTTATGCCCCTTTTTATACATGGATTTGTCATGAAAACTTAACGTTGGGAATAACTTTGCCATTTCTTAACATTTCAACATCAAACTTTCAAATTATATTGCTTACGACAACAGGGTCATGATGATGCCAAAATGTGTAGGTCAAGGTCACAATTGACAGAGTTATGCCCCTTTTTGTACTTGGATTTTGTCATGAAAACTTAACATTGGCTATAACTATGCCATTTCTTAATGTTTCTTTATCAAACTTTCCAGTTGTAATGCTTACAATTGTATCACTTAAGACAACACCATTTCTCAAGGGCAGATAACCCTCAAATTTATTTTTGCAATGTTATGCCCCTTTTTCAAGTTAACATTTCTTTGTTAACCTTTTTCTTTATGTCCATGTCTCAAAAAGTGTCAAGGATATTCCATTCAAACTTGGAATACTTGATCACCAGCAAGACCCCTGCAAAGATTGTTGGTACCCATGTCCCTGGGGTCACAGTTAGCCCCACCCCCAGGGGTCACTTGATTGTGCTTATACTTATATATAGGAAAAAAACTTCTTAAGCCTAGAAATAAAATATTAACTGACATGAGATGGGTAAGTAATCCCCCCCCCCCACCGTCCCGTCTGCATGGGGACCCGCGCCACCCCCCCCCCAATTTTTTTTTTTTCAAATTTTAAAACATAGGTACTTTACTCCCCATCCTACCTCAACCCCCCCCCCCCCCAACCAGTCACCCCCCCCCCCCCCCCCCCCGCCGCCCGGGGCCCAATTTTTTTTTTTTTTAAATTCAAAGGTACCTGACTCCCCATCCACCCTCAAACCCCCCCCCCCCATTTTTTTTATCCCCCTCCCCGGGCCTTTTTTAAATTTTAATACATAGGTACTTTACTCCCCATCCTACCTCAAACCCCCCCCCCCCCCCCCCCCCCCCCCAACCAGTCACCCCCCCCCACCCCGGGGCCCAATTTTTTTTTTTTTTTTTTTTTAAATTCATAGGTACCTGACTTCCCATCCACCCTCAAACTGCCCCCCCAACCAGTCACCCCCCCCCCCCCCCCCCAAACAGTCACCCCCATTTTTTTTCCCCCCCCCCCCCTCCCCTTGGGCCTTTTTTTTTAAATTTTAATACATAGGTACTTCACTTCCCATCATACACACACACACACACCACTATCGGGGCCCCAAAATTTTTTTTTTTTTTAATACATAACTACTTGACCCAAATTTTTTTTTCATCTTGTATGACTAGGTACTTGCCCTGCCCCAGTCAAATTTTTTTCACTTGGGCCTCTTGTTTAACTTGGCTTATAATTAATTATCCAGCACTGAGAAAAGTGGAGCATGCTGTCTGTGGACAGGTATTGTTGTACTTTGACTAGCATGCTGTCTTTTCCAGCAGGCTCTTGTTTACCTTTTTAGTTATTCTAACAGAGTACCCAAGTGTTCCACCAAACACCCATCTAGTTACATTTGGTGTAAGGACTTGATAGAGGATGAATTCATGTTTTATTTCACTGTTCATTATATAGCAAAATAAAGCTTTATCAGTCAATTCTAATAACTGCAGTTTCACAGATAAAGACAAGTTCATATTTGTTTCACAATTTCAGATTTGATTCATTGTAGTGCCAAAAGCTGCCATGAAATTTCAGAATGCATACAAATGTTGGCTAGTAAATAGATTAAGTACTTTATTCATTAAATGTATATATCATAATAATCATTGTTCTTTTATCATTATGTCTCTTATAAATGTTAGAAGATTGGCCATTCATCATGTTTATGTATGTTGTTTGTATATGATTATGTAATATGTATGAACATGTAATGAAAGAGACAATAATAAACTTGAGATAAGTAGTAAACTTCTGAAATACATCAAAGGTTGAAGAAGACAATTAGATCCTAAATGAGCAAAAGGTGGTAATGTAAAAACCATAAACTATAACAATACTTGGGAAATCTGTCTGGCTTACATACCAGAGAAAAATAATGAAAAATGATAATGTATCAAAATTTAAAATTGAAAAATAGAAATGTGTTATTCTTAAACCTGCTTAAAATACAATTCTGTTGATACCAGATTTGATTACATAAAATTAAGATTCAACAAAATTCATTTACAAATGAGTTATGATATTAAATAAGTTAACTAAGCCTGTCTTAAGGTTGGAAAAGTGTTCCTATACACTCCTCATTGATCTTTTATTGACAGTTGTCAAACAGATATCTGCAGGTTTATTGAGGAAATTGTAGATAATCATTTTAATGTTGACTACTTTAGTCTGAGAAACACTGTTTCTAGTCTTCTTTTGTAATTAATGTTGAAAATAAACCATTAACAATGAGTTTATTCTACAAGAATGTTCCTTGTTTTTTTGTTTTATTTTCAGTTACCGGGTCGTCCTTACAAGCCATTTGTTGGTAACATGTTGGAAGCTCAGCAAGGGGAGGCAATGACTACTGCTTTAAGGTACAGTAAAACCTCAATAATGAGACCACCTCTGGGACCAGCAATAAGTGGTCTTAATATTGAGTTGGTCCTAAAATTGAGTTCAGATGATGACATGAAGGTGTATGGTAGATTTATCGACCCAGTGTGTGTTTTGCGTCAATTGTAGTGTCACTGAGCATAACTTATTTGTTTTATTTGTCCTTACTTTGATAACTAATGACTCTGACCATTGCTTTCATTTATCAAATTTATTTTCTCTTTAAGAGAAAGCTCTGTCCGCTTTTTGCTCATTTTAGTCAAATTTCAGGAGGAATATTTTGTGTAATCAACTTATACAATGTGTATCAATCAAAATAAAAATGTAAAGTGATACGTAAATCTCACAAAATTTTGGATTTTAGTGTTGCATTATTTCGTTTGCGCATCAATTAGTGACTATAACAATAGAAAATTTATCGTGCAGTAAGCCACAGTCTACTCTAATAAGGGTGTCATAAACAATTAAACCGATAACTACCAACCTTAAAGTAAATTATCCACACCTGGATCCTTTTGACCTGTCAAATTATCAATTAACACCAATTAACACGAGGTGCCCATTATGTACATGTTTGTGTAAACAAGTTTGCCGACCTCGACCTTTGATGAATAGCTAAAGTCAATAGCTGCTCGTTTTGTTCCGTTCTGGTCGCGGTCGTAATTTCGAGTTCAAAAAGGGTTGTATTTTCATTCGGGACCGGAAATTGCGGTCGCAATACGCAATGTTGAGTTGGTCTTATTACTGAGTTTAACTAACAATAGAATATATAGTAAAAAAATCGGGACCAGAAGAAAATGTTCGTAATATTGAGTTGGTCTGTATATTGAGTTGGTCGCATCATGAGTTTTTACTCTACTTTGAAGCATTTATGACATACTTCCATTTCTCTTTACTTTTCGACATCAGTTTACTTTGTACTTTAGGTTTAGGCTTTGAATGCAGAATTACATAGTTTTATTTTTTCTTCTGGTTGCTTTTGTGTCAAACCTGTGAATGATAAAGCAGAAAACTAAAATGTTTAGTGCTTTTACCCAGTGTCTTCACAATGGCTCAAGGACAATTTAAAGAATGCTTTCAAAGTAGTGAATAACTTAGAAAGATCACTGTTGTCCAATGTTTAAGGTAGAAATGTTCAAAGCTGAAGTTCAAAAGCATTGTTTCTCCATATTCAGTATTTGTTTAATGAAAATTACTTACATTCTTTATTATCCACTACCACCAGAGCAGGAGAGGGATCTAAGAATGGTCTTTGTCTGTCCATATGTCCGTCCCCATAACTTTCAAACTATTGGGAAGATTTTAAATTATATTGGCACAAATGTTTACCATCGCAAGATGATATGCAGAGTGCAAAACCCAGGTCCCTACCCCCAAAGTCAAGGTCACACTTAGACGGCCATAACTACCTCGTGCTTTTTCGTGTCTACTCCATAACTTTCAAACTGTCAGGAAGATTTTAAAATAACTTGGCATAAACCTTTACCATCATGAGACAATGTGCAGAGAGCAACAATCAGGTCCCTACCCCCAAGGTCAAGGTCACATTTAGAAGGCCGTATCTTCCTCAAGCATGAAAGGAGTAAGATATTACCTGGCACAAATGTTCACCATCACTATCTGCAGAGAGTGCAACACCAATGTGTTAGGGTTCATTTCCTTTATCCAGGCAGTAATTTCCTATGAAAGGATTTCAAAATAGCCTTACACAAATGTTCACCATCATGAGATGATCTGCATAGGGCAATAAATCTCTTGAAATTGATATCAACTATTTGAATAATTGATATGGCTTATTAGTTCCTTGAATAAGAGATACCACCTTTTTAAATAGATGATATCAGCTATTAGGATAAGTGATGCCACCTAGGCTGTTCAAATTAGTGATATTACAAAATTCAGTTTAATAGTAAATTGGTACCCCATACATTTTGTATATATAAATGGAACTTTTGAACTTCTTGGACAGTTTTGAAATAACTGAGCGCTAATCACTTGACACTACATAATAGATGGTTATCCATTATTTCACAATGACACACTTAATAGTAAGTTTAACTGAAAATATTAAAATTTCAAGGGTTATTCTCAATAATGTCTAAGCTACCCTCTATTACTCATATGCATTTACAACAACTTTTCAACCATCTCTCATCATATGGCTGAATTGGTGGCAGGGGATATAGCTGTCATTAAGACTGTTTCATTGTTTGATTTGTGTCATTTGATAAATATATTTGCACTGTCTGAAATCATCCAATAATTGTTGTGTATAGGTATCAGAATAATATTTACATATTTGAAAGAAAGAGTGCATGAACATTTTACCAGCATATGAACAATTATTATTTACTTCTGAAATCGGGTTAGTTCCTACCTTTCTTGGCCAGAGCCCTTTTTCATTACTTTGAATCTATTTTTTGGTTGCATCTGTTTAATTCAGTAAGCTTGCATGATGTGCTGTGCATTTTGAACATCTAAGAGAAATTTCTTGTTCTTCTTGAAACAGGTGGCTACAGATGCATCATTCCCTGACAATACGTTACTATCATTTTGGTGGTAAAGAGAGAGTGCTCACTGCTGATCCAAAAATCTTCAGGCATGTCCTGGTTACTAATGAGAAAAATTACAAAAGGGTTACACCTGAAAGGCAAGTTGTTGGAGATTAGTTGTTAAATCAAATAATGTCATTAGCAGTTAAAAAGAGAAAGTAATGTACCTGTATGTAACTTAAAAGCAAGTTTCAGACAAAGCTGTTGTTATCCTTGTTTTATTTGGTTGCCGTCAGTTGTCATCTGTAGAAAACTGTATTTGATTTTCAAAACATTTTTTGAATTTGACTCTCATTTGAAATGACTAAATACTATGTCTTATATGCTTAAGAGTCTATAAAGTACGAAAGTCCTGCCCACTTTTTTCTTGAAGCATTCCCTAATGGACATTTACCAAGTTTATTCAAAGCATGACCCAGGGCTTAAATTGGCCCAGTCTTGGGGGTCAAAAGGTCAAACTTATAAACCTTTTTATCTTCATTGATATTTATGCTATAACCTTGATATTCAGGCATATGAATCATCTGAACATTGTTTATCGTTTGGCCTGCTGATATTTGACCTTGAACCCAATTTGACCTTGACCATTAAGGTCAAATTTTTAAACCTTCATAAATTCGTTATTGTTTAAGCTATGACCTTCATATTTGAAATGATGTGCATATGATAACTTGTTATTCATTTGACATCCCTAATTTATGACCCTGACCCATATTCAGTATTGACCATTACAGGGGTTTCATTTAGAGGCGGGGATATCCCCCTGCTATTTTGAGATCTTTCCCCGGCTACTTTTCTTAAAATCAAGCTTATTTTATAATAATCTGGCAGCAAATCCTCCATCTACTTTACATGTTTTCCCTCCAACTCAAAACCTTAATGAAACCCCTGCCATTAAGGTCAAGGGTTAAATTTTCAAGTCTTTAGTACTTATCATTTGTTTATGCAATGACCTTGAACATTAGATGCATATGATAATTCTGTTTTGTTTCACATGCTGAAATATTTACCTTGAGTTCTATTTGACATTGATCATTGTTAGGTGATGTATACAGGCAAATGATAAACTACTTTTGGTCCTACTATTACATCTATTTAGTGCTGTACAGTGCAGTGGAATTGCATTTTTCACAAATGCAGCCTTGTTTTAAGCTTTATATATTTTTTCCAGCTGTGAAAAACTTGCAAAGTTATTTCAGAGTAATATAAGAACACTTAATGAAAGTCTGTTCTAAAAGAATGAATGATAAAAGAATGAAATACATCTTTCATTTCAAATGTTTTAGAAACTCTTCTACATCATGTAATATACATGTATACATATTTTCAATGGTTTCAGCCAAATACTTAACCTGATGGGACAAGCTTTGTTTTTTCTAAGTGGAGATATTCATCATGGTGTGAGGAAACTTCTAAACCCAGCATTCAGTCTGAAGATGTTAGAAAGTATGTTGGGTTATAAACAACATCTATAATTCAATGCTAAGTTGATATATGTAGACGTCAGTCAAATTATGAAATGGTGTGGAGGGTTGATATTTCTTAAAGAAAAGTCCATGGGGTTGTCAGTTTGACATGGCTGTTATGTGACTGTATTGTATCATTATTGTAAGGGGCATAGAATTGATAACTTTATGTAATGGCAATGTTAGTAAAATAGCATAAAAGGTAAAATCTTAAGTCAATCTCTTAGTTTTTCATTTTATACTACTAAAGATGGAATTAGTTTCAGTTTGTATTCTAGGAAAAGATTCCTTGTTTGGATGTTAACATATTGCCATGTAATTTTATTCTTATAGATATGATACCGGTGTTTGAGAATAAGGCAAAGAAAGTAGTGAATCAGTGGAAACAGAAATTTACTGAAGCTGAAGATGATGTTGGAGAGATTGAATTTCCTATTCAAGACTACATGACAAGAATAGTAAAACCATTTTTGTAGTTTTTTTGATAAGATCATTTCTTTTCTTTTTTCTTTGACAAGAGACAGTCAGATTTTTTTCAGTTAGGGTCAAAGTTTGGGTTTCAGAGTGGGAGGTGATTGATTTTAGTAGCCTTTTTTTATTGAATTTTCTCTCTTTCTTAATTTACCACAGTATCACAGAATAATAAACAATTATATTTAAAATATTTAAACAGTTTTGTTTAAGACTTTGTCTCCTCATCTTTACCACACATTCTCTGGTTCAAGACCTATGGAAGTTTTAAGTTGACCTGTCAGAAATATTATTTACAAATGCATATGTTTTATTATGGTAAATTTTGTCTGTCATTTAATGAAAATATATTCATTGTTCTCCTGTAGGCTTTGGACAGTATATGTGCCACTGGTCTGGACTATGAACTGGATGCCATAGGTCAACCAGACACAGAAGGTGTTCAGATATTTACAAAGTATTTGAGACAGTTGGGAAGAATAAGGTAAGGTGTTCAGATATTTACAAAGTATTTGAGACAGTTGGGAAGAATAAGGTAAGGTGTTCAGATATTTACAAAGTATTTGAGATAGTTGGGAAAAATAAGGTAAGGTGTTCAGATATTTACAAAGTATTTGAGACAGTAGGGAAGAATAAGGTAAGGTGTTTTTAGATATTCACGAACTGTCTAAGGCAGGAGAGAGGTGAGAAGGGGAAAGGTGATGACTTGCTAGAATTTAACTAAAACACAAAATGGTGGGTGGGGTGAGATTAGACTGCTCATTTTTTACCTAGTAATTTAGACTATAAGAAAAGGCAAAGCAAAACTTAATAACCTTGAGTGGTGGGCCCTAGAATTTGTTGGGAAGGCTTAAGAATAGTTAAGATATTTGAGCAAAGTACATTAGGTAGTTATAAACTTCAGTGTTTGACTTTGCTGAGGTATTTATTATTTTTTATTGAAACTGATGAAATGAGCAAGGAAAGACATTGAAAAAAATTTTTTACGAACTTAGGCAGTTTAATTAGGTAAGACTTTGATCAGATATTTACATACTAAAAAGGGAGGTTGAAAACTGTCTAATAAAGACAGTAGAAAAGTGCCATTGAGATGTTGGCCAGATATCTAAGTACTATCTAAGACAGCAGAAAGGGGTAAGTAAGATGTTGGCCAGATATATAAGAAATATCTTAGCCAGCAGAAAGAAATAAGTAAGATGTTGGCCAGATATCTAAGAACTATCTAAGCCAGCAGAAAGGGGTAAGTAAGATGTTTGCCAGATATCTAAAAACTATCTTAGCCAGCAGAAAGGGGTAAGTAGGATGTTGGCCAGATATCTAAGAACTATCTAAGCCAGCAGAAAGGGGTAAGTGCGATGTTTGCCAGATATCTAAGAACTATCTAAGCCAGCAGAAAGGGGTAAGTAGGATGTTGGCCAGATATCTTAGAACTATCTGATCTAAGCCAGCAGAAAGGAGTAAGTGAGATGTTGGCCAGATATCTAAGAACTATCTAAGCCAGCAGAAAGGGGTAAGTAAGATGTTGGCCAGATATCTAAGAATTATCTAAGCCAGCAGAAAGGGGTAAGTGAGCTGTTGGCCAGATATCTAAGAACTATCTAAGCCAGCAGAAAAGGGTTAAGTAAGATGTTGGCCATATATCTAAGAACTATCTAAGCCAGCAGAAAGGGGTAAGTAAGATGTTTGCCATATATCAAAGAAATATCTTAGCCAGCAGAAAGGAGTAAGTAAGATGTTTGCCAGATATCTAAGAATTATCTTATCCAGCAGAAAGGGTTAAGTAAGATGTTAGCCAGATATCTAAGAACTATCTAAGCCAGCAGAAAGGGTTAAGTAAGATGTTGTCCATATTTCTAAGAACTATCTAAGCCAGCAGAAAGGGGTAAGTAAAATGTTGGCCAGATATCAAAGAACTATCTAAGCCAGCAGAAAGGGGTAAGTAAAATGTTGGCCAGATATCAAAGAACTATCTAAGCCAGCAGGAAGGAGTAAGTGAGATGTTGGCCAGATATCAAAGAACTATCTGAGCCAGCAGAAAGGAGTAAGTGAGATGTTGGCCAGATATCTAAGATCTATCTAAGCCAGCAGAAAGGAGTAAGTGAGATGATGGCCAGATATCTAAGAACTATCAAGGCAGCAAAACGGAGTAAGTGAGATGTTGGCCAGTTATCTAAGAACTATTAGAGTTGAAATGATGATCAGGCTTCATAAGAAGATGACTTCCGATATTGCATGGGCCCATTGGATGAAAGGTCATCCTTACCGGGGCATGTACTTTTTAAAAAAGGTTTCCTATCAATAATTTAAGAAAAACTGAGAATCCATGACCCTCAATTTTACAAGCTGGTTGGATATGATAAATAGATGAATGCTTTTTTATGAGTCCATTGAGTCAAGTGCAAGCACATGGGGCCTGTACTTACAATGTGGTTTCTGAACAACTGAATCCATAAAACTCAAAATTGATAAGGATGGTTGGACAAGGTAAGAAGACGAAAGATTTTGCACCCATTGGGTCAAAGCTAAAGCTGTAACGGACACATGGTAAAGTCAAAGAGGCAAGAGGACACACACGTTTCCAAAACATTTCTTTATTTTTTTTCAACAAGTTTAAAGTCTTCCTGTATTTCAGAACTGGTTACATTATTTCTATTTTCATGAGAAAAATATAAAAAATAAACTAAATGGTAAGTAGGTGTAAGTTTTTTGTTACAGAAATAAAAAGGAGAAGAAGTGTTTACAGAATTTTAATTCTGTTGGTGGTTTGGCTTTTAAACTTCTGTTCATGGGGGTAAAAAAAATTAAAATTCTGTTGGTGGATATCCGTATTTCAACAGTCTGCAGTAGTCCTAAAGAAATTGAAAGGAGCCAAGTTTAATTTTGACAGATTTCCAGTATCTCAGGGTGATTGCAGGATTTTTATATTTTTTTAGTTCTTTAAAACAGATGGGAGGGACAAGTCTGGACTGCTGTAATAGGGTTTTGTTTATTTCCCGTGAATTAAAACTAGAATAATTGTATGTCTAACTTGAAATTTGTATATTATATTTTCTTTAAGTGTACTTGGAACACTGATTCCCTTTTACAACTCCCTCCCTACGAGAGTAAACCAGCAGAGATGGCTGGAGGAAGAATATATAAAGTCAGTCATCAGTAACAGGATAAGTGATAAAAGAAAACAGTTACAGGGTAAAGATGTACATGCAGGTTCGTTTATTTTCATTATATTTGATAATTTCATTTGACCCCAATGTTCATTAAAACTGGGTCGTTTCTATTTATGTGAATATTTTTGAAATGAAAAAGAAACATCACATAATTATACAGTTTAAAGTTTACTAATGCGTCAAACCTACCTGAAAAAAAGAAAATAAATGTATGTACCGGTATTTGTATTTAAGCAAATAGTTCGAGGCACGTTCTCTTCATTATTTGATATCATGATAGATAAAAGCTGTACTATTAAAGTAAAATATCAGAATAGATTACCTCCAAATGTATTTTTGTTTTGTTTTATTTCTAAAGTGAATGACGCTCATGACTTCCTTACCCTATTAGTCATGGCCAAAGACGAAAAAGGCAAACATTTACCTGATAAACTAGTTTTCGAAAATGTTGCTGGTCTGTTGTTTGCTGGATTTGACGTGAGTGTTATGTCTTCTTGCTCTTTCTCATGTTTTAGTTTATGTTACTCAATAGATGGGATAATTCCTTACCCAGACATTTAACAGGATAAATTGTTTTGCCTTTTTAACTCCGAAATTTCGAATTTCAGACCTTGTTTATAGTGAACAGTATATGATACCCTTCATATAATCTATTCAGAAACATTTGATAACTACTGAAACAGTTAATAACGCAATAAATTTGACATTTTGCACTGAATTTAAGAAATCATTATAACTTCTCTATTAACCTGACTCTTGATTGTACAGTCAGCATTTTCATGGGATTGACTACAGTTTGACTCTATTTCTGTTGTCCAAGTATTTTTGATTGGGAAGAATCAGAAGTATACAAACAAATAATCAAAACAATTTTCGTTCCATCATCTCTTTACCATGTTAGTCATGTTCCAGGCAGATTCACTATGATGAACTACGGAACTGATCAGCTTCCATTTAATTGCCAATGAAGGTGCCAAGTGATCCACTGTCTTCACATTTTATATTTAACAAATTTACTCTTTTCCTATTCTTTCGGTAAATTTTACTAAGTTACTTTTCTTGTGTGGAGGTCAGCAGTTGTTTGTTGACCTTGCAAAAATGTACAATGTATTAGCTCGTATAATGATGATCTTTTATTTTTTTACAATGTTTCTCTTGTACTCTTTAGACTACAAGCATCACGCTGACGTGGATCATGCTACATTTGGCCAGCTACCCAGAAGTACAGACGAAGGCTCGTAAAGAAATACAGGAGGTGATTCCTAGTGACTGTGATAACATTACTCACAATATGCTGGACCAGTTGCAATACTTACACTGTGTTATCAAAGAAACGCAAAGGTTGTATTCATTAATTTGATTCAAAGTTCGCTAATGAATATTGAGATCAAAGCTTTATTTTCCTGAGCATAATCCATGAAATCAATGCTTAACATAAGTTAAAGGTTACTTTCTTATTCTTTGTAGTGAACATGTAGGAAGCTACTCAGTGTTAATTTGCTGTACGTTTATTAACATAGGGGCTGTGATCTCATTTTAAAGAAGAGAAATGTTTGCTTTTTTAATGTTTTTTTTGTCTTTTTTGGGTCATATTCTGTTGGATATCGGTAGCAAGATGAAACAATCAATTCCATGTTTAATCAAGTCTATGCTATATTCAGTTATTCATTCCTTGGAACAGATAATGTCAAATATTGCTTTCTCTACAGATTCGTTAATAATAATAAATGGTAATCTATGATACTGTAGATTCTGTAACAAACATATGGTGCAACAGAGTCTGTCAAATAAATACACAATACAGTAACTGTAGTTTCTAAAAAAACAAATCTTTGATATAGCGGATTCTGTAACTAATAATTATGGTACAGCAAACAAATGATACAGTCACTATAGTTTCTATAAAAATATTTCATACAGGAGGTTCTGTACCAAACATATGTCTCAAGAGAGTCTGTCAAATACATATCTGGTAAAGTTACTGTAGTTTCTGTAAAACGAAACTTTGATACAGTAGATTATGCAACAAACATATGATATAGTAGAGTCTGTAAAGGATTAAGGAGGTTAAACATATCTGTACAACAAATTATGTAAGGGAACAAAAACAACTGCACAGTTAATTCTACGAAACATAGACTGTTAAAATCTTATCCATTCTTGCTTTTAAATCATATTCGATTCACGACGTTATTAAGTGTCAAGGCTTCGATATTTCTGCAAATGTATGTATCCGTTGTTATAAAGTTGTTGTCTCTTGTTTGTCTAGACTGTATCCTGTCGTATCAAGCATAACAAGAAAGGCACTGTGTAATGACAATATCAATGGTCTACAGATTCCGGCAGGAACCAGTATAGTTCTTCACCTTGGTGCCTTACATAGGTCAGAATATTCTCTCAAAGGCAGTTTGTAATAATGTGAAATATCTTATATTTAATCAAGGCAAATTTCAAAGTTTGAAACCTTAACGTTGATTATTATAGTTTGATTTAACATGCATTTATCAGTGTGTATGACTTGAACTGTACATAAATTGTTTCAATCCAAAAAAAAATTGATAAATTAAATCATTTTTAAACTGGTTATTTCTCTTTAAGGATGGAAGAGAATTGGGAAAACCCAGAAAAGTTCGTACCTGAAAGGTTTACGACGAAAACAGAACCTTACAAGCACTTACCATTCATTGCTGGACCGTACATGTGTATTGGGCATAAGTTTGCACTGCTAGAAATGAAGATAGTCTTGTCAAGCCTTCTCAGGAACTTCGAATTTAGTCTGGTACCGAACTATACCTTCAGGAGAATTCAGGCTCTGTCTGTGAAACCACACCCTGCACTAGTGCTCAATGTGAGGAAAATTAAAGAATAGCCTCTTAAACCAATTTTTGACTTTGAAAGTCACACTAACTTGCGTAGAAGATTTTTATTTTAATATCAAATAGATGAGATTCCAGTACATACCAAGTTGTTATAATTTATAAATATGTTAAATTACTTATTTTTGATACTAAATTTTTAATTATTATAAAATTATCGAAAATTCCTTGTTATTTTGTACATGGTGTGTTATATTTGTTATCATGAATCATGTTACGATGTTATGAATATTTATTAATTATCTAGCACCTTTTTAGCAATTCTTAACTAGATTTCCAGTACTCTATTTAAAATATATGCAATAAATTTTACAAATCATCTTCGTTTTTGTTTTGTATTTTTAACTGTATGGTCTGACTGTTTCAAATAGCTAGATTGCTAATTGTATATGTATTTCTTCTAAAGCTTCTACATACTCGTGTTTGCATGAACTTAGATTGGACGTGTTCAGAGTTGTTAAAAGGTATAATATGACGTCTGATTGATAAATATTATCCAATTTGTAGAAGAATATTGCGCTCAAACTAGTGTTTTAGGTTTGAAGTGACGTATTATGTTCAAGCTCAAAATGTCCTGTTTGGTTTGTTGTACCCCACTAACATTATCTGTAAAGCATCTCAGCACATCGCGGTTAAAGGAAACTAAAACAGATAATTTTAGCACAAGACATATTTTGAACAAATGATAACAGAAACTGTAAACATAAAAACCCTTAACGAGATAATAGAAGACTTCAAGCTTACTGAGATAAACCTGGTTACGTAATACTGTTTCAACAAGTGGTTGTTTACACCATGAAATTGAATACATCTGTAGATTTAGATATTCAAAGAACTGACATATTTTCCACTGAAACGTAGTAGATGTTTAATGTCACGAGAAAATACAAATTAAACATCTACGATGTAAATAGTTCATCTTTCAAATATCTTAAAGAAGGTTACTGCTGTGGTCCTAGTTGATATGTTATGATTGCATCCTACAGGCCAAGGTTTATTTATCTTTTTTAATCCCATAGTTCTTGAGTTATCGTCAGGTGCTTAAAAAAGGGAAATGTTATTCAATGTCCAGTAATAATATATTCTTGAAGAACGTAAGGTCCACACTTGAATCAGATATCTAGATAACTAAAAGTATCTTGGATGTTTTGTAAAAGAAAACATTGGATAAGTACATAGGTCAACCTAACCTCTAAGAAGCGTGAATATGGAAAACCTAAAGCTCTTCGAAGTTCTTGGCTTTTTAATTAAAACCCACACAGACGTTTTCTTCATTATAATTGCCTAAGAGCTAGTTAAAACTGCAAACTTAGCGTAATATCTTCCACTTGTTTACATGTTTTTGCTGCTATGAATGAAATGTTGTATCTATTACGGTATTAAAGAACATAAAATTTAATTGATTTTGAAATGGAAGCTATTCCAGGTCAGATGATTGATTAGTTGTATTATAATCTTTTGTTTCACTATTAAGGTTTCTTGCATATCCAATGCAATCTTTGACGAATTAAAATTTCCAAAGGAATTAGAACGTGGGTCGTCAATTTACTGATTTTAAACCACTTTCAAGTCTAAACACCTGTGGGCTTGACCTTTAATCAACTCATCAGTTTTAACCATCTTGTGAAGTGTTAGTGTCTGTAATTTGTGGGTTATTGATTAGAAATCATTAAAGAAGAACATGCCTCTCTTAGCTTGACACGATTTGCTAAACTTACAAGTACTTACCCAGCATAAAGTTCTTAGGCGGTTGCATTTTTAAGTAACTGATGAGAAACACTTTGGGTTGAGATCTTCATGTGGATGGGGCATAAAATGAAACAGCAACTGTACCATGACTGAAGTATGATTGTCAGACAAAGCACCAGAGGTATTTAAGCAAAATTAAAGAAAGAAAAGTGACTGTAATTGAAGTCAGCAACATCTTTTCACTAATTATTTCATAATTTCTACAGCATACTTTAAAGCTGATACTAAAGTGTAATCTGTAAACATGCATTTTCTACAAACCTCTATTAGATTCTGAACTTAAACAGCCTACCAAACAGAATTAAAAATATGGCCCACAACCTAGAAAGTATTAAGAAATCTGGTCAATGTTCCAGCTTGCCATTTCCTACTACTCTAAGGTAATACAGAAGTCTTGAAAAGTCTCACTTGTTTCTTTCTATTAGATTAAATTGAATTTCTAAAAAGGAAACCTTTTGAAAGATGATAAAATTAACGCAATTATCTTAAGGATTTACTTGAAATTTTCGTTCTTTATTTTGAGATAATACGTTGTTTTTTGTGATCAACTGCTCTGGTGAAGAAAGTTTTTCCTCCAATCAGGTATACATTAATACATTTGTACTACTTTCTGTGCTAAATGAGAATATTTAATGACCAAACCTTCGTAATGATAAAAATTCTTTCTCAAACATAGATTCATTGTTTTCTCGGTTTATTTTAGTATGAGGGCAAAACTGGTCCTGAAATCGCTCATCTGAGTAAACCTACACTAAATTCCAGAATAATGTCAAGGACATTCAGATCAAAATGTAAGAAATAATTGAACAATGTACAAAGCCTTTTTGAAGATTTTATAAGAGCGCAATACATTTTTTTATTAATTCTAATCCTGTAAAGTGAATAATACTGGCAATTAATCACGCCAGAATGAACGTTAGAAATAAAGTACATCAGACAATCAAAACTGTGCAGGAAAAGTTGCGTGACAACTTTGCGACGCTGACAATTGGTGACATTTACGTCCTCTCTAAAGTCTTTTACTATTATAGTGGCCATGTACTGGCAAAGAGCAATAGCAAGGTTTGGATGGGTAACGATTACAAAGCCCCGAAAATGCTGTACATGTGTACGAAAAGGGTAGTAAGACAGCTAAAATGACAATCAGCGTACCAAAGTCACTTGTGCAATTTTTACCAGAACCGATCTTTTTATGGTAATTTTTATAGAGTTGCATTTACAACTTCGCCGGACCATTGTGTTTTTGCTTACCACTTACAACATTAAACGTTTGACCATGACAAGGGCTTCAAAAGTACTTTATAATTTAGCTTTTATCTCTCTTAATATTCGCTTTAGACTGTTGTAAATATTTGTCAGTGGCAAAACAGAAAACACGTTCCTTTTAATATCGGCGTTAATTATGGATAAATTCTATTGATCACGCACTGCAAAGAGTTGTTGGAGATCAGGTTACTCATACATATAAAAACAATCTTCCAAGGCAACGAGTTTCACGACAGGTTGACCTACTCATTATTACGAGGAGTGTTCAGTTATGAATGCATCTAAGCACGTAAAATATTATTCTTCATAGGTTTCACTGATTTTTTTTATTTTGTTCCCTCAAAGTATTCACCTGCAACAGATATACAAATGTTGCGAAGGTAATGTATGCCATTTTCTTTACAAATCATGGGTCCCGCCATTGAGGTTGCTGTTCCTAAAGGCAAATCTGTTCTTGCGAAATTTTACAAGGCAAAAGTTCTTCAAAAACTAAACAGATACTTTCGAAAACGAAGACCCGCAACAGATTTGGCGAATGTCAGACTGCTGCATGACAACGCGTCATCACACAAGGCGTCTATAATGCAAGACTTTCTGAAGCAGAAAAAAGTCGTTGTGCTCCCCATCCTCCGTATTCACCTGACTTTGTCCCTTGAGACTTCTTTTTGTTTCCAAAGCTAAAGAAATACTTTTCAGGTCGAAAATTTGTTCAGTGCAAACACCTCTGTTCTGCAATATTCCAGTGTCTTCATAGTATACCAAAAAGACTATGAAAATGCCTTCAAAGATTGGATCCGGAGACTGAAACTTTGTATATCTTGTGCAAGTGAATACTTTGAGGGAACAAATTAAAAAAATTCAGTGAAACCTATGAATAAACAATTTTTACGTGTTAAGATGCATTCATATTTGAACACTCCTCGTATGAAAATGAAACATTTGAAACATCATGAATTTATGAAACTGTGATCTACTTACATTTACTTGCCAGTGAAGATGCCAAGTGATCCACTGTCTCCACAATTTATAATTCACAAATTTACTCTTTTTCTGTTCTTTCAGTTATTTATACAATGTTTTTTTTTCATTGTGTAGAAGTCTAAAGTTGACTTGATAAAATGTACAATGTATTAGCTTGTATAATGATGATCCTTTATTTTGTTTACAATGTTTCCCTTGTACATTTAGACTACTAGCATCAAGTGTATCATGCTTTCAGCTACCCAGACTACCGACAAAGGCACTTAAAGAATTACAATAGGGGATTCCTAGTGACTGTGATAATATTACCGACAATATGCTGGACCAGTTGCAATACTTAGGCTGTGTTATCAAAGAAACGCAGAGTTTGTATTCATTCATTTGGTGCAAAGTTTGCTATAGAATATTATGATTAAAGCTTCATTTGCTATGTATAATCCCTTAAATCAATACTTAACTTGCTTTATTCATGTAATTTTTTGTCTCTTATTTTGTCGTATTGTGTTAAATAATTTCTTTCTTTCCCGCCAGCAAGTTGAAAATATCAGTTCCATCTTTATTCAAGTCCAGGCTATATTTAGTTTTACATATCTGGGAAAAGAAATTTCAAATTTTGCATTCCCTATTGATTCTGTATAAGTATATTCATCAAATTTTCTCTTACAGGCAATTTGTAATAATGGGATAAATTCTTGAATTATATAGACAAGTTTCAAAGTTTGAAGCCTTGCCTTTGTTGAATTCCATTTGAATATTATAGTTTGAATTACAATGCATTAATATGTGTGAATGACTTGAACTGTACATAAATTGTTTCAATCCATATTGTTTTATAAATTGAATCATTTTAACTGTTTACTTCTGCTTAAGGATAGAAGAGAATTGGGGAAACCAAGAAAAGTTCGTACCTGAAATGTTCATGACCAAAACAGAACCTTACAAACACTTACCATTTATTGCTGGACCGGTCTATTGTGGCACAAGTTACATGTGTATTGGGCACAAGTTTGCAATGCTAGAAATGAAGATAGTCATGTCAAGCCTTCTTAGGGACATCGAATTTAGTTTGGTACCAAACTATACCGGAGCATCCAGGCTCTCACTGTGAGACCACTCCCTGCACTGGTGCTCAACGTGAGGAAAATAAAAGAATAGCCTTTCATACCGATTTTATGCCTTGAAAGTCACAATAACTTGCTTCGTCGACGTTTTTTTGTTTATTAATAGCGAATGAATGAGATTCGAGTACAAACTTAGTTGTTATTAGTTGTTAGTATTGTAAAATTCCTGAACATTTTCCGTTGTCTTGTATATTATGTGTAATATATTGTCATAAATCATTGTTAAGATGTTATGAGCTTGTGTCGATTTTCCAGCACCAATTTAGCAATTCTTAACTAGATTTCCAGTTCTTTGTTAAAAACATATCCATTAAATTTTACAAATTACAAGACATCTATAGTTTTGTTCTGGATTTTTATCAGTATGGTCGGAATATTTCTTCTACAGCATCTAGATACTGGTGTTTGCAGTGACTTAGCTTGGCTGCTTTTAGAGCTATTAAGAGATATTATGACGTAAGCATACTAAAGTAATATTTCGGTTCAATATGTCCTGAATTATTTGTTGTAGTCGCTACCATTATCTGTAAAGCATCTCACTACTATTGAGTGGAAAGAAAAATAAAACAACAAAAATAATTTTAGCACAAGACACGTTTTTTACATGAACAACAACAGATAATGTAAACATAAACACACATGAACAACAACAGATAATGTAAACATAAACACACATGAACAACAACAGATAATGTAAACATAAACACACATGAACAACAACAGATAATGTAAACATAAACACACATGAACAACAACAGATAATGTAAACATAAACATACTGAAGGAGATCATTGGAGACTTCAAACTGACTCTGTTCTGAGGAACGTTGAGATAAGTTTGGCTAATGCTGTTTCAAGCAAGTGGTTCAGACGACATTTAACCATAGAAAACAAATCTATGTCAACCTTACCTATAAGAAGTGTAAATACACGAATATCTAGAGCACGTCAAAGTCATTGCCATTTAAAAAGACACGCAGGCATTTTCTTTGTCTTAAAATTTAGCAGAAATTGTAGACTCTAACGTTATTTGACCCCTCCTATGGCCAAGGTATTTTTATCTGTTAAAACACTGCTACGACAATCTGTTATAAATATAACACACATGTATTTGTTTTCTTTTTTTTCATTAATGACATCACTGAATAAAACGAACAACTGAGATATCAAAACAATTTGCTTTGAACAATTTTATCATGTGAATGAGTATGGTAATGAAAAAAAGCTTCGCTTCAATATCGCGCCGTGTGCTGCTGTCAAACAACATATGTGTTAAACTGCCATACTTGAGTTATAACAGTTGAATTGCATGGTTTCATTACCGGTCCTAGTTCATCCAAGTCCAAACACAAACCTGTCATCTCATGCTTTATATAACCTCCCTGAAATTTAAAATACAAGAAAGTTTGCAAAACATAAAATTAATTACTAAGCGGTCTGATAGGCAATAAGATATACAAGGTGCATCATGATTAATTACTGCTAAGATGCTTGTTAAAATTGCAAATTTGCAAAATTAATATCTTCCTCAGTTTTCACTTTCTATTACCGCCATGGATAAAATTTTCATATATCTTAAATAATAAAAATGTTAATAAGGAGTATTATTTTTTCATCTGGTTCTAAAGAGTAAATTATTAATTTGATTTTGAAATAGAAACCATTGCAGGTCAAATCATTAATAAATTGTATTATTAACTGTTGTTAGACTATTAAGGTGACTTGTATATCCGTGCTATAGGTGAAAAGGTTGAATTTAAAGTGAAACAAGTTCAAGTTCAAGATTTTTATTCGGCATAAACAATATTGTTTCTTGCCCTTTACAATGGCAGATGTATAATTTACAAAACAAAAGTAAATATAAACAAACAAAAGAACATTCATACATACACACACACACACACACATTATATTTTAACACAAAGCAATTAACATAGTTATAGGAGAACAAGCGTGAAAAATAAAATTACAAAGTTTTGGTATAATTATATATATATAACAAAATACACTAAGGTTTAGACATTTGGGAGTAAGTTATTAAAGCAAATGATTAACAGTTTACTATCTGTAGAACAAGAATGTGCGTCTTCAAGTTTAATGGTTTACCTGTTTATGTACCCAAGTGTCACGGGGTCCAATCAGGCAGTCTTCAAGTTTTGGCCTCGCACCTTCCATCATTTCTTTGACGACAACACATTGTAAAGAAGTTCTTAATAACTTATCAGTGGTCATGGAAAAGCCCTACAAATACATTTCAAGGGAATCATTATAATGACGGTATGGCTTACTATCATTACCCTTTCATTATTTTCTATTTGATAGTTTTGAAACAATTCGTATTTTCTCGCCGTGCGTCTAGTGAAGTGTTCAGCGTTAGATGACACATGTTTGGATAAAGCAAATTGAAGAAATCTGTTCTGTTTTTGCCTTACTATTTACTGTAGCTTGTACAGAGATAAAAACTGAAGGTGCGTCAGTGGCTATATAGTATGTTGAATATTTCAATCACTTTTAATACGGTTACTTTCGTAACGAAACGAAACTTGCACTCGCATTTTAAATGATATTATAATGGAAATACTGTACTCATGATACTCAGATGAATCCAATACAGGGGCGGATGCAGGATTTCAGGTTAGGGGGGGGGGGCGGAAATGTTCCGCCTAATTTGTGTCCGTTTTCTACCTCATTTCAACGGTTGTGGTTATGCTAGAGTATATTGATTTGGCAATACCACATGGGTCTCTGATTATTCAATTCAATGTTGAACAATTAAGTATACATTATTTAAAGACATATTCAAAATAGACCTACAATAACACATATGGTCCGGGAATTTTAGGGGGACGCGCGCCCCCCTCTGGATCCGCTAGTGCAATAACTTATTTCCAGAGTTAATATAGAGTCAATATAGCGCAAGCTTATCTTACAAACTGATGCCTTTCAAATAACAAAGTCTTTACTGGTATGAAGGCGTTAGGCAATATATATGGATGTGGTTCAGCTGAAAATCTCAATTTTACAAACAAGTATCTGAAGATGATAAAAATGATTTTCATGAAATACATGAATATGGAAGAAAAGTCTAAAACCTTTTCTTTTTACTTTTAAACGTAATTTGATAAGTAAATTATATATACAATATAATTTTTATTTCAGAAAATACACAACATTTTTATTCTAGTTTACTGTTTAGCAATTCCCTTTGATTCATAAAAACAGTAAAGTGATAGAACCAAAAATTGTATTAATTTGTATTAAAAATCTGTATTTGTGTATCGTAAACACTTAAGCTCAATATCATCTGAAGCTGATAGGCAGCTCTCAAGACCTAGAACAATCCTACAAATACTGATATCTTATTTATAATTGTACTACATAAATGTTTTTTGACATCTATCAGTATTTACAAGCATACCTTCAAAGCAAATTTAAAGTCCACAAAAAAAGGAAAAAAAAGTTTCGTATTGATGGCTAGATTAATCCACCCCTTCAGAAAATTGAGACAACCCAGAAAAAAACTAGATCATTTCGTTTGGAGTATCGTTGATTTAATATTTGCAATCAGAATGCAGTTAATTCTAGAAAAGCAGTGTTTTCGGTCACACAGTAAACTGTAAAACAGAATTCTATCAGAATACAATTATGCCTAGAAAAGCAAACCGTCGTCTAGTGGTTTATAAGAATCATTTATAGCTGTGGTATGTTACGTAATAAGCGGACAATTCTATATTTCATTGAAGAGATGAATACATCTGGCACTGACTTCCAACAAAAATATTTTTCTCCATCATTTATGTCTTATGTTCGAAAGCGCAAAACATTCGAAATGAATGTGCTTTATTTTTTTTCTTATTTCATAATATTACGAAGGTTTACTTGACATGGAACACGTTGACCTGGTAGATGATTTTCATATTTGTGAGTAACCTGATCTTCGATAAAAGACATTGCGGTGCAATATATAGGACTTATTCATTATTCTAACACGATCTGAAATATTTACTATATAAACATATAGGAAAATAGTTGTTTTTTACTCTACGATAAAATATGGCTGTTACATTGTGCGCCCACCTATTCCACACTACACATAGTTTGATCGTATTTTCTTTTTGCCGTAAACTTAGTATAATTTCATTTCTTAAATTTGACAGTACAAAAAATAAATCCCTTTTCAGGTAAACAAATATTAGGCACTCGTACTAAATAAGTACAAACTTATTTTTTCACCATGGGAAAATGTTGCGATGCAAACGCTATGGAAATAGCTCCAATTTTTGGTTTATGAATGAAATCAAATCACGTGACATAAACAAAACGAAACATCAGTAGTAGACAAACTTCCGGTTCGTCTGCAAACCTACTAACACCGCAGAAACTGACAATAAAGTTTACTTTTATTGTTATTCATGGAAATTTTTTGTGTTGTTTTAAAAAGATTATCTACGTTTGTCTTTTGTTTAAATTAATTGCAGATTTTATGAATAAATATCAATATCGATAAATTCCGGTATGTACTCCTCTCTACACTAGGGAGTAAATTGTAACAGCTTACCCCGCCTACTGACGAATTTCACACTTTACATAAATGCTTGCAAAAATAGTTCTAGATATTTGTGTGGTTAGAATCGAAATAATAAATTTGTTCCTATTTTTTATGAGTGAATAAAATATAAGCAGTCGTTCGGATACAGCGGAATTAAATCACGTGTGCGTAGCACGAGTGATTTAATTCCTATGCATCCGAACTCCTGCCTATATTTTATTCACTCATAAAAAATAGGAACATATTTATAATTTCTTAATTCTAACACGATCTGAAATATTTACTACATAAACATATAGGAAAACTGGTTGTTTTTTATTCTACGATAAAATATGGCTGTTACATTGTGCGCCCACCTATTCCACACTACACATAGTTTGATCGTATTTTCTCTTTTTGCCGTAAACTTAGAATAATTTCATTTCTTAAATGTGACAGTACAAAAAATAAATCCCTTTTCAGGTAAACAAATATTAGGCACTCGTACTTAATAAGTACAAACTTATTTTTTCACCATGGGAAAATGTTGCGATGCAAACGCTATGGAAATAGTTCCAATTTTTGGTTTATGAATGAAATCATATCACGTGACATAAACAAAACGAAACGATCGTAGTAAATGTTGTAGTAGTAGACAAACTTCCGGTTCGTCTGCAAACCTTCTAACACCGCAGAAATTGACAATAAGGTTTACTGTTATTGTTATTCATGGATTTTTTGTGTTGTTTTAAAAAGATTATCTACGTTTGTCTTTTGTTAAAATTAATTGCAGATTTTATGAATAAATATCAGTATCGATAAATTCCGGTATGTACTCCTCTCTACACAAGGGTGTAAATTGTAACAGCTTACCCCGCCTACTGACGAATTGCACACTTAACATAAATGCTTGCAAAAATAGTTCTAGATATTTTCGAGGTTAGAATCGAAATAAAAAATGTGTTCCTATTTTTTATGAGTGAATAAAATATAGGCAGTCGTTCGGATGCAGCGGAATTAAATCACTCGTGCTACCCACTCGTGATTTAATTCCTACGCATCCGAACTCCTGCCTATATTTTATTCACTCATAAAAAATAGGAACATATTTATTATTTCTTAAATAGTACAAAAAGTACGACAAATGTTTAAAAGAAGATCTGATCGGGTGATAAAACTTTCTTCGCCGAAGAAGACTGATCAAGGAAAGAAATATTATCTCCAATGTAATAAAGAACACAAATTTCATCTAAAACCTTAAGATAAAACATGAAGTATTGTGTAAATGTCATGATCTTTTATTTTCTCCTTCGTTTATATATTTGATTAAACTAAACTCCATTTAAATTTTAGCAGTAAACTATTAAATATTGAGTAAATTCATTAGCTTTTCAAATTCCCAACCTTTCGTGTTTGCGTATCAAATTAAATACCTCTTATTATGTAAAAATATGATGAAGACCGAAATGGTCTTCAGTCGCTCACCTAAGATTTAGTACTGTTATTCATATGACCGAAAAGGTTCTTAATAGATAGATAGATATATTTCGGCTAGGAATGCATACACGGACATTAACAACATGTACAAAATATAAAAAATATCACATACATGATAATAAATATACCATGACATGCATACCAACTCTAAGGATAACAAAAAAATGAGTAAACCCATATTTCCATTGTGGTCCTTAGATCGCCTGTCTTAGTAATAATACTGCTACTCATATTACCTAAATGGAGCTCAGTTGATGTATGAGCAGTGCTACACATATGACAAATATGGTCCTCAATAGCTCAAATAAGTGTCTTTTCTTCCCCTTACAGACCCGATGTTTTTTAACTATTCACATACATATTAATTCTATCTCAAACATGACCAAAATCGTCCTCAATCGCTGTCTTAAATGCCAGAACCGTTACTCAAATTACCAAAAAGGTTTTCAATCTCTTCTTCGTTTTGTTCGCTACACAGATGATCAAAACGGTCCTCAATTCCTCATTTTACTTTTAGGACTGATCTTCTCATTTCTGAAAGGGTTATCAATCGCTCACTTAAGCACTAGTACTGCTACTCACATGACCAAAATAGTCATTAATCGCTGTCCTAAATACTAGAACAGCTAATCACATGGTGCCTAGGCTTAACATTGCTACTCAAATGACTTTAATGGTCCTGATTTGAACGCCTGTGTATTAGTTTTACTGCTCATATGACCGAAATGATTCTTGAACATTGTCCAAAGTACTAATACTATTACATTACCTTTATAGTCGTCAGTCGATTACTTTTGTATAAGAACTGCTACGCACATGACCGACATAAGCCATAATCGCTTTCCTAAATATTTGTACAGTTTTTTAGTTCTTAGTCGCTCCCCTATGAATAAGTACTTCTACTTTCATGAAAGAAATGGTCCTCAGTCGAACACCTTAGTATAAGAACTAGTATGACCTGATAAAACTGAACCTATCCTGAATTGGTCATTAAAGTATCAAATTGCTACTCATATGACAAAACACGGCTAGTAACGTTGCGGAAATAGTCTTGGGTCGCTCTATTTAGTATATGTAACTATGCTCTTCACTTGACAAAACGGTCGGAGGTCCCTCTTTTAAATAAAAATTAACTTCTCACATGACCGAAACACCAAACATCAAACACCTAGGTACTAGAACTATTACTCACATGACCGAAAAAAGTCCTCAGTCGTCATGTTTTATCTTTTCTGCTACTCACAGCCCTAAATCGATACCCTAAGTAGTATTTCTGCAGTTCTTATAATAAAAACGTCCCTCAATCGATCACCTAAGCATTATTGTGCCACTCACAGCCCCGACGTGATCACCTATGTATTATATCTGCTACTCATCGCCCACTGTCGATTATTTCTGCATCTGATATGACCTAAACGGACCTCAGACGATCACTTGTGTATCATTTCTAAAATTAAAATATCCAAAAGAGAACTCAAGGGATTATGTATGAATTATTCTGCTACTCCATGCCCTTAATCGATCAGCTTTGTATTATTTCTGCTACTCATGGCCTTCAATCGATCTCCTATGTATTCTTTCTGCAATTCACATAACCGAAACGGCCCTCAATTGATCACCTATATACCATTTCTGCTTCTCACGGCCCTCAGTCGATCAACTTTGTATTATTTCTCCTACTCATGACGCTCAAGTGATCACCTAGGGTTAATTTATTTCTGGTACTCATGTCTCTCAATCGTTCACCTATGTATCATTTCTACTATTCATATGACTGAAACAGCCCTTAATCGATCATCTATGTTTTATTTCTGCTACACACAGACTTAAAGGTTACCTTTTTATCATTTCTGCTACCTACGGCCTACAATTGATGTATCATTTTTGCAATTCATATAACCAAAACAGCCTAAATTGATCACCTATATTTTTTCTGCTACTCATGGCCCTCAATCGATCACCTTTGTATTATTTCTTCAACTCACATAACCGAATTTGCTCTTAAGAATTCATATAACCGAAACGCTCCTTTATTGATCACCTATCTATTATTTTTGTAATTCATATAACCGAAACGCCCCTCAATTGATCACCTATGTATTATTTTTGTAATTCATGTAACCGACCGCCCCTCAATTGATCACCTATGTATTATTTTTGTAATTCATATAACCAAAACGCCCCTCAATTGATCACCTACGTATTATATTTGTAATTCATATAACCAAAACGCCCCTCAACTGATCACCTATACATTATTTCTGCTACTCAAATGACCGAAATATCCCTCAATCGATCACTGCTAATCAAATGAACAAAGTTGTA
Organism: Cyclina sinensis; assembly: GCA_012932295.1. NCBI lineage: Eukaryota > Metazoa > Mollusca > Bivalvia > Venerida > Veneridae > Cyclina > Cyclina sinensis. The sequence goes on from JAAONU010000017.1 coordinate 28,702,853, forward strand.
CTCGATAAATAACTGCTTATAAGTTCTATTACTCACATGACCAAAATGGTAATTAATCGCTGTCCTTAGAATAACTACTCTACTCACATTCCTGAAATTATTCTCAATCGATCAGTTATGCATTGGTACTACCACTATTGTGTTTATAGAATTGTGGAAAATGCAATGTCTAGTTAAGTTTCAAAATGTCAGAATAAAGAAGCAAACGACTTTATTTTAAAACATATATATTTTTAGACAGAAAATCATCTTAAGAATGGAATCAGATGAAAGCTATTAGAATTAGATAAGAGAAAAATGAACATTGGAAATACCTGGTAGGTCAAAAATAATATCGCTGTTTAAATTAGGCCAGAAAAAATATCGTTAGTTTTATTCCAGGAGTTAGCATTTTAAGTGCACTTGAGCTCTGTATGTCATGGTGACAGTCGTGCTTCATCCCTCATTAATTTGATTTAAATGACATCTCCTCCAATACCACTAATTTGAAGCTAATGAAATTTGAAATATCATACATATCAGATCCTATTTTGTGCCGGCCTTACAGGAGTAACATCCCTTGCCTTATGTAAGTATTTCATGGGAGCAGTTTCAGGCTATAGTTTAAATAAGGTCATAAAATTCATTATTAAACGATGAAAATGATCAACAAACAAAAAACAAACAAGCAGAAAAAAACATGCAGTGACTTAATTAAAGTTCTTCTGATGAGACCTCGTTAAACAAACAAGGTCCGCTAATAACCATTTTTGACATGTCTTTTCATGGACAGTTTATTGTATTTTCAATGCTTATATTTCACTTACCTGTGCAGCATACATATAATGGCAAGGCTCCGCGTAGAGTGGCTCAGGAGCTTGAAACAAATATTGGTGATTATCTAGACATTTGTTGGTATGTAAATTTCTGGCCTGTGAATAAACACAAGATTAATGGTAGAGCAGATAAGGCAGACGACGTACTAAAAATAGAATATATATTAACTGATATTTTTAAATAAAGCGCTTATGTTTTCTAAAAAAAATGTCGGTGAGGCTACATTTTCAAAGTCAAAGAACCTTCGATAAACAGTTTTACCACACCTTTACTTACGCCATCTTAATAACGCAGGAGGTTAGAGATAGAATATCTTTCCATTTCAGTAAAACCTTAGTCTGTATTAGGAAACAGAAACTTGTTGACAGGTTATATTGAACCATTGATTCATTCCTCTTTAATGCGATTTATGTATTTCTCTGCCAATGTCAAGGTACTGCAACGGTACAATGAAGAATTTCTCTCGAAAGGAATAAACACTTTGCCTGTCAATCGTATCAGTTGTAATTACACAACATTTGGTCTGTGGATATAAAAGAACTTAAAATTAAGTTCTCAAGAATTTTCATGTAGGTAGATCTGTGGTACAGTGGCAACGCGACGGAATTGGTAATTAAAGGGTCGCGAGTTCGACCCACCGCTCACCGCTCTAACACAGCTTGATTGAAACAGAAACTGGGTGCCCATATAGCGTGCTATTCACTGAGGATGTAAAACAGAAGTATCATTGAAATGGAACACTTTCTGTCGCTTTTGCATATCCACATTGATCTAAAATAACTAAACTTTTCAGGGAGAGTTGGTCATACGGAAAACCGGTATCGACGATAAATAAACTCGAATACATACTTTTTCATACGGACACGCTCCTTTCATAAGAGGATATACTTTAAAGTATGGTACAAGAACATAAGAAAAATTAAATTGCAACCTGAAAGAAATAAGTGAAAATACTATTTATTCAATACTACTACTTACCGAACCCCAGGCGGTAACATTTTGACTGAGGACAAACAATTCTGGCCACACGTTGGCCATAAACCATGAAAATGGTTTACAGTTTAGTCTCCTTTTAAGTTCAAGGCGTTCAGACAGGTCTCCCACATCTAAATTCTGAAACACATGAGTTTTATTTTCTAAATTGTCTGTATTAGTTTAAACGACCACACTTATTACATTGATAAATCAACAACGTGAATGAGAAAAGGCAATAATGAGATTAATGGATATGAACTTTTGAAATTATGAAGCAGCTGGTCTTTCGTTTATACTTCAAGCAATTTGAATATGTTGAAAATAAGTGATACGTGCCTTAAATGAAGTCACACAATTCAACAATCATAAAGCTTTCCATTGTTATTTAATCTTTCTTCTTGCAATTGTTGCATTTATCGTGTGGGTGTTGCTAGCATGTGTTTGAACATTTAAAATTGAATATTTGATTACAAATATCGTTCAGAATGTATCAGAAAAAAATGTAAATCGAAAAAAAAATGTTTGAAAATATAAAGATGTATATAATATAGTTTTGTTATTATCAAAGGCTTACATTAGATTTCTGTTCTTCACGAGTGATATCAGTTAACGAAGTAAGAATATTATGCCAAGATAATAAACCATTGTTATAAAGACAGAAACACAGACTAACAGTGAACCATATGCTGTTTTAGATTTTGACAAAACGTTCAGGGTGTAGCCTGTCGTATACTGACCTTCATCTGAGGGAAATAGTTATACACCAGTTCTTTATGTACAGGTTCCATCCAGACCTCGACAGCACGTTTGTAATTAAACTGTTCAATGGCTTCTCTACCACCAGGGAACGAGTACGGCTGGGAACGAGCCACGTGACCGATATGAGAGCAAGGTGCATGCACAAGTCTGCCACCGCACAGCCATATCTTAGAAAAGTAGAAAAAAAAGAAAAAAAATACACAAAAAACTAAATCCCTAAGATAACTAATTATGAACAATCAAGCAAATCATGCTAGGCTTCGCATGTCTGAAGTAAGGTTCACGTGATATACTCACGGTTCGAGTACTTTACGAGATATCATCTTAATGATGATCAAACGAATTGAAAAATGTTTGACTATATTTCTGTTTAAATCTGATTCATGCATATGTCTGTAATGGATCTACCGGTACGTTTTGCCTGCAGTAATAGTCAATCCTAAAGTGGCTGTTTAAAATGTTTGTGAAATGATTCAGAAATGAATAAACTTGATGCTTACAGAGTTTGTGAAATGTTTCAGAAATGAACAAACTTGATGTTTACAGAGTATGTGACATGTTTCATTAATGAGCAAACCTGATGTTTTCAGAAATGTTTCAGAAATGAACAAACTTGCTCTTTACAGAGCTTTTAACATGTTTCATTAATGAACAAACTTGATATTTACAGGCTCTTTAACATGTTTCAGAAATGAACAAACTTGATGTTTACATAGTTTGTGACATGTTTCATTAATTAACAAATTTAATGTTTACAGAGTTTGTGACATGTTTCAGTAATGAACAAACTTGATGTTTACCCTCCACGCCATTTCTAGATTCTCTCCTCCCCACACCTTCATACCCTCGTCATAAGTTCCCATCTCACGAAAAAAGTTTCTTTCTATTGCATAAGCTGCTCCTACCATGACTGTGCCTCTGAAAGTAGGTCAAAAACTATTTATAGAACAATTTTACTACGTCAGTCTTATGGGTATAAAGAGAGAAGACAAACAGTTCAGTAATGTAAAAATCCGAAATTTGCTTCGTTACTTAAATCTAAACAACAAATGGTGAGTAAATACGGTACTGTGGTTTAAAATTTTGATCATATATGTCATTCTTAGCTACGCTGTGCATCATGTGCATCAGTCACTACGTCACGTTGTAACTGTATTGTAATTCGCCAAATCAAATGACGTCATATTGACTTCTACTATCCATAAAATATGAAATGAAATTTGAAAATTCGATACCTATTGGTTCATTATCAGTTTTCGGTTGATTTTATTTAGAAGAAACAAAGAAGGGAACAATTGTTTAACTTTTTTCTATCAAGTTTTCGCGACGTTTATTTTTGCGATGTTCTGCTATTGAGTATAAAACAATTGTAGTTACATAAATATCTTAAACTGTCATGGTTAAACAGTTTTTCTTTTCATTTTTTATGCGTACAATATGAAAAGTCACCGGAACAACGATGATACTTACACAAATCTATTTTGTGTGATTTACCTTTACCTGTTCTGTATCTATATATGTAAATCATGTACAATGAAAAGGGCAACAGACCAATGGCCACTTTTCTCTGTAAAACATTTTATTTCTCTTCTTTACTAATATGCAAAATTTCAATTGTTTATAAGATAAGAATTTCTCATTCCTAACTAGTGAATAAAATTCAGCTATGTTTCTTATCTTACGGAAAAGATAGTAACTGTAAAATGAAAGCACACCTTAGTATTATTTTCTTATCAATATTTCAAGTGGGACAACTGAACCATTTAGATAAACGATATCCAAAATATTTAGGTCCACGTGTACTATTTTAAAATTTCATTTTGATTCTGTCAGTATATATCTCAAAGATGTTTCTTTTAAGTGTTTTCATTCTCTTACGGTGCTTGTAAGAATTTGAGGGTAGCAAAGAAGTTATATATAATTAGGGAATAACCTCTATGAAAAAAAGAGCCGAACAATTTACTTTAAATACAAATTGCTTTTCATTTAAAAATCTTTTTCATTATTATTATTATTATTATTATAAACTTATACTCAAGGTGAAATTTTCAAGTTGGTGCTAAGAGGACTTCTCACATACCGTTTTTGTTGTAATTCAATTGTATATATAGTAGTGTTAAAATGTGTTTCCTTTCTGTTGAGCTTTCTGCTTATTGATACAAAAGCTTTAAGGAATACACTCTTGATGCTAATTAACGAACATAAAACTCTTAGCAGAGAAACTGGGCAGACAGACGGACGGACATGCAAAGCATACCGTATTTTTTCAAAGTACGTGCATCATTTAATTATAGATTTAATTAGATATCTATATTTCAACATTTATTCTAGTATTTTCTTACGGTCTGGTGTCAGTCGTTTTAGCACCAATTTGGTCATTCCTGAAGAAAGTTTCAAAGAAAACCAGCCTCCAATCAAAGCCATATCTGGTCATATAGTCTAAGTAATACTTGTATTCCATGGAATCTAGCTGAATGTAATCCAACGCCCCCATGGCTATAGTGGTTCGATCCTTTTTGATTTCTGTAAGTAATGGTTGCAACCTGGAATATTTAAGAAATTAATGGTCAGGTAGCTTGGCTTACGAGATGAATTGTTTAAAAGCATAACCTTTGTCTTACTACATATTCCTGTTTTTTCTCCATTTTTTATGAAATGTTAAATTGGCCTTTGTGTAAGTGAAACAAGATTTTGAACAAGACGAGCGATTATGTTGAAACACCAGAACTTGGCTGTGTCCAAATAAGTGTATCATCTAAAATTTGTATCTCATCTATCATGTTGAGTACATCATCTGAAATTGTTTCTTATTTATCTTATCGAGTATGGCATCTTGAAATTGTATTTAATCCATCATGTTGAGAACATTATCTATAAATTATATCTCATCATGTGGAGTACATTATCTAGAACTTATGTTTGATTTATCATGTTGAGTATATCATCCAGAAACTATGTTTAATTTAACATGTTGAGTATATCATTCAAAAATTATGTTTAATTTATCATGTTGAGTATATCAACCAGAAATTATGTTTATTTATCATGTTGAGTATATCATCTAGAAATTGTGTTTATTTATCATGTTGAGTATATCAACCAGAAATTATGATTATTTATCATGTTGAGTATATCAACCAGAAATTATGTTTAATTTATCATGTTGAGTATATCATCCAGAAATTGTGTTTATTTATCATGTTGAGTATATCAACCAGAAATTATGATTATTTATCATGTTGAGTGTATCATCCAGAAATTATGTTTAATTGAACATGTTGAGTATTTTATCCAGAAATTGTGTTTATTTATCATGTTGAGTATATCATCCAGAAATTGTGTTTATTTATCATGTTGAGTATATCAACCAGAAATTATGATTATTTATCATGTTGAGTATATCATCCAGAAATTGTGTTTATTTATCATGTTGAGTATATCATCCAGAAATTATGTTTAATTTATCATGTTGAGTATATCATCCAGAAATTATGTTTAATTTATCATGTTGAGTATATCATCCAGAAATTATGTCTAATTTATCATGTATATCATCAATAAATTATTTGTTTTTCTATTATATTTAGTATATCATATAGATATTATATTATATTAGCATGTCCAAGCAGAATGTTACTTAACACTAGGAATAATAGAAAATAGAGTTCAGAAAAAAAAGAATCGCGATTTTAGCTTAATTATGTCAAATTTGAAATGTCAAACTTCAGCTTCTGTTTCTTGGGTTACAGACCAGAAAAAGTGACTAGTCCATTTTGAATCTAAGTCATTCGGTCGGCGAGACAAAGCCTCGTTTAAATAATATCCCACAAATAGACATAAAAAGACACTTAACCACACACTCACTGTCAACATAATTATAATCAAGGTAAATGTGCTAATTTTATGTACTTTAAAGTGTCACCATATTTAAAGCATTTCTGTTTGTACGAAGAATTCTGTTTTAAGTATAACAAGATTTTTACATGCATGTAACCAATATATTGCCAAAGCCAAATAAAAACCAACCCTTCTTAATGATTGTAAATCTATAAACATGTAAATATGACTGCTGGAAATAAAATATATTTAAAGAAACAAACAAATCATGTTCAATTTTTATCTCTCTTGGCAAGAAAAAAAGAAAAATAGAGTGTAAAACGCAACCTTCCAGCTAATTATGCCTGTACTATACATACATTAATGCAAAGCTTACAGAAATATTTTAAGAAGATGCAGTTATAGAAAAAATTTAGCAACATGTCCGGTATTCATAACGTGTTACCGACAGTTACGACAAACCTGTTAAATAAAGTATTCTATTTAGGTTACTATGGATACCGGTAGTTTTGGTCACAAGGGTACATGGTACCACTTCTCAAACAGGGTTTGTAAAATGGCGTCAATAATTTCTATGATGTGACCCTTTTGAGTAATTCAGTCAAACTGTTTACAAGTGTTCTTACTAGCAGAGTAGAAAAAGATTTACAGTTTATTTTCTGACGCAGTTTGGTTTTCAAAAGGGTTGCAGTACTGTAAGTACAATTTCTATTCTACATACTTAACTGAACACCTTATGGAGAAGTCACGACTACCCTGTGCGTTTATAGAGTTAAGAAAGGCATTTGACACAGTCTACAGGACTGCAGTTTGATAAAGGCCTACACGGCAAATTTGTAACGCATTTTAAAGACTAGTATTCCTGTGTGAAATCATGTGTAAAGCAGTGCAGCATCTCATACTCAGAGTTTTTAAATATTCCACTTAGTCTCAGACATACATGGTCAAAATAACTCGCCGGTTACGTTTGCGCTCTTTCTCGAAAACCTAAAATGATTTTACAAATCATGGTTGAATGTGATTTATCTGCGTATGAGTTATGTATTATTATTCATTTGTTTGGTCACGATATGATAATTATAATAGGAATCTCTATTGAAGATTTACAACGCAGCTTAAACTCCATGAATATTGTTATATTTTGGGTCTGGAGGTCAATGCGGTGAAACCCAAAATTGTTGTTTTCCGTAAAAGATGTCAAGTAACATGCACTTTTCAATTAAACAACCAAGTCTAGTCGATAAAGAATTTAAACGCAATGTTTGTACTTTTCATTGATACTAAGAAATACGAAATTGAGCCAATAATATCATTACAGTTGTATGATGCCTTTGTTGGGTGATTTTAAGCTATCTGGTATCCGGTTTGGGGGTTTAAAAATCTAAAAATATTGAGCGACTGCATTTGAAATTTTGTAAGTTAATTGGGCGAAACAAAGTTCTCCAAATGCCACCGTTTATGCGGAGCTGTGAATATAACCATTATAAATAGTTAGACACGTACAGATAATTGAATATTGGTTCAAACTATGTAATACAGAAAAAAAATATGTTAAATCAGTAATACCCCAATTCCTTTACTCAAAGTTCCTCTGGGTGATATGATATGAAATAATCGGTGGGTCTACATGAATTTTCATTTGTTTGGGACAGACCGAGCTGCATACACCCCAAGTCGTTTATTTTCTCTTTTAAGGAAAGAGTTATTGATTGTTTCAAGCAAAAAGTATGTTCAGACAAAGGAACGTACTAAACATCTTATATATTCAATTTAAAAATGGTTTTGAATCTCATTTTGATAAGATTTCATGCAAGAGTTCCAGGCGTTTTTAACTCGTTTCAGATTATCCGCACACACATCTTCAGATTAAAACTAGTCGTTATTCTGGGAAAATGTCGCCACGACAAAACATATTCATCGTTTATGTTATAGTACTTATATTGAACACGAATCTAATTTTCTTCTTCAATGCAAGTTGTACAAAGATATCAGAGTCAAGTTTATAAAGTGCTTTCAAAATGTCGGATTTATATTTATAATTATTTATTTATCATAGAACTCCTTAAATATTATGTTAAAACTTTACAAATATATCAAGTATGCAACTAACAGACGCAATAGTATTCCATTTCGGTTATAAACATTAAAGTGTGCGTTAGTTCTACTGGATAATACCATATTCAATGGATTCTTTTCAGATTAAACATGTGTTTTGTAACCATAAATCCAATTTTGAAATTATTCATTCTCCATTAAATCATACAATTTGATTTAAAGCAATAAATTACTTGCTTTTGGGCTTTTTATCGGCCTATTGTTTATCTACTTACATTAACTCTAGTATATGTTCCGACATACTTTATGAATAAGTATCTGAAATAAACTATGTTCTGTTCTGTTATAAGCATTTGATGCAAGCACGTCAACTAAAGACATTCAGGAGCCAAACCAGCTTAAGCGCACTCAGGGAGACTGACACGCTTCGGGATTTTTTTTTACATAAACATAAACATAAATAATCATCTTTAACTAGGAAGAAATTAACTTAATGTCAGTTTGTGCCACAAAGTAATAAAATCAACGTACCGAAACATATTGTAACTGACTTTATTTCATATTTTATATCTGCTCAAGTCTTTGCTTACGATATTAATAACAAAAGAAAGTATTTACCAATCAATATTAACTTCCATATGGCTATCGAAGAATATAATGACATCCCCTGTAGAGTTATTGAAACCAACAAGTCGTGCTTTAATGAGTCCTTTTCTTTCTGGTATACGAATAATTTTGACCAGCCCTCGTGGGAAATGAGTATTAATATAAACATCTAGGTTATGTTTTAACTCCTCTGAAACAAATATATTAGACAGAGTTCAGAAAGGTTTTGAAATTTATCAAAGTTGCAAAATCAAATGCTTTGTTCATTTAAAACATTCTGTTCTAGCATAAAAAGTCAATGACTGAAACACTGACATTATATCAAGGAAGAAGTTATTTTTATTCAGGTAACATGAGGTTTTTGCACTGAAATGAAAGATTTTATTACATCGTTTCAAGTATCTGAACTAGAAACTGACGTAACATTTGATATGAGGGGAGAAAAATATATTTCTAAGTCTTGAAAACAAGTGTAACTTTTCAGTTCAAAGCATAAGAAAGAGTCAAGATAGTGTAGACTCAGGGCAAATAATAAACACAAAATGTAAGACTGACCTGTTTTTATTAATGGCAAACTTGCTTCCATCATTATCTATGAAAGCCCCAGAAGTGATTATCGTGTATAACCATTGATTTCTATATACTAGAGCCTATAATACAAAGCCATCTATTTCTTCTACAGCAAAGATATCCATGTTTCAACAGTCTTAAGTATGGAAATGACAAAAATATGTTAAGAAAAAGGATATGCTTTAAAGTGCTATCCTTACCCATTTGACTGCCATCGTCGACAAGGATGATCTCCTGAAGAAGGGACCTTGGGGTTCTGTTTATTATACTGTATATTGTGCGTAACAGAATGGACGGCCATTCATCATAGAATGGGATGATTATGCTGGTTGTCGGTAAACCTTGCGGGTATGGGATTTCTTTACATCTGAAATATTCAACATTAAATGTCTAGAATTACAAACCTGGTGGTTTAAGTTACATAATGACACTGTACTACGGTTAGAATTATTATAAGAACTTTGGAAGACACAAAGTCTGTTCCAGTTTTAAGACATTTATCTGTAATGATATGTATATATGCGATATTTCTGCTAGAAGGAACATCCATCCGGCAATTTACTCACAGATTCTTACAGAAGAAGAAATTAAACGTTTATAAAAGATATGAAAAACAAAGAGACAAAAACAAATTTGAGAATACTCGTCTTGGCAAAAGATTTGAAGAACTGATATAAACAAAAATTGCAATGATAATGTTTTTTTTTTTTAATCTGGCACATTATGGATCGTCAACATTTAAAGAAAACAGAAGTGCTTGTAATAAATTGGAATAAACTGTGGAGATAACTCTTCAAATAATATCATTAAATGTAGAGTACGTGTACATCTTTGTAGGTGAAACTTATCATTCTAGAAATGTGCATGTCTTCCATGCCAAACTCGTTAAATGGACGTTGAATGAGTTGTACTGCATAAGGTTAGTTCTTACTTAGTCAAAGCCGAATCGGAAAGGGCAGTTTACCTTAACCATCATATTTTTTTTCTTTTTTTTTTTGGTAAGACCAGTGCTAGACTCTTACCCTCCATGAGAAGTAGCGTTGTAACAATTATTAATCAACTGCTGCTTGGAAACTTGTACAGTTTAAACCTCATTCCCTGCCTCAATACTCAGGTCTAAAACCCGTTCTGAATCTAGTCTGAAACAAGTGTAAAAGCCGTACCCTGGAAATCTAGAATCCGGAACCATCCGATTTAGTGGTATTCGGTCACTTGCATAAACGTTTACATTATACTTGGAAATTAGACGAGTTGCTTTCTCTTTTTCTTCTCCAACGAGAATAACTCCAGATCCATTTTCCCCCATCCTACTGGGGTCATTCTTTCCATAGTTATCAATAAGGGGGTTCCCTGTAACGGCCCCTGGATTATTCCTGTATTCCTCCCATGTTATTGTAACAGACACTCGGCGTGCATTTCCGGATGATTTAAAATTCTTAACAGAAATGCCAACTATCTGACCCAATGTTAAATTATTAGTACTTGTCTTATAATTTTTTCCACTCTGCAAATCCTTTTGAACACGTTGTGAGAGGATATTACCTTTTAAAAAATATCCCCGTCTGTCTGACACTATTGCTAGCTGAATTGATATAAATGTTAAAACTAAAACTAAGATACAAAATAAATATCTAAAAGCGCAACGCATCCGTATATTCTTCCAGATACCCATTATTGCGTTTCAACAGCTCTTAGACAAGATTGAAAATAGCTTAGTTTAAAACTTTATATATCAGTTACAACGACAAAGTTGTTGAATTGCATGTTTTTGTTAGCTATTATTGCTCGTTATATCATCAATATTTCAACCTACGATACATCAATTTCTCCAATCCTTTAAGAAAAATTCCCTGAAGAAATAAAGCTTCATTTTGATGTTAGCAATCCTGTCTCTCAAATTACTTCCAAAACTGAAAAGAGGGTTGTTCTAAAAGTAACACGATAAGTAAGGTTTGAATTTTTAGTCACTCCATTTCACTCAGAAAGAGTAACATTTCCTTCTGTTTCTATAGTTGAGTTGCCATGGGTTGCCATCTGTAAGTCGTCATTATCTGCCGGTGAAGTTACTGAAAAAAAGATAATACACGATAAAGTTAATGTTTTTATTTCTTCTTTCTTTTTTGCTTATTTAATAAAAAGAAGGAGAATTTAAAATATAGACACACAGAGTGCCATAAGTTCTTTAGACCTGTCCACAAGAAACTAAGCGACAGCTGTAGACTTATATCCCTAGTAAAACTCAGCAACCATTTTTCTTTACATGTTTTCATATTGTCTCGGTGTTAGCGACAAACTAGTTGTTATAATATAATTATGACTAATATTTATATTAATGTAAGTTACTTATCGAAACAAAAGCCAATACACTTTAAATTGTTTTAAGGACTTTATTTGTATGTAATATACAGGCTACCGGCCTATACACAAATGACACATATAAACACAAATATGCACCTGCTCTCACATATGCAATATAACCATTTTTTTATGACAAGAACTATTGTTCAGAAGACATTACACATGCTTTCAACTGTTCTGATGTTCCTGACCAATACCATCTGTTAGTCATTTCCACTCAAAGAATCAAGATTAAAATGACGTCACAGTTTGAAATTGAGGACATGCTTATATTGCAAGAAAAAATCAATATCAAGAGAAAAAATAATGAAAGAAAACAAACAACAAATCAATATGTATTCATGAGGGTGTAAATCTCAATCAGTGCAATAAATTTCGAATTTTCGAATTTTCTGTTGTTTCTAAACTTCCTCAGTGTTAGAACTAGATTTTTTTCTCTAACATGCTCTCATCCCTTATCTCTCAGATTGTAATTTATACCGGTGCTTTATAAACAGCCCTCATCCAGCAAAGCCTGGGAAATGCCATGCGGACAAGTTGACATTTTGCTCTTATCACTTGAAACAAGGATTGGTCAAACATAAAGACCTTCGATAAGATCCGTGAAAGTTGAAAAAAAAGATCTAATATAAGAGCAGAGTTTTTATAACTAAATCAGGTAAACCCGACCAATAATTAATGTGCTGCTTTATGTTACATAGCGAAATCATTAATAACTTTCAGTGCAGAATCATTTTACCACAGTTCGAAGACATTACTGGTATATGAAAGCACTTTTAGATAGTCGAGATTCGCTATTTAGAAGATATGGTTTCAGATTCATTTAAAACATTGCGACGGTTGCTATTTGTCGTTATTTTTGTTAATCAAGAAAATTGAGAAGACAAGAGTTATTAACGCAAGCCATTTTATTAACCTTTCCCTCCAACGAGTTCGGTGAAGCTTCTGGTTACCAAAGACGCTTTTGATTAAAAAGAAATGTAAACTTTGTTTTTTCATACTTTGTTCCCTAATGAATCTAAGTGCAGGTGTTTACATGTTAATCTCTGGAGCACAGGACTGAAGTTTGTTTCGAGAGTACTGTACTGTGGCTTACTGTCCGAAAATAAAAAGACAGGGGCAGATAACCTAAAATACACTGGTTTCTAATAGAATACGGAAGGAATGTGCAAATACCAGAAATTAAATCAGCAAATTATCAAGATAAAGACCATGTTGATATATATGGTATGTATATAAGTAAACGGCAATTACGAAAGTATGTAACAGAAATTTGTCGGCACACCAGTAGGCTCTCGTCTTTAAAACTAAGCCAGAATTTAGAAAATATACAATCTTTATTCAGTGATAATTTAGGAAAATTAAATCCTAAGATTAAGTTACCACAGCAGATTGCATTCAACAACGACCCGTTTAATACAAAAACCCCTTTTAGATATTTGTTTTATATGATATTTTATTTCTACGGTGCATCCTTAAGATGACAGGTCACGGCTGATAATGCCGTGAATAGACAAACTTGTTTGACGAGGTCTTATAAAAATATTGACCCTATTTTGTGTTGGTAATATCTTCACTCGCAGACAAAAACAATGGAATGTTGCAAAATCTTTTACGTTTACCGTTAGGCGACGCTTATTTCACAACAAATAAATTAATGACTTATAAATATAACTTGACAATTCGTAAGTGGATCGAAAGATATCAAATATTACATTTCATTGTTTTTTAATCTGTAATATACGAAAAATAAAATCTTCACGGCGATTTTCCGATCCTTTTATATCATTTTGACGTCACGTTGATACGGTTTCCAATCATTTTTGTTGTTTATCAGTCTGTTTATTAACAATCAAAGAAATCTGAACAACAATTGTCTGTTATAAGTGTCCTTATTTTATCTTTGAGGAATATATGTCCATTGTAATCTATATGAATAAACATGCTGCCTAGCAACCTCAGAGGCTTTAACATTTATCCATTATTCAGGTTTCAAATCCATTGCTGTTTTTTTTTTTTTTTCAAACACCTGTACATGATTATTTCTTTCATTCTGTCTTAGAACAAAATCTATAGGCCATCTACAGGTTGTTAAAACGTCAAATAGTTGGTAAATATAAAGTTACAAAGTATTTATCACTTTTTGTGCCGAAGCCGAAGCTAAATAAATATAAATACATACAATAAAAGTGTTTTCTAGATTAATCAGTTAAACTTTTCCTAGTGATCACAGAGTAACTTTATAAGTATGGCGTCAACATCTCTAGCTATTTCTCGCAAATGACGTCACCGTCAATAAACCCCCAAGTCGCATTCCGTGATAAAAATTATACTTTAATAATCGAAAATAACAAATGCAGATGTATAAATTGTTTTTCCTTAAATAAAAAATTTGGGAGTTTTAATTGTCGGTGTATAACATTTGTTCCACATGTTTAGCAAAGAGCATGTAAAATACCGTCCATGAGTTTTCTAAGAGCCGAAAATGTAGATCATTCTCAATTGTAATTGATCAAAATGTCCAGGAGAATTCACCAATACCGAGGGCAGTTGAAAGGACTGATTGGATTACAAAGTATTTGAATCTCATGATAATTCCCCCTACTTCGTACGATTAAATATATCAGTCCTATACTAGTATATAAAACTCTGAAAATAGCGCGTCCACATACGACTACTTTCTTTTACAAATTGAACTGTTTAGACAAGTTAATATTTTTGGCTGTTGCTGACAACATTCGTTTCTTTATATAATAGGGTCGTTTGACTCTTGACTGGTTTCTTTCATACAACAGACACTAATGGACTGTCATGTATTGAATTGCTGGCTTCCGGTAAACGGTGAGATCAGAACTGAAAGTATCTGGTCTTTTATTATTGGAGGAGAGTATAACTGTTCTAATTTTTATTTTATCATTACATATTTATCAGGATATTTGCAATGAAATTCATCATCATGCTATGAAAACCCCTTTCTTTGATGAGTGCAAAGTGAACAAGAAATGTGTTTGTTAGTTATTTTTAAAGACCTTTTGACTATAACAATTCTTTCGCCTTATAACATGTGTGATGCTATATTGTTGAGATAGTAAGGAGATTTTAAAGTGCTTCTTTATTATAGTGTAACACCTTCTTAAAATGGGCCCAGCTTCTCACGGGCTCATGATACACCACGATTAATGTTCACATTAAATATTTCATTCCCCAATTTTTATTAAAATGTAAAAGTATAAGAAATGCTCGTGATCTAAATGCTTGATGAAGATAGACACGAATGATAAATGTACGTAATTATAGAAGTCATAAAATTTATAAGATCTTTACACATTATGCATAATTAGGCAATTTAAGTTAATCATAAGAGCTTCTGATATAACAAGTTATAACTATGTGAATATTCTGACACATACAAATATTGTATTTTTATTTTTTTAGTTTATTTTTTATCTTTGGTACTTACCCATAAGACCAACGCCACCCTACCCCTCCCCACCCCATCCCCTGAAAAAAGTTGAATTATTTTAATTTAGGATAATCAGGTATCCCATGTTGTCTTTCAACTGTGTATAGCATACATTGGACTTTGATTGATTGGGAGTCACCGCAGATTACCATTTTGTTATGAAGTTGCAAGAACTTGCTTTCAAATGGATGTAAAAACATATAACTTAAGTACTATTTCATTGCGGAACGACAATACAAAGAAACCACTTCGAGTTTTATACGTAAAACATGTTAAGATAAAGCAAGTGATAAGGTCCTCATAGCTGTACTGTAAGACGTTTTTTTTACACGTTTGTTGCTAAACAGAAAAGCTTGTTCGACATTTGTTTGCATTTCCATGTTCTTTAGATTGATAACCCAATAAATAATCTCTTTCCTCTGTCTGGCTGAATTAAATGATAACCCTTAAAGTGCACACACTCATGTTTGTACACAAATAAAGCGACGATCGACTGTTTAAAATGCTACTGTAATGTCACAGAAAGAGGGAAGTGATTTGCCGAGTCTGTCTTTAAAAATAAATGGGTTTATCTATGAACTCTCTTTATTTTTAATATACAGAATAATATATTCTATTAAGATATCATTTTCTATAATTATTTTCTACAATTACCACATATTCACTGTGCACTGAAATTGTAAATGTTACTGAGTTAAAAGTATATTAAAACGCTGAACTTTACTGCGAATGCATTGCTGCCTTGCACAATTTCTAAATTCCAACTTGCACGGATGCCTGAAACTACAAAGTCTCCAGTTTAAAGGGCATTCTTCCCAGTAGTGGAAAAAAGTCAATGACATTTCTTTTTTGTTTTTGTTTGTCTTTGTTTTGTATTTTTTAAGTGCAGATGAATGATATTAGAATTTAGGACACAAGTTGGTATATGAAAAAATGTGCAATGCAGCTGTAAAGACCATACTAGTTAGACTATCATAGATCATACTTTGTATTGGTCAATAATTTTAGTAAACATTTGAATAATGTTATTCAGTGTGTCAAAATGTATTAAACTATAATCGCAATTTATAGTTACTTAGGAATTCCCCGTGTTTCGCAAAAATGCGGGAATAATGTTGGTTAATATTCTTAACATCTTTTAGTTGTAGCTTTAATCGCTTTTAATGAAATGCTTAATACTAGACCGACATTGTACAAATTTTGGGCAGCTTTTATCCCACATTAAATGCTGCTGTTCAGTTCCGAAGGTAATGAAGGTATATATGTAAAAGATATATGTAGTCGGAAGTTTATCAAAGTACAATAAAACTCACCGGTTTTGTTTTTATCCTAGTCCACTGACCTTGTAAACGTGATAGCAAATGGGGAAATATTACTCGTTTGTTTGATATCTCCCATATAAAGCTATATCAACTACCTTGTACGCCGTTTTAAAACAGTTATCTCTAATTACTGTAGTTAGCTTTGACAACCGCGCGTTGCCGAAGGCAATGTCGTGCAATTTTAAGGAGAAAAAATACTGCGCGCTTTTAACTATACTCATTAACAATAACACGCGTGCATGTATGTGCAACCATTACGGCTGCTCGTGAACACTGTGTATTTCACAAAATATCATTTAAAATTAGTCACCTGAAGTAAATAAAATGTTTCTGATATCTACTGAGTATCATTTCTGACTGCAAAGTTGTAAACATTTAAATAAAAGAAGCATTTGTTAGTATGTGTGGCGTGCTATATTTCTGTAATACATAATAATCTAAACTATATTCTTTGTTCCTTCGAGTAGAGGATGTAATTTTAAACTATTGCTCTTGTCCTGGCGTCGGGAAACAGTACAAAACTCATTCCCTCCACTTCTGACAACTGTTTTGACCGTTCTCCCAGACACCTTTCAAATAACTCTACAATGGAACTATCTCGAATTCAGCATGGGTAGCTACTAGTTCGGGTTGTTTATAGTTCAAATATTTTCTTTTATATTACTTAATGCTCTTCTTTTTGATTCAATAAAACAGTTCAGATTCTAGTTTTCTTTTTCGTTAAATATGTGGAGAAATCTGACATTAATGTTTGAAGCTCGTGCCACGTACATTTGCACCGCTGGAATCGAAGCAGAAATTTCAAAATTGGATGCATCATAAATTTCGGTTGAATGTAGGACCACTGAATTGGAAATGAACGACTTTACAAGTTGTTTTTCTGCAATATAGGCACGTTACGGAAAATACATTTGAATGTTGAAGTTTTTCTGTTCGTAAAATAGGTCATTCGTGTATATTTATTTTGACTGTAAATCGAAGTAAAAGTGCAACAGGTTACATTCTGTCTCATACGCAGCTATACTTAGGAAACTTTAGTGATTTATCCCCTGTTTAAAGGGTTAGTGCAATCTAATAAGAACCTTTAAGATATATGAATGGTCAGTGTCGCTGAATAATAAAAAATCCGCTGATAAGTATCCTTAGAAAAAACAAAAATTTCAAATTTCTTTACGTGGATATATTCCAAGAAAAAAAAGTTTTCCTCCAGTCTTGGTGATTGTATCAAAAAGTTTTCTTATTCACTTCCTGTGATTTGCCAAGTGCAAATTGTTCTAAATCACGAGAGATTCGTTAAAATAGCTTGCACAAAAGCAAAAAGTACTGACATATATAATTTATTTCAGCCGAAGTTAATATTATACAGTCTGCTTAAAAACATCGTTTTGTATATTATGCGCAATTATACACCTACGTTCAGTATTCTTGTACCTATGCTGACCTATTTTGCTTGTTTTAAGTTCTAGTTTAGTTATCATTACATTTTTGCTTAATATGCATACCGAGTCACGCATATTGTTTTAAACATCCAGTTTCACTTACAAATAAAATTAGTCTGGTTCCCGTCGTACTGCTTAAAGTACCGTTACGTAGTGTATGGTGCAGGTAATCCAGAATATAAATAAAATGTGCTAGGATTTGCAAAGGTGTTATAACTATCCTTTTAACAAGCATCTAAATTTATAGGCGGCATAAGACATTTGCTTTGTTTGTAAAAAAAATAATGTCTGCCTGGGGGGTCTTGTCACTACCCACGTGACCGTAGCTAATTTGCATTTAGTAGCCAGGGAATCTGTTCACGGTGATGTTTCCTGCAGATTTATAGATACCTGGATACATTTAGCTGTTTGAACAATTGGAAAGTTCTTTCAAGCATAGTTGTAACATATGGCTTAATCCTGTCTGTGGTTTTAGTATATTTCATCTTTGTGAGTGAATGCTGAACTGTCTGACTGTCAAAAGGTAATGTATTTGTGCTGTTTATCGCTGACATGTGTCGTTTATTGAAAAAGGTAAAATCACATGGCTTTGGTTCATTATTATTATAACATATTTTTCAAGTTTTTTAACATAATAACTTTAGTCAGGTTTATTTGAGCTTGGTTTAATTTGCTTTTCGTCTAGTCCGCACACGTCAGTTTATGTCAGTATAGTTCTTTTCAGTCCGGTTCAATTTTCTGGAGCATACTATATACGTTATCAGCTCTTTTCTTGCGCTGTCATTTCTCCTTTTGTACATTTGTTCTTCTATTTTGAAAACAGACGTGGAAAGTCTGGGAAGTATAGCCTTAACTTTACACAAACAAATCGGTCAAACATGTTTAAACATAGCTATGGAAAGATAAGTGTTTCACAGACAGCAAGTGTTTACTGATAATAGAAATTATAGGCTGGATGTTTATAGTTTGTGAAAAAAACCTGAAAGAAGTATATTTCGTTATCGTGAACCCTTCCTCTACTTAAGCTGAAAAGAGCTTTAACCGATCCTTAGATTTCTTCAAACACACGAAAAAATAAAGCACGCATAATATGAACGCGCGCACGCCAAAAAGTTACACCTATGCATGAACACACTCACACATGCACACATGCGAGCGCGGACGATAAAAATGATTTTATCATTATTCCATTATCAGTATCTCCTTAACTACAACATCAAAAAGCGAACAACCTCGATATCTTCTAAATTTAGCCAATTTTTTGTCTATGTCAATAGAAAATCTCTGCATATAAACTTTTCCTAATCTCCTTTACACTGACGTTAAATCTACCTGTTTTATCTTTCACCTTTTTGCGGCAAAAAATCATGATTTTTTATTACCGGTTTTACAGGACGGATACATATCAGTCCAAATTAGTGTTACAAAAGTATTTCTCAAAAAGAAACAAAAGAAACAAAATAGTGCAAGGAAGTCTTCAACTAGAAAAAAGAGAGAATATTTAAGTAACGAATCACGCCATTCACTTATCTATTGTCCTCTTAATGAATACAGTTTCGGTGACTTTTGTCAAGGTATAACGAATTATTTCTAAGTCGAAGAGACGTTACTATTTTTGATCAGTATAAAATAACATATTACCTTTATACGTATACTCATTGATGAATTAGGTCATAATTCACACTTTGACACAGTTTCGACTATGTCATTGGATCAGTGTGTCACTATAAATATATGTACAAATGTAAATGCGAGTGTTGTCCACAAGCCTTGTCTTAGTTTAACTTCTCTGAAAATTACAAGACATGTTATATCATACACTGGTATAAGTAAAACCGGATAAATTCAAAACCATACTGCTCGGTATCGACTTAACTCATATCTGTAATATAATAAAGATTAAGGTATTCGGAACTGACATTAAACCCCTGCTACTGACTTAAAACATTCAAAATTTTATTTATAATTCCATGACACTTAAGCATGATTTTTTTCAATGATGATATGAAATTTACGTAAAATATTCCATGACAAATGAAGTACAAAAAAAACCCGTTAAATTACCTTTTTCTTAAGTACACCAACTCCCGTCCGTCTTATTCTGTAGTAGATATCACTAACACATTATCAAGACAAGTGCAAATAATTTATAAGAATCAAAACAAAATGCAGTTCTCTATGAAGTTAAACAGGGCAGTTTTGTATTGAAGAAAACTGTTGCAATGAGAACCAGAGAGTTCTAGCATTGTTTACAATGATAGCAGTCTATTTATAGAAGCATATTTTCAAAGGCAGGCTTAATTCCAAACAACATTCATGTTATTTAGGAGGACTTGTTCCGGGAATAGATTATTGTTTTTGTACGGGCTGGTAACATTGCAAAACAATCCTCAGACGAGAACCGGATCTCGATTTAAAATCTCTAAACCATTGTCAGGATAGATTGCCCAAATCTGAAGGATTTTTCTTATCCGGGGTATGATTCTACGATAAAAAAATATCTTTAAACAACAACTGTCACTGAAAGATGACAAAGCCCCCAAGTTGGTGCTTTGGCCTTTGAGCTAAAGACCAAATGAAGATAAATTGCAGTTCCTTCGAAATAAGCGTTTCTTTTTGTCAAATTGACCTGAAGATGCAAGTCATTTAGGGGGTCAAAGTAAAAAAGTTATATTGTGACCACAAGATGATAAATTACAGACACTTAAAAATAATGGGAGGCGGGTCTTTTGACAATTTAACCTCAAGGTCAAGGTCATGTAGGGCCAAGGTTAACAATACACGTATATGCATTTGAAAGATTTCTCCCATAAGAGTGCCGTGTGAAAACATGACATAAATCTGTTTAGCAATAAGGGTGTTATGGCCAGTATTAAGATTTTTGACAACTGGACCTTTGAGGCCAATGTCATTTAGATATATATCATTGGAAAGGTCTTGTCCAAAAGGATGCTGTGTTCAAATATGAAGTATATCCATTTACAAATAATGAAGTTATTGGCAATATAAGAGTTTTCTCACAATTCGAAAAAAATAACATCGCCAAAAATGATTTCCTGATTTATTTCATTAACAAACTAATGGTAAAACTGTCTTCTTACCTTATGTAAGAACGCTTACAGAAAAATTAAACCGATATATAGGCTTCTACTCCCCTATAAAATAATGTACTACACATTTTCCGTCATTGTCATTTTCTTTGTTACTGACGTGGCTTAGGGTTGTTGCTGTTTTGAATCTGGTATATGGACCATAGAATATGATATTTGTAGTTATTCCTAGAAACATTCCGGAAAATTTAACTCAGGAAGTATTTCCGTATGTTTTTATCAACACTACATTTTGTTTGTTTTATGCAGTTGTAATATATACATTCATTCTAAGCAAATCGCATTTCAGGCTAATTCAGTTCATTGCAGAACTCTAGATAATTGCCATGGTTACTTGAAAGTAATTTTTTTTCTTTCTAATACCAGCATGACCAGAGCTCTGAAATCTGTTGTGTACCACTGTAAAGTGAACCTCTTGTACCAAGATTTTTAAGACATATCCCTGGGGTCACTACTGGTCCCGCTCCGAAGGTTACTGTTAAAGACAAACACATTACGGAGAAAGACTTTATAACATATATAATAGATATTTGGTATGTAGTATTATTTTGTACAGCTCTACAATGATTGTTCAAATAATGACCTTTCAAATAGGGCCAAAGTTGGCTAAGCTTTGGAGGAGCTTAATACCAGGAAAAATCCCTGCCAAGTTTCATTTACTCTTGGCTTCAGAGGGGACGTTGTTTAAAAGAAAATTAGTAGACGACGAACACTGGATGCCGGATTAAATGTGTTCACATACAGTCACCTTAAGCCATTGGGCCATGTGAGCTCAAAACAAAGAACTAATAGAAGGTTTAAATTCTAGTCATTTAGAAACGTGAAAGTTCCAATTGATAAGGCAGACATAATAAATATTGAGGTATGGGATTAGAAAGCATATGATAAAATCTTACACAAGACAAGAGGACCCAAAAGGCCCTATATTGCTTACCTGAGCACCGTTCTCTTGAATGAAAAGAAAATGTTAAAATAAAGACTCTATGATGTTCAGATCTCAGGCAGTAACCGACATGTTGCCTCAGTGCGACCTAGTTTCAGCCATAAAAAAAACTTAGCTAAAATTTCAAAAATATTTGTTAAATTTTATTCGTTTATGCTGGTAAAACTGTATTTTAAAACATCACTTTTTTCAACTGTACCTTCAAAATGTCAGAAATTCTTTGTTGTTTACATACTGGTTTATAGAAAGTAAAATAAATGGTTGTCTAGGTTTTAATCCCAGGTGACTAAGATAAACATTTGCTCTAAATCACAACAATCTGGCGACATTTATTTATAACACTCAGTCAAATATGTTTTCTGTTTTTGTCATGATTTCAGTTTCTGACTTAGTTTTGATCCCGTGTTTATAAAAGTCAAATATGACTAAGCATAAGACATTTTGACCAGTTAGATAGGAGAGGGATCTCCTGAGTAATCAAACTGTTTCCAATTGTTTAGCAGTTGGCCTAGTTTTTGACCTTATAACCACGCTGACTTTAAATCATTATCATTCTGAAAAAACTTTAAAATTAGGTCAATGATGTTGTTAGTTGTATCCACAACGTTTTCTCTTCGCTCATTTTATAATCATTATTATTGTTGTTGTTAAAGTCATTATTGCAAACTGAAGTGAAACTTATACGCTATGTCTCATTTACAATAGCATCTTTAACTAAAAAAAGAGCACTGACGTATTCAATGTATAAAATACACTGTATATACTTTTAAATCATTCTGCTTGATTTACTGTTAATTTAACACTAACTGAAGCTAGGAAATACACATAACGTCTGCAAGATGATTGCCTATTTTCCATTAATGCATAAATGCTGGTGGTACTGCTAGATGTTTTCGAGGGAAATAACATATTTTGCTAATGTTGGGTTATTAACTGTAACAGTTTATTTTGCTTACAGACAGCAATCACTGTCGTGCTGCTTTGCCATGAGAAAAATAACAACAACAACATAATTTGCGTATTATATTTTACACAATCTTCGTAAACATCTTTTTTTCAGATAAGATTCTATGGTTTTATAAAAAAAATCATGATTGTAATTAAATTGTTCGCTAAATTCTGTGTAAAAACTTTAAAGATCTTTCAGCAATGCGGTTCTATTGAAAGGTTACACTGTATTAGTTTTATGTTAAACATGAGTTTATTTTACGCCAGTTTGCATGGTATTTTTTATCAATTGTAAACTATTTGCAATGGGTTCAATGTGCTGTGTATTAGTTCAAGTGAGTTTATTTAACTTAATCTCGACTTTTTTACAGTAAAGTATTCTTTTCTAAACTTTCATTTCAGTATGGAAAATTGGTTGGTTGGTTGTATTGGGGTTCACGTAGCCAGTGTTCCTGGGTGTCCAACCAGTTAACTAACCAATTTCTCCGCAAGTGACTGACTACTTCCTCACTTGCTTCAGAGGTGAGGGACAAATGACCTATAGATCAATTATCACGGAGAAATTTTGCCAGCCCTGATGGGGATTGAACCGGGATCATCAAGATTGACAATCCAATGCTCTACCGATTGAGCTAGCCGGGCCGGCCCAGTATGAAAAAAGGACCGTGTATAGACGATCATTATATTTCCATGAAAACGCGGTAGTTAAGAACAATATATTCACTCAGACATTTTTGAAAATTTCAAATCAAATTAAGTAAGTGTTCTAGGATTTTCACCACCAGTGCAAACATAACTGAGTAAATGAAATATTTTGCCTAATGCAGCGAAGTGAGCGTATTTCCAGAAAAAAATGCTATCTGTGTTTTTCAAAAAACAATTTTTGTTACTGCGCACATTAACCATTTTCATTTTGAAATCAATATATATGCCTTCTATAAAGTGTTTTCCGTTGAATTTATAAACCATTGTGCGCGAACGCTATTTTATGCTTGCTTTTTAAACATTTTACATGGTAATACATAGATACATTGGTGCTATAGTCCTGTGCATTTGATTTTATATTGTGCAAATTACATATTAAAATGCACTACATAACATGCTGTCATGCAATATACTGCAAATGCACAGGACATTGATATCTTAATAACCACATGAAGCAGTTTACAAAATTGCTGAAGAAAAGAATTGTTAGTTTTGAATATATGCTCAAAAGCTATACATTTGTAGACATATGGCATTCAAAATGTTCAATAGAAAATAAAAGTTTGTTTGTTAAACTCTTCAAAAGAAAAGTTTCAAGACATATAACATTTGCAACCAAAACGAAAACAACGAGGTATTTTCACTTAACCGATAACTGGTTCTACTTGTTTGTACACATACTAGTACATGGAAATGCTATAAGCGTACAGAAATTGGTTGACAATTTTTTTTCATTTATACGTCTTCTCGACTTATGCGAAAAATACTATCATAAATCTTGTCTATCATGGAGTTGTTTTTCGTGAATTAAAGACTTCATTTTTCCAAGTTTAGATTACACTTTTTTACTTTGTTTAACAAAATATTAATCGGCTTTGTCATGTGGTACATGAGAATTATGTTTTCTGTTTTTGGTAAAAGTGTACTTGACGTATATAATCATAAAATAAAATTTGTCTAAAATGAAGAAAGTAATCTTCATGCCTTAATAAGAAAATAAACATCACCTTATTGTCAAATGCGATGCATCTTGTGTTTGATTACGATAACTTTATGCAGAGAATATTTGTTTGACCTTCATATGTCATTTCTCTTCAATGCTGTAGCCTCGATAATGGAGAAATAAATTCTTGTAATTTCATAACCGAATGTATCATATTTCTCAGAAAAAAGGTAGAGGGCTTGGTCATGTAAATGAAGAAAACATTTAGGTGGTTCTGAAATAGGTTTTCTCAAGTTGTTCACTTGCAGTAGTTAAACTTTCCTGAACAATATGGATTGATAAAGTTGTTACATTTCATTTATATTACAAGCTACATCTTCAGCTGTTCCAAGGCACGGTGGTGATTTATTTGTACAAAGCATAAGTAACATCTGCCAAACTTATTGTTCTTAGACAAGTAAAACTACCCAGGGAATTATACAAAGTGTATTCTTGTCTGCAAGACATTATTCACTTCATATATCTCATTAGTTGCCTTGTCAATTTTCTGATTATTTCTGATGATATGAAAATTTGTATTTGCACATTGAATATGCCTAAGAGAATAATAGTTCTATTTACACTTGCGTTGTGTAAAAGAAAACCAAAGATTTTCTGATATTTTTGGACGACAACGCCATTATGTGTAATGCATATTTGCAATAACTCGTTGTTACGTTATTTTCGGTGTCTCAGTTTTTGCCGTTTTTATAAAGAAAAATTTTAATATGTAATCTTGATATGTTACGCTGAGGTCGCCTAAATGTATATCATGTTTTTGTTCTCTCAAAATAAATGATTGTGTTCATATTAAAGAAAATAATTTAGTACATGCACATGCATGATCGAAATCCGAAACATAATTTAAATAGAGAGAGAGAGGCCAAAGAAAATGACTTAAGACATTGTTTCAGGCAAACAATTGTATACACATTCGCTGCTTTTTAAGAAAATGAATGCTTCAGGCAAACTGCCGACGATCTTCTTAAATTCGTACAAGATTGTATTGAAAAAGAAATCAGACGTGCTCGCTTTTTTAAATTTCATTACTGTAAATGACACGTATATATTAGTTAAAGAAATAAACAACCAATAACGCTGAGTTCCATAAAGTCAGAGCTACTTTCAACAAAGAAAATTAAGATATTTTTTAATAAATTCGATAATAATGCTATGAAGGAATTAAATTAGTCGAGATCAAATAACAAGAGGGGGGATGATTCGTCTAAAAACTGCAAAATGATAAAACTTAAAGCAATAATACCATTTTCGTAAGTCCATTAAGTCTGTGATTGCATCAAAGTGGGAAAGTAAATACAGCTTTTAATACCTATCAAGCATATTGTCTGTCAATTCGAACATTGCAATTCTCTGCCGAAAAACATGTTGCAAAGAAAATAATTATCAATCAGTTATTTTCTGTAAGAAGAAGCACATTTTCAAACAACCGTAGAATTTAAGAGTAATGTTATTATGTAACCAAACATACCTTGCATACAAAATGTAAGATCGATGGTGAAACTTAAAGC
Organism: Cyclina sinensis; assembly: GCA_012932295.1. Taxonomy (NCBI): domain Eukaryota; kingdom Metazoa; phylum Mollusca; class Bivalvia; order Venerida; family Veneridae; genus Cyclina; species Cyclina sinensis. The sequence goes on from JAAONU010000017.1 coordinate 28,729,270, forward strand.
AGAACTTCTACCCTTGTGTCAGGTAAGACATCTTGAAATAACACAAGTTTACACCAATTAAAGACTTTTTCTAACCTAGGGGTTAAGAATTAACGTCAGGTTCCCTACATAAATTTGAAACAATCTTAATGATCATTTTGAAGTGTTTCATTTTTCTTTTCTTTTTTAACAAAAGAACAATGCATGCACCTGTGAAATAGCCCGTGGTTGCATAATTTACAAGACTGGAGAGATTCCAGCGGCAGGGGTCACCTTAGATTTCTTGCATAAAGTAAATGTAAACAAAATCAAGATGCAAAAGACCCGGCGTAAGATGATACTGTTTACTTGTTAATTAACTCTAGTCAAGTTTTCCAATTTATTTTAAGCTTATTAACAGTACCACAGGAAGTAATATATCAACTAAACTCATACCTGTAACGTAATCAAAGGGTATTTAAGGATTTTAAAACTGACAAAAAAAAACCTAATTAATACAGACGAAATTTGAATTTATTGTTGTACGTCATGCTTGTCCATCTTTATCATGTTACCTTTGTTGTTTTTAGTTTTCTGTTGTTGTTTTTTTTTCAATATATTACAAGTAAGATGATAATGATTCCGAGTATCATATAAACCAAGACGAAATGCACGTAAAATATACATTACACAGTGAATTACAAAAAGTTATTACCTTCCTGCTAACTACACAAAGTCCCGTCTGTCTAAGCTATTTTCTCGTAGGTAACGCTTACACATATCAAGAAAATTGAAATCAGTTTATTAGATTTAGAGTCCAACTATCAAAACAAAAATGTAGTTCTCTTTGAAGTTAAACATGGCAAATTTGTATTGAACAAAATTGTTGGAATGAGAACCAGGAGGTTCTAGTATTTTTTACAATGATGTATTTACAGTATAGAATGTTTTCAAATGCGCTACATTCGAAACAACATTTATATTATATATAAGGACAAGCTATGAAATCTTTGTTCCGTGAATGGGTCATTGTTTTTTGGATAAACAATGCTAATACCAAAACCGGGTCTCAATTTAGTGTCTGTAAACCAGTGTCAGAATTGATTGCTCTATATGAAGGATTATTTGTGAACTTTGGTTTGATTTTAAGATAAAAATAATAAACAACATCATCAAGAGTAATTTTGTAGACTGTTAATTATACAAATTAACGGTAAAATGTTCTTCTTTTATAAATTTTCTTACAATGCACAAAACTTAAATCGATATAAATTATAGCTCTATTTGATCTTTTACTGGCGTTTCTGTTTCTAATTAACATTTAATGCCATTTGTAGAAGAAAAAATGAATTTCTGATATTTTTGGACGACAATATCATTAGGTTTTATCCACATTTGTAGTTTACTAGTCACTCTAAAATGTTGTGTTATTTTCTGTGCATTGGTTATTATATTTTATCATCTAAACGAGTTTAACGAGTTTATACATAATTCGCTTCTTAATGATATGAGAGAATGATTCAAAATGCATTAAAAAAGAAAGAAAAAAAAAACAGACGATATTGTTGAGCTCATACAAGATTGCTCTGAAAAAGTATTTGGACAAGCTCGCGCTTCTATAAATTTGATAATAATGCTATTATATTATTGTCGAGCCCGCTTGCGGATAGCTCGACATAGTCGTCACATTTGGAACTGCACTTCGGATTTTGTACGTGCGTGCGTGCGTGTGTGGTCCGTCCAGATTGCATGGAAGGATTTTGAAATACCTTGGCATATTTGTTCTCCTTGATGAGACGGTGTGTCCCGTGCAAGGCCCAAGTCCCAAGCTTAAAGGTCAAGGTCACAGTGCCAGGTCAAATGTAAAAAATTTTGATGATAGACTTTGTCCGGGCCTTAACTACTCTGTGCATGAAAGGATTTTAAAATACATTGGCACATTAGTTCACCTTGATGAGATGGTGTGTTGCGTGCAAGACCCAGATTCCTAGCTCAAATTCAAGGTCACAGTGACAGCTCAAAGGTCCAAAATGTTGGCGATAGACCTTGTCTGGGGCATTACTTCTCCATGCATGGAAGAATTTGAAAATACCGTGATACATTTGTTATGCTCCTTGAAAGAGACATCATAAAGGCCTGCCTTGTCCTTCCATCATTATGTCATTCTGTCATTCTTTCTAGTTTTGGGACGAACTCGATAACTAAAGAAGGTAATGATTGCCTTCTCCGGGCCATAACTTCTCTTTGCATGGAAGGATTTTAAAATACCTTGGCACATTTGTTCACCTTGATGAGACGGTGCGTCCCGTTTAAGACCCAAGTTCCCAACTCAAAGGTCAAGGTCATAGTGCCAGATCAAAGTTCCAAAATTTTGATGATAGACCTTGTCCGGGCCATAAATTCTCCCTGCATGAAAGGATTTTAAAATACCTTGGCACATTTGTTCACCTTGAGGAGATAGTGTGTTGCGTGCAAGACGCAGATTCCTAGCTCAGAGGTCAAGGTCACAGTGACAGCTCGAAGGTCCAAAATCTTGATGGTAGACCTTGTTTTGGCCATTACTTCTCCATGCATGGAAGATTTTGAGAATACCGTGATACATTTGTTATGCTCCCTGAAAGAGACAACATATAGGCCTGCCTTGTCCTTCCATCATCATCTTCCCTTAGTTTCCATTTCACTGCCTTATCCCTATAGGCGGCTTTCCATTGGCGGGCTCGACATGCTGCCCATTGGCATTCTAGTCTACTTAGCTTAGTCAATTTATATATTTTAGATAGCATTAGTTTAGTTTAAGATCAGTATGTCTGGGTGCATTTAATTGAAGTCGAATGTAGAAAAATGTTATTTTCTTCTTTGATTTCTAGATTTTAAAACAAGAAGTGTCCGTAAGACAGCAAATTCTCGACTATTCGAATTTTACTAGAAGAAAGCAATATACACAGTGTATATGTATATGATAGTAAACATCAGCAGGGAAAATCATTGGGTGTTTTATTAATGGACAAATTACAAACTTTTAATTAATAAACTTACAACCTGAAAGAAGTATATAAAGTTTTAAACATCTTTTTTGGTTATAGAGATGGAAAATATTTCTTAACATTTAGCAGAGATGCTGAGTCCAATAAGAGGATATAAATTTGTAAAAAAGAGGTAACAGTTATATGATCTTGCACAATGACCTTGACCAGTGTCTCAAACCCACGTGTGAAGTTTCCAAACAGGTATCTTCATTGACTGGTAGCATATGCAATACAGGCAAAAAATTTTAAACTTAGTTAACTAAGTTTTAAATGGGCACAACTCCGAAATTACAGTTGCCAACAACGGGAATAATGGGAACTTAAAAACACGTTTGAGTGTTTTTCTTTGATGTCCACTAGACTACCTTTATCATCATATGTAAAGAACTGATCATAACCGAGAATCATTTAATGAAAACATCCTAAGTACAGCGAAATGATAAAATATAAACAGTAATACCATTTTCGAAAGTCCATTATGTTCCGTTGATGCACGATCGTATCGCCGGACAAAGTTGGAATATTGATTATATTTTAATAACCAAGCTTAAAGTACATTGTAGTTCTCTACCGAAGAAAATGTTGCAAAGCAAAAAGTAATCAAACAGTTACTATCTGTCAGAAAAATCACATCTCCAAACATCTGTAGAATTTCAAACAGCACCGATGTTAGGTAAGCGCACAGCATATCAAATTGAAGTTCCTAAGAAGTAACTAATCAGTTCTTTTTTTATTATTTCATTTGTTTTATATGGTACTCGTATTTTGTGTAAAACATTTATGAAATAAAAACTGTGAGGCTGATAGTAAAGCTTGAAGGTCAGAGTCATTCTTATGGTGTTTTGTTTGGAAAAAGGCTTATTTACAAAATATGCTTTTCTAAATTCTCGACCAAGGTTATGGAGTTTGCTGTACTGAAGCTGTAACTCACGCCTTATTGTTTTCTGGTGACATTCTGGAACATCTTGTCTCAGAAAGTTCAATGTGTTTGTACAAAACGTTTTATCAATTCTTCGCAGGAAATATTTCTAGACGCAGTAATGTAAATTAGTACAGTGTACTCTTTTCCCTCTTTAAAGGAAATAAACATTCTTTTCGTTCAACTGTGTCAAGGACAAAGCTCAATGTGATTCTCTATTCCTTATTTGACTGGTACATTTTATTCTTTACTTTGCGACACAGGTGCTCTGATGATAATCCTGTTGATTATGTGTTTATATATGCTCTTGAATGAAATCAAGTTTCAGTTTTTGCTTTTGCATGCGTCATTTCTACTCTCATTTTTCACAGTCGTTCTCTTTTCCTTATTTGATATGTTTTTGCGAAAGTATGTATCAAAAGTAACAAAAACTTGACCTCTTGTGTAAAAAATTGAAATGCATTTTTGAAGGCCGCAAATATTGTATTTGTTTTCCATACTGAGTAGAAGTTTTACCACTCTGAAGGCCTCCTTTTAATATTTCAATATACCAACAAAACTTTTCAGTGCTACCTTTACATACCCAGGTAAAAAATCCTGTTCCAAATACTCGTCACCGCTTTCTGGCTGCGTCGAATTAATATTCAGACATATTCAGATATATATATTTCCATGCATACTTTTCTCTGATCCCTACTCCCTGGATTTGAATAAGAATTAAGGAACTAAAATAAGGATCAAAATTTTATAGACATCTTCCAATTACAAAAAAAATTACATAATTTGAAGACTAATACAAAATTCCAGAGTCTATGGTCAAGAATTAACGTCAGATTCCAAGCACAAACATAAAGCAGTCATTATTCTTAAGGATTGTATTTCTTCTTTTTTTATTATCAAACAGATAATGCAACTACCTTTGAAATATGCAGAGACTGCATAATTTATTTAGAAGACTGGAGCGATTCCAGCGGCAAGCATAACATCAGATTACCTGTCAGGGAACGAAGTAAATGTAAACAAAATCAAGATGCGAAATATCCGGCATACGATGATGCTGTTTATTGTTAATTCATTTTCGTCCATGATTCCAAATTATTTTAATCTTACTGACAGTACAGTATTCATTATGGAAGAATTAAAGTAAAGTACAGTATTCAGTATGGAAGAATTAAAGTGTACCATAGGAAGTAGTTTAAAAGTTTAAACAATTTAGATTCTTTATTATTCACAAAATTGAGTGTAGAAAGTTGTTTTGAAAAGTAAAGAAAAAATTAATTCCTGATGTAAGATTTTGTTTTTGCTTACTAGTAAAATAATCACTAATGTATGCTACGCTATGCGCTAAACTATGTTGTGCTACGCTTAACACTCACGTATGCCTTTACAACGTCCTGTTTGTGAACGCTATGCTATGCTACGCTATGCGCTAAACTATGTTGTGCTACGCTTAACACTCAAGTTTGCCTTTACTATGTCCTGTCTGTGAATGCTATGCTATGATAATAACCTGAATTGTTTTATAAGACTTGACTATTGAAGGCTCTGATTACAATGGGGATAGCAAACAAAACGGTATTTTTTCTTATAAAGTTGAAATTATTCATGTTTGCTTATTGATGAATCAGGACTTAAATACATATTGGTATCTTACGTTTAATTAGGTAGATAATTATTTTTAACAAAATTATAAAAAAGACTTTGATTGAACTGTTTCAACACCACATTGCATAATCAAATGTACTTCTATGATAAGCATGGGAAATATGTACGTTGAACATTTACTTGTACGGATAGTACCAGCATTTCACCCAGTTATTAAGGCCTTGATATAACATAAGGCATGTGTTGCTACGTCACAGTGATATTGTGAGCGAATGAATTTAAATCTTTGATATTTGTGTTCAGACACAATTGTATTTGCGCATAAGGCTTTTGTCATAGAAACTTATAATTATTTAAGATGTTCATGAGGGACTAACGTCAGACGTTATTTTTCAGTGTGTTTGTGTGTGTGTGTGTGTGTGTGTGTGTGGGTGTTTTTTCCAACTTGCCGGAAAAGTATGAAATTATTAATTTTTTGTTGTAAGAAAATATTTTTGTAAAAATTTGTAAAAAAATGTATTTTCAGAAAATAACTCGTGTTGCATTAGTGAAATGTAGATAGCCGTGTATAAGACAAGACTTATGTTTACTGTATTTGTTTACTGTAATTGCAAAGTCTAAAGCCTACCTTTAGTTCCAGATGGTCAGCAGGTCAGTGGTTATAGTGGCTGCGCATAGCAGATTCTCTTACCCTTCCCATAGTGGCAGAATAAAATAAAGTATTCCCGTATCACGAATGATAATAGAAAAAAAGAAGTTAATTGCAATCCTTAAATGTAATGTACAAGGATAAATAAATTCAAAATTTAAGAAATTATTAATTATTTTTCTCACTATATTTCTGTCTCATTTTGAAATAATACGTCAAGGTTTTAAGGAAACATTATCTGTCACTTTCGATTTCGCCACAAATGAGTGCAATTTCAACCAACTGAGCCACTTTTCGTAAAAACTGCTTTTTATTGAAGAAACACATCTAAAGCAACGTGTTATTAAATTATTTCAACAGACAGTTTTCAATCTTTTGAAGACCGTTAAATACCTCTCTTATATACCTCAATTATTCCATCATTTACGTACATAGGTTAGCGTTTGTACGTGTGCACTAATGAAATTGAATTGATCAGGCGCGGCGTAGCCTGTTTGTAAGGAAAAGATATGTGGAAACTAAAAAAGATTGAGCTTTTCCACTGAATGAAAATGTAGGACATACAATCAATGCAATAAGTAACTGATCAAGTTATTCACTACAATAATGCCGTTATCTTATGATGGATAAGCTGTCTAAAAAATCCATACCAACATTGATGTAGTACAATATCTAATGATAAAGCTGTGTCAAGAATCCATATCAACATTGACGTAATGCAATATCTAATTATGAAATATCGGTGATATATATCTGATGCACCATCTTCGTAGCACCTATAAAATTGCTGCAGCTAAGGAACAGACATTAAACTGCAAAATTGAATTTGTATTAAAATGTTTACAATCGTTCTTATGTACAAGTAACTTAAAATATATGAATGTTGTTTTGAGCAAAACTATACTTATAAACGTTAGCATATAATAGAGAGATGATCTGAAAACGCAGCTTTTGAGTACTCGTATCCCTTATTGACATTGACATGTTAGACTGGTACTCGGTATAAACATCTATATCAAAATTTCCTAGATGGGTTTAAGACATTCTAGATGGATTACGAGTATGCAAAAAATCGCACTTGATGCATTTACTTTTCTGGTCTCAACCTTAATAGTTAATGACGGTATTCTGTAATGTCTTCTGAGTTGTCTGGTCCAAGTATTGAATAAAAAGTTAACGCTTATGACATGTATCTTACAAAAGAGTTACTGACACTTGATGTAACTTGCTCTTAGATCACATAGATAGGTTAGTTATAGTTATGTTACTAACCGCCTCTTATTTAAAGTGGTTGGTTCCTTCGAATTTATGTCTAGAGATCGGTCGGTAAATCACGTACATTTCAGTTGGGCTTGCTGTCATGGAGTAGTGCAACGTATCCTTTCATGTTTATTTTCATTACATCTTTGATTCTGTGTTAACTAAATATTATTATCATTAAAAATGCATATCATCAACTCCTATAAACCAGCACGTTATATTGAATGATAAACATTTTTTTGAAAAAAAAAAGATCTTTTCTTAGTAAATAAGTGTGTTTTTTAAAGAAAAAACATTTCTGTGTAACCAAGAAGCATTTTAACATTTGTTGTTGAGCAATGATTAAATGAAACAGAGAAAAACATAAAGTACCAAAATATGCGCTGAATCTTAATCAGCAAATAATTTCTCTATTAAATAAATTGTATTCCATCTTAATTGCTTTATATAGCGTTGTATTCGTTTGATGCACATTATTCTTCTATATCCATATATACTAAAGAAAACTGATACAGAAAAGTCTTTATCATATGTACAGACAGTCGTACATATAATTACAAAATGTGGTTGGATCAATCAAAGGGCTCATATTCCTCTTTGATATAGACAAAATGGTTATGAAAACCTATCGTTTTATTATACTGAAAAAAGCTTTAATACACCTTGAACATACTTCATCTACCTATTTTAGTTTATTCAAGGCAAGGACATTTACCGAGTTCGAGGTCTTCCTGAGCACACAGGATCCATGTGAAACTGGGACGATTACAATGGTAAGTTCCCACTCTAACACTGTCAAGCAGCCAAACCGTTTACATCATGCTTGGATATGACTTCAGCAAGAGTTTTTCGAAGGTTTATAGTATTTTTACTAGACTAGCCACTTTTCTAACACAGACATTTACCACTGGCATCGATAAGCGATTTGAATTTAGTTATGTTACATCTACACTCTAAATAACTCGTGACCATGAAATTTCCAAGTCTTGTTAACAATTTAACTTTTCTATGAACCTGTGGTATTAGTGAGATAAGAAACGACACACAGCTTACTGTGGATATTATCTAGTGATTAATAAACAGTGGAGTTAAAATATTATTTGTCTTTTACGAAAAAAAGGTTAAAATGCTACCAAAAATTAATTCACAGAACGGCGCGAAACGAAAAAAACATGTGAGGCGAATTCGCCGCTAACGAATGATAATGCACGGGAAATGGCAGAGATCGAGTGAGAACACAATGAACACAATGAACTAATACCAATACTAATACTAATACCAATACTAATACGTTTGATGGACAAAACAAACCAACATGAACTCCAAAGTGTAAATATGAACAAATATATTGGCCGACCTGCAACGTCCCAAACTATGAACTCTGCAATGCCATCCTATGGTTTCCCATCACCACAGACTCCTGTTGCTCTTCATTTGCCAAAAGTACTACTCAGCAACACTCGGGACCACCTTAGAGGACTACCGAAATACCTGATTAACTTTAATCTCTCTTAAACTGGTTTTCCCAAAACTTGAACAAATAGAAAGCACTGTCAAAACAAAAGTATAAACTAAAAAATGGGAGAATTAGATTTAAATTTATCACATATTGAATCCAGGGTTACTGAAGTAGAAAATTCGTGTTTCTTCATAAATGATGCTCATGAAAAACATGCCTGTGATTCAATGAAAGCTCAGGTCGAAAGAAAATCTCTAAAAATTCTTGCAAAACTCCAGAAAGTACCATTAATATACTCAGCACTGAAAAAAGGCAAATTTAAATCTAAGATCATTGATCTGGAGTCATGATCGAGGCAGGAAAACCTACATACATGAAAAGAAGTCCGAAAATTGTGAAGCAGTGATCAAAAAACTTCTTTCGTGACAAACTTTAACTGAAAGCATCTTCTATGATCTTCGATCTTGTGCACAGAAGTGGCAAAATTACACAATTATGATGAGCAAGTACGACAAAAAGGTTTCGAACGCAACGACGAACCAGGGGCTACTAGCGAGGGTGTATGTATACACTTTTGTATGTAAACTTTTGCTGGTTTTGAATGAATTGTTGTCTTAATTTCTATATTTGTAATTTAATTTAGATGCCATAGATTACTGACAGCAAAACAAACATATCTCTCAAATATTGTACAGTATCTTGGTTTCTGAAAATATAAATTAAAACTATGAGTTTTGAATTCTAAGCTTCAAATGCCTTTTATAAAAATATATTTTAACAGCACTTTCATATTATTCAAAAATAAGAAAATAAAAGGAACTTTTACTGAAAAATGACAATGCCACCGAATTGGTGCTCTGACCTTTGAGCTAATGACTAGATGAAGATAAATTACAGATCCTTCAAAAGAAGTTTATTTTTTGTTTTCAAATTGACCTGAAGGTCAAGGTCACTTTGGGGTCAAGGTAAAAATAATATATGTCATTTAGAAGATGTATCCTAAAGGGTTGTTTTGTGCAAACATGAACTGAATAAAAATGTCAATATCATTTAGGTGTCAAGGTCAAAAGAAATATATGTCATTTGGAAGATCACTCCCGAAGAATTGTTTTATGCAAACCAGAACTAAATCTGTTTTGTAATGAGGGAGTTAAAGACAATATTAAGTATTTTTGACAATTGGGTCTTCAGTGTTCAAATATATTTCGGTGTTGTCCAAAGAGGTGTTAAATAGACTTATGCAAGAACTGGCAATATATTTTCATAAATGGTAATAATGTCTCCGTGGCCTAAAAGATGAAGTGCTTATATAGATTTTTATAGCATTTTTACACATGCACTGGTTAAGAAATAGGGGCTAGTGGAAAATGTTGACACCCATAAGGCCTACCCCATTCACCAGCATTATGTTACGTGCAGTTCAGCTCTATATAAATATAAAGGAAATTCAAGGAAAATATCCAATAATAAACCTGATCTACCTTCACTTTGGCACAACCAAGTACCGTGAAAGATAAAATCTGTCACGTCAGTTTAATAAATCATCCCCGAAACAATCATTCACATAGATCTAATTATATATTGACAATAATTGTGTAATAATAGTGTAGTACACAATCACTCTAACACCCCCCCCGCCCATATATATATATCCTTTGCTTTATAGAAAAGTTATCACTACCATAGATCTGTCGACAGAATTAATAGTATGTGATAATGATTTGGGCCGCATTACTGTGAACATATTATTCATTCATATATCTTTACAACTACAATATCAGGAATAACAGTAATCCAAAAATAAGTCTGGATGATTTTTCTTTGGTATCCAGTTGATTGCAATTATCTTCATACAGTATAGAACTGACCATAAGAACCGAGTTTCGTTTAATCAAATGTGCTAAGTACGGCATAATAATAAAATGTAAAGATTAATACCGTTTCCATAAGTCCATTAAGTCCCGTAGATACACGATCGTGTCGCCGTACAAAGTGGGAATGTTAATTCAGTTTTAGTAACCCAGCTTTAAGTACATTTTAGTTCTCTTTCGAAGAAAATGTTGCAAAGCAAATAGTAATCAGACGGTCCCTCTCTGTCAGAAAAATCACATCTTCAAACATCTGTGGAATTTCAAACAGCACAGATGTATTTAAAAGAACAGCGTATCAGATTGAAATTTCTATGAAATTAAAGCTCAGTCGTTCTTTCTCCTTAAGATGGTACTCATACTTCACATAAAAACAAATATATATAATTAAAACTGTGAGACTGATAGTGACGCTTTAATAAGAAATTCTAAACAAGTGTCAGGTCACTCATAAGAAAGATTTGTTTTCAAATAGGCTTTTTTTACAAAATATTCTCTTATAAATTCTCGACCAAGGATATAGGAAATTCCTGTACTGAAACTGTAACACACGACTTACTTTTTTCTGGTGAGACATTCTTAAACAATTTGTCTCAGAAAATTCATTGTGTTTGTACAAAACGGTTTATCAATTCTGTGGTAGGAAACATTTCTAGACATGGTAAGGTTAACTGGTACAGTCTTTAAAGAAAATATACTTTTTTTCGTTCAACTATGTCAAGGACAAAGCTCGAAGTGGGTCCCTATTCCTTATTTGAATGGTACATTTTTTTCTTTACTTTTCCACACAGGTTCTTTGATGATAATTATGTTGATTGATTATGTGTATATTAATGCTTTTGAATAAAATCAAGTTACAGTTTTTGCTTTTGCGTGCGTCATTTCTGCTTTCTTTCTTACTGAACATGTTTTAGAGAAACTAAACTATTCACTGCACTTGTTGTGTCAAAAGTAACAAAACCTCGACCTGAAGTGTAACAACGGAAAAGCATTTTCGAATTTCCTTTTCCATATCATCACTATAATTTATTGAATTGAAGTTGTACCACTCTGAATGTCTTCCTTTAAAAATTTCAACATCTGTAACAAGGCATACCCACAAACTTTTCAGTGCTACCTTTTCCCCAAATACTCGTCACCACCTCCTGGTAGCCTCGGATAAATATTCAGAAATACTGTCCCGTTTCAATGCATTAAATCCTCTATTCCTTACTCGTATTTGGATTTGAATAAGAAATAAAGAATTTTCTAGACATCTTGAAAGTACACAAATTTACAACAAGTTTACAACAATTAAAGACTAATTAATTCTTCTAGTGTCTAGGATCAACAATTAACGTCAGATTCCCTGCACAAATATAAACCAGTCCTAATCATATTCTGAAGCATGTTAATTTTCTTTTTTTTTCTTTTTTTAGTATTATAATCAAAAGACAGGCAATCACATGTGAAATATTCATAGACTGTACAATTTATTTAGAACGCTGGAGCGATTCTAGCAGAAGGGGTAACATCAGACCACCTGAATAAACTAAATGTAAACAAAATCAAGATGTGAAATATCTGGCATACGATGAATCTGTTCATTGTTAAACCATTCTCGTCCATTATTCCAAATTATTAAACAGTACAGTATTCAGTATGGAAGAATTTACGTGTACCACAGGTAGTGTTTTAAAGTTTAAACAATTTACATTTTTTATTTCTCCACAAAATTGGGTAAAGAAAGTTATGTTTTGAAAAGTAAAAAAATAATTCCTGATTATAGATTTAAAGTTTTTGCTTACTAGTAAAATAATCACTAATGTTGGCTCTGCTAAGCTATGTTGTGCTATGCTTAAAACTTCCGTTTGTGAATGCTGTGCTATGATAATAACCTGAATTGTTTTATAAAACGTGCTCCTTGTACCCATGAAATAACTTCAGCTCTATTGTAAGCTTTTGAAAAAAGGTTATTATAGACGGCAATTTTACCCAAAAGGCATTTTAAGAATAAAACACAGTTTTACAAATTTGCAATATTCAAGGTAAACATAGGTCTAAAAACTTTTTGATAAAATAAATGACATTACTATGGATAGGGTTTTCAATCAGTTTATCAAAGAAATCAAATTAAGACATCTTTTTTGTAGCTAAGAGATACACGGGAATACTGACATGTTTTATATCTTTTGCTTTAATTAATTGTTAAAGCGATGTGACTAATGAAGGCTCTGATTACATTGGGGACATAATTACAAGCATTTCTTAAAAAGTCGAAACTTTTTCATGTTTGCATATTGATGAATCAAAACTTAAACAAATATTGGTATATTTCTATCAATTAAGTATTTTTAACAAAATTATAAAAACTTTGATTTCACTCTCTCAACACCGCATTGTATAATCAAAATTACTTCTATGGTAAGCATAGGGAATTTCCTATGAAAATTTACTTATATTTTACCTAGTAAATAAGGCTTTAATAAACAAATGACATAATATTGCTAATCAATGTACTTCTATGATAAACATGGGAAATATGTCCTCTAAACATTTACTTATAGTTTACCGAGTAAATAAGGCTTTAATAAACAAATTACATAATATTGCTAATCAATGTACTTCTATGATAAACATGGGAAATATGTCCTCTAAACATTTACTTATATTTTACCCAGTAAATAAGGCTTTAAAAAAACAAATGACATAATATTGCTTATCAAATGTACTTCTATGATAAACATAGGAAATATGTCCTCTAAACATTTATTTATATTTCACCCAGTAAATAAGGCTTTAATAAACAAATGACATAATATTGTTAAGTCACTGTGATAATTGTATATGCGCATGCGTCATAGAAATGCGTGATGGGATGTTCATGACGTTGTTTTTTTGTTGTTGTTGTTTTTTTTTTCGTTTTTTTTTTTCAATTATGCCGGAACAGTAGTTTATCGATATTTTGGTTATAAGAAATAACTTTTTTTTAAATGTATTTTCATGAAAAAAAACGTCGCTATATCGGTAAAATGTTGATAGTCGTGTATAAGACAAGACTTAGTGTTTACTGTATTTCCAAAGTCTAAAGCCTACCTTTAGTTCCAGATGCTCAGCAGGTATGTAGTTATGGCGGCTGCGCAGTGCTGAATCCCATACGCTTTCCCTAGTGGCAGAATAAAATAACAGTAACCTACCATAATAAAGAATTACCGTATCACAAATGATAATAAAAAAATCTATCGTTAAATGCTATGCATAAAAACACAATAAATTCAAAATTGAACAAATAAGTCTTGATTTTTCTCACAAGATTTCTATCTCATTTTTAAAAAAGAAAGCCATTGTTTTAGGGAAATAGTATCTGTTACTTTCGATTTCGACACGTGAGTGCAATTTCAACCCACTGAGCCACTTTTCGCAAAAACTGCTGTTAACTGAAAAAACACATCTAAAGCAACGTGTTATTCAATTATTTCAACAGACAGGTTTCAACCTTTAAGAGACGATTAACTACCACTCTTACATACCTCAATTATTCCTTGATTTATGTACACATCTTTTTTTTTCCAGTGCGCACTAATTAAATTAAATTGGTCAAGCGCGGCACAGCTTGTCTGTAAGAAATAAAATTGTGAAATCTAAAAAAAAAGAACTTTCCCATAAAATGAAAATGTAGGACAAACAGTAAATGTAATGAGTAGCTAATCATGTTATTCATTATATTATTGGCGTTATCTTATAATAGGTGAGCTGTCTTAAGAATCCATACCAACATTGACGTATTACAATATGTTATGATAAACTATTGGTGATATATATCTGATGCACCATCTTCGTAGCACCTATGAAATTGCTGCAGCTAAAGAACAGATATGAAACTGCGAAACTAAATTTATATTCAAATTTTAACAGTCGTTCTAATTTACAAGCAGCGTAAAATGTATGAATATCGGACTTAATGCGTTTTCTGGTCTCAACCTAAACTGTTAATGATTTAATACTTTCGCGTCTTCTGGGTCGATAGGTCCAAGGGAGCTTCGAGTATGTCACTTCAAAAAAAGAGTCAGTGATGCTTGATGTCACATGCTCTTAGTTCACATACTGTAAATTAGTTCCAGGCATATAACTAAAAGTGGTTGGTTCTTTCGAAAGTATGTCTCTGTTGGTAAATCACGCACTTTTAAGTTAACCTTAATGTCATGTAGTAAATTCACTGAATCCTTTCATATCTAATAACATTACATTTTTAAATTTTTTAAAGTTTTGTACTGAGTTAACTAAATATTATCATTGTCTTTTAAAAAGACACATCTCACAAACCCTCAAACCAGCACGTAATATTGAGAATCACATTGGAAACCCCACCTCAGAATGCCCCTGTATCTTTAAGTAGTGTTTGTATAATTTTAGTATTTCATTACTATTATCTCCCTTTTTTTAATTGGGATATTGAATGATAAAACATTATTCGGGAAAAAATGATATTACCTTATTAGATATGTGCTTTTGTTTAAAAAAATCATTCCTGTGTAATAACATACCTTTAAACTTTTGTTATTGAGCAGTTGTTTAATAATACAAAGAAAACATAACGTACCAAATTGTGCGCATATTCTTAATTCGCAGATAATTCATCTGTTATATAAATTGTATTCCATCTTAATTGTTTTATATAATATTGTTTCATTTAATTCACATTATTCTGCTATATCCACAGACACTTCAGAAAACTGATACATACAAGTTTTTATAATATGCACAGACACTCGTTCATAATTACAGAGTGTGGCTGGATCAATCAAAGAGCTCATGTTCCTCTTTTATATAAACAAAATGGTTATGAAAATCTGTCGCTTTATTATATTGACAAATGTACAAATTACAACAATTATGTTTAGTCGGGATCAACTATGTATAAAAATATACTGACGTTCACAGATTGCAAGCAGATAAATGCATTTATTATAAGTAAATGTAAGAATGTACATCTGATAAAAAATGTTTAATGCACCGTAGGTTTAATGCACTGTGCACGAACCTCATCTATCTACTTCAGTTTATTTAGGGCGATGTCTTTCTGTGTTGTAAAGATCTGCACACGAGAAACATGTGACACCGAGAGTTACGCAGAAAGACCAGTGTACAATGTTAACTTCCCACTTATACACTGTCAAGCAGTCAGAATGTTACATCACCCTTCGATATGACTCCAGCGAGAATTTCTTTAGGAGGCTTTGGGTATTTCTACCAGATTAACCACATGTTTCTAATTTAGACTTACACCACTGGCAACGATAAACGATATGAATAAAGTTTTGTTACACCTACGCCCTAAATAAATATATTACATACAATGATAAACAAGGCGAAAGCCCCCTAGTCTTCTTTGAACGAGCATAAAATGCATAAAACATGGAGTTGATCACATTTCGTAATGATCTGTGATTGAAAAGACATTCATATCTAACGCCGATGTTTAAAGTCTGTCATAATTCTTTTTCGAGCAAACTGGCATTGTTTGAATAATTTAAAGAGTCAACTGTTTACCCGCAATCCTGGGTGGCTGATATCAAATTCAAACAGAAATTCAGCGACCGACGGACCGACTCACTGAAAGTCCCAACACACCAACCTGTAAAGAGAGGTACAGCTATTGTTACAGGGGTAAACACAATCTACAACATAAACATAAATTTCAGACTTGAAACATCAACTACAAGAATGAAACTGCCCCTAAAAGCACCAATATGTTTTGACCGTGACCGAGGCAAATTCTATAAGACAGTAAAGTCGCCTGAAATTTTATGTACACATGCTTTTGATTCGTCTTCTAATGCACATCCGTATAAACTAGTGCTAGATAGTGTCATCCCTACCGTTTTTGCAATATCGCAAATATCACACGGCCTTGAACTTCACACCCGGAAACCAGATCAGTATAGAGACTACCAGTGCTGCTCATAAGCGATCCGCCAAAGGTAGACCCTATATTGCTTATACAAGAACAACAAGAATTAGATTTGTTTAAGAGCGAATGGTATGTTTTATAATACATATCGTGCAACGAACTATTTTTACTAAAGACTATATATGTTGGAAAATAACACACCCAGATATCAACCAAGAGCAGTCGGTTTCGATATAAGTCACACCAGAACCATCTACTAGCTAAACATTCAAAAGTATATATTCTGCACATGAAACCCTAGGAATTAATCCAGGTCTTATAACAACAACAACAACAACAATGATTTATTCGAAGTGTAAGGCCTCCGGCCCAAAATACATTCAACATGACCTTAATATACAATGTAGCATGTTAAAACATTTAATTACATAAAACTTTCAATGTTCAAATGATCAATGTTCGAATTGTCAACGTAGATGTAAACTAATGTATGCAAACATATTAAAATTTAACAACACGTAATAGTAGCTTAAGCAAGTAGTAACATAATATATTGACGTGGATGTAAATTGGCTTATGTAAACAATTTAGAAATATCAAGTGTGCGTACTATTGATAACGCTGTCTTTATAATATATTGCGGTAATATACTGAGGTTATTAAACATCAATCTGATATATACAGCATTTTTAGTTATTTAAGTACAAAACAATATACAAGTAAATCTTGGCTTTTAGGATCATATACTTCAATAACACGTGTTTGCAACAAAGTATATTGATCTAGATGTAACTAATGTATGCAAACATTTTAAAGTGTTATCGCTATATATACTGACACAATTTAACCTCAATCTTAAATATACAACACATTTTGTTTTATATGTACAAAAAAGCATACAAGTAAGTCTTGGCGAATTAGAATCTTGTACTAAATTTTTATAACATATGTTCGCAACTTAAGCAATTGGTGACAGTATATATTGTCCTAGATATAGATATTGGAGTATGTTAATTATATTGATAATGTTTTTCGCTTAATATACCAAAGGTTAAACAACATTTTATATTTACAGCACAGTACAAAATAATGTACTACTAAATCTCGGCAAATTATGATCATGTACTAAAATCGCATAACATATAGTCGCAGTTTAAGCAAGTAGTTACAAACATTATTTGACTTAGACGGAAACGAATGTATGCAAACATTTTAATTTTATTAAGTTGACGTACTTTTAATAATGCTGTCTTTATAACATATTACGCTAAGTATATAGAGTCAATTAAACATCAATCTCATATATACAATACAAAGTTATATAAAACAAGATAGTGTATGTATTTTACTGTTCTCTAAGCACATATTCATTTAGTCAGTACTCAATGACTTCCTTAACTCAAATGCATTGACTAGAAATCTCAATAATGAGAACATACTGTCTGTTTCACGGTCACTCATAATTTTCGTAAACAACTGTTCGTTTATTATAGCAGTTACCCATTCTGGTTTAAAATATCTTTCTCTTAAGGTACTGTACATAAGGCAAACTATAAGGAAATGCTCTTCATTTTCAATAGTATATTCACTGTTCCTGTGACAATAAGGACAAAATCTGTAGTCTCTATCGATTCCTGACTGTCTTCCTTTTTCAATCAAAAGTGCATGGCTAGAACAACGGAAGTTGGCAATCAGTAGCTTTTGGAAGTACGGTAATGGTTAAGATAAATATTGCTCTGGCTCTATTGCGCTTTTGTAGGTCAGTGACTTTGGCGAGCTTTCAATGTCAGCAAGGTTTGGTAGGCACAATCTCTTAACCTTTGTGAAAAGAGTTGTAAGAATACAGCTGGATCACCGAGCTCATTTACGATCCAAACGTATCCAAAACCATGTTGGTAGAGTAAGTGTTTTACATGTGTTACCCATGTAACACGACCTGCCTCATCTAGACGTTTTAACATAAGATAACACTGTCTAGGGTATCTTTGTATTGGCATAGCTATAAGCTTCGTCCAGAATTAAACACATTTTGATATGTATGTTACTGACAGTGGGTACCACAATCACTGAGCGCAAAAAAAGTTTGCAACATTTTGGTTCATACATGCTAAGCGTATACAAAACCTGACTTGTACTTGTTTGATAGCTGAACACTCGTGATAACCCCATATTTCCGCAGAATACGTTAATATTGGTTGAACTATTGCATCGAACAGTTTAAATTCCTCTTTGTGGTTTAGGTAACCAAAGTACTTTTGACAGTGCAGAATTTCATTTACAGCTTTACTGGCTTGTAGAGCTGAAATTTCCTGAGTTTTGGTCCAACACAATTTTGGAGTGAAAAACGCACCTAGGTATTTATACCAAGAAACTACTTCGATTTCTCTCCCTTTGTATGTCCATTTCTCATTTCTTTTTAAGCAGCCGCCTCTTCGGAATACCATAATCTTAGATTTCTCTAGGTTAAGTTTCATCCCGGTTTCATCACAATATTCACTCACTGTGTTAATCTGAGCTTGAAGTTTATTTACAGTTTCTACAACCGTGGCTACATCGTCAGCGAACATCAGCGCAAGTATATCCGGTATATCGTTTGATATAAAAATTCCAGTTCCGCATTCCAGTTTTAGATAGTCAAGTAAACCGTTTATAAAAAGTGCGAAGACAATCGTGGAGCTGACACAACCTTGCTTTGTACCAATTTCACAAGGGAAGAAATATGTTGTTCCACCGTTAATTTTAATGCAAGACTTTAAATGGCTGTACATAGCTTTAAATACCAACAACAGTTTTGTTTATCTATGCCTTTGGGCGTGAGGCTATTCCACAGTTGAACATGTATACAGTAATCGAACGCCTTCATATAGGCGATAAAGAAAACATAAGCCCGCCCTTTCTTCTTTGACAGGTATTTCTGAACAATAGATTGCAGGTTAAATATGTTGTCTATGGTGGAGTACCTACGCCTGAATCCTGACTGAGATTCAGTTATTGCATTGTTGATATCTGCCCAAGAAGTCAGGCGATTGCTAAGAACCTTCATAAATAATTTGCTAAGACTGTTTATGATCGAGATTGCCCTATAGTTATTTGGATTGTCTTTTGGACCCTTTTTATGCACTGGAGTATTTAAAATCTCACACCATTCTGACAGAAATTGACCGGACTGGAGTAGATTGTTAAACAGTCTTTTCAAGTATGTTAGTATTATATGAATTGTATTTTTGTACATTTCGATACAAATACCGTCGACCCCTGGTGCACAGTTGTTTCGTAATGACATAAGACTTTCAGTAATTTCTTCTTCACTGATCTCGATATCTAGTATTTCGCATTCGCGCTGTTCGTGCATGTTATCAAAAATACCTCTTTGTTGTATATAATCACTGTTTTCAGGTTCCGCAAAAAGTGTTTTAAAGTATGTGAACCACTCTGCACGTGTTATACAGTTCGCTCCATTGTTTATGTTACGAGTATTTGCTTTCTTAATACAGCTCTAAAACGTTTTTAGATTATTACTTCTTTCTAAGAGTTCGTCTCTCCGACACTTCTCTATCTTAAATTGTTTAGCACGACACAAATTCTTAAATGTGCGCTTCGATAACAAATAGTTTTGTAAGTTTGCTTGAGAACTAGACACTCGAAACTTTCTTAATTTGCCGTATTTGACCTGTTTGTTTTTTTTCACACTCATTATCCCACCGTTCGGGTTGTAAAATGTCGTCAGTATTTTGTACTTTTACTGAGGTTGTAGTTTTCATGCTTTTACCCGCTTGTCTGACAGAGAAACAAAATCATTGTGGCTACCTATAATGTTTTCATCAGTGATACTTTCATAGAAGTTTGTAAATAATCCACAGAACTCGTCAAGAAATGTTTGCTTTTGTGATTCTCGCCACTTGTAGTACGTATATTTGGAGACTGTTGATTCAATAGAAGCATCGTTTAAGTCATTGTTTACTTCATGATATAAATGGAGACAACAATTTACGGGAAAATGATCAGAAAGGTCAAGGTCGCCAACCTTAAAATCGTTTATATGTTTGAAAAGGTCAGACGACGCCTTAAAATAATCGACAAAACTTCTACCATTATTTACAGTACAAGTGTAATTTCCGTTACTATCACCAAATCTAGCGTTTAGCAAATGTATATCTTTTATACAGCATAATTCAATGAGAGATACGCCGAATCGGTTATATTCAGTGTCTCTATTCGATCGTGGCATACAGAACCAATATCCCGGGTAATCGACTTCCAAACCAAATACATAGTCAATATCATCCTCCGGTATATAGTCTACAAGGTCTTTCACCCTTGCATTCAGATCACCAGCAATAATAAGCGAGATATCATTAAATTCTTCTTCAATTTGAGTGATTTTATGGCTCAGTGTGTCAATTCCGTTGTTATTTTCGTCATCATAAATTGGCGAGTTTTCTGGTGCAACATATGTAAACAGGATAATTACATCTTTAGACAATCCTATGGCCTTGGGTATCCAGAATACAACACACTCTTCGAACTCATCGTGTATTCTTTTAACATGTTTATTTTCTATCAAACGGTTTCTTACAAATACGGAGACACCACTTGATCCTCGTTGGCCTTTTATTCTCAAACGTGGACTATCAAATTTTTTATATCCAGGGATAAGACCACTGAAATCATACGTCTCACAGAAACCTATTATATCAAACTCTTTACAATGGTTTAAAAGTTCATCATTTTCTTTATATTACGCAATCCTCTGATATTAACGGAAGATAAGTTTATAGTTGATTTGTATTTTGGATTTTTGCCTATTCCCTATCTGTTCATCATTACCGGTTTATTTTGGGCTTTGTCAAACACATATTTCTGCCCCTCAACTACTAATCATGTTTAAAATACGCTTCTTTGTTGCTATCGCAACGCTGCTGAAAGTATGGGAACAGCTCACTTCTAGCTTTCAAAATTCGTTCTGGTAGATCTTCACCTATTCTAAATGATAGAGCTGCTTCGTTATCTTTTCGTTTTGCTCGGAACGCTTTAAGAATACGCTCTTTAACTTTCCACTCTTTACATTTCACTAGAATAGGTTTTGGTGTAGTTTTACTTGATAATCTGTATGCCTGCTCGATAGATATTTCATCCTCAGCTATGTCTAATTGGCTGCTATATAGTATTGCTTACTTTGTCTTCAGATATTTTCAGATTTCTCATTTTGCTTTGTTTTTCTAGGAACTAATTTTTCCGTGTTGTTTCTGATAACGCTGTTTCGACTTTAATTAACTTGGAAGTTTACTTATCAACAGCGTTTCGTAGTTATACATTCTGGGCTTTTAACAGTTTGGTATCCTTTTTTACTTCTTGAACGGATTTTTTCATAGAGTCGAATTTTCTGTTCAATTGTTTAACATCACGTCGAATATCGAGTAATAATGATTTTGTAACCATGGAAGCAACATCAGATTCCTTATCAACGCCTTCAAAGTCCATGTCTGAGTCAGACTCATTTGAATTGTTTGATTCAGATATGGTTGCCTCCTCGTTTGCTGAGAATTCTTCACGAACTAGACATCCTGGCTGTAATAACAAAGAGCTTAATGATGGCTGGCTGTTAATTTGTTTCGGTTGAGAGCCGGATCTAAGTTCATATGTCACTGGCTGTGAACTGCTTATTTGGTGTTTAGTTGTTGTACGTGACGATGTGGAATCGCTACCTCGACCCCTAGTAGTACTCCCTGTACGGGATCTTGATCCTCTATCCTTCGATACAGGCCCTGGGTTTGATTCTATGCACTGTGCGATGAGCAGGAAGAATAAGCAGATCATGATGCACAAAGAGAGATTGTTAATTCTCAGCGACTCGAGACGTAGCCTTGCTTTTTTTGGCTGACTGTAAGTACCTATTCTGGCGCGCCATAGTTCAATAGATATGTCCATTATGTTTGCTGGATTGATGAAATATTTTAATTTTCTGTTTCATAGAATTTACATAGAATTCGGATTTTTATTTTGTTTCTAATACGCTTCCGTAATTTTTTTTATTTAAATGTTATATATAATTCTGGATTTTTCAGTACTTCGTGTCCTACTGCGCTTCCGTGGTCTTTCTTTTCAAACCGGATTGACATATACGCTAATCTCTGTCCGATAAATATCACAAGAGGACAATGGGTGCTGGTAGCTGGTCAATAGTGCGTAACGTTAGTGATAAATACAGCAATAACTGGCAATAATTTATAATTTTGCCAAAATTCACTCACTTTTTGCTTCAAATTATCCAAAAAGTTTACATAATTCCAAAAAAAAACACGTTTTCTACATTCATCGCTGCACATCACCACCATATAAAAATGTATTATCATAAATCAAAAAAAATAAGTATGCCATAAAAAATATCAAAACCACGTTTTCTATACCCCAGTATTGAAAGATAATTTTCAATAATGTAGATAACGCCCAATAATGAAAGAAACGTCCAATTATGAAAGATAAAACGTCCAATTATGAAAGATAATGTCCTATAATGGAAAAAAACGCCCACAACAGAAAGATGACGCCTATTAATGAAAAATAACATCCAATAACATAGATAATGCCCAATAATGTAGATAACATTAAAAATAAAAGATAACGTCCAATAATGAAATATAACGTCTAATAATGAAAGACAACCTCCAAAAAAGTAGATAAGGTTCAATAATGAAAGATAACGTGCCGAGCAATGTAGATAACGTTCAAAATTCAAAGATTACGTCCAGTAATGTAGATAACGTTCAATAATGAAATATTACATCAAATACTGACAGATATATTCAATAATAAAAGATAGCGTCCAATAATGAAAGATAACGCCCAGAAATATAGATAACATTCACTACTTAAGATAACGGCCAATAATGTAGATACCGTTCAATAATGAAAGATAACTTCCAATAATATTAGATAACGCTTAATAGTGTCACAAAGAAAAACTTTACAGTAAACCTAGAGTGAAAATTCTATCTGTATACTAGAAATTCCATCCCCAGAATTTTTTAAGAGTGGTTAGAACCGTGACTATATACAGTAATAACCAAGGGAAAACTTCTTCTTGATGACCTCTCGTAACACTCATACGCTTATGGATTAATGTAGACCTCATTAATACATACATTAATCCATCCTACCTAAGACCTAATAATCAGCAACATGGCTAATTCGAATAGGTGGCTAAAATGGCCACCTTAACAGGTTTTACATCCAGGTGACCTTACATGATAGTTAATCCTATGAATCATCTGACTATTCGGGCATATTGCAGGAATTTTGAGGCTTGGTACACCTGTTGATATGCATTGATTTTTCATGCTCAGTGTATAGCATCAAAACATAGGACCTTGCTTTAATGTCTCCTCCGAAATACAATAAGATGTGTTAGTGGAAAAGCGGGGGATCGAACTTGTGTTCCCCGGACTCCCCGTCCAACAAGGTTCCACGAGATATACAAACGTCAGACACATTTAAGTGATTTAGTTACAGTGTAATCTAATGGGGAAAACAAAGTATGGACTTAGTTGGAAAATATGATATTGTTACGCCTCTTTAAAACAATATAAGCTATAATCGATCGGACCGAAGAGATGATTTTGCTTGGGTTCTTCCGTCCATCCATCTGTCTGTCTACCTGTCTGTTTTTTCTTAGCTTATAGAAGTCTGCTGACTGAATATCCAAATCACAGGGTTCTGAAATATTCCAATACTGATCCTCTGCCTGGGAATATCCACATTTTTTTCCTTTTTTGTAAATTATTTCATACATACTTCCCTACATGCATTTTAATGATTTATCAATGTTGAGTTTATGATTTAATGCCCAGAGGATTTAGGGATGCTCTCTCGCCTTTGAGAGCAAGGTAATCAGACATCTTTGATCAGTGAGTAGATCTTAATGTACTTTTATGTAAGTCTCTGTCTGTTCTCTATGTATGAACTCTGTTATTATCTTCGTTGGTACGAGGAAATAACTTCGGCGAAATTATGTCGTCTGGTAATAAGGTTGTCTCCCTTTGTGTATATAAAGCGAATGTGACATCCCGTATACTAGTATACTTAGAAATCACGCTCAGAATATTTACTATAGTATATATCAGTAGTTGAAATTATTTTTTATTCTATCACATTGTAGCATTTTTTTAAAATCCGTTGACAGTTAAGGGTAAATCATCATACACAGCTGTCTCAGTAAATTGATCGTTTCAGCCGTCAGACAAAACACGAGTAACCTAATTAATTTTATCTAAACATACTAATAAACACTAACCTGTACTTATATATTTCGACATATGTATATCTGTCATTTTAAACGACTTTTATTGTGTTGAGACTATAAAGTCTGGTTAAAAGATTGCTTCAAACGAAAAGTAGCATGAAGAAAATGTTCGAGGGAAGATGAAATAACCATAGCCATATAACTAACAAAAGAAAAAAAAGACGGAGAACATTAATATACTTATCTTTCTATCAACAAAGAAAAAACAGATTAAGTGTTTCATCCATTCAGAGAGCGAGGTTCAGACCTGAAAGCGAAGAGAGTAGAAAATAAACAATGATGTTTCACCTTAATCACTCATGACGAAAGATTCATTCTCGGTAGATAGAATAACTGTATACATGATACTACGGGAGGTTAGCTGTACAGCAGAAATGTTTATAAATATTGCAATTATATCTTCTACAACAGTATAACAAAGCCAGTTCGTTACGAGGTAAATCAAACAAGCTTTACTCTTGTATACAACATTACCACTATCTATATCATGTACAAAGATGTAGTGAAATTCCTTTGGATATCATTTGTCACTTTTTTGTTCGTTTTTTGACCAAACGACTGCCAAAACCGTCATCACTAAACCTTTCTTCCGAGTCTGAATGAATTATTTAGATTTGGTTTATTTGTATTTTCTTTTTTTGCAACGTGGAACAGATTATAATCATGTTACAATTGCGGTAATTTACCTCTTCCTAGATCTAAGTGATTTTCACATATAAAATGGTTTCCTAAATTTATGAATATATCAACAGCATGTTTAATGTTGTTTGGTTTAGTTTGTGTAAAGGTAGTAATAGATATACCTGAACACAAGTAAAGATACAACAAAATAGTGTTTCGAAAATTTGGTAAACTCAGAAGAAACTATTTTCAGCCGCTATGCGTGACTGTATAGAGACCGGTATACTGGGCCGCAATACCAATGCTTTTCATCTCACTGATTTAGGGCCCACTATATTTCTTATATTTGCAAAAAAGGGACATATTCATGTCAGTTATAATATACGCGTCTATAAACATGCAAAGATTTTATCTCAGTTGAGGGAACTTTATTTTTGACAGTAAATTCTCCCTCCGTCCTTCACAGTGGTCCGTCACTTTTCCCTCTAGCGGATGTGCAAGCACATAATTTGTCGTTCTTTGTTCTAGCGGAGGTGCAAAACAGTAATTTGACGTTTTTCATTCTAGCGGTGGTGCTAACACAATAATTTGTCGGATAATAGAAATTTATATGTCGTTCAGGCGAGCTATAAGGTTACTACAGCTGTGGGACGTCAGCATCAGTGATAAAAGCATATTCTGTAATTATAAAACTGTGTATGACTGAATAAAGATACTCTTAAGTACATAGTTATCACTTTCATACTACTAGTACACCTATTTTCAATAAACTTGAATACATTTTATTTTGATAAGCAGTTTGAAGGCAAACACAGTCGAAGTTGATATAATCTAACAAAATGCTGGTGTAAACGCTTGTCTAGTCCTATCTTACTGTTTACGAAACAGATTTCTGTACTCAACGACTGCTGGAACGTTTAAATACATATTTGATATATAAAAATAATAAAGGATTACTTTGTTTATGCTTCTAATTACGCGCTACCTGAAAAATAGATTATGTTGTTTTACAGTGCGAACAACTCGCTTGTACAGTTGCCAGCGGTGTATTTCATACGAATGCCACATATAATAAAGTGTGAGCGACATGTGCTTAGCAGGTAAAGCGTTATCATTAATTAATATCTCATCCATGTTAACTTACAAGTACTCTTGGCTTGTTACTTTTCTGTTATCTAGTGATTTGCTGGTGTAGAAACAGTGACGATTTGCATTTGAATAAATTGTGTGAGATGGAATTATCTATAATATGATATTGTTTCTATGTGGATTTTAACGGGATAAAATGTGGTGTTTTCTGAAGTATAACAATTAAAAAGCTTGATTTATTGTTCAAAATCATGAATTTAATCGACAGAAGTTAGTTCTAAAGAAGGCTACCTTAAATGAATTAACAGTACATGTATATTATTGACTCATTCTAAAAAAAGAAGAAAATTAGAAAATAGAAAATCTTAGGTTGAAATTATTATCTTAGGGCAAGGAGACATTGAAAAATTGCTCATTTGTCATAAAATGCTATCAACTCAGAAGTTGTACAACAACAACTCAGTATATATAGACTAATATTAACCCTTAACCTGCTGAATTTTTACAATGGATTTGTACAGCTTTGAATTTGGAACAGTCCATTCAAAGTTCAAGGGTTTTCAATATCAAAATACAAAAATTGAGCTACCAACAGTATTATTATAGGGCTTGGTCAGACTGCACGGGTGTGCAGGCTGGCCTGGCTCTATACTGGTGGCAAAGGCTAATCACTTTCGGTTCCAGAAGGTTAAGGGTTAATTGCATTCAATTTATCTGTTTCACTTATAATTGTTGACACTTTGATTTCGAGGAATGAGTGTTTAATATCATGTAGTATCATTCACAGTTATAGGAATTTGAAAGAAATTGAAACATTTAAAGAGACATACCATAAAATTTGGACTATTTCATTTTCTTCAAAACCATTTTAATATAAATGATACAGAATTAATCCTTACCAGTAAAAGAAATTCTAAGTTCAACAGGTAAATTGAATACATTAATGTTAGACGTCGTATAGAGCGTTGTTGTAAAGAACATTGGGGTGAGAAGCGATTTATTACAAATGAACACTTTCTTAATATGTATTGCCTTGGGGAGAAATCTTTGAAACATTCGTTTTTTTACATTACAAATTGTGTTTCGTTTCAAAGAAAATCAGCCAGTAAAATACATATGCAGAATAGTATTGGTTTAATTTAAGGTTATGTCCCTTTATGAGTCTTCAACTTTGACGTGGTTTTTTTGTTGTTGTTGTTGTTGTTGGTTTTTAAGATATTGAAAAGACATTCAGACTTGTTCTATGTCAAAATATGTCGAATATCGTATTTTCATTTTCAAAAATATCACTATGATGCAACATTTTTTCTTGGCTTGAAAATGTATAATTAAGGTGGATAAATGCGTCAGCAGCTAATGAAGGAAGCTATTTAAAATGTATAATATGAACATTGTAATATTCTCATACCTTTGTTGACAAGTTAAAGGGTCATTCAAAAAAATAATATGTCAAAAGCGTTTAATACTCTCCTGATACAAAACAAGTAGGAATAAAAAACAATAGATAATTAATATTCCATGGATCCACATCCTGATTCTCGATTTACGCGTGTTACGAACCAAATTAAGTAAAATAAAATGAATGAATGAATGAATGAATGAATGAATGAATGAACGAACGAAAGAACGAACGTTTTAACTGAATTACTTTTAGTAAATGTACCAAGCTTATATGATTAATTATAATGTCATTTACTTAAGTGTATTAAAGAAAAATGCAGTTGACTTTCTATTCAATTGATACTGGAAAACGGAATTCTAAAATTTGATCTCAGCCAAACACGTTTATAACGACTGTTAGTTTTAGTATCTGTATGTTGCCAAAAGACACTTTTATCAAATCGATGCACACATTGATGCTGGACAAACTACCTATTTTCTCTATGTTCTAAACGATCTAAAAAAAATACTGACCACCAGTTCCTATATCGTATACAAGGGTAACCTTAAGTTGCATTTTTATAGACAACAGAAATTATTTGTGATCCAATTTCATTGAAAACAATTAGCTTGCAATCAAAGTGAATGTGCAAGGTATTTATTAGAGTAAATATCAATTAATGTATATTATCCTATACACTCCCCACTCTTCATTGTTCTTTTAATAGTCGCTACTTCTGTTTTGAAGATGTTTCTTGAATAAACGTCAATATGATTGATTTACATTGTTTCTTGGAATGCAATCCGTATATCAAAACTGTAACAATAGATTTTTACATGGTAAATCAACAGACGAATTATTTGGCACATCACTAAAATCTCGAGCATTTTTTTTAAGGTATTTGTAGCACTGTCTCTAGCTGTTTACTAGCATCTTACTTATATTTCAGATTAACGACTAACCTTTCATCATTGAATTTATATCTTTTTGCCAAGTCGTGAAAATTGATGAAAATTGACGCATTGGTCACCATGTCAAATTTGAGTGTCACGGTCAACGGAACGCTCGTTAAAAATTTAACCGAGCTTTCAATTGATGATGTTTTACATCTTACCATATCACCAGTAATTACTGTGGGGAAATATGTGCATCCTGTTTGGTATGCAATTGGATTCTTTGGAAATATAATTTCGGCAAAAATATGGAACGCAAAACACATGTACGAGGTGTGTTCTTCCGCGCACTATTTAGTGACTATATCTCTGTGCGATATAGTTTGCCAAATATTGCATGTGTTTTATTACATGAAATTCTACTGGCGTTTTCAGCTATTTGATAAACCAGAATTGTGTGAATTCTGGAGCATACTGTATATGATTCCTTTATACATAAGTGAACTGCTTGTTCTCGGCTTTACAATCGAGAAATTGTTGTCACTCCGCAATCCGTTAAGAAGCGGCTGGTTCTCACGAAATGAACGTGCTCCAAAGGAAATCGTGTGGATTGTAGTATCAGTAACAGCGTTTTCATTGCCGCAGGCATATTTCTGGAAAGTTGACAATAAAGGATACTGTGACGACAATAGACATGACGACGAAATGGTACATCCAATTTGGATCTGGCTCACAGAATCATTTATATATCTAGCCATTCCAGCGACTGTAGTTATTCTAAACTTCATCATAATTCGAACTGCTAAACAGTACATAATCCGCATAACTTACAGCTTAAGCAAGCAAGTTCACGTTAGAATAATCGAGAGACTACGAGAATCAACGATAGTTCTGTTACAGCTGTCGTTTTTCCGCGTGTTTACGTTGTTCCCGGCTGCAATGGTGGAGAATCTTCAACATGCGGATTACTTTAAACCCGTAAAACTGCCACGAGTATACACATTACAAGAAGTCTGGGCAAGCAAGCGATGGAATAGATTCATAATTTATTCAGCATTTTCCTATAGTCTATGGATCATTTGTGCTTCAAGACTGGCCCTGAGTGTCGTTATTTATTGTAAATCTTCATCACGTTTTAGACGAGAAATTAAGAGACTTTATCAGCGCGTGATGAACCAAGTCCGATTATTTATTGGCAACAAATTAAATCACATTCAAATCACACGTTCTGAAGACTAAACATAATCTAGAACTGTTAATTCAAAGTTTGTTAACCTTCTTCTGGCTTTTGAAGAACTAAACACATGTCTTCTTTTGTACAATGTTTAAAGCTGTTTTCTTTCATAAACGTTTATCTTTGCATTTTGAAGTTTTCTTTATTTCTTAGAATGTGTTATTTGTTATATGCAATAAATCACTTGAATCTAATTATTTTTCTTAACTGAATGCAGATTAAACAAGCTTTTAGACTTATTACCGGGAGTGCCAGCAAGGCGCTCTTTCAATTTTCTTCAAGTCCTTTCGTTTATAATAATAGACGCGTTATCCTGTGCTTTTCATAATGCTAACAAATATATAATCCATTCCATTAATGTATCTCCGTTTGAATATTGCATCTTGAAAGATATTGTAATTCTAAAAAGTGTTACTCTTGTACTCGTTTCTATATATAAAATGGTATAACAGATACATAAGCTATAAATCAGTATATCACATTTTAAATTTTTAAATATTTCCAAGACAATATATAATAGCCATAGACCCTTCATTCTTAAACTTATCTCTTTGTTTATGAGAAAAGTCAGATATGCTAGCAAATGTGTGCTTTAGGACAAAGTATTAAAAGTTTTTTTGCGAACCGTTTGTAGTCTGTATGCTAAATTAATGATCGTATATAAGAAGAATTGTGAATTACTCATTCCTCTATATAGGTAATGTCAGTAGGACCTCTCACTTTATATGTTTAAAAAGAAAGTTTAAATGCGGATATGTGGCCAAGTGGTAACGCACATTGTTTGCAATCAAGGGGACAAAATTTCGATTCTCACTCCTCCAAGTACAGCTGACTGTCGGATGAGACATTAAACCGAGGTCCCATGTATCGGTGCTATACCTACAGCATGAAGAAGAACCAGGAGTGTCTCTTGAACGAGATGCTTCTGTATCGTGCACTATCCCAGACAACCTAAAATTACTAATGTCTTCAGGGGGCGTCGGTTATTTTCGAAACCGGTACCAACGATAAATAAACTCAAACAGAGACTAATGCTAAGCTTTGTTTGGGGGTACATTGTCGAGGAGCTGACATCTGGAGATCTCTGGTTCCAATCCAATCACAGATGAGTCTCATGACTTTCCGCATTCCACACTTCTGGTGCAAGTACATGGTTAGACCAAGATAGCAGTCAGTCCACAATAATGTAAAACTTAGAAACTTAATTGCCAATCAAAGTTATGTAAATACATTTAAATTTACCTTGATGGCAACGTTCACCCGGTCTATACTCAATGCAAAGTGGAAACAATAAACCCTTCAAATCAAGCTGTATATATGTATCTAAAATACTCAGGTTTGCAAGTGTTAAACAGCTGTATGAACTCGAGATGTGTTGTTCCCAAACATATGTTTCTTCCCCACAGCATCTGACTGCTTTGTGACGGTTTTTTGTTTTTTGTTTTTTTGTTTTTTGTGAACACGGGATAGAATACTGAGATCACAGCAGTTTGTAAAAGTTTGGCATAAATATTTAAAGATAAATAAATCAGAATTTTCTGATACCCATTATCAATGAGAGCAGAGATTAACAATTAATGATACACTACTAGTCCAAAGAGAAAATGTTCACCAATCAAGGGTCATAACTATGCTTATTCTGGATCAATCCGCGCCAACCACTCTGGTGCACAATCACAAATGCTTAAATAATTTCATCTTCTGTTTCAAACCTTTTTGTTAAAAGTTTCAAACAACATTTGCACGAAAGTATCTAAGTACACAATTCCACATGCCAATAAAAAAGTCTTCGTAAGTTTCATAATAGCAACTTGGGGATATGTGGAATAGCAAATGTGTATGCTACCAAATATATCCTAAGTCAGTTAAGGGCAATAACTGCATGTACAGCATGTTTCCATGTGAAAAAAGCCAAGGTTCACATCTTCACATGCCTTTTTTCTGTTTTGATATTTGTTTATGTGAAGTTGTACAAAACAGATTTTTAGCTTATGTTGGACAACTAACAATAGCGTTAAGCAACTTGAAAGAGGAAGTAGAGAATAGGTTATTGTCTTAATATGAGATGGTTTATCTGGCAAGGCGTAGGAAATTATTGGGTGAGCCGACGGCGAACCTAATAAGTTCCGCGGCCGAGCCAGATAAACTTTCTCAATTGAAACACTTACCTATCATTCTATTTATCCTGTCACATCTGGCATTTGGAAATAATTTACAAAAGATATTGAAAACCTATCAATTAGGCTAATGTCAAGGTTATCCGCCAGGTGTACATATACACAAAAAATACTTCCAAAGTTTCAATAATTTTATTTCCTTAAATGATCACTATATTGTAAGATCTACGAACTGAAATATTTAAATTTTATTCAAGTAGTTTCTGTTTGTAAGAACAGCAATTTTATCACTTCCTTCTGATTATAAACACAAAAGTAGTCCGTGACGTCTCATGTGCCGTATAAAGCAAAATTTCTACGACACCCCTTTATCGGATCGGATACAAGCATGTCTGTCCCCTGTTACTGCATTTAGATAGGTAAGAACTATCTTAGTTTCCAGTAACTCCTGTAGAACTTTTTACATGCTGATCTCCCTTGTAAAACTGTTGAAAGTTGTTCTTTCATTACAGTGATTGTAAGTTGTATCTGAATGTCTGATCACTCTGACCTACCAAGCCATATGGATACCATGCTATGTCTATTTTATTTCCTTCATATATAAGGCGTTGGTGTCGATATACAATGGTGTTCTTTGAATTAAGTCACAATCTAAGATAAACCAGGTTATTCTTAATCTTGTATAGCATATTCGGATTCCATGATTTTTTGTCATATGCAGCATTCAACATATAAGGTTGTTTAAACTCATTTATTTTACATTGATTGGGAAGCAAGTTCTTGCAACCTATATTAATCCCTCTTGATGACTGCTTCCTGGGTTCAAACCTGTACTCGCACTTAAACTGAGGTATGTCAATTGGATTCCAACCAGCAACTTCCTGATAGGGAGTCCGGCGTTCTTACCCCACGACCAATGCTCCTCCATTTAAGGTTGTTGATCACATACCCACATAAAAGTGATTACAGTCATCGAGTACATATCTTGCTGCGGACATTTTGACCATTTCTTATCTGTTTACGAGATACATTTGCCAAGGGTTTCATGCGGTAAAATAATTCTTTACAATACTCTTGATTTTTGGGGGTTTTCTTTAACTGTCTCTTGGCCTTGACATTTCTTTTGATGAAGCAGACGGTATTGTCTGCCTTTTTATATCTGTTCTGACCAGTTAAGGTTACTGCTATTTGTGCCTCAAAGGTATATAACAATATCCGTTGATCCTAAGTCTGTGTTATTCAGTTTACATGGGAATATAACTGGCTTTTTCTTCCTTTGAGCTCTGTGAATTTCTCAGTCACCAAGGTTAAATTCCACTGACTATTTCTTTTTTCCCATTATTTAAGTTTTGGATAAGTCATCATGAAGGCTAAGTGCAGAATATTCGATTTATTCCAAAAAATACAATGCATATAAAATTATAAAAATGTCAAAAACAACAACGATTTGTTTATTCCTGACTGGATTCAAGTTTTCCTCTCTCCTCTAACACTGCTTCTACTATTGTTGATACTTCTGCCATTGCACCTGCCCCTGAAATAGAAAGTCAATGACCCTTAAGCCCATCTCAGTAAAACACATTTCCCATCCTAAGAAGGTACTTTCAAAACGGACCAATCCCCTTTATAGATTTATTTGACAAGAAGACTACGCCACCCCACTATAGACTTTCTTTATTTTAACTTCCTGTGGTCGGTTGTATGTTTTACTGGAATGACACTTCGCCAACAGGTATTTGAATGGAAATCAAAAAGTACTGATCAGTATTCATGCAACGTTCCGATGTCTATTAATCTTTGTATGTTTCGTGGATTTTAACAGGTCTAGAAAACTTGTCTCCCTTGCATTGCCTATGAAGTTATTATGCTGATAGTCTCCCTTGCATTGTCGATTAATAAACTATGCTTAATTTTGTTCTATTTACATATTGTAAGTAGCAGCTCTTTCACAGAAAATTAATCTCTTCAAAAGTTTAAATAACTGGGAACGAATGGTCAGTAAATTGTGTCTCCAATAAAGATTCTTATAATGTGTCTCTGTCTAGTATAGTCAGTATTGACTTTTGGCAGTAATAAGTTGAAGTTGAAGACTATTTCAAATAATACGCTGCCTAGTTTAAAGCATGAAGAACCACACAGACAGGAATAATAAAGACTCAGGGCGATGCGGCACCATAACTTCAAAATTCAAAAATAGTTTGGTCTGATTTTCTCAAAATTCTTAGGAAATTTTCTGTTGTTTTGTTGATTAAATTTTTGACTATACTTTAGTGATTGATAAAAATGTCTTTGAGATGGAATTCATTATTTTAACCACAGGAGTTTGAAATTCTATCAATAAACAAGAGATATTGTAAAAATTATGTCCTCTACATAATTATGTAGAGGATAATTTTTACAATATCTCTTGTTTATTGGTAGAATTTCAAACTCCTGTGTTTTAACCGAAGTGTGAATGAGCTGCTTTAAGCTTACCATTGTTTTAAAAGTAAACCATCTCAGCCTGTATTTTCTATAAAAGGCAGAACAGCCAGCCATGCTTTAATCCTTAATCACAGCACCCTAATTCAGTGTGGGGTCACAGCTGTCTATGATGACAGCTAACTTAACCACTTTTTTTATACATTACACACTTTGAAGTAAAACTTACAAATGATTGAATATATTTGGGATGAGAGATTACCATACCTTTATCACCACACACTAAGGTTTTCTCTATAACTGGAATGTGTTTATAACCCCAACTTTTAAGTTTCTCTACTTGTTCTCTAGTGATAGGATGTTCCCACATATAGGTGTTCATTGCTGGAGCAAAGAGTAAAGGTTTCCTCAGGTCCCAAGCTCTTACGACACAAGTCTGTTGATAAAAAAATATTTCATATCAGAAAATTGCTAATAAAAAATGCAAAACATAACAACGTAAGCAGTTGTTTCAAATAATGTATATGTACATTTCTGTGAAGTTAACAACATGAAAGCGGCTGGTTCAGTTAACTACTTTTAAGAATTTTAACTGCAACTTAATAAATTATTTTTTAAGTACTTCTATAACTGAAGTAGATTTTATGTCACTAATCAATACAGCCTTTTTTTATGAAGAAATTAATTTAGCAGAGATTAAGTACATTTAGACTGAATGCAATGCAGCTTAAACTAAAAAGCTATGATAAAATATACACCTCTGAAAACACTGGTTGGCAACTGAACATTTCCCTGAAGCAACAAAAATATAAACCTTGTAATCAACTCGTTTAGTGAAGATACAACGATAACTTTATTAACTTTCAACACCAACATCACATAGATACAAGCCACTATGAGAAAAATGGATGAAACTGTAAAGGAAAAAGTGGTAAGGTGCCCCAGCTATGCTTAAATAGCCAGGGTTGGTATACAGCATACACCATTCATCAAGACCAGTTAAGACAAATTTTGAAACAAAATGAACTTCAATTCAAACTTATACTTTACCAGTAAATTATCACATATTCCATGAGCAACTTTGGCTAGAGTGTTTGCATCAAGGGGTGCTATAAGCAAGATATCTGCCCATTTCCTCAAGTCAATGTGAAGAACTGGATCTCCTCGATTCTTCCATGCCTACATAAGTAAAGAAAAGTCATCATTAAAATATGTTATGGATATGGATTTTTTAACAGTGTTTCATTTATATAGGTGGGCTGTTTAACATGAAAAGTGCCCGTTCAACACCTCTTTCTTCTGTTCAGAACTGCAAACTTTCTCACACAAAGTAAGTCTGATGAAAAAGCTCAAACCTTTGACTCAGTGAAATTTACTAAAATTCTTATTAAAGCAACTGACTCACAGATAGGTGGACGATGCATAAAAAAGAAAATGTTCATACATATAAAATTTCTGGCTGTAGTTGTGAAGAACATATCTAAAATAAGTTACTGTCTCATTAATTGTTAAAGAAACACATCATAATATAAAGTTTTTCACACTCTTGTCGGTAAAAAAATTTACCCTGTTAATCACAGTGGCTCAGTGGTCTTTGGATCTAGGTCGAGGGTCTAAGTCGCCAATTTTACTGACCTGAAGGACATGGGTTCGAATCCTGTTGAAAACTACTTCTTTTTTCTTTAGTTTTCTTAATGTATAGAAGCATAAAATTATGTGCTTTTCATAGTATATTAATTTATCTTTAATTCTAAAGAAAAATATTTTTAAACTAAATTTTTTGAGTCAGTTGCTTTAAGAAAGAAATCTGTTTGCTTACATCATAAATTTGAGTTTTACGAAAATGATATCTACAAAATGACTAAAAACTTATAGACATTAATCCTCAACTGTTATTTCTGAATATGTTCTCAAATGCCAAGTTTATCTAGTTCAAAAAATGACCACACATAGCAACCAGAGTTCTTAATGGAATACAATTCTTTGAAAAACTTTAGCAGCTTTACATCTACATCTACATCTACATTGTACTGCTTCACAATCAACAATTGATTATACTAAGCAGGCGCGTTGTCTGGGAATAGCTGTTAGGATATGTTAAGTGCAAAGTTACTAGAATTTCAAGGTAAAAGAACTACAGAACTAAAGTTAAAAAGGTAAAAACAGTGTATAGATTTAGAACTGGTGGAAAGGATGCAGCTTCCCAGTAAAGGTGTCTATACTGGGACTAGCTTGCAAGGCCACAGGTAGACCATTCCACAGACGAATACTTCTTGGGAAGAATGAGTGGGAATGATATTGTGTCCTTGAATGTGGTATAAGATAGTTCAGGTTTCTTGTGGGTGTCAGGTGGTGATGGTCAACCCTAACAAGATTGTGTTGGATCTTATACAAAAAAGTGACAGAGCTGATGTTACGTCTTTGTTCTAAGGTTTGCCATTTTAGATCCAACAACATTTGGGACACACTACTGGTGTAATTATAATCATTAGTTAAGCAAGTAGTTTTGTTGTTCAAAGGTAAAAATGGATGATGCACAATGCATGACATATGCCAATCACTAAAGCTCAACTTCAGCATGAGCTAAGTTGAGCTAAAAAAATCTACTGAAAAGGAAAGTATCTTACTGTCCACTCATCCGTATCTGTTAAGACAGGCACATCCAATAAAGTTCTGTCAAAAAAATGAAGGGCTTTATCTGTGGCTACAACTTCCACTTCTACCTGTAAACAATAAATTACAAGTAAATAAGTTAAACAGTTTTAACAAGACTGCTAGGTAAGTACTAAAACTTGTTTAATGTGAACTTTGGACTTTCTTAGGTAATTTTACTCACTGGCTATATTTCCACTTGCATCAAAAATTTGAAAGAGTGTTCTTTCTTTTTATCTGAATTAGTAATCAGCAAAATTCTTTTTTTATGCAAGTGAATAAAATAATAATAAATAAAAAAATGCATGGATTGTGTTGCATGCCTGAAAAAATTAGGATAGGTACAATACACCGATTGACACTTTGGAGTTAAACCAATCAGCGCACGCCATTAGGAAAGTTCCTGTGA
Source organism: Cyclina sinensis (assembly GCA_012932295.1). Classification (NCBI taxonomy): domain Eukaryota; kingdom Metazoa; phylum Mollusca; class Bivalvia; order Venerida; family Veneridae; genus Cyclina; species Cyclina sinensis. The sequence goes on from JAAONU010000017.1 coordinate 28,767,020, forward strand.
CGTCACCAATAAAAATTTCGAGTAAAAAAATGGAATCGCCGATACGCCATCGTTACTTGCTTCATTTAAATTGCTTTTTCTTCGCTAAATGTCAAGCAATCTTCTTGAAAAATATCTCATTTTTTTCAGGAAACATTGCTTTATTGAATTTGTTTGATTATAAGAAATTATATATTTTTAAACAACGGTTAAAATGAGTTTTAAAATGCCGAAAAATTGTGATCGGAAAGCATGTCTGTAAAATGTCAATTTTCTTTGGTTTTAAGATTAAAGGTTTTGTGAAAACGTCATAAAAATACAGTTTGATGTTTGAATGTATTTTCTCAATCAATAATTTACTCTCAAAAACATTTTTTCAAACTTTTCTCGTCGATTTAAAATTGGTTGTGTACGCTCTGTATGTATTGCGCTTGACTTTTACTCGAAGTAGGTGGCGCTATTTGTGGCTAAAAATAGAACAGTGCAAAAGTGTCGATGGGTGTATGACTTTTTTTCAAGATAGTAGAAAAAAAAGTTTTTGACAAGTTATAAAGTGTTTGTTCACTTAGCATGACCAGACTGCATTATGCATTATTACTAGCAATTTTAACATGGATACTTAAGAGTAGTATTAATGAAGGCATTTACCCTCATTTTTTTTTAAAAGCTATCAACAGAAATAACCCAATAAAATGCCTTGACTTTACATGTACAGAAATCAAATCATGGTCCAATAAAGTTCTGTCAAAAAAATGAAGGGCTTTATCTGTGGCTACAACTTTCACTTCTCATGCGTGCCTACGAAGACAGTCTTGTAGTTCACATTAAACAAGTTTTAGTACTTACCTGGCAGTTTTGTTAAAAAGCAGAGACACAGATAACATATGAGATTCAAGATATGTTATCTATGTCTCTGATATAAGTAATGCGTTATACTTTCATAGCAAAACACAATCAAATCTTATTATCCGAAACTTTAGACCTATCCGAAAGGTACTTTAAAACATAAAATGCTAAGACCCAAAAGATCTTCATTACTATCGGTGAAATGATTCCCATTTAAATATATACCTTTTCTTGCAATAAACGGGCTACTATGTCGGGTATTTTGAGCGATGCTACACTTCCAGTACAACAAATTAGCACATTCGTGTTTCTCTTGTCCATAAATGGTTTGTTTGATTGCAGAATAAATAGGAATTGTTCTACAAATTTGACCGGTAAAGACATGAACGAAACGGTAAATAAAAATATGTTTATGAAAGCGAAAGTCTTACTTAGCCATCACTCTGAGTTTCGATATCATAAGCGATACATCACTTTTTGCGGGAGTATTATTTATGAAAACGTAACCGTTTAACATGGAGCCACAACTGAAATTACTGTTTAGTTTAACAAATACCTAAATAACCATTTAGGTCTTTGAGTTTAATAAATAATTTCTGTTGCTTTGGACGCGGTAATGAATTCGATCTATTAAAATTGTAGATTCCATTTGTTAATTGTATTTTGATGTTTTGGAAATGAAATAACCTTTTTTCCCCAGTGATAAGATATTTACTTTGCTTTTATTACCTTAGTTTGTGAAAATAAAAGCATTTCTGATGCTGCATCGGATGTATCTTCTTATTAAGATAACGGTAACATAATAAAAGAGCTGGTTTTTTTTAATTTCCCCATCGACACAAAGACCTTAATAAATACCAGTCTTTGATGGGCATAATACGATTTAAATGTATTTCTTTTTTTCTTCTTACTTGCTGTTGCATTTAATAACAGTCTTAACCATTGACCCATTCCATTAAATCTTTTGCATTGTTACAATGATTAATCTTTCAGAAAACAATAGACAGGGGCATATCGCGTCAACGAACTGCCTGTGCAAACATCACGTGACTAATAGGCCTGTGGTAATCCCCATTCAATGCGACCAAACGTCTAACGGTTAATCCGGCCGTACAAAAAAAGGTTACATTTGTTCACGATGTAGCACGGGCAAACAGCAGAATTTTATGGTGACCTTGGTCGTTTTATGCAGTTTGGAGGCTTTTGTTACACATAACGACATGGATGAAAATGATTGTACAATCGATGTACCTACTGAACTGAGTTCTCTGGCTATAACACCGTTCCTTTGAAGTCCATCAAACGACGCTGTATGTGCTTTCATCGAAAACATTCAACAGAAAGGTAAAAAATTATATAAAGTTCGAAATTCCTTCTGGCACTGAAATGTTAACTGACATAGGTAGGACAGCACTTGAACTTTAATTTGTGTTTGTAATGAACAAAATCAGACGGTTGCCATGATGTGAATATATCCACATTTTAAACAACCTTTCGTTACTGAATGCAGGTACAAGTTTTAAGATGTGTTATACTCAGTAGTTCTATATTGCATTTGCTGGCAAACAACCAGGTTAATGAAATATATTTCTTTAACTATGAAAAATAACTGCCAGCGGACGTCATGTTTTTGAAGACCAGAACTGTAACTGTACTATTTATCTGAACACACAGAATAATAAAATCAACGCTATATGGTATTGGTAAAAAGATAGATATTCATATAGTTCAATGCTTTTATTGTTATATTATTCATTTCTTCAGGTTCTTGTCATCATAATAATTAATACTTCATGTGTTACATAGTTACACAAAACTAAATGTAATCAGGGCCTAATCTCAATTAAGGCCCTGATGTAGTCGACATTCTTTCCCGAACAGATTCAAGTCTGGCCTCTTGGAGATATACTAGCCATGCTATTTTTTTCCTTATCGCGACATGAAGTGCAAGTGTTACAATGTGGATTTCTAATAATGGCAAAATTATGGTTGTGTTTGTATAATTTTCAATTACATTTTGCTGTCATTTCAGGGACGACAAGGAACTGATGTGATACATAAAGATTTCTGATCGTTATGTTGTAAAGAAATAAAGAAGTACGGAACAAGCTGACAAGTCATCAAACGTTTCAGATAAGTGTCATTGTTCATTCAGATGATGTTTTAAGAAAGAAGTTTTCTTAATAATCAGAATGTGTTCTTTTACTTTTGGAAGCTGTTTGCTTACTGTGGTGAAAAACTGGTTGAAATTTTATTCAAAGCCGGAAATTTTATTGCACCTAGAGGTATCTGAATAAACTTTACATTTTGCGCAAACCTTTGTTCTGTCTCTGAAAATTGCTAAATACTTAAATAATGCGTCTCAGACGCGTATAATCTACGTAACAGTCTACTGTATCAAATAGATCATTTTTTGATAACCATGATGTTTCTTTTATTTTTCTTCAAAATATTGATATTTTGTTTTGGTGAAATATCAAAATTACGCCTTTTGATCACTATAGTGAGCTAGCAGCCTAAAAATTGAGTATAAGATTTTGTAATGTTCTAGCATGGTTGGAGCATAGAATCAATTTCTCCTTGAAATACTCCATCAAAAAGAATCATAGTGTAGGGATAGAGTATCAGACACCAGACTAGAGGTCTGTATGGGCTCGAATTCAACCAGTTTTAGATTCTCCCCTTTAAAAATAGAACACAAACCATGAAGCAGACCCCGAGAGTATTTAACCTAAGTTGAATGAATTTTCTCAACAGGCGCTGTAAAATAGAGACGTTTTCACTTTGTCACATATAATTGCAATATACAAGACAATCGATTTGCTTTCCCGAAATACTTCCGTGGTGTTAGGAGCCAGTTTCCATTTGTTACAGAGGTAGTTTCGTACATGCAAAATAGCATAAACCTCTACAAAACATCAAATCACATTACGAGTTGGAATTCATGACATTCCAGCACCAGATGTGAACACTAAACATGCCATATCCTTGTTTACGTTTTATTGTACCATCCTGTGGTTGAAAATATTACAGAACTTTGTACAAAGACATGCGCGACATACACACATGGTGTGGCCCGAGTAAACGCATCTTTATTAAGGCTAGTATCATTGAGAATTGATTGCCCATTGGTAAATGTTAAATTTAAAGATATTATTACATAGAGCTATTTCTGCTGTTAGTGTGTATCATAGAATCGCTTGAGAAATAAATTTGAAATAGAATTTGAAGCAGTTTGGCTAGTTTATGTCATTATCTGTTATTTACATTTCATAAACCACTATATTTTTTATTATTATCAAACAGCTTTTAAAGCTATTCAAAGAATTTCATCCTACGCTGAAATCTGGTTGCTATGGCAACAAGGATAAAAACATTTAAAATCTTGGCTAAGACCACAAAGCACTGAGCTGTGCAGATTTGTCTGGTTGATCTTTTTCAAGATTGTTCAGATTTTTCACCTTGGGGTTACTTTTAGTCCCTCCTGAAGGGCCTTCATGTTTTACATTTAACTTAATTGGCAAGAATGTTCAGATTTTTGACCTTGGGGTTACTTTTAGTCCCGCCTGAGGGGCCTTCATGTTTTACACATAACTTTATTGGCAAGAATGTTCAGATTTTTGACCTTGGGGTTACTTTTAGTCCCGCCTGAGGGGCCTTCATGTTTTATACATCACTTTATTGGCAAGAATGTTCATATTTTTGACCTTGGGGTTACTTTAAGTCCCGCCCGAAGGGCATTTATGTTTTACATTTAACTTTATTGGCAAGAATGTTCATATTTTGACCTTTTGGTTACTTTTAATCCCGGCTGAGAGGGCGTCATGTTTTACATTTAACTTTATTGGCAAAAATGTTCAGATTTCACCCCGGGTCTTTTTTAGCTCGACTATACGAAATATATGGAGAGCTGTCCTACTCACGCCGGCGTCGGCGTAGTAAAAGTATTTTTTACCATAACTTTTTTATTTATTGAGGGATTTACTTCAAACATCAAAAATATGTTCCTTATCATCACCCACATCATTTATGGTAAGGTTCTTAACTCTAGCGCCCATACTTCAAGTATTATCTACCCTTTAAACTTAGAATTTTCTTTAAAAATTGTAATATTTTACTATAACTTCTTTATTTATTGAGGGATTATCTTCGAAATTCAAATACCAACTGATTGCTAACTGTTTAGTATATTGTCAGCACAACTTTTAATTCCCCTATATTATGCCCCTGTGGTCATTTTTAGTTCCATAGATAGGCTTCACGGAGAAATACATGGAGAACATTTTAAAGTTTTATTTTCATAAACCAAATATCCTAAAGTTTCAAATGATTGGCAAGCACCATTGGCTGGTTTTTTTATTTGATTATAAAACCCATTACATTTCAAATGTCGTTTTGAACAGTATACTCAGATGAACAAGCTAGGGTCACAAAGCCCTGTTGCTACTGTTTTGTTCCAGTATCACCGTCTTTGACACCAGAATCTCAAATTTCACCCAGCCTCTGTCTTTATACCAATCTCCTAACACATTATTGAGCTGAAACCCTTTAATATTATTTGGTGACAGTGACCTTAAACCTTCTGATTCCAGAAGCAAATTGAATATATGCCCTTGTACATTGTATTCACTTTATTTACAGAACTTTCGTCTCAACATTTCCTTTCAAACTAAAGTTACTGATCGAAAACTGTTTTCGGAAACTGTTTTCGGAAACTGTTGATCTACGCTGTTGACTTAACTTAAACGTTCTGACCACAAAATTAACCCCATCCTGTTTAACTTTATACTAAATACCTTCATACAAAATTTCACCTCAATATCTTCCTCCGAAGTTATTGAGTATAAACTGTTTTGATGCGACCTTGACGTTTTACCCACTAGTCCCAAATGAAATCACATCTTTGTCATTACGCTAATTTTATACAGGTAGTTTAGTTTAAATAACTTATTTTTCTGTGCTATAAGCTGGTGAACCTTACCTTAAACAGACTTACCTCAATGGCCGTCTTAAAATGTGTCTCTTTACTAACTACAGTAACTACCTTCGTACTAAGTTTCATCTCAATAAATATTTACAACAGTTCTTGATCGGAGATTTATGCTTTTGACCTTGAACTTTAACCTTCTGAACTCAAAAACAGTTTCATCCTGTACTTCTATGCTCTAAAGTTATATACTTAGTTTCATCTAATTATCTCCAAACTAAAGATATTGAGTCGAAACTGTTTTCCTTTGATCTAAGAAGGTGACCCCGACCTCAAAATAATACCACCATGTGTTCTCCTATTAGCAGCCTTAAAATCCATCTTTCAGTTCTACTTTTTCTATCTAAAGTTGAGCAGAAAATGTTTTCCTTTTTTCTAAGCTAGCGATCCTTACCTTAAGCTTACTGTCCCAACAGCAAGTGCATTTTGTGGCCTCAGACTAACTCCCTGTACATTAACATTCATTTTAATATTTGTTCTTTACGAAAGTTGCTGAGCAGAAACTAGTTCCGTTCTCTGTAAGAATGTGACCTTGACTTTCTTGACTCTAAAGCTAGCTTTGCTCGTACTTCTTACATATGTTCCAAGTTTTTCTTCAAATATATTCCTCTAAACTAATGTTATGGATTAGAAACTGTGTTTCTTTGATCAAGGCTGTTGACCTTAACAGACCCCAAAAGCAGTCTCCACCTGTGTCCTCATATGAACTACACAAGTAGATACAAACCTTTTAAATAGTCCAGTTTTCTCAATCAAGATAATGATATTGGTCATATATCCTGGAATCTGGCTACTTTCCTACAGTTTTTATGTTACAATGTTTCCGGGTAAACCATGTCAGACTAATTTATAACCCTGTACCTTATCCCGTGTTCAGAAATAGTGTTTGCTTATTTTTTCGAGATTATCCTGTCCTTTATTTCGTTAAAATTTCAATTACAAACATATACAGTACCTTCAAATATCACCACATTCTGCCTTTTATCTCAGCAATTTACTTGTCTATTTTAGATTTTTCTCAGTAATTTTTTCATGGACATGTATACATGCAATTCGGTACACCGTTAATATCCATACTGATATATTTTTACAAGCTTGATATTAAAAAAAATAGCCGACACAACATTTTCCCTTTCATTCCCAAAAGTCATTATTATTCACTCCCAAACTCCAGCTTCCACAATCTATCTTTAAATGAGTACAGATATTATGTCTGATAGATATTTTCCTAGAGATTGCCCTAGCAAACTTTTGAAGAACACACTTTTAAGTGTCCCGGTCTCTTATTCAGCTGTCTTTTTCAAACTTTATCAATATGTTCATGCAGCGTAAATTTTCTCAGGCAAGCCAACAAGCCAGTTTTCTGAAATCAAAGGGTTCATGTTCCCGTTATCATGAAATGACATAGAAAATTACAATGTACATATGTATTTCCATTACGAGTTTCTTCTTGAGGTTCTTGGTTATTTATTGTTTATGAGTACACAGTTTTACAGACTTTTGAATATTGATCATCAGATATTTTCTGAAAGTTTTTTGTTCAATCTTACCCAAACTATTTATAATGTTTAGTCTGAGGAATTGTTTCAGCAGCCATGATCCTTTGTCAATAATTACTTTAAGAAAAACATGATAAGACAGTTTGTGAAAACAATCCTAATGCAATGATTTGATAATTTGTGAGCTCGAAGCTATGGTCATGCCCTAGCCAGGTCCGTCCATCCATCCCGCCATCCATCCATATGTCCGTCTGTCATGTAACAGAATATTAATACAGAATGGTAAACATATGCGGCATGATCTATTGAAACAAGACTTCATGTTCTCTGTGGTGGAAGCTATTCATTGGATGCAATTTCCAGAAATGCCAGTTTTCAACCTTTGCCTTCGGCTTGCATTGTTCTGTCTTGCGGTGTTCTTGTATAAGAAATGTTTGACACAAACTCCAGCAATTTCAAGTTCCATAGACCCTTAGAACTGTTTATTTATAAAATCAAAATATCTCTCTTGCATAGCTACAAAAGCACTCTTTTGCTTCAGTTATCTTGCAAGTTCGGATGTTTTTGGATTATTTTCCTTACGGGAACCTGTTTGGTATTAAGCTAAAGAATTACATCAAAAACAAACACATGTATGTATTATTCGTCCGTGTAATGAAAATGATTTATAGAAGTTTGGGGAGGGTCTTAGAAAGTCTTGGTGATGAGGTCAGTTATATGCATTAGCATTTTTATGTTTAGTATCTGTTTGCACGAGCTTTAGGATGACAACTTCCGGTCCTTTTACAGAAATTAATGAACCTCAAACACTGACTGACAAAAAAGTGCAATAAAGACTTCTATCAGAAGGTAAATGGAAATTGTTGCATTAAACAATGATATGAGATAATCACGTTGCAACTATCAATCACGTGATTAATTGTAAATTCTTCGTAAGGTGATAAATTTGCAGGCAGTGGTAAATATTTTTATTGTTAGTTTGTGTAAAATGTTAAAAAAGTCAATGCCGTCAGATTATATCAATTCTGCAAAAGCAAGACGTTCCAGTACTTTAAATGTTGAAAGCGGTCGATTATTACTAAATCATGGTACATCATTGTGAAATGATGTGGATCAAATATACGTTTGCGCAACTACACATGCTAATAGAGGGTTTTTTAAAGTTTGATTACTGTATGTCATGCAAATTTGGATTTGCGCGTCGCAGTTAAAATGTCATTCTAGCACTGTCAAGGGCCATAACTCTTGCAGTAATGGATCAAAATACATTTAAATATCCAGGTGTTCATTTTCACATGCTGAAGCTTCAAGACTCTAGCTGATATACTTGCGGAGCTACACCACACTAACTGACAAATGCCAATTTTCATTTAGTTTAGTTTAAACATATTTTATTTCCATTAAAATAAGTACATTTATCACATATACAGTTTACAGTAATTGATGGAAAAAGGGTCAGACCACAAGTTCTAACAACATTAGTGACGGCCTTCCCCTGATTGAATAAGATGTAAAAAAGATGGTGAAATTTTCATTTAATCAAGGACATGAAATCCGAACGGACGCATGGACAGACAATGAAAGTGTGGTAGCACAGAAACTTCGGTTATTAGTTCTTGCTCATCAAAATTTGATACTGGTAACTATAATAATTCTATAAATTGTTTTAATATTGTAAAAAAAAGACAAAAAGGGCGCAGTTTTTTGCGTAAAGATAGAATCGTTTCTGTTAGCTTAAGAATATTCAGAAGGATTCAAGGTGAATCATATTATTATCATACTGACCGAACAGATGTCAAATGCGTAGTTAATTCGCTTGAAGTAAAACTAGTCGTCTTGAAAACAGTAAAAAAAATGCCCTCCACGTGTTCTCTCAGAGCTCAAAAAGCAGACATGTTGAAAAAAATGTAACATTTAAATGCTAGAAATGCGCTAAAACTTATAATGGCTTTCGGATATAATGTTTATCCATGTATTGTACATTATTGATATTTTTTATTTATTTATTATACTTGTGGCATGTCTTGCATTTGCTGTGCAGATGGTCAAACAAATCTATCGCAAGTTATGATATCATAAGTATTTGTTATATTGTTACATCTGTTGTTCATTTTGAAGATATTTTACAAGATATTTAATGTTACATATCTACTTATTTTTGGTTATATTTATTTACTTATTTTATCTCAGGTTTATCTATCTATTTATCACAATCGTATCATACCACAACATGATAGATCTGTTGTTCGTTATGTAGATAGTGGACAAGATCTTTTACTCACAATGTACAGATGTTGGATTCTTTACTCACTGTGTAGATGGCGAGTAAGAACTTCCGTGATGTATACATTACCACTGTCATGCCATTTACATTATTTATTTATTTATTTATTTATTTATTTATTTATTTATTGTTGCACTTGATTATTTTATCAAAATCATACAATCGCAACATGATAGATCGGTTGTTCGTTGTGTAGATAGTGGACAAGATCTATCAGTCGCAATGTACATATGGTGGGTCTTTTACCCACTGTGTAGATGGTGGGCAAGAACTTCCGTGATATATATTTCACCCCACTCATGTCATCATATCATTAACCACATTATATATCTATTGTTCACTGTATAGGTGGTGAACAGGATATTTGCATACATATTATATCATGCACATAACAGATAGCGGACTAGATTGCATCATGTTACACATGTTCAGGACCTGTTGTTTGCTTTAGAGAAGGTGGACAAGATCCTTCATAGTGTTTATTTTATCTTTAGAAATATATCCTAGTTTATTATTTACTTATCATATTTGTATATTGTATCATTATTACGATAGATTCACTGTTTGCTATGTACATGGTTGACAAGATACTAACATCTTATCGAATCATTTTCAACTACTCTAACACTTTAAATTCATGTGACATTTACCTCAATGTCTGCACGAAAACTGTACGAGCTACAGTCTTTGACCAAAGTAATAACGTGTGGTATTCTTTTAAGGCGTAGTAGACTAAATCACAGGTTTGAAAAGTAGGCCTAGCTCCTGCATATTTTTCACGAAAAGCAAATTTGCTTAAGACATTACAGTTTTATAGCTAACCTGTGTCAGATACCCGGTAGTAGTATTTACATACAAAGACGGACGATACGTCTATCACGTGACATTTGCAATGAGAAAACAGTCGGACGTCTTACTTCTTGAAAAATTGATATTATCTGAACCTTATAAATTTTCTTACAAAAGACGAACTGCTAATGTCGGAGGAAAATTTTATGAAAAATGGAAAATATACTTCTTAACTTTATTTATGTCATTTTTGCATTTCCTAATTCTCGAGGAAATAATAGTGTTTATCATGATTAAAGTATGGATACTTAAATGAAGTGCATTCAGTTACACTTAGGACTTACTAAGTAGTGAACATTATTAATAGGGCCAGATGATGTCACATTGACGAAACACTTTTTTAAAGAAACGAGAGATTATGCATTTTAAGATATCCCAAAAACTCGTGAAAACAGATTATGTACGCAGTTAAGTTTTGGTGTTGTGATATTTTACTGTTACCAAGCAGCATGTATGTCATTTCGTACACATATATTTCTGTGCTGGTTAAAGTTGTGCATATGCAACAACTAAAATGGCAACAATGACATTGCTATGTCAGGCACTGTTGTATCTGTCAAAATAACAAGTCTCTTTGTAGATAAAACATCGTTTGTATTTAACCGCAAGAGTAAACACTGTGTTTTCAGGTCACATTGTCACCTTTGACCTTGTAGTCCCAAAATACTATTTCAACTATTGTTGTAACTTATGAGTGGACCATATCTTGTTGTATTTTTTGTGTTGCTATTTTTCTTATTCAATTTCTAACAATACCTGTGTGGCTTTTTCTAGCCACACAATTATTTTTACCTTGACGTCATCGGTACACAAAGTCCCAGTATTACAGTCCAAATTCCCTTTTTTCCAGAGCAAGCATCACCATCACAAGTGTATTGCAATATATTTTATACTCTCTTCACAGACGATATTACCTATCCCAAATGTTTCAGTGCAGATTTTTTCTATAACATCTAGTGAAGTCTTATCCTAGATAACGTTGTTGTTTTTCTACTCTATAGTCAGTTCCAGTTTTGTATTAACTTTTACTTTACTGAGCACAAACATTATTTCCTTGCATAAATGTGAAACTTATCAATGGCTTTCGTTCTTTATATTGCTTTTCGTGCCTACTTTGATGAGCTGATCTTTGTCCAACATCTTTTTGACCTTGACCTGATTTGGTATCTGTATGCAGTTTTAAACCTATTTAAATAATAAACTTTACTTTCTGGCAGTCTGCTCTGCACGGTTACAACTGTTCTTCCTTCGAGTTACTTAAAATTATCTATTTTTTTCTTGTTACCAACTCTGCATAGCTTTAGAAATTTTTGTCAGTTCGTTGCAAAGTGTCTGTTTCAGTTTATAATCTGAATTTTCCATTCTAGTTTGACCTATATAATTTTGTAAAACAAGGTCACAAAATGCTAATGAGAACTTTAATCATTTAATGGACAGGAAATATTGGCGTCTATTCTATGTTGTCTGCTTATTCCCAGCATACCAAAGACTCATGTTCTTAGTTTTATTGTCTTTCTGGTATTTTTCATTTAACTACTTTCTTTTTGTGCCTCCGGGCAAATAGTAATTAAACCGTCCGTCCGTCTGTCCCTACGAGGTTAAGTTATTCTGGCAAGTTGAATATATCTTGTGTTCTTGTGTACCAATGGCTTCATAATTTACACACTTACTTACCAATACAAAGTCCATCATGTGGGCAAGTTACATAACTGTGACACCCATTTTTCTCCAGTTATTTCCCTTTTTAGCACTTTGAAAATAGGTATGGTTAACCTATTCTGGCCAGTTGGATATATTTTTATTTCTACCTGTACCGATGGCTTCAAACTATACACACTTACCGATACAAAGTCCATGATCTTGACAAGTTTCATAACTGCGGCATCTATTTTCCCCCAGTTATTTCCCTCTTTAGCACTTTGGAAATAGGTACGGTTAACCTATTCCAGAAAATTGGATATATCTGAAGTTCTTCCAAAATGGCATCATACTATACACACTTACCAATACAAAGTCCATGATCTTGGCCAGTTTCATAACTGTGACATCTATTTTCCTCAGTTATTTCTCTTTTGGGCACTTTGAAAATAGGTATGGATAAGTTGGATATATGTTTTAAGTTTAATCTATACAAATAACATAATTACATAACTTCTTCTTACTAGCCAATACATAGGCCAAGACTTTAGCAAGTTCCATTACTGCAGTGTCCATTTTACCCTAGTTATTTCCTTTTTTAGACTTTGTTTATAGCTTTCAACAAGTATTCCTTCCTGAGTATAATGTCAAGTTTCATAACCTTTTTATGCCCCCGGCATAATAGTTATTGAACCGTACATACGGTTAACCTATTTCAACAAGTTGGACGTACCATAAGTTTTCGAGCGGATCAGTGGTCCAGTGGTAACGCGCTGGACTGGTAACCCCGATCCCCCGCTCCTCCACTAACATTACTAATTGCTTTTCGGATGAGACATTAAACCGAGGTCCCATGCATGAGTGCTGTACACTGTGCATGAAAAAGAACCAGGGGTGTCTCTGGAATGGGATGCTTTCTGTATCTTGCACTATCCCTCACAAAATAAAATAACTAATCTCTGCAGAGGACGTCCGTCATATGGGCAACCGGTACTGATGATAAATAAATTAAAAAAGCCGTAAGTTTTACTTGTAACAATGCCTTCATACTATACACATTTACTTACCAATACAAAGGCCATGATCCTGACAAGTTACATAACTGTGACAACCATTTCCCCAATAATCTACCGTTTATGCACTTTGAAAAAAAGTACTCTTAACCTGTTTAGGCAAGTTAGATATATCTGTTCTAAATATCGGTGTCTTCATACTGTACACACTTACTAACCAATACAGAAGCTATGATTCTGGCAAGTTACATAACTGTGGCATCAATTTTCCCCAGTAATCTCTCAGTCAACCATTTAATGGGGTATTCTCCCTTCTCTGAATTTAGAGAATAGGTTATCCTTTTTCCGCATGTTGGATATTTTTCACCTTCAACAAATATCACTGACTCTGTAAATTTAATGACTAGTACACAATCCCGAATTTAGTTTCTTTACATGATTGTGTTGGCAATAGTCTTGCTATGTCATGATTAAAGTTTGGTTCTTGACAAGAATGCTCCCGGGGGATGTGTGTTAACAAAACACAGGAGATTTTTTTTCTTTTTTCTCGAATTAAAGTGAATATCAATTTAATCTTATTTTTACTATATATTGCACATTTGACAAAATATGATTTCTGTTTAAACGTTCTGCAAATTAAAGCGTAGTGAAAAATCAAGATTTGCTAATGAAATGAAACCGAGATTAAATGTGTTTATGAAGCCTTGCATTTGGAAATTACTACCTGGATTATTCTTGTGTAGAAGGCCTTCTATTAGAGAATAATTGTGTAGAAACTCTTGTATTCGAGAATAACAATCGATATGAGCTTGTGAGGAAAATCTTATGTTCTAGATTTACAACCGAGATTTAACTGAATGAAGAAAACCTTGTACTCGAGAATAACAGCCAACACCAACTGCAACCTATTTAGGACACCTATGGTAGCGTACTTTAGATACATGTCCAACTATATTCCCCATATAGTTACAAGTTCTGTTTAGATATCTTCGTTGCAATGATACTTCACAGTAAGATACAAAATCGAATGGGATATGAAATGCTGACCAACCCGACTTGAATCTTTGTTCTTTGGATATTTGAAATGTAGGGATTCAACTATAATAAAATACTACACTGAAATTTACAGCCGCTTATTCCATTGCAAACTGACTGGCATAGTAATGCACGTTTACATGATTTCCTCATGTCTATGAAGATTGCAGCAATTATAACCAATGGTTGATAAGCTTACATAAGAATAAGACAAACAGGCATACAGAAGTACTCACATTCAGACACAAATATAACGATAATTTGCCGTTACAAATCTACTCTTAGTCATCTGGACGCTGACTCCTTATTCCCCGGATGTACGTGTGTTGTCTACAATAGCGGAAGTTTACTTCCTGTTAAAAAGTGTTACATTGTTGTTTTGATTTATACCCAACAAAAATGCTACAACAATGCAGTTCCCTTATGTTTCTGTCTCTGAATAGTATGGAAGACACTGCGAAGTATTAATAAATTAACTTTTAGAGGTCAGGAACAACGTTGAAAGTATAACTAATGGCTCGGTATTGCAGTTAGGTCATTGTCTTTTTTGTTAATATTTAAATTTAGTTTGAAGCGATGCCATATGTTTTGGAAATTTTGTCTTAACTTGAAGTGACAAAAATAACTCGTGTTTTCTAAAACTGTTAACATGAAATATTGTGATCGTTAATTTGCTTATGTGTAGAGGTAATATTATGATACAATGTTTTCTTTTTCTGTCAGTATTTTGACCAGACATGAAAATTGACGACGAAGCACGGAACTTGACGATCCCATACGATCAGGGACAATCAGTAATAGAATGCTCTGACCAGATGTTAAGTAAAGTATTACAGATGTATAGACAAACACCAAGGTAAGTAATCTTTTTTTGTTATTTTGATGCTAACGTTCAGTCAAATATATGAGAAAGGATAGGAAAATGCTATTTTAATCTTTAGCTGCTTTAGCTCACAGAATGGAAGTTTCGTAAAATGGCTATCGACTAAATTTGAATCAAAGATCTAAAATAAATGAGGCATTGTGAGTGCAGTAAGATCGACCTTGCAGGTTGTATCATTTAGGAATTAATTAACCTAATTATGTTCATAAATATTGAATGTAAAAGTACTATTACCCTTCAGGTTAGAGATAGCCTACGTGTGGCCTTAGTCAGTGGATAAGAAAATCTTTCTTGAACGACCCGATTTGTCTGTGCGGTTGCAGTGTTTTCAGTAGTTTTCAGAAGTGTGTGTATTTGTTCCAACAAAATCAAGATTATTCAGACACAGAACAAGCTATCAGAACCTAGGTTTTCACATACGCACTCTGAAAACTTTACAGTCCTTGCCCATTTGTGAGACAGAGCAATTAAAATTCATAATTTTCTTTGTTTCGAAATCAGGATTATTACATGCATTTTATGTTAAAAAAGCGCTTATTTAAACTAAGCAAATGATATGAGGTTGTGAGCGTATTTACAAATCGTTCTCTATGAAACAGTGGCTAAGATCAGATACATGTATATTAAGACACTATAAAATTGCAGAAATGTTGAAAGTTTGTTTTATGGTTAGTTTATGTGATTCGTGATAAACTTTTTCATACCACTATGAATAGAGTTTTTAAGAAACATACCATAGTCTTATGACACATTATATATCAAAGTACGACAAATATCAACTTTAAATCTCACAAGACTTACTAGTTATTAGTCTATAAAGATATACACATAGTTCACACTTATACTGGTCATTAAAACAACATCAGGGTAGAATGTGATAACTCACAGTATAAAAACTTAACGACTACTAACAAAACAAAAAACATACTAATAGCACTGCCAATCGTGGGAAATAATGAAATAAACTGGCCGCCTGGTATGACGTTTACTAAATGTTAGAGGGCGGTAATTGCCATTCAACCTATATACTGCCTGTGGCATAAAGCCCACGCAGAGTAACTTCCTCTATCGTATTAGTAACCACTACTGAAACAAGTTTATTTGTACTGAGAAAAAAAACTAAATGTGTTTTAAGCTCGACTTTTCGAAGTGAGTCTAGGTATTCTATTCACCCTGGCGTCGGCGTCGGTGATGTCACACCATGATTAAATTTTTGCATTCAAGTTACTTTCATGCATATATTTTACCAACCAACAAGTTTATTTCACTAATGTCATCAGGGACATGAAACAAGCAAGTGAGATAGATCTTTACCAAATTTAATGCAGATTATGGCCCTTTTTACGACTTAGACATCTTGGTTAAAGTTGTACAAGCAATCATTTATGGGATTGACTTGAAACAAGGGACACCACAACTCAAAGTTAGATAACTCTTGGCAGAATTTATTGTAAATTATTACCCCTTTTAATCGTAAATAATTTGGTTAAGGTTTTGCATGCAAAAAATACAGCTTTTCGTGAAATTTACTAAGTTGCATCTATTTTTATAAGCAACTGTGATTATTGTTTAGATACTTCATTAAGGTCTTCAGGGGCATTAGAAAGAAAGCTACATAACTCATGGCCAAATTTGATGCAAGTTATGGCCCTTTTTTTACTTGGAAATTTGATAAAATTTTGTATATAACTTACCATTATGCAGATCTTTTAGAAATCAACCATGATTATTATACCTCTTGCAACAAACTTGTTGGGGTAAACGGGAATTAGCTTGTCAACTTATCTGTCTGTCAGTCTATCTGACACAATTGTTTCCGGACCATAAACAGCTCTCGTTACAATCTTCCGGCATGAAAACTTACACATGTGGTTCAACCAAATCAGGCATGTCCCTTTTGATTTTAGGGTCAACCCATCAAAGGTCAATGTCAGAATACTTGGGAATAGGACACTGTTTAGGGACTACAACTTCCTTTCTTCATCTCCTATCTGCATGAAAACACTTAACCCATTGACTTCAACTTCAACAAGGATGATCCCTTTTGACTTGGGGGTCAAACTGTCAAAGGTCAAGGTCACAGTGGATAGACATAAGAAATAGGTTTTCAGATCATATCTTGCTTTCCTAATCATCTTCATACTTGAAAACTCGCACTTGGACTTGCCCCACATCAAGGATGATATATTGTTTTTGGTCATGGTCATGGTGCTTAGACATTTTTTTTTTTATCACAATGTTACGTATTATTTCAGAAGCAGATCAAACTAAGCTGCCAATAGTCGAGCGCGCTGTATTACGACCAGCTCATGTTGTACATGTACTTCTAATTTATCGTAAACTTTTTATTTAAACATTTATTTATATGGTAAATACTTACATGGAGAAAAAAAGCAGTAAAGCTAACAATTCAAGTTAAAATTGATTGAAATTCGGATCATTATTTGTTTTAAATTTCAGACATTATTCCAGGAAAAGAGGACCAGGGATTAGAGTGGTGGTCTCCCGTGATTTTCTGCATTCCACACTTCCGGCACGAGTGCTGATTTGAACCCAGGAAGCAGTCATCGAGAGGGATTAATGTATTAAGGTGCAAGACCCTGCTTTCCAATCGATGTAAATTAAGTCAGATTAAACTAGTTCTTTAAAATTGCCTATTTTCGTATGATTATGAAATAAACATGGTGGTTTAACTAGTGGAACTTTGATGGAATGGCAAAGTATATTAATAACTTTAAAGAGATGGAATGCCAATCCATATATAAAGTGCTGAAGTACAGAAATTTTGTTAGAGGTTTTTACTTCTTTTCTTGTTGTCTACGAGGAATTAGAAGATGAAATAGCTTTACTTATCTGAGAAATTGGTTACAACCTAGAAAGTCTAGCTTTGTTCGAGAGAACAAATTCACTTAGAATATCAAATGTTTGAATATAAAGCTGTTTTGAAGAAAAGAAATACAAAAATACATAAATAGTAATTTATTGTAAGCTGCCAATGTTTTAGATTCTTTTCAGATATTTCTTAACACTTTTGCGGATTAATATCAATTTTCGAATCCATTTATGATATTTAATTATTTTATCTAGACATAAACCTTTTCCTTAATGCAACCGACAGAGAACAAAAAACATTTTTTGCGACTCCTTGATGCATGTATACATATTTTTTTCTTGAATATTCTGTTGTGTGTATGATTGAGTTGATTTTTTCTTGAACAAAGAACGAATACAAAACTGATCATTTTTGTCAGTGTTTCAGGGACATTATCATGAGATTGCTGAAGTATGGTTTGTATGGTGAGATAAAGGCTGCCCTACAACTTGTGTTTGCTATCTCTGCATATAAATATCCAAAACCAATCGTTTACTTCTTGCGAAGAAAAAGCAACATTTTGTCGCCTATCAATTTCATTTTTTGTTCATTTCAGATTATGTCCAGATTGTGACTCAATACAAAAGATAAAGATGTTGCATTTATCTAACGCTACCATACCCGGAGCAAGTGGCAAAATAACGTCATCATTCGATTGTATAAGTGGGAGAATCGTCTTATCCAACACGTATTTAAGAGCCCTTATCCTCCCTGCCCTTTTCTCCATTTCCTATGCATAGCGTGAAATAAAGGCTGCTGTTTTGGCTTTTAAAATAGCTTTTTGCCCTGCCAGCTGTTAGGGTGAAAACGCGGCAAAAAATAATTAAGCTAATAATACCCCGTCCCCCACCAAACCAAAGAGAAATATGAAACAGTTACTCTCTATGATAAGAATTGTTGTTATCAATCTTTAACCGTACTTTGTTTTTATAAACCAGTGAAAACTGTAATCAGTATTTATGTCCATGCAGTCTATTCGTGTTCTGCATTGTATCGAATGTCCAAATGTCCATTTTGAATGATGAAATGATCGTTTAAATAGTTTTAATAGAGTGTAGCAATAAAATTAACTCAGCAGGGTTATTTCATCAGAGTGAGCACTGATACCCTGCCAGCTCTTCTGCGTTGTACTAATTAAAGCTGTGGATGAAGAGTAAAAGCGACAGACTCCAGATCCAGAGGTCATTGGTTCAAATCCCACCAGTGTTGAGATTTTCAATCTAGTGACTATCCATGATCCAGGAAGCAGTCATCATTGGAGGTTGATAAAAGTTACAAGAGAATATTTTGCTTATGTTTAGTCGATGTAAAGTAAATAGGTTTTAACTAAACTAAATTACAATTTGTATTGTCAGCATACTAGAAGCCATGAAAGATTTAAGAAAGGCCTGTCAGCCAGTTGGTACTAATAACACAGCTTCATCTCGATTAAGTCTTTTCTACCGTTCGGCGGAGCATTATTCATAATCGTTCTTTAATTCTATTATTTAATTACCCCATATATTACGTATATTGAAAATACTTTGGATCTCAACCCGTCCGTCTGTCCATCTGTCGGTTGGACTACCATATGGTCCGTGCTGTGTCTCTGCAGCAAATAGTAGATGAAATTCACAAGTCTTAAATGGATAAAACCTCAGTCATATTAAAATCGTTTCCTCAAAACCACTCGCTACCCTTGGGAAGATCGTGTTTTTCAGTCCGACTATTTTAAACCTAGTTATGCTGAGCAGTACGGAGTTTCTTCTGACCCTTCGAGTTCTTTTTAATGATGATGACCCAGAAGAAGATAAAGGAAATAATCGCACCGTTCCTCTGTCTGACTTCCGTTTATATTTTGTGTCTGCTTTATAACTCGGCCATTTTGAAAGAATTTTATATATCTTCACACAGATGTTCACTATATATATATATATATATATATATATATATATATATATATATATATATATATATAGAGAGAGAGAGAGAGAGAGAGAGAGAGAGAGAGAGAGAGAGAGAGAGAGAGAGAGAGAGAGTGAAAGCATTTATGAAGGAATATAGACTATAGACAGCCTTTATGCTCTTGTCCGCTCTTTAACTATGTGATACACCACAGGCTTTTGAAATCACTTGATTTAATTTGTCAACATGTCGCAAACCATCCGCCTCTTTCCGTCTTCCAAATAAAATCCCTCTTTCCATCGTCCATGTACCATTTTGATAGAATTTGGTATAACTTGCGACAGTTGATCATTTTGTCGGCAAGTAACAAACAACCTGGGTTAGAAATCATTGCCCAAATTATATAGAATATTACCAATCTTCATGTTCTTGTACACTTCGTAACTCTGTGGTATATCTGTTCAATGGATTTTGAAATAACTGAATCTGGTCCCAAAATTTTATTCGACTGCAGCCAGTGGTTGCTGAAAAATAATCTTGACACGAATAGGACTAAGTTATAGCGTATTGAACAGTCCAGCATATTATAGCTGCGATATGCCCACATTTACTTTGTATTAATACTTCTAAGAGTTCATTCAGTTCAACTCGGTGATTTCTGAGAAAAGACTTGACACCAATAGTGCAGAAGTATTACTGTACCGCTTGAAGCAAATCCATTGGCAGATAACTCAAAGTAATTTGGAGAATACTTGACCAGCCACTAACAGATTCTTTAGGTGAAAGCGTGTATGAGCTTTTTAGAAATATGTAATATCTGGGGGAAAAAATCGAGAATCTGGTATAATCGAAAAATAAAATTATACGTTTGTCCCCTTTTCCCTTTCTCTGCAACCCAGTAAGATCGGCACACACATATAATAACACGTTTATTAGCAGCGTAGATCTTGAAGCGCCATTTTAGCTCGACTAGACGAAGTAAGTCGGCTTCGGCAATGTCATACTTGCGTGCAAGTTATTATCATGCATTTATCTTATTAACCGGCAATGCCTACTGATTTAATATGTCAGTTGACTTTTGACCGATTTTAAGACAAAGAATGGCCCTTTTTTTGACTTACAAATCTTTGTTAACGTTTTCCATGCAACATACTATCATGCTTATTTCTCAGCAATCATTAATAGGATTTACCTGAAACATTAAAAGATGTCAAAACCTCCAAAAAAGATAACTCTAAGTAGAGTTTATTGTAAATTATTGCCCCTTTTAAACTAAGAAACTTTGGTTAAGGTTTTGCGTGGAAAACAAAGTGATTGCAGTTCTACATACAATTAACTATGACGCATATATTTTTATAAGCAGGTATGATTAATGCTTCCCTAAGGTCTTCAGAGGTATGAAAATACCAACTAGATAACTCTTCACCAAATTTAATACAAATTAAGACTTTTTTTTACCTGGAAATTTCTACCAAAATTTTGTATGCAACCAACTTTCATGCATATTTCTTAGAAATCAGCTTGGACGAATACTGGAATTAACTTTGTTAATTATGTTTTAGAATATAAAGAAATGAAATACGCAAAAGGGTCAGAAGTGTAGTTAGCACATGTAACAGAGTAGTTGCTATGATCGCAACATTGTGTACATGTATTTTCAGAAGCAATTGTATGTTTCGTACTTCTGGACTTGTCTTGAATATGTATTTATTCGATTTCGAGCAAGTTGTTCGTTGTAGAAAAAAAGTAACATAGAGAATATGCATACGTCCAAAATCTTTGTTTGACATATTGCAATCATAAGATATTATAACAGGCTGAATCTACTTAATTGAACAGTGTCGGAAGGCTACGAAATCTCCAGCAAAGAGATGGTGCATTCAATATAAAAAAAGTAAACTTCTCATTAAAAACTGTGTGACCTCATTCAGTACCCAAAGGCGCTGAGGTTATCTCCCGATACAGCTTTGTACTTACTGCTTTATCAACTTTGTACATGCGTCATTTCCCATCAAGAGGGAATAAACTGCCCATTTTAACGTTTCTAGATCTTATGCATTCCCCTATACAGGAGTTAGCGAAATATAGATAAAAACTTTAGTATGTTCGCTTCCATGTTTCAGTCTTTCTTCCTGACAAAACAGAGAAACCTTTTAGAATGTCTGAAGTAATGGGAAACAAGAATATTTATTGAGCAATATGGTGAGAAATATAACGACATGCTCAGTAGTCTGTTTTGAAGCATTTATTCTGGCTCGTAAAGGGACTTTATTGTGTGTTCTTCCAGTTATTTTTCTTGTCTCCAGTTTTGTAATTACGTTAGAGGTGTGCGTTGTCATTTGCAGTGATTTTTATGTATGTATTCATAGTTTTTTTAAACAAACTTGTAAATTGTAGATAGATATTTTCTTACATGAAATACGCTGATTGCACCGAAGATTAAAATCCTTTTCTTGGGATCATATATCTCGATTCCACCCCCTTCTGCCTCAAACCCTCACCAACAGGATTGCATTGCATCAGTTTTAGCTACACCTTTGCCATATCAAGTTATTTATTTAATCGCATTAGAAATAATGGAAAACGGTCCATGTCTGAACTATAAAAGAAAAATATAATTTCTAAATACCACCTCTACCCTTTAGTATGGAACGCCTGCACTGCCTTAATATAATGAATACTAGTTTGTCATGTAAATACAACAATTTGTGCTGTGCAATATTTAGTTCGTTATGTACAGAGTTTAGTTCGTTATGTTGAAACAATAGTTTGTCTTGTGCAAACATAAGTTCGTTATGTACAGAGTTTAGTTTGTTATGTAGATAAAATAGTTTGTCTTGTGCAATTATAAGTTCGTGATGTACAAAGTTTAGTTTGTTGTGTAGATAAAATAGTTTGTCTTGTGCAACTATAAGTTCGTGATATACAAAGTTGAGTTCGTCTTGTAGATAAAATAGTTTGTCTTGTGCATTTATAAGTTTGTTATGTACAAGTTTAATAAAATAGTCTGTCTTGTGTATTAATTAGTTCGTAATGTAGATAAAATAGTTTGTCTTGGGCATTTATTAGTTTGTTATGTAGATAAAATAGTTTGTCCTGTGCATTTATTAGTTTGTTATGTAGATAAAATAGTTTGTCCGGTGCATTTATCAGTTCGTTATGTAGATAAAACAGTTTGTCTTGTGCATTTATTAGTCTGTTATGTAGATAAAATAATTTGTCTTGTGCAATTATTAGTTCGTTATGTAGATAAAATAATTTGTCTTGTGCATTTATTAGTTCGTTATGTAGATAAAATAGTTTGTCTTGTGCATTTATTAGTTCGTTATGTAGATAAAATAGTTTGTCTTGTGCATTTATTAGTTTGTTATGTGCATTTATTAGTTTGTTATGTAGATAAAATGGTTTTTCATGTGCATTTATTAGTTTGTTATGTGCATTTATTAGTTTGTTATGTAGATAAAATAGTTTTTCATGTGCATTTATTAGTTTGTTATGTAGATAAAATAGTTTTTCATGTGCATTTATTAGTTTATTATGTAGATAAAATAGTTTGTCATGTGCATTTATCAGTTCGTTATGTAGATAAAACAGTTTGTCTTGTGCATTTATTAGTCTGTTATGTAGATAAAATAATTTGTCTTGTGCAATTATTAGTTCGTTATGTAGATAAAATAATTTGTCTTGTGCATTTATTAGTTCGTTATGTAGATAAAATAGTTTGTCTTGTGCATTTATTAGTTCGTTATGTAGATAAAATAGTTTGTCTTGTGCATTTATTAGTTTGTTATGTGCATTTATTAGTTTGTTATGTAGATAAAATGGTTTTTCATGTGCATTTATTAGTTTGTTATGTGCATTTATTAGTTTGTTATGTAGATAAAATAGTTTTTCATGTGCATTTATTAGTTTGTTATGTAGATAAAATAGTTTTTCATGTGCATTTATTAGTTTATTATGTAGATAAAATAGTTTGTCATGTGCATTTATTAGTTTATTATGTAGATAAAATAGTTGTTCATGTGCATTTATTAGTTTGTTATGTAGATATAATAGTTTGTCATGTGCATTTATTAGTTTGTTATGTAGATAAAATAGTTTCTCTTGTGCAATTATTAGTTCGTTATGTAGATAAAATAGTTTGTCTTGTGCAATTATTAGTTTGTTACGTAGATAAAACAGTTTGTCGTGTGCATTTATAAGTTTGTTATGTAGATAAGATAGTTTGTCTTGTGCAACTATAAGTTCTTGATGTACAAAGTTTAGTTCGTTATGTAGATAAAATAGTTTGTCTTGTGAAATTATTAGTTCGTTATCTACAGAGTTAAGTTTGTTATGTAGATAAAATAGTTTGTCTTGTGCAATAATTAGTTTGTGTTGTACATAGCTTTTTTCGTTATGTAGATACAACAGTTTGTCGTGTGCATTTATAGGTTCGTGTTGTACAAAATTTAGTTCGTTATGTACATTCATTAGTTTGTGCTGTGCATATTTCATTATGATGATGATGATATTAAAGGGAGAAAACTATAACTAATTAGTATGAATTTGACGTCACGTTTTCGTGCTACATTAGCGCCTAAAATATTGGCGAAATTGGGGGAGACTCTGACAAGCTTGATATGTAGGCTGGTCATGACCAATAGATGACCTTTGTAGTTTTTTAAGGTCACAAGAACAAAGGCCAAGATCACAGTAACCTTGAAAAGCAAAACGGTTTCCGATAAATAACCATAGAACGCTTGGGCACAGGTTCCTCAGACTTGGTATGACCAATTTCACTTTACAGGTCACCGTGCAAAGGTCACAGTGACTTTGAATAGCAAACAGTTTCCAATCAAGTTTTATAGAAGGCTTAGGCCAAGCTCCCCTGGACTTTAAAGACAGGTTAGTTATGACCAGTAGATGACCCCTGTAGTTTTTCAGGTCATTAAGTCAAAGTTCAAGATCACAGTGACCTTGAAAAGCAATACAGTTTCCGATTAATAACTATAGAATGCTTGGGTTCAAATTCCTCAAACTTGGTACGCCGGTAGGTCATGGCCACTAGATGAATCCTACAGTTTTTCAGGTCACCAGTACAAAGGCAAAATGATTTCCGATCAATAACTATAGAACGTTTTGGCCAAGATCCCTAAAACTTCAGGAACAGGTTTGTCATGGCAGGTAGATGACCCCTATAGATTTTAGGATCATTCTGTCAAAAGCCAAGGTCGTAGTGACCTTAAAATCATAACAGTTTCCGATCAAAAATTATAGAACACTTGGGTTTAGGTCCCTCAAACTTGGTCATGACCAATAGATGATCTTTATAATTTTACAGATCACCAGGTCAAGGGCCAAGGTGACACTGACCTTGAATAGCAAAACGGTTTCCGATCAATAACTGTAGAATTCTGTGGCTCATGCTTACCTTACTTTTATGGCTGCCTCTAGGGATTACTTTTAGAAATACCCAGATTCTAGGGATAAGACTCAACTGTACAACACGAACTAATCATTGCATAAGACAAACTGTTTTACCTTCATAACAAACTAAACTTTGTACATCACAAACTAAAAATTGCACATGACAAACTTTTGTTTCTACATAACAAACTACACTTTGTACATCACGAACTAATAATTGTACAAGACAAACTATTTTATCTATATAATATACTAACCTTTGTACATCACGAACTAATAATTGCACAAGACAAACTATGTAAACTACATAACAAACTACACTTTGTACATCTCGAAATAATAATTGCACAAGCCAAATTATTTTATCTACATAACGAACTAAATTTTGTACATCACGAACTAATGATTGCACATGACAAACTATTTTATCTACATAACGAACTACACTTTGTACATCACGAACTAGTAATTGCACAAGAAAAACTATTTTATCTACATAACGAACTAAACTTTGTATATCACGAATTAATAAATGCACAAGACAAACTTATTTATCTACGTAAAAAACTACACTTTGGACATCACGAACTAGTAATTGCACAAGAAAAACTATTTTATCTACATAACGAACTAAACTTTGTACATCACGAATTAATAAATGCACAAGACAAACTTATTTATCTACGTAACAAACTAAACTTTGTACATCACAACCTTATAATTGTACAAGACAAACTATTTTATCTACATAACGAACTAAAATTTGTACATCACGAACTAATAATTGCACAAGACAAACTATTTTATCTACATAACGACCCAAACTTTGTACATCACGAACTAATAATTGCACAATACAAACTATTTTATCTACATAACAAACTAAACTTTGTACATCACGAACTAATAATTGCACAAGACAAACTTATTTATCTACATTACGACCCAAACTTTGTACATCACGAACTAATAATTGCACAATACAAACTATTTTATCTACATAACAAACTAAACTTTGTACATCACGAACTTATAATTGCACAAGACAAACTATTTTATCTACATAACGACCCAAACTTTGTACATCACGAACTAATAAATGCACAAGACAAACTTATTTATCTACATAACGAACTAAACTTTGTACATCACGAACTAATAATTGCACAAGACAAACTTATTTATCTACATAACAAACCAAATTTGTACAACACGAACTAATAATTGTACAACACAAACTTATTAATATACATGACGAACTGGTATTCATGATATAGAGGCAGCTCAGGCGTTCCATACTTTAGCATGAATTCTTGCACTACTTATGCAGCAGATAATGCACCCGATGTAACTTTATTCATTTTAAAAAGCCCCTCCTTTGGAAAGTTGCAGATTTCCGTTGCATAGGTAAAAAGGTAGAATAAGCAGCTTTGGAAAGGAAAATAATTATTTTCTATATTTGTAGTCGAAACAGGGTCTGAAATTGTTTGAGGTGTTCCCATGTTATCAAGTGTGCACTTTCGATGGAATAATACGACAATCGTGTATTCAAATTTGGCATAATTCTGTCAAACACGGTAAAAACATCAGCATGATGCCATACACAACAGACGTTACAAGGTTACAGATTTCTTAAAATTAAACAATGTAATAAATCGGAAATTTAGCCTACCTGTCAGAAAATGTCCCCAAAAAAAACGACCCGCGTTGCTACTTATTGTTTTGGGTTGTCATTATACTAATATAGTGGGTAATATATCTTCTCTTGAGAAGAAACAGAGACAAGTGAAATCGTTGCTTCCGTACTCTGAATTAAAATAGTCTTAGCACTTAGACACGATCTGTCTACCTTTGGCGGCTTAAAAGTTTGAAATGTTCTGGAAGAAATATAATATTTAAAATGTACAGTTGTTCATTCGAGAAGTACTTTTATTCATGACAAAGACAACAAACAAAACGTTAACATAAGAACATAGGAGTAAAATTATGTCACGATGGAGGAAAATAATTAGAAACAGAATAAGATTATTCGAAAATCGCTGAACCGCAAGGTCGATAACTTTTGCAGACCGTGACATTGGATTTCTTCCCTTTCTAGAATTAATTGAATACTAATTAGACTGAATACAATTATTAATGCTAGTTTGTAGAATTTAATGTAACAAATTATACCTCTAGCTTTTACATTGTTTCTTTATACAAGTACAATTAAAAATGGTCAATGTCTTACACATTTTATTTTTGGAATATTGAGATGTTAATGATGCAAAATCTCGTTACTGTAACCCTTTTTAAACTAAACTCATATGTTATTTATACACAAGATTTTGAATTGCGTGCGAGTGAATCCGTGTCCTGTGAACATTTTTTTTCTTCAAGTAACTTCCAGCGATATAATTATAAATGCATTGTTACAAATATAAAAATTGATTTGCTCCCATAGATCCTCTTATTCTGATTCTCTAGGTGGTGTTCATGATGTATATATCGTCATGACTGCTGTTTGGGTGGTATATTGCAGACGTGGTAATTTCAGTAACAGTTGTGGTGATAGTGTAGTCATTGTGTTGGCTGTTCTTGGTGTTGGTGATAGCCACTGCTGTTGTGTTGGTTGGTCTAGGTGTTCTTGTTAGCTACTGTCGTTGTCTTGCTTGTTCTAGGTGTTCTTGTTAGCTACTGTCGTTGTCTTGCTTGTTCTAGGTGTTCTTGTTAGCCACTGTCGTTGTCTTGCTTGTTCTAGGTGTTCTTGTTAGCTACTGTCGTTGTCTTGCTTGTTCTAGGTGTTGTTGATAGCCATCGTTGTTCTGTTGGTTTTTCTTGGGTTTGGTGATGGTCATTGTCATTACCCTGTGGTTCTAGGCGTTGCTGATAGCCGTTGTGTTGTGTTGGTTGTTCTAGGTGTTGGTGAAAGCCGTTGTTCTGGTGTTGGATATTCTTGGTGCTGTTAATAGCTGTTGTTATTGTGCTGTTTGTTCCATGCGTTGCTGATGGTCGTTGTTGTTATGTTGGTTGTTGTAGGTGTTGTGATAGCTGATATTGATGAATTGCTTGTTCTTGGTGTTAGTGATAGCTATTTTCGTTGTGTTGTTTTCTTGAGTTTGGTGATGGTCATTACCATTGCAGTGTTGTTCTGGGCGTTGGTGATAGCCGTTGTTGTTATGTTGTTTGTTATAAGTGCTGAATATAGCGGTTGATATTGTGTTGCTTGTTCTACATGTTGGTGATATCCTTTGTTGTTATGTTGTTATTTTTTTGTTATTGGTGTTAGTGATAGCCGTTGCTTGTTATTATGTTGCTTGTTCTTGGTGTTGGTGATAGCTAATTTCATTGTGTTGGTTGTTCTTGGTTTGGGTGATGGCTACTGTCATTGCCTTGTTGTTCTAGGCGTTGGTTGTTGTTATGTTGTTTGTTCTACTTGTTGGCTATAGCGGTTGTTATTGTGTTGCTTGTTCTACATGTTGGTAATATCCGTTGTTGTTATGGAGGTTGTTCGAGTATTTTGTGAAAGCCGCTGTCCTTGTGGTGGTTGGTCTAGGTGTTGGTGATTGCCGTTGTCGTCATGGTGGTTTTGTTAGGCGTTAGTGGTAGACGTTGTCATTGTGTTGGTTGATCTAGGTGTTGGTGATAGCCGTTGTCGTTGTGGTGGTTGTTCCAGGTGTTGATGATTGCAAGTGTCGTTGTGGTGGTTGATTTAGGTGTTTGTGAAAGCCGTTGTCGTCGTGGTAGCTGTGCTAAGCGTTGGTAGTAGACGTTGTCATTGTGTTGGTTAGTCTAGGTGTTGGTGATAGCCGTTGTCGTTGTGTTAATTGCTCTAGGCGTTGTTGGTAGCCGTTGTTGTTATGATGGTTGTTCTAGTTGTTTGGGATATCCAATGTCGCTGTGTTGTTTGATCTAAGCATTGGTAATAGCCGTTGTCGTTTTAGTTGTTTTTCCAGGTATTGGTGGTAGCCGTTATCGTTTTGTTGTAGGTCTTCGTGTTAGTGAGGGCAATTGTTGTTATCTTTTTGTTATTGACATCGTTGTTGTAGATGTTATGGTGTATATAATAGCGATAATTGTGGAATTTGTTTTAAATAATACCATTGTTAATATAAGTTGCTTTTTAGTCTTTCATGGCTGGTGAAATTAATTCTGTGAATGCCTACTTATGAACACATAATTGTTCGTTTTTTAAACAGTTTGTGAGCAGTGAAGGGACAGATATAGGCCTCAAAACTCTAAGATTACTGTTAACGCAGATGTGAAATGGTTAACTTAAATAGTATGTTCAGTTTAATTACCCGAGAAATCGCCAATGATAATGGTTAAAGTAAACTCGACAGAGAAGTGCAAAAGATAGAAAAATGCAAGGTTTTTTTTCATTCTAGTGTCGCTCCTACCATTACATTTTCATTTCTTATTAATTCCATTTGAGTGTCATGAGTTATATTATAAACAGGTATTGCTCTTTTCATCAGTTTGTTTACATCATGTTTTCAATTTACTAGACTTTTATCGCTTGACTAACCCGTGATACAGACAGAAAATGAGTTAAGGTTGGTCCTCTAACCGCTCACCTTAGTACGACCGCTTCTACATTCATTCACACACTATCTAAACTTCAGACTTTTGGTCACTGACAAGATTTTTTTAAAATTAACCTATTTACCTATGTCAACCTATATGAAAGCAGGTTACCCCTGGGGTGGGGCAGGTTTTGTGTTTTAACCTTGGTTACCTTGACCAAAGTGATCACGACCCAGAATCCAACCCAGAGACAGATATCTATGGTACATACATACCAAGTACCTAAGAAGAAGACTGTATGGGGAAAAGTAGAAAAATCTGTGACCTTGGCCCTAGAGAATGGTAGAGATTCTTGCAAGGTGCCTATATACTAAATATCTAAGATATCGATCAATAAATGACAAAAAGTAGAAAGTCTAGTTTAACCCTTGCTGACTTGAGGGACGCGGCCAATTTTGACCCCAAGATTTGAAAAAAAAACTTGGTAGAGGTTCAATAGGCAATACTAGTGGCCTACACATCAAACATCAAAACTAAACGTCTTGTGGTTTCTGACAAAAAAAATTGTTTTAACATTTTTTCCTATAGTCTTTATAAAATCAAGTGATCCGTGGGACGGAGTCAGTTTGATTTGATTTGAACAAAACTGGTAGATGTCTGTTAGAGAGAATTACATGCAATATATCTAATGTCTAAGGTCCATGGTTTCTGATAAAAAGATTTTGTATTTTATGCAAATGGGACCCCCGGGGCGAGATGAATTTTGACCTCAGGAGCATAATATAAACAATCTTGGTAGATGATGCCCCTTACAAAATATCTAAGTCCTAGGGCTTCTCCTTTCATAGAAGAAGATTTTCAAAGTTTACCCTGTTTAAGTCTATAACAAATCAAGTGACCTCTAAGCGGAGCCATCATTGCCCCTTAGGAAATGATATAAATAATCTTTGCAAAGGTAAGTAAAACAATACTACATACCAATTGTTTAAGATCTAATGCCTGTATTATCTAACCAGAAGATTTTCAAAGATTATATATTTGACATGAATAGGATCCTGACATTGGGTCAATTTTGACCCAAGAAACATAATTTGAACAATCTTGGTAGAGGACCTCTATATTATGCTCCATGCAAAATATCTAAGCCTGATGCCTTCTGGTTTCAAAGTAGATTTTCAAAATTTTCCCTTTTAAAGCCTATATTCAATCACGCGACCCCCGAGCCGAGACCATTAATGACCACAACCATAATTTGAACAATCTTTGTAGAGGACGTCTAGGTAAACCTATATGCCAAATATCAAACCCAAAGTCGTAGTAGTTTCAGACATGAAAATTTTTTTAAGATCTCCTTATATAGGCCATTGTAAAAACATGTTGCCCCGGGGGCGGGGCCAGATTTGATCCTGGGTCCGTGATTTGAAACAAACTTGGTAGGAGTCCACTAGACAAGGTCTAAGGCAAATGGTTTCAAACAAAAATGATTTTCAAGGATTTTGTTTTACACCAAAGGGCGGGGTGGGTCAGTTTTGACCCCAGAAGCATGATATGAACAATCTTGGCAGAGGACTCTAGATGATGCTCAGTTCAAAAAATCTTAGCCACAGGCCTTTAAGTTTCACAGAAGATTTTCAGAATGTTCCCTATTTATGCCTGTATTAATTCAAGTGACCTCAAGGGCGGTGCCAGTAATGACCTATCGGCATAATAAAAACTGGCACGTGATATATGGGGTGAAAGTCATGTGTTGTTTCTCTCCTGGATTTTTTTTCGTTTTAAAGAAGAATATTTAACTAATAATGGTTCTTTTGTTCACGTGGCCCTGACCTACCTTGAATGTGGGAGAGTCAAGGTTATAGTCGGGAGATATTGATGAAACTTGGCACACATGTAAAACTTGATAAGAGGAGACTAACACCGCCAAGTGATCACGGTTAACTTTCTCTTGGATTTATGTCCCCTTGACTTTGGGGCCACCGGGAGACGTCAAAAGTAAACCCTCCCGCGAGTACGTAACACTTTAAGTGACCTCTAATGGTCAATAATTGGTGACCTTGACCAGACTTATAATCCTGCCAAAATTAATAAGTTCCCTCCCCTTGGCACGAATTTTCGATTTGGAACCCCTTCCTAGGTGAAACCCTTCATAAGTCTACAAATTTGAACGGACCTGGACTGAGATATTGTTTTACGTTCGATCCTGGGTTTCTTGGTCTCTAAAGATGCAGGTTGTCTCGCACTTTCAGACCCTGGTATTAGCCAGATTCTTCGCTTCCACATTAGGAAATTATGACATTTTTTCAGTTGGTTTAGGGATACTTTCCGGTCTCCCTTGGCCCTTTTCCAAATTTGGGCATAAAAAGTATCCCTAAATGGGGTTTCGATCGGAGTAAATTGCAGAGCATTGAGCCTAAAGAGTCCTTCAAAATGGAGTAAAAAACTTAGTTCAAGCCCGTCGGGTTCAATAGTAACAGCTAAAAGATAGCCAAAATTTAGGGATCCGACGGGATTTTTTTCACACAATTTCTGCAGTTACTTCTAAGTATACACAGATTTAGAAATAAAATTATGTGATTTTAAAGATCTATTTAGGACCTTTTCATTCCATAAATCTCGTGGCTTTAAAGCTCCCATCTTCAGGGTCTACCGACCACCCTTGGGTACTCATTTGGCGTCATGTTTTACCTTTGTCGGCGTCGGAAAGGCTATATTCATTCTACGGTTTGCAGGGTGTTGCATTTTTCTGTAGCGCTATATGTCCTCTTTTGAAAACTGGTTTTTTTAGAAACATGAATACGTGTTCGTCTGTACGGCTCGAAAACTAGGCCACTATTAGTCAATTCACGGGTAATAGTACAGATTTTTGTAAATAAGCGGTTACTTGTGCAGGCTACCGTGAACAGACGGGCATACATTTATAAATATGTTCTGTTTTTTTAGGCAAGACAATATACTACAATATTGTGTTTATTTTAAAATAAGTCTATCTATAATGTCAAAATTAATATTCAAAGAAAACCTGCTTTTTTTTCCACGCGGCCGATTTTTCAGAAAATGTGTTTAATTTTCGCTAGCTGTCCTAACAGACGGACGGACATATTTGTTATAGTTTATTTGTTAATTAGGTATGACAATATCCTATGGTGTGTAT
The DNA here is from genome assembly GCA_012932295.1 of Cyclina sinensis. Classification (NCBI taxonomy): domain Eukaryota; kingdom Metazoa; phylum Mollusca; class Bivalvia; order Venerida; family Veneridae; genus Cyclina; species Cyclina sinensis. Next base: position 28,799,855 of record JAAONU010000017.1, read on the forward strand.
TTTATAATTATATCTTTAAGGTCAAAATTAATATTTGAAAATAATGGGAAAACGCGGTATTTTTACTCCGCGTGGCCGATTTTTCGGAACGTGACTACTTTCTCTACCTGTTCTGAACAGACGGACGGACATATATATAAACGTTCTATATCCTTTATTAGGCAATATAATATGCTAAATTATGATGTTTTTTTATAATTTTGTCTTACTATATAAGGTCAAAATTTATATTTGAAAGTAATGAAATTTTTATTCCGCGCTGCCGATTTTTAAGAAAATGTGACTAATTTCGCAAACTGTCCTCAACAGAAGGACGGACATATGATGATATGATTTTTTTGTTTACAAGGCAATTGAGTTTTGTACAATATGATGTATAATTATATGTTAAAAATGAAGTCATAATAATCATTTGAAAATAATACCAGTACGCGATTTCGTTCTTCAGCGTGGTCGATTTTTATTAAGTATACGTTTGAGTACTTTCGCTAGCTATCCTGGACATATTCTTTTTTTTTAGGCAGTTGTTTTCTACAATATGATTATAATATTTAAGTCAAATTAAATATTTTAAAACCCACTATTTTTTATTCAGCGCGGCTTATTTTTCTGAAAGTACGACTACATTGACTAGCTATCCTGAGCAGACGGACGGACATATTTTATATTATTTATTTTGTACATTTGCTTAGGTTTTTTCTACAAAATGATGTAAAATATAATATATATTATAATTTTCTCTTTATAAATAAAGTCAAAATTAGTATTTGAAAATACAAAATTTCTTCATTCTCCACGGCCAATTTTTATGAAGTATGACTACTTTCGCTAGCTATCCTGAACAGACGGATGGATATAGTATATAAAGTTTCTTTTGTTTATAAGGCAATGGTTTTCCCTTATATTTGATGCATAATTCACCCGGTATAATTTGTCTTAATAAATGAAGTCAAAATAAATACTTGAAACCCGCTAATTTTTTATTAATTACGGCTTATTTTTCCTAAAGTACGACTACTTTGCCTAGCTATCCTGAACAGACGGACGGACATATATTCATTTAATTTGTTTATTTGCCAAGGCTTTTCATTACAATATGATGTATAATATATAGTTATATGTTAAAAATAAAGTCAAAATAAGCATTTAAAATGATAAAAATATGCAATTTCTTAAATGTCCTCTTGGACAGAATCTTTCTCATGAAAATGCTGAAAATCCGGAAGATTAACTTATTTTGAACTCGATTTTCTCTTCTAATAATTCGAATTTTGCAATTACTTTTTCTTTGTTATTGTGTACTGCCTTTCCTTTAAAGATCCGTGTATGCATGTCTGTGTCAGTACGCACAAGTTCGTCTGTACGTCTGTCTGCCATTGGGGTATTTCAAGATGTAAAAATAATAGTTTTTAAATTATTTTAATGCGTGCAGAAAGAAAAAGACAATTATTTCATGTTCATTTTTGCTCATTCTTGTAAGAAGGATATTCGGTATAATGGAAACAGGAAGCATCTTGTATTGTTCGTCCGTCTGTTTCCATCCGGATTTATTCCACTGTCGGTAAAGAGAAAAAAAGTGTTTTATATCATTTTCCAAGCGTTAATATTTTATGTCTAAGGCAGATATCATCAAGGTTGATAAATATTATAATAGATATGGGAGTATGCTTTCAGAAAATGGTGTCTTTTAGATGTCAGAGGTCACATGGTCCCTAGGGGAGACAACCAAAGAGGGTCCCTGGCAATGAAAATAGGCTTTTTAGACATATTTGACATCAAATCAATTTTAGAAATGACTTCAAATTTCAAAACTAAATGCATATTTTTTAAAAAGTTAATACAGTTTATCAGCATGCCAAATACAAAATGAATCGGAGATAAAAAAATTTTTCCAAAAATGGCCAACCTTGAAATTAGAAAAAAAATATCAACCGTTCAGTTTATTTCAATTTATAATTCAGATTTGTAAATAACATACCTAACGACATTAAATATTTAAGTTTGAAATAAATCGAAAACAAAATTTGTTTTTGTTTTTTTAGAAACCATTAAAAAAAACAAGAGGGCCATGATGGCCCTAAATCGCTCACCTGAGTCTCATTGCTCATGTTACAAATATCGTTATTGGTTTTTATGGGTGCAAATTTGAATAAGTTTGCAATAAGTTTGAAGACTCTGGGTGTAATGGTACTGAAATTTTTTAGCAGAAATAGTTTCACTCTACAGGTCCCAGTGACTTTGACCTTTGACTTACAGACCCCAAAAACAATAGGGTTCTTCTAATATAATTACCCTATAAAGTTTGAAGGCTCTGGGTGTAATGATACTCCAGTTACTGAGAAGAAATAGTTTTCACTCTACAGGTCCCTGTGACCTTAACTTTTGACCTACTGACCCCAAAAATGATTGGGTTCTTTTACTGAGCAAATAAAATCATTCTATGAAGTTGAAGGCTCTCGGTAAAATGGTACTCCAGATACTAAGCAGAAACAGTTTTCACTCTACAGGTCCCTGTGAACTTAACCTTTGACCTGTGGACCCTAAAAACAATAGGGTTCTTCAGATACAATTATCCTATAAAGCTTGAAGGCTCTGGGTGTAATGGTACTACAGTTATTCTGCAGAAATAGTTTTCACTCTACAGGTCCCTGTGACCGTCAGGCTGACCTTTGACATACTAGCCCCAAAAATACTATGGTTCTTCTATAAAGTAAAAGCAATCATCCTATGAAGTTTGGAGGCTCTGGGTGAAATGGTAATCCAGTATTGAGTGGAAACGGTTTTCACTCTACAGGTCCCTCTGACCTTGACCTTTGACCTACTGACCCAAAACACAAATGGGATCTTTTGTACTCAATAAGGGCAATAACCCTGTGAAGTTTGAAGGCTTTGGGTCAACTAGTACTCAAGTTATTGAAAGGAAATGAAGTGTGAAAGACAGACAAACACACACCCATTAACAAGGCAAAAACAATATGTCTCCATCAGAAGGATGGGGTTGGCGGGGAGACATAACAACGAACAATTGAAGGTATAGTCCTTGGTGTTTCAGAGCAGCAGATTTTTAAAGTTTTCCCTATATAAATCTTTGTGTAAAGTCAAATGACCCCTGGGGTGGGGTCAGTTTTGACCCCAGGGTCATAATTTGAACAAACTTGGTAGAGGTCCACTAAATGATGGATCATACCAAATACCTAAGCTCCAGGTCTTGAGGTTTCGGAGAAGAAGATTTTTAAAGATCTCACTTTTAAAATCTTAATTTTAGCTCCAGTGAACCAGAAGTGCAATGGACCAGAACCATTTGAACAATCTTGGTAGAGCTTTATGCTAGGAACATTCCATGCAAGTTTCATTTAATTTGGCCCTTTGGTTTTAGAGGAGATGTCATTTGAATGAAAAGTTGACGACGGGCGGACAGACGGATGGAAGGACGACAGACAAAGACTGATCAGAAAAGCTCACCCTGAGCACTTTGTGCAAAATTCAAAAAGTATGAGCCTGATTGTTTGAGAGTAGGTTTTTTTAGTAATCTATGTATTACTATTCAAAATATGTGATGCAGGGTTGATTTAAATATCTTGGTAGAGTAGCAGTGGATAATGCAACGAGTGTATATCAAAATCCCCTTGATCATAATCCCCTTGGTTGAAAAATGACATAGTGATCGAAATCCCCTCAACAGAAATGACAGGGTGTTCATAATCCCCTTGATGGATAGTCAAAATCCCCTTGGCAAAAATGATGGGGTGGTCAAAATCCCCTCAACTTGTGAAAAACAACCCCCTTTACTCAATATTCTTTTTCCTTTGATCTTTTGTCACTCCAGCTAAACTATTGTGTTACATAAAGAAATGTTGCACACAGCAGTTACATTGAGTAGAGGAAAGAGTATGGAGTATACTTTAGCAATAAAATATTTGGAGACCGTGATTGTATTGATTAGGGGGAGCTGATTAGGGGATCAATGTGTCTGCTTTTGTAGACTTTTGCGATGGAGACAATAAAGATCTTTCTAATACATAATTGGTCTGGGTAAGATGTATTTTAAAAAGGATTTCATTTCCTGGTTCCTTCATAATAAAGTTTGAACATAAAAATAAAGTTGACCTCATGTTGGTGCAAACATGTTGTTTTTCATTCAGCATAAAATATACATTTGTACTTCAATATTTGTCTATTTTTTTAACCAATGAATTTAAGAAAACATGGTACGAATATATCATTTTTTAAATCTCAAATTTCTTTATAATACTCCAATGTTGTCATTTTCATGTTAATATAAAGCTCACTGATGTAATTTTCAGACAGAAACATGCCTATAGAAACATAGGCCTAAAACCAGACATAATATTTCACTCTTATTTATTTTCTGACAGCACATTTTACATATGTTAGCACAAGAAAAATAAGAAAAAAATCTTAAGAAATTTCCCAACCATTTCACATTATTTGAGGGGATTTTGACTACCCACTGAGGGGATTATGACCACCCCTTTATTTTTGCCAAGGGGATTATGATAACCCTGTCATTTCTGTTGAGGGGATTTCGATCACTATGTCGTTTATCAACCAAGGGGATTATGATCAAGGGGATTTTGAGCGTCCCCCTAATGCAACTTGTCCCAGACAAGTGGTTTTGACAAGATTTTTAAAGAGTTGCCTGCAATGTTGAAATATCAACTCAGATGGATCATTTACACCACCAGTGCTTATATAGCTCATTTACCGGGACTCCGGTATTACTATTTCAAGTATCTGGACTAATAAGGCTACAGTGGATCCCCTTTAGTCCTAACCTTAGGACACATGTCATGTTTTTTGGTGGTTATTACACCCAGAACAAATGTCCTAGCTAAGCAATCAGAGCATCTTTTGTACGAGTAGATTCCAATTTATTGAATCTTTACTACAAAAAGAACATTCTTGGAACAAGGACAATTTATGTACCTTTCTCTATTGACCAACCCTGAAAGGACTTGTGTTTTGTTAGTAAGCCAATGATACCGCATGTAAACCACATTAAGAATTCAGACCTTTGCCAATCCAGAGAAAGGGAATAAAAGGAAAAAGAGACACTTTTTCAGCTTTATTATATTTTAGAGATCACATAATCATGATAATTGCCTATTATCTGATCAATGAAAAGATATCATCAGAAAAGCAAAAGTCTTCATCTACAGACACTGGAAATATTCAATATATCTTTTATAAAAATCCTTTTAGATGTCGGGTACTTTTATTCTTAGAAAAGCAAATACATCTTTGCTTGTTTTATACATTATTTGTTCAGCATTTATACTGCACAAATTTTACAATATATTCATTCTTTTTCTATCCTATAACTTAGGAGAATTAAGACTATGTCTCACTTTAGAATTTCAGGAAGATACCAGCTTGTTTACAGAATTTATCTCTGTAATTTCATAATATAGATTAACTCAATTATGCAAACAAGAGCACCGCAGAGCAGCACCAACGCTTGTCTGTTTTAATTATTTATCTAAAACAAGCTTGACAAAACAAAAAATAAATAAAAAAACATAAATAAAAAAAATATTTTGGTTGGAAGGGGGTGGGGTGAAGGGAATTCCAATTCCACATCCCATGTAAGTAAAAAGTTAAGTTCTAGGTATTGTGGAATTTTTTTTGCTATGCAAGTCTATGCAAAATCAAGTGTCTTCTGGGATGGGGTTCATTTTCGCCCAAGGGACGTAATATGAACAATCTTGGTAAAGGTCTACTAGAGGATGCCTCATATAAGATAACTAAGCTCTGTGTCAAGCGGTTTTAGAGAAGAGGATTTTTTAAGTTTTTCCTATATAACTGCTATAATCCCCAGGGTGGGGCCAATATTGACCCTGGAGTGATGATTTTAACCAATTTAGTAGAGGTCTACTAGACAATACTACACACCAAATATCAAAACTCTTATTCTTATGGTTTATGAAAAATCAACTACAATAAAGATTTTGCATGATGCCGCCATTGACACACCTGACTCAATGACCATAATAACTAGACTTTTTTCTTTGAAAACAGACAAGCTAAAAATGCCTGAAACTAACTGACATTGAATGAAATCTGCTGCAAAAGCATTTGCTCAGGTGAACTTACAAGAGATAATTCTAGAATCTTCCTTTCATAGAAGCAGAAAAAATTATAAATGTTGCAAGTCTATAACATTTCTCAATATATATCTGAGTTTCAAAACTTTTCAAAACTGATTATCAGAAATTTAGAACATTAAATAACAGGTTGTATTTATAGTTTTGTCAAATAGGTAAAATTGAACTTTACATTGTCCATATGAATAAATTAAAAAAGTGCATTAAAACCCTAAACAACTGCATCAGATGTTTGCTCATTACTTTCTAAAACCCAGACTATGAAGTATGAACACCTTTACAGGCCTCACATATTTCTATGAGGACAACAACACTTCAATTTTCTAGTACCCTACAACCTGTGTTAACATATAAAACATATGCATGTTTCCTCCCTAAAAAGTGAAAATCACTATTAACCAAATTCCCACACCACCAACAACCTCTCATGTATAAACACATCTTGCTCTTTTACAATTGGGTTTGGTTCAGAGTCTTGCATTCTTAATGTAATGTAAGACAACAGTTCCTTGTGAAAAGTCCACCGAGAATTAAAGTACACAGGTCTACCCAATACAAGCTAGTACTGCATCAACATCTAGTTTAAAGTTCCGCCGAGAATTAAAGTACACAGGTCTACCCAATACAAGCTAGTACTGCATCAACATCTAGTTTAAAGTTCCGCCAAGATGGCGGCACAAAGTTTTCTATACTAGTATTCTGATCATTTGTTCTTTGTCTTCTCTCTGTTTTGTTACTGTATTTTGGCTGCTGGTACTGATTACCATAGTTTCCTACAAAGTTAAAACATATTCTTTAAAACCATTATAAGTACTTCATCTTAAATGTATGTTGTTTTAACAGACTGAGGTAATCACTTCTTTCTTGAATTTTGACAAGTACTTTTGAAAGAAAAAAGAACCGACAAATTCTGCTGTTGGTATTCGCTATTCAGATATTTATATAATATGATATTACCCAACTTTTCTCTTCTAAAATACTCATTTCAATCTTTTTATTTACTTTATCATAATTTTGAATAATCTAAATATTAATTTCTTTCTAAAGTACAACAGGTGCTCCACAAAATATGTAAAAATTCTTAAATCACCAATAATACAAGAGGGCAGATGGCAAGAAGTAAATTCAGCCTACCTTGATTATCAAACTGTGTAGCCAAGCTTCGTCTTGGTTTTCCTCCTACTGTCCCATCACGATTCTGAAGAAAATATTCAGTGTAAGAAAATAGTCAGTTAAAGCTAAAACAAACTTCTCATTTGCGTGCAAATATGTCTGCCAAGTTTTACACACACATTTTGTGGCTCATAACTGTGCTTCTGACATAAAGCAATATTAGAATACCTTACTGCTCCAGCCTTTCAACCACATCTACCTCTGTTCTTTATGGTTCTTACAGTTTTTATGCCAACTTTCACTAATTCCTTTTCTGATCATTTTTAAAACTAGAGGGCTATGATGACCCTAATCTTTCACCTGTGTCCTATTGCTAAGGGGCCAAACTCTGGATCCAATGATGGGATGAAGTTCTTTCATGAAACAAGATAACCCATATTCGAACTTGACTTAGAGAGCATCAAGACAAACAGTCTGACAAGTTTTGGAAAAATTTGCCTCTAGGTTAATAACAATGTAAATCTGTGTTTTTACTTGATGACCTTGTTTCCGACCCCAGATGATCAATATCTGAACTTGACCATGACATAATCAAGACAAAGATTTTGACAAATGTTCATCACATGTAGCCTTGTGTGTTAACAAGGCTTTTCTATGTTTGACCCAAGATAACCCATATTCGAACCTGACCTAGATATCATCAAAACCAATATTCTGACAAACGTTCATGACATTTGAACAAAAAATGTGACGTCTAGAGTACTAACAAGGTAAATCTGTGTTTGACTCCATAACCTAGTTTTTGATCCAATATGATCCATATTCGAACTTGGCCTAGATACCATCAAAACAAGCATTCTAAAAAGTTTTCATGACATTTGAAAAGAAAGTGTAACCTCTAGGGTGTTAACAAGGTTTTTCTATGTTTTGACCCTGTGACCTTGTTTTTGATCCTAGATGATCCATCTTCAAACTTGACCTAGATACATGTATCATCAAGCTTAACAATCTGACAAGTTTTCATGCCATTTTGATAATAAATTGCCTCTAAAGTGTTAACAAGGTAAATCTGTGTTTTACTTGATGAGCTAGTTTTTTACCCCAAATAACCCCTTTTCAAACTTGACCTAGATATCATTAAGACAAACATTCTAACAAAAGTTCATGAAATTTTATAAAAAAAATGTGGCCTCTAGAGTGTTAACACGGTAAATCTTTGTTTTACCCCCATGCACTTGTGTTTTACCCTTGATGACCCTTACTTGTCCTAGATATCATCAAAACAAACATTCTGACAAGTTTTCATGACATTTGGAAAGAAAATGTAGCCTCCAGAGTGTTAATAAGGGTTTTCTTTGTTTGACTTTGTGACCTAATTTTTTACCCTAGATGACCCAGATTCAAATTCGGCCTAGATATCATCAAGCCAAACAACCTGACAAGTTTTCATGCCATTTGGACAAAATAAATGGCCTCTTGAGTGTTAACAAAGGAAATGTGTGTTTTGACTAGATGACCTTTTTTTTGCCCCAAATGACCCATATTCAAAATCGACACAGATATCATCAAAATAAAAATGCTGACAAATTTTCATCTCATTTGAAAAGAAAATGTAGCCTAAAGAGTATTGTTTTTCTTTGTTTTGACCCTGTGACCTAATTTTTCAATGAAGATGACCCATATTCGAACTTGACCAAATATTGTCAAAACAATTATTCTGATAAGTTTTCATGTCAATAAACAAAAAATGCAGCCTCTAGAATGTTAACAATATTTTTCTTTGATTTGGCCTTGTGACCTTTTAAGTCTGACATGACCTATATATGTTAACCTGTCCAAGATCTTATTAAGTCAATCATTCTGATCAAGTTTCATGATAATTAGGTCAAAAGTGTAACCTCTAGAGTTAACAAACCAACTGTGGATGATGGATGTCAGACTTAGGGCACTGGACATTCAAGGATCCTAAAAGATCACCCTAGGCTATTTCAAGGTGAGCTAAATAGTGAAACAAGCACTGTATATTGCACTAAAGTAATCTTTCAATGTAACAAGATTAACCTGCTTCAAATAATTAATCATTCATTAGATGCTTGTAAACCCTGTGAGCTACTTGTATTGTAAAGAGCATCTCTTGATAATTAATCAGTTAAACTCCATTCTTCCGAACCCCCACCCCCACCACACACACACCTATTTGACATAAACCAAAAAATTCTCAACTCTGAAATTAAGTTAAAGATAAAAAATTTTCATTTTAAACTTTTGTCCAAATTTTTTGGAAATGTGATCTGTACAGTACCATTTTAAAGCCTAAAAGTATCTTTTGAAATGCCTTGGCACAAGTATCATTTTGCATCTAAAAGATTTAAATTTGGCTTAAATCAATCAAACAAGCCATCAAAATATTAGGACATAATCAAATCACTTCAGTAACTGTTGTGTTAACAACCAAATCTCTCACGATAACATTTTTAACAATTTGACAACACTCACCAGTATATGAAATTGCTGTTTCTTGTCTGCTTTAAAATTTGGTGATCCGTAACCTTGTGCTGCACTTTGATCTGTACATTGCTGCTTCCGTTCACGTGCATCTCGTGCACGTGTTTTAGATTCTTTAAACTGTAAAAGTTCTTGATATTCATTCTGATTCATGAGTGAGAACTGTTGCTGTTGTCTAAGTTTTTGTTTCTCTCTGTACTGTCTACTGCTACTGTTCATATTGTCAACTTCTTTTGAACGTTTTTCAACATTTTCATTTGCACTACGAGGCCGTGATGGAGGTCTTGTTGCCACTGCACCATCAATGTTTTGTCTGTTTGCAATCCATTTACGTAAATATCTGGAAAACATTAAGAAAAACGTTCATTTTTAACTAAAATCTGTATGTACTAAGAAACAGATCTTGGTAGTCAAGTTCTCTATTTATCAGCTGTTAAATGACAGTGTCATTCTAAAACAAGAGGGCCACCATGGCCCCAAACTGATCACCTGAGTATAACTGCAACAATGTAATGAATTTATTCTCAAAGTAAAAGAAAAGACAAGACAATTCTGCATGCCAAATGTCAAAAGTTTCTGATAAGAACTTCTAAAAGAATTTGTCTGAAAGTCTTTGTAAACATCAGACTCCAAAAGTGGTACCAAAAATAACCCCAGGGCCAAAGTTTTAACAATCTTTGGAAGAGACTTAATGATTTTCATATATATTTCTATGTAAAACATGTGGCACCAGGGCTGAAGCTAATACTGACCTAGGGACATAATTTGAATAATCTTGGCAGAGATCCACAATTCTACACACCAAATTTCAGAACTTTGGCCCTTATTGTTTTAGACAAGATTCTAAATCTTTTTTATTCCTGTTGCCATAGCAACCAAAGATCTACAAAGGAACATTCTTTCAGCAACTTTGAAAGAGTTTCATGCAAATTGCAAGCAACATCCCTTCCAACTTTCAACAACTCTGACCCAGTCGTTTAAGAGGAGATGTGTTTTAAAGCTAAAAGCTGATGGCAAATGGCAGACACAAAGCAATCATTTAAGCTCACATTGTTGGAAATAATAAGTTAAACATATCATTTTCTAACAGTTTCAGAAATTTCAATAGCCAATGGCTTTCCTTCGCACTAGTAACACGAAAATATCACGTAAGTTGCCTCATAAATCACTAATATTAGGAGTTGTGACTAAGCTATCTTTATTTTAACTTTAGCTTACTTAACAAAAGGGATGACCATGAAAAATGTGTTTGGGTTGAGCCCAAGCTGTGTTTTTGATGACTGGTCCCTCTTATGAGCAGGCAGGGCATCAATAGGAAACCACTGAAGACTCTGAAAAATACGAAATAATACATTGAACAAGAGGGCCAAGATGCAAAATGGTACATCAGGCTGAAATTTCATAGACACAGCTTAAAAAACATTAAGAAGATCAGAAGGTCAAGGTCATTGCAGCTAAGGTCAAAGCTGAAATCTACATGGATAATTATAAATACAGTTCAAATTTTCAGCTGTAAAATCAAGGAAGCAGGTCAGTAGGTCAAGGTCAGTGTTGGCTAATGTCAAAGCTGGAATCTGCATGCAAACTTGTAAGTATAGTTCAAATTTATATTCTGTAGCTGCAACAAAAGTGGGTCAGAAGGTCATTATCAAAAGACAACGTCACATATAGGTCAAGAACTAAGTTAAATATATGTACATGAAGAAAACAAATCCTTAAAACAAATATTAAGGAATTATTTGTTTTTCTGTTTCAGTCTGTTGAGTCCCCTTGGGTGGCATCAATTTAAACCTAGGGTGACAATTTGTACAATCTTTGTTAAAAGTCAACTTAACAATGCTTCATGATAAATATATAAGTTCTTTGGCCTACGATATCTGACAACAAGAGGGCCAATGGCCCTAAAGCGCTCACCTGGATTCAAAGATGAAAGAAATTTTTATGAATGTAATGATGCATGTCACAGAAATGGACCAATGTAATTTCATTGCCATAGCTCCAAAAACAAAAAGAAGGTCAGTGAGACCACATTTTTGAAAATGGAACGAAAAGCTGAACACAAAGTCCAAATTTCATTGCCGTAGCTTTAAAACAAAAAAAAGTAGGTCAGAAGGTCAAAAATATAGGTCATGCTATGACGTTTTTGAAATTGGAACAAAAAACTGTACACATGGTCCAAATTTCATTGCCATAGCTCGAAAAATATAAAGTAGGTCAGTAGGTCAAAAATATAGGTCATGCGATGACATTTTTGACATCGAAACAAAAAAATTGTGCACATTGTCCAAATTTCATTGCTGTAGCTAAAAAACAAAAAAAGTAGGTCAGTAGGTCAAAAATATAGGTCAAGGAATAATGTTTTTGAAATCACCTTGAAAAACTGTACAAATGGTCCTAATTCTATTGCCATAGCGAAAAACTTAAAAAATGGAAAAAAAAATTTTTTTTGGAGGGGGGTTTTGAGTGACCCCACTGTGGTCACAGTGCATACTACCAAATATCTAAGCTCCAGGCCTTAAGAGACCTTGACCTTTATTGGCTTTAATCCAATGAAAGCAAAAAGAACAGGGGTCATCTACTTAATATGCACAACCTACCAACTGTTTATAAAGTCTCTAAGCTTCTTTGTTCTTAAGCTATTGAACAGAAACTGTAAACAGACCAAGCAAATGACCACCTACTGACCATCATGAGCAAAGCTATATGCCCGACTGTATTTTAGTAACTGTAATGGAAGCATTATGTCAGGATATTAAATCATTTAATCATAAAGAAATGCTTTAGAACATAATCTGTGTTAAGTATATTCAAAATCAACTTGCATATATTATGCAGGAAAAGACTTATTAACTTAAACAAGATAGACAAAAACAAACCTTAATCTCCTTCCTCGTTTTTGGCTGAAACTTGGTATCCAGTGGAACATTTTCTATTATGTAAAGCTTTGTTAACTGGTCATTCATTCTATTCTCCAGATACTGATCATCTTTTATCATATTGCTTACATCAAAGCCTGTCTCTTCAAATACCTGATAAGAAAACCAGCAATTATAAAACTGACACACTTCTTTACTGAAGTAATATTCTGAATTTAATTCCTTTTGTGTAAAAATATTTCATAAACTAGTTTTTAAAATATATGAGTAAGTGGTCTACCTTAAGGTAGTAATATTATGACATCATCTGTTAGAAATGTACATACTTAAGTACCCATTTCTGCTTCAGAAACTGTTGTCTACCTCAACTAAAAAGACAGGTATGAAGTGAACCTCAAACCAAAAATCCCTTAAACTGACAGACTCACAGAATTTAGCCTATTTTTTTTCTTTAAAATTAAAGGGAAGTTAATATATTATGAAAAAACATAATTTAAGGCTTATATATGTTATGAAAACTGATGAAAATCTGATTTTAACAGGATTTGAACCCATTTCCTTCAGGACAATAGAATTAGGAGAAGCAATCTAGACCACTGATCCACTAAAGAATGTTTTTTACAAATGTTAAAATTAACAATATAAACAATGTACCTACACTGTACCCTATGACTAATGGGGTAAATTTTTTACTGATAAAGTATAAAAAACTTTATACTATTATGATGTCTCTGTAACAAAAACTGACACAGCAACTTAGTTTACAACTACAGCCAGAATTTTTACATATATAAACATTTTCTTTTTATACATCATCGACCCATCTGTGAGTCAGTGTTTCACACAATGGAAGTCTACAGTGGGTTACAAGCTAGGAATGTTTCCTACATGTACACGATCAGAAAGCAGCTCATCTACTTTGCCACAGTTCAATACTTCATTAATCTCTGATAACACGACAGCTGTTCATTCAGATGTTGGTACATATAAGGAATATATTGATAATGAAAAATATTATTCAATGTATAAAACTATGTTCAGTTGCTGTATAACAGACAAACATCTTACCTCTCTAATGGCACACTCACACGATGTTTCCGTTTCATTCACTTTTCCTTTTGGAAAACCCCAGCTAGCCTTGGCCCAAAACCCTTGCACTAATAAGCACTGTAACAATATAGGAAATGGATTATCTAATTACACTAATTATTTTTCTGCAACAAATCTAATTTAAAACAGAAATAAAAGGAAAATAAAATATGATTCTGTAGATTCAATGTCTACTTTTTAAAAAAATGAAACTGAAATATAGTAAAAAAGCAGAGCATCGGCAGTTCTGGTCTGAAGTTTCAAGAAAAAAACTTCAACAAAAACATGCAGGTATACTGCATGCTAATATCTCAAAGTAGAAATGTAGCAAACCAGTCTTCATGTATTAGAATATGAATACACATATTTATATTAAGATTTAACAGCACTGTGTACACATACACAATTCTATCATCTATTCATTGCTTTCTCAACTGAACAAAAAATATGAAATCACCAACATACATATTTCCTTTCAGGATCCAACATGATTGCCCCATATGTTGGTACACTCATCTTGTAAGATTTCCAGTTTCCCAGTATCTTGTCCACCTCTTGTACATGTCCACTTAGTGAGGGACAATGATGAAATACTAGAGATTAGGTTAAGGCTTATGTCTGTTCTGGTTAATATATTCAAATGTTAGACTGAGACAAAAATCTTGTCTACCCTTTATGAATCAGCTAACTGGTAGAGATAGGATGTCAGCACAGCTTGTGAAATCAGCAGAAGTTTTCATTTGTAAAAGTTTTCTCACTTGTTACTTAAATCTCTGCCACAGTAATTTCATACTTTAAATCAAAGCAAATAAATAAAATGGATTTATAAGTGACAAGGCTCATAGATCTTAAAATAAATCAATTTCACCAAACATTTTTAGGATGACAGATAAAAAATATTTGAATATTAAGGACATTGACAAATATGAAGGACACAGACATTTACATTATTTCTAGCCTTTTCTTTTAAACTGCTCTGAAGCCTTTCTAACAACACTTTAAAACATCATTTCCTTCTTTTCTTTGCGTCTACATGTGTCACTGTCCAGTGATCAGTATAGCTCTGTTAGACATACTGTTGCTTTTACTGATTCATCATTTAGGTATCATATCAAAGCTGAAACCTCATCAATAATTTAAACTCATAAATAAACTCATAAAGTGCTTATTTATAATGAGGTTTATATTTTCAAGCCGGACCCTTTCTTTACACGCACCAGTATATCAATTAGCTTAGCATTTTAGCTTGTAGTCAAGGTAAGGTAATACCTGACAAGGAAATACATGTAGTGTCTTTTTTGAAACAGAAACTACGTGGAAAGGCTACTATTCTGTCATATTCATAAAATGTTTTCACTTTCTACCTACAAAATCATATATTTTCCTTTTTCACCAAACTGCATTATCAGGGTATTAAAAGCAACAAATCTACATATTTCAAGGATACTTTGTGCTGAGAAATCTCTAATCCCGCATGTTTTCAACTCTGGCTGTTCAGCACAGTAGAAGTCGAGGTAGAACCAGTGGGCAAGCTCAATCTGGAAGAAGATTCTTATCATGTCCTGGCGCTCTTCTTCTGGGATATTTATGATGAAACGACTGAAACATACATACCAGTCTGCATATAAATGGTATTCAGTTAATGATTTACTTTGACATATTGTAAGATGAAGTAACTATAAGCAAAGCTTTGTCAGTTGTTAAGAAACATCTGTATGCTCTTTCTTCATTTTTTTTATCAATTTTTTGCAGCAGTGAAGTAAGGTTCAGGAAAAGTTGTACAACAAGAGAGGGACTCAAATCCGTTCCTCTCCTAGCAAGTCAAGTGCTCTACCTTGATTAAAGTTATAGAGAATACATGTTTGGTGCCAAGATGGAGAAGGTTTATCCGGTGAGTGAGAAAGCATATCTTGGCTAGCTTTAGTGAGCCAGGATTTGCTTTAAAAGTGAACCAGATAAAACTTCTCCATCTCGGCACCAACTACGTAATCAATTTATCCTATTTCTACAACAAAATTAGCCTCAAAACTCCATTTACCCAGATTTGAAACAGTTTCAGGGCATCAGTTTGACAGCCTTAAAACCACCATGCAACATGACAGGCCAGTAAAATAGTCCCATAAAAATGTCATGATTTGCAAAATAAAAAATCGACAAAATACGTTTGGAATATAATATATCACTTTTATTCATAACGCTGTCACCCGTTGTGTAATAAACACAACAGTATTTGTAACAAGTGCACTACCGCATGTAGGAATACAAAATTACAAAAACAAAACTAACCACGTGACCTTCTGACAAGATATCACTTAGTTTACCCCTTTATTAGGTCTGGAAATGCCGTAGAAACAGGATAAGATATCATATAATATATCATAAGTTAACAGTCTAGTAACTGGCAAACACTGCATATTGAAAGAAATCAAGAATCCTTGACTATGTTATACAAAATAAGGAATAATCTGGTCTTGATTGATCATAGCAAGAAAGTAAAATTGTTTAATTACTAACTCAAATACCAAGCACTATATGATCTTCTTATTTCCGAGGGCCATAGACTATTGAAAAGTCCCACTGAGAAGAGAGGATTGTACAGTCTGGGCATTTTCACAGAATTTCACCAATGGTCTTAACAGATTCTTTAAAATTTATAAAACCCTCCTGTTGTGCTTGCGCGTCATGCTTTAGACTGGCCTGACAGCTTGACTTATTAATCCAACACATACTCTAATCATTCTGCAAAGTTGTTTTTTTTTAATGGTGTATGCTATTTGTGTTTTGGGCTCCAGAAAAATCATGGGCCCTAATTAAATTTAATAGGACCTTACAATAAAACCTAAGATTGTGAAACTTCATTCTTACAAGTCTGTTTGGCTTATGGTCTGGCTAGAGATGTAGGGCTTACCAGAGCTTGACAAGCAATGGACCTCAACCTGTGGTTTATTTTGCCTCCCAATGGTTCCGGTGACAGGCAAATTTTGTTGGAAATGCATGGAAACCAAAAGTTTTCTTCTACTGTGTAGCATATTGAAAAAATGAAGTGATTTATTTGGTTAAGTTTCAGTGTCTGTTGAATGACAGAACCGATAGATAACATTTTAGCTGATGCAGCCTGAATTCTTAGGGGATGGGGCAGGTGCAGGTTTCATTCCTTATGTTTTTATATAAAGAAAAGAGGCTAGGTATACAGTTTGACTATTGAATGACTAAAAAGTACAATTTCAAGCTCCTGTGTAGAGACATGATGGCTGTGACATATCCACAGCGACTGATTAATGTCAGATCTATGTCAATAATGTTGAATAGATAAATCTTGTAAGTGTTATATAATCAAAATAATTCACTATCATATAATATTTCCCATAGAGACACAGACCTGACACATTTAAATACAGCCTGCCTGAAAGACTAACTGAAACTAACTTTTGTCATGACCGCGAAAACACATGTCAAATGGTATATACGTGGAGTATTTTACTTCCCTTACTATACAGACCTGCAGAGATCATCCAGTACATATTCTGGTATCTGAAAACTGGGTGTATTTGGAGGCTGTGCGTTTGTTTGCTGCTGCATCGTGCAAACTGCATTTCAAAAAAGAAATAACAATATTTTGGAATAGCCTAAACTTTAGACTTGCAACAATATCGTTGTCATCGGACGAAAAACATGTTCATGCACTCACTCTTTCAGTTCAAGCAACGCAGCTTGACATTGTTTTTTATGTTATTCAAGAGTCGAAACTGTTAATCTAGCTTCTTTTTCTATACCGAATAGAAGCTAGGTTAACAGTTTCGGCTCTTGAATGACTAAAAATACAATTTCAATTTCAAGTGCCTGTGGTTCAAACCACGGTTAAATTGGAGACATGAAAATAAAAATTAACTTAAAGCTATTTTGCTACAAACAAGGTATCCAGTACCAAGTACAACTTACCTTTTTCTAGAAGCATACAGTTTTACTTTATCTTCCTTACACTAACCAGCCAGTACAATTTTTCACGTACATGTTGTATTTGCTATGGCGCTATCGGGGACCGAGATATAATAGGCTAATTACGAGATTAGCCTAACACTGACCAACGCTTCAAGCATTTTCGGCACCAGTTCCCATCACAGTATAAACAGCGGCTTGGCATCGAGTTTAGTTATTTCTAAAGATTTTCGTGATAAATTGAAATATACTGAAAGCGTCTAGCCTTTCTTTTTTATTTATGCACAATCACGGTATAGCAAAATATCTTCTTCCATTCATTCAGTGAGTTGAACACACTATACGTGTAGCATACCAGATTGATGCTATTGGTTGCAGAGAAAGTAATATTTTAAGTCATACTCAAGAATCTTCCTCATACGAGATCAGGCAAATAATTTTTTTAATCTTTATATGGTATCTCATACAATTTCTGAAAAATAACTTCATCAAAATTTCGATATCATTTTCGCATGCATTTGTGTTAAGTTATTTAATGAAACCATTTTGATAAAAAAATCCTAGAAAGATTAAAGAAAAAAAATAAAGTCGACGGTCAGGAGCCTATAATCATACATCGTGAAAAATGCGATATTAAAAACAAAACAAAATAAAAATACACGATAATTTTTCTTAAAATTTGTTTATAAAAGATACGAGCTTCTACAAAACAAAACAACAAAAAAAATAAAAAAATACGCCCGTCGAAAGACGGCCGTATTATGGGATACCCCGTGGCGTGGCGGCCGGGCGTGCGGCGTCCAGGGCATGTCCGGACCATATCTCAGTTGCTAAATGTCTGACTGACTCTTCAAACTTTGTGTGCAGCTTTCTTGCAATGAGTAGAAGTGCAATGTCTAAGAACCATAACTCTTCCTGGGCCCATTTTTTAATTATCTTCCCTCTTAAAAACATTGACCGGAGCATAACTTTAAAAGTATGAAGTGATTTATGTAAAACTTCATATAAAGATAACTGGCGACAAGGAGAAGTGTAATGCCCAAAAAGCATAACTCTACGTTATCCAGATTTTGAGTAATCTCCCCTTCTTTAATTTCTATATCGAATTTTGTCCGGAACATAACTTGAACACTATGGAAGGGATTGTCTTGCATCTTAGGATTAAGATAGATGGTAAGAAGTAGAAGTGCAGTGCACAAGAATCTTACTTCTTCCTTGTCCAATTTTTTAATTATCTCAACTCTTATATTTATTTTGACCGAAGCATAACTTTAAAACTATAAAGTGATTTGTGTGAAACTTAAAATATAGATAGCTGATGACAAGGAAAAGTGCATTGCTAAAACAGCATACCTCTACCTTATCTAAATGTTGAGTAATCTCCTTTTTAAATTTCTGTATTGAATTTGCATAATATTGCATCTATACTAGGATGCTTTTTTTCTTGTTTTAATATGTTATCAAATATAAGGGGGAGACTGGAAATAGTGGGTTTTAGAGGGAATCATCGAAATCGTTCCTTTAACATTATCTTTTTTTTTATTGTCCTGTTATGTGTTAAAATGATTTTATATATTAAACATGGCGAATGACGGACACCTATCCCGGTCTTTGAAGGTTCGAAGCTTATCAGCAGAATAACATTGCGACTGCCGAATTCCACCGTTTGGTACGATCTCGAGTTCTAGGAAGCATTCAGCGAGAGTGAATAATACGACATACAAGTTGCAAGAATCTGGCATCACAATCGATGTAGATTGGTCTAAACTGTAAAATAGAGGAAATTGAAGCACTTGAGACATGTATTTTGAGTGTAGCACTCCTTATTTAAATAGTCTGTTACCACTGAATCTCCCACCAGTTTGTAGATTTTCGATCAACCTAACAAAAGTAAATTTATCACAAACCAAACAGTGTACACCTTCTTTTCGCGTGTGAAACATTGCGTCAATATTAAGTACCCACATTCATTTTACTGCAACATGTAGAACGAGTGTGGGCTAATCTCTGGACTATGTACGACTGAGTTTACTGTGGTATGCGCACTGCCGGGTGATGCTGGTATCTGCAGGAAGTTAAGCCTGATGACAGAGAAACGTTGATTATCTACCCCACTCTCACTTGTCTCATTGTGTACATTTTGTAATGAGGCCCGCATATCATCTTTTCCAGTATTTAATATTGAAGAGGAGTCAAACTTTTTGAAGCCAGAGTGATAGATTTCGCCACTTTTATTATTTGTGAAGACGTATTTTATTATTTGTTTGTGTGTTCATTCCTTCGTTTTTACTTGTTTCTTCTTTTCTTCATTCTTTTTACTTAATACTGTTTATTCATTTATTTATTCAAATGTCTATGTACATGCATACTTTTGATAATAATCATTACAGATACTATTATTATAATTACCATTGTTAATATTATCACTATTATCATTTTTATGCCCCCCAACCCCGCATTTGTGGGGTAGAGTGGGGCATATAGATTTACCCTTGTCCGTCCGTCCGCTGTCCCGCTGTCCCGCTTATAACTTGTGTCGCGTGTAACTCCAAACGTATAACTGCTAGAGCCATGAAACTTTCGTTGTCAGCATGTGAACTAATGCACCAGGGTATTTTGACGCAAATTTATTGGAGATCGGCAGACTTATGCCCCCTGATTAAGCAAAAAATAGCATTTTTAGACTTGTGTCGCATGTTACTCCAAATGTATGACTGCTAGAGCCATAAAACTTTCTAAGAATAGTTGTCAGCATGTGAACTTACGCACCTGGGTATAGTTTGACGCTATGGAGATCGACAGACTGAGTTATGCTACCTCATTAAGAAAAAAAAATTTTTAGACTTGTGTCGCATGTAACTCTAAACGCATAACTGCTAGAGTCATGAAACTTTCTAAAAATAGTTGTCAGCATGTAAACTTACGCACCTAGGTATTTCGACGCAAATGTATTAGAGATCGACAGAGTTATGCCCCGTGATTAAGTAAAAGAGCATTTTTAGACTCCTTAATGTTAAGGACAATATTAATACGCACCTGTAATTGTACAGGGCTTTTTTGTGACAATACAGCGGAATGTGGGGGCATCCGTGTCCTATGAATACATCTCTAGTTAAAATTATTTTGTCATCGCCGTATGCGACGGTCAGTTTTGAAACCGTCGACGAAGATCCAACAACTTTCGACTTTTTACGAGAATTGATGTGTCTAGAAACCAAACATTTTTTTATAATATATGTTACTTCCTTATCTGAAATATGAGACCTCAAAACACGGAACAGACAATCCTTTTACTGACAAAATCTCTTTAGGGAAATTTTGTAAAAAAGTAACCCTTTTACTGACTAAATCATTGTCATAAAATTCTGTACAAACAACTCTTTATACATAGGAGGAGCAGTGATCGAGGGTTAATGCACCGGACCCAAGAGTTCGAATCGCAAGAGGGACGAGATCGATCCAGTGACTTTCGACACTCCACGTGACTTTGGACACTAAACGTGACTACCGACACTCCACTTGCCTTTGACACTCCACGTGACTTTCGACACTAAATGTGACTACCGACACTCCACGTGACTTTACACACCACGTGACTTTCGACACTCCACATCTTCGTCGCTGGTACTCGCTTGAATAAAAGAAGCATGGGATAAATAGTTGTTTCTCAAGAGGGTTTATACTTAATCTAAATGAATTATGTATTCTTGACGGGCCTTATGAAGCATTCAAGTAAACCACATATTACACATACTAGACGATTTTCATAGGGAATATGCTTGTCTCGCCTTTCCATGTTTATGATAACATAAGGTCATGATGTTTATTTATCATACTCATTAAGTAAATTGGATTAAGTTTTACAAGCATGAAGTCAGAAAACTTTTCGAAGATTGCTCAGGAATACACTTTCAGTAAAGTAAGTATGAACTTTTTTGGTTTAATTACATTGTGTTTGAACACAGCACTTAATGCGTTTTAATCTTCACTCGCTTAGATTCGAGCGCTCATTCATATTTTTTTCGACGGAAACTTTTAACCCTTTTTCGAAGTTGTAAAAAAAAAAAACATTCTGTTTAAAGTAAAACTTTTTAATTATCATAATTTGTCAGTCTAAATGATGTGATCAATACATTTATTCTTCCTCTTCAGCCAAACATTTTCGCAGAATTGTTGTAATTTTCATAAATGACGTCTATGTATTCTCGCTTGCTACAGCTAACCAGATTGCGTGAAAATGTTGGGATTTTCTTTCTTTGTTTTCTTTTTGTTTTGTCAGCCATGTTTTATTTTTATTTATAAATACAGATTGGCAGGCAAAATAATTAACGGTCGTCTTCGTTAACCGGAAAGTTCTCAACGTTTAAATGAGTTTAGCCTGTAAATTGTCTAGTAATTAAAGTTGGCATGTTTTTACTGTTTAATCATAGGATATTTATGTGTATTATTTTGGATGATGGTAGGTCTAGTTCTTGTTCTGACAAAAATAATAGAAGTAAGAACAACATCAAATATCACCATCATTAAGACTTTACATTTTCATGTTAAAAGATAAAGTACTGTTTTGCAATTACTTCTGTGCACTTTTTGTTGCAACCTGACTACTAGAAGGTACACTAATAGCGGAATAAACAATGCATGTTTCATATCTCTATTATTATTTTGACATCACGGAAGTCATACCACGTAACATGCAATAGGTTGTTGTGTGATCCATATATATTTTTCAGTAACCTTTGAAAACTAAAGTCGCATTTTGCACAGACAACACTTTATGGTAATTCAGAGAAAGTTGAAAACATTTTGTGTTTGTAGAAATCGATTATTAGTTTATGACATCAAACTTTGACTTCCTTTCTCAATGACGTCAAATTGACCAGATTGTTGATTTTGTCACGTCACAATTATATCCTATGTTTTAACAGTTTTCATGATTTTTTCTTTTTATCTTTTTTTCAGATATGGGCTTTTATAATGTACATAGTCATTGCACAAATTGCAGTATCTGCTGACAGCAATGCTCAGCAAGACATTGGCAGCCAAAGTAAATTCAATGCGCCTTTACCATTTTTGCAGTCGAATAATGAAAATCTTGGAAATCTGACTAAAGATGAGTTCAGTCAAAACAGCACTGAATCACCAGAATATACGACGTATCAACAATATTCAGTACCAAATTTGACCACCAGTGGAAATTCAGGAACTGACTCTTCTAAACCTCCAACAACTTGGTCTTCTACCGAATCACCGGAAGTAACAAGCAAGCGGAATGACATGGCTGCTACAACCTACCAGCATGGTACCAAAACTACAAACAACCAAAATGATATCAAATCTAAAAGTTACCATATTAGCAAAGTAACTACAGATACGGATCCCAACATTACAACAATATCACCCGACAAAATCACAAATAAAGTGTCGTTTACAACAAAAAAGAAATCCAACCATTTACTAACAACAAAACCATCAGTGTCTCCTCTTACAGAGGCGCCTTCAGGATCAGCTACTATCTCCAGCGTAATTACTAGCTCTTCAGTCACAAACAAACGTATTTCGAATTTTACATCAACAGATACAATGCATTCTATAAACATGACAATTTTTAATTCTACAGATGAAATGAACAATTCTACCGTAGATCCTAGCAGACTGGCACGTACATTTGCAGATGACATCCGGTCAGGTGACTCATTCTGGCCAATAGCAATGGCTCTTACAATTGGTTTACCAACAATCGTTGTACTTGCAGTAACTATTACTGTCTTGTACAGAAGACGATTGTCAAAACCTAGAAGCTTATTGGCTATGTATGGACAAGATTACAATCAAATGTGAAGGGTGTAAGACGTGAAGACACTGCTAAAATTCAAAATCAAAGTGAAGTTATAATTTTTTTACTAAATGCAGGATCCCCAAATCATTGTATAAGGCTGTTTTATTCGTGTGCGCGGGGGCTTATTTTTCAAAACTGTTTTCCCTGCTCTTAAACGGAAGAAGATGGTAAGAACAAATAAAAAGTGTTAACAAGAGTAACTTGAATGATGTACTTCGACAAAATTATAGAGGAATGAGAATTTCGACAATTAGCATTTAAATAATTATAGGTTTGCCCGGTTACAGTTGAAACTGATTATTATTTTGTACATGTTTTTCGTCCCAACAGAATATTTAACGGAAAATAAGTACTGTTGTTAAAATTAAGGTTAATAAAATGATTTAGATATGTATATAGCTACCAAACGTCTCAAAGGAAGTATCATAGTTTAAAAGAAACACTTGTGTTTATTGGTCGAAATTCTGAATCACCAAGACGCAATAATGTTCTTTCAAGTTGCCATGGTAACTTTATCATGACGTTTTAAGTTCAAACAAAGACCATTTAACGGCAAGAATTAGTGTCAGTCACTTCCTGTTACTGTTTCATTTGCGTACACACAAGGTGTTGTAAAGTAGATTATAATTTAATTCGTATTTTATATGTTTGTGTTCATACAGAATAATTGTCAATCAATAAAGAACTTCATTGTTGACGTGCCCTTTATCCCTTCTACTGCTGGTAGCTGCCGCTGCTGCTGTTTTTTTATTGCGTAATAAGGCCACCGGCCAATACACAAAATACAAAGTATGTGCATAGTCTCAGTATATATTATGTGAAGCATGGGTAATATACCACGTATATTAGTACAATATTTAGTCATAAATAGATCGATATGATGGGCTCTCTATCAACAAGCCCTTTAAAATGGAACTTACTGTGTTTGTCATCAAACCTTCAACATGACCATTTTTTAATTCAATCATTTTGTTCAAATTTATGATATGTTTTGATACATATTTTAACCATTATTCGGTAAATGATTTGTCTATTTCCACTCTCTTTGTCGAAACGTTTATATCAGAAGCAGAAACTTCAAGGTCTAGAGTGATTTCAAGACCTTTTTAATAGCGTATGACCAAATAAAGTCTTCCTGCTTTGGATTCATACAAAATTACAAGTCTGTGTTAATTTGTTACTCGAGATCGTAGCAGATTCTTGCGTGCATTGGTCCGCACAAAACAGATTAATTCGTCTAATAATAGTAATCCCTTAGTTGTTATATTTCCTTGTACGAAACTCACTCTTTCAGATTATGTAATATGAGAATTTTATAGTAAACAGATCAAATTGATAATAAATATTTCCAAACACGCTTACCTTTTATGGTAATATCGTGACAAACTATAAATGAAGAAAAATGATATGCTAAATAGAATGCAAGTTTATTTACCAACAGTTTTTGATGACAAACTAATAAAGTCATTGATCACTTTGGGGCTTCTCCAATCGAAGAAACGTTTCCTTAAAAAGAACAACAACAACTTACTAAATAAGGTTTTGCTATAAACAGACATTTTTTAGCATTATGGGATTTTTTTTTAAAAAAAAGGAAAAAAAAGTTTAACAGTCAATAGAGGTTTTGGACGTATTTTAGACCAGGGTTAAAAATTCTGATTATAGGTGATTTTTTAAAATTATTATTTTCCAGATTCTGTTCACTATTTTCTGTTCGAGTATTAATGATTGTTTTGCTTTTCTTACAAACACAGAATTGAAAGATACGGTTGTTTTTAATTTGTTTACACTGTATGAAGTAAGAAGTACTTAAGTCAGTAGTGTTTTCAGCTCACCTGAGCACAAAGTGCACAAAGTTTTTTCAAATTATACCCCTAGGGTCAAATTTGGCCCTGCCCCGGGGCTCAATGGATTTTACATAGGTTTATATAGTGAAACTTTAAAAATTCTTCTTGACTGAAACCACA
Organism: Cyclina sinensis; assembly: GCA_012932295.1. Classification (NCBI taxonomy): domain Eukaryota; kingdom Metazoa; phylum Mollusca; class Bivalvia; order Venerida; family Veneridae; genus Cyclina; species Cyclina sinensis. Next base: position 28,825,302 of record JAAONU010000017.1, read on the forward strand.
AGGCCCTGAGCCTTAAGATTTGGTATGTAGCATTGTCTAGTGGACCTCTACCAAGTTTTTTCAAACTATACCTCTGGGGTCAAATCTGGCCCTTCTCCTGGGGTGAATTGATTTAACATATGCTTATATAGAGATAACTTTGAAAAATCTTCTTGTCTAAAACCACAAGGCCCTGAGCCTTAAGATTTGGTATGTAGCATTGTTAAATGGACCTCTACCAAGTTTGTTCAAGTTATGCCCATGGGGTCAAATTTGACCCCACCTCTGGGGTCAATTGATTTTGCATAGGGAAAACTTTGAAAATCTTCTTGTCTGAAACCACATGGGCCTGAGCCTTAAGATTTGGTATGTAGCATTGTCTAGTGGACCTCTACCAAGTTTTTTCAAACTATACCTCTGGGGTCAAATCTGGCCCTTCTCCTGGGGTGAATTGATTTAACATATGCTTATATAGAGATAACTTTGAAAAATCTTCTTGTCTAAAACCACAAGGCCCTGAGCCTTAAGATTTTGGTATGTAGCATTGTTAAATGGACCTCTACCAAGTTTGTTCAAGTTATGCCCATGGGGTCAAATTTGACCCCACCTCTGGGGTCAATTGATTTTGCATAGGGAAAACTTTGAAAATCTTCTTGTCTGAAACCACATGGGCCTGAGCCTTAAGATTTGGTATGTAGCATTGTCTAGTGGACCTCTACCAAGTTTGTTCAAATAATACCCATGGGGTCAAATTTGGCTCCACCCCGGGGTCGTTGGTTTTACATAGGCTTATATAGTGAAAACTTTGAAAATCTTCTTGTAGAAGGAGGGGTAACATTTTCAGTCCAAATAATCTTGAAATTTGTCAGAAAGGTTGTTTCCTTGATTTCTAGCTCAAGTTCGAATATGGGTTATCTGGTTCAAAAACTAGGTCACAGAGCCCAAAAATAGAAAAGCCTTGTTAACACTCTAGAACTTACATTTTCAGTCCAAATATCCTGGAAATTTGTCAGAAAGGTTGTTTTAATAATTTGTAGCTTTGTTTGGATATGGGTTATCTGGGGTCAAAAACACTAGGTCACAGAGCCCAAATATAGGAAAACCTTGTCAAAAGGTAACATTTTCAGTCCAAATAACTACGAAATTTGTCAGAAAGATTGTTTCAATGAATTCTAGCTCAATTTGAATATGGATTATCTGTGGTCAAAAACTAGGTCACAGGGCAAAAAAGTAGAAAAACCTTGTTAATGCTCTAGAGATTACATTTTCAGTCCAAATATCCTTGAAATTTGTCAGAAAAATTGTTTTGATGATTTCTAGCTCAAATTTTGATATGGGTAATCTGAGATCAAAAACTAGGTGAAAGAGCCCAAAAATGTAAAAACCATTTTAACACTCCAGAGGTTACATTTTCAGTCCAGCTTTTCTGGAAATTCGTCTGACAGGTTGCTTGTACAATTTCTAGCTCATGTTCGATTATGGGTCATCTTGGGTCATAAACAAGGTCACAGAGCCCAAATATCGAAAAACCTTGTTAACACTCTAGAGGTAAGATTTTAATTCCAAATAACATTGAAATTTGTCAGAAAGGTTGCTTGTACGATTTCTAGCTCAGTTTCGAATATGGGTCATCCGGAGTCAAAAACTAAGTCACAGAGCCAAAATATCGAAAAACTTTGTAAATGATCTAGAGGCTATATTTTCAGTCTAAATGTCCTGGAAATTTGTCAGAAAGGTTATTTTGATAATTTGTAGCTCAGGTTTTGATATGGGTCATCTGGGGTCAAAAACTAGGTCACAGAGCCTAAATATCGAAAAACCTTGTTAACACTCTAGAGGCTACATTTTCAGTCCAAACTGGAAATTTGTTTGACTGATTATTTCAAAAATTCTAGGTCAAGTCCGAATATGGGTCCTCTGGGATCAATTAACCAGGTCCATAGCAACTTTATTAAAAGCAGTCATATTCAAGTGAGCGATACAGGGCCATCATGGCCCTCTTGTTCTTTCAAGTTAGTCGTACAAGAAATAGATGTTTCTCCGTCCGTCCCAGGAACACTCCTTTGGTTACGCCTTCAAGAATCCTTTCGACCAAAGCTTTCAAGAACACTTTCAACAGAAGCTTTCAAGAACACTTTCAACAGAAGCTTTCAAGAATACTTTCAACAGAAGCTTTCAAGAACACTTTCAACAGAAGCTTTCAAGAACACTTTCAACAGAAGCTTTCAAGAATCCTTTCGACCAAAGCTTTCAAGAACACTTTCAACAGAAGCTTTCAAGAACACTTTCAACAGAAGCCTTCAAGAACACTTTCAACAGAAGTTTTCAAGAACACTTTCAACAGAAGCTTTCAAGAATCTTTTCGACCAAAGCCTTCAAGAATACTTTCAACAGAAGCTTTCAAGAATACTTTCGACCAAAGCCTTCAAGAACACTTTCAACATAAGCTTTTAAGAACACTTTCGACCAAAGCCTTCAAGAACACTTTAAACAGAAGCTTTCAAAAACACTTTCAACCAAAGCCTTCAAGACCACTTTCAACAGACGCTTTCAAGAATACTTTCGACCAAAGCCTTCAAGAACACTTTCAACACAAGCTTTCAAGAACAATTTCAGCACAAGCCTTCAAGAAGACTTTCATCACAAGCTTTCAAGAACACTTTCAATACAAGCTTTCAAGAACACTTTCGACACAAGCTTTCAAGAAAACTTCCAACAAAAGCTTTCAAGAACATGTTCAAGACAAGCCTTCAAGAACACTTTCAACACAAGCTTTCAAGAACACTTTCAGTCAAAGCCTTCAAGAAGACTTTCAACACAAGCCTTCAAGAAGACTTTCAACACAAACCTTCAAGAAGACTTTCAACACAAACCTTCAAGAAAACTTTCAACACAAGCCTTCAAGAAGACTTTCAACACAAGCCTTCAAGAACACTTTCAACATAAGCCTTCAAGAACACTTTCAACACAAGCTTTCAAGAACACTTTCAGTCAAAGCCTTCAAGAAGACTTTCAACACAAGCCTTCAAGAACACTTTCAACCAAAGCCTTCAAGAACACTTTCAACACAAGCCTTCAAGAACACTTTCAACAAAAGCCTTCAAGAACACTTTCAACACAAGCTTTCAAGAACACTTTCAATCAAAGCCTTCAAGAACACTTTCAATCAAAGCCTTCAAGAACACTTTCAATCAAAGCCTTCAAGAACACTTTCAACACAAGCCTTCAAGAACACTTTCAACACAAGCCTTCAAGAACACTTCCAACACAAGCCTTCAAGAACACTTTCAACACAAGCCTTCAAGAAGACTTTCAACACAAGCCTTCAAGAAGACTTTCAACACAAGCCTTCAAGAAGACTTTCAACACAAGCCTTCAGGAACACTTTCAGTTTAAGTCTTTAAGAACACTTTCAAAACAAGCTTTCAAGAACACTTTCAGTAAAAGCCTTCAAGAAGACTTTCCACAGAAGCTTTCAAGAACACTTTCAACACAAGCCTTCAAGAACACTTTCAATCAAAGCCTTCAAGAAGACTTTCAACACAAGCCTTCAAAAACACTTTCAACATAAGCCTTCAAGAACACTTTCAACACAAGCCTTCAAGAACACTTTCAGTCAAAGCCTTCAAGAAGACTTTCAACCCAAGCCTTCAAGAACACTTTCAACCCAAGCCTTCAAGAACACTTTCAACACAAGCCTTCAAGAACACTTTCAACACAAGCCTTCAAGAAGACTTTCAACACAAGCCTTCAAGAACACTTTCAACACAAGCCTTCAAGAACACTTTCAACACAAGCCTTCAAGAAGACTTTCAACACAAGCCTTCAAGAAGACTTTCAACACAAGCCTTCAGGAACACTTTCAGTTTAAGTCTTTAAGAACACTTTCAACACAAGCTTTCAATAACACTTTCTGTCAAAGCCTTCAAGAAGACTTTCAACACAAGCTTTCAAGAACACTTTCAACACAAGCTTCCAAGAACACATTCTACCAAAGCTTTCAAGAACACTTTGAATCAAAATTTTCCAGAATATATTCAACCAAAGCCTTCAAGAACATTTTCAATTAAAGCCTTGTACTTTCAAACAAAGTCTTCAGGAACACTTTCAACCCAATCCTTCAAGAACATTTTCAATCAAAGTCTTCTAGAATACTTTCAACCAAAGACTTCAGGAACACTTTCAACCCATTCCTTCAAGAACATTTTCAATCAAAGTCTTCTAGAATACTTTCAACCAAAGACTTCAGGAACACTTTCAACCCAATCCTTCATGAACATTTTCAATCAAAGTCTTCTAGAATACTTTCAATTAAAGACTTCAGGAACACTTTCAACCAAATCCTTCAAGAACATTTTCAATCAAAGTCTTCTAGAATACTTTCAATTAAAGACTTCAGGACTTTCAACCCAATCCTTCATGAACATTTTCGCCTACGTCTGCTTTAAAAAAATAAATAGTAAAAATAAAATGATAACGTCTTTTGAAACGAGACTGTTTGATCCTCACAATTTGTAAAAATACTAGGCCTGTATTTACATTTACAGAAATTTCAATATAAAAGATGACTGATCATTTTTCTTTGATGTTAGTCCCGTTTAACAGAAAAACCTTTTGATGAAGCTAGACTGTAACACAGTGCACTGAAGTTCAAAATGGTGGTATTGGTTTGTTGTTTACAAAACACAGACGTCAACAAACAGTTATATATTTGAAGTGTTTTAATGACATCATATAACATGACAAAATGTTTAAGAAATAACTCTTTACACATCATTTACAGTTTCATCACTGTTAGAAAATACTATGCAAATGAAATTACAAGTCCCAAGTTAGATGACCAGTTTATGTCAAATAGATCTCTAATGACTGGTGAACTTTGTGATTTCAAGCCCGTGGACTAAATTTAAGAAATGAATAAAACAAATACCGCTGTTGTACAAGTAAAGTATATCTCAAAAACAATCACTACAACAACATAACAAATACATTACGCAATACCTTTCAGTACAAGTCATGTATTGCCTTAAGCACAAGTCTTTGCAATACTCGCGTCTTAATTTTGAGATTTTTAAGAACTGATGTTTTTGTGGCACCATAATAACATATTTTAAATGAAAAGAAACAAAGTATCAAAGTGCAGTCCACTTATCTTCGACATTTTTTGGCAGAAATACGGGTCAGATATCTTTTAAAGGCTCTAGGAAAACAGCTTAGAGAATAATTAAAATCAAGACACTTTTATCAATACTTAAACTAACATTGCTCCAACATGAACAGTTGTATTCTTAAACTAATTAGGAATGGAAAAACACTTAGTTACATTCAATATTTAATTTCTCCTAACGAGTTTGTTTCACGTCTAAGTTTATGACGCCACATTAAATTCTTTAACAAACTAGAAGAATATAGTCATTCAGCGAGTTTTATTGTTTTATACTGTTATAACTTATTATTACTATACACATAATAAGAAGGTTTTAATCTGGTGATATATTAGACAAGAATTTATTTAATCCAACGAAGAAAATCTCATCATTTAGCAGCAGTTGACCCCGACTGTTCACTGAATCGCATAGCATATCAATAACACAATACACCCATGAGTAACGTCTCTTGGCCCGTCTGCTGCCGCCATGTTTACTGTCTGTAAAAGAAAAGATCGGTCGTGAGAAGAGTTTGAAAAAAAAACACATAATACTAAGCGTATCAAACGAAGTTTGCCAGGAATTGGATAGCTTTTGTTAAATTCCGAGTTGGTTGGTAAACAAGGAGAAAAGAATTGAGGTCTGCTTCGATTCAAATATTAGCAAGTACTTCAAAATACAATGTAAGTGCATACAGTACCTGGGTAAAAACGTTATATTTCTATTGTCAAGATGAATTGTTCGTTTCTTCAAAATTCTTCAGTCTTCTTCTTTGTTTGTTTCCTCTTTGATCTGTAAGAGGAGTAAAGACTTCCAAATAAACTTATAGCTAAATAATACAAAGTATAAAGTAGTATGACGACATTGCCAATGAATTTAGACAAGTTTAAGAACTTTTGTACGTCAACAAATACGAAACCAGTTTTAAACAGTATACACATAATTTCTTTTTGTTTGTATACACTGATTCACGAAATACTTTCATAACTGTGATAAGGCTTGTGAGAAAGGAAGGCATGCTTTAAAAAAATGGGGTCCTTAAGTTTAAGAAAATTTTATTAAAAATGATCCATCAAACCAACTAATTGATATAATAAGTAGCCTCATAATATGTAATAAAGTTTGGCATAAAAAATATAATTGAAATACTTATACTATTTACACAAATGAAAACAATTTAAAAATGTCCTTTACATCAGTATGAATTAAAGAACCTATATTAATCTCATGCAAACTATGATTTATATTCATATAGAGATGGAAATTAAAAAAGCATCAATCTTCTAATGCGATATTGCTTACAATGACAGACACTGTTTCATCTAAATAAAAGAGCCTTTGATCTTTATTTGAATTGGAAAACTATATTTTATTAAGAACGGGAATTCCTATGTTTATTCTATTTAATTTCAATGTTTGAAGTCATACACTAAAAATCTTTATATAGTTTTGTAATTCAATCAACTTATTGTACCCGGTGCACTGTCCGTAAATGACGTCATGTAACTATATCTAAACAATATTTTTTTTTTGGTCAGAACCAGAAGGCCTGATTTTCTAAGACGATCATTTAGATTTTGAAACCCATACATTTACAATATTTAAAGAAAAGAAGTCTGCGTCAAACATACATTCTTAATTTAAAATAAAACAGCCGTTGAAATATTCATTTAGTTCATCAAGTTAAACAAAAAAATCTATCGTAAGAAATGTTTACGATTAAACAGAAGTGGAGCTGATTACCCATATCGTGGTATTTTTAGTTGCCAACGGAAATTGTTACCTATTTAACATTGCGAAAATCTCAACTGTTAATCGCTTATCTTTGGGGTTCAAGCATTGTGTGACGTCATAAGGATTATAGATAGCGTCTCTGAATAAAGTATCTTCTTTGTTGTAAGAGTTGATTTCTGAAGATAGCAAACCAATTCCAAACAACGGTGAGCATTCATTGACGATTGTTTTAAGCAGTATTCTCGAAAGAACAAAAATCTTATATGTATTAATGTTTATTCTACTAGACAATTTTGATAGTCATCGAATGTTTTAATTTTAGAATAGAATTTGGCACATAGCAGTCTGTTCACACGCTAAATGGGCCTTTAAAACACTGTATGTATTTTGGTGGACAGTGATGAATAAAACAGCATAATTAATACAAACAAAATCTTCTCTACAAGAAGTTTTATTTTTTTCGAGAAGTTAAAACGTCCATGATAACAAGCAAGTTTATTCATTGTGTCTTGACGGCCATTGATGAAGCAACTAGCAATATATAAAGACTTATATTATATTTTATCATTTTTTCATTAAGTTTAAATTCTACTAATATTTCTTACTAATAAAGCCTGTGAAAATTAGATTAGTTTATACCAAATTTATTTTAGTTCGATTGTGTAGGAAGTTTTTAGCTTATAGACACACTCTCGAATCCGTTCCTGGAACTAACCAGTACTAAGCAAGGAGTGTAAAGTTTCTTGCTCAAGGAAACAACGGCTTGACCCTGACGGGGTTTGAACCCGTGCGGCTAGCAGTCCTTTGAATACTAGTCCGACGCGTTAACCACTCGGCCACGCCGCCACCTGCCAGCAAACTAAAACCCTAGAAAAATGTCTTTGCATTTACATTTTTTACATACATGCCTTCTTCACAGTACTTTGTATTTTGAACATTATTGTTTTTAAATATATTTCCTGTCTCGTACCATTTTACTTGCACTTTTCACTCTAAAAAAGAACCCAGCCCAGAAGGTCTCATTGAACAATGACAACGTCTATACTCTATTCTCCAGGAAAGTTCTCCGAAATGCAGTCTACAACATGCAATATTTCACACTTATAAAACACCAGACTTGAAAATAAAACACACTCACCAGACGCAGCGTAAAATTTATGTGAGCCAAGGCGAGAATGTACTTTTGTATCTCTGCGACGTTTTCCTTTTTTGTGACGCCTGTTGTTCCTTTTACGCTTCTTATCTTCTTTGTTATCTTTCCTAAACCGAATTTCAGATCCATTTCTGTTTTTGATCTTTCCTGAAGCAAGAGCATATTTTAATTCTTCAAGGTTCACTCTTCACAAATTCCTGAACAAATTGAATAACATCAAAGACAGTGACAGACGTGGAAGCTAGCAAAAAGTTTACAAAAATAGTATTCATTGTCTCAGATCTAGAGCGGCTGCTTCAAGAAACAGTGGATTTTGAAGAATTGCCATCAAATGAACGGACCATACACTCGTAATAAGCGTACAGGTCTACATCTCTTAAAAAACTGATGACCAGATACAGAAACCCAACTTTATTTTCCATGCAAACGCTTGATTAAAGTTCTTTCCTATTTTTTTCAAATGATGATCAAGGTTTAAAAGCCATTATGATAATTATATCAGACTACGTCGGGAAGTCTTAAACTACGACCTTGAACTTTAACTGCTTCTAAGGATATACGGAGAGGGAAAGACTATTACAATACATTTATTGAAGTCACTTTTCTATACGAAATATTATTTGGTTCTGTTCTTCCAATAGAGAAATATTGTGTAAAAGGTTGATCTTAACCTTTTGTTCTATAAAACCGAATGATCTATTTGTCAATTTTCAGAAAATCCAATTAAAATGATAAAAATGTAGGGCATATCAGACTGCGGTGTAAGTATTTTCCGGTCATCTTGAAGTGAAGTGAACTCCTTAACGTCTGGTTTGAAGGAAAAACAAATGCTTAAACTTGGTCTTTAAATGTTAAATCTTGCAAACGCTGTAAATCACAATTATTACTAGAAAGTTACTAAGAATTAGGAATATCAAACTGCTTGTTTTCAGAATAAAACGAGTATCAAACCACCGTTACAATCATTGGATGATCTCATTAAACGAGTTTTCTTAAACATATCACCTTTCATTATACTAGCTCAAATATTGGCTTCAGCATTTAAATATCTGGACGTTTTGTGAAGTAAATTGAAGTTTACTTGCAAACTGTTTTGTTTTCAAGACAGGCTTCCAGACATTTTAATTACATTACCTTAAATAGAGGCTTAGTAAAGTAATCAAATGTAAACGTAACCAGACAATACGACAGAGAAACAACAACAAACAACAATAACAAATTTATTACCATGTCCCCTTTTGTCTCTTCGCTTACAGGCACCTCTTCGATGAGTAGAAACAAAAATACCGGACCTACAGCCTGACTTGATCATGTGACAATAACTTGAGTACGTCTGCCTGTCTGTTCCACAGACAGGAAAGTTCAAAGTTTGTAAACACTGTGTAGCACAGTTCATACACACTGGGTTGTTGCTTACAGCACTAACCAAACACGTCGTTCCACTTGGACAAGCTAGAGTTTTACACGTTTCGTGAGCTGAAAAGATAAAAGGAATCATTCAATTACACATTTTGTTATGCAATACTAGTATAAAGTTACGAAATTAAAATAATTCTGTTTTGAGAACGTGCCAAAAAGATCTAAAAGTTAAACTAAATTACTCAAAGAAAAAAAAGAAAATAATCCTTGTGAACATATTCACGCGCAAGTCTGGATACGTCTTTGCAAATCACAAGAAGTACATTTATAATAAGAAGTGATAAATAACATATATGTAATGCCTCAGCAATTAAGAATGCATCAATAATCACTGGGTTGTATATTCTTTGATAAACGTACTGCACTACTTTTGTCGCTGGAATCATTTATATACCTGACTGTTGTCATATTAGGACTGCATCATTTTTTCTTTCTGAATCCTAAAAATGCAATATCTGTCTTCAACATACAGGAACTTTTACCGTAGATTTTCGATTTTTTGTACCCTCATTCAATAAGATTTCAAATAAGAACCTAAATTACCGTAACATTTTCCATAGTGTGATACCCGTATGCTACGTCCAGTTTTACAAATATCAGCTTTAAGTTCACATGTATTTCTGTAAGTTTTGCCATTTTCCCCGCACATATATTCTGCTGGGTTATCGGGTAGTAATATGTTACAATAGTCGTAACAACGCACACAATGTGGGACGCCATTTTGATCTTGCAGACAGTGTGTTCCGGTCGTCTCGCACTCGACCCTCTTACAAGAATCTACAAAATGCATATAGTATCAATTAAATCAAAATTTCACGAGAGACTAAAACTAATGAGACTATATAACAACAAAGACTGCTTAATCACACCACAATCACTGTTTTGAATTTTAAGATCCATCCATAATTTTGAAAGAAGTAGCATCATTTAGAATCATTAGACAGTCACTTTTGTTACACCAAACTGCCAGACTTTTCAGACAGACCTTTATTTAGTGAAAGTGCTGGTCCCTTTGGACTTAGAGAAGAAAATACGCATGGGTTGAGGTATATTGTATGATTACATGTGTGACTAGCCTTTGCGACGCTTTGCTCTAAGCATTATACAAATAGAGAAAGACATGGGTTGGTAAAAAATACATGCTTGGCATTACTTATTTCAATTTTTTTACATAAAGCAATCTAGAGTACCTGACTAACTATAAGGCAGCTTTACTGAAAAATTATTTCAAAATTGATCAAACTGATGATTCAAATAAACAATCAGAATTGTTAAAATCCAATTCTGGTACATAACTGCAGTCACGAATATAGCTGAATTGTACCATGTCGTTATTTTTCCAAAAGAAGTAAAAATGCAATATCAAAAATCAACAAAATAATTTTGCCAAAAAGTTGTGTTTTTTTTCCTTTGCATCCTGCAACTCGCTAAATTATTTATTTGTCTTTTCTTTACGTTGGCGGGTGAATAACAGTCGCCATTCGTGGGGGAAAGGAAACACGACAGATTATTGTTTTATTGTATTTTGATCTTTGCTTTTTCTTCCAAGCAAACGAGACCGCGACATGGCAGAGATCAAGCATGATTATGCGACACAAGCTTGAAATTAATAGTGATATTCCCAAAACATTATCAGAGAAGAAAATGAATGTCATACTTCGACATTTGCCATAATATTCCACTGAAATCTGTTGTTGTACGCCACAATTGTGTCTTTGTAAAGCACAATAGTTTCTGTATTTCCGGCCGTCGGACCCGCATAAAGCACCACGTGATTTTAATGTTTTGTCACACTTTGGTTTACAGACGCATGTTGGTATTCCGTTTTCTAGGCGACATCTCTTTCCTTCTTCACAAACAACCGAGGAGCAGTTCTCTGAAACGTACAAACATATGTTTGCGGTGTTGTTATATTGCTAATTATATCTTTAAATGAATTTGGTTTCGTCTGCTGGTCAAAGCCAACATTTTGTTCTAAATAAGAAAACTAGTGATGTATTTCTTATGAATAAAAACAGAGCAAAGTCTGTTGACGTGTGAAAATACAGAAGCAGTTTTCTTGATTAAAACCATATATTTTGCATGGACGTTTCGCGCAACTGTTTACTATTATCGTTAAGATACATGAAATCTATTTGAACAATTTTATCTAAACTTTTTTTTTCAAAACTTAAAAAACTGAATATACAATTAATAGTTAATGAAATAAATTTAAAAACAAAATAAATAAAACAACGCCATATATTTTACTGTGACAGTGTAACACTTAAAACATAAATCGAAGAAAATACAAATCAGTTACAAAACAACAAAACGTTTATAACTGTAATAATTTTGTAATAAAAACCGTGGTCTGCTTTTACAATGACGTTATGCATGTGCCATTTAGTCTGAATTTTGTCATTTTTGTCCTCAATGTAGCCGACGCTGTGAAATACTGATACACTGCTATATTTACACACGTACACCGATTACATTATGATAGATTATTTACTGTTTGTTGTATTCTATAAACTAAATAAGGTGTAAAAGAATCAAGATAACTCACTCACTATGGCACCTATGGCACTTGTTTGCCCCTTTCGAGAGAAAATTCCAGTAGAAAATATCACTAGTGACGTCATGTGGCGTCCATGAGACTGCGGCTGATCCCCGTACACCACAACACTCTTCAAATGTCATGTTTAGACTGAATGCTTTGTTACAAAGGTTCGTTGTATTGTCAATATATTCCCAGCAAGTGCCACCTGAAAAAGACATCTGAGTTGACTGTATTTGTTGTTTCGTTTAGTTGATTTTTGTTTTTGACGTTACCTTCTTTTGTCTGACGTCATAAACCTTTTCCTGTCTGATTTGCGACTAGCTTAGGCTTTTGTATTGATATGGCCTATATACTAGAACTCACATCATGAATCTTTCCCCTTATTACTCGAATATAGCTGAGGATTATGTTATAATATGGCCTTTATACTAGCACTCACACCATACACCCTTCCCCTTATTATTCGAGTATAGCTGAGGATTATGTTATAATATGGCCTTTATACTCGCACTCACACCATACACCCTTCCCCTTATTACTCGAGTATAGCTGAGGATTATGTTATAATATGGCCTTTATACTAGCACTCACACCATACACCCTTCCCCTTATTACTCGAGTATAGCTGAGGATTATGTTGTAATATGGCCTTTATACTCGCACTCACATCATACACCCTTCCACTTATTACTCGAGTATAGCTGAGGATTATGTTATAATATGGCCTTTATACTCGCACTTACATCATTCACCCTTCCCCTTATTACTCGAGTATAGCTGAGGATTATGTTATAATTGGCCTTTATACTCGCACTTACATCATTCACCCTTCCCCTTATTACTCGAGTATAGCTGAGGATTATGTTGTAATATGGCCTTTATACTAGCATTCACATCATACACCCTTCCACTTATTACTCGAGTATAGCTGAGGATTATGTTATAATATGGCCTTTATACTAGCACTTACACCATACACCCTTCCCCTTATTACTCGAGTATAGTTGAGGATTATGTTATAATATGGTCTTTATACTCGCACTTACATCATTCACCCTTCCCCTTATTACTCGAGTATAGTTGAGGATTATGTTATAATATGGCCTTTATACTAGTACACATCTTTCTTTTTTCTATTCAAGTATAGCTGATGCTTATGTATTGATATGGCCTTTTACGAGTGTCTTTCTATTTTTTGTAGTTAATCGAGAATGTGTCAGTCGTCTTGAAATATACATCCTATTTTATTTCAACTTTAGTATAGTAATCATGATACTGGATTTCACACAACATAAGCGGTCCTGCAACTGGCTGGGTGACTAGTGTGGAGTAACCATGGTTCTTTATCAAGATAACACGTAAGTTGTTTTCTTTTATTTATTTATTTATTTATTTATTTATTTATTATTTTTTATTTATTTATTTATTTATTCATTTATTTATTTATTTATTTATTTATTCTCGTCGTTTAAATAATTAAACAAGTTAAACTAAGATCTTACAATGTAAGCTTCCGTCATTTTCGATCCTAGTAGAAAGCACAGGACAAGTTCTGGTTGGTATTTGCTTCATGGAAGAACTTTTCTGTTTATGTAGAGCAAAATGAGAAACTGTGCATCTTCAGAATATCCTTTTCTTATGATGCAAATATTGAATTAAGTTTGAACCACGATATATTTTTCTAATCATTCAACCATATAATATTTTATACAAATGTCCAAAAAAAAAAATAAATCTCAGTCCTGAAATTGCCACAATTCATTTTTCAACAGCAAATGTTGGATCTTTGAACAGAACTCTCATTCTTAACAAAAAACATGGTAATTAAGCCAGTAATTGTCTCTCTAACAGAACTGCATAAAAATAATAGCATCCACAAACGCTGTATACATTCCATTGTCCGGTATGAATTTCTATATCATTTATATAAAATTAACAACACACATATAAGGCAGTTTAGTACATATATATCTTTCGGACAAAATATCTTCTAAAACATTTTCTGAGATGAAAGATCTTATTGAATAAATTACTTTTTAGTATGTCAGAAACACTTACTATGAAAGTAATCTTGTCAGAATGAAGATCTTTTTCGGGAAAATAAATTGAAATATTCAGAGATAGCGACTGGTTAAAGTTCCCTTTGAATGTACTATTATACGAAAACCGGTGTCTCCCATAAAAAAATCGAACATGAGCTGTGTATAATGCACACTTTCTCTAACAACACTGTAGGAATTCTTACGACGCAAAAGAACCTATAAATATTCCTGTCTGTAAGGAAAGTCGCATTAATAACAAATCTGCAAAGTCTTTCCAAGGTGAATCACCGGTGATTCCGGTCTCTGTATTATCTTGTCCTATCATGAACATACATACTGCCGATAGTAACATCCATTCTCTTGTCTCATTTTTCCTAGCAATTGTTCCTTCAATTAATCGTCGCGTGAAAATTACGTGTCTAGACCGACTTGGTGACTAAAACACTTCCGTTTCTCCTGCTGAAAATACTAATAAATTTTGATTTTCTATTTCAGTCTTCAAGCATGTTCAGACGAAAATAATGACAAAACCTTAATAATTAATGCAGTATCAGCCTTCCATAACACAAGGATGAATATTAGTACATCCATTGCCAAAGGAAGTCCATGTATACCATCCATGGTGCAACAGACGGACGAACCACCAGTTCTACGTATATAAAAGGACTCTTCTGCATCAGGAAGCCTTGAATTCAATAAATTTCAAGCAAAATGCGCAAAATTAATTTCACGAAATGTAAAGAAAGATTAACGCAGGCGGCATTTATAAAGACAGCTTTACTTAAAAATATACTTGCAATCATTTTCTTTAAAGAAAAAAAATGTATTTTTCCGTACAAACATTCAAATCACACTTGAAATACAGTTAAACGATTTTGCTTGTATAAATGTTTAGATTTGAATAGGAAGATACTAAATATGTTTCACAAATTGCAGTTTTATTTGTAATTTTTACATCGTTTTAATGGCTTATTCAAATTTATTTGTAATTTTTACATCGTTTTAATGGCTTATTCAAATTATTGTGTCCAAAGGCGCAAACAAGACTTGTTGTTGAAAATGTCGACGCTGGGGTCCGTTAGAAATAACAAGAGTAGCTTTCACATGTGGTTAATTCTACGTTTATCTTATATTATCTTGTTATTTTGATATAAGGTGTATGTAAATATCAACAAATTAAGTGTTAGATCCTCTCAGAAGTTTAGCATGCTCACTGTTTGTGTAACAATATGTTCCGTATAATACTTCTTTACAAATAAAAGTGATAGGGAAACTTAAACATTTTTAACTCATTTTAAAATACTCAATGACAAAAAAAAAGATATGGGAATAGTAAGACAGATACAAAACATCATTGATCGATCTTTAAAACGGCTAGTTTTTTTCTAAATGAAAAAATGAAACCAGATTTTGACGAATGGTTCACTGCTGAAGGGTATTTCTTCAATGCCATAAACATACCTGGACCCGATTTTACAAATCAAAGAAATTGTAAAAAAAAGCTGTCTTGCTTGAAATGGATTCACGTGGTGGGAAAATGTTTGCCTATTTTCCTTTTTTTTGCCTATTCTATATTTGCTGGTTAATATATTGAAACTATCATAAAAAGAAAACCTATAATCCTTAAGAAATTGTGTTGTCTTCACAAGTAAAATACAACAATCTAAAAAAGTAATATACAAAAACAATTTTTTACTATATATCTAAAATAATGCATTTCCTTCTGACAAGTAGATTATAAGATTATATAGGCAGATTCGTAGTTATTAGATTATATAGGCAGATTCGTAGTTATTAGATTATATAGGCAGATTCGTAGTTATTAGATTATATAGGCAGATTCGTAGTTATTAGATTATATAGGCAGATTCGAAGTTACTCTAATTACTCCTAGTGTCTTTAATCAGATTTTGTATTTTAACTTGCAGATATATTTTCAATACAGATTTAAAAGGTTTGAGCTTTGACAACATGATTATAACTGCTCATTCTAACCCTTAACCTGCTAGAACTGAAAGTGATCAGCCTTTGCCATCAGTATAGAGCCAGGCCAGCCTGCACATCCGTGCAGTCTGACCAGGCTCTATAGTGTGGTAGCTCAATTTTTGTACTTTGGTACTAAAATCCCTAAAAAATTGAATGGACTGTTCCAAATTCAAAGCTGGGCAAATCCATTACAAAAAATCAGCAGAATAAGGGTAAAGATCAACGATCTTTTGCAATTTGAATTTAAGACTTGAAAGCGAAAAGAATTGAAAGCGAAAAGAGAAAAAAAGAAAAATCTTTATCACGGGAATAACAAAAGGGCTGGATTCCAGTTATCAATTTATTTTCATAATTAGACCTTAAATCTCTCCTCCTGAAAGGTAATTTGAACAAAAGAGAACTTTTGACCTTTAATTTCTGTCTGTAAAATAAAAGCGAAAAATGAAAATTAAAAAGGTCATCATTGTTTAGGATCGATTTGCCCTTACCTATTTTACGACAAAGTTTTCTTTTAATCTCTTTTCAGCAATTTTTCTTTGCTGCAAGTAATTTTGTTAACTTTCTAGGCATATGTATGCCAGTTTTCTTATATGCATTAAGCATTTTATAACAGCCTTATTAATCGAAACGATCATTGACACCTTTACTGAAACAGCGGATCAAAATAAATTTTTGTAATAAAATATTTGTTTATAAAATGATCATCATTCGTTCGCAAGTAGAAAGTTTCATTCGTATGATTATCTAGAAACTAATTTGTGTAACCATACATATTCTCCCTTTCCCATTTTTTATAAAATGTCAATTGAAAAAATCAAAGATCGCCATGTTACGAAAAATTATTAGTATGACACAATTTCATTGACATTGACCAATAATAATTATTGGCAACTTTGTCTTCTTCTTAAATTATTTCTATAAGTCAGTCTTGGATGAAATAAAGAGTTGTGATTGGTTAGTCAGTGGAGATCTTACGAAATATTTCATAAATCTAATAGCAAAAATGTGCTTGTATGAAAATTCTGAAAGGTACAAACTATGACTGAAAAATTAAGAATTTCATATGAGTGGCAAAACTGCTTAAATTTTCAAGATGCTTTTTAATATGGAATGTCTTAAGTTTTAATCAATTGCTTCATGTATTTTTTCTACAGTTGCAGTAATTTAAATTCTCTTATAAAGTACATCTCCTGATCAATCTGTGTCAACAAACTTGCATTATATAAACTCGTGATAAATAGGAATGTTGTATCGAATATTATAATATTTCAGAAACATTCCAAGCTCCAAACAAATTACAATTATCTACCAGTGAAAATCGCTCATTGGTGGAAACATCGAATGTGCTCCTTTGACATTGAAAAAACAATGCAAGGCGTACGTGCTATGATGATGCAAACCCTTCTAGAAAGACAGACATTATGTGGTTACAATGACCAGTTCCTTCTTCATAGCTTTATTGTTTTCAATCACAATTATAATGCATCTTGCCAATGGAAACTTCCATTGACTGTCAACAACTTGTTTCTTGAAATAATGAACGTGTGAAAATTAAATTACAAATGTCTAGACAACTTGATGTCGAGTAAAGCCCTTAGCTCCTGCTGGAAAATTCCAATAATTTCTCCTGTCTTGCTGCAAGTTAAGACGATAATAATGACATGTTTTTAACCCATTAGTAGAAATAATTGACGAATTATTTCATTGCAACCAAAGCAGATTCGCAGTCATGTTTGTGCTAAACAGAAATTGAGTCGGATCAGGAGTTTCATAGGTAATTTTAGGTGATTTGAAGAAGTTAACTCTATCTCTGCATGTATTCGTTTTAAGACTTATCTAAACATTAAGGTAAATACAGTGGTATTTTTTTTCCACTGACAATCTCTTTATTTCCTTGTAACTGTTTGCAAGCATAAAGTCAATATTTTCATAGATATTTGTTGTCTTAGCATTCTCAAATTTGCTGTTTGACGACGTGAAATGCCGAAAAAAAAACATATTTAAAAAGTCTTTTGTATTACAGTAGATTCTCCTGACAGTTTATTTCTCTATCTGCGTGGTGCTCAATGTAAACTATTTTTACGCAACAATATCTTATGTAATGTAAACGAAAACGACGCGTTAATCTCGCTGTAGTCTTTTTTCCATTTTTTAATACCCGTTTCTGCAAATTAAGAACATAATTATATAAACTAGGAACATGGCATGGAAACGGTAAGATATCATAAAGTTTCAGTGGGTAAAATGTCTGTTTCTGAAATGAACAGAACATGAAATAAAAATTCTGTTCTGTTCTGTTCCGTTCTGTTTCTGAAATGGTTGGGTATTCAATGAATAGAAAGCGTCATCTCTGTTTATTATGCGCTTTATTGTGGTCGGTTTTCTAATCGCAACAATAGCATATAGAATATATGCTGAAATATAAGTGCCTTTAATAACAAGAATTACTAGATCTAGGACAGGAGCTTTAAAATTTGCATTTTAGAAAATGGTGTTTAATTGTAAGCCTTTCATCTGCTCTTAGGCCGAAACCAATTTCTCGCCTTGGCAGGTAGTTAATTTATTCGTCAGGTGAAAACGCTTTAAACGAAGGAAAATTCCATTAAAAATATTCCTTTTAGACCTAAGGTAAAAGCAGGTCTCGAAATGACGGTCCTGATAAGATACGGCTACAGAAAGACTGCGATCTTGTACAACATGACTGTATGTAGCAGAGAAAAATTGATTTCGTTTGTAAAGAATAGACTGAATAAGTCGACAATAGACACAATTTGCTTTCTGGAGCCATAATGATTTGAAAATAAAGAAGGTGTGTCTGCAAAACTAAACTGAAACTACCGGGTAAGCCCAGTGCACATTAATAGTACATTTGTTGATTAAAACGCCTGCATCTTTGTTGAGAGGTTTTGTACTTTTGTATACATATTTTTATTATTATAACACTTGTCAATAAAAGAAAACAAAACATCTACTTTTCAACTTAGGTCCCCGTAATTTTCGTGTTATGAATGGAAAATTATATGGTTTATTTGATTTCGAATGCAAATTGCAGTTTTGCATACAGAATTTCTGTAATGGATTATTTTATTCATTGTGGTGATTTTGAATTGGCTTAAGAGAGGAAGCACTTTGTTCTGTTTTATGTTTCACACACTCTAAATATCCACGCTGGGGACATTTTTCAGATTTTTAAATTACGTATGTATGAGTCCTTAAAGTTTGCTTTATCTCTTCACTTGACTTTAATGTGTGTGCATTGACAAATATGTTTAGTGCTGAGGTTTTCTGCTAGGGTAAATGTCGGTAGTTTTTTTTTTATTCTCACTTTTTAAGCAACCATGATAGCAATAATTTTGTGAAGTGCTGACTCATGGCTGAAATAGCTGAATCTCTTGTATGATTGTTCAAATGCGGAATCTCAAATGACGATTTAGAAGCAGCGTGAAGAAATGAAAAAAAAACTCCGTAACACCTTATTTAATATTACGTTGTCGCTTATATGGGTATTTTTAACTGTTCTGTAATAGCAGTGTTAATACACAGTTCTAAGTGTAGATTTTGTATAATCTCTGATTGTTCTCCTTCCTTTGCTTTTCTTTAATTGTTAATTTTCCCTAAGTTCATAGGCGTATTCACAACTTGCTAGACTACTCCTTTACTTCTGTTTTCTTCTGTATTAAGTTTCCAGTTTAAGAAAGCATAAGCTAATGTCTTGTTTGAAATACCTTCCTTCCCCCTCGTACTAAAATTACATGATGCGAGTACCATGACTTGTGACAGTACTGTTTTTTTTAATAATTTGTTCCGAAACGTGTACATTTTATTATTTAACGAATTTCAAGGCACATTTTTAATACACAACGGCAAAAGAAGATATTTCTTGGTCAAAATGAATTGCTGAAGGCGTATTTATTTTCATGTGATACTAAAATGAGAGAGTCGCACCGTCAAAGTAATATTTAAGAGTACAGCGGCTACAAGCTAAGACGCCTGAATCCCCACTACAACATTTAAAACAATAGAAGGCAAATTAAACAGCAGATAAAAAAGAGCGGTTGGTGGTATCAATTCTGGTGAAAATGTAATATTACTGTATGTCATAAAATAAAATAATAAACAAAACTGTCTGTTACTATCTACTACAGTCATATCCTCAAAAAATGAATGAAAATAGCAAAATCTGTGTGTTAGTACTTGTTCTATCTTGAACTCTGGACAAATCTAAGTCAAATGATTAATGACTAATGAAAAACGAAGATAAAGAGTATTGTTAAAGAAGCAAATATAGCAGCGCATACACAAACTTCATTGAAATATGACATGCTTATAATGAGTGTAGGTCGTATAAAGTTACTTGTTCTTATTCTTATTTTTAATAATGCCCTCTGTAGACGTTGCCCAGTATATTTTTGTATTATATTTTGTAATTTGCTCATGTTTATGCAAGTGCGTACTGAGTTTTGTATAAAGAATCTTGAATCTTGAATCACATTAATTTAACAGCAGAGCTACTATATTATTCCTAGGGTATAAAATGTAAGAGTCCTGGCACAGGCATAACTATTTATAACTATCTTCGAGGAAGGTAATTTCAGTAATGAGTCTGAAAAGTAAATTTAATGTGAAGTTCCGATGCTTCATTGCGCTGATTTATTATTATTGCATATGCATATTGCCGACGGAAATATCCACTGCACATCATTATTTTCAAGAACAGTTACTTGAAAATTACATGTCTAGACGACAAGATGACAAAAAGCCACCTAGGTTTCTTTTTCTAAGTGATTGACAGCTTCTCGTGTCTTAAGGCATGCTCTGACGAGACACTGGCATATTTTGAAGTAGCAAGTTAATCTAATTGACACACGGCTTCAAGGAGTAAAGCAGAGGCGCATTTTTTGGCTGACATTGCTACTGCGTCAGCGAGATTTCACATGTCCCAGTATAAATAATAATGCGTAACATCCATTCGTAATATACGAGAATATTATCTGATAGCCTTCCAAATCTTTTAAACTGATATCTCAAAATCATTGTAATACCTCGCCTTCTTAGTTCGTGTTTTCGAAATATTTTATTACTATAGAATTTTAAAAAAACAAATGCAGAAGGATTCATGTTTTGCCGTTAAAAAAGGGGGCAATTAACATTTGACAGTTGCAATTGCGTCGTCATAATCGGCATGTTTTGATTGTTGCCACCATCTATTTGATAGTCTCTATTGAATATGTTCAACTTTCAAAAGAAAGTTGTTGTGTTAGGGCTGACACTCATCCGATGCGTTCTACCACAAGAAGCCCCCCGTATTAACAAACTAAAGCGGAAGAGCGACTCTTCTATGAGATGGATGAAATAGTTACCTGAATTGAGACGGATAGACCATATACAACAATAAAGATCGTAATTCAAATAATGACTTGTGACAGATTAGTTCAGATATGAGGAAGGTGTTACAAATGAAATTTTAAACAAATGGGCTTTGATACGAAAAGGAACTTACAAAGATAAAACCAAGATTCGGTCTTAAAATATTCGTTCATCTGATAGTGTCACGTTGCTATCAAAGACGTTGTGATTATCTATAAATACACGTCAAGACCACACTTGAAAGCAAGTTAAACATTTACTTTTCAATATGGTCCTTTTATTTCACAAGTGATGAGTGAAGTGCTGTTTGATATACTCATTTTTGTTTGCAAATTGCTGTTGTGTTATTTTTATAATGGTTTGTTTACTTAATTGTTTCTTAATGGCCCGGAAGAGCACGTTTTATCACTCTCTCTTTGAATTGTCAATGTTTGGTTTCTTTTGAATTTTTACGAGAAGCTATTTAAAATTTCTGACACATTTGCATGCTATCATTATTTTATTCTTTTGTGCACGAAAAAAAAAACATGTGCAATGATAAACAAGTTAATTGTGTAGTTTTGCTTTGATGATGTTCGGTTGAATATTGGACAATGCAATCAAGTAAACATATTTCTAATTGTGCAGTGCAGAACCTAGCTCCTTATTCAAGTAAAGGAAGTGCTATTTCTAGTCGAAAATAATTTTCTCGTCTACTTTATTCCGCCCTTTTTTTACTGTAAATTAAATGCATTGTCAGAAGATCTAAATGTTTGTTCTCACCTGCTTGATAATAGTGCAAAATGCACAAAATAGATACATTGATTAGAAAATTAGAAGCTGGTATATCTTTTACATTTCCGTTCTCATCTTTTCCTCTTGTCAGGTATTACGTATACAACAATCCAACTCACTCTGTCATTAACCGTTTCAAAGAAATCAAACAATATGAGATTTTCCCGAAAACAACAAAGTCCGTTTCAAAATATGACTTAAAAATCCCATATATTTGGGCCAGGATTCGACGGTATAATGTCGTTTATGAATTAATGTCAATAAATTTTGAGAAATCTGTGTAAGTTCCCTTCTTCACCTCAATTTTTTTAAACATAAATTTTTTTCTTTGGACTGCTTCGATAGCTGCTTGGTCAGTAACATTTCTCTCTGGCAGCGCAACCTCTACACAGGAACATAACTATGACGACCACATTATATTTGTCCTTAAATGGCTTATATTACGCGGTTGTCAGTCATTTTACTACGCTAACACAATTGGCTGTCAGGAGGATTAAAACAACATAACTTTATTTACAACTAAGATGAGTATGGTATATACAGTGTTATTCAACATGTGCTGTTTTGTTTTTTGTTTTGTTTATCCCTTCTTTCATTTCTTTTTATTCTTTTTAAATATCTGATCAAATTATACGCTCACGTGCCTGTAATTTGCTATTAATCTGAAAAATAATAAACAGAATTATTTGAAACAAAAACAGAGCAAACAAATAAATTTGCTGCGGGCTTGTTATAGATATGGTATCAATTTCATTTCTGACTTACGGCGAACAGAATTGTCACAGATTTGTGAATCTTTAACGTGTTCTGACTACATTATATTCATGCTTTTTAATGACCACTCTTGTAACACGCCAAATACATGGTTTACCGTTCTGTGAGTAGGTCTATGTAGGTCTGTGAGCATGCATTTTTTTATGATCGATTTGCATCTTACAAATCTGTGAAATACGTACATAAATTTCGACTCTGAGATAGACACATACCAAAATAAAACTAGTAGTATCAATTGTAATACCTTATTTGAGATAATAATAGTTTCATGACATGCCATGACATCGATCTCAATACTAAACAACAGAGTGTTGTTGGGTTAAACATAAGAATTGTTCAAGATCATATATTATTATGATGATGATGGTGATGATGATGATGATGATGATGATTATTATTATTATAATTATTATTAAGTTCATGGCCATTGCTGTTATTGTGTAATTGAGATCTTTGGTTGATGGACTACGGACAATACAATCTTGCATATGTGACACATTTTCAAACTGTTATGGGATGTTTTGTTATAGGAAGGAAAGGGTTATGGCTGTTAGTATTCACTTTTGGTACTCATAAAATAATGTATTAACTTTTGGTACTCATAAAATAATGTATTCACTTTTGGTACTCATAAAATGATATATTCACATGTGGTACTCATGAAATAATAGATTCACTTTTGGTCCAGTACTCGTAAAATAATGCATTCACTTTTGGTACTCATAAAATGGTATATTCACATTTGGTAGTCATAAAATAATAATTTATCAAGATTACAATTATTTTCTAGACAGATAGAATAGTCTGTCTAAATCATTAAAGTTTAACAAAAGGTTCCACCATCATCTCATGTTTTGGCATGAAAATACCAGATATCATTTTGGCATCGATATACTAGATAACCCAACTGATAATGAGGGTGAAATATGCAATTTGAGTACAGTATAGTGTGTTTCGAATTCATTGATACATTCAAGGGCGCTGGTGTTGTTAACATCTGTTTCTCAAAGTGTAAAAAGCCTTTCTGCTTCGCATTAAACAAATATTTCAACTGGTGAAGGTGATGATGGATGTGCTCGTTCAGTAAGTTTTCATATAGAGCATTTCTAAAACGAACTTCTTATAAGTTCAGATTAGCTTCATCTTGATATATATTAAAAGAAATCTAAAATCATAACTGCAAAATTTGCTACTATAAGCCTGAAAACCCTGTATGTTGCAGTTTAGTGAGTTTTTAGTCATTGTACAGAACATTACTAAAGATTTTGTAATCAAACTGAGACACTAACGTTACTAAATAACTCAAGGTTGTACTCTGTACTTGTAAAGATACAAGAAAAAAGATCTGCAATTTAAGAATAAAAGTTCCACAGCTGTTTTATACATACAACAGTTTATCAGGGTTCACTTAAGTGCGTTTATTTTCCTTCAGAAGATGATGATATTCGTTGATATTTTACATATTTTAGCTATTCACCAGAACATTAACTATAATATGGACTGGGGTGTGCTGTGAAAACTAAAAAATGTTTATTGGTTTAATCATTATTTGTATACTTTTAGAATACTTTGATTTACAATAACATCGATCTCAAAATGAATAGGAGAAAATATAGTATACACATTCAACATCTGTTTTTTAATGGTCACGTTTCAAAGTCTATTTTGCGATTTTTATCACTGTTTCTTACTTTAACCGTTTTGTTAATATGAATGATTGTTGTTGTTGTTGTTTTTTTCAGAAAATTATGCAACAGCTTATTGGTCATAATTACATTTATCCCAGATGATGCATTTTCCTTGTCCTTAAAAGAACATAAGTTATAGCTAGCTAAGGAAACGTGTTCAGTGTGTGCCACAAGCGAACAATACGCATCTGTTAATTCGCATAATTATTCTATTATTGTCTAATATTTTAACTTTTCCCTAAGGGGAATTAACCAATTTCTTCTGTAAATTTATTTTCGTTTATGATATGCAATAAAGACATGATATTTATTACTTTTATATGCCCATATGCATTCCGTATGGCGACAGTTTTCTGCAATCTAATTAGAATTTACATAAGAATTAACTTTTAGAAAACTTTTTTGTTTGTTCATATTCATGTCCCCAAAAGCAAACTGCAGCCATGTGTAAATCTAAAGCTACAAAACTGGCCTACTAGATCGCAATACAATGTATAGGTAAATCTATAGCAACAACATTGGCCTACTACATGGCAACATATGTAGATCTAAAGCTACTGGATTGGCCTACGACATGGCAATATATGTAGATCAAAAACTTTAAGACTGGCCTACGACATAGCAACATACGTAGATCTAAAGCTACTAGATTGGTCTAGGACATGGCAACATATGTAGATCTAAAGCTACTAGATTGACCTACGACAAGGCAACATATGTAGATCTCAAGCTACTAGCTTCGCCTACGAAATCGCAACTTATGTAGATCTAAGCTACTAGACTGGCCTACTACATGGCGACATATGCAGATCTAAGCTACTAGATTGGCCTACGACATGGCAAAACATGAAGATTTTAGCTACTAGGTTAGCCCACAACATCACGAAGTATGTAGATCTAATCTATAAGACCGGCCTACTTCATGACCACATATGCAGATCTAAGCTACTAGACTGGCGTACCACAAGACAACATATGTAGATCTAAGCTACTAGACTGGCCTACGACATGGCAACGTATGTAGATCTAAGCTACTAGATTGACCTACTACATGGCGACATATGTAGATCTATCTACTAGACTGGCCTGTGACATGGCAACGTATGTAGATCTAAGTTACTAGACTGGCATACCACATGACAACATATGTAGATCTGGACTACTAGACTGGCCTACGACATTGCCACGTATGTAATTCTAAACTACTAGATTGGCCTACTACATGGCGACATATTATGTAGATTTAAGCTACTACAAGGCATCATAATTATGTTGATCTAAAGCTACCGGATTTGCTTACTACATGGCAACATATGTTTATCTAAAGCTTCTAGACTGGCCTACTACAAGGCATCATATGTTGATCTAAAGCTACTAGATTGGCCTACTACATGGCGACATATGTAGATCTAGCTACTAGACTGGCCTTACACAAGGCATGATATGTTGATCTAAAGCTACTAGATTGACCTACTACATGGCGACATATGTAGATCTAGCTACTAGACTGGCCTTACACAAGGCATCATATGTTTATCTAAAGCTACTAGACTGGCCTTACACAAGGCATCATATGTTGATCTAAAGCTACTAGATTGGCCTACTACATAATTGTATTCGTTTTTAAATCAATAAACATGATTTTTCTAAATTTCAGTAGATACTTTTGGTCCTTGAAATCTATATGAAAAAAGGTACCGTAACGGAACGGCATATATATAGGATAGGAAAACTTTCACAATCCTTGAACCGTACATGGATGTATGAAGGTGCTCTGTTGAATCAGGCAAAACTTAATTTCGACAGTAACGGTTTCAAAGAAATTTCATATTACATATATGAAATGAATTTGCAAAGAAAATATGATGTGAAATGACAACGTTTCACTCCGCCGTTCTGTAATTTCCACTGAAACATATTCTAATGGAAATATACGTTGTCGTTAACGTTTTTTCGTAAATTAATAGTCGTGTGAAAATTGCATGTCTAGACGCCTTAATTACAATAAAGCATTTCAGTTGCTGCTGCAAGAAATGCCTAATAAATTCTATTTAAATGCTCCTTGTGTCTTTAAGCACACCCAGACGAAAACAATGGCAATTTCTAAAGCAATTAGTAAAAATTAGTGACGCATTATTTCACAGAAAATTAAAAAGGAACATTCTAATTATGAATAATTTGACTGATGTCTCGTCGGTAATTTTTCAAAAGACAGTGTAAACATATATTTATACAAATTTGAAATACGCCATTCTAGACAAATACAAGAAAAGACAGGGTCCATGAGCTGATATTATCAGCAAATTAATAACACCAATATATTATCTTCACTTATAACGACAATAATTTTATCTAATTTGACATTGAAAATATATATTAATTGAAATCCGGTTTTTTAGAATGTTTGAAGGCATAACATCATATGTTACATATTTAAAACGAAATAAATTCAGTCTAATTGGAATGAAAGGTAACGTTTAAAGTAAAATAAAAATAGCAAAAAAATGAAGACAAAGAATTGCTTCCCTTGGATCAAGCAAAAAGGTCTCTTAACAAAACAAATTAACCATTACCTTGCTGGAGGCGATTGACTCTGCCTTTGCGACCAGCCTGCAAATCCGTGCAGTCTGTTCATGGTCTACACTACTCACCATTCAATCAGTAAATTTTCAAAAGGCACCCCGTTCATTTTAGATATTTAGCATGGTACGGGTTAATGGAACTAGGAAAACTTTAAAGAGGAGATGCCTCAATAAATCTACAGATGTGAAATATTAACTGTAACGTAAAAAAATCTGTGTAAAGTGATAGAGAAAATTATTATCAACTCTGTTATTAATGGTATTTATAGAAATATATACCAATTTTAGAACTGAAGAAAGGAAGTCAGAACTCATGAACAGATGTTTACTTTATAAACCTATCTTCTTAACATTACTTAATTATTTCATTTTTGAAAACAAAATCTACCATGTGTCGTAATTAAGCCTAGCATAAGATATGAATTCATTGACAACTAAATCTCGCAGTTGTTTCGAGGTCTAGTGATGAAGCAAAGAACTTGTAACCTAGAAGTCGCATTTTTATTTCTCTCACCTTTCATCTTTCACTACTATTTGTCATTAGGGGGAGATTTTAAACCTATAAAATGAGATTTTTAACCGATAGGACGAGATTTAAACAGAGGTGCCGTGTCTCAGTGCTAATGTCTCAGTGCTAAACACTGAGCAGGAAAAAAATCAAAAGTACAGCATCAAGAATTGTCTGCTTTCTGTATCTTTGCACTACCCCTAAAACCAGGAAATAACTAACGTCTTTGGATGTATGGGCATTCGGACCAACGATTAATGAACTCAAAATTGAATTCAGTCTTGTAAAATACTGCAGGACGGCCAGACGACTTATATTAATTAATGAGAGAATTGCGTCATAAAAATATTAAATACGAGTACCAAGAATTAATAGCAAAGCTACCAAGATAGAATAATAAATAAAGACAAACAAACAAACAAACAAACAAACAAAAATCATTCAGTTCAGATAAAAGATTTGAGGCCAGAATTGTGTATGCACCTTTGGTTGTAAGAGAAATTTTGCACTTTTGTAAATAAACGTTCACATCCTACTTAAAAGAAAAATAAACATTTACTTCTCAACTAAGGTCTATACAACACTTGAGTCATGAATGAAAAACTATTTAACGTATTTGCTTTTGTACGCAAATTGCAGTTTTTACATATGGTATTTTTGTATTGGTCTATTTACATAGTGCTTTCTGAATGCGCTCAAAAGAGGCACGCTTTGTCACACTATCTTTTAAATCTCGACGCTGGGGTTATTTTGAAACATTACAAGTAGCTTTGGTGCGATTCTTTTACATTTCCATTATCTCTTAATTTTATTATGATTTGTGAACATTGATAAACAACTTAAGTGTTAGATTCTTCTTTGATGACGACGTTTGGTTTTCATTTTGTACAATTTAAGCAAATCAACATAATGCTCATTGTTTGTGTAGTGCAGACATTAAATATTTACTCCTTATCCAAGTATAAAGCGAAAAGAAAACTACATTAACGATCTTTACTTTCAAAGAGAGATATACAAACACACATTGCGCCGATTCAAATTGATACTCATACATCTGTTAAGCTGAAACCTCTGGTTATTTTAGAAGTCTAAAATACAGGTAAACGAAGGGTCACAGTCTGTTCAACAGCAGACTGTCATGGGAATAAACATACCATGGTTCGCAACTGAAAGCAAGAAAATCTTTAAAACGTCTCTTAGTTATGCCTTCAAATGATCAAAGATGGCATTTTTCCTTGTATTAGCTTACTCGCAAATTTCTGGAAAGTACTGATTATTTTTATGCCCCCGAAGGGAGGAATATAGTAATCGCACTGTTTGTCCGTCCGTCAATCCGTCCGTCCGTCAGTCTGTCCAGTAAAATCTTGTCCTCGCTTCATTTCCAAAACGCTTGAGGGATTTCATTGAAACTTAACAGGAGTGTTTGTCACCAAGTCTTATATATTGTGCATATCGTCAGGAGATTCCGCTCGATTTATTTTTAGCAGAGGTATTGGCACTTAGTGATTTTTTTACTCTAACTTCTATATCAAAGTCTTGTCCACCCTTCATCTCCAAAACCGCTTAGAGAATTTCATTGAAACTTCACCAAAATGTTTGTCACCAAGCCTTGTTGTACATATCGTCAGGAGTTTCTGCTCCGATTATTTTTGCCAGAGTTATGGGCACTTAGTCATTTTTTAATCTAACTTCTATATTAAAATCTTGTCCACGCTTCATCTCAAAAACCACTGGAGGATTTCTTTGAAACTTCACAGGAATGTTTTTGTCACCAAACCTAGCTGTGCATATCGTCAGGAGTTTCTAGTCGGATTATTTTTGGCAGTGTTATGGGCCCTTAGTCATTTTTTATTATAACTTCTATATTAAAATCTTGTCCAAGCTGCATCTCAAAAACCGCTTGGGAGATTTTATTGAAACCAGAATGTTAGTCACCAGTCCTTGTTATATCTGAAACATGAGTAGGGGTTGGGAATAAAACAATATTGTTCGTATTCAAGGCCAAATTCACAGCTTTCTATTTTATTGAATAATTATGTATTCAACCTTCATATAAGAATCTGAAGCAGAAAAACATTACTTTACCATTTACCTTCAGTTCGTGCTCTATTTTTTGTCTGATCTCTTTTCCACAGGCATATTTTATTATATATTTACACCAGTTTTATTTCAAAGCTACATTTCCGGGGCATATGTCAATTTCCAGTGATAGCTCTTGTTTGATCTTTTTTCATATCATTGGCTAAACCACTTATTGCCGATTTCGCAAAGTCGTTGTCAGAGGTTTACATTGATTAAAAAAAAACTCCAAACTTTATCATACAGGTAAAAATGTTAAAAATGTCATAGTTTTAGTGTGTGTGTTTAAACGCCAAGGAACGTGTTGTCTGAGATACCGAATTCTTTTAGGTCTTAGATATTATTAAAGGTTAGAATGATTAGGCTTTTACTATTACATTTCACATACACTTGCCTTGACCCCCGTCTCTATGACACCTGTCAATTACAGCAACAGGGATAGCACTACTGTAATTTCCGACAGACATTTGCAGCATTTGCAACATTTTTTTCCTAAATGCACCACTTTTTTATTTATTCAGATAGGAAACATTAGCTTTTTATGTCATACTGTTGCCTGCTGATTACTTTTATATAAACAGGAGCTTAATAATTGGTATGCAAAGGAATATAAGTGTGACAATGAGTTAGTTTTTCTTTAGAGTAAAAAAGAAAAAAAAAAACTTAACCAATAATCAAAAATAAAGCATGCAACAAGCATTTTACTCAGACAAACCTTTACTTATTAGGAGGTAATTTGTAACCAATTATCTAGGTTATATTTCATTCGTCATTCTTTATACTATGTACTGGTAACTTTATTCCTCCAATATAAATTGTATGCAATTTAATGTCAAGCTATAGGTTAATGTTATGTTGCGTTACGTTAAGTTTGGGTTACATGTAACGTTGTGTTACGTTACGTAACGTTACGTTATGTTACTTCTTTATGTTACGTTACGTTATGTTAAGTTACGTTACGCTACGTTACGTAACGTTACGTTACGTTACGTTAGGTAATGTTATGTTACGTTACATTACGTTACGTTACGTTACGTTACGTTACGTTACGTTACGTTACGTTACGTTACGTTACGTTATGTTATGTTATGTTAAGTTATGTTATGTTATGTTATGTTATGTTATGTTACGTTAAGTTAAGTAACGTTACGTTATGTTATGTTATGTTTCGCGACAATGATCAATCTTAAGATTTGCAAAAACAAAGCCAAAACCTAAAATATCTCGCCTTTATACTTTATAATCATTCCTGATTTTGAACCATTAACGGTATTAGATCAAAAGTTTTATCTCAAAATAAACATCGATATTTTCGTCATTTTTGAGTGTTAGAAATATAGAATTAATATTTATTTACGTTTAATGTCTGGTTTGGCAGTGTTCTCAATATTGCATTTTCTGTTTCATATATCTACTTTTGACAAAACTCGATTAACCCCGAGATTAAAATTGAAGTCAGACATTCGAGATGAAAGAAAGTAAAAATGAAATTGAAATTTAAAAAAAACCACTATACGAATAACAAGACAGATAGGTTCCATATTTGTCTCGTTTCTCATATTACGAAAGGGAACCAGTGTTCAGCGGGTTGCACACAAAACAACCAGTTTACTCAAATTAAGCGATTCTTAAGGATATCTTAAACCAATGTTCATTTCAGCTATTGTTTAACAAAGAATGCTCCAACTAGACACAAAAAATTTGAACTCTCGTATTCCCAGATGTTTTAGCTAACTAGCGATCGTGTATTTCCAACAAAAATATACTGTAAGTAGATTGAAAATCTCAATGGATAAGTTGATCTTTTTTCTTTCATTGTCAGTTACCTCAATATTCCTATCAGGATGCAAACATGTATAAAGAAAATATATATACGCCTCAAAAATTTGACAGTGTATTTGGTGAAAATAATTGTATTCTGATTTTATTTGTAATTCAAAAACGTGCACTTTTCAGAAAACCTCAGTTGCCCAGGGAACAGAACAGAGTTACAAATGAAAACAAACTCACCGAGTGTTTGATGGACGCCGACAACCAGAATGAGGTAGAACGTATTATATAGATTTGTATTCCAACGTTTCATGAGTGCTATAGCGGTAAGCATTATGGTAAACTCAAAACTGTTAACTGTCTATTCCGTGCCCCTTCTGCACGGCAGCATTTTAAACTCCAACCTGGTCTGATGCAGCTATAGTCTGTATTACTCGTGAAAGTTCATAAAAAGGGAAAATTTCTTCACACAGAATCCTCCTATTAGTTTATTTAAGTTCTAAACATGTCTTAAACTAATTCCACATAGCCTCATTCATGTTTATAGTTGATATTAATTTGCACTATTGATAAAAGCGTGTCTTTTTAACGAAAAACTCTTGTCAGTTTTTCGTTTAAAGCAAATTTAAAAATCCATATAGAAAATTTCATTAGTTCCAGGTTTAAATGTCTTTAAGTTCCCTGGTTTTATTTGAAACAGAAGTTTCACCGTAAAATCTGTTATATCAGACAGCTACAAAAGTATGCAAGTAACAATCGTTAAATACTTCAAAAGGTACCGTTTTATAGTAGATTGAACTGTGTAGTCCGTATAATGTGTTCGAATTTAAAACTGTACCCTGCAATAATATGGGCGGTGACGTCGTCTGAATGACAAGTTATTAATATAGAACAGTTTAGAAATGAACTACTGTATACGCAATGTTCTTTGCCAGATGTTTAATTTACAATGAAAACAAATTTACAAAAGCGTTTTGGACTAAACGATGTTCAATTCCACTGGACATTTAAATACATAATAAACTATTACTCTTTGATATATATCTAAACTTAGCTCGAAACAAATTAAAATGAAAAATGATTTTACTCCTTCGGAAAGTAAGCTTACGTCATAATGGTTAAGATAGTTACCACATGACATATTTAAATAAATATCATATTAATTAGCATTGTGTGGATGGTATTTCACTAGAGCGGGTCAGTAGTCCAGTGGTAACGCTCTGGACTGGTAACACAAAAGTCGCCAGATCGATCCCCCGCTCCTCCACTAATATTACTAATTGTCTTACCGATGAGACGTTAAATCGAGGACCTATGTATCAATGTTGTACACTGAGCATGCAAAAACAACCAGGGGTGTCTCTGGAATGGGATGCTTTCTGTATCTTGCACTATCCCCCACAAGATAAAATAACTGATCTCTGCAAGGAGCGTCGGTCATATGGGCAATCGGTACCGACGACAGATAAATTCAGAGAGATGTTTTTCAATTTTGAAACATACATCAAAGTTATGATAGGGTTAGGAATGATAAAAAATCAAAGTACGAAATATGACAATGTCATTGTTCAGGTGCTGAAGACTATCGCCTACAGGCAGTAGATTGACAAAATAAACTTATATAGAATTAGTCATTTAGTGAACTTCTAATATGGACACAACTAGAAACAATCTTGAGCCTCATAAATTGTGTTGGGGGCGAAGAGTGGAAGACATTCATATTAGGGTAAACTCAATTCTTTATCCACGTAAAAAAGATTTGAAGAATCTGAAACACCCCTATTCAGCTTTACAAAAATATTTTTTAAAAGTTATTTTTATGCATAAGTTATTAACTCAAGAATTCACTGTCAGTCTTTAAAAAAATGTCATCTAAGCAACGCACAATGATTTTTTTCGTATATATTTGTAATATATCTTGGCATTTTCTTTTTTAACAATTAAAATTTTGAAACATGAAAAAAATTACTAAGAAACATTTATACATTCATAATCTAAGCTTCAGTTGAAAGTTAATAATACCTTACGTTCCCTCTTAAATTTTAACTTTTTGCGAGGCTGGCTGTGAATAAAAATTAGACAGTATACATTTAATCTATTTATAAATCGGTTAGTGACACAAAGCTGGAGATATGCATGTTAGAGACAAAATAATCAACAATAACAACTCTTTTCCGGCTTTTGATGATCAGTAGACATAATATTTATATTTCGGCAATCTGCTTAAGAAATAAGGTGTAAAGTCTAAGTCTAATCAAACCGTTGTTTGGAGGTGTGTCAGATATTGTAAAAACGTCATTTTAGTAATTTTGTTTATCATCAAGTTGTAAAATCGTAAATAATATAGTCTAGCACGCATTCATGTAATCTAAGATGAAAATTGCTAAAAACCTGAAAGACGCGAGGTGCTAGATTATCTCGGGCTCGAAATTAATGTGTCTAGATATATTGGAAATTGCACGCCAGCACTGGAAACTAGCTGTAAACTCTGCACTTTATGCTTATAAACAGCACCAGAAAACATCATGCAGACGGTCTTATAGTTTATACAGTTTGATTACATTTTCGTGATATGCTTTCAAACTATGTGTGTAGGTAAAATACACAGTCCGTCTGCTCTGTTTTCGAGATTTTTATGAATGAATGGGTGAACGACAAATGAATGAATAAATGTGCTCGTGATATACATTTTGAGATACTGCTTTTGAAAATAGAAATATTGTACATCCTTATTACAATCCAAAAAAAAGGTACATTCACCAAGCACGTCTGCATTCTGAGAACAAGTTTAAATTTATGAGTTGAAAAGCAGATCCAATCAGCAATATATATTGTATGATATCGTTCGGTCGTATGTATATAGATAAAATCGGTATCAGCAATCTAATCAAACAATTCAAATACTATCACAATTAAGAATTCTGAAAGAAAAAATGATAAAACAATTTTTACCATTGTTTGGAAAATGTCTATTTTTAGACTTGCTCACCAAATCTAACGCATCTCCTTGTGAAAAATACTTTGAAAATATTGGGACTCTTAGTTTAAAGCCATGTTTTGTTATTTGTTGGCTTAAACTCTGAATTTGTAAGAATGTATTCAACTTTTTAGTTTTTCACTAATAACAACAACTTTCATTTTGTGGATACTTTCCTTAACGGGTATTTTCCACTGAAATATATATTCACAACTCCACAATGTCAAAATTAATGTCGCTCCTTTGCGGAATTCTTGTTGTGGCTCGAACAAATATCTTTTTAATCGTTTTAAAATATTTCATTTTTCCTGTTTACTTTGCTTTGGATTGACCAGTGTTCAAAGATGCTAACTTTTGCCATTCTTGCTGTTCTATTTTATGTGTTTAAGGATTAGGAATACAGTAGTTCAAGACTAGTTATCAGGTGTTCTGTTCCTACAGTATGATGCAATCTCTTGTTAAAAATGTTTCAATAAATGTTTTATTGTCATCTTCCTATTATCTCAACGAAGTTCTGTATTAAACAAGTACTTTGCACTCAAGGTTGTAAAGCCAAGTAGATCGGGTAATAAAACGAAAACTATGACTCGTAGGGAAGCCACAAGCCATGAAGCCAAAATGCTCTTGTACTTGTGATGAGGAAAATTAACAGATGTTGTGCAAATTGCAATTAAGTAAACGAAATAATATTCTAAGTGTTTTGAAAGTATCTTAAGTTTACATTTGATGCAGTCGAAAAATACTTAATATAAAATTTATTGAAATTAGATTGTTTGGTTTTGGTGTATTTATTAGAAATGAGGGGTGATCCAGAATTACCTGGACTTTTATCTAACTAAAAAAAATGTTCAACAGATAATTACTAATTTATGTGCACATTTGAATCTTTATTTATTACAAGACTATAACATACAAATACGGTATTGTTGCCAGTCACCGGTCAGTTTACAAATGATGCAATGCGCTATGTTGGATACGCGGAAAGGTAACCATAAAAGTACCTGTTCAACGTTTATTCAAACATCATTCACCACAGTCGATGCTCTTCTTGTGACGTCTGAAGCAGCTACAGTCTGTGTTGCTCGTGAAAGTTCATAAAAATCTCATATTTTCAGTCATCAATCATTCCGACCTTCTAAAAACATGTATGCCCTTTAGAAATACTTGACCGCGATAGATTCAGTTGCATGCTTGTTTGTTCCAACATTTCTGTGTTCTGTACACAGAATTGTATGATTGTGTGACACTTTAAGAAATCACGTGACGTCATTTTTCACCGCAACAATACTGCTGTTTCATAACATGGCAGATATACAGGAAATACGTCGAAATTTAGTTAAGAGGTCGGTATGACGTTTTTCTGCCTTTTGAATCACCCCTCGTACAAAATTTCACAACAAGGTCGGGTTCTTTATTGCTGTTACTAGTTACTAAAACTTTGTATTTCTTTCACTCTGACAATTCAATCGTCATTACGTTCGGTTTGTGGCTGTATCAACTGTAAAACTTAGTCACCAGATATATTCGCTAGAACCTAAGTATGCAAATCGATATTTTAATGAAATATAACCAATATTCCTGGAAGCCCGTTCTAATTACTGAAAGAGGTCATTAGCTAGTATTAAAATAAAACCTAGATTTCATAAATTATAAATTTTTCAAATTTAGATTCAAGACTTCGTTATACGTGCACAGATAAAGACCAAAATATATCATAACATAAAATTGACTCAAGTTGACATATGTGCCACCACAGAGGGAAGACGAAGCTGAAAATAGAATAGAATAGACAAAGCCAGATTATTTACAAAATCCATCAGATAATATTGTGGCTCAGATTGCTTTCAAATATAATTTATTTTCTTCTGTGAAATTTCACGAGTATATCTTCCAATATCGAACCCTATCGAACGCTCGCTATTGTATTAATGAGCACTTAAGGGCGTTACCAGTATTCAGGTCGCTAATTCATTTCTACAGTAAAAGTTATCGAAAAAAGCACAAACGTTTTTACTATAACAAAAGTATAGTTTTCTTTTCATCAATGACCAAACGGAACAATACAGTAATAAAAGTAATAATATTAGTAAATAGTGTATGTAAAATGTTTGTTAATCCTAGATTAATCGGGTACAGGGAAGAGATATGATACAGCATTTACACTTCGGGTGGGTTATTTTTTATAATGTTCTATGCTCTGACTTTGACCTGATACATTGGGTGTTTAAGTTCAACCTTTTCCGCTCCTCTGCTTGCATCAAAGTGGACTTATGAATGTTACATTAACTGAAGATCCATGCAACAGGCATACAAAGTGTATGTTAAATAGCCGTTTTGGGGTTCAACAGAGTTCTAAGTAACAAAATTTTGAAGACGTTCATATGGAACACTATATTATTATAACTGTTGAGAGATTTTGTTTTGTTTTGGGGTTTAACGCCGATTTCAACATATAGGTTATATCTCGGCGGTCAGTCCACCTAACCGGTTTTCTTGGATAACTAACCAGTAATTGCCAATTTCTCCGCAAGTGACTGACTACTGGTCCCACATGATCTACTCTGAATCAGCGGTGAGACACAAATGAACATTAGACTCAATGTCTGAGATCAATTGCCACGGAGAAATTTTGCCCTGCCCAGGGGTAGAACCAACGACCGATGGATTACTAATCCAGTGCTCTACCTATTGAGCTAAGCGGGCGGGCTTGCTGAGAGATTTAGTTGTGTGGTAAAATATACTGTTATTTATATTGCAGCCAAACAATGGTTATTTGGCAACAATACTTTCAAGATGGACTCTGAAATTCAAGATGACAGTGTGTTCTCGGCGACATTTCAACATTACATCTGTCAAAAACAAAATAATTATGTAAATGGATATATCTGCTACTGATGGAAACTAACACCCTGATCATCTAGGACGCTTTCAATACGTGATCTCGTTGCATATATTTGTTAATTCGATTTTATAATAACATGTCTACATACATTTTCTTGGGTTAATGAGAAATGACTACTTCAAAGACTTTCGGTACTTTGATCCCGAATGGTAACTACAAAATATACGAGTGCACTCTTTAAAATGACTGAATTAATATCCTTAGATATTTTCTGTAACTGCGGTTAGACTATATCTCAAAGTAAGAGTCTTTCTGAACATATTACAAAGATATACTAAACCACTGAATTACGGCTTTTTGAGGTTGCAACCACTGAATTACGGCTATTTGAGGTTGCAACCACTGAATTACGGCTATTTGAGGTTGCAACAACTGAATTACGGCTATTAATCTTAATCTTAATCCTGTCTATTTTCAAAGATAAAAATGCTACTAATAACAGAATTATTGTTTGTACTGATGACCGAAAATTCGAACCTCATAATAACATTTCTTAATGATAATAATAATAATAAACACAAACTATTTACAGCACCAATAAAACAGTATAGAGTCTAATCTTAATTATGTTTTTACTTACAGCATATAGAACTTAACGATTCACTCGAAAAAGATGGCTTTTATCTCAAATAAAGCAATAATACAAACATTTTGAGAAAGCCTAACTTGGAGTTATTATTTAAAATATTATTGAAGGTAGGTTCGTGTAATACTGGCCTTAAACGATTCTTTATTCTTCAATGTCTCTGATTGTCTTTTCAGTGCATATGTTATATTAAGAAAATGGTATTCACTTGAAAACATTTGGTAATGAAAACTGTAAAAAAGTAATGTCTATAGGAAGAACATTCAGAAATAACTCGCCGAATTTTTGGTGGACACCGACAACCAGAATGAGGTACAAAGTATTACATAGATTCATATTTCAACGTTTCATGGGCTCTATAGCGTTTAGCATTACGGTTGACATAAATCTGTCGAAGTTTACTATTGGTATCAACTGACTTTTAAAAGCATATCATAGCTGTGCTCAATAAAAGAAAATACGTATGGCATTTTTCCTTTTTCGAAGATAAGGTTTTTATAAGTTTCAGTTTAAAAACTGGTTCCTTAACACCACACATTTCAGTGGTATTATCGTTTTGAATTCATGATATATATATATGTTAATTTAAAATATATTTTCTGATTTATGTGAAGAAATTTAGGATGTGATTTTGTTTTCAAGTTGTTTTATATCTAGAATATGTTTACACCTGCAATTTGGACGTTTTCGCAAAATCGGTTTTTGTTTTATAGAATTTGCTAGAAAATGTTCAGAACAACTAGTATGCGAGCCTTTACTGTCGATAACAGCCTGATGACGTCTTCTTATACTCCTAATCGTATTCCTGTTGGAGCATGACCCCCTGGGTCAAATGGACAACATGTGGACAGGCGTTATCGTCCATCAAAATAAACACATTTTCCACTGCCCCGAAGACAACCTCTCATGGATATCTAAAATGTTGTCGATGTAGAGCTGGACTGTGAGGTTACCACGGTGAAGGACACAGAGAGTCTTTGCGTCTATCACAGGTGGCGCCACACAGACCACCATAGCGGCGGTGTTCAGTCATGTTTGCCGAGTTGAAACGCTCTTCCAGTCGTCTTCACACTCTTGGCTCGCGTTTCTGTATAGTTTATGCAATACCAAAACGCATCGGTGAACAGGGCGGATTGCCATTCCTCTCTGGTCCAGCCAAAGTGGTTCATTGCCTATTCGTATCCCGCCTGTTGATGATTCTGAGCTATTAAGATGCAAATACATGATATTTTAGATCAAATATCAGCTTCGTGTATTATCGTACGAATAGCCTGCCTAGAAACGTTGGCCCCTAAAGCCATTTTGAATTCTTTCTTTTAAAAGTCAAAATACAATATTTCCAGTATTTAAAGAACATTCAACGCCCCTTTATAGATATGTTAGATATTGCAAAACAAACGTGATTTGCTTATCTTTAAAAAAGCTACAATAACAAGCCTTTGCCACGAAGACAATAAGTAGACATAATATTTATTATTCGGCAGTCTGTTTACGAAATGAGGTGAAAAGTGTAACACTAATCAGACAGCGGTTTGGCGGTCTTCCAGTTATAGTAAAAACGTAATTTTAGTAATTTTGTTTATCATCAGGTTTAAAGACCGTAAATTATATAGTCTAGCGCGCATTTACGCTATCTGAGATGAAAATGACTTAAAAGAAAAGAGAAGCGCTACATTATCTCGGACTGGAAATAAATGCGTCTGGATATATCGGAATTTTCACGCTACGAACTGCAAACAAGCAGAAAACTACATTGTTCTGTGTGTAGACAACCCCCAAAATAAAATTCTAGATGACATCATGTAGAGAAGCCTTACTCTCTCCTGTATTTCGAATATTACCTTACTTAGTTTTTCCTCAGATTTTTGAGAGGTTTCCAGATGAACGAAATGAGAGAAGTATAAACGAACGAAAAACCATCATTTCCTTTGACGTTACTCAGAAAAAAAATGCGTTGATACGCGGACCTCTCCTCCTTAAAAAAAAATATGTTTTATTTCTTTATAAAGCACGTATGCATCCTTACAACGACTTAAATCATAGAATCCGGCGTTCAAACAGCGATTCATTCAATATAACTTAGTACCATCAATAAACTGAATCCATAAACTCTTATCAACACTTCAGATCAAACAATTCAACACCATCAGAACCTACAGTTCTTAGGAAGCGAGATTGTGGGTGAAATATTGTCTACATTGTGCTAGTTCATTGTCTGTAGGCTCTACATTGGCTCTCATTGTGCAATAATATAATACATTTATTTTACATAAAACAAGGCCACTGCATGATTTTTGTTAAATTTTTCTTTTTTTTTCTGACATATTTTTTTTTATTTCTCATTTCCTCGAAAATATTATTCTCTCATTGAGGATATTTACAAATCATAATTACGCGAAGAAGCTTTCCCCGCGTAGTTCTTTTTTTTCTATAAATTTTTATACTTCTCGTTCTATTTCAACTCGCTGTCTTGAAAAACTTGAGAGTTGAAATAAAGATAATAGCTTTTTTCTCTATTTCTTATAGAATAAGGATTTTGCGAATATTTGAGGTGTTATCTTGTAAACGAAATATTCTTAATTAATTTCTTTTCATCGAAGGTAATTCTTCATTCTGAAGATCATCGGCAGAGTCGAAGGTAACTCTTCATTCTGAAGATCATCGGCAGAGTACAATCAATTTGCACTAAAGCTTCTTAAGTAAAGTAAATTAAGTGATAAAATATGTTAGTGACTCTTCGTCCTTTGGGGAAACCAAATGCCTTGAAAATTCAGGCAACACTTGAAGTAGAGATGAACACAGTATGTTGTTTCACAAAGTCCAATTAAACTTACGACTAAAAAGATTTTGGTGCATCGAAAATAGATACACTAACTAAAGAACCAATGGGGAGAAAAATCTACTAACTGTAAACGTTTTGCCGACAGTGTCTTTTATACGACAAAGTACAATACTATTCTACAGCATGGACGTTTCTGACTTTTTTTGTATATTCCTGTTCGAATCACGTCAAATTTTGCTATCCTCCTTTTAGCCAGAAATTTATACAGAACTCTTTTTTATAATCAGAATTACATGGTTTAAACTCTATATGGAATCGGTACAAGACAAACTGGTTTAAGCTACATTTACACCACAGTACAAGAGTGACTTAGAGACAGAAGCAGAAAACGAACAGACAAGTTTAGCATTAACAAAAAAAGGTAAATTTCAAAGTTTTAGTGGTTTTAACGAAACAATGATGCATCAAAGCAGAATTCGGTTTTGAAAAAAACAAAAACAAATAAAGAACATGAAAATGTAAGTTAATTCTTATTGATATTTGAGAAACTAAAATAGGAAACCTGCTGACAATAAAAGGCCAGATTAACTTCATTATCTACTATATATAACGTAACAGAACGATTTTATAATTAATTTGTGTCTGCCTTTATACTTTATTGCCGCTGTTAAATTTAACAAGTATATTTTGATCTGAATGTATCAGACGCTTTGTTATTGTGTTAACAAGCGTTAAAGGGCGTTGTCGATATCAGTTCGATCATTCGTTCCTACTGTAAATTGTAATGAAACAAACGCGACTGTTTTAGAATTTAGACGGTTTTTCTTTTTTCACTTTTTAAGGTAAGTATAGTCTTTTTTCAGGTTGACTCAAACGCTGAAGTTAAAGAAAAAAGAAATAGAAATGCAAAGAAAAAAAAGTTTCCTGTATTGTATAGGAACAGTAAATCTGTATTTTAATGCCTGTTTTTGCTCACAAAATCTGCTGAAATATAAGACATGCCTTTCATTCTACCCCCGAAAATAAATGTCACGATGGTAAAGACAAATAGTAGATCCACAAAACAGGGCATGAGTAAAAAAAATAGAACAATAATTTAATGAAATAACTTTGATTTACAGTTCCTATAAATTTTCATAAGGTTTTTTCATTTACAGACCATCGTAGACTATTGTCTATTTTTTATTTATTTTTTATTTTATTATTTATTTATCTTACTTTTTATCTACTGTTACAATATTTATTTTATTACTGATAACAACTTACAATGGGTATTTTATGGTAGGTTAAGAATTGCATCATACACGTTCCCTCAAAAAAAAGTTTTTATTGACTATTTCTTTTACGGGTTGATTTCGGTATTATCGGAAAATTTTATCATGTAAACTTTCAGTGTTTTGATTCCGCAATGTAGGTGGTGGGAAAAATTTAAAAGTGTGTGTTTGTGCGTGCTTGCCTGAGTGCATGCTTGTTTGTATCGACTATTGTTTTTTTATGTATTTGGCAAAATGCATATTCTCTTTGAAGATCTTTGTCGGTATATTCTTTGTGCTTTAAGTGAATGACAGCAGAACTAATAAGGCATTGGTTTCTGTCTGTATTTTGAATGGTGACAGGGTTACTTTAATACAGATGTAAATCTGCCAAGAACTTAATCTTTGTACATATTCTTTTATTCTTTTCTATAAAAGTTCAGATAAAATATAATTTGTACCGTAGTCTGAATGTACTTCTGTCCTTTGACAGAGATATGTGACAGCTAAGTTACACAACACCTGTTTCAGCTTTCACAACACTAGTTTCAGCCTCCAGAATTTAAAAAAAACCAAACAAAAAAACGTTCCCTCATAGTAAGATAACATTAATTTAGAAAGTAAAACCTGTATTGCAGGAATAATAAAGAATAGGTGTTTATTTAATCTAATTAGGGGTCACTGCATATCTGTGTTTCAGTCAGTAACTGCAAACCATTCTAAAATAACCACAGGATATTTTTACATAAACATTAGACAAAGAGATTTCGGTTACTTTTTGTGGAGCTTTATAATTTGCAAACTAAATTCGTTTAAAATGAAAAAAAAATAAGAATAGTTTTCAACCTTGAAGTAAATGATCGAGACTCAGAACCTTAAACCTCACATGACTTTTTTCATTTGCCTAAAATTAATGAAATAAGGAATTTAGGACACTTTTTCTATGAATAGTGTCGTCTGAGCTTCACTCTGAAAATATCAGTCAAAACTGAAATCAGCATTCAAGTTCAAAGTATATAAGGCAAAAGTGGCGAACTTGAATAACACTTATATATCACTTGTTCATCACAAACAAAAAATAAATGATAAATTCACGACGCGCAGCACAGCAGGTAAGTCAGACTTAGCTAAAAAGATGTCAATTGATACATTTAGGTTTTCGTGAAATAAGTGGTAATTCTCTGACATTTTTTAGATAATTTCATTTCTATAAGTTTATCTAGAAAATTGGAACCAAAAAAAAATATATAAAAAAATCATTTCTTGAATTGATATATTAAAAGCTTATTAGTTTTCAAGTATTTTGAGAACATGTTTTGGTAAATGTTAATTCCTGTTTTGTTTGCTTTTTAAATATTTTTAAAGATAGGAAAGATAGATTGCAAAAAAAATTTAAAAAAGGGAAAAAATTTCAATGAAACGTGTTTAATTCTTTAATTTTTCTTTAGAGTGTTAATGCAAATATATTTATAGGAATATATAAATCTCCTAAAACTCTTGTAAAAATGTGCTGCAGAAAAAAGACAAATTTATCGAAAGTGCAAAAATAACTCACCAAGTGTTTGATGGACGCCGACAACCAGAAAGAGGTAGAAAGTATTATATAGATTCGTATTCCAACGTTTCATGAGTGCTATAGCGTTTAGCATTATGGTAAACTCAAAACTGCTTGCCTCTACTGCACGGCAGCATTTTAAATCAAACAGCGACACGAATCAAGTCTTTATGTATAGTCCACAAAACAGTGGCAAGATATAGAATGTTGCTTCGTACAGAAGTCTATATCCAGTCTGATTTTATTTTTAAAAATATTTTCACTGATGCCACATAGATTAGTTTACCGTCGATATTGTATGCCTGTCAAAAAGAGTTTTGCACCGATAAACTGTTTTGTACAGATAAATCTTTTTGTTTAGTTCCAATTTAAAATACTCATTACTATAATGATTTGCATTGATAGTTTTACCGTAGAGTCTGTTATTATGAACGCCTAAACGATATACGAATAACAGTGGCTAAATACTATCCAGCATTACCGGTCCGCAAATATATTTTGTTCAATAGTACAGATCCGAAGTGTCTAGCCAGTTTTATGCTATATATTTTAATACTATACCCTGCAATTGCACGGTATGGGCGGAGCTGTCGACTGATTGACAGTTTATATATTTCGAATTCTTTCGGAAATTAAGTACCGTAAAAGCAACGGTCTTTGCTAGAGATTAATTTGAAATTCGAAAAAAATTGCTATTGTCAACTGGGTTATATATTTGTAGATGATTTTTTGTCTTTTATTTAATCCTTTGGGACGAGGAAATGTTCCTCGTAAACCATCAAATTTTGTCAGGGATTATTTTTTTTTAATTTAAACAGATTAATTAAACAAAATGAGAACTCTAGCGCGCCAATTTCCCCTGGTTCTTATATATATGTTCAGTGTAATGAAAGCACATACATGGGACCTCGGTTTAACGTCTCATTCTAAAGACAATTAGTATTGTAAGTGAAGGAGCGTGGGATCGAACTCGCGACCTCTGTATTTTCAGTCCAGCGTGATACCACTGGACCACGGATTTGCGCCTGCTTCAACGTTCTTGTATAATGTTTTTACACTATAGGTCAAGCGTTGCCTGCTGATTGTATGCATGCAAGCAGAGCGCATTTCAAACAGTCGAGGACGGAAATAAACATTCTC
The DNA here is from genome assembly GCA_012932295.1 of Cyclina sinensis. NCBI lineage: Eukaryota > Metazoa > Mollusca > Bivalvia > Venerida > Veneridae > Cyclina > Cyclina sinensis. Next base: position 28,870,041 of record JAAONU010000017.1, read on the forward strand.
GGAGTCCATAGAAAAGGCATTGAAAAGGCAGACGGAAGGGTAAAAAGAACAAATTTTAATCCCTAATTCGTTGATCTAAGGTAAAATAGCAATAAAATTAATAGACTGATATTAAACTTCGACAATCTTTTTCAAAATGAGGTGTAAAGTGTAACTCAAATCAGACAGCAGTTTGGTAGCCTGCCAATTATTGTAAAAACGTAAATTCTGTTTATATCAAGTAGTAAATAATGTAATCTATCGCCCATAAATGTAATCTTAGATGAAAAGTGCTCGAATCCTTAAAGAAGGGAGGTGCTACATTATCTCGGGCTCATATTTTAGGTCTGCATATATTGTATATTAAAAACAACTCGCCACGACTCGAAGCACGCTGAAAGCTTATAAATATTTATCAAAATAGTCGAAAATAAAACAATGCTGACGGCCTTAAAGTGCAAAAAAGTGAAACGATACATTTCTTTGCATAAAATCCTGTTCAGCATTTCCGATCACCGTTTTTTTCATGTCAATGATTTAAATGCATTCAGGTGAATGAATGTGTGACAGAGTGAGTTACTGTTTGATAACTGAATTAATGAGAAACGAAAGGAAGAACAGACAAAGAAAGAATAAAGGAAGACAGAAAAACGCAAGAACTTAAGAAATGTCTTTGTATGGACCATTATTCAGGACGAATGAATTATATATAAGAACTTCGGAAATGCATTTTTATGGACTATTGTTTGGGAGGGCGATCCTTCATACTCTTTACGCTCATTCCAAATTTTGCACACCTGTTATATCCCAGAGTCAAAACTTAGAAAATATGCAGACTACTTTCTCTTCAAAAACATATGTTCTATTCACTCAGTAAGCACGTATGCATTCTTGTTACAAGTCAAAATAGAGAAACTACTCAGTGAATGGCACGTTCAGACAGTATTTTATTCTCTACACTATCGTTCGAATCTATTAAAACGATATCAGACATAATGATCAAACAATTAAAACACCGCCGCAACTTGGAGCTCTGAGGAAAGAAATGATTATAAAATATATCATTGTCTGTTCTGTGTTACTGATGTCTCCTTCACTTCTTGCATGTGTCTGTTTGCTCTATATTCACTCACTTCTAACAGAGATAAATGACTTTGATCGTGTCAGTGCAGACAGGACAAGGCCAGTGCATAATTACATCATTGGTAACCATAGATATCCTAACTGTTGACTTGTAGGACTGTCTGAATTTAAAACATATTTTTCTTACTGAGAATCGTTATATTTATCGAGGTCTTTTTTCATTAACATGTAATTGTTTGTAGTTGTTGTGAATGGTGTCAGTATTAACACTTTTCCTATAGTGTTTACCTTAGCAAAACTTACGTAAACAATTAAAAATATTAATAGTTTCGCTAATCTTTTGGGGTTGGAAATATATGTGGAAATATATAGATCGCAAGAAAATACCTTCATAAGGACTTTAACAAGTTTATCTTCTTCAGGAATCTTAGACCAGTCAAAGCTGGCATGTTTTTTTTTAATGTTTTAATTTTTATTATTATTATTATAATTATTATTATCTTATTTTAACATTCACTTTATATCAGTTCACCATCTGCAATAGTTTGCTTTTTTTAAATAAGTTTAAAGTTTATATATAAGCTTTGTAATTTATTATTTCGTTTTAAATTAATATGTAGTGTACAAGTTATTTGCACCAAAGATTCATACGGAGAAAGAATTACATTATTGAGTTCGGTATTATGTCTTTTGGGGAAGCCACCGGCCAATAAATTGAACCAACACTTGTAAATGTGTACTACAAGTAGGTATACTTAACTCAAGTGACAGTGATAAATATATGCCATCAGGTGTGCTTTTATTTTCCGAATAATACAAGTGAATAACACATCAAATTCCCGCAATTTTAATTACTTTTTAATTCTTTTTAACCAAATTTATAGTCCGACATTGCGGCCAGAATCACGATTAGTACTTACTTTTTATCAAAATTACCTCAATTTAGTTTAGGGAGACCAGAGGCTACACTCAAGTTAGTGAGTTTATACCTGAAAATAGACGCATTAACATTCTACTTGTAAGTACTATAGTTTAAAAAAAAATTATTGTACATTTATGCATTATTAAGTGGAAGATATAATTTGCAGCTTAAATTTTGTAATGATTGCACAATTAAATGGAATTGGTTATTGTCAAAAATACCTAAAACATGAAATGTGATTCTCATTGACGTGTGAGACACTAATAGAGAAGACGGAGTTAAATATAAAGCTGACAAAGACAGACCAGATTATTTACATAACTTACTAGATTATATTACAACGCAATTGTATAATCAATGTTTGTATGCAGATATACTTTATTTGCCTCTGTCAACTTTAAAAAAACGAAAATAGTTTGATCTTAAGCTATTGAACACTCGCTATTGTGTAAGGGCGTTACCGGTATCAGTTAGTTTTATTCATTTCTACTGTTCTGATTGTTATGAAACAAGCACAGCTGTTTACGAATTAAGCCAGTGTTTTGTGTTATTAAGGTGTTCCTTTTAAATGTTGACCCTCAAAATCTAGATAAAAAGGCTAGTTGTACAACGATGACAATAAAATAATTTCAGCAGAAAACAAATCAGTTGTTTCTTGTCGAAAGAAATTAAACAAGGCGTATGTTTAACGGTCCAGACACTTAAATTGATATATATCTTTAAATAAATCGTCTGTTTATTGTTGAGAAATCCTGTAACATTCAACTTCAGATCTTTCACTTATGGAAGGTCCGGAGTTCGAGCGTCACTACCGACCACTGTCGTGTGAATAAACGGACAGTTTCTAACGTAAGATGGGATACAGTACTGGTCAGTCCCAGGAAGAAACAATAGATACCAGCGAAAGACAGTCTTCTGCCATTAATTGGAATCACACGCTGAGCTCCAAGCAATAGCTGAATAGCTATTGTGTCACAATCTATGCTATAAATAGTTACAGTATTAGGTTAGAGTCTCAACTCACATGCTTTAAGACAAGAGTGCGTGACAGGGTAAGCATTTGACAAATGCCAATAAAGTTACAATGTTTATAAGGGTCAAGGTTTTCAATGTGCTTTTTTTGCAATATTATCTTCAACCTTGAAGTAAACCAATACATTTGCCTTCTTTAAGAATATGAAAATCATTTATAAAACAAAAACGTTGTTGATATATATATATGAGTTTGCTCATATTCTCCGAGTTGTTTTTTCTGATGTCAAACATGGCAAATCTATTAAGGCTAGTAAAAATATCATGACGTTAAGAGGAAATATAGGTGACCGTCAAATTGAGGCATAAAAAGTCAAAAGTTGAAAATAGAATCTACACAATATTTTCGACATTCTAGTAAGATGGATACTAACGTTTTTATTTGGAGAGTGAGGCGATACACTTTATCCTTACATTTTGACTGACTGTTACAGAACCCCTTTTTTCAAGACTGCTGACAAATCATAATGGTACGTTTTAGCAGGTTTATGTTAAATGACGTTTCATCTCGCAGCTTACATCGACCGTTAGCTTTTTTGTACTATTACCGCTTCATATAGTATTTCCTAGTGGGTGGGGTGCATTATTTGCCTACTCTCACCAGCAGACGTTAGAGCCTTCATTAATCACGTCCAGTCTTTTGAAATGTTAATGGGAGAGGAATGTATTTAAAGATAAAGCTAATTAACCTACACAAAAACATTCAACACAACATTTCATCTAAAAAAATGTCCTGTTGTAGATTTATTTTCATATTTAACTAACTTACCGGGAACACTGAAAAACCAACCACACAAAGTTTCAACACAACAAACCGTAGGTCTTTAGTATTATCTGGGACAGAACATGTTTACAAGTCAGTCTGCAGATAAGACAATTAAAACGCGCACCTTTTTGCACAGTTAATCTATTGCGAATTAGCAGATAATTTTTCTTCGTGTCACGAAATTAAACTGTATCTTTCAACATGACTTCAAACCCAGGAACTCTGACATATTTTCACCGTTTTATCCATAGCATATGATATCTTCCCGTTGATTTACGTAGTAATTTTTTTTTCAAATGCTGAGAAACATGAATGCATTCTTAATGAAAATACTGATAAATAAAATCAATGTAATAAACACTATCAGGTTGAAAGAGGATCCAGATTGTATCTTTTTTTTTTTTTTTTGTAAACGTTTGCTTTTATCAGGGGACATAATTCATACCATAATATGATTCGTTCAAATGACTACACTATGTTACATTATGTAAATTTAACTAGTAATATTTAGTAACACAAATGAAGGCGGTGTTAAATATTGAGTCGTCTAACGTAATTATTAAAGGTCACTCGGAGGTACAAACGTAGCTTTTTGCTAACATGTTAGTATAAGGATAGCTTACATGCACTGCTTAGCAATACTACTCTAATGGTGTCGACGGACCTTCGTTCTCCAGCACTAATAATACCAGAAACCGCAATTTTACCTATGTATAAAAATCAGTTTTCAATCAGAACGGGGAGTGTATCATGAAAGTTGGACATCTGGCAGGAAAACAAACATACGCTTCTATCTCAATGAACTCTGCATTTGTTTTTATTTTTTTGATAAGAAAATTATTCGATTATGCGGAAACACATGCGCAACCTCCTATCTCGACCTTACTCCTTAGACAGGATGCTAGGTGGTTTCTGATGTACAGATAATTTCAGATGAGCAATAATGACGTTGTTACAGAATGTATTTATATGAGTAACAAAAATAGTATGAAAACATTATTTGAGTTCCAAGTTGTTAACTTTTTTCCCTTCAATTTCCTACTTTTCACCTTCAATCAAATGAACCAAAACATGAGAAAGATGTGAGAGTAGAACAAAGTCGGTATTATTTTTTTATCAGTGACAGGCTAAATAGAAAATTTTGAACTCTTCACTTTCGGCTAAAATATATCCTGTAAAATTCTTTTATTCCTATCCAATAAGTACGATTGATGTATTAAAATGGATAAGATGATTGTGTTCACATAATAACAGTGGATAAGTGTGGCGTGTCACTATCACATTCTCATCAATTAACTATACAGGTGTTGGGGAGACTGCACGTTATCAAGCCTCGTTCGTAAACTGCCAATAACAGGAAGTCAGCTATCAACAGCAAGTAATTCTTGCATGCTGTAGAGAATATGGGAGTTCTCTACATTAATTATGATGCAATTATTATCAAAACATAGACAGAGATTTTTTCGCGTCCTGACATAATTGTATGTAGCATCTCTACCGAATGTTTACAGGAAAGTAGGAATTATATAAGCGAGGATCTGGTCCTGTTAGGCTAAGATGTATATACTGTATAACATCCTTAACACTCTTTCTTTACCATTCTAAGCTTAAACAAAATATGATGTTATGTGTTCTGAAACTTTGTTCACCTGTTTTTCTTGCTTGTGTATTTTTTTAACACGCACGTGTTCTGAAACTTTGTTTACGCGTTTTTCTTGCTTGTGTATATTTTAGCACGCACGTGTTCTGAAACTTTGTTTACGCGTTTTTCTCGCTTGTGTATATTTTTAACACGCACGTGTTCTGAAACTTTGTTTACGTGTTTTTCTTGCTTGTATATATTTTTAACACGCACGTGTTCTGAAACTTTGTTTAGGTGTTTTTCTGAAACTTTGTTTACATGTTTTTCTTGCTTGTGTATATTTTTAGCGCGCACGTGTTCTGAAACTTTGTTTACGTGTTTTCCTTGCTTGTATATATTTTTAACACGCACGTGTTCTGAAACTTTGTTTACGCGTTTTTCTTGCTTGTGTATTTTTTTAACACGCACGTGTTCTGAAACTTTGTTTACGTGTTTTTCTTGCTTGTGTATATTTTTCGGTTTTAATTAAATTTATTTTTCGACATCTTGTTTCTTTTAGGAGCTATATATGCGCTTGATATAAAATGACCTCAATGTTGTCATCATCTAAATAATTAGTCCATCCTGTTCTCGTTTGTATAAATTTCGAAAAGGAAACATTATGGTGACACTGCTCACACCTGAGCAGATTCTGACTTCGTGCACAGAAGAACCATTCAGTAGAGAAAGTCACGACAATATACTTGTTAAAGAACATCGTAGACATATAAAAAATCACACCCCTTTATTTACTTGTAAATGTGTCTGCTTCGTAATAACTATAAAAACATAAAGATATGAAAGCCTGTGGAAAAATAAAACGTTTCATGCTTTGTTAAACCGTGCCAGACTTAGCACTAAAATCGAGGTATAAAGACACATCTTAATTTCCAGCAGGATGGAAATAAATGAGCTGCATGAAACCAACTGGAAAGCATAAACAACTTTACGACATCCCTGACTCATGAATTTGGTCAATTACCATTGTGAAAATGTCTCGACAGATGAAAAGAATTATCAAAACGTTTATCGTGCACATTCAATTCAAAACGAAATCAGGTCAATACCATATCACACCCTTAGCATTGTAATTTAATCTTATTAACTTTTGATACCATTTTTTATCATGTTGTATACATATTTTCACTCTTCACAAGTTCTGCCCCTTCATATGTAAATCATGTGAAGGTCGCGTTGTGCTTGCTTTTACCAGCTCGTTTTAATGTTGTGTACATATTTTCACTCTTCACAAGTTTTGCCCTTTCATACATAAATCATGTGAAGGTCGCGGTTGTGCTTGCTTTTACAAGCTCGTTTTCTTATGTTGTATACATATTTTCACTATTCACAAGATTTGCCCCTTCATACGTAGATCGTGTGAAGGTCGCGTTGTGCTTGCTTTTACAAGCTCGTTTTTAATGGTGTATACATATTTTCACTCTTCACTAGTTCTGCCCCTTCATTCGTAGATCATGTGAAGGTCGCGTTGTGCTTGCTTTTACAAGCTCGTTTTTAATGGTGTATACATATTTTCACTCTTCACTAGTTCTGCCCCTTCATTCGTAGATCATGTGAAGGTCGCGTTGTGCTTGCTTTTACAAGCTCGTTTTTAATGGTGTATACATATTTTCACTCTTCACAAGTTTTGCCCTTTCATACATAAATCATGTGAAGGTCGCGTTGTGCTTGCTTTTACAAGCTCGTTTTCTTATGTTGTATACATATTTTCACTCTTCACAAGTTCTGCCCCTCCATACATAAATCATGTGAAGGTCGCGGTTTGCTTGCTTTTACAAGCTCGTTTTTAATGGTGTATACATATTTTCACTCTTCACTAGTTCTGCCCCTTCATTCGTAGATCATGTGAAGGTCGCGTTTTACTTGCTTTTACTAGCTCATGCTGTATACATATTTTCACTCTTCCCAAGTTCTGCCCCTCCATTCGTAGATCATGTGAAGGCAGCGGTGTGCTTGCTTTTACTAGCTCGTTTTTAATGGTGTATACATATTTTCATTCTACCCAAGTTTTGCCTCTTCATACGTAGATCATGTGAAGGTCGCGTTGTGCTTGCTTTCGCTTGCTCGTTTTTAATGTTGTATACATATTTTCACTCTTCACAAGTTCTGCCCCTCCATACGTAGATTATGTGATAGTCGCGTTTTACTTGCTTTTACTAGCTCATGGTGTATACATATTTTCACTCCTCTCAAGTTCTGCCCCTCCATTCGTAGATCATGTGAAGGTAGCGGTGTGCTTGCTTTTACAAGCTCGTTTTTAATGGTGTATACATATTTTCACTCTTCACAAGTTCTGCCCCTCCATACGTAGATTATGTGATAGTCGGGTTTTACTTGCTTTTACTAGCTCATGCTGTATACATATTTTCACTCTTCCCAAGTTCTGCCCCTTCATTCGTAGATCATGTGAAGGTAGCGGTGTGATTGCTTTTACTAGCTCGTTTTTAATGGTGTATACATATTTTCACTCTTCCCAAGTTATGCCTCTTCATACGTAGATCATGTGAAGGTAGCGGTGTGCTTGCTTTTACTAGCTCATGTTGTAAACATATTTTCACTCTTCCCAAGTTCTGCCCCTCCATACATAGATCATGTGAAGGTCGCGTTGTGCTTGCTTTTACTAACTCGTTTTTAATGTTGTGTACATATTTTCACTCTTCACTTGTTCTGCCCTTCCATACGTAGATCATGTGAAGGTCGTGTTGTGCATGCTTTCACAAATCGTTTTTAATGGTGTATACATATTTTCACTCTTCCCAAGTTTTGCCTCTTCATACGTAGATCATGTGAAGGTCGCGTTGTGCTTGCTTTTACTAGCTCATGTTGTAAACATTTTTCACTCTTTCCAAATTCTGCCTCTTCATACGTAGATCATGCGAAGGTCGCGTTGTGCTTGCTTTTACTAGCTCATGTTGTATACATATATTTTAACTCTTCCCCAGTACTACCCCTCCATACGTAGATCATATTAAGATCGCGTTGTGATTGCTTTTACTAGCTCATGGTGTATACATATTTTCACTCTTTCCAAGTTTTGCCCCTTCATACGTATATCATATGAAGGTCGCGTTGTGCTTGCTTTTACTAGCCTATGTTGTATACATATTTTCACTTTTCACAAGTTTTGCCCCTTCATACGTAAATCATATGAAGGTCGCGTTGTGCTTGCTTTTACTAGCCCATGTTGTATACATATTTTCACTCTTCCCCAGTACTACCCCTTCATACGTAGCTCATATGAAGATCGCGTTGTGATTGCTTTTACTAGCCCATGGTGTATACATATTTTCACTCTTCCCAAGTTTTGCCCCTTCATACGTAGATTATGTGAAGGACGCGTTGTGCTTGCTTTTACTAGCTCATGTAGTATACATATTTTCACTTTTCACAAGTTTTGCCCCTTCATACGTAAATCATATGAAGGTTTCGTTGTGCTTGCTTTTACTAGCCCATGTTGTATACATATTTTCACTCTTCCCAAGTTCTGCCCCTTCATACGTAAATCATGTGAAGGTCGCGTTGTGCTTTTACTAACTCATTACTTGTAGACAGTAAAAAGTGTACGTATTCATTATTGTCAATGCTTAACGATTCCTGACATAGCAGTTTTCAGTCTGTGACTGTTTTTAATTATTTTGCCAAACTTAAAATTAGCAAATATTCTTGACATGATTTTCGTCTCGGTAGAAGGTCTTCAAAGCCACTTTCTTAACCTCACGTGAGCATTTTTTGTTTCCATTAATATCAGGAAATAACGGCAATAAATTAAGCAGTTCGGGGTCCTAATGATTTTTTTAAATCGCTTTTGCCTCGAATTTGAATGGATGAAAAGCTCAGTCATTCCGATTCTTAATTGTGTTTTCTGAGTTGACAAGTATAATTGATTTAGTGTATCTCAAAACTTTCAAGTTCGTATAAAATTAATTGGATAAAGAGAAAGTTGATTATATGCAGTCAAACAGACATCTCAAAATCAAAGACTTCCATTATTATCCTACAAACAAGGACATAGAAAACTATTACAGTAATTAATTTATTTGCAAGTATTTCAAAAATAAGGTAACCAATTCTAATTATTTCAACAGGAAACTATTTTTTACCCTCCTTAAATAGGGAACTGAAAAAGAAATGTAAGCTTTAAAGTGTCTACGTTATTTCATATAATCGTGCCAAAAACGCATGAGCGATAATTCCGTTCTTTGTTTTCATAAGTTTTGATAATATCAATAAGCAACACAATTTTGTAATGTGATTTATTGCAAAATATCAAAGAAATCTAAAGTTCTTACAATTTAACGACTTCCTACTTCGTTACATCTAAAGTGTTGCATGTTTTTGATTTCTGTTATCATACGCTAACAGGTCTCAGTTCTCCCTATGCTTCTACATTCACCCCTATGTTCTGACTATCTACTGTAGGTGTAACGTGAGGATGTGTGTACAACAAGAACTAATCATATAAATGAACACCCACGCATCTCACTCACTTTGTGGAACACTTCTTATTCATGAGAAACAAAGTCACAGTATTAAGACATAAACAAAATAATGAGATCTTACACTATAAAATGTAGTGGGCGCAAGATGAGATACAGATTTTAAGAGCATTTACTGCATATATACAAAAAAGAAAAGAAAAAAATACAAAGATAGATAAGTGATCTGACTATCATTTTGCAGCTTTTGATCAGAAAGCAGACCTTTTATAACTTATGGACAACAAAAGTGCATGGATGTTTTTACAGCGATATAGAAACCTGATTTGTTCTGGCAATTTCGTTCTGAAATCTTTTGAAATACATTTGAAGTACATTTTCAGGTATACAGTTTTGCAATATCAAACAAATCGTAGAAAAATTATACAGATCAAATAAATGTTCGGTTTGGGTTTATTTAATTACATTTCAACCGAAGCTGAATTAGGCTCTCCAGAATATGCATAGATGGAGAAAATAAACAGCGCTGATACATAGAACAGATCCGACAAATATTGATAATGGTTGTGCGGGAACTGAACTTTCGACTTCCGCTTAATCACTCCAAGCATACAAATGCTAAACCACGAATTGCACAGCTTCATTAAGCATCTATAAACCGACACTTCAACGTGTATTGTTTTATGATAAGAAATCTATATTAATTTTCGTCAAAAACAAAATTCAGCTAGTTTTGAAATGAAATCAGTTTTCGTAATCGGTATGAAAATTTATGTCTAAAGTAGTCACTTTTTCATTTTCAATTTAAATTACTTTTTAAAACTTCCCCCGAATTCTAAACTTGTGGCCGTGGAAAACATTTGGCAAGACATTTTTGGTGGGTGTACATTTTTGGTGGGTGTACAAGTATTTGTACATAAAATGAAGTCAGCTCCGAAATTATAATACGTCTTGGATTCGAATCACACTCCGTTTCTCGATCAGAGATCCCGTATCAGTCAACGATATCGGTTCTACCAAAGGCTTATATAGACCAAATAGAGTTGATCTAAATTAAATCATTATGAACTAAAGCACAGCCACAACTCTAGATTCGAAAACCATTTTAGATCATACGGCAAAAACACCGCGAACTTAACCCGTGCAAATGTTTCGTGGTCCATCAATCGTAAAAGACAAAATAAGACATTTAAGTAAACCAAGGATCGCTCTAAAATATCAACGAATGATCTCACAATGGGTTAAACACCTCGTCTGTCATGTTTTTGCTTAATCTTATGAAAATATCTCACCCCTGGTGCCCCTTTACATAACATAAAAGAATCAAGTGTTTTGCTAATAGCTTTTCGTATGAATACAAAATTGACGTTCATTAAAATTTATGGCTAACGAGGCCCTACGGATCATTTTTATGTATTTTGATACGATTATCTGTGCAAGCAAATTACTCAACAAGATATTTATCTACTTGTACTTAAATAAGAGTTTCATTATTTGCTAAAAAATCGTTTTAACAAACTGCTGTTTACTCGTACATAAACTGCATTTATCTCAAACACCGGAAAACCATTTCTGACACACTTTTTTTTACTTCTGTTTATCAAAAGAAAGTCACTGTAAATTGGTTAAAACAGTTGGTTCCGAAGCACGAGTCTTGATATAAAAAATGTTCTGCATTAAAAGAAATATTTTTTTAAACTGTGAAATTAATTTGCAACGCGTAATTGCCTGTTTTGTAGTAGTAGTTGTTGTTGTTGTAAACAACATGAAGCATGAGTTAGTTAAAACTTATTTATTATAAAAGATGTGACTAACAATTCAGAAGTCAGTTAGGTCAACTCAACGCCCTATATTTCATTTCATTGAAAACTCTAATCTGCTGCCAAAAATGAAGCACGTGCCCTTTTTACGAAAAGTATTAAAATGCCTCTTGTATATTGTCCTGTTTAAATGTTATGTCATTATGAATTTTTTTTAGCCAAAAAGAGTTAAATAATTGTGTCTGTCTGTCTATTGGCCTTTATTTACAGCCAGATGTTTTTTAGACATTAAGAATTAATTCTGCCACTTTGTATAGTGATAAATGTAATATGACCTACACCACGGGAAAAGAAACGGCACTCTCATATAAATATTTGGAAACTGACTTTTTTTACTTATTAGGAATAAATGATGTTTTAGGATTAATATCTGAAAATCTCAGCTTCCTGCATGAAACAAATATGATATCATGTAGAAGAGGAACATGACGCGGAATCCCTACTTTTTGTCTAAGTTCCTGTTGGCAGTAAATAAATATGTGTATTAAAATTCAGCTATTTTATCGTAAAATTCTGTTATAACTGTTCAATGTTTCTAATCTTTTTACAAAGATGTATTAACGTTGCATTCTATCAGGAAACACCACTTTCATATAAGAAAAAAAGATCTTCAAAACCTGTTGGTTACTGTCGTCAAGAAATTCGACTCAGAATATGCGTTTTTATGAAATACAATACTTATGTAAACAATAATTTACTTAGTTATTGTTGTACTATTTTGGGGTAGATTTCTGTGTATCTAAATGCCTAAAGGAGATTTTTTGACATATGCTGTTCTATAAATTATCAATATATTTTTTTATTATTATTTTGTTACATATGAGCAAATAAATAGATATACAGTATATCATCCGTTAATAATTACTGTATGGTATATCTCAACAGTATATTTTAAGAGGTCGGACGCACGCTTATACGACCGCTTAAAGCATTAGACCACACTTAGTATAGTCATAATCTGTCCTGGATATGTATGTCATTCTGTCTGCTCACACCACTTTTACTCGTTCTGCAGTTTAGCCATTACTCCCAATAGTCAGCAGCAGGAACAGACACAGTTACTTAACTGACTTAATAAACTTCACTAAAATGTCTCTTACAAACAAGTTTTTGACTACAAGTTTCGGTCACTTTTTATGCCCCCACAAAGTGGGGAGCATATAGCGTTGCACTTGTCCGTCCGTCCGTACGTCTGTCCGTACGTCCCGAAATCTTGTGAACGCAACTCCTCTTAAACCAGATGGCAGATTTTGCTTAAACTTCCAGGGATGAACAACCTTAATGTGTAGATGGTAGTAAAGGAGGGAATTTTCGCTGCGACCAAATTTAACAGAATTATGGCCCTTTGTTGATTTTTTCACTATATACCATATAGAAATTTTGTGAACGCAACTCCTCTTAAACCGGATGGCAGATTTTGCTTAAACTTCCAGGGATGAACAACCTTAATGTGTAGATGCAAGTAAAGGAGACCATACATGTGTTTCAAAATTCAGTTTTATTCGGACACTAATATTGTATTCCATCTGTAAAGAGACCAAATATGATGCCTCAAGAGTTAGGTGACTTTTTTATCATTAATACATGAATTGAGGAAATTTCAACTGAAATGCTATGATAAGAACAGAATTTTGTAGACATTAAATGAAGCTGCTCTTGTTTACGAGCACATCTGCACAGTGGGGGCATCCGTGTCCTTTGGACACAGTTCTAGTTTCCGTCTAAATTCGTGCTGAAATGTCAGAAACAGCCATGTCGAAAAGGCAATTAGGAAAGATTGTGGGAGTTTCTAATCGCAGTAAATCTGTCTATCACATGCGTGACATCGGCAGGTATCTAAACAATATTAGCCACCTTAAATAAACGACTAAATATAGTAAACCACATCTATCAACTTTACTTCATGCTTTTGTGGTTGAACCCTTTGACTAAATGTACTTATGTTAACGACCATCAGAATTAAGGAAGGAATTCTGTGAAAACAATAAATATAATACTTATAATGCTATCAGTGGTTATTTAGAACAATACAATAGATCCTGGTAGGTTTCGCACAGAACAATTAACGCCCCCTCTCGCCCACCATATAGGAGGATTTGTTCTTTTTGTATGATTTTTAGAGGATAGTACAACAGGAGTAAGTATCAATTATAAGACATCGGTTCTTCGTGTCCTGGTGATAGCACAAATACATGAAATCTTGGTACATGGGTTCAAAAGACTGGCCATTATTATTTTCAGTGGTAAAACTTGGTGCTCGGGTTGGTGGCAACATAAAGACTGGACATTATTATTGTCAGTGGTAAAACTTGGTGCTCGGGTTGGTGGCAACATAAAGACTACCAGTTCATAAGACTACATAATATGTTACTGCACTCTTTACCAGGCATTTACGTTCTGTGTTTGTGATAATCATCTTAAGGCAAATGGAAATTCCTCATTCTCCCAAAACAGATCATAAGCAATGTATGTTAGACATATGATACTGGATCAAACTGCAATTATTTTTCACAAATCATGTAATTATATTTGATTATTCTTCTAAGTAACAAGACTTTACTTAAAGATAAACATTGATAAAACATGACTTTGTGTGACTTGTGACTTGCATGCCTACAGAAAGCCAAGATCATTTTTAGCATTCTTACATGCACAAGTTCTGTGGAATAAACGAGATGGAGATGAGATTTTTTTTTTTTGGAAAAGCAGATGCCACTTATTACGGACAGGAAAGTTAGTAATAGAAAAATGCAATGCATCTTGGAAAAGATCACCCACCCTAAGGCGTACTCACGTCCACTAGCATCCAGAAAACGTCCCAGACCACTGAGCTAAATAATCGATTCCCTGACGCAGTTGTCAGCGGTTTATGTATACACTAGGCCGGTGTGCACTAGACCATCGCACACACAATTTCAACTTGAACTTGAAGTTTAACTTATTACTGCCAAAATTCAATACTGACTATACTAGGCAGGCGCGTGTCAGGAACATTAAAATTGTTAAAAATAAAAACAAATTAAACAAGGTATTTACTAAAGATCATACTTAAACATTTACTGTGAACATTTAAAATCCAGAAAACTTGTTCAATCCACTGATGAAAGCTGATACAGTTGAGGTAGCCTTAATCTCGGTTGGTAATTCGTTCCAGAGTCGTATAGCCCTTGGGTAGAAAGAGGTTATGTGCTGTTGGGTATTCTACTGCGGGATGAGGAATTTGTTGTTTCTTGTGTCTCTAAGATGATCATGATCGACACTGGCCTGTTTATTTTTTTATTTTGTATTGCATGACCAGGCTAGCTTGGTTTCGCCTTTGCTGTAGTGATGACCATTTTAATTCCTTAATTATGTTTGTTACACTGCTTGTATAGCGGTAATCATTATGAACATACCTTGCGGCTGACCTTTGGACCATTTCTATTCTGTGAATGAGGTATTTCTGCCATGGGTGCCACATGGTTGAGCAGCATTCGACCTGGGGTCGTAGATATGTTTTGTGTGCTGCTTCTTTGAGAAGTTTTGTTTTGTGTTTTGACATTTTATCAGATAAATCTTAAGCTGTTTTTGCTTTGTTTGTGATGTTGTTTATGTGGCATGACCAGTTCAGGTTACTACTTAGATTAACTCCTAAGTATTTTGAAGGGTTCCCACTCTTTTGCATATCAAAAATTTAAGGACTTTTCCAGGACCTTTTTGCAATTTTCAAGGACTTTTTTCACAAGATCAGAACTGCTGTTTGACATACATTCCCTTTTCTAGTATGTACGAGTCCATGGTCTGAGAGACACTTTAATGTAATCAGTATATACATATAAACATATGCAGAACATGACAGCAGTCTTGCAGAACAACTTTCTAGGAACTGCAATCAGCATATAGAATAAATTTCATGCTTTGTGCTTTGCAGTTTTACTACAACAGGTGTTAAGTGCCGTGTGGCGGTTGTAAAAGTCTCCCTGTAGTTCGCTATAGTGTAGCCAGCATTTGCTATTACCTCCCTTTAAATGGAAGCGTGATATCCATGCAGTGTCAGTAACTGTAGGAGTCAATATATAGACCTGCTTGAAGTATTCTTTATTGGGGATACGGATGGTACGTTCTGTGTTTATCTCTTGCATGGCTGGCTAGACGCTTCCGCCGCATCTGTGTGGCTTGAGAATAGTCTGTGCATCCCTACAGTTATTACTATGTGGCACTGGGGCCTGGTAATTTTTCACAACTAAATTTAATTCTCATTTTAAATTCCTAGACCAAAACTTTTTAAATATCCTACCAGACACAAAAATCTCCACCCACTGGTACCATGAAGGTGGCCGTAGCCACTCTGGGGAAAAGGCAAATATATTAAGGTTGCAACAGGCACTGATAATTTCTATCACGTCTCTTGGAAAAAGAATACTGTTTGTTCAACGTCTTTCACTGTAATGAATCTGAAAGTGACCAAAGTGGTCAGGAATTCTTCTCTGAATTCAGGGACCGTATATTAACATATTAATAGTAAGTCCCAGCTGAATTGTTTTTCAAGGTCCGATTCTTCCTCCCGACTCTTGTAGCTGAATTTGCATTTTCTATAAATCAAAGTTTTCAACTCCTTCGCTGATCTTAACGCTATTATGTCTTGTACTGTACACAAAATTGACTCCGCTGAAAATGACGATAAGTCTTTTGACACTGTTGCCAAACCCCGCTCCCTGTGGCAGAAAAACGTGGTGCAGACATACCATTAGATCTTCGTCCTCCAGACGCATGCATACTTCCGAAATTATCCGAAACATAACTTGACCTGTTGATTGGACAACAATCTCAACGTAAAACAATGACAGAGACTCGTGAATAATCGTCATATATTTATCCCAAAATGGGATGACGTAGTACACAAACAGCTTGATATAAATTCCGGACTACGGTTTCAGGTACGTAAATGCATTTCGTACTCAAACCGTTTCGTACTAATTCCCGGTCTTTTCCCGGAATGGGCGTAAATTCGCAAACATCCCGGTGTTTTCACGGGAACATACATAATGAAATTCCCAAACTTTTCCCGTTTTCCCGGTAGCGTGGGAACCCTGATTTTGCATTTTCTGTGGTCTCAACAATAGTGCTGTGTAGGTGTAGAGAAAGATGACCGGTTTCTTTTTCCTGTGTATTCTGAGTACTTCAAACTTATCGGGGTTGAACTCCAATGACCATTCTTTTTCCCATATTTCAAGGTTGTGCAGATCATTTTGTAAGCTTTGTGCTGATGCTTGTGATTTAATTGTAAAGAAGACAATGGAGTCGTCCGCAAACAAACGCACACAGCTCCTGACACTGTTAGGTCATTTATGTATGCGAGAAAGAGACAAGGATCAAGGACCGTGAGGAACACCAGAAAACACCGGGAGCCTGTCAGAGACTTTCTTTCCGACTTATACTTATGATCTGTTTTTGAGAAAGTCTTTTATCTATAGGCCTAAAGTGATGTGCGGGTGAACTCCCATGTGTTTCAGCTTGTGTATGAGTTTGTGGTGGTCGACTTTGTCGAATGGTTTACGATGACATCAGTTTGTTGACCTTAATCTTGATTGTCAGCTATTTCTTGTGTAAAGCCAATGAGTTGGGTCTCACAGCTATGTTTTGACCTGAATGTGTGTGTCAAAGTAATCCATCATGTTTGAAACAATGATGTGTTCCATTAATTTAGATGCTATACATGTAAGTGAAATTGGTCTGTAGTTGATAGGTTTTGACTTTGACCCTTTTTTATATGCTGGTGTGATGATGGCATGTTTCCAATCGTTAGGAACAATACCTGTATCTAGTAATCTTTGGAATATAATTCTGAGGATTGGTGCTATCTCTGTGTGTAGCTCTTTGAGTAACCTAGGTGGGATCTCATCTGGACCTTGGGCTTTATGTTGGTTAAGTCCTGTCAATAACTTATCAACTCCTTGAACTGAGATGGATCTGGGAGCTATAGGTGGGTGGCCAAGTGATGACACTGAACTTATGGCTATTTGCTTAAGGCTGTGTGGCGAAGGCTTTGAGAAGACTGATTCAAATTGTTTATTTAAATGTTGGCCTTCGACACTGGGTCATTGTGAGTATGATCATCAATGCTGAGTGGTGCAATTCCTGTGTTTTCAGTAGATTGTTTTTGTTTAATAAAGTTGTTAAACTTTTTCTTATGGCCTGGATCTGTATTTTCTGAGATGATTGAAACTAGGTATGACCAATATTTGTATTTGTTTAAATAAATGTTAAAAATGCGGTTGATGTTTGAAATGTTTGTATGAACTCTATCACTGATTTCTTTACAATGGTCTTGAGGAAGTTTGTCGACCTGAATGGTTATAATTTCTAAAAAAGCAAAACCTTCAAGGCACTCCTTTATGTAATAGAAATTTTGTTGTTATCAAACAAACACCCTTTTTTATGTCGTCACTTGAGTGAGATCACCGTGCAACAGTGTCATTCACAGACGACAACTAGAGTGTTATCTACAATCTCAATGAAATGTCTTTCAACAAATCCGCTCATAATATGATTAAATCCTTTTTTTTAAAAAAAAACATAATTTTCTGATTATTAGATCCATTTGGTAATTCATTATTAGATTCCTTTTATCTAATTTTATATCCGACTAGAGTTCACATTTTTAACATCCCATCCCAAAGAAATTACAACGGATCAAAGTCGAACGTCATACAAAAACCCTTCCTTTATCCGAATTCTAATTATCTTGTTATTGAAAGTACAGACTAGTATCTGAGATACTGGCGGAATAATTGGGGCAAAAATACTTTTTGTCAGATCCAATCCGATGGTCAGGAATAGCTTTGCTTCTAAATGTTCAAGGATTGGTAAATCAGTCAGTCTCGATCTGATATGTAATTTGCCTAGTCGCTGTAAAACAGGCCACGTTGAACCACCAAAAACAAGATCAATGAGCTTTTGTTATTTAGTATCACAGATCAAAAGTAAAATTCCATAACTGTGGTTTTTCTCGATCATATTTTTTTTAAATAAATAGTTTTAAATATTTATAACAATAAAATGATTTTCTGGATTTTGCACTTTTCAAGAATAGAAAACTTTTACAATTTCATATAGAGTGATTCTAATCATAATCAAGGTCATCCTAGAAATTCAAGACATATTCTAACAAAGGTTTTTATAAGTATTGTTCCTGAAGAAAGTGTCCATTTCAAATACAGAAAAAAAAGAGCAAAATGTCTGGCTATTTCTTTCTGTATTTTAAACAGTTTATATCTAGTTGATCTGTTTTCATCAAACATCAAGACAGAATTAAAAGACAGATGTCTTTACCTTACAAGTTTATGGAGATACAGACAAAGCTTTGAAGAAGAATACATTCAAGAAAACTATATCATTAAAACGAAGACAATCCCCCTAACCTTTCAGCAACACACACTATTTTCAATGCATTCATTTATGATTACATGCTGTTTTTCCATAGAAAACAACGTCTGTGTTACTTTGACGGAAGTGTAGAAATAGTTTGTCAATACCAACTGCTGAATACCTCAGCCGACAACCCGGTTTCTTTCAAATCATAGACTGGGGTTTCATGCACAAAGTGAAAAAGTGGTCTGTTTCGTCTCCGATGACGATAACAATTTATGATGGAGCTGCTGTGCCTGATAAGATCAAAATATGAAAAATATGAAAAATTAATAGCACATTGAAGCCAGGGGGTTAAGTTCTACCAGTAAAATACAGTGCATCATTCTGGAAAAAGCTAATTTAGATAGGTAAAAGAAATTCGCAAAGAATCTGCAGTCTACGATAGCATGTCAGTTTACTGGGATACCAATGTTGCTTGTAACCCAAAATTCAACTGGGCGATACCGAATTTTACCATCTTGTTGTAAAGAATTTTTTGTGGGGGTTTATCAAAAATTTGGACTGAAGTTCGACCAAATCAGTCATTCAAACGATCGAAGACATTATTCTTTTGTCCTGACACCGAGTGCCTATGCTACAGACAGTGCGTAACTGACGTCACAGCCTCAGTCTCGCTAGTCTCGCGAGATTGAAAATTGCAATAATGGCTTCGCTCTGGTTTCTTCTTCCACTGCGCAATGAATTCTGATGCATAAACTCCCATTTTTCTTTGAAAAGGTTGATTTCTATGTAAGTTTTGTCATAATGCTACTATTTGATGGATGTTTAATGAATGGAAACTGCTTACATATTTTCCATTCCTATCCCTTTAAAGTGATTCAATAAAGGGACATTATAAATGTTGAGACAAGATTGAGTTATGGTTCGTAGACATTGCACTCTTTTTTAGGTCCTCTATCATTGTTTCCAATATGAATTAATTCCTTGTAATACTTTTGGAGATATTCTCCGGACCTGCAAGCTATATCACAAGCAGCATAGATTATAATAAAGGGAGATCATTCAAAATAGAACCAAAAACAGAGTTGAGATTTTTGAATACTGCATTTCCTGTTTGTGTACTCTATCAGTAGTTTTTGAGATGTGTTTATCACATACTTATAGTAATACAATAAGTTGACATAATTAAAGAAGAAGCAAGGTAGAGTTATGGTTCTAAGACACCTTGAGGTTCCCTATCATGCTCTGAAATTTTAATTCTTTTGGAGACACTGATTCTTCGAGTCCATTTGATAACACCTGTAAACGGCTTCAAGGTTTAAGGACAACTGTTAAAGACCAGTAGTATTCTATATCATTTGGCGAAACAGACGGATTGACAGTAGGTGACACATTTCCTCAGTCTGGTGGATATTTGTGCAATGTTTACTTAAAATCCTGTGAGGTACTAATAGCTAACAGAGCTAACTACAATACAAGTAAGTATAGTTTTATATTATTTGCCGACTGACAGACAACCGGGCATCTTGTGTCACATTGCTTCAATCTGGCAGACATTTGTACCTAGCTATTTTAAAATTTTGTCATGTACTTATGAGTTACAGACCGGACAGGAATATATATGTCAGGGGCGGATCCAGGATTTCAGGTTGGGGCGCAAAATGTTCGGCCCAATTCGTGTCCGTTTTCTACCTCATTTCAACGGTTGTGGTTATGCTAGAGTATACTGATTTGGCAATATCACATGGGCCTCTGATTATTCAATTCAATATCGAACAATAAAGTATATATTAATTAAAGATATATTCAAAATAGACCTACAATAACACCTATGGTCCGGTAATTTTAGGGGGGCGCGCGCCGGGTGCGCCCCCTTCTGGATCGGCTAGTGTACGTAGGCAGTATTCATCCGTCTTTTGCAATACAAAAACACTGGAAGGCGGACGGACATACAACAGTTTGAGACATACTGCTTTTATCTGGAAAATAGTTTACAATATGTTGATGTACTGCAGTGTTACGGAGCAGACAAGAATATTAAGGCTAGCATTATTAAATATATTTTTGGAAAAAAAATTCTGCCCTTGACTTTAATCCTGGATACCCGGGTCTTGTTCCTCACATGTGGTCTCAATATGAAAAGCAGTAATGGCAGAGATACGAATCGAATACAACTTGTATACGGACGGACAGGCAAAAGAAAAGACGGGCAGCCAAACAGACATACAGACGGACGCTGTGTTTGCTATAATTCCTTCCTGTGAGTATAAAAAGCAATAAAGTAAACACAGTTTGAAGATTTTTCTGCAGTACCTATTTGAAACTCTACTACGTAACCCCTAAATCTGTCAGAAACGACTCTCCTTAAAATATTCAACCATAGTTTCATGCTTTTTTCACAATTTCTTTCTTGAAAAGAGCCGGAAGCCAATTTCCACAAATAAAAATGTAAACAGCAGCTTTAGCTCGTGTTTTTGTTCCTGTCTAATCTTCAACATTTGAATCCAGTTCATATGGTTTTCATGTTACTTGAAAAAAAAGATCACAGGATGGATAAGACACAGAGGATCTGAACCTTGAAATTAGTAAACAAATTGATACACCCTGGTAGAATGATAAGAAAATTGCATCATCAAAATGATGACTATCCCTGAGTTATATTTAGTTTTTTCAACTACATTTATTCCTGTATACATGCACTTGGTTCCTTACTATGTGAAAAATAATTTCCTGTCACACCCACACTCATCGCTTAAGAAATCGACGGTAATGTAAATACAGTTTTTAAGAAGGTACTGCTGTAGGTCTCAGCCAACAACCTTGTTTCATTCATAACATAGACGAGGATCTAATACTGAAAAATGAAAAACAGCGGTATCGCCTCTGATGCTGATATTTAGGTCTAATAAAGCTGTTGTGAGTTAATGTAACACAATTTGGCAAATCATTTGCACTGAGATCTTATTCTCCTGAAAATATGTTTTTTTATCACTTAAACAGCTTGTCAGACACAAGGATTAATTGTTCACGTTATGGTTCATCGATCAAATCAAGTCGTTTCAGCTACGTTTGAAAACAGTATAGTTTTTATTTAAGAAAATACACCTATTTAGCCATTTTTCTTTTTAACTAAAATACTGAATTGACAGAGCCATGACTTCTTATTTGATTCTGAAAAGTTGTTGCCATCAAACATCAAAAGATCGGAATATGACCTTTTATACTTTCAAACAAAGAGTAATAAACAGTCTAAACAGATATGAAAAAGGATTTTCGAATAAAAAGCTCTAAATATTCTAAACAGATATAGGAAGGAACCTTCGCACAAAAAGCTCTAAACATTCTAAACAGACAAAAGAAAGAATTTTCGATCAAAAAGCTCTAAACTTTATAAACAGATATAAGAAGGAATCTTCGCACCAAAAGCTCTAAAAATTCTAAACAGATAAAATAAAGAATATTCGAACAAAAAGCTTTAAACAGTCTCAACAGATATAAGAAAGGACCTTCGAACAAAAAGCTTTAAACAGTCTCAAGAGATATAAGAAAGGACCTTCGAACAAAAAGCTTTAAACAGTCTCAACAGATATAAGAAAGGACCTTCGAACAAAAAGCTCAAAAAATTCTAAACAGATAAAAAGAGAATATTCGAACAATTGCTCTAAACGTTCTGAACTGATTTAAGAAATGATTTTCAAACAAAAAGCTCTAAACAGATTATAAGATATAAGAAAAATATTTCGAACAAAAAGTTCAAAAAATTCTGAAGAGATAAAAGAAAGAATCTTCGAACAAAAGCTCTACATATTCTAAACAGATATAAGAAAAACTCTTTGAACAAAAAGCTCTAAACAGTCTACACAGATATCAGAAGGATCTTCGAATAAAAAGCTCTAAACAGTCTATAGAGATATAAGAAAGGATCTTCTAATAGAAAGCTCTTAGAAAAAATATTCTCAACAGATATAAGAACGGATCTTCGAACAAAAAGCTCTAAACAGTCTACACAGATATAAGAAAGGATCTTCGAATCAAAAGCTCTTAGAAAAAATATTCTAAACAGATATAAGAAACGATCTTCGAACAAAAAGCTCTAAACAGTCTACACAGATATCAGAAAGGATCTTCGAATAAAAAGCTCTTAGAAAAGATATTCTAAACAGATATAAGAAAGGATCTTCGAATAAAAAGCTCTAAACAGTCTATACAAATAAAAGAAAGAAACTTTCAACAAAAAGCTGTAAACTTTTTAAACAGATAAAAGAAAAAAATCTTTGAACAAAAAGCTCTCAACAGTCTAAACAGATATAAAAATGAATCTTTGAATAAAAAACTGTAAACTTTCTGAACAGATATCAGAAAGGATCTTCGAACAAAAAGCTCTAAACGTTCTGAACAGATATCAGAAAGGATCTTCTAACAAAAAACTCTAAACAGTCTACACATATATAAGAAAAAGCCTTCGTACAAAATGCTCTAAATTTTCTAAACAGATATAAGAAAGAATCTTCGAACAAAAAGCTCTGATCATTCTTAACAGATATAAGAAGGAATCTTCGAACAAAATGCTCTTAACAGTCTAAACAGCTATAACCATAAAAAACTGTTGACAGTCTGCACATATATTAAAAGGAATCTTCGAACAAAAAGCTCTAAACGTTCTGAACAGATATCAGAAAGGATCTTCGAACAAAAAGCTCTTAACAGTCTACACATATATAAGAAAGAATGTTAGAACAAAAAGCTCTGAACATTCTAAACAGATATTAAAAGGAATATTCGAACAAAAGGCTTTAAACATTCTAAACAGATATACGAAAGAATCCTCGAACAAAAAGCTCTGAACATTCTAAACAGATATAAGAAAATATTTTCGAACAAAAGGTTTTAAACATTCTAAACAGATATAAGAAAGAATCTTCGAACAAAAAGCTCTGAACATTCCAAACAGATATAAGAATATATTTTCGAACAAAAAGCTCTTAACAGTCTAAAGAGACATAAGAAATAATCGTCTGGTCGGAAACACACTATCATTTATCAACATGCAGCATTCAGAAAAAGAACTAAACAGATTACACAAATATAAAAGGGGTCTGCAGTCGATGAAAACAGACAGAATGTTCCGGTCGTTGGTCAAGAATCCAGATTTACCCTTACCCTGCTGGAACCAATTGACTCTGCCTTTGCGACTAGTGCAGACCAAGATCAGCTTGCACATCCGTGCAGTCTGATCATGGTCTGCACTAATCGCCATTTTGCAGGTAAATTTTCAATCAGCGTCCCCATAAACAGTTAATCAATCTGTCAAACTGAAAAATGGACAAGTCCATTTAGATATTTAACATGGTAAGGGTTACAGGCTCTTTAACTCACAGGCTGAAATCTGAGACATGAAAGACAGTTTTATTTGGTGGTCCCTATTTCTCAGATACTGTCAAGGTGACCGTTCCTAGATATGCCAAGTTCTTTTTCAAATTATTAAATTCCTCGATTTGTTGATTGATAGTTCGGTCAAAAAAAGCAATAATTTCCGTTTGCGTTAGCATCATTATGGATGCCAAATCAACCCAGGAAGTACTTCGTAAGATTATAACCGTAAATAATTACATTTAGAAGCTTTTTGTGTGTAATTTTAAATATGTGCAATAAAAACAGTAAGGCGACACACCATTTAAATAAGTTGCACGCCAAAAGAAAAATCATTCTGTAAGTAGGATGAAACGCATTCCTTTAATGTACATTGTTTCTATCAAAATATTTGATTTCTCTTACCTTAAGTTTGCTTTCACCTTTAGTGTTTTTACTAATATCTACGTAAAATGCATTTTGAATGAACTAATTTTTACTTTTTGAAGCAGATATCCTTTGGGCGTGGGGGGGTGTAAATGACAAATTTTCCGATCATAAGACAGCAATTGTTGTTAGCTCTTATTCAGAGGACCTTCGCCACAAGACGTTAGGGTAGAACCAGCAGCATAACTTTACTATGTGATTAGTGGGACTGACATTGTGAAGATCTACAGTTTACGGGTCGAAATGCCTAAATATCTAAACGATAACTATTTTCAAACACTGTTATGGTCAAATGACTTTGGTCATTTACTTCAGAAAAATGGACATATTTTATGATATTCTTCATTCTTCTTTGGGACATAGCAAGTCAAGAGAAATCGAACATATCCATTTGAAATTTTAAAATAGAATATTAGATGTAAATCAAAATACGAAGGAGTTCATGGCAGTTCATAGCGAACTAGGATGTAATCCATTATATGTTTCACGATTTGTAAGAATAATAGAATCCTGTTGTTATGTAGTCAATAGTGATACTATTAAAGTACCAAAGGTTTATGAACTAGGGTAACCGGGTTTTCTTAGATGTCGTAACAGTTGGATTAGTAATATTAAAAAGTTTCTAGATGAGTACGGCCTATATGTTCGAAAACACTAATCTTGTTGACTTGAAACTGTTTCGCCTGACTTTCAAACAAAGGAATAGAGCAGTACTGTTATTGAAAGCAATGTACTGTTAAATTATAAACATATTAAAAGTATTTCTTGTTTTAAAGCTACGTATATGGTTAAATATTTTCCGACTGTATTAACTATTAAAGAATTACTTATACGAGATGGAATGCTGATCTCCAAGACTACAAAGTTGTAAGTGAATTAATTTTGTTGTATAGTATTTTAAACTTAAAAAGGGTTTCAAATAGGACTTCTGCCGAAACAAACTTTCAATATTCATCATTGACAATACCCACAATAGGTATGTCGCTTTACGAATAAATTGTTTAGTAACAAGAACTAATTCTACTAGAAAATGATCCTGGTTGATGTAACAAATATACAGAACTGTAAAAATTACCCTGGTTGATGTAACAAATATATAGAACTGTAAAAATTATCCTGGTTGATGTAACAAATATACAGAACTGTAAAAATTACCCTGGTTGATGTAACAAATATATAGAACTGTAAAAATTATCCTGGTTGATGAAGCAAATATACAGAACTGTAAAAATTACCCTGGTTGATGTAACAAATATATAGAACTGTAAAAATGATCCTGGTTGATGTAACAAATATACAGAACTGTAAAAATTACCCTGGTTGATGTAACAAATATATAGAACTGTAAAAATTATCCTGGTTGATGTAACAAATATACAGAACTGTAAAAATTACCCTGGTTGATGTAACAAATATATAGAACTGTAAAAATTATCCTGGTTGATGAAGCAAATATACAGAACTGTAAAAACTACTTATTATGTTTCTTTTTTTAGTCTATTTATTTCATTTATGATTGTAGTATGTCTTCAACAGCATACGAGATCAAGAAGAATAACGTTAGACACTCAAGTCTAATGGCCATTCAATGAATTTCACTCTCTTCATACTGATTGACAATTACTGTTTACAAATATTTATTTATATTTTCAGTAGATCGTAGTTTAAGTTCCATGTAATTTTTTTATATTACTATCTGGTCATTGATTTATTATAAGCTATCACAATCAAATCTGATCTCGAAATAGACCAATTTTTAATCAACCTACGACAATGCAAAATATTTCTTATATACTGCACTGAGTCTCAGCTCACACTCTGGTTTCATTCAAACACCAGATTTGAATTTTTAACAAATAAAATAAAAAGTGTGAGCTGATGAAATCGAGTGAAACGATTTTGGCAGATTTAAAACGCCGAGATCTGTTTCTTTCAACAAGATGTTCGTATATTTGGTGTTATTTCTTAATTTACCTTTCAGGTACCAAGGTTAATTGTTTTCTTAATTGTTTATAAATAAGCGTTCATCAAATCTGACATATGGTTGGAATGTTTTGATTATTTGCTTAATATTTGATCGTTTGTTAATAAAATTGTAGGCAACATGAGTACAAAGAAAGTAGATCTCCAACGTTGTTGTCACATGTACATGCATAATTATTATATTAGACAAATACTCTAAATATATTACAGTTTGCTAATGGGGTAACCAGTTTGCTAATTGGGTGACGTGTTATTTATATCATATGACTCTAAGGTGTAGTGGGTTTCATTATGCCACCTTATAAGGCACATATTACATAAATATCAAATTTCTTCTGAGCTATTGTAGGTTGGAATCTAATAGAATTATATAAAAAAATGAGACTTTTCTGACTGAAACAACATTAGACCAAATATGTTATACCACAATACTTGAATCAGAATCAGCTGTAACGTACAGCCCAAATTGTGGTGAATGAAAACATTGGAAGCATGCCTGTGAGACACAGAAATAAAAGAATATAATTACGAAAGATTCCATTTTCAATTGCCTTTTTATTGCCTTTAAGATAACCAGTGTATACCAGAAAGTTTTTTAAATTATTATTATTATTACACAAAAAGTGTTTATTTCAACTAAAAAGGGTAGTCCAGTGGACATTTAAAAATATATATACTGTTCTGTTTTTTTTTTTCAACAACTTTAACTTTGAATTTTACTTTGATTAATCAACTGGGCCAACTTAATAATTGACGTGTTTTCAATATCAACAGGTTATGCGAGATAACAATCCAAAATTGCTGCTTTAATGGATTATGGACACAATCAAGCTTCAAAAAGTAAACAACTTGAATTTGTCTATATAACTTTTTCTAAAAAATCAGTTTTATCAAGGTTATATTATTTGCATGTATCTTAAACACCTTCTTTATCATGAAAGATTAAAGGATGAATAAGACACAGAGGATCTAGAAATTAAAATTGCTAAACAAATGGGCATATAAGTACAGAAAACAGCATCATTAAAATGATGACTATCCCTGAGTTACATTACGTTTTTCGACTACGTGTATTTATGTTTACATGCAGCTGTTTCCTTAGTATCTATAAAAGTTCTATAAAAAAGTAATTTTCTGTCATACCACATTTGTTGTCGCATATCAATCGTTGGCATTTAAAACCGTACTGCTGTAGGTCTCAGCCTACATCCTTGTTTCATTCAAAACATAGACGTGAATCTAATACTGAAAATTGAAAAACAGCGGTATCGCCTCTGATGTTCATAATTAAGTCTAGCAATGCTTACTGTAGCACAATTTGGCAAATCATTTGCACTGAGACCTTATTTTATTCTACTGAAAATATGCATTTTTATCTCTGAACTTGCCTGAAAGTAACAAGGAGTAATTGTTCACTTTACTTTATATGTTTCTGTGTTCAATCTAACCTTTGTATACCTGAAAGTTTCCAATCATTATAATTAATTTTACTATTATTATCATTATTACTATTACACCATAAATACTAATATTAATTAGCATTAGCAATCCAGTAAACATTTATAAATTATCTACTGTTCTGTTATTTTAATAGACTTTACTTTGAACTTTACTTTGATCAGGAAAATACATTAAGCAACAAACAGTCTTTCATCAAGACCGGAAATGAACAGAGGTCATAGTTACAGTGCGTTGCACGTACCTTGAAATCTACTTAATGTTTGAAAGGATGAACACTTAAAACAACTGCACTATCTTAGAATAAGATAAGCATATAAGTGACAAAGGCGACCATAAAAAGCAAAATGTGTTTTTTAAAGATCTGAACAGTTTTATGTTTGTACACTGGTTATTTTCAATAATTTTTTTTCTTTAAATGATCTGAAACAGACTCTAAAGGCGCTTTCTGCTTAGGTGAATTGAACAGACAGTGTACAAGAAGAATTAACGTAAGTATTTATTTTATATTACTGTCTTAACATCATAAGATTGTACGTGGCTTTTATAATATTCACCTGCAAGTTTTAAAGTTAACTATTTGTTCTTAACATCTAAACTTTCAAGTTGTTTCAAGGTCTGTCATTGTCAATATATTTTATCAAAAGTGGTGGAGTAATTCACACATGCAGTTAAAATTATTTTGAAAGGAAAATGTTCAACATTTGCTTTCTGTTTCGTATGAGTTCGAAAACCTTTAAAAAATACCTCTTTATATCTTGGACTGGCCCTTAAGAGACAATAGTTAAAAATGTAAAATTGGCAAATGAATATATACGATGTATTTAACTAAATACTAAATCATTAAAATCATACTTTAAACTAATGCTCAAAAAACCAAGGATTTGTTGATCATGTTTGAGTTCGGGTTTTAATGGATGTTTAGAGCAATACTTTGTGTCATTATTAAAGCATTCCTAGATCAGATAGGAATATAGCACCAGAATTATCGCCCCATTCTTAAGATCTGCTATCTTCATTTTGGCCTAAATATACAGTCTTTTCTGATCAATTTCTACATACTTTACTTTTTCACCTTGACGTCACAAAAAAGAGATCCCGACTATGAGCATTGCTTTGTGCCTACTTTTTCATCAAGTATTTGCACATATATGGTCTTTTGTTATGTTGTATTTGTCCCTTTTTTAAAACATGATTAGACGTCACAATTTTTGTAGCAGCAGTTTACAACAAAATAAATTGGAGCTATTAAATTCTATAATTTAGGTAACGCAAGAAAAAAAGTGTGTTATTTTATATCTACAATGGACAGAGATAACTCACCATTCTAAACATCTTTCTTTTGCAGAGTAAGTACCTGAGTTGCGTCTATCAAGAGTTTTAAATCGACTTTATAATTAATTCATGTATTATACAGACAGCATTTACCACCTTTACATAGCTCTGTATAATTCATTTAGTGATTAAACCTACGTGCGTTCTTTCTTTTCAATCAAGGTAATGCAGAATGGTTTCTCTACATGCTGCTGTGTTTCTCAACTAATGAACTTTCTTCATTCAGAATTAATGCTTGGATTAAGTTAACAAAACTGAAACGTGTTTTCCCATCTAAGTTTATGAAATCGTTTAAAAAGCTGATGTTATTGACTGAAACAAAACTGGCTGATAAAAAGCATTGAGATCTCAGCAGCAATTTTGTATATTATCATTTATCAGAACTTAATTTGTCTACAGACTCCAGGGTTAATTCTTTTCCTAATGTTTATCAAATTGACAAAAATATAGAATTCCTTCAATAAGAACGAGGCAGATTTGATGATACTATGGTACCATAAACGAGAATGGGTTATATTCGATTGAAAGGCAGTCTGATGCTGGATTGTGCAATAGTCTAATCATTAACTTCTTGACAAGCTTGAAAAGTAGTCAAAATCTTTTCAAAGGTAACAAATCAAAAATATGAATTTTACCTTCCAAACTAGTTTCTCATACTCCAAAAACAATTGATAAATAAGTTCAATATTTTCATAAAGTTTCAGCCACCAAAGACGAGACAGAATAAGATAACAATCTATACTTTCTGAATAAGAGTAAATGACCGTTTAAAAAAAGAAAAAAACAGAGACATGAAATAGAAATGTCAACTCCAGCAGCTTATTTCAAACTAGTAGTATACATAGTATTTAATTTGTGGACAAATGTGAATAGTCCGTTTAAGGTCAGTTAACATGTTCTGTTGATGCACTATTTTAGTACAAACTAGTAGAAGTACTTGTAGTAAATGTTAGCCAACTAAGCTAGCGGTATATCAGAATCTGAGCCATTCTGAAATTTTATAATATACAATCATTCAATCATTTAGATATTCTAGTGTCAGGAAGACATTCTAACTCCTTGTATCTCTCTTCCTGGCAAAAAAAAATGTTACCAGTGGCAGAACTTTTCAGTCTCTCATCGCAACTTTTCTGAGTTTTTATGCGTCTTGTTCCATTCTTCATGCTAATATAATTGAAACTTGTTGGCATTCTCAAGATGTTGTCTACTCTTAAGCTGCTTTCGACATAAACTGATACCTGAAAATCTACTTTGCATATGACTCGCATTGTTGGCATAAGGAACACGTAAAGAAGTCATCATAAAAAGGATGTTCATTATATAAAGCTCAGAAAAGTTCAGCAAATAATACAGATGATTGCGTTTTGAAAACCTATATTTCAAAGGTGCTCTAGAAAAGCATTTTCACTGTACGTCAGAAATCTTGTATACTGCTATTTTTCAGAATGTAATCATAGAGATAATCCTGGGAAAAACCTTTTAGTTGACTGCCTTAAATTGTTGATCCTCTCTGGTGCCTGTACTAAAGCACTGTCCTGAAAGGGTCGGTTGTTACTATCCACAAGGAAAAATGAAAAAGAGTTTGCAATTGAAACATTTATCTGGTAAATAATAAGCCAATATATTCGAAAGTCTATTCCTGAACAAATTTGAAGTTAAAGATACTGGTACAATATTATCATTTTTCTTGTTGTTTATTGTTATCTTTTAGATAAAAGAAAAAAAACTGAACGCTAAAACAGATAATTAGTTATGTCAACTTTATTACTGAAGTTTTCAACATCATCAAGTTATGAGAGATAAGAAACCAAGGAACGCTGCTGCTTTGATGAATTTTTGGACACATTCATACCTCATAAAAATCCTCTAACATTGTTCTCCATGGATATCAAGACGAAGAAATGCAATAAATTTGGATTTTATTTTGCACACAAATCTATCGCATACCAGTATTACTTATGTAATAAGATAACGTCATTATTAGATCAAGCACCCAAACGATTTTTTCCTATCAGTCAACGATATTATGCTTTGAGTGGTTTCTTAACACATGCTGTTGAATTTTTCAGCGAACACCCAATCCCATTAAGAACCTAGACTTTCTTTTGGTGCACAGCATAAAAAGTGGTTTCTGGTTAAAGTTTAGTCTAAATAAACTGTAATTTAACTGTGACTGATTGATACATAACTGGCAGATTTGAAGAATTGAAGATCTGTTTCTTTCAACAAAAGATCTAATAAATTGTTAGGTAAGTAAACTTGTTTTTCGGGCACGGTGGTTAATTGTTCTCCTCAACAGTTTATAAACAACCCTTCAAAGATATTAGCTTGCAAAGATATTAAGCTGACCCGCTTAAAGTAGAAAAGGTATAACAATTTGATAATAACTAAAATTGTAAAGTATGCAATCTTTGTTTTAATAATTATGGTTTTTTTTTTCTGAAAAAGGCAAATAACAATTTAAGCGTTAGGTACTCAATATCAACGTTGATGATAATCTTCATACATTAATTGTTTGATATATGTAACTTGCATTAACACGACTTCATATAAAATATGTAAAAAAACAATTTAAGCAAATGTGTAGAAGTGTTGTGTCATATGTGTTTTAACAGACTTTAAACCATTATACTATCATAGGGGAATAAGTTTGAAGAATGAACAAACAGTGTCTTGATTACAGAGCAGCTTTCGAATTTTCCTTGGGATTACGATTGAATGTTTGAACAGCAAAGACAACTTATAAAGATTTTTGGTAATTTCTTAAAACTAGGTGTTTTCAATATAATAATCGGTGATTATCAACAAGAATTAAACCGACCGACAATGAAAGGACAAGGGTTGTCTTTATTCAGCTGGTTTGTTCAAAATGTTAATTTTGTTTTGACAATTTCACGTGATAGTTAAAAATTTACAAATCGAATTTCAGTTAAACAAGAGAAGTTTCTAAATTATCTACGCCCCGTCGCCTCTTTGACTTTAATATGGCCTCTCACCCTGACCTTTGAATCCAAAACCGTTCAACTATTCTCGATCCCAAACCATCCTCTAAAATTGGAAGTGTTTGGTCTATTGTTAAGTTATTGTTTTCTTAGTAGTTTCATGATCGTGTACAGGTGAGCTAAAATGCATTATTATCCTTTCTTACAATCATTTTAACGTTTTAATGAAATGCTTTTCATTTAAACAAAAAACAAAAACAAAAATTTAGATTTGTCAGATATAAAGCATTGAGATCTGTTTCTTTTCACAACGAACTCCAATAATTATCATGTTTTATAATCGAATTAGTCTTGCAGACAGCAAGGTTACCTGTTCCAATAACATTAAATGCATCATCAGAACTAAAACTATAGAGATAGGATACTTAATAATGAAAGAACATAAAAAAATTCAAGTACAAAAAGAATGATTTCGATGTCGCTATGAAAACATAATATTTTTCATGTCACGGACTTATCATTTGCATAATATTAGTTACTTTAAATATCGAAAAGTAACTTTTTGACTTAAACTTATGCTGATCAACAAGTTTCCTGAAACCTTTTAATTTGTTTTAAAGTCTTCAAGGAACAGTTTCTACAGTTTCCCCAGTTATGTATTGTAGGCGTCACGACTGAAGACCCTGGCAAAATTCTCAGAGATACAAATAATGTCCATTTCCTGCATTTTCGCCATTCCTTCATGGGAATGTTTCTTTTATAGGTTCTGGCAGACTTTTCATAATAATAATAATGATTACTCAATCCTGTTCAGAACTAAAATACAACGTATAAAACGATAAACCTGTTGGCACTGTCTGCTATTTCTGTAGCCGAAGCTGCTGAGAAGACAGTCACGGGTGGTAAAACTTATACAGAGTAACACCAACCTACATTTTCCGAGATAAAGCTATGGATGATTTACATAAGAGTAACATGTATTATTTTCAAACTTTGTTCTTTAATCTAGTACGTAATTTAATCAAAACACATTAGCCAGAAGGAAACTGCGAAGCTGAAAAACTAAAGGTTAATGCCCTCTTCTCTGTCTAGAGCTTTTGCCAATTTCAACTGTAAATGCGAATAAAAGATCTCGTACAAATAATTACGTATTACTCCTGTAGCGTAACCACATATTCAATATTGCAAAATACACCTACTGCTATTTACTAATTACTGGACAATTATCATGACAAAACGGTAACTCGATATCTAATTTACGACAAGATTTTATTAAGAATCGGAGCAGACAGTTTGATGGTTTTGTCTTTTGTATTATAAGCAGACACCTTTTTGCAGAACTTTTGTTACAATGCCTTGGAAGTAAGTCAGTATAATATATAATACAAAGATATCAATGTTTTATTGAAACATCAAAATTCACTTAAGACGTAATGTAAAAACAGCTGTTTTTGGTATATGAAAAAAGGATAATGTTAAGTTAATTTAAAGCAAAAGCGGATTCAATGATTCTCTATACAAGAAATCCTAGTTAATTCTAAATTTGTGATTCTTTCAAAAAGACCAAGATAGTATAATTATATAAACTTTTGTATCTTTCCAAAGGATTCTAGGCCTTGAAAAGGGGGGAATAATTATTTAATCTGATGCCCTTAAACTAATGCCACACTTCTTGAAAAAACTAAAACGGAAAAAGGCGGCATATGGATCAATAGCCCAGAAGCTTCCTGCTTTCTGAGATTATTTGCCTTGTTCGTGGCACATAAAATTGATTTATTCTGGCAGATGTGTATTTCTTAAAATCCCCATCCTGCAGCGTTATGACAAATATGTAATTGTAGACGTTTTCAAGTCAAAAACACGGAAAGTCAACTGCAGCTTAAAATATATCTCCCTGTCGGTTTATTGAAGTCTCATTGAAAGAAAAGGAACATCATCATGCTTAAAACGTACAGGCTACAATAATGTAATCAGTTACTTCATGTCATTGTCAAAGAACAATTAAATCTTACATGCCTGAAAAGGCATTTCACAACTGTTGAATGTGATATCTGTTAAGACATGAAGGTTATCTTCTAAGCAGTTGTTAAGGTTTCAGTCACAAAAAGTTATGTTCTACTTTATACATTAATCAAATATTCTTTTCCAGGCAATTTTCCTGACAGTTAAGAAACAGTGCAAAAATCGACTTACCAAGTGAAAAGTACAACACTTAAATACACCAATTAACCAGCTGAGTATACAATATATCCTTTGGGTAACTTATATTTGAAAAAATGTCCATTTTGAGGTAAACAACATTAATTTTTTTCTTATTTCAGGTTGACAGGATAATTAATGAAATAACTATGTAAAATATCGTTGACTAACGCAATTACGTGATTCTTTAATGCCTTTCATGATGATAGAGATGCTGTGAATGAGACATTTGTAAGGCCTAACGACCACTAGAATTTGCCCAAAACTCTCTGTCTAGGTTCATGCTTGCATGCCGAAAACAGATGACCTTTTTTTAGATAGAGAATTCGCCATTAAGAGACATAGTAGGCGTTTTTGCCATTGGAAATCCACGTCTAATTAGTCTGTAAAAATCTCACATGAGTATGTCGAACATTATAAGATTATATTGGAGGTAATTTTAGTGAAAACTTTGTAGTGATTATCCAAATATAGCCTTCTAAAGCAATTTCTCCGTCTGCACAAGAAGAAAAAATGATCTTACTTTACTTTACTTTATTTATTTGGCAAAATCAGCACACAAGTATCATTTTATAACATGAAGCTTAAGTAAAAAAAAACGTTTGACAAGACACATTTTAATGGTGTATATTTAAGGCTGAAAGAAGTTGTAATTGGATGTATCTTAATCCATGATATTATACTCGCTTGGATTGATGTGACAAGCAGTTTTAACAAAGGGATGTTTCAGTATGTTTTCTTCATCAATGGAAAATTGCTCATGCTTAAAACGACTAATGTCTCCCCTGAAAGAAGTTACCTATTAGCGCAGATTTCGAAGGGTAACTGGAAGGCCCAATTTCAAGCCATGCCATAATTCCTTTTGCTTAGAGTGGACTACCAATAATGGATACCACTATGTATAATCTTATATAAACCATTAGAAGTTCTGGATTATCATTCTAACACGCTTACCTTGATATTAAATCCCTTTTAATCTCTTATAACTTTACAATACTTATCTAATGTCATTGACTGATGTACAAATGTTTATAGAAAGACTAAAACTGAGATATTATTCGTAATAAATATGTCTTATATTGACATTACTTTGACAACATCTTCATCACCATTTTTGTACATTGTACTTTCAGAATTGTTGTACTTTCTCAAACATAAGTAAAGAATATCAAACTGCTTAATCAGCAACTATCCTTTGTTACAGGAAACGATGATAATAACTATTAGCCACGTTAATGCAAGTTGCACCCTTCTGATATCAGGATTTTATATTTATTCCAAATACTATTATCAATGTCATCTGTATGCGCCAGTAAATAAAGCCATAGTTCTAAATACAATTTCTTCTACGGTTTGTATAAACAGTAACTATTATTTCATATGCTTTTATGCAAATATGCAGGTAAACACTGACACAATTTTGGTAGAATCACTTAGTTTGGGAGTTTGCTTTGCATAATCACTTAGATTCCTTTACATGGGTTTCACATTTATTTTTCGTATAAATATGTTTCAAATAGGAAAACGTAAACTGAGAAACTGCACTGGTCTAATCAGATAGAAAATAAACGTTTATACTATCGTACATTTATATATCAAACGTACATTTTTGGTTGTTTACACCAAAAACGCCTGGATACTGATTAGGCGAGGGTATGCGAATTATTTGAGAATTTTTAAGGTTTTTTTCCAATGATATATTCTAACAATGAAAGATAAATACGTGTTCGTGTCGATGCACATATGCAATGACATGCTAATATATACACAGTGAACTTCCATTTATAATACCACTTCTATTATTGAAACATTGAATTAAGACAAAATAAGTTGTAAGAACGAAAGTCTAAACTTCAACAAAAAGGTACACAATGAAGACAGGTGTTTAAAGGTAGCATTAGCCATTAGTCTTGAGCCTCGGAATTCGAAAACTATGAGCTGCTGTATTTGACATTTCTTAATTAATGAATAATTCCAATCACTCCTACATATAAGTTAGTGCATATGGTAACTAATTAGTTTTGTTTCAGAGAATCAAATAATTAATTAATTGCCTTTGTCCCTGGAAACTGTGACCCTGTGTCATTTGCAGGTTACTGGTCTACTTGTATCTATAATTAGACCAAAACTAGCATCCTTAACCAATCTATAGATGTGATGTAAAACTCTTTTTGATTTAGACGATACAATCCTTGTGGCAACCCTTAAAATTTAATATTCCATTGTACCATCCGATTATTTTTCTATGTCATTTCCTTATCAAACCATGAGATACTGGACAATTGTTCCTCCTTTAACTGAACAAGTACATATATTAAACAGAATTACAGCGAGGACAAAAAAGCATCTAATAATCAGTGTATAACAGATGATGGTCAGAAATTATGATCTTTAATAAGAATGGATAATTATGTGCGATTAATGTTTGTCATATAATCTTCCTGTATAAGTAATGTATGTAAAAACAGATACTGTTTTAGATTAGACGTAGTTTTATTCATATGCAGTATTTTTCTCGTTTTACATCAAGTAGGTGCTAAAGGTATGTTATCATAAAAGATCTAAAGACAAAACAAATAAAAATATGTCATTGTTTAATACAAATTCTTGACAAACTATTTGCATTGTAGGGGGAGAACCTTTTACAGCACACCTCTTTGTCTTTACAAAGATCTTCTCTGAGAACTACTCACATTTGCAGTGTTTCCTTCATCCATTAGTGGCTGCAAGGAGTTAATTTATTACAAACTAGAAACATCTTTAATCATTATAATAATCAAATCACATCCACATACGTGATTTCATATCAGACAATGACAATCTTCATGAATTCTCTTGTAGGTCTCAAATTACACCTCACTGTCAATCAAGAAGATAGACTTGGATCAAGTTCACTACACAAAAAGTGGTTTCCTTTCTGACGTTAATAAGATTGTCTTAATGAGCTGCTGTCATTTGCAAACAACATGAGAGCCTTAAAACGTGGATGTAAGTACAACTTAATCATGTTATTATTATTTAATATTCATTCTCCTAAGTTCATACTCATTATAAGGGAATCATAAATGATACATTTTTTTAAATATTATGCTAAGTTTACTCTTAACAATGTGTTATAAGAACCTTTTTTTTTTAGAAAAAAAAACCCAAAAATAACCATGCAGTCCAAAGAACGAAAAACTACCATTCCGTTTTAGTACTGATTGCTTGCTGTATAACAAAGACATCAGAGATCATTTTATAGTTTTATTTTAACAAACACTGGCCAGAATAAATTTAGAAACCTTGAATCTCTAAGTTTGACCGTTTTTTCTAGTTTTTACTTTTTGTATTGTTTTGTAAATCATCAAAAACAAATAGTTGATTCTGTCTTTAGGGTCACTTGAGCTATTTACAAGCAGAGTGCAAATCTTCAATAGAACCATTTTCAATATACATTATACACAAACAGTGAATTTATTGCAACAGAAGTGTTCTTATTCAATTCTGCAATAATGTCAATGGAAATCACAAGATAGGAATATGGTAACTTTAATATATTTAGAAGCGTGTCAAGGCATCCCAAACAATTAATACCAGTGTCACTAGTTTGTTAAGAACAACCCTTTTGTACCGTTCTGAAAAAGTAATGCTTAAATATAATCATTGTGCTCATTCTGTATAACCAAGAAAGGACAAAAACTGCCAAAAGTGAAGTAACATGGTACTTAAGGGGTTCATACTTCCTCTTTTTGTTCTTCAAATTTAGTCAACTGGATTAACTATCTTTGTTCCAGCAAAAAATTAAATAAGTCTTAGAAAATACATATATATACAACTAGCACATAAACAAGGACTGTTTCACTGGTTTTTGCATTGCCGTCGTTTCTGATCCATAAACTAGCAAATACAACTGTTGATCTAAATGCCTTTAAAACTTTTATAACGACCCTTTTACTTAAGGGCTTTTTTTCCAATTTAGAAAAAGCAAGTTTGAGAAGAGTAAAAATATGTAGCAGAAAGATGAAATTCAGAACCAAAACACACAATTAAAAACATGAATATCCAGATGCCTAATCTTATGAGAGTTTTTACCAATGGCATGATATATAATTAATGCCAGGGAATAATAATGACTTAACAATAATGACCTGAACACGATAAAATAATCCTGCCAAGGATTTGAAGGTGTTATATTTTCTCCATTTAATTCATACGTTTGTTTTATTCATTCAGGACTTTTGTAATACTTACATTGTTGGTTACAACCATTGTGACCTTTGATATAAAGACATATTTTTATCTTTATATGAATGTACCGTGTGCGTAACAATTATATACATGACTTTTGTTTGTTAAATGTCCTTTTAAGCACAATTACAGTTGTTTTTAGATTTATTTTTATCTGTTTCATAGAAATAATTCTCGTTAGTCTATTTAGAACCCTGTGTTCAATAGCCTTCTGTCCTTTATTCAATAATTAACATGTGTTATACAGAACAAAGGTGGCAGCTATTAGTGTTAACTCCTGTCTTCACTAGAACGTCTACATAAGTTGAGCATGATTATGAAACTTAAATGTGTCCCTGAGATTGATAACTGAAAGACTCCTTTCTACAGAAAGATGTTTAAAAAGGCAGTAATTTAATGTCACAATACTTAAATCAGAATCAACTGTATTAATAGACCAGGTAGAGTAATGAATGAAAGCATGGGAAGCATGCCAGTATGATACAGAACTAAAATAATATAAGATTATGAAATATTGCATTTTTTATAGTCTATTCATTGCCTTAAAATAACCTTTGTATACCAGAACGTTTGCAAAGTATTATTATTATTATATGAACACTGTTAGTATTTATTACCATATGTAATCCAGTCAACATTTTATTAAGTTACATACTATTATTTCAACAAACTTTACTTTGAACTTTACTTTGATGCAACAACTATGTCAGCTCTATATTTGATATATGTTTTCAACATCAACAGGTTGTCCAGCTGCATTTATACATGTATAGATACAGCTGTTTCCTTAGTGTATGTATATATAAAAATTCTGTAAAAATATTTTTGTCCCATCCACATTTGTTGTCACTTATCAATCGACGACAGTGTAGATACAGTTTTTAAGAACGTACTGCTGTAGGTCTCAGCCAATACCCTTGTTTCAATCAAAATATAGACCTGAATCTAATACTGAAAATGAAACACAGCGGTATGGCCTCTGATGTAAATAATGAAATCTAATAAAGTTGCTGTGAGTTACTGTAACACAATTTGGCACTGTGATCTTATTCTTCCGAAAATATGTATTTTATCACTTAGATTGCTGAAAGTGGCAAGAAGTAATTGTACATGTTTATATTAAGACTCTTTAAAATAACTCTGTATGCCTGAAAATTTCCAAAGTATCATTATTATAATAATTTTATTAGCATACCAAAAGTGATAGTATCAATTACCGTTCTTAATCATTTTAACATGTAAAAAGTTATCTACAACATACTTTACTTAGAACTTTTCTTTGATCAAGCAAATACATTAGCAAGAGTCTTTCAACGAAACCGGAAAAGGGCAAACAGAAGAGGGTCATCATTAAAGTGCTTTGCACGTAGACTCTACCTTGAAATCTACATAATCTTTAGAAGTATGAACACTTATATAACCGTAATATTTTACAATAACACAAGCATATAAGTGAAAACAGAAACCATGAAAAAGGGAAATATTTTTAAAGATCTGAAAGGTTTTATGATTATACACTTTTTATTATCAATATATGTTTTCTTTAAATGAACTGAAATGGACTAAGTATGAGCATCTTGTTTGGAACATACAGTTTATAGGAAAGCTATATGTAAGTATTCAATGTAAAAAGCTGCCTTAGCAACACAATATTGTCATGTCTTATATAATATTCACCTGCAAGTTTGAAATTTAACGTTTAAACTCTACTTGTTTCAAGGTATGACATTGTCAGCATATTATATCGAAAGCAGTGGAGTAATTCATCAATGAGTTTTCAATTAACGTGTTACACGAAAAATCAATCAAAACTACAAAAGTAAAAGATAAAAAGAATGCTAAGGTTTCTAAACCTGTCTTGATCTTTAATAAGTAACTGGAATTTTAACAAAATAGCGTAGCCTTAAAAGTTACAATGATTTACGTCAATTGTACCCTGCTTAACATTAATGAACGGCATTTTAGGTTTTAAGACTCTTATTGTCACTCTCAAAAATATTAAAAGCAGACTGCACTGGAATCTGTATCACATAATAAAGTTAAGTCTGCGATATTAAAGTAATTTACCGTTAATTACTGAACTAGCCATTATTTTTGCGAATCTCACTACATCTCAAATTAACGAAATACCACTTCCATTCTTCACAATTCGAAGTTGATACTATAGACTTAATAATTTATACTTTAAACCTCATGTTTCACACTACAAATTTGCAAATAGCACTTCAAAGGTCACACTTCAAACTTCATACTTCAATCTTCTTACATCAAAATTCATGCTTCCTTTTTTTCTCACTACTTAGAACTAGCAGTTTATAGCTATATACTTCAAATATGCACTTGAATTATTGTAAGATTCTTAAGATCTTACAATAAAATAGTCTTTTCTGTTCTATTTTTACATGATTTTGTTTTTCACCTTGACGTCTCAAACAAATGAAATTCCGACCATGAGGATTGCTTTATGTCCACCTTTTTATGTCTCCGGAGGGTGCATATTGTTTTTGCTCTGTCTGTCTATTACAGGTGCATGCCCCTTGATGAGTTCTACCCGCCAGACCCATTTAAGATCACGGGGTCAAAGGTCATTCGAACGTAGAAGCATTTGTTTATCAAGTTTTTGCTTATTTTTATGAATGGTACTATGTTATATTGTATATTTCACTATTGAACTTTTAAATCTATATTTTACAACGATAATAAATTGTAACCATCAATTTTTACAGTTTAGGCAACGCATGAAAAAATGTGTTATTTCTTATTTATAACGAACACCGGGATAGTCCTACCATTCAAGCAGTCTTTCTTCTGCAGATTAAGTACCCGAGTACATTTTGATGATTTCATGCAATGTACAGATATCACTTGCTTTGTATAATTCACTAATTGATTACACCCGTGCGCATTCTTTTTTAACAATAATGGTTACTCTACATGCTGCTGTGCGTCTCAACAAATGAACTTTCCTCATTCAGAATCATGACTTGTATTTAGTTCACAAATTTGAACAGATTTTCCCTCTCGAAAGTTTTTTAAAAAAATGTGTTAACAATCTGATGTAATTGACTAAAACAAAATTGGCAAAAACATTGAGATCTTTCAGTAGCAATTTCGTATAATATCATATATCATAACTTAATTTGTCTTTCAGACTCATAGGTTAATTGTTTTTCAGATAACGTTTAAACAAATTTTCAACAAATTTGGCAAAAATATAGAATTCTTTCAACAAGAACGAGGCGTATTTTGTTGATACTATAGTACCTTAGTCTATATGAGAATGTTAAATGCATTCGATGGAAGACAGTTTGTTAAGGATTTCGTAACAGCTTAATTATTGAATTATTTTCAAGCATGGAAAATAGTCAAAACCTTTTCGAAAGCAACAAATCAAATCAAAAATACCAATTTTGAATTCCAAACAAGTTTTATATAGTACAAAACAATCGATGAATATGTTCAAGATTTCCTTAAATCTTAAGTCATAGAAGCGTGTCAGAATATTATCACACTACACTATTGTAAAGGAGTACCGGGGCGTTTAAAACAAACATTAACAAAAAGATTTGAAGAATATGTGTTTTTAGTTGAAACCAGTTATATACAAAGTCCCTTATATGTCAGTTTTACATATTGCAACAGCCTAGGAAGAGTGAAAAAACTATTTAACACACGAGCAAAGCTTTTTGTTTTAAAAAGTCCAAATAGGTGGCAATGATTCTTAACATTTCGGATCAAAATATTTATATTCATCAACATAACTTACGGCGGAGAAAGGAGATATGGGAAAATGCAGTAAAAATATCTTATTCATATTTTTTAATACAAATTATCAGAATACTCAACTTATACATCGTAAGTAATTTGAGAGTCAACAATGCCGTTATGCAAAAACATCTGTTGTCAAATATAGTAAAAATGAAAAAAAAGAATATATATTAAAATTTTGGAAAACCGGTAATTCTTTTTTCGTCGTAAGAAAAAGGTGGCATGACTTCCTTCTCATTAACGTTTTCATATTTTATGATAATAGACTGAAAACTTCCTACCATGTAATTTGTGAACTACAATTAAGACATTAATTCTTTTTATTTTGGCCTTTCTTGTAACCTTTATCTCTACATAATTTACATTTGCATGGCCATTAAACATTCTTTTATTTGTGTTTAAAACTATTATTATTTTCATTGGTCTTTTGTTTGAGCATTAAGAAAATGCGCTTTTTTATTGATCCGTTATGTTAGTGCAGACCATTGTAGTAATATTTGTAGTAAATGTTTGCCAGCTGAGCTGGAAGTAGTAGTATTTGTAGTAAATGTTTACCAGCTCAGCTGGCAGTAGTAGTATTTGTAGTAAATGTTTGCCAGCTCAGCTGGGAGTGGTAGTATTTGTAGTAAATGTTTACTAGCTCGGCTGGCAGTAGTAGTATTTGTAGTAAATGTTTGCCAGCTCAGCTGGCAGAAGTAGTATTTGTAGTAAATGTTTTCCAGCTCAGCTGGCAGTAGTAGTATTTGTAGTAAATGTAGTAGTATTTGTAGTAAATGTTTGCCAGCTCAGCTGGCAGTAGTAATATTTGTAGTAAATGTTTGCCAGCTCATTTGGCAGTATTAGTTTTTGTAATAAATGTTTACCAGGTGAGCTGGCAGTAGTAGTATTTGTAGTAAATGTTTGCCAACTGAGCTAGCACTAGTAGTATTTGTACTAAATGTTTGCCAGATGAGCTAGCAGTATATCAGAAACAAATGCTCTGCATCCGTGTCTCTTCAAATTGTTAAAATATACAATCATTTAGATTTTCTGGTGTAATACGTCTGGTGTCTTACTTTCTTGTAAAATCTGTTACCAGTGCCACACTTCATCAGTCTCTCATTGTTACTTTTCTAAGTTTTGAATACTTATGTAAATACACACTAATGTAAATATATACTCTCTAGTCCATTCTCATAGTGTCTCTCAAAGCATGCGGCAGCCTCTTCCGAGAGACATGTAAACGAGCAGATAGAGAGTATATATTTACATAAGTGTGTATTTATATGGCTAAAATGTTATGTATTGAGCAATAGTATGATTGTACAGCATAAAAGATACAAAAATAAATATTTAAGGGCAATTTATAGGAAAACAACTAGTGGATTAAAATACATTTACGTACTTTTTGTGAAGTGTCTTAAGTACAAAGAACAACTTATTATTTTATGTTTTCCTGTGAATTATAGAGTTTTCTCAGTGAAATAAAAATGATAATCATCTGTTTTAGAACTGTGGAATACCAATTTTATTTTCACTGTTTTTGCCGAACTACTTTTAAATGTTTTTTTTTTTTTTTTTTTTTTTTTTTTTTTTTTTTTTTTTTTTTTTTAAATTTTCACAATTGAATTTAGTTTAAAC
Organism: Cyclina sinensis; assembly: GCA_012932295.1. Taxonomy (NCBI): domain Eukaryota; kingdom Metazoa; phylum Mollusca; class Bivalvia; order Venerida; family Veneridae; genus Cyclina; species Cyclina sinensis. Next base: position 28,914,399 of record JAAONU010000017.1, read on the forward strand.
ATATTTTATTCCCAGAATATATACATAATGAACATTTGTTATACGTACACATACAAAAATAACATATTCAGAGAACAAGATTAGAACAATTGAATTTAAATAAAGGGTTTTTTTTTCATTTCCTTTAGGTGATACAGATAGATAATATGTTTGAGATACTTGTATCTGAAATAAATGTCAGAACTATTGTCTATTGCTGTATCAATAAAGATTGGAAATAAAGCGGCTAGCTATTATTTGGGGCCCTCCACAGGGAACAAGAAATTCTAAGTTTTAGTTTGTCAAGAAAACATAAAATAAAAAGAAACTTTGTTTACGCCACTCTTGAAAATGTCTGTTTTTGGTCTTCACTCGTGAAATAAAATTGGTATTTCACTGAAACAATCAAATATCCTCTATTTCTTCAGGACAATACTAATATTTAACTCTTCTGCAAGAAAAAAGTGACAGAACACTAAAACAGAGAATTAGTCAAGCAGTTAATCATGTTAACTTTATTATTAATGCTGTCATGAGAGATAACAAACCAAGGAACGCTGCTGTTGTGATGAATTTTGGACACATTCAAACTTTGTAAAGATCCTCTTGTATAGTTCTCCATGCACATATAGACGAAAAAAATACATTAATTTTGGATTTGAATTTACATTCCAGGTAATATTTATTTAATAAGAAAATCTCATTATTAGATCAACCACCCAAACAGATTCTTCCTATAAGTCAGCGGTATGTCTAAGAATGGTTTCTAAACACATACTGTTGTATGTCTCCGAAAACACCCCCATTCCATTAAGAACCTAGACTTTGATTTTGTGCACAACACAAAAAGTGGTTTCCTGTCTACAGTTTAGTCTAAATAAACTGTGATTTAGGAGTGACTGAAAGAAACATAACTGGCAGATTTGAAAAGACTTTATAATTTGAGTGGTAAGTAAACTTGTTTGTTCTCCTCAACAGTTTATAAAAACACCTCTAGTCTACAAATTTAGCCTGCAGCTGAACTGTTTTAAGTAGAAAAAAGGGTGTAACGGTTTAATTAGATCTGCAACCTTTTTTATAATTAATATGCATGTTTATTTTTTTTTCAAATTCTGCTTTTTTGTTTGTTTCCTTTCTAAAAAAGGGCAAATTAAATAACTGTTAAGCGTTTGATATTAGCATCATTGATTTGGAAATGACAATGATATTCTCGATACTTTAAACGTTTAATAGAATTTGAAACTTGCATTAACATAAAAATATATACAGTAAAGGTTTTTAAAACAAATGTGTGGGAGCGATCTGTCTATCGATAGTGTTTTAACAGACTTTTAACCGTAATACCATAACTGGGGATAAGTTTGATGAATGAACAAACAGTGTCTTGATTACAGAGTAGCTTTCAAATTTTACTTTGAATTCAGACTGAATTTCTACATAAGAAAAACATCTGACAAAGATTTTGTGCTTTTTTTTAATTGTTATTTTCAGTATCATAATCGAAAATATTCAACATGAACTATCTTTAAGTCGATGTGTTGCACCGACCATGAAAGATATAGCTTTTAACAAAGACTAATCTTTTTTCTGTTGGTTTGTTTCAAATGTTAATTTTGTGTTGATCATTTCACACGACAGTTACGTGGGAACAAATTTAATATCAAATAAACCATTATGTCCCCTCTTTTCTTTGACTTTAATATGGCCCTTTTTAGTTTGACCTTTGAGTCCAAAGTCGTTCATCTACTCACGATGCTAAATCGTCCACTAAAATTTAAAAGTTTTTGGTCTAATTGTTGAGTTATTGTTTGAAAAGCGTTTTCTCAGAAGGGCCTTTGATCCTGCCCAGGTGAGATAAAATGTATCCTTTTCCTTTCTAATGATTTAGACTTAATGAGCCGTTAATCATTTGTGATAAAAGATTTGTGACATTTAAAGCACTGAGGTGTGTTTCTTTCCACAATGAACCCACATATTTTGTTTCATAGATCAGCTGTTCCTGTAACATTAAACATATCTAGTAAATCAGACTACCAGTACATTCACGTTATAGTAACGAGGAACTATTTCGATGTTGCTTTTAAAACAGATTACTTTTTGTTGTCACGGACTTATCACTGGCATTTATAAGTTACTTTAACTATCGAAAAAGTATGCCTTAAAGTAACTTTCTGATAAAGACTTATGCCAGTAAGCAGTTTTCATGAAACCTTTTAATTTTTTTAATCTTCTAGGAACATTTCTACAGTTTCTTCAGTTGTGTATGGTAGGTGTTTCGAATAAAAACCCTAGAAAGTTACTCGAGTGCCTTAGACCACAAACTACATAAAAAATGCTTATTTCCTGCTTTCTCGCCATTCTTCATTGGTATATAATATTTTGGTGTCACGCACTTATAACTTGCATTTATTATCCTTCATTGCTATATATCTTTGTCAAGTTTTGGAAGGCTTTTCACTTCTCAATCCAGGTCGGAACTAAAAAGATAGCGTACGAAACGATAAACCCGTTTTTGCTTTTTCTGTAGCCGAAGCTGATGAGGTCAGTGGTTGTGAAAAATCTACAAAGGAACACCATTCTATATTTTCCGAGATAAAGCTACAGATAACTTACATTTAAGTTATACGGGTCTTTATTAAACTTCCTTTGATCTGGTATATAATTTAATCAAAACACATTAGTGAGAGGAGAAACTGCTAGGCTGAGTAATATAGGTTAATGCCTCCTTTCTGCCTAGAGCTTTAGCCAATTTCAACTGTTTCTATTTTTCAGCACATCAAAGATCTCGAGCAAATAATCACGCATTACTCCTGTAGCAAAAAGCATAACCAATCTGCACAATACACCTACTGCAATTTACTAATTTATGGACAGTTATCCTGCCACAACGGTAACTGGATATAGCTAAATTATGACAAGATCTTATTAAGAATCGGAACAGACTTAGTTCAGTATTTGAACAGACACTTATTTTCAAAACTTTTATGTTACAAGTGCCTTAATATCTTAGAACTACATTATGTAAGTCAATATAATATACAAAAACAGGCATCGAGGTCTTCTTAAGACATAAATATTAAATTAAAGGCATATTCAAACAACTGGCTGCTTAAAATTTACAGCGCTATTGCAAAAATGAGACTGTGGGCGGTTTTCAACATCGGGTTGAACATTTATAACAGAAAACAAGAACTGTTACTGAAAGATGACAATGCTCCCGAAGTGGTGCTTTGAACTTTGAGCAGAGGATCAAATGAAGATACGATTGACAATTGGACCTTCGAGGTCTGGTCATTCAGTGGTCAAGGTCAAATAAATATACGTTAGTGCGAACAGCTTATCCAAAGGGATATTGTGTTCAAGTAGGAAGAAATCCATTTACTGATAAGGAAGTTATAAGCAGTGTTTAAGTTTTCGTATGGCATGACAGAATGACTGGTGGACTGACAGACGGACAGTTAAAAACTATATGCCCTCCTTCGGGGGCTCCTTCTGGGTCCTAAAAACAGGGAAAACTCATGAACTGCAATTCAAAATATATCTCCCTTTCTATTTATTTATCAAAGAAAAAAGAAAATCGTCACAAAAATCACAGGCGAAAATACTATAGCTCAAAGGCTATTTCATTTCTTAGTCAAAGGTAAGTTTGCGTGCCAGAAAATACATTTCACACCGCTGAACTTGAAATAACAAATACAAAGACAGACATTAGTAAGTAGTTAGCTTCTAGCCACCACTCTTTTTTATATTATGTCAGGGTTCAAAACTATAACAAATGCTTCTCCTCAGCCTCGCTTTACAAGCTTTACTTCATACATCCAGAACCGGATTCTAATATAACAAATGCTTCTCCTCGGCCTCGCTTTACAAGCTTTACTTCATACATCCAGAACCGGATTCCTATATAACAAATGCTTCTCCTCGGCCCCGCTTTACAAGTTTTACTTCATACATCCAGAACTGGATTCCCATTTAACAAATGCTTCTCCTCGGCCTCGCTTTACAAACTTAACTTCATACATCCAGAACACGATTCCTATATAACAAATGCTTCTCCTCGGCCTCGCTTTACAAACGTAACTTCATACATCAGAATACGATTCCCATATAACAAATGCTTTTTTTTCAGTCTCACTTTACAAACTTTATTTCATAAATCTTGAACCAGACTCCTTTCTAAGCTTTTGGTGCAGGAAAAATCTAACAATTACAGGCAAAAGTTTGCTGCCACAAACACCTGTTTTTCTGATGTTACTGCTTAAACTCCTTAACATTAACATCAACGTAAGACTTAGTTTTACTCAATAAACTCTGTATCTCCTTTTGTCCACGTTTTTTCAACACTCCCAGACTTTTCTGTCTCTAACTGTCTGTATCTTTGTTGAGCTTGAATTCGTCTTGTTGCTTTCTTCATGTGTACAGAATTTGCATCTTCTGCTGAGAAACTAGCAGCACTAGCAGATCCCAAACCTGCTTTCTGACTAGCTCGCAATGTGACTGATATCTGAAAATATATCAAGTTTGTCTTCTTAGCGGTATGTAAGGTTTCAGTCACAGAGTGCTGATACTGACTTATAAAGTAAAAAGGTATAAAATTTAAGAACAATGTCATCTAGTTCAGTTTTAAAGATATCATTTGGCTAACTATATCTGAAACATTTCCATTCTGCAGTTACCAACAATAATTACATTTACTTCACTCCGGCTGACAGGACATTTAATGAAATAACACTGGAATATATTGTTGACTTGGGCCTACTACATTTTAAGCTATCAGATTCCTAATACCCTACCTCCACTCTGAAGAATATTCAATTCCAATAATTTGTGTAGGACTGAGACATTTTTACTGAAGGACAAGGGTTCAAACCCCACTCAAACTAAATATTTTTCTCTAGTTTTTTGGAAAATTTACATTGTCTTGGTTTTATAACAGTAACTTTTATAGAATTTAAATTCAATTTCTTTCGTTTTAAATATATTTCAATTTTTACAAAGTCTTTACACATAGTAAATTGATGAAAATTGGGTATCTGTGATTTCAGCTATTAATTTGCTAATTTGAAGCCCCGAAGATTTGTGCTGAAGTTTACGTTGATAGTATCCCCTCATAAAGAACCGGGTGAGGTAAATTCATGCCATGTTTATAATCATATTTTGTTTCTTCTCACTTCTGGCTTTTCATTTTGTTTGCTTTTTGTCAGCAGTCAGTAGGTCTTCATAATGTGAATGATTACATACCAAGTAACAGTTGTTTTTATGGTCTGTCTTAAAAAAAACATTGTTTTTTCTATACCTTATAAGCCCATTAAGTGAGGTTTGAAGTGAATATTCAATTTCTTGAAACTGTCATGGTATAAGTGTCGTATATGGTCTATATTTTTTTCCTATGATAATATATTTCTTTTAAAAAAGCTCAGTTCAATGAGGGCTGACAAAATGTTTATTAGTATTCTAATACCTTAAAAGTAACGCAATTACATGATTCCTTAATGCATTTCATGATGACGGAGATCTTGTGAATGAGACATTTTTATGGCCTAATGACTACTAGGATTTGCAAAAAAAAACTTTTTCTGGCTAGACTCATGTTTGGATGCCGAAAACAGCTGGCGGTTTACTAAAAAGAGAATCCGTCATTAGGAGACACTGTAGGCGTTTTTGCCATAGGAAATCCATTTCAGACAATTCTAATGAGTCTGTAAAAATCTCACATGAGTCTGTCAAACATTATAAGCTTATTTTGGTGGTAATTTTAGCAGAAAACTTTGTAGTGGTTAACCAAATATAACTCTCTAAAGACAATTCTCAGTCTGTACATGACAGAAAATCATCATTTGATAACTTCAGGCTTAAGCAAAAGAACCTTTTGACAAGACACGTTTTACTATGAGTATTTTAGGATAAAAGAAGATGTTATCGGATGTTTCTTAATCCATATTAATATACTCCTTTGGACCTAAGTGACAGAGAACTCTGACAAAGGGATGTTTCGATATTTTCCTTCATCAGTGGAATATTACTCTTGCCTAAAATGACAGATGCATTACCTGGATGAAGTTTCTAATTACTGTTCTGATTTTCGAAGGATAACTGGAAGGTCCAATTTCCAAACAGACTGACACTTTACATGGGAATCACACTTCTTTTTTTTTTTAATAAAAATGTTTCAAATGGGGAAAGAGTAAATTGAGCAACTGCACTAGTCTAACCAATTCAAAAGCCGTTACGAATGTACTATCGTACATTTTTATAACAAACATAATATATATATATATTGGGGGTTGTTGAAAACAGAACTGAAAAACAAAGTTGTTTTGTCAGGATACTCATTAGGCAAGGGTATGGCCGAAATGAGCATCCTTCTTAACCAAGGTATAGATGTGATGTAAAATTCGATCTTTATTTAGACCGCAAAATCCTTGTAACAACTCTAAAGGGATGTTCTACAACATCATCCGATTATCAACCTACGTCATTTCATTATCGATTATCAACCTACGTCATTTCATTATCGATTATCAACCTACGTCATTTCATTATCAATCACAGAAAAACTGGACAAAGTTGCCCATCCTTTAACTGAATTAAATACAAATATTTATGAGAATTACAAGAACAAACGGCAGTTAGTCAGTGAATAATGCACAGACCACACAGAATAGTTCGAAATAATATTCGTTAATTACATGTGATTATTGTTTGTCATATAATCTTGTACACATAACAAAATCTAAAGAGAAAAGAAGTCACTGCTTAATATAAGATGCTGACAAACTACTGGCAATGTGTGGGAGAACCTTTTAATTACTATATATTCCAGCACACCCCTCTGTCTTTGAAAATATCATCTCTGAGAATCACAAAAATATGCTCTCCCTCGTTCATTCATTAGTTGCTGCATGCAGTTAATGTTAAACTGACTAGAAATATCTTTAAACAGTATATCAATTCACACCCACGCACATAATTTCATATCAATTAATGGCAGTCTTCATTCATTCTCTTTCAGGTCTCAATTTACACCACTCTTTCAGTCAAGAACATAGATTTAGATTAAGCTCACTACACAAAATGTGGCTGGCTTTCTGACGTTTAAAATTATGTCTTAATGAGCTGCTGTTACTGACTGAAACAACACTGGCAGATTTATAGCACTTAGATCAGTTCCGTTCAAAAACATATTTTTTTATAATTCTGTTACAACTTAATATGTCTTTCAGGCACCATAGTTAATTGTTCTCTTAATAGTTTATAAACAGCACTTTATCAAATTTGGCATACATACTAAATGCTAAAATATATAAACTGTGAGTATCCGTTAATAAACCTGCAAACAACATGAGAGCTTTAAAACTGGATGTAAGTACAACTTGATCATGTAATAATCATTTAACATTTCATTCTCTGATGTTCTTTCTCCCTTCAAGCTTGAAGGGAATTGTAGAAGATACATTTTGTTTATATAATACTTATATAACAGTAAGCTTTTAAATTTCATTTACATGTTTTAAATCATCCTAGACAAATTATTGATTCTATTTATAGGGTCACTTGAACTGTTTACAATCAAAATGCAAACTTTCAACACAACCATTTTTTATATACAATATGCATAAAAAGTAGATTTATTGCAATAAAATTGTTCATATTCAATTCTACAATAATTCCAAGGGAAATCACAAAACAGGAACATGATAACTGTATTACATTTAGAAGCATGTCAATGCACCTAAAACAATTAAATCCAATGACAGTAGTTTGTTAAGAACAACTCTAGTAATGTTCTGAAAAGGTAATCACTAAAATAATCACTGTTGCAACTCTAGTATTACCAGAGCCACAACAACTGCCAAATGAAAAAGAAACATGCTACTAAAAAGTGGCTCACAGACCATGAACCTATTTTTTTTGTTCTTCCTCTTTTTCTAGCAAGATGTTAAATTAGTCTTAGAAACTATATACATGTATATCAAGCATACTAACAAAAAATGTTTAACCTGATTCACTGACTTTTGCATTAGCATCATTTCTGATTCATACACTAGTACTGACAACTGTGACCCTAAACACCTTTAAAACTTTTGTAATTTGTAACAACCCTTTTTCTTGGGGGTAATTTCTTTTTTAATTTGGCAAAAGCAGGTTTGAGATGAGTAAAAATTTGAAGCAGAAAGATGTTATTTATAACCAGAACACACAACATGAAGTACAACGGTTAAAAAGATCAAACAGATTTTCCCCCCGATGTCTTACTTTATGGCAATGTTTACCCATGAAATGAAATATAATTAATGTCAGAGAATAATAATGACTTAACAATGATGACATGAACACAGTAAAAAAAACTGCCATGAGACTTTCTCACTTTACTTCATGTTTGTTTTATTCATTGAGGACTTTTGTAACACTTAAATTGTCTGTTACAACCAGTGTGACCTTTAATATCAAGACATTTTTTCATCTTTATATGAATTTACCCTCTGCTTAACCTTTACAGACGTTCATTAAATGTCTTGTAGAGCTTAATTACAGTTGTATGTAAATTTATGTGTATCTGTTGCATGAAAATAATTCTAATTAATTTATCTGGGATCGTGTGTCTAGTAGTCTTACGTCCTTTATTCAATAACCAACCAGTGTAATACGGAAAAAAGGTGGCAGATGTGTGTGTCAACTCTTGACTTTACTTGAACATCTACATAAGCTGAGTCTGGCTCTAACCTGGGTGAGTGGGAATAAAAACTGAAAGACTACTTTCTAAAATAAGATGTTTAAAAAAGGCTGTTTACTGTAGTTTCTAACACATGATACAGAAATTTTATCATTAGTAATCACTGGATGTGGCATGTGCAACAGACAGGAAAAATAATCATGTCTGCAGCTCCAACAAACTGTGCTTCGTCTACGAAGTGGTTTTATTCCTGTTATGCAAGCAAAAAACAACTTTAAGGAACAGTTACAAATTGTTTAACTTGTCACATTTCTTTCCATTGATAAAACTGTTTGAGTAATAAACATCATTCAATTGCATTTATTTTGTCTTCATCCATGCAGTAGTTTACTGGAATACAAATGTAGATTTTATCCAGATAAACTCACTGTGCAGTGAAATTACCAGAACAACAATTTCACTGCTTTACCATATTTGAACACACCTGAACATCTCTTTTCTAATGGCATGTTCCCTGTGCCAGATTCAAGATATTTCTGATGTCATCAAATCATTACATCATTTCATACAACATGCCCATCATCCCACGTTACTTTCAGAAAAATGTCAGTAAAAAATGTGCTTTCGTGGCAAGAACTGAACAAAATAATTATTGGTTTTTGGTGAATTTTCACTTAAACTTTATTTGTGAACACCAAAAGAATTCATTTTCACTAATGTCTTCGCCACTCATGAAAACATCGTTTTTGATGCTCACTCAGTGACAACTATCTCTAATCATCCATGGAAGCAAGCAATTATTCTCTTATAATGTTACTTCATACCTTAATATGTTGTGTAGTGGTAAGAAGGAAACAGATAAATACTAAATGCCAAGAGAAGAAAATACATGCAATTTTATTTTCCTGTTAATGACCTTATGCCATTCAATTTTGTTTTTAAAAAGATGGTTCTGAAAACAAAGAACTTTAAAAACTGATTGATACCATAAAATATCATGTAAAAGCTATTTAAGACAAAATTGTTCCTCATTTCTTTACTAATCCATTATCAAACAAGCTGTTTACAAGCATATTAAGAGCTGTATAATATTAACTTGAGCAAGGCATAAAGAGAATTAAGCCTTGATCTGTATTCACAAAAAGGACCACACAAATCACTTACTGGTTCTTGTATTCCAGTGTTATTCTTTCCTAAAGACTCCCCTTCCTTCCATCCCATTTTCTGTAGAAGTTTGTGACCCACATTTCCTGTTGATATTGGTCTGAAAACATAAGCAAGATCAAGGTCAAAATCAGTTCTAATGTCCTGAAATATCAGATTACAAAAACACAGTTACATGACCAACTTCTCATGTGAGCTGCATACAAATTTGGTTTGTTACAACAGTTCCAGGTTACACCTGCACATTCTTCAATCTGAGTTTTGTTGTTTGAAAAAGATTTGAATACATTTTAAAACCATGAAAATAAATCAACCTTTTGTCCTTTGCCATTAAATGCTCAAATATCCTATGCCTCTGCCATCTGGATAGGAGTTGATCAATGTATTCTGCATACAGAAATGAACAAGTTCTTGATTTTTAGCCGCAACACTACAGCTGCATTTTTGGCATTCTAGTGCCAGTGGTCGGAATTTAACATAACATGGTGTAAATTGAATGGTTTTATGAATTGATGAAAAGGACAATATGTAACAGTAGACAGAGTGGTTGGGGACTGAATGTACTCTTGGAATATTACTCTCATTCATTACCACTGTACAAACTTGGAGCTGGACTTTTTTCATGATACTATTCCACTGCGCTTATCAACACAGCCATACATACTAAACAAAAGCTGCGAATACGTACTTGTGAACAGATGCTGGCAACTCAGTTTTCTGTCCAGGGACATCACTGCCCACTTTTTTCCTTCTTTCTTCAGCCTTGTCTGTGTAGTTTGGGTTATTAAACACTCTTGGATTATTTTCATATGCAGAATTCTGTGGTGACAAAATGCTTTGACATTAACCTTTTGATTTGAACAGGTATACCATGAAAACATATCATCTAAATTTACTTCATTCATTACATTTGCTAGTTAACATTCGCAAATAAAGCTAATAGTAATTCATACTAAAGCTCACTATGAACAATCTATGCTCTGACGGAAAAAACAGCACTTCCTATGCATATTTCTTATGATTATATTTCTTTAACTTATCTTTAAAACATTCTTCTAATTTCTTTGCATGTTCTACTTATTTCTCTAGTATTTTCAAACATTCTTCTACTTTTTTTCTCAACATGTTCATACATTCTCCCACACTCAGCATGTTCACACATTCTCCCACACTCAGTATGTTCAAACATTCTCCCACACTCAGCATGTTCAAACATGATCCTACTTACTTCTTGGCATATTCATACACTTTTTACCTTAAGGCCATATTTCTTCTTTATTTGATTTAATTCTTGTTTCTTCTGTTGTAATCTTTCTTCTTTTGACAACACTTTCAGTTCTGAAATAGTGAAAGATTGTGAAATATAAAATGATATATAAGTTACCTTTGAGACCTTTAAATGAACCAGTCACCTTAAATGATACATGGAATTTACCATTTTGAAAACTGAAAAGGAACAGTTGTAGTTTTTTTCAAAGCATGACAAGTTTAAAGATGTAAATTTAAGCTACTAATAACATTTTTTATATCTCTTCAGAGTTTATTGTCTAAAGATTACCAGTAACTTCAATGTACTCAATACCAGGAAAAGCAACAATTTTCCATGACAGCCAATAATATGTCTAAAATAAATGCCAGGCAATGGCTTCTCAGGTCTTAATCTTAACTGACAAAGATAAATAGCTTTAACGAAAAATGTAAAATAGGTCAGAATAAATATTTGCATCAAACTTTTTACAGGAGAGCTGCACAAGAGGTCAGGACTATGACCTTTAGTTCACTGCAGTACATAAGAGTATTAAGTAAACTTCAAAGTAAATATTGCAAACAGATAAGCTTTCAGGGCAGCTACATACTGAAATAAAGCCATTAAATATTTAAGAAGTTAATGGTTTCTGGCAATACTTATTCAATCAAATGTTGATACTCTACCTGTTTGAGGTTTCTGTGCTTTGTGCATTGCTATGACTACACCTGGTTCACACTGGTCACATGTATCAGAGCCTGGATGTATATGGCACAAAAGTTTTGTTGTACAAATATCTACACAGTCACCATGACTTACAACAAATGCTTCACTTGCTATCTTTGCCTGTAAATGAAGATGACAAAATAAGAAATGTGTCTTTTTAAGCATCACTTATGCTTTTACAGAACATAGAAATGGACTGAGGATTTGTCTTGAGATTATTTATGTACAAGACTTTTCTGCTTGGGAAAATGGCAGAATTTTTCCTAATCATAACCCTTTTTCTGTTACTTTTTTTTCCTGTTATAATTATCATCAATACCCCAAACCTGGTCTTAAAAATACCTCATTCTTTATAAGGATTACCATATTGCTGTTCCAATCTTAAATATATTGAATCTCTACCTATTTAATATATCTGACTGGATTAAAACTCACTTACTGGTGACAATCTCTGATTGTTAAGGTATGTTCCATTCTGACTCGCATGATCAAATATCTGATACACATTTGTGTTTTCATCATAGCATATTTCTGCCTGTACCTGCAAATAAATACAAAAAGTCATCTTGCTATTCAAATAAACTATACTGTATTAAAATCTTACCAATATAATACTATCAAAACGACTTGAGATCCCAAAAATTGCACCTGAAGAGTGTAGATTCTGTATTCTACAGTAAAAGATTCTATTTATTGTTATATTTTTGCAGTAGACAAACAAATGGTATTACATTCATTTGAATACTCACAATAAGATGAACTTCTAATGGTGAAGGCTTTCACATGATTTCATAGTGTTCAAACTTATGGCTTCACTATAGTTTATACTTTAATACTCAAATTATTAAAATCTGGAATCAGCTGTCTGGCCTGAATACTCAATCAATAAGAGTTACTGTTGAATAATTGGCCCGTTTACACTGCCATCAGGCATATGCCTACCTGACAGAATACTCTGAAGCACCTTGATAAATGACCATATGAAGACTGTGTATGGATGTGTGAACAAATAAGACAATATCTTCATCATTAAAATTTTGATAAGCTTCACAGTTGTGTCAAGGTGTTTAAAAAGCAAGACGTAATTATAACCTAATGCGTCACTTTCACTAATATATTTGTAGTTTAATACATTACTGTTTGGAAATAAGTGTAGATAGATAGATAGATTTATTTCGGTATCACTGTGCATACAATGGTTATGTACAAACATGTTGTATCAATAAAATATTAACTGATTAAATAAGATACAAGCATGAGTATGAACCATGTCATGCAACACAGTACCAAGGATAGCACTAAAAAGAGAGTGATCCCTTATTTCCGTTGTGGTCCTTGTTACTGGCGGCATGACATAGAGAGACATGAATTACAAAATATCACAGATTTAAGCAAGCACATACTATAAATATATATTAAATGTCTTGGAGGAGAACTAATCATGGAATATCAAGATATTAAAATGACCTGGCTTAGAAATAATTTTTGAATATCACAAGTATTTAGCACATATTAATAATTAATGACATGAGAGTAAAAAAATTTATCCAGTAAAAAATTATCACAAGTTCGTAACAAAAATTATATGAAAAAGCACCATTTCTTACTAGCCTTTTATGATAAAAAACAGATGAAGATACTGGTAAGTGGAATGCATTTAAAAAGATACACACATGATACCGATTACTTAAATAAAAAGTTTATAAAACGTGACTTAAAAAATGGTTTTTGACAGCAACCTTAAACATATGGGACTGTGAAATACTATTTATTGAAGATGGTAACCCGTTCCATAGTTTACAACGGTATTATTATAATTGTAACTTAATGCACTATTGTGGTCATGTAATTGTAATTCAATGAATTACATTATTATATTATTTACCCCATGCCTGTTCTATACCTGAATATTTTACCATATTTTATGACCATCTAAGCACAATACTCAACAAAAATCTTTGTAACTATTTACAATTTCAGAAGTCTTCTCAAATATACATGTAGACAACTTCTACATAGATACATGTACAACTAAATGTAAAAGTGCTAAACAGTAATAAAATAACTGTGTAATATAAATAAAATTTCCTGGTCACAAAGCGAAGTGGACTGACAGACATGCATACTCTGACTGGCTAACTGCTGTCAAATACAGGTATTATTAAATGTCACCCATACAGGATTTTCTACAGGGGATAAATGAAACAAAAATGACTCACTTTGCTGACATTTAGATCTGGTATACATATATCACAGTTTTCACGTCCTATTTTAGCCCCAGTACATGTAACAATGTACAATGAGCCAACAGCAAGACAATCTGACTCTAACACCATCACACGTATACAAGGTGGGTAACTCCCAGCTACTTCTGCAAAAATATACAGTCATCTAGATTTTAGTCTTTGCCAGAAAACTCGTGTAATTATATGATCATAGACCAACATGGGAAAAGAACTAAGTGAATCATTGCAGTTTTAAATTGTCACAATGTAAGGGGAGAAACTGCTTAACAATCTCAAATTAGAATATCATATTACAGAGAACTCCCTAAGATGTGGTGATTATTTTAATTAAAATAATGCTCCTTACTGTGTCTACTGTAAGATTTAAATATTGTTTCAAGTGTTCAATTATTGCTACTAAATACTACAGTTACAAGTTACAATAACAGTGAAATAACATGTAGGCAGCTAGTATAGCTAAACAGGTATGAAAATAGGGTGATTGTTACTTTTGTCAGGTCAGCAACCGACTATCACAATAAAATGTTATTAATCATTTACTTTGTAGTACTTAATACAAAAAAGATTAATATTAATAGTGTGGAAGTGTTACATTTTGGCAACTAGACTTGTTGAGGTTGGTTTTACTTTGACATCAAATTGAAACACTAAAAAAGCCAGTTTTTGGTAACACAGATTTAAATAACTAAAAAGTTAACCATGTTTGTTTGTATTTAAAAGATATAATAACAAGTTCTTTTATAATCAAACCTGTTTCTTCTTGTTCATCTTGCTCAACTAGATCAATATAAACATCTTCTTCATCTGATACAATAGAGCAAGAACTGTAACTCTTACTGAAACTGGAATTTTCAGATTCTGTATCAGTTAGCTCCCCTGATTCTGTCTCGCTTTGGCATTCCCCAATTTCTTTGTTTCCCTTAATGCTTTTCTCTTTACCCTTTTTGTTATCACTATCAGTATGTTCTTTAAACCTACTTTTGTGAAATACTTCTTTTTCAAATTTGTTACTTTGATTTTCAGCATCTGTAGATTGGTGTTTGGAATCCATTTCATATTCCATTGTATTTTCTTTGGCGACATTTTCTGAAACATTCTTATTTTCCTCCGATTTTTCTCTATCAATACCTTCATTTTCATTAGCACTTAATTCATCAATAACAATCATAAGTTCTTTCTCAGATTCAAGTTCATAATCATCATCACTATTAACTGTTACAAAATCAACTTTATTTTCAGTACCATCACAGTCAGAATCTTGAAGTTCACCATCCTCTGCTATGGATGAAATTACTTGTTCCTCACTCTTTGATCTTCTTGTGGTGACATCTGATCTTTTAGTTTTTGTTCTAGTATCAAAATCATCAGCTGTTTTCCTTCTTCCTTTTGCCATTTTCTTGCCTTTCTCCGTAAGCCTGTCTTCAATTATCTGCAAATCACTCTCACCACTTACAACCTCTAATCCCACACTATTCTTCCTACTTGGATTTCCTTCCTCAGTCTTTCTATTTCTTCTATCTTGTCTTCTCATACTTCCACTATGTTCATCTTGACGTCTATTATCTTTTTCATATGGAGCAGAATTTCTCCTTCCTCTGTCATAGGAATAAGATCTTGATCTGCTTCTACTGCTGTCACTACTATAACTGTTATACCTTCTTCTTTTTCTTCCTCTTCTATCAATCTTGTCTATACTTTGTCTTCTTTGTATGAATCTTTTTTCTTGTTCTGCTCTCCTTCTCTCTTTCCTGTTTTTATATACCTGTAAAATATGGAAGCAGTGTCAAAAGGTACAACATTTAGACAAATTACCTAAAGCGTGCTTTCTGGCATGTTTTGCATATGGAGAAATCTTCAAATCTTCCATTTGTGACAAAACTTCCCCCATCATTTCTTTCTCTTTTCTGTTACTCTGGGAATAGACAGAAAACAAGAAGATAATGATAAGGTAAGACATTATTAGACAATGAAAAAAATACTTTGAGGAATATCAGTTTTGTTACTTCTTAACCCACAACTGCATAGGTTGGACTTTTGTCTGCAAAAGTTGCCTGTGTCCAAAATGTTATATTTTCAAGAACTCAGTGAAACAGCCATTGAGAGTTAAGAATATTAGTTAAAAAAGGTAATAAGTTATAGTACATGTACTATAAAAGTAATAAAATTTATACTGAACCGTGTGTGCATGAAAAAGAATTTTCACAAACAATGAATCACTTATAAATATTGACAAGGACAGTAAACAATGCAAAATCACCAAAAGAGAATAAAACAACAAAGGAAAATTATAATTACTTTGTCTTCAGATGATTGCCTTTCCCTTCCTTTGTTTGTCTTTGGAGTCTTTGTGGATTCTTTGGTATCAGATCTTTTTCTCCTAAATGGAATATCTACCTTAACAGTCGACTGCTCAGCCTGAAAAAAAAAAAACATCTCGTGCAAAAAAAGGTGAATTATTACCTGCATATGCAAACTATCCATTCAAAACAGGTTGTCAGCTTTGTTCAGATAAAACTCATTTCCCTTTAATTTTGCTCTTAATTCTGTTAAGATTACTGAAACTTCATAATTATGTAGAGGCAGAAAAATGATTATGTTTTGATCTTATGTAATCTGATGCAATTCATACTGATATTAAAACTTTACTTTTCTGTAAATATTTTACAGTACCAGGAAAACTCTAAGATGCAACATATTTTAACATTTTAGACTGTGAAATGACCAAAACATGTGTCTCATTACAGGATTTTGACCAACAAAATAATATGAAAAGAGTATCTCTTTCTCTTTACTAAGCCCACTATATTCAAATTATGAGTTACTACACAGTGCTATAAGAGATTCTAAATTCAAATTCTTAAAACAGGAGACTGAAATCAGTCTATCAACTGTAGTGAATGATTTCTTCCAACTACTTATACTGTGTAAAATAACATGTACAGTCATTTAAGAAGTCATTTATACCTGTGTTTGAGTTGGAAGCTCTATCTGAGAATGGAAGACATATTCTCCCATGCCATAATCATAGTAGTAATAGATTCCAGTCTTTGGGTCATAGAACAGAGACTTCTCCTGAAATTAAAATTGATGCAAGACTCAAACAATAAATCCTTTGCCATAAATTTTAATTGCTCATTCATTCACCTGCAGTTAATAAGGTTACTTGCAGTACTAGAGAGACGATCCAATTAAACTTAGTATAAGAACCCCTGCCAATGTACGTCTATAGTTCAGAGCAGAGTATTTGCTTCCTAAATACTAAGTGAAAGCTCAGTTCAGAACTGCTGTATATTCTACTTGTGTTACACAAACATATGCAGATAAAAAAAGGTCTGGACCAACTCCCTTTTGTGTGATCTATAACACTAACCTGATCGTAGTAATACCCTGAGGCTGCATGGTAATATAGACCAGAACTGGGGTCATACGTGTAACCACTGTCATGTAACATGTCAGCTTGTTGTTTCTGAACAACTGCTTCTGCCGCTTGCTTCACACTGTCCGCAACTGACAACGATCCTGTCTCTATAGAGGTCTGGAAAATAAAACACAGATAAAGTCAACAACTTGAAGACTTGCTGATCTTGTGTTTTGTCATTTTGGAGAATTATGTAATTATGTATACTCCTCAGTTCAAATACTGGCCTTTTTTACAGTCCTTACTATAAAACTCACGCTAGTACTTTTAAACACCTAAAACCTCTGAAAAGTGTTTCTAAATAAGATATGGTGGGAAGAAACTTAGAATGTAAATTAAATATTATTCTTTTGTTTTTTATAATTTCAGTGAAACAACTCTATGACTTATTGCTATACACCTCTACTACAACTCATTCTATCAACTGAAGGTACAAACTTCACAATACATTTCTGATTGCGTCTGCCTTCCTGAGTTCAAACCAAAAGTCATGCTGTCAGTTTGGAATACAGAAGTCACTAGAAATTCTTACCCTCGATGTTCAAACTTGCAACACCAAGATTGGGAGTCAGGTTCTCTAGCCCCTAAATCACTGCCCCTCCAGCTTATATAACTTACTTGTTGCTGTGAGCTGGTGTTATCAGATACGACAACTATCTCTTCTGTCTGACTGATGTCCATAGGCACTGAATTGTGGTCATCATCGACTTGCCAGTTCGGCATTGTACTTCTACCTGTGAAATTTATAAATATAATAAAACAAAGAACTATGTGCCTTATTCTAGTGCCTCCAACATATTCCACAAGTCCAAATGTTTTGAGCAAAGACTCCCTTCAATTGGATATGGTCAATTATCAGGCAAGTACACAAGATGCTGCATGGCTTAATACCATTCTGCTCAACCTTCTTCAAAAGTGCATTGTATTACAGTTATGTGTGAGCAGTTTATCTACAGATCAGGCCAGTTTTATTAAGGACCAGTTCTAGTGCCAGCCTTATTCACTGCCAATAGTCCTATTTTATCCTTGCATGTGTTAAGTGAATGGCACTTTTAGAGGTAAAATAGGCCTATAAGGTTACACCTACAAAAGCTTTAGAGTTAATTAATAGTAATTTCAAAAGCACCTGTTGTATACTCTAAGAAGTCCTCTTTGTCCACTTGCACATGAACACTACACGTTTTTGCATGCTTCACACGATGAATCTCACCACTGAGTTTCTCAACCTAAAACACAATACAAAATACAAAAAAATGAACATTTTTCCATCACATCTTTTAATCAGTCTGCACAGAGAGAATATTTTAAATACATTTATGATGAAAAAGAACTATTTAGAGGTATGACAATTCTGATTTATCATCCAAGCAAATGTTAACAATTATAGGGCCTACTTGTGCCTTTAGACTGAAAAGTTTCATTCCCAGCTGATAAATTTGAACCCTACAAGATGTACAGTAGCAGAACTTGCTTGAATGAATTTAATTACCTAGCACTATTCCTTGTGCTTCAATGAAGAAGACTACAGTCGTGTAATAGCATAACTGAAGCTTACTGTCATAGCCTTTTGTTCAATAGAATAGAAATTACAAAACCAATTCACCATATTTCTAAGCATGTTGTTGTAATCATTGGCTTTCCTTAGTTGTCTTTCGCTTCTCTCTAGCTTTTTCTTTGTTTCCTCTAGTTCTGTTCTATATTCATGTACAAGGTTGGTAATTTCCTCCTTGGACAGCATGGCAACAAGTTCAGCATCTATCTGGTACGATGGTAATGTCACATCAACAAGTGATCCTGATGTACCTGGTGACATTGCTTCAGTACCTGTGATTTGCTGGGCATATGATGAAACAGAAGTCTGAGATATTTCGTTTGAAAGAGATTTAACACAAGCCTGTGAAATATCTTTTGATAATGAGTTACTGTATGACTGTGGAATTTTTTTCGATGAAGATGTAACACATGGTTGTGATTTTTCCTCCACTGATGATGTGACATAAGTTTGTGACACTTCATCTGATGGTGATGAAGAGATGCCAGCCTGATCCACGTTTTTTACTTGAGACAATGTCTGGTCTGATGGTATTGCACTAGACTGTGATACTGTGTTTGCAGTATCTCTGAAATTCAGTTCTTGTTGTGAATAGGTTGTCTCAAGGTTTATTGCTTGCTTGTCTTCTGGTTTTACACTTGTACATGCAAGAGACTTGCACAGAAGCTGAGCATGTTTGCCTGATTCAGCTATTGATTCTTTCTCACCCTTCTTTTCAAAATCAGCTGCAATCTTTCTTGTTTCTGTTTTCAAAACTGGCAACGTTTCAGTTACATCAGGATTATCAGATGCATTTTCCTGGTGTTGTAAACCCCTTGTTGTCTGTTGGATCAGACTAAGCAACTCAGCATCTGTTAACTTTCCAGTTCCTGCCATGGAGGAGTTGGTAATTCTATCACCTGAAAAAGAGACATGAGATGAAACCTGCCATCAACATGAGTAAATACACTTATGCCATTATTATTGGTAACATTAGATATATACTGCCATAATGAATAGGTTTCAAAGTTGTCTTCTAACAAATTTCTATATGAAAAATTTATTAGGTTCATTAATGTGTTAGATGTTATGTATCCCAGATACATGAAATGAGAGTCATTCTAGCTCCTACCAATTCCAACATGAAATCATTGTAATAAACAAAGGTCAAGGACCAGTATCTTTTGACTATATTTCATATGTAAAAGTAAGATCTGTTTCTACCTGCAAACATCTGGTCACTCAATTGACCCAAGCTTGAATATTTCTTAATGCATAATTTTAAGTGAACATTTGAGGATACCAATCTAATGATAACAGATCTAGAAGAACTGTTTTCAACCTTTACATGACATAAACCACTGAAATATACACATGTGCACCATATAAGTATATTTCTGGAGCTAACTTCATTCTATGATATTAAAAATTGCAGCAAAGTTTTCCAGTTATTTCAAAATGATTTAAATATATTTAACTTAGGATGAAAATTAGAGAACTGGAGTCATATTCAAATCATTTAAATATCAAAGTAGCCAATGGTCATTATGGCCATTGGTAATGCTCACATACTGTAGTCTCTCACCTCTTTGATTTCAGCCACATTTACAAAATATCAACTCTTCCGAGGAGAAGTGTATGTCTTTCCCCCAGATTTCAACTGCACCAAAGCCACCACAGGTCATACTTATTATTAAGACAAACCTCCATGCAAACTGCCATCAGAAGAGTATTGTAAGCATGCAATCTGTAAAATATCAAAGACTTGTTGCATGATACATTGAATTTCTCAGTCTATTGTACCTCCTGATTTTGAAAGTAGTTACCACAGCAAGTACATCATCGTCGGATACCCACGGCCGATCCATTAACATTTTTTAATGTAATAATCAACAGTGGGTATCCGACGATGCAAGTACATATACTGGTAAACTATTTAAATGACATAAATTATTTGTATAAATAGCTATGAAGTAATACAAGCCATGATCAATTAGATCTTATGTCATAGTAACAGTTAGATATTTCAACACCATTACAGAGAGACATTTCATGATGTTTGCTTAAGTTTACCTCACAACCAGAAACACTCAGAAAACTGATAGAAATATGATGTTTGTGAAATCTTGACGTTAATCTGAAACAATTCAAAAAATATTTGAGGTTTGATTTGTATTGTTGAGACCTTTCTGGTGCACAGGTGTCTGGAACAATGGGATGTTGATTGAACATTTTCTCAGATAATTTAGCACTATAGCAGCAAGACTGTTCTCTAGCCTATTAAAAAAATCTTCTAAGGCTGTTTGACCCTACTAAATGTTTATAATGAACTTATCAATTATTAAATTTGAACAAACCCTGTTTGAATCAATTACCAGTCATATGGGTATTGCTAGACAACTTACTAACTGAACAGTGAACAGAGCAGAACATGATCAGGGCAGATTATTGTAATACTACACCGACCTCCATGTCAGTCATGGTCTACAGAGGTTATAAGACAACTGATTACAGCATATAAATGTACATTATCTTAACACATAAAAAAAAAACATTTCCTTGAAAAAGTTGAAAGAACTCCGAGTGTGAAAAATATGTGAATAACAGACTAACTAATAAGGTTATGACTTATAAAAATAATTGTACCATAAGATCATTATTTCTGGAGACTGAGGGTTAATGAATCTTTTATTCAGTTATTAAGAACTTGTTTCAATTTTATAATCTTACTTGTCTATTTTAACACAGTTTAAACTTGCACTGTAATATTCGTTGCAGGGTTTTACAAGAAATTATTACATTATTGTATTAATAGAAATAAATCCCGTTCACACATAGTGATGCACTTGGTGTTAAGAAATTGTTGCCAGTAAATGTAGTCTCACACAAGCTGAGCCATGAGGACTTAAGTGAATTTTATCAATAATTGGAAATTTAACAGACAGACACCAAACATAGTACTGCCGAATTGTTTTGGCAACTATGAAACGTAGTCTCAATAATGCGACTTCAGGCAGGATGCTGCCTTTACGTCTCTGAAGGCGGATATCGACCATTAAAAAAAATAACACGATATTCAACTTGTTGAGCACAATTATTTGGACTACTATGAAACAATAACTATTTGTTAATACTGAATCTTGAACCTCTTAACCTTATCAAACTGAACACCACAGTTCGTAACAAAATGAAAACAAGAAGAACATTGTTCCTTTTTTCAGTTTTATTTCAATAACTTTCATTACACGTTTTACTTACCAAATATTTACTGAAATGTCAGATGCAGTATAATTGTTGTTTATCTACTGACTTTCGATTTGTCGTGACAAAAATAGATTTCTATGGCATGCTTGATTTTTACTCTGAAGGACATTTTTTAATCGAACTCAACAAAACCTCATGTGCATGATCCTTTTGTTAAGGACGCAAGAATAGGGCTGCGTTTCCTTAAAAGAATTTGTGCATATTTGTGAATACGAACGCCTGTATTTCATACAAAAGAAACCTGTACGTTCTACTGTCTCGATCAGCATAAGACGTACTTGTTTATTTGTTGTTTCCATCTTGTAGTTTGACCATTGCAAGTGGCCTTCCCCCATTTTTTGCTTTTGCACGTACATGCAAGCCACGCAAAGTCATCATCTTTGGTACAATATCAACAAAGAACCATATTAAGCTGAATAAACATCTGGTTGTTACACTAGGAAATTTGTAACCTTCAAAAACTCAATGTTTTGCTGTGTGAATTACACATTTATAGCTCCTTTATGAAAGTCCATATGTTATGGTTCCCTTCTGTATGTTTAGCGTTTGTCAGTTTATAGTTATATAGATGCACTAAACTAAATCTATGGACTGTTTAGGTTGTCTGGCTTGTTGACAGGGTCGGGTGAAGTTCAAAGCCACCATATGTGTTAGTCTCCTTAAGAGAGATCTACTCCAACTTTAATCTCTTCCCCTATTTTGCAAAAAAGGAGTGCATGGTTATACAGCTACATAGGGCATGGATTTGAAGTTAAAACCAGAGTGGAAAAGCTTCCAACTGAGGTCAACAGTCTTGTGTTCTAAGCTAGGAGCAGCCACCCATGCAGTAGCCATTGTTATCACCTGCGGTCTGTTGCCTTGAAAGATACAGACATTTTATGACAACTTGTTCTAGAGATACCAATTACGATAAGTGGAAAGCATACTTTATACCGGAACGTAAGGTCACATATACCAGCAATTCATCAGACAATCATGCAGTTATTAGGACTTCAAATAAACAGAAAATACTTATATGCGTTAGATATGCAATTTTCTTTCAAACTGACAGTACAACGGGTCTGCTGCAGAAAACTGCTTTCCATTTAGATTAAAGTACCAAGAACGTCTTTTAAAATAAACAGCTTTTTAAAAATGTCATAAATGCTGCATCATGTAAAACAACTCCTCCAAATGGGGAGGGTGGATTAAATAAATACATAATGAACAGTGATTTCTTTTTCGAAATTTTCATTTTAGTAACAGTTATGATAACAAAATGATTGCGACAAAAAATCTCTTGTTTGTTCGGTAATATTAAGGAAGTTAGTAAGACATTTACAGTTACTCTTTAAAAGTACACAGCAAAATAACTTTCTGTATTTCCATTGACAGTTTGTCAGGATACACTCGATGTTCTGGACACAATATACTACTACTTTTCATATAACTCACAAGTGTTCAAAAAAGTGTATATCTATGTATTGCAGTATCACCTTTTTCAGTTCCAGAAAAATAACAGTGGTGCCATGTTGTTTAATCTCAGGAAAAAACAGTGCAGGTTAGTATGGTGGCGTCAAGGCGTAGACAAGACAGATTTATGGTGAAAACACCACGCATTGTATGTGTCATATTTTCACCTTCTATTTGTCGTGTCTTTTCGTTTTTTGCCTAGGCAAGGCGAAAAATCGAAAACACGAAAACACAAAAATTTTATCGTGTTTATTGTTTATAGTTTCGACCTTTTGTCTTTTCGCCCCGCCATACAAAAAGCTAAAGTTTTCGTGTCTTCTAGTTCAGGGTGAAAATGCGACAGGACAAAAACATAAGGCCACGATAAACAGTGACTTTGTCTGTTTTCGAAAATTGACCTTTCGTCTTTTAACCCCGCAACTTGAACAACTTTTGTGATTTCGTCTGGCAAAAATGCGAAAGGTAGAAAACACGAAAAAATTATCGTTTGTCGTGTTTTCGACCTTTCGTCCTATCACACGAAGACATGCAAGATCGAAGAAATAACAAAAGGTTTTTTCGTGTCGTGGAGCAAAAAGACGAAGAGTCTTAAACACGATAAAACAACAAAGTTACCGCCAAACAAAGGCACGAAATTTGGCGAGGGGAAAATCCCGGGATCGTCTTTAGAAAAGCCGGGATCCGGGATCGTATTAAACATATAGTAATACCGGAATACACCACCTGCCATAGGTGTCATCGATAAATTATCGATTATCGCTTGCCTTTTGTTAAAGATAAGCATATATTGTATAGGCGTGAAAATCTTTTTTTTCAGTAAATTAATTTAATCGTTGATGGATTTTATTTTTTATATTGGATAAAGTTGCGACATTCTTTTTATTATTATATTAGCATTTTAATATCGTATTGAAATTCTTTATAAAGCAATACCAAAAGTACGTGGTAATTAAAAAAAATATCTAAGCAAAATAGGTTTTGAATAAACATTTGTTTATTTCATTATCACAAAAATCAAATAATGTAACTTTTTATTGCCACAAATTACGACAAATATCAAAACCAACACTGTTTCCCTATATGTTTAATACGATCCCGGATCCCGGGTGTCCCGGGTCCCGGATCCCGGGATTTTCCCCTCGCCACGAAATTTACAGATTTCGTGTGGCAGAGTGAAAAGACGAAAGATCGAAAATTTTATTACGAAATCAAGACAAAGTAACTGTTGTGTTTTCACTTTTTCGTTTCACCAACGCGAAAACGCGAAGACACCACAAATATAAGACGAAAATACCTAAAATGTGTCGTGTTTTCACCATAAAACTGTCGTATTTCGCGTTGTCGGAATGAGAGGTCGAAAACACGCTCATATACACGATGGCACAAATCAGCCATTATAGTTTTGCATTGAAAATAACGAATCCGAAAATAACTATAGAGTTAAAATCTCAAAGACATGTTTTGCCTATCTTATGGAAAATATGTCATTGTTGAATAGGCTCTAATCGGTTTTGGCAAAGGAATTAAAAACATTTTGCCTTACTTTCATCATCTTATCAGGATCCAGTCTGATTGATCGCAATTGTAGCAAAGAGGCTCTGATAGGAATTAAAAAGTTACATCATTTTTTAAGTTATACTCAAGATTAAGAATACAGTTTGGACCCAGGTTAATCAGTTATACTTTGGTTTCACGACATCACTACGATATGCAGGTATCATACCAATTCTACCAATGCAGGTAGAGATATATACGTGCGTTTTATTTAATTATTTATTTATTTAACACAGTCAGTGCTCTGATATTTTCGGGCACGCGTCTATTATAACTCAATTAGCGGGTTTTAAAGACTGCTAATATGTTGAGTACAACTAAGAGATTAAAGAAAACCGTTGTAATTTAATTAGTGACTGTCCTAATTGTTTGTCTTTAATTGTGTGCTATTCTTTACAAATATGAGTTGATAATTTAATCAGTTACTGATTAAAATTCAGTTTCACTGGAAATATGTGATATATCCCATTGTTACCATATAATTACTATATAATTGCTTTTTTACCGAAACGTCCAAAGGGTGTGATCGAGTGCGTGCGAGCGTGTGTGAGTGTGTGTGAGAGTTCGTTTATTAATCTGTTTGTTATCTGATTATTTGTTTGTACTTGTTCCGGAAATTATATTATTATGTTTCTTGTATTATGATATATTGCCCTTATTGTATACTCTGTATACCTGGGTGCAAATAAAAGACCTGTTCTGTTCTGTTCTGTTCTGTTTACTATATAAATCCAATTTGTCGAACTGGTCATTTACCGAAACGTCAGTAATCGTTCACATTCTATTACATTGAAACTCATATATAATCATCATACACTAAAAATGTACTATACAGTTTTGTTTGCATACGTTTATTTGGAAGAAGCCTGTTTAAGCTTTTATATTCCACTTTCCAGTCCAGGTTCCAATTTTATATAAATAGTTTTTCATGTCATGTAAACTAATTCCTCTGCCAAGACGGTATTACAATAAAATCTGGACACACGTATTTATTTTGAATTGAAAAATCGAAACATATGTCTTTGCGCAAATATTGAATGCATATATGACGTGTAAAGACACTATTTCTTTTTACACACAGTCTAACAATGGGATATAGGGATACAAGGGATGCACAAGGAAAGCAAGCATCAGTATTGTTTTTTGTTATTAAGTTTCCTTGAGCAATTAATATTGCTGAGTATTAATCATTCACGTGACAGCTATACCAGAGACACAAAAAACATGTCTCTGGCTATACTGATTCGCTATGTACATCTTGTATTTCAGAAATCCATTCCTGGTTTTCGTATACCTGAATTTAGCTATGTTCGACCTTCACACGGACGAGTAAGCTCCCTTGGTGTCGGTGAAAATGGTTAGCGCTAATGGCAGAATGAATGTTATGAAAATCGGCTAAAGGCAGTAAAGTACAGCGGAATACTTGGTAAACGGTGAATGAATATAAATTATGCCATGATAGGTAATAGAAAACTATATTTACTCTAAGGTCCAGTTAAAAGTTTAAATACCATATGACTAATATGATTAAGAAACAGTTAACAGTGTCAATTCTCGTTTGATAGTTCTGTTGTAAACACTACAAACGAGTAAAATAATTTTAATTTTGAAAGTCCCGATTGTTTGAGAATTAAGTTAACTGCAGCTAGCTGTTCTTTGAAATGAAACTCCTGTCTGGCTACCTGTAATTAACTGCCTTTGTCAGCGTTTATACTAACTCTGTATCAACTTTGCTGAGATAAGGTATATTGTACTGCTGTAGTTTACTGCCACACAAAAGTGAGATTAACAAATAAGGTGCAATATTAAAAGTTGTGACTAACTGCTAAAATTAACTGCAACATGAAAGTAAACGTTGTAGTTGCTTGAGGAAATATTTATGTATATACAATACATGTACAGAATGTTAAGGGGGCTGATGATAAGTAAAAAATTATACTGAAAATGAATTGTAGGCGAGTAGGGCACTGTATGTACACAGGAGGTTGACCCCTGTAGATTTCTGCAACATTTAAGTGAATATTGTAGGCGAGTAAAGCACTGTATATACAATGGAGGTTGACAGCTGTAGATTTCTGTCACAGTAAAGTGAATATTGTAGGCGAGTAAGGCACTGTATTATACAGGAGGATGACCGCTGTAGATTTCTGCCACCGAAAAGTGAATATTGTAGGTGAGTAAAGCACTGTTTTTACAATGAAGGTTGACCGCTGTAGATTTCTGCCACCGAAAAGTGAATATTGTAGGTGAGTAAAGCACTGTTTTTACAATGGAGGTTGACCGCTGTAGATTTCTGCCACCGAAAAGTGAATATTGTAGGTGAGTAAAGCACTGTTTTTACAATGGAGGTTGACCGCTGTAGATTTCTGCCACCGAAAAGTGAATATTGTAGGTGAGTAAAGCACTGTTTTTACAATGGAGGTTGACCGCTGTAGATTTCTGCCACCGTAAAGTGAATATTTTAGTCGAGTAAAGCACTGTATATACATTGGAGGTTGACCGCTGTAGATTTCTGCCACTGTAAAGTGAATATTGTACGCGAGTAAAGCACTGTATATACATTGGAGGTTGACCGCTGTAGATTTCTGCCACTGTAAAGTGAATATTGTAGGTGAGTAAAGCACTGTTTTTACAATGGAGGTTGACCGCTGTAGATTTCTGCAACCGTAAAGTGAATATTGTAGGCGAGTAAGGCACTGTATATACAATGGAGGTTGACCGCTGTAGATTTCTGTCACAGTAAAGTGAATATTGTAGGCGGAGGTTGACAGCTGTAGATTTCTGTCACAGTAAAGTGAATATTGTAGGCGGAGGTTGACAGCTGTAGATTTCTGTCACAGTAAAGTGAATATTGTAGGCGAGTAAAGCACTGTTTACACAATGGAGGTTGACCGCTGTAGATTTCTGCCACCGTAAAGTGAATATTGTAGGCGAGTAAAGCACTGTTTATACAATGGAGGTTGACCGCTGTAGATTTCTGCCACCGTAAAGTGAATATTGTAGGCGAGTAAAGCACTGTTTATACAATGGAGGTTGACCGCTGTAGATTTCTGTCACAGTAAAGTGAATATTGTAGGCGAGTAAAGCACTGTTTATACAATTGGGGTTGACCGCTGTAGATTTCTGCCACCGTAAAGTGAATATTGTAGGCGGAGGTTGACAGCTGTAGATTTCTGTCACAGTAAAGTGAATATTGTAGGCGAGTAAAGCACTGTTTTAACAATGGAGGTTGACAGCTGTAGATTTCTGTCACAGTCAAGTGAATATTGTAGGCAAGTAAAGCACTGGTTAAACAATGGAGGTTGACCGGCTGTAGATTTCTGCCACTGTAAAGTGAATATTGTAGGCGAGTAAAGCACTGTTTATTCAATGGAGGTTGACCGCAGTAGATTTCTGCCACCGTAAAGTGAATATTGTAGGCGGAGGTTGACCGCTGTAGATTTCTGCCACCTTAAGTGAATATTGTAGGCGAGTAAAGCACTGTTTATACAATGGAGGTTGACCACTGTAGATTTCTGTCACAATAAAGTGAATATTGTAGGCGAGTAAAGCACTGTTTATACAATGGAGGTTGACCGCTGTAGATTTCTGCCACCGTAAAGTGAATATTGTAGGCGAGTAAGGCACTTTATAAACAATGGAGGTTGACCGCTGTAGATTTCTGCCACCGTAAAGTGAATATTGGATGCGAGTAAAGCACTGTTTAAACAATGGAGGTTGACTGCTGTAGATTTCTGTCACAGTAAAGTGAATATTGTAGGCGAGTAAGGCTCTGTATATACAATGGAGGTTGACAGCTGTAGATTTCTGCCACCGTAAAGTGAATATTGTAGGCGAGTAAAGCACTGTTTATACAATGGAGGTTGACTGCTGTAGATTTCTGTCACAGTCAAGTGAATATTGTAGGTGAGTAAAGCACTGTTTATACAATGAAGGTTGACCGCTGTAGATTTCTGCCACCGTAAAGTGAATATTGTAGGCGAGTTAAGCACTGTTTATACAATGGAGGTTGACCGCTGTAGATTTCTGCCACCGTAAAGTGAATATTGTAGGTAAGTAAAGCACTATTTAAAACAATGGAGGTTTACAGCTGTAGATTTCTGTCACAGTCAAGTGAATATTGTAGGCATGTTAGGCACTGTATATACACAGAAGGTTGACCGCTGTAGATTTCTACCACATTATAGTGAGTATTGTGGGTAATTCATGCACTATATACATACAGGAGATTGACTCCTGAAGTTTTCTGCTGCATTTAAGGGAATATTGTACATGTAGGTAAATAAGGTACTGTATATCCCCAGGAGATAGACAGCTGTAGATTTCTGCCACATGAAATTGTCAAACTATTTTTAAATGTGGGTTAAGTTACCTTCCAAACATGCTCTTGTTGCCTTAAAACTAGAACTTAATAGTAATAATATTTACCCTGGATACTACTAGTATATGTGTGAAACTTAATGAAATTTAAATGATCAAATAATTTCTAAAATCATTTATCCAGTCAAAGGTGAGAAAATATTACCCAGATTATAAGGTATGAGTTACAACAAAAAGATAGATTTTCATGTTCTATTAAATTTATTTTCAGAATAAATAAAATACTCAGCTCACAAACATTTATCAAAAAAAGGAGTGGTTTCTACATGAGATTTGTTTAGCAATGTTAACATAAATACTGATACAAAAATAAATTAATAAATTCCAATTTCAATATACATATTTTTGTTTTAATTATTGAACAAAACGGACATGTATCTTGTTAATACAACATCATATTAAATACATATAATACATGATACATGTGATAATCAAACAGGTAATAATGTTTCACAGAAAATGAACAAATTATTAGAAAAAATATATCTTGGTGTTTTAAAAAGTCAAAACTTTGTGCCAATATTATATGTTGTGCCAATATTATATGTTAAATATAATGAAGTACTGATTTTAAATATTTCATAACAATGGCAACTATGTTATAACACAAATCATGTTAAAATACACTACATTTACATAAATTCATGAAAGAATAGATTATTGATGCACAGGAGATATCAAAAACATTGTAGTAATGTTTATCATATGAACAATTTTCAAACACATGGTTTAATCTTTTGCTTTATCTTGTTTCTAAATTTATAAGGTGAGGTTATGTATTTGCACAAATTCATCAGAATGCCTTTGTATATAATGTTCATACAATGTAAGTCCACTAACAAGCTTCCCATGTAAAAATAAGTCCAGGTTTTCTGAAAATAGAGCAAAAAAAGCCATAAATTAAATTTACCTATCAAATACACAGGCGTTCGGCACATTTATTATATAACAGACGGGTTATTTTGTTCTTGATGATCAAAGGGAGATTATTTTATGATAACTTGACCATTATTGGCAAGACAAATGTGCCGAACGCCTGTGATCAAATAAGCATAGGTGAGTTGTTAAGTGTAACTGAAAGAAATCTCATAGTTAATTAAATACAAAATAAAAGGGAGGCTATATATATATGATATATACACTGGTAAGGATAAGGTAGCAAGAAACAGTATAGTTATCTAATTATTTCAAGAAATAGACACAATAAAATGAATCTTTATTCACTTCCTTTGTAAGAAATGATTTAATTTGACTTATGTAAGCTGTAAGGATTGTAATCTGTTAGAAAGACTAATGTCACTCATGTTTTTAACAGTTCTGCCTTAAAGCGACTGACTCAGATGGGCCGACAAAATAAAGAAAATGCTCTTACATCTTGAAATTTTTGCTGCAGTTGTGAAGAACATATTTAAACTAAGTTACATGTACTGATTCATTTTTTGATACAGAAAAACATCAAAATATAAAGTTTTACACACTTTTATTGGTAAAAAAGGGTAGATACTTTAATTATAATATTAATTTTGACGCATCCTTTCAAGTAGGCACAGTGGCTCAGTGGTCTAGATAGTCGCTCTGTATTTTACTGAATAAAAGGTCGGGGTTCGAATCCTAGTGGTGAAAACTTTTTTTCAGTTTTCATGGTGTATAGAAGCATAATATTATGTTTTTTCCATAGAATATTAAATTCTCTTAAATTTTAAAGAAAAAAAATATCAGCAAAATTCTGTGAGTCAGTCGCTTTAAAGCATTTATTAAAATACATGTATATCACAGTTCTAATACAGTCTATGCTATAACTGATTCAAGGTTAATGTTTATATCCTAAGTTATTTACATAAAGAACAAATAAAGAACTCACAGGTGTAAACATAAAACAAGAGGGCCATGATGGCCCTGGATCGCTCACCTGAGTACTTTGCTTGAGGGTCTACCGTTAAGCAAACATCAGATGCAACATTACATTTTCTAACTGAAGATATTCAAAGATCTCAACTTTTATACAAAAAAATCCATGGGGCAGAGGCAATTTCGTGATACCAGCTTGTGAGGAGATGTCATTTGAAGCAATATTTCAAAGAAAACCTATTTTTAGCTCCGGTGGCCATTTTGTTCAATGGAGCAGAACCGTTTAAGCAATTTTAAAGCAGGGGTATGTAAGGAACATTTCCGTGAAATTTGATGGAAAATTACCTTGCCATTGAGGAGGAGATGCTGTCTGATTTCTTTTCTACTTCTAGAATGACACATTGTCTTATTATAACAAACATTTGTGCCAAACTATTCCAAATTCTGTTGATGAATGGCTTAGTTATGGACTGGACACAAAAGTGTGATGGACATATTGTTTCAGATTATTTATATAAACTGGTATCCTGTAAAACAGTGTTGAATGCTGTATGCAAATGCTACTATGTACATGTATACATCATATGTGTTCATGTTCATGTCAGAAATATTTCAGCTACACTTACTTCTGCTTCCTCTGAAACCTACTGTAAAGGCTTACTAAAGCTGACTCTTAGGAGATGAATTGCCTGTAAGTAGAATTCAGATTTCAATACACTGTACAGACAAAATTTACAATGACATTACGACATGATTATGAATATATAATGCAGCTGAATAATAATAATAATAATAATAATAATAATGAAACATTCACTAATATTTATTTCATTGTTTTAAATAAAAAAAATTTTACAATGGACATAAACTGTCAGGAATGGGTTGATGAAAAATGAAAATGGGCTTGATTAACACATTAATTAACAAGGGGAACATTGGCTCCAAAGCGCTCACCTGAGGACAGAGTCACAGACTGTTATTTGTGTGAAACCGGTGAAAGCTATCATTATGTCCTGTAAATTTTCAAAGTAAACAGGACCTACTGTCCACAATATCTGTTCATATATACTACAAATGCAACAACAAAGATTTTACAGTTTCATTTACTGTAGGGCAAAGCATGTTAGCAATACATCAAATCTTAGGACTGTAGACCTCTGGTGTTTCAAAGAAGGGCCAATTTTAACTCCAGTGCTACAATTTGAAAAACTTGATAGAGGTCTACTACACAATGTTTCATGTCAAATATCTGAGCTCTAGCCTTTGCGATTTTAAAGGAGTAGATTTTTTAAAGTTTTTACTATATGTATATAAGGAAAACCCATGACCCTCCTGGGGCAGGACCAGTTTTGACCCCAGAGATATAATTTGAACAATCTTGATAGAGGTCCATTAGACAATGTTTCATTACAAATATCTGAGCTCTAGCCTATGTAGTTTCAGAGTAGAATATTTTAAAGTTTTTACTATATACACATAAGGAAAACCCATGACCCCCCAGGGCCTGGACAATTTTAAGACTAGAGGCATAATTTGAAAAACTTGTAGAGGACCTTTAGATGATGTCATATATTAAATATCAAAGCTCTGGGCCTTGTACTTTCAGACAAGAAGATTTTTAAACTTACATTTTTAATCATCTTTTTTTGCCCTGTGACCTACTTATGCAACAGACCAGAACCATTTGAACAACTTTGATAGGGGACCACCCAAAGACCATTCCAGTGAAGTTTGGTTAATGTGCAGTCATTGGTTTCAGAGGAGATATTGTTTTAAGAGATTATTGACAACGGTCAACACATGAAGAGACAGAGGGGGATCACAAAAGCTCACCTGAGCACAACCTGTAATTTTTGAAAATATCTAAGTTCTAGGCTTTGTGGTTTCAGACAAGAAGATTTTCAAAGTTTTCCCTATATAAGCCTATATAAACTCAATTGAACCCCTGGGGCAGGGCCAAATTTGACCCCAGGGGCATAATTTGAACAAATTTGATAGAGGTCCACTAGACAATGCTACATACATGTATCAAATCTTAAGGCTCAGGGCCTTGTGGTTTCAGACAAGAAGATTTTCTAAGTTTTCCCTATATAAGCCTATGTAAAATAAATTGACCCCTGGGGCTGCACAATTAAAATTTAAACATTCATGCAGACTTATCACTGAATACTTTGAGGAAAAAAAGATATTGTATACAGCAGAGATCTAAAATAGTTACCACTTGGCATTTCAGTTAGTTCTGGCTCCACAAACTCTACATCAAGTTCTGCAGTTCCTTTGCCTTCACATTTCTTCAAGTCACTGAGAGTCTACCAAAAAGAAATGTATTCATATACTGACTACAATGGCAGCCATATTACATACAGAGTTCAGGCATAATTGTCAGTAATTTTTGACACAAATATTAACTTTAATAACTCTTTTAGTTCTATGAAGGCATTCTAATTGGATTTTATTCATGTACCTTTTCATTGTAGTCAATTTACTTGAAAAGAGATACATTGTACTACCACTTGCCAGTGGATACTGAAAAGTTTTCAATAAATGAGATGTCAAGTAAATGCACTTGCAATATGTACATGTAATGTATACACACTATACTTTGCTTAATTTTTTTTTTAGTTTTACTTACTAAAACATTTAGTTTATATAATTTTTAAAAGCATTAAGTACCGGGCTATGACGACTGTTTGAATTTGACCAACAATTTATATAAGCACATGCTTCTATATGAAACTATTAAATGCATGCAAAACCTTACATGTACTTTATCTATCCAACTGTAGTTGTTTGAAGTATACTTCATAACTGATGCCCATTTCTGTGAATAAAAATGATAGACTTAAATTGGGTGATATGTAATTACAGAAATAATCTTAAAATTCTTGTTCATATCTTAATATAGGGCAGTTTTGACATACCTGTGTTATTTCATCTGGAACAAAGTATAGAAATAACAAATTTATTGCAACCAAATATTTCCAAAGATCTTGTACTCTCATTCAGATTTTTCAAACATGTAAATGTTCTCATTTTTAGGCTTTAATTTTCTAATCTCAAAGAAAACTACAAAATACAAAACTTTCAACAGTTTGACAATGATAAAAATTTGTTGTCTACCTCACCCAGTGATCAGATCTACAAATTAGTGTAAAAAAAAATCTGTCTCCATTCCTAACTGCATTTATGTCTGCTATATCTAACAAATGTCTCATTGAAACACAGGATGATCTTTATAAAGGCAGAAATCTACAGCAGACACACTGCTATATCTAACAAATAAAACACAGGATGATCTT
This sequence comes from Cyclina sinensis, assembly GCA_012932295.1. Classification (NCBI taxonomy): domain Eukaryota; kingdom Metazoa; phylum Mollusca; class Bivalvia; order Venerida; family Veneridae; genus Cyclina; species Cyclina sinensis. The sequence goes on from JAAONU010000017.1 coordinate 28,949,180, forward strand.
TATAAAGACAGAAATCTACAGCCGACACACTGCTATATCTAACAGTTGGCTCACTGAGACTAAAAATGATCTTTATAAAGGCAGAAATCTACAGTGGACACACTGCTATATCAAACAAATGGCTCATAGAGACACATTTTCATCTTTATAAAGGCAGAAATCTACAGCGGACACACTGCTATATCAATCAAATGGCCCACTGAAACACATGATGATCTTTATAAAAGCAGAAATCTACAGTGGACACACTGCTATATCAATCAAATGGCTCATAGAGACACATTTTCATCTTTATAAAGGCAGAAATCTACAGCGGACACACTGCTATATCAATCAAATGGCTCACTGAAACACATGATGATCTTTATAAAGGCAGAAATCTACAGCGGACACACTGCTATATCAAACAAATGGCTCATAGAGACACATTTTCATCTTTATAAAGGCAGAAATCTACAGCGGACACACTGCTATATCTTACAAATGGTACACTGAGACATAGTTTGATCTTCAAAAAGGCAGAAATCTACAGCAGACACACTGCTATATCTTACAAATGGTACACTGAAACATAGGATGATCTTTATACATGTAAAGGCAGAAATCTACAGCAGACACACTGCTATATCTTACAAATGGCGCACTGAAACACTGATCTTTAAAAAGGCAGAAATCTACAGCAGACACACTGCTATATCTTACAAATGGTACACTGAAACACAGTTTGATCTTTAAAAAGGCAGAAATCTACAGCGGACACACTGCTATATCAAACAAATGGCTCACTGAAACACATGATGATCTTTAAAAAGGCAGAAATCTACAGCGGACACACTGCTATATCAAACAAATGGCTCACTGAAACACATGATGATCTTTATAAAGGCAGAAATCTACAGCGGACACACTGCTATATCAAACAAATGGCTCATAGAGACACATTTTCATCTTTATAAAGGCAAAAATCTACAGCGGACACACTGCTATACCTTACAAATGGTACACTGAGACATAGTTTGATCTTTAAAAAGGCAGAAATCTACAGCAGACACACTGCTATATCTTACAAATGGTACACTGTCTGAGACACAGTTTAATCTTTAAAAAGGCAGAAATCTACAGCAAACACACTGCTATATCTTACAAATGGTAAACCGAGACACACTTTGATCTTTAAAAAGGCAGAAATCTACAGTGGACACACTGCTATATCTTACAAATGGTACACTGAAACACAGTTTGACTTTAAAAAGGCAGAAATCTACAGCGGACACACTGCTATATCAAACAAATGGCTCACTGAACCACATGATGATCTTTATAAAGGCAGAAATCTACAGCGGACACACTGCTATATCAAACAAATGGCTCATAGAGACACATTTTCATCTTTATAAAGGCAGAAATCTACAGTGGACACACTGCTATATCTTACAAATGGTACACTGAAACACAGTTTGATCTTTAAAAAGGCAGAAATCTACAGCGGACACACTGCTATATCAAACAAATGGCTCACTGAAACACATGATGATCTTTATAAAGGCAGAAATCTACAGCGGACACACTGCTATATCAAACAAATGGCTCATAGAGACACATTTTCATCTTTATAAAGGCAGAAATCTACAGCGGACACACTGCTATATCTTACAAATGGTACACTGAGACATAGGATGATCTTTATACATGTAAAGGCAGAAATCTACAGCGGACACACTGCTATATCTTACAAATGGCACACTGAAACATAGGATGATCTTTATACATGTAAAGGCAGAAATCTACAGCGGACACACTGCTATATCTTACAAATGGTACACTGAAACATAGGATGATCTTTATACATGTAAAGGCAGAAATCTACAGCGGACACACTGCTATATCTTACAAATGGCACACTGAAACACTGATCTTTATTTCAATACTGTTCAAACACAACTAAATTTTACTGTTATGAATATAACTTGCGGTTTATAGTGACTTTTACAATTTAACTTGCCTTCCAAATCCTTTGCTTGCCGTTCCTGACACAAACTTAACAGTTCTTTGTATTTCAATCTCCATCAATGCTGATAAAACATCCTCAATATTTTTGTAAACTCCTTCCATTCAACCTACAATATAAATAGTTTCACGTATCACCGTCTACCTCCTGGATTAAAGAGTATTTGCTGTACATGTTTGACTTTAGTTATTAACGTTACTGCCTTTATCTGTGACGGGTGAAAATGGCAAGTGTAGCAAGGACACTACAGGTACCGAATGCTTTACGAATTTGTTAAATATACTATCAATGCAAAATGAAATCTCATGATAAAACACTTATATTTTGACTCTAAGATACATTTTTTTGTCTGTAGACTTACTAGTTGTGGCATGTTTACTGTACTGTTATAGTTGTCGGATAGACTCACATAGATATTTCTTGAAGTTTGATACTACTAGTACTAGTACTACGCTGCCTCATTTGTAAATCAAGAAATCAATATAACTTGACCTAAACCTTTAATGCTAGAGATAATATCTGTTGATTTTTTATATTGAAATCTCGACTCAAGCAGAACAAAGGATTCTACTAGTTCTAGCTTATGGATGTTCAGTTTACACCTGTTGGCACATTAATTATTTCTAAAGTTTATATTTTAAAGATAGTTAAAGTTATGAACATGACAGTGTTAGTGTTGTTAGCCATGCTTTTTTTTTTATTTCAGGCTGTCAAGCCTCATATTCCATTGATAAAATTTCCACCTAGAGGTCCGAAAGGTAGTGCTGGTATTGGTAATGTATTTATGTTTGTTAAGGTGACCAGTAGCCAAAATGGCTAGTGGCTACTAATTTTTGGGAATTATTTTAAAAATGATACATATTTTAATAGTTTGGCCCAGTTTTTAAAATGGCATTTGCATGTATCTTTTATTAGATTTAAATTTGGTTACTATTAATTTTTATTTCTTAATGCCAACCAATTAAATTATTATTTTTACATCAAGTTTATCATTAAAGTAGTACAAACATTCTGACAGAAGCCATTTTATTAGCTCCACTTTTCAAAGAAAAAAAGTGGAGGTATTGTCATGACCCTCTGGTTGTCAAAGATATTCCCCTCAAACTAAGAATTCTTGATCACCAGCAAGACCGTACAAAGATTGTTGGTACCCATGGGTCACTTGATTTTGCTTATACTTATGTAAAAAAATATGAAAAAATTCATAGCCTAGAAATAACATATTTACTTTCATAAGATTGATAGGTACTTACCCCGCCCCTTCCCTCCTATATGGGGATCCCCTACACCGTTATTCCCCTCCCCCGCCCAGTTCCCCGTCCCCCTTACACCCCCCATGCATTAACTTCCTCCCCCATTCCATCACCCTCTGAAAGTTTTTTGATTTTTAGCTCACCTGAGCATGCTCATGTGAGCTTTTAGGATCCTTGATTGTCCGGCGTCCGTCCGTCCGTCCGTCGTCCACAATTCATTCAAACGACATCTCCTCTGAAACCACTTGGCAAAATTTAATGAAACTTGCCTAGAATGTTCCTTGCATGAAGCTCTACCAAGTTTGTTCAAATGGTTCCGGTTCATTGCATTTCTGGGTCACAGGAGCTAAAAACAGATTTTAAAAGTTGGATCTTTAAAAATCTTCTTGTCAGAAACCACAAGGCCTGGAGCTTTGATATTTGGTATAAAGCATCATCTAGTGGACCTCTACCAAGTTTGTTCAAATCATGATCCTGGGGTCAAAAATGGCCCCGCCCCAGGGGTAACTTGTTTTACATAGAGTTATATAGGGAAAACTTTAAAAATCTTCTTGTCAGAAACCGTAAGGCATAGAGCTAAGATATTTGGTGTGCAGCATTGTCTAGTAGACCTCTACCAAGTTTGTTCAAATCATGGCCTCTGGGTCAAAAATGGCCCCACCCCAGGGGTAACTTGTTTTACATAGAGTTATATAGGAAAAACTTTAAAAATCTTCTTGTCAGAAACCGTAAGGCATAGAGCTTAGATATTTGGTATGTAGCATTGTCTAGTGGACTTCTACCAAGTTTGTTCAAATTATACCTCTGGGGACAAATTTGGCCCCACCCTGGGGTCATTGGTTTTACATAGGCTTATATAGGAAAAACTTCAAAAATCTTCTTGTCTGAAACCACAAAGCCCTGAGCCTTAAGATTTAGTATGTAGCATTGTCTAGTGGACCGCTACCAAGTTTGTTCCAATTATAACCCTGGAGTCAAATTTGGCCCCACCCCGGGGTCATTGGTTTTACATAGGCTTATATAGTGAAAACTTTGAAAATCTTCTTGTAGAAGGAGAAGTAACATTTTCAGTCCAAATAATCTGGAAATTTGTCAGACAGGTTGTTTCTATGATTTCTAGCTCAAGTTTGAATATGGGTCATCTGGGTTCAAAAACTAGGTCACAGAGCCCAAAAATAGAAAAACTTTGTTAACACTCTGGAAGTTACATTTTCAGTCCAAATATCCTGGAAATTTGTCAGAAAGGTTGTTTTGATGATTTTTAGCTCAAAATCAAAATTTGGTCATCTGGGGTCAAAAACTAGGTCACAGAGCCCAAATATGGAAAAACCTTGTTAACACTCTAGAGGTAACATTTTCAGTCCAAATAACCAGAAAGGTTGTTTCAATGATTTCTAGGTAAAATTTGAATATGTGTCATCTGAAATCAAAAACTAGGTCACATAGCCCAAAAATAGAAAGAAACTTGTTAACACTCTATAAGCTACTTTTCAGTCCAAATATTCTCGAAATTTGTCAGAAAAAAAATGTTTTAATGATTTCTAGCTCAGATTTGAATAAAGGTCATCTGGGGTCAAAAACTAGGTCACAGACCCCAAATATGGAAAAACCTTGTTAACACGCATTGAGGTAACATTTTCAGTTCAAATAACCTTGAAATTTGTCAGAAAGATTGTTTTAATGATTTCTAGCTCAGTTTTGAGTATGGGTTATGTGGGGTCAAAAACTAGGACACAGGGCCAAAAAGTAGAAATTCCATGTTAATTCTCTAGAGGTTACATTTTCAGTCCAAATGTCCTTGAAATTTGTCAGAAAGGTTGTTTCAATGATTTCTAGCCCAGATTAGGATATGGGTCATCTGGGATCAAAAACTAGGTCACAGAGCCCTAAAATGTAAAAACCATTTTAACACTCCAGAGGTTATATTTTCAGTCCAAATATCCTGGAAATTTGACAGACAGGTTGTTTTGATGATTTCTAGCTCAAGTACTAATATGGGTCATCTTTGGTCAAAAACTAGGTCACAGAGACCAAATATGGAAAAACCTTGTTAACACTCTAGAGTTAAGATTTTAATTCCAATTAACCTGAAAATTTGTCAGAAAGGTTGCTTCTATGATTTCCAGCTCAACTTTGAATATGCGTCATCTGGATTAAAAAACTAGGTCACAGAGCCTAAATATCGAAAAACTTTGTAAACACTCTAGAGGCTACTTTTCAGTCCAAATGTCCTGGAAATTTTTCAGAAAGGTTGTTTTGATGATTTCTAGCTAAGGATTGGATATGGATCATCTGGGGTCAAAAACTAGGTCACAGAGCCCAAATATGGAAAAACCTTGTCAACACTCTAGAGGCTACACTTTCAGTCCAAATAACCTTGAAATTTGTCAGAAAGATTGTTTCAATAATTTCTAGGTCAAGCTTGAATATGGGTCATCTGGGGGCAATTAACCAGGTCCATAACAACTTTGTTAAAAGCAGTCATATTCAGGTGAGCGATATAGGGCCATCATGGCCCTCTTGTTTTTAATATGTAGGTATTTGACTCCGCCATCCCCCCCCCCCCCCCCCCCCCCCAAAAAAAAAAAAAAAAAAATTTTTTAAATTCTTGCATGAGTAACCCACACCCACCCTCTTGCCCAGAACTTAACTATATATTTATATGGGATGGGTAGGTACTTCCCTCCCCCACCCTCTGATGTTACCCTCCCCCCCCCCCAACACACACACACTCTCCCCTGTATACCCCCTGACCTGCCCCCCTCACCCCAACCAAAAAAATAAATGTTCTTTCATCTTATATGACTAAGTAATTGCCCTCCCCTACTCAAATTTTGTTCACTTGCATCTCTTGTTTGACTTAAGCTTATAAATTATTATCTAGCACTGAGAAAAGTGGAGCATTCTAAAATGGATTTTCTTTGCAGCTATAAGAATTATCAGAAAGGGAAACCTTTAAACAATTTTTCATATTTTGTTCTTTCAATAATCACTGCAAATATTCCCTTTGTGGTATGAGGTCTAAGCATTTTGGTTGCACCAGTTTAATAGCATCCAGTGATGCTGTGACATTATCAGAAATTGCCATGCTTTGTCATTGCATCTTTCTGCTATCTGTCTTACACAGAACCTTCAATTCTGACCATGTGTGACTGTCTGATGTCCTGTTGTAACAATGAAACATGTGTAAACATTGAAAGATGATTCTGATATAGAAATGTACAGTATTTATTTTCATCTGTTTTATAATAATTGATGTTTCATTTAATGTTTACATTAGGTTCAGGTGGTAGCTTTGTGCAGTCAGGTGATCAAGGTTCATCAAGTCCTTCTGGAAAAGGTTCAGTTAAATCCACAGTATCAAGTTCTAGTTCTGAATCAGTACCTCAGAAATATAGAAGAAAACCAATTCCATTAGAAGAAATGGAATATATAGAGGTAAAAAACTTATTCTAAAGTCAGAGGTCAGATCCAACATTAACTTTTTATCAAGTGTTTCTGTATATCAAGTTGTGTGAGCTATGAAATAACATATTATACTTTATCAGTATACTTGTAATAGATGTAACAACAACAAAAAAGTAGTGGAAGTGAAAAAGACAGTTTTTATGTCACTTAACAGCAGATAGTGCTTCTGGTGCAAGGAAATAACTATCACAATAAAGATTGCAGAGATGCAGCACGTAACCATTGAAAGTTGTCTTATAAAAGTTAGGCAAATGTGGTTCTGTTGATTTTAGAAGCTGTAATACTTTACAAGCTTCCATACTATGTGGTTGAAAAATTGTTCTTGTCCCTAAAGATTTTTTTTACACAAATTACTTGTCTTTTTTATGTATGAAAGGAGTTATTGAATGTTGCACTGCCACAGTGTCACTTTAGAAATAGATAATTGCTTTAGGAACATGTTTAAATTTGTTTTAAAGACCAGAAAGTTCTGAAGGGTTTGTAGTAATAAAGTAAATCATAGTTTTAAAGGTCTTCTCCATTTTTGTTGAATAGAAAGAACAAACTCTGATCTTTAATCTGTAGGTCTACCTACCTAGCATATTATACATGCATTACTTTTTGATTGACACATTGATACTGATCTCATTCATGATTTTACACTTTGATATATATGTTAAGATTCTTTTATGAGTCATAGTTATAACAGAATAAAACAATTTTTTTATTCCCCCGGAAAGAGGGCATATTGTATTTGGTCTATCTGTCACAAAACTTTAACATTTTTGAGGCCCAGCTGGGGGCATGATGTTCATTCGAACGTAGCGCTTGTTTCAAACTGATGTGAATTAAAATTATCTATCTTTTGCATTTCAGAGAGGAGGTCCTGAATAAAGGATTGGTGCAAATGATCTGCATTTTTTAACCTGACATATTTATTGTTATGGAAGACATAGATGTTACATTTAAGGCTTCAGGACTCATTTTATTCTTCTGACTGCTCACACATAGTCATTTAACAGTATATGGAGATTTTACTACTTTGAGAATGTATGTATGAATGCTTAGAACTTGTTATTTTTGTTAAATTAAATGAATTTAAAACATTTATAGTTTTGCTTGTATAATAAATTGCATGAAAGTAGAACTCAAATTTTTGTTTTCCTGATAGTTAAAAACGCTTAAACAGACATAGGCACTAAAATGTTGCTTGATGTAAGCATAAATTATGAAAGGAAAATGACTTTGATAAAAAGAAGCTGATTACTTTAACTTAGATTTATTGGTCCTTACACAAGCTCTGAACGAGCTGCTTCTGTGCCAGTACTCAGTTGGAAATTGTGGTTAATTTGGACCATATTATTGGATGGGAAAATTACTTTTACACAACATTTATTGTGTCGCCTGCTACAAAGTAGCCGCAACATAAAGGGATCACTTCTCCGTCGTCTGTCTGTCTGTCTCAGTCCGTCACAAAAGTTGTCCAGACTACTCCTCAAATACTACTGGTGCAATTTCATCCAAGCTTTGCAGGAATGATCACTACCAAGTCTAGTTGTGCATATCATCGGCATTTTCCAGTTCAATGATTTTTGTCAGAGTTATGGCTCTCTAATTATTTTTAAAGTTTGTCTGGACTACTCTGATACTACTAATGTAATTTGAATGAAATGTTACAGGATTGATCAGTACTTCAAGTACTTGCGCATATTTATCAGGATTTTCGGTTGAATGGTTTTTGGCTGAGTTATTGCCCTTGAACAAAAAATGCGTTTTGGTCTGTTAATGATTTTTGTGTCACCTGCTACACAGTAGCCGCGACATATAGGGATCACTTCTCCACCCGTCTGTCACAAATCTTGTCCAGACTACTCCTTAAAAACTACTGGTGCAATTCCATCCAAACTTAACAGGAATGATCAGTACCATCTAATTGTGCATAAAGTCGGTATTTTCCAGTTCAGTGATTTTTGTCAGAGTTATGGCCATTTTATTTTTAAAGTTTGTCCGGACTACTTCTCTTATACTACAAACGCAATTTGAATGAAATGTTACAGGATTGATCGGTACCTCAATTTACATGTCCAACAAACTGTCCAGTCATCCCTCAATACAACTGCTTAATTGGCTATCATCAGGCGACCCATGTGATCACTGATCACTCTTGTTTTCTTTTTAGCCTTCATAATTATGAACAGAGAAATATTGAAGGTAAATGAAACAAAACGTATCTGAAAGACACACTTTCATTTATAGTCCTATCATCCCATGGTCCGTGATGGACCTTGATCCTATATTCATCATGATCTAGGACTGACACCTTAACCACTGGAACTCTCAGGCCCCTCAACGGACGCATAATGCCTTAAATTTAGTACATGTATTTCAAAACCGTTTTTAGATTGAACCTATTTATTTAATGTAGTTTGAGTAAGAAATTTATGTAACTCGTCCCTGACTTATTTATTCAAAACAGTATCCGAATGTGAGGAATACGGAAAGTCGCCGGCGAATCTCTGTTCTGGTGGTATTTGACCTTCGGCTCGGGAGCCGGCGCTCTTATCCCTCGAGCACTGCACTTAATACTAAAGCTATTCTGATCACAGAACCCTCTGCATTGTGGCTACATCCCAGTCTTGCTTCAATTGAAATTTTTGCTTTAAAACCTAAAAAAGAAAGAGATCAGTGTCGTATACGTGCGCCGGCAAGGACTTATGACAGGAGGTAAGACTTTGCATCTGGCTTCGTGTTTTCCTTGTGAAGTTCTAATTTTCAAATCAAGTTAACACAACTTTTCTTCGCATGCTCCAATGTGCAATCTTAAAAGTTCTCCTTTATTTTGATGAAAAAAATATGTTTAACCACGGGTTTTAAGGAAAATCAAAACACAAAGCGAGAATTGCATCTTTCCGAGCCATAGTCACAACAATTTTGGCGAATACACTTGAATAAAGTCATCTTGAGTTAGAAAAATAACTGTATTCATCCCTGATACTCTCTTTCGTTCATGCAAGCCCAATCGTTCAAGAAAACTGGTTAGTTTCGATTTCAAGAGCAGTAGGCATGGACATCAAAGATTTGATTTGAGAATTTTAAAAAATCTTAACCAAATAAAACACGATACAATGCAAAGCTTTACCTCCTGTCATTGTTTTCATACGCCTTCTTGGTGTCTTTGCCTGGTCAAGGAAAGTATTTGACGGCTTTGTATTCAAGGGAAGTATTTGACGGCTTTGTATTCAAGGAAAGTATTTGACGGCTTTGTATTCAAGGAAAGTATTTGACAGCTTTGTATACAACAGTGTTCTCTGTCTTTCTTTTTATACGCCCGTTTGAAAAACAAGACGTACCATGGGAACGACCATGGCGGGCGGGCGTCGTCCAGTTTTGTCCGGAGCATATCTTCAATGTGCATGGCTGAATATTGATACTTGATACCAATGATCATCATCCAGGGGGGTAGCGTCGCGCGAATGAACCAGGTCTCTGTCAAAGGTCAAGATCACACTTAGAAGTCAGAGAAGAACGCTTGTCTGGAGCAAACCTTTTACATGCATTGAAGGATTTTAATATCACTTGGCATAAATGTTCAACATTGTGAGGCGGAGTGTCGCGTGCAAAATTTAGGTCTCTGTGTCCAAGGTCAAGGTCACACACAGAGGTCAAAAGTCAAATGAAAATATGAAAATGTGAGTATGGGCCATTTAGTCATCATGAATTGAGGGATCCTATTTTGGTCCATATATGCAAGGTCAAGGTCACTAGAGATGATGAAATGTCCAGATTTTGTCCAGAGAATATCTTCTACATGCATGGAGGTTTTTTAGTATTACCTAATACAAAAGTTCACCATCAGTGTCGCACGCAAAATTCAGGTCCATGTGGCCAAGGTAAGAGTCAACAAAGAGGTCAAAGTTCAGATAAAAATATGAGTATGTGTGTATGGACCATTTAGCTATCATGGATTTAGGGATTCTAACATATTCACCATTATAAGACTGAGGGTTACATGCATAATCCTGGTCCATATATGTAAGGTCAAGGTCACTAGAGATGATGAAATGTCCAGATTGTGTTGGGGAACATATTTTCTACATGCATTGAGGTATTTTAGTATTACTTGTTACAAAAGTTCACCATCATGAAACAGTGTTGCGCGCGTGAACCAGGTCTCTAGGTCAATGTCACACTTAGAGGTCAGAAGTTCATTGCAAATGTTTGTTTCACTATCCAGCACTAGAAATAGTCAAACTATCTTCCCTATCAACGCCTCTTTTTTATCCATTATGCCCACATCTTCTGCAAAGCTTTTGTGACGGGTGTATTTTGTGACAATGGCACCCTTGTTGAGAAGTTTTTTTGAAATGAACAACAACAGCACTTCAAATTAATAATAAACGATGTTATATCGACTAAATACGTTTGCGAGTTGACATAATTTCTACCAAGAAGACAATACAAAATATGAACGAGACACTTTTTCTCTGTGGTTTACTAACCGGTTTCCCCGCAAGTGACTGCCTACTTCCTCACTTGCTTCAGACGCATTGTCTGAGAGATATCACGGAGAGATTTTGCAGGTCCTGATGGAGATCGAACCGAGATCTCCAGAATTGACAGTCCGATGCTCTACCGATAGAGCTAGCATGGGCGGTAAGATGGCATGCAATGCTCGCGCCAAATTTACCAAAACTTCGGTCTTTTTGTCATTAATTAATGGGCTGATTTTGAAAATATAAATTTTGTAAGAAAGACGAAACATTGATCTTTTCTAATTATCTATTTTTTACCTTTTACTTTTTCAATTAAGACCCTGGATAAAGTAAAAGAATGGTCTTTAAACACATTTCCTGTGAACAAGACAACATATATAATGATTTCACAAAACCTCATATTCAGTGGATAAATCGACTTTAAGGTTGGACGCAATAACTTCTTAGGTGAATAAAATGAAATAACAAAGTAAATGCTGGTCAGGTCAACACAGTAGTTGAAACCAATAGTATATTTTCTGTCAAAGACTGCATTACTGATTGACTTAAAATGTTCTAGTTCAACAAAACTGTCACAATGATATAACATAAAAGATCTTTCCTTAAAAGATTATAGGCAGTTTGAACCTGGCATTTTGACCAGATACATAACTTTTTATAGCCATAAACAAGACATAATCAGAGTTGTAAACATACGACAGTCGTGGTGTTCCATACAATAAACGACAATCTAAAACTGAGCGTTTTATGCGATAACGGCGTTTGTTTTTACGGTCGCTAGGGTGTTGCTATGGGCAGATAAGAACTACCTGGCACAAAATAAAATAATTTGGTTTGTTTGTATGTCAGCTCTTACTGCGGGCAGATTAGAATTACTCCTACAATACATAAAATATTTAGAACAAGATCTGAGCCATCGATATCTGATATGATACACTACTGTGGTCCTCAGAAGTTTTCATAATGATGGTAATATGTTGGACACTGATATTTGTTCAGTTCCGTACACGCATTCTCAACACCTAGTGTCATTGGCCGAGGTCCGCAACTAAATATGCCTAATCTTTTCACCTGAAAGGCAAGAAGTATTTCAAAATAAGAGCAATATAAAAACAAAGACATTAGTTTAGTTAGAAATATTTGTCACCACAGTAGAACACAGACTTTGCTGAACTTCCTTTCAAAGTGAGTGGTTTAAAACATTAAGCAAGTTAACAAATATGCCATTTCTTATATGAATTACTTGCCAGACTCACAACTAGTTATCTTTTTTGTTTTCAAACAAATAAAGCCCCATGATATTCAAACTAGGGATACAAATCGTCAATATCTTAACTCGCTAGTAGAGGTAACCCTTAAATAAGGTTTCATAAACTCGCCATTGCAGGTAACTCTTAAATACTGTTTCGTGAACTCACTAGTGCAGGAAAACCTTCAATACAGTTTCGTGTACTCACTAGTGCAGGTAAACCTTCAATACAGTTTCGTGTACTCACTAGTGCAGGTAAACCTATTAATACTATTTTGTGTACTCCCCTAAAATACAGTTTCGTGTACTCACTAGTGCAGGAAAACCTTCAATACAGTTTCGTGTACTCACTAGTGCAGGTAAACCTTCAATACAGTTTCGTGTACTCACTAGTGCAGGAAAACCTTCAATACAGTTTCGTGTACTCACTAGTGCAGGTAAACCTATTAATACTAATTTGTGTACTCCCCTTAAATACAGTTTCGTGTACTCACTAGTGCAGAAAAACCTTCAATACAGTTTCGTTTACTCACTAGTGCAGGTAAACCTTCAATACAGTTTCGTGTAGTCACTAGTGCAGGTAAACCTATTAATACTATTTTGTGTACTCCTCTTTAATACAGTTTCGTGCACTCACTAGTGCAGGAAAACCTTCGTGTACTCACTAGTGCAGGAAAACCTTCAATACAGTTTCGTGTACTCACTAGTGCAGGAAAACTTTCAATACAGTTTCGTGTACTCACTAGTGCAGGTAAACCTTTAATACAGTTTCGTGTACTCACTAGTGCAGGTAAACCTATTGATACTGTTTTGTGTACCCCGCTTTAATACAGTTTCCAGTACACGCTAGTGCACTTTAGCTACTGTTTCCTCTACAAGTTAATGCAGATAACCATATAAGACTGTTTCATGTACACGCTAATGCAGGTAACCCTTCAAAATTGCATGTACTAGCTTGTGCATATTACCCTTAAACCCTTAAATAGTGTTTCATGTACTCGTAAGTGCAGATAACTCTTTAATACTTTTTCATGTGCTTGCAAGTGCAGGTAATCTAAAAATAATGTTTAATGTACTCGCTAGGGCATATAACCCTAAACACTGTTTCGTATACTAACTAGTGCAGGTAACCCTTAAATAGTGAGTCATGTAATCACTACTGCAGATAACCCCTAATACTGTTTCGTATACTAACTAGTCCGTGCAACCCTTAAAAAGTGATTCATGTACTCGCCACGGCAGATAAACCTAAATTCTGTTTCGTATACTAACTAGTGCAGGTAACCCTTAAAGAGTGTTTCATGTACTAGCTACGGCAGATAACCCTAAATACTGTTTCATATACTAACTAGTGCAGGTAACCCTTAAAGAGTGTTTCATGTACTAGCTACGGCAGATAATCCTAAATACTGTTTCGTATACTAACTAGTGCAGGTAACCCTTAAATAGTGTTTCATATACTCGCTACGCCAGATAACCTTAAATACTGTTTCGTATACTAACTAGTGCAGATAACCCCTTAGATACTGTTTCATGTACTTTTTAGTGCAGATAGCCTTCCAATACTGTTTCATATACACGCTAGTGCAGATACACTTTTAATACCATTTTATGTACTTGCAGTTTAAACTTAAAAATTGCTTCATTTACTCGATAGTGCAAATTATCCTTAAGATATGTTCCATATACTCGTTAATGCAGGTAACCCTGAAATACTGTTTCGTGTACTCACTAATGCAGGTGACCCTATAATACTGTTTCATATACAAGCTAGTTCAGGAAACCCTTAAATACTGTCTCATGCAATCGGTAGTGCAGGGAACCCGATGATATTGTTTCGTGTACTCACTTGTGGAGGTTACCCTTGAATAATGTTTCCTGTACTGTTTCACGCACTCATTTTTTCAGGTAACCCTATAAAACTGTCTTGTTTACTCACTAATGTAGCTAACCCTTAAATACTGTCTTAAGGTCACTTTCTCTAGCGCGTACATGAAACAGTACTTAAGATTTACCCATATTAGCGAGTACATGAAACAATACTTAAGGCGTCCTGCTGTAACAAGTACATGAAACAGTATCTAAGGTTTACCTGCGGTAGCAAGGACACAAAGCAGTACTTAAGGGTTTCCTGCGCTATCGAGTACATAAAAAAGGACTTAATTGTTTCCCACTCTTTAAAGTACAGGAAAAAGTTCCTTAGGGTACCTGCACTGGGGATTACATGAAACAGTATTTAAGGGTAAACTGCACTGGCGAGTAGAAGAAACAATATTTGAGGGTTTCCATCTCTTGCGAGTACACGAAACAGTACACAATGGTAACTTGCACTTGCAAGTACATATGACAGTATCTAAGGGTTATCTGCTCTAGCGAGTACTTGAAACAGAGTTGAAGGGTTACCTGCTGTAGCAGGTACATGAATGAGAGTTTAAAAGTTATCTAGCGAATACATAAAATAGATCTTAAGGGATACCTGCATTAACAAGAACAGTTAACAGTAGTTAAGGCTTACCTGCACTAGCGAGTACATGAAATAGTATCTTATGTGCCGAATCTGCATAAGAGTACATGAAATATTATCGACGTGTTTCCTGCACTAGCGAGTACATGAAACTGTACATAAAGGTTACCTGCATTAACTTGTACATTTAACAGAACTAAAGGGTTACCTGCATTAGCGAGTACATGAAACAGTACTTTAGGGTTACCTGTTCTAGCGAGTACATGAAACTGTTTTTATGGTTTACGTGCACTAGCGAGTACTTGAAACTGTATTATAGAGTACTTGCACTGGTGAGTACATGAAACAGTTCTTATAGATTACCTGCACTGGTGAAAAACCTGTATTAGCAAGTACATGAAACAGTCATAAAAGGTTACCTGCACTAGCAAGCCCACGAAAAAATATTTAATTGATTTCTTCTCTAGCGAGCACATGAAACAGTATCAAAAGGTTCAGTGCATTAGCGAATACACGAAACAGTTTTTCAGGATGGCCTGCCTTAGCGAGTACATTAAACAGTACTAATGTTTTACAGGCATTAGCGAAACATGACATAGTATGTAAGGGTACCTGCACTGGTGAGTACATGAAACAATTCTAAAGGGTTTCCTGCACTAGCGAGTTCATTTAACAGTATCTAAGGTATTCCTACTCTAGCGAGTACGTGAAACAATATTTAAGGTGTACGTGCGCTAGCGAGTACATGAAATAGTGTTTCAGGGTTACATGCATTAGCGAGTACATTAAACTGTACTTAAGGGTTCCCTGTATAAGCGAGTATATGAAACATTATCTTAGGGTAGCCTGCATAAGCGAGTAGAAAGAAGTAGAAACAGTATCTGAAGGTTACCTGTTCTAGCGAGTACATGAAAGAGTATCTAGTGGCTACCTGCTTTAAGGAGTACATTAAACTGTATCTAAGAGAAAGCCGCATTAATGAGTGCATAAAACAGTATCTTAGGGTTACCTGCGGTAGCAAGTACACGAAATAGTATCTAGGATTACCAGCTCAAATGTGTACATGAAACTAAGCTAAACGTTACCTGCTTTAGCAATTACATTAAACGCAGTACCTAAGTGTTACAAGCAATAGCGCGTACATGAAAGATTGTCTAAGGATTACCTGCTCTAGCAAGTACATTAAACTGTACTTAAGAGTAAGCTGCATTAATGAGTGCATAAAACAGAATCTTAGGGCTACCTGCAGTAGAAAGTACACCAATAGTATCTAAGGGTGTACATGAAACAGTATTATAGGATTACCTGCTCGAATGTGAAGATGAAACTATGCTTAACGTTACCTGCTTTAGCAATTACACTAAACAGTACATAAGTGTTACCTGCATTAGCGTGCAGATGAAACAATACTTAAGGTTACATGCATTAGCGTGTTCATGAAACAGTATAAATAACTAACGTTCAGTATAAATAATTAACGTGTTTATGAAACAGTATTTAACTGTTACCTTGATATCATGTACTTGCTAGTGCATGTAACCCTTAAGTTCAATTTCATGTACTAGCAATAGCAGATACCCTTAGATACTGTTTCATGTTCTCGCTAGTGCAGGTAACTCTTAGATACAGTTATTGTTAATTGTACTCGCCAATACAGGTAATCCTTAAATACTGTTTCACCCACCAAAGCAGGTACCCTTAGATACTGTTTCATGTACTCGCTTGAGAAGATAACTCTTAAGTACTGTTTCATGTACTCGCTAGAGCAGGAAACACTTAAATACTGTTTAATGTATTCGCTAGTGCACGTTACTCTTAAATAGCGCTTCATGTTCTCGCTCGTGCAGATAACCCTAAAATACTGTTTCAAGTACTCACGAGTGCAGTTAATGCTTAAATACTGTTTCATGTACATGTGATATTTATGTATGCTTACATTTTTATGTTCGACTCTCAGTGATTCCAGAAAATGGTAGAATCTAGGGCGTCCAAAGTGTGTGGTGGCCTGAAGTCCTGTAAACAAGCTTCTGCCTGCTATCTTCTGGAAGTGTCGCTCACATATGTACTAGAGTGTATAAAATAACAAGTATAATCACTAAAATGCGTGCATGGGGTACTGACCCCTAAAAAGATGGTGTAATAAATGGTCCCTTTTAAGCAACAAGCTAACCCAATAAATGGAATGAAATATAAATGCATGAATGTCTGACACATTCGTCTCTCTGTAAAGATGATGTTTTAATTTTGTCTGTGAAGGATCAATGAATACGAAAAAAAGAATTAAAAAATGTTTTAGAGGTTTGGTTTAATGGAGTTTATCTTCTCTACTATAATCAAGTATCAAGTATCAGGTGGGCAGTTTACCAATCCATTGTTCATCGGAAGGACCAGTAAGTTCTTGACCGACCACAGAAGCAAGTTAGAATAATATATAAATAAAAATGTTGGACTTCTACCTGCTCCTGCATTTGTTTAAGGAGTTGTCTGTTTGAAAAAGATAAAATTGTGTAAATTTAAATATTCAGCTTATTAATTCTAGCGGATGCTTGTCAAGGAATAATTATTCACACGAGTATTGCTGAAAGAACATCATAAATCGTTAAAATATGTTGATAAAAAGTACTCAAAAAACCTTTTTTATGACAGGATTTTAGTTTTACCTACGTTACTTTATGGGATCTACTTACCAACATTGATGTGCGGAGATCAAATTTAGTCTTGAACTGTGTCACAAAAATGTGGGTTGTAACTGTGTTGTTCTTGTCAGTTGATTCCAGGTCCCTTATTATATCTGTGACCCATTCAAACTGTTTCTGCGTCCTCGTTACCCATAAGAAATACACCTGAAAAAATAGAGAGATCTTTGTACTTTAGCCGCTCACCTTCGATACGGACGAACAGACTGATGGACAGACGACCAGGAAAATAATATGACCATTGAGACCTATAATAAAAACTTTTTAAAACTGTACGAGTTGCTTTTTTAAATTACACTACATATTTATAACACTGTAATTAATGAAGGGTCATGGATGCTAGGTTAGAAGTTTAAGTAAATATTCCAGCTTGCAATTCATGAGTGACAGTTCAGTTAGAACACTTTTCTTTAAAATTAGTTTTGCTCACAATACTTTACTGTGTGTTTGTATAACAACATCTAACCAATGTTCATAACTGCTCAAAGAAAAGTTTGAACCAAATCTGTTAAAATCTATATACGCAGCAAATATAGACGTACAGACGGACGGACAGGAAGTGGTATAACATCATAATGCGTTCATACGGGCGTTTATTCAATAGAAGATATCTTGTTTGGACATCTGTTTAATATCTATATATTTCAAGAGTACATGTATATGTCATTCAGTTGAGCATGAGAGTCTGAATTTACTTTACTATATCAATAAAAGTTACATTTTGTAGTAGTTTATATCGATGCTACCCTTTTGCATAATTTTGCTATTATTAACTTTAGGAAAGATTAGGTTTATGTTGAACAATTACTTTTTTACACTGCATTGTAATATCCATTTGTGACTTGTGTACGATATCCTTCAGTATTGAGACAAACGGGGTCACGCCGATTCCCCCACCAATCAGAACAGAAACCTCGTAGCGGTACCAGTCCTGGTGCCCTTCTCCAAACGGTCCATCCAACAGAAGCTACAGTGGGGAAATTTACAACCATTTATGAATAAAAATAGAAACGTCTTATGGGCTCTTTAATAAGCAAATGTATTTGAAAACTGGTTTCTTTCAGATCAGCATCAGAAATGTCAAAGTGCATATATGCCTAAGACCTGGTGGGATAGAATTCCTTTGGTTCAGATCAGTATGCCTTGAGTTTATAAGGTCTGGTTTTATTGCCAGGGATTACTATTCCATCAACAGGGGAAATAACGAAGTGAATAAATTATGTATGTTTACAATACAGAAAAAGACTTAGTTTATATATAGCTACCATCATCAAATTAAAGTATTTTGAAATGACATACTTTTGGATAACCAGTCAAAGAACGTATGCTTGGGTCAAAAAGTTGCCTTATATTGGTAGTCCATGGCCCCACGGCTCGGATATGGAACGTGAGATGTTTCTCATGCGGTGCTGACGTCATAGTGAACGGATGAAACTCACGTTCTCCAAGAAGAATACACGCTACCTGAGCCCACTGACCTGACTTGTACTCGAATCCAGGTGGCTTTATCACAGTCAACGCTGTGACATCTACAATAAGGAACAATAAATCGTAAGTGATGCGCGATAGGTTTCTCTTATTATTAAACGATTTTAATCAGTCATTATTAAATATAAATTTTAGAGCAAGGTGTCTTGCCAGCTGGATTTTTTGCAAGACTCAGTGGTTTTCTAAACCGGATGACCTTTGTTCGGTACCATAGTAGTCATCTCTGGCATCAATACCGCTCGATACTTCAGGTGATATAGTGTCCAAACCTTCAAGTTTTAACACAATATGCAATGAGTTATCTGGTATAAAGTCTCGCTTATTAACTAAAATGGCCGTAAAAGGCCTAGTATGTATTTCTTCACGCACATCAAACAGACGGAAATAAGGAGATTTTACCCGATGGAAGTTGCTCCGCTTTAATCACAGTTAGTTCTAGGGTAGCTCTACTGACGCTGATCAACTTGTCCACAATAAACAAACATGCTGGACCAACAATATAGTATGGAAAGTGAGGCTCTTGCACAAGTCTCGCGCTTCCATGAAGAAAGGTTAAGATGTATATTGCCAGGTATAACTTGTGTGTGTTCCAAAACACGTGAAATAAACGACGTCTTGCCAGTGGTAGAGCAAAAACGAACAGAATGATCAAGAGAACTGTCAGAATTACTCCCGATAAACCTAAAAATACAAGAGTTACATACCCTCATGCAAATATTCTCTAAGTATTTTGTGTCCCTATATCATAACATCTTCAACTGCTGTATCTTCTATGATTTTGAGGGTGAGTTTGCCGTGTACAATTAAATATGAAATTGGCTAATCGGAGAAAACAGACATTTATTATGAATTAATAAACATTTAGCAAATCAAGACATTTCACCAAAATGTGAATGCTATGAAAAGCGAAGCATTTTCTATACCTGTGATGGTTTCAAATGCCCAGTATTGAAAACTTGCAAGTTCGTGAGATCTACAGAAAACAATAGAAAACAGCATCTTTTGTATCATTTACAGAGGATTTTAAACTTGTTTTTGAACCAGCATTTCCTTCTGTAATTAACAAGTAACCATTAGTTTGTTTTACTAACCAATTTCTGTTAAGAGAATAAGCATAATATAATTTAAATTTACGAAAGAAAAACACCTGCCTATACATGTATACTTAACATCATTTTTAAATTAAGATGACTCTTATTTTTACCTAATGTGAGAAAACAAATTATGTAATAAAGATGTTGGTTATTTCCCTTACGCTCTGAAATACTCCCGGAAGTAGCAATTCAGGTCTGTTGAGGGTTGTGTACAAATATGGTAGAAGTTTATGCCATGAGCAAATATGTGTACAACTGGAAAAAAACAGGAAAAAAACTTCAGGAGAGTAGTAATAATATTACAAAAAAGAAATGAAAAATATTTGCAGAATCATTATTTTGCTCAAAAAGATTTATAGATAAAAGGGGTTTATTGTTTATTCTTTTCTTGAGAAGTTTCTGTTAGTATACTTGATAAACAGCAAATTTTCTTGTTAAGTTTAAAAATAAAAAAGTCGTACATACATTATTATTATGAATGAGGTCAGTGTGAATACAATTTATTTGGACACCAAGATTCTTTGCAGGTTTTATTACCTGTTACTTTTTCAAAATCAACCAATTTTGACAGAAGTGATTTGTTCATTAACCTTACCAGTGAATACTAAGGACACACAGGCAATGAACTTGTGAAAGGTATAAAAGGAGTCAAACGGAATGAATCTATGAAGGAATGTTTCTCGGAGGCCCGTAATGATATTTTTGCACATTGTAATAAGCAGTCCAGCGTAGGTGAACATAATAACACTTGCAGAACCTCGACTCATTGTCACACTATGACTGGCTATCCGCCGTAACCCGCCGTTTTCGCGTTCCACTGCATAGTCTGAAAAACAAAGACAAAAATAATTTCAAACACTTCTTTCTTTTTCTTTTTTACAGTTGGCGGGGGAGATTGTGGATGAAATCTAGGTTCATTCAGTGTGAATTATTTACTTACGTCAATCACAACAAGATACTTATGGCCAGTTTCTATTTTCTGAGTTTAATATTTGCTGAAGTAACGTATCTACTTCCTTATGAATGTAAATGCGTTTTAAATGGTGTGATATGCATACACTCATGTTTTTTACGTCAACCTACAGTAAGACCTCTCCAGAAAGATGCCAAGTGTGACCAGACAGTACAAACAGAACCAGAACACGTGAAGCCTGTATGTCTCCAGGTATCCCACAATCCTTACAACCGTTTCCGGTAGCGAATCTGTCTTGAAATCTGTGTACACTCTCACCCGGCTTGCAAAAGAATAAAAATAGCTATTAAATGATCAAGAAATACATTCAATTACAGAGGCAATACTTCTCAAAATTCTTTAGACCCAGATTTTTTCAGACATTTAAAGACATTTGACTGGAAATAAGAAACAAAATGACTAATTCTTTGTATTTATATCATAAGGCAGCTTGTCTTTACTGTATAATTTTACAAAACAAAGATGACTAGTCTGTGATTTACAGTGTATTTACATATCTATATAGATATAGGTAAATGTATAGCTTATTATGCAATAGACAATGAGCACACATACAGCAAAATATGGTTATTGTAAAGTAATCCGGATGATGGCATGTTGTGTCATACAATTTCCATATAAAAGTAAAAGTAAAAAAAAATGCATACATAGGAGAAGTTTGTAACATAAATTACATTAATCATGCATTAAACATTTGATCATTACACTACATAAATATTTGTGTGCTACATATATGTTTAAACTGACCTTGCTTGTGACGTAGACCTAGCGAACGTGTTATATTTGCTGGAACTACTTGTACTTGGAACAGAATTACCACGTGTATACCCGCTGCTCAATGTTCCTTGACTTGACACACTGAAGAAAATTCTCATATTGTTTAATTGTGCTTCCAAGTTGAAAAACTTTTTCAAATAATATTGAGCATGGATTTGTTTTAATGAGCAAAGGGATATCTTTTCATTAAATACACCTTAGTGTTATGTGATTTGCTATAAGGTTAAATAGTGCATTGTTATATTCTTGAGTCATTAAAAAAGTAATAAAACAATCCTCAGTATTGAACATTTAAGTTACATGTATATGTAATGAGTGGCCAATAAGCACAAACCAGCTTTAGTCGCTGAAAAATGGCTTTTGTAAACGGCTGCCTTTCCTGTTTCAAGCGATCTGCGCGGAAGAATATATAACAGTGAAAAGGTCGTTACAACAGTATCTCTGTATGCTTCTAGAACTAAGATACATGGAAATGAAAAATAAGCATGTGAAATATCTTTGCATAATATCTTTGCATTTCGATGGTAAAATCTTAAAGCGTACAAGTTTCTTTTACCTGTATCCACGTACTAATGTAGAACGGCGCTGAATCATTTTACTTGACATTTTTGGCGGACGGAGAAAGACCGACTGATCATTGTCATCTTCGTCCTCTACGAAATATGTTAAAGAATGAACAGTATGTATGCGTCGTCAAATGCAAATATGGATTTAATGACATCGATGTCGTTCATTAAAATGACGCCATTTTCGAAAAAAAAATCATGGAGAAATGCAAGGATTTTGATTCTTGAATCTTTATACAGATAGCAAGTATATGTGGTTTATCTCTCTTTGTTATAAGCTGTCTTTTAATATAGTCCAATAATGTATTATTTTTACATGTATTTGCTGAAACAAAGAGTCTATTCTACAGACAGTTTTCTCCATTCACTTTAACAAGAAATAAATCTGACCTTTGAGTTGGACATAGATGTAAACTGTCATGGAGTAGTTACTTTTCTGAAAAAATGGAACAAAAACTTCGTAAGGTATAAACTATTGAATGTATAACAAAATAACAAATACCGTTCAGCTTTAATGTGGCATTTTTCAACGTTCTTGCGTAATCACCAGTAGTAAAAACCTTCTTGAAGTCAGCAAATGTGATTTCGGACCCTGGTCTGAGGCCTGCAGTTCTGTACACTGCTGTAGCGAATTCCGTGACCTTCTCGTCTAATACGTTGTTCTCCGAGAGATCTAAAAGTGACCTGTAAGATAAACAGTCGTTCAACGTTAATTCAAGATCTTTCATTCCTCATTTTCTCTCCATCTGACCCTCAGGGGCTTAAGGTAGGACATTCAAAAAAAGGGTTCACGAGTTCATCACGAGGGAACATTCAAATTCGCGCTCACTGGTGGCTTCGGAATCGAATCAGAATTGACTCTGTGTGAGTATTATTATTACTGTGTCTGTTAAAGTTGGATGATGGTTCGAAGTCATTGTAAACTGCCTGCCAACATAAATGTAATACTAAACTCGGCGGCACGTGAACAAATCAAAATTTTTATCCAGTCATCCAAATCTCTGAAAGATATTCAGTTCTTTAAGGTTGTATGTTCTTTCAGAAATGGTTATATTGTGTAAATGGTATGGTAAATGAATAGATAAATATTACTGTCTTTCATAATTTACACTGAAAAGAAGACAGGTTTTACTAAAATGGCTACCTGATCATGTGATACAGATCGTCCATGGTAAGGTACCCTTGTCTCTTCATGTCATACATGTTAAACAGAAGTCTGGTTTTACTCTCAGTATCATCTGAAACATAAACGGTAAACCAGTTTAAAGCTTTATCAAACAGTTTAGTAGTTATTGTGTTCATTGTACTTGTAGTAGTTATTGTGTTCATTGTACTTGTAGCAGTTATTGAGTTCATTGTACGTGTAGTAGTTATTGTGTTCATTGTACTTGTAGCAGTTATTGTGTTCATTGTACTTGTAGTAGTTATTGTGTTCATTGTACTTGTAGTAGTTATTGTGTTCATTGTACTTGTAGCAGTTATTGAGTTCATTGTACGTGTAGTAGTTATTGAGTTCATTGTACGTGTAGTAGTTATTGTGTTCATTGTACTTGTAGTAGTTATTGTGTTCATTGTACTTGTAGTAGTTATTGTGTTCATTGTACGTGTAGTAGTTATTGTGTTCATTGTACTCGTAGTAGTTATTGTGTTCATTGTACTCGTAGTAGTTATTGTGTTTATTGTACTTGTAGTAGTTATTGTGTTCATTGTACTCGTAGTAGTTATTGTGTTTATTGTACTCGTAGTAGTTATTGTGTTTATTGTACTCGTAGTAGTTATTGTGTTTATTGTACTTGTAGTAGTTATTGTGTTCATTGTACTTGTAGTAGTTATTGTGTTCATTGTACTTGTAGTAGTTATTGTGTTCATTGTACATGTAGTAGTTATTGTGTTCATTGTACTTGTAGCAGTTATTGTGTTCATTGTACATGTAGTAGTTATTGTGTTTATTGTACTCGTAGTAGTTATTGTGTTCATTGTACTCGTAGTAGTTATTGTGTTTATTGTACATGTAGTAGTTATTGTGTTTATTGTACTCGTAGTAGTTATTGTGTTTATTGTACTCGTAGTAGTTATTGTGTTTATTGTACTTGTAGTAGTTATTGTGTTCATTGTACTTGTAGTAGTTATTGTGTTCATTGTACTTGTAGTAGTTATTGTGTTCATTGTACATGTAGTAGTTATTGTGTTCATTGTACTCGTAGTAGTTATTGTGTTCATTGTACTCGTAGTAGTTATTGTGTTTATTGTACATGTAGTAGTTATTGTGTTTATTGTACTCGTAGTAGTTATTGTGTTTATTGTACTCGTAGTAGTTATTGTGTTTATTGTACTTGTAGTAGTTATTGTGTTCATTGTACTTGTAGTAGTTATTGTGTTCATTGTACTTGTAGTAGTTATTGTGTTCATTGTACATGTAGTAGTTATTGTGTTCATTGTACTCGTAGTAGTTATTGTGTTCATTGTACTCGTAGTAGTTATTGTGTTTATTGTACTCGTAGTAGTTATTGTGTTCATTGTACATGTAGTAGTTATTGTGTTCATTGTACTCGTAGTAGTTATTGTGTTTATTGTACTCGTAGTAGTTATTGTGTTTATTGTACTTGTAGTAGTTATTGTGTTCATTGTACATGTAGTAGTTATTGTGTTCATTGTACATGTAGTAGTTATTGTGTTCATTGTACTTGTAGTAGTTATTGTGTTCATTGTACTCGTAGTAGTTATTGTGTTTATTGTACTTGTAGTAGTTATTGTGTTTATTGTACTTGTAGTAGTTATTGTGTTCATTGTACTAGTAGTAGTTATTGTGTTTATTGTACTCGTAGTAGTTATTGTGTTCATTGTACTCGTAGTAGTTATTGTGTTCATTTTACTCGTAGTAGTTATTGTGTTCATTGTACTAGTAGTAGTTATTGTGTTTATTGTACTTGTAGTAGTTATTGTGTTTATTGTACTCGTAGTAGTTATTGTGTTCATTGTACTTGTAGTAGTTATTGTGTTCATTGTACTTGTAGTAGTTATTGTGTTCATTGTACTCGTAGTAGTTATTGTGTTCATTGTACTGGTAGTAGTTATTGTGTTTATTGTACTTGTAGTAGTTATTGTGTTTATTGTACTTGTAGTAGTTATTGTGTTCATTGTACTCGTAGTAGTTATTGTGTTCATTGTACTCGTAGTAGTTATTGTGTTCATTGTACTCGTAGTAGTTATTGTGTTCATTGTACTAGTAGTAGTTATTGTGTTTATTGTACTTGTAGTAGTTATTGTGTTCATTGTACTCGTAGTAGTTATTGTGTTCATTGTACTAGTAGTAGTTATTGTGTTTATTGTACTTGTAGTAGTTATTGTGTTTATTGTACTTGTAGTAGTTATTGTGTTCATTGTACTCGTAGTAGTTATTGTGTTCATTGTACTCGTAGTAGTTATTGTGTTTATTGTACTTGTAGTAGTTATTGTGTTCATTGTACTCGTAGTAGTTATTGTGTTCATTGTACATGTAGTAGTTATTGTGTTCATTGTACTCGTAGTAGTTATTGTGTTCATTGTACTCGTAGTAGTTATTGTGTTCATTGTACTAGTAGTAGTTATTGTGTTTATTGTACTTGTAGTAGTTATTGTGTTCATTGTACTCGTAGTAGTTATTGTGTTTATTGTACTTGTAGTAGTTATTGTGTTCATTGTACTTGTAGTAGTTATTGTGTTCATTGTACTTGTAGTAGTTATTGTGTTTATTGTACTTGTAGTAGTTATTGTGTTCATTGTACTTGTAGTAGTTATTGTGTTTATTGTACTTGTAGTAGTTATTGTGTTCATTGTACTTGTAGTAGTTATTGTGTTTATTGTACTTGTAGTAGTTATTGTGTTCATTGTACTTGTAGTAGTTATTGTGTTTATTGTACTTGTAGTAGTTATTGTGTTCATTGTACTTGTAGTAGTTATTGTGTTTATTGTACTTGTAGTAGTTATTGTGTTCATTGTACTTGTAGTAGTTATTGTGTTTATTGTACTTGTAGTAGTTATTGTGTTTATTGTACTTGTAGCAGTTATTGTGTTCATTGTACTAGTAGTAGTTATTGTGTTCATTGTACAAGTAGTAGTTATTGTGTTCATTGTACTCGTAGTAGTTATTGTGTTCATTGTACTCGTAGTAGTTATTGTGTTCATTGTACTCGTAGTAGTTATTGTGTTTATTGTACTCGTAGTAGTTATTGTGTTCATTGTACTCGTAGTAGTTATTGTGTTCATTGTACTCGTAGTAGTTATTGTGTTCATTGTACTAGTAGTAGTTATTGTGTTTATTGTACTTGTAGTAGTTATTGTGTTCATTGTACTTGTAGTAGTTATTGTGTTTATTGTACTCGTAGTAGTTATTGTGTTCATTGTACTTGTAGTAGTTATTGTGTTCATTGTACTTGTAGTAGTTATTGTGTTTATTGTACTCGTAGTAGTTATTGTGTTCATTGTACTTGTAGTAGTTATTGTGTTTATTGTACTTGTAGTAGTTATTGTGTTCATTGTACTTGTAGTAGTTATTGTGTTTATTGTACTTGTAGTAGTTATTGTGTTTATTGTACTTGTAGTAGTTATTGTGTTCATTGTACTTGTAGTAGTTATTGTGTTTATTGTACTTGTAGTAGTTATTGTGTTCATTGTACTTGTAGTAGTTATTGTGTTTATTGTACTTGTAGTAGTTATTGTGTTTATTGTACTTGTAGTAGTTATTGTGTTTATTGTACTTGTAGCAGTTATTGTGTTCATTGTACTAGTAGTAGTTATTGTGTTTATTGTACAAGTAGTAGTTATTGTGTTTATTGTACTTGTAGTAGTTATTGTGTTCATTGTACATGTAGCAGTTATTGTGTTTATTGTACTCGTAGTAGTTATTGTGTTCATTGTACTTGTAGTAGTTATTGTGTTTATTGTACTTGTAGTAGTTATTGTGTTCATTGTACAAGTAGTAGTTATTGTGTTCATTGTACTTGTAGTAGTTATTGTGTTTATTGTACTTGTAGTAGTTATTGTGTTTATTGTACTTGTAGTAGTTATTGTGTTTATTGTACTTGTAGTAGTTATTGTGTTCATTGTACTTGTAGTAGTTATTGTGTTTATTGTACTTGTAGTAGTTATTGTGTTTATTGTACTTGTAGTAGTTATTGTGTTCATTGTACTTGTAGTAGTTATTGTGTTTATTGTACTTGTAGTAGTTATTGTGTTCATTGTACTTGTAGTAGTTATTGTGTTCATTGTACTCGTAGTAGTTATTGTGTTCATTGTACTCGTAGTAGTTATTGTGTTTATTGTACTTGTAGTAGTTATTGTGTTCATTGTACTCGTAGTAGTTATTGTGTTCATTGTACTTGTAGTAGTTATTGTGTTTATTGTACATGTAGCAGTTATTGTGTTCATTGTACTTGTAGTAGTTATTGTGTTCATTGTACAAGTAGCAGTTATTGTGTTTATTGTACTTGTAGTAGTTATTGTGTTCATTGTACATGTAGCAGTTATTGTGTTCATTGTACTCGTAGTAGTTATTGTGTTCATTGTACTAGTAGTAGTTATTGTGTTCATTGTACTAGTAGCAGTTATTGTGTTCATTTTACATGTAGTAGTTATTGTGTTCATTGTACTAGTAGCAGTTATTGTGTTCATTGTACAAGTAGCAGTTATTGTGTTCATTGTACTAGTAGTAGTTATTGTGTTCATTGTACTAGTAGTAGTTATTGTGTTCATTGTACATGTAGTAGTTATTGTGTTCATTGTACTCGTAGTAGTTATTGTGTTCATTGTACTAGTAGCAGTTATTGTGTTCATTGTACATGTAGCAGTTATTGTGTTCATTGTACATGTAGTAGTTATTGTGTTCATTGTACTCGTAGTAGTTATTGTGTTTATTGTACTTGTAGTAGTTATTGTGTTCATTGTACTTGTAGCAGTTATTGTGTTCATTGTACTTGACACTGGTTGTCAATAACCAGAAGCATTAAGTAACAGTCATTACTTTTGACAACTACTTCGTAGGATTCTGCTCTAAACCAAAAAAGAAACAACTCTAAAAATCTTCGTCAAATTCTACCGGCGGAGTTCGACCCGATGGTATACAATTCTGGTGTCTCATGCTGAAAACATTCACTGCTGCATCTTTGCAAAACTCAGTACAAAGTGTAAATGAAACCATTCTGAATGGGTGTTTTTTTCAGTCTGCAAATTAAAAGATACACGTAAATCAAAATAACGGTATTGACGTCAGAAAAAAAATTGATTGTCGTCTGCTGCAAACTTAAACTACACTCACCAGACGACAACAAGATGAAAATATCCATAAATTCTTTGAAGGAGACACGACCAGATTTATTAGCGTCCACCAGGAGAAACATGTGCTTCACAAATGTTGATGTTGGTTTCATGCCAAAAGCTTCTCCAAATTCAGTCTGTGTGAGTTCAATCCTCGTCATCTCATTGTCCGTGTCATCTACAGGACCGTATAAGTTCTCATCCACTTCCAGATCACCTTCATGGAACATCTGAAACCAGTATAACATTTTCCAAGAGAGTAAATGACGTAGTCAGTCCTAGCTTTGGCCCTTAAGATACAAAACAAATGAGAAGTTGTATGAGTACTGACGACTGATAGGTTGTGTCTGAAACTGATGCTGCTCTAAGTTTATCATCATCTTAAAACACTGAAACAGTAATTTTCGCAAGGAGACCATAAATGCAAATTCGTTATTTTACCAAAGATACACCTATTAATGAAAAGAGTTAATGAAAAACGAATACTTCACTGCAAAGATGTTAAGAATATCTTGAAAATAAACGAATTTGGATTTTTCGCTTTTTCCTATTATCACGTAAAAGATGTTTTCTACTTACATTTACAATCTTTCTAAAGAATTTATTAAGCTTCTCTTGTCTGTGTTTCTTTGTAGTGGCTGTCCGTAGGATGTAGGATTCCACTAGATGTCTCTCCCTAAGCCGAATGTCCTTAGCACTTGCAAATGCTGATAATTGACCCTTGAACCTCTGTCGTTCATCACTGTTGTAAAATTTCAGAACCTGTATGTAAATATCACAATAAATATATATTGAACAAATATTTAATAAATAGAAACAATGAAGAAATTTCGGCTAAAAAGTCTGAACATGAATACTGAACTAATACTGAATTAATGTAAATACTGAACAAATACTGAATAAATATAAATACTGAACAAATACTGAATAAATATAAATACTGAACAAATACTGAATTAACATATAACAAGATCAATAGCAAAATAGATATTGAGCAAATCACTATGTGATCAACTTTCTTTTTCAGATTTACTAACACGATTAGTATACAGACATAAAGTTTCTTAAAATAATTATGTTTCCAAGTAACTCAATCGGTACTTGATTTGCATATATTCAGTGATTATTTCAGGTTATGTAACAGTTTTTCTTGTTTTGTATTATTACAACTTTTATATTTCACTATCTTGCGCCCCCCCTCCCCCCCCCACCCCACCCCCGGCACCCACCCCCGAGCTGTACATGTGTATCAGATACAAGAAGACTAAAACCAATGCAGGATCCGGATTTAAAATGTTTAGCAGATAACTTATTTCATGAAAAAAAAAAGTTGACAGTACAATAAATGTACGATTATAAAAATTGCTTGTAATTTTCACGTTTTATAAAGAAGAATTCAAACCTTGAGGAAAATCTGAGCATTGTATATGTCTTATAAGAACAAGTCAATCAATAAGTATTTACTACACAAAAATCCGTAAATATAATCAAATGTTAACATCAGGTCTTTGACGAAAATTTCATTACCGAGACAAAGAAACTAAAATGTTACTGACACTTCGGACCCACTAATAGTGACATCACATTGTGTTAAGGACGTACCAGATCGTACTCTTGAAGCTTAATGGCAAGCAGATTCTCTGATTTATCATTTGACAGGTGTATCTCAATAGGTCCTTTCTGTATGTTGGCTGCCTGACACATGTCTACATAACGTAGAAGGATTCGGTTTGAATTGAACACATCGATTCGACCATCTTGTGGCACAAGAACTACGAACACAAGCCTCTCAAGTTCATCCCAATCCACCCATTCTACAGCTGAAACGTGCGATGGGTACACAACACTTTTGATATTATAGTTGAGTCATATGAGTATTGCAAGGTTTCTTTGCGCATACGTTCTTACCAGACATGTCTAGTGTGTCCATGGATAACATAGATCTATTTATTAACCGTCGTCAAATAAGTGATCAGGTTTTGCTCCTAAAATTGTTGTATTGGACGAAATGTTAAATTGTATCCTTACCTTTAACATCTGATTCAGTTGCTCTGTATGTTCTGTCAAACCCAATCGTAAATAATGTTACGCCAATATATCCTGTGCATAATACGTCATGTGTTTATACAAATTTCACACAAAACCTATGTATAAACCTAACGTATATTTGAAGCTCACACTTCATAGTTTCTTTTGTTAATATTTACACTGAAAAGCTTTTTTGCAGTTTCGAATCTCATTATTATTTTTCAAAAGCACCGGTAGGAAGTATTTTTTCGGGTTCGAATCCTAGCTGGAGCGCGAGGTGTGTCCTTGGACAAAGACATTCAAGCTAAAGGTGCCTCAGTTCACCCATCCGTGAATGGGTACCAGTCCTAAATGTTACTGACTCTCCACTCAGCTGGTTCCGTCCGTGCCAGCGATTGAAATAATATTGGACAGCTTTCATCGCAACCGAGCTAAAGAAAATGATATAAATTAAACTGAATTGAGTTAACTCTTGGTAATGACATACCTCTGAATTCATTCATATTTGATGAGAGAGAATTCTGTAGCGGCAGAGACAGTTTTCGTGTTTTAAACATTGCGTTTCTTCTATATCGTGCCAGCAGAAACATCGTAAAATACGTCACTGAAAAATGAAAATGGCAGATAAAAAAGAAAAGTACACAATAAATCAAAACCATAAGTAAGATTTACGATCATAAATGGCAATTCAATCTTCTTTTCATATCAAACTAAATTGTGTTTTTTTTAATTTACATGATGATTACATCTTCCCATTTAAAATGTCTCCGTTGTACGGTTATTCAGACTGTAACCTGTTCTAGGCTCTGTAACATAGCTTCTTGTTGTAAAAAGTCTAGAATATAGGTTTTCATATTTGTACTGGCCAAGATCGGTGGTTAGGTAGATTATTCACATGTGTAACCAGAATACTGCTGCAAATAGAAAAACGGGGAAAAACATATCCCTTTATATTTCTAAAGAATCTTGCATGTAAATAACTCACAAGGAATAAACGCTGCCGCAATAAGATAAGTGAAAGCGAATGAAATTTCGCTGCCAGTGAAGTAGTCATATGTCTCAAACTTGGTACAAGGTTCTAGCAGCCCTTCCTCGTTAGTGTTTAGCTGTCTCGGCTGCTCCTGACATCCGACTCCTGGAACCAGACTGAATAATTTTACTATGTGTTACAAATATTATCAGGAATTTATCACTTTTATGACTACACACTTCTTTAAGACAGTAGCTACATATAATCAGTTCATATACATAGTGTGTATGTCAATTTTCACAGAACATTTGCCGAGAGATCTGAAAAAAACAACCAAGTAGCTTCATTAAAAGTTTTAGATCTAATACAGACTAATTACTTAACAGACTAAAATGGTCAAATCAACGATCCGCGGTCCACTTTCAATTCATATTCACTTCGTTTTCAAAAAAAAGTTATTAAGCAGAACCACAAATGAATAAAGATATAAATTTTAAAAAAAAACGTGACATAGAAAAAAATTCTTTAAAATGTCCTGGGATCACAGTGAACATAAATTTCCCTCTTTCTTATGGGCAGCCTTTTTACCTTAAAATCATTACGTAGTACATATGAAAGTGAGTGGCGAATCAGTGGTCCAGTGGTAACCCAAGGATCGCGAGATCGATCCCCCACTGCTAAGAGTATTTTGGACAAAGACGTTAAACCGAGGTCCCGTGTATTAGTGTTGTACAATGAGGAAGTAAAAGAATCAGGAGTAACTCTGTCTTTCTGTATCTTACACTGTCTCCCGCAGCCTAAAACAACTAAAACCTTTGTTTTTGGCATCAGTCATATTGGTAATCGGTTCCGATAATAAATAAATAGACAGGCACGAAACGTGACAGCACATGTAGTATGAACATGTCATTACCTTGGTTTAATAACAACTTCTATTTCAGTCTTCCGTTGACTATGCTACCAACATGAAAGCATTTTTTTCTCATTGTCTTAATAATGCAGAATATAATTTAACTTACTCGTATTTGATGTATTTATTTTTTTTTCTAATGTGATTTTTGTGTGACACACAAGCTGCTTTTCTATGAGAACTTTAAGCAACTTATTTGCTTCCTAGCAAAGTTCAACTTTTATTAAATCTTTGAAGGTTAACTTACTGTCGGCGTCGGTGAAGAGAAAGACGTTTCTCTGTATATCATGCTCTATTCCTGTCACCGCAGTAATGACATCTACAAGCTCTGTCCTCCATACGTCGTCTAACTCTCGTGACGTAATTCCACTATAGATAGATGCCAGTTAAAACATTTTGATAATGAAGTACACTTTTATTAGTTTTGCATGCAGATGTCTTCACCAAAAATTCCCTAGTAAGGTCTTCATATTCAGTAAAGCATTTTATCAAAACACTGAAAGTTACGTTTTTTTCAATGAATTAGTCATTCTAACAAGTATTTTCTATTATCACAATGAGCTCTATCTTTTACCTCTGCTCTCTATTCTCGAACCAAAATCGATCACCGTGTCGTATCCGCAGAAACTGTTCTAAGATTATTGTCTTGAAAAGTTCTCCCGGACCAGTGGGCGTGGTCTCCAGTAAGCCTCCAGTAAATAGGTCAACATTGTCCGGACTCGTCTCGTTTTCGTGGTATAATTTACGTAACCCCTCTATTTGCTGAAATAATGCCAGCTTATGTGCAATATTTAAATAACATCATCAGTCATCTATATAATGTATGCACTATTTAACCAAAAAAATTATATAGCAATGTATATGGAATTTGAAACGCGCTGAAGAAAAACGTCATGAAGCGAGGTTTTGGCGGGCATTTGTCGAGTTAAAAAGTTTATATAAAATGTCAACAAGCCTTTTATCACATCACCAAACCATTCATAAAATGGGTTAAATTGTTATAACTACAAAGGGGTCGTTAAATAACATCCACAAAGAAAATAGTTCTAAAAATGTCAATATAAAATGGATCAGAGTGAAATAGAGCCACTCTATTTGAATAGATAAGCTTCATTATAACAAAGTCATTTAACGACAGTTAATATGAACAATTATTTCGCACTAAGAAGTAAATGCGCATTGTTGTGTTTGATATATTACATGTGTGTAATATAAAGAAATATATAATGGCATATCACGTTACAAATAAAGTGTGTCATGAGATAAAAACGCATAGATACTAACAAAATAACATACGTATTGTTAATTTTATCTAAAGAAACCATTTCGGAGCTTACCTCTGTGTTATAGTGTCTGTTAATACCTTTCCATGTCTTGACACGCTTCAAACCGTAACTTTCTCTTACAGTGTTATAGTCGGCAATACCATGGTCACGACCTCTCTGAAATAAAACGTCAAGACAAAAGCAAAATTTAAATATCTACTCAATACTCTACGCTGCACTTGAGTCAAGTACTTTTTTGCTACGATATGTGCATCATATTTCCAGAAGAATCCAAATCAACCTATAGACCAACAGTACAAAAAAACTTGTAAGGGTACTTGTTAAAATGCGATTAAAACTATTCAGTGGTTTAGTATTTATGAAATGTATCGTACATTCAAATGATTAAATCAGGTAAACCATAGTCTGGAATGACCAAAGTAACATACCTGGATATTAAGAACAGCAAGGTCTCTTCTTGAAAATTCAAGAGGTCCAAACAAGCTTTCTGTAATACATAAAACAAGATCTAGTAGAACTAGAAAAAAAAAACATATGACGGGTTTTGTAGATTTCTGTCTAAACGTTTTAATTCGTTTTCCCTACAATTAATTACAAAGGGTTATATAATTCAAACGAAAATGGAAAGTCATATATACATCTACATATACATTGAATTAACCCTTAGCCTACTGGAATTGAAAGTTATTAGCCTTTGCCACCAGCACAGAGCCAGGCCAGCCTGCATATCTGTGCAGTCTGACCAGACTCTATACTATTTGTATTTTGATATTGAAATCCCTTAAACTTTGAATTGACTGTAGAACTTGTTTTAAGATAAAATATAGCACACAGGCCTGTTGTCCCATTCATACAAAAAAGCGTTTGTTCCTGTATTACCTGTGAGATCAGAAACTAGAATGGAATCTTCCCTTTCAGCAATAGTACTAGCAAGCCCTCGAAACAAAGCATCCAAGTCCTCTTCAACAGGTTCCTAAAGTAATATTAACTATTGTTTTCGAACAGCGTTAAATACTGTGGAAAAAATAATAATATGTCAAGTCCTGTATTTCTTTACCTGACATAAAGTAATCTCATTAAAGTCTTAAACTGGGCATGTGGTCGCCCGCTAATAGTTTCAACAAAATCATACTTGAAATCTTCTCAAATAGTTAAAAAGAAATGAACAGCAATTTATAAGCTTATATGAGGAAACACTACAAACATCGACTCTATATATAAATGTATTGTTAGCAATTGTACCCTTGAGCTCCAGTAACTGTTGCAAAGCCTAATTGCTCTATACTGCTTGCGAGTTATGGGGTCACGACTTCGCAGAAAATTACAATTACCAGTCCGTCTGAAAAAAAGACAATAAGAGTGAGTTCAGTCTGTATATGAGTTAAGTTATATCCGATGTTCTTAAAGTTTTCGGAGATTTTCTAGCATCAAGAGGATAGCTAGGTTAGAGACATATAGTTCCTGTCTATCGATGGTGTGCCCAATCCCTCCTTTCTAGCCAGACAAGGTTGCCTGCGACAATCATTCTTTTGAAAACACAGTTGTCTGGGATGAGATACAACTCGAACGTCTGCTGTTTGAAACTGTCATAAATTGCATTATGTGGCTCAAAATTTGTTTCGGTTAGAAGGGAGTACTTTGAAGATAATCTCAGAAGCAGTTGATCAAACATACGTTTAGCTTTTAGATCTGATACCAATCCCATTACTTACGAATATCCTCGTTTTTTAAATCTATTTCTCACCTCCACAATCCAGGAGTAACCAATGTATGTCCGAATCGCATTGCTGCTGATTGAAACTCGTGAAAAATCCCCGGATGTACAGTTGGATTATAACCATTATATAGTCTCTTTACTGAAATGGAATCTAATATAAAACATAAAAGTTAATCTTAATATAAACCTAGTCTGACACGCAATTTCAATATTCTCTTTAACGTGTGGAATGTTTGTTGTATAGTTAGCTTTTCTGAGGATATTTAAAAGACATAATTCCGTGTATAATAATACTTTACAAAAAAGCAATCAACAGAGAAAAATAAGTGAACTATACAAAAAGAGGCAACTTAAGTGAAGCTGAAATTGTGATCTAGAATTGATCATGCAGGCTTGTATGAAACACGGCAAACATGAATGAAAAATATTTATCTGTAATACTACACACCGTTCGGAGACTGCTTGTATGGAAATTTCTTCTTAAAATCAAACGCTGGAACGCTTGTATCCAACCATACTGGCAACCAGTCATAGAAAACAATTTTCTGTACAGATATATATAATATCACATGACAAGTTTAAGATAAGTAATAACATAAGGTAAATAAATAAGGCATAGTTATGACGTATTAGCAAAGCGAGTTTTGTAGAATTATTAAATATTAAGTATTCATAGCGTTAATAGGCCTATGACTAACAGCAGGATACAGAGTCTACTCATTATTGTTTCCATTAACACTTTTGCATCAATCAATTTATTCGTATTTCAGATCGGTACTTTTCTGAAATGATGAATTATAATAAATGTTTCTGACATACTTGAAAAAAAGTATTTACCTGATACTGAGCAATGACTCGTTTCCTAGCTATGTTGAATATTTCTTCGTCTGAAAGGCTCGAGTTTTCTCTAGCAATACGATCAGCCATTAAATTATGCCATCGAAACCAAAGAATTCCAAATGACAGCAGGAATGGGTTTTCGTGACCACGCGGGTTTCCTATTGCTACAAAATACAAGTTATTTTTTGTGAAAACAAAAAAGCTTACATTATTGTGTCTTTACTTTCCTTTGGGTAATCATTTTGAAAAAAGTTGGAGTGTACGTTAGCTTGTCTTGTCTAAAACAATTCTGGCAGCTTGTGTCCTTTAAAAAAGGAGGTTAAACGTCGGTTTCAACAATTTTAACTTGTTTAATTACGCTTTTGCGAGGAAACAGGTACCATGAAATCTCGTCACTGGTTCCAATTTGTGCGTTTTAGCGACTGGGGGGTTTGCAAACGGTAACCTTATGGAATTGTTCAAGGGAAACTGTTGAACGATGTTCTCGGGGTTCACAGATGCAAGGCGACCGCCATTGAAAGATCTTATAGCGTCTGTCCACGCCTTGTTTGGTCCATAGATAACCTGTCCATCTAAAAATGGCGTTATCTCATTAAGCTGAAATGACAAAGTAATAAAAAGTACCTATAAACTGAATAAAGACTGTTGATATACCTAACAAAGCATCGTATTGTAATGATATTAAACTAAGTAGTTTAAAAAAAGAACTTAAATGATAAAGAAATTTTCAGTTCTATTTACAATTTATTTGGTAATCTGTTTACCCATTTACTGAAATTTACGCCTCAGTCAGTTACCAAAACTGAATCAGGACATGTTACATCAGAATTTTGTTTTCCATCTCAAATGACTGAAAAAAAATTAAAAAGGGTTACGAGTATAATTCTAAACGCCGATACAAATTTACAGCGAAATCACCTGCTGCCGTGGGTTGTTTGGCGAAAACCCGGTTCTCTGGTCGTAGCGTGTCCGCTTTAAGGTCATTTCAACATTGCCCTTTCCAGAAGGGTCGAATCTAGGGTGAGCCTTAGGCACAGGGACGTTGAAATATTCTATTGGACAACCGGGTCTTTGTGAATCTACAATCTCCTCCACAATTTGTTGACCTATAATTTGAAGCGAAGTTTACTTGTTAAAAGATATTTACTTCTCTATTCCTTAGTACAATCTGTATCAGGACATAGTCCATTAGAACACGATTTTTTACAGTACCAGTCTAAGAGTACTTGCGCTTTAAGTGTGATGGTATTTATCAGTATCTCAGCGGGAAGCGCGATTTCCTTCAGATGAAGAAGTTTCGGATTCGAGATACTCTGAGGCTACCTATGAAATACTTAAAATGCTTTCAAAAGCTCAATATGTTTCTTCGGTTTTAAAAAAAGATTTAAGTTTTGACAGACATAAAGTGTTGAATGCTATTTTAAATGAGTCACTGAAAAACAGTTTTACTCTAACAAATGAATCTATCAGTCTCTTAGCATAGACATCATCTCAAAAATCCTTTTGAAAAACTCAAGTTCCGAGTAGTTACCAAAATAAACAAGCATGGCTGTTCTCCCTGCATATGACGGATAGCCAGTCGGTCCTTGGTGTACGGCTTTGCTGATGTCAAACGGGTTTGGACGATTTTTACCGGACGGTTGATAAACGCTGTCACTGTAAGCCGTTTTGCTGTTTCTTTGAAGGGGCGTATCTGCAAAAACAACAAACAATGTTTAAAGTCATAAACTGAGAAAGTCTTACTATTTGGTGATTAAATTAAAAAACAGAAAAGAAGGTTCAAGTACTATGAGACACTGATTTCAGTTACACTAAAATAAAATTTTGTTATCGCCAGAAAAATTGTAGATACTTTCCTCAATTTCGAATCAAATAAAGACTATTTTGTATTATTTTATTTGACTTTACTTATAATTTTAGTTTTAGTTCCAGCAGAGTGCTTAAATCATTAATAAAGACGATATGTTTTGAGAATTATAATGATCAGTTAAACTTGCCTGATGCTCCCCAGTCTGGATTGTTCAGGTTATTGTACCAGCCGTCATAACTGTGGCCTTCAAACACGGAACACGTGTACGCTGGAAGAATGAAAAAAGCAGAGTTGTAATCGGCTTGAAAATAAACCCGACTCTAAGAATATTAGTATTCATCCACAGCCTCCTGTAGAAACTGAAACGTCTGCGGTCGTTAATACAGACTTAGTGAGAAGGGTTTATAATAACAAAACGGAAACTGTAGAAGTACCTTACCAAAGTTCTATATTGCATATATGAGCTGTATTTTTCTGCGCTCATCAGTTCTAAGTGAGGCCTTCTCTGACTCACTTTAAGTAGCAACAAGCAAGTAACCTGGCTTCTGTTCTTTTATTGTTAAAAAGGTGTCTGGTGTGCTGAATTATCGTTCTGAAAACCTTAAAAACTGATGGGGAAAATAATGTCATTATGACGAAGACTTTATTTTCCTCATGAGTGTTATGCGATGTTCATTTTTATGGATTAATTCTATCTTACTGTTAGTTAAATAGTCTGATACTCCTGGAGTCGATTGTTTGATCTCCAAGTTATCCACTTATATAACCGTTTGGCAGACTAAAACGTGATCTCATGTGATGGTGATGTGAACTATTCTTAAAAAATTATGTAAATAACCTCTTCTGTTGGGCATTGGTCATATGGGCTACCAGTACCAACACTGAGTCCTGCATTTAACTTGTAGTTAAACTACATAATTTTATAATATACATATTAATAAATTTATTAATATGTTTTTAATATGTACATTTTATACACTTACCATTGAAGAACAAAATAAGCAGAACACTAGCCCAGATCATTTTAAATTACTAAAAATATCCAAATAAAAGTTTTCACAAATGCGTTTTCCAAAACGGAAGTATGGACACCCTAACAAACTTCGTGTTTGTGAAGTGAATGACTCTTCATTTGTACTTCCGCTGTAACATCTTATGATGTTGTAATGTCAATATCCTTGACTACATCCTTCAAATCTCGTCATAATTGTGACTAAAATGCACGGTATTTTGTAAGATAAATAGTTGTTTGGGAGGTTTACAGAATTTTCTTCAAACCAATACCATGATGGTAACTCTCGATTATAAAAAAAAAAAACAGAACATAAAGAATAAATGTAATAACATAATTAAGGAGACTTTAGACTGAAGTGACAGTTTTTCATGGCTGATAAGCCTAGCCAGTATTTAGACTGAAGTGACAGTTTTTCATGGCTGATAAGCCTAGCCAGTATTTAGACTGAAGTGACAGTTTTTTATGGCTGATAAGCCTAGCCAGTATTTAGACTGAAGTGACAGTTTTTTATGGCTGATAAGCCTAGCCAGTATTTAGACTGAAGTGCCAGTTTTTCATGGCTGATAAACCTAGCCAGTATTTAGACTGAAGTGACAGTTTTTTATGGCTGATAAGCCTATCCAGTATTTAGACTTATAAAATGTGTGAGTCTCTTTTAAAAAATATTATGCATCATCTTTATCATTCTGAACAATAAATTAAAATCATTAAGATTGCATTGTTCTTTAACATTAAATATATTACTATTTATATTCCCTAACATTCTGAGTAAGAAATAAAACTCACTTAATTGCATTGTTCTTTTACATTAGATTCATAGCTATTTTTACTTTCTTGACCCTTTTCTTAACCTTTGTGCGTATTGACCTTTTTAAATGAAATATTCACGGTGCTGTCACGATAAGTATGAAGTGTGTGTGAGAAGGGTAAGTGCAGAAGTACTTCCTAGTTTTACGAGGAAGGAACGTTAGTTCATTAGAATGACAGATTGACAAGCTAAATATATTACCAGAGAGACTGGCCGACTGAATCATGTTTCAAGTGTAAGAAGATGCCACTTGTTACATTAACAGGCATATATTTAAACTGAAACCCTTTTTTCATAGTTCTTGTAAAAAAAATTATCTCGAAGCAAAAAGTGCAATCATTTAATTTTAAGATATTCGTTTTCTTTGTAATTACAATAATGATAATTAAGATAATAATTATGATAATAATGATCGTGATTGTGATGGTTGTGGTGTTGATTGGGATGAAATTGATGACGATGATGATGATGATGGTGGTTATGGTGATGATGAAAACGATGATGATGAAAACGATGATGGCGACGACGGCGATAATGATAATCAACAGATTGGTAATCAACGAAATAATGCATCAAATAATGTATAATTACGTGATTCTTCTACAGTTGCTAAAAAAGCCGTCAGACACTTGTATCTTACATTTTCTAACCCATACTTAAACTTACTTTAACCTATTTTACATGTCCTCAAACTTATTTAAATGATCACAAAAGTATTTAACAATGAACTGGGATTTTTTGAGAGATCATGTGACTCTCGAATTTGGCCATGCGCAATGCTAACGGTTCACTAGTCCGAGATTCGCTCACTCAAACACGAGTAGATATGACGTTTTTGGGTGACCTTGATCGTTTTTGTCGATCTTCAGTGGCCATTGTTTGTTGGTTTTGCAGAAATACACGATGTACATGGTGATGCTATGATGTTTTGTTTGCTTTCATCTTGGAGAGGTATATCTTTTCAGTTTATGTCAAATATAATGTTAAGCTTTTTGTGTTAGTAATGTTAGTTCCTTTAAGGGATGGATCATATATCATAGTGTGTCCAAATATAAATGAATATCAAGAGAAATATTTTTTTCAAATTTATAAAAATACAGTTAAACTATACTAATAACAGTTGCAAGAAAAGAAGTGTATGATTCACTCTAAAAAGTAACAAGCCAAGAAAATATAAGCTTTTATTTGTGTAAGTAAATATAGAAAGAATTGCTGTGTGAAGTGTTCAACCAGTCAAAAAATAATATTACTGCAAAGGCTTAGTTGTGTCTGAAAAGAAAAGTGATTGTTGTTATGAGGTCATTTCTGTAAGTTATTACACATTTACAAAAAGAAGAGATATGTCTTTTACACTTCAGGAAATGTTTTTGCTCCAAAGAGCTGTCGATGATGAAAGTTTGTCAATTTATTGAGCTATTTAATATATATTTTATTTTACGATTGGCATTACCCTTTAGTACTTACAAACTTGTCGAGAGTCGTTTCTTGGTTCGAACCTGCCGCCTACATGAGAGAGTCAGTCATTTTGATAAAACAAGAATATCTCTGTATACTTGTATGTATAGTTCGGATGCAGAACCAC
This sequence comes from Cyclina sinensis, assembly GCA_012932295.1. Classification (NCBI taxonomy): domain Eukaryota; kingdom Metazoa; phylum Mollusca; class Bivalvia; order Venerida; family Veneridae; genus Cyclina; species Cyclina sinensis. Next base: position 28,990,945 of record JAAONU010000017.1, read on the forward strand.
TTCTGGGATGACACAGTTAGCGTCAGTGTGACCAAATTAGACGCGGCTATGGGCTATTTTAAAACATTCGAAAGTCTCTTGGAGCACAACATATTTACTTAAATTGTTCGAGTCCTGCATGGGTTTAATACATAAGTAGTTGATTAATTGTTCACAGAGACTGTCTTGAACTTTTATCAGTCTAAATGATTATTACTGAACTACGGTCTTTAGATATCTTTGGTTTTATGACGCTTCTTGTTTCACTGATTCTAAACACCGACAAGAGGGAGAAATCTCCATAAAATGATAATGGTTTTAGTCACATATCTTAATCTTGTTTTTATGTTTAGATTTAATACATTTTCTAAGAATTATATGCCAATGGAAACGCCCTAACTAGAATTTCTCTTGAATTAGGTACGAAATAGAATAGCACGAACCAGATGACAAGGAGAATAGGCAAAGACAAGGACAGGAAGAATGGTGGAACGCCCCTTAACAGAAGTGGGAAGAAGTTCCCTAAGAGCGACGATGAAGATTTAAGATAAGTTACTCTTAATATTTTTAAGAAATACGAAATATACCGATAATCTAGAAATTTTGGCCAGTCACGTGGTTCAAGTATTATTGACATTTAAAGCTACTCGTTGATAGTTACTGTAAAAAAACTTTAACTGCTAACAATCTAAAGTATTCTAATCACTTCAAAATCGAATTGAAATAAATTGTTCGTTTAATCAAAAGTTCGTTTTGCCTTCAGCAATTTTCCGAATTAAACTAAAAAATATATACAACGACCATGGTTGTCCGTCCGTATATTCTGTACATAAATTCAAATAAATAAAGAATAATAGGTTAGAGTCTTAATATAAGAAAGTTTATCTGGCAAGGCGTAAGAATTTATCAGGCGAGTCGAAGGTGAACCCAATAAATTCCGCAGCCGAGCCAGATAAACTTTCTCAATTAAGGCACTAACCTATTATTCTATTTATCCTGTCACATCTGGCATTTGGAAATAATTTACTAAAGATATTGAAAATCTTTCTTTAAAGTGTTTCAAATTAGGCTAATGTCAAGGTTATCCGCCAGGTGTACATATACACAAACAATAGTTCCAAAGTTTCAATAATTTTATTTCCTTAAATGATCACTATAATGTAAGATGTACATATTGAAACATTTAATTTTTATTCAAGTAGTCTCTGTTTGTAATAACAACAATTTTTTCACTTCCTTTTGATTATAAACACAAAAGTAGTCCATGAGGTATCATGTGCCGTATAAAGCAAAATTTATACGGCACCCCTTTACCGGGTTGGATATGAAATAATTGACAGGATAAAAATAAGCTTGACTGTCATTGTTTGGTTCGTGTTCTATAAGCGTATATTTCACCTGTTTACAGTGTATCTATTCCGATGCATTTAAATGAATGGCTTCAACATTTGCTCAACAAGTAAGCAATGGTAGGATATTACGTCATCGCGCACCTGTTTATGCTCTCTCGCGGATCAACAACCCGTCGCTTGAAAGAAAAAATGGTCCTTTTTAATAAGAAATCTGTAGAGTAACAAAAATCATGTTGTGCACCGAAGATTGGCTGGTGTGCTTTTGTATTTACGTAAAGAATTTTTATAATGTGAAATTCTAGTTTAGGCCTGAAAACGGGTGAAAGTTTTTTCTGAATGCAAGCTGAAAATAACTTTCACCCGTTTTCAGACCTAAACTAGAAGTTTTCATTATAAAAAATCATTACGTTAATACAAAGTAGACCAGCCAATCTTCGGTGCACGACATGATTTTTTTTGCAACTCTACTGATTTCTTAATGAAAAAGACCATTTTACCTTTCAAACGACGGATTGTTGACAAAAACAATGGTCCGTGGGAGAGCATAAAACAGGTGCGCGATGACGTAGTATCCTACCATTGGCAAGCGAGTAGCTTTAAATATAAGTAAACAATATAGCTTGTTCTAGCACATTTTATGGGATAACAATAGTTGATTTTTGAAACCGTTAATCTGTAAAGAAAGTACATAGTCAGTTCATCGTCTGTGCATGCCAATATTTGGGGTGTTATGAGTCAGTTTCCACATGTTTGAAAGATAGTTTCGTTCATGAAATCCACATGGAACGACAATCCCCTAAAACACCGAATGGACTGAAGGTCGTGTCACATAGACACCGATGTGATCACTTTCGTACGCCTGTCCGTCCACACCTGCCCAGGTCATTTTTTCACCTACTGGTTGAAATTATTACAAACTTTAATTGAAATTATTAGAATGCCCCGAACTGCGCATGTGCAATTTTTCGTGAGATTACAGTTAAAATAGAGTTATTCCTCTGAGCCTTATGAGTCCACCATTCATCTGTGTTGGTTTCCACTTAAATAACTGGACCCTTACCTCACTTGGGTTAAGTATGGTCTATTTAATTTTACTCACTTTCAATTGGAAACTGTTTTAACTCCTTTCAACACAGTAAATGAATGAAATTTGGGTACCGACGGTTAAACGACACGGCAAACCCCTTTCATATTTCGCCTACGTGTTCAAAACAATATTGAATGAAAACAGTTAAAGTTAATTTGAACTCCTGTCCATGTGTTTTAAAGCTTGCTTTGATAAATTACTTCGTCTAAGTGTAAGTGGAGTACACGGGCAACATGTTTGTAAAAAGATTTATTTCTGAATGTGTGCCTTTTTACATGAAGGACAAATTAAGACTGATGTGTTCTGATTTTAATTCTTGACATATCTTCCATTTGCAATAATGTCATATAGCATATATGTCAAACTTTTGTCATAAGGTAGTCTGTTTCGTAATACTTCAGTGCACTGCAGGCTGGTAATTAAAATTCCGTTCGGCTCCTGCTGTATTCAATGGGAATTTTGATGATAAAAATTATACAGTATATATATATATCTAGCAAAGAAGACCAGTAACAAAAGCATTCACTCAATTCATTTTATAGCATAATTATACTTAAATGTAGAAAAGAGACTATAAAGGAAGGTAAAATAAAACAGTTACTTAAAAAGAAAACCCCTATCTCTGGGTTTAAATTAATGGCACGCGAGGCATAAGGCACTAATTTACGACGCCAGTTTGGAAAGCAAAGGTATTCACTGTTACTACAGTTGAGGGTTTTTTAAGCCTAAATTGTATATTTTATATTAAATGGGTTGGGTCACTACATGTGGTCATTCAGAGGTACGACTCTTCTTAACAAAGAAAAGCAAGAACTGCATTGGCTTTGTTTGTCTGTTTGCCATTGCTTTTGTCTTGGGTGACATTTGTTATATAAGTCAGTGTAACTGCAATGCTGATTTGATGAATACTATCATTACTACAGAAAACATCAGATATTTTCATGATACACACCGATATTTAATATAAAATATGTGGTTTTTGTCAGATACTGAGGATTTCTTATCTTCTTGAAAGGGTAAATGTGTGCAAAATACTTGATATACACAACCCTCAATATAAGGCAGTTATTTTTGTACGTCCAAAAAGGTGTACAATTTAATGTACCTGGTCGTCCCCCACCCCCCTCCTTAGCAACTTTATGGCCGCTCTGTATCTCTTGAACCGAATGAAGGAAATTGAAACTATAAAGATATAATGTTCGACTTGCTCTGTTCAATGTCAATGTCACATTCAGAGACCGCTTGTCATACTGATATAATGTGTGAGTATTTGTGTCCGCTTTGCTTTGTATCTATTTCACTGCTTGAAAGAAATTAAAAGTATCTGGCAGAAATGTTTCTCCTAATAAGAAATTGTGCAGAGTGCTGGTTTCGGCAGACTCGGATCAAGTAAGTTTACACTTACAGGTCACATGTCCCTCTTTGTATCTTTGAAACACTTTTAGAAAATTTAAACTATCTGGCAGCTTGTGTCCACTCTGTATCACTTAAACCACTTCAAGAAAAATGAAACTGTTTCACAGAAACTTTTACCCTACTGTGAGCAGAACCCATGTTTTGGGCATGGTTAGTGTACACATTTTGTGGTCACATGTTAGGTATGAGGCTAATATATATTTGTGTATAAATTGAAAAATAATATTCTTCTTCTATACGTAATTTACATTTGTATATAAATTGAAAAATAATATTCTTCTTCTATACTTAATTTAACAATCTATAGAATTTGAATAAAAATAACATTTTAGCTCACCTGAGCAAATGCTCAGGGTGAGCTATTGTGATCACCCTGTGTCCGAGGTCCGTCGTCTGTCGTCCGTCGTCCACATTTAACTTAAAATGACATCTCCTCCTAAACCACAAAGCTATTTCTAACCAAACTTTACAGAAATGTTCCTTATATTGCCTTTTTTTTAAATTGCTCAAACCGTTCCGCTCTACTGCACATAAGGGCTGCAAAAGCTAAAAATAGGAAAAAATTCAAACAACATCTCCTCCTAAACGGCTAAGTGATTTTCCACCAAATTTCACAGAAATGTTCCTTACATAGGCTTCTGTTAAAATTGGTAAAACGGTTCCGCTCCATTGAACAAAATAGCCGCCAGAGCTAAAAATAGATCTATATTAATATCTGGCTTCAAATGACATCTCCTCCGAAACCACTCGGCCATTTTATAGCAAATTTGACAAAAATGTTCCTTATATTGCCCTTTTCTAAAATTGCCTGAGCGGTTTTTCTCCATTGAACCAAATGGCCACCAGAACTAAAAATAGGTTTTCTTCAATATTTGGCTTCAAATGACATCTCCATAACTACTAATACATTTTAAACTATACTTGACAGAAATGATCCTTATATTGCCCTTTTCTAAAATTGCTCTAATGGTTACGCTCATTGCACATAACGGCTGCAAAAGCTGAAAATAGAAAAAAAAATCAAACAACATATCCTCCTTAACAGCAATGTGATTTTCCCCGAAATTTCATGAAAATGTTCCTTTCAGAGTCCTTTATTTAAATTGCTGAAAAGGGTCTGCTTCATTGAACAAAATGGCTGCCAGAGTTAAAAATAGATTTACATCAATATTTTGTTTCAAATGACATCTACCCTCAAACTGCTAAGCCATTTTCTTTTAAACTTTACAGAAATTTTCCTGATATTGCCTTTTTCCAAAATTGCTCAAATCATTCCACTTCATTGCACATAAGGGCTACAAAAGCTGAAAATAGAAAAAAAATCAAACAACATCTTCATCTTAACAGCAAGGTGATTTCCACCAAATTCCACAGAAATGTTCCTTAAATAGCCCTCTATTAAAATTGTTAAAACGGTTCTGCTCCATTGAACAAAATGGCCACCAGAGCTAAAACTAGATTTTCATCAATATTTTGCTTCAAATGACATCTCCTCACCAGCTGTTATCACGAAATTGCCTCTGTCCCATGGATGTTTTTAGCATAAAATATGAGATCTTTGAAAATCTTCAATTAGAAAATGCAGTGTTGCATCTGATGTTTGCTTAACGGTAGACCCTCGGGCAAAGTACTCAGGTCAGCGATCCAGGGTCGTCATGGCCCTCTTGTTAAATATAATGATGCGTTACAACAAGACTTCATTAAACACCTTTGCAGTTTAATATTTAATATATAATCAAAATAACCATTACAACTCAAAACCACCGTTACAATATTCATTAACAACTCCACAAAAACATACAAACAAATGTTATCATTTTCTGCATCACAGCAAACGAAACCACCCAAACCAGCCATCATAACACGTACCTTAACGTACACCTTAACAAGACACACCTCGAATAAACCTTTGTCATAACTTGAAATACCATCACTATTGAAAATTGCCGTACGACAACGAAACAAAACCAACCGACACCAAAACAATAACAACTACAGCAACAACCTGCACCAGTAAAAACACACAGAAATGTTAGTACAATGTGCTTCTTTACCACAAAACAAAGTTCGTCTACAATACATTTTGTGATCGAAACCCTATATACATATCAAATAAAAAAATTTTAAACAGTTATATAACATGCACAACAACAAAGTAACCACAAACAGAGTCAAATACAATCTGCACCAATAACCACAGTACTTACAACACTACAGCATTACCACAATCATTACTGTCATACTAACGAACAAAACCGCAAACGAAGATTACGGTTAACAAGATAACGTAAATGACAGAATCACACGGCACGTAAAACATCAACCATCTCAACATCTCGGACTGCTTACATACCGTTACTTTTTTCCTTCTGTTATATTTTCCTCTCTATTGTCTTCCATATTATTTCTCCCACATTTTCTCACAACAGATATTTTGACCAATGCACGGCATTGTGCTTCCGCTATGACATGAGTCACTTTCTCTCTGTCAGACTACAAAATCTGTTATACGCCAGATCACTTCTATCAACAAAACTGCCTTAAAGGGGCTAGCCTCCAGATGACAAAAAAAGAAAGTTTTCTTTTATTATAAATTTCTTGTAATATTCATGACTAATGCTTAAAAACTTACTGACAAAAAATAATTCAAATAATTGATTTTTTTCCTATCATAGTGCTATACCGTAACGCGACGGTATAACTATATTGTATAAGATTTAGAGTAAATAACTATAATTAAATATTCACCGATAGTGGTGACAGTAAAAACGTTGGTAAAATTTTGTTAACATGAGGGTCCAGAGTTCAAATCAGGCTGAAGCGAATATATTTTTTTGTTCTATTTTGACTTTTATAATCAGTTTTGAAGTAAAATATCATGCTGTTATAAATCTCACGGCATCTAGATATTTAATTTAGGTAAGAAATATTTTTATATCAAATCTGGAGTACAGCCTCTTTAAGCAAATACCTTAAGAAATAACCTTGATTTTTAGAATCACACTTCAAGGGTTGTCAGTCTTATCCATCACCTGACGTTTTGGAACTTCTCGACTGACGTAGATAGAACTAACATATCAATTAACCTACAGTAGGTGTTGAAACTAGGTTAATTAAAACGTTTTCATACGCGATACAATATGGCTTAAGAGAAACAAGAGCATCATTACAAGTTTGGGATAGTTCTTGAACCAGTTCTCCAATCTGCTGAAAGGATAATTTACAAATATGGATCGAAAAAACTGAGAGACCAATGTCAAGTACCTTATATACCATCAACCTATCGTAAAAAAATTGTATTTCCATAATCTGTGTTGCAAAGTAGAAAACCTTTCATCTATTAAGATTTCAAAGCGGATCAAGCTCCTAGTATTTACATTTTCTCTGTGCACTTAAACTTTCATTAAAGTTTGATAGAATTTCAGTCGTTGGTTGCTTTTAATACTGATCTTTGCATTGACCCGGCTTTATTGAAAAAAGAATGGAATATAATTGAGAAAGTGAAATCATAATAATAAGTAAAGTAAAATAATTGAATTCATTGAAGAACAAAAAAAGAATTTGAAGATTAAGTTTATGTTAGATATTTTAGCCATGAGCAGAAAAGACAGAGAAGAAAATGTTTGGAAATACTAACAGAAAACGAGCTTTACCAAACCTTTTTGAACACATAATGTATACCAGATATTATATAAAGGGGTAGATCTTGTAAGCACTTGTGCGTGCGGTCTTCCCTGTAGATATTAGTGCGTTACTGCACTGTAACAAGAATTTAGGTAAAAAATTATAGTATAACTGTTAAAATTATACGTTCAACATTATTGCTTGAAATTGAAGCGTGCTAAATCTAAGTATTTGAAACTTATTTGCTGTTTTTTGCTTTGTGGAAATTCAAGGCAAAGGAACGATATTGTGCCACGTATTCCGCCAACATTAAATTTATAAGACCAAATGCCTACACGACTGTCCGAACTCAAGTAAGATGGCCACTTTGACCTCGATAATTGACAATTTCACTGACTTGACAATATTTTAAAGTATATAGTAGATGTACACTGACTCGACGGAGACCATTACCAGTCAATAATCGCAAAAATCCATTTAATCTTCGCAATACCAAGCCGAAGAAAATAAAGTAGTACACCAATTTTGAGGACTTTATTTTTATCATATTGGCCTAACAAAGACCATGCATTTGACGCCACTCTTGTTATTGTGGATAGTTACTTCACATATTGATGTATCCGTGACATTTACTATTTTCAACTTTAGTTGTCAGCATTGTAGTCTTATTACACAGGACAAACATTGATATTTCGCATGTTGGAGCTATAATACACTCATCAAAAGTCATAGAAACGCTTATAGGCATGTCAAATAGGCCATAGTAATGTTATTCATGTTAGTTGATAAAATGGTCTTTATACGAACCATAGATACGTTCTGATTCTGCTGCGGTAGGAGTTCATTTTTTGTACAGCTTGGTGATTTTCAGAGTATACATATATGACGAAAAGATTAAAGTATCAGTTTAATTCTAGTGTCTGATATATTTTAAAAGCGTTAAACACGTTTTAGAACTTATGCAATGAAGTTTGTGGGAAAACACATTAATGTACATAGACAATCATTCTTAAAAAGTACGCCTAAGATTTGTTGTTCACTATGAAGATGGTGGACAAAAATAGGTAGCAAGTATCAATAAAATCATTCTGTAGCAAGTATCAATTAAATCATTCTGTAGCAAGTATCAATAAAATCATTCTGTAGCAAGTATCAATTAAATCATTCTGTAGCAAGTATCAATAAAATCATTCTGTAGCAAGTATCAATTTAATCATTCTGTAACAAGTATCAATTAAATCATTCTGTAGCAAGTATCAATTAAATCATTCTGTAGCAAGTATCAATTAAATCATTCTGTAGCATGTATCAATAAAATCATTCTGTAGCAAGTATCAATTAAATCATTCTGTAGCAAGTATCAATAAAATCATTCTGTAGCAAGTATCAATAAAATCATCCTGTAGCAAGTATCAATTACATGTAAATCATTCTGTAGCAAGTATCAATTAAATCATTCTGTAGCAAGTATCAATAAAATCATTCTGTAGCAAGTATCAATTTAATCATTCTGTAGCAAGTATCAATAAAATCATTCTGTAGCAAGTATCAATAAAATCATTCTGTAGCAAGTATCAATTAAATCATTCTGTAGCAAGTATCAATTAAATCATTCTGTAGCAAGTATCAATTAAATCATTCTGTAGCAAGTATCAATAAAATCATTCTGTAGCAAGTGTCAATTAAATCATTCTTTAAATCATTCTGTAGCAAGTATCAATTAAATCATTCTGTAGCAAGTATCAATAAAATCATTTTGTAGCAAGTATCAATTAAATCATTCTGTAACAAGTATCAATTAAATCATTCTGTAGCAAGTATCAATAAAATCATTCTGTAGCAGGTATCAATAAAATCATTCTGTAGCAAGTATCAATTAAATCATTCTGTAGCAAGTATCAATTAAATCATTCTGTAGCAAGTATCAATTAAATCATTCTGTAGCAAGTATCAATAAAATCATGTTACACATGTGATATGTCTGTTGTTTGCTGTGAAGAAAGTGTACAAGATTTGAAGCAAGTATCAATAACATCATGTTACACCTGTGATATAGCTGTTCTTCGCCGTGAAGATAGTGGATAAGATTTGAAGCAAGTATAAATAAATCATGTTACACCTGTGATATATCTGTTGTCCGCTGTGAAGATGGTGGACAAGATTTGAAGCAAGTATCAAGTAATTCATGTTACACCTGTGATATATCTGTTGTTTGCTGTGAAGACAGTGGTCAAGATTTGAAGCAAGTATAAATAAATTATGTTACACCTGTGATATATCTGTTGTCCGCTGTGAAGATGGTGGACAAGATTTGAAGCAGGTATCAAGTAATTCATGTTACACCTGTGATATATCTGTTGTCCGCTGTGAAGATGGTGGACAAGGTTTGAAGCAAGTATCAAGTAATTCATGTTACACCTGTGATATATCTGTTGTCCGCTGTGAAGATGGTGGACAAGATTTGAAGCAAGTGTCAAGTAATTCATGTTACAGCTTTGGTATATCTGTTTAACAGTGTGAAGACGATGGACATTATCTGTAGCAACGCTTACAAGTTCTGAATGAATCATCCTTTGTTTTTGATTGTATTGTTGTTGGCCCTGGAGATGGTTACAAATCTGTAGCACCTGTTAATAAGTTTCAAATTAATAATCTTTGTGACATACCTGTTGTTGTCTGTGGAGAGCTTTGACAATATTGTAGCATCTATTCAGTTCCAATTAAATCATCCTTACCTTGATAGATCTGCTGTTGGCTGTGGAGATAGCAGACAAGATCTGTTGTACAATGTACCTGTTTATATGTTGCGATTAAGTCATCCTAATGTTTGATAGATCTGTTGTTGGCTTTGGAGATAGCAGACAAGATCTTTCACTCTGGTACACTTAAAATAGAAACAAATTGTTTAAACAAACGTCTATTGTACAATATATATGCTATTCCCGAAGAGATATTGGATGAAACAAATGTTTAATGTGTACACCACAAAGATAAAAATTGTAATTTCATACAGAATTTTCAAACCATTATTGTTTAATTGATTTTTTGTAATAGATCTCTTGCTCTTTGAAAAGGGTTGGAGCAATATCAATAATTCAATTAAAAAAAAAGATGCCCTCGCCCCAAAGAAAAAACACTGAATTTTTTTCGTCGTATTAAATATCTAAACTATTGTTTCATTAAACTTATTTCTTATGGGGATGGTACCCAGTATTTTTGTGACATTTTTATAAGCGTTTCTGTAAATGAGGGAAAATAGGCAAATTTTTGGTCGGCTAAAAATTGCTACGTTAGTAAGTTGGGCGATGATCCATTTTTAAGATGGAAATTTTACAAAAATCAGTCTTTTTTGAGTAAAAATTGACAACGAATTAAATTTCACTTCCTTGTTTGTGTCGCAACTGCATTACAAGCAAAAGAAAAAATATCACGCAAACAAGTGCAATGCATGTTTTGTTTAGCATGATTACACAAAATAAAAACATTCAAAACTTGGTTGTTCCATTCTGATATTGTTAAACACATTTGAACATAGTAGAATTTACGAAGCTTTAATCTGAAATATAAAGAAATACAAAGGGCTACAACTCAGTCGCTTTGAAACATTTTTATTTTATCGTAATGACGGTATTCTGACTTCTGCACAATGATATGAGAACAAACAATTGGCCGACAACAGCTGTGTACAAAATACGACAATTCGAACATAAAATCTGACTTTCATGTCGGCCCCTTTGGGTACATTTATCCGGGTTTTTACATCTTACAGTAGTGGAAATAGCACCTAGACGGCTTGAAATTTCTTATGGTGTTGAAAAAAACAATAACAATTACTAACGTCGTCAAAATCAAAACCATATAAAGTTTTAGTGTAATTAACATTTGTCCTGCTGGCAACAACTGACTCTGACTTTGTGACCAGTGACCAAGGTCAACCTGCACATTTTTCAACTAGTTCTGCTATAAATGGTAAATGTTACTGCTCAAATTGAAAGGTTGTAAAGTCCTTTTTTTAATTTAGCAGACTAAGGGCTAAAGTATCAACATGATTATCGTCTAACTTCATGTACATTTATTTCCATTGTTATATGTTAGTGTTACTTGGAAAAAATCGGTTTCTTTTTCTTTTCAAACAGGCTTGGTAAAGTCATTTGATATTTACAGAATGTTATTTGCAAGACATTGTTTCTTTGTGATTCCTGAAATATGGTAGGACATCATATTTATAAAAGCTGTGAATAGTTAAGCTAGCTGCAAGCAATATCCCCGCGCATTATCTTCACTCTTTCTTCAGTTCTGAAATCCACACTAGATTTATAATTATGCTAGGTCATACCTTAATTTTTCACCGAGATAAATAACTGACCAGAACTTAAACTAGTAATGCTCAATCTCTACTTTTTTCAGTAAAAGAATCTTTTTTCCTTTTTACAAGTGGACAACCTGTGTTCTTTTCTTAATAAGGTGACCTTGATCACATATTTCCCTACGCTTGATTTTGTCATTTTTCTTTGCCTTGCAAAACCGACTTGGATCCTGAATCTCATTATTCTGTTCAAACTAAACCTTGGTTCTTACAAAAACTTGACAGAGAGATAATCTATTGACACTATGTCAAACAATATTCTTTAGCTATCGAAAACAAATTATCTTTGATAGTTTTTCATCCATCCCTTGGAAGACATCTTAATCATCTGCATCACAATCATCATTTTCAGCGCAATCATCATCATAATCATCATCATCATAATAATTATCATCATCATCATCATCATCACAACAACAACAAATAGGGGTGGTTAATACATAAGTATAAATATTTTTAAAGTATATAATACTTATATAGAAAGTGGTCTCAGATAAGAACCGTGCGATATGTTGAAGTGTTAACATGTAATAAAATGCAACGCAACAACAATGATCACCATACAATACAACAATAGCACCTCTAGGAAGAAAAACAAAAATCATCATCATTATCATCAAACAACTGTAACAACAATTGAAATAACAACAACAAAAACAAGACAAAATTATCCACAATCCACTTTAAAGAGCAATACACAAAGCACATACAATAGGAAAAAACAATAATCAGCATCATTAACATCATCATCAACATCATCAACAACAACAACAACAACTGCCACTTACCTTTAAGAAGAGAATTCCTCTGTTTATCATTTTTATATTATTTTATTTTTCGGTTTTTCGCTGTTTTATACTCCTTGTTTGATTTGGTAGTAAATTTGTAGTTGAAGAAAAAAGAAATACCAGGTTTTGTTTTAAGTCAGCAATTCCATTTAGTTAAAATCACAATGAAACCTTGAAACTTAGTAAACGAAAACTTCAGTCTGATTGATCTTCAGATTTCGTTTAGAAACTACATGTATTCTTTCATCGGCATGTTTCACGTTATTTATAAATGGTTTTAAAGCTTATAAAGTTTTAGGAAAAATCGTATAGTATATTATCTTTCATGAAACAAACATGATTATATTTCATTTTCAAGTACTAGTCACAACATTTAGAAGACAACTATTAAACTAATGTTAGCTTGCAGCATCTTTTAATTTTTTTAACAATAAAACAATACATTTAACAATAAATTCCAAAAAGACATAAATACAGTACGGACATAATGAGGGAAATAAATGGCATGTGTTTGTAAATCTTACCCCGCCCCCAACCCCCATTATATAACTTAGATGAAGTCAGACTGTAATCCATAAAAGAAAACACTAATTAAGAATTATGAGGGAGCCAGAGAAGAAAGGGAGTTTATGATGGAATTTTTCTTTCAGTCAGACATTTGAACAAAACTTTTTTGAAACGGACAGGAAAGCGCAATTTCTTTTTTTATCGTAACAAAAAATTTCAAAATTCAGTATGACTTTAGTAATGGACGGTGGTTACTGTTATGCACTGAGTGTTTTATTCCGAGAAAGGATTGGGTAGGAGGGTGGGGCTTTATGGACTGCTAGGATTCAATGAACACTTGGTAGAACATAAACCTACAATTTTACAAGAGCATCTCTAATGTTCGTATTAGAAATATATCTGTGTCGAGTAATGATAAAGGCCATGAAAGCAGTTTGTACGATACTACTTGGTGTTCTTTCCTAATGAGACAAAATAATGATGGTGGGAAATTGCGCATGCGCAGATATCGCCGAGGTTTTCCCATAAAATCCAACCATTAGGTGATTAAAAAATCCTGGGTAGAATTTTTTACGGTCAGGCTCCCGGAAGTTTTCACGTTGATGTTTGTGTGGCACGAACCTCAGTCCACTCGGTGGAGGGGTTCGTTTCATGTGGTTTTTATGCGTGAAAAAAACTTTCATTCATGAGGAGCCTGACTCTTGACACCGTAATATTGGTACGGACATACGAGGGACTGGCTTAGTCCTTTCTTTGATGATGAAGTGTTTCATTGTCGACTTGGTTTTATTTCATAAACTGTATTTGGATACAGCAATGTAGTTTACTTTTATTTTCGTTTACGAAAACAGCAAAAGCACGTGGTCATATCAATGCTTAAATAAGAAGGAAGAAAAAATAAAAGTTTGAAAGATTTCGTCTAACTTCGTAAATTTGGACATTTCAATTTTATTCATAGAAATAATTACTCTTGCTGACGTCTGTTTAGTGTTCTTTGCCTGATCATTGGTCTGATCACGTGATTTTACTTACTGCTGCAGGAAAGCTTATAAGGAAAGTGAATATCATTGGTAAAACAAAGCTTTAAACATAAGTATCCCGGTCAGACTTACGGACAGTGGCAATATGTATGGATCCGTGGCATATATTGGCGTAAAGTGGCGATATGTAGGGATCTGTGTCATATATTGGTGTAAAGTGGCGATATGTAAGGATCCGTGGCATATACTGGTGTAAAGTGGCGACATGATGTGATCTTATATGGATTTTCCCGGTGCTGGGTCGTTACTGTAACAGACAATGCGGAATACCTGGTAAGTTATTTGAAATAAAGGACTGGAGTTTTCAACCACAGAAAAATCTAAGAATTTTCATAAAATAAATACGTTATAATTTTCAAAGAATAGGAGACCTTATGTCATAAAAGCTTAAAATGTCAAAATAACAATGATGATTAAAATTATTATGACAAAAATAGTAGTAGTCATAATAATAATTATAATTATAATGGTTTTACTATTCTTAATTGATGTAAAATTTCATGTTCATATGACAACGTAGAAATGGCACAATTTTAAATGACAAAAAACCTGGTTAAAGTCGATGGTAGTGGAAGTGTTGGACGTTATATTGCTGGGATGTCATGGAAGTCTTGAGTGCCATGACATTATATTGATCTATTTTTGATTGTCTTAGAGTCTGAGATGTTACAATAGTCGTGTTGTATTGTTCTTGCTGGCTGTGAGGTCAGGATGATCTTAGTAGCGAGAATTTTTATGGTCGTGTTGGTCAGGATGTCTTAAGAGTATTCGCTTGTTGTGTTTTGATATGGGATGTTCCGTTTTGATATTGGTTTTGGTAATTCTGATGTCTTGATGGTCGATGTGTCGAGATATTTCAGTTTGATCGCTCTGGTGCCTAGATGGTCTTAGTAGCCAAGACCTTTCATTATGATTGCTGTGGTGTTGTAATGGTCATAGTGGTTGAACTGTTTCAGAATTGCTGACGTGTTGAAATGGTCATAGTGGCTGGCGAAGTGTTTCAGAATTGCTTAGCTGTAGTGATGGTCATAGTGGTCGTTGAGTTTCAGAATTGCTGAGATACCGTGATGGTCATAGTCGTCGAAGTGTTTCAGAATTGCTGTGGAGACGTACGGGTAGTATCAGTCGATGTTGTTCAGAATGGTTGAGTTGTCGTGATGGTCATAGTGGTCGAACTGTTTCAGAATTGCTGAGATGCCGTGATGGTCATAGTCGTCGAAGTGTTTTATAATTGCTGTGGAGACGTGAGGGTCGTATCTGTCGATGTTGTTCAGAATGGTTGAGTTGTCGTGATGGTCATAGTCGTTGAAGTGTTTTATAATTGCTGTGGAGACGTACGGGTAGTATCTGTCGATGTTGTTCAGAATGATTAAGTTGTCTTGATCGTCATAGTCGTCGAAGTGTTTTATAATTCCTGTGGAGACGTGAGGGTCGTATCTGTCGATGTTGTTCAGAATGGTTGAGTTGTCGTGATGGTCATAGTCGTTGAAGTGTTTTATAATTGCTGTGGAGACGTGAGGGTCGTATCTGTCGATGTTTTTCAGAATGGTTGGGTTGTGGTGATGGTCATAGTCGTCGAAGTGTTTTATAATTCCTGTGGAGACGTGAGGGTCTTATCTGTCGATGTTGTTCAGAATGGTTGAGTTGTCGTGATGGTCATAGTGGTCGAAGTGTTTCAGAATTGCTGAGGAGACGTACGGGTAGTATCAGTCGATGTTGTTCAGAATGGTTGAGTTGTCGTGATGGTCATAGTGGTCGAAGTGTTTCAGAATTGCTGTGGAGACGTACGGGTAGTATCAGTCGATGTTGTTCAGAATGGTTGAGTTGTCGTGATGGTCATAGTCGTCGAAGTGTTTCAGAATTGCTGTGGAGACGTTAGGGTCGTATCTGTCGATGTTGTTCAGAATGGTTGAGTTGTCGTGATGGTCATAGTCGTCGAAGTGTTTCAGAATTGCTGTGGAGACGTACGGGTAGTATCAGTCGATGTTGTTCAGAATGGTTGAGTTATCTTGATGGTCATAGTGGTCGAACTGTTTCAGAATTGCTCAGATGCCGTGATGGTCATAGTCGTCGAAGTGTTTTATAATTGCTGTGGAGACGTGAGGGTCGTATCTGTCGATGTTGTTCAGAATGGTTGAGTTGTCGTGATGGTCATAGTCGTCGTCGTGTTTCAGAATTGCTGAGGCGTCGTGATGGTTATGGTGGTCGAAGTGATTCAAAATTGCTAAGGTGTCGTGATGGTCATAGTGGTCGAAGTGATTCAAAAATGCTAAGGTGTCGTGATAGTCATAGTGGTCGTACTGTTTCAGAATTGTTGAGATGCCGTGATGGTCATAGTCGTCGAAGTGTTTTATAATTGCTGTGGAGACATGAGGGTCGTATCTGTCGATGTTGTTCAGAATGGTTGAGTTGTCGTGATGGTCATAGTCGTCGAAGTGTTTGAGAATTGCTGAGGCGTCGTGATGGTCATAGTGGTCAAAGTGATTCAAAATTGCTAAGGTGTCGTGATGGTCATAGTGGTCGAAGTGATTAAAAAATACTAAGGTGCCGTGATGGTCATAGTGGTCGAAGTGAATAAAAAATGCTAAGGTGTCGTAATGGTCATAGTGGTCGAAGTGATTCAAAATTGCTAAGCTGCCGTGATGGTCATAGTGATCGAACTGTTTTAGTGTTATAGCTGTGGTTGCTTGATGGCTTCAGTGGACGAAGTATTTCAGTGTGATAGCTGTGGTTGGATGATGGTTTTAGTGGTCGAAATATTCCAGTGTAAAAGCTGTGATGTTGGTATGGTCTTTGTAGTGAAGGTGTTTCAGCGTAATAGCTGTGATGTCCCTATGGTCTTTGTAGTGAAGGTTTTTCAGCGTGAGAGCTGTGATGTCATGATGGTCTTTGTAGTGAAGGTGTTTCAGCGTGATAGCTGTGATGTCGTTATGGTCTTTGTAGTAAAGGTGTTTCAGCGTGATAGCTGTGATGTCGGTATGGTCTTTGTAGTGAAGGTGTTTCAGCGTGATAGCTGTGATGTTGTGATGGTCTTTGTAGTGAAAGTGTTTCAGCGTGATAGCTGTGATGTCGGTATGGTCTTTGTAGTGACGGTGTCTCAGTGTGATAGCTGTGATGTCGGTATGGTCTAAGTAGTGAAGGTGTTTCAGCGTAATAGCTGTGATGTCGGTATGGTCTTTGTGGTGAAGGGGTTTCAGCGTTATAGCTGTGATGTTGTGATGGTGTTTGTAAAGAATGTGTTTCAGCGTAATAGCTTTGATGTTGTGATGGTCTTTGTAGTGAACGTGTTTCAGTGTGATAGCTCTTCTGTTGTGATGGTCTTTATAGTGACGATGTATCAGTGTGATAGCTCTGATGTTGTGATAGTCTTTGTAGTGAATGTGTTTTAGCGTGAAAGCTCTGATACACTGATGATCTATGTAGTGAAGCTGTTTCAGCGTGATAGCTGTGATGTCGGTATGGTCTTGTAGTGAAGGTGTTTCAGCGTGATAGCTGTGATGTCGGTATGGTCTTTGTAGTGAAGGTGTTTCAGCGTGATACCTGTGATGTCGGTATGGTCTTTGTAGTGAAGGTGTTTCAGCGTAATAGCTGTGATGTCGGTACGATCTTTGTAGTGAAGGTGTTTCAGCGTGATAGCTCTGATGTTTTAATGGTCTTTGTAGTAAATGTGTTTCAGCGTAATAGCTTTGTTGTTGTGATGGTCTTTGTAGTGAAGGTGTTTCAGTGTGATAGCTCTGATGTTGTGATGGTCTTTGAAGTGAAGATGTTTCAGTGTGATAGCTCTGATGTTGTGATGGTCTTTGTAGTGAAGGTGTTTAAGTGTGAAAGGGTTAATACAGTGATGGTCTTTGTAGTGAAGGTGTTTCAGTGTTATATCTCTAATGTTGTGATTGTCTTTGTAGTGAAGGTGTTTCAGCATAATAGCTTTGATGTTGTGATGGTCTTGGTAGTGAAAGTGTTTCAGCGTAATAGCTCTGATGTTGTGTTTGTCTTTATAGTGAAGGTGTTTCAGCGTGATGTTGTCATGGTCTTTGTACTGAAGATGTTTCAGCGTTATATCTCTGATGTTGTGACGGTCTTTGTAGTGAAGATGTTTCAGCGTAATAGCTCTGATGTTGTGATGGTCTTTGTAGTGAATGTGTTTCAGCGTAATAGCTCTGATGTTGTGATTTCTTTGTAGTGAAGATGTTTCAGAGTAATATATCAGATGTTGTGTTGGTCTTTGTAGTGAAGGTATTTCAGTGTGATAGCTCTGATGTTGTGATAGTCATTGTAGTGAATGAGTTTCAGCGTAATATCTGTGATGTTGTGATGGTCTTTGTAGTGAAGGTGTTTCAATGTGATAGCTCTGATGTTGTGATGTCTTTGTAGTGAATGTGTTTCAGCGTAAATCATAGATGTTGTTTTTGTCTTTGTAGTGAAGGTGATTCAGCGTTATAGTAATGAAGTGATGATAGTCTTTGTAGTGAAGGTGTTTCAGCGTGATAGCTGTTCTATCGGTATAGTCTTTGTAGTGAAAGTGTTTCAGCGTAATAGCTCTGATACCGTGATGGTCTTTGTAGTGAAGGTATTTCAGCGTGATAGCTGTGATACAGTGATGGTCTTTGAAAAGAAGGTTTTTCAGCGTGATAGCTGTGATGTCGATATGGTCTTTGTAGAGAAGGTGTTTCAGCGTGATAGCTGTGATGTCGGTATGGTCTTGTAGTGAAGGTCTTTTCTGCATAACAGCTGTGATGTCGGTATGATCTTTGTGGTGAAGGTGTTTCAGCGTAACAGCTGTGATGTCCTGATGGGCTTTGTAGTGAAGGTGTTTCAGCGTGATAGCTGTGATGTCGGTATGGTCTTTGTAGTGAAGGTGTTTCAGCGTTATAGCTCTGATGTTGTAATGGTCTTTGTAGTGAAGGTGTTTCAGCGTAATAGCTCTGATTTTGTGATGGTCTTTGTAGTAAAGATGTTTCAGCGTAATAGTTTTGATGTTGTGATGGTCTTTGTAGCGTGAAAGCTCTGATACCGTGATGGTCTTTGTAGTGAAGATGTTTCAGCGTAATAGCTCTGATGTTGTGATGGTCTTTGTAGTGAAAGTGTTTCAGCGTAATAGCTCTGATGTTGTGATGGTCTTTGTAATGAAAGTGTTTCAGCATAATAACTCTAATGTTGTGATGGTCTTTGTAGTGAAAGTGTTTCAGCGTAAAAGCTCTGATGTTGTGATGGTCTTTGTAGTGAAGATGTTTCAGCGAAATAGCTCTGATAATGTGATGGTCTTTGTAGTGAAGGTGTTTCAGCGTAATAGCTCTGATGTTGTGATGGTCTTTGTAGTGAACATGTTTCAGCGTAATAGCTCTGATGTTGTGACGGTCTTTGTAGTGAAGATATTTCAGGGTAATAGCTCTGATGTTGTGACGGTCTTTGTAATGAAAGTGTTTCAGCGTAATAGCTCTGATGTTGTGATGGTCTTTGTAGCGTGAAAGCTCTGATACCGTGATGGTCTTTGTAGTGAAGATGTTTCAGCGTAATAGCTCTGATAATGTGATGGTCTTTGTAGTGAAGGTGTTTCAGCGTAAAAGCTCTGATGTTGTGATGGTCTATGTAGTGAACATGTTTCAGCGTAATAGCTCTGATGTTGTGACGGTCTTTGTAGTGAAGATGTTTCAGGGTAATAGTTCTGATGTTGTGACGGTCTTTGTATTGAAGATGTTTCAGCGTAATAGCTCTGATGTTGTGATGGTCTTTGTACCGTGAAAGCTTTGATACCGTGATGGTCTTTGTAGTGAAGATGTTTCAGCGTAATAGCTCTGATGTTGTGATTTCTTTGTAGTGAAGATGTTTCAGAGTAATATCTCAGATGTTGTGACGGTCTTTGTATTGAAGATGTTTCAGCGTAATAGCTCTGATGTTGTGATGGTCTTTGTACCGTGAAAGCTCTGATACCGTGATGGTCTTTGTAGTGAAGATGTTTCAGCGTAATAGCTCTGATGTTGTGATTTCTTTGTAGTGAAGATGTTTCAGAGTAATATCTCAGATGTTGTGTTGGTCTTTGTAGTGAAGGTGTTTCAGTGTGATAGCTCTGATGTTGTGATGGTCTTTGTAGTGAATGTGTTTCAGCGTAAATCTCAGATGTTGTGACGGTCTTTGTAGTGCAGACGTTTCAGCGTAATAGCTCTGATGTTGTGATGGTCTTTGTACCGTGAAAGATCTGATACCGTGATGGTCTTTGTAGTGAAGATGTTTCAGCGTAATAGCTCTGATGTTGTGATGCTCTTTGTAGTGAAAGTGTTTTAGCGTAATAACTCTGATGTTGTGATGGTCTTTGTAATGAAAGTGTTTCAGCGTAATAGCTCTTATGTTGTGATGGTCTTTGTAGTGAAGGTGTTTCAGCGTAATAGCTCTGATGTTGTGATGGTCTTTGTAGTAAACTGTTTCAGCGAAATAGCTGTGATGTTGTGATGGTCTTTGTAGTGAAGGTGTTTCAGCGTAATAGCTCTGATGTTTTGATGGTCTTTGTAGTGAACATGTTTCAGCGTAATAGCTCTGATGTTTTGATGGTCTTTGTAGTGAACATGTTTCAGCGTAATTGCTCTGATGTTGTGATTTCTTTGTAGTGAATGTGTTTCAGCGTAATAGCTCTGATGTTGTGATTTCTTTGTAGTGAAGATGTTTCAGAGTAATATCTCAGATGTTGTGTTGGTCTTTGTAGTGAAGGTGTTTCAGTGTGATAGCTCTGATGTTGTGATATCTTTGTAGTGAATGTGTTTCAGCGTAAATCTCAGATGTTGTGATGGTCTTTGTAGTGAAGGTGATTCAGCGTAATAGTAATGAAGTGATGATAGTCTTTGTAGTCAAGGTGTTTCATCGTGATAGCTGTTCTATCGGTATAGTCTTTGTAGTGAAAGTGTTTCAGCGTAATAGCTCTGATACCGTGATGGTCTTTGTAGTGAAGGTATTTCAGCTTGATAGCTGTGATACAGTGATGGTCTTTGAAAAGAAGGTTTTTCAGCGTGATAGCTGTGATGTCGATATGGTCTTTGTAGAGAAGGTGTTTCAGCGTGATAGCTGTGATGTCGGTATGGTCTTGTAGTGAAGGTCTTTTCTGCGTAACAGCTGTGATGTCGGCATGGTCTTTGTGGTGAAGGTGTTTCAGCGTAACAGCTGTGATGTCCTGATGGGCTTTGTAGTGAAGGTGTTTCAGCATGATAGCTGTGATGTCGGTATGGTCTTTGTAGTGAAGGTGTTTCAGCGTTATAGCTCTGATGTTGTGATGGTCTTTGTAGTGAAGGTGTTTCAGCGTAATAGTTCTGATTTTGTGATGGTCTTTGTAGTGAAGATGTTTCAGCGTAATAGCTTTGATGTCGTGATGGTCTTTGTAGCGTGAAAGCTCTGATGTTGTGATGGTCTTTGAAGAGAAAGTGTTTCAGCGTAATAGCTCTGATGTTGTGATGGTCTTTGTAATGAAAGTGTTTCAGCGTAATAGCTCTAATGTTGTGATGGTCTTTGTAGTGAAAGTGTTTCAGCGTAATAGCTCTTATGTTGTGATGGTCTTTGTAGAGAAGATGTTTCAGCGAAATAGCTCTGATAATGTGATGGTCTTTGTAGTGAAGGTGTTTCAGCGTAATAGCTCTGATGTTGTGATGGTCTTTGTAGTGAACATGTTTCAGCGTAATAGCTCTGATGTTGTGACGGTCTTTGTAGCGTGAAAGCTCTGATTCCCTACGGTCTTTGTAGTGAAGATGTTTCAGCGTAATAGCTCTGATGTTGTGATGCTCTTTGTAGTGAAAGTGTTTCAGCGTAATAGCTCTGATGTTGTGATGGTCTTTGTAATGAAAGTGTTTCAGCGTAATAGCTCTGATGTTGTGATGGTCTTTGTAGTGAAGGTGTTTCAGCGTAATAGTTCTGATGTTGTGATGGTCTTTGTAGTAAAATGTTTCAGCGAAATAACTGTGATGTTGTGATGGTCTTTGTAGTGAAGGTGTTTCAGCGTAATAGCTCTGATGTTTTGATGGTCTTTGTAGTGAACATGTTTCAGCGCAATAGCTCTGATGTTGTGTTGGTCTTTGTAGTGAACATGTTTCAGCGTAATAGCTCTGATGTTGTGATGGTATTTGTAGTGAAGGTTTTTCAATGTAATAGCTTTGATGTCGTGATGGTCTTTGTTGTGAAGGTGTTTCAGCGTAATAGCTCTGATGTTGTGATGGTCTTTGTTTTGAAGGTGTTTCAGTGTGATAGCTGTGATGTCGTGATGGTCTTTGTTGTTAAGGTGTTTCAGTGTAATAGCTGTGATGTCGGTATGGTCTTTGTAGTGAAGGTGTTTCAGCGTGATAGCTGTGATGTCGGTATGGTCTTTGTAGTGAAGGTGTTTCAGCGTGAGAGCTGTGATGTTGGTATTGTCTTTGTAGTGTAGGTGTTTCAGTGTAATAGCTTTGATGTCGGTATGGTCTTTGTAGTGAAGATGTTTCAGGGTGACATTTGTGTTGTCGTGAAGGTCTTTGTAGTGAAGGTGTTTCAGCGTGATAGCTGTGATGTCGGTATGGTCTTTGTATTGGAGGTGTTTCAGCGTAATAGCTGTGATGTTCTGATGGTCTTATTGGTCAAAGCTTTTCATAAGTGCTGTGGTATCGTGATTGAAGTTGTCGATCGGTTTCATAACTGTTGTGATGTCGTGATGGTTTTACTTGTCAAAGTGTTTTATAAGTGCTGAGATATCATGCTGGTCAAAGTGGTCGAGGAATGACAGCGTGATTCCTGTACTGTCATGATGGTCTTTTTGGTTGATGTGTTATATAGATGATGTGGTAACATGACAGTTTCATTGGTCGAAGTGCTTCATAATTGTTGTGGTTGCGTGATGATCTTAATAGTCGGAAGTGATTGCGTGATTGTTTTAAACGGTCTAGGTAAAACTGGTAACTGTACTTGTGTGATGGTCTAAGTGGTTAAAGTATTTAGTGCTATTGATGTAGCTGAGTGATGGTCCTATTGATCAAAGTCTTATTGATAGTCTTATTGTGAAAAATAATGCTTCATGATGGTCTTTATTGTATTTGTTGTAGTTGTGTAATGGTCTTAATGGTCAAGATGTTTAAATGTAATAGCTATTGCTGCGTGATGGTCTTAGTGATCAAGGTATTTTTTGAGATTGCTGTAGTTGCGTGATGGTCTTAGTGGTCAAGGTGTTTTATTGTAATTGCTGTAGTTGCGTGATAGTCTTAGTGGTCAAGGTGTTTAAATGTGATTACTGTTGCTTCGTGATGGTCTTTATTGTATTTGTTGTAGTTGTGTAATGGTTTTAATGGTCAAGATGTTTAAATGTAATAGCTATTGCTGCGTGATGGTCTTAGTGATCAAGGTTTTTTTTTGAGATTGCTGTAGTTGCGTGATGGTCTTAGTGGTCAAAGTGTTTCATTGTAATTGCTGTAGTTGCGTGATGGTTTTAGTGGTGAAGGTGTTTAAATGTAATAGCTATTGTTGCGTGATGATCTAAGTGAACAAGGTGTTTTTTTGAGATTGCTGTAGTTGCATGATGGTTTTAGTGGTCAAGGTGTTTAAATGTAATAGCTATTGTTGCGTAATGATCTTAGTGGTCAAGGTGTTTTTTAGATTGCTGTAGTTGCGTGATAGTCTTAGTGGTCAAGGTGTTTAATTGTGATTGTTGTATTTGCATGATGGTCTTAGTGGTCAAGGTGCTTCATTGTGATTGCTGTAGTTGCGTGATGGTCTAAGTGGTCAAGGTGCTTGACTGTGATTGCTGTAGTTGCGTGATGGTCTTAGTGGTCAAGGTGCTTCATTGTGATTGCTGTAGTTGCGTGATGGTGTTAGTGGTCAAGGTGTCCCATTGTGATTGCTGTAGTTGCGTGATGGTCTTAGTGGTCGAGGTGTTTTATTGTGATTGCTGTAGTTGCGTGATCGTCTTAGTGGTCAAGGTGTTTTATTGTGATTGCTGTAGTTGCGTGATGGTCTTAGTGGTCAAGGTGTTTTATTGTGATTGCTGTAGTTGCGTGATGGTCTTAGTGGTCAAAGTTTTATTGTGATTGCTGTAGTTGCGTGATGGTCTTAGTGGTCAAGGTGTTTTATTGTAATTGCTGTAGTTGCGTGATGGTTTTAGTGGTCAATGTGTTCCATTTTGATTGCTGTAGTTGCGTGATGGTCTTAGTGGTCAATGTGTTTTATGGTAATTGCTGTAGTTTCGTGATGGTCTTAGTGGTCAAGGTATCTTTTTGTGATTGCTGTAATTGCGTGATGGTCTTAGTGGTCAATGTGTTTTATTATGATTACTGTAATTGTGTGATTGTCGTTAGGGTCAAAATGTTTTATTGTGATTGCTGTAGTTTTGTGATGGTCTTAACGGTCAATGTGTTTTATAATAATTGCTTCAGTTGCGTGATGGTCTAAGTGGTCAATGTGTTTTATTGAGATTGCTGTAGTTGTGTGATGGTCTTAGTGGTCAAGGTGTTTTATTATGTTTGCTGTAGTTGCGTGATCGTCTTAGTGGTCAATGTGTTTTAATATGATTGCTGTACTTGTGTGATGCTCTGATTGGTTTAGGTGTTTATTTAAAATTGCTGTAGTTTCGTGATGGTCTTAGTGGTCAAAGTGTTTTATTTAGATTGTTGTAAGGGTTAAAATGTTTTATTGTCATTGCTGTTTTTTCTTGATGGTCTAAACGGTCAAGGTGTTTTATTATAATTCCTGTACTTGCGTGATTGTTTTAAGGGTTAAAATAAAATGTTTTATTGTGATTGCTGTAGCTGCGTGATGGTCTTTGTAGTGAAGGTGTTTCAGCGTAATAGCCGTGATGTCGGTATGGTCTTTGTAGTGAAGGTTTTTCAGCGTGATAGCTGTGATGTCGATATGGTCTTTGTAGAGAAGGTGTTTCAGCGTGATAGCTGTGATGTCGGTATGGTCTTGTAGTGAAGGTCTTTTCTGCGTAACAGCTGTGATGTCGGTATGGTCTTTGTGGTGAAGGTGTTTCAGCGTTACAGCAGTGATGACAGTAAGGTCTTTGTAGTGAAAGTGTTTCACTATTATAGCTATGATGTCGTGATGATCTTTGTAGTGAAGGTATTTCAGCGTGATAGCTGTGATCTCAGTAAGGTCTTTGTAGTGAAGGTGTTTCAGCATTATAGCTGTGATGACGTGATGATCTTTGTAGTGAAGGTGTTTCAGCGTGATAGCTGTGATGTCGGTATGGTCTTTGTAGTGAAGGTGTTTCAGCGTGATAGCTGTGATGTTGTGATAATGTTTGTAGTGAATGTGTTTCAGCGTAATAGTTTTGATGTTTTGGTGGTCTTTATAGTGAAGATGTTTCAGCATGATAGCTGTGATGTCGGTATGGTCTTTGTATTGAAGATGTTTCAGCGTAACAGTTTTGATGTCGTGATGGTCTTATTTGTCAAAACTGCTGTGGTATCGTGATTGTTTAAGTTGTCGATCGGTTTCATAACTGTTGTGATGTCGTGATGGTTTTACTTATCAAAGTGTTTTATAAGTGCTGAGATGCCATGCTGGGGAAAGTGATCGAGGGATGACAGCGTGATTCCTGTACTGTCATGATGGTCTATTTGGTCGATGTGTTATATAGATGATGTGGTAACATGACAGTTTTAGTGGTCGAAGTGCTTCATAATTGTTGTGGGTGCGTGATGATCTTAATAGTCGAGGTGTTTCAGCGTGATTGCGTGATTGTTTTAAACGGTCTAGGTAAAACTGGTAACTGTACTTGTGTGATGGTCTAAGTGGTTAAAGTATTTAGTGCTATTGATGTAGCTGAGTGATGGTCCTATTGATCAAGGTCTTATTGATAGACTTATTGTGACTAATAGTGCTTCTTGATGGTCTTTATTGTATTTGTTGTAGTTGTGTGATGGTCTTAATGGTCAAGATGTTTAAATGTAATAACTATTGTTGCGTGATGGTCTTAGTGGTCAAGGTATTTTTTGAGATTGCTGTAGTTGCGTGATGGTATTAGTGTGCAAGGTGTTTTATTGTAATTGCTGTAGTAACGTGATGGTCTTAGTGGTTAAAGTATTTTTTTAGAAATCTATAGTTGCGTGATGGTCTTAGTGGTCAGGGTGTTTTATTATGATTACTGTAGTTGCGTGATTGTCGTACGGGTCAAAATGTTTTATTGTGATCGCTTAGTTTTGTGACGGTCTTAACGGTCATTATTATAATTGCTTCAGTTGCGTGATGGTCTAAGTGGTCAAGGTGTTTTATTTAGATGGTTTTAGTTGTGTGATCGTCTTACTGGTCAAGTTGTTTTATTATCTTTCCTGTAGTTGCGTGATCGTCTTAGTGGTCAATGTGTTTTATTATGTTTGCTGTAGTTGTGTGATGGTCTTAGTGGTCAAGGTGTTTTAATGTGATTGCTGTAGTTGTGTGATGGTCTTAGTGGTCAAGGTGTTATATTGTGATTTCTGTAGCTGTGGATGGTCTTAGTGGTCTAGGTGTTCCATTGTGATTGCTGTAGTTGCGTGATGGTCTTAGTGTTCAATGTGTTCCATTGTGATTGCTGTAGCTGTAGATGGTCTTAGTGGTCAATGTGTTTTATTGTGATTGCTGTAGTTGACCGATGATTTTAGTGGTCAAGGTGTTTTATTGTGATTGCTGTGGTTGTGTGATGGTCTAAGTGGTCAAGGTGTTCCATTGTGATTGCTGAAGCTGTGGATGGTCTTAGTGGTCAAGGTGTTTTATTGTGATTGCTGTAATTGCGTGATCGTCTAAATGGTCAAAGTGTTTCATAGTGATTGCTGTAGCTGTGTGATGGTCTAAGTGGTAAAAGTGTTCCATTGTGATTGCTGTAGCTGAGGATGGTCTAAGTGGTCAAGGTGTTTTATTGTGATTGCTGTAGTTGCATGATCGTCTTAGTGGTCAATGTGTTCCATTGTGATTGCTGTAGCTGTGGATGGTCTTAGTCTTAAAAGTGTTCCATTGTGATTGCTGTAGCTGAGGATGGTCTTAGTTGTCAAGGTGTTCCATTGTGATTCCTGTTGCTGTGGATGGTCTAAGTGGTCAAGGTGTTTTATTGTGATTGCTGTAGTTGCGTGATCGTCATAGTGGTCAAGCTGTTTTATTGTGAGTGTTGTAGTTGTGTGATGGTTCAAGTGGTCAATGTGTTCCATTGTGATTGTTGTAGCTGTGAATGGTCTAAGTGGTCAAGGTGTGTTATTGTGATTGCTGTAGTTGTGTGATGGTCTACGTGTTCAAGGTTTTCCATTGTGATTGCTGTAGCTGCAGATAATCTAAGTGGTCAAGGTGTTTTATTGTGATTACTGTAGTTGCGTGATCGTCTTAGTGGTCAAGGTGTTCCATTGTGAATGCTGTACATGTGTGATGGTCTTAGTGGTCAAAGTGTTTTATTATGATTGCTGTAGTTGTGTGATGGTCTTAGTGGTCAAGGTGTTTTATTATGATTGCTGTAGTTGTGAGATGGTCTAACTGATCAAAGTGTTTTATTGTGATTGCTGTAGTTGTGTGATCGTCTTTGTGGTCAAGGTGTTTTATTATGACTGCTGTTGTTGCGTGATCGTCTTAGTGGTCAAGGTGTTTTATTGTGATTGCTGAAACTGTGGATGGTCTTAGTGGTCAAGGTGTTTTATTGTGATTTCTGTAGCTGTGGATGGTATTAGTGGTCAAGGATTTTTATTGTGATTGCTGTAGCTGTGGATGGTCTTAGTGGTCAAGGTGTTCCATTGTGATTGCTGTAGCTGTGGATGGTCTTAGTGGTCAAGGTGTTTTATTGTGATTGCTGTAGTTGCGTGATCGTCTTATTGGTCAAGGTGTTCCATTGTGATTGCTGTAGTTGGGTGATGGCCTTAGTGGTCAAGGTGTTTCATTGTGATTGCTGTAGCTGTGGATGGTCTTAGTGGTCAAGGTGTTTTATTATGTTTGCTGTAGTTGTGTGATGGTCTTAGTGGTCAAGGTGTTTTATTGTGATTGCTGTAATTGTGTGATGATCTAAGTGGTCAAGGTGTTTTATTATATTTGCTGTAGTTGTGTGATGGTCTTACTGGTCAAGGTGTTTCATTATGATTGCTGTAGTTGCGTGATGTTCTTAATGGTTTAAGCGTTTTATTAATATTGCTGTAGTTGCTTGGTCAATGTGTTTTATTGAGATTGCTGTAGTTGTGTGATGGTCTTAGTGATCAAGGTGTTTTATTGTGATTCCTGTAGTTGTGTGATGATTTTAGTGGTCAAGGTGTTTTATTATGTTTGCTGTAGTTGTGTGATGGTCTAAGTTGTCAGGGTGTTTTATTATGTTTGCTGTAGTTGTGTGATGGTCTTAGTTGTCAAGATGTTTTATTTTGATTGGTGTAGTTGCGTGATCGTCATAGTGGTCAAGGTGTTTTATTGTGAGTGCTGTAGTTGTGTGATGGTTCAAGTGGTCAGTGTGTTCCGTTGTGATTGTTGTAGCTGTGAATGGTCTAAGTGGTCAAGGTCTGTTATTGTGATTGCTGTAGTTGTGTGATGGTCTACGTGGTCAAGGTTTTCCATTGTGATTGCTGTAGCTGCAGATAATCTAAGTGGTCAAGGTGTTTTTTTTTTATTGCTGTAGTTGTGTGATCGTCTTAGTGGTCAAGGTGTTCCATTGTGAATGCTGTAGTTGTGTGATGGTCTTAGTGGTCAAGGTGTTTTATTATGATTGCTGTAGTTGTGTGATGGTCTTAGTGGTCAAGGTGTTTTATTATGATTGCTGTAGTTGTGTGATGGTCTTAGTGGTCAAGGTGTTTTATTATGATTGCTGTAGTTGTGTGATGGTCTTAGTGGTCAAGGTGTTTTATTATGATTGCTGTAGTTGTGAGATGGTCTAACTGATCAAAGTGTTTTATTGTGATTGCTGTAGTTGTGTGACCGTCTTAGTGGTCAAGGTGTTTTATTATGACTGCTGTTGTTGCGTGATCGCCTTAGTGGTCAAGGTGTTTTATTGTGATTGCTGTAGCTGTGGATAGTCTTAGTGGTCAAGGTGTTTTATTGTGATTTCTGTAGCTGTGGATGGTATTAGTGGTCAAGGTGTTCCATTGTGATTGCTGTAGCTGTGCATGGTCATAGTGGTCAAGGTGTTCCATTGTAATTGCCGTAGTTGCGTGATCGTCTTAGTGGTCAAGGTGTTCCATTGTGATTGCTGTGGCTGTGGATGGTCTTAGTGGTCAAGGTGTTTTATTGTGATTGCTGTAGTTGCGTGATCGTCTTATTGGTCAAGGTGTTCCATTGTGATTGTTGTAGTTGTGTGATGGCCTTAGTGGTCAAGGTGTTTTATTGTGATTGCTGTAGCTGTGGATGGTCTTAGTGGTCAAGGTGTTTTATTATGTTTGCTGTAGTTGTGTGATGGTCTTAGTGGTCAAGGTGTTTTATTTTGATTGCTGTAATTGTGTGATGATCTAAGTGGTCAAGGTGTTTTATTATGTTTGCTGTAGCTGTGGATCGTCTTAGTGGTCAAGGTGTTTTATTATGTTTGCTGTAGCTGTGGATGGTCTAAGTGGTCAATGTGTTTTATTATGTTTGCAGTAGCTGTGGATCGTCTTAGTGGTCAAGGTGTTTTATTATGTTTGCAGTAGCTGTGGATCGTCTTAGTGGTCAAAGTGTTTTATTATGTTTGCTGTAGCTGTGGATGGTCTAAGTGGTCAAGGTGTTTTATTATGTTTGCTGTAGCTGTGGATGGTCTTAGTGGTCAAGGTGTTTTATTATGTTTGCTGTAGCTGTGGATGGTCTTAGTGGTCAAGGTGTTTTATTATGTTTGCTGTAGCTGTGGATGGTCTAAGTGGTCAATGTGTTTTATTATGTTTGCTGTAGCTGTGGTTGGTCTTAGTGGTCAAGGTGTTTTATTATGTTTGCAGTAGCTGTGGATCGTCTTAGTGGTCAAAGTGTTTTATTATGTTTGCTGTAGCTGTGGATGGTCTAAGTGGTCAAGGTGTTTTATTATGTTTGCTGTAGCTGTGGATGGTCTTAGTGGTCAATGTGTTTTATTGAGATTGCTGAAG
Organism: Cyclina sinensis; assembly: GCA_012932295.1. Lineage (NCBI taxonomy): Eukaryota > Metazoa > Mollusca > Bivalvia > Venerida > Veneridae > Cyclina > Cyclina sinensis. The sequence goes on from JAAONU010000017.1 coordinate 29,021,072, forward strand.
TTGTGTGATGGTCTTAGTGGTCAAGGTGTTTTATTGTGATTCCTGTAGTTGTGTGATGATTTTAGTGGTCAAGGTGTTTTATTATATTTGCTGTAGTTGTGTGATGGTCTAAGTTGTCAGGGTGTTTTATTATGTTTGCTGTAATCGTGTGATGGTCTTAGTTGTCAAGATGTTTTATTTTGATTGCTGTAGTTGCGTGATGTTCTAAATGTTTTGGGTGTTTTATTTAAATTGCTGTAGTTGCGTGATCAATGTGTCTTATTGAGAATGCTGTAGTTGGGTGATCGTCTTAGTAGTCAAGATTTTTTAATTATGATTGCTTTAGTTATATGATGGTCTTAGCGGTCAGTGTGTTTTATCATAATTGCTACAGTTGCGTGATGGTCTAAAGGATCAAGTTGTTTTATTGAGATTGCTGTAGTTGTGTGATCGTCTTAGAAATCGAGGTGTTTGATTGTGTCTGCTGTAGCTGTGGATGGTCTTAATGGTTTAGGTGTTTTATTATGTTTGCCGTTGTTGCGTAATGGTCTTAGTGGTCAAGGGGTTTTATTATGTTTGCTGTAGTTGCGTGATGGTCTTAGTGGTCAAGGTGTTTAATTATGTTTTATGTAGTTGCGTGATGGTCTTAGTGGTCAAGGTGTTTTTTATGTTTGTTTTGGTTGCGTGATCGTCTTAGTGGTCAAGGTGTTTTATTATGTTTGCTGTAGCTGTGGATGGTCTTAGTGGTCAAGGTGTTTTCTTATGTTTGTTTTATCTGTGGATGGTCTTAGTGGTCAATATATTTTATTATGTTTGCTGTTGTTCCGTGATCGTTTTAGTTGTCAATGTGTTTTATTATGTTTGCTGTAGTTGTGTGATCGTCTTAGTGGTCAAGGTGTTTTATTATGTCTGCTGTAGCTGTGGATGGTCTTAGTTGTCAAGGTGTTTTATAATGTTTGCTGTAGTTGTGTGATCGTCTTAGTGGTCAAGGTGTTTTATTATGTTTGCTATAGCTGTGGATGGTCTTAGTGGTCAAGGTGTTTTATTGTGATTGCTGTAGTTGTGTGATCGTCATAGTGGTCAAGGTATTTTATTATGTTTGCTGTAGCTGTGGATGGTTTTAGTGGTAAAGGTGTTTTATAATATTTGCTGTAGCTGTGGATGGTCTTAGTGGTCAAGGTGTTTTATTATGTTTGCTGTAGGTGTGGATTGTCTTCGTGGTCAAGGTGTTTTATTATGTTTACTGTAGCTGTTGATGGTCTTAGTGGTCAAGGTGTTTTATTATGTTTGCTGAAGCTGTGGATGGTCTTAGTGGTCAAGGTGTTTTATTATGTTTGCTGTAGCTGTGGATCGTCTTAGTGGTCAAGGTGTTTTATTATGTTTGCTGTAGCTGTGGATTGTCTTCGTGGTCAATGTGTTTTATTATGTTTGCAGTAGCTGTGGATCGTCTTAGTGGTCAAGGTGTTTTATTATGTTTGCAGTAGCTGTGGATCGTCTTAGTGGTCAAAGTGTTTTATTATGTTTGCTGTAGCTGTGGATGGTCTAAGTGGTCAAGGTGTTTTATTATGTTTGCTGTAGCTGTGGATGGTCTTAGTGGTCAATGTGTTTTATTATGTTTGCTGTAGCTGTGGATGGTCTTAGTGGTCAAGGTGTTTTATTATGTTTGCTGTAGCTGTGGATGGTCTAAGTGGTCAATGTGTTTTATTATGTTTGCTGTAGCTGTGGATGGTCTTAGTGGTCAAGGTGTTTTATTATGTTTGCAGTAGCTGTGGATCGTCTTAGTGGTCAAAGTGTTTTATTATGTTTGCTGTAGCTGTGGATGGTCTAAGTGGTCAAGGTGTTTTATTATGTTTGCTGTAGCTGTGGATGGTCTTAGTGGTCAATGTGTTTTATTGAGATTGCTGAAGTTGTGTGATGGTCTTAGTGGTCAAGTTGTTTTATTGTGATTCCTGTAGTTGTGTGATGATTTTAGTGGTCAAGGTGTTTTATTATATTTGCTGTAGTTGTGTGATGGTCTAAGTTGTCAGGGTGTTTTATTATGTTTGCTGTAATCGTGTGATGGTCTTAGTTGTCAAGATGTTTTATTTTGATTGCTGTAGTTGCGTGATGTTCTAAATGTTTTGGGTGTTTTATTTAAATTGCTGTAGTTGCGTGATCAATGTGTCTTATTGAGAATGCTGTAGTTGGGTGATCGTCTAAGTAGTCAAGATTTTTTAATTATGATTGCTTTAGTTATATGATGGTCTTAGCGGTCAGTGTGTTTTATCAGAATTGCTACAGTTGCGTGATGGTCTAAAGGATCAAGTTGTTTTATTGAGATTGCTGTAGTTGTGTGATCGTCTTAGAAATCGAGGTGTTTGATTGTGTCTGCTGTAGCTGTGGATGGTCTTAATGGTTTAGGTGTTTTATTATGTTTGCCGTTGTTGCGTAATGGTCTTAGTGGTCAAGGGGTTTTATTATGTTTGCTGTAGTTGCGTGATGGTCTTAGTGGTCAAGGTGTTTAATTGTGTTTTATGTAGTTGCGTGATGGTCTTAGTGGTCAAGGTGTTTTTTTATGTTTGTTTTGGTTGCGTGATCGTCTTAGTGGTCAAGGTGTTTTATTATGTTTGCTGTAGCTGTGGATGGTCTTAGTGGTCAAGGTGTTTTCTTATGTTTGTTTTATCTGTGGATGGTCTTAGTGGTCAATGTATTTTATTATGTTTGCTGTTGTTCCGTGATCGTTTTAGTTGTCAATGTGTTTTATTATGTTTGCTGTAGTTGTGTGATCGTCTTAGTGGTCAAGGTGTTTTATTATGTTTGCTGTAGCTGTGGATGGTCTTAGTTGTCAAGGTGTTTTATAATGTTTGCTGTAGTTGTGTGATCGTCTTAGTGGTCAAGGTGTTTTATTATGTTTGCTATAGCTGTGGATGGTCTTAGTGGTCAAGGTGTTTTATTGTGATTGCTGTAGTTGTGTGATCGTCTTAGTGGTCAAGGTATTTTATTATGTTTGCTGTAGCTGTGGATGGTTTTAGTGGTAAAGGTGTTTTATAATATTTGCTGTAGCTGTGGATGGTCTTAGTGGTCAAGGTGTTTTATTATGTTTGCTGTAGCTGTGGATTGTCTTAGTGGTCAAGGTGTTTTATTATGTTTACTGTAGCTGTTGATGGTCTTAGTGGTCAAGGTGTTTTATTATGTTTGCTGACGCTGTGGATGGTCTTAGTGGTCAAGGTGTTTTATTATGTTTGCTGTAGCTGTGGATCGTCTTAGTGGTCAAGGTGTTTTATTATGTTTGCTGTAGCTGTGGATGGTCTAAGTGGTCAATGTGTTTTATTATGTTTGCTGTAGCTGTGGATGGTCTTAGTGGTCAAGGTGTTTATTATGTTTGCAGTAGCTGTGGATCGTCTTAGTGGTCAAAGTGTTTTATTATGTTTGCTGTAGCTGTGGATGGTCTAAGTGGTCAAGGTGTTTTATTATGTTTGCTGTAGCTGTGGATGGTCTTAGTGGTCAAGGTGTTTTATTATGTTTGCTGTAGCTGTGGATGGTCTTAGTGGTCAAGGTGTTTTATTATGTTTGCTGTAGCTGTGGATGGTCTTAGTGGTCAAGGTGTTTTCTTATGTTTGCTGTAGCTGTGGATGGTCTTAGTGGTCAAGGTGTTTTATTACATTTGCTGTAGCTGTGGATGGTCTTAGTGGTCAAGGTGTTTCATTATGTTTGCTGTAGCTGTGGATGGTCTTAGTGGTCAAGGTGTTTTATTATGTTTGCTGTAGTTGTGGATGATCTTAGTGGTCAAGGTGTTGTATTATGTTTGGTGAAGTTGTGTGATCGTCTTAGTGGTTAATGTGTTTTATTTTGTTTGCTGTAGTTGCGTGATGGTCTTAGTGGTGAAGGTGTTTTATTATGTTTGCTGTAGTTGCCTGATGGACTAAGTGGTCAAGGTGTTTGATTATGTTTGCAGTAGTTGCGTGATGGTCTTAGTGGTCAAGGTGTTTTATTGTGATTGCTGTAGTTGTGTGGTCGTCTTAGTGGTCAAGGTTTTTTATTAAAATTCCTGTAGTTGCGTGATGGTCTTAGTGGCCAAAGTGTTTTATTATGATTGCTATAGGAGCGTAATGGTCTTAGTGGTCGAGGTGTTTTATTATGTTTATTGTAGTTGCGTGATGGTCTTACTGGTCAAGATGTTTTATTAAAATTCCTGTAGTTGCGAGATGGTCTAAATGGTCAATGTGTTTTATTAAAATTCCTGTAATTGCGTGATGGTCTTAGTGGTCTGTGTTTTATTAAAATTTCTGTAGTTACGTGATGGTCTTAGTGGTCAAGGTGTTTTATTAAAATTCCTGTAGTTGCGTGATCGTCTTAGTGCTCAAGGTGTTTTATTAAAATTCCTGTAGTTGCGTGATCGTCTTAGTGCTCAAGGTGTTTTATTAAAATTCCTGTAGTTGCGAGATGGTCTTAATAGTCAATGTGTTTTATTAAAATTCCTGTAATTGCGTGATGGTCTTAGTGGTCAGTGTTTTATTAAAATTCCTGTAGTTGCGTGATGGTCTTAGTGGCCAAAGTGTTTGATTATGATTGCTATAGGAGCGTGATGGTCTTAGTGGTCGAGGTGTTTTATTAAAATTCCTGTAGTTGCGTGATGGTCTTACTGGTCAAGGTGTTTTATTAAAATTCCTGTAGTTGCGAGATGGTCTTAATGGTCAATTTTTTTTTATTAAAATTCCTGTAATTGCGTGATGGTCTTAGTGGTCAGTGTTTTATTAAAATTCCTGTAGTTGCGTGATGGTCTTAGTGGTCAAGTTTTTTTATTGTTATTGCTGTAGTTCCGTGATGGTCTTAGTGGTCAATGTGTTTTATTAAAATTCCTGTAGTTGCGTGATGGTCTAAGTGGTCAAGGTGTTTCATTGTGATTGCTGTAGTTGCGTGATGGTCTTAGTGGTCAAGGTGTTCTATTGTGATTGCTGTAGTTTACCGATGGTCTTAGTTGTCAATGTGTTTCATTCTGATTGCTGTAGTTGTGTGATGGTCTTAGTGGTCAAGGAGTTTCATTGTGATTGCTGTAGTTGCGTGATGGTCTTAGTGGTCAAGGAGTTTCATTGTGATTGCTGTAGTTGCGTGATCGTCTTAGTGGTCAAGGTGTTTCATTGTGATTGCTGTTGTTGCGTGATTGTCTGAGTGGTTAATGTGTTCCATTATGATTGCTATAGTTGCGTGATGGTCTTAGTGGTTAATGTGTTCCATTATGATTGCTGTAGTTGCGTGATGGTCTAAGTTGTCAATGGGTTCCATTGTGATTGCTGTAGTTGCATTATGGTCTTTGTGGTCAATTTGTTCCATTATGATTGCTGTAGTTGCGTAATGGTTTTAGTGGTCAATGTCTTCCATTATGGTTGCTGTAGTTGCGTGATGGTCTTAGTGGTCAATGTGTTCTAATTTGATTGCTGTAGTTGCGTGATGGTCTTAGTGGTCAATGTGTTCCATTATGATTGTTGTAGTAGCGTGATGGTCTTAGTGGTCAATGTATTCGAGTGTGATTGCTATAGTTGCGTGATGGTCTTAGTGGTCAATGTGTTCCATTATGATTGCTGTGGTTGCGTGATGGTCTTAGTGGTCAATGTGTTCCATTATGATTGCTGTAGTTTCGTGATGGTCTTAGTGGTCAATGTGTTCCATTATGATTGCTGTAGTTGCATGATGGTCTAAGTGGTCTTGAAATATGCCTTTGGGCAGCCAAATCTGAGAGGTGGGCTTTAAGGGAATGAATGTTGAGAAAACTATGTGCACACTTGCATTAGGTCCAAGTTTTCGAATGGATGTTCCCAACTGAAAGTACAGTGCTCATGCAACCTGCATGTCCATTTTTTCTAGAGCCGACTTGTTTACTTTGATTTTGTCTGCAGTAAAATTGACTAACTTCAAACCATCACATTACGTTGCTCTGCTGAGCATTGTATAAGCATGACCCTGCATGACAGACTTCATGTTTGTAGGTAGTTCGAGATTAGCAATACAGTGTGTGTAGGTCCTTCCCTGAGACTTGTGAGAAGTTAAGCTAAATGCTAAAACTAAAGGGTACATTTTTCTCTCGACAGGAACTGGACATTCAGATGTGAGTAAGAATGTAAGTGATGGCCTGGACTGGTACACAATCTCTTAAATGTTGTGGGCTTCTCTTTTTACTTTCTCTTCTAATGTTGGATCAGAAAACTTTAACAAGAGCCACCGCAAGCGGGGGCCATGCTCAACTTTTCCCTATTTCCAAAGGCAAACACATCAGAGGAAGCACATTGTGGTGAAGGGATTTCAAATTTATGAAACATCATTTTGAAATATAATTATCAAATTCATCCATACCAATTTTTGCAAAATTCAGTAATTTGATCTTGCCTGTCAAATGTCAGATTTGTCATAAGTAAAGGTTTGTGTTGTTTTGTCCAAGTATGAATCAATTCCATATATAAATGAGAAAGTTATGACAATTTAAGTAAAATTCAATCATCTGACCTTGACGGTCAAGGTCATTTTTGGGTCATTGTCAAATTGGAGTTATTCAACATGTTGGTTTTGTCATAAGTGTTGTTTTGTCCAAGTATGAATCAAATCCAACAACAAATAACAAAGTTATGGGAAAATTTAGCAAAATTCAATTATTTGACCTTGATTGTCAAGGTCCTTTTAAGGTCAAGATCAAAAGAATGAAAGAATCATAATGTTGGATTTGGCATAAATATTGTTTTGTCAAAGTATGCATCAAATCAATAAATGACAATTTGAGCAAAATTCAATAATTTGACATTGAAGGTCACGGTCATTTTAAGGTTAAGGTCAAATATATAAATGAGAAAGTTATGACAATTTTAGGTAAAATTCAATCATCTGACCTTGACGGTCAAGGTCAGTTTTGGGTCATTGTCAAATTGGAGTTATTCAACATGTTGGTTTTGTCATAAGTGTTGTTTTGTCCAAGTATGATTAAAATCCAACCACAAATAACAAAGTTATGCCCAGTTTTAGCAAAATTCAATAATTTGACCTTGACTGTCAATGTCATTTAAAGGTCAAGGTCAAACTTAAATGAATCGAAATATCAGATGTGTCGTTTGTGTTTTTTTGTCCAAGCATGAATCAAATCAATAAATAAATGAGAAAGTTATGACAATTTAAGCAAAATTCAATTATCTGACCTTGATGGTCAAGGTCATTTTTAGGTTATGGACACACCCAAGTTACTCAACATGTCAGTTTTGTCTTAATTGTTGTTTAGTCCATGTTTGAATCAAATCCAACCATTAACAACAAAGTTCTTCGAAAAAGGTCGAGCTAAAAATACTTTTCCTTTTAATGGCTTTTGTTCATCAACGCTTATGAATTCAACTTTTCCAACACCACCATTTACTAGACAGTCAGGAAGATCAATATTCTTTGTGATCATGACAGTAGCTCCAACAGCTATAGTTAGACGGTACTCCCCCTGTTGAGTATATCTGACTGGTGGTCAGTTATGGACCGGACACGAAATATACTCTGTAACAGACCATTTTAGACTTTGACCTCCAAGTGTGACCTTGACCTTTGAGGAAGGGGTCAGGATTTTGTGCTTGACATGTCAGCTCATCATTGAGAATATATGTGCCAATTTCAAAATCCCTTGATCTATGAAAAAGTTATGGACCAGACACAAAATATACCCTATAACAGACCATGTTAAGCTTTGACCTTTAAGAGTGACCTTGACCTTGGAAGTAGGCATCTGGGTGTCGTGCATGACACGTCGTCTCATTACTGTGAACATTTGTGCCAAGTATTTTTAAAATCCCTTGATGGATGAGAAAGTTATGGACCGGACACGACATATTCACTCCAACTGACATGCTGACCTTTAATTATCAAGTGTGACCTTGATCTTGGAGGTAGGGGTATGGATTCAAGCATGACACATCGTCTTATTATAACAAACATTTGTGCCAAACTATTTCAAATTCTGTTGATGAATGGCTTAGTTATGGATCTGACACGAAAGTGTGACAGACGGACAGACGGACAGAGCCCATTTCTATATCCCCGTTTTTTTTCTTAGAAAAGGTGGGGGACAACAAGCAGTTCAAGATAAGTAAGTTAAATGACTTGTAAGCATCCTTGACCATGACACATGTCTGTCATCATCTCATTATGATTTAACATCTATATATTTAAATTACTGGTACCTTTAAGCAGTTTTCAAATATTTCGGCCAAACAGAAATTAGTAATGGACAGACAACTCCACAGACAGATGGACAACCAGGGCCATAACATAATATGTCCCTTCATGCAACAGTTAAAATTTCCTTCAATCGATTCAACAGATACTAAGCAGACACAAAATTTCACAAATTATTCAAAAAATGACTGTCACCTTGAGGCCAACCAGCCGAAACTTATGCTCTGCACATCGTCTCAGTATGCTAACCATTTCTGCCAATTATTGTATACTTCCTTAAATTGTTTCAAGAGATACAGAGCAAACATGACATATCACATATAAAATCATGATTATGTGTGACCTTGGCCTTGATCCAAGCAAGTTGGTACTCTGCACACTATCTCATAATGGTTACTATTTCAGCAAAATAGTTTCAGTTACCTTCCATTGGTTCAAGAGATACGGAGCAAACAAGATATATCAAACATAAAATCAGAATGACAAAAAGTGACATTGACCTTCATCCGAACAAGCTGGAACCTGCACTCTGCACATCGTCTTGTTATGTTTACCATTTTTGCCACATAGTTTTAGTCTCCTTCAATTGGTTCAAGAGATACAGAGCAGACACAAAATTTGAAACATTTAATGACAATGACTGTGACCTCAACCTTGATCCCAGCAAGCTTGTGATGACCATTTGTGCCAAATAGTTTCAATTTCCTTAAATTGGTTCATGAGATATAGAGCGAAAAGAAATTTGACACATGACCTTGACCTTAATCCAAGGAAGCCTTCGCACATTGTCTCATTATGGTTAACATTTTTGCCAAGTAGTTCTAATCTCCTTCAATTGTTTTAAAAGATACAGAGGGGACACAAAATTTGACACCTTTAACAATAATGACTTAGTTTATTGTGATTTAGACTTGATCAAAGCTAGTTGGAACCTGTACTCTCCACATTGTCTCAGTATGGTTAACATTTCTGCCAAGCAGTTTCAATTTACTTATATCAGTTCAAGAGATACGTAGCGGACAAGAAACTTGACATATTAGATCATAATGACTATGTGTGACCTTGACCTTGATCTTAGGAAGCCAGAACCTGCACTCTGCACATCATCTTATTATGGTAAACATTTCTGCCAAGTAGTTTAACTTTGATTAAATCAGTTTAAGAGATACAGAGGGAACAAAATTTGACACATTAAGTCATAATGACTAAGTATGACCTTGGTCTGAGAAAGCTGGAACCTCTGCTCTGCACATCGTCTCATTATGGTTAAAATTTCTACCAAGTAGATTCAATTTGATTCAATCAATTCAAAGATACAGAGCAGACACAAAATTGATAATGGATAGACAGACAGACCACAGGGGCATAACTTAGCACGTCACTTTGGGCATAATAAAAGATTAAGGGAAAGATTAACAATGGACCTGGAAAACATTCTAGGGGCCGAAGTAAGTGTGGAATGAAAGCAACAAAAAGACGCATTCGTTTTGGAGCAGGAAATAAAGGTGAAATATCTACCACTAACACTGCCATATATACATGCTTAACAGGCCTGGATCCAACAACAAAATATCCTCCCCTCCCATCTCCCCTGGTTCCCGGCCTAGTAAACCTTAAAGGTTTCTCAAGAACAAAACAACACTGACTGCATCAACATTCAGTCATTTACTAATATTTTTAACAAATCGCACTATTACATTTTTAAGAAAAGAACATGATTTATGCATGATCAGCTTATCAGCTCACAGTGAGGTCCAGCCACTTAATTATCACCTTAAAGTACACAAATCTTTGGGTTAATGAAAATCGAATGAAATTTACAAGTCCAATGACTAGGCTAGCTACAGGTCAAAGCATTTTTAGACCTGAATAGTTTGTTTCCCATTCCTGAAACTGACCTTATTTCAAAAATAAACACATTGGGAAACATAGGGAACTTCAAGTCTGTAATCAGACATGGAAAGAAGCAAGTCTGTTTTGTATCGTAACATGTTTTAAGATAGATCTTTAATTGCTTGGTCAATGTCTTCTATTTGATCTTTAAGTCTTTTCCACTGATCCATGGGCAGTGAGATTCCTGAAATATGACAGCAAGGGTGTAGATGCATGTGTAGAACTGGTATATCTAAAAGGACAACAAATTTAACTGAAAATATAGTGTCACACTGATTGTGAGTTGAAAATTTTCTGAGCCTTGCCGTATAGTAACACTAAATTGGCAGACCCAGTAAAGCTACTCAAATGTAAAGATAGGTGTTATACAATTGTCAGAAATTTAGCTTTAACCATTTTGCTATTTATAAGGCCAAAAAAGAATTTTACCTAAGACATTTTTAAATATATGATCCTACCTTTTTTGCCCGGTCGCATTTCACCATCTTTTTCATAGAACTCCCTAATTCCAACCATTACTTTTCCTCTAAACTCACTCACAGTTGCATACCTCATTCTTGCAAGCTGAAAACAAAGGCCAAGTTTTAATTATATATATTAATTAGGAAATAGATTTTAAGTTTGAGTGATCTACTGTCAAATATAGCACGAGTTCAGATGCCTAGTTATTTAATCACCATGGCCGTAGGTCTGAGTGATTAATTATTACACATCTAAAAGAGAAACCATGCTATATTTGATGGCAGATCACCAAAACTTTAAAATCTATTTCCATTCTCACACATGTATAGTTATAAGGGACACAATTATAAGCGCTACATATCATGCCATTTTTTATGTCAAGCTATTCCGTTAACCCCACTATTCATTTCGGAAATCCCAATGAAAAATGAAAACAGCAAAGTCATTTTTAGTTTATCAGTTAATAACTTACATTTAAACAAAATCTATAATTTTATCATAGATGAACATCACAAAAAAGATAATTTAGTCCATAACAATATTTCACTTACAAAATATTTTTTTAAAAATTATCGGTTTACAATGACAAATAAGAACAGCTGAAAAGTAGTTTGCAGTGATGTCAGTGGGTCCGCGCTTGTATTCAGCATGATATAATGTAAATGATATATCGCCCTCAATTTCTTCTTTGTTTATTGTCAGCAAATGGTGGATAGTGTTAGGACTGACAATAAATACATAAAAACATTATTAATTTGTAGCACAGGATATCACAAAGTTTTACCATAGTGCCTTAATGAATTGATTTTGTCTTAAAAAACATGACAACTAACAAATTCAGGTGAGTAGAAATACACCAGCTTAATAAAAGTCAAACCTGAAACATCATTTCTCCACCAGGACCCTTTTCAGCCCCACCTGATGCCTTCTTTGGAGATTCAGATTTTTCAGGTTTCTTTGCTTCTTTTTTCTCTGTCTTCTTTTTCTTTGGCTTTGGCTAAAATATCATAAAAATCAAATCATTAACCGTGATGGCCCTGGATCGCTCACCTGAATACTTTGCCTTTGGGTCTGCTGTTGAGCTCTAGCTGATGCTCTATGAAAATATCTAAGTTCTAGGCCTTGTGGTTTCAGACAAGAAGATTTTTTTAAGTCCAGTGCTGGGCTATTAATGACCAAAGGGGCTTAATATGAACAATCTTGGTAGAGGGCCACTAGCTGATGTTCCATGCAAAAATCTTAGCCCTTGGCTTTGTGGTTTCAGACAAAAAGATTTTTTAAGGTATTCCCTATACAGTGTATAAGTCCATGAAAAATCAAGTGACCCCATGGGTACAGTTAATTTTGACCCAAGGGGCATAATTTTAACAAACTTGGTAGAAGATCTCTAGCTGATGCTCCATGCAAAGTGCCTTGAGGTTTTAGACCAGAAGATTTTATAAGGTTTTCCCTATATAAACCTATGTAAAATGAATTGACCCCTGTCTTGGGGCCAATTTTGACCCAAGGGCATATTTTGAACAAACCTGGTAGAGGACCTCTTGCTTGTGCTCAACGCAAGATATTTAAGTTCCGTGCCTTGTGGTTATGCAAAAAAAAAAGTAAAAAAGAAAACAAAAATGGGGGTGGTGGTGTTTTGGAATTGGGATAAAGGAACGGAGTGTGTGAGGGGTCAGGGAGTAAAGGACAAGGAACGCCGTTTGTGAGGGGTAAGGGAGGGGGCCCAAGTACCTATGCGTAATAAATATATGTAAAAAAAGTATTAATAAAAAATTGGGGGGGGGGGGGATGGGGGGGGGGGGGGGGATTGTTGGGGATGGGCACACAGGACAACAAATGATCCCAAAAGCTCACCCTTGAACACTTCAAGCTCAGGTAAGCTAAAAAGTTAATTACTTTTTGCAAAATCTGAGTTGCTATATTCTCAGATGTTCCATGCAAAAATATTCTTATAAATCATCCAATGAGGTGATTTTTAAGTTACTCCCAACTCACTGTGAAATGATCTTTTCACAAAATCTGACCAACTGCATACACAAGCAAGTGATGGCTTTTTAAACTGGATTTTCAGCTGAAGTTCTAGCTTCTAATAATTGTTCAATTCAAAAACAACCCTAAAAATTGATGCTTTTTATCTTTTTTATCAAAGTTAATTAAAAAAGAGTTATGACTGATTTTATTTGACATAAGGAATGTTGTTATGTCTGTATTCTAGTTCATTTAAGGTAATGGGTTCCACTCAATTCCTGATGTAAACAGAAAATCTTTGTGAAAACTGAAATAACTTAATTAACCACACTTAATTCTATGGCTTCTGATTTATACAATTGTCCATCCATATTTCAGAGCATTAGCTGAACTGCTTAAACTGTGACAACCGTTTTAAAAGTTTCTGTTACATGATTGCACAAAGTATGTTAGCTAACAAATATGTTTCTGCTCTTGCCCTTATAATATACTATTCATGACACAAACCTCTCCTTCAGATGAATCTGTGTCTGACTCAGAAATAAACTCCTTTGACTTTGGCATCTTGTGCTGGATCTAAAAAAAAATCACACTTTTTTATGAGTTAATTTTGTTAAACTTATATAAAGTGCTTTTAAGCACTGCTAAGATAATTTTGCAAAAGGCAATATTTGCACATTTTCATACTGCAGCAGAAACACTGAACCTGGCCTTTATATTAAAAAGATCTCCTAAACTTTCAAGAAAGGAAGCTACCATACACATATTATTGTGAATAATTACACACAAACAAATGAAACAAAATGCAAAATATCTAACACACTGAACTGAACTCTTTAAGAAATATGTATCCACAAATAAATGTCTCGTAGTCGTATAATGAAAATCTGGGGGTGAAAAAGTCTTGGGAGGAAAAGTCTTAGGGAGAAATGTTTTGGTGAGGAGAAGTCTTTGGGTTAAATACACCGATTGACACTTTTGCAATGTTCTATTTTTAGCCACAAATAGCGCCACTTACTTCGAGTAAACGTCAAGCGCAATACATACAGAGCATACACAACCAATTTTAAATTGACGAGAAAAGTTTGAAAAAATGTTTTTGAGGGTAAATTATTGATTGAGAAAATACATTCAAACATCAAACTGTATTTTTAGGACTTTTTTACCAAACCTTTAATCTTAAAACCAAAGAAAATTGACATTTTACCGACTTGCTTTCCGATCACAATTTTCGGCATTTTAAAACTCATTTTACCCTTTTTTAAAAAATATATAATTTTTTATAATCAAACGAATTCAATTAAGCAATGTTTCCTGAAAAACATGAGATATTTTTCAAGAAGAATGCTTGACATTTAGCGAAGAAAAAGCAATTTAAATGAAGCAAGTAACGATGGCGTATCGGCGATTCTATGTTTTTACTCGAAATTTTTATTGGTGACGTCACAGGAACTTTCCTAATGGCGTGCGCTGTTTGGTTTAACTCCAAAGTGTCAATCGGTGTATAGAAACCTGACACAAGGATTATCTAAGAATATTTTCTACAAAACAAACAAATACCTGAAATTCCGTAGATGCTCGATTGTATTAAAAAATCAGCAAACAAAACCCTGTAAATAACTACTAAATTTTTACTGAATACAATGAAACAGCACTGTCATCTAAGTGCACGTGTGGGCTTCACTATTATACGGCTCTATCTACGGCCCTTTACATTTATTTGATAGTTTACCAAGTTTAAAAATAAAAACGTTTTTCAATCTTTTCTAGATAGTATTCTATAGTGAGAATTTGAAATAATATATTTATAAGAGGTTCGAGCGAATCGTTGTCATGAACACACTGAAAGAATGACTTTTTCGTCTTGGAATGGCAGAGAAACTATTTTCAAATTGACCTTTTGGCGAGGAATTAGAAGATTTAGGTGTCGTATACAGTGGCGACATATTGCTAAGGTAGTGTAATGATAAAATATATTTATCTGATATCGATCAAGGATCAGTGTCTTTCAACTTATATTAACTCCGCTACCAAATGCAGTGTACTATTGTACATGTATAGTGTTCACCGTCCACATCAAATTAGGTTTGTCAATGCGAAAGAATGAGGTGAAACTTTAAACAAAATGATTTTAATGAAATACGCAGAAAATAAAGTCAACAGTTTATAGGTAAAGGTACGGCTCAAGTAAGTCAATTGCGCCACAAAGTTTTAAGTACATGTTTTCTACTGTAGAAATACCCAGTTGTTGTGAGTACAGACAAGGAAGTTTTAAATCTTTCAATGTCAGTTTAAGATTTGTAGGCTTCAAATATTAAAGCATGAACATACTGAAACTTGTCTTCTGTTTAACGCAAATATTGTATAGTCCAGGATTTAGACAGCGTGGACGTTAACTAAACCTGCTTTCAAAAATTAAACAGCTTTCTGAGAATCTACCAACGTTGATCGAGAGGACATTCACAGAACTATCAGAAAATGGAGAACTGTACCCCTTGAAGGCCTAGCTTCTGTTGTCTTATGATAGTGTTGTGCTATGATAAGACATTACTTGAAGAGTAGTAATTGTAATGTTATTCGTGTTTAGGGTCTCAAATTATTCACAAATGTGAATATATTAAGAAGACAATAAAGTCAATGAACACAAGCGTGTTTTCTCTAACGTATTTATTCTAAGACTAAAGATGGCTTATATACATGTGCCTGACATGCGATGCGGGGTCAGCCACGCATGCGCTATATAAATAGGTGAGTATAGCTTTATTCAAATATGTTACATCCTCCTCGCTTTAAAAAGAAAAATAAATTGGCAATAATAAAAAAAAATACACAAAGTTTAAACCATGAAATAATGAAAAATATATAACTGAATTGATTTTGTTTATATTCATTTGATGGTATAAACTGACTGTAAAACGTTTTCATGTAATAGCTGCTTAATAAAGCTTCATCCGATTGCACGTAGGTAATAAATTCCAGTCTCCGGTAGTAACTGATTAAGGATAATCGTTTCTTGTTAAGCGCATCTTATTTGCGAATCCACTGATCACCGGTGTATAGTTTGTTTGGCTTTACAATTCTACCTGATCGTGTCTGATAAGGGATATCATGGGAGGTACTTGACTTGTTGCTAATAACTCGGTCATAATCATTTTCGTAATTGGAGATCGGAGGTATCTGAGGGGTGTTATCTGCCAAGATGTTCGGTGAGAAATCTGTGATTTCTGGGAAGGTTTCTGTTGTTTTATTAAGTAATCGCCTGTTACGACGATATATTCCACCGTTTTGTGTTTGAACTTCATAGGATCGGTCATTGTGAATCCTAATAACTCTGGCTGGTTTCCATGTGTTTCCTACTTGTACTCGGACATATTCGTTTATCTTGAGAGGTGGAAGAGGTTTTGATGATTTGTCGTAATAAAATTTTTGCTTAGATTTCTCTGCTTTTTTAGATGTTTGTACATTCTTTGGGTTTACTGTCTGGGGTTTGAGGTGCTGTTGTGTAACAGGTAGAATAGATTTAGTTTTCCTGCCCATTAACAACTGTGAGGGAGTGTATCCCGACTTAAGGGGTGTGTTTCTATATTCCAAGATAGAGATATAGGGGTCTTGGTCGCTTTCCTTGGCCTTTTGTAGTAACCGTTTTGCAGTTTTAACAGCGTTTTCTGAAAGACCATTTGACTGAGGGTTCAGGGGGCTTGAAAATACTTGAGTGAAATTCCACTCGTGCGCAAAATTTGTCATTTGCTCGGATGTATATTGGCCAGCATTGTCAGACATCAGAGTATCTGGAATGCCGTGTCGTGCAAAATGTGCCTTTAATTTTCTAATGACTGTACCGCTTTTCGTGTCTGGTAGCAAGTCTATTTCAAAGTAATTGCTATATGCATCAACTGTGACCAAGTACTCTTTGCTGTCCCAAGTAAATATGTCACTAGATACATGTTGCCAAGGTCTTTGTGGTATTTTATGTGGAATAAGCGGTTCTTTCTGATTTGAGGGGCGATATTTTTTACAGATTCCACATTTGAGTACAAAGTCTGTGATTTCTTTTGTCATTCCTGGCCAAAATAGTGCGTCTTTAGCTCTCATGACTGTCTTTTCAATACCTAAGTGGCTTTGGTGTACTGACTGAATGAGATCATTTCTAACTGATCTAGGGATGACAATGGTCTGACCTCTAAAGATTAGGCCATCACCACAAGATAGCTCATCCCTGTGGTTCCAGAATTCAAGGATAGTCCGGTTACAGTCTGTTCTGGAATCTGGCCAACCATCTTGTATAGTCTGCTTCAAAGTTTGCATTTGTAGGTCAGTCTTTGTTGCAGACTTTAATGACTCAATGCGGCGATCAGTAATTAGTAAGCCTTGCATGACAGTGTGAACATGTAGGTCAAGACCTTCAATGTTGAACATGTCGGTCATGGGCTGTCTGGAAAGTAAGTCGCTTATCGGAACTTCTTTCCCGCTCACATGACGTACGTCGAGGTCGTATTTTTGTAGCTGCAGCATCATTCTTTGCAGACGAGGTGGGGCTGCAGAGAGTGGCTTCTTCATAATAGCTGAAAGCGGTTTATGATCTGAGTGCACTGTCACGTGTCTACCGTAAACATACTGATGGAAGCGCTTACATCCATACAGTATAGCTAACATTTCGCGCTCTATGTTCGCATAACCTGATTCTGTCTGCGTCAATGTTTTTTGACGTATAAGCCACTGGGCGGCCATCTTGCATAATGGCTGCGCCTACACCATGCTTTGAAGAATCACATTCTAATGTAACTGGCTTTTTGTGATCAAAGAATGCCAGCACAGGGCTCTGAGAAATAAGCTCCTTCATTTTTTCAAATGCGTCCGTCTGTGCGTGATCCCATACGAATTCAATGTCTTTTTTAAGTAATGACCTCATTGGACTCGTGACTTCAGCAAGATTAGGTGAGAATTTCTGGAGGTAATTAACCATCCCAAGAAGGGTTTCGAGCTCAGTCCTATTCTGTGGGACACCTAGCTTCGTTATTGCTTCTATTTTGGAAGGATCTGGTTTAAGTCCAGTAGAGGTGATAAGGTGACCAAAGAAAGGTACCTCTTGGACTGCAATAATACATTTATCGGGATTGAACTTTATGCCTTTTTCCCTTGCTCTTTCTAAAACATTGCGTAAGTTTGAGTCATGTTCTTCTCTAGTCACGCCATAGATTAGTATGTCATCAACTATTGATGTCATGCCAGTCAGTCCTTCGAATATTTCTTCGACTTTGTGCTGAAACAAGTCGGAAGACGCAGAAATGCCAAACGGTAATCTGAGCCAACGGTAACGACCAAAAACGGTGCTGAATGTCGTAAGTAATGATGATTTCTCGTCCAATTTAATACTCCAGTATGCGTGCGTAATGTCTAGTATGCTGAAGTATTTTGCGTTCGTCAGTCGTGACGTAACGTCTTCTAGCGTAGGCATAGGATAGTGAGGTCGTCGAATTGCGTCATTCAGTGCTTTAGGATCAAGACATATCCTGAGCTTACCAGTTTTGGGTTTTTCTACTACAACCATAGAATTTACCCAGTCTGTAGGTTGTGTCACTTTCTTTATTATGCCATCTCGCTCCATTTGTTGAAGCTCTGTCTTTAACCTCTCTCTTAAGGCCTCGGGAACACGCCTTGGAGGGTTAATTACGGGCACTGCATTTGGTTTCAGATGCAATTTACTTACACCAGGAATTACCCCGATTCCTTTGAACAGATCACCATATTCATTCATTACTTGACCTTTATCTAGGACAGGACTAGATGCAAGCCTGGAACTTTCCACTGAATAGGTCAGCTTGATCAGACCTAGGTCAATGGAAGCTTGGAGGCTCAAAAGGGGAGTAGTGTCACTGTCTACTATGTAGCACACTGACTCAGTAACCTTGTTTTTGTGTCTCAAAGATAGTGTGATCATGCCTTTCACGGGTAATGCGTTTCCGGTGTAAGATGTTAATTGATTATCTGGGGGTCTTATGGGAAGCTCTATTTTTAGTTTGCTGTAATAATGAATAGGCAACACAACGGCTGAACTGCCTGTGTCTATTTTAAATCTAATTGGGACGCGGGAAGGGCCAACTTCAATCTGTGTAAATGCACGATCAGGTGAATTAAAAGGCATATTTACCATGTCAATGCTATAATCTGTTCCGTTATTGTCACCATAGTAATCCATCACTGATTCATTTTCTTCTGAAATGTCATGCACATTCTTTTTAGATCTGCACACATTCGCGAAGTGATTCTTTTTTCCACACGCGTTACATGTCCTTCCTTTTGCCGGACACTGTTCACTTTTTGTCTCGTGTTTGTTGCTTCCACAATGCCCACAGTTTGACGTCTTCTCTGTTTTGCGTTGTTGCTGCGTACGCTGTTTGTTCTGACGCCTCGGACCCCTGGCCTTTGCACTGACGGTGTGTACATCCTTTTCTGTCATTAAACGTAACTGCTTTTGAGAGTATTCATACGATTGCGCTATTTGCACTGCTTTGTCCATGGTAAGTGCTTCACCGACATTGATGAGCTTTTCTCTTATTTTGGCAGAATTTGTGCCAAAAACAATCCTATCGCGAATCATCTCGTCAAGATTGGGAAAGTTGCAGTCTCTCGCCAACAGTCGTAAACGAGTGACAAATGAGTCCACTGATTCTTCATTCTGTACTTCGTTGAAGAATTTGTATCTCGCAAAAATCGGGTTGAGTTTAGGCTGGACGTATGCCTGGAATCTTTCATAGTATGTTTCCAGCTTTTTGGAATCGTCTTCTGAAATGTCATTCCATGTCGCATGTACATCTCTTCCTTTTTCTCCCGTCCATATTAAGAGGTAGGCGATTTTTTCTTTCTCGCTTCTTTCCTTAAGTGGCCCAGCAAATATTAGTTCCACATGGCGTTTGAACTTTTTCCATTGTTCTGGAAGATTGCTGTCTGACCAGTTCATGGACGGCGGTGAAATTCCTAATAAATCCATGATTTATTATCACAGAAATTTGCGAAACAGTTTATATCAAAATCCTTTATTATTGTATATGTCGTAAGTCCAGTTTTTCTGACACCATGTAATGTTATTCGTGTTTAGGGTCTCAAATTATTCACAAATGTGAATATATTAAGAAGACAATAAAGTCAATGAACACAAGCGTGTTTTCTCTAACGTATTTATTCTAAGACTAAAGATGGCTTATATACATGTGCCTGACATGCGATGCGGGGTCAGCCACGCATGCGCTATATAAATAGGTGAGTATAGCTTTATTCAAATATGTTACAGTAATGTACGTATCCGAATAGGAATTTTGACTTGTATTTCAATGTAGTTGCAAAACAATAGCATGGAGTGATACTTGTTATAAATATGACAACTATAAAATCCTACATGTATTAATATTAGTCTGGATTACCTGCCCCTGACACTACGTTATTGGGTCAGGCACACACAGAAAATGGCGGCGCCCTACGGTAAGACTATTTCAGTTGAAATAATCGATAAATGCGTCATTTTTGTGATTAGGGAAATGTTGCTTCGGCATAAGAATAAAATTAGTGCATGTTTTCATTAGCTAAGCTCGTTTTTATATGATCGCTTTTCTTGACTGAATATTATTATCTCCGTAAGTGTGTATATTTCGGACATCCGATGTTTTGGATACAAAAAGGTTGCGACTGCAGCATTGTTAAACATCATACAGTTGTGTTATTTATTTTCATAACAACATGTGAGTACATATTTCATATTACATATAATAAGATAAATAATCTTCATAAGTGTATATATCGGACGTCCGATGTGTTAGGATATAAAACCTTACAGTTGTGTTTTTATTGTATTGTCTCTGGTTTGCAAAGAGGCGTATTTGACCCAAACGTTTCAGTGATAGTATAAGTATAAACATGGTAAGGAAATACTGCCAAAACCATTCTGAATGTTCTATCATAGACAGTGCAATAGCAATACAAAATCTCATTTTTTATTAAACTGTTAAAGCATTGGAAAACTGGAACAACTTAGGGATTCAAAGCTGCCCTCAGCTGTCAAGACTAGATGGCTGGCAGTACTATTTCCGTCGTGCAATACCAGATACAGATTCAGATAAAGGGAGACATATATTTTAAATATGTTAAAACTGCTCTATGTTTATTTCAGGTGTGTGGTTACAAGCTATGGTGTGTGGTTTTGAAAGATGCATTGTCCACATTGAGGAGAATCTTTGAAAACTGTTGACTGCCTCCTTAGAGCAAAATTTGAAAATTTGTAAGCACATTTTTTATTCTTTATTTAATGTTTTTGACATTTTGTAACATGATATCAGAAGAGATATGAGTATAGAAGTTAACTTTTATGGCAAATGTCCATGTTTTAAAGCAAAATTCAAAGGGAAATAAGTGCTATTCAACTGTAATAGCGGCAGGTTCGGAAGGGAGGTACCATCTAATCATTTATTGGCCTAAAATTCAAATACCTGGAGATCACCGAATTAAGGTCTGGGAAAAACATTTACTACTCGGTGGGCTTGTTGTTAGATTCAGTAATTAACAAACAAGGCAATTTAGTGACCAATACAATTTATTTTTAGAAGTGTAGGTTTTATAGAGCATTTATTTATTAAACAGTATTTTATTAGAACTGTAAATCTTTATGAAAGAAACCAGTTTTATATTTATTTGTAAAGACTATTAAACTTGAAATATTTGTGTTTAACGAGTTGGAACGACAAAGTCGTGTAAGAGGAAGGACTAAGTCCTTATTAAGGTCAAGGCTAAGCCTTGAGAGTGTTCTGACCTTGAGGTGCAGAGCCCAACTGATTTAAAACTACTGAATTTCTGTATTTAAAGCCTTCAAGACCAGTACGCAATCTAGCTATTGGCTGGTCGACGAGTAAACAAGTTGTTTGGTCGAAGTAATCCAATGAAGCAGTAACCAATGAAATTCAAGAAAAGTAAATCAATTAATCAATCAAAAAACTCGTAATAAATGACCATTCGGGAAAACGTACAAAATGTCTGCGCCCATAAAGAAGATTTAATGAAAAGTTGACAACGGTAAAATACCAAAAATACTTATAAAAATTCTGTCCTATTACACAACTCTGAATGCCAGTTTTGAGGTGTTTTCTGAACAAAAACAATAACAGAAGTGCTGGTTATGTGACCATTTTGCTTTCTTAATTAGTCACAATGATATTTAAGTAATTAAATAAGGTTATAAATTGCAGTTTGCTAGAGCTAGCTGAAAGTGGAATTGTCATTTTGACAATGACCTAAAGGGAATAGAAATAATCGAAAAAAAAACAATATGGATGGCACCTACTTTCAAGCTTCTTTTCAGGTTTTAACAAGAATCAGTGCAGCATTTGGTTCTATCATTTGCAAGGAATGTTTGGATGGATTTGAAAATTGGCAAAATGAGACTTTTTCAACATCAGATTTCATGACGAATTCATGGCTTCTGAAAAGAAAAGTAGATGTTGGATATTTATTGTCTATGGTTTGTAAAGGGAGATTTATAGTTATGTTAAACTACAATATGTTTATTTCAGGTGTGTGGTAACAGGTTTAGAAAGACACATAGTCCACATAGTCTGAAAAGCTTTGAGAACTGTTGACTGCCTCCTTCAAGGTCAGGCACACACGGAAAATGGCAGTGCCCTGTGGTAAGGTTTTTTTAGTTGAAACTAATGATAAATGCAGCATATTTTTATTAGGCAAATATTGCAGTGGCATAAGAGTAAAACAAGTGCATGTTTTCATTACCTGATCTCTTCTTTCATGCAATCACTTTCATGGCTGAATATTAGTAATCTCTGTAAGTGTGTATATTTCATATTATGTATACTAATATAATACACCTGAAAAATGAAATTTCCCACCAAAGTTTAGATTGTTTCTGTTTGACTCTGTTGAGAATTTATTGGAGACATTAAAAATCACTAGTTCTCATTGCTTCTTCCTTTAAAAATGGCATTAAAACAAAACTTCTACTTGAAATTCAACATAAAAAAATTGTTTCAGGAGCTGTAGACCATTCTTACTTTAGAAATAAAAGTGAAGATAGGTGTTCATCTGTATTTCGGCTGGACGGGGATCACACATATACATACACAACACCCAAAAAATCCTGTAAGCGGCCAAGAGGCACACCAACTGGCAAGACGCCTCAACAGCAAGTGAAAAGTTCTAAAGCGGTACATGTAAGTAAGAAAATCTTTAATCTATGTGTAACAGACTGAAAATATTTCAGCCCTGGACCAAACCGGGATTTGAACCCCAGACCTCTTTATCTAAGGTGAAAACTACCACGTCACTATAAAAGCTAGTTCTATAACTACACCCCCTCCATTTTAGAATTTGCCCACGATTTCCTGGAGTTTGAACATCTGTTAGATGTTCCAAGGTGTTATCTCGTATATTTCTACCCTTGAGTTATTTATAGTAGGTGCCAGTGTAACTGACTGGAAGTATTTCAGCCCAGACTGAGATTTGAACCCTGTGTGGCAACAAATAGACTTGAAATGTTCCAAAAATGGTGATATACTTTGGAAGTGCCCTATAGATATCAAATTTAAACTTGCTACATTTTTTGAGAATCAGAAGACCAGTTCACATGTCATGATTTCAATTAATATATTGTCAGTATTTAAATTTTGGTTTGATTTAGTTTGAAAAGGCCTTTTCTGGTAGCGAAATTTTATTGCTTGGCAGTAGCCTTACTTGCTAAAACTGAAGTTATAACAAGACAACTGCTAATTTTATAGACTGTGATATGAAGGAAAATTTTTATATAACTCTCAGTATCAAAGCATATTTAAACTGTTACAGGGGCTGAAGTCTCAGACCCCATGGTCTGATGAAGAAAAGGAGTTTTTTAGATCATATGTGAAAAATACACCAAGAGGGAATGAAACATTGGTGTCGTACTGGAAAGCTTGTGCAGATGTTATGAATACCAAGTATCCTGATCACTGTCGAAATGGTATAATAGTAATCATCCTCAGTTTTGTTGATTTTAATGATAAATGTCTAGTAATTTCATGGATTTCTTCAACATGAGAAAAAATGCCAAATTAGTTTCATTGCATATAAACTTTTAAGAAAGAGGCATTTTGTCTTTAATATTAGGAACATAGATTAAGCCAGTTGTCATTAATTTTTTTTATTTGCTTAGATATAAAGACATATATTTATAAAGACATATATTATTTTGTAATTATTATGCTCTTGTTTCTTTATTTCAGGAATTGCTTGCAAAAGTCTCTCTCAGAGGCTATTCATAGTTCCAGACAAAGCTGATGAAATCTGTACCTGTACTAGCGTTGAGCAGGAAAGTTTGATGCTTGGTAACTTTGTTGACACTGGCACACAAACAGACTTGTGTCTTCCAGTGAACTATGACAGGTTATGTACCAAACAAGTTATCACACAGTTCAAATTAAATCATTTTGGAAGTGCAAGATCAGTGTACTGTTATAAATATGTACGACAGAAAACTTTGTTCAAACCAGAATCGATTTCAAACTTACGTAAATTCTTAACATTTATCTACTGTTGCCCCTAAAATAAAACTAACATGATTGGTTGAGTATATTTTAAACTGAACTTAGTACTAGTATTAACCCATTCATGCGAAATGTCATTTTATGGGATCTTCCAAATTTTATTTAAATGAAGACAGGTGTAATATTAAATCAGAAAGAGGTTATAAAACATACTTGACACCCCTATCTAAGATAATGAATTCACTTAAATTGGAAAGTGAAGATTCCATTGTACAAAATGAAGGTACAGATGGGTTACAGTCAAAATCTTACAATGGTCACATTTAATTTAGTAATAATATTAGTTTATTTTTCTTCTGCAGGAATGAACATAAAGCAGGGGAATGGCTGCACATGGAACCGAAAAAAAACCTTGAGGTGATTTGTGTTTTGGAAACTAAAACTTAAGCTCTGTTTGCTATATTTCTTTATTTATGTTTTTAAAATATTAAACTCATTTTTTGGTTAACATCACTCCTTACTGAAGCTTGATTGCTAGGCTTGAAACTTATAGAACAATACTCGATCTGTTTAAAAGAGTATCCACCACTTCTGGAGATGCACTTACCTAAACATTTAGATCACTCACAAACCAAAGTTGCATGATTATCTTGCCAAGTTATGCTATTTTAAAAGTGATCAACCTGTTACATTTCTCTGTGAGGCATGATAGTGAACTTTTATTGTATGTACTTTATGGACAGGTTCGTTTTTTAAGACTGATTGTCAATTATTTTAACTAATTCTTTGTTTAATAAAGTTCAACATTTTCTGGACTTGGGGAAAAAATAGCCATTACAAATAATTAGTACCATTTAATTCTTACAGGAAAATGCAAGTAAGGGAGCAGAAGAGCTGCACCAGTCAGCCTTAAAGCGCTTAAGGCAGTATCCACACCTGGATTCATCTTCCAAGTCATACCTGATTGACTTACTTTGTGAGTAACTTTTAAGTTATTTCAAATGTGTTTTGATTCTTTTTTTTTAAATTAATACATTAATCATATCAGTTCTTTCTTTGGGTGAAGATCTGAACCAGTGGGAGGCATATACTTAATTAATTGTCTGTCTGGCAGTTCTTCGGTCATTCTGGCCGAAAACTAACACTGGCCATAAGTTCTTTTAGTTAGTGGATTTACTTCTTACTTGGACCCATCACCCCCTTGGATAAGACCTTTCCTTTGACATATTTGTTGACTTCCACCCCAAAAAGACCTATCTGGTCCTCAACTCAAACTCAAAGCACCACTTTGAGGGCATTGTCCTCTTACAGTGATAGTTCTTGTTTGATTTTCTTTTTAAAGGAAATTGTTGAGATATTTTCAATACATGGAAATCCGTCTTGATGTATAATCCATTGGAATTTGATGTTTGATAATGGTAGTATACAGCTCAGGTCGCATTTTTTTCAGGTCTAGGATCTGCTCAGCAGTTCGCTAGAGGGTTGATGACGACATCATTTGGTGATGAAGTTATAAAACAGATCATTAATGACATTGAAATGGATGCTCGCGAGTGTGCTAATAGAGGAAGTGTTTTGTGCCAGAAAAATTATGCAGACTTAAAAAACTTTCAATGGGATAATATTGTCAATGAACTTGTGTCAAAAAATACCCTCCTATCTCAAGTGTTGCTTGCTGTAGCTCTGCCAACTTCAAAAATTGGGAACACAAAATTTACAGAGACACTGTGTCCAGTTATTTCCACTGTGTATGGAATTCTTATGAAGCAGCGCTTTAAAGACTTGTGTGCTGTGCAGAAATTTGTAACTGCATCACTTGCAAATGAACACACTCATGAAAAAGTAAATATAATTGCAACTGATTTTAATTAACTTTGACGTTGAGTTATTGTTGATGTGTTTGATTTTTGTTTGTTTAATGACTGTTACATTTTCTTTTGTCGCATGGTGCTGTCAGTTTTCCTTGATGATTAGCAACCTGTATTTTCAGTTACATTCTCCATGATGTTTCAAAGTGTGATGATAAATATCATTGCAGATTTTTCCTTCTCTTCCTACATTGAAGTGTTTGATAAAAAAAACTTTAAAGATATATAATGGAGCACTTTTTAAGAGAGGGTCAAAACTCAGAATTGGAAATTTTAAGTTTTAAAATTAATTTGAATGTACAAATTTCATTTTTTGTTGGTAGGCCATGCGAGAAAAAAAAGTAATTGGATGTAGTTCTTGTATTAATGGATTTTTAAGGGCATGAGGCAAAATCTAGTATATTACTATGACTTACCAGTCTTGGCCTAATGGCCTCTGTAAATTTATCAAAGAAAAACCCTTAATTGCGCCCATGCCTTTATATATACAGTAATACACTTGCACCCATCCAATAACTGTATATATTACTTATTGTTGCTTTTGAAATGTGAGTCTGTGTATAAAACTTAAATTAAATGATAAACACTGTAGATGTTTTGATTTAAATAAAAGAGTGCATAACTTTCATTTTTTGATAAAGTAAGATGTGACTTTGACAGTTGAATTACATTAAAGAACAAATCCACTAATGAAATGACTATTACACACTTTAGCATATAAGCAAAAATATTATAAAACAGACCACATATGACTGTTACTTGTTGAGTGAAACATTTTATTTTGTTATCTGGTTTGTTTTTCAGCTTCTGTTCATCAAGTTCAAGTTACAGTTTCATCATTCAAACCTGTGATAAGTTAACAATTTATGTATCAAAATGAAAACAAGTATGTTCACAATTATGTTCCATTTTTACAGAGATAATTTTCTGTTAAGACATGAATGTATCGCTAGAGTTAATGAGATTCATTTTATTCTTTCCATTTTGACAAAAACTTTACCAATGTTTTAATCTCAGAATTGCACCTTGTGTCCGTATTTAATTGAAATTGAATAAGCATACTGAAAATATTTCATGTTTATATCTTAACCCATATCCTGCTCATTTTTCTCCAACTTACATTGCAATATAGGACCATTTTGTTTGTATAACAGGTTTATGATAGACTTCAAAGACAGGGTGTGTCTTTAAGCCACAGTGGTATGCTTGACCAGATGTCTGGCATTTCTGGCCTAGAGCAAAATAAGCTTTTTTTCAGTGAAGTCAAAGTTTGAAAGCATTAAAAAGCAAGGTTCTTTTTTTCAATAACATTTCTTATATTATTTTCATTTCAAGAGGTTTGACCCTATCTGTGCTGAAAATTTCAGATGAATCGTGCAACTAGTTTTGAAGATATGACATTCTAAAAATGAAGAAGATTGTGAAAAATTGCCATTTTTGTGTGACATCCATTTTTTGTAATTTATTAGAAATGTGTGCTCAAAACAACTTCAAGTATATATGGACCTTTTTTGTGTTCATACATAGTATGGCCATCAACTTTCATCAGGAAACAGTATGTTTTAAAGAAAAAATAGCATTTCTTCATTTGATGGTTTTTTAAAAGGTATACTCCATTGAAGCCAAAATAGCATTATTATACCTTTATTATATGCTGCATGTAATAAACAATACAGAAAGCTTTAAATGTATGTAACCTAACTTTTTCATTAGCCAATAGACACCGCTTTAATACCATATCCTAACCTTCCTCATAATACTGCATACATGCTAGTGGCTTGTATCTTTAGATGCACCAAATTTGTCCCAACAGTCACGGTTCGACTGTGTGTTTCTTCTTTTGCTCACTGTCTGACAACAGTATTAGATATCTAAGATTAATCTGCCTTAAGATATTCCTTAACCCTTACACAGATATATATATTTCAGGCCAGCTAATGTGCTGACACAAATCACCTATACATCACCTTGAATCTTTGTCCCAACAGTCACGGTTTTTGTCCCAACAGTCACAGTTGTATTAGCTGCATATATTCCTGTTACAATATTCCTCTAAACATAATCATGCATATTTTTATCTTCATATCTTACATATGGACATTTTTTAAGAGAACTAACATTAATTTGATGAAAGCAGTTCTCAGAAATAAAGTTATTACTATTTTAGGAAGTCTAAAAGTTCCAAGATTTGTACATGAATGACATATTTCCAGCAATTTCACATTTTCCAGTGAGAAGTAGCATTAACTTGTTGAAACCTGTAAAACTAAAATACTAACTACAGTATACAGTGTAAAATATAGCTCATTGTCTTGGCTATAGAGACTGTGACTGTTGGGACACTTTCATGTGTGTTGTAATAAAATTCAATTTCTAGGATAAAATGGATAAACTAAAGGTAAAGTTTAATTTTTGGTCTTGGAAAACAAGTCATTTAGAAACCAAGGGTGAATTTGAAAAGCAGCCAAAAGACAAGACAGCTGCAGAAAGACAAAGAAGATGTAGAGTTAATAAGGCTAAATATCAGGAAGCTTTAGATGCAGCAAGAACAAGAGATATGTTCATAGGACACGTATGCTCTCACATTCCGTTGTAATATCACAAAAAATCCTGTACAATTACGCATGCATATAAGTCTAAAAATGCTATTTTTTTAGCTTTATTATAAGGCTGAGAATACATCTACCCCTATCATGGTCAGTCTAGATACAAAACAAAAGCGTGCCAAAAGAGTGAGAAAAAGCCTGCCTCAGTCATCAACAAAATGGGCCAGAACAAAAGACCATGTGATAAGAAATGCATAACCTCATAAAAAGAAGGAGCTCATACAATCAAAAGAAACGTAATAGTTAAATAAATGGATCCAAAGAAATCAGAAGAAACAACAACAGAAGGACTAAGTGTGTGTTTTTTAAACAGAGATGATATGACACGCAAAATGCTAAATAAAAAGGATGTCATACATGAAGAAGGTAATCTTATAGCCAAGCACCACCTTCTGTTACTCTGTACACCAAGAAAGAAGATTACTCAGAGGTAAATTTATTTTTCCTCACACAAAAGAGAGACAACATATTTGTTTGGCTAGACACTAAAGACATAAGCTGGAAGGCTAAAGAAGACTTTGGATTACACTGACTTTGCCATTAGCAGAGGAATACAGTTACAGTTTAATTCCAGTGAAATACATGTAAAGAAGTGTAGAAACATGTCAACTAAGAAATAAACTTAAACAAGTTAAATAATGTGATATACTACATTTCAGTCTTTTCATCTGAGTATAGGATAAAGGAGAAATGTTCAGTTCAATAATTCTTACTGTTTAGCTCTACACCAGTTGCTAATATTGG
Source organism: Cyclina sinensis (assembly GCA_012932295.1). Classification (NCBI taxonomy): domain Eukaryota; kingdom Metazoa; phylum Mollusca; class Bivalvia; order Venerida; family Veneridae; genus Cyclina; species Cyclina sinensis. Next base: position 29,050,274 of record JAAONU010000017.1, read on the forward strand.
TAGACTTTTGTGATACTAGACCACTAAGTCTGATCAAAACGTAATGTAGAATTGTCAAACTCTAGCCTGGTCACTCCAGTTGTTCTTCAAGAAAGAAGATTTAAACATTATAGAGGTATTCTCAATGCTTACTGTAATTTGGCCTATGCTGGCCGGCTAGCTCAATCAGTAGAGCATTGGATTGTCAATCTTGATTTGATTGTCAATCCCGGTTCAATCCCCATCAGGGCCGGCAGAATCTCTCTGTGATAATTGATCTCAGAAAATGCATCTATAGGTCATTTGTCACTCACCTCTGAAGCAAGTGAGGAAGTAGTCAGTCACTTGCGGAGAAATTGGTTAGTAAATTAGTTGGATACCCAGGAACACTGGTTAGGTGAACTGACTGCCGGGATATGACCTTAGCTGCTAAAACTGGTGTTATACCCCAATAAAACTAGGGGGAAAAAGTGATTTGTAAATCAAAATTTTAGTTAGGTACATCATGCCACAAACACTTTCAACATATTGATGTAGTTTGTGGTAAAGCAAAGTTAATTATTTATGTGATATGCACTAATTTTAATACACACAGTAATGTGTCCCAACAGTCACATTTTAAAACACTAAGTTAAGTATTTGAAATAGCTTTCCCATGTACATATGTTGTTTGCTTTGAACTGTTGTGATGGAAGTTAACATTCAAACTGTTGAATTTGGTATTCTTACCTTATTACTATGAAATATATTTTTGTGTATTCTTTATGATATATTATTTGTGATTGGTAAATGCTTTAAGACGTTTAGTTCTGAAAGTAAGTAACACTCTCAGTCTGTGCTCAATATTGACGCCAGATCAATTGTTATTAATATTTTAATTTTATAGTGAAAAAATTAAATATGCGGAAACTATAAGAACAAAATAGTGGAGGTTTGCACAGGAACGTGTCCCAACAGTCACATTTATATATTTAATGAATTTCCTAATAATTTCTAAACAAAACGGTAAAAGGTTTCATGAAGAACTAATTTTCTTACTACTTTTGTTTACAGCTTCCATAAAAAGTGGTAAATATTTAACACCAAGTACGTTTGATTAAATATTATAAATTGGCCACATATTAAATTGGTAATCCAATAGAATATTGCAATTTCTGAATTTATTTTTTTTGATGAGTGAAATACTAGATTACTCTACTTTCCTGCAAATAGCACAGACATTGTGTAAATGTATTAAAAAGCAAGAATTCTTCTCAATTTCTTAAATAACTGATTCAATGTAATATATCTAGATTCTTGTCCCAACAGTCACGGTTTTAACCAGAAGTAATGACTCAATTCTTGACACCAAATCTCAAAAACCACATCAGATATGATAGTCAAATTTTGAATATTGACTTCAATGGCATTCTATTATATGATAAATGTGTTTGTGTTAAGAAAAGTTAATGTTTCATCTTTAAATAAAATTGAACATGTTCAATAATTTTTTTATGCTTTCTTTTTATTAATATTTTACCAATTATTTCGATATTGGGATGTTCATCAAGCAGAGAATATCTGAAATTTTCATCCTGTACATCACATCTAACTAATAATATACAGAGGTAGCAATACACATTTCTATTTCATTCCTATATTTTTGTGTAATTTTCAACACATTTTTTTAATTTTTACATGGATTGTCTGTCAATAATAGGCACATCTTTAAGATGAATGCAAAGTTTTCTATAAATCACTATTTGTTTGATAAAAATTAAAGTTTCAGCCACTAGAAACAACTAAGTTATTTACATTTGCAAGAACTTTATTTTTTTACAAAATGTCACGCTTATTTTGCTTTAGGCCTTCTGGTAGTTTTAATGAAGAGTTAATAAATGCTGTCTTGGAGGGTAAAAGGTTCAGGATTGTAGGAGACAATGTCAATTTCCATATTGATGTTGCACAGGAACGGAGTGTTGGGAAGAAGGCTCATATAGAACATTGGTTCGGTTCTGCAGCTATCATTCAAAATGTCAGTTTCAATCACTTGCCAAACGTAACACCACAAAAAGATTTGCGCGAGATTGCTTGTGAGTCATTCATATTAACAACCGATGAAATGAACCTTATTGTTCAAGACTTTACCATGCATTCTGCTAAAATACTTACTGAACATTTTAATTGGCTGGAATTTGCCAAGCCTGCAGTAACTGAAACTATTGACGAGTTACCTGAAGGAATGGACCAAAGAAATAAAGTAATACCTTTGCCAGTATTACATAAAAATGAGCAGAAGTATGCAGATGTAGTCGAGGTCCTGGATTCTTACCAAGATATTTGTGAAACAGTCTACAGGTCTGCTGAAAAGCCTCTACCAAAAGTTCACATAGGGGGAGACCAACTTACAAGGGAGCGCTTTTCTGGAGCGAAGAAGTTAAGGGCTGCTGGCCTAACAGAATCTGAAAGATTAGCGAATCTACAGCCCATTACATTTGAACTGTTTCATTTGCAAATGGCAGTGTTAACAGCATTTTATCAAATACTTTACGATACACAAAATACAGAACCATTTACATTGTACTGCCAGAAAGTACGTCTAATGAGAAAACAAGCTGATGGTAAAGATGTAAAAAACCATTATGACAGTTGCAAAGATTTAGCCGAATCTTTTATCAAAGCCTACATTGTAGAGGCAGCCTGTGAACATATTGGCCTTCCAGACACAACTGTGGTACCAGACAACATACCGGATCATTCCAATATGTCATCAGAAGAAATAAGAGTTTGGGTTTCAGAGCAGTTTACTCCCATATTTGATAATGTCACATCAGTTACCAGAGAGTTTCTAAATGGTGCTGGTATTCAGCAGAACATAACTGATAGTATAAACACTTATGCAAATTTAGTTGTTGAGTTAGGTCTCATTTATATGGAATTATGTAACATAGTGAAAAGACCAAACAGGGACAGACTGCTGCGACTGATGAAATATATAATGCTTGTTTTGAAAGGGCATAACAATAGGTCCAAATATGCACTGGAAATTTTGAGGCTGTTGTGTCAGCAGTTTGCACTGCTTAGTGAACAATGTGCACATGAAACAATTTATGGACTTTTTGTGAACACCGGTAAATCAGTTATCCCTGCAGACTTACAAATGGAATATTTAGTTCGACTAACAAAAACACACTTGCGAGCTATGTGTTCAAATGTAACAGAAACATCATTAAAAAAACGAAGTAGTGCATTCTTTGGAATGAACGAAATATCAGAACACTTCGACATCGAAACCTCAACAGTGAAACGAGCACAGAAACATAAGAAATTGTCATCTCTAGAAGATGAAAAAAAAATCCTCAGATGTTTGAGGGTAATTCGACCATTTGTAACTGTAACGGGCCGTAAAATAAAATCTCAGAAAAAGAATCCTAAAAATCCTATTGCAAAATTGAATATTGAGGATTTAAAGGGATGGTTAGAAAAACACAAAGTGAACTTTTATTATGAACTGTAATGTCTCAACTGCAGAAATGATGAAAATGTTTTAAAATTATGGGAGTTATGAGTTGTTAACACAGTATGAATATGTACTGTCACTAAAAAAACTGGCAGTTTTTTAAGACAGGACAATTAATTAAATACCTTATTAAAATATGAGGCTAATATATCTTTAACAAATTAATGGGCAATGTCATTATTCCAAAGTCAGACACTTATACCTTTTTCCAGTGGCATACTAATGCAACAGCTGATTAAATATATCACACAGGTAGTTTCTGTTTATTTTACAGATAAACTTTCAAAATCCCATTCTATACCAAGTTCACTTTGGCAGATATTGCAACAGCTTGAAGGTTTAATTTCTGTGGGGAACCCAAAAAACTCATTTATGACCTCCCTTAGGCATTTTTTAGACTGACAGTAATTCTTCATTTCTGCACGTATGTGTTTCACACCAAGGTCACTACTGTTGTAGAACAATATGCCTTGTGCATGCACATCTTCTCTGCCAGCCCTACCAACTTCTTGAACATAAGCTGAAAAAATAAGTTTTTATTTATTACAATATTGAAATGTTATTGGCAAGAGCTGTTGTTGTTCCTTGACAGTCCATCTAATCAGTGAAGGGTTATCAAAGTGTGGACTTTATTTGCAACATGGCCTTTATTTGGAGGATGCCACTAACACAAGTTTGACTGTATTCAGCTTGATAATGGTGATAATAGATAAGTGGAAGTCTACTGGTTAAAAAAGTGTTAACTTGTCAAATCCTAGGTATTTTTGACACTGAAGAATATGCTATTAGTAAAGAAAGTTTGCCATTAACAAAAGTGCTTTATTGTTTTACCCTCCATGGTTGTTGGTGGCCCAGCATGTATCACCCGACTCACATGCCTTAAATCTGCACCCATTCCAAGAGCAATCGAAGAAATTACAAGGCGAATGCAACATTCTGAATCTGGCTTTTGCAATGTGTTCAGTATCATTTCTTTGAGCTGAAATATACAGTTGACTTCATTAAATCAGTTCATGTCTAAATAATGGAGAAAAAAACTTTAAAAAAGTGATATTTTACCTTTAGCAAAGATCAAGATCATGGTCAAATTTGATAGTTGGCAAACTTCAACAGTACATAAAAGCATGTACAGGAATTAAAACCATTTTTAGTTCCTGTAAAAGACTGATTGTAAAATGTTTTTTTGTTATTTCGGTAGTACAAACTGCACATTTCGCCCTGTCAAATTGGAAAGAGTGAGGTCGGACAGTTATCCTCACTGCCCCTTACAATATTCATGAAATACAGTATTATCTTTACCAAAGGGTATAATTGTCAATATGCACACTAAATTGTTATATATTTCTCATTTTCAAATTAGGGGTTTTCTTCATTTTCAAAAGCATATTACCTAAGTTTAAACCTACACATAAATCTTTTTTACAACTGTAGAAAACTGATTTTCTAATTTAAAGAAATACGCATGTATACTCAACTCTTAATATTTCATTGTAGTTATGTTTATATGTAACTATTCTAGTGTTTAAACTAGACTATATTGAATGGTAATAAATTATAATACTGAAAAGCAACAGGTTTTTTTTTCTTTTGAAAAAAACAAACATATTTTTCATACACTTGCCTTTCCTTTTCCAGACTCCTTTTCCATTGATGAATGAAACATGACAACCCTTGCTGAGTCAGGAGAGTTGACATGTTTGTAGAAGTTGTCTTCAAGATACCGTCTAGCCAGTTCGTAGCCATATCCAATCCACTGCATAGACTTACAGTATATAATTGTTATTGGAAATGTATCTAGCTTCATTTTTAACTCTTCAAGGACTGGATGAAAAATATAATCATAAGGGGTGTTAGCTGTGTTCCCTCTGGCATGTGCACTTGGTCTTTTAAGTATGATGAAAGAAATGTTTTCTTTAGCTGGACTGGTGGAAATAGTGTCACAGTTCGTCATCAATAAATTTTCTCGAATTACTTGTTGGCCTGGCTTTGTAACCGTGGCTGACAGTGCAACAACTTGGCAGTCCATTACAGCTCTAAGTTGTCCTAAGTGTTTGAACTTTGGCCGAAAATCCTCGCCCCAGTCGATAATACAATGGGACTCGTCAACCACTAGAAATAACTTTTTCTTTTGCAATGTTTCACTACATACAACATCTACAAACTCTTTATTGTCAATGATGTCTTCTGGATGGCTAAAAAGAAAGTTAATACCATCTTTTTGGTAATTGCCCTTATTCAGACATACAGCACTCTTCCCCAGTTTTTCTTCTTGTTGTTTTATGATTATAGACAAAGGCTCTATAATGACTACAAAACAATAGACTTACTCCGGAACTCGGCAAATGTGGGTTTTTCCCAGCTAATCCGGGGGTACAAACAAACTTTTACAGTTACAACAAGGCAACACGTTGATCAACCTTTTGTGAAGGGTTGTGCACCGTGAAGCCATAACGGTAAAAGTTTGTTTGTACCCCCGGATTAGCTGGGAAAAACCCACATTTGCCGAGTTCCGAATAACATCTATTCTCAAAGAGAAAGGGTAGCAGCTCATACACCAGTGACTTGCCATAGCCAGTAGGCAGGCAGCACAGAATAATCGAAGTATATTAGGCAGGGAACCAGACTAGTATTAATATACACAGTACATTTTCACAGAAAGAATGATTAAAGAATTATATCACTTACCAGGTTCTTGTGATGTACAGGCAGACTGAAGACTGTAAAATAAAATCAACCAAAGAATTCCGCTGTCGTCCATATTTGTATCATAATGTCATATTTTACAAATTTACATCTTACAAAACTTCAACATTGACTGATGACATCACAAGCACCTGTTACCAAAAATATAGCTGAACTACTGGTTGGCAAAAGGAACCAATATTTATATACATTTGATAGCAGCAGAATTTTTAATTTTAGATAACTTTTTTCTTTGTCAGCCGAATTTCAAGATTCTTATATCATTTGAAAGCGCTTTAAATTCATATTTTGAAAATATAAGCAGATTTTGAATTTTTGCTTTTAAAGAAAAAAACTAAACTAATTTATACCTGTCATTTCAGCATTTTTTCTAGCAGCTCAGATTCACTATGTTTAACCATTTACAAACAAAAAAGTAAACAGTTTTGACAATTATTTTTTTAATATTTAAAATATGAGTTTACAGACCTTTTAAATGATATAAAGTATTGAATTATTTGATGAAAAATGACTTTGTAACTGTAATTACAAAATTACTATGTTTTGCATTTTTATCAACCGCCATATTTTTGCCAACCTTCAAAAAGTTACCTGTATCTCTTATCAGTTATTTGTTACTATTAATAGATTTCAAAACAATAACATTCAACGTTCCTTTTGCATATAATAACGTTAAAAACATTCTATATGTAATTCGTGCATTTCAGAAGAGAAAATTGCATTGTTGAACAGAGAAAGTCAAATGTATTTCCAAATACATTGTAAGTGAATATAAAACTATAACTTTAAAACTAAAACTGAACTTTGATAATGCATATATCAGATAAAGATATGGCCCATACAGATCTCCTGTGTTAATTTATCCGATGGTCATCTCACATTCGCCAAAGTTGCGTTAATTTCTTAGAATATTCTGAACAAACTGCACTAGAAAACCCAAAAATTGGTGAGATCCCTCTTTAAGTGTCAATATTTTGACAAGTAAGCAAAGTTCTGAGAATTTGTTTCGTCCTATAAAGGCTCGTTTAAAACATGTTCTCATATGCCAAAAGCCTCCACTATTTCTGGAACGTATTTTGGGGAGATAAATACCATTTTAGTAAATTTTCATTATGAACGCATGGGTCGAACCTTTCATGAGTTTTCGTTAGCAAACTGAACGCATGGGCAGGTGGCATTATTTTAAACATCCGTTCTGTCATGGATATCTCATATAAAATCGACCATTTGACAGTCAAATTTCCGAATATTCGTTCCAGGCCTGTTCGGAAAGTCCGTATAAAAATTGAAATAAACCTTTATTTTTTACAATTTTAGTCTAATATTTGCAAAGGACGTAATGTATGTGTTTGCTTCTTGACCACCAAGGAAAGTGACATAAGCGTTAAAATGCGCCTCTAATATGTGTCCATGGCAACGCGGTATATACTACGCGAGGCAGGTATTTTATTACCATAGTCGCTTAATATTCAAGCTCTAATTTCATTCTTTCCTGCAGATATTTTCCAGCGAATCAATATGACTTTACTGCAATGTTTGACGTCATGCACATCAAATATCGACGTTATGCAACTTCCGGAAAGAAAATTGAATCCAAATGTCCGTGAAGCTCGAACGTTTAAACAGTTCTTATAATCAAGGTCAGAGTGCCAGCGGTCAGATCTCTGACGAGTAACGCTTTCGGCCTGTTTGCCGTTTAATATTTATCAGACAGTAAAAACACTTGGGATGACCGTTCGATTTTCATAGAGAGTGGTCAATTCTGTACAGATTGGTGTATAAAAGTGTAAAATTGGTGGAAAATTGACGTGACAATGATCGGTTAACTATGTTGACTGCAGTTTTTGGTGAAATGAGTTGTATACCTTTACTCTATTCTATATGTACCATATAAAAAATTTTTGGGAAGAGAAGAAAATTGTATGACAGTCATATAATAAATAGTTAAACCTATTTTAGATGAAAAAACTTCAGTTTACTGACCAATCAACGCGCCGAGCACCTATGGTGCGAACATGTTGGGGTAGCGAAACAGACCCTGAAATCTAGATGCAACTTTCGATAAAAGCGACAAGGATCAGTGGTAACAGCGTTGGTTTAGCAAACTACTTATGATCGAGGCAGCATGAGTACAAATTAGTGAAATTACACTCACAGATGGTCTATTTCTGAAATGCACTAACAGTTCTACTGTTGTAAAAATATTCTGTATGTGTAAAATTACATGTATCAAACACGTTCACGTCTTCAAAATCTTCTGGCCGACTTGATGCTGTGCATCAATGTTTTTCTTGTATTTAGAATTGTGTTTTCTTCTCAAATCTCCAAAAGTTTAGTTTGGTTGAAAAATGAAACTATTCACAGCAGAAGAAAAAGTTTGAGAAAACGTCTGTTATCAGTTAAAGTCTGTCAGAAAAATACTGTTTAAATATTGGTCAATGTTACACAATGAACCATCTTGTTAATATCAAAATAGATTTTTAAAGACTTTTATTTCCACTTCAAGTTTTCTAGTTTCAATTAACTATTGTAAATGGCTTTAGTTCTAATTACTCTCTGAGTACATCTCGTTCATATAAACCAGGGGAATGTCAGACAAAATCCCCTTCGGACAAAATCCCCTTCATGTATTTTTGTATATCTGGACATAATCCCCTCCATGGGTGGACATAATCTCCTTCATGTGTGAAATTTTGAAGTGGACAAAACCCCCTCAATAAAATTGCTACCTAGGACAAAATCCCCCTCGGATGAATTTTCTGTTTATAAAGTGGGTATGAGAGCGACATACTGCATTATGCTGTGTGGTGATTGCTAGTACTTTATTCGGGAATATTGGTTTCAACATCAGTTCTATACTGCTAAGGCCTGTGCTAGATGGACAGTGTTGCACAATTCATTTCTTCCTCACCATCTTTCAGAATTTATAGACGAGTTGTAATAGTGTTCTTTTTTTCCCTAACGGGAGTTTTTAGGTCCCTTAGAAAGGGTTTTCGGCCCTGGCTTGTAAATATCTTAATGTATAAATAAGCAGAAAATATTTCAATTATTTACATTTATTTTTCAAAGCAATTATGGCATAAGCAATTATAACATAAGCAAATAAATACAGATCAGCATGATAGTACATTCAATTAGCACATTGTAAATTTCTTAATGCGTAAATAAGCAGAAAATATATATTTTTAATGATAATTTGGTTGATAATTGATCTGAACAAATAAAAAAATGTGTCTTATCAAGCTTATATAATTATAAAGGTTAACTTGATACATAATTATAAATCAAAAAACAAAAGTTCATTATTCATCAATTTTTATGGAGCATAATAATACATTAGAAACCTATGAAACAAGGGGATTTTGTCCGGGTAGTTAAGGGGATTTTGTCCAGCCTTGCAAAAACATGAAGGGGATTATGTCCACCTATGGAGGGGATTTTGTCCGGGTATGCGAAGGGGATTTTGTCCGAAGGGGATTATGTCAGTACACCAAACAAGTGTAGGGGTCACGTTTACTATGGGCATAGTTTTGTTAAGATAATGTTAAACTAAATGCTGTAGAGAAAACAAAAACTGAAAATAAATTGAAATTATAGGCCGTCTTTTATAGATCTTTTGTCAGCAATGCCACAAAAGCGACAAGAGAGTTAAAACCGCATATATTTTCAACAGATATTTGACCTACATGTATGAATATGCATTGTTTGTTTCGTAATGCAGTAAGAAATGTGCTGTCTGGTTTAATGATCTATAAAACAAGTATCCATTTTTTCCGGGTTATATAAACTGTCAGATTTCTTAATGAGGGATAGAATAATGTTCTTTCTTTTATACTAAAAGTCTTAATCTAACAGACAAATTCCAGGCAAACAGACTGAGGAAGGCTTTAATACTTGTTGACCATAATATTTCACATAAAATACTTAAAAGAGAATTTAGATATACATGTAAGAAATGTAAAAAGAAGTTGAATAACCAAGTGTGCTCGTGATATAGAGGATATTTGTTTGTTTTTGTAGAAGATGAGAATTTATTTCATCGAGTGAACACCATATGTGATATTTTCACGAGTTGCGCAGCCACGAGTGAAAATATCAACATATGGTGTTCACGAGATGAAATAAATTCCCATCTTCCACTAAAAAACAAACAAATTTTCTTTTTGTTTTATGCCAACACGTCAAAAATGGGTATTTTATGACATTTTTAATCAGGGCCTTCAATAAATTCCCCATAGTGAGCCCCAAATCAGTTAATGCGTACTTTGGATACTCCGCACAAAAAAAGTGCAGACAATCTCCAATACATATGATAACTTTACTTCTGCTGAAATAAACTGAATACACTTTCATCAAATAACATTTTTTTTCTACACAGTTTATCAATATTTATTGAATTTTAGCCATACATACTTTAATTATAAAAGCGGATTAATACCAAGTAATATTCAATCAATTGAATTGAAAGTCGGCCATATTGGATATTGTCCATGTGAATTATGTAAACAAATCAGACATTTTAAACAATTTATGGCGAATTTCATCATTGTTCACAACTAGTTAGGCTCAGGAATTCAATATTATAATTGGATTTAACAAGGTAAATAAATTTCACTCGCTGTCACAGTCTGAAATACAGCGGATTCTCTTGTATTTACGTGGTGGGGAAATTCCTGAAGTTTCATCAAGCAGTAGTTCCGGCACAAACAGTGTATTATCAAAATGGTAATTTCACTGATTCAAAACAGTGGATTATCACTTTTATCTCACTGATATTTCCCTATATTTCATTGGTAGGCATAAAATAAAATCTGTTAATGAATGCTCTTACTACAGTTACTTCCAAGTACAAACGTTTGTAATATGTTTCTCAAGAAGTACATGGTCGGACCCTAGTCTGGCGTTAGAGAATTTACCGCCAGAGGTATCCGTAGAGGCAGGAAATAATGAATCTGGTGTACACAAGCTGATGATTCACTGTGCCGGATTGTCTAGAGCTCTTCGACAAAGGTTGCTTTAATAATTTCTACTGGATCAAAGGTCAAACTCGGTCTAGCCTATTATTTAAGGGTTAAGGGATGATTATCGTCAAGTGTCATTTCTCTTTGTCTGAAATATTTAAGGAACTAGTAATCAAAAATTATAAAACAGGAAATAAGACAATTTTAAAGTTTTCCATAGCTCAAGCTAGGCTAGGCATATATTTTATCTGACTGAAGCATTTAGCATTGAGAAAACAAAACGGTAAAGAAGCTATATAACACAAAGGCGTATATATGTACGAACAGTTACCCTAGACTAACACATAGGATACGCACAAGGTAACTGGGATAAAAATGTGGCGATCAAATGGCAGCAATGGCAAAAACATAATACAGAAAAAAACAAGTGTTAATGAATAGACACTTCATTTAAAATTAAAGGTACAACAAGCAAATGCAATCAAAGGCACTATTTATGAAAACCCTAAAGAAATAGCTACGACATATTGTACTTTTTAAATATATATATTCACAGTATAATCGACCACGTATCCACGTGCAAACTAAGTAAGACATTGGACTCACCCTTTGTGGGAAGTGGGATAAACATGAAACCGTTTCTTTAATCTAAAGAGCTAATACATTTACAAAATCATATTAATGGCGGTCTCTTTGTCTGAAAGTCAACGTTCCAGTAAGTCTTTAACAATTTGTTTGATGTTATTTTAATGGTTTACGATCAGATGTTCTCTATTCTGTCACTGTCTTTACATTTTGCTGCACTTGATGATAATCTTGATCCCCTCGCCGGTAATGGCGGCCCGGAATGCCTTCATCGTCTCCTCTAGAGTAAATATGTGTGTAATGATCGGCTTCACGTCCACTTGACCTGAAATTTGAAAACATAAAAAAAACTTAAAAAGGAATATTTACAAGCATTCAGATAAGATAACAACAGCATATCCTTTCACATCGGCATCCATTTGTCGTTAAAAGTGATCGATTATATCTATACCTTGAAGTTAATAATACTCATAAATATCTGTGCAAGCCACATCGTTCGTGGATGCATAAAAATGAAAATATTTAAACATTGTAGAATTCTTGTTGTATTTGTGGAGCACGCATCAAAACTCAGTAACTGACGTATTTTTGTCACGGAAACACATCGAAATAAATAGCTTTTTATTTTTTTTTATCAGTTATAGTTTACACAATAAGTCATGGGGTAGCGATTTCCTTCGTATTGTTAATGAAGTGAACAACATAAAAATGTCCTCTAGCACAGTAGGGTGGATCGTCCTCCCAATTTTACTCAATCAAGGGTCCAGGGTTCAAGTCTTGCTAATAAAATTGTCTTATCATGCAACAATGTGCTTGCAGATGGAAAAAAACGGAACTTATAAGTTTGTAATTAAATCTACCAGAGGCCACCATATCCAGTGCCGTGCTGAAGCAGTTTGCATATGCCATGACACCGTGGATGTTAATTTCTCTCACAGCAGCGTCAAGTATCGGCAAGGTTATATCAGAGGGCCCACAACCAACCAGAGCTACGCTACCGCCAGACCTCGTTGCCTGTGATAGAAGTTTACAAAAAATACGATGTAAATTAATATCAGTATGTATTTTATTGCAAGAAACACGTCTGTTTTTTTTTGTTTTGGTACTTTATTTAGCACAGGTACTGCAATAGCAGTATCACTTTATATGGAAAATTCAGAACTTTTCGTGCACATAATGGCGCTTATTAGAGATCCGAAGTTTGATAGAACAGCAAATCTGGAAACAATGAGTGACGCTTAAGCTTACATAGATAGCGGTTCTTGCACAAGATGGCGCCCCACTACATTCAATGGTTATCTCGGCTTTATCACCGAAATACTGCTCCACCAGTTCAGCGATTTCTTTGGGCTCTTTGAAATTGACCTTTAAGGCAAAATCTACTCCAAGTTGTTTGGCCATGTTTAGTCTTCTATCGTCCAAGTCTATATGGAAGAGTGGGAAATATATTCATATGAAAGATATCAAGTCCATTATTATCAGGTTTGTATTTTAAGAACATTTTGTAGTCAACTTTCATAATTTCAAAATCACGCGAAAAGCAGCAGTATGTAAAGTCTAGAACAAAAACGTCTTTTTGTTTTAAGACAAGTTCATTATTGTTACTCTTTGATTGGTGTTATTAGTTGAACAACTGAAAAGAGCAAGTTTTTACAAAATATTTAAATGAAATGCTTACATACATTATACCAAGCCTCTTAAACTATTAAAACTAATTGTGTTGCACCTACCAGTGATGCAGACTTTAGAAGCACCGCTTGCTTTGACAGCCAGCATAGTAAGTAGCCCCAGTGGTCCTGTAATAGAAACACTAATAAATCTATTTTCCAAGACTCGAAGATTTCGAAAATAAAATTTAAAAGCTCGTCTGTAAGCTTCGTACCTGTATTATAATTATGATATATTTGATGTCTTGTAGTACTAAGGCCGACAGTAATTTCAAGTTGATTTGTATCTAAATCGAAAGCTGTTGTAATTCATTTGAAATACATGTATATAAGACAAATGTACAATAAAATGGTTGCCAGTGATAATTTTAGAATAAATATTTTCATAATAATTGTGCAGTCTATATGAGATATGTTGGAACGTTCTGTTCAGAAGTCATGAAACGGCTTAATACGAGGTTTTTGATGACGTTTTTTTTTTTATTTCCAGAAGGAAATATGTTGCAGTGTAATGTAGAAAGTTTGAAACGCGTTGACCAACGTGTCTTCACAAACCTGCACCACAGATGAGGACCTTGCTACCAAGTTTTACACCAGCCCGTCGACAAGCATGAATGCCCACAGACAGAGGTTCCAACAATGCTCCTTCTTCAGTACTAACGTGGTCGGGCAGCCTTGCAAAGAAACAAAATAAGATCTGAATGATAAATGTCAGTAAGGCTTTGCTGCATATAGAATGCAGAATGTTTATTTGTCTGAGATTTGTGTTTGAATGGATGTAAGGTATTGTCTAAGTTCTGTCTAAATATACGACTGAAATTGTGTTTCATATATTGCTCAGTTACCAGGTTGTTCTTGTATCACAGAAAAAGCACAGTATGATAATGAACACGCATTAATTTCTATTGTCACTTTAACTGTATGAACAACCATTCGTTCCTGCATAAATAAAGATCTAGATATTGCGCGAATTATTAGGCTGTATATTTGAGACCGAAATACATATTTGCACACATTCACTAATGAAACAATAAGAAGAAATTTAAAGTTCAATTAGTTATTACAAAAAGCCGTTTCTTACTTGTAACACGATACCGCCGAGTGCACAAAGTATCGACAGAGACTTCCGTGAGTGGGAGGAAATCCGGTGATTTTCGCGTCCGAGCACAAGTTATAGCGTCCTTTCTTACAGTTGGCACACTGCTTGCAGCACAGGATCGGCTCAACAGCAACTCTATCACCTGGAATCAAACCTTTGTATATATAAAATCTGTGTTAATCATCATTGTCTTTCGCCATCGTAGGTCCATGCGTTGTGAGCACACTGTACACAGTTATATGTAGAGTAAGTAAATTGTTTATGAACGTGACATGTGTCATTCAATATCTGCTTATAATATAATATCTTTTCATTTACATATTACATATGATAATTATACTTAATTAGAACACCCGGCCCGAGCCTGTTTGTCACCAGTGCATATTGTCAGATCTTTATATCATGTGAGGAGAGAAAAAGATACAATGTCATAAAAGTTAATAAAAACGTACCTACATTATATTGAGCTATTGGTTACAGTTTATGTTAACAGCAATGGTTTCGAGTTTTCTGGAGCGACAGTTGATCTGAACACTGTGTTATTGTTCACAGGAAACTCAGTTCAATTTATTGGTTAGAGTTTTTCAACTGAGTTGATAAAATGACAACAGATTTGACTGTCCTCAATCTCTACAGGCAGGGTTTACATGGACGGCGAACACAATCATTTATTATAGAACAGATTAACAAACAAAACTCTATGTCAATACATCGAAATTAAATTAGTCTCTGGTTACAGATGCTGTCTTCATTTCCAGAGATAAAACGTTCAACAGATATTCTTAAACGAAACATTCTTACCAATTTACTCGACGTCAGAGTTCAACTCACCAACTTTGAATGACGTAACATTCCTTCCAACTTTACTAACAATGCCAGCGGCTTCGTGACCTAAGGTTATGGGCATCTTCAGGATATTGTCCCCTATAGCCCCTTCCTGCCAGTAACGAACGTCCGAACCACAAATACCCACATGCTGTATGCATATCTGTATTTCTATAATTAGCAATAGAATCACTGAAGAGTACTCACGCTAAACAAATGAAAAATGAATCCAAAGAAAGTTTTGGACATACATGTACAATTCTGATGCACAAATTTAAACAATTTCCTAAATATTTCGAACTATAAGAATGAGATGAAAATTTCTTCTTGCTCTAGACTATGACTATATTTACGTCTCTCTTTTTTTTCTAAACTATGTGTGAAAATAAGGTAAAGACTATACTGACGTCTTATTTTTTAGAATAATGGTTTTGAATCAAGTGTAAGATAAGACAATAATGACTTACGCCCCAAGCCTGGTTCTGGAATCTCAGAATCTTCCTTTAAATGAAAACAAAAATATTATCAGATTTAAAGCAAAGAATCGAAATAATATCAAACTGTCGTTCAGGTCACTTAAAACTCCAAGTGCAGTCTTAAAGCGGTTCTTCAAAGCTAAGACAGACCAGTTAATTTTTTCCCGAAAAAAATCGCATTTTCGTTCTTTTGTTTCATTCCCCTCGTAGTAAAAAGTGCTAAAGAGTGTTTTCGTAGAATACTGTAATTTCCTTCTATTGCGATTCTTTCAAACACATTATTGTTGTTGTGCACTAAAACTAGAACTTAGATTAGGTTAAAGCACGTTTCCAATCATCATTTTTTATAATTTTACAAAAAGCACATTAACTATGAAAGTGAAAGAAGTGCTACATTGCCTTTGAAAAAAATGTTTTTTGCTTTTGCTTTTTGTGCTTTCCTTGTTTTCTACATTTTGTAGTTTTCAAAAAGTCTTTCACAGAATTTCTGTACGATGTCTTTGGAGCAACTTTTAGCATTGGTACAAAACATGCATCCCTCCTTGCTTATTCAGAACTCTTAATTCAAGTGCTAACCACAGAGAGACGCTTAAAAAGAATAATGCTAAGAAAAAAAGTACGTTGTTACTACATGAGTCTAGATTCTTGGCCCTAAAGCTTTTATTTAAAGAAGTACTGCTCCTGTTAGTTACAGTTACATAACATAACTTTCAGAAATATGTCCGACAACACCGGAAAAACGGGCACATGAAATGACTTTTTATTTACTTTTTTTTAACAAATTTTATCACAGGACTATTGTTTCCTGCATAGAACAGATACAAAATACAAGCATCTTGAACAGATACAAAATACAAGCACTTGAACAGATACAAAATACAAGCATCTTGAACAGATACAAAATACAAGCATCTTGAACAGATACAAAATACAAACATCTTGAACAGAAATATGACATGCAAAAATGACGTTTTCCAACCTAGCTTGACGTCAGTAATAATCTTAGTTCCTGTTAGTAGTAAACCAAAATGTTAGATTTTGCGTATTGAGATCTTAATTTATTGTTGAATTCTGTACTTTTTACTATGTATTCTATTTTTAATACAAAACCATAATTGTTATCATTTCAACGTCGCTTATCATTGACTATAATGTAAGAACGAACTGTCGCCAAATTCTTTTACCATAGTTCGTCAAGAAATTTAAACAGAATATGCGTTTCACTTTCGTGATTCTGAAATAGCTTGTTAAGACTGGAAGCAACCTTGTTATTTGATCGAAGATAAATGATCTGCAAAATTCGATGGTACGCTAAATTTTATTTTGAATAGTTTTGCATTTTTACAGTGTGATTCGAAAGCTAATCTCATAAAGTAAAAATGAAATGCTTACCAAACGGATATCGCCCTGCTGATACAAAATTGCTTTCAAGTTTTTATCAGACATAGTTGCACGGTACCTCCTTGCTTTCTTGTTACCCCTGTACGACCTCAAATAAATCTGCACCCTAAATGAAACTTACTAACCGACAATTTTGCAGAATAAGTCAATTTCTGAAATGATTTCAGACTGTAGTCAGCTTTTGTGAGTAGATTTCCGCTACAGTTTGTAAAAACTCATTTTCTTAAAATATCATTAAATGTCAAAAAAGAATACTTCACAAAATTGTCATAAAGATACAACAGTTAATGGCAAATTGACGATTAATTTCAAAATGAACTGGGGACATGATAATAAAGAGTCTTATTGTGTTTTGCCATTTAGCAGTTCGCCCAATATGTTTAACATTTAAATTACCTACAGTTGTCTTTTGTTTTTCAGTTTCAACTGGCCGCTTTGCACCCCGTGCAAAAACAGAAATACAGTTATTGTATTCAATTAAATACGGACAAAAATAAAATGAACTTGTCATTGGAGCTGTCATTTTTGCTTGAAAGGTACTTGTTTTTAGATCGAGAATTTACAATGGAAATCTATATCGATGTGTCTTCACCCTAAGAACCCCTAGATAGTTTGAGACATTTTTTTCCAACAGTGTACGAATCTGTGGACGTAAACTAAATCTTCACCATGTTAAAATTCAACCTTACACGTCTTAAAATAAGTTATGAAAGATCTTTGCTTTATCCTTTACACATAGAATTCAGTCTCTCGATGACTCAACCTTTAACATATCTGACAAAGATCAACAAATGCATGTTTGTTAAAACGTTATTTTTCCCAAAATATGAGAGCCACTTCCCGTCTCATTGCAGCCGTAAAGCAACCTTGTTTTTACTTAAATTTGCATTCGTTTTATATAGTCATTCTATCATTTCTGTGATATAACTGGCAGATATTTTACCTTGTTGACGTTCAAGAACCAAACCCAGGCACCAGACTTTAATAAGAAACTGTCTTCAGTTAACATTCATACAGTTCTAAAACGAGGCTTGAAGATTTTTAAACATAATTATAATTATTCTTTTTTTTTCTCAGTGTCTAAAACTCACATACAGACAATAAATAAACGTAACTGAGTATAATTTTATTTATTATTTCTATAATACATGTAAATATATTGTAAAACACATGTCACCCCTTTAACAAATCATAATGACAAATCTTAAAAAAACAACTTAAACCTTAAATAAGCAATACACTTCGAATAACAAAATAGTTTTACTACATTTCATGTACATGTGTATTCTATTGAGTTTAAATATAAGGAAACCCTATATTATCAATGATGAAATAATGTTAACTCAAGCTTGTAGTAAAATGTCAACAAAAAATGATAAAAAGCCAGTGGTATAGACATTATAGAGGTACAAGCTGGATAACAACCGAACTGATCCAAATGTACATATATCACACCACAAAATATGCAGTAAAAATTGCACTGTATTGGCAAAGACCTATAAAATACCATGGTTAAAAGTTCTCCTAGGTGTTTGGTATTGGTGACTATATCCCTAAGTTAGAATTTGTTTTTACTTTATATTCCTTACAAATATTGCGTGTTTTCATCATTTTCAAAGACAGCTTTAATACACTGAGATGCATTTTCAGCTCCTTTCAGATTAAGTCCATATAAAGCCTGTCTGAGTTTAAGTTAGGAATGAAAAGTTTTTTCAACAACAAGTGAAAAGGCCACAAAGATATTTTGTTATAGCACAGTAACAATCTAACATGTATACACCACAATCAACCTTGCATCCAACCTCTTGAAACCTGGTTACAATGAACTGTTTCCATGCACAGAAATGCATAATTTCTAACTGAATTTGTTTTTCCAAATTTTCTTTTCCAAAACCAAAATTATTTCAATCACAATAAATCATATGACATGTTCAATAAAAACATTCTTGAATATACTATTATCTTTATACACTTGATTTAAAAGCTATCTGAGCAAACAATATCCTTCTGTCAATAAACAGCACCAATTAAAACCAAAATCCCCTATTATTTGTCAAGTCAACAATACAAATATGAAATACACAAAATGTACAGTAAAGTAAATGTAAAGTATGTTCATGTCTGACAATATATCCCTAGAAATACCTCCATTTATACATTACTGCTCTGAGCTGATTTTTTCCACACACATACAAGCATATAGGCATTGTAAAAACACTCGAAATCTTATACTTTTAAAGTAACTCTCACATCACACAAAACATGTCAAACATAGACAAATGGCTGAGCCCTAAATTTTGTAACATGTTATGAAATATCAAAATTTATAAGTAGTTTCAGTTAAAGCATTTTGTAGCTATTTATTTTCAGTATAATGACACATAAAAATAATTATAGTTAAACGAGTAGTCAAAGTGACCCTGTACTTTTTAAAGAAGTATGTATCTTTAGAAAAGCTAACTAGCTAAAGGCCGAACTTTTTACTTATAACATATGCAAAAGTCTGAAAGTGCAGCTGAATATGTGAAAAAATCTCTTGTTACAGTTCCAGTCATAAATCTTAACTTACAGTTGTACTGAAGGTTATGTTTTCATTTATGTAGATATATCGTTAGAAGTGAAAGAAGTCAGTTACTTCTGATCTACATGTATATGAACACAATTTTTGAACACTTACTGTCTTTTCAGCATTTATCTTTATCATGCAGCTTGGTCATTTTGAAAACTAGTATAACTTAAATAATCAGAACTGATTAAATAAAAGTCCTTCACTAAAGTTTCGAACCACATTTTTTTTTTAAAGAAATTCATCCAAATATAAGACCCAGTCAGTGAGTTCTGACATTTGTACATTCAACAATTATTGCCTGCCACATTTTATCATCACCTTAATCCCTTCACCTCTAAGTGTTGTATTGAATGCATCCAAAGTCTGCTCAAGTGTGAATCTGTGAGTGATCAGCGGCTTTACATTTACTTTTCCTGAAATACATGTATAATTCAGTTTTCTACGATGTCTTTTTGCACACAACTTACCATAGACCTAAATGAAGTCACAAAAAAAATCTTATTAAATATAGGACAGACATTCCCATAGCTCAGTGCAATACTAGTGTAAAATCTTCTTTATTTATTGTGACTTAGCTTAGTATTGCATTGTTTCATATTTTGCATGAAACAACTTTTGTCCCAGTAAAACACAGGGTGTAAAACATAAACTGGACAATTACTTTGACCATGAATTACAATACATTCTCATAACTGATTGGAAGAAAAGGTGCATGATCCGTTTTATTTTCCATCTACTATTTTTTCAAAACACAGTCTGTATATTGTAAAACAATCAAAGATAACTGAATATGTTTAAACCAGACCCAGTACTTTGATGTGTGATGTTAATTAGTAAAACTCAGGTATAACAGGAGCATTTTGCCTTTAACCCTTACCAATGCTAAAGATCTAAAATGGACTTGTCCATCTTTCAATATGGAAAGATCTGTTAACTGATAATAGGGGTGCCTACTGAAAATTTACTGACTGAATGGCAAATAGTGCAGACCACAATCAGACTGCATGGATGTTCTTGGTCTGCACTGGTGACAAAAGGCTAAGTCATTGCCTCCAGCAGGTTAAATGCAAGCCCTTGGATCACCAAGATTTTTATAGTCTAGAGAAGATGATAAATCTTGATACCTGAAGCAACCATATTAAGGGCAGTTGGGTAACAGTTGACATATCTAAATATGCCCCGGATGTCAACTTCCCTGACAGCGGCATCACATATTGGTAAGGTTACTTCAGCAGGTCCCAAACCAACCAATACAACACAGCCTCCTGAATGAGTTGCCTTTAGAAGAAAAAATACAATACTTGAAAGCATTCTTGCGCATTACTTAAAAGTTACATTAATGTTTTTGGGGTTTATTTTCTAATTCTTAAAATTTTCAAGATATCCATCATTGATCATATACATGTATTAGTTGTGTTATAAAAATATGATTAACTACAACCGAAGGTATCACTTTGATACTGGTCACATCTTCACTAGCTCACACAGTGAAAGAAACATAAAAACGCATTGGATTAACTTACAAATATTGCAGTTTTGACACTAGGTGGAGCTCCACTGCATTCTATAGCAATATCTGGCTTCTCTCCGAAACATTCCTCAATTTTGCCAGCCATTTCTTTGGGATCTTTTGATGTCACTTTGAGAGGAAAGTCTGCTCCTAAACTTTTGGCCATCTCCAGTCTTTTTTCATCTAAGTCTGTTCAATGAACACAGTATAAGTGAATTACATGTTGCACTATTGCACAACTGAAGATCTTTAAGAGTAAAAAATTCTTCTGGATTTTTCTTGGAACATTGAAAAGTTCTTTCATCAGCTTGAACCAAGCATAATGGATTTCCAATGAGCCTTCTCATTTTTTTCATAAAGTCTATCATTTCTTGAGAAACACACTGGAAGGACTGAAGAGTGCTTTCCAAGTACACTGTGATTTTGATGTATTGTGAAATACTTGATCGTATTTAGACTTTATTCTAATTAAAGTATGCGCAGAAGTCACTGATATGGAGAATGTATACAATACTTTAAGAGCAAAGACATGAAAGGCCATGAAAATAAACTTACTTTTGTCCTAAAAGGTGTTAATTAAGCAATTTAATTATGTCTCACCATCACCATGAAAACAAAATTAATATCACCACTAAACCAAATTTACTGTAATTTTCTTATAAACTTACCTGTTATACACACTTGAGCAGCTCCACAGGCCTTTGCTGTAAGCAGGTTCACTAAACCTATAGGACCTGAAAACAGACTAAACCTGTAAGACCTGAAAAAGACTAAACCTTTAAGATCTGAAAACAGACTAAACCTACAGGACCTGAAAACAGACTAAACCTATAAGACCTGAAAACAGACTAAACCTATAGGACCTGAAAACAGACTAAACCTATAGGACCTGAAAACAGACTTAACTTATAAGACCTGAAACAGACTAAACTTACAAGACCTGAAAACAGACTAAACTTATAGGACCTGAAAACAGACTAAACCTATAAGACCTGAAAACAGACTAAACCTATAGGACCTGAAAACAGACTAAACCTATAGGACCTGAAAACAGACTTAACTTATAAGACCTGAAACAGACTAAACTTACAAGACCTGAAAACAGACTAAACTTATAGGACCTGAAAACAGACTAAACCTATAAGACCTGAAAACAGACTAAACCTATAGGACCTGAAAACAGACTAAACCTATAGGACCTGAAAACAGACTTAACTTATAAGACCTGAAAACAGACCAAACTTATAAGACCTGAAAACAGACTAAACTTATAGGACCTGAAAACAGACTCAACTTATAGGACCTGAAAACAGACTCAACTTATAGGACCTGAAAACAGACTCAACTTATAGGACCTGAAAACAGACTCAACTTATAAGACCTGAAAAAAGACTAAACCTACAGGACCTTAAAACAAACTAAACCTATAGGACCTGAAAACAAACTAAACCTATAGGACCTGAATACAGACTAAACCTACAAGACCTGAAAACAGACTAAACATACAGGACCTGATAACAGACTTAACCTATAGGACCTGAAAACAGACTAAACCTACAGGACCTGAATTCAGAGGATATTAAATGAGTGGTCATGTAATACAGGATTTATTGCACAAGTTATTTGAAAATGATAAAAACAAGACTCTGCTGAGCTTTTGTTTTTTATAATGAGTGTAATTAATTCCATATCACATGACCACAAATATAAGAACTCTTTATATCAAAGAATTTTTGTAAGTGAATGGTACAGAAATGCACAGAAACTGTTTGTTTTGTCGGTGTAAGTTCGAACATCATAAGAATATTGTTAATGACATTGACATCAAAGTGTTATTACAATAGTGTAATATCAAAAATATAACTAAGTTTTATTACACGGTCACAACATCATCTATGATATGAAATAATTCAATCTATGATTTCTCACTAAAAAGGAAAGCCTGACCAAATATTCAGAGCCACTAAGATTAAAACTATCTAGAAGCATGTTTTACTATCCAACTCAAAGCACTGAATTCATATCATAATAATGATTTATTCCTCTTATACATTACCCACAGAACTTATATCTTAAACACAAAAAACATGATAACAAATATCTACCAGCTCCACAGATAAGCACTTTACTTCCAAGGGTAACCCCAGCACGGTTACAGGCATGAACCCCAACAGATAATGGTTCCAGCAATGCTCCTTCCTCTGTACTTACATGGTCTGGTAATCTGGTAAAAGTATAATTAATATACAATACAGTTAATTTTAATTTATCATGGTACCAACCCGTAAGTATTTCTGTTTATAAGCTAAGCCAAGAATATTTATAATTATGCAGTACATGTAGGTACAAACTTCTAAAGACGTTATATTGCATATACACTACAGTCAAATAAACTGGCAGTTTATCATTGTCTGATACTTTTTCTATTCCTGAAGGACCTTAGCATTGCCTGAAAATTCACCTCTGTCTCTCTGACAATTTTTTTAAATGGTGGCATTCTTATACAATTTCATAAAGGCTTGAATGAAACTAAATACAACAGAGGACAATTACTTATAGCAGAAGTCAGCATCATGAACATAGTATCTGGCAAGGTTTCCATGTATTGGGGGTGTGGCACAAAACTTCATGTCCAGACAGAGATTGTAGCGACCTGACTTGCAGTAGGAACAACATCTACATGGCACCCCTGGTTCTATAGCCACTCTATCACCTACATAGTGACAGTGTTTGATTTTTTTAAAATGATAAATATATTTTGATTATTCATTTATGATTAAATTTAGAGAAAACTATGAATAATAAATTATAACATTTTCACACTGTGCTCACTCGGAAACAATAAAAGATCTTTTGAATTTCTCTGGAATTTTTTCAATGAACAGTAACTGTAATAGCAGTAAATATTTCAAAGCAATGGATACATTATCTTACCAACTTTCAAGGAACTGACACCTTCACCAACTTTACTAACCACACCAGCTGCCTCGTGACCCAGTATCATTGGTGCTTTAACAATAAAGTCTCCAATAGCACCATGCTGCCAGTAGTGGACATCTGAACCACAGATACCAACATCCTGCATACAAAGCTGTACCTCTACAATGATACATAGAAACATCTCTGGATAATGCTATTGTACTCTTAAAAGATGACAAACTACAATGATGCATGCTCAAGAAAAATGTCTTAAAAAACGAAGAAACAAAAATTAAGGATATAACTTGCAATTTTTTTAATGCCCCCAAAAGAGGGCACGAAGTAATCATTCTGTCCATATGTCTGTTCTTGGGTGTATGTGTCAGCTCTGTAACTCATTTTTTTAGGATTTTGAAATCTTTCCAAAAATGTTTATCAAATGGAGATTAAATGTTGAGAAACGACTAGTGTTTTAAGGTTAATGTCAGAAATCATTATCCAAACAATATAGAATACTGCCAGCCTTTCTGTTCTTGTCCACTCTGTAATTCTGTGATACATGAAAGGATCAGAAATGACGTGGCACAAAATTCACCACATAAAGTCAATTAATGTATTAAAATGCATTGCTCAAAGCCAAGCACTTCTTGCAAACAAAACCTTTCAGGGGCATTTATAACTGTCACTTACAGTGACTGCTCCTGTTTCATGATGCTATGATCATATTTTGTAAAGAATGATTAAATTTGATTTAATTCAGAGAATGACACTTACGCCCTGGTCCTGGCTCAGGAATCTCTTTGTCTTCCTAAAAAAAGAAAAATAATTACTAATCAAGGATACTAGTCAATGAAAAATGCAAAATTGCAAACATAAAGCTTTTTCTTTAAACAGCATGACATTTTAGATCAACAAGGATACCTGGCACTCGCATAAAACATAGAAAACATTAGTTTAATAATGTAAACCCATCGAAAATTAGAATGCTATTTAAATCAGTTGCACTCCTATCACATTTGCACTGCATATATAGCTTAAATGTTTATTCTTTGTTGTACAATTCTGATGTCATTATACTTTATGATTTAACCATGAATTTTAAGAAAATATGATGATATTGGAATGTACAATACATGTAGTTTCTTTCTTTCTTTCTTCCGATAATAACTTCGATCAAGACTGATCATTACGTCATGAGAGTGGCAAATTAGCAGCCAGATGGGTTAAAAAAAAAAATTCATGTATAATACACCAATAAAAGAAAATCTAAGGCCAAACTGCTCTGAGATTATAATTACATGCGGAAGTAGCAAGCCTAGCCTGTTAAAACTATGTACAGGGTTGTACCACATTACATTGAACTAATTGCCTGTTTAAAGGAGTCCACTGTGCAAATGGAAACAGTTGACTCTGGCAGGCAGTTCCAGACTGGTATTAAATTAGGAAAGAAAGAGTACTTAAAACAGTCTGTACGTGGAGAGGGTCTTGAATACAAAAAGGGGTGACTATGTCTGGTTTGAAGTGACCTGCTTGTAACTGGTGTTAGATACATGTCCTTATCAATAAACAAGGTTATAATGTATTTTGTAGAAGGTAAGACCTGAAACTTCTCTTCTATGTTCAAGGTTGTCTAAATCTAAGTCTGTTAACATGTCACCCACACAACTTGACCTACTCCACCTTCTACATGCCCATCTTGCCTCAGTGCGCTGTACTTTTTCAATCTTTTTTATGTTATGTTGGGTATGTGGGTTCCATATAGGGGACGCATACTCAACCTGGGGTCTGACAAAAGTTTTGTATGCCATGAGTCTTGTGGCCTGTGGTGCAAAGGAAAGGTTACGACGTAAGAAACCAAGTGTTCGAGTGGCCTTGCCAGCCACACTGTCTGTATGTTTGGACCAATCTAGGGTGTTGGTTAGGGTAACGCCCAGATATTTAGCGAAGTCAACTACTTCTAGGCCTTGACCATGCAGCAAGTAAATATGTTTGATTAGGTTAACCTGCTTATGCCTGGATAGTCTCATGACTTCACATTTGGCCACATTAAATTTCATTAACCAAGTCTGTTCCCATTGTTGGAGTTTATCCAGGTCATTTTGCAGGGTGAGGCAATCTGAATATGATTGGACCTTACGATATAGGACACAGTCATCTGCAAAAAGACGCACTGTTGATGTTATACCATTGGGCAGGTCATTAATAAATAAGAGGAATAATACAGGCCCAAGTACCGAGCCTTGAGGCACTCCAGACACCACAGGGGCAGGATCTGATTCTACTCCTTCTAGGACAACAACTTGAGACCTATCTTTTAACCATGATTCAATCCATCTAAGGGTAGTGCCTCGTATACCATAAAAGTTTAATTTATGCAATAGTCTCCTATGTGGCACCTTATCAAAAGCTTTGGCAAAATCCATGATCAGTATATCTGTCTGAACATGTTTTCTAGATTTAATATTGTCTAAATTAGAGGCCAGGTCATGAACAAATTGGACTAGTTGGGTTTCACAAGACCGTTTTTTCCCGAAAACCATGTTGGAAATTGGTTAAGATGTTTGACCTAGAAACATGTTTCATCAAGTTACTAACAATAATATGCTCTAACACTTTGCAGGAGATAAATGTTAGAGATACTGGTCTGTAATTAGCGGGATTATACTTATCACCCTTCTTAAAAATAGGAGCAACTGAGGCGTTACACCAATCCATTGGGATTTGGCCTGTACGAAGGGACTTATTAAAGATTATAGACAGTATGTCGGCAAGTTCACCAGAACTCTCCTTAAGAATTCGGGAATTGATGCAATCAGGGCCTGATGCCTTATTAGGATTCAAATTATTTAAGAGTTTTAACACTCCATTACTATCCACTGTAACATCAGACATGGACGAGTATATACTGGGTCCCATATCAGGCATCTCAAGGTTACTTTCAACAGTGAAAGCAGAATAAAATTGCTTGTTTAATATATTTGCCTTGTCCTTGTTATCTATCTTAAGGATACCATTATCTCTAAGTGAAGTAATACCTTTAGAACCACTTTTTAAATTGTTAACGGGGCCAAAATTTTTTGGAGTTACCTCTATTACCTTCTTGTGGGGAAGCAGTTTCCTCAAAGATATTATTAACATACCTGTAGTGAGCATCCCTTATGAGCTTTTGAACATGAGACCTCATCTCTTTATACTTTTCATATATGAGGGTCTTTACTCTTCCGCGCATTTTTAAAAAGACGATCTCTCTTCTTAATCAATTTCTGTATATGGATATCAATCCATGGATAACCAACTCTGGCTCTGGACATTTTTGAAGGAATAAACTTATCAATGGCTTCAAGGACCTTAGTCTTAAAATCATTCCATAACTCGTCTACAGAGTAAACATGTGAGTGGGACAGTATGTGATTTCTAAAGTCACCAAGGTGTTTCTTCAGACTTTCCATGTCGGCACGTTTATAAAGATAGATTTTCCTACGGGCTTGTACAGCTCTCTTTGACTTGATATCATATTCAACAAAAACAATATCATGGTCAGCCTTACCAATAGGCAGAAGGGATTTAACTCTAGTGACTGCACCCGGGTTATTAGTTAGAAGTAAATCCAACATTTTATCATTACGTGTGGGCAGATTAACAATCTGGCTAAGACAATGTTCTTTGACAATGTCAACAAGTTGATTTTGAATATGAAATTGAGTAGAACTGGGGGTCACAGATAAATTCTCCCAATTAATACTACCACAATTAAAATCGCCCCCTACTAGGATATTTGCATTCTTATTTGACAAAATACACCTTAGGGAAACATTCAATTGGTCTAGGTAGTCTGGATTGGTCTTATCCGGAAAAGAAAGAACAAAGATACAGTGACTTAGCACCCTCTACCTCAAGTAGACACCATACTAATTCACAGTTGGAGTCTAACTCAGATACCTCTACACAGAGAAGATCCCTTTTATAGACAATAAACACACCACCATGCCCATCAGGCCTATCTTTCCTTACTGCATCATAATCATCTGGAAAAATTTCCGCATTACTTATATATACTTATATAGTTTGCATAATCTGAATTTCAGTTCTACTGCAGCTGCTTCATAGGGATAATAATTATATTCAGCTGAAGAGGTTTGTAAGTTTTAACAGGATTATTATCAGTAGGGCAACATTTTAAAATATAGGTCAACTGTTGAGATAAGCTTTCACAAAATGACCAGTAATGGGTCAATTTCTAGGCTCTTATGCCTGCAAATAGAAACAGAGAGTAAGCTATAAACATAAAAAATGCAAAGCTATAAAAAATTATTTCACACTTTCCTGTACTTGTAATGATTGCTTACAGAATCTGGTGAAAACAAATGAACACGATTCAGTACTGTATGAACTGAAATTGGTGTCCTGATAGTCCAACCTAATAACGTGTGGAAACAAAAAAATATCGTATGGCATTCGTAAGTTAAGAAAGAACTTACAAGGCGAATGTCTCCTTGCTTGTACAATATGGCTGTTAAGTTCTTATCAGTCATCTTTCGTCGAGTTTTTGCACCAAAACTGACTTACACCTGCAGCTGAAAGTGTTTACTAATTGCTTGGAAAGAGTCCGAATAAATCCGAATAATCCGGAGTTTTCAAAAGTTCCTTCCCCTGATTTGGAATTTGGAAGAAAAATGAGTGACAGATTGCCGAGGATGAATGAAAGTTACAGCAGTCCCCGGCGTATGCCGTATGCAAGTGGAAGTGATAGCATGATCTACACAGGGGAGTACCATAGCATCCCAGCACAAAGACCACAACCGTCACAAACAGGTAATTGCAGCTGAAATCACGCCAAGGTCAGCTGTCAAAAAATGAAAAATTATGCAATGTCCTCCAATTTCGCGATCAGTCATTGACGCATTCGCAGAAAATTCTATATTTTATCAAGATTCTTAACGTGTAAAAAAGATACAGCACACTTCCACAACAATCCTCCATTTTTAGGGTCTTTCAAAAGTTTGACACAAAAGTAGATCTGTAGAAACTACAAAATCGTAAACATCCAAAATCCAGTTTCGATTCCACAGTCCGTCATAATCCGCCATGTTACTCGAACCCACAATCTGTACTTTATTGAAATCAGAGGTTGGTTTATTGGGGTATAATGCCAGTTTTAACAGCTGTGGTAACAACCCAGTGGTCAGTACACCTAACAAGTGTTCCTGGGTATCTAGTCTCAGTAATGTGACTTCAGGCAGGATGCTGCCTTTACGTCTCAACCAGAGACCACCAAATTAGTGGTGGAAAATGGATTCTGTGAAATGCCTTTTTCCCAGCTGATGAACAGTCATTTTACAGTCGTACATTTGGAAACTTATTAATATACTATATTTTGTTTGAATCTGTTCCACAAAACCCCCAGAAAAGTAAAAAGATGCTTTTAAACCTACATCCGTTTCTTGTTTACCACCCGTAATGTCAATTCACAGTACAGGGATCACATACAGTAGTTAAATGTTTACCTCTGCGGCCATTTTTCCAATAATGGATTTTAGTGAGTAAAACCTGTAAATTTCTTATCTGCCACTAAGGATATATTTTTCAACAAACTTTAATATTTGAAACATACATCATCTGAAGCAGAAAATTTAACTCTTTCACCACATGTTTTGTCTTTCTGTTGTCAGAGCAATGGAAGAAGCTTGCTGGTATGGGACTTGGCACTGGAAGGTATGTGTGAGTGATCATTCAGTGTTTCAAAATTATCACTTCTCTAAAACTTTTAAAAAGTTTCAGTTTTCAAGGTTTCTACCTTTATTACAGTTTATATTACTGTTTAAGCTGTTTGATACATTTCTATTTGAAGTACATATGATATTGAAACTAGTTTCATATCTCTTATAATTTTTTTGTACTTAATTTCAGTATCTGGGCATTCGAGATTATTTCGCATCCATTTATACTTATGAGAAGATCCTGCCAGGTAAGATTGCTTTCCAGTTTCTTTCTAGTACTGATTTATGCTTTTTCTTTGTTTTAATATTCCACACCACTTAAAACCCCTTTATTTTTCAGAAACAGTAATGATTTTTTTAACTGTCTGGAAATTGATCAGATTTCAAACCTAAATACATATTTTTTTAGATATACAAGATTTCTGAAAAGGGTATCAATAGTTGCAGTAAAATAAAAGTCATACACACTCCAATCAGCTGATTAGCTGTTTTGAATTTTATTTTTGATGATGTCATTCATTTATGCACAGTTCCAAAATCTTATGGACCATCTTTGTTAACATCTTGTTCTACCATTCATTAATGTAAGAAAATGAAGTATATTTCTATCCATGCAAAAGACTGAAGTTTTTGTTATATTGGGTATTTCTAAGTTATATTAAGTCATTGGAGATCAGGTATTTTATGTTACCGGTACTCTATATTTTAGCATTCTTGTCTGTATGAAATTAGAAAATATGAACAGTTTCTAAAAATAATTGAGTTGAGGATCTGAGTTGAAAGGCAACCAAAAATGTTTTATATTAGACTTTATATAATTCTTTTTGCAGATGATAAAATTTCACCAGCTTCCTTACTAAAACTCTAAAATATTTTGATAATTTAATATATAGAATGTGACAGACAGATAGGGAGCAATATGTTGCCATTTACTGTTTTGAGTAAAACCACTAACTTAAGGTCATTTTCATTGTGGAAGTAGGGTATAAATGACTGTCAGAATTAGGTAAAACCACTAACTTAAGGTCATTTTATTGTGGAAGTAGGGTATAAATGACTGTCAGAATGAGGTAAAACCACTAACTTAAGGTCATTTCATTGTGGAAGTAGGGTATAAATGACTGTCAGAATGAGGTAAAACCACTACCTTAAGGTCATTTTATTGTGGAAGTAGGGTATAAATGACTGTCAGAATGAGGTAAAACCACTAACTTAAGGTCATTTCATTGTGGAAGTAGGGTATAAATGACTGTCAGAATGAGGTAAAACCACTAACTTAAGGTCATTTTTATTGTGGAAGTAGGGTATAAATGACTTTCAGAATGAGATTATTCTGTTAGATATAATCTGTAAACATTTTTGGCTTTTCAGATATTCTATCCAGCACAAAGTTTACATCTGCTGCCTATCACAGTAGTTCCTTTGATGATGAAACTCAACAGAAATAAGGTATGCTGACAGTTCACATTTATAAAAACATCACCAGCATATATTAGATTCTTCGCTATTATGAGAAATTTGGCTTTTTCTTTTCTTACATATGGTTATGAAGACCAGTATATTCATACATTAATGCACACTGCATGAGACATAATTATTCATTTTTTGGTGACATAAAACAAATACGATTTCAATAAGTAAACTGTTTTCACAGTTCTGCAAGACTTGCATACAGAAAGAAAAATTCTTATAGTTTTAATACCTTTGTTGTTGTTGTTTTTTTTAAAGTGAAATGTAAAATTATTACAGTACTTGTATGTAAATGACTGTTTAAAATAAGACCTGATGGGGCAATCATTTAGACAGTTTCTTCTGGAAGGAATAGAGTTCAAGAATTGCAAGTCGTAAAAGAACCTAAGTCTTTATTGTATGAAGCAGGACTTGACATAAATCTTTGCTATATAACTTTTGTATTGTGTTTGTTTCAGCCACCTGTATCAATGTATAAAGGATTTGTGAGTCATTTATTGTGTAGAGGCTTAAACATGGTCACAGAGAATGTGATTAATGAGTTTACAAGCTGGCCACTGTAAGTTACTCTTTTTTTTGCTCACCCGAGTATATAAATATATACACTAAAGTGGGCTCTTTAAGGCCATAATGGCCCTCTTGTTTACTATAAATAGTTATTTGATAGACATTCAGTCTTTAACATAGAGATTACATGACACCATCAGGTGTTTAAACTATCAATAGTAATATAACAAATTATTTAAGAACAGTTTAATCAGTTACCGGTAATATGAATTGTTTTCCGAACTGTCTGTCTTAAATAGTTCTACAGTTTACTGATAGGTGGAAAGATATAATGATATCTGATGTAACCAGTGTTAAAATGTTTTTAGAATGAACAACAGATTAAGATTTACCAATAGATAACCACAGATGTTGTTTCGTTAGCTTACAGATGATATTTTCACTTTTATTATCTTGTACTTTTATATTCATTCTGCTCATGTGTGCTGTGTTGTGGTCCATGGTCTACCCTGTTAAATA
Source organism: Cyclina sinensis (assembly GCA_012932295.1). Taxonomy (NCBI): domain Eukaryota; kingdom Metazoa; phylum Mollusca; class Bivalvia; order Venerida; family Veneridae; genus Cyclina; species Cyclina sinensis. Next base: position 29,082,680 of record JAAONU010000017.1, read on the forward strand.
TTAAGTCTACAAGTTTTCAATGAATACCCCTCAAAATGATTATTGGAATTGTTCAAAAAGAATGATGGACAAGGCCATTCAAGAAATTTAGCAGGACAAGGATTGATTAATGTTATGTGTGATTTCTTTTTCAGTCACAGCTCTTCCTACAGTTCACTAAAGAAGCACTGTTTTCACCTGTTATTGAAATGGTATGCTTACAGTATTTTTGATTAGAATTTAAGTGAAATATATAATAATGTTTTGGTATCAGCTTAAACTGTACATTAGATTAAAATTTGCATGAAATGACTAAAAAAAGTGTGTAAAAAATTCAAAATGAAGTCAGGGGTCATTGAAATCCTTCTGCTAGTTTTAGTTGGAAGCACATGGGTTAAATAGTAATCATTGAATCAAAGTGATCTAATATAATTATGACATTTATTTGTACTGCAGGTCTGGCTACTTTATAACAACACCATTCTTTGTCAGCAGTTTTGTAGAATCTGTACAGGTGTGCATACATTTTGTTATTTTTGTTAAAAAAAAATTATCTAAAGATATAGGCATCTTTCAATTCACTGAATTCTTTCCTTCTATAAACATTTTACTTAGTAACTTGTACAAAACTTACTCTTGATTTGATGTTACGCAGTTATTTGCCCTTTGACTTAAAATTAGGTATCAAGAATTTGAAGAAAGATTTGCAATGAAGATTTATTGATTCAGATTTACATTATAACTTTTCATAATCAACAGAGTAACATTATCTAGCTCACTTCATAACTTATAGTCTGTGCTTCTTTTTCCAGAGTTATGGAGCAAACGAGCCACCAACTTTGTTAGAATTTCTATTGGAGGGCTGTAACAGACTGCTGGGTCGTGGAGTTCACCAAGCTGCATGGATTATACCCATGTGGCAGCTTCTTATCCCAACAGCAACATTTAAACTGTGTCAGTATTGTATCCACTCTCTGGCATCTTATGCAGTACTGAGAGCAAAGTCAGAAAAACAACAAGAAAATTCCGTATGTATTTTTTGTGTCTTTTGATTTTTTAATTGCAGTATCTTGATGACATGGAAAAAATGAACTTATTTGTTTCATATAATGGTATGACTATGGGTTCCACAACTTTAAATTTGTTATACTGACTTTAACCTTGCAAGGTGGAAATTAGAGGATTAATTCTACACACCTTGTTTGTTTCTTGCTGAAAAAATAAACTTGAAATTTTGAAGTACCTGAAAAAGAGGTATATTTAGATCTCTGTCTATTTAAGTGTATTTATCCTCTGTTGCCAATTTTACCATCACTCCCCGGTCAGAGTCACACCTGGTTCCTTAATAATTAATGATATACTCGGTGTTAATTCTGTCATCTAAAAGACAAATTAAAAGTGTTAGTGGAAAAGTTGGGAGTCAAGCTCCTGAACACTACCACAGAATCACTGATCTGCCTCTATATGGAATGACTGGCATCAGGTATTATTTCATAAAAGTTTACAAATTTATAATTCTTGCAAGCACAAACAGCAATTGATCAGATGTTTTCAATGGCTTGTGAACACTATGATTTGAGATTTTTGTGTTTGTAACAAGTTGGTATGGAATTTGATATAAATATTGTAGCAAAGTATATTTTCTTTATTTCAAACAAATCAATCTAATAATTATATTTGTCATTTATTTCAGGATAATTCTACGCCAGTTGACAGCAATGTTTCGACCATTTCTCTTTATGACCAGCAATTCCCGATTCTTCTTGCATCATTCACTGGCACGTTTCTTGCCGATCTTGTGTTATACCCTTTCGAGACTGTACTTCACAGACTGTACATACAGGGGACACGAGTGCTTATAGATAACATGGACACTGGTTGTGAAGTTGCGGGAATTTCTACACAATATACAGGTGTTCTAGACTGCTTCAGGTCCATTATTGTTGAAGAAGGGTTTCTTGGACTATACAGGGGCTTTGGAGCATTTATTTTACAGTTTTCCATACATGCAGCAGGACTCAAAATTGTGCAATATCTTTTCGAACAGATTTCTAAATTAGAATATTCCAATAGTTCAAATGGAAATGGACATCGATATAAACCACAGAGACAACTTTGATGAATCAAAGAGTAAAAATTGAAGACAAAATTTGCAAGGAAAGATTGTACATTATATATTGTAATGAGTCACTGGTCACATGAGCTCATATTGTTTAATCTCAAATAGGCACTGTCTAGATGGAACAGTATAATGTATAATTGTACATTTATAAGCTTACTACAACGGAATCTATGTAACATCCAGTTACAGGTGTTTACAGATATTTAATCCAGGTGGAAGTGATACAGATTATAATATTATGTTGTTGTTGTTGTTTTTTAGAAAGAAAGATTGTTGTTGCTTTGGTTTTCTTATTTCATTAATCTTTAGTTTCAAATTTTGAAAAAACAAATCTGAATTGTGTCAAGTAGTAGGTATAAAAATCACATTATGTTCTATACATATCTCATTTCAAGTAAGAACAGTGTCATTTCAGCAAGAAAATGATATCATGGTGTGAGAGATAATTTATATGGATTAAAATGTTTTAGGAAACTGTTCAAACTATAAAATATGTTTTCAAGGATAATGTGAAATAGGAGCTTTTTGTGATGGTTTAAATTTTTTGCTTTATTTTTGAGCTAGTGGCATTGTTCAAACAGACTTTCTGTCAGATTATTCATTTCAGTGTAGTTAAACTCCAGGCAGTACCAGCTTCATTGGAACTTAATTGTAATTCAGGAAATGTTGACCTTGAAAATACCAGTGTCTCATTTTTCAGTTATTATTTTGTACTTAAAGAAACAGTTGATGACTTTGAATTTTGATAAAGCAGCAATCTGTGACTACTTTTTAAAGGTTACATGGCTACATATTCCCTGATGTGCATTGTTCTGACACACCTTGTTAGGCCATTACCACTAGTGCAGTTGAAATATTTCAGGGTACACAGATTTGCAACGCAGGTAAATTTGCATCTGTTGAAATTCTCAAAGACCAGTACACTGGGGAAAATCCCACAACGCTATTTATTGACTGTTCTGTTCATAGATAATGCATAGAGAGTATGTGATTTCCTATTACTTGACTAGGTTTAAATCAACAGAAAAAAATAATTTTCAATATTTCACTGAGCTTTAAACCTATTTTGAAACATAAATGTTTACTCTCTTGTTCTCTGTTAAGTTTTGTCAACTTGTATTTTTTAATTGGGAAAGAATCGTCAAGTAAATGTAGCAACAAAAATCCTGTTGCAACAGCCCTCAGTTAGTTTGGTTTTTTAGTTATTACAATGTGAGTGGAGATATTTCAATCACAAAATTAGCTCAGTATTTCCTAAAATTGCTGCAAGTAAGTTTGACTAGCACTTGTGTTAAGAAAAACAAAGCTGCAAGTCTGTAACAGAAAAAATAAGAATTATCACAGAAAATGGGAAAAATGTTACAGCTTTTGTCTTGTCAGGTTATATTTGTTTTTATTTGGAAAATGTTTATGTTCTGATAGTTCAGAGACTATTTAAGGCAAGATCAGCTAGAGCAACAGTTAGTTTCTAAAGAAGGCAGGCTGGTGTTGTATTCAGGTCTTAAAAGCACAATCATGTCATGCATGTCTGTACAGAAAGTGGTTAGAAATATAGTTTTTAATTCAGGCACATACCATAGTATTATATTTTGATTCATAATGATTTTTTTTATTCTTTAACTGTCAGTTTAATAGAGAGACCATTTCTTTTGTCATTGAAATCTGAAAAAGAATGTTTATTATGAAAAAGATTAAGATAGAATAAAGGAATATAAGGAATTGCTTAGCTTATTAATTTTGTTAGCCAGAATGCCCCTTTTTATTACATGAAAATGTCTTGCAATTGCTTTTCTGAAATTTTCATTCCTATCTATGTTTGGCATCAAATTAGTTTCAGTTTTCAGCGGGTGGGGGGGGGACATTAAGATGCAGCATGTTTTTATCAAGAGCTCTGGTTAATATACGCATTCCATACTGGTATGTTGTCCTTTTATAACAGAAAAAGTGTATGTATGTGCGTGTACTAAAATAAAAGTACAAGTACTTAAATTGTATGTCTATATGTGTGGTTTATTCATCAATAAGGCATTATGCCCAACAGTCCACATGAATACAAAATTTTATATTATATAGAAATACCTGGTCAAATGGCAATTTTTAAATACAGTTAATATTGGTAGCTTATTACCTTATCAAAATCAGTCTGCAGTATTTACGTCGTTTGTTTCAAGGGAGATAAACAGTGATTAACTTATGAATCCATATATTAAATAGGGTTGTTTCCCTTCCACTAAAATAATGAACATGTATACAAAATGTGAGAGAGAGTTGTAATAATAATTACAATAACTGTTCATAATCACACAGTTGACATTTACATGCATTATAACGTGTTTTATTCAGTAAATGCCATCTCCTAGTCTCGATTTCTATTTATGCATATATATTTATAGTAACATTTTGTAGTTTTGAATCACAGAAGTAACTCTGTGATCTGATACACACAATGTATGTTCGTATCAATGTCTATCTATTGTACTGTGTAAGACTATGGAAGGAAGATTTAAAGAAAAATAAAGACTATAAGAACACTACAAGACTTCAGTTATTGCTGCCTGCAAGTCAGCATTATTCTAATTAACACAAATATTGGTTGGATGCATCTGAATGTATATTCTGATACATGTGGATATATTTTTATTTTTATTAGATCTGATATTTTGTAAGAGATTTAACCCCAGCTGACCACAGAAGTCAGTGAAACGATGGGCAAAAACTGTAATGTTCAGCTAGCTACTTAGATCTCTTAGTAATAAACATGAAAAACAAGGACGAATATGAGTCAAGTTAGTGAAATTCATGAATATACTACTTAAAGTTTACAATGCCCCAAGAATACAGTTATATAGAATTCATGATTTTAAGTAGAACATTTGGGTGTAGATGGGCTATACTTTTTTCATAATTGTGTTTTAGAAATTAAGTGGTTGATTTATCATTATGTTGTTTTAAGATCTGTTTAAACATTATGAACAAGGTGACATTAGAAAACAGGAATCTCATTAATGTTCATTTCTTAATTTTACAAAAAGGTGACGTGACAGTTTATTCTTGTATCAAGATCTGGTAAGTGTTCCTCAGCTATCAATTACAGTTTGGCAGTGCCTCTTTATGAAATCAAAATGTGGACAAGTATCGCAAGAAGCTCCTGTATGGTTTTTAACCGAACTTGCCTAGCTGAAATTGCTAGCAATCTGATTAAAATCATATCCTAAACATCGCTATGCTATTAGGGATCTACCTGTAGGGAGATCGTGAACTTCAGTCAGATTGAAATTGCTAGCTGTTGGTCATTCCAGAGGAGGAGCTCTAAAGGATTTAGACCAGACTGGCCACTCTAAATGCTCAATCTCCTCACTATTAAGATACTCCTAGGCAACCTTAGTAATCTGAGGAATGGTATTTTCGTCCATGATGATAAAGCTGTCACCGACTGTACCATCATAATTATGGTTGTATGGAACCTCGATCTGGGACACAGATGTTGGTGTATCCATCCTAGCTGATGCCGCACCAGGCCATCACCGAATCCTCGCTATGCCGGCCGTGTTCCGATATGTTAGCTGAATGAAACTTCTCTCCTGGACTACACCACACCCTAGCATGAGTAGAGCTAAATCCGAGACCCGTCTGTGAAGAGGACTGCTTTCTGTTGTTCAGCCAACATGTTCTAATGCCCACTCGTATCATTCCTGGTGGTGTTTTTAGAACAGTGGGATGCATAGACATGATCTTCTAGACGTAAGACCAGCATTGATGCCTAGACTGGATAGTCTAGGTTCAGACATTTGACCAAGATGCATTTAGCTGTACCATACTGAAAATACCTGGACTAGATTCTGGTGATGCAATTCCAAAACTTCCCCAACCTCATGGTGATGGTGTTTTGTTCCATAATTCCAATAACACAAAACATCACTGCTTCAGTTACGTGTCTTTTAATGTTTGTTTGCATCTGCCACCCTTAGCTTTGCTCATGAACACACCTATTGGTAATGAGAATGTTTCATAAACACAAAATGCAGAATACCATATTCTCGTACAAAACAAGTGGCCCCGTCAGTGTGTACAAAGACCCTTTACACAATCACAACTTATGGTTTACCATTAGGACCATGTCAAAATATTGATAAATCAAAGTAGAATAGAAATGTATCCTAAAGTATCAAATAACAGTTTACATTATGCACTAAATAGCTGATGCTTAGCCAATTTTGAGTAGTATATATATATATTAAACTTTGGCTTTAAACATTTTATTGTAATAATTAATCGAACAAACCATTCATTTTTAGTGGACCTGTGACTGACAGTAGTTTAAGCGTGACTGAATTAACTCTAATAATTATATTTTAAGTAAAATGCATTGTCCTTAAACAAAGAAAACCCTTCGCCGTGATACTGTGGGCCATGGGTTCTAGTCTTCTGAGTTGAAGGACTCTTGTCATGTTTCATAAAGTTTGTTTTTAATTTTCTCAACTTTCAAATTCTTCTTGTCATATTAACAACAAGAAATCAGAGAACTTCCAATCTAAATTAGCAGTTTTGATGCCCTGTTAGAATTCAAGACATCACATGAGGGCCCTTGAATTCATGCATACACCCGTTTAAAAAAACGGGTCTCATTATGGGAAGTCCATGGCTGACGGGGGACTGGTAGGCTTGCTGGCTGGCTTGCAGGCGAGCGGCGTCCAGTTTTCTCCAGAGCATATCTTCTACATTCATGAAGGGATTTTAATAACTTGATACAACTGTTTAGCATCATGAGACGTAGTGTCGCGTGCATGAACCAGGTCTCTATGTCAAAGGTCAAGGTCAAACTTAGAGATCAGATAGAGGTCAAAAGTCAGATAGAAATATGAAAATGTGTGCACGGACCATTTAGTCATCATGAATTGAGTGATTCTATCACATATGTTCACCATTATGAGACTGAGCATTACACATATAATCCAGTTCCATATGTGCAAGGTCAGTCATTAGAGATAATGAAATTTCCAGATTTTGTCGGGGGCATATCTTCTACATCTGTTTGAGGGATTTTAGTATTACTTGATACAAATGTTTTCAGCATCATGAGATGTAGTGTCACGGGAATAAATCAGGTCTCTTGGTCAAAGGTCAATGTCACACTTAGAGGTCGGAGGAAAATGCTTGTCTAGAAAAAAACTTCTACATGCATTGAGGGATGTTAATGTAACTTCGCACAGATGTTCATCATCATGAAGTAGAGTGTAGCATGCAAAATTCAGTTCCCTATGACCAAGGTCAAGGTCACACATAGAGGTCAAAGGTCAAATAAAAGTATGAAAATGTGTGTACGGACCATTTAGTCATCATGAATTCAGTGATTCTGTTACATATGTTCACCATCCTGAGACTGAGTATTATATGCATAATCCAGTCCCATATATTTAAGGTCAAGGTCATTAGAGATGATGAAGTGTCCAGATTTTGTCCGTAGACTATATGAAGAGATTTTAGTATTTCTTGAAACAAATTTTCAGCATCAGGAGCAACAGCATCATGAGACGAGGAGTCACGCACATTAAACAGGTCTCTAGGTCAAAAGTCAAGGTCACACGAGGTCAGGGGAAAATGCTTGTCTGGAGCAAAACCTCTACATGCATTGAGGTGTTTTAAAATAATTTGACACAAATGTTCATTATTGTGAGCATCACGCGCAAAATTCAGGTCCCTGTGGCCAAGGTCAAGGTCACACATAAAAGTCAAAGGTCAGATAAAAGTATGAAATATGTGTATGGACCATTTAGTCATCATGAATTAAGGAATTCTATCACAAATGTTCACCATCATGAGACTGAGCATTACACGCATAATCCGTTGTCAAGATGACCCAAATTTACTAAAATGGCATTATACTGTTTGTCACAGTGTACCGTATATTTGTGTGATCATACATTTTACACATTTATCAAAAGTGCATGAAATAATTACTTCAGCAAATATATTATTTACATTGTACTTGTTCTTAAATTACAACCTTCTGGTTTTAAATAAAGCGGTACTTTTTTTGCACAGTTAGTTTTAACATCTTTTTTTGCCATAAAATATGTGAGTGCATAATGATATAAAACATAATACAGTTGACGTACATATATGATAAAAGGGTTGAGCCACAAGTTTTTACAACTTAGTTAAGGCTCTTCCTATTAACTATGATTATTTACAAATTGAATGGCATTGGCATTAGAATTTATAATGTTTAAGATAAAACTCATGATAATTAGTTAAGTTAAAACAATATCATACAACATAGATGCTGAACAATCAGGATATGTACATGTACAATAGTTATTAAATAGTGAAACGGAAGTTAAGGAAGAAGTATACTTTAAGTTTCAATGGAGGTTTAAATGATAGAAGACTGGATGGTTTATTGAAAATGTTGGTAATGGTTACTGGTTGAAAAGTTTAGTGTTTTTTATATATATCTGTGTACTGCGTCGGCAGGTATAACATGTATAATATTGTTCTCGTATGTTAGGTTTGGATTACCAAACAATAAAAGTTTACAATTTAATGGTTGAAACTGTCGTGTTTCTACAAAAAGATCATCGCGTTCGTTTGTGTATCGACTACAGTGAAAAAATTAATGGTTTGCGTTTTCAGTTGCATTACATCATTATCAACAATGTGATTTAGAAATAAGTCATTTTTAGGTCATTACAGTTATTACGCAAACTGGCATGAATTAATGAATAGCTAGAGTCGTGGTCCATGTAAATAATAGGGAGGTACAATAGAAACTGGAAACTTAGTATTCAAAAGTTGACACTTAAATTCGCCAAGTGATTGAAGATTTCTCGGTGAAAGCGGTAAAGAGTTCCATTCACTAACAATCTGACTAAAGTTCACGATCTCCCTACGGTTAGCTTAGCGATGTTTAGGATATGATTTTAATCAGATTGACTCACTAACTGCTGATAGAACAAAAGAGTTTTCAAATAACGTTGTCCTTCGGGGAAGAGTTACAAAATCATCGCTATTTCGAAGGTTGTACAACATACTGTCACCAACAGTTCTTAGAAAGAGACAATTGAGGTAGTTAGGCACCATGTCATTTATTACTTTAAACATTATTATTAGGTTTTGGTATTTTCGTCTATCTGGGAGGGTTAACCAACATATTTCTTTATACAATTTTATAAACTAATTGAACACGTAGTCCCTGTAACAAGTCTTGCCGTTTCAATCTGTAGTATTTCTAGTAAGTTATCTTTATCATAACAAGTACAATTATCCCATACAGTTGATGCATATTCTAGAATTGGTCTCTAAAACAAAATATAAATTTGATTAAATGTCTGTCGTCGAACTGTGTATTTTAATTTCCGTATTCATCCAAGAAGTTTTAATGAAGAAGCTATAATATCATTTACGTGAGTTTGCCACCTACCATCTTTACTTAACGTAACACCTAAATGCTTATGAGTTTCTGTAGTAGTTAGAATTTTACCATTAAATTCGAGCAGCGGTGGTCTTTGGTTACCAAAATATAAAACCTCGGTTTTATCAGGATTAAAACTAACTAACCATTTCCTGGACCATTTTGAAATTTCTCTTAAATCATGATTTAAAATGCCTTCTAAATCTTTAACATTTGAGATAGTAAAAGCTAATGATGTATCATCGGCAAATAACCTTGTTATACTTAATAAATTGTCAGTAATATAATTTACGTAAATTAGAAAAAGCAAAGGCCGAAGGACAGAACCTTGGGGCACTCCTGCTTTTACATTTTTATATTGTGAATAAGACCGATTGATAAAAACTCTTTGTTGTCTAACATTTAAGTAATTTGATATCCATTTAAGAAGCTGGCCATCTATACCGTAATGGTCTAATTCTAAAAGTAAATCTTTATGTCGAAAATTTTGGATTACACATGTATGATTTTTCAAATCAAAAGATTGAGTAATTTGATGGTACAAATCTATTAATTAATAAACAATTAAGTGGCCTGTTAAAAAACCAGCTTGCTTTTCATAAATAAGATTTTATTAGCCATAAAAAAATTAAATTGTACATATATACTTGTAAACAACGTTCCATAAGTTTCCCTAAACAACTTAATAGTGAAATCGGACAATAATTACCAGGAACATTTCCAATAATTTTTACAATCATTTGTGCTGAGATCTTCTATTCTATTTTCTATATTAGTAAAAAAAAAACTTTGTTTTCAATTTTTTTTAATTTAGACTTTGTTCCGTAATTATTTATATTTGGAAATATTTGGAAATATTTGAAGACGATGGGCTACTAATTATTAAACGTCTTTGCCTGTTTCTGTATTTTGTAAAACGACGAATTTCAGAGTATTACCATGGCTTGTCATTAGGACGAATAGTAACATCTTTAGATGGTATACAGCCAGACATAAATGTTAGTAATATCTCGGTAAACTTTTCGCAGGCTTGGTCAATACTTAAATTACTGATAAATTCCCAGTTTTTTAGAAGATATTAATTCATTTAACCGGTGAAAATCTGCTCTATTGTAAAACCACACTTGTCTAATTATATTCGAAACAGTTGAAAAGGTAGTTTTAATGTTGATAAAAGTTGCCTTTTGTCGCTACATCAAGACAACCTGAACTTTAAAAATCAGTACTACTAGAAATAATAACGGGGTCAATTAAAGTTGATGTAATTACACAGCCCGGTACTGAAGCTTAATATACCCCAGTCTGAAACAATCAAGCATGAATGTCCACATGCTTTGAAGAATTGAAATTTAGATGTGCACAAATGTTTATCATTATCAGAGTGTCATGTGCTAAAATTCAAGCCCCTGTATAATTTCATGTACTACAGACCTGGTATAAAGTCATGCTTACAATTTTGTCCGAATGTCAATTTTCATTGCAACCATTCCCTTTCTTGGACTCATATATTTATCTTCAAGTTCATTAAAATAAATGTTTCACTTTGCAGCACTAGAAATAGTCAAACTTGCTTTCCTACTTGTACCTCTTTTTATCCACATTTATGCCCACATTTTCAAAAACTTTTGTGACAGGCGTATTTTCTCACCTTTGTTCTACCCTAAGAAGTAAGCTACGCATTTTTTGTACTTCCTTCTTAATGAAAATCATTTTTCATCTCAATGCATTATTAAAACCTACGGAAATTTAATGCCTTAACTCACCCACGTGATGTTTTAACTACTTATAAGGTGCTTTGAAATTTAGGTATTAATAATATTTGATCTGCAATTTGTTCAAATGTATTGGGTAACATTTAATCGCGTTGCTGTAGTGAAATGGCTATAAACCTGTTTTGGTATGTGGTCTCCCATGCATGAAGGTAACATACAGCCATTGATTGTAAATAACACAAAAACAGGACCTGTTGAACATAAATATCCCACAGCCTGTTCTAGTTTTACATTCACTTATTTAGAAATATGACTATCTCTGTTCAAGCATGCTATGAATTACATAGAGTGTATATAACTATATGCAAAACCATTAAAGTATTGTAGGATGGAAATTTGTAAAATAGGGCATTATGGTACAAATATGGACGACAGTGGAATTCTTTGGTTGATTTTATTTTACAGTCTTCAGGCTGTCTGTGCATCACAACAACCTGGTAAGTGATATAATTCTTTAATCATTCTTTCTTTGAAAATGTACTGTGCATATTAATACAGGTAGGATTTTATAGCTGTCATATTTATTACAGGTATCACTCCATGCTATTGTTTTGCAGGTACATTGAAACACAAGTCAAATTCCTATTCGGATAAATGTATACTTCAAGTAGTGTCTTATCATGGCACAGCACTATCATAAGACAACAGAAGCTAGGCATTCAAGGGGTACAGTTCTCTGTTTTCTGATAGAAATGTCCTCTCGATCAACGCTGGCAGATTCTCAGAAAGCTGTTTAATTTCTGAAAGCAGACTTAGTTATGTCTAAGCTGTCTAAATCCAGGACTATATGTACTAATAAGAAGAGTTCGAGTACGCACATGCTGTAATATTTGAAGCCTAAAATTCTTAAACTAACATTGAAAGACCTTCTTATCTTTACAGTTTACACACAACAATGGAGTATTTGTAGCGCAAATGACGTACTTATTTTCCGAACGATTGACTGTCCTTTTACCTATAAAATATTGACTTTATTTTCAGTGTATTTCAATAAAATCATTTTGCTCAAAGTTTCACTCTTTCGCATTGACAAACCTAATTCCAAGTGGGCAGTGAACGGTCACTGTCCGCTATAATAGTACGCTGCATTTGGTAGCAAAATAAATATAAGTTGAAAGACACTGATCCTTGATCGATATCAAATAAATATATTTTATCATTAAACTACCTTAGCAATATGTCGTCAGCAGCGTTTCTCTCTGAAAACGCAAATATTGATTTACTGTATTTACTGTGCACGTGCCGGTTCACTGGTTGCTATGTCAGGAAAAGGGGTTGTTCACTATTAAACTAACCAAAGCCAATATTTATACCAATTCGGTGCCGTCTATTACTTATCTATACAAAGAATAAGTTATTTAGTTTATGTATATTATAACATTTTAAAATAAACCATTCCATAGACTCTGAATAAATCTTAAGACTTGAAAATGCATTCTCACCATAAACATACTTAGCATTACTTTTTTATTCCAGGAGATGTAAGGTTATACAGAGGTAATGGTGTCTCAACGGGTATAGTGCAAATATATGACAACAGTTCTCAATGGACAACTATCTGTGGTCATAACTTCACCAACCAAGCTGCTCTGGTAACTTGTAAACAACTCGGTTTTGACCGAGGCTCCGCACTGCCTCTTGGGGCGTACGGCGAGTACAATGAAATAGTCCCATACGCCGAACAGTTCAGGCAGTGTGCAACTGGACAAGAGGATCGGTTGTTAGACTGCGAGTTTAATGGTGTGTCGAAATGCACCCCTCATAGGTTAGCTTATGCCAGTGTCGTGTGTGTGACTGGGACTCAAGCTACAGAGCCAGGTAAGTGAAATATCTCCGCAACTCTGCATTTTAAAATTTTACCCTAGTTTTACTGAGACGTCCGGGCACTGATTTTCATTTGTATGTTTATCTTCTGCATAAATATTTGTCAGAAGCTTGTATCATTAATTGATTCATTATCCTGAAGTGAAATTAACACCTGGACTACAGAGATACATTTCAAAATGCAGATCAAACAAGACAGCACACGACAAATTTTGTTAGCTTACTGTTTATTTTAAAAGTAGTAAGGCCTAAAATAAAACATTGTTTGTTTCCCCTTCCGCGAACCATGCCAGTTTGGGTAGGGTAGGTAGGTGAGTAAAATACCTTATTCTAATCTAAAATATTTTTATTGATTATACATTGTATATATATATAAATCAGAAATTGTGAGTGCTTAGCATCTGTTGAAAGTTTGGAACCAAAGTTTCAAAGTTTTATTCAATATATACATCCCAGTTTGTATATTTACAATGCAAAAACATGAGTCAAATATAAAGACGTGATTCTCATTGACATACTTTGCTTCAAAGTGTAATAAAAAAAATTGCAAAAAAACAAAATTTTGGGTAGCTATGATTTGTGTTGGTATGTAGCGGGAGGGGAAACAAACAATATTTTATTTTAGGCCTAACTATGTTAAAAAGCAGTTTCATAGTAATTAATGATTCGTATAAGGTTAAAGCCGACTGTTTCGACAATTCGTTGTAATTTGAGATGTCAGCCAGTATCAACCATGCATATACCTACATAAAATAAGGCTCTTTTCAACAGCTGTAAAGGGTCTTACAATGGAATGTGTCAGACTTCAGCATTCATAGCTGAAAATGAAAAGACTGTTGGCCCTTTAGATAAAAGATACGTGTACAATTATACATGTACTGAACGCATTTATCATTAATCACTACTCTATTCAATGTTCACCTGTTTTGTAGCTGTGAACGTTAAACTCGACAATGGTCGATCTTTCCCGGAAGCTGGCTACTTTTCCCCAGTTAGCGTGTATGGTAGTGAGATGTGGGGTCGTATTTGTGGTCAGTTCTGGGACGACAACGATGCACGTGTGGCATGTAGGCAGCTGGGGTACAGTGGTGGTCAAGCCACGTACAGCGCCGCTAACTGGACATTACCATTTCTAATTACCGAAATAAACTGTATAGGTACAGAAACAGAGTTGTCGGCCTGTCCCCAGTCAACAGTTCCCATATGTTATAACGACAGGTCCGCGTCTGTAGTTTGTTATCAAACAGAAAGTCAAGGTAAACACGTTTTGAAATTTTTGATTTCTTGTAGATATTTTAAAATGCATGAAAAGACAAACATTTGGTGTAAAGTACAGAATTATTTGTCTTGAATATTTACTGTTCTAGGATAACGATTAAGACAAACGCGCAAAATATTTTACTTAACATATTACACATTTTTCAACAGATGCAGGATGTCGCGGGTTCGATCCCAAGTATCTACAAAACCAACTATCTGACAGCCCCTTCGTTGAAATATTTTCTTGCCTGTAGTACTACTGGAAATAGCACATGCTGTTTTCACTATAATGCGGCGCTAGATTATTTACGTCATAAAGATAAGCCATTTGTTTTACTTTATATAATGTCTTCTATATGTGTAAGACCGGTTCATAACCCTCTTTTTAGGACCATCACTCTCTTTGCTCGGCGGCAAAGCCCATTACGGCAAAGTGGTTATAAGTATAGATGGTAAGAGCGGACTGATCTGTAACTCGAGTTACCATGACAACGCTGTAGAACCATGGACGTACAAAGAGGCAACCGCTGTTTGCCGACATCTTGGGCTCACTGGAGGATATGTAATGGCGTAAGATGGTGAAACATTTTCAGTTTTGTTATTTGCTAATTTGAAAACAACCAGAGTGGGACTGTTGGCCAGACATATTCACATATTGACCTTTATTCAAATTTATTCAGTACTAAAAATGGACTTTTATACAATACGTTGTAAGGATATGTATAACTGCTTATAGCACAGACATAGAACAACCTCGTTATGCATGAATATAATTAAATGCACGTTAGTACAACATTAGGATTTATTTGGACCTCTGTTTAAGGGTATTCATTTCAACCGAAGTTTACACAAAGATGATGGACAGAGTCCAAACTATGATATACCTTTGCCAAGTTCTAAGTTTAACTTTCTGATATATAGTTTTTTTTTTAGAGAACAGTATGACACTGGTTCTATCACCAGTGTTGTTCTTGACGAGGTTAGCTGCCCAACGGGTAACGAGCTGTCTCTTCTACAATGCGAACATGGCGAGTGGGGAGAGGTTTCCACAGAGTGTTCAAACCCTAACATGGGCGTTTCAGTATACTGTTATTCTGAAGGTATAAGGCGCCTCTCGTGCTTGTTTTTTTTGGAACAACTTTAAATGAATACCAAAAATGCTTAAGCTAGGTTACTATTGTTAGCGCATTTGCAGCACCGACGTCGACGAAGATTCACGCCATCTCGTTTAATTTAAAATGTTAAGATTGTACTAAAATACTAAAATAATAAATACTACATGATAATAGTGACCGACGCCTCCTCCTGAAAAGACTGTAAAATACACGTTACAAAGTCTTTTATTCGCGTGTTTTGGTATCTGATGTCAAGAATAAATACATTTACTTGTAAACGTTTCAATCAGTTTGCCCTGGAAAACGTTAATACAAAGGGGGATTCTGCAGCAATTAATGATTAGATATTGATGAAACTGGAATTATGCTTCAGTTAAGGGAATACACTTTTATTTTTCTCAGTTCGTCTGGCGGGAAGTCAATTAACAGAGACGGAACAGTTGCACATTGGTCGCGTGGAACTGTACGACGAGGACACTTGGTATGGAGTATGTGCCAATGCATTTACTCAAGAGGTTGCCATGGTTACATGTAGACAGTTTGGATTTACAGAAGCTGAGATATTGCTTCCTGGAAGCTTTGGATACAGCTAGTACGTGTTCTGTTGTGTCGGCTGGGTCTAAAATCTAATTTCAAGGGACTCAGTCAGAAGACATATTCTAAAACGTAATCTCAGTAGTCCTTTACATGGCTTTTTGTTTTGTTATTTTTTTTCTGTTTGAACAATCATTTCTTATCTACATTATATGTAAATGCAATCTGTTTTTGATTTCTTGCCGCCCCCATGGCTACTGCGCACACTCCTTACAGCCTAACAGATATATTATTTGCAACATGTCTACAGAGATTCCAAAACATTTCTCTTAGGTCTTTGAGACACATTTAAAATTTCGATGTTTCTTTTCAGTGCTAGAACAAAAGCTATATCTAATATAACATGCTCTGGTACAGAGGAAAGAATAGCAGAGTGTGCCTATGCACTTGGCACATGCGGATCTAACAATTACCATGCAGCACTTCTTTGTAAACAGTCCTCTACCCCGGACAGTAAGTTCTTCTACATGAGTTAAGATTATTCTTTCCGTTTAGCACAAGATGAACTTTCTATTTAACATTCATTTCATTCTGAAAGTAAACCGGCTAAAAGTTGATTCTAGCGTGTATTATACATGTATTCATCTGATATTTTTGATCGGAAAGTAATTTTCTCCATTAGAAATATTTACCTGAATATATATTTACTAACATATGTTTATATTTTAAATTCTAACGTTGTACGTTGCCAGTTACAATTTCATTTTAAAAAGTTTTCATTTTAATCTTACTCGTGCCATCTGTTGCATTTAAAGGTTATTATTCATAATGATGTTTGTTATTAAAACTCGGTGTAACAAACCATTTTCAAATTATTATACACGAGTACAGTTGTTCATTGCTAAATATTATGTTGGTGTTAAACTGTATGTCTCACGATGTGAGAATTTTTCTCTAACCAAAACACAATACATATGGCATATTATTTGTGATATTAGGTTATACGTTCAGCTTGTCTGACAATTACTACGGGGCTGTTGTTGTGGAACGACATGGCGTCACTGGATATGTGTGTCGGGAGGGTTGGGACGATACAGACGCCAGGGTCATGTGCAAAAAGGCTGGATACTCGTACGGCGTCGAGCTCAATAAGTATCAGTTTATGAGGTAATGGTAATTTTGTCATCTGTCAGATGCGTGTAGTTCTTTAAGGAATTATGCCAGTCTCTGCCACTTGTCTAGAATTGTTTAACCGATTTCATTATTATTATTATTATTATCAACAACATCATCATCATCATTGTCGTCGTCATCTTCATTATCATCATCATCATTGTGTACAGATGAATAGCTTATACATCGATTCAATGGTGAAAGATTTATAACATTCATGATTGATTTGAAAAAAAAACTTTCTCGAAATAATGCCTCATAAATTAAGTACAAAAGTTTTAAGTATAGTTTTTTATGTTCTTGATTTTCTATGTATGGCAGAGAAAATCCTGTATGGGTCAGTAAGTTTACCTGCTCTGGTGCAGAAGGGGATCTCGCCGAGTGTGGGTATGAGACTGACATGTCAGCGGACTGGCCTTGTGCAAATGACCAAGTGGTGGCCGGCGTCCTCTGCTACCTCAACGAACCACAAAGTAAGTTTTCTCCAACTTACCTTTCGTTTCTTGTCTTATGTTTAAAAACCAACAGAGAAAAGTTACAAAAGTGAGCTCAGATGCGTACAGAATAGAAGCAAGTTAAACGTTTGATGTGTATATTTAAAGTTTCATCTGTCCATTTAAGTCCCTTCTTTGAAAATGTATACCTTCATATTTTAGCTAGTTTGGTTCGTCTGCGGGACGGAATATCAAACAATCATGGAAGAGCGGAAGTATTCAATGACGTCACAGGCTGGTCTACGATTTGTAATTCTGGCTGGACTAACAACGACGCTGCTGTCTTCTGCAGACAGGCTGGTTTTGCTGATGGCCAAACTCATGCGTAAGTTTGGATTTTAAGCAAAGAAGAAGATCCTTTTAGAATACATGTACTAGTTTTCTCGTCTATAGTTAATCTGCCAAAGTGCGCACAATACATGTAGTGTCTTCTTAGTGTGAAAATGTCTTTGTTAAAACATTTAGAATAGTTCATTTTAAAGTCCACAAAGAATATATTTTTCAGCCAATGTTTGAACAAACGAGTATTATTTGTACTATGACTCGTTCTATGGTCTATTCAAGTAACAAAGCATTGTTTTTTCGACTTCAGCTGAAGTGTTTTAACTTAAATCTCCATTTTCAGGGCAGCGTTTAGGTCTCAGGCTGCAGCAGACGTGAGCGTCGCCCTGTCATCTTTGAAATGTGATGGAACAGAAGCATCGATATATGAGTGCGGTAGCAACGGCTGGTTATCAGCTTCGTCCTCGTGTAAAACACACACACGTGATGCTGGGGTGTACTGTTATAAACATGGTAATCAACTTTTTGTAAACATTTGATCATTTGTTCCCTCCCTTCCTTCTTCAGTCACTCATTTCTTTACTCGCTCACTCATTCACTCCTTAACCCACTCATTCACTCACTCGTCCACCCACTCACCAATCAATCTTTCACTTGTATCTCAAAACCCCGCCCCCAAACATACCTTACTTGAAAAAACAGGTCAAATTTGCAAACTGTTTTGTTTCATGCTAAAACGTAACGGCTATGAGTCGAATCTTTTAACGTTAAATTCTGGTATTATATAACTCATGTACATTTGTACAATCACTTTACAGTCAAGACGTCAAGTGAATCCTTCGGCGCGGTACAGTACCACACCGGGGAAGAGTATGGTTTAGTATGCGCGGATGGATTTGACATCAACGAGGCACTAGTCGTCTGCAAAGAGAAGAACTATTTCTATGGTCTTCCGGTTTGCTGTTCAGGATTCGGTCCGTTCAGAAATATGGAATTTAGCATGTCTAACGTTCAGTGCAGTGGAGCAGAGTCATCCCTTATAGATTGTTCTTTCATTGATGTGAACCCTGTCTGTGGCAGCGGGCAATATGCAGGCGTAGTCTGTACACATTACAATCCTGGATTTACAAGTAACCGTATTTTTTACTTTTTGCTCTTAGTGTAAACTCTGTATTAAATAAAAAAAACTTTGTTCCAAAATAATATTCAAATCGGATAACTATTCATCTGAAACATTTTCAATTATATTTTCACTCCTTTTGAAGCTTTATGCTAGCCAAGCCCGAAAGCTATAACTTCGCAAGAATTTTTTTTCAAAATTACCCCTTTGACGTAACGCATATTTCAGAGTATCTAAAATCACAACCAACGCCAGAAATGCAAATTGTTCATGTAGCTCATCTGTACTTTTGACGTAAGCCTTATTTTTACAGGCATAAAAGCTAGCCCAGTCATCGAAATAAATTATTACGGTCAGACCGGGCTTGTATGTTCGGAGGACTTCACAGATGAAGATGCAAAGGTTATTTGCAGGGTTAACAGTTTCTCTTACGGGAAGGCATTTAAGGCAACAGGAAAAGGTATCTTGAAAATTTACAACATAATGCCGTTTTTGTTTGGTTTGAACGCTTATTCAATAGCTGTGGTGAAATTTTAATTTGAAACTAAGCTGTTACATGAAAAAAATCTTAATTAATATTACTAAATAATAACAGCAAAGTTCGACTTCAAATAAAACAACTTTTCCTACCTACATTACGTAGGTGTCAGCACTGACTTGAAAATCAAAATCTGTAAAAATGTCTCCAAATAGGAGTTATCGCATCCCATTTTTGGAGACCGATTCGCGATTGATTGTGTATAATATTGTACCTCAAAGAAATGTTTTTGCATCACAGCTGTTGTTTTTTTGTTGTTGTTGTTTTTTTTGGTTTTTTTTTGCTACATATTTTTTTCATGTTTTCCTGACAAACCTCGCTCAAGCAAATATAACTTTAGAACTGAGGGTGTCTGAATTACTTCGTTGTTACTTGCACTAGCAAGAGAAACGGTCGTACCAATGTTTTTTGTTCAAACACAGACAAAACATCCGTTTATTCCTCTTTTGTAAAGGTCTTGAGAACAGGATACGTTGGTTAAGACGTCTAGGCTGCTCCGGTGGGGAATCAAATATTAACGAGTGCGGTGCCCTAAATTGGGGGCAAATAGGGTTTTGCTCCTGGGATGCTGTGGCCGCGGCAATATGTTCAAATGAACAAGGTAATATTTTTACTAATTTTGCGGTGTATTATGGCGTATTAAACTTTAAATAATAATTTTTACTTATCTGAACTAGGCAAGCTGAAATTCTGTCAGCTGTTTTTAGTCGAAAAAGAGCAAAAAGGAAAGTTCTACTTTGGCAGTAGTTTATCCGACATTTTGCTCTGACTTTAAAGACTTTGCTGAAATTAAAAATCAAGCTATTAGAATTAACATCTGTGTTTATAAATAAGCATATTCAACAGTTGACGAAGAATCAATGATAGTGTCTACACATTTTATATCAATGTCGTCCAAACATTTGATAGTCTTATTCTTCCGTGCCATACCTTTCTACAGGTGACATGGAGTTTGACTTGCGACTAGTAAATGGATCAAGCGTTTCTGGACGAGTTGAGGTCAAGGTGAAAGGCACGTGGGGCACAGTCTGTGGAAAAGACTTTACCAGGAACGAGGCGACTGCCGTCTGCAGGCACTTGAATTATCACGCTGGAATCAACATGGCACCGGGGCATTTTGGACCTGGATCAGGAGAAATAATTCTCTCTGGACTAGAATGTGCAGGTTAGATGACTACCGGATCAATACGTTAAATGAGATAAGATGTATTTATTTTTTCAAAACTTTATCGCGCAGTTTTCATGCTATGATTATTCAGTACATATACATTCTGAAATCTAAATAATCTGTTTAACAAAGTTTTGCCTAAATTGCCATTTATTCACACAGACAAGTTTATCTAACACTGAAAAAAATCAGTGCTAAATTGTGTTTAAAAGTTGAATGATTTTGAATCACTCTTTTATGTTTTCTAGTCTTACTTCTTGGAAAAATAAGAATTACTATAAGACATAAGTTTTCTGTTCGTACATTCGATGTCCTTTTTGTTGTTAAGCTTTTCATGTTTGTTGCTTCTTAGATAACGAGACGAGCGTTCCAGAGTGTATATGGTCTGGCTACGGGGACAATAATAAACCATGTGACCACGCCCAGGATGCTTCTGTCACGTGCTTCTATAACAGTATGCCTTTAATCACATGAAACAATTTTTTTGCCGTGCCAGATAGAAGTTGTAAATGATTACTATTCATAGCCACCTTTAATTTTTTTTCATCCAACTCTTCAGCATATTTGTTTTATATTCTGTGATTTATTCTTTTGGTATGAATGGAACTTGTAGTATTTACCCAAGCATGGGCTGACTTAAAATGATTGATACCTTGTACATTTTGTTTTTACATGTGTAGTACACAGCTGTAGATATATCCCTCATATGTTTTCTATACATTAGAGTAAATCATGGTTATCCTACTTTAAGCTCGGCTTGTCGGTTCTACAACGATAAATTATGGACGACTCGAAATGTACGATAGGACCGCAGATAAATGGTTAGCCGTGTGTGACCGAGACATGAATGTGAATAATGCCTACGTTATTTGTCGGCGGATGGGTTATGTTGCGGGAATGTTCCAACAGGGTTCTCCGCTGGGTCCAACGTCTACTGAAATAAGTATTGTGTCCATAGATTGCAGTGTCTCAAAGGAATGTACCTTTGAAACAGGGAATTGCTGGTCTGAGAAATATTTAGCGCTATATTGCAGTGGAAGCCCCATTATTAATGAGAGTAAGTGATGTTTCAACATGTTCCAGTAAGCTATACTAAAAGCTGTATTAGCTGACTATATAAGTAAAAAATGGCCGTCTACATACGAAAAAAGAACATTTCAACACTTAGTTGCATGTATAAATAATGTAGTATTAAATGGTTCAAATGATAACAAAAATCTTTTGTGCAACATTTAGAAACGGGTAACTCTAAGATTTAGATATTAAATTATTGTTCGGAAAAATGAATAGTAATATAGAGAAATATTTTTTTCTTGTTATATACTGATAAATACAAAGCCACATTATACTTTGCTACAGATGTAGAAATCAGACTTCCATTGAGCTCGTTCTACGGCCCTGTTTCAATAAGACGTTTCGGTCTCTGGGGCCACATTTGCAGCAAGGACTTTTATGATAGGGACGCTTTAGTTGTGTGTTCGCAACTCGGCTACTCTTCCGGAACAGCCGTCAGAACGTATGCTACCAGCGGATACCCTATCATACAAGGTTTGTTTTCAAACATAAGGGAGGCATTCCGATTCCCGTTGTCTGCATGTCTAAATGTTTACTTTGGAAAGTCCTTGTAGCTTGTTTATATAGTTATGTTTAAGATAATTACATGTATCATATTCTGAAATCGCTACGCTACGATCCAAAGGTAAAAAATACCATATATCGTATTTTAGGTATTAGCTGTGACAGTACAGAGATTATATATTTCAGTCATATTGATACATTTGTATCTATACAAATGTATTTTCAATATTATGTTTTCAATTATCAGCCTTGAAACCATATCATCTTTTAAAAAAAATGCAATAGTACATAAACATTTAAGAGTATTTTTTCTCAGTGCTGTGTGTTCTTAAGAATTTTCATGACATAATTGACTTAATGTTTTCGAAAATTACACTCTTTAAATTCGGCACAACAGCCGTTGACACAAATACGGGATATACCTTGCACATGAGAGGATTTTTTTTCTCTATTTTTGATACTACATTTGTACCTTACGAAGTGGTGATCATGTGGTCATACCAAAAATGTGGTATGTCTTCTGGATCCTTCTAACATGTAGTACATGGGAAAAGTATGCTTTGCACTTTCTTTTTAAACAGAAGATATTTGTTGTTTAAAAAAAGGAAAGACCCATTCGCTATGAAAGAAATGAAGTCATTGCAACTTATATTCAGATTACATTTGATTCCGATGCTTCCAGGGTCGGTGGACTGCACTGGAGATGAAACAAATTTTGAAGACTGTTCACGTGGTTTATTTGCTGAAGATCATGGTTGCTATGCAACAGACACAGTGGCTGGTGTTATCTGCTACAATGAACCTGGTCTGAGTTACGGTTCTTCTGATCTAGATCATGAAGTTGGCCGAATGTCGACTAGAGTTGAAATCAAAGCAAATGACAAGAGTCTTTTTGTTTCACAAGTGAAATTCACTGACGAAGACGCAGCGGTCTATTGTTACACCCTAGATTATGCAGGTGGTGAGACGTACCATGCCGGATCTGGATCGTACGGCGTTACAGACATGAGTTGTGATGGGACAGAAGAGTCAATATTGCAGTGTCCGGCTGTTTGGGACCCGGAGAAGACAAGAGATAAGACAGGAGATCTTGCAGGGGTCACGTGTTACACATCTGTCAGACTGATGAAAGGTGATCCAAAATACTATGGCGTGGTGTTCACAACCAAGGGTGTGAACAGTGGACCAGTTTGTGCACAAGGGTTTGACACTGTTGGCGCAGGTACACAATTATTTTTATTGGTATTTTCAAAATCATTTAGATCTACGCAAAAAGAAATTTAGCACGTCACCTTGTTCCTAGTTCAAAGCATGACTGTTAAATGTTTTAATTGGCCGAGTACTCAAGTATTAGAATGTTACTTGTTGCAAGCCCTTATTAAAACAGCTGGACGTGTTTGGCATAGTTTCTAACTTTCTATATTCGCTTAAAGGATAAGATAACAAATTTCGTAATTAAAACTACCCTGTTTACCATCATCTAACTTGTCAGTTGTTGTAAAAATAATTATGTTCCTCTCTCCAGGAGTCGCGTGTGCCAGTCTTGGCTTCGAGGCAGGAGTAGTTCTCTGTTGTGCTCCCTTTGGAAACATAGACGAGCAGCCAGTCTTAACAAACATGCAATGCACAGGTAATTTCTTTGGTCGGCGATTTTGTCATTCATTTACGCTTATTTATCCCCCCGCCAAAGGCGAAGGGGATATTAGAAATGCCCTTCGTCCGTCTGTGCGTCCGTGCATCCGTCCGTCCGAAACAATTTGTCCAGAGCATAACTCCAAAACTACTTGAGGGATTTTATTCAAACTTCATACACTGACAGAGCACATTGGTGGGTATTGCAGTGTGCAAGTGCAATAACTCTACCTTGCCTTTTTAGAGTTATTCCGCTTTATCAGAATTTCTTGATAAATTTTGTCCGGAGCATAACTCCAAAACTGCTAGAGGGATTTTATTCAAACTTCATACACTGACAGAGCACATTGGTAGGTAGTGCAGTGTCAAGTCTATTAACTCTACCTTGCCTATTTTTAGAGTTATTCCCCTTTATCAGAATTACTTGATAAATTTTGTCCGGAGCGTAACTCCAAACTACTTGAGGGATTTTATTCAAACTTCATACACTGACAGAGCACATTGGTAGGTAGTGCAGTGTGCAAGAACAATAACTCTACTTTGACTACTTTGCGAGTTATTCCCCTTTATCAGAATTTCTTGATAAATTTTGTCCGGAGCATAACTCCAAAACTACTTGAGGGATTTTATTCAAATTTCATACACTGACAGAGCACTTTGGTAGGTAGTGCAGTGTGCAAGTCCAATAACTCTACCTTGCCTATTTTTTAGAGTTATTCCCCTTTATCAGATTTACTTGTTTACATTTTAAAAATCCCAGCATATACATGTATATCTAATTCTTGAATTCTTGAACTTATTATCCCCCCCGCCATAGGCGGAGGGGATATTAGAAATGGTGTCTGTCCGTCCGTGCGTGCGTCCGTTCCAGTTTTGTCCGGAGCATAACTCCAAAAGTGCTTGAGTGATTTTCTTCAAACTTCATATACTGAAAGAGCACACTTGGAGGAGGTGCAGTGTGTAAGAATAATAACTCTACCTTGCCTACTTTTAGAATTATTCCCCTTTATCAGATTTAATTGAAAAACTTTGTCCGAAGCATAACTCCAAAAGTGCTTGAGCGATTTTCTTCAAACTTAATACACTGACATAGCACATTGGTAGGAAGTGCAGTTTGCAAGAACAATAACTCTACCTTGCCTATTTTTTGTGGGATTTTCTTCAAACATTATTACATTGAGTGTTTGAAAGTACAACCTTCAGGTAGCTTCTTCCCGGCGGGGGGATTAACCATGTGTAGCATGGCTCTTGTTTGACTCGTTTTGTATCTATTACTTTTCACTGACTGACAGTATAAATAATGGATAATATGTGTTATGCTCAGATATCATAAGGGTTTTATAGCCTTATCAACATGGCCGCCTTCTATGCTAGGTGCCCAGTTGCACGCTTGCCCGTTTTTACTACTGGCATGCTAGTCTATACCCGTAAGATTTAGAGTTATAACCATGGCTTTATAATTACAAAACATTTGATTCCGTTTGCCTTTATTTAAATACGTAACGTACACTTTTTTTATTCCAAACAAAGTACTTTTTTTCAGGATCTGAAAGACAGTTCACACAATGTACGCATGAAGATGCCAGGACGGTAAGCTGTTCAAAGAATTATGCGGCTGTGGCCTGTTACTCCGGCACTAAACCAACAGGTTTGTAAAACAGATGGAAACAGTGTTTTGATAAGGCCAAGGTTGTACTCATATATCTACAGGAAACAGGTGTATATAGTTTCAGGTATATGGAACATTAACGATCCAAATGATTTCATTGATACGTGTCCACATCCTTTCTTTAAACTTTTCATTTTTAACAGAAGAGAAAAGGTTAAGATTTGAAGTTGAATTGCAAGTTTTATAGCGCATGAAAAATATAGATTATTCTATGAGTACATATGCAAGGCTTAACGCTTTCAAACGGATAAGTCTGTCTAGAAATGCTGCTTATTCTGTTTAAATAAAGTTTGATACTTGTTAAGGTTGCATTATTAGTATTTTATTTATAGACTATACACTGAGTTTCTCGTCCTGGGATACGAGTACGTACGCCGGTAATCTTGTCGTCACGTACATGGGTATTAATGGAAGTATCTGTATGGACGGCTGGGGTGACAATGACGCCCACGTTGCTTGTCGGGAACTTGGGTATCAAACCGGGATGTCATACAATGCCGCAAGGTGCGTCGATTAGAATATCAAGAACATTTTATTTTTTTTGCGCGAGTACTATTTAGACCTCAATGGCCCATGTAACAGGAGCAGTTGAATGAAGTCAGAACTTTTTTTATAGTTTATGAAAATTCAGTTTTCGTCATTGATACATAGATTTTACACAGGTTGTATAGAACTTCTTGCAACTTATAGTAAATGTGTGCAACTGGAATACTAGTATTTTATAGAATTACAAATACATTTGCGTTTTGTCCAAGTTGAACGTTTTCAGATCTCTGAAAATTGCGTTGTCGGTGCATGTTTAAGGGTGTGCTTTGATATTTCTAACTAAAAATATTGCAGTTAGGTTAAAACTTAATATGTTCTCTTCTTTCCTTCCGCAATACACACATATGAATAGATATTCTTAAAAGAATACTGACGGTAATTACAAACTATTTCTAGTCTTTTTCATTGTATATTTGATTTCAATGTAAAAATTGTCAGTTCAAACACGAACTATGTTTTTATGTCGACGGAAGATGACTGGCAGTAAATATCTTTTAACATGTATATATATCTGACAGATCCGTCCCTGGACCATACTGGATATCAAATGTTAACTGTGCTGGAACAGAAAGCAAACTTTCACAGTGCCAGTACACGTCATTTGGTGAGGTCACTCGGTGTAGTAACACATTGAGCCATGCTGGAGTTATATGCTATGACAATGAAGGTAACGTCTTCTATATACTTTAACGAAGTGTTAATTAGCGTTTGCTTATTGGAAACACTTATTAGTTTATCAAAACGTGGTCATTTCTCTGTCTTTTGAAAATAAATGTTATCTCGTCAAGCACTTTTTTCTTTCAGGTATATATTCACGACTGTTTGGTAGTGGAGAGGCACGGTACGGACGCGTTGAGTTATCTATTTCTGGTGAATGGCGTTCACTTTGTAACGAGCACTGGGACAACGAAGATGCTCACGTTCTCTGCAAAATGATGGACTTTAGAACGGGAGAGGTGTTTCAACAAACTTACAACGACACACTCCAGGGTCCCGTCTGGGACATCAACTTTATGTGTGATGGATCGGAAGCGTCCCTTACAAGATGTTTGTCGTCTGGTTGGAAATCAGCTACATCGCAAGCTTGCGCTAGACATGAGAATGACGCAGGCGCTTTTTGTTACACTTCTGGTTAGTTTGGTCCCTTTTGTTTTCATTTTTCCTTTACACGGATTGTCTGTTACCTGCCAGTTTTGCGTGGGTGATAAATTAAGTAGTCTATGTTTATTAGTCCCCTACCGGTTTAACCGGAGGGGACTATAGGTTTACCCTCCGTCCGTCTATCCGTCTATCCGTCCGTCCGTCCGTCAGTCTGTCCGTCCGTCATAAAAACTGGATCCCGTGATAACGCAAAAAGTACTGAAAATATTTTAATGAAACTTGAAATATGGGTAGATGTCAGTCTGGAGATTATGTACGTCTTTTTTTTCTTCATATGTTGAAAATTTTGGTTGCTATAGCAACAAATACATTGTATACTTAAAATATGGCAAATATAACAATATTTGATAACTCAAAAAGTTCTAAGAATAATTATATGAAACATAAAATATGGATAGGTGATAGTATGGAAATAATGCACCTCAAGGTTCACAACTCTAGCACCAAAATTATTAGATTTATCCCCCCCTTGAACTTAGAATTTTCATAAAAAAAATGTGTTTTTTGTAAAACTCAAAAAGTACTGAAAATATTTTTTGGAAACATGAAGTATGGATAGGTGACGGTATGAAGATAATGCACCTCAAGGTTCACAACTCTAGCTCCAAAATTATTAGATTTATCCCCCATGAACTTAGAATTTTCATGAAAAAATGTGGTTTTTTGTATATAACTTCATTATTTTTTAATGTATCTACTTCAAACTTTAAATATTGGTTTCTTATCATCACCCACATCATATGTGACAAGGTTCATAATTCTAGCACCTAAATTGTCAGAATTATCATACTTGAACTTTGAATTTTTTCATCCTATGTTGAAAAATTTGGTACATTTGTCTTTCCCTAAAAACTGTATCCAGTGAAATATGGATAAATGGCAGTATGGAGAATATCCACCTCATTTTTTTATGAACCTAAAGGAGGAACTGTCCGTCCGTTTATCAGTCATTTCCTCCGAAAACTTTACCATTGACATATTTTCCTTACTACTGAATGGAATTACTTCAAACTTGGCCACAACAATACCTTGTACAAGACCATTCCAAAGAAGTACATTTCTGTGACCTTGACCTCTGAATGACCTTGACCTTTAAAGTTTTCTTGTCCAAAAACTATTAAGTTTGGCCATAATTTCCTTATTTCTGAACAGAATTACTTCAAACTTTGTCATAACCACCCCTTCGATAAGACCTTTTCAACAACATATATTTCTGTGACCTTAACCTCTAAATGACCTTGACCTATGACATTTTCTTCTTTGATGATACTTTGTACATGGATGGAGGATCATATGGAGATTATGCATGTCTCAGACAAATTCTTTAGTCAGTTTCCACATATGGGTTGGAGTTAGGGAGATGGACTTCGCACCGGTAGGGGACTGTTGCTTTGTCTGTGACAAGCTCTTGTAATCTTTATATTTCCTAAGATGCTTAATGTCTCTTATTTGTTTGTGTATTTTATGTTACTGAATCATGTATGTGTTATTTTTAGAAAACAGTAACTGTTGTAGTCAGTTAAGCAGTTATATAATATCGACTGCATATTTATGAAAGTCCCATCCGTGTTGTTCATAACGTAAATATAATTACATTATAGTTAAATTATCAACGGGAGTTGGACGCAGGACTGATCAAGGGGCTGTTCTGTTGTATAAAGATGACAAGTGGTATTCTGTGTGTGCGGATGGATTCACGGACCAGTCAGCACAGGCTGTGTGTAAAGAACTCGGTTTCAAGGATGGCCAATCGCAATGCTGCTCCCCCTATGGCAGTTTACAACAATATCCCCGGCTAAGCACACAGAAGGTGACTCCTGTTTAATTTGATTCTTTTATTAAAAAATAAATGAAGTTCATGCCTCATTACATTTTTCTAAAACCATCATATGTCTCGAGTTAACATTAAACATCGTCATAAGATTCTACAGTACATCCTAAATACTAAACAATCAATATATATCGTAGCATCTTTAGCTTTGGTGAATCGCAAAAGAGAAGTATTTGGAAAACGGTAACAGAAACAGTCTTTATTGTGATCTCTTTCTGAATTACATGTATTGTTGAATTTCCTAATGGTGCATGGAATTCAGTTTTGAAGCTTCGACTTTGTATTCTGCTTACATGTCTGATATCATCTTATACTAGATGTTTATCTAGAGATACCAAATTCAACAGTAATGTCAGAACATCACTTTCTCTATGCACTTTCAAAATGAACCTGGGTCTCTTGACCACGGTAAAAAATCTATCAAAAGGTTTCACTATGTATGTATCTAACAGCACTGACAATGGGTGTTATATTTCACAACAGGTTATATGTGAAGGAAATGAGACAGACGTTACAGACTGCCTTGTTGAAGAGGACTGTACAGGCGAAGATTATGCTTCAGTGGTCTGTTACGGTTTTACCCTTGGTACCACAGGTAATGGCATACTTCTTCCAACAAAAACATTAGTAACCGTATGTGCGCTTTGAAGTAATTAAAACTTGGAAATTGTGCATGTGCCAGTGACGAATACTTACGGTTATTTTCCGGTCGAAACTTGGCAGCCGAAATATCGTACGTACTGCTAGAGAGGTCTTGCTGATCAGTTTTTGTTGCCTTCGTCATAAAATAAATTTTCTAGTATCATATACATGTAAAAAGAACTACAAACTTTGCCTGTGTTTTTTTTTTATCTCATTATTAACTTGTTGTTTCAGAATCTGTGGCAAAAGCTCCCGATGGTAAAGGTTTTAATTCATTACCAATTATCATCGCCATCGTTGTTTTCCTGTGCCTTCTGATAATCGTTGCAATAATATTTTACTTCGTGCGAAGGCAAAGAATTCAGAAAAATAAAGAGGCAAGCAAAGAAACGTTTGACAGTTCAATAATTCGACAAGACGTCGACGGCAGTTTTCATGTGGAAAACAGACTTCATGGCGTTGCTGGAACACCAGAAATTACACGTGCGACGTATGAAAACAGGGGAGGTAATCAATTTGCAAGAATATCACCATTGTACAGTAATCCGGGCTACAGTAGGACAATGGATGTAGACAGAAATGTGGAAAGTATTCAAGCTTCAGTGCTCGAGAATCAAGGTCCGAATAGAACTGTGTTAAATGTAAGCACGTCACTTCCATATGACAATCCAACTCTACGGAACAACACCGGTAAAGAACCACACATATATGATAGTTTAAGAAGTAATACAGAAACTGTTCACAGCTCTCAGGATAATACCATAGACGAAAGATATACAAGTGGGTTAGCTAATCAGGACGAGGTGTCCTCGCCGACAGAGGACAAAATGGAACCGCGCTTTTTGCAAGTAGCAGACGTCACTCAGGGAGACTGAATATGCTTGAATATTGAAAAAAAACTCTAGTACACTTCAGGATTTAAAATGACACGAGGCCCCTTGCATTTTGTAGAAAAAAGATATGGACGTAAAAGAGAACTTTTATATACAAAGTATTTAAAGTAAACATCTTCTTTCTTCAGTAAAGATAGTTTAAACTTCGTTTTTTCATGAATATAAGTGTTCATTGTATAACGGTTCATTAATTCTGTTCAGTTGCCCTCAAAAGACTAATGTTATAGTCTGTTTTACAGCTGATTGTTTTCTGTTTGTTCCTTTACCTTTTTATATGTCCTTTTGTCAACAGATGCAGTATTTACATATTATCGCTTTTTTAAGAAGTCGATGTGTCAATCTCTTTGCAAGGTAAATATGATCTCTGGTTTGCAAGGTAAATATGATCTCTGGTTTCGAGATATTTCTCCAGTTCCTGTTTAACCCAGTTTCCATTGTGAGAAAAAGAAAGACAGAAGATAAGAAACCATATAGAAGTGTATGTTACTTTAAATGTTATAAAGAAAAATAGCTTGAAAAAGTGTTCAGATGCGTTAGGTTTGCTTTAATTTATAACCATAACTTTAAGAAGTGTATGTAGAAAAGTAACTTCGTGCTCTTTGACAGTTGGTATAATAAAATAAATTCAGACACTTATTGCTATGTATTGTGTGTTAGTCTAGTTAGTTGTAAATCCTTTACTGTGTCTTCCTTATATACAGTTCTCTGTGCCATTACGAGTTGACATTTTTGTGATTTTTATGGCTTTTCTTTCTATATTTAATAAGCATATGCGAATGGAGGAGTAAGTGCAGACTTTGTTACTGCAGTCTTGTGAATGAAAATAGTCTTAAGAAGTTTGTTGTCAGTCGTATGTTTTGTTTATGAAAGTATATTTCTTATATCATTTTTGTTAGATAAGGATTCTTTACCTTAAGGCAGTTTTCTTTTGTGTATGTCGATTTTTATGCATTTGAAATCCATCACTTTTGATATTAAAAAAAAATCACAAAAAACATGTGTACATTATTTTTCTATTACCAGCCTATTTCTATGTGTAATCGACTGAAAGTATTTGTTGACTTTATTAGTACTATTATCAAAAGACAAATATATATTGCAATATGGCCCATCCCTTCAGGTTGAATGCAAAAAGCACTGTGACCCGTCCCTCCAGATTGAATGTATAACTCACTGAAAGCCGTTCCTCTAGGTTGAAATTATATTGCACTGTGACCTGTCCCGCCAGGTTGAATGTATATTGTACTGTGACCCATCTCCCTTTGTTGAATGCAAAAAGCATCGTGACCTCTCCAACCAGGTTGAATGTATATTGCACTGAATCCCGTCTCTCAAGATTTAATGTATAATGCACTTTGACCCGTACGTCCATGTTGAATGAATTATGCACTGTGACCCATTGTTACGAGTAAAGGAAAGAAGAAATCACAACACAGTTTAACAAACCTGAAGTACTTTGATTTAATAAAAACATTAGTTTAACAAAAAAACATTAACAATGAAATAATGACTTACAATGTGATGTTTACTAATCCAAAATAACCTGTTGTCACTATCTCCATTCACAGAATCCTTATATTTAAAGGTGTTAATAATGCCCATGGATGTTAATCAAGCACAAGTTAATTTCCAGCAAACACTAACATATATACATGTACATTCAAAAATCACAACTTCAAGCACTGCTACTTATGTCTCAAAGTGTCTTCTTTTTTATGTGCTCACAGAATGTTCTAGAAAAATTCTAAAGAATTCTCAATTGAGAATATACAGGTAAATTATATTAGGTTCTCCTACACGTAAATAACTTGACTTTGAAATAATATGCTGGAAAAACCAATACAGCAGTTTAAAAATAGAATGGGAATACCTATGTTACAATGAGTAATTAAAGTAGGTAGAGGTTACACCCCTCTCTCGTGACCCGTCTCATCAGCTTGAATGTATGTAGCACTGTGATCTTACTATCTATTTGAGTTTACTTATCGTCGGTAGCGGTTGCCCATATGACCGACGCCCCTGCAGAGATTATTTATTTTATGGTGTGAGGGGATAGTGCAAGATACAGAAAGCATTCCGGAGACTCTCCTGGTTCTTTTGCATGCTAAGTTTAACGTCTCATCCGAAAGACAATTAGTAATGTTAGAGGAGGAGTGGGGGTCGATCTCGGGACCTTTGGGTTAAAAATCTAGCGCGTTACTACTGGACCACCGATCCGCTACTTGCACTGTGACCTGATCCATCAGGCTGAATTTATATTGAACTGTGACCCGTCCTTCCAGGTTGAGTATATTGCACTTGAATCCGTCCTTCCACATTGAATGCATATTGCAATGGGTCCTGTCTCTCCAGGTTGAATGCATATATTACACTGTGACCCCTCTCTCCAAGTTCAAAATTTATTGCAATGGGTCCCGTCTCTTCAGAGTGAATGCATATTGAACTGTGGCCCGTGAATACTTATCGTCATAATTTCAGGCCAATTTTTTATCCAGACAAAATAAAATGAGCTTTGTTTTTATTAAAGTTAACAACAGTACAGAGAGCTTGGAACCGAGACATACTTTACTTAGGTAAAAATGCATTACACCTCAGTTAAAACGCGCTTGCCTCGGTGCGAAGATAACATAAATACATCAGACCAAACCAAACCAAACCTCGTTTCATGTTTATATGCCATGCATACAATTGTATTAGTACAACAACCTTTAAGCTTGAATAAGCACCACCCACTGACCACTCTACAATGCATGTGTTAACTTCACTCACAGAAATAAACTGATACAGTCAGCATTGACCCTCTCTTAACTTTTACACACAAAACAAACCTAGCGAAACATTCCAACGCAGCAGAACAGACCACAATTTCCAGTTTCATTGATAGGCTTATCAAAGGGGAAGGAACACAACATAGGCATTTGTATTAGTGAAAGGAATTTAGTGGTTTTCAAACATTTAGTGGTATTGGACCTGTTCTGAAGGCGAGGGGAAAATCCCGGGATCGTCTTTAGAAAAGCCGGGATCCGGGATCGTATTAAACATATAGTAATACCGGGAATACACCACCTGCCATAGGTGTCATCGATAAATTATAGATTATCGCTTGCCTTTTGTTATATATAAGCATATATAGTATAGGCGTCAAAAAAATCTTATTTTTCAGTAAATTAATTTTATCGTTGATGGATTTTATTTTTTATATTGGATATAGTTGCGACATTCTTTTTATTATTATATTAGCATTTTAATATCGTATTAACATGTGTACTGAAATTCTTTATAAAGCATTACCAAAAGTATTGGGTAATTTTAAAAAAATATCTAAGCAAAATAGGTTTTGAATAAACATTTGTTTATTTCATTATCACAAAAATCAAATAATGTAACTTTTTTATTGCCACAAATTACGACATATATCAAAACAACACTGTTTATTGTTTCCCTATATGTTTAATACGATCCCGGATCCCGGGCGTCCCGGGTCCCGGATCCCGGGATTTTCCCCTCGCCTGTTCTGAAATCGTTAGACGCTTGTGTAAAAGTAAGTAAGCAAGCGTTTAGCGAATTTGGACACGCAATCAAGATTTACATCAATAATTTTTCAGTCTTTTCTAATAGTTCTGAAATATGGCAGATAGAGAAGCTGTAGATGAATTGTTTGAAATCAGAACAAACTTCTACATTGGCAATTACCAGCAGTGTATAAACGAAGCTCAGAGAATAAAGGTATTCTGGAAAACACAGTTTCCTCATAAAAAAATTGTGTAGACTGTGGTCCTGTTAACTTAAGCTTCATCTTATAACTGCCAAAAGTCAGTGCTGACTATACTAGGCAGGTGCGTGTCAGGAACGTTAAAATTGTAAAAGATAAAAACAAAGTAAACATGGTTTTTACTAGAGATCTTTCTTAAACACTTATTGTGAAAATTTTAAAACCATAAAACTTGTTCAGTCCATTGATAAAAGCTGATACAGTTGCCTTAATCTCGGTTGGTAATTCGTTCCAGAGTCGTATAGTCCATGGGAAGAATGAGTTCATGTGATGTTGTGTTTTTGACTGCGAAATGAGGAATTTGTTGTTTTTTAATTGTTGTTAATTATCGTGTTACTGTTGAAATCTCTAACTTGAAAACTGAAACCTTGTCTATGACTAACGTTTCAACCACTTTTTGGTTGCTATTTTTATAGCACCCAAGATGTCTTTTACCAGACTAATTTGTCTCACTATTTCGCCTCCGAAGGTGAACCCATTTTATAGGCTGATATTTTATAGTTGTTCACCTTCTGCGTCTCACTTTGATCTGCATCTGGCTAAGCAGACTCGCCAAATCGTAGGCGATTGGGCACTTTTTATGGCTCGTTTGTCCAACAGTTCACAGAGTTTAAGGCAAAAATGATAAAAATATGATAACTAAATTCATACCTGATCCTGTAATCCAAGAAAACACACAAATACATAAGTATAGAACTGAAACACTTATTTCGTACCTGATTAATCCACCATTTTATTCAAAATTTGGCAATTGGAATACTCGGTGTTCTAGGTTAATAGATAACCAGGACAGGGTAAAAACCGTGCCGAACCGAGTCCGCTTAACCAGATGCAGATCAAAGTGAGACGTAGAAGGTGAAAAACTATAAAATATCAGCCTAAAAAATGGGTTCACCTTTGGAGGCGAAATAGTGAGACTACCAGACTAATATGTATTAAGGCACTGCTTAAGCACAATCTCCACAACCGTGCCGGATGTTTCGGTAAATGACCTGTTGGGATAATTGGATTTATAAAGTAAACCCTTTGGATTGGATGGTTTAGTAAAAAGGCAATTATATAGTAATTATATGGTAAATAATGGAGAAAGTTGTCACACATATGAAAAACACATAAACCAAAGTATAATTGATTAATCTGGGTCCAAACTGTATTCTTATTCTTAAGTATAAGTTAAAAAGTGATGTAACATATTAATTCCTATCAGAACCTTTTTGCTACTAATCGCGATCAATCAGACTGGATCCTGATAGGACGATGAAAGTAATACAAAATGTTTTTAAATCCTTTGCCAAAACTGATTAGAGCCTATTCAACATGACAGTTGCTTATAAATTTTACCAGACCACTGTAAATAGTTTAGACACTATCCAACGAGATGAGGAGTCAAAAAGAAAACAAACTAGGAAGTTATTATGTGTTTTTCATATGTGTGACAACTTTCTCCATTATTTACCATATAATTACTATATTATTGCCTTTTTACCGAAAACGTCCAAAGGGTTTACTATATAAATCCAATTTACCGAACTGGTCATTTACCGAAACGTCTGTAAATCTTCCACAAGAGTAACTCAAATTACTATCAAGTTTCCACACTCGATTCTTATCAATGTACTCAGGTTTAACAAGTAATATTTTCAAAAAAAATAGTCGACGTAGTTACCAGTATTAATGTTGAGTTTTTCATTTAGTATTTTAGCAGAGTCACCGTTCCGTTTATTCAATTAATTGATGACATCTACTTTTATTGTGGTTGTTCAAAGTGAACCACGTGCAGTGATATTATAACCCGAAAAAACCTTTATGTTATGAACTGTGTGTGTCGTTGTTAATTTAGAATATTTTATAAAAGATGCAGGCAGATCTTGGTACTATATATATACTTGGAATTGCCATTGAAATACATTTCATGACTCTACTGATCAACTATTCTTTTAAGCATAATCCATTGTATACTTATGTGTCACGTAAACAGAGTAAAAGAAATATTCCTTGTTTCGGACAGTGTAAATCGTGCACAGTCACTGAATTAAAGGTTTAAGTTGATCCTCTTTCTCTTTTTAACCCCGATATACTACAATGTTTTTTCTCTCAATTTTTACAATATACATTAGTTGTGTAAACATTTTTACAAAGAAGTCAATCCTATTTCATGTTTTTAAAGGTTTTGTGTATTTCACATTTATACT
The DNA here is from genome assembly GCA_012932295.1 of Cyclina sinensis. NCBI lineage: Eukaryota > Metazoa > Mollusca > Bivalvia > Venerida > Veneridae > Cyclina > Cyclina sinensis. Next base: position 29,119,388 of record JAAONU010000017.1, read on the forward strand.
GATGTTACGTAAACAGAGTATAAAATCTATTCTCGGATGACCAAACTCCGCGCACCGGTTTACGCAAGGGTTTTAGTCATACCCAGTTAGGGGAGATCACTGCGTTGGTGATTATCGGATGACATGTACCACAGGAGCTCGGGATCTAGGTCGCAGATTTTCTGAGCTATTTAACTCGACCGTCATTTGTTATCAGAACTTAAGGTCTATTTTTGTAAATGACCTGAATTTTCCCTATCCTGACTGTTTAAAATTTGGTCACAAACTCTCCGAATGATTTTTTTTTTTGTAAATCCTTCACTAGATCCCAAGCTCCTGTGCCTCGTTTGCCGCCATGAAATTATCTGTTCTGATTGGTTAGAATTTTACGATTTTCGTTAGCAACGCGTCCCATACCAACGGAAGTTCAAACCAAAAGTAATCGACTACGTCGAAAAAAAAAGACAGTCTCTGGAAGTATGTAAGATCTCTGTCACAACTGTGCCAGCTTTATCAGCGGACTGAACAAGTTTTATAGATTTTAAACATTCAAAATAAATTATTAAGTAAGATCTTTAGTAAAATCTTGTTTTCTTTGTTATAATCTTTTATAATTTTAATGTTCCTGACACATGCAAGTATAGTCAGTATTGACTTTTGGCAGTAATAAGCTGAAGTTGAAGATAGTAGCTGGTCAACAACTTTCATTTGAAAGCTCATGTAAAACTCAGGTTTTTATAGCCTGCTAACTATAACTTAGATGATCAGGTAATTTGGTAAAGTTCTGCTTGGCTAGACTTAATCAAATACATAACAATGATGATTTTGACAGAAGGAATTATTTTCAAATACTTAAATCGAAGAAATTCTTGCACACTGCATTTTACCAATTTCTCTGTCTCAGTGGAAACTGTACAACTGTTTTTATTTAATCTATAGCCATCAAATCCAGATGTACGGACAGAGAAAGATGTTTTACTGTACAGGGCATACATAGCTCAGAAGAAGTATGGAGTAGTGTTGGACGAAATCAGATCTTCCCATTCTGATGAACTTCAGGCAGTAAGACAACTAGCAGAGTATATGGCAAGTGAAAGTCAAAGGTATTTAGAGTCTTGTTTCTTGTCTTGCATATAAATGGATATATGTCAGAACAGTTTAAACACTTTTTATTATACACATTATTTTACTTTATGACCTTTGTAATTACCAGAGCTGGTGCTATTCATTTATGTCTGAACATTCCCTTCCTATAAAACATTCTTGTGCAATTTGTGACTGTATAAGCATAAGCTTTCTTTATCTTAGATTTGGTATATCTAATATCTTTAACATAGCACATGGTCATAAGCTTTGAAATAATTTTGAAAGGGACATTTTATAGGTGTTTATGATAGATAATATGAGTGTTACTTAAATTTCAATTACTACAGAGACAAGGTGGTCAGAGACTTAGACAGTAAAATGAGCTCCAGTGTATCCGTATCAAACAACACATTTATGCTGATGGCAGCATCCATTTATTATCAAGACCAGGTCAGTAAAAAATGTTTGATAATGTGGCTAATTATAAACATGATATATAAGGGGAGTCTAACCTATGTTTAAGACAAGCCTTCCATGGAATCCACTTTCCAAATTAAAACAGCTCTTTAGTAGGCTGGACAAAAGTGAACTGCATACATGTGAACTGTTCCTGGTGCTAAGTAGGGAGATCTGGCTCAGAAAGTAGGGAGATTGGGTCTGTCAAGTGGGAGATTTACCGACACAACATTATTTCAGGCATTGTCCAGTACAGATGCTCAAAAATGTATTGATAACAGAAAAAAACTGTTATTGGTTTAATATGTATCAAAAATAAACAGTAAACATTCATTATTTACACTGAATAGTCATTCTACCTTTATCAGTTAACAGTCAGATTTGTCTTATTTACACTCAAGTTAAACATTTCATGCACAACAATACATTCTGAGTCCTATTCCACAGGCTATGGTTTGTTTGACTTTGACAGTTTTGTTATAACAGTACAGCACAATCTTTCAAGGTCTGTATTGCTTTGAGGCAGTGGAAGTACAGTAATTACCAATTTCTAGTCTCCCTTGTGTCTTTGATGTGTGCCTTATCTGCCTTGCAATTAACAACTTCATACATGTAACTGCAACTGCTTAAAGTGTCAAACTGACAATATACAAACAATATAACTTTCCAATACTAAGGTTAAGGTATAAATAGACTGGGTCTCATTTTCCAATATACAGCAGCATGGTACATGAATCATTATCGGTAAACCAGTCAAAATATTGTTTACATTCATCAACATCACTCAGGTGTTTGTAATTTTTTTTTTTTTTTGATGTTATGAAAAAAGTCGGTAGAATGTAAGCCCTGAGTGGGAGGGGGATTTTGATTGCCCAAAATTGGTAGTCTACCGCCAGAATCGGGAGAGTTCACATGTATGGAACTGTTCAACTATAACATTAAGAACTGCAATATTGTTTTACATTTTCAAAGTCAAGTCAACACAACTTAAAGTCCAGATTTCAAATTGACAGCATCAGGAACTAAACAATGCAGTTTTCATTTGTTGTAGGCTTAAGGTACCTGTAGTACATTAACACTGCTCTACAAACCTGCCCTTTTCACTAGTTTTGTTCTTTATATCTGAATAGAATGATAGAATGAATTTGATCAGAGAGTAGTGTTTAAGATTTACAGCAATGCTTTGTAGGGCTCATTTTGCATGCTTAAGATAGAAAAGCAAGTTGAATTTTTGAGTTCATTACTTGTTGAAGTCAGCCTGCCTGACCAAGGCAGTTCAATTTTTTATGCTGAATATTGAAAATTCAGTGAGTTGAAAATGTTGTGAATTTTAAAAACCCTATTTTGTATTTTGTATTTTATACCTTACTGAGTTCCTCATAACGGTTACTGCCTTGTTTTGTAGAATTATGATACAGCTTTGAGGATTCTTCACTCATCAGACTCAGTAGAATGGTATGTATACTACACAGATTTCCCTCTGTCTGTCATTATTTAAGGAGTTATCTCTTTCAGACTTTAGCCAATTTAGTATATTTCTTCTTTATTATTTTTGTTACATCCTGAAGACAGAAAGTCAAGAAAAGATCTAGTAATTTTGTACAAAACTAAGTCCTCAAGATTGTGTGATTAAAGGTTGCTGACTTTATGAAACTGAATATTCATCGGTACATGTAGGTCATAAAGTCATGCCCATGCTTACGTGAGAAAGTCGTTCATTTGTATTGGAACGAGTTTCAGAGGAATAATGGCTTCAGAAATTGTTCACCTTCACATTTTTTAAGGGTATTCAGCGATATCAAAACAGTTGAACTTGTAAGAGTAAGTAAATAAGGAATTTTACTTGACTTGAAGGACATTATAGCCAGTTAGATTGTATTTGTACAGAAGTCTGGCTTATGTTTCTGTCCAGTCACAAACAAGTTTGCTTTTCTTTCTACATAACTCAGTGTCAAGTCCCTTTCATGTTTTTTTCCCCATTTTTTTTTTCAGCATGGCACTAACAGTTCAAATTTTACTGAAGCTTGACAGAGTGGACCTTGCAAAGTTAGTAGAATTAATTGTATGAATGGTGTATTCACCATTTTTCATCCTTCTAAAATTTTGCTTTAAAGTAATCTGCTAGCTGTAATAGTTCTGTATCAAAGTTCTCATTTCACATTTACTTCAGCAGCTGAAATTTATAACTTGAACAAGTTTAATTTTATGACACAGAAAGATCTAACATTTTGTCATTTTCTTATGTGTTTTTAACACAAGACTACCAGTGCAGGTATTCTTTATTGTTATTTATTGTCTCATCAGGAAGGAGTTAAAACGAATGCAGGACACAGATGAAGATCATATACTGACACAGTTAGCCCAGGCCTGGTTCAACCTTGCTGTGGTATGTTTATTGTTCGCCTCTCCACTGATTTGTTCATTTATTTGTATTTTGTTTTAAAAAAGCAAACTTATATTGAATCTTTTTCTGTTAATAGTTTCTACTGAAATTTTAATTTTTTTAAAATCAAAAATCGAATTTTAATTTGCAGAAAATCGCAATAGGAAAGTCAGCAATTGGAATTAGTCTGAAGCACTCGTAAATATCTGAACACTATACAGACTTAAAAATATTACAACAAAAAGAAGAATAAAACTAAGATTTTCATCTTAATAGTTTTCACATATTTTTTTTTCTAGAAAAGTCAAGTTAATCTATCCTAGTTGTTGTTATTTATATGTCTAAAAGGTGTGTTAATGCCCCTTGTTGGTTGTCCGTTTAACAGTCCTGTATCTATTGAACCAGTTGAGGGAAATTGAAACTTTTTGACAGAAATGTTTACCATAGAATGTGTATGAGACAATGTGCAGATTGCAGGTTTTGGCTGGCTGAGATCAAGGTCACACATACAGCCTACATCTCTCACTCTGTCAGTATATTGGCACTTTCACCTCTCCTTGTTATAATGGTTGTAAAAAGTCATTTACTGGTGAAAGCTTCTTTAGGCATATATTGCCCTGCTTCAGTGGAGCTTTTGTTAATGTATGAGAAAAAGAAACACTTTAATTGTGATTGCAGGGTGGAGAGAAGTTTCAAGATGCTTATTACATTTTCCAAGAAATGGCTGACAAGTTTGCCAGCACTCCCCTGTTGTTGAATGGTCAGGCAGCAAGCTATATGGGCCAGGGCAGATTTGATGATGCAGAGGGGTGTCTTCAGGAAGCATTAGATAAAGTATGTATGATCTGATCCTGACTTGGTGAGAAAATAGCCATTTTGTTTGGATCAGAACTTTTTTTTTTTTAGAGGTTGATTGATAGAAAATTTGATACTGCAGGAAATTTTGAACCATATCACTGTTTAATTTTTGCATAAAAAATTGAGTTTTTGGAGTATATATAAGATGAATCAGAATAATATGGTAAGTCCCTGTGGGCAGTTTTATCAAAATTTGTCTTTCAACAGAAGCATATATTAATATAAACCATTTTTTCTCTTATTGAAAAAATATATTGTGTCTATGATATCACTATATATTAATTAAGGTATGCATGGATGCTTGCAATGTGGTTTCTTTATTGCCATTTTAAGTGGTCTAACATTATTTGCAGGTATTTCTTAAATTTATTTTTATGTTATTTCATGCATGCCCATAAAGCCCCTTTTTCAATTAACATGCCACATAATTCATTATATACACAAATAGCTGAAACGTATTTTAGTCAGAGGTCATGTTATTACACTGTAAAACATAGTTATATGCATTTGTATAGCAGATATAAACTCTGTTACATACATATATCATACAAGATCAGAAAAGAATGTGTAAGAAAAAAAATCAGTTTCAGCATAAAAATGATCATTTATATACCAGTTAATCAGTTTAATAAATGTCAGGCAGTATTTAACTCCTTCAGAACATCAAAATAGTAAATACAAGTTATTAGATTGTTTGATACAGGATTCAGTCATTTATATTCACACAGGACAGCAACAGTCCAGAGACACTGATAAACCTGATCGTACTCTCACAGCATCTGGGAAAAGCACCAGAAGTAAGTACATGCTTTCATCTTAAGAGTATTATTTTGATGTCCAAGTGCAAAAGTTGTAAGTGCCTCTTGAAAGCATCACATTTACAACATTTTTGCACTTGTGTATTTTTTTGTACTTATAATTTAAGTCTTTTATATGGTCATTTCCATTTTCTTGATTTTTTCAGTCTTTGCAATGTCTAGTTATGTGGTCTCTGAAAGTGATATGAAATCTGGTTGCAGAATTAGGCACCCCTTACTTTGAATGATTGCAAAAACTTTCAGGATATTTTAGCAAATGAAAGCAGTAGAATGAAAACTTCATGCAGAAGTTTTTTTCAGATATGAAAATTCTTGTATTAATGAATGGCCTTTCTAATAAATTGTTTCTTTTAAGCTTATACCAATGGCTTGAAAGATAATATTAAGATACAAGACTTTCTTGTCCTCAAAACTAAACTATAAATATGTCTTCTTTTTTCATATGAAGCTTAATTTGGTCTTTTGTGATTTCTTATTTTAGGTGAGTAACAGATACATTTCACAGCTGAAGGATTCACACAGGGGACACCCATTTGTTAAAGATTATATACAAAAAGTCAGTAATATTTAACAGTTGTACAAAATTACAAAACTTTATTATTACAGTCAACACAAGTTCTGTGCTTTGTTAAACTAGCTTTAAATTTTATTAGATTGAACTAGTCTGTAATCTTGGGTGAAAGAAATTTTGTCTATAGTCCATATAAGAAAATCTAAAATAAGTTAACTTTCTATCTGCAGTAAATGTGAAATGGAAAAAGTGCAAAAAAAAGGAATTTAAGCAATTGAATAATTGCACATCTGTAAAGAAGTGAAAAGTTAAAATCTGATCATTCTATCAAAACTGTTTGAGTCATAACATGGGATATTTCAAAACAAAGACAAAATTTAGTAGATGTTGACACAGTAGGAAATATCTTGAAAAGACGTATGTAGTGTATGTTTTGTTTTTACTTGCAGGAAAATGATTTTGACCGAATTTGTAAAAACTACAGTGCATCAGTGTCAGCATAGGTAATATTTATGTAAGTATAGACTTAGCAATGTTTTTTCCATTGATCTTTTGTTTAACAGTTTGGCTTGAAACATCAAGTCTTTGAGTGAAGTCTTTATTTTCCTTGATTTTCATTATCAACAATTTGTGCTGTAGCATACTAGTGTATTGGAAATGTGAAAGAACAAAATACATTATTTTTTTTATTATTATTTTACGTTATATTTTTGTCCCCAGTATTTGGGGAAAAACAAATTTTAGAAAGATTCTTCTCTTAAAACTTCAAAGTTTTGAAGCAGATTATACTATCAGCAATAGCCATATCAAACAGTTCCTTTGGCAATACTATTGAGCCTGTTGTTAGCAAACATATTCCAAAAGGCTCAGTCCTGTAACAAATAGAAACAAATATATAGTTGAACATTACTCATTCACAATCTGTAAGTTTGTTTTATTTTCCAGGCATGTTCAGACATTAATCGTGGCATCAGAGATGTTGTTGAAGAAATCTGTGGGAACAAAAAGGAATGAATTCGAAAATTATTTATTGTTGAATTTGTTGACATTTTACTTACTTGGACTTCCTTCGTATCTTCAGAGCTGTAATTCTATTGTAAAACCAAAATATATATGCATTAGCGATGCTTTTGGCCAATATTGCAAATATTAATGGTCTTGTTGGATTTTAGATGAAAGTGTTTGAAGGACTTATTCCAAACAACATGCCTTATCTTTATCATGAAATCAAATGTTTAGAACTGTTAGGAGATAAGACAAATTCATGTTTTTCATTTGCTGTCTTCATCTTAAGTTTTTTTTAATTTTCTGCACCAGGTCAGGTCATCTGATATCACATTTCTGATATAAACTAAGTCATTGAATTTTAAAAAGTGTGAGGAGCCCAAGTATAGAATTTCATATTATATTCATAAAGGTTACAATTGTAAAGACATTTTATAATAAATGTACAAAAAACATGGTTGATGTGTTTCTTTTAAGCTAGGTTAATGGTTATATGTACATGATTGGTTAAATGACTTGTGTTTTTCAAGTAATTAGTATATAACACAACACACAGCTCAGTGTGTCTGTAAGTCATCTGAAGTGAAGAATAGAATGATCACTGTTTACAAAAGAAAAACAGTAGACAAGTAATTTCCATGAAGGAGGGCTAGAGATAATGTAATTTTGATGCAACAGTAATATTGGGTTCAAATACAATATATCGGGATGGTTTGCTTGGTAAAAATCCATAATTATGAAAGGGTCAGTTAGAACCCGAGTAACATTTGTACATTTTGGATAAAGATGTCTCTTTTCTACTTTTGAAAACTGCATATTCCAAGTCACTGGGCTAATACAGAGAACATCTAAAATAGTATAGATAAACACCAAAAGAACAATAAGTCACTTATACTAATAAAATATAATTTATTGCACATTGGAAATTCAAAATATACATTGTATACATGAAACAAATATGGGAAAAATCAGAAGTGTGCTGATGAGTACTTTTTTGTGGACAAACTGAAAATGTCCAATTCTTGGAAGTCTCAGAATACATGCCGAAGATCTTGGCAAAAAAAGAACTTCAATATTTCTCATTTGGTATTCAAAAATAAGAGCCTACAGGAGGATTGTTGGGAGAGGTTATATCAACCACCCTTCATCTAAACTTGAAATTGACTGATCCCTTTATCTGTAACTTTGTTAAGATCTAAACTCCAATGAATTATCTCAACAAAGAGAAGCTATGAATGGGCTTGGTCTTATTTAAAAAAATTTTGTTTCAAACAATACGACGGAATGAGCTAACTGGTTCATCAACTGCATATTCTTAACTAATCAAAACTGTCTGATAGCATAGGGTCCATTATACATTAAATAACATTTTATTCTTATGGTACTCTTTCTCCGGGGACCGTAACAGAGTCGACCAATGCATGACAAGCCTTGGATGACTTTGAAAACTGCCAAGGTTATAAACGGTAGTTTTTGCTGTGTTTCACACTAAGTTCTTGATAAATACTATATCTAACAATTGCACTATTGTTAAATCATTTGCGACACTAGTAAACACATCTGATCCAGACTTTTCATGCTATGAATCCCATGCTAAAATCAATGGTATCTATGTTTAAAGAGTTCTAAAGTGTCTATTCCACCTGTTACATCAGCTAAGCCCATCTATCTGCTTCTGAATGGTTTCAAGCTGAAAAATACAATAAATCATGTAACAGCTGACATTAGAATTACAAGAACATCTTCACTGCAAATATATACAGGACCTTCCACAGCTTTCATTTAATATTAACTTAATGAGTTCAGGAAAATTGTTATCAAGCTTGCCCCTTGGAAGCTTAATAATATTTCTCCTAGACAGGTTAGAAATAGCCTTTGTCTTCTAATTCATGATTTAGTATTTCCACAATGATGACACCCGCTGACTCGGTGACCATAACAGCTGGACTTTTTTCTTCAAAAACGGACGAGCTAAAATTGTATGAAAGCCAATGAATCTGATACTAGTGTTAAACTAAATCAATAAACACTATACTTCTTTTCAAACAGCTGTTAAAAAAAATCTATATAACTAGGTGATGAAGTCAGTTAATACCTGATTATAAAACTAGGTGATGAAGTCAGTAAATACCTGATTATAAAATTGATTCAACTCCTCATGAGTGAACTCCATACGTATTCTTTCTTTCTCTTCCTGGCCTTCTCTATGTACACCCAATTCAAACATTGCATTTGGTAGCTTCTGTTTGGTTTCTGTTGACTGGGACATCTGTAAGTTCAGCCTCCAGTTGATGTCTTCTAACTGTAGCACAGAGACAAACATATACATACGTATTTAATGGACATGCATTCCCAAAGGGTACAATAAAGTTCCTTCTATCTATTGTGAAGTACTGGTACCACTCCCTAAATGCTGGTATACATGAAAATTATATCTTTAAAAGTGCAGTTTATTACAAACAGAAGCATTTTCTAATACAGTTTAATGTAAATTCATATTTTCAATCATTTTATTTCTTGTGCAAAATTTACTGTTTACTCAACAATTAACATCTGACACAGGTTACTCTCATTAACTGCTTTCTAAAGTTAAGGCCAGAGTTTGCACCAAAACAAAATTGTACTATTAAATATTATTCCTACTCTTTACTACATTCAGGAGTTAACTTTTCAAATCATAAGTCAAAGGGCAGAAGAATGATTTCAAACTGACATAAAAATTACCTGATTTGGCATAAGCGTCCTCTGTCTAAGTTTTTGCACAACATCTCTACCACTGGAAGTCCATGATTCTATGATTGCATCAACCTTAAAGATAAAATACCAGATATACAGACCCTAAATTTTGGTGTATGCTAATTCGTCTGATCAAGACTCCAGGTTTATACATAAGAAGGTAGATTTCAAGTATGATTTGGCTATATTTAACACTGATACAATAATGCAAACTTAGCAATGTTCCTGGCAAGTTGAGAGTACTTATCCTCCATCAAAAGTAAGAGACTCCAGCTTACATATATACAGTCAGGTTTTCAAAAAGTGAAAGACCACTATGATTAAAAAGTTCACCTTTTGCACCATGGACGACTGTCTGCAAAAGTATCTCACATACAGATTCAGGTCAGTATATTAGAATCTAACTAAAGATCAAAATTAGCAAGTCTTTAATCCCATCATTTCCTCATCACAGTGTTGATTTGTTCCCATGATCTATATAACAGTGTATCGCATTTCAGTGACTTAAAGGGGTCTGGTCTTGAAGTCTCTCGGAATATCAATTATATGTAGTGGCTTATGACAAAATGACTAAAGTCATAATTCAGGAAGGTTGTTATATATAAAATGGAAAAGAAATGTTTACAACAAGCACCTTTGATTGTTCCATCTCAAGCTGTGACAGCTGCTGAGACAGGACTGCAGGCTTAGCTGTGTGATAGGCTGCCTGAAACATAATTTCAGAGTGATGATCTTACAGTTAAAAGGTAAGAAAATACCGGTTATGATTTTTTTTATTACTGTACTAAAATTTCTCAGAAATGAAAGCTTGAAAAACAATTCTGCTTATTTAATGGTGTGATGATATTTTAAGCAACATGTACTGGCTAGTGCAGCTTTGACAAGAAAAGAGAAATGTCTACATATTATGATAAATGTGTATTATAATAGTCAAGCCAGAGTCAAATGTAGTTTATGTTAAAAAAAATAACACTGTACTTCAGAATGGACAAGCTGTTGAAAAAAATGTCATGCCTGCTTGAAGGCTCACTTAAAGAACAAGCAGAAATCAGCCTTTAAGAGCAACGCTTTTGTAAAATAAATTCTGAGCTACATGTAAAAGTGACAATCTCACCAAGAGGTTCAGTTCTAATTTCTAACATACCTGCTGAAGAAAGAACTCCAATGTCTGCAGCATTAGTTCAAGATCAGGCCCTGACATGCCCAGGGTTATCTGTAACTTCTCTTCCTCCTCTTCAGAAAATGTCCTTTCATCCTGCATAATAAAAATATACAACACATTACTCCTGTCAACTTTTGGCCCAATGCCAATGAGCCTAAGTGGTGTCAGCATCTGCAAACCGAGTTTAACACAATGTACAAGTACAACCTGTCTCTTCACCTAATTTGACTGACTAGTTGCAAGCAGTTGCTGAACTGTCTGCCAAGTTTCCAGTACACAAGAAGGAATCTGAAGTAAGCGATCTTCATTATTCCAAGTTTGACTGTATTGTACTTTGTAAGTTACCCCCATCAGTCCACTAAAATGAGATTATCTTCTCAAAAATATTTTTAAAAATTATGTAGTGTACACACTACAAACCTTTGATGAATCTGGTCTTTTCTCTACAACTAGTGAGCGGCAAGCTTTCCTAGTTCAATGACTCATGAACTTATATTACAGAATGTTTACTACAGGTGTCAATGACCACAGCCTTTAATATATTATGCCAAAACAGATATCTACATTGCACTGCACTGACTGGAATAAGCATTTACTTTTGTCAAGAATGCATTTACTGCTTTATTTCAGTCTAATCTGAATATCTTTGTAATACTCTTGTTACCTTTAAATGTAGTTTCTGTAAAATACGGGAAATGACAAGTGGAAACTTCCCGTCATCTATCTCATTTATAAGTCCAACAGCTTTCTTTATGCTGTAACATCAAAGTGATATTCTTGCAGTAAGTCAAACACAGGTTTCAAATTAACATGTACAGTTTCAAAATTACGTGTTACAATTCAAGACTGATACATATACTGTTATCTGCTGAATAAAAAAAAAGCGAGAGGGTTCCCTTCATTAAAACATTTTATCAATAAGATCTTCCTGGATTCAAGCCATGATGCTTTTAGATACAAGAGGCTTTCACCCCCTTGTGGGAATCCAAGCAACATAGTTAAGCTACAGGGCTCACACTGGAAAATTTGAAACCGTAGCCATTACTTTAGCCAAACTGAAAAATATGTAGTCAAATTTGGCTCACTGTAGCCAACTGTGTAGCACAGAAATTCACATCTGACAAGGGGAAGAAATCAAGAACATGAAAAATTCACAAACATTTTTATTTACAAGTTCAAACAACTGCAAACATCAAACATACTATGATAAAAGACAATGACATATAATATTGATAAACAGGATATTAAGCAATTATCTTGATTTTGACTATTAGTAGCAGATTTCATTATTAAAGCTTATTACAGTTTTCAACATTTTTCACATTAAGCACTTAACCTCATCTCAGCCTTTACAGTTACATGTCAGTTTAAAATCCTTCTGCTCTTCTTCATGGCCCACACACCGAATGCACTTTTACTCTTTACTATTTGGTCCATTAATTGCATAAAACATTAGCAGCACAGTCTGATGTGAAGCTGTACTTTTTCTTACATTTTATACATAGAGTGCAGTACATCAACTGCTTTGCACTGTCGTTTTTAGCCATGGAAAGTCAATAAACCATTTATCTTTAAAAGAATGATCAACGTCATTTTTCTGTCTTTTTGAAACGTGCGAACTGCTCAAATTGTCATCTAGAGGCCTCTTTTCACCTTTGCAAGATATTTTTGTTTTGTGCCTTCGATAATCTATCTATTTGAGTTTATTTATTGTCATTACCAGCTGCCCATATGACTGACGCCCCCTGCTGAGATTAGTTATTTTATGTTGTGGGGGATAATGCAAGATACAGAGATAATCCTGTTCCATATACACCCCTGGTTCTTTTGCATACTCAGTGTACAGCACTGATACATGGGACCTCAGTTTAATGTCAATTAGTAATGTTAGTGGAGGAGTGGGCGATCGATCTCGGACCTCTGGATTACCAGTCCAGCGCATTACCACTGGACCACTGATCCGCTCCTAAAGTGCCTTGGATGATTTTTGAACTGCTTTTAAAAATAGACATCCAGTAATTAATGCCTAATAATTTAAACTGTACATCAACAGCTTGCGCAATTACTGAGGTCCTTTAAATGGTCACTGTTTGTGCTAATCAACAGATTGCATATTAATCCCTCATGGCAGTTATTCACAATTTCAATTCATGACACCGGTGTTGTCATTGTTGACCTCTTTTTAATCAACACACTGTGTATCGATTTTTTATCATTGTTGAAGTGGTTACTTATTGGATTTTCAAGAACTCATCTTGAAAATAAAAGCTTTCATCAACAACTGTTGCCAATAAGAAAATATTGTAGCCATAATTTCTTTTCTTTGGCCTTTGGCTACAATGGCGAATGACAGCATGAGCCCTGAGATAATTTGACAAGTTTCCTGTCAGTTGTATCTAAAAAATAGCAAAATGAGGAGTTTCTGGGCAAAATTAGGAATTATCAAATGCATTTGATCTCTCCAGATTCTTAACTGGTTCTTTCAAAATAAAACTGTGTATCAGAGCAGTCATCTAGATTAAAGATATTAATGACATAATATTAGAACTATACAGTAATAGTATCTTGATCTTGTCCGAAATTTTATCTATCCAAAAGTAAGTATACTTTTGAAGCTAATTAGTATTTTTTTATATAAAAGTAGTCTGACAATGGATCTTAGAGTCTTTCCACATCTCAGTGCATTGACACTATTCTTGCTCTTAATTATTAAGCAAAATCTCTAACAGGAACATTGGAAAAGAGGAAATCAAACCTGGGGGTGGAAGTGAAGAGCAACGCCATTTTACCGGTTACACTGAACACCGAAATCTACTTTGGACCGAAATCTACCGAATTCTACTTTGCAGGACCGAAATCTACTCAGTACAGCCAAGATAAGGCATTATTTATTACTTTTTTTGGATATTGTAAATTAGTTAATATATATGAATATACACTCAAAATTTCAATATTGTAAGTTTTGTATTTTTTGAGTTTGAACCAATTTTATATCATTATGTTACAGGCGGTGTCTAAGTGAGCGTGAGAACAATGAATGTATGGGAAATCACGAAGACTTATTCTGGCGACTACATAGATCTAGTTGTAAAGTTTGATTTTGAAAATAAAATTTTATGGAAAAAGAGCTTGTTCTTTTTTATTTTGTCTTTAATGAACATATTTATAAATTGTATGAAGATATTTATAAATATTTATAAAATTGACAAATTATAACCAAAATGGATTCAGTGATGTGTACATTAAACAAATAATAATTACGTTATAATGAACACTTATAGCTATCAAATTAAATTGTCACGAAATCAATGATTAAAGTAATGCATTTAAAAAGGAACAGTGCGATAAGCAAAATTATAATGTTTTCTTACGTTTCACCTTTTTATCAAACTGAAGCCGCTATGCACTATGTCCCGCGTTTTGCACGTGCATCTTACCTGCAGGTGTTACTTTTATCATACAGTTTTGTAATTTGATAATGATGAGTATGTAAATATTTATAATTTGATAATGTCCTTCTTCTTTTCAAACTTTTCAAAGTTGTTTTGATGTATTAAGACGTCACGTAAACCCTTTTTTTTTAATTTACTCGTAAATCGCGAGTAATATCCCAAAAACGTATTTAAATTCGATCTGCTAACCCTCAATATGCATACGTTCATCGCAATCATGGAGTTTCCCTTGTGTTGTTTGTTTTAAAGAATGTCTAAATGGCAGCATACATAGCTCAAATTGTAAAAACTGGATTCATGCCAAATGTGCAAATTTAAATGAAGAAGACCTTAAGTCTTGGTCTGACTTCGTTGTAATTCATACTGTTGAAGTAGAAAAATATTCTCAAAAAAAGTATTTGATCTGTCAAATACATATTAAAATGTATAAAAAACATTTTCGCTGAATATGATTTTAATTAATGATTACACAAAAGCTATCTAAGTGTCCTACTGGTATACGTTCTAAGTCTAAGTCACGTGACAACAGTGCACGCGAAAGTCGCTTCTGGTGCGTTTCCAGTAAGTAACCGAAGTTAATAAATATATACGCTGTATTAGAAGACAACAAGTGTTAAATACATATATTATTTATTTTTTATGACATTCGATAAATACTGAATTATACATTATAACGTTTAATGAAAAGCTTTCTGCATCTCATGTTTGAAGATATTCATCCCTCCCCTTAAATCCAGGGTGAACGAGGTCTGCGTCATAGTGGCGTGAGAAAATAAGTCTCTTTCCTACTTGTACGAAATCTTTCTTAAAGTAGTGATTCAACTTCCTGTTTACATGGCGTCTATACAATTTGAATAGTTTGTAGTCCAAATTGGTCCAAGTATAACTTACCTTGGCTTGAAAGCTAATAATCTATCAAACATTTCGTTGAATTTTGAACACTGTAGGTTTTTCATTAAGGTTTGTGCTGTAGCGTGTGGCATTTATCTTTCAGCCTCCGTTCTGCTATGTTGTCCAATCAGCGTAATGCTTAAACCAGTCAGGCAAAGTCGGAACAAAAACTTCTCGAAACATACAGTGTCGAATGGACTGTTCACAATTGTAATGAGACTTTTGATAGGACTGTTGATAGGGATGAAGAGGCTGTGAAAATATTGAACATGTTTCAGCCTTAAATGAGTGTTGCGTATGATCCGGTACTTACTGTTGGTGATGGGAACTGTTTATTCAGAGCAGCTTCTTTGGCACTCACTGGTAGTGAAAGACACCATCTTTTAATGAGATTATTAACAGCGTTAGAGTTAATTACACACAGAAAGTGTTATGACACTGAAAAAAAACGTATATTATGTATATATAAATACTGAAACACTTATATTTATTGAATTTATGTCTTCTACACACACGCACTAACTTAGTAAAATATAAACTATATATTTTCAACAATCTGTATTTTTATTCTAGTTCTAAATTTGTTTACTTTTTGTGTGTATATTTCTTGACTCCTTATTTGTTGTTTCATTCTGTACATTTTAGATGAATTAATTCTTAAAGATTTACCATCCTGCCATTTTTTATGTAAAATTTTTATCTCCATATAATTACATGTGTCCTAAACTTATATTGACAATATGCTCAAAATGTGAAATTTATTAGTCTGTTTTTTTATTCATAAACTGTACTTATATTTCTTAATCTGATGCCTTATATTGCATTTATTATATTTAATATTTTTAGCATTTGTATTTTGATTTGTTTTTAACTTAACAAGTATTTTCCGTTTGCCTTTACCTTTAAATTGTTCGTTTTAATCAATGTTTGTTTTATCAATTTCTTATGTCTTTCTTTTTGCAAAGCTTCATGTCTTTCAATAATAACAGTTATTTTTTAGGCATTCTATCTTTTTTATGTATTGAGCATTTCATATCGTTATTTCGTACACTTTGAAGTTTAATGTTTTAAATCTGCAAAAATAATCGAAATCGGGTTCATTCCTTATCTATTTATCTGAATTAAATTTATTTTTTGATCATTTTCGTAGATTTTTTTTAAATTAAAAAAAAAATAATGGGCAATGTTGAGAGTTCTTCCTCGTGGTGTGGCCTGGATATTACATTTCGTGTTTTCGTGAACAATTATATTTACTTGATAAGTTAGTTTTATTGATAAATTCCACATGGATCTGTATTGTGTACTTCAAAACTACCTTTTTATAGTGATTGTCACGTTGTAATATTTTCACGCTCACCGATTTCAATAATTTTTACATTTATTAACATAACTTTTTTACTAAGTAAACTTTTCAATTGAAATTTTAAATATAAGTTGTCTATAATGTAATCTATCATAAAATACTCAAACATTAAGAAATAATGCCATATCTTGGCTGTACTGAGTAGATTTCGGTCCTGCAAACTAGAATTCGGTAGATTTCGGTCCAAAGTAGATTTCGGTGTTCAGTGTAACCCCCATTTTACCGGTGTAACGGTTAAAATAGAACTTCCGGCTAAGAAATAAATGGTACACAATATTTTATGTAAAATTGTCTTGGCAATGACAGTGCTTGTTTTCAGTTTTGTTTTCTTTGTTTTTCTTTTAATTAATTATATTTCGTGAATAAGTTACCGAACCAGATCTTATTTATTTGCACTAAGACAAATTCAGATTGTTCATTTTATCACATGCTCAGTCTCACCACTCTCAGTTAACTCCACCATTGACATTGAAAATCGAACATTTACCTGATACTTTTACCCTCTCAGCATGTGTTTAATATGTTTTTATTTATATCGCCAAAGCCTTTATTTATAAATAGATATTTTAAAATGTCGCATACATTTCTAGGATTCTGTAGTAATCCTTCATAGAAAGACATCACATATGCACAGTTAACATTTTACATATTTTCTTGTTTTACATTTTATGTTTATTATCAGATTTGACCAGTAACAAAAGTATCATCAAATCCACCGTCTACGTCTAAATATTTGGGCTAACTCTTTAGTAAAATTCAAAATTTAAGTGACGTCTTGAGCATATTCTGAGATACTTTAGTTTTGTATAGGATCAGAATCTTGCTGAAACAAGAGGAGATATTTACCCATACTAAAAAATACACAATGTCTTGGCTGGAATACAATAATTACTTGGACTAACTCTGTCATGGTTTAGAACCATGGCAAGTGCCCAGTTCGTCCATCATAGAAAGATGTTGCATAGTACATACATAGGTTTTGACATTTATACAATAACATTTCTAACTTTTTTATGTTTAAATTTTTGGCAGTAGATTTGGCCTAGACTCAAAATATCTCCCAATCTGTTTTTAAATAAGTGCTATAAGCAAGCCACCATGACGTACAGTGTTTTCACCTCTTATATTAATTTTTATATGCCTGAAGGGGCATATTATGTTATGGTCCTGGGCGTCCGTCTGACCATCAATCCATCAGCAATTGGTTTCCAGAGGAAAACTTAAAAACTGCTTGGCATTCAGCCTTTTAACTTCATGTGATGATTGCCCATATGAAGTCTTGTCACAATGACCTAAACACTGAAAAGCATTTCCACTGTAAAACTTTATAACCATTTGTCACACAGACTTCAAACTTCATATGATGATTGTTGATTACATTGAGAAAATGACCCCCATACATCTTAGGATCAGTAGGTCAGAGGTCAAGGTCACAATGACCTAAACACTGAAAAGCATTTCTAATTTGGCAATTACTTCCCATAAAGACTTCAACCTTCTTAGGATGATTGCCATCATTGATTACATGACCCCTATACTGTTCGGGGTAAGTACATAAAAGGTCAAGGTGACAATCAACTAAATTATCAATATTACCACACTATAACTTGATAACCATGCATCACAGCATGAACATCATAACTTCTGAAAGACTGACATTTATACAAATTATAAAACCTAAGATTCAGATATGATTTAAATTCATAATAAAATAATGATCATTATAATCGTGATAAAGTTAAAATTATAAAATGTCAAAAATCAAAATATTATAAATCAAAAACAAAAAATTCAAAATTTAAAGCAAATCATTTAATTCCAAAGCCTAAGGTTTTCTCCCTTATATCACAAATGCATCTGATCATACTAAGAGAAAACACCCTTCAGGCATATAATGCTCCACCCAGTGGTGCTCTTGTTATGATATTTTATGGGTTTTTTTTATTCTACTTGCAACATGATTGCAGTAATAAAACAAGTAAACCATGAATATAAACAAATAATGTTAGACATGAAAAAAGTAACTTGATGGCTTATTTATAGGACTATGTTTAAATATTTGGAATAGTTGTTGGCCCTGGTATTTTAAGCCCTTCTTTGCATTTAGAGGCTAGAATACGTGGACTAGCCAACAGACGATAGAACATAGAATCTGCAGGGTGTTGGTTCGTTGCTAGTTACGATGGAAGGACCAGTTGAAGGGATTCATGAAGTAAATCAAGAGAAAAGCAAACTCTTGTCCAATTTCTACCATTCTGTTATTTCTTCACCATTGCATGACACATCTCAAAGCAAACAGTATAATACATCTGATTGTCTGATGCGGCGAACTTCCAACTGAAGTCAGTGGAAACGATCAGGTGGGAAACGAAAAAGCCCTGTAATCATACAGTGTCATTGACACAACATAACAATAATACAATTATCTAAACATATCTAAACCTAACAATACATAAATAATCACACAATTATATAAGAACATTATATTTTATGACAAGTTCATCCCGACAGGCAACAATGATTCCACACAAGTTAGAATACATTAATTCATTATGTGATATATCAATTGGTTCGATTCTGTTCTTCATGGGATTGCCAGTAAGGGAGACAATCCAGCTGAGCTACAAGTTTGATGGTAATTCATTCATGTAAACAAATGAAAGACTAACACTATCAGCAGCGGCTTGAGATCAAGAATAAACAAATACATGACATACCAACTGTAGGTTGAGCATAGACATAAAATAACTTTTTTTAATATTTTCAGTATAATGTTTTAAAGTAAGCTAACATTTTGTAGAAAAATGCAAGCTTTGTTGCTGGATGCATTTTGTTTTCATCAGACTTAGTGAAAGAAATATTCGAGATATAAAGCAAACTAGATTTTGCAAGATCTTATCTTCCCATGGTATATAATATAGTGAAAATGGAATATATACAGTGGGATCCGACGATGACATGTCGCAAAATTTTGGGAGATTTTTAAGGTCTTTGTAAGCACTTATTCAAAATGAAATGCTGGTCTATTTAAAATGTCTGTCAATTAGATATTTATGTATGCTTGAAAGCATCATATTGAAAGCTTGATGCTAATGAGTAAAAAATATGAAACAGTATGCAATTCATTGGTCACAGTATAAAATATGTAGCAATATAAATTTTTAAATCCTTTTCAGTTATGTTAGTTCATGTTATATAGGTAGTAGAGGTATTTGGTAAACTTTAAGCTTTAAATTTGCCAGTGTTGATAAATAGCAGATGTTAGGATTATTTTGATTGTATCTATCTTTCATTACATTAGAGTGAAATAAAAGCTGTAATCATTAATGCAATGCAAGTTGCATGCAGCATATACATGTATTGAATCAAACTGAGCTTCCTGGATCCAGGATTAATTGTTCTAGGGTTTATTGTTACACCCATAATGAGCAGATCATGCTCTGTGGAAATCTGAGTCTGCAAATATTATTTTATTTATCACGCACGAATAAACAAAGTTGAGAAAATGAGATGTTTGGCTTATGCTTAATTTCACAACTGAAGTTAAGAATTTTTTTCTTGGGCATCTGAAGGAGAATGCTCATTTAAACCTTTCTTTCCTTTTACAGAAAACATGCCGCTCAATACAAGACTCGTAGTTCGTTTATCAATGCGAGGATGTAGAAATCGTCCATTCTACCATTTAGTTGTGATGAAGCAGCACCAAGCCAGGGATAAAGGTTGCACTGATCAGATTGGAAGTTACGATCCTCTACCAAATGTTCACAATGAAAAACTAGTTGCTATTGACTTCAAAAAGCTGAGATATTGGGTACAAAAAGGAGCAACATTTAGTACACCAGTGCTTAATTTACTTGGTATATATTATAAACATATTTTACATGGGGAGCATGTAGTTGCCACTTCATCTGTTTGTGCATCCATCTGTGCAACTGTCTGTCACATATTCTTCTCCAGGCGATTTCTTGGCAACCACTGGTTACAATGACATGAAACTTTGTATGTTCCCGCAGTATCAAGAGGAGATAAGCATATTATCAGCATAAACCAATATTGATTTTTTTACGCCGAGTTTCGCACCATTATTGCAGCATTATTCATGCCAGGGCTTTTCCTCAGTAACCACTGGTTGAAATTACCTGAAATTGAATAAAACTTTGATATGCTTCAATGATGCACTTATCAGCAAAATCTGCTTTGATTATTTTTTACTGAGGTTCGGGCCCTTCGATTTTTCTGCAGCACCATCTGTGTAAGAGCTAGTTCTTGGTAACCTCTGGCTAAAATTTAATGAAAGGTTGGAAGCTTCAGAATTGGGAGGAGGTGTGCATAATATTATAAAAATCGTGATCTAAATTGATTTTTTTTACGCAGAAATAGGCCCATTGATTTGCTACATATAGTATGTATTTTAGCACTTCTTGTGTTCACGTTGTTCTCAGCAACCTTTCCCTGGAATGAAATAAAACTTCATTAGCATTGTCAGGAGTTGCTATGTCACAAGTATGGTGAGGATTGACTGATTTTTGTCCCCCCCAAGGAAGGCATATAGTTTTTTAACTGTCCATCATTCTATCCGAAAACTTTAACATTTGCCGTAACTTCTGTACTTCATACTTGGACACAAAACCCTTTGGACAAGACCTTCCCACTTACCTATATCTATTTGACCTTGACCCCTGAATGACCTTTACCTTGAAGATCCAATTGTCCAAAAACTTTAACATTGGCAATAACTTCCTTATTAGTATGTGAATATACTTCATACTTGAACTCAAAACCCCTTTGGACAGGACCTTCCCATTGATCTTTATTTATTTGACCTTGACCCCTGAATGACTGGTCCCCAGCTCAAAGGTCAAAGCACCACTTCAGGACATTATCATCTTACAGTAACAGTTGTTGTTTATAGAGTTATGGGCCCTTAGATTTTGCTGCATATAATGTACTATAGTAGTGTTGGTGTCCAGGCCATTCCTCAGCATTCATTTATTGGAATTCCATGTAAATTTATGGGAAACTACAGTAATAAGAGGATTTACATAAATAACCAGCATGAGTTGTGGTCAAGATACAAAGGGATTTCCTTGAAACTTGGAATTCAGATTTGATTACATTTTGAAAAAGCTTTTAAAAAGGCATGTTAAATCTTTCTTTTCTATATGTTATAAAGAGATATGTTATAGACCACATGTGATTTATTTGGAGAGCATCTATTATTTCCAATGAATTTTTGTCTTTAACTGAACTAACACTTGTTATTTATCTCTTTTTATTCAGGTTTTGCAGGATATTTTCCCATTCACCCTAGAACCAGACTTGCTGCTTATAGAGTAAAGAAAAAACTTGAAGAAGAGAAAGCTAAGACACAGAGTGAATCAGACAAACAGACAGCTGAAAGTGAAAATAGTTGATATTTTGGTTTTGAACTTTATCTTTTTTTATAGATTGTGTGATTTTGATCTGTTTCTTTAAAATATGAGTATTGCAAAATATGAAAAAAAAAACGTTTTCTCTTTTTTTTTTATGCCATTGAGAATGTATTATGGAATAGTACATGTCTCACCTTTGTCTGAAAGGTGAAAAATAATACTAAGGTGGCCCTGGGAACAATTGGCATCATTAAAGCTTGTTTGAGGTCACTCATTCTCTAATCTTTTAGTTGGCTGTAATTGCTCTTATGTGGCTGAAAGAATAATGGTAAGAACAGTAGGGTAGCCACTTTACTATCCATTTGCAAGAATATCTCAACACCTGGAGTTTTCATCTGCTTGAAGTTAAACTTGGTACACAATATCTACATGAAGAGTAGATGTGCAAGACTTATTGAGTGTTGACTCATGCATCATGGAGTTACTTGCATTTGAATATATCTGCTAGTAGTTTCTTGGGCAGAGAACTCCTCCCACAGTTGGCATCCAATAAAAATGTTACTTGGTACATATTGTTCACAACTTCACATGAAGTGCAGGTGTGAATGACATTTTCCTGGAGGGTAAACTTCATACAGTCTGGAGTTTTCTGCCTTTGAATATAAAATAATCATGTAGTACATGCTTCCTATAGTATACAAAAATTCAAGTAGAGATAGAACTAAGAATTGTGATGGAAGTTTTAAAGGTTCCCAGTTTTAAAATATAAGAGCCAAATTATGACCTTCTGTTAAGACTGATGCAAATTAATTTTAGCTTATTTTAAAAAAATGAGTATGTCCACACTGTCTGGTAAAATTATTGATGAAAAAAAAATTAATACCTGCCTAACATCACAAAGAGTAGTTGACAGTTTTAAATTTCTGCTACACACATTATTGTTGACATTTTGCAGTTCCATAATCATATCCATTATTGATTAAATTACCTTGGTGCTTGTTGAATTATTAATTTTTGTTTTTACATTTTGAATGAAGGTATGTCTATCCAATATTTACTTGTCTAATTGATTTACAGTGCTATATGTTACCCTGGGAAATGAATGTTGAGATACAGTTCTTTGCAGGTTAATACATAGCCTGAACCCATTAATGCCTAGTGTCTACAAAATAAGACACAGGCAAACAGTGCAGACTCAGATCAGATGCCACAATATGCGGTGTCTGATCAGTGTCTACAAAATAAGACATACGCAAACAGTGCAGACTCAGATCAGATGCTACAATATGCAGTGTCTGATCAGTGTCTACAAAATAAGACATAGGCAATCAGTGCAGACTCAGATCAGATGCTACAATATGCGGTGTCTGATCAGTGTCTACACTGTTTGCCTTTAAAGGCCTTTCTTCCCAAAATAGTGAAGTTGAAATTTTATGTCAGAAACCCTTTTAATTGAAAATTGTCTCGTCTAACTAACAAGGATGGCATAATCCATTGGGCTTAAATGGGTTAACTTAAGTATATTTAAATTCTTGACTTTTTCCTATTTCCAAAGGCAAACACATCGGAGAAAGCACATTGTGGTGAAGGGTTTTCAAAGGCAACATCATTTGGAATTTTTATTATCCATTAATAACAAAGTTTTGTCCAGTTTCAGCAATATTTAATAATTTGACATTGAAGGTCAAGGTCATGTTCAGTTTAACTTTGAAAGTATTGTCTAAAGGGTAGTTTTGTTCAAGCATGAAGACAATACATCCATTAATAAAGATATAGCCAACTTCAGCACTGCCACGGTGATTTAAAGGTCAAGGTAATACTTGAATTATTTAACATGTTTGTTTTGTTCTCAGTGTTGTTTTGTCTCAGTTTGAATCAAATCAGTAAATAAATGACAAAGTTATGACAATTTAAGAAAAATTCAATTTGACCTTGAAGTAGAAGGTCATTTATGTGTCAAGGTCAAGTTCAGTCTGGTCTACTTGAAGGTCTTGTCCAAAGGGGTTTTGTGTCCAAGTATGAATCAAATCCAAATTCAATAACTTGACTATCACGGTCAAGGTCATACTTGAATAATTCAACGTCTCAGTTTTGTCATAAGTTTTGTTTTGTCCAAGAATGAGTTAAATCCATAAATAAATGACAAAATTATGACAATTTAAGCAAAATTCAATTGTCCATGAAGGTGAAGGTCATTTATGTGTCAAGATCAAGTTCAGTCTGGTCTACTTGAAGGTCTTGTCCAAAGGGGTTTTGTGTCTGAGTATGAAGACGATCCATGAAGAAAAACAATATGCCCAAAGGAGAAAGAAACGCAGGCTAAAATTTAGTGGTGATTTATGGTTATTTATATGAATGATATAAAATTTTGTTTATTAATCTATCAAACACTCTCTTTCATTAATTAATTCGGAAACTTTCACTGGATTTTGACCTTTACTTTTAGAGTTACTGGAACCGATTTGGCAATACCCCACAAAAGCGTAGATTGAAATTGGCGTATAGTTCTCAGTACTGGGCATGTCCTCCTCCAGCAGCTGTCACAGCCCTTATTCTCCTGTGCATTGAATTTGTAAGGGTGTTTATATTTCTCATGGGGATATTGTACCACCCTTCCAGCAAGGCATTTCTCAGTTGGTGGAGTGTGGTGAGGGTGTTCTGACGCCGCCTTACCTTCTTGTCTAGTTCGTCCCATAGATGTTCAGTTAGAGACAAATCTGGGCTATAGGGTGGCAAGTCAAGTGGCTGAACGTTATGATTCGCTAGAAACTGTCTACAAACTCTCGCAACATGAGGTCAGGCATTGTCTTATTGGAAAATAAGGTTACGTTGTTGGACTTAAGGGACAGCAACTGGTCGGAGGATTTCATCCCTATACCTGACGGCAGTCAAATTTCCACCCAACACAACCAAGGGTGACTTAACCCCATGAGATATCCCACCCCAGACCATAACTGATCCACCACCAAACATATCTACCTCAATAATGCATGTGTCAGCGAAGCGTTCCCTACAACGTCGGTATATACGACGTCAACCATCCAGACAAAAAAGGGTGAATCGCGACTTGTCTGTGAAAAAGACCCCTCTCCATTGCCTCATTGGAAATGTTCTGGGGGCATGTGCCACTAACCAAGCCATTCGATGCGCGCGACGTGGACGAATGAGAGGCAGACCAACGCATGGACGTCTACATCGCAGACCTGACGTAATCAGTTCCTTACAGTTTTGAGGTGAATATGACGGTTATGATTGCTTACTGTATTGTTAGCAGTTTCAGTGGCAGTAACGTATCGATTACGCAGGTGGAGACGTATAGCCCTGTCCTGACGTTGTGTCATTACGCGTGGATGCCCTGTTCGAGGTCGGTCGGCAAGCCTTCCAGTTTCTCTAAGACGACGAACAAGTCGCTCTATGGTAGAAACATTCACGCCAAACTGCATAGCAACCTGCAGTCTGACCGCTCTGAACTTCAGTAAGCCGTGCCATTACCTTAGGAAATTAACACAGGTTTTAACAATGGAAAACAGTGTGTAAATCTCTAGAGTATCGAATGATTGACGAAATTATCAGATTTATTCTGCACGGAAGTTTTGCTTTTCATCATAATCTGTTAACAAAGCCGTTAAAATTTTATTCCATATTATTTTACCCTGCGTTTCTTTTTCCTTTAGATATATGATCTATGTGTAAAGGCACCATGACTGTACCGATAGCCCGATTTTTTTCTTCAAAAAAGATTTAGCTAAAAAGGCTAAACCGTAACTGCAAAACGCTGCAAAATCAGGCGTGTAGCTACCAATACGCAGAATACGCAGCTGCGTACACATTGGTCCAGAAAATCGTAAAAATACAAACGCCAAAAATGCATTAAAAACTTAGTCCTGAGTGGGGGTTGGGGGAGGGGGGGGGGGGGTTAGGGGTGTATGAAACAAAACTGAGTTTTTTTTTCGCAAAATATCATTGTGAAACTAACTTGACACAAATTAGCTGAACAATTAAAACAACTGCTATTATGACGCTTGCCAGTAGTCACGCTATCTTTGTATAGAAGTGTATTCTGTGTGGTAAATTGTAGAGTTAACTCCCATGTTACATATAAATATTATCATACGCATTATAATTCTGCTGATAGTAACCGTATGTCAAATTACGTTTCAATAGGGCTTGCCTGTTGCGAGTCGAGTTCACGGTTTAAATTTCGTTGTTTGTCTTTGACTCCAGTCTATATAATTCTTTAAACGCTGGTTGGAAATGAATGATAATTGGTACCAGGGCTTTAATGTAAAAGCCCTGTTGGTACGAAATTTGTGGCCGGAATAAATTATACAAAATCTGTTTGAATAGTTTCATTGTAGATGTTCCATGAGAAAAAGTAAAACAAAATCGAGTAAAACTGGTGAAAAAATACTACCGCTTGCAAAACTGAGTTTACACTGTTAAGTAAACAAAGAGACTCGTCGGTACACCTGTCAAAAAACGCCGCCCAATCTGTTACTTTCAAACTCCGCCTTTTACTTCACAAAAGTGTCATTCTGTGTATAAAATGGAAAAACGGTTAGGAAAAGAAATATTGAGTGAAGATTTCCGGTAGCAACGCAGCGACAATTCGACAAAGCAAATTTGACGCCGCCTAGGCACATTTTTCTTGCTGCGGGTAGATTGCAAGACGCAGTTTTATTGACAGGTATATACCTGAGAAAACTGCCTCGCTGTGATTGGATGATCAATAAAGTGACAGTTTAAGCTAATGAAATAGACATCGTAACATCACTTTTTACCGGTTTCCGAATACGTGAAACTCTAACCAGTTTTGCAAGCGGTAGTATAACTTATTTTATGCCAAAAACCAGAGACGTATTATAATATATACGTCTCTGCAAAAACCGTCAAAACGCTCCTGAGACGATCTTCAGAAAAAAATCCGGGGAGCATGCCCCCGGACCCCTCTAGGATTCTGCGTACACCTCCAAAGGCCCTTGCTACGCCCCTGAAAATAGTCTGTGTGATGTGCAGTTTAGTAAGTGAGATGTGAAAATTTGTCAGTGTGAAGATGTGCAAGACTAGTTTTGGAATGGAATTCTGCGTAACTGTGGATGTCAAAAAAGTGATAATTTTATCAATTGTGAGGCATAACTATACCAACTGCCGAGGTTATGTACATACATGAAATGCTAATCTTTCTTTGAAAATAAACTAGTTTAAAATAGGAAACTACGAATTAAACTTTGAAAGAAAGTCTTTGAATTCAGTTTCTATTGATTTATAGTTACGTCCCCTTGAACATAAGTTATTCTGCTGACATGATTATTATGGTTATTTTTTTACTTTTCATGGACGCACCAAGACATTAATTGGAGGAATCATTCCCCTCACGTTAGCCATGCCCTGTTGTGCAGGTGCTCTTGTGTATTAAACTGATTCTGCCATATTTAAATATGAAAAAAAAGTGCACAACCTGCACCTAACGACAATTTTAGACAATGCTCGAATAACACTGTAGAAAGAATTAGTCTATGTTCTCTGTTCTTCTGTCCTTAGCCAGTTTGTGGACTGGCGTGAGTTGTGGATTGGTTCCAGTTGGTTCAGGTTCACATAGCGGATTCGGGTGAAAGCAAACGACAATTAAAGACGTAAAAAATTAAAATTACTATCATTTAATTAATGCAGCCAAAGTTAAGAGTCTAGTCACAAATCTTAAAAAGACATCATTTGACGTTTAAAAGACCAGCAGAGTCGAAAACATTAGCAGTCATGTTAGACCAAACTAAAATATATGACACTTGACCGAATTCTTTCTCGATATATTTTAGTTTGTTTACATTCTTGAAATGAGGGTCAAAGCCAGGTTAAATGTTAAATTCTCCATTGTTAAAAATAAATGCTGTCTCTTACGAAATCGATACGTTAATTCCCTGTCGCCGAAATAAACTACGAGAGGTAAACCTGTCGTTTAGAGGACCTCCGTGAAATATTGGGAGGGGGAAAAATCACATGATTTAGAGTTAATTTTGAATGATTCGTTTTTACCTTATTTCTTAATATGTTACGTCCTGTCCTGCAAGATTGTAATTGGAAAAGAATCACCTTTCAAGCATTCTGAACAAAGAAACCTCGAATTCCGCCTTTCTCTCCACCCCCACCCCCATTCGGACACAGAAACCTCGAATTCCGCCTCTCTCTCTCTCTTCCCCCCCCCCCCCCCCATTCGGACACAGAAACCTCGAATTCCGCCCTCTCTCTCCCCCCACCATTCGGACACAATTAACCTCGAATTTCAGCCTGCTCTCTTTCCCCCCCCCCCCCCCCCCCCCCAATTCGGACACAGAAAACCACCTGAATTCCGCCTCTCCTCTCTCTCTCTCTCTCTCTCTCTCTCCCTTTCGGAACCGAAACCTCGAAATCCTGTCCTGCCTCTCCCTCTCCCACGCATTCGGACACAGAAACCTCGCATTCCACGCTTTCTCTCTTTCTCTCCCTTCCCCCCCCCCCCCCCCCCCCCCCCCCCCCCCCCTAAACACACACATACAGAACACTTTGTTAATTATTATTCTTTTCATGAAAAAATAATAATAAAATATAAAAATATAGAGATATCCTATAATAATCAATGTTTAAAGTGCAAAATTTAATTTAAAAAAAAAACAAATTGCCAATAAGATAAATAAATGCTCGAGTGAAATGGGAAAAAATCATTTTTCTCTATTATTTTTTAATAGAATTGTTCGTTATTTAACCTTAGCCTGAGAGATGAAAGAAGATAACTGTAACCTCAACGTTGTAAAATATTGTGTTAGTGGGTCACATGTTTCTACAGGTAAACACACGCCTTGAACAGACATGTTTACAAATTGCATGAATTTGTATCGCTAGATTTATGGCTGAAAAATTCCTGTGATGTTTGGAGATTATAACATTTTATGACATTTGAATATCAGTGTTGAATGATATTATCTTCACGTTTGCGATGTGTAGACTGCACAATCCGCTGATGGTGGTTTGTTTACATTTTGAACTCTTTAAACTATATTACGTAGATTTAATATAGGGGAAAGAAGCGAACTTCATTGAAAAGATTGTAACTAGACGGAATATCAGTTGAGGAAATATTATGATTTTGTAAAACTTTTTGAAAGAGTTGAAGCGTGGAAGAAACTATTTCTTAAACGGAGGATAAGTTGGCGTCAAAAAAAAGGTAAGTCGTCATTCTGGTACAAATTGGCTCCGGGTCAGTTGCCAGAATGGTAGTTATAAATATTTGTTTATGTTTTCGTGTCCGTTCACTAAATGAGTAAAAGGTCTACTTAGAACGTTGTCTTGGAAATAATGGATCAGTTAACAAAGAACACGCAGTCGTCCAATTCTCTTACATTTTCAAGCCTTTTAAGTTGGCGTGAATTTGTGAGCGGGCTTTTGTACCTGTCTTCTCTGTTTGTATCTAAATACGCATAAATAGGACAAGTAAAACATTGCTTTGAGATATGGGGATATTGCAAAGGAAGTCTAGTCTTGTTTGATAAAAACAGAAAAAACGAATCAAACATAACATGGGAAGTGACGCAATACTTGAGCTGAATATACACATACAAAAGCATAGAATTTAACAAGTGGAGCTATGAGAAACTGGCTAATTGCAAAGACAGAAATAAACACGCCGGAAACAAGTGACGCAATTCTAGCCTAAATGCATCATTCATGTACTGTTTAATCAATACTTTACAAGGAACATGCACACGCATTCGTACAGTCCTTAACTTTTGCATATTTTCATACATGCCTTGCATGTTTTATCATCATTAAGATCGAGGGATAATGGTTGCAATCAATCAGCTGTAGTTGTAAGATTTACTACCACATGGGTGTTTATTTACTCCTCACTCACCACATGGGTGTTTATATACTTCTCACTCACCACATGGGTGTTAATATACTCCACACTTAGCACATTACTGTTTATATACTCCTCACTCACCACATGGGTGTTAATATACTCCACACTTAGCACATTACTGTTTACATACTCCTCACTCACCACATGGGTGTTAATATACTCCACACTTAGCACATGACTGTTAATATACTCCTCACTTACCACATGACTGTTTATATACTCCTCACTTACCAAATGGCAGTTTATGTTCTCCTCACTTACCACATGGCTCTTTATATACTCCTCACTTAGCACATGGCTCTTTATATACTCCTCGCCATATGACTGTTTATATACTCTTCACATACATCGTGACTGTTTGTAGTATGCTCCACTCTTACAATATGACTGTTTATATTATACTCCACACTTACAAAATGACTGTTTATATACTTCCCAATTACACATGACTGTTTATATACTTCCCGATTACAACATGACTGTTTATGTTCTTCCCAATTACAACATGACTGTTTATATACTTCCCCATTACAACATGAATGTTTATATACTTCCCAATTACAACGTGACTGTTTATAAACTTTCCAATTACATCACAACTGTTTATATACTTCCCAATTACAACATGACTGTTTATATACTTCCCAATTACAACATGACTGTTTATATACTTCCCCATTACAACATGACTGTTTTTATACCTCCCAATTACAACATGACTGTTTATATTCTTCCCAATTAAAACATGAATGTTTATATACTTCCCAATAACAACATGACGTTTATATACTTCCCAATTAGAACATGACTGTTTATATACTTCCAAATTACAACATTACTGTTTATATACTTCATAATTACAACATGACTGTCTATATACTTCCCAATTACAACATGACTGTTATACTTCCCAATTTCAACATTACTGTTTATATTATTCCCAATTACAACATGACTGTTTATATACTTCCCAATTACAACATGACTGTTTATATACTTCCCAATTACAACATGACTGTTTATATACTTTCCATTTACAACATGACTGTTTATATACATCCAAGTTACATCATGACTGTTTATATACTTCCCAATTACAAAATGACTGTTTATATACTTCCCTATTACATCATGACTGTTTATATACTCCTCACTTACCACATGGCTGTTAATATACTCCTCACTTACCACAAGGCTGTTTGTATACTCCTCACAATATGACTGTTTATATACTTTTCCCATACAACGTGATTGTTTGTATTATACTCCACACTTACAACATGACTGTTTGTATTAAACTCATCACTTACTATATGACTGTTTATATACTCCTCACCACATGCCTGTTTATTTACTCATCACTTACCACATGACTGTTAAAAAGACTCCTCACTTACCACATGACTGTTAAAAAACTCATCACTTACCATATGACTATTAATATACTCCTCACTTACCAAATGACTGTTTATATACTCCTTTCTTACCATACGACTGTTAATATACTCCTCAATTGCCATATGACTGTTTATATACTCCTCTCTTACCACATGACTGTTTATATACTCCTTTCTTACCATCTGACAGTTTATATACTCCTTTCTTATCATATGACTATTAATATACTCCTCTCTTACCACATGACTGTTTATATACTCCTTTCTTACCATCTGACAGTTTATATACTCCTCAAATACCATATGACTGTTTATATACTTCTTTCTTACCATCTGACAGTTTATATACTCCTCAAATACCATATGACTGTTTATATACTTCTTTCTTACCATCTGACAGTTTATATACTCCTCAAATACCATATGACTGTTTATATACTCCTCACTTATCACATGACTGTTTATATTCTCCTCTCTTCCCATATAAATGTATATACTGCTCACTCACAGGAGCCGAGGTAGACTGGTTTCAGACCCAGCAATTAATGCTATTCCATAGTAAAGTTATGGTTAATGATTATTTAGTCCCTTTCTAACTACAGATTTATCTTTTCTTGTCTGGAATTACTGGCATATGATTGCTTGCAGAGGGAAAATGTTGTTATTACAGAGAAAAGTATTTAATATATCAGTGCAATAACATAAACAGAAAAGGATCATATAGCCTGCAGCCAGGCTAGAGCCGAGGTTACCTCTGTATGTATTTCTATTTAAAACATTCTTGACATTTTTAGATCTATGTCGTATAATTCTACGTTGATTTAAATACCAGAAATAGCAAGACAAACTTCTTGATTATTACGTTTTAGATTTATTGTTAGAACTTGCAACAGATATTTTGAAAGATGAAAAAATGTACTATTGGGAGTTGTGCATTTAAGATATTTATGAGTCATAACCTCGAAAATGCCAAACTTTGCCGAATTTAAACAAAGAGCACTGCTGAATTTCAGTGAAATGTTAAAGTATTGTAAATGTTCGGAAGGACGAGCGAACAGACGTACGGAATACTTGCACTTTGTACGCTCGTGATGTTATTCATGTAGGCGACATGCCAGCCGTCTTACAAGCCCGTTACCTAATTTAAATTCACTCAAAATATTGGCAAACGATGCAGTGAAATATCTGCTATACCAGTTTACGTAAACAGAATCCGGCTCAAGGTCTGATATTCCTCACATATAAACCACAAATCCGATGCATCGTTGCGTTTTGTAAATTAATTACCCTTTATCAGCAGATTTATGTGTTAAACAGGGATTATTTTCTAATGCGTATTTTCTGTTCTTTTCAGCTCGGTAGAACAATGGATATTCGAGTTAGAAAATTACGAAACGGTGAAAAGGTGGAATCGCTGAGCAGATCGTTTCCGACGAGTGTGAAACCGAGTTGCTTTCAGCAGTGTTTGAATACAAGTACGGAGAGCATTTCTTCTGATAGGTGTCGCTCACCAAAACTTGGACAGTATCGAAAACTTCCGACACAGTCCGAGTGTGATGTGTGTAATGTGCTTGATAAGGATGCTGTTAACCTGAAATGCCTGCATACGTTTTGTCCACAATGTCTTGAAAAACATAAAATATCCAAAAATGGCTGTCCTGTATGTGTGTGCCAGACTGGAGAAATTGACCAAGATTTGTACGCTTCTACAGAAAAGTTGTCTCCCCCAAATGATGATAATCTACTCTTGGATTTTGGTGATGAAGAAACTAAAGAGGAATCTTTGGATCAGCTGGTTGACAGGCTTGAATTTGATGTACTGTCTAATCTCGAAGGAAGGCAATCGGCTGTTCAAAGGGAAATAGAAAGATTGCAGACCGACGTGGAAAAAGAGATTGTCAGGATCCAGGAATATGTACAGAGCTTGAAAGATATGATAGACAAAAAGGCAGAGGCTATTGTCAAAACCGCAAAAGATAGCAAAACTAGACACACAGCTGAACTAGCACGGCAGAAGAAAATCATTGGAGACTTCATAAACCGAATTAAGGAGTGCATAATGAGATATCGCCATAACACGAGCTGGGTATGTTATAGCGACAATGAAACTAAGAAAAAGGTTGAAAATTCTGTCAGGAATTTAGTAAAGCTATCTGAACAAGTTACAGAAGAGAATGTTCACATAAAATGTACTACGAAGCAACTGTCTGAAGTCCACCTTGATTTCATGGGAAAGGTTGGTGTGCGCGTTTTTCTCGCCCAGCCTCTTGTTTCAAATCTATGCCGGACGTTTCAGTGTCCCGGTGCTGTGCATAGTATTTGTCCAGTGAACAATCAACAGGCCTGGATAGGTTACCAGAATTTTATTCAGCTATGCTCAAAGTCCGGCCTTCGTAAACGTCCAATAGACGTAGGCGAGGACGTACATGACATTGCCTCGGATAAGGAAGGAAACGTTCTGATAGCATGTCATTCAAGTGTGAAGTGTTTAAATGATTCAGACGGTTTAAGAACGCTGTTTACATGTCGCAAAACACCACAAGGGATTGCTGTTCTTCCAAACGGCAATATTGTAACGTGCATCGGAAACGAAGTTGTAGCTTATAACACGGCTGGTGAAGTGGTATCAGTGTTTGGAAATTCGAACGCTGGCATAGATTTGAAAATGCCATACAAAGTTGCGATAAACACGGACGGGGATGTGTGCGTGTCCGATTACCAGTCAAGTGCTGGCGAAGTGGTTGTGTTTGACAGTGGTGGAAGAGTGAAAGCAAAATTACGAACTGATGGGATGGCTCCACGTGGTGTCACTTGCAATTTACAGGGAATTATTTATGTGGCCGATTTTAGAGCCGACAGAATAAATCTGTATTCATCACACGGTCATTTCCTACATTCCTTACTGAGTTCCAACATTGACGGACTGTGTGGACCTTTGAGTATCGCCATCGATGACATAGGGGATCTCTGGATAGGTGACTGGAAAAGAAAGGTTCGAGTTTATAACCAAACAGTCAGTAGAGAAAGTGATAGTTCAGACTAAGGTTCTGCGTCGAAGAACAAAAACGCTAAAAATCAAGTAATCAGCTTTGACTGCTCTCTTTGCTCTGTGGAATTCATTATGTACAACGGAGTATTTCGTGGAATGGTGTACATGTAGCCAAAGTTACGAAATCTAACTGCTGCGAGTGACTTTAGTGCGACTGACACTTTTCTCAGACGATAAGACTGAGTAGCCTTGTCGCTAATGATGCAACGCCACTCACATTTTAATAACCATAAAACTGCCATTTTGATTAAGAAGGTCAATTACCTATATAACTGTAGAAATAAACATTGTTCCTAAAACTGAAAATAGTTTATGCATTCTGATTAATCATGTTAACTGAATGATTATTTGCAATAAAAATCTCTGTTAACGGGGACTTGAGACACATGGTAGTAATGAATCTTGCGAAATCGCTACACAGTAAAGTGCTCATCTGACGTATAGTCTCACTATTTCGCCTCCGAAGGTGAACCCATTTTATAGGCTGATATTTTATAGTTGTAGAAGGTGAATCACTGATCGCAGATCGTTTGGTTGCTCGAACCCCAATGGTTCTTACGGTTAGCAGCTTCCTGGGTGGTGATTCCTGACTGCTTACGATTTATTTAACATGCAGTGTGATCATTATTCATATCAAGTACACCGGAATACTCATGCAGTTAGTTGAACAAATGCTTTGGAACATTTCTGTCAGTAAATCAAAATGATGTAAACAAAGTCATATTCTTTCACAAGACGGTTGAAGTCAAAGGAACAAATAGCTCATTATTTTGCGGTGTACTTCTGTTAAGCCTACGGTGTAAAGTAAACAGGAAAGTAATTACACAGAGAATAGGCTTTTTGTTGAAATAAATTGATAACTTTGTTCGCTGGTGAACTAAAAGTTTAGCAATACAAGTCGGTATCTACCAGCTTGTCATTGTCAAATCGTGAACAATACGTCACCAAACACAAGCATTATTCATTTTTTGTTGTGTTACTTCATTAACCAGTCAGACTGCGCAATATGTTTTTAATCAAATTTATCACAAACTGTTGGCTGTCGAATTCCAAATACGTTTTCCCAGAAAAAAAGGTGATGCAGAATTTCCTAAAGCTTGTTACATGAACAAAATGAGGATAAAACCCCAAGCTACTGTAAATATCCAAACTTTGGTTTTATAGACGTGGTCGTTTTATTTGTCATAAGTGAATAAATATAAAGATTTGAGCGAACTTACTATTGGTCATCACAACGTGTGAGAGGTCATATTGTTCCCTTTTGTGGTGATGTTGACTTGATAAATCGTTTGCCTACTGTTTATAAATAGCTCTTTGCTGATTAGAACATTGTTTTAGAATTGAGGTTATTTTGCAAAAACTGTTGAAAGGGGGACTTTCCCTCTCTCGTTAGCGGTTTTTTTCCACATATTTTCTAAACATGGCAAAGTTAATGAAAATATGATTCTTTTCAAGTACCTTTAACGGATGTTACAATCGATTTATATTGCATTTCGAGGAGTAAGTGCGAAAACAGTATTTCCTTTATAAGATAAGAAAGCTAATAGCACTTTTTCGCCTTCAGGTCTCGATTTGCTTTCTTTGTAAGCTGTGTACTTCAAACAGCCTTCGTCATTTGAAACAAATTCACCGAAAATACAAAATTATATATACCAGTTAACTTCAAAGGTTGTCAGACGAAGAATTTGAATTTGCCGAGCAATCATTTCTTTATCAGTATGTTAATATAACCTCATCAGGGATTTTTTTTAGATTTTACAAATAAAGTTCAAAATTTTAGATAAAACAAGAAGACAATGATGGCCTCATATCGCCCATCTGTATACCTTATAACTAACTACCGAGACTTTTTTGTTGAGGAAAGAAAATTCTAAAATTAAGGTCAATAAATAGGACCACATGAGAGAACGGAATAAAGAGTGAATCGCAGATTTATATGGCCCTTCATCATTATCATCATCATCAACAACAACAACCTAATCTGCATTACACCCACTACACAGTTTGAATCTGCACGTGACGTAATAAAATGAAGCTGATGACAGGAAGAAAAAAAGAAAAGTTAACAATGTATCGTGCATTAAAAAATAAATGCTGTAACAATAAATGAATAAACTCGAATTTTGCCCCTGATCATACATTAACTATGACATAAAATCGAATAATTTCTCTGGGGAAAAATATGTATATGAGTAGAGCAGTAAATAGCTTTCCATATTTGGATAAATCAGAGGCCAATGATAGTGTGATTTGTCTTAAAATTCAATACATGTTTCTTTTTTACCAAGTTTGGTTAAAGTTACCATAGGAACCGGGCATAGCTAGGAATCTGTTGCTATCGCTTAAAAGTACAATATTGTAGGCGAAGGACGGACAGATGAAAAATGAAAATTCGTTGTCTTTCAAAATTCTTAATCTACTCCGTAAAAGTAAGGTAAATTACGTATATCTTTTATCTATCTTTCCAGATATTATTAACCGCACGGATATCTTTTTATCAATTTTATGTAAATGAACTTCCCGAATAGGCGTAACAAAATGTTTGAATATCTATTGACATAAATTCAGCTCTATGTACGTTAGTCATAAAACGCTCGATTAAAGTCAAATACAGTTTTCAGAGTTTAAAAAAGTCTCGTGAAAACCAATTTAAGGTTATTCAAGCGTTTTCTAAATGTTCTATAGACATTCGGATTGTGTAGAGTCTGTCTATTTTGATCATACAAGGTCGTTGTTCAAATTTTATAATCTGCACATTTACGGTAAAGCACGTTAGTTGCGTGAATTACTGGAAGCATATACATGTATCGTATACTCGTTAACCTTCTTAAGAAAAGTCTATGACTTAATGTAACTGGTTGAAAAACAAAGCATCTCAGGCGATACTGTTTGCAAACACCAGCCTTTGTTCAATATTACAGTCAAATAGTGATACACGTAAATGTCTTACCCCTCATATTTCCCTAAAGTAATTATTGCAAAGACTGCCTTTATTTTGAGATTATCTTTACTTTTCTCCTTTTTTTAAAATTTAAATATTATTATTCAAACGAATACGTGTTTTCCTTATCAACTGGCAAGGGAGATAATCAAATCTAGCACTTAACATTAGTTATTCTTCGGTTACTCCGCTCGAAGGGCGTGCAAAGGACTTGACGGCAACCAAGGTTACATTGCTTACATTTAGTCACCTCCAGTGGATAAACTGATAAAAATGTGCAAACGAACGAGGGGGAAATGTAAAAATCATATTTTATACGAAGAAGGGCATTTATTAATCGAATCAACATGTCTGTCCGAAAAGTAATTTGATTTGCAAAGAACGTCTGCATGGCATAATATGCGCACATATGTTTTGATAAATGCAGAAGGAATTACCAATAAGTTTCCAGAATTCTAGTATTTCAAATTCTGTAATACAAAGTAGAGTAAACTATAATCCACTTTGATGCAAGTTATGGAAACTTTCAAAATCTGAATTTATTTTTTTCATGATGAAAGCATTAGCAGACCTGAGCAATATAGAGTTTGGAAATTTTTAGCCCAGTTTAATGTTAATAATGTACTGACTGAAATGCTATGCTGTTGCACAGACGGTAATTTCGTAGGTTGTCCCTGTTTGAAAAGTCTACGGTTACAAACATAAATAAATATGTGCACATCATTATTTTTTAACGTAGATTGGAAATCGATTGAGAATAGTTATAATTGCTATAAAATAAAGAAGCAGATTTCTTATTCAGCCCTCGAAATATACACATAATGTCTACGTCAAGCCAAAATAGCACTTATATCATAGTTTAATCAAGTATGTATGCATTTTCCCCGATGTTTTGTAATATGTACAGTACTTTTGTATTTCTTTTTATGGTTAATAAACAACAATAAATTCAAACAAATTTATTCAAACGTGCTAAAATTAATAAATACTAGATACAAACAAACAACTCTCAAACGAAAGAATAAATATTTCAAAGAGATTAGACTTTGACCAATTTACAATAATATAAAACACATTTGTAACATATTATATGCATTATAGAATTGCATGCAACGATGTATATGATAAACGCTAACCCAGTTAATGTATATCCATGAAAGATTAAAATCAACTTAAACGTATAAATGAATACGGCGTTATTATATTAAGTCGTCTGTGTAAAATTAGGGCCTCAATTAAGACCCTGGTAAAATTGACATATGTCCTGGTTATGAAAATCAATGGTTTTCTTTCATGACAACACTTTTATTTATTTAGGACACTGTGTTTATCGAGATGGTATGATTTATACATTTTGCCACACAAATAGCAAATGTAGATGGGGACTGACAGACGGACAAACATCTTGTCTATTATATGGGTTCTCTTTGAAAATAAGACTAAATAATAAAAGACTACAACAACAACAAAAAACTAATAAAGATACATTTATCACACCCTTTGTGCAGTTCATAATACTGATTCGGTCAGATGTATTTTATGTTTGTTTTGTTTTGTTTTTGTTTTTTCAAACTAACAATAATATATAATTGTCAACAAGAAATACAGATAAACGGAAAACAGAGAAAACATTTGCTTGGTATGTAGGTCATGTTGATTCCCATTGTTTCCTCCCATTACCTACTCACTTCCTTTTCTAATGCTGTATATTTCATTCTGTACTCTGGTAAAAGAATGTGACCGCATTTCACACAGTACAGTGTCTGGTGAAGCGATCTGTTTGCCTGTTTTCAAGTACAGGCTGGTGAAGCAATTACCTGGTGGTTGTAGAAATTAACTACCTGTTCTACTCAAATGCGATTATATAATAAACACGGTGTAAGGTGAAGCGTAAAATGTTCATCGGTCATCTATAAAGGTTATTCTTTTTAGGAAATGTCGAGAATAGATAAGGTGAAAAGCGGGATTGCTGCTACATTTCTGAAGAGGAGATTTTTTTTCCAGACAGGCTCTTTCAATATTAAATGAATAACATGGCAGAGCTTCAGAACAAAAAATCAGCTGTATTATTACTTATGTTCAGGAAGAAAATCTTGGATTGATATAGGTTACGGTGAAGTACCGACCATGCTCCGATTTGATAATACATATATAATAAATATATATATATTACAATGATGTTAGAGATGCCAGTTATCCCGCTAATATTTTTATGCGCGCAAAGTAATATAGGGTCTGTTAAGCTGACCAGAAACTGACATGTTGTGGCACCATGTGCAAATAAATCAAGGTTGCTAATATACGACACGATCGAAGAATGGTAAGGTCTAGAAGTTGTTCGATGAACGCATCTGTAACATCGATTTGGATCGCCTTAGTGAACTGCGCTCCGATACCCAGTCAGGATGTATAATAAAATGGCCGACACATTGTGGGGTTGTCGTCTGAAGATAGAAATAGCATAAAATAAAACAAATATTAAGATTTTTTGTCTTCTGGGTTTCACAAAATTATGAAAAAATACTCTTGCTTAATCTTTCAATGAACGCCCTAAACGTCCATTCATCTAATTAAATCTAATAATTAGAAGGGTTTGATTCACGCCATCCGTTTTCCGTTGGGTATAGAAATGAAGAACTACAATCTTTTAAGACAATAATCCTGCAAAAAAAAACTTTCATATCTACCTAATGCTATTATTCGACATTAATCAGAGCATTATCAATTCAAATTATCAATCATTCACCTTTCATATGGACCTTTTCGTTCTCGCAGACGCAACGACTGGGCCAGTCACCAAGTGTTCATTGTAAAAGACCGATTTTAACTGAACCACTTTTTCCACATATTCTTGCAGTCACTGTAAGCTGTGTACACTGCTTACAGATTAAACTCTGCTCTGCACTGTTCAAAGAGATTTAAAGAATAGAAGGAATTTTGCTAATCTTACCATAAACATGCTTCTTTCATGTACGTAGTCGTCTGTAGCGGCAGCTGAACGTCTGTTTTTGCGCATGTGCAACGGGTACTTGTTAAAACTATAGTTGTAATTGAACGCTGGTGACTGACTTCTGTAAAGTGAAAACACTATGTTATTAAGTGTTCTAATATTATACTACTCTTTTTTTTCAAATGGAGAGCATGTACAAATATGAGCGGATGTTTTTGAGGTGGGTATAACGTGAAGTAAGTTGTTTGGTATATACAAGTCTAGTTCATCTTATAATGTCACTGTCTTCAGAAAACTTGACTGTGCTCTCTTTACAGTAGAGAAAATGCAATTCGATGACCAGTCGTGAGAGAGAGATGTACTTTACCTCTAAAAACCGTCCTTTGCATTCTACTTTACAAAAATGATGACAGTTCTAATAATATTACCCTCATCAGAGAAGTCAACTTACACGTTCATTTCCCTTGAAAGCTCTTGTAAATGCATTGCATCCCTTGGCCCTGTGCCATGTGCCTGGAAGTAAGGGAAGTAACTCTGCTGGTACAAACTTCTCGGATCTACAACTTGCCCGCCATATCTTGTATACGTGTCTTTAGGCGGTGGCTCGTTTACGGAGATTGACGTCATCGGTTTATGTGACGGCTCATAAAATGACTGACTGCGTTTCATTGAAGTAAACATTGCGTTCACAGCTTTGCGATCTAGAAGGAAAGAAAAAGTGTGATTTCTGTCACCAAGAAACAAGTTACTTGTCATTCGCAAATGTTACTAGTCAAAGATCCTTTTGCAGTGAACATGACTATACGCTTTTGGTTTAAAAATTTCATAAAAGTTAAGTTTTGACATGCGAGACATGTATATTTTATGGTTCGAAGAATAGATATATTCCTTCGCTCAACAAATTTTCATTCAATGATTGTTGTAAAAAAGTTGATGCACTTTCATACGTCATATTTGAACGGCAAAGCTCTATTTACAGTCCCAAACATTGTATAATCTTATCTTGTAACCATACCGTTTTCGACAGACACGTTTGTCCAACTTTTGATTTTTGGGTCGTATTGCACGGGTTGTCCTGCGTTCAAAGGCTGAAATGAGAGATAAATGTGACTGACATATTTTTTAACACTTTTTGGTATCTAAAGATATAAGCGAGAAAAATAATCATTTCAAAGCCTGACTCGTATTACTGGTGGGATATAAGCCAAGATTTGAAATATTTATAAGTTAAATCATTTATAGATGTATAACACGTGCATGTTTGCTTAACTGTCATACCCATAACCTTTGGTGAGTATAAAACGATAACTCACTTAACAAGCGCATGCACAGGCCAATAAAGTCAATTAGATTGTTTATATTTCTTGTTTACAGCGTCTATACTGAGTATAGCTTGTTTACTTTTGTGGGTTTTTTTCTAACCGAAATAAATGCCACCACGTTTACCATTTACATATCATTTAAATATCATTTAAAATTGGTGCAGTTGTCTTACCGGGACTTGATCTGTTATATCAGCGGACATTACCTTACATGCTCGAATCGTAATTCACCGCCCCTGACCTAACTTTCCTCTCCTACTCCATTCCACGCACTGCACACCATCCCTAGTCTCCCCATTCCACTTATACTGTCTTATCTCAGACCAGCTCTCTCCCATTCCATCCATACTGTCTTATTCCATTTCAATTCTCCCCCGATCCATCCATACTGTCTTATTCCATTTCAGCTCTCCCCGTTCCATCCACACTGCCTTATTTTATCTCAGCTCTCTCGATCCGTTCCAATCATACTGTCTTATCTCATCCCACATTCTCCATTCTATCCGTACTGTCTTATACTATCCTGAGTCTTCCCATTCCATTTATGTTTTCTTGCCCTATCACAACTCTCCGCATTCCATCCATACTGTCTTATTTTATCCCAAATCTCTCCAGTCCATCCGTAGTATCGTACCCAATCCCAGTTCTGCCCATTATAACAATACTGTCTCATCCAATCCAAACTATCCCCATTCCATCCACACTGCCTTATCCCACCCAATCTCTCCCTAGTCCATCCATACTGTCTTACCCAATCCCAACTTTCCCTAGTCGATTCATACTATAAGAATATTACACTAGCTGCCGGTATAGACGGGAATACCCTGTTGTAGGCTGTAACGAGGCTCTGATGAGTTACCGCTCAACATTACCCGTGAGACGGATTTTCCCGTCTGTACCGGCAACCAGTATTTGA
Organism: Cyclina sinensis; assembly: GCA_012932295.1. Taxonomy (NCBI): domain Eukaryota; kingdom Metazoa; phylum Mollusca; class Bivalvia; order Venerida; family Veneridae; genus Cyclina; species Cyclina sinensis. The sequence goes on from JAAONU010000017.1 coordinate 29,161,926, forward strand.
TTCTTTTTCTTGCATATCACACATACATTAAAATTCGGAAGAAAGTAATGAAAGTAATGAAAACTAATATTTTTATTCAGCACTATTTTTTTATAGTAGCGTATGAATTTACAACTTTTTTCATAACGGAGTGACGTCATTTAAAGCAATCGTAACAACTCGGCCTTTTCCGACAACTTTGTATAAAAGAGGGTAGGGGTGTTTAGCCTGGTTCCCGGCGTTTACTTAATAGTTCAGCAGTTATGAGCACGTAATCCATACTAGGGAGTGTAAGGTGTTTTTTTTTTTCTAGCCGGTGTAAACAGTTTAAAATCTTGTCTGATATGCAAGAATACCTCATCCCATCATAATACTTCTTATCCCATCCCAACTATCCCCATTACATTCGTACTATCTTATCTTATTTCAGTCCATCTAACCCAGCATTTGTGGTCATTTTATCCCCTTTCAGATATTTTCTACCCATTCCATCTTATGCAAAATAAGAAAACTTACCCTATCATTCCTCGGTGTTTGGTTCCCGGAGTTTGCCCTGTGCGTGTACAAGCCCTGTGACGTATATGGTCTCTTTGTACTTTTGTTTTTCTTCGGTTCAGGCCAGCAGATCCAGTGTAGCTCGGGTGTCTTACTGCGTATGGGGACTGACTCTGGTATAATTGGGTCGGCTTCTAGAAAACAAGTCATAAGCAGAGAGATAAACCGTTGTATAGTTGACGACAGCTGTTTAAATTCGAGAAAATAGCAATGATATTTCTTTATGAATAAAGAAGATTGGTGAAATTAATTTTAAAATTGCTTTTCATATTGCTGAATAAACAGTCTTTATGTTAAAAAATGCAATCCACCTCAGTGCTTTATTCAAGGGGTAAAAGTTATTGGTCTACTGTACACAAAGATGACGAAAAAAATAAACATAATGGTACAACTGTATTTGAAAACTGACAGTTCAGAACATCTATCAAAGAACTTTCCAATTGCAATCAAGAACCACACCTCAACAAATATTACAAAATGATCTTCATGGTTAACAACGAAATAAAGGGTCGATGAAACAAGGAATATCTGAGGACCGAGCGGCTTAAATAACTCTGAAGATAAGAAGTATTAGAAACACCAGTAAATGTATATTAAAGGTTTGAACTTCTATCACCTTTCAGCTTTGATATATCTTTTTTCTGAGAGCTTTTGAAATCTCCTTGCACCCTGAAATGCATGTTAACACTGTTCGCGCCTAGGTTTTCCTTTAAAGAAACTAGCATACCAGTATCAAAAGCTTTCATATCCGCAACAAAACAAGAAGAAAGGACGGTTAAAGGAAAAGAAAAATTGTATTCTTTATGAAGAAGGCTTTTGTTGTTGATATCACTGAGCTAAAATTACATCTTTTACCAACCCGTAAAGGGGTTGGCGCTTTTGAAGAAAAAAATGCATACAAATAATAAATGTGATAAAATGTAAACTGAAATAAATTGATCTGTGGGCTTATCTTATAGCGATCCATTTAACAAATAACATTTAAATACAACACGGCTAATAAAACTTACATTTAATTCGCAAAATGATTAAATATCCAGTTTAATCCTCAAAGCCTTTTATCAATTATAGACCGCAATGAAATCAATTAAAAATCCAACCCCTATTTGATCTTGTGGCAGCCAATTTCTGTTTCGTTAATTCAATCATTATAGACAACCTGGTCTGGCATATCGATTGTCTATTTAATATATAATTTATAATCACCTATTGTTCTTTACATATTATTAAGAATGGTAATCCTTTTGTTATTCTGTATTTTTGCGGTGCTGTATTACAATTAAAATTGGCATATTAAGCAAATTCTTTTGACCTGAATTTCAACAAAAATGTACCACTTTGAAATCCCATTCACACACTTGTTAGACACTAGGTTAAACAACCTATTCACCTTGCTTATCTAAGACAGAAGTTCCTACCGTATACTTAATAAAAATGACTATTTCATATAATTATTATCATCAGCAGCATTGTTGCGACATTCAACACAAAAACGCATTGAACAGACAGACGTCATCATCATCATCATCATTGTCGAGGCATTCAACATAAAAACACATGACGTATGTCTGTTGCACTCACCCTACATCTTATATGATACTGCTAAAACAGGCGATGTATATTATGGTGTTGCATATCTTTTTTATAGTTTGGTCCACACTTACCATATTTAACATCAAATGGTCAATTTTTAGGGTGCCGAGCATTACTTACGTCTGTTACGTCACACAGTTTATTATTACAGTAAATTATGTAAAGCGCTGTATAAATCTTTTATAATTATCGCAGCCATATGACACGTTCTCTGGAAAGGTATTGCATCCTCACAACAATTGTTGTTTTATGGAGGGTGTTGACTACTGCATTACAGTACATATTTCTTAGTTTTGTTACAAAACATTCAAAGGCTTTCATAAACAAGAACCTTTGCCCTCATATTACACATTGAAGATAATAGACGTCTTTTTAGGCAGAATGCATCAATAAGTGATAACCAGTGTGGCATCATACGACATAAGTACTCTTAAAGTATTAAAAATGTGGAAAAAAGAACACGCAAATTTTTATGGTTTAAGGCATGATAATTTTCTCAAAAACGGTGCTTCAATTATAACAACACTAATAGTAAAGTTGATAATTATTATAATTAAGAATATTTACAAAAGATTAGATAAGAAACTAACTGAAGGCGTATTTTGTATTATTTCATATGCAATCGTGTACTATTCAAATGAAACTCACCAAAATCCCTTTTCAACGGAAAATATGTAACAATCTCCTTCCGTTTCAGAATGGATTTGCGATGTGATTTCTCTGGTACATGCACTATAAAATTTCGCATTGTTTAAGTCCCATATCAACGGAACTGCACTGCTGCATGTTAGTTAAGTATTTTTTATCTTTTACAGTAACATTCAAAATCTTTAAGTCCGCTGTAGTAGTATTATTGAAAAAATCTTTAAGTAAAGGGGAATATAATACCGTTAAACTAATAATACGGGTGTAAGTTGAATGTCTATCCCGCCAAAGTCCTTTAAATGGAAGAAGATTTAGAAAACCCATTTAGTCTGAGTTAAATATTGTTCATGACGCTAAACGCAACAAACATCAGAATCCAGCTACACGCCTTAAATGCTTAAAATGAAAGAAATTATTAGACATGTCTGGGACAGAACGTATTAAGTTCAATGGTTAAAGTGAAAAGGTGTCCTGTTAATTTGAATATAGAGATTGTCAGTTTTAAATGACCCATGGATATACTTAATGACAAATGGGAGAAGTATTTCAAAATGAATGATGGAACTGTGGTATGCTGAAAATACTATATCAATCTACATCTGGGTAATCTTTGAAAAAACTTGAGGGCACACTGCAATGTGTTATACATCCAAAGTAGTTTTACTCTGTCTCTCTTGTTTGTTATTGTTTTTTCCAAGGAAACTTAAACTGAATTCTACGAAGACGTCATCAAAGTATCGCCAACTATTTCTGCTGGTAAGCGATGCTCTTGTCCAGTCGCAATTCTACACTGCGCAAATCGTGTGCTTATTTTTGTACAAACAATAACAGCAGTTTCGGCCAATTTCTTATAGAATATGTCCCATGCATCAGAAACAAGACGACAAAGTAAACTACTTTGCCAGCAAACATTGCCTTGCTCTATAAGACATACGGTCTTTTAACGTTATGACAGAAGCTAATTCAGAGTAAGTTTTGCCCGTCGATCGAGGTGCGCTGATCGCGTTGACTATAATATTCATTCACCACCTTCGTAACGTTTACGTTAGATAACAACGTTTGCGTTCTTACGTAGATGTATGCGTGACTATTTTCCTTCATAAATAGGTTATGTTTCTAAACCGTGGTTTAGGGAACCAGTCCGTTGCTATCTTTCCCTTTAGTTAATACTAAAACTCACCAATGTCCCCACACATCTGGTATTCTGAATTGTACTGTAGTTATAATACTATACATGATCAATTGGTAAAATGTCGAACTTTAGATTCTATATATCATGCGTCTATTGTAATCTGGTGTTAGACATTTAAGTAAAAGATTATCTAAGATTAAAGTTTATTGTGTCTGGAGCCTTTTGAAAATAGCTGTTAGCCTCAGCCGGTGTTGATAAGGGCCGATTAAGCAATGATCGATCGTCGCTTTATTTCAAATGTATTTAAAAAGCAAACACATGCTCCACAGTTTAAACACTTACTTTAGACGATTAAAAATCCGACGATTGATTATGTGCATTGAAAATAAATACAAACTGCAATGCAATGCATTTTTAGATTGATTTGCGCCATACATCACACCAAGGCGCAAATAAGTCTGTTTCGAGCATAACGTTTATGTCAAGATTTTTTTTTTCGCCCGATAAGACGCTCATCAACAGTAAACTTGTTTGCTTTTGTGTTTCATGCTTTTATCAGTAACATTCACAACATATCATACAATATAGTTCATATAATGATAAATCTATGGCAATCATCTTTCATTCTTTATGAATCAATGCTTGTACTTTACCGTGACATCTTGTGAAGAGCACGTTATTCAGTCCATTCTATTCAGAAAAAGGCGTAACACAACGCATAATAGTTTTACTTCACGAAGCAAACTGGTTCATTAAAAAAAGGTCTAAACGTCAGTAGAGGCCGTTTTTACCGCCTCCACCAAAGTATATTACCCGGTAGAACAGGGCGACTCAATAAAGCGCAGACATTAAGGGACGCCAAAACATCACAGTACAACAAGATTCGGCGATAAAAGTGTCCTATCACACAGAACGTCAAAGCTGGCAATGCAACAAGATAAATGTCTCTGGAAAAACGTGAAATGAAAAGGCTGGACCTGTTCGTCGTACCATATAATTTTTTCTTCTGTTTGTGAATAAACCTCCTGTCTGATAAATAGTCAGTTTCTGCACATAGGTACAAGAAATTGTCAAGATATAACAAAAGTTTTTTCCACTACTGTCATTTTTTACATAATTAATTGAAATAGCCAATCATATGGCTTATATAACTGAAAAATAGTTATGAGAGGAATCTAAAGATGACAATTATAAAAAGCTTTAAATGTCACATATCAATTTCTTGCAAAGATTGCTATTTTTACCTATGAAATAATTAACTTGAAATTTGATTGGTCACATGTAGGTGAAAAGTCGGGTTCGACCGCTACGCCTAAGGATGCCACTTCTCTACATAACATACCCAATCACATCACAATAAAAAAACCCGGCAAATCCCAAGTGACAAAATTATTACACTGCAAAACGTTGAAGTGAGAACCTTTATTTACGATTAGACATTTCTTGTAGAACAGGTCATGGTAGAACTGTGGTTCAATGCACGTGACAAAACAACTACGAATGAAGGCGTTTAAACCTTTAATATATATGCCCTTTTAAATAAAATCATAAATGTAAAAGTTACAGTTTAATCAAGGCTATACTAGATTTGCAATAATTTGATTTTATTAGAGGACAAAGTTATTGTAAAGAGTAAATTTACATGTAAATTTAATTGAAAACGATCTTAAAGTCAAGCCTTACCTCTATAACTACACATAAAATAGCATACCTCCTGGTAAATGGATCATAACAGTGTCTGGATCCGGGTCTTCTTCTTCCATAACATCCGGGTTATTGTCGAGGACGTCTGGTAACTGAATACCACGTGCACTATACGGTACTGTGTCACTGGACACGCCCTGAAACTGTACACCGCAACCACCGTTCATCACAGTATCATCTAGCATCGGGTCATCCAGCCCATAGCAATTTTCAGCAAATGTCCCTGAATATTGTGGCAGCACAATTTCCGTCGCCCGTGGAACAAGTGGTCGGAATGTTCTCTGGTAACTCGATTTCTAGAAAAAAAACTATGTAAAGTTTCAACAACAATTTAACATTATTTTTACAGAATTATTACAGGGAAGATTCTCATCCTCTTTATCTTAATTGACTATTTAATACAAAACCTGTTAATCTAAAACAAGCTCAAATTTGGATAGCAAATATGACGGACCGCCTGAGAGGGAGACTTAAATGCCAGTACGAAGATACCAACTTCCTTGTCATACACAGCAGATTCTGTTTGAAGGTAACCTTGGAGTTTTTAAGTCATGATATATGCTCATGAGACCACATTGGGCGTTTTCGACGCATTTTGTTATTATTTATACATACAGTTCTTAAACCGAGAATGTCCCTTTTCTGGATTTAATGTGAATGGGACAACAAAGAACAACACAACAATTGATACAACAACTGCATTTATAAGCAAGTAACGAATATTGCACTTAAGTACCGAGCATCATGTATAATATGTAAGACTATTTGTAGAGATAATTTGTAAGAATTAAAGGTGATTGATTGAGTTCCAGAACAATAAACAGGCTTTCATAAATTCCGATATTTAAGGAGGCTTTTTAATAATACATAATATAAAGATGTTGCATAACAAACAAAATTAGTGTACAAAGGTAAAAGTTAATTGCAATATAATTGGAGTGGTCATCAGCCTTCTATAGATATTGGCGGCATCCGTTTTTTGCGTATCGAACTGAATTTAAAGCTCAAGATTTGAAGCCCATATTATTAGAACCAGTCTCCAATAATCCTTGTGCGCATGCTCTGCTTGAAAATACGAATACATGAAAATGAAAAATTATTACATTTTGTCAAAATTTCGTCTAGATGATCTATCACCTGTTTAACCTATGCAATCTGCATATTAAGTAGCTGCAACTGGAGCAAACCATTCCAAATATTTGGGAGGCATGACATGACTACTTGAATTGTTGCCATGAGTTCAAATTGTTGGTTTAAAAATACCTGATATACTAATTAGATAGACATGTCCTTTTTTAGAGCACGCTGATGAACCTCTCTTATGCTTCTTTTTTAAAAGAAGCTTACTTGTTTCAATATAATTATTGGAGACGTGGTCATAGTGACCCAAGTAACGCCGACCCTGTGGGTTTTTACGTAAGAACTTTTTTTTGTAGTTTTTCGTAAAAACCTGATAAGATATTTGTATTGACCTTCTGCAGCACACAGACCAACGGACGACATTTTCATCAAACGCTTTCTTGGAGACGCCATCTTGAAGTTTGAACATGAGTGATAATCTGCACATTTCATTTAAATCATGTGTTCTCAATGAGAACTACCAATGTTGAGGACTGTGTGTTTTAAAGGCAGCATTGCTGAGTAGTTTCGGAAGTTAGAAATGCGGGCATGTGAGTATATTAAACGGCACGCTTTTGACGGTCCATCAGAGTTGTGCGAATAAGTTGTCAAAAGAAGATTTCAAAGCTTGGCGAGTCGACATGGGAAATGTTAAAGATTCCAGAGACGATTCAATGGATAAAAAATACTGACCACTAAAAATCGCAAAACGAATAACGTGTTTGAGTATTTCGCTATATTTATTCAGTGCTAATCTGACACAAGTATACGTAAGTGCCTAGCTGTCCGTCATAATCATCCAATCACTTACCTACATACTGTTTAAAAATTAACCAGTTGTTCAAAGTAGTCAATTAGCACTTAAAGCACTTATTCATGAAGAAAGCGTTGCTTTGTTTGATTTTCGTCTATACAACCACTCGTTTTAAATTCATGGTTTTAAAAACATCATTTCACAATTTGTAATAAACTTTATTTTTCTGTCATAAACAGGAAAGAAACGTATGATTTAGGATTTTAGCTGTTTGCCTTTAGAATCAGCAATGTAAATAAATATAATTAATTGCGAACACAGTGGGAAGTTGAGGGGCTTTCTTTTGTCAAACCCGATATAACAATGAAAATACAATATTTCTTGCGTTTATTTTAACAAAAGGTTATTGTATGTTCTAAAGGAGTTCTAAACTGATCGAATTTTAAAAACAGTAATAATGTAATTATTTTGTCAGATAAAAACAGATTATTTGAGTTATGTACAAAGCTTATTATAGAAACGTCTTTGTACGAATGGTGAAAGGAAATCTACATGTAGGTAGACACAAGTCAAAGAAGACTTTACTCAATTCTTGTTCTATACATTCGTCTCTGTGCGCTAAAATATTTTGGTTTCCTATCATCGAAACTTCTTTTTTCTCGTGCTTACAATTTTAATACACTGATAATTAGAAAAAAAACATGGCTTTTCTATGGACGTTTGTCTGTCCCCATCTAAAACTTTATCTTGAATATCTTTCGCGTAAAAGTTGAAGGGTTTCTGACTTGTTTAATTCAGGAAATGAAAGACTGCACTACATACTTTCATATATGAGTCATATCTAGAGTCGTCGCCAGATCCCAGTTGGTGTCCACAACTCTTCACCGATCTAATTCAAGAATTTTGACCAGAAAACGAAAAAACAACATTTTCAGTCGAAGAGACATTTCTTTCCGTTTTTCATAGATTCATATAAATAAAATTTTCTGGTTGTTGGTGGTGGGTGTTTGTTGTTGTTGTTGTTGTTTTTGAAATTTGGTAATAAATGCTGAGCTACTTGGCTCAGTTGCTCAGTAGGGCTTGAAGTATATCTCAGGTAGATACTTGGTGCAAAAAGAACTTAGTCTACAAAGCTGACAATCGGTATTTAAAAGTCTTCTTCAGTGCAATAATGTGCAAACAAATAGGTATGAAGTGCAATATAAACACTTTGTAAACTACAATATAAAATGGATATATCCTTTAAGCATTGATCACTGATATAAGAGATTATCGCATCATCGTAAGTGTCATAAATTGTAATTTATTTGAAAAAGATTTTAAACCGTTGATATCTGCACTTCAACATGCATGGCAGCGCCTGGTGCAGTAAGCCAGAAGTGGTCGTAATCACTTGAAATTTAACTGACTATTTCAAGAATGGCCATGATATGGCACCGGCGTTTTGCTGTACAACAATTTTAACAGAAACGTCATTCTTGTTAAAAATGTTAAACTGGCTTTGTTCCAGCTTCTATACTTTAAATTACCTACCTAGAGAAAGTGAAAAGAAATATTTGTACACTTCATAAAATGAAAAGCAATAGAGAGAGGGAAAGAAACAATTCACAACTATTGAATATAATTGAAAAGTATGAAACTGACCTTTTTGCTACTTTGATGATGACTCCAAATTCTTTTCCTGTTATAATCATCCCCATATTGGGTCGACCAAGGCCGTTGAAATCCTGCCGTCGGCATGCCTGCTTTGTACTTTAATGTCCAAATATATACAAGCCAATACCTCAAATATGAAACGTATTTATTCTTATCCAAATACCACAAATCCTGTGTATTTTTCGGGTATGTGTTAAGAGTGGGCGCTCTTAAAAATCATTATTTACGATAGACAAAATCCATTATGAGGGACAATTTTAACTTTCGCTACTTGAGGTAAGTTATTAATGCTTACAATCGACGGATAAAAACCTATAGATAATCGAAAGTTTTCAATATTTGGGTGCAGTGCGGGAAACGAACGTTTAACGGATATGGATAAAAACAAAATGAATAGAATGTGTATGACAAGACAATATAATCGGATCAGATTAATATCTTGTTAACAAAATATTGAAGATATTTTTCTTAGACAAGAGGGTCATGAAGTAATCATATCGCTCACTCACCGTATGTTTACTAGTGATTTCCCGTACCATCAGCTTCACTTGTAGGCGACATATATTGACAGACATATTTTACTTAAATAAAGTTAACAGACGTCTGGTAATGATTAAGCCTATCTTTTATTATCTATATAAGAAACCCACCAGGACACGACAAGACCAAATAACTATTAGATCTCTGGGCAAGCAATTACGAGGATTTTGTAATTGATATATGAGAGGTTTCCTACAAACGGTTAACGGACATACCGGCTGTATCATTATATCTGAAATATATTTTATAAGTATGTTGACTTTAACCCGGTAATTCTAGGCTGAACAAATACCTAATCTAAGTAATGGTTTGTCCAGGGCCACTTTATATAGACGAGAGTTTTTGGAATTACCGTATGCTTTTAGTAATAAATGAAACAAGAGCACCGCTTGCGAGTGCCAACACTCGGCTGTGGTTACTTTTTAGAGAATACTGAAAGGCGTTTTTGATTATGAACAACGAAACTACTACGAATTAAATCAGGAGTATGTTAGGTGAATTGATCATCTGCAGTTACATGTCAGAAGAGGTGGAATGAATTAGATGGTCAATAACGAGTATTACATTTTTATTTGAAAATCGTGAAATGCCATAAACAGAAAAAATGATCACGATAAATAATTACAAATTATTTGTTGTTAATATAGAACAATGTATTTTCATGTCCTCAATGACATGACGTCTCAAACGGTAACCTACTCTTTTGACCCAGCATAACCAGATTTTGAACAGATGCTAGATTTGTTCAAACAAACATTCTAAGAAAATTTCAGTGAAAATCGATTAGAAAAGATAGTAAGGTGACCTAATCTTTGACCCAATGTGACCAAGTTTTAACACGACTTAGATATCATCAACACAAATAAGTCTGACAAATTTTCATGATGATCAGGTTGATAATATTGTCATTCGCATAATGACTTACTTTATTGACCCCAGATGACCCCCTTTGAAACATGACCTAGGTATCATCATGACAATTATTTTGACACATTTTGATGATAATCATGTAGAAAATATTACCTCTAGCATGCTGCCCTACATTTTTTACTCCTGTGACATACTTCTAAACAAGACCCAGATATCATCAAGACCTACTTTTTGACATCATGTGACCCACTTTTGAACATGACCTGGATATATGAAGGCAAACATTTTGATAATGATTTTGCCAATATAAAGTTTTTTGTATGATTTGACCCGGTGACCTACATTTTGACCCCAATTGACCCACTTCTGAATTCAACCTTGACATCATCAAGACAAATCAATCTCATTAAAAGCATATCCTAACTGTCGCTCCACTACCCTTCGCTTCGTAGCGAAGAGTAACGGAGCGAAAACGATGATCTGATTTTAATGAGATTGCAAGACAAATATTCTGACAAATTTTCATGATAAACTATCAGTATAAATTTTCATGATGATTATGAGGAAAACATGACTGCTGGGGTGTAAACAAAGTTTTTTTATTATTTGACCTGATTATCTAGTTTTGACAGCATCTGACCCAGCTTTTAACTCGGCTTAAAAATCTTTAAGACAAACATTCTGATTAATTTTTGTGAAGGTTGTCTATATCTGTCGCCAGTAGAGAGTTAACAAGGCTTTGCTTTGATTTGGCCTGGTGACCTAGATTTTGACCCTTAATGACCCATTTTCGGAAATGACCTAGAAATAATCAAGATAGAGATACTGACCAATTCTTAGAATGATTGAAAGTTAAATGAAACCTGTAAAATGTTAACAAGGTAAATAACATGTTTCAATCGATGTTCAAAGTTATTCCAGAAATAAAGATGACAGAATTATGTAACTTGTCCTACTACAGTATCTTGTCAATATAAAGATGTGTTGAAGACTGAAATAAAATACGTTCAGAAATAACAAAGATATTGCAAATTATAATAAATTTTAAGGAATTTTCTAAGTTGAAAAGGGGGCATTATTCTAAAAATAAAGAAGATAGAGTAATATAACTTGTTGTATTTATGCGGGATGTCATTATAAAAATAGTGCGAGTTAGAAGAAAATATGTGAAGTAATGGCAGAGATATTTGAAAATGTCAAAGTTTTTGCACGCAGACGTTGACGACGAAGGATCTACGACAATACTTCGGTGTTTTCTTCGAAAACAGCCGAGCTAAAACATGGCAGTTTGTATGGCGCACTATAAACGTTTGTGATACAACCCGAGCCGCCAGGCAAGTGTTATATATGGTTACAGCCACAGGAGCTTGAAATTGTATTTTTAGTCATTCAAGAGTCCAATCTGACTGAAGTTAACGATCTCCCTACAGTTAGCATAGCGATGTTTAGCATATGATTTTAATCAGATTGTCAAGAGTCGAAACTGGTAATGCAGCTGTTTTTTCTGTTTATACAGAATAGAAGCTACAAATACAGTTTTGAATCTTGAAAGACTAAAAGCACAATTTCAAGCTCCTGTGCTTACAACCATATACAATAGTAGGATACTATGTCATCGCGCACCTTTTTTATGCTCTCTCGCGGACCTTTTTTGTCAACAACCAGTCGCTAAAATGGTCTTTTTTCAATAAGACATCTGTAGAGTTACAAAAAAATCATGTTGTGCACCGAAAATTGGCTGGTGTACTTTGTATTTACGTAAAGAATTTATTCTAGTTTAGGCCTGAAAACGGGTGAAAGTTTTTTCAGCTTGCATTCAGAAAAAAAGACCATTTTACCTTTCAAGCGAGGGATTGTTGACAAAAATATGGTCCGCGATGACGTAGTATCCAACTATCAATATAACCATTCAAAATTCTTTAAAACGAATTTATTGTACTGCACAGTTGCTTTCTTTGTTTAACATAAATATTTAAAAGGCAGACGTTCAGCCGCGTATGTGGATAACATAAACGTCGAGACTGTCCGATGAAACTCGATAATGGAAACATGCAATATTATTGTTGCATATGATATATTAGAAAAACGGGCAAAGAAAAAAACCCTAAAAGTTGTTTTGTTGGTGAAGATGGTGGGGTAGAGAAACTGCTCGTCTGAAATTACCAAAAAATAAGAATTTTCGTTATTATTGATAACAAGGATTGAACAACGAATAACAATTCCTGTGCATTACCACTGACCCGGAGCAGTAACAGTTCGAACAGATGGACTTTGTCACTTACAGACAAAAAAAGTGAACAAACAAATGTACGGAAAAATATTTGATACGCGATCACGCTACAATATCTGACGGTCATGTTGAAAGAGAATCGAAACATCTCGATCAGCCTCAGTATAGAGAGTCGTGATAGGATAAACGATGTAACATTACTTTGAAATAAAGTGGTCTCATGCTAAGAAATTTACATATTTGTAATCAAAGTGAATTATCTATCACAAAACTGGAAATAAATTTAAGCATTTGCATTACATCTTGAGCATTCCACTGGGGGAACCTTTCTTTTCCTGTTTGAATGTATACTAAGATAACCACTATAACTAAGACATGTTCCGATCGTTATATATCAGATTATTGCTACAGTTAAGTATTATAAGTGATGTATCTTTGACTACTGATTTCTGTTTTCAAGCACAGGCATTTGGCACATTTGTCTTGCCAATAATGGTCAAGTTATCATAAAATAATCTCCCTTTGATCATCAAGAACAAAATTACTATCCAGCACCCGTTTACTATATAATATAGTATAACTTGACCATTATTGGCAAGACAAATGTGCCGAATGCCTGTGCTTTCAAGGTAACTTCTTTATTTGAGTTCCTTTTTCACTTGTTCTTTGGAGAAACTAACCCTGTTTTGTGGGTGATAGATGACTTAAAATGTTAACTGCGAATTGAAGATTTTGATGAAGCAAAAACGACTTAAGTAAGCTTAGACAGCAATATGGGAGATATTTTTTTTTATATTAAGTTATTTCTTTTCTGTAAATATCTTTACAAGATGAAAATGACATTTAAAAACACAGCATAATAATTTTCAGCATGCCCTTTTACAATACAATATGCTGCTGCTCAATGAAGTTAGTTGTCAAAACCTTCCTGCGTAAATCCTTTTCCGTGTGAATTCGGTTGAGTTGTCCATTTTCTCCTCCGGTCAGGTTTGCTTATCAAAACATTTGCAGAGAAGCAACATGATTAATAGTATGTTCATTTTACTGGCAACTGGATGGGTATAAAGTTCATGATAAGTTTTGCAATCGGTTCTTTTATTTTAATAACGAGAACCCTGGTATGTCGCGTATTGTTGCAGTAGGAATTTGAAACAAGTTAAATGTATGATTTCATTTATATCTGATCGTGTCTGAAACGATTACCACACCATTAGATAAGTTCGTGATCATTAATTAAATGGACACATAGTTTATATGTTCAAAAGGTTCACCGGTATCTTTTACCCGGATTAAAATATCCGTATTGTCTATTTCTTTACACTTGCAGCTGTGTTCTTTTTTCCTTTGTGCACACACCACTGGCTTCCCTTTCATGGCGTGACACCCAATTAATAATGCTATTAATGTGATAACCAATACAAAAAAAAAAAAACACATGTAGGATTTTTTGTTCAATCTTTAATCATTTATCAATATTCACAAGTAGAATGAGAAATGCAGTGTGTATAAATGTCACTGTAATATCATCATAAAGATTTGATAATATATACAAGATGAATGTATTCAATAATTTGATAGTATACAAGAAATATCAAACCTCTGGCCCACATAAAACATATCACAAATGTAAATCACATCAGATTTGTTTTTTCATTATAACGTTCTCAGAGTGAAAATAAAGAAAAAACTGAGAACTGAAACAAAAATCCAAATATGCCGTGAATTTCATCAGGGCTTTAATTTACATTTGTAAATTAAAGCCCTGATTTCATCCAGCATGAGTTTTTGCTTCTTTGTAACGCCACAATTCTTTAAATAATTTCTTACAAAGAAAACAGTACAAAAAGGTTGGAACTAAAAAAAACGTCATATTACGCTGACTGTTTAATCTACTTAAACCGACAGTAAAAATTCAAACTCCGAAATGTGTGAGAACAGACAAGGTTAAAGCCGAAAAAGCGATTTCTTTGGGAATAAAGGGAGACAATAAACCTCGAAATAAACTAGTGCTTTGTTTTAAAATATCTAGAAACGTGTGACACTAAATGTTGTAAACTTACAATTATAATGGACCATTCTTCAAAGACATGCCCATATTACAAACATAATTTAGTTTAATATCTTATCATACACAGAAGAACTTTTTACATCTCTTCCATTTTGTTCTTTTATGGCAGACATCTTGTTTTTAAATATATATCCTGAATGACAACTTTTGCAACATATTGCACGTATTACATGTAAAAAAAAATTAGTAATGATGCATCAAAAAGATGTTTGCACATCATGTAAAAAAAAACACCAAGTCTGAATGATTTATAGTAATTGTAAATAAAAAAAAAACAATATGTGAAATATTGCCATGCCCTTTATATAGGCTTTATTTAAATGACAGACTGTCTCAAGTACTTCGTGCTTTTGACTGCGTATGTTAGACCTCCTAACCACCAATGTTACATTGTGCCTAATACAATCTCTTATGTGTCTTATAATTGTTAACAAAATGCATATTCAAAGGTCCATGCAAAAAGAATGACTGTATTTCAAAATTCTATCAAGGTTGTGTATGTGTAGACTTGATTCCCACAGATTTGTGTCTCCGTTTTATTAGACTTGTTTATTCACAGCCTCTGAATCACTGGAATGCTCTATTAAACTATGTAAATATACAGAAATATATAGAAATTGAAGTCTTCTCAGTTTTGGTGGTTTACACGAGTCGACCATAAAACGTAAGTATCACACTGGTACAAAATTTTAATGTAAATGGAAATACATATATTATAGTTTCTCAATCTTGAAAAAGATAGTTTCAGTTCTCACTTAGCACAATTTCTGAAATCATTCAGGGTCAAAGGTTAACCAATCAAACATAACAAATATATGTAAAAACAATGATATGGAGGGTACAGTTGAGCACATTTTCCTCAGATGATATATTTACAGACATGTACATGAGAAGGCATGAACAAAATTTATAAACCTTTTTTTTCTTCTACAGTATGTACATTGCCTCAATACAAATCTACAATAAGCGTGGAAACAAGGGAGACAATAATGGCACTATAATAAGATATCTCTTATTTCTTTAAAAAAATGTATACATTCTTTATTAAGCAATAAAATCTGCTATAAGAATTTTTTTCAATATATGACCATATGTTTACAGAAAATACATTTTTTTATGCATTTGATAAAAAAGTTTACGTATTTGCATTAAAGCATTTTACAAGCTAAACAGACACAGAACAATCTGAGAGAAAGATAGTGCTATAAATGTTGTAACTTACAAGTAACTATAGTAACCACTTCTACACTGAATGGAAAATAGTTTTTATAATATTCTTTACCTGTAATACACTATCTATAGTATCAGTAAAATGAGTATTGGTACATATCTATCTATATTTGAATACCAATCTCTGTAAATCTCTAGTTTTGTAACAACTGATAACTTTACTTTTCTAAATAAATTTTTATTTACTCTTGTCTCAAGACGAAATTTTTTCTATAAATGCAGTTAAAGCAGGCCAGATCAGTGGTCAAGTGGTAAAGTGATGGACAAGTAATCAAATGGTCATGAGTTTGATCCCCCAATCTTCCACTAAAACTAATTGTATTTTGAATGTCACAAACCAAGAACCAGGCGTGTCTCTGGAATATGATGCTTTCTTTATCTTGCTCTATCACCCACTATTTAAAAGAAGTAAACTCTTTTGTGGGAAACAGGTTCTAATGAGAAAGACACAAAAACAAAATGTAGTTAAATCAAGGACTCGCAGGAATACTTAAAGACAGTTTTCGAGCATTGTGAGAAAAGATGTTTTGTAAATAAAACTTATTTCTTTGAACATATGACAAATGGAACAGTTTGGAAAATTTGCAAAAGAGATCAATATTTCATATTTAAAGCATAGATAACATTTTGTGCTAAGCACAGGTAGCCTTAAATGTCGTGTTACTATTTTTAGCTACTTAGCTCATATAAAAGTATGTATCAAAGACTGCCAATACTTAGAAGAAAGAGAATTAAGAATAGCAAAACTAATTAAGTGATACATTTGCATCTAGATACAAGTTTTCAGTTGTTGATTGAAAAAAAAAATGGTGTGTCATTTAAAGAATAGCAAATGAAAATAAAACGATTATCAATAATACTTATCAAAAACATTAGGTACATTTAGCATGTATGATTGTATATATCAGAGATTGTAACAGTAAACAAAGGATTATCAAGAACATTTTGTTAACTTTCATGAAAAAGTAACTTCTGATTGTATATACATGTACATGAGGCTGTAAGCAACCTTTTCTCTTTAATAAATGTCTTGGCAAGAACAAAAGAAACTGAGATTCTAAAACTAAGAGATTCTTTGTCAATCAATCAATCAATAATCAATCAATCAATCAATCAACCAACCAACCAGAAAATAAAGAAAGGTTAGGATATATGCTTCACTCATTGTCTCTGCTGTAAACTTACTATACATGTGGGTTCAAATTCTTTCTGATGGAACTGATGTGTAACAAAGAAACTAACTTTTGTAATGAAACTGAACAAATAAAAATGACTGATAAAAGTAAAAAGTCTGTCTGAAAAAAAGATTTAATTGCACAAAATTATTTTTTTTGTGTAAACTATATCCCTCTTCCACAAAAGGGTTTTTTGGTAATTGGCAGCAATAGCTAGAAATCCCTGATAGAAAATTAGGCAAAATAATATATTGGTAATAAACTGGGTACTGCTTCAAGCTAGCATTTTTTTTGCACAAATAAGACATGCTTTTTCTGTGTAAAATCTAAATATTTGAAGAAATCACTTACATGTTTTTTTTTTTTTGCAAATAATAATAATAAAAAAATACTGTTGCTTGTTAGGTGAATATTGTGTACTTCACATTCATTAAGTGTCTTCATGTTTTTAATAGTAAACATTATACAGATCTTTTCAATGATACTGTACTTTAATAATGAAAGCAGTACAACATTAACACCAAATATATGCATGAAATTAAAAAAGGTAATGACAATTATGGAGTGTGGAGACACAGACTAGAAAAAATTGTTAAAAAAAAGAGAAAAAAAAAGAGAAAATTTCTGTGCTAAAAATGGAAAGTCTTAATGAAATTGCAATGTTTACAGCAGTATGTTCACATAAAGGTCAGGTAGGCACTGTAAATATACTCAATATACTAGCTAAAACAAACTAGATTTACAGAACTTGTACTGATAAATTACAAATAAAACTAAAAAAAGAATCATCTCACCAATGAAAAATTTACAAGTAAAGGGAGATAATCATGTAATACATGCAAGAATACATTACATTTCTTTGTTTATATCATATGCTTAATCAACGTACACCTTAGGATCTGATCTTGAAAATAAAATCACACAGCAAATATACCTTATGTATACTATGTAACACATTACTGTATAAACAGTTTAAACTTTGATGTATAATTATTGTCCATGAAAAAGTTACATGTGTAACTATTGTATGTACCCTATTGTATAATATCATTAAGATTGTAAATACGCCCCCCCCCCCCATGATTTAAATGAAAACATTATTGTCACTAAGGAAGATTGAAATAACAGAAAAATGTGAACAGAAAGTATGAAAATATGAAAGGGCCAGCCTCAGGTATATATACGTGTATATATTTGTAAAAAGCTATTCAACACATGTTGTATTAAAAGACCTCACAATAAGGAATAAAAACATAATCCTTATTCTGTAAAATGGAGGAAACTGTTGATAAGCATAACCAACTTTTCAGTATAATACCTCTTCTTACACTGTTTTAGATTTGTTGCATAATTTAGTTCATGCTTATTTATGCCAGTAAAATAGCCTTGCAAGTTTTATCTTGGCAGCAACTATAATTATCTCAATTATAAATAAACGTTGAAACATAAAAAGCATGTGAAAATTATGCATATTCACTATTTCTGGTGTGTATACTTTGTAAAGGCAAATACACTGAAGAAGAGGTCCATTATAATAACTCTACAAGATGGGGACTAACACTGCAACAAGGATTTGCTAGAATTATCTTTTGTCAACAAACGAACCTTCTATTTTACAATAAAACACTCTGAATACGTAACTTACTAACTTAATATTAGCAAATGTACTATCCAGCATTTTTAATGCCCAGTACCATTTACAAATAAGAAACATTATGCTGATTTGATCATGGAATGGATTTCACTGGCATATGAGATGGATCAGAGGTCTGGTTTTTATTTGGTTTTCTTTCTTGATGGAATTGTATTTATGTCTGGTCTGAGTTCTCTATATTGCACCTGCAAATATACAGACATAATAAATAATCAGTAATCAGATTTCCCTACATAAGTCTTGTATAGATTTTCAATAAGAAGAAGGTGCAAATTATGTGGAGACAAATTAGTTTCCACATTTATCATGACCCACAAGAATGACTGTATTCTTGGTCCAAGTTACCCATTTGGTGATAGTTAAATAAGATTTTAGAAAAGGCAAAACTAATACAATTTTAACAGCATATTAAGAAGTATCGCATGTAATAAATGGGAGTGATTCTTGTCTCTAGATTGTCTCATTGATTTGACCCAATAAAAAGTATCCAAAGCTTAGAGAATTTGTTACAAACTAATTTTGTTTAAAATTCCCTTGGAACTCCTGCACCCTGTAATGTATCAATAAGCTTTTGGCTGTGATACATATTTTGCTGATGCATACACTATTTGCTGCAAACTATATATTATTTTCCGCATAGTACAACTCAATTATCCCTATCAATTAAGAACTCATTAAACAAAGTAATTGAAACTCTTCTCAGAAACTGAATAGCAATTAATTACCAATTCCTTATCTGATGGAATACGAGACAGGAAATCTAACACCTCATTGTTTGGAATTGCATTTGGTGCTCGCAATTTCTTTGTAAATTTGTTGATGCCTGAAATGCAAAAGTTAAGAAATGGAAAGCAAAACTTAAAATAACAAGACAAAATCTTTCATCTAAGCAATTTGGACAAAAACACAAATACAAAACAAACTATCTAATCTTTCACCAACATGTTAAGAACCAGAACTGCATTGATGTAATAAGTGTTTCTTTCAGGTGTGTCTTATTTGAGGGAAAAAAAAGTTTAGCTTTGTAAAATACATTCAAATTCAGCAGCTTTATCAACCTCTTTGTCACTGTTTGGTTTGTTCCAGCCTTTTCTGACTTAATTTCTCTTAAGAGTGTCATGACATGGTTTAACAGCAGCATTTTTTCCATTACAGTATTAATACTGAGCAAGTGCTGTAAAAAATACTGTTCTGTGTCTTTATGTGGTTGGTGTGTGATGTTAAATTTAATCTTGTCTGCATGCAAATGCTGTGGTGAATGCATGCCTGAACCTTTCACATTTTTACTATATTAGACTAATATGAGCAAAAATATTCCACTCCTAAGCCATTTTAATGGCTTTTACTGTATTAATTAAAATAACTTAGTACGACATTTCCTAGAAAATTCACAGTATCTATTTACCCATTAGGCAGGAAATTGACATTTTGCATGTCATACTGGAATATCTTTATGTTATAATTCACTGTAATGGTACATAAATTGTATTTATCTCCTTCCTAAGTCCTCTATATTAAAGATAGAATAATTACAGGGAAAATACAAAATTTCAAATAAATGGAGATGAAAGAAATATATGCACAATATTAGAATCTGAACTGTCTGAAAAACATTCTAAAAATCTTTCGACCATCTGTGAAAGTACATGTAATCCTAACCACTCAAGTGAGAAAGAAAAGTTATTGGTAATCAACATATTTTTACCCCACATTAAACATCGATCATCTTGAAAATCAAAACATAATTTAAATGACTGAAATATCAAATTAGTTCTAACATTTTGAGGTGTTTCAATAAAGGCCCTTGTACTCAAGTCGAAACATTAAGTTAAATTTCCATTTAAAAGAATTAGAGGAAAGAACACAAACACAAAAAAACTTACCCCATGCTAGAATGAGCCATCTCACAGGAATGTGGTACAATATCACAACACCAATACCTAACACTATCACAGCTAGAGTTGTCAGCCAGGGTACTGACCAAGTAAATGTACTGAAAGATAAATAATACAGCTAGAGTTGTCAGCCAGGGTACTGACCAAGTAAATGTGCTAAAAGATAACTGTGACAGGTGAGTTGTCAGCCAGGGTACTGACCAAGTAAATGTACTGAAAGATAGATAATACAGCTAGAGTTGTCAGCCAGGGTAATGACCCAATAAATGTGCTAAAAGATAACTGTGACAGGTGAGTTGTCAGCCAGGGTACTGGCCAAATAAATGTACTGAAAGATAAATAATACAGCTAGAGTTGTCAGCCAGGGTACTGACCAAGTAAATGTACTGAAAGATAGATAATACAGCTAGAGTTGTCAGGCAGGGTAATGACCCAATAAATGTGCTGAAAGATAACTGTGACAGGTGAGTTGTCAGCCAGGGTTCTAATTAATGAATATGTCACAGATGAATTTTCAGCCAGGGTACAGAACAAATAAAAGTGCTAAAAGATAAATGTTACAAATGAGTTGTCAGCCAGGGTAAAGACAAACTAAATGTCCTGAAAGATTTGTATCATGGGTGAGTTGTCAGCCAGGTACTGACCATGTAAACAGACTGAAAGATGTTACAGATAAGTTGTCAGCAACAATACTGACCAAAAATGTGCTGAAAAAGGTTAATGTCACAGATGAGCTGTACAGACATAGTAAATGTCCTGAAAGGGTCAGCCACAATACCAACCTATCAAATGAGCAGTCTATGTTTTGTCAGCCTGGAAACTGAGAAGGAAATTTACTGATTTTATGGATGAGTTGTCACCCTTGGAAATTATCAAAGTGAATATACAGGAACAATGCAACTACCTTAACTAGAATTACTATACAACCATTGTATCAAAATAAAGAAAGAAAAGCAAATGTTTCAGCAGTGTATAGCACCCTAGGTATTGATCTTGAAAATGTGGTAAACAAATGTCACATCTAGTGCTGTCAATCTAGGTTTCAATACAATGCTGGGACATATCTAATTTCACTTATTCAAAACAGAAATCCATATGCTAACATACATTATTTTATTTAACAAGCAAACCAAATCAATTATTACAGTTTTGCATGCTTTTTAAGTCGTCTGCTTTTTGATTCAATAGAATAACATGACTCAGTCATTACAGAATTCCAGTGCACAATGAGGGCAGTATCGGTGTTAGGAGTACAATTGAAGCTATACTTAAAGTCTTCCATCTGAATTCTGGCTCAACATTTAAATGTTATCACATACAACAATAATTTATCTCTTCTAAAGCTGTGAATGAAGTAGTCATGTAATACACACAAGTATTATCTTACTTCTAAGTCAATGTTATTTTCTGTCATAAGTATTAAATTATACCAAGGAGTGTCTTTAACAATGTACAAATAAAATAGTTTAATCCATTGATCAATCATCCTATACTGCAGTAAATGATATCTAAACTGATTTATACAGATCGAATTTGTAACCAAATACCCCTAGCCACAGAAGTTGCAAATTCCCACAGTACAATCACTGCAATGTATATATATCTAATCATCAACATAATGAAACACAAGATTACTTTTTTACCCTCTCTCGGAGAGAGGCTACTATATCTATCTAATCATCAACATAATTAAACACAAGCTTACTTTTTTACCCTCTCTCCGAGAGAGGCTACTATATCTATCTAATCATCAACATAATTAAACACAAGCTTACTTTTTTAACCTCTCTCGAGAGGCTACTATATCTATCTAATCATCAACATAATGAAACACAAGCTTACTTTTTTAACCTCTCTCGAGAGGCTACTATATGTAGTCATCAACATAATGAAACACAAGCTTACTTTTTTACCCTCTCTCCGAGAGACGCTACTCTATCTAGTCATCAACACAATTAAACACAAGATTACTATTTTTACCCTGTCCGAGAGAGGCAACTATATCTAGTCATCAAAATAATGAAACACAAGCTCACTTTTTTACCCTCTCTCCGAGAGAGGCTACTACATCTAATCATCAACATAATGAAACACAAGCTTACTTTTTTACCCTCTCTCTGAGAGACGCTACTCTATCTAGTCATCAACATAATGAAACAAAAGATTACTATTTTTACCCTGTCGGAGAGAAGCAACTATATCTAGTCAACATAATGAAACACAAGCTTACTTTTCTCATCTCTACTCATCAACATAATAAATCAAAGCTTAGTTTTTTACCCTCTTTCCGAGAGAGGCTACTTTATCTAGTCATCAACATAATGAAACACAAGCTTACTTTTTACCCTCTCCCCGAGACAGGCTACTTCATCTTATCATCAACATAATGAACACACAAGCTTACTTTTTTACCCTCTCTCCCAGAGAGGCTACTACATATAATCATCAACATAATGAATCACAAGCTTACTTTTTTACCCTTTCTCCGAGACAGGCTACTACATCTAATCATCAACATAATGAAACACAAGCTTACTTTTTTACCCTCTCTCCGAGACAGGCTACTACATCAAATCATCAACATAATGAAACACAAGCTTACTTTTTTACCCTCTCTCCGAGAGAGGCTACTACATCTAATCATCAACATAATGAAACACAAGCTTACTTTTTTACCCTCTCTCCCAGAGAGGCTACTACATATAATCATCAACATAATGAATCACAAGCTTACTTTTTTACCCTCTCTCCCAGAGATGCTACTACATCAAATCATCAACATAATGAATCACAAGCTTACTTTTTTACCCTCTCTCCCAGAGAGGCTACTACATCAAATCATCAACATAATGAAACACAAGCTTACTTTTTTACCCTTTCTCCGAGACAGGCTACTACGTCTAATCATCAACATAATGAATCACAAGCTTACTTTTTTACCCTCTCTCCCAGAGAGGCTACTACATCTAATCATCAACATAATGAAACACAAGCTTACTTTTTTACCCTCTCTCCCAGAGAGGCTACTACATCTAATCATCAACATAATGAAACACAAGCTTACTTTTTTACCCTCTCTCCCAGAGAGGCTACTACATATAATCATCAACATAATGAAACACAAGCTTACTTTTTTACCCTCTCTCCCAGAGAGGCTACTACATCTAATCATCAACATAATGAAACACAAGCTTACTTTTTTACCCTCTCCCCGAGAGAGGCTACTACATCTAATCATCAACATAATGAAACACAAGCTTACTTTTTTACCCTTTCTCCGAGACAGGCTACTACGTCTAATCATCAACATAATGAAACACAAGCTTACTTTTTTACCCTCTCTCCCAGAGAGGCTACTACATCTAATCATCAACATAATGAAACACAAGCTTACTTTTTTACCCTCTCTCCGAGAGAGGCAACTATATCTAGTCATCAACATAATGAAACACAAGCTTACTTTTTTACCCTCTTTCCGAGACAGGCTACTACGTCTAATCATCAACATAATGAATCACAAGCTTACTTTTTTACCCTCTCTCCCAGAGAGGCTACTACATCTAATCATCAACATAATGAATCACAAGCTTACTTTTTTACCCTCTCTCCCAGAGAGGCTACTACATCAAATCATCAACATAATGAAACACAAGCTTACTTTTTTACCCTCTCTCCCAGAGAGGCTACTACATATAATCATCAACATAATGAAACACAAGCTTACTTTTTTACCCTCTCTCCCAGAGAGGCTACTACATCTAATCATCAACATAATGAAACACAAGCTTACCTTTTTACCCTCTCTCCGAGAGAGGCTACATGTACTACATCTAATCATCAACATAATAAAACAAAAGCTTACTTTTTTACCCTCTCTCCGAGAGAGGCAACTATATCCAGACCTTCCTGCACTTGGAGACAGATTTCTTGTGCTGCCTGTAACTTCTCCTTGAAACTTTTCTTCTCTTCCTGTTATATATAGGAACAGGACATTTCATTAGTTTTAACAGGACTTATTTATTAAATTCTAAATGTGTTCAGTACAACGTATATGTATACAGTTTCACTGTACATGAAAGTAAACAATTATAAACTGGATTGGAATGTAAGATTAAACTTTTTAAAGGCACTTCTAATGGATAACTTTCCCTAATTTTTTATCCTGAAATACAAACCATGTGATTCAAAATAAATGTTTTTCCTCACATTTCATCACACACTTCTTTGTGATGTTTTCAGCATGTTAAATTAAAGGAATGAAATTTTCTGAAACATATTACACTACATCTAACTTAATTGCTGAAGTAAACGCAAACAATCAGAAATTTACTGCTAGTGAAGTTTCCGAACTCATTCCTATTCAATGTTATTACATTTAAACTAAAAATATTATCAAGAACGCCTGCAATGTTTGGTCGTTTTTACCTTTTCTCTATCATCCTCTTCATCAAAATCATCATCATCATCTTCATATTCCTACAAATTCACAAGAACATACATTGTATCTCTGTACATTTCTAAATAAAAAACATGATAGTTGTTTGTTAGTAAAACAATACACATGATTATAAATCAGTATAAACAATCTGTTGCCCTGTTGTATGTATCAACTCCTGCCAAATCTTCAGTTTTAGTACAAATGATAAAATGATGATTCATTTCAATAGAAAACTATATTTTTCATCACTAACAGTGACAAAAATTACATCATAAGTCATTAACTGAATTCCAGTTATTAAGGTGGACAGTCAAGTGGTCCCTTCCAAACTTGACCCTAAAAAATTTATATACATGTAACTGACCTGTGACTGTCCATCATTCAAATTACAGACCTGTATGTCATTCATAAGAGTATAACTGCACACATACAGTACCAACTAATAACTAAAAGTGTGTTTCATTCAATAAGAAATTACTGTTGTTTACATTTAGATGTCCTCATTCACTCAAATAACAGAGGCAGACATTTTTCTCTTATCAATTCAACAAGAGACACAGACATTATTCATCTATTCTCTGAACAAAACATGCAGACATTACTCACATTATTCACACTCTGTACTTCTTCAAAATTACAAAACGCAGGATTTCTGAACAATAATGAATACAGCAATACTAACAAATCTTCAGAATCTTTTAAGTATGCAACATATATTGTTTTTAATGCTCTATACATTTTACTGGAATTCAGAAATTCAGTTTGTTCACACACACACTTTTTCAGGGAGAAAACAGATTTAAGAAATCTCTTGTTCCAAGCAATGGTATAACTACAACTTCCTCTATATCTCCAGACTTCAAAGGAATAATGAAATTATGTGAAACTCACTGTTTCTTCGGGCTCCTTGCTGTAAGGTGAGACGATGGTTGAAAGAAGAACATTCTTGAGCAACAATATGAGAAGTGTCAAGGGAAGCATGTAAGGCTCGAAATTCCATACTAACACAAGAAATACCTGAAAATAAAACATTTCTGTGTTAACTAAGGGAGATAACACAACAAAACATAGAAATGAAGAGAGTGGCTAAAATACAAGACTGTTCAATGTTCAACTGAAAGCTAAAATAAATTAACAATACCAAACAGGTTAATATAAAAATTTATTGGAACATAGCTGGGTCAATTCAGCTGTCCAGTGGTAACACAAGACTTGTAATCCAGTAGTCCTAAATTCAGTTCAGTTCTCCACTCCACCACTGACATTAAACTTAAGTCCCATGTATTCCTGATATATGCTGACCATATAAAGACCAAGAAGTATCTATGTATTGGTATGCTTGCACTGTCCCTAAAATCCAAAGGTAACAAGAGCCATGTTACACATGTTTAATCCCCCCGCCGGGGAAGAAGCTACCTTAAGGTTGTACTTTCAAACACTCCATGTAATAATGTTTGAAGAAAATCCCACAAAAAATAGGCAAGGTAGAGTTATTGTTCTTGCAAACTGCACTTCCTACCAATGTGCTATGTCAGTGTATTAAGTTTGAAGAAAATCGCTCAAGCACTTTTGGAGATATGCTTCGGACAAAGTTTTTCAATTAAATCTGATAAAGGGAAATAATTCTAAAAGTAGGCAAGGTAGAGTTATTATTCTTATACATTTCACCTCCTCCAAATGTGCTCTTTCAGTATATGAAGTTTGAAGAAAATCACTCAAGTACTTTTGGAGTTATGCTTCGGACAAAACTCGAATGGACGCACGGACTGACAGAGACCATTTCTAATATCCCCTCCGCCTTTGACGGGGGGATAATAAGTTCAAGAATTCAAGAATTAGATATACATGTATATGCTGGGATTTTTAAAATGTAAACAAGTAAATCTGATAAAGGGGAATAACTCTAAAAAATAGGCAAGGTAGAGTTATTATTCTTATACATTTCACCTCCTCCAAATGTGCTCTTTCAGTATATGAAGTTTGAAGAAAATCACTCAAGTACTTTTGGAGTTATGCTTCGGACAAAACTCGAATGGACGCACAGACTGACAGAGACCATTTCTAATATCCCCTCCGCCTTTGACGGGGGGATAATAAGTTCAAGAATTCAAGAATTAGATATACATGTATATGCTGGGATTTTTAAAATGTAAACAAGTAAATCTGATAAAGGGGAATAACTCTAAAAAATAGGCAAGGTAGAGTTATTGGACTTGCACACTGCACTACCTACCAATTTGCTCTGTCAGTGTATGAAGTTTGAATAAAATCCCTCAAGTAGTTTTGGAGTTATGCTCCGGACAAAATTTATCAAGTAGTTCTGATAAAGGGGAATAACTCTAAAAATAGGCAAGGTAGAGTTATTGGACTTGCACACTGCACTACCTACCAATGTGCTCTGTCAGTGTATGAAGTTTAAATAAGATCCCTCAAGCAGTTTTGGAGTTATGCTCCGGACAAAATTTATCAAGTAATTCTGATAAAGGGGAATAACTCTAAAAATAGGCAAGGTAGAGTTATTGGACTTGCACACTGCACTACCTACCAATGTGCTCTGTCAGTGTATGAAGTTTGAATAAAATACCTCTAGCAGTTTTGGAGTTATGCTCAGGACAAAATTTATCGGACGCATGGACAGACGAAGGGCATTTCTAATATCCCCTTCGCCTTTGTCGGGGGGATAAACAACAGCCATGTTGACATGACCATGCCCCACCGAATGTGTTCAATTAGTTATCATTCTTGTGCACAGCACTCCTCCCCAGTGAGATCTATCAATGTATGAAGTTTGAAGCTGATATCTCAAACACTTTTTGAGTTATTGTCCAAACAAAAATTAAGTATGAAAAATAAGAAAGGGCAATAACTAAAAAATTATGAAAGGTAGAGTTATCATTCTTGTGCTCTGCATTCCTCCTAAATGAGAAATATCCACCTATGAAGTTTCAAGTCAAGATATGTCAAACACTTTTTGAGTTATGCTCTAGACAAAAATTATGCTTGAAAAATAACAAAGGGCAATAACTAAAAAATTATGAAGGGTAGAGGTATCATTCTTGTGCACTGCATACCTCTTCTATGAAATCTATCCACCATTGAAGATTCAATTTGCTTACACAAATACTTTGTGAGTTATGCCATGCCTGCCATAATTTTTCTGGCCATTTCCGGGATTTTGATATCGAATTTCCAGGATTTGAGCCAATTTTCCGGGACATACAACTTTTCATATACTTTCAATGCCCTACCATTGGCAGTACACAAAATTGGACGGGAGTCCGTTTTTAGCGGGAAAAGCCGTGCACGTGCTTCAAATACACATCAGTACCATTAGTTTCATACCTTTTATTTTAGTTGCAAGAGCACAGTAATTGTGTAGAAGTAATCATAAAAAAATAACTGTGTACCATTAATTAATTATTATCATAAACTCGAATTAAAGTTGGGCGTTTGATGACAGCGCCGTCTATGCTTCATATTACAAGTATTGGCACGATTTGATCGAACATTACAATATTCATCACGAATATCTTTTAAACTTACCTTTTCTTTGTCGGACCGATATGTGAAAAACTCAGAATGATTTTAAGCAGCATCTCTATTGATACCAAATTCCGATGACAGCAAACAAACCACAAACAAGTTAATGATTTAAAATTCACAGTCTTTGCTGGCAAGGTCGACGCATGTTTGCATTAAATTAAATTTTAAGTAGCATCTCTATTAACACCAATTACCATGGTGACAGTCTTTGAAAGGGGCAAATATCTTACAAATTAATTATTGCACCGCAAGTCAAAACATCAATAGCCAAAAGCGGTCATTTGTTAATTAGTTATCACTGACACGCGGTATTCGCTGAATTGGAACATATTATCATAACGAATAATTAAGAATTAGCAGCGTCAATAATTTGACTGGCCTGATCAAAGGTATGCAAGTTTTTCATGTTTTCCGGGACATCGGGTGTCTATCCGGGATAGGCCCTTGATTTCCAGGACAATCCCAGACGAACCGGGACGTATGGCAGGTATGGAGTTATGCTCTGGACAAAAATGTCGGACGGACAGAGATTATTATCATATTCCCTGCCGCCTTTTCGGCGCAGGATAATTAAACTTTTTGGAGGGAGTAAGTCATAAGGCAGTCAGCACCAACAAAATATAGACTCTGATAGAGAGAAGCACTTCACGATGTCTGAATATACTTACAAGAAATGCAGTTAGACTGCGGATGGGGGAATCCCAATTGAAACAGCTTTGTACAAACTTTCCTGTGTCGATAAATGTTGATATGATCTGAGAGACTCTGTCTATATTTTTCTTCATTATCTGAAAATAAATTTGTGCAATTATTTCACACTACTTTCCAGACACAATAAATTCCCTTGTGGCTCTAGCAATTGAATAGAAATTAATCATTTTCTGTGTGATTCTTCATGTGCTGGAATATATTTCTATGCAACAGCTTTATCTTTTCTCCTATGACATTAAACAGTTCTGCTACAACCAAACAATTTCTACTTACTATACCCAATATATATATTTTCTTTGGTTCCTGACTTTCTGACAAAATCTCTAAATTTAGGTCATCATTCTATTTCTAGACTTTTGTAATGATTTTTGTCACTTATCTCACTAACACTTTAAAACTATTACAAAATTAGATGAAAAGCCATGCCAAAGAGTGAAAGATTAAAGCCAAAAACTTGACTATTTAAGTCCTATTTAACTTAAAAGTGTACAAGGTTCTTGCTGGCTAACTAACCATTACTATTATACCTGTAAATTTTCTCTACAACTTAAAATTTTGACAAGAATTACAAACTTGTAAAAGGTAAAAAGTGGCCCCAAATCTGTTGGGAAATTTAGTTAACAGTTTGTGATGGTTGAACTTCTTGCAGATGATGTTTACAGTAAAATAATTTAACAAAAGATAGCTGATGTTCCATCATGTTATTTTCAGAGGGAAAATAAAGTCTTTATCACTTCCTAAGACAAAATCATTTCAAACTGAGCACAGAAATAACCTTCATAATTCCAGGAAATAAGCAAGAGGCAGATTTTTGTCAATCATAAGCAGAGATATTAATATTCCTTTGATTTCTTCCTCAATCTGAAGATGCAAGCAAAACTGAAAACTGTAAAGTCATTTAAAGTAATCAATACCTCAACAACAACAACATGTCTGAAACAAGACACCTAACACCAGAATGAGCCTAAATCTAATGGCTTTTGCTCATCAGATTTCCCTAGAATGTGACCTTTGAAAGATGAAAAATTTCTTTTCAGGCAATGATGTCATCAAGCCCAATGATTAAAAAAAAAACAACCTTTTTTTGCACTTCATTCATTATGAGAATGAAACTTTTTTATAATATACAAAATATAAAAAATCATTATAGAAGAAAATATCTACAACATTCTGGTTTCTTGGTTTTTCAGAAATTAAGCACATTTTTTTTTTAATTTCAAATATCTAAAATCTAAAATTCTAACCATTTAAGTTCAAACTCAGAATTGGGTCCAGCATGAAAAAAGTCTTATAATCACATGGCAAGGTATCAATAAATCACTTACTGAAATTTTGAATTTCGGATCTGGTTGCATATATTTCTCTTCCTTTGGATTTACTGTTCTTATGGCAGCTTTGATCTGGAATGTATAGTGAACACATATATATTTATACTTGTATACTCATACTAATTTTATCCCTCTCTCATATGCTTTCAGGATTTCAGATAATCAATCTCCTTAGTCCTAGAAATCATGATACTAGTATTTCAGAGTCTCAACTGCATGATTTTGACTGAAACACTCCTTAATAAAATGCGATACTCCTGAATTGTGGAAATCACTTCTGTGTTTTTTTTTTTATAGCAGGCAGAAAACTTATGACGAATGCATTAAATCTCGTGTTCTTCATATTGCCCACAAATTATCAGTCACATCACAATAATGAGCATATCAATCAGTCGCCCATCTACAGCATGACTATTTCTGGCATACTACCAAATGTACAATCGACTGTTTTGTAGAAATATTAGGCAGATACACAAATACTTTATTTAGCTTTGCCTAACAACTAGGAGGCACCATGGTCCAGGGGTAGAGCACAGGGCTCCAGATCCAGAGGTCAAGGGTTTGAATCCTGTCAGAGCCCCGATTCTCTCATGATCTTCATATTCCTCCATGCTGCGCGAAAACTGGTATGGAACCCAGGAAGCAGTCATCGAGCTTGATGAATTTAAGTTGTAAGAACTTGTATAGCAATCAACGTAAAATAAATTAGTCTAAAAAATAAACAATAGCCTTACAACTCTATAAAAACACACACACACACACACACGCGCACAAACCAATCTGAAGCTCTTACATGATTATATATGAAATCTAACTCTAGCAGAATGGCTCCTTTTGTTCGATGGATGAGTTTTTTGTCTTTTAAAGTATACCATCTCTTCTCCCCTGGTTTTATCTGCAATAAAAACAGCAAAAGTATAACCAAATTAAATCAAATTCCAAACTGTACATCTAACAAAACTGAAAAAGTCTAAAGAAATGCAAAATATATGGGCCTTAAACAAGAGCAATAAATCTAAAAGCTAACTAAATTTCTAAATCATAAAATCTATTTTATATTCTTATCAATAAAGTAGACAAACAGATAGAAAGTTAGATACACACATAGTTAAATGATACACAGATACTTAAACTATAAGATTTATTAAGGGTAGACAAATTATAAAATCATTTACCCTGAGCAATGGTACAGCACACCGACCCAGAAACTCCACCTTTTTATCCCGGTCCTCGTCATAAACCGTCACTTCTAACACAGAATGAATATCCTTCACATTACTGAAATAATCATCAAATAAAGAACCTTTGTTGTTTAAATCTCAACAGTTTTTCATTAAAGAAAGTTTCGTCTGATGACCTTTACACGGAAGGTTTTTCTATTATGCTACAGGCTAGATAGGTACATTTTGGATTGAACTTTTTCCTTACAAAAGGTGATACTACTATCAGAAAGCTAGGCATTTTCAGAACATAACAATACACTGATCTACAGACTCATGAAAAAAGTAATGAAATGTGTCCAATCTTATATTCCACAGTTCCTGTATTAAATGAATGCAAGGTCACAATTAATTGTAAGAAGGAACTCAATACCCCGACATTTAAACTAGTATGGCTAACAAGCTTCATTTCTGTTATATAGAACTTGGAATGAATACTGATGACTGAGCCCTTAAATGTTTTTGCATTAGTATTTTTATAAGATGGAAATAAAATGTCAGAAATAAAGGAACCATTTTATTAATTCAATGCAACATTTAACTTCTCTAACATTGGACACAAACTCAATGCATTTTGAACTACTCACAATGTGAATACTTTATTCCACTCTGGGTTGAGAGTTTTATATTCTGTGTGTGTCTGCAGGCGAGTATTTACAAGTTCTAGAACACAGAAAGGGTCACTTTTCCCACCAATATCAGCTGCCATTAAATCTTGAGCTTTAAACACTGAAAGCAGAAAGTGACACTTGAAGCTGAAATTTCAGACAATCAAAATTTTAATGGACGCCAAAGTATCTGGCCAATACAGATGCTGTTCATATTAACTGTCTACAGATTTATCAACACACTTTCAGATCAAGCTAATTAATACCCTTAGCCATAAGCTTTTTCACATATGTTGTCCTAGGAAGTTACATCCTGAAAACTCCTTCATTAAGTACCTACCTTCTATATTAGTACTTCATGTGGACACTTTTTGGTCTAAGCCTTCTGGTGTCACCAATAAGCTAACCACTAACTGTTGCTAAGTTACAAGAAACCCCACAAAGCAAATGGCTCTACATTTACCTGAGGACCTTTCTAAGATATATTATGTCTTATTTCATACCACAAAATTTTAACTTTAAAACTTTCTCAGACATTTTCAAAGATTTGAAACACCACTTCTGTTCCATGTTAGAGTTTTATAAAAGTATCTTAAAAGAGTAAGACAAAGCAATATGAATTATTCAATTAATGTCATCAGATGTTATTTCAATCTGGAAATAAAGGAAAACCCTGTCAAAATAAGTTAAAATTAAAAATGCAAATGATATATCTGCAAACAGTAAAACAAGAAATCGGTGGAACCGATGGATGCTCCCCGAATAAATGCCAATTCCAAAAGGGCTATTGTTTAATATGTATTTTTTTTTTTTTAAGAAAGAAAAATAACAAAGGGCAATAACTCCTAAATTATGCAAAATAGAGTTACGGTTCTTGCACGCTGCACTTCTCCTCATAGAGATCTATCTACCATAAAGTTTCATGTTAATACCACTTATACTTTGTGAGATATGCCCTGAACGAGAAATAAGTACGAGAAATTTCAAAAGGCAATAACTCAAAAATTAATACAGCAAGAGTTATGATTCTTGTACACTGCACTGCTCATCAATGAGATCTATCTACCTTTGAAGTTTGGTCTTGATATCTCTCATAGTTTTTGAGTTATGCTCCAGACAAAATTATGACGGAAGGACGAACGGACGGACAGACAGACGGACGGGACGGACAAAGCGGCAACTATATGCTCGCCCTTCGGGGAGCATAATGATTACTAACGTCTGTATCTTATTACAACACTGATTAAAACTCAACATCTAAATGTTGAAATTGATTTTCTTTATCAAAGCAACCAGCTCTATAAAGAATTATAGACAATTTTCCCGGTACAAGTATTCACATATTCATGAATCATTCTAGATCATGTCTAATTAGGCAACAGTTAACAGGACATTCTGTCTTTGTCTTCTGACAGGATGTTATCAGCATTTGGTTAATGGAAGGTGCCTTAACTGATGATACACCAAATGCATTATATTTAGTATTTTATTGGCCCATTATCAACAGGGTGAAAAATAACTAGTAATGTATAGAATAGACTGGTTTCAGACCCAGCAATTAATGTTATTCCTTAGTAATGTTAGCTAAATGACTATTAAGTCCCTTTCTATCTACAGATTTATCTTTTCTTGGCTGGAATTGCATTGTATGATTGCCAGCAGAGCAAATGTTGCTATTAGAGAGGTAAAAAAAAAATTAAATATATCAATGCAATAACATAAAAATAAAAGGATCATATAGCCTGCAGCCAGGCTACGTAAAGAAGAAAATATGTTAAAAACCGTTTCCTTTAGGCATATTGATGCCTAGAAAGTGTTCGTTGTGAAATTGTATATACAGACTAATTCTAATGCATTAAGTTAACTAAGAATTCTTGTCTGGTACCTTGATTTTGTTAATCAGTATTCACATCTAAATCATTCTGAGGGAATCAGACTGCTCTAAATTTTAGGGTATACCTCTTTCTGTTTAATTTCCTCTACAGTCAATTATATTAACTTAAAGACTTTTTTCTTGAATGGTGTACACATTCTTAGCATTCTCAGTATTGGTTTCCAGACAGATTAATTGGTGTCTTGATTAATTGTCGATGAAGACACTTCTCATTAACTGCTGATGAGGAATTTCCATTTAATCTTTTTGAGAACTTCCATTAAAAAAAAAGATGTTTATATATCAAATTTTCTCTACTTATACAAGACTCTTATAAACTAAAATGAAATAATGTTCAAGGAATAACCTATTTATAAGCAATTTTATGCTTTTCCATTATTTTATTGTCTTACAATATATAGGTAACAGTAAATACATGTTTGTAGACTTTATATATTTACACAAGAATGCAATTTTGATTTTCATATTAAAGTAACCTGGCTGACTTATCATTATAAGCCATAAATCTATGTAAATTTAATAGACTTATTTGCAACACTTATTTTATAAATCTTAAAATAAAGTTGTAAAGTCATGCCTTATGTATCTTTGTAGCTTTTAAATCCAGTTTAATTTTTTTCAGTTCTATAACTAGAAGATTCTAGAGAGCATATTACAACACAGAATTTTCTGAGTTCTAATTTTCTCCAGTAAAATAAACTAGAAATAAAAAATAAAATAGTTTATATTGTAAATAATAGACATGTATCTCATAATTATGTAAGTGTTTATGAAAAGTCTTTAATATCAATAGTAAAGTTGTTTATGATAAATGTTTCCTGTGAGTGTATCTGATAAATGTATGATATGACTGATTATGATACACAATTTGTACAACTGTATATGATACACAATGTTTACAACTGTATATGATACACAATATGTACAACTGTATATGATAAATGTATGATATGACTGATTATGATACACAATTTGTACAACTGTATATGATACACAATGTGCCCAACTGTATATGATACACAATTTGTTCAACTGTATATGATACACAATGTTTACAACTGTATATGATACACAATATGTACAACTGTATATGATAAATGTATGATATGACTGATTATGATACACAATTTGTACAACTGTATATGATAAATGTATGATATGCCTGATTATGATACACAATGTGTACAACTGTATATGATACACAATGTGCACAACTGTATATGATACACAATGTGCACAACTGTATATGATAAATGTATGATATGACTGATTATGATACACAATTTGTACAACTGTATATGATACACAATGTGCACAACTGTATATGATACACAATGTGTACAACTGTATATGATACACAATGTGTACAACTGTATATGATAAATGTATGATATGACTGATTATGATACACAATTTGTACAACTGTATATGATACACAATGTGTACAACTGTATATGATACACAATGTGTACAACTGTATAGGATAAATGAATGATATGAGGGATTATGATACGCAATGTGTATGACTAACTATGATACACAACTGTACATAATACATGTACGATATGAATGATCATGATACACAATGTGTACAACTGTATATGATACACAAATGTGTACAACTGTATATGATACACCATGTGTGCAACTGTATATCGTACACAATGTGTATAACTGTATATGATACACAATGTGTACAACTGTATATGATATACATGTACAATGTGTACAACTGTATATGATACACAATGTGTACAACTGTATATGATACACAATTGTGTACAACTGTATACGATAAATGTTTCATATGATTTACAATAATTATGACACATTCACTTATCTACAATTATAATATCTGGCCAGAATAATTATTCTCCAACAATCAATGGTAAATATGATAACATATTCCTCTGACAATCAGTGGTAAATATGATTAAATATTCCTCTGACAGTCAATGGCAAATCTGATTAAACAATCAATTTTTGGACTGCTCTTCTTCTCTGACTGATCTAGTCATCTATGAAACATGAAATATACCTACATAAAGTTAAATAAAGCTAAGTCTACAGAAAATTTGTAACACTGATGACTAAATGTTCTTTAATCGTGTCTCTCTTGTGTGTTTTCTTCTTTAATTAAGTTTTCAATTTGAGGTTTTATCCAGTTTTATGCTTTGAGGTAGAATTTCATTGAAAGTGGCAGACAAGCTGCATTACAGATTTCCTGATAAAGTATTAGTACCATAGGCTGAAAAATGAAAAACAAAAAACAAAGTACAAACCTTTCACCTGTAACCAACCAACATCTTTCAGATTATGGAAAGACTTGAAAACACCCTGAAATACGAATAAAGATGTATTTAATACATCACTTTCAACAGAGAAAAATTTATAATGGAGTAATGGCTCTAACATGGAACACTAGGAGCTACTACAAACTAAATAACATAAAAGAGCCTTAGACACAATTTTTGAAGAATGTACATTGAAAAAGTGACTGCCTAAAACCACTAGCAGTGGTGGATGTATCTGGTGGGCATGTAAGGCAACTGTGCCTCTAACCCCCTCCCCTCCTCCAGTTTGCCTGCTAGCAGTGGTGGATGTATCTGGTGGGCATGTAAGGCCACTGTGCCTCTAACCCCCTCCCCTCCTCCAGTTTGCCTGCTAGCAGTAGTGGATATATCTGGTGGGCATGTAAGGCCACTGTGCCTCTAACCCCCCCCCCTCCTCCAGTTTGCCTGCTAGCAGTGGTGGATATATCTGGTGGGCATGTAAGGCCACTGTGCCTCTAACCCCCTCCCCTCCTCCAGTTTGCCTGCTAGTAATTTTTTCTTCTTATTTTAATGGTTGAACCTTTATGTTTTTATGAAAAGGTAATAGCCTACATTATATTTTTTTGCTAACATGTGTTAGATAGGAGGCGGATGAGGGGCCCATCCATTCAGTAAAACAACAATCACTTTTTTATGCTTTTGTTTCTCATACATGTTTTTTCCCAGACAAACTTCGTGACATATGGACATACAGACAAACAGACAGACTTACAGATGGAAAGTACAACAACAATTTAACTCCCACCCCACTTTGTGGGGTGGGGGAGGGGGAGGGGGAAGAGAATAATTATAAAGCAAGCAGAATGGAAAAAAATAAAACAGAAGACCTGTGGTGTGTAGGTTCATGAAAGCAAATCCTCCTAGTGCCCACCCAGTTCCAAATTTCTAGATCCACCACAGGGAAGTTATGTATAATGTGGACTCTGACATATACACACTTAAGATGACTGCTTAAAAATACAGTTTATAAATGACATACTTAGACTGAAAATCATCCCCACATTGTAGTAAAGAAACCAGTAAGTAATTTCATTACTTTAGTCCACTGAAGCATAAAATTCCATTATACCAATAAATTCTTTTATATCTATGTACAAGTAACCAAATAAGCTGCTAGTCTGTTCATTTGCATAATACAATTTAAGGCTCTTTTTTTTCCTGAATTTGCCCACAGCAAGGAGTATGTCTTCTATCAGGTTTTTCAGAAGGACTGCAATTAGCACCATTATTAAGTATAGTTAGTTATTCACATCACTAACTATGTTAATATATGGGCAACTTTAGCTACGTAAGTCTTTACTGAATCAGTTTATGCTCTGAACATTTTCCACTGAATTGAGACTGGGGAAGATTTAGTTTGGTTTTATTGAGGTTAAACAACAGTTTTAACAGCTAAGGTCATATACCGGCGGTCAGTCCACCTGTGACTGAATACTTCCTCACATGCTTCAGAGGTGAGGGACAAATGATCTATAGACGCATTCTCTGAGATCAGTTATCACGGAGAAATTTGGCCAGCCCTGATGGGGTTTGAACCAGGATCGTCAAGTCTGACAATCCAATGCTCTACTGATTGAGCTAGGAGACTGGGGGAGAAGAGATCTGTAAAACTGAACCAATTCTTCCATTTTAAAATTTCTAATCTTTTTAATTTAATCTTTTCTTCTTCAGAAATATAAACTTCAGTTAAAAACCACATGAAGAAAACATTGTCTGAACAAAATAACAAAAAAAGTACTTACAAATTTCCATATGATTTCTTCCCTTTCCAATGGGTTGAATGCATAAGCTGAGAGATCACTGATTGTTTCCTGGCCTGACGTCCCACTGATAGTGATGAGAAGTTTGATGATGCCTGCACCATCCTCCAACTGCTGCTCTATCACATGTGTCTTTTCCCGCTCAAGTTTCGATAAATCTATCACAGCTCTAGAATGGAAATTATATATCAACATAGGTTTGATTGTTTTACATTACAATCTTATATGTATGAGTTATCTTTTTTAAGTGCACACTAGTTTTGTTACCTCCAGCAAGTGCTGCTCAAAGAGAGCTTTAAAATTATATTGCTATTAATACTCTTAGGAATACAAGGTGGTACATATAAAATGGTAGTAAATCTTGCTGGCTATTTGCAAAAGTTCATCTATACAGTAGTAAGGCAAGAAAAACAGTTTGATAAAACATGTATCTGTAACTTCATACATACATTGGGTCTAGGGTCAAACTTACAAAGTTATTTACAAACAACAAAGCAGGACTGGTGCAAATACTTGTTTATTGTTTGTAAGTGTTCAATCTTATAATGAAAAACCATCAGTAAAGTATTCAGGTTCTACTTGGTTTTGAAATGCAATTTATGGCAAAATGGCCACCAAGGCTGTATAGATCAGCACTTTGTTTCTTTTCCATATGGCAGCACAATCATGAGGTTCCTGATAAATATCATTACTAGCCTGAAGATGTATAACCACCATAGCTGATAAAGTCACTAAACAATATCAATAAATCCTATCATTTCACAGGCAAAAACATTTCCAGTTCCTTTCATTCATCCCCAAGATTCAATATTTTTCAATATACACCGTGTGTAACAATTTGGCATTAGTGAATAATACTGTATCAGGACTACATTCATGTAGCATGTTGGTTCCCATTGATAAAATTCATGTTGATTTCATAATATTTTTTTTGTAAATAATAACTGCCTCATGATATGAAGAATTATGTTGTTGGTGATCAATTACAAAAGCATTCATTCTTCCTCCCCTATGCAACTTCAGGTGCACAATATTACACAACTCCACCTGAAGAACTTGGGCATATTTCTCAATACAAGGCAACCTATACAAACAGACTCCACTTAAAGTCAAAATACAACCTTCCAATGGTTATGTCATCAGACTATGATTTGAAGCAAGCATATAAATGGTTTTAGTTTAAACCTATTAAACCTATTTAAAAATCAACAGAATTGTATAAATTTTATGTTCTGATGAAAACTCTTCTTGAATAGACAAGACTTGTCTGGCACATTTTGTACAATACAAGAGCCATATCTTTAGAGTGCTATGAAGGATCTGACTGATTATCCAACTTGGAGGTACTACTCCCACAAACATCATTAGCAAGTTTGATGAAGATCCAATGAAAACTCTTTAACTAAGAGAGTGGACAAGGCTAATTTCAACAATTTTTGATAATTCAAGGGTCATAGCTCTACAGCACCTAGGGGTATTTGACTGGTTATTGAACCTGACAGTATAATATCTCTAAGTTTGAAGGATATACCATCCAATATTATCACCAAGTTTGAAGCATACTGCATAAGAACTTACAGACTGGACAAGGCTAATTTTCTAATTTTGGATAATTTGTTTAAAAATGTTTTACAATGAAACTAACCTTCCCATAAAATCATCCCTGCCTACATCATGGTCATACATGACAATCTCAAGGTGACTGGTCTGACCTTGATACATACGAAGGTCAAACTGTTCCAACCATCGAGGACTTAATGTTTTGTATTTATGCTGAAAAAAAAGTCGTATGTTCATCAAACATTTTGAATTTTAATAACTTAAACTATACACTTTACAAAAAAAACAGGTGCTATTGTAAGTTTATTTGTGACTGTGTTCTGCTGATTATTCATTCTAACTTCAAGCAAATCTTAGTTATTATGACCCAAAAATGCAAATAAAAACAAAAATACTGCACATTTATAGAATAAACAAGAACTGTCACTGTAGGATGACAATGCCCCCAAAGTGGTGCTTTGACTTTAGCTGGGGACCAGTCATTCAAAGGATCAAGGTCAAATAAATATAGGTCAATGGGATGGTATTGTCCAAAGGGATATTGTTTCCAAGTATGAAGTAAATTGACTTTCTAATAAGGAGGTTATGGCCAATGTTAACGTTTTTGGACAACTGGATCAACAAGGTAAAGGTCATTCAAGGGTCAAGGTCAAATAAATATAGGTCAGTGGGAAGGTCTTGTCTAAAGGGGTGTTGTGTCCAAGTATGAAGTAAATCCACTTCCTAATAAGGAAGTTACAGCCAATGTTAAAGTTTTCGGACGGACAGTTCAAAAACTATATGCCTCCCTTCGAGGGCATAAAAACGTAATGAGAAAATGTCTTGAATCATTATAAACAGACATTTAATAGAAGTTTTACTGTAATGTTTTACTCAATTCAATTTCATTTTCAATACACAGAGGAAATTACATTGATAATTTCTAGAAATTCTAAGTGATTTAAATCAATACAAGAAAAAGAATGAGCAAAGAATTAAATCATTTCTAAAATCAATATTCATCACTTTTATTGCTGTGAATTTTTTTTCAGCAAATGGCATTTCAGGAGTGTTGATACAAACCACATGTACTCAATAATTATTGAATGAGGACTGTTAACCTTAAAAACTTTGAATGCTTAACGTTTTGTTTTTAAAAATTAACCACCAGTCTCGTATGAACAGAAAACCAGGTCAGACTACTATAAAAATAAAAACAAGCCCAGTCTAATGGCCTCCATTAGTATGAAAAGAAAATAAGCTCAGTTGAGTATGAACAGAAGACAAGCTCAGTCTGGTATTGAAAGAAAACTAGCTGAGACTGTTACTTATGGTGTTTGCTGCTTCAACTTGTTAGAATCCTGCAATGAATGGTTACTTTCCAAATATTTATTCAAACAAGAAGACCAAATATTGCCATCCATATACCACAAAACTTTTGAAAAATGATGACTGAAGAATTTTCAATGGTCAAGCTAAATTTGAATAAGCATGTTAAACAATTAATTACTTTTTATTATTGAGTTTATCAATATAATCTTACCTTGCTCCTGTATTTTTCATTGCCAAGCTTAAACTTGACATAGGGATCTGAGAGACCATTGTCATCCATGGGTATGAGGTCACGACCTTCAACAAGGACAATAGTAACAACCCCTGTCCACATCTGCATCTTGAGCTTGCGGGCAGCAGATTCTTTGTCGGTGAGCTTAACTGTACGCTTGAAGTACTGAAAAGGTTAAACTAACATTTTACACTCCCTTATGTGACTAGATAAATAAGACAAATAAGAAATTCAATTTCTTTACTTATTACAATTGTTTAGATGACACTTTTGAAAGCTGCCATCTACAGCAGCTGTGACCAAGGGCTGACAATGCTTGAAACTTTTACTTAGAATATTGGATTCAGGTGTAACAATACACCAAAAAGATCAATTTAAATACAAACTGAAAATATTAAGTATAAGATACAGCATTGTTTCCAAAATTTCACATCTAAAATATATGAATCTGTACATCAATGCATAGCATTTACAAAAATTTCAGCCTTTTACTGTGAATAATCCATATTACTGTTAACAAGAGGTCAAAAGAAACTAGATTCAAAACTTATTAGATTAATTACCATAAATAAAACATTTGACCATTTTTTCAAGATTAATTATTCAATTAACTGTTTGAGTAAGTGTTTTTTTGTTTTTTTTTTTGTTTTTTTTTGTTTTCATATTCAAGTACTTTCAAAGTTACCTCCATGGCATTTCCCATCAAGTTAATCCAACTATGTCTCAAATAAAAAATTTCTACTCCTAGAAAAAAATTAATAGCACAGCTCCTTTTACACCATCTATATATATTTTTGTGTATAATTGTGGAACTTCTCCAGATATGGAAGTAAGTAGTGTTTAATTTTGTTTGTACCAGTACATCAATTTTGAAGTTTTAATGACAAGTCATGGTAACAGGTTGCCAGGCAATTATAAAGGAAGACACACATGGCTAAATCATTTTTGTATCATATCATCCCTAAAACAGAACATTACTGCAACTCTGGCAAATTCTTAACATATGCGCTACTTTCAGTAGGTTTCAGGGAATTAATGTTACCCGTCTCCTGTTTTTCTAAGATTCTGTGGAGGAAAATGACAGATCAACTGCAAGAATACTAGTATATCCTTTGTTTGTTATAATATATGTGCAATATATGATTTACCTGTTCTCTGTCTTCCTGAGATTTTGGTATGAGAGTGATTTGTAGTTTGATGACACCCATGTAGTCTGATTTACCTTTCTCTGACAAAGGTACCTCTATGTCTGTGGGCCTAAAAAGTAAACCAAACTTATTCACAGGCTGTAGTTAGCAATGTAAACTTGGTTTAGTTTAGACTTTTTAATTTTCCAGCAGTAGTCTAGATGATTTCTTTCAATTACTGTAGATGGCTTCCCATACTCCTGATTAGTTCATGTACTTGTGCCAATTAACTTGTACATTAAATAGTCTTCTACATGTACTTGTGCCCGTTACGTCACTGGACACAAGATATGGCAACTTCTGTTAACTACTCTCTGGTGAAAGCTTCCTGTAATTCCACTGCAATATTCTGTTCCTACGGATAAATACAGTTCAAGAACTGTTCTTGAGGATCTTAAACAGTCTGT
The DNA here is from genome assembly GCA_012932295.1 of Cyclina sinensis. NCBI lineage: Eukaryota > Metazoa > Mollusca > Bivalvia > Venerida > Veneridae > Cyclina > Cyclina sinensis. The sequence continues at coordinate 29,205,257 of JAAONU010000017.1, forward strand.
TATGTGTTCTTAAAGACTGTTCAAGAACAAAATTCTTGAACTGTTCAGGAACAGCAAATAAGTACAGTTCTTGGACTGTTTAAGAGCTCAAAAAGTTCTTATATTGTTCTTGACACATTCCAGAACATTTAGAAAAAATGTTAAAGGGGGGAAATGAGGAAAAATAATTTTTTAAATATTCGTGAACACATTCAAAAACCTTTTTCAGAACAGTTCTAGAACTATCAGTGTGCTTTTAATGTTCTTGTTCAGTTCTTGAAGAGTCAGACCTGATTAGGAGTTATTATTGAAGTTTAAAGAATGTTAAAACAATTGACTCTAGTTGTTAAATCTATAATTTTAGATTATCAGAAGTGAAAATGTAAAATGTGAATTTCATTTTGTGTTGATGTAATCAGTATCAGTACAGGGAAATGCATGTGATATGTAATATATTAGATACATTCTGAACAGTCAGCCACCTTGACAAAGTACTGTCCAAAATGAGATACTTTTACGCTGAAACTTAAAGTAAATAATGAAATTGAAACTGTAAGTGGCATTTTTTTGGATAATTTTATTTCGGATACTGATATTCACATATCCCTCTATTATGTGTTGCATAAGATTCTGGTAATTATAGTATAATCAATAACTGATGATAAAATGAGTAAATTTAAAACTAAAGTAATGTCAGTGACAAATTATTATGTTTTAGATATGAAACAAATCATTTGCTACCTCTAGCATTGTTCACATACTGCCAGAACTGTACTGTTCTAGAACTGTACTTGAACTGTCCAAGAAAAATATTGGGAAATGTTCTAAAATTGTTCAAGAACAGTAGACTACCCACATACCCAGAATGTTCTTCAAAGGTTCATGAACATTTTTGCTATTTTTTAAGAAATGTTAAATGAGACATTGTTCTTGAACTTTTTAAAAACTGTTCTGGTACAGATGTTCAAGTGTGTTCCTGAACAGTTCAAAAGCTAAAGTTCCTGAACTGTTCATGAACTCGCATTAAGAACCTGTCTAGACAAGCTGCTCTTGAAAACTGTTCCATTCAACATTTCTTAAAACATTCTTAAAAGATACTTGACCACTTAAAGAACATTTTCAGAACTGTTCTGTTACTAAGTTCTAGAACAAACTTAGAACATTTCTTGAACTGTTCTTAAAAATTTTAGCTTGGTATATAACCAGTTCATGTACTTGTACCAACTTCTACTGACGGAACTTGAACCCTTAACCCTTTGATAAGGGGTCAGTCATCTACCAATAGGCTCTTTCTTATGAATCTTATTTTCTCTACATAAATACTCTTAAAACAGCTGTCAATCTGAAAACAGTATATTTTTGTCAACACTTACTAGACAAAATAATTTTTCAGACAGACTAAAAGAGCTCTTTTAATAATTAAACACTTCAAAGCACTAGACATCCAATTACTTTTTTCTAGTAATCAAATAAGTTGTGCAAAAGTATCTTCTCTTAAAGAGTTTCTCTTCCCTCAATCAAGTACAAATATTGTAACTTGGGACTTCATCAAAGAAACTATTTCTTTGCATGTTTACATAAGCCAGTCTCATTGAGGTTATCATAAATTTCTTCTTTTTTTTCTGCAAATTACATTACACACTAATACACTGTCTGAGATATGATGTAGTTTCTGTGATTCTATTTTCAAATAAAGGAAAGCCATTACTTGTTTAACATGCAAATTGTCTTTAAAGTTTGAAGTCATTTTATTTCAACAAACTCCATTTAGAAAACCAATTTCCTCATCCATTTTTAAGAGCTTTCATGTTACAAGCAGTAAATGTGACGTGCTCAGTTAATGCACTGTTCTTATCTTTAAAAGACAAGAAAGAGCTAGACTGGTTCTATATATTGATATTTGTGTCAATCTCGGGAAAGAATGCATGAAGCCAATGTGATGTTCCTGAATAGGAAAAATAAAGATGATGTTCCTGAATAGGAAAAATAAAGATGATGTTGATGATGTTCCTGAATAGGAAAATAATTTAAAAGATGATGTTCCTGAATAGGAAAAATAAAGATGATGTTGATGATGTTCCGGAATAGGAAAAATAAAGATGATGTTCCTGAATAGGAAAAATAAAGATGACTTAATTATATTTTTTGCCCCCTGAAAGTACCCAGTTAAGGTAAATCAAAGTCATGCCATATCTAAGATGTTTTGACAACATTTTTATGACTTTATCTTCACTTTTGACAAATATTTAGAGAAAATATCTTACTCATTTGGTTTAACATTTTCCAAATGCAGTTCTGCCGAACCCATTGAGTCGTCAAAGCTGCCACGATCATAATCGAAAACACTAATAAGCACTGGACGGAAAACATCTTCCAATGACAAAACAAATCGTTCATCCCATTTGGGGTTAAGGTTCTTGTGTACAATTCTACTTTTATATACCTGCTTGTTACCAATTTTGAACTTGACATAGGGATCACTAGTTCCTGAAAAAGAGAAAACAGAACAATTTTACAACAATGTAAAAATCTGACTGTACCATCGGTAACAAAATGCACAATAATATGGTGGATGATTTGTGCCATGACATATGAAGGCTTTTTCAGGGTGAAAAGGTAAAGGTCAAACATGAAAACAAGAAATAGTGACTTTGTAGTTTTTTTTTCAAACTTTTGCCCTGCCAACAAAAATCACAACTTATGGCACAAAACAGGACACATATTTTGTGGCACTGGGCAAAAAGGCAGAAGGTCAAAAAAAATTATGTGACGAAGTCACCCATTGTGGTGTTTTTCTGTTTTCTTACTCTTGCCCCGCCTATGCAAAAATTAAAAGACATAACAAACTGAAGGTAAAAGCATGACATCTAAAATGTGTTACATTTTTTTTCTTAAATCTGTTGCAGCATTGCGTTTTCATGTTTGCAGGGTGAAAAGTCAAACTGCAAAAACACAACAAAATCACTGTTTGTCATTGACTTGTGCCACCAAAAAATGCAACATGGCACAAATCAGCCTTCTGACATACAAATGTTTCAATAAAAAAATCTTTTTTGCTCTTATGATGTTTCCCAGCTAGTAAATCTTGAAGTTTCCTTGCAATTAGTTTCCACAATGCTGCACAATCACATGAACCCATCTCCAAGCCAATTTTTGAAATGTGAAAGACATAGGTTTAGAGTAAGAATGCCAGACTCCCAAAACAAGGTCACAATTGTCTGGGTCCAAAATCAGGTTGAGACTCTTCAGTGACATTCAGCAACAAAATATGATACATGGAAATGACAGTTGCTTTTTAAGTTAGTTAGAAACAGGAAAGAAATCAATAACAATATTAATTAAGTTAAAATTGATTCTTTCAGCATGCTTCACTTTTATGTTAACTGACTGAAACAAAAAACATGAAACAGTTATTGATGAATTAGCTGAAAATCAGTCTTAATTGCACAGTTGAAACAGAATTATCTAAAAACATTGATGACAGACCAGTTATTGGTGGCGCTACCAAAAAGTAACTATGTGCCTTATAAGCTATTGGTCAGCCAGATAGAGTTTGGAAACTACTCTCTGTATATGTGTTTCACTTTCTATTATTTTTTTTCTTAATTGAACAATGCAGACATCTTAAGTCAAATAATTATGTTAACCAAGTGTTCCATACTTGAAAAATTGACAAATTTCTATACTGTTAAAATGGGGAGCTGAATGAGCTAAAAGCTTAAAATGGGAATCTGTGAGAGATCCTGGGGTCTAACCCCAGTCTAATCAGAACTGCATTAATGGCTATGAAGATTACAAGATATTATGGACAAACAGAAGGATTATAGGAAACAGTTCTAGTTTAACAGCTATGTAACTACTAGTAAAATTAATGCTGGAAGTAAAGTTTAATGGAATCAATGGGCTCTTAATTCTCCAAAGAAAACAGTTAAATTGTCATTATGTCTTCAACATGATACTTAATTTTCCAGCTCAGGAAATTAAAATAAGGAGAACAAATATCCTGTCTAGATGAAATAATCCTGGAGGTTAGCTGCAGACAAAAAAAAAAATATAACTACTATTCCTTCATAAAAAAATCATTGAAGACCAGATAAAATGAAAAAAGATGATGAACATTTAAGGCAAAACAAGTTTTCATGTGATAAGCAATCTTCATGTATACTTAGGTTGTTTTCCATGCAATTTTTAGCATTTAAATCTTTTCTTATATCTCTTTCTGAAAGGTGTACATTTTGCATAGTATAATTTTCAACAATGAAATATTTTATTGTTTATTAGTCCTTTTTGTCAAACACTATCTCAATGGTTTGGATATAAATAACAATTATCTGTTAGATGACCAAACCAAACAAATCATCTTAGGAAAATAACGTACTTTAAGTCTGATTCCATTACAAGCCAGCAATCATATTAACACATCAACACTTGATGAATCCATTTTGTCAAATTAGAGACAAACAGTCAATTATTTTTTCTGTTTGGAATGATTTCCAACTGTTACATCCACTAGAGTTTTTGACCCCTGCCATGAAAAAAGCTAAATCCTGAATGTGTTTGTACATTACAGAAAAAGGGCCACTGAGACCACCAAAGACATTACTTCTAAATGATGAAAGTAATGATGGAATGCTGCCATAATAATCAATTGCTTAATCAACAATATTCTGTTCTGGCCTCATTTTCTACAGGACAAATGCTGTTAATATGTTATGACAAGATTTCTGTCATGGCTGGCATTGACTTGGCATCTGAAACCTACTCCTGACATAATAAAAACATCATTTTAACATTGAATGTTACAAGGCTTTTAATGAAAGAGTCCAGTAACAAGATTAAAGATTGCTTGAGTGCTGATCACTTCTAAATAGAACGTACTTGTTTTGAGAATTTCCCTTTTTGGAATAATGCCAACTCATACCAACATGATTGAATGGGAAGAAATGGATTGTGGTAAGACTTGTTATATGGTGATAGTGATTACAAGTTACAGAATGTGATAATATGGTCAATTTCACCTAAAGCATCAATAACAAGATTCTGTTACAGCCTGGATAAATTCTCTCAACGAATAATGTGAAATGCCAAAACCATAAAGAAAATGTGTTGGATTAAGCTCTGTATATCTGCTAGTACAAAATGCCCATATGAACTATGCCCCCTAAAAAGTTAAGTCACTTCAACATTTTGATTACTAAATATCATGAGACTTCTACCTTACATTTTGCCAGCAGTAGTTCTACAACTTATAGCAACTATTCAGAGCAAGATGCTGTAGCAAGCAAGCAGGAGGGGTGCGAAATGTTTGGCCCAATTTGTGTCCATTTTCTACCTCATTTCAACGGTTGTGGTTATGCTAGAGTATACTGATTTGGCAGTATCATATGGGCCTCTGATTATTCAATTCAATGTTGAACAATAAAGTATACATTATTTAAAGACATATTCAAAATAGACCTACAATAACACCTATAGTCTGGGAATTTTAGGGGGGGCATGCACGGAGTGCACCCCCTTCTGGATCCACTAGTAGAAACAATATATCAATTCTCACATATACTTACTAGGCTAAATAGCATAATTATATTATTGCAAATAATCAATAATTATAACAGCTATTTTCAGATGGCATTTGAAATGATGTTATAATTAGGAATAGATTTTAAGTTTGAGTGATCTACCATCAAATATAGCACGGCGTCGAGTTCAGATGGGTAGTAATTTAATCACAAAGGCCATAGACCTTTGTGATTTAATTATTACGCATCTGAACAAGAAACCATGCTATATTTGATGGTAGGTTACCAAAACTTGAAAATCTATTTCCATTCTAACATGTGTATAGTTATAAGGGACAAAACTATGTGCACTACTTATCATGTCATTTTTACGGTTATTGTCCCTGTCAGGCTATTCCATTTACACCGCTATTCATTTCCCACATGAAAATGAAAACAACAAGGTCATTTTTATTTAATCAGTTAATAATTTACATTAAACAAATATCTATAATTTTATCATAGATGAACATCAAAGAAGATAATTCAGTACATAACAATATTTCACTTGTAAAAATATTTTAAAACAATGATCAGTTTACAATGACAAATAAGAACAGCCCAAAGAAGTTTGCAGTGACGTCAGCGGGCGGGCACTTGTATTCAGCATGCTATAATGTATATGATATATCATGTTCAATTCCTTCTTTGTTTATTGTTGGCAAATTGTGGAAAGTGTTAGAATTATTGTTTCATGTCATGAATTTTTAAAAACTGTCTGAGCAAAAACAACTCTATGTAATAAAACAAGGGCAATCAGTGATCATATGTGTTGCCTGATGATAGCCAATTAAACAGTAATATTGAGAGGTGATTGGACAACACATTTTTTTATTCCATAACTCAGCCAAAATTCATTTAACCCAAAAACCTGATAGACATGGCCAAGTACTTGAGGTACCGATCAATTGTGTAACATTTCATTTAAATTGCTTTAGTAGTATAAGAGAAATAGTCCGGACAAACTTTAAAAATAAAAATCATTAAAGGGCCATAACTCTGACAAAAATCATTGAACTGGAACATGCTGATAATATGCACAACTACACTTGGTACTGATCATTCGTGTAAAGTTTGGATGAAATCGCACCAGTAGTTTCTGAGGAGTAGTCCGGACAAGTTTTGTGATGGACATACAGACAGACTGATGGACAGACAGACAGACAGATGACGGAGAAGTGATCCCTATATGTCATGGCTACCTTGTAGCATGTCGCAGCTACTGTCAAGCCTGCAACACAAAAATCATTATTTGGCCAAAATGCCTTTTTCATTCAAGGGCCATAACTCAGCCAAAAATCATTCAACCAAAAAACACCTTATAAATGCGCAAGTATTTGAGGTACTGATCAATCCTGTAAAATTTCATTCAAATTGCTTCAGTAGTATAAGAGAAATAGTCTGGACAAACTTTAAAAATAAAAATCATAAAAGGGGCCATAACTCTGACTAAAATCACTAGACTGGAAAATGCCGACGAGATGCACAACTGGACTTGGTACTGATTATTCCTGTAATGTTTGGATGAAATTGCACCAGTAATTTTTGAGGAGTAGTCCAGACAAGTTTTGTGATAAAGCGGACAGATGGACAGACAGATGACAGAGAAGTGATCGCTTTATGTCGCGGCTACTATGGAAAAAAAAAACTGTCACTGTAAGATGACAATGCCCCTGAAATGGTGCTTTGACTTTGAGCTGAGGACCAGTCATTCAAAGGGTCAAGGTCAATTAAATATGGGTCAATGGGAAGGTCTTGTCCACACGGGTGTTGTGTCCAAGTATGAAGTAATTCAACTTTCTAATAAGGAGGTTATGGTCAATGTTAAAGTTTTTAGACAATTGGATCTTCAAGGTAAAGGTCATTCAAGGGTCAAGGTGAAATAAATAAAGGTCAGTGGGACAGTTTTGTTCAAAGGGGTGTTGTTTCCAAGTATGAAAATCCACTTACTAAAAAAAGAAGTCAAGGTCAATGTTAAAGTTTTTGAACAACTGGAAGGTCATTTTGGGGCCAAGGTCAAATAAAAATAAGTCAGTGGAAGGTCTGGTGTAAAGGGATGTTGTGTCCAAGTATGAATTAAATCCACTTATTAATAAGGAAGTTATGATCAATGTTAAGGTTTTTGGACAATTGTATCTCCAAGGTGAAGGTCATTCAGGGGTCAAATAAATATAGGTCAGTGGGAAGATCTTGTGCAAAGGGATGTTGTGTCCAAGTATGAAGTAAATCCACTAACTAATAAGGAAGTTATGGCCAATAGTTTTCGGAGGACTGATGGACGGACGGAATGACGGACGGACAGTTCAAAAACTATATGCCTCCCTTTGGGGGCATAAAAACATAGTAATACATGTATACTAGTAGCCATTTTTAGGGAGATAAAAGTTGAGATTTACCACTGATCAGTATATTGTGAGCTAATACTCTTTCTGAGATAATATATTTAAAGTGAAGATTGCTCTTTTTCAAACTGAGATAAATAAATATATGAAAAGACAGTAGAGTTAAAGCTAACACAGCTGCTCTTGGCATTAAATTTAGATATCAGTAAAATACTTGCAGGATAAAAGGATAAGATTTTATCAGCTGCTCTCTGACCAAAATAATTCTAATTTAAATGATGTCCATTTAAGTAGCAATGGTTTAAATTAAGGAAGATGGCAATTTGCTGAAAGAAACAGACAGAAATTCAAAGTACTGAAACACTGGTGGTTCATGGTTGCTTATATTAGCAATTATACAAGGGTCACAAATCATATAACCAAACCATAATACTAAGAATGATCATCTTAAATTGTTTTAATTGGTCTTTAAAGAAAAGGGTGGAACTTTTCTAGAACTAAGAAAGTGATATGTGAGACAAATCTGTCAACTCCTACCTAATTCTTTGACACTTTCGTTCAGTAGTAGTTTAGAGGTTTCAGGACTTTCAGTCCTTTGATTATTATCGCCGTTCCTGGACGGCGATATATACAATTAACAAGATTTGAACAGTTTTGCCTGTACACCGTCTGCCTTTAGCCAATCAAAGCACATTATACATATCACATGATAACAAAATGGACGTCAAAAAACTTCAGCAAGGGATGCGTAAATGGACTCGCTCAACCGCCATGTTTGTCGGGTTACTTATTCGTACAACTGAAAAATACCATGATCAATTTACGAACTCAGTACCAGTCTTCAGGCTCTTGCAAGATAAACACAGGATAATCGCCATATTTTTGGCTACATATCATTTCTAACTAGAGAATGTAGACTAAATAAGAGTATGTTTTGTTTGTTTTTCCAAAACTTGCACTTCTAGAAAAAAATAAATGCTTGCTTCCGGGCGATTCTAAACAGGATACAAACTCCCCGCAGCGGTTACTTCCCCTGATCAGTACAGAAACAGTAGCAAAGCGTGACGAAACCAGTGCGAGGAGTTTGATCAGGATATATCCAAGTTTTATATATGCTTGATAAGAGTCAGGGCAATATCGTATTTGTTACCTTAAATTTATTCTGTTTAAATTGCACATGTAATATTCTTATATTCTTTTCACTGCAAAGCATGTTATAAAATTATCAAATTAATGAATGACGAGCATGAAATTCATGCATCTTTGGATAAGACGTCATACGTGGCTGAACGGCGATTTCAAGCATTTTTGGAAATGCTAATACTTGTTATTATTAAAACTTACCACAGCTATCTCTGATGACAAGGTCTTTACCCTCCTGTAACCAGACTTCCAGCTGATGGAAAGGGTGTTGCATAAGAACATGGCGGTTTGATATTGCACTTGTGGTTGATTCCTGGAAATAGATAGATTCATGATAGACAAAAAAGTCTTCCTGTAAAATTTGAAATAAATCATCATTTCTACTTATATATTATATATTGGCATGTTCCTGTGAATTTTTACAATGCATACTGATGCAAACAGTTGAACAAGGGCCAATTCAGGTTTTTCATTGTGATAGCTAAAAAGATAGTAGTGTACTCAAAGTTACGCAAAATAACAGCATCTGGTGCATCCTTATGTATATGCAATGATTTAAAAGAACCTTTTCTTTGACTCTTTTCATTCTGATATTTTGCTTAAAAACTAAGCAACAAAAGAGTGATCATTTCAATAAAATCTGTTGCATTTAGTCATTTATGCCAATACAAGAATGACAGTGATAAAGCTGCTGATACAACAATCAGCTTCAACAACAACAATCAGCTTCAACAACAACAAATTCAGTTTTCCACAAAGATTTCCATTTTCTTCTGTTTTACATGTCGACAATGAGGGCCATAGTTATGGTTCTTGTGCACTACTCCTGAAGGAGGTCTATATACCTATGATGTTTCATGTCAAGATGTTGATATTGCTCATATTGATACCTTTGATCATTCAACTTAATAAGAAATTTTGACAAAAATTCTAAGTTGAAAAGGGACCTAATGCCAAAAATATAGCTTTCAGAATAATGCCCCTTGTGTTACAACTGTCTCTTGTCATGGTAAGCAAGCAGTCAAAGTTTCATATTGATACCTTTTAAATTGTTTTAGAAATGGTCTACATTAAAGTTTTTGCTTGACAATGACAACTATGACGATGACCCAGTGATCATAATAGCTTGACTTTTTCTTCAAAACAGACGAACTGAAAAAAGGACAAATTCCTTCTTACATATAAGATGCATTTGTGTGTAAGACGCACTCCTTAAATCTTGTAGATGTCCTCTTATAAGATGCGTAGTTTTTCAAATTGGTGATTTTAACTAACATGCTTGTTTTTTGTCATTTTAGCCTTACTATTTGAAAATTAATGTAATGAAAGGCCAGAAGAACACACTTCATCATTTACCTGATGCCATACCTGCCATAATTTTTCTGTCCATTTATGGGATTTTGATATTGAATTTTTGGGATTTGAGCTGATTTTCAGAAACATACAACTATTCATTTACTTTCAATATACTACCGTTGGCAGTACACAAACTGGACGAGATTCTGTTTTTGGCTGGAAAAGCCGTGCACATGTTTCAAATACACATCAGTACCATCAGTTTCATACCTTTTATTTTAGTTGCAAGAGCATAGTAATTGTGTAGCAGTAATCATAAAATAATAACTGTGTACCATTAATTAATCAACATCATAAACTCAAATTCAAGTTGAATCACAGGCGTTTGATGACAGTGTCGTCTATGCTTTGTACTACAATTGGCAAAATTTGATCGAACATTACAATAATCATCACGAATACCTTTTAAACTTACCTTTCTTTGTCGGACCAATATGTGAAAAACTCAGTTTAATTTTAAGCAGCATCTCTATTGATACCAAATTCCGATGACAGCAAACAAACCACAAACAAGTTAATGATTTAAAAATCATAGTCTTTGTCGGCAAGGTCGACGCGCATTTGCATTAAATTTAATTTTAAGTAGCATCTCTATTAATACCAATTACCGCGGCGACACTCTTTGAAAGGGGCAGATATCTTTCAAATTAATTAATATACCGTAAGTCAATAAATTGATAGCCGACAGCTGTCATTTGTTAATTGGTTATCAATGACACGCGGTGTATTCACCGAATGGGAACATATTATCATAACGAATAATTAAAGAATTAGTGGCGTGTCAAAAATTTGACTGGCCTGATCAAAGGTATGCACGTTTTTCATGTTTTCTTGGACATTGGGTGTCTTTCCAGGATGGGCCTTTGATTTCCGGGACAATCCCGGACGATCCAGGACGTATGGCATACCTGATGAAGTATATTAAGGCATTGTCTGATGTTGTATCTTTCATTTAAGATTAAGTAATACCATTTCCACAGAGAGGAAAAACAGGTCTGCAACATCACAGTAGGGTGTGTGTATAAGACTCAGCCCCTTTCTGATGGTAAAATTTCATGGTAAAAAATGTGACTTATAAGTAAAGATAAATAGTAATTGTTGGTTCTGCTGATCTTAATTCATGAACTCCAAAAGAAGGGATTTTTATTTGTGGCTTTGCTACTTATTACAATATTACATTAGCTGACTGCTTGGAGGAAAAATATCTCTCTACAACTGTTCTTTATCTCTTTAATGAAAGCTGTTTAACTATTTTACATTTCTCTACTATCATAATCTCTTTTTTTATTTTACAAACTTTCTTCAAACAAATAAGAATCAGAAATCACCTTATAAATTATAACATCATTATCACTGTCGTCTTCAGCTTGTATCAAAGCTGAAAGATCTAGAAGTTCATCACACTGCTTATGAACTGAGAACAGCTTATCACTCATACATATGCAGTCCCTCAGGGTATCCATTATGTAAATGTCTCAGTCAAACAAGATTGAACGTAATGGCGTATTCCGAAAGAAAAAAAAAGCTTACAAAATAGACGGACAAATTAAAATCTCGGTCTGACGAAACCATAATTTTGCCTCTAAATTTCAAAATACATGTATTCATATTATATTTTTATTTATATTCAAGTGTCAGCATTATATGTCATAATACCTTTAACCTAAAAATTTAACACAAACATCTTAAACACTGCACTCTTAAATGAATATGAAATAAGTTATCCATCTTATCCTTGAGTTACTTCCTGTTCACTTCAATCTTCAAATATCTTTCTTTTAATCCTAACACATTCCTGGTGTATTGTCAAACTTTGTTAAACCAATGCAATGTTGTAGTACAGTAATATTTAACATGTTTAAAGATGCAATCATTCTGATGCATATTAAACAGCTATGTATAAAGTATTCAAAATAAATACATCGCATATTTTGCATCATGCACAATTTTATCTACCGGTATGCAAAGTTTTTCCCCTTGAGGTATATTTTTATGACAAACTGACATAACCCTTGGTGTCAGCACATTATGTATGTACTTTGTCACAACATTAGTATACATGCAGTTATTACAAAATGAGTACTGTCATTGTTTTTGTAACAATCAGTACAGGCATAAATGTTTATTACAACAGACTAGTAAACTGCTAAAGAGGTTAGAGAAAATACCTGTTAAAAATTATTGACAGAAAGGGACTGCATGTGCACATTTTGCCAACTGTGATGTAGAAAGTTCTTAAATATGTCTATAAATCTTAACATCATAAGAATAGGCAAAGAAAAAATTTTCCGATGCCTTGGGTTCAAATATCCCTAAGCAAAACCATTTTCATAAAAGAATGAAGGAAGTTATTCAACTATTTGTAGCTGAGGTGTAACCATGAAATTGTTGACAGCATTTAGGACATGTTTACTTTCTTATATAAGTAATTACCAGCAGACTAAGACAAAGCAATTATTAGATTGCCTAACTCATTTTAAGTCAAAGACAGTTACTGTAACATTAACAAAGATCGATACATGATTGACTGATAAATTAACTCTGATCAAATTATGCCATGGTAGTTTCTTTTTTCTTGTTCTTTGATAACAAACATTAACCACAATTGGCCATGACAAACCAAAGGCATAGATCATGCATTTCAGTAAGTATAATGATTCTGTTCAGATTCAAAACAAACATTTCAAATTGTCAAGATAATATTTTTTTCATAAAACACCTGTTATTTGGAAATTTAAAGTGTATTTTACACGTTACAGAACTTTCTTGAATGGCACGCTGATAAGCCGCACGCTGTAACTTAACCTACTTACAGAATATTATTGAAGAAATCGATTTAAATAGGAAATTAAATCTTTCTTTTAGAAATGTCATTACAAATGACTACCCGCATTTCACTTACATGCATGGATTTTACATGCAAATACAAAAAAACAAAGAAGAGAAAAAAAGCTGTCCAAGCATGAAACTGAAGCAGCTTATTAATTGAATTAGAGCCATTGTTGTTGTTTTTTGCAATCACTTTAATCATGTAATATTCATAGCAACAGAGTCATAAAAGGTTTTATAGGTGCTTAATGCATCATGGGATATAAAGTGACTACCTTATCAATTAAAAAAAAACAGTGTATAAGATGCGACAGTATTGTTTTTATTACTGCTTAAATGTGGAAACAGATACATATCAGAATAGTGGTGAAAATGTCCTGACACAGATTGACTGGAAAGCAACCAGACCAAAAGAATTTCTGTCAGACTGAAACATAGCTTAATTAACTAAATTTCTTTGAAGGGTCACAAACCACTTGAGTGATTTAAAGAAAAAAATGTAAGAATAAATCAAACTGATCATGTCTGTCAGACTGCAGTTTTTGTGAAGTCTGCGAGAGTACCGTACATAACTCAGAAAGCATAGAACACTTCCAGTTTTATTTTGTTTGACTAGTCCCTTCAGACATAATAGTAATTTAGAATTATTCATAATAAATTAATTTTACAACTCAAGGTGCAAAGGCTTAGTACAAACTTTGCACAGAACTTGCTGTAAGTAAAACAGGAGTCATAAATATTGACCATCTATTTGCAGAATCCTATACAACAGTGACTTGCATTGTTTTACAGCTTTGTTCTGTCAGGAAACTGATTCTCAAGTAAACAAATTCCTTAATGGCTAAATAATTATTTTTTATTTAGAGAGACAAAAAGACTATTCTGAATGGAAAATGCATTATGAGCTATCACTCATCTATGACATTTAAGTATTTCTGTAATGCACTTTTAAAAGCAAACAAAATAATTTATGCAATCTGCAAAAGCAAGGAACTCACCTGATCAGAGTCTGTGGCTATTTCTATAAGATGAACAAGGGTCTTTTTCTCCTCAGACTGTGACAGAAGGGAGTCTGATGAGCCCCTAGAAGCAGCAGGGGCCCAGCCAAGGGGGAGATAATTTTGCAGAACATAAGAAAATCTTGAATCTGATACATTTGAGTGTTCTTCAACACTATAGTTCCGAGAAGGCGAATTTGGTTCAGAAGTCTCACTGCCATTTCTGTCTAAATATTCATTTTCTGATGTCATTTCATTTTCAGAGGAAGAGAAACGCTGCCGTCTCCATTGCTGTCTTCGTTGTTCTGGGCATGAAGAACTAGATATTTCTGCAGTCTCACTCTCACTACTTGAAACTGACATTGAATCCTCATCACGGGGAAGGAAACATGCTGACGATGCACGTTCAGTTAATCCAAGCAGTGACAGATTCATTTGACCTACATTTTCTAGTGACCTACTAACCCCTTTAGGCAAATCTTTATGCGCCTTTTCTCTTTCTCCTCTCTTGTGGTTGATGTCCTCTCTTTTATGATCACCATGTAATAAATTTCTGTACCACTTTTTTTTCTTCTTTCCATGCCTATTCATTATTGCAGAAGCAGACGACAAGGGCTTCTTTACAGGCCTTTGATCTCCATCCATTATATAGTTCTGCATTCACAATAATTATCCTAAAATCAGCCTGCACACAGTATATAATAATTTTAAGTCCATATTAATAACAAGACTTAATAGTAAGGGCGATCACAAACTCCATCTACTTATATAGGAGGGAACCTTCAGACAAACTCTATATTGGGAGCACCAATAATTCTTCTCTCAGAAATTCATGTAGACTAATTCAACAAAACTGCTCTCTTGACTATTATACGAACTGTAAAACAATGTTGTTTTTGTTATGTAACACAGTAAAAAAGTGGAAAGACCATTGTAACAGTAATAAAGTTCTTCCTAATACCATAAAAAAGCAATTCTTGTTGTTCTTAAAGCACATTTTATGAATATTTGATGCCTGCTTTTAAACCTGTGACAGGAAACTAACTTAGCAAGTGAAGAGGTTACAGAAAGCATGACAGCTATCACCTTCTAAAGTGACATGCTATATCTCAAGCAAATCAGTCTACCATATGTTTTATCAGAGATGAACTCTGGAGACCAAGCAAAAGATCAAACCCAATTACTAGATAATAGTTACTTTCCTATTACCAAAACTTTTGCAAGCTCAATTTAGGAGATATATTTGTTTCTTGACAAAATAGCTGTAACAGGATGGTGTGATTTAGTTTGGTTACTCATTATGGGAGGCACAGTGGTCTAGGAGTAGAGCGCAGGGCTCCTGATACGGAGGTCGCGGGTTCGAATCCCGTCAGAGGCAAGATTCTCTCACGATCTTCACATTCCTCCACATTGCGCGATTACTGGTATGCAACCCAGGAAGCAGTCATCGAGCGTGATGATTCTAAGCTGTAAGAACTTGTATCGCAATCAATGTAAAATAAATGAGTCTAAACTAATTCAGTCCTTTTTAAACCACAACTAGAACCACACCATTCTTTCACTGTAAATTCCCATAATGAGCAACAAACCTGTTTGGTGCTTTCAACAAATGTTGTATAAACAGTAACCAAACTAATTTACACCATCCTGTTACAGTTATTTTGTCAAGAAACAAATATATCTCCCATGAAAGTTACCAAAACAAGAAACACACACTTCTTCAACTATATATAAAAGTTACCATAACAAGATACCCACTCTTTTTAACTATAAATAAAAGTTATCAAAAAAAAAAAAGAAACATACATTTTGTTAACTACAAATGGAAATTACCACAATAAGAAACACACATTTTGTTAACTATCAATGGAAGCTACCATAACAAGAAACACACATTTCTCTGACTACAAATGAAAGCTACCAAAACAAGGAACACACATAAAGAAAAGCTACCAAAACTAAGAGCAAGGTCATTTACTTAACCTTAAATGAAATTTACCAGAAGTAGAAACACACATTTTTTTAACTGTAAAATTCAACAAAAGTTACCAATACAGGAAACACATATTTCTATTCTAACATTTCTATGACTTTAAATTACTAGAATTCAACAACAGATAGTGCTACAATCATCTGAAATGACTATGAGAATAAGAAAATCACTTTCTGGTGTAAAATCCACTTTATCTGACAATAATATTATACTATGAGCTATCTGTTCCAATATTCAAATGACCTTGAAAATCAACACAAGCAAAATGTTTCATCCAATGTTGCAATGAATTTCATCCAACCTGACAGGACACCATTCTGATAACTGTGAACATTCAACTAGAAATTCCATCACAAAAGGTTACATTCAGTCAAACAAACAGCAATTGTTGTATAAAGACTCCATAGGCATGACTGCTCTGATTGAATTGTGTTTTATTGGAATTCACTTACAGAACTTGGAAATCAGATACAAACTTAGCAGGTTCCTTTAACAACAATTCTTCTTTCCTCTCCAAGTCATTCACTATTTACCATTTTTACCACTGACCTTAAGACAAATACGGTGGCACAGATATTTTACACCATGACCAGTCTATAAATAAAACATCATAACAGCATGTCATACTCCACACTTCACACTTTCCTCAATACAGTGAAAACATATTATGTCCTAAGAGAAATCAAAATATTTCCATGCAGTTTCTTGAATTTACTGTGGACATTTGATTGGTTAATCCTGAAAGTCCACAATTCCAATCATATTCTTCTAATGAAAAAGCAGAAATGTTCAAGGATGATTTTATATAAATATTACCACCAAAAAATACAAAACTCAGCAGTAAGCTGAAAGAGTCAATGACACCAACTACTTAATATTTATAAAATGACATACTATATATTAAGTCTTATTCGATCTGCGAATCATCACCCAAAGGGGTGTATTTCATTACAGGAGCCCCTATATCTGATTTCTTTTCCTCCACAAATCAATCATGGATTTATCAGTATATATGCCTGCAGAGCATAAGCCATTTTCACTCTCCATATGAAATTACCCACAAAGCAATTTTCTGAGTCCTCTTCATAATAATTGTCACATTGATTATAGGCTTGTTAAGGTCGTACATGGATATAATGTCATTAAGGCAGCCTGTGGTCAGCTGGTCAAGCTTATTCAGTTAAATAAGGGAAGAATTATGCATGAGCTTGCAAATGCCAAAGACAGAAGTCAGACAGACTAAAAAACACACCGTTTTCTGAATATCTCAATTGGTATTCTTTTGACGAGAACTGAAAGTGACACATGCTGGTATATTGTCCAATAAAACAGCTTAAAATGTTGTTAGACTCACTAAACATATACTACCCTGTGTCTATAAAAACACTCGATGGAATTACCATACATTAACAAAATATAAGATTCTGGGCAAACTGTATGAGACATATTGCCCATGGGTTTGAATTTAGCATGTCTGGCATCACTTCTTGCAAGAAAACAAAATTTAATGTAAGCAGAAAATACAGTTTTATAAGTCTGCCAAGTTCCTTGACTTAAAACAACAAAACCTTGAAAAGTATTGCTGTACCAAACTAAAGCATAGTGCTTTAAAAACATTTTTAAGTGCATTTATAAGAAACATTTGATGAGCACTCCTTTAGCAAACAAATATTTGAATAGCACTGCTTTAAAAACAAATTCTGAAGAGTACTTCTGTTTTATATCACAAAGTCTTGAAGAGCACTGCCTTATTAACAAACAATACTTTGTTTTTAAGAATATTTATGTCTTAAACAACACTCCCTTGAACAACACTCCATTAAACAAACATTTTAAATCTTGTTAAGCACTGTCATAAAACAGCAAAACCTTGAAAAAATGTATTAAACAACAAAACCTTGAACAACACTCCCTTAAACAACCATTTTCACCTTGAAAAGCACTGTCATAAACATCTAAACCTGAAAGAGAATGCTTTAAACAATAAAACCTTGAATAAAACTCTCTGAAACAACCATTTTTAACCTTGAAGAGCACTGTCTTTAACAGCAAAACCTTGAAGAGAATGCTTTAATCAACAAAACCTTGAATAACACACTCTGAAACTTGAAGAGTACTGTCTTAAACAGCAAAACCTTGAAGAAAATGCCTTACACCACAAAACCTTGAAGAGAATGCCTTAAACAACAAAACTTGAACAGCAATGCCTTCAATAAAAAAATGTTGAACAGTACTGCCTTAATAAAAATAAATGTGAAAAGCACTGCTTCAACAAAC
The DNA here is from genome assembly GCA_012932295.1 of Cyclina sinensis. Taxonomy (NCBI): domain Eukaryota; kingdom Metazoa; phylum Mollusca; class Bivalvia; order Venerida; family Veneridae; genus Cyclina; species Cyclina sinensis. The sequence continues at coordinate 29,223,732 of JAAONU010000017.1, forward strand.
TAAAGCACTGACTTAAAGATGAATTTTGAAGTGCACTTCAGCTTTAAACAACAGGTTTATGTAGCTATACTAAATCATCACACAAAGTAGTTAACAGTCACAACTACAATTGATACTGAGAAATTATTGATTCCTAGCCTACCTATACACCAGAACTTTAAAACCAGACTCAGAGATTCATAATAAACCAAACAGTTCTAATCAGAATGCTAACAGCACCATTAATTACCCTTTGATGCAATGATCTGTATAATCAAACATTGTCATAAATCAGTATGCATCCCTAGTGGTCTGTGTTTAGCTCAGAGAAATTTGCATAAAAGGCAGTCTAATCCAAGATTACTTACGTCTAGGCTCTAATTCCTAAGCATGCAGAAATTATTACTGCAATCAAGACTTCACATTGAACTCCTAAACTCCTTTGCTGCAGCAAGATTAATGTCAAACAAGTAATGAGTTTCCCTGGAAGGTACCTTATTGTTTTAGACAGCACTGGTGTGATACAAGGTGATACCAGTGAAGGTTGCATTAAAAACATAACACACTGTGATGCCTTTAAAACAAAAGAGGGCTGTGATGGACCAATATCACTCACCTGAGTACAACTGTCCTTACTGGTAATGGTAGACAAGAGGGTACAGATTGCCATGGATCGCTCACCTGAGCACTTTCACTGAGGGTCTACTGTTAAGCAAACATCAGATGCAACATTACATTTTCTAATTGAAGATTTTCAAAGATCTCATATTTTATACAAATAAAACCCATGGAGCAGAGGCTTTTTCAAGATAGCAGCTTGTGAGAAGATGTCATTTGAAGCAAAATATTGATGAAAATCTATTTTTAGCTCATTTTGTTCAATGGAGCAGAACCTCTTCTGCAATTTTAAAAGAGGGCTATGTAAAGATTATTTCTGTAAAAATTTGGTGGAAAATCACCTTGCCATTTAGATGAAGATGTTGTCTGACTCAAAATGTTCTAATCAGAATGCTAACAGCACCATTAATTACCTTTTGATGCAATGATCTGTATAATCAAACATTGTCATAAATCAGAATGCATCCCTAGTGGTCTGTGTTTAGCTCAGAGAAATTTGCATAAAAGGCAGTCTAATCCAAGATTACTTAAGTCTAGGCTCTAATGTCTAAGCATGCAGAAATTATTACTGCAATCAAGACTTCACATTGAACTCCTTAACTCCTTTGCTGCAGCAAGATTAATGTCAAACAAGTAATGAGTTTCCCTAGAAGGTACCTTATTGTTTTAGACAGCACTGGTGTGATACAAGGTGATACTAATGAAGGTTGTATTAAAAACAAAACACATGAGTTGTCTTTAAAACAAAAGATGGCTGTGATGGACCAATATCACTCACCTGAGTACAACTGTCCTTATAGGTAATGGTAGACAAGGGGGTCAAGATGACCCTGGATCGCTCACCTGAGTACTTTCACTGAGGGTCTACTGTTAAGCAAACATCAGCCGCAACATTACATTTTCTAATTGAAGATTTTCAAAGATCTCATATTTTATACAAATAAAACCCATGGAGCAGAGGCTATTTCAAGATAGCAGCTTGTGAGAAGATGTCATTTGAAGCAAAATATTGATGAAAATCTATTTTTAGCTCATTTTGTTCAATGGAGCAGAACCTCTTCTGCAATTTTAAAAGAGGGCTATGTAAAGATTATTTCTGTGAAAATTTGGTGGAAAATCACCTTGCCATTTAGATGAAGATGTTGTTTGACTCAAAATGTTCTAATCAGAATGCTAACAGCACCATTAATTACCCTTTGATGCAATGATCTGTATAATCAAACATTGTCATAAATCAGAATGCATCCCTAGTGGTCTGTGTTTCGCTCAGAGAAATTTGCATAAAAGGCAGTCTAATCCAAGATTACTTAAGTCTAGGCTCTAATGTCTAAGCATACAGAAATTATTACTGCAATCAAGACTTCACATTGAACTCCTAAACTCCTTTGCTGCAGCAAGATTAATGTCAAACAAGTAATGAGTTTCCCTGGAAGGTACCTTATTGTTTTAGACAGCACTGGTGTGATACAAGCTGATACTAATGAAGGTTGTATTAAAAACATAACACATGAGTTGTCTTTAAAACAAAAGATGGCTGTGATGGACCAATATCACTCACCTGAGTACAACTGTCCTTATAGGTAATGGTAGACAAGGGGGTCAAGATGGCCCTGGATCGCTCACCTGAGTACTTTCACTGAGGGTCTACTGTTAAGCAAACATCAGATGCAACATTACATTTTCTAATTGAAGATTTTCAAAGATCTCATATTTTATACAAATAAAACCCATGGAGCAGAGGCTATTTCAAGATAGCAGCTTGTGAGAAGATGTCATTTGAAGCAAAATATTGATGAAAATCTATTTTTAGCTCATTTTGTTCAATGGAGCAGAACCTCTTCTGCAATTTTAAAAGAGGGCTATGTAAAGATTATTTCTGTGAAAATTTGGTGGAAAATCACCTTGCCATTTAGATGAAGATGTTGTTTGAATTTTTTTCTTTTTTTAGCTTATGCAGCCCTTATGTGCAATGGAGTAGAACAGTTTGAGCAATTTCAGATAAAGGCAGTATAAGGAACGTATCAGTGAAATTTGTTTTAAAATGGCAAAGTGGTTTTGGGGCTGATGTCATTTGAAGTTAAATATTGATGAAAATCTATTTTCAGCTCTGGCAACCATTTTGCTCAATAGAGCACGACTATTTTAGCAATTTTAATAGAGGCTATATATGTAAGGAGCATTTCTGTGAAATTTGGTGGAAAATTACCTTGCTGTTTAGGAGGAGATGCTGTTTGAATTTTTTTGTAATTTTAGCTTTTGCAGCCTTTATGTGCAATGGAGTGGAATGGTGTGAGCAATTTTAGAAAAGGGCAATATAAGGAACATTCTATCAAGTTTGGTTAAAAATAGCCTTGTGCTTAAGGAGGAGATGTCATTTAAAGTAAAATGTTGACAACAGATGACTGATGCCAGACACCGGACACAAGGTGATCACAATAGCTCACCCTGAGTATTTGCTCAGGTGAGCTAAAAAACTTGTCAGAGAAATAGCTGTGTCACAGCATACCAGTATGTACCACAGTAAACCACAATTTTAATTGAATGTTTTTTTTGTGGAATTGTGCCTTTCAAAGTGATATATAACAAATATATAAGTTTAACTTTAGTAGAAGTATGTATCAAACCCTTGCAACATAGCTATATTATTAGAATCATGGCTTTACAGATTAAAGCTTGTAACATTGAATTACAAAAACAAATGTGTATTAATAGATTACAATCTGTCTTTTACACTATGCCTTCTAATAGTATGATGTATCTTCAACTGACAGTGTAATAGCTGCAGCCCTTTACTGAACTAAATACAGACTCTCCATCATGTGAGAAATCAGAATTCAGGAGTGAACAGTGCAAATCTTTAACTCATTTTTTTAGATTACTGGTTCCATTGCTGTTATTCTTTATCTCTGTGTGACAGTGTTTGATGTGTGCACAGGATTCAGTGAATAGTTTTGTTTTCCTGTTGTATTTCAATCCAACATGTTCCTAAATGATGCTCTCAGCTTTCCTGGTGTGCACAATTTTATATTCAAGACTGCTGTGATCAGCAATATTTTTTATTTATGACTTCTTGTCGCTGAAAGTATGGATACATTGCAAATGATAAGACAGAATGTTTGAACAATGAAAAAAGATGAAACTTTTGCCAAATGATCATGGAAGGTGGCAGACAAACATAAAATACCATCAAACACAGGTATGCAGCCATCATACCATGGTACAATTTTTTAACAAAGGTTTACTGGTATACCAGTATATTGTGACACTTCTACTCAATAGCTTTTCTGTTAACAAGATGATCTAATTTTTGAACCCAAATGACTAACTTTTTTATCTTTACCTGGAGATTATAAACAAACACATTCTTAACAACTTGATCTGACCTAGTTGGTTTTGAGCTACATTATTTCCAGTGTGACCTCATTTCAAAGCTGACCTTAATATCAAACAAACGTTTTGACCAAGTTTTATTAAGATGGCCCATTGTTTTCTCACTAGGTGTTCCTTCCATCTAAGACCATGAATTTTCTTTAGCCCAATATAACCCAGTTTCAAATCTGGCCTAGAAATCAGAGAGACTAACACTGATTTGAACCCTCACGAGGATTGGGCCCAAACTCATTCTCAAATCTGACCAACAGGTCATGAAGTAAAATGTTCTGAACAAGTTTCATTAAGTTTGTTTCGAGCTATGGCCTGTTACTTAAGAGTTTACAAGGTTTTCCTTTGATCTAAGCCAATAGCCTAAAACATTTTACCTAATTAACTAGTTTCAAAACTTGTTTTATAGAAATCATTAACACACAATCATATTCTAATCATTTTTTATAACATTTTGTGTCCATGTCATCCACTTTATAACTTGACATTTACATAAATAGATCACTAAGACAAACATTTGGAAGGGGAAGATCAGTAGGCTTAAATGCTTACACACTGGACTTGTAATCCACAAGTTCAGTCCCTTTCTCCTCCACTAGCATTAAGACATTGTCTTTTGGATGACCTGTATCGCTGCTACACTGCTATAAAAAATAATTTAAGTGTCTCTAGAATGAATGCTTCTTGTATTTTGCACTGTCTTCCACAAGATTAAATGAATAAACTTTTCTAAGGGCATTAAACAAACAAACTTCCATGAACACCTAGTTAAAATATGACCCATGGAGTTTTCTTCAATTAGGTACAAATGTACTGAAGAAGACACAGTTCACACTACAGACAAATGCCGATCACAAAAGCTCATTTTAAGCATCCGGTGTTTGAGCGAACTAAAAGCCACATGGATAAGAAGACATCAGCAAGAAAACTTTAAATCTCATCATGCAAGATCTCTTCTCTGTTATACACTCAAAAAAATAAATTAAGGGTCACTTTTAATAGATACCTTTAACCATATCAAGGTTTATCTGATACAAACATTGTGTATTACATTATTCTTGTCAGTACATGAATGTCAAGTTGTTTTTCCATCCATAACTGCTTGAAGACCTAGTGCAAGTCTTTCTTTTCAACACAACCCCCAAAAACAAAGTGAAAATAGCTGGGTGGAAAATGTACATTTTGATTTAAATGTGTTCTTTTCTGTACTTCACGGCTTAATTGTTTTGTATTCTGCTAAAACGAGTAATTTTAGAGAGATCTGAAATGCATCGAAGACACATGTCATAGGAAGAAGCCAACAGGGCAGTTGGTCATCTGATGGCAGGACAAAGCCAGCATCAAGTGGCAGCCATACATGGGGTTAGCCAGAGTGTCATCCAGCAGTTGTGGCAAAAGTACATGGACACTGGTTCTGTCAGTAGATGTCCCCAGAGTGGATGCCTGAAGTTGACGTCGACCCGTGAAGATGGCACAATTGTTGTTATGGCAAAACATCATCATTCTGAGTCATCCATTTCACTCAATAGCGACTTCGAAAATGCTTCTGGTGCACATATTTCAACTCAGACATTTAGAAACCAACTTTCATGCCAGAAATTTACATTCCCGTCGACCTGTTGTGAGACCGCCATTGACAGGAAGACACTGAAGAAATCAATTGCTTTTGCTCAGGACCATGTCCATTGACAGCTTAGACACTACCGTCATGTGCTTTTCACGAGTCTAAGTTTGATGTAGACTTCAACGATGGACATCATGGTGTGGAGTCAAAGTAACGAACGTTACCGCGACTGCTGTGTAATGGAATGTGACCAGTTTGGTGGAGGGTCTGTACTTGTATGGGGCGGCATTTCATATGATGGACGCACCGACCTCCACATCATTATGGTACGGTTAACAGTCAATGAGATCCTCATGCCTCATGTTATTCCTTACCCAGGTACCATTCAATGGTGAGGAATTTATTTTAATGCACGATAATGCTACTGCACACTGTGCCAGAGCAGTTTCTCAGTTCCTTAATGAGCAGGGAGTTGATCGTATGGACTGGCCTGCTTGATCACCTGACATGAATCCATTGCAGCATGCATGGGACATGCTTCAGCGCCGCGTTTCTGTTCGACCAAGGAAACAATCAACTAGGCAGGAACTTGCTGCTGCTCTAGTCGAGGAGTGGAACCTCATACCCCAAAGAGACCTAAGGAAGCTGATACACAGCTTTCCTTCATGTGTAAGAGAGGTCATTTGTGCATGTGGAGGTCATACTCAATATTGAAGACTGAAAAACATTACATAACATTGTGCTCTGTGGATGTGTTTACCCCACCCACCACATTGAAAACACTTAAGTTTTAAGGATTAACATGTTTCAAAATGTCTTTCTTATTACTTGTGAGAATTAATTGTTCAGTGGTATTCTGAAATTTTAAGGAAATAATGGATTTTTTACTGCATATAACAGTATATGATTCTGTATGTTACAACTTAGATACATATATGACCCTTAATTTATTTTGTTGAGTGTAATAGAAAAAAAACCCCAATAACTTTAACAAGAAATTATAATTTCCGATTACATTTGCCATCACTAGTTTAACTGGTTTTCAAATTCAAAAATGAACAATAACTTTGAAGAACATAACAAAAACTTCTCCTGAACAATCACCAAGATTTATTTGAAGTCTATTTAAAGCAGGCTATTGTAAGAACGGATAGAAGTGTTTGTACAGAGAACTTTGCTGAAAGAAAGTTCAAGTTCCTTGTAAACTCAACATCAAACTCTTAATTTTAAATACTTTTCAATTCATATTAATTTTGCAAACAATACAAAGCAATGCAGAGTTTGGTGACATTTAAATAACCCAAAACTGATTTATAACACTAAACCTTCAAAAGATTTCTATTACAAACTGAATATTCCAGCTAAAATGAACTCAGTCCCAAAAGAGAAATTATGTTGTACAATAAAATGCACTTTCCACAATTAATATAACTCTAGACTCCAATTTTCATACAATTACACAACACAGTGAACTTAATTTTCCCATGTATGTGCAACACACATGCTAATTTCTAATGTAGTTAATTGTGTGTAGTACTACAACCTTTCAAAAGGTAATTTCCGGTAGGCCTCATATATTGAGGTTTACAATAAAATTTAATACTGGATACAACAGTATACAGAGATATAAAAAATTTACATGCTTTTATATTGGTGTGAAAATGACTGAAGTGCAGAAAGATCTTTCCTGTTTTCTAGGATTTCTTTAATGAAAACTTTTAACTTATTTTGTACTATAATTTACACAATACACAGTGAGTCATGCACTGATAAAATTTATGGACGTAGATATTATTTTGACCTTCAAATCTACTGTTCACTTTAAACAACAACTTTCATCATACTGCCAAGCATACTAGAAAATAAGGTTGATAAGAGAATGTTTCTGTCTATGTATTGAAGACAGACAATATGTATTTTACTCTCTCTCTTAAATCTTTCACTAAATTCATGAACATATATCTGCTATCAAAAATAAAGAAGGGCTGCTCTCCCTCAATACATGTATAATTAGAGCAGCATTTAACCAAACATTGTTCATTTTGAAGTCATATAACATGTAATGCATGGTACAAACATTACATGGTCTACATCACAGATATGGTCTGCATTTCACCACTTAGTCTACATTGATAAACAATTCATTATTCACTCAAGAAGAAGTATACCATTCCCACATGGTTTGATTTACAAACATTAGAACCTATGTCTCTTGTTTCTGTAGGATTGTTTCACTGGCTCTAACAGATCAATATGGAGGATTAATCTAGCAATCTGTTTCTTACCAAGATTTAGGCATTAGGGACAGTAAGTGTTACTACTTCTATAAAACCATAACCAATGCCCAATATAATTTGCCAATACAATTTATTTATGAAGTTTAGGCAGACTTCTTTAGGTAAGTATTGTCTTAATCCAGCTTACTGATTTGTACACAAATGTGACAACCTAATTTTATCTAATTTGTGCCTTTGAAAACTTCTCCCTAATATTACAAATCATAAATGTGATTTAATAAATGCAAGTATCTCTCTCACTATCCAGATGCAACTGGATTTAAAGAGAAGCCCCATATTATTATTTATATATATTCTGTGTATTATTATTTATATATATTCTGTGTATTATTATTTATATATATTCTGTGTATTATTATTTATATATATTCTGTGTATCATTATTTATATATATTCTGTGTATTATTATTTATATATATTCTGTGTATTATTAGCAGATTTGTAACAGTTCAGCTGAGGCAGTTAGTTTTGATCATCTGCCTTTTGTCTCACTTATTTTATCAGTTTTTCCAGCTAAATCTGCTGTGTTTATTCTAAGAGAGGTAATGGCAGTTATCAGTCAAGTAAGCAAAAAACAGAGTTAACTCCCTTAGTTATTAGCAGCATTTTAAAATAGCTAGCATCTGGTCCATTGACAAAGTAATTTCAGCATTAAGTTTATATACAATGGTGTAATACTTGATGGTGTGTATGTGTATAATGAACTCTCAGTTTTTATTACATGCTAAGAATTGCATAAAACTTACTGAATACCATTGCCAAACTGTGTCGTGCCGAATCACCGTGTTGGACAAAACAATTGCGAACAGGAAGACGTAAAAATTTTGTTGACTTGATTTCAGTTGAACTCATTTAGTCCATTTGTTATTGTTCTTTTTTAAAAACGATCTGCAATTTTATTAATTCATTCTTTTCACAATTTTACACATCAATATTTCACAAGGACAGTGACAGACAACCCCTGGGGACAACATTCTGATGCTAATATAAAGACCTTAACACTAGTTCTTGCATGTTTCAACACCATGTCTGTGCACTGTGATTTTATGCAGTTAACTTTGATTATGATAGAAGTTTCAAAAACATCTCTTTGTCAATGTCAATTTATGCATTTTTTTTCTGCATTTTTTCATGATCTTCCGCTATTTATATAAGATAAATAAAGCAAATTTTTTAAAATGGTTTTACCTCATATGGGTTAGAAAGGCAGTTATTGTTAGAGGAAATAAATATGTCTGTGGATAGGGTATATCGGGTCAAAATTGGGAACATGTTCTCTCCGAAGTAGCCACAGAAAAATACAATGCACCTGTAAGCTTCGGTGTTTTTCTGTTTTCATAGAAACTAATTCTATCCTAATACTTGATGAGGCGAGCTGAAATAAATGGCTACAGAACTAAATATAGATCCACTTCAACTGTGAACATCTATCAGTTATCAACTACCGGTATGGTCTGGCAGCTAAGGCATCCACCTACCTAATGGAAGGCTGAAAACTCAAGCCCAAGGGCATGTTCTGACAAGGTCATCTAATAAACTGTCAGGTAGTGAATGAATGGTTACCAACTGACTGCCTGCCTGATGCCTTGTATGTAGAACAAGAAACAGGAAGGTATATGTGTTCAAGGATAGAGGTGTCCCATAAACTAGGGAGTTGGCCCACTTTCAACTAGGGTGACACTGTAACAATCACTTTACAAATCAAATTGGGAGGGGTATCACTAATCAATTATTTGATTCAATTAACAATTCATTTTTTCTGCTTTGCAATGAATTGTCAGTGTTCAAATCAATAAATTGTAAAGAATTAATGATTTTAGCATAATGTACGAAAACACGATAAATCATAAATGGAAAACTAGGATATTTGGTGTCAAAATTGATGAGAATTTAACAATATCTCAATAAAGGAATAAAAAACAACAGATTACATTTTGTTCTTATTGGGAAATTTGATAGTAATACAGCCTACACATTAAACAATCAATTATGAAACAATAAGGTGTCAACTGACTACAATATTAACAATTGCAAGTTGTATTAGATTTCTGCATGGTATAAAAATTTTCTGTTTCAATGTTTTAATCTAAAATTTCTGCAGTTTTATCCATGGCATTATGGTAAACAACTGGGACAAATCATCCTCTCCTTTTAGTTATACAGTTTAATCTGTTGAAACCGAACCATTTGCAAACAAAATCCCTGTCTAAACTGAACAATGGTCTAGGTCCCATTTTAATTTGTTCTTTTTTCAGCTTTGAGCTTGAGCCAATAAAAAACTAACAACAAACTATCATCACCACACTTTACTGGTGATCACTGGCCTTAATGTTGTATCCATAAGAGAAATCTCAAAATAATGCGCCTTCAAAAACACATAAGGGACTTCAATAATTATTATGCTTCCTGGAATACTTCAGTTACCATATGAAACTTACTCAGTACCCCAAGGTGCTTCCAAAAATAATACCTCAAAGGTACTTCTGAGAACTGAATGTTGCAATGAGGACCTCTGCGGTGCATCTCTGGGCAAAGTGTAAATCAAATATTTCAGATTGAAATTTTCAAAGATGTTACCAATGGTTACTGTTAGTTTTTGATGAGGCCCTGGTGTACATGCACATTTGAAGCAGAGACTTAATAACAGCTCTTCTATTGTATTCTAAGCAGGGCTATTGTGAAAAAAAATCATGAAGTAATGCACATTTCAAACCATTCGTTAATTATTCATAAAATATCCTTCAACATTTTTTGAATTGAGTTAATGAAGAGTGGTTGACAAATTTTCAGTGAAAAAGATGAACATTTAATAATTTGAATTCTGACCCTTCTGAGCCAAAACTTTCAGAACCCCTGCACATGAACACTTCTTCTGGGTTTAAAATTTCTAAAGAATCAGAATAATGGACAAGAGTTTGTGAACTGATGAAGAACTATGGTTCTTGAACTGTTCATTGCCAGTGTCCTCTGTGAAGAAGAAAAGTGACATTGAAAAACACAGAAGGAAAGTTCACGAACTGTTATTTTCATAAGCATTTCATGAAAAAGTTCCAGTCCCTATTCATGAGAAATTAAATTCAACTGCATTCAAGAACAGTTCATGGATAGTAACTTTCCATTTTACAGGGGGAGCTTTACATGTGCTTTGAAACAGAGATGCAGCCAACACTGACTAATAATAATATTATTCTAGAGATTGTTCTGTTAATTGCCCCCCGCCCCCTCCCCCACCATGTCATTTACAATGAAGTATATAACAAAAAGGCCATGATGGCCCTTGATTGCTCACCTGAGTACTTTGGCCGTCCAAAGATTTTCAAAGATCTCATATTTTATACAAATAAATCCCATGAGGCAGAGACAATTTTGAGCTGGCTGCTTGTGAGATGTCATTTGAAGCCAAATGTTGACAAAAACCTATTTTTTAGCTCTGGTGGCCATTTTGTGCAATGGAGCAAAACAGAGCAATTTTAACAGAGAGATGCGTAAGGAACATTTCTGTAAGACTGAGTAAAAAATCACCTTGCCACTTAGGAGGAGATGTTGTTTTAATTTTTAAGGAACATTTCTGTCAAATTTAGTTTAAATGGCCAAGTCGTTTTGGAAAAGATATCATTTGAAGCCAAATATTGATAAAAATCTATTTTAAGCTCTGAAGGCCATTTTGTTCAATGGAGCACAACAAACTGAGCAATTGTAATAGAGGGCTACATGTAAGGAACATTTCTGTGAAATTTGGTGGAACATGGCCAAGTGGTTTTGGAAGAGATGTTATTTGAAGCTAAATATTGACAAAAATCTATTTTTAGCTCTGGTGGCCATTTTGTTCAATGAAGCAGAACAATCTGAGCAATTTTAATAAAGGGTTATGTGAGAAACATTTCTGTGAAATTTTGTGTACAATCACCTTGCTATTTATTTGTTTTGATTTTTTTTCCTATTTTTAGCTTTGGCAGCCCTTATGTGCAGTGGAGCAGAACAGTTTGAGCAGTTTTAAAAAAGGGCAATTTAAAGAACATTTCTGTCAAGTTTGGTCAAATATAGCCTTGTAGTTTAGGAGAAGCTGTCATCTGAAGTAAAATGTTGATGACAGACAATGGACGACAGACACAGGGTTATCATAATAGCTGACCCTAAGCATTTGGTCAGGTGAGCTAAAAATCACCCAACAGGAACATGCTGATAATGCACAAAAATACACTTTGTCACGATTATTGCTGTGAAGTTTCCTTAAAATCCAACCAAAGGTTATGGAGATAAGCCCAACTGTATTCAAATTTGGACAAGCAAGGCTTCAACTCTGCCAAAAAAATTATCCAACCAGTATAAACCAATAATATGTTATTACATTTCCTAATGATTGTTGCTGTGAAGTTTTCTTTAAAATCTAACATATAAACAACTGTATTCAAATTTAGACAAATCAAGGGCTGTAACTTTGCTAAAAATCATCCCACAAATCATGCAAAAATATGCATAACTACTCTCACTTACAATCATTCATGTGAAGTTTCCTCAAAATCATGGTTTGGTCTGGTTTAATGGGGTTTAACACCAGTTTTAACAGCTAAGGTCATATCCCGGTGGTCATTCCACCTAACCAGTGTTCTTGGATATCCAACCAGTTTACTAACCAATTTCTCCGCAAGTGACTGACTACTTCCTCACTTGTTTCAGAGGTGAGGGACAAATGACCTATAGACGCATTGTCTGAGATCAATTTATCACAGAGAAATTTTGCCAGCCCTGATGTCAAGGTTTACAATTGCTCTACTGATTAAGCTAATAGGCTGGCCTCCTCAAAATCTGATCAGCAGTTACGAAGATATGCCTTCAAGTATTCAATTCTGGACAAATCAAGAGCCACAACTCTGCTGAAACTCAGCTGACCGGAACACAGCAATAATACGCATAGCTACACATGCTAATAGGATCATTTCTGTGAAGTTTCAGCAAAATCAGGTTATAGAGATATGCCCTTATGTGTTCAAATTTGGACGAATCAAGGCCCATAATTTTGCTGTAAAAATGCCTATGATATGCTCAACGAGGCTTGGTACCAATAAATCATAACAAGTTCCACTGAAATTCAACAAGCAGTTATGGAGAACAAGTGCAGACTATCTTTGTGACATATATACAGACGGAAAGTATAAAAACAGGATGTTTCCCATCCCACTTCATGGAGAGAGACATAATTATTAGTATTCTAGTAAACAGAAAGTTATACAAAAAATTTTCAAGTTAACTCTTCAAATATAAGAAGAAAATGTGTACATGGAACTTGTCAGGTAACCTGGCATGCTCAAATGTTGATATACAAGCAGATGATTAAAAGTATTAGAAGAGGCAGGTGGAATGTAGGTATTTAATGAACAGATTACTGCAAACCATAGTCCTTTAAATTTGAAGAAATTTGATTTTAATCAGAAATTAACCTGGTGGCAATTGTGTTTGCCTTTGTGATCAGTGCAGACCAAGATCAGTATGCACATCTGTGCAGTCTGATCATGGTCTGCACTTTTGGCCATTCAGTCGGTAAATTTTCAATAAGCACCCCTGTAAATATTTAATTGATCTCTCCAAATTGGAAGATGGACAAGTCTATTTAAGATATTTAGTTTGGTTTTAGTTTGGTTTTATTGGGGTTTAACGACAGTTTAACAGCTAAGGTCATATCCAGGTGGTCAGTCCACCTAACCAGTGTTCCTGGGTATCTAACCAGTTTACTAACCAATTTCTCCACAAGTGACTGACTACTTCCTCACTTGCTTCAGAGGTGAGGGACAAATGACCGACAGATCAATTATCACGGAGAAATTCTGTCGGCCCTGATTGGGTTTGAACTGGGATTGTCAAGATTGACGATCCAATGCTCTACTGATTAACCTAGCTGGGCTGTTTCCGGTTAATAAGTAAAAAAAGAGTCATTGGATCTATCATGCCAAATTTCATAAGGAACCTTAGTTTCACAAAACACATACATCCAATGGATGAAAGAAAACTTTTTAAGTGTTTTCCTTCAAATGCATGGAAACAAAATGTGGGGTCCAAATAAGGGCTATAACTCTAATAAAATTGGAGGTGTCAGGCCCATTTTGCAAACGTAATTTCATAACACATATATAAGCAAAATATGAATGAAATCTGTGCAAGTGTTTTCCTTTAAATGTGAGGAAACAAAATGTTGACGAATGGACAGATGAGCAGAGGGACGGATAGGTGAAACACTAAAAGCCCCTTTGCCATTTTTCAAATGGCAGGGGCATAACTAACATGAATAGTGTTCTGGTCTGTGTTTTGTGACTTACTGATCTAGCTCAAGATAATGCAAAAAAAACAACAACAACAACAACAACAACAACAAGATTATACAAACCTCATTATCATCAATAAGTTCCACAGGAATAACAGAATTTCCAAAGTCTACAGATGTGTGTCGAGATTTGGGCAACATCACTTCACTGAAATTAGCTTTTGAAAGCCTGCGACCCAAACTTTGAACAACATCTGAAGTATGACGTCTTCGACCACTCCGTAATTTGCGCCCAATAGAGTCAAGAGGGTTCACAAATAATTTGTTCATTAAATCTTCAGAAGTTGCCATATTTATAACCAAATTTCTCCGAAACTCCTTATTTAGATCTTAAATTAGCACTTCACCGTTAATTTCCATGACATTCTTCCTTATATGTCTCCCAGTTAATTCATATTCACTGGTTTTCTGCAAATGTCCCATGCAGAATCTATATTCCATGAATTTGTAACACAGTTATTTGTTTCATCTTCAATTTATCTCCCGAGTTTCCTAACATGTTCTTTACTAAATTGAAATTCTATGATTTTTCTGTCATGCCCCATGCTGAATTTTCTATATATAATAAACTCCTGATGTGCCTCAAACTGAACTTTACATCACATTGATATAAAAATAAATCAGACTGTCAATACCTTAAAGTCTGATTGAACACTACTTTTAAAAAAAGGGAGCATTCATCAGGTCATCACATAATAATTTTTCTGATTAATTCTATGAGCATGTTTCAAAACTACAGAAACATTTTTTTTTTTTATATAATGTGGAAACATGGCCTTTTACAAAACAGTAGACCTGCTTAGTGCTAACTGTTCCATCTCCCATTAAATCTTTGAATGGATTCTAACATAGCAATCACATTACATGAGTTGGCGAAAATTCATAAATATTTAGTACAAAGAATCTCTAGAGACTTTACAGACATGATAACAATAACAACAAGGCAGGCTAGATTACTAAGCTTTCACTTATCTGGAGGACTTCACATAATCTATTATTTGAACATATTGTTTTTCAGCTCACCTGAGCACAAAGGACATTTTTTCCTAAACCACTGGGCTAATTTTAACCAACTTTTCTCAATGGGTCCTTTTTCAAATTCCTTGAAATAATGGTTCTATACAAAATTCTTGTTGCCATGGCAACCATAACAAAACTTCAGTTGGAAAAGTATGCTGCCTGAAGATCATCAAAGCAAACACTCTAAATTTCATGTAGATCAGACAAAAAATGAGACATCTAATGTTAACAAAGTTTTTTTACCAGGGGTCAGAACTGGTGACCTCCTTTACTCACATAACCCAGTTTAAGAATACAGCAATAAAATTATAATGACAAACTATCTCAGCAACTTTCATGAAGACTGGGTAAAAAAATGTGACCTCTCTTATGTTCACCATGTGCTTAGGGGAGCATTTTGTAACAAATCAGTCAGAGGAAAACAAAAAAGCTAAGAACAACATGGTGTGATTGTAATGAAACTGAAATTTAAAGACTCAATTAAAACCAATGTTATATTAAATTTCAGTCATAGATGAATGCAATTTGAATTTTTTTTTTTCACCGAAAAAAGAGAAAATTGTCTATTCTGCCTTTTCTGTCATATTTTATGCTGCGCTAAATTTTGAATATTTTCACAGCCACTCATGGGAAATCTTTGAATGGATATATAACACTAACAGATATTTTGTTCCAAGTGTTACTTTATAGATCTGATAAATGAAAAATTCATGATGGATGCATGCAGCCAGATAAAAGATAAATTAATTCTTAAAATAAGGTTTCAAAAAGACAGCTGGTACAAACTTTACTAGAGAATTTGTATTTACTAGAGAATTTGTATTTACTAGAGATCTAAAAGATTCATTTTAATGCATAAAGTTTTTGGATCCTTTTCAAGCAATTTTAAGGAAACCTAATATTTCTCACTTCAAGCAAACCAACAATAAATGCAAGAGGTTCGGTATTAATTATGAGCCTAAATTTGACTCAGCTTGGAAAGGTCAAGGTCTTAATTTAAAGTCAAGGTCAAGAAAAGGCTTAAATGATATTCATAATCTTCCTATGAAACGTCAGTTGGTAAATGCTGATTCAGTGTTTTAAAGTTCAAATAGTGTGCAGACTAACTTATGCAACAGTAGTTGGCAAAGCTGCACATTGTGGTGTTAATCGAAAACCAGAAACATTATTGCAAACGAAACAGGAATATTAAAGACAGATTTCTGCATAATAACAGACATGAATTATAATTATAAAACTCTAAATCATGAGGTCAGTCTTATTTAGTTACCGATTCTGTATTCTTGTCAGTTTATATTGTTATTATTTATAAACTGATAGGAATACAGAATGATTATAACAATATAAATAAGAATACAGATTCACAGACATCACTGTTAAAGACTGAGAGATCCACAATTAGCTAAAAATTCAGGTTATTTTAATAACAAACAATTTATATAAGTAATAAACTCCACAATAATATTTTCTTTTAAATAAAAGGTGCCACCTTAGCTTTCTGCTGGCTTCTGAAAACTGCAATGTACATTAATATTCACAAACTTTGAAGAAGATGCAACAGGGTAAAGAATATAATACCAGTATATAATTGCAGGTAATAAAAGATACACTGTAACAAAATGCTAATTTCTTGTAACAGTGTTAGTCACAACATTTACAGTCTTTGTCATAACTTGGTTGTCACAGTCTAGGTCACAGTCTTAGTCACCACATTTACAGTCTTTGTCATAACTACATTGTCACAGTCTTGGTCACAGTCTTAGTCACAACATTTACAGTCTTTGTCATAACTTTGTTGTCACAGTCTTGGTCACAACATTTACAGTCTTTGTCATAACTTTGTTGTCGCAGTCTTGGTCACAGTCTTAGTCACAACATTTACAGTCTCAGTCATAACTTTGTTGTCACAGTCTAGGTCACAGTCTTAGTCACAACATTTACAGTCTTTGTCATAACTTTGTTGTCACAGTCTAGGTCACAGTCTTAGTCACAACAGTTGCAGTCTTTGTCATAACTTTGTTGTCACAGTCTAGGTCACAGTCTTAGTCACAACATTTACAGTCTTTGTCATAACTTTGTTGTCACAGTCTAGGTCACAGTCTTAGTCACAACAGTTGCAGTCTTTGTCATAACTTTGTTGTCACAGTCTAGCTCACAGTCACAACAGTTACAGTCTTTGTCATAACTTTGTTGTCACAGTCTAGGTCACAGTCTTAGTCACAACATTTACAGTCTTTGTCATAACTTTGTTGTCACAGTCTTGATCACAGTCTTAGTCACAACATTTACAGTCTTTGTCATAACTTTGTTGTCACAGTCTAGGTCACAGTCTTAGTCACAACACTCAAAATTACTTTGTTGTCATATTCTGTTGGTACAGACAGTACTTTGCCATGGAATTTAAAATCATACAACTGGTGTCTGAATCAATGTTCCAGAATGCAGTTTTAATTTCCATCGGTTACAAGCAAACATGTTAGTAAAACAAAACAAAAAATGTGTCACTGCAGACCCCAATTCCTCCGAAACAAGGCAATGGTCACAGTCATGGTAGCTTATAACTTGATGTTACCTTGATCGTTTGTGCAAAAAAGGATTTTCTGTGGAATTAGAATTGCCACTGTACTGGTGCCAATAGTACCTCCCCCCACCCAACCAACCCCCCCCCCCCCTCCAAATGCCGTTTTTTCAGTAGGGTATTGATATATGGGAACATGTTACTTTATGCCCCAGACTAAAATAAAGCATGAAAAATTAAAAAGGGTAATAATTAAAAAACTATGCAAAAAAGAGTTACTATCACTTCTGTGAAGGTTTCATTCAAATCTAACCAGTGGTTTTTGAGATGAAGCGCAGACAAGATCATAATCTACAGAGCATTTGAATAAAAATTAAAAGGGCCATAATTCAGGAAGTTTTAATCCAAATGAAAAATCCAAATACTTTGCACAACTAGACATCATGACAATCACTTCTGTGAAGGTTTCATTCAAATCCAACCAGCGATTTTTGAGTTGAAGCGTGGACAAGATTGTCGGATGAACGGACAGACGGATGGAACGACAGTGTGATTACTATATGCCGCTCTTTGGGGGCATGAAAAGGTTTATTGATATCCTTTTGCCAAAAGTTTCATACATTTACTCAGTTCTTTCTAGTCATGCACACTCAAGCTTACCAGTACAAATTCTGTTTCAGTGACCTATCGTATCACACAGTCATTATAATAAAAGAAACTTCAGATATGATAGGGGGGAAAAAAGTAGGTTTATGGGTAGATAACTGCGTCAAATCAAAATTCACCCAGAAGCATTATAAGGTATGTGCAGTATATATTTTTATATTTTGAGAAAAAAAATAGCATAAATTTTTGAATAATTGGTGAAACACTTTACAAACCACAATTTTAGAAATGAGAACATTCATTATACAATATATGGCAGGGTTTTTTTTTTACCTGTACAACTATGCAAACTCTGCCTGCTTTTTATTATAACTGAATGACCCTGACCTTGGTCATCTAAGAAACATTAGTTTTCTCCTCTAAAAAAATGAGATAGAGGATAACTTTATGAAGAAGAAATAAATAAAAGCTTAAGAATATTAGCATTATAGGTATAAAGTCTGGGTTTCATTACTAACCTAATGTAATGAGTCAAGTAAAACAATTTTTTAATTAGGTCATTAAGAAGAACAAGCTAACTGTTGCTATGGCAACCATAAATGTTTAACTTTCATTACAATTCTTTTTAACTATAAACCATAAGGTCTTTGTTAACTGGCAAAAAAATCTTTACTTTTTTATAATTCTTAAGTCAAACATTCAGATGCAACCAGTTACCTTGGTAATGACTATATATGGAACCTAGACTGATGATTGTCAATAAAAGCAATAAAGTTCTGAATAATGAAAAATACATGAACAGCAATATTATGAAGCTTTATTGCTCTTGTCTAATTAAATATTGACAGTATTTACAGAATGAGATAAGAAACATTTAATTTCATGCAATGCAAAATGCTCACAAAAAATTCACTACCACTGCAAAAGTACGTGAACAAAGAGGGAATGAAAATCCTTAGAAATGAAAAAGAAAAGTGTTTCGATGTTAGGACTAATGACAAAATGACTCTGTACTTATTCAGTATTTTCTATTAATTATTATCCAATTCTTCAATGTCTGACAGGAAAATGCAAGCTGTATTTGGACACACATTAAAAAAAAAAAGCGCTACTACGTTCAAATGAACGGCATGCCCCTACTGACATTTGACCCCATGACCTCTATGGGTCTGGTGGATAGAGCTCATTAAGGTGCATGCACCTGTGAAGTTTGGAGGCTGTAGATGGAAGGACTTCCATGTTATAGTCAAGATTAAAGTTTTGTGACAAACAAACACACACGCAAAAAAACAATATGTCTTCCCTCCAGGGTCATAAAAACAATAAGCCCTCCCTAAACATGGCTCAAGTTGACACTGAACTTTGACCCAGTGGCATACACATGTGTAGTCTGGAGGTTATGGATGGAAGCATGTTCATACTGTGGCTAAGGTTAATATTTGCTATTTAGGGTCATGGTGACCTTGAACTATGGGCTCTAAGTGGGTTTGTTGGATAGAGCTCATCAAGATGAATGCACATGTGAAGTAAGTAAGCTTTGGATGGAAGCACTTTCATTTTATGGTCAAGGTTAATATTTGCTATATGGTGACCTTGACCTTTGACTGTGGGACCTCTAAGTGGGTCTGGTGGATAGAGCGCATCTATTAAAGTACATGCACATGTGAAGTTATAATGCTTTGGAAAGAAGCATGTTTATTTTATGGCCAAAGTAAATATTTGCTATTTGGATTCATGGTTACCTTGACCTTTGACCCCGTGACCTCTAATGGATCTTGCAGGTAGAGCACATCAAGATGTATGTACCTGTGAATTTGGAGACTGTAGGTGAAGGACATCCATGTTATGGTCAAGGTTAACAGACATACAGACAGACAAACAGACCAAACACAATATGCCCTCCCTCGGGAGGCATAAAAATCTTGAACTTTTTCCCCAGATAATCTAACTTGGCATTTAGTTTACATGAACATGTACTTAAAATAACTGACAGCCATCTCCTTGTTCCCTTGATTTTAACTTTCAAATTAACAGAAGCTACCATCAATAATTCCTTTTTCAGTGCTGAGCAAAACAGATTCCTTAAAAAACCACACTATCCTTTCTATAAATTTCAATCACATTGCAGCAATCACAATATTTTCGCTATTAAACATTTGAAAACTAAATTGTACTCCTTTTAATATTCCAATAAATATTCTCAGAATCAAATCTGATGTCTCCAGCACAAAATTTTTATTTGCTTTAACATTTAATTTGAGCAGCGAAAAAGGACTCAAAAGCAACAAAAACAAACAGATTTCGAATTAATCAGTCTTTCATAGAAAACTAGAAATGGGTTTTTGATTGAACAAAGCATATGTCTCCCCCCAGCCAGTTGCTGCAGGCAGTACTGAGTCAGACGATTGTAAAATTTGACAATTAACCTCCAAGTGTGACCTTGACCTTGAGACACCACACCCGCAAAGTGGTTTCTGCATGTCGCCTTGATGAGGTGAACATCTGACCCAAGTTTCATAAAAATCCTTCAAGGGCTTTTGAAGATACAGAGTGGACAAGATTTTGTGGCAATTGACATTTAACCTCCAAGTGTGACCTTGACCTTGAGACACCACACCCACAAGGTGGGTTCTGCACGTCGCCTTGATGAGGTGAACATCTGACCCAAGTTTCATAGAAATCCTTCAAGGGCTTTGGAAGATACAGAGCGGACACGATTTTGTGGCATTTGACATTAAACCTCCAAGTGTGACCTTGACCTTGAGACACCACACCCACAAAGTGGGTTCTGCACGCCGCCTTGATGAGGTGAACATCTGACCCAAGTTTCAAAAAAATCTTTCAAGGGCTTTGGAAGATACAGAGCGGACACGATTTTGTGACGGACGGACGGACGGACGGACAACCAGGGGAAAAACAATATGTCTCCCCCATTTTTGGGGGGAGACATAACTATTGCCTTGTAGCTAGAAACCTGTGAAATGCTGAAGAAAATAGATTACTGTCTACAGTATAATCAATGTATCACAGCATGACTTGCAAACGATTACAAAATGATTATAAAATAAAATTACAGCTCTTCGTCTACTCTGACTATCTTTATGAGGAACATGGGAACAGTCGGAAAGTAATAACACTTTTAATGTTATTTCATAATTCTTCAGTTCAAGCTTTTATAAGAAGTTTGCATGACAGTAAAGGTGTAAATGATACAAAAGTAACTTATGATCACACACAAGCATGACAGTAAAGGTGTAAATGATACAAAAGTAACTTATGATCACACACAAGCATGACAGTAAAGTGTAAATGATACAAAAGTAACTTATTTATGATCACACACAAGCATGACAGTAAAGGTGTAAATGATACAAAAGTAACTTATGATCACACACAAGCATGACAGTAAAGGTGTAAATGATACAAAAGTAACTTATGATCACACACAACAATGTGGAAACAGACATCAGAACTGCCTAAAAGAATTACATGCATGCCAGACCATCTTGTCATCTATTTCCATTCTGGTAGACTAAGAATAAATAAAGGAACAACAAAAGGGTAATGAAAAAAGGAAAGCATGGCTATGATGATAATAAAGCTATCAATATTTCATGGTCTAACGTGTGCAAGTGATTTAAGACAGTTACTTATTTCATCAGGAATGTGCACCTTTTATTAACCTCTTGCAGCCTCAGACTGCATGAATATCATTATTTCAAGGTTTAGAAAGGAAATTCTGAAATCTCTTCTCCAATCAATACCACACACTTTAAACTAACAGATAAATAAAGAAACAACTAAAAGAGCTAGATCTAGGGTAATACAGTTTAGGATACTTGAACACATATCCAGATCTAGGGCAATACAGTTTAGGATACTTGAACACATATCCAGTTTCTTTCCTATTATCATCTTGAAAATTTGCATTGACTCTATAACTAATATAATATTACACAAGTCATATCTTGAAGAAATTAGTTGGAAGAATTTAAGTACCTGAGTCTTGTGCACTTTGAACTGAGCGTGCTTATTGACATTAAAATTGGTCATTTTGATGAAGCAGAAAATAGATCAACTGATGACTGGTGCTTTAAACCTGATACTGACAACAGCTGTGGGTGTCTTATATGTTTCTTCAACTGACCCCTGAGTATCCCAACCCTCACTATTGTTCTGTCACCTTTAAGTTACTACAACTTCTTTTTTCAGTATTCTAGAAAAGTTGTCAGTTTCCAAATAAGAAAATCAAAACAACAACAAGAAGGTCTTGATGGCTCTAAAGCGCTCCTCTGATTTACAGACAGACAACAGATATTAAGAGATCTTTCACTTCATGCTCTGGTGAGCTAAAAAAGTGGACATTTTGGTCTCTTTGATGTAATGAATCTTGTCAGCAGATCTATATGTCACTTGTATGTCACTGTACAGACATATTAAGTAAGATATATTACGCTGCTTCTGGGAATTCTGACCAAGATTATAAATGTCCTAGTATTCTTTGACAAAAGTTTCCCTAGAGCCTTTGTGCAAAAATATCCTTTAGCAATAAATAAGCTAACTGTTATTAAAGGCCTTATCTTGTCTCTGAGTTCAATGGTACTTTCACACAGCTGCTGATAAGATTGTCAGCTATGATAAACTGTTATCAATACTATTATTATTATTATCAGAATCAAAATGGACAAAGATGAAACAAAAATAATGAGAGCCAGAGCTTTGGGACAGATCTTTGATATTTTAATACACCTTTGTTACACCTCTTTCATTCTGATATTCATGCAAATCTACGGAAATTCCCTAAAATTCTAACTTGTATGATTTAATTCTGTTTTACACCCTTTAAACAGATTGTTTAGAACAATTTTATAGCACAAAACTGATTTAAAATTTTATAATACAAAGCTATATAAAACAAGAGGGCCATGATGGCCCTGTATCGCTCACCTGAGTATGACTGCTTTTAACAAAGTTGCTATGGACCTGGTTAATTGACCCCAGATGACCCATATTCGAATCTGACCTAGAAATTATTGAAACAATCTCTCTGACAAATTTCAAGGTTATTTGTACCGAAAATGTTACTTCTAGGTTTTTCCATATTTGGGATCTATGACCTAGTTTTTTAACCTAGATGTCCCATATTTGAACTTAAGCTAGTAATTATTGAAACAATCTCTCAGACAAATTTCCAGATATTTGGACTGAAAAAGTAGCCTCTAGAGTGTTAACAAGATTTTTCTAATTTTGGGCTCCGCAACCTGGTTTTTGAACCCAGATAACCCATATCCAAACCTGAGCTACAAATCATCAAAAAAACCTTTCTGACAAATTTCCAGGACATTTGGACTGAAAATATAGCCTCTAAAATGTTAACAAGGTTTTTCCATATTTGGGCTCTGTGACCTAGTTTTTTACAATGTACCCCAGAGGACCCATATTTGAACTTGAGCTAGAAATCCTAAAGGCAACCTTTCTGACAAATTTCCAGATTATTTGAGTTGAAAATGTAACCTCTAGAGTGTTAACAAGATTTTTCTATATTTGGGCTCCGCAACCAAGTTTTTGAACCCATATGACCCATATTCGAACTTGAACTAGAAATTATAGAAGCAACCTTTCTGACAAATTTCCAGATTATTTGGACTGAAAATGTAACCTCTAGAGTGTTAACAAGATTTTTCTATTTTTGGGCTCTGCGACCTAGTTTTTGAACCCAATTGACCCATATTTGAACTTGAGCTAGAAATCATAGAAGCAACCTTTCTGACAAATTTCCAGATTATTTGGGCTAAAAATGTTACCTCTAGAGTGTTAACAAGGATTTTCAATATTTGGGCTCTGTGACCTAGTTTTTTACCTCAGATGACCCATATTCGAACCTGACGTAGAAATCGTCAAAGCAACCTTTCTGACAAATTTCCAGATTATTTGGACTGAAAATATAACCTTTAGAGTGTTAACAAGATTTTTCTATTTTTGGACTCTGCGACCTAGTTTTTGAACCCAGATGACCCATATTCGAACCTGAGCTAGAGATCATAGAAGCAACCTTTCTGACAAATTTCCTGTTTATTTGGGCTAAAAATATAACCTCTAGAGTGTTAACAAGGATTTTCAATATTTGGGCTCTGTGACCTAGTTTTTGACCCCAGATGACACATATTCGAACTTGACCTAGAAATTGTCAAAGCAACCTTTCTGACAAATTTCCAGATTATTTGGACTGAAAATGTAACCTCTAGAGTGTTAACAAGATTTTTCTATTTTTGGGCTCTGCGACCTAGTTTTTGAACCCAGATGACCCATATTTGAACTTGAGCTAGAAATCATAGAAGCAACCTTTCTGACAAATTTCCAGATTATTTGGGCTAAAAATGTTACCTCTAGAGTGTTAACAAGGATTTTCAATATTTGGGCTCTGTGACCTAGTTTTTTACCTCAGATGACCCATATTCGAACCTGACGTAGAAATCGTCAAAGCAACCTTTCTGACAAATTTCCAGATTATTTGGACTGAAAATATAACCTTTAGAGTGTTAACAAGATTTTTCTATTTTTGGACTCTGCGACCTAGTTTTTGAACCCAGATGACCCATATTCGAACTTGAGCTAGAGATCATAGAAGCAACCTTTCTGACAAATTTCCTGATTATTTGGGCTAAAAATGTAACCTCTAGAGTGTTAACAAGGATTTTCAATATTTGGGCTCTGTGACCTAGTTTTTGACCCCAGATGACACATATTCGAACTTGACCTAGAAATTGTCAAAGCAACCTTTCTGACAAATTTCCAGATTATTTGGACTGAAAATGTAACCTCCAGAGTGTTAACAAGATATTTCTATTTTTGGGCTCCGCGACCTAGTTTTTGAACCCAGATGACCCATATTCGAACTTGAGCTAGAGATCATAGAAGCAACCTTTCTGACAAATTTCCAGATTATTTGGACTAAAAATGTTACCTCTAGAGTGTTAACAAGGATTTTCAATATTTGGGCTCTGTGACCTAGTTTTTGACCCCAGATGACCCATATTCGAACTTGACCTAGAAATCATCAAAGCAACCTTCCTGACAAATTTCCAGATTATTTGGACTGAAAATGTAACCTCTAGAGTGTTAACAAGATTTTTCTATTTTTGGGCTCCGCGACCTAGTTTTTGAACCCAGATGACCCATATTCGAACTTGAGCTAGAAATCATTGATAGAACCTCTCTGACAAATTTCCAAGATATTTGGACTGAAAAAGTAGCCTCTAGAGTGTTAACAAGGTTTTTCTATATTTGGGCTCTGTGACCTAGTTTTCCAACCCTGATAACCCATGTTCGAACTCGTCCGAGATATTAATGAGACAAACATCCTGACCAAGTTTCATGACAATTGAGGCAAAAATGGGACCACTAGAGTGTTAACAAACTAATTGTGGACGGACGGACGGACTGACGGACGGACGACGGACAAATGGTGATCAGAAAAGCTCACTCTGTCACTACGTGACAGGTGAGCTAAAAAGAGCTTGTCAGAGACAAAGCAACAGTCCCCTACCGGTGCAATGTCCATCTCCCTAACTCCAACCCATATGTGGAAATTGACTAAAGAATTTGTCTGAGACATGCATAATCTCCATATGATCCTCTTTCCAGGTACAAAGTGTCATCAAAGAAGAAAACTTCATAGGTCAAGGTCATTTAGAGGTTAAGGTCACAGAAATATATGTTGTTGAAAAGGTCTTATCGAAGGGGTTGTTATGACCAAGTTCTGTTCAGAAATAAGGAAATAATGGCCAAACTTACAGTTTCTGGACAAGAAAACTTTAAAGGTCAAGGTCATTCAGAGGTCAAGGTCACAGAAATATACTTCATTGGAATGGTCGTGTCCAAGGTATTGTTGTGGCCAAGTTTGAAGTAATTCCATTCAGTAGTAAGGAAAATATGGCCAATGGTAAAGTTTTTGGAGGAAATGACTGATAAAAGAACGGGCAGTTCCTCTTTTAGGTTCATAAAAAAATGAGGTGGATATTCTCCATACTGCCATTTATCCATATTTCAAGTTTCATAAAAATATTGGAAGTACTTTTTGAGTTATCACAAATATTGTTATATTTGCCATATTTTAAGTATATTTGTTGCTATAGCAACCAAAATTTTCAAATATGAAGAAAAAAAAAGACGTGCATAATCTCCAGACTGCCATCTACACATATTTCAAGTCTCATTAAAATATGTTCAGTACTTTTTGCATTATCACGGGATCCAGTTTTTGTGACGGATGGACAGACTGACGGATGGACGGACAGACGGACGGAGGGTAAACCTATAGTCCCCTCCGGTTAAACCAGTAGGGGACTAATTAGTCTAGCCATTAGTCCAATCCTATTTTGTTAATGAAAACCATAGTATTCACTTTAGTCTAAATTTGTTTACAAGTCTCATCTTCCCGTCCTTTGTTTGTTCTTAAAATTAGCCAACAAAGAAACATCCCTTAAACAGAGAAATTCCATGAAAAAGTATTGACCTTATATTAGAAATTAGCTATATTTGTTTGTTAATGTTCCACATTCTGTAAATAAAGCAAATAGTAACCATGTGTCTGCATGCACTGTAATCTGTTTCTGGCAATCATTAATCTTGCACAATGTAAAACCCATTTACTTCTGCAAGAAGACATTAATCCACCTACGTACAGGAGGAAATAAAACAATGGAAGGAAATAAATGCACTGGTCTATCCATTTTAGCCCCTGAATTTCGTATCTTAACAAATGTTTATATGTAGAAAGTCCATTACAGATTTGCATTTCATTCTTCTTGAAATGGGACTCCTATTTCTGAAAAATAAATGCCAATGTGTTTTATTTGCAGGATTTAATGTTTAAACTGACTAACATTTTGATCTGCATACTCACTTCAAGCCAAATATATCATTTAATCCGAACACTTTTTTCCAAAGTGTCTATTCACCCATCTTATAGAACTAATTTGTTACCAATGTCTATTTCATTTATCAGTAATCAATGTCAACTTTGTCGTATCTTTGTGTTTTCGCATTTTCACTTTTTCGAGGTGAAAATGCGAAAGGACAACAAAAGAAGGGCAACAATATGACACATAAAATGTGTCGTGTTTTCACATTTCATCTGTCGTGTTTTTGCTTGTCTTTGCTATTCGTGGCGAAAATGCAAAAAAGCGAAAACACGTGTTTTCACATTGTTGCATTGTCGCTTTTTTGCATTTTTGCATTGTTACATTTTCACCTTTTTTGCATTGTTGCATTGTTGCATTTTCGCATTGTTGCATTGTCGCATTTTCACGTTCTGGTTGTTTAAGCACATGCCCACATCAATTACACATATGCTTAAACAACAATCACGGTATAGATATAGTGATCGCTGTATCCTTTTTATTATTTTCCTACAGGTTTTATTTTAAAAACAATGCGACTACCCAGTACGTTTCAACACATTCAACATATGTATGATAAATCTGCGCATGCATAACCGGAACGCGAAGAAGCAAAAAAGCAAACACGACATTGCGAAAAAGCAAAAATGCGAAATGCAATAATGTGAAAAAACAAAACTGCGAAAAAGCAGAAATGCGACAAAGCGAAAATACAAAAAAGCAAATATGCAAAAATGTAAAGACACGACAAATAGGAGGCAAAAACACGAAACATTTTATTTGTCGTTTGTTTCCCGTCATTTTGCTTTTTCGCATCCAGAACGCGAACACACAATGATACGACAAAATTTGACTTTGTCTTGTATTCGTGTTTTCACATCTTCGCATTTTCATGGCGAAAAAGGGAAAATATGACATGGCGTAAATCAGCCACCATAATTTCTTACAACTAACTGTCTGTCAAAGTTAACTAGTTTCATATATCATTTACAGTCTATAAAATTTATATACTACTTAATTTTTGCTAAGCACCAAATGTTTTAGTGTGAATATTTTTGGCAATGATTTGAATACTGTCGTACAAATGATTTGTAATGTCAATTTCATGTTTAATCAATTTGATTAAAAGAACACCTATTATAGTATTCATTCTCGTATTAAACCAATTAATAAGTCTGGCTAATAGAATCAAATACATTTGTAACACAGCATGATCAAGTACACTATTGATGTATATGTGGATGCAACTCATTTTCCAAAATTTGTGACAGCAAATTGAAGACATTTAAACACAACTTCATTGCAAGTTTCTAAAAGTATTTTTAACTGAAATTATTTACAGTTTTAATCTGTCTAACTTAATAATCCCTATACTTTAATGACACAATAACTGGCTGGTAAAGAGCCTACACATGTTTATACATGTCATAATACTTGAGATCAGAAATCTAGTTTTGATGTACATACTGGAATAAAATTTCGCTTGGATCTTAAATTCATGGATTGACCTACCCCCAAAAACCAAAACAAAATGGTGCCCCACGAATAACAATGATTTTGCAGTATTTAAAAAAATTATTTGACATAACCTTGTAAATCATGATTCTTTAAATTAAATTTGAATCTGTATGTCGTTTCATTGAATTGTTATCAATTGTCATGCTTATTTTGTCTCAGTCACTGCTCAGAAATGTCACTAATCATAATTATACTGCTAGTATAAAGCTTGTAATAAGTGTCATGTCTTCATTCACCTATCTGACTGATGCACCTGTCATTATTTTGCCCGCCCGGGGGGGCGGCGGGCTGACCCAGGGGAATTTGACATCTTAAAATGTTTGGAGTCTAAATCCCCACCCTAGAGACAACCATTTTTGTCTAAATCCCCACCCTTGAGCCTGCTTGGTGCATCAAATGCCCCGGGGTAGGGGAAAGGGTAAATATCTAAGAGATCAATCAATAAATAAAACTGTTATCAGAAAAACAATAAAAAAAATATAAGTATAAAGGCTTATCATAAGGAAAATAATGAATCTAGATTAGTGGGCCTCTGAAGTAAGGTAGGTAAAGTCCCAATGAGTATATATGTATCAATTTCAGTTTAATAACTTTGATAGTATTCAAATGATTGGACTTAGAAGAAACTTAGGTGCATAATTCTGAAAATAATGCATCCAGGGCCTTCTTGGTATGGTAGTGGTAGTCCAACTAAATACCCGTACCTAGTTTCAGTTGAATATCTTTCATATTATAGAATGTATGACTTTTAAAAAACTTAAACCAAAGCGGACACGGACACACAATCGATCGTATAAGCTCTTTTACCCTTTATCCCATGAATACGTTTTAACGCATATGCGACCAGTGCAGCAGCCTGCACATCCATGCAGTCTGATCAGGATCTCCACTGTTTCTTTTCAGTCAGAAATTCTTTTATGGATATAAAATAGAAACAGTGGAGATCCTGATCAGACTGCATGGATGTGCAAGCTGATCTGGATCTGCACTGGTCGCATATGCGTTAAAACACGTATCTATGAAGTAAAGGGTTAATATTTTCCTAGAATAGTTTAGCTACAAACTAAACCTAGTAACCTAGTTTCTGACTCCACATGACCCAGCTTCTATAGGGATAAGCATGCTGACCAAGTTTAATTATGATTGAACCATATTTGTTGCCTCTTAGAGTGTTAAAACACTAAAAGTTGAGGACAACAGACTTGCGACGACAGACATTCACCGATCACAACAGCTTCGTGATCACAGCTCAGGTGAACTAAAAACTTACAACACTTAAACTTAAACTTATTTTATTTTAACATTAAATTTAACACAAAAAGTCATTAAAAAGAACATTTTTCCTCCTCCTGCGGCCAAACCTTGACACTTCCACATTTATACCTGAAATAGAGGGCATTTTTATAATCTTTAAGGTTTCAAACTTTATTAAGTTTCATTTAAATTGGACCAAAAATGTTATAAGATTTGACCTAATCCCTTAATTTTTGACCCCTCATGACCTAATTTCGAACATGTTCTAGATTTCATAGAGATGAACATTTACACTAAGTTACATTAAGAACGGGCCAAAAATGTGGCCTCAAATGTGTTCACATTCTTTAACTAAGATTTGACCTAGTGACATAGTTTTTGACCCCACATGACCCAGCTTTGTACTTTGCCGAGATTTCAGCCATACATTATGACAAAGTTTCATGGTGAAACGACAATTATAGCTCACCATGAACACAAAGCTACAAAGAGAACTGACCAAATTTTCTTAAGCTGGGTTGCATGGTGTACTTACAATCTGGTGCACTCTCCTCAAGAGCCTGGGTAGGAACAGGAGCCTGGATGGGAGCATGAGCCTGGATGGGAGCTTGAGCCTTGATAGGAACAGGAGCCTGGATTGTTTAAAAATTAATAATTTAGTAGCACAACTTAACAAAGATTTCCAACATATATTTTGATAGATAAAACAATAGGTTGTTTTTAATTATATTAAAACAAAAATGGTACTGAATTTGTTTTTAGTTTTTGTTGAAAACACATTATCTTCTCAAAAATCTGCTAGTAGTCTATCAAACTAATCTTGCAATTATGGTGGGGAATCACGTGATATGGAGACCACATGATATGGTATTGCAGCAATTGATAATCTTTCAGATTCAGGTGTCGACGTGAGAATTTTTGTCAATATCTGTTGTTTAACAGAAAATATTTTGTTGAGAGCATGCAGAGTATGCGTAACTGACAAGACTTGCAGTAACCACCAGTGACATTATAAACAATATTGTACTTTTTCAGGAGAATCCACCAATTTTAAGTTTAAAGGAACATAATGCTTTTGTGAGTAAAATTTCAATTACTGAATAAACAGATCATACTCATCCTCTTATTGTATAAAAAAATGGCTCATTTCCGCATTACTATTCTTCAGAAATTATTTTTTCATCCAAACATACCTCCAATTATTACATTTGCGCTACATGAGCGCAATATATTTATAGCGTATTTCGAAGATCTTTAAGAGATCAAATGCAAATTTTTACATCAGAATTCTACTTGATGTCATTGAAGTGAATACTCTTTCCTTTCAAATAAAGTTTACAAATGCATAATGGGACTTTAAGATACCATGTTACGTGGTCACCATATAAATGATTCCCCACCATGTCAATGATAAAATACACATATTTAGACCACAGAAGTGCAATACCCCTTATGTTTTGTATGGCTTTCAGAAAAAAAGAGTTTTTTTGGCCTCAGACTCATTTAATGTTGAGGCAATCATTTATGAAATTCCACTCATAATGTCATAGTGCCCAAATACCTTTTTCGAAGACCGTGTCTCGGCTGCCTTTGCCTTGCCCCTTTTTCGGTTGGCAGCAACACTCGTCAAATGGTCCAACCAAATGTTCACCTGTTTAAATATAAATCAACATTTTAATACATTCACATTTATCAGATTGGAACAAAGCCTTAACATAGTATCTGCAGATTCTTTTTTTTTGATTGGGTTTTACATCACATTGACACAGTATAGGTCATATTGCGACGTTCCAGCTTTACTGGTGGAGGAAGACCTCAGGTGCCCTTCCGTGCATTATTTCATGCAATTATTATTTCGTGTCAACGGGCACCTGAGTAGAACCACCGACATAACGTAAGCTAGCTGGATAGCTTCCTCACATGAAAGAATCCAAAGTACCTGTCGGGATTCGAACCCACCGCGGTGAGGGATCTGCAGATTCAATTTACTTTTAATTAAAGCAAGTCATGACCGTAAAGCAATACAAGACCAATGAAGATGAAACCAATAGCCAAGATTCAAAGCCTCATTATGACAAGCAGTTGAAACAGTAAATGATAAAAAACAATAATGGTAATACATGGCTGCAAAATCATGTGAAGCTTGTTTAAGAACAACAGGAGTGCTCTGGAGCGCTCATCGGAGACCCGATTATCCATTTAAAATATTCCTGAGAACAAATTTTAACAATCTATTGGCTATTTAAAGTGGTCAATGCAAACCTCTTCCACTGGTAAAGTGCACTCGATACTCAGTACTCCAGCATCTGTACTGCCATCTGAATGTGCTTTCTGTAAAACGTCAGAGGGCGGCAGTTCGACTCCCTATAATCAAAATGAGAGAACAAATTGATAAAACAACTAAAATGAGCCACATGTATGTCAAGAGGAAATCATACTAGTGAGGAATGAAATCACTGATGTACACACAAATGTGCAGGTATATTTATATTATACTAGTATTTAATACTACATTGTACATGTAGTAGTTAAAGGTTAAAATCATCACAAAGTAAATTCACTTTTGAGAAAAACCAGATGAGACACATTCCTTCCTATGGACAGATAAAACCACACAAATCTTAAAAGTGTTGTATTAACATTGCTGGTAAAATGCCCCTGTATGAAAATGTTAGAAGTTAAGTGTTTTCGCACAATAAAGCAGGAGTCAGGGCTATTAAAGGTATCAGATAATACATTCACTTTTCTCGAAACAAGCCCAGCTATTAGAATGATGTGAATATGTACATCATACCTTAAGCCTTCTTTCAACGACTTGACTTGGTGGGAGAAAGTGACCACCGCAGTGCTCATGGTCAGGACAGCTTCCTGGTCTTTTGTCCCCATCAGGCACCGGGAAAGGCAGGTAGGTGAGAGGTGGTCCACCAGGAAACCACAGCATACACTAAAAAGCAGGCACTATTGTAAGAAATTCAAGTATAATTCAATCATCAATGCTGCAATCATCAATGCAATAAGCATAAACTAAGTCCTAATAATTCCGTGCAGTGCAATGTAACTTTTAAATTGTTTGCATGACTGCCCCTTCAGTCAGCGAGTTTTTCAAGAAAACTTGCCAACAGTAGCGAATGTCTGGTTGAAGTTATTTTGCTATATTCAAAGTGTTTTAGCCTCTTAAAATAATAAAACTGGATTACCATGTCATTGTCATCTGGTTTGCCTCGTCTACACAATGGGTGGATGCAGCCATCTTGATAGCAGCATACTAGATGAAAGACGTATTTTCTTGGACCATGACTCTGTAGATGTCTACTTCTCAAATCCCATAACATGACAACTTCATCTAGAAGCTCCTTATTTTCCACCTTTAGCCTCTCTTTTTCAGCTATTGTTCCTTTTTTCCACTTTTTAAAGACATGTCTTATTCTTTGTTCCATTGAACTATCCGGTCCTTTGAAAAGCTGAATTGTTGTTTTTGCACAAGGAGCATTATTGACATAATTGATGTAAACATCTATAGCACTATTTAGGTTTTTTGTCAACATTTCATTGTCTATCATTCCAGTTGCTGTATCCATATTAGACCCATTCAGTGTTGATGGAATAAACAAGCCACTTCTGGCACGCCCTTCCATTCCATTCTGCAGTTCCACTCGATTCAAATTGCTATTTCCCCTGTCCCGACTAGTAATCAACTGCATGCGTGTTGGTTTTTCTAGATGTCTTTTTGTCCAGAATAGCTGCACTTCTTCATGACCGGGCCCTTCATCCACACCTCCATCAACTCTTACACATTCTACTGATCCTTTTAGTGCATGAGAAACAGATACATTGTCCACTGTCTCCAGGAAGCACAAGTCTGCATAGTGTTGTGCAGGATTTTTGGAATGTACAGGTTGTGCTTTAACTATTCCAGCACATACTTCATTAGTTGTTTCAGACCCTGTGAAGTTGTAAGATGTTGTCTGAAGGTTTGAGGGGTACTTGTTAGTGTAGTCCGTTTTTGTTGTCAATGGAGCTGATCCACTTACACATGGTAATGGATGCTGACTTGAGGTCATAGCATCTAATCTGAACACAGAACAGTCATCTCTATTAAGATTAGTTTTTCCTCGTCCATCAGTGTACTGTAGTATGTCCAGACCACGGTAAAAAGCACAAGACCAGTGGTGATCTGGATTATATTTCACTTCAAACCCTTTTCTAGCTCTACGTGTTGTAATTGCTGCTGCACCTTTATAACGTTTGGCAGACATATGTCTTCGATTGCGAGCCACACACAGCTGAACAACTGTTCCGTAGCTGAACTTCCTGTTGTAAGTTTGCTCAAGGTGTTCTTGTATCCGTTTATATGTTACCTTTGGTTTTACAGTTTTTTTCTGATTACCATCAAAAGTAAGAACCCCAGTTCTTCTCCATGCATCAGCTCCTACATTACAGTCTTTAACAAAAGCTTCCATTCTATGTCCAATATCTGGGAACTCCCTTAGAATTTTGCTGCACCTTTTCCCCATTTTTCTCTTCAATAGGCGCTTTTCAGTTATCAGTTTGTTTGCTTTAGCTCTTGCTTTACGACGAATTGATAGAGCTTTCTTCTCGATTGCCCTTTTCCCAGTTTCATCAAGTAGTTGATGAATATTTGCCATTTCATTCACTGTAGCTTCATTCTCGCTGTCGGAGTGAATGATTTCTGTATTAATTGTTTCAATGTCATTTTCCCTTTCTTCCAATCTGTCGACCAGAAGAAATGCTTGACGGCTCTGCTCTATTAGTTTTTCTTCACACTCATTCAAACCAAGCGAAGGCAACATACCGGCAAAGTCAAGAAGAAGTTGATTTAACTGTTCCCTGTCAAGAACAAGGTTGCACTCTAATGCTCTTGCAAAAGCAAACCAGTTTAATTCCAACTCTCGCAAAAGATCAATTAATTGATGTGGATTCATATAAGGTGCTTCTGAGCATACTTCTTTAAATAAATCATACTGATGACTTATGTTCATTTCATTACTTTCACAAACATTGTCAACACTTACATCTGAACACTCAGCGTTTGCATTTGTTTCACAGCTATATGTAGGTACAAGTACTTTTTCACAAAAGGTAAGGTCTGTTTCATCATCTGTGCTATCAATATCAGACTCTTCGGATTCCAACGACCCAACACCGAACCCTTTCAAAATATTCACTTGGAGGTTAGCCAACAGTTCAACCCCTGTCCGTATTTCTTCTGTTTCACGAATTGCTTCATCCATTCTATGTTTCCTACTATTTAAATTGCTTACACCATACATCTTCTTCATCTGCTTTGACCCAAGTCCACTAGCTTCACTCAATAAGCAAGTTAGTCTCTCTCTCTCATCATCTGACCTAGCCATCTTTATGAAGTTTCGGAACTTTTCTTTACTCATTTTTGAAATTTGTACACCACTTCCTTCGAATTTAGTTGCTAACAATGCCTTGCATAATGTAACATTTGCACTATTACTGAAAACATAATTTGCTTCATTTTCTCCAAATCTCAACTTAATGTTAACAAGAGGCAACTGTAATACCAAACGTTTTGCCTTTGGAATTCTGTAATTTTTCATATCTGAATCTGGACTTAAAATTCTAAATGCACTTTTAAGATCAACAAAGTAATTTCTTAAAATAACGTCACACAACTGCATCTTGCATTTACACTTCATGCATGGTTTTTTATGATTTGTTGAACAAATATCTTCTGAAACTTTTACATAATCAGACAGATCCATATTTATTAAAACAGAAAATGTAACACCATTATTTTCAGTGTATTTTGACAACCCTTTCACACTTGATAAGTATTTTTTAAGCCCCTCAATGTCATTACAAGTGTTGAGGGGCTTCAATGAAAATGTGTGCTGGTGAGAGTGCTGTCTGTAAATTCATCAGTGACACTCCTGGGGTGAGTGCTGTCTGTCACCATTTCATCAGTGACACTCTTCGGAGTTATGCTGTTTGCCGCCATTTCATCAGTGACACTTTTGGGGTGTGTGCTGTCTGTCACCATTTCACCAATGACGCTCTTGGGGAGTATGCTGTCTGTTGACATTTCATCAATGACACTCTTGGGGGGTATGATGTCTGTTGACATTTCATCAGTAACACTCTTGGGGAGTATGCTGTCTGTCGCAATTTCATCAATGACACTCTTGGGGGGTACACTGTGTGTCACCATTTCATCAATGACACTCTTGGGGGGAATGATGTCTGTCACCATTTCATCAGTAACACTCTCTGGGTGTATGCTGTCTGTCCTTATTTCATCAATGACACTCTTGGGGGGAATGATGTCTGTCACCATTTCATCAGTAACACTCTCTGGGTGTATGCTGTCTGTCCTTATTTCATCAATGACACTCTTGGGGGGAATGATGTCTGTCACCATTTCATCAGTAACACTCTTGGGGTGTATGCTGTCTGTCCTTATTTCATCAATGACACTCTTGGGGGGAATGATGTCTGTCACCATTTCATCAGTAATACTCTCTGGGTGTATGCTGTCTGTCCTTATTTCATCAATGACACTTTTGGGGTGTGTGCTGTCTGTCACCATTTCATCAATGACACTTTTGGGGTGTGTGCTGTCTGTCACCATTTCATCAATGACACTCTTGGGGGTTATGCTGTCTGTCACCATTTCATCAATGACACTCTTGTTGAGTATGATGTCTGTTGCCATTTCATCAGTAACACTCTTGGGGAGTATGCTGTCTGTCACCATTTCATCAGTGAAACTCTTGGGGTGTGTGCTGTCTGTCGCCATTTCATCAATGACAGTCTTGGGGTGTACGCTGTCTGTCACCATTTCATCAGTAACACTCTTTGGGAGAGAGCTGTCTGTCGCCATTTCAACAGTGAAACTCTTGGGGTGTGTGCTGTCTGTCAACAATTCATCAAGGACACTCTTGGGGTGTACACTGTCTGTCACTATTTCATCAGTGACGCTCTTGGACGGTATGCTGGCTGTTGCCATTTCATCAGTAACACTCTTTGGGGGTGTGCTGTCTGTCGCCATTTCATCAGTGACGCTCTTGGGGGGTATGCTGTCTGTCGCCATTTCATCAGTGACGCTCTTGGGGGGTATGCGGGTTGTCACTATTTCATCAGTGACGCTCTTGGGGGGTATGCGGGTTGTCACTATTTCATCAGTGACGCTCTTGGCTGATTCTTCATCAATACTTCCACTATCACTAGAGCTTTTGAAGAATGATAATATCTCCTGTTTGTTCTTTTTACACCTATTTTGTTCTTTCTGTGTCTTTTTAATGCTTTTACTACATGTAGCACTGCTTTTCCCTGCTCTATTCTTAAAGTACCAGTTGCTCTTGTAATTGCTTCTCTCAAGCTCATGAAGCTCTAACTGCTTTAAATTTTTCTCAGAGCTAATTCTCTGTATTTCCTTTCTTAACGACAAACATCTTTCATGATCCATGACAACTTCACATCTTGTTAAGTTCTTTTTTATTTTAATTGTTTCATGGTCTTGGAATTCTATTTCTTCCTTTAACTGTTTAATTCTCATATTTCTTAAATCACTGTTTGTATGTGGAGCATGTTTCTGACTTCCATCAGATTGGTTATTGTTGTGTTGCTGAGATGTTTTTCCCATTTGAACACTTCTTGATTTTCCTTTCTTAAAGTTGTAGGTCAACGCAGCTTCTTCTCGTGCTCTTGAAAAAAGTGACTGACGGTCCTGTAATAATGATGGGTCATTTCCTACTAGCTGACTTGCTGCTTTATTCACTGCCAACTGCCATGGTGTGATACCTGGTTTTGGTTTAAATATCTCCGCCAATTCCTCAACAGTCTTCTTTATGTCTGGTATCTGGAAAAAATAGGAACAAGACCACATTATACCCACTCAGCCCACCTAAGTTGTATGCATGATTCTATAGATTACTAGTGCTAAGACAGTAGATACAAGTTTAGTACACAGGTGCTAGTTATGTGGTTTTATCACTAATAATCTACAAACATTTAGACAAAGCCTTGACACTGTAACTTTACATTATGGACAAGGTGACTAAGAATATCCCAACCCCACTTACGACACAGAAAAAATTGAAACGTCTCTGGAAGTCGAAACTTATTGTCATTAATTCAACTAAATTGAATTTATCTTTCAAAAGATGTAATCAAATTCTTTCATGACCAATCCTCACATAAGTTATGTGGCCGGGCTGGGGCTCGAACTCACGAATCAGAGATTAATAGTCTAACACTCTACCAACTGAGCTAACTGGAACTGGCTTTCGATGACAATGTTAACAAACAAGAGCTGTCCAAGGACAAAAAAGTCGATTTCTCAAATTCTCAGTCCCCATTGTCTCAGTTTAAT
Organism: Cyclina sinensis; assembly: GCA_012932295.1. Taxonomy (NCBI): domain Eukaryota; kingdom Metazoa; phylum Mollusca; class Bivalvia; order Venerida; family Veneridae; genus Cyclina; species Cyclina sinensis. The sequence continues at coordinate 29,262,065 of JAAONU010000017.1, forward strand.
GTATAACAAGAGCTGTCACTAGGGTGGCAAATGCCACCAAAGTATGCCCAATAATGTTACAGCTGTCTGTACCTATGTAAAGCTTTTGAATGAAAAAAAAAACAAGATATGTTTGTAAAACGTGTATGCCCCCTATCGGCAGCCAATTAGTCATGTGGCCAGGTTATTCTGACTGACTTTTGACCTAGTGACCAAAACATCAATAGGGGTTATGTACTGTTCTTGACTAGTCACTTGGTCATTTTGACCGTAAAGGTTGAGTGCAGCATTTGTATGACAAAGTTATCACAAATCTTACCAAATAACAAATGTTTTCACCTACAAGGTCAATGTGACCTTGACCTTTGACCCCTTGACCCCAAAATCAATAGGCGTCATCTACTGGTCATGAACAATCCCCATTCCAAGTTTGAAGTTCCTTAGCCTAAGCATTCTTTAATTATTGAAACCATTTGGTTTACGGACCGACCAACAGACAAATGCAAAGCAATATACCCCCTCTTCTTTGAAGGGGGGCATAAAATTTTTAACATGGCATAACCCTGGAAAAAATGAAGGTATTATCTGATCTTATTTAATCTTCAAAGTTAAGGTCAACTAGTACTGGGGGGTCCAGGTCATGTAACTGAGTGCCAATGAAATCTTGTCCAAAAGGTTAATGTGTTAAAATGGGACAGATAATCATAATTTTAAGTTACAACAATGTAAATGGCAATTAAACATATTTTTTTAAGAATTTGACCTTACAGATCAATGTCATTTAAAGGGCAAGGTACAGATCATCATGTAATTGTAAAGGTCTTGCCCAAAGGGTTGTTGTGTCAAAATATTAATGATATCAATTCACAAATGTAACCATTTTCTGAGAATGCAACTTTGAAGGTTAAGGTCATTTGGAGGTCAAGGTTATGCTACTGTTCATCAATGAAAAGGTCTTGTCCATAGGCATGTTGATACAGAAGATGAATGATATATGTCAAGTAAATACAAAGATATGACCAACTTTAATAGAGAGGCATGAGGAATTATGATGCCTTGCCTTTAAAGGCACCTCAGTGACCTTGTCGCGGGTCGAACTCATGACCCTCCAGTCACTAGGCCTAGCTCTACCAATGTGCCACCATAATATAGTGCACTATATACTAGTATGGTATACATGCTAGTATACTATACTGCACTATACAATACTATAGTACTTACATGTATAGAACTCTTAAAAAGGTCACTGAAGCTGAAGGCTTTTTGGGAGTCTCGTACACTGTATCTTATTTATTATAATGCTCATCAGTAGAACTCTCTTAGTTATTAATTATGTACCCAAATAATGACCCATATTCAGCTGGGCGAAGACAATAAATCTTCTCTTTCTTCAAATAACTCTTAACATACATGTATTCTACATTTCATTAACGGCAATCATAAAGCTATTTAATAATTACTTACCGAACTCTGAACAGTTTCAAATTGCCATTTCCCATCCTTTATGACAAGTTTTTGGTACTGTTTCTGCTTCTCAGTCTGGTCTGTAGTGCAGGTTGTGCCAGCCTCTTGACATTTCTGGAAGACAAAAACATCTCTCACAGTCATGAAAGCTTGGACAGGTAAAAAATTTCTACCTACATACCTGAAAGCTGTTGAAGTCTTTAAAAGTATTAGAAAAACTTTAGACAGCCCTGTTCATATTGCTGTAAATGTCCCTGAATAAAATTTGTGTGATTCAATCTGTCCAGAAGTTGGTACAAGGACTTGATCTTTGGTATATATCATAGTTTAAAAACACTGATTCTATGCAGCTGCAATCTCAACAACTGTCAAAATCTGTGTCCTAGAGTGGGATCTATGTCTTGAAATTCAACATGGAGGAGGTAGGAATTAACCTTCATAATGAAGGCTTCATTCTAACCTGTCTTTTGTGTTTAAAATATAAATTAAATATACAAACCAGTATTTAATAAGGGTATGACAATACCTCTATCTTTTCTTCAAATAGTTGAGCTAAAAACCTTTTAATGCATACTGATAATGATCCTCACCTGCTGTACAGTGACGTTTAACTGTTGCTTCAACTTGGCTCTAAGAACGATTTTCGGAACTAATTCCTTGAACAATGTGTCATCGGCTACTACAGCCAGTAGTCCTTGGCCATCTATGTCATTCTCTGGAAAGACACACACACACATATCAAAATGCTGTTAAAAGGAGTTTAGTTAAGCTTTTATAGTCTTAAACCAGAACATTCCAAAACAAGATGCACCACTGAGTGTGTCAAAACCCGGATTTCAAAGGCTAAATCATAATAAATTGGAACACAAGTCAAAATTGACCAGTACGAGTATTTTATGTTACACAAATAAAAAAGATAAACTGTATCTTTATTCTTTAAATTATTGATATTTATACTATTGAAAAGTTTGTAGTTTCAACTAACTAAAGATTTCACCGGATTCAAATTCATGCTATATATATGTATACAACAAGAGCTAAAATTGGCTGTTTCTGAAATCCTGAAGTTCAGGACCAGTCATGAAAACTTTAACCCATGACAATAAAAATAAATAAATAATCCAGTTAAACAGTATTATAGATGAATAAAACAGATAAAATAAAAATATAAGCAATAAAAAGATGTTAAAATTCACATAATTCTAAAAATAATTCATTTATTTGCATTCAGAATGAATATCGAAAGCACTTTTAGAAATTTCCTAAAGCCTTTGCTCTAAAAATGGGGAAGGGGCATTTTATAAGGGGAATGGTGTTTATTAGGAAATATACTGTATATATGTAGTCAGTGTGATTCAAGAATAAAGCTGAATTATCATGCAACATCCTGGGATCGAATTTCGCTAGCATACTAGAGAAAATGCCCGTAACGTTTTTAAAATCCTAGTTGAAATTCTGCCTTATAGCTAAATTTTGCTCACGGATTTGAACTTTAATTGAAAAAGAATGCAATTATGCGATGGTAAAAAGTAAGACGGCACATTTTAACTACATTTTGCTAGTCAATATATGATATCTGACATTTTGCTAGTTGAAACGATATTAACTAGCACAATTTTGACAGTGAAAGATTTGCCAAATTCGAACCCTCACAGTCAGGTAGGGCTGTCATTGATGGAAAATTTTGTACCGATATATTGAGAGACAAATATCGAGGATACATTGATATATTGACTTTGACAGTTGATACAATGAAAACCATTTATATATGTGTCATACATTGGAATCATGGTGTTATGCATGCTTGTATTACACATTACAAATACTAGAAACTAACAGAAAGTTTGTTATTTCTGTTATTCTTTTCACTGACATTTGAAAACAGGGTTTAAAGTTCAGTTTAACCAAGAAAACTAGAAAAAAGTGACTTCTCTTATAAGCCAAAATAGAGAGGTATATACACTTACAGAAATAAAAAAACATTTTTAGCTTGTATTGATATGTGAAAGTGTGTATCAATATTGTATCGGATGATGATATATCGATATTGCGATAATCAATGACAACCCTACAGTCAGGCTGACAAAAGAGCAGCAGAACTCAAAGAAACCTAGGTATAATAACTTGTCATTGCTTAAATATGTTCTGGAAAAAAAGATACAACTAATAAGTTTTAAGTTTCTGAGGCAATATTCAATAAACATCTAATATTGATCTTAAAGGTAAGAGTGAAATCTTCCTGTTTTGATGGGCTTGTAGAATAAATTGGCAAATGAAAGCACTCAAGATTTTGGTCCTTAGATTAAAGGGACTTGTTCATGGATTGTATAATGCACTTTTTAAGATTTTTTGTTTTAAATTGAAAAATAAAGTGTACCAATCATTAAAAGTATTTAAACTAAGATTCTGAAAGCTGGAACACTTTTATATCCATCAATGACGGTATTGAGATTTATTTCTGTATCGTAATTGGTTGATCGATGTTATCACATTATGGTACAAGTTCATTTTTATCTACATAGATGACAGTTCTATATGTGAATTGCCCAGCTAGCTCAGTCCGTTAAGTACTCATTTTAGTAAACGGAAGGTCCTTGGTTCGAATCCCTATATGGGTGAAATCTTTTTTTCTTACTTTTTTTTCTTCTTCTACAATTTCGAAATCAAATTGCAAAATAATCATTTATAAGAGTTTTTAGATGATTTCTTTTTAAACTCATTCTTGGTGCCAATCCATGAACAAGTCTCCTTAAGGTCAATTTAATTAAAGATTAAATTAAATAAAGCCCCAAATATCATTTTGATCAGACCGATTTCGTTTCAATATAACAGATTTTGTGTCTTGGTCTGACCAAATGATCGGCACTTTTTCACAATTTCAGTAAGTCTGCGATATCAGGTTCAATTAACAACAGCTCTACTGAAAAGTTGAAAAGAGAATATTTTGTTACATAATTAAACCATCACCCCTACATATGCACTATAACTACAAGCATTAGACAAATAAGAAATTTGCAGGGATACAATTTCATTTGTAGGTTAGTTCACAATAAATTACCTTTTTTTGAAATATGTCAGCCATTGCATAAAATCTGAAAAAAAGATATTATTTTATCTAGATCTATTATGATGTATTTAAAATGCATTTTCTTACTTACTAATTAATTATCATATTCTAACAAGGCTCATGGGAACTACTGACTTGGAGTCCCGTGCATTCAGCCTTAGGATTTGGACTCCCTTACACGGACGTGCAGGCTCATCTGGATCTGCACTGGTCGCATAGGCGTTAAAATAATTAAAAAATAAATAATTAATAAAATAATTCTCTATGTGTGTTTTCAACATCCGTTTTGTGTCACTTGATCAGTTCATTCATACTGCAGTTAAAGGGATTATCTCACTCAATACGAAATTTTCTGCTGTAATCGTTTATATTCTACAGGCAAAGTGAACGTTCTTTTGTGGATTTAGTATTATTTAATAACACAAGATATGCGAGTTTCATGTGATGACGCCTCTCCGACTCGCAAAATAAATGGTTCTATTCGCGAAAACAGATGACAAACATGAATACCGCTAGGCTTCATGCATACTTAGTATGTCTGGGTACAGGTGAAAATAAATGGAGAATACAATCCCTGTATACCTTTGAATATAAATCCCAATTCTGGGGCAATCTTTTTGCCCCATGCCACTGCCTTCTCGACTGAAAAATTTGAAACGTCTTCCATCGTGTGTTCCGACATGCAAACACGAATGAAAATATCGCCGTCGTCTTTAGACCTTTCGCGGTTACTCCCCTTTTTTATTTTGTGGCGTCGAAATTCCCGAGTCCCGGGATGTAAAAACCGGCCAAAGTCTATTTCCCGGGACCCGGATTCCATAAGTTTATCAAATTCCCGCCTGTCAGGAATGGTCTTCTGTCTAAAGCCCCGTGTATGCCCGCCGCCCCCCCGGGCGGGCAAAATATTGACAGGTGCATGAACTGTGACAAGCATTCTGCAGAACTGACTTTATTGTTCCAGAATGTATATTTCAGAAACTGATTAAGTGACCGTTGAAGGCATTATTATATAAATTAATACTTACTCAATGCTTGAAGTCAAATGTTCATCCCAAATATTAGAGGTGAATGATCTATTTACACCATCCTTCATTACCAAAATACAACAATATCTTAAATTTTGATGAATTGCCAACTCATTTACATATTAAACATTCTAATCCACTTTTTCCCCAAATTCAATAAAGGCATTTTCCTGAGAAAAACACTATGGATCTGTGATAAACAAAACAATGTTTGAAATCGAACAAGTTGCTCAAACCTTGCAAAGTGAATCTACTGAGGTATTAATGCAAAGTCTACAAAGGGAGTATATAATGACCTGCCCCTGGTTACAGTAAATGCCAATTATCTGAATAGAAGCCAGTTATATATGCATCAAATTTAGATTAGAATGAATCTGATTTTTCCCAGGAAAATCATAAACCCCTAAATCAATGTTATAACCATCCAGTCTAACTCTCTGACATATTTAGCTGTTTTCCTATTGATTTGGACATGCAGACCTATGTTTTATGAACAGCTAACCTATTGATACAGGCAAGATATGAGAAAGGTAACATGGTTTAATGAGCAAATTCACTTAATTATCATCACATGAACACTGACTAACACATTAATGGTTTTAGAATTTGTCCTTTTCTGACTCGTTTGTTTAATATTTTACAGCTCCAGTACCAGAAATAATGGCTATACTTCATAAGTGGGATTTACAATTTCATAAACCTGATTTTATTTCATTTAATGCCCCTTCTGAGTTTCTCACTAGCAGCTCAGTAAGTCAGTTTATTTTAACAGGTTTTAATTGTTTCACAGTAGGTGCTGAGACCCCTTTTCATTTGTAACATGTCAATTATATCTAAGCATCAACCAACCAAACACTAAACAAATCAATAATTTGTCAAGCCTGAGTTTAAGCAAAACCTTTTATTATTGGTATTATATGTAGCACAAATATTTAACAGTTGCCATGTCTGAACCTTGTTTAATATCGTTATCATGTCTTTAAAGCTACTCTAGACATAAAGATTATACTTGTTAAAATCTTGTCTGAATTTATCAGAAATAAATCTAAGTTAATACAGTAGTATACCTTCTAAAAGACGCACTGCATTTATATCCACTCAATTTAATTGGAAATCCAAAATGACCACTCTTTAACAGTACTGTGTTGATAAAACCATACGAATTCTTATATTTTCTATAAACTATGTTCCCTCATGAAAAGGTAATATTGTCATATTATTTTTTTAAATAATTGTCGGTAAAAACTTCTAAGACACACTATTTTTTTTTATCTAACAGTCATATATAACTGGCAAAGCAAATACTATTTCCAAAAAGCATGGACTTAGAATAGTGTCCATTAACTAACTAACTAGCAACATTCCAAACAAAATGAAGTCCATTCTGATTTTCATTTAAGTAACACACACAATATTTTGAACCTGATAAATTGCCAACTCGATCTTAAATATAATCATTCTCTCACAGAATCCAATTTTTCCCACAAATTCAATAACAGCATTTTGCCAAAGAAAAACATTTTGTGAGACAACATAGGTCCCTGCTTATAGCAGTAAATGGATTATCTGATTGGAAACCTGCTACGCATCAAAATTAGATCAAGAAAGAAACTGGTTTTTCTCAGAAAAATCCCCCCCCCACCAATAAAATCAATGTAAATCACCCATCTTTATAACCATCTAGGTATAAGTATTTGCTGTCTCTGACTTTCTAGCCATTTTCATATTGATTTAGTCAGACATTTCTTTGATATAACAACTGTAGTAATTGTTTGGCAATAAGGTATGACTGTTCTAAGTTTTATGATTCATTTTACTTCATTAATTTTGATATCAATATTAGCTCATTACAGATTTCTAATTTCAATTCATACTGACCCAGGAATTGCTGTATACATGTACATCAGGACAGGTTAAAGATTAACAGGTTTTATATTTTGTTTTGATAAATCTTGATTTTGAATCATCAAGACAAACACTCTGAAAAATATTTACCACAGTTGGAAAGAAAATGTAGCCTCTAGAATGTAAACAAGGTTTTTCTACATTTTAAACCTGTGATCTAGTTTTAGACCAAAGATGACCCACCCACATTCAAACTTGACCTAGATATCATAATGACAAACATTCTGACAAATTTTCATCATATTTGGAAAGCAAATGTAGCCTCCAAAGTGTTAAGAAGGTTTTTCTATGTTTTCACCCTGTGACCTAGTTTTTGAAGCAAGATGACCAATATTCGATCTTGATCTAAATGTCATCAAAACAATCTTTCATGCCATTTGGACAAATAAAATGGCCTCTAGAGTGTTAACAAGGTTAATCTGTGTTTTAACCTTATGACCTCATTTTTGAACCAAGATGACCCATTTTCGAAAATTGACCTAGATATTATCATGGCAAACATTCTAACAAAATTTCATGGCATTTGTAAAGAAAATGTAGCCTCTAGAGTGTTAAGAAGGTAAATCTGTATTTTGACACCACAACCTAGTGCTTTTTAACCCATATGACCCATACTTAAACCTGACCTAGATTTCATCAAGACAAACATTCTGAAAAATTTTCATGACATCTGGAAAGTATTATATAACAAGGTTTTTCTACATTTTGACCCTGTGACCTAGCTTTTTAACCAAGATAAACCATATTTAGCCTTGACATAAATATCATCAAGACAATCATTCTAACATGTTTTCATACCATTTGAACAAAAAATGTGGCCTCTGGAGCATTTACAAGGTTTTTCTATGTTCTGACCCTGTGACCTAGTTTTTTACCAAGATGACCCATATTTGTACTTGACCTAGATATCATCAAGACAAATATTCTGAAAAGCTTTTATGTCATTTCAACAAAAAAAATGTGGCCTCTAAAGTGTTAACAAGGTTCTCCTTTAATCTGGCCCTGTGTGTTGACATAGTTTTCAGTCCAACATGACCCACATTCGAACATGTCCAAGATCTTACTGAGACAATCATTCTGATCAAGTTTCATGGTAATCAGGTCAAAAATGTAACCTCTAGAGTGTTAAAGAACCAACTGTGAATGACGGAGTCACCGCACACTCAACTATACTAAAAGCTCACCCTGAGCTGTCCTCAGGTGAAAATTTAGAACTGTCCCAACTTGTTGATATTCTTGTGCTTATCTCTGACAAACTTGTTAAAATACACTGCATAATTATGGTAAACAAATATTCTAGGACTTTTCTCTATTCCAGAAAGCCAGTTGAAATATAACAGATTTTCAGAAGAAGTACGCCTTCTCAATGTAAGATATAAAATTACTGAACAACTTATTTCAAATCAATTAAAAATGTGCAATTGTTGGACAGATGGCAGAAAGACAATGAAACATCAGCAATAACAAAAGTCCTTGGGGACCATATCTGCAGCCACAAAATTTTATTCTGTTTGTTTGCACCAGTATCTCAGAAAGTAATCAACTGTCTCCTGTGAATTTATAAAATTTAATACAACAGACAAATTAACGATTCATATTATTGCACCTGCTCTTGTGCAAGGGCAACAACTCATGATGGAAATAAAAGGAATTAATATAGACTAATGACAACTGTCTCAGTTTACCAGTGGCTAAGGCTGTGACTGTCTACGATATAAAGTTAATTTACAAAATGCTAGGACTGCTCTGTTAGTCTGACATACTGTGTTTTTAGCATTTTATGTCAACACACTTATCTTGAAAATTTTTATCAATAATATAATCTTATAATGACTTGGTACAAATCATTATTAGGCTTAGCTTAGGTACAGTTTCTTAAAAATTCAGTATCATGAATATATTTCTTCTAAAACTACTTTCAATAACAGATGAAGTGTCCCCAACCCACCCCAGAGAAAAGGTTCATAACATACATAGAATTGCCTGGTGAACATCATTATAGGATCTAAGTATGTTTTGGAGATAATCATTATTGCCTTTGGCATAATTGGCAGGCACTGTCTTGTCTCTACAGTTACACATATTCTAAATGGCACTTAAAGACACTTTGTCTCGCTTTCTGGAACAAATATTGATGACGCTAAAGAGAAAACAGTTCCCATATTACTTCAGAAATCTTTCTTAAAAAAAATGAAAGGTTTCCCTGCAATATCAATATAATGTAAAAACATCTTGTAGTGTATAACATAGGTCTCAGTATACTTGTAGGATATTTCTAAGAAATTTGTGTAAGAAACTATTAATTGATATGTAATAAGAAAATTTATTTCTTAACATAGCTTGAGACATAATAGTGCTAAGTTTTTTCAAGAAAAATATCAACAGAAGGCTACAGTATAACTATAGGATATAACCTCATGTAGCTGTAATCTGGAGAATAATCATGTAAGCTGCTATTAACAAAACTTTACTAGAAAATAAGTAAAACTTTTAGACACATCAACAAAAGTAGACAGAACAAAAAATGTTTGAAAAACATACATGCCACCCAGCAGCACCTAACTGCTTGTGGTTTGGCCAAAGTGTTCCCTAGTTATTGATCAGAAACCGTTTTTAGGATCAAGGTCCCTGTCAGCTTGACCTTTGACCTAATGACCTCAAAATCAATAGGGGTCATCTACTGGTAATGACCAACCAGCATACCAAGTTTGGTGAACCTAGGTCAAAGCGTTCTCTAGTTATTGATCGGAAACCATTTTTAGGATGAAAGTCTCTGTGATCTTGACCTTTGACCTAATGACCTCAAAATCTATAGGAGTCATCTAATTGTGATGACCAACCAGCATTAAAAGTTTGGTGAATCTAGGTCAAAGCGTTCTCTAGTTATTGATCGGAAACCATTTTTAGGATGAAAGTCTCTGTGACCTTGACCTTTGACCTAATGACCTCAAAATCAATAGGGGTCATCTACTGGTGATGATCAACCAGCACACCAAGTTTGGTGAACCTAGGTCAAAGCGTTCTCTAGGTATTCATCGGAAACCGTTTTTAGGATGAAAGTCCCTGTCAGCTTGACCTTTGACCTAATGACCTCAAAATCAATAGGGGTCATCTACTGGTGATGACCAACCAGCATATAAAGTTTGGTGAAAGTGTTCTCTAGTTATTGATCGGAAACGAAGTGTCTATCGACGGACGGACCGACCGACCGACCGACATTTGCAAAACTATATGCCCCCTCATCTTCGATGGGGGCATAACAAATAACAACTGAGTATACCGATTGTCATAAACGAAAAGCATCCAGTATTGTACTGTACGTGTTTGCTTTTTTATTTGTTGTTATTGGCATTTAAAGCCAGTTCCAACCTCATTTTTGTCAGATCCTGGTGGACAGTCCACCTAATGTGTTCCTGTGAATCAAACCAGTTTACTAACTAATCTCTCAGCAAGCCATTGACTGCTTTCTTACTTGAATCAGAGGTGAGGGACAAATGACCTTTAGACACATTATCCGTAATTTCAAAGAGAAATTTAGCTGGCACTGGTCACGTGGGGTTTTAACTGAGAACCCCTGGACTGAAAATCTAATACTCTACCAACTAAGCTAGCTAGGTCAAGACTAATAATTGATGGATCCCAGACCCCTCAAATTTGAATGATTTAACAAAGAAGTACAGTCCACTCTCGATAACTCGAATTTGAGCGGACTGTACAAATTACTTCGACTTAGCTGAAATTCGACATGTCCGAAGTTGGTATACGTAACAATGTTTTGTGTCAGTTATACATTTATTATCCCATACAAAGCCACAATGTTCATTAAATGTGATTCTATTGATTAAACAGCATACCCATGATGGTAAAATACAAATGGTTTTGCCATCCAATTTTCTTTTTACACCACCCTCAGCTCTAGGACAGCTGATAGAATTTCATTCTAACATTTTGAAAGAATGATGGGAAACCTAAACCTTTCATTTTTATATCAATTTAATTTCTTATTCACTCAAATTCGTAAAAAAATTAAAGAATTTATCATACCAATAATTAATTCAGTAAGTGACAATTAAAATCATTAAAGTGAAATTCATTCAAAGCTGGTGAGTTCATTAAATCAACATAAATTTCTGACCAATAACAGACCTTTTAACGACAATTAAGATCCTCATTTAAGTGCACTTTTTAAACGTGCAATCAACAAACAAGTGGAGACACGATCAGTTCTCACTTTGAAGTACCTAAATTTGACAATTAAAATCCATATTTAAGTTGCAATCAACAATTAATCGTTGACACACTTAATTGGTCCGATCATTTCTCACCTTGGAGGCACCGACAATAATTGGCTATCCGTAAATTTTCACGCTTTGACTTACTGAGTGGTTAAATACATAAGAAATTACATGATGGGACCGAAAAATAGAGCGACTTAGCCAAAGTGCGCACATGTTGAATTTGACTTAACAGGAGTTAAATAATATAAATATAGAAGGGTTATTGACAGGACCTGAAAAAGAATTTGACTTGGCTGGAAATTTGACTTAAGCTACGTTAACATACCAAGTGTATATAGACTGCAGTTATATTTTTACCACAAACAAGTATATAACAAAGGAGCACATGGTAATATTTGTGGGTAAAATCTATTGTTAATAAGATTTAAGAGCCATGCTGTGGATCCATGAATATTGTGAAATCTAGGAAAAACTTGCCATTACCTGAGTACTGAGAGTTGTTTCAATCACTGCAATCCCACTATCCACCTCTTCTTGCTCCTCACTTGACTTTGACATTATTGCTGTCTGATCTGACTTTGTCCTAAACTTTTGAGAATGTGACCTTGACCTCAAAGGAGTCATATCTTGGTCACTTAAACTTTTGTCAAGAGATCTTTTTTGGAGGTATGAATCTTCATTTGGTGGCAGACTTTCGTCATCAGTTGAAACTGTTGCAGATCTGTACACTGACCGGTAAATGTTTGGTTGGCTCGCACTAAGAGTTTCTATATTTGAATTCTTGTCTTTATATTTTCCTGAACGAAATTTTTTCCGAAAACTGCTGAAGAATTTTCTCCTCCTGCTCAATGCTGCTGGAGGTGGTGGGCTGTACTGTGCTGGAGGTGAAATTTCAAAGTCCTCTGTCTGTCTTATGTCAACCGAACTATGGGAATTTTGATGCCGCACTTCCATGACCCCTGAAATAACATTGAAATTATAATATACAACATCTAACTTAAAATTCAATATTCATTTTCTTTAAAATTCTCTTTTATTCTGGAACGGAGCCAGTATATTAGAACACAGTTCTAACTAAGGAGTAACATCATCACAGTCTAATGTTCTCAGTTTATTCTCAGTTTATTCCTGAAATAACAAGATGTTTGTTCTTAAACCAACTTTAAAACCTCTGTTACCACTTTGTTACTACTAGGACTTGGATTTAAAAATGGCATTGCTTTCTTCCATACAGAACAATAATACATTAACAGGCAAGGTCTGTTTCAGATGTATTAGTTCCATCTGTCACATTATAACTATGTATAAGTATGAAAAAATTACCTGTAACATTAGAGCACTGGGGCTCATTAAAGCATTTCTAACATGCCTCTGCTTCAGTCTAGCATCCTGTTATATGAAATTATTTTGTCTCAACATCAGTTATAGCAGGAGTTCAGTCTCCTTACCAAATGATGTAGTTGGAAAAAAAAATCATTAAATTTTATAAGTCTGAATTGCATTTTGCTGTTCATCCTGTCACATAATTAAATGAAGGCAATCATAATTTTAATCATCTCTTCTGGATTCTTCATCTAGAGCTTCTCTTTATGGTCATAAATTGTCTTTCCCTGTTTCTGGCATCAGAACTGTCAAATAAAAGTGAATGGCATTTTGCATGCAAACTTCCATCAAACCCAGGCACCCCATCTGACTAGCAAGGGACTCATAATCAATATGTTGTTAATGTCTTACTTGTGAAAAAGAGATGCTCATTCCCAGATATGATTTATTGGTTAGAGCTCATTTGGCAATCATTAGTGTCCTACAGGGTCAATTACTACCTTGATGACAAACAATAAATTACTCTACTGGTACAATTAGCTCTAGATACATTACTAGTTTGTAACAAATATAATGATAGAAGATGAAACTGAGGCCTGGTTCCTGGGGTTATTACTCTGCTTTATCTATCCATTTCATTATCTTTTAATGCTAGCAATCAAGAAAATAACATTGAGATGACTGACTTCTATCTTTGACAATAAAAAGGTGAAATAGTGTCACTTTTTATGACCTTGTCTGTAGAAAAGCATCAAGACATTTCAGACATCACATTTTGCTACTTGTCTGTTGAGTCACATTAACTATTGTATAACTGGTTCAATTGATGCTGATGTATATTTAGCAAGGCCCAACACCAATGTGTATAATGTAAAGTGCTTGTTTATTAAAGTGTAACCCCTACTGAAAGGACCAGCCTCCCTGGCTTATGAGACATCTATTCTGTTGTACAGATTTTCTCTCTGATTCCCTTTCCTATATGAATAGTGCCAGGTTAACAGACAATTGTTAACCATTCTTTAACAATCTGAAAGCTCATCAACAGGCCTGCATGGTCAGAACAAGCTCCTTACAGGACTCAAGCCTTTGACCTCCAGCTCCATAAGCAGACACCTTAATTACTCCTAAGATCATTTAAGGCTTCAAAAACTAACTACCAACATCTGTGGCTTGTGTTGAGTCTCTTCTTTGTGTATTTAGAGTCAGTTATTCACTGATACACTGAGTATAGTAACCATAGACAGACCAATCACAAAGCAGAAATGTCAGTCAACAAATTTCAAAATTCAGCATTTGCAAGAAATGATAGAGAATCCTATGGGGGATTTTTCTTTTTAACAAACTTAAATCGATGACGTTTAGTTATCACACAAGTTTTCAAACGATATTTGATCTCAAGGGTATTAATGATATAAGGTTTTTGTAAAATGTCAAAAATGTGCTAGAACAATAAAACAGCACCAGTATAATTATGCCATTTTGTTTTCGAAGTCTTATATATGTAAATACCTCATCTAGGTAATTATATCTACCACTACCTTAATTGCTTGAAGAATTTCCATTGTGACAGCAAGATCAGTTTCTTATTAAGTCACCAAAGTGAATGATAGGGAAAACAATCACAGGAAACATAAACATAAGACATGAACAAATTAATGTTGAACAATATTTCAACATCTTTACATATGTACAGAGTCAAATCTTAAATGGGGAAACTAGAAACAAGTATTTCCTTCCTAACTTGTATAATATCAAATTTATGAGGACGACTGAATGACAGAAAAATTTCTTGCCAGCTGGTAACAGAAAAATAGCACTTGCAGCAATTTAGCATCAGTTATTATCAGATAACTTCACCTGAAGTAATAAGAAATAATCTACATTTTGTTACTGAAAAACTGTTTTAATGTCTTGGTTGCTTTTACCAGATTTACGGCCTGAATTAAACTTCCGAAAGTATGTGCTATATGATCTACATGTACTCGTACAAAATATAGTTTAAACTGTGGCTTAGAGACAAGTTGTATGTGTGACAGTCATTAGTCCTTTCACAGAATCATATCTAGTTTCACTGATGAATACACGGGATGTCAATGAATTACATATTTAGTATTCAAGTACCGTAAACACTCGAATATAATACACACTTTTTTCAAGAATTTTCAGTTTCCACAAAGGGGTGCGTATTATACACGAGGTGGTCCGTCAGACAATTTTTTCCAGCTTGAAAACCCGTAAAATGCTGGCCAGAAGTCAATAATTTCTGTCCAATTGATCATGTTTTCTTTTTTGGTGCACCTTCTTTTTGGAGAGCTTTGTTAAGGGGAGAAAACCAGTGTCATCAGTATTGAAAGTACGGTATCGTAAAAGTCGTTATAATGTGTTTTTTTTTTAATTTTTAATTTTTTTTTTTAAATAAATAACTGCTAAAGATTCAATCATGTAACCAATGCTTACTGGTATTATGCCCGTCAATATTTGCACTCACACAATTATCAACCAATTAACTGGATAAAGGAGTCGTCCGTATATTGTAAAACAAACAAAAGTGTCATTTGATGGCGCCATAATTACGAGATGTTTGTTTACAAATCAAAAAGATGTTGAGGTGTTGACACTTTGAGATAATGCCATGTTTATTCAATGCTTCCGAAAGAAATGGTCTCTCTGGCTAATTGTTCTTAATGAAATAAATAGTTAAATGCAACCGTAGTGATATTCATGCGATGTAATTGTTACGTACACCAACAATGGCCGCTTCCTGAACGAAAAACATCGCCAAATGGTTACTCTATTTCCAGACAAAATTTGTGTGCGTATTATATTCCAATGCAAGCATTTTTTCCCAGATCTTGAGGCCAGACCAGGGGTGCGTTTTATACACACTAGCGTATAATATTCGAGTGTTTACGGTACCTAAAAACATCTTTGAATGGTTATAAAGTTATCCAGTAGGATTTATATCAGCGAAAAAAAAATGCAATTCTACTGTATGCTCTGGTGTACCAATATGTATTTAAAAGGAAGGAATGTATGGTTCTGTAATAATCTTATGTACGTTAAATTATTTGTTATATACCGGTACTGTTTTCGTCATCAGAATTAAAAACATTTCAAGAATGGTAAAATGATTAAGAAGTCAAGAAATATCTTATATTTTCCAGAAAGAAACATTAGAATTTTCTGCTATAAAAAAATCAAACATCGAGCTCTATTGTTCAAGCAGCACCAGCAGAGAATTTTAAGTTTCCCACCTGAATAACAATGATAGACAAAGAAGAGACTATACCTGTGATAAATGCTTGAGTTGCATTAATGATAAAAAGTTATCTATATGATATAAAATAATAGTTTTCAATATTAAGGTCACTGTGACCTTGATCTTTGACCTTTTTACTCCAATATCAATAGGGGTCATCCACTCAATGTAGGCAATAAACATATAAAGTTTGAAGGTTGTAGGTCAAAGAGTACTGAAGTTATCCTCCTGAAACAAAATTGCTAACGGACGGAGAGACAATGACTTTAAAAATTTAGGTCACTGTGACCATGACCTTTGAGCTACTGACCCCAAAATCAATAGGGGTTATGCACTCTATGTCGGCAATCATCATATGAAGTTAAAAGACAGTAGGCCAAACAGTTATCAAGTTATGCTCCAGAAACCAAACTGCTAACTGACAGACACCGACGACCATAACATAATATGCCCCTTCGGGCATATAAAAAAAGGAAAATCAATCTCAGATATTCATTCTGTATTGACAGAATTCCTAGATATCTTCAAACTAATGTCTGACACTTTTCTTAAGATGTCTCCTTGGCAAACGTGATTCAACATCTAATAGGCTGGGCATAATAGCCAATTTTCAGCAAAATAAATAAGACTAAATGACTGAATGTAACCTTCAGTCCCAAGATTTTAGTACAGGTATATTTGTAAAAAGACAATGTCATGATTAAGAGTTATTACTGCAAAGATGATTCAGAAGAAATAGTTTAGTAGCAAATTCATTTAAGACCGGAAATTTTTTTCGACATTGAGCAAGAAATTTTTACAGAAACAATTTTCAGCTGCCATATAAAATGTCAGGATAGGAATTTCATCAAAATGATACAAAGATAAGGTTACTCTTGAAATAAACATTAATAAGAGTGCACATCTTTCAAACTAGAGAAAAATTGATTTCCAAGAAACATAATTTATCCACTTCTAAAATGTCTCCAGGCAGTCTTTATTGTTAGTTTAAATCATTAACGACAAGAAATACGTCAATACAATCTAAAAATATGATTTCATGAGAAAATATCATAGACAGCATAGCTATAGTTCACACATTTCAAGATTTTGTTTTCATTTTCTCAAATGTCACCTAGTGGTCTTTCTCAGTTGTTTCTATTTCAAAGAACTGCTAATGCCATGTAACCTTATACTTTCTTCACTATTCTGTGAGTATTTATGTCTTTGTTTTGATTAATGATATCTACCCTGTTCCGTATAAGGTATGATATCATAAATCAGTAGGCTTGGATTCTTAATAATGAAAGCATGGTGTTGTAAATTCACCAGGAAATATTGGTAGCATAGTCTGGTATCATATTTTAATCAAAGCGCTGCAAGCACTATGGTATTCTCTGCTCCTGGTAAGCTAATATGGACCAACAAATATGATTAAGTACATGTAGTCACAAATTTTTGCTGGCCTAAACCAGATTAGAAACAGTGACTTTAAATTTTAGTCATATATAAATTTATATACTTATTGCTAATGTTATATGAAGCATGCAATTCATACAGGCATGTATACTTGCACAAAGTTAGGACTGGAGAAAAGAACAAAACCAACTTTTTTCATTGTTTCAATTCCAGCATTTCAATAGAATCAATCACAAGAGAACTATTAAAATACTTTGCTAGCATGTTCCTCCTATGTCTACTAAATTGAGTGAGTAAATGGACAAATACCAAGTAAGAGACAATAATACATGTACAGAGAGCACCGATTATATTTGATATTGTCAAAATTATGGCAAAAGTTGTGAACTAGTAGTTATTTTCATTTTATTATTGTATCATTTCACTGAATAAAATATATTGAGTTAAACCATGGTATTAACCTGAGAACTTGAAAATATCCCGTTTGGTGACTATCAACATTATCTTAACATTTGGTCCCTTATATTTATAAACATTAATAAGGCAGTTCAACCTTGCCCTACACATTAATCTCCCATTCATTCAGGGATGTAACTGCTGTGTGGTGTGGTGCTACATATGATGAAATTAGAACTCATCATATTTCAACTTATATGATTTTGGCCATTTATGTCTGCCTTTTCCAGTTTCTATTTTAACTTACTGAATAATGACTTAAGAGCAAGTGTAATACAATTAAGAACATGCGTATGTTTGAATAGATAGGATACTGGACGTTTCACCATCTGTCAGTTCCCTGTCTGTATATATTCGCTACCCATCTTCTTTTGCACTTAGTCTATTCACTACTTAATAGATTCGCTACACCTGGGTTGAGGCAAATGATTACCTGCAGTCAATACTTTTCTCAATAATTATTAAGTTTATCTCGATGTCATGTATTTTTGATGAATAAATGACGGGAAATGTCTCCCTTGTCAAAATTGCAAGAGCCTAGGGAATTGCACCCCTTGTTAAATTATGGAATTGTGCTAGTTGGTCAAATTTGCTAAAATGAACACGAGGGTAATTACTCGTCCTAGAGGTGAACTATTCAGAATTCTTGAGTTAAAAAAAATGTCAGCTGTTTATTTATTTCTACACAATGCTTTATACACCTGAAATGCTATTTATAATCTGTACAATTATCCTATATCTGATTTTTGCATTGTTTTTTTGAGTAACTGAATACTCAATTTTGTATGTCATTATTTGGTTACTCACTGACATCCCTTATATAAATTGATTTCAGTTAAATTGTATCTTCAATTTAAAACATGAAGTTCACTGACACATGAGACAATACAAGGGTTTTTGTGGCTCTTTATGATTTCATTTACATTCTCATTTCAGTGAAAGTTGTTTTTTAACTGTCAATTACTAAAGTGTCATGATTTTGCATGGAATTAATTCCTATGAGAGGTTTATTTATTTAATACAATCAACGCTATAATCATGATGATGGCATTGTTAACATTTGCATGCAAAACTACGCAAAAAACTGCCACTCAAGATGATAACTGTCACAGCATCCCCTATTATCGCAAAACACCACAGAGCAATACCCAGAGTAATTTCTACATAAAATGGCATGAGAATAAGCATTTCAACATTATCTGTTCATCTCTATAGTCAGAGTTAGTCTTTGGTGGTAAATGAGGTTGCTTTGTTTAACTTTCCACAATATAATGATGCAGTCAAAGAAAATGCAGTGAAAACCATGAATTTATCATTACAGTGAACAATACAGTGAAAAGAATAAAATGATATAAGCCTTTAAAAATTTACAAAAGATTTACTAAATCAAAACAATGGAATGAACCAATCAGACAACACAGTGAAATCAATGGTTTTTGTACTCTTACACTGAAAACCAAAAAAAGGTTATATACAATAATGGCAATGAAAACAAGAGCTGTCGAAAGACAGCACGCTCAACTATTCTGACTTCTTGACACTAAAGGGCTATAAACCTTATACAACCATTGTCAATTAAAAAGTATTGTATGTTTAAAGGCAATAATAACTAAATATACATACTACCTTGCCACAATACTGAAAATATTTAAAATGACACATGAGACAATACAAGGGTTTTAGTGGCTCGTTATGACATTCTCATTTCAGTGAAAGTTGTTTTTTAACTGTCAATTACTAAAGTGTCTCTGTTTTAAATCATGATTTTGCATGGAATTAATTCCTATGAGAGGTTTATATATTTAATACAATCAAGGCTACAATCATGATGATCGCATTGTTAACATTTGCATGCAAAACTATGCAATGGAATGAACCAGACAACACAGTGAAATCAATGGTTTTTGTACTCTTACAATGAAAACCAAAACAAGAGGGCCATGATGGCCCTATATCGCTCACCTGAATATGACTGCTTTTAACAAAGTTGCTATTGACCTGGTTAATTGACCCCAGGTGACACATATTCAAACTTGGCCTAGAAATTCTTGAAACAATCTTTCTGACAAATTTCAAGGTTATTTGGACTGAAAGTGTAGCCTCTAGAGTGTTAACAAGGTTTTTCCATATTTGGGCTCTGTCACCTAGTTTTTGACCCCAGATGATCCATATCCAAACCTGAGCTAGAAATCATCAAAACAACCTTTCTGACAAATTTCCAGGACATTTGGACTGAAAATGTAGCCTCTAGAGTGTTTATAAAGTTTTTCGATATTTAGGCCCTGTGACCTAGTTTTTTAATCCAGATGACCCATATTCAAAGCTGAGCTGGAAATCATAGAAGCAACCTTTCTGACAAATTTTCAGGTTATTTGGAATTAAAATCTTAACTCTAGAGTGTTAACAAGGTTTTTCCATATTTGGTCTCTGTGACCTAGTTTTTGACCAAAGAAGACCCATATTAGTACTTAGAGCTAGAAATCATCAAAACAACCTGTCTGACAAATTTCCAGGATATTTGGACTGAAAATGTAACCTGTGGAGTGTTAAAATAGTTTTTACATTTTAGGGCTCTGTGACCTAGTTTTTGATCCCAGATGACCCATATCCTAACCTGGGCTAGAAATCATTGAAACAACCTTTCTGACAAATTTCTAGGACATTTGGACTGAAAATGTAACCTCTACAGCATTAACAAGGATTTTCTACTTTTTGGCCCTGTGTCCTAGTTTTTGACCCCACATAACCCATTTTCAAAACTGAGCTAGAAATCATTAAAACAATCTTTCTGACAAATTTCCAGGATATTTGAACTGAAAATGTTACCTCAATGCGTGTTAACAAGGTTTTTCCATATTTGGGGTCTGTGACCTAGTTTCTGACCCCAGATGACCTTTATTCGAATCTAAGCTAGAAATCATTAACACATTTAAATTTCGAGAATATTTGGACTGAAAAGTAGCTTCTAGAGTGTTAACAAGTTTTTTTCTATTTTTGGGCTCTGTGACTAGTTTTTGATTTCATTTTTTTTTTTTAATTTAACCTAGAAATCATTGAAACAACCTTTCTGACAGATTCCAGGTTATTTGAACTGAAAATGTTACCTCTAGAGTGTTAACAAGGTTTTTCCATATTTGGGCTCTGTGACCTAGTTTTTGACCCCAGATGACCCAATTCTGAACTTGAGCTAAAAATCATCAAAACAACCTTTCTGACAAATTTCCAGGATATTTGGACTGAAAATGTAACCTCTAGAGTGTTAACAAGATTTTCCTATTTTTGGGCTCTGTGACCTAGTTTTTGAACCCAGATGACCCATATTCGAACTTGAGCTAGAAATCATAGAAACAACCTGTCTGACAAAATTCCAGATTATTTGGACTGAAAATGTTACTTCTCCTTCTACAAGAAACTATATAAGCCTATGTAAAACCAATGACCCCGGAGTGGGGCCAAATTTGACTCCAGGGGTATAATTGGAACAAACTTGGTAGAGGTCCACTAGACAATGCTTCATACTAAGTCTTAAGGCTCAGGGCCTTGTGGTTTCAGACAAGAAGATTTTCGAAGTTTTTCCTATACAAGCTTATGTGAAACCAATGACCCCAGGGTGGGGCCAAATTTGACCCCAGAGGTATAATTTGAACAAACTTGGTAGAGGTCCACTAGACAATGCTATGTACCAAATATCTAAGCTCTATGCCTTACGGTTTCTGATAAGAAGATTTTTAAAGTTTTCCCTATATAACTCTATGTAAAACAAGTTACCCCTGGGGCGGGGCCATTTTTGACCCAGAGGCCATGATTTGAACAAACTTGGTAGAGGTCCACTAGACAATGCTGCACACCAAATATCTTAGCTCTATGCCTTACAGTTTCTGACAAGAAGATTTTTAAAGTTTTTCCTTTATAAGTCTATGTAAAACTAGTTACCCTTGGGGTGGGGCCATTTTTTACCCCAGGATCATAATTTGAACAAACTTGGTAGAGGTCCACTAGACAATGCTACATACCAAATATCTTAGCTCTATGCCTTACGGTTTCTGACAAGAAGATTTTTAAAGTTTTTCCTATATAACTCTATGTAAAACAAGTTACCCCTGGGGCGGGGCCATTTTTGACCCAGAGGCCATGATTTGAACAAACTTGGTAGAGGTCCATTAGACAATGGTACACACCAAATATCTTAGCTCTATGCCTTACGGTTTCTGACAAGAAGATTTTTAAAGTTTTTCCTATATAACTCTATGTAAAACAAGTTACCCCTGGGGCCGGGCCATTTTTGACCCCAGGATCATAATTTGAACAAACTTGGTAGAGGTTCACTAGACAATGCTACATACCAAATATCAAAGCTCCAGGCCTTGTGGTTTCTGACAAGAAGATTTTTAAAGATCCAACTTTTAAAATCTGTTTTTAGCTCCTGTGACCCAGAAATGCAATGAACCGGAACCATTTGAACAAACTTGGTAGAGCTTCATGCGAGGAACATTCTAGGCAAGTTTCATTAAATTTTGCCCAGTGGTTTCAGAGGAGATGTCGTTTGTATGAATTGTGGACGACGGACGGACAGACGGACGGACGGACAATCAAGGATCCTAAAAGCTCACATGAGCATGCTCAGGTGAGCTAAAAAGGTTATATACAATAATGGCAATGAAAAAAATGATGAAAATTTCTAAATACAATGAAAATAGCATTCATTTTTTGTTCTGTCTGTTACTAACATATTTATAGAAATATAAATTTGACTACATCTGATTGCTTAAACCTTCAGTAAAACCCGTATATGCTATAAGCAGGGGTTTCCCCAAAGAGCCTCAACACTTTTCTCGATTTCTTATCAATCATACTCATTCTCATCGCTTTGTTTACATAAAAACAAAACGGCAGCCATCTATTTAAAACTTTAAACAGCAGTAACTGCACATTAATATTCCCAGAGGCATTAGTCTGTCCAGTATCTCATGCAATAAAAAGAAAGCCAAAATATAACTTAATTTTGTGTGATTAAGGGCTACCTGAATGACAATACTAGACTGAACTATCTAAGCTAAGCCTATTCCAGCGAAGAAAGAACACTAAATTTTTGTTTTTCAATCACAAACTATGAAGATCTTTCATCTCATCAAACCTTTGAATACACTTATGCTGTCCATTATTATCAGCTGAACTGTCCTTTTCTTAATTTGTCTATCATGTGGCACTCTGCCTACAAATTATCAAAGACAGGAATTTATTTCTACAGTGGCACTGTGTAAATTGCATAAAGAAGATTACTTAAGTAAAATCATTTTCAATTCATACCATCAGTCATACAATGCATTGAGCAAATTTTTTACTGTTGCACGCAGTGGCCAATCAGAGTCTTTTATAATCCACAACAGCAAGCAATGTTCTCCAAGTAAAGGTTCTCGTGCTTCTATAATAAGGTCACAGTATGATGTCACTAAAATTTTTACAAAAGACAGCAAATTGTATACATTTGGTTCATTCCAGAGAAGTCAAAGAAGATGACGAAAGAAAGGTCCAGGGGCAAAGAAGGGGTGTACACAAATAAAAGAAAATGATCATATTCTGAGTAGAAAACAGACCAGTTTTTTTGGTTATTAATTTGTTATATAGACTTTTAGCTGCAGGTATACAGCCTCATATAGCCTGTTCAAACCGATATAAACCCTTGTCTGGTGGCTATGTTTATATCAATATGACCAGGCTATACCTGCCAAGAATCTATATATAACTAACAATATACTTAACAGTTTTATAGTATTCCACTCACCTGCCCCTTAGTCCCACTGGTTTACCTTCCATGTAACAAGATTATTAATGTACTTCTGTTATAATTAATATTTTGATTGGCAGTATATGGATTAGAGACCATCTGGTGCCAACTCTGTATGTCTAGTTTTGATCTATATCTCTTCATGGCTGTCAATAAGTACAGGTTAGACACAAACAAAATCCAAGTAGTGACAACAGAAAACCTGTTCACTAGGTCGCATATGTTTATGTAATTTCAAACTTGATATTCAACAGTAATATGGTAAAAACTGTAAATCTGATAAAACACATTAAACTTTTATTCTGAACATGCAGTCTACTTCGTGATATAACCTACATTATACTAGGTCAAGGTCATTTCTGTGCTAGGTCAAGGTCATTCCTGTGCCCTGAACACAACTGACTTTGGAGAAACTGAAACAAGTTCTGGCTAAACCAATCAGAAGAGCAATCTACCACCAACTTATAAAAAAATATTCAAGAACATGGTAGTATTGTGTTTTTTAACCAAATATACTAAACAGTAGTAAACAAGAGCACCGCTGGGTGGAGCATTATTTGCCCAAAGCATGTGTTTTCTAAGTATGATGCACTTGTGATATAAAGGAGAAAACCTTAGGCTTTGGAATTAAATGATTTGCTTTAAATTTAGAATTTTTTGTATTTGTTGTATAATATTTTGATTTTTAACATTTTGCAATTTTAATTTTAGAGTTATTAGATCTTTATCATATCTGAATTTTATGTTTTATAACTTGTATAAATGTGAGTCTTTCAGAAGTTATGATGTTCACGCTGTTATGCATGGTTACAAAAATATATTAGTGCAGAAATATTGATTGTTTAGTTGATTGTCACCTTGACCTTTTATGTACTTACCCTGAACAGTATAGGGGTAATGAAATCAATGATGGCAATCATCCTAAGAAGTTTGAAGTGTGTATGGGAAGTAGTTGCCAAGTTATACAGCAGAAATGCTTTTCAGTGTTTAGGTCATTGTGACCTTGACATCTCACCTACTAATCCTAAGATGCATGGGGATCATTTTCTCAATGTAATCAATCATCGTATGAAGTTTGAAGTCTATGTAACAAATGGTTATAACATTTTAAGGCAGAAATAGTTTTTAGTGCTTTGGTCATAGTGACCTTGACCTATGACCTACTGACCCCAAAATCAAAAGGGGTCATGTGCAACCATTATATGAAGTCTCTATGACAAATAGTTGTCAAGTGTAAATTATTCTAAACATTTAGATCACTGTGACCTTGACCTTTGACACACTGACCCCAAAATGTATAGGGGTCATCTGATCAATGTGTGCTGTCATGATATAAAGTTATTTATATGATATAAAATAGTGGTTTTCAATGTTAAGGTCACTGTGACCTTGATCTTTGACACATGCACTCTATGTGGGCAATCACCATACGATGTTAAAAGACTGTAGGCCAAACAGTTCTCAAGTTATGCTCCAGAAACCAAACTGCTAACTGACAGACACCCAGGACCATAACATAATACGCCCCTTTGGGCATATAAAAAAGGAAAATCAATCTCAGATATTCATTCTGTATTGACAGAATTCCTAGATATCTTCAAATGAATGTCTGACACCTTTTCTTAAGATGTCTCATCAGCAAACATGATTCAACATCTAATGGACTGGGCATAACAGCCAATTTTCAACAAAGACTAAATAATGTACCAGGTATATTGAATATAACCTTCAGTACCAAGATTTTAGTACAGGTATATTTGTAAAAAGACAATGTCATGATTAAGAGTGATTACTGGCAAAGATGATTCTGAAGAAATAGTTCAGTAGCAAATTCATTTAAGACCTGAAATTTTTATAGACACTAAGCAAGAAATTTTTACAGAAACAATTTTCAGCTGCCATATAAAATGTCAGGATAGGAATTTCATCAAAATGATACAAAAATAAGGTTACTCTTGAAATAAACATTAATAAGAGTGCAGATCTTTCACACTAGAGAAAAATTGATTTCCAAGAAACATAATTTACCCTCTTCTAAAATGTCTCCTGGCAGTCTTTATTGTTAGTTTAATTCATTAACGACAAGAAAAACATCAATATAGTCTAAAAATAAGATTTCATGAGAAAATATCATAGACAGCATAGCTATAGTTCACACATTTCAAGATTTTTTTTTTCATTTTCTCAAATGTCACCTAGTGGTCTTTCTCAGTTGTTTCTATTTCACAGAACTGTTAATGCCATGTAACCTTATACTTTCCTCACTATTCTGTGAGTATTTATGTCTTTGTTTTGATTAATGATATCTACCCTGTTCTATAGAAGGTATAATATCATAAATCAGTAGGCTTGGGTTCTTAATAATGACAGCATTTCACCAGGAAATATTGGAAGTGTTTTACAGTCACAGAACTTAACTGGCATAGACTGGTATCATATCTAAATATTGCAGAAGTGCACAAAAAAGGCTAAACCTTGTAATATCACATTTGAAAAATAATCATGAACTTTATTAAAATAATCATTGATATAGATTCAATAAAAAGGTTACATAATCAATCAAAATCTTATGCAGAAAACGAAAAATGCTACGCTGCATTACAATTGTTTTTAAGGAAAAAAGGTGCAGTAATAAGAAAGACAACTACAACAATGCATTAAAAACTGATTTTTAAGAGTTGTCCTTCTTTGCATCAGAGTACTGTATCATGATAGTCAATTATCAAATAATTCTGATTTTAACTTCTCCATACCATACAAGTCTAAAGGGCCTTAGCTGATATTTCTACCTATTCTGACTGTAGAAAATTGCAGAATTTTTGTCCCTGTAAACATTCCTACAAAACAGTGGTGGAAACATTTCCAGATTCTTATCTCAACAATGATTAACCAGATACAAAAACAAGAGGGCCATGATGGCCCTGGATCGTTCACCTGAGTACTTTGGCTGTAGGTTTGCTGTTAAGCAGTATTTCATTTTTTTTTTTCATTGAAAATATATAAGTGCCTACAAACCAAATATGTAAAATATCAGTCAATGAATAAAGGCTCTATGACAGAAAGTAGAAATATCTATTATAAGCTATGGTGACCTTGACCTTGACCCAGTGACCTCAAACCCTACCCATGGGTAGAGGTCCATGCAAGGAACCTATATACTGAATATCAAAGATATTGGTCTATAAATGAAGGCTTTATGAAGTACAGTAGATAAATCTATTTTTAGCCTCCGTAACCTTTAACCTAATCTAATAATTTGAAAAAGCTTGATTAAGCTTGCTTAATGCCAAATTTTAAAATTCTAGGCCTTGTGGTTTCAGACAAGAAGATTTTTAAAGATTTCCTTTTTTACATATTAAGGGCCCCCGGGGTGGGGCAAATTTTGACCCCAGGGCCAACATTTAAGCAATATTGGTAAAGGTTCTTTACACAATACTCAACACCAAATATCTAAAGTCTAAACCTATTTGTTTAGGAGAAAAATTATTTTTCATGTTTTTCCTATATAAATCTATGTAAACCAAGAGAACCCTGGGGCGTGGCCAATTTTGACCCAGGCAACATAATTTGAACAAACAACGCAGACATCCACTAGACAATGCTACATACCAAATATCTAAGCTGTAGGCACTGAGGTTTCCAGTAAAGATTGCCTTTTTTACATATTAAGGGCCCCTGGGGTGGAGCAAATTTTGACCACGGGCCAACATATAAACAATACTGGTAAAGGTTCCCTACACAATACTCCACACAAAATATCTAAGGTCTAGTCCTATTAGTTTCAGAGAAAAATGATTTTTCATGTTTTTCCTATATAACTATATGTAAACCAAGAGAACCCTGGGGCGTGGCCAGTTTTGACCCAGGGGACACAATTTGAACAAACTTGATAGACATCCACTAGACAATGCTACATACCAAATATCAAAGCTGTAGGCATAGTGGTTTCTGAGAAGAAGATTTTTAAAGATTTCCTTTTTTACATATTAAGGGCCCCTGGGGCGGGGCCAATTTTGACCCCAGGGCCAACATATAAACAATACTGGTAAAGGTTCCCTACACAATACTCCACCCTAAATATCTAAGGTCTAGTCCTATTAGTTTTGGAGAAAAATGATTTTTCATGTTTTTCCTATATAACTATATGTAAACCAAGAGAACCCTGGGGCGTGGCCAATTTTGACACAGGGGACATAATTTGAACAAACTTGATAGACATCCACTAGACAATGCTACATACCAAATATCTAAGCTGTAGGCATTGTGGTTTCTGAGAAGCAGATTTTAAAGATTTCCTATATAAGTCTATGATAATGTAAAATGAAGTGACCCCTGGGTCGGAACCAATTTTGACCCCAGGGAAATAATTTGAACAATTTTTGTAGAGTTCCATTAGAGGGTGCTAAATGCCAAATATCTAAGCTCTAGGCCTTGTGGTTTCAGACAAGAAGATTTTCAAAGTTTTTCCTTTAAGTTGCCATAGCAACCAGAGTTCTTGATGGAATTGAATTCTTTGAACAACTTTGGTAGAGCTTCATGCAAGGAACATCCCAGGCAAGTTTCATTTAATTTGGCCCTTTGGTTTCAGAGGAGATGTCATTTGCATGAAAAGTTGACGACGGACGGACAGATGGACGGACAGACGACGGACAAAGACTGATCAGAAAAGCTCACCCTGAGCACTTTGTGCTCAGGTGAGCTAAAAAGGTACAAGTCTTTATCATTTATAGTAAACATCTGTCTTTAAGCTGATACACTTTGTGTGTTTATTGTGTTTTTCCAGCTTCTGTTTTATTAGACAGTAGCTTTCTGCAGTTCTCCTGCCTTTATTCTATAGATGCATATCCTTAAACATTTTCCCAGAAATTTTAACTACAAGAACCAGCACAAACAACCATGATCTTCTAGGAAACATATTACTGCCAGTAAACTAAAGCTATTTGTACCCATTATTTCTTTACCTCACTTTGTGTTATCATTGGATTATCAAACTGAAAATAATTGAAAAATAGTGTAAACTTGAAATGTGTCCAAAAGTGCCCCAACCTTGTGCCTTTGTCAGAAAGAATGTACAGACAGACAGAGTCACAGATGAAAAGACAAAAGCAAATCATATTTGCAACATGCTGTATAAGTGGGGGCCTAACCCTTGAACTTGAATCTGAAATTTTTAGAATGCCCATTTTTACTATTAAATAACCCATAATCATGGTCATACTGGGACATATTAGCTGCAAAGAAAACATCAGATGCAGAACAACTCATGATAGTGAACATTCATGGAAGGTTTCATAATTCCATTTCAATTACTTTAGGAGCTATGTAGAACACAAACTTTAAAATGCCCATTTTTACTATTTTAAGGGCCATAACTGTAGCCATACTGTGATGAGCTCTAAACAAATCTAAACAAAACCCTTAGGTGCACAATGCATCATGACAAACATTCACAGAAGGTTTAGAAATGCCATTTCAAATACTTCAGTGACATAAACATTTTCAGACAGACAGACAGACAAACGTAAATCTTAGAACCCCCTCTGGTAGGCCGGTCTCAAAAAAAGAGTCAGGCAACAAAGTGCATTTAATAAAAGCATACCTTAATCATACAATATAATGAATGGCAAACTGCACCTGGGTTATAATCAGGGAAAAATGGGACAGAAAAACCTGCTAAATGTAGATGTGAAAGCTATACATAATTTTTTCTTTTTGCATAACTTTCCTGAATTACCTAACACAAGCTGCCATACATCAATTATTTACGCATCTGCAATCAAAGGAACAACACCATACAACATAACAAGAACTGCATCAGTTACAATATTGTTTCCTTTTCTTATCTAGGAAATGCTAAAACTTGGCTTGTTGTACAAACTTTCAAGGAAGTTGAAAAAATAAACATACTTATTTACTACCTTGTAATATTTGACTGGCTATTGCTGTAATTGCCCAACTTTTATCTAACCCAAAGAGCCCAACAACCAAAAACTGGCTCCTTGCACAAATCTCAGGTAGATCAGATTTTGCAAAGTCTTACTTGTATGATATCTCAAATACCTTCTTCACTCCCCTAAAAAAATGAAACCTTAGTAAGTCACAAAAATGAATAGTCTCAGTGGCTCAGTAAGAAAGGTCGAGGCTTATCATTTTACTCAGTCAAGGATCACAGGTTTGAATCCAACTGCTGACATGATTTTTTTCAAGTCCCACGTTTTACTGGAATCAACCTTGAATTAATCCATATTAATTACTTTATCTTCCAAAAAATCATAAACCTGTTTGTGTCTTGTAAGGCTATCAATAAAATAGAGTGACACAAGTTTACTGTTCATTAAAAATTTGCCATAAACTGAGTAATTTCTTATTGTTCTTACTTAATTTCTAAATGAAGTCAGAAAACAATTAGGGTTTATAAATAAAACTAACATTAACTGAGTGCTTTCATTCACATCCTGTTACTGGGCCTGAACCAGTCCTATTGACTCTCACCCTATGGCCTGAGACAGGCCAACACAGCATTCCTTGGCCAAATCACAGGGCCAGGTAAATAACATTATAATTTAAACTTAATCTAAATCCAAAGACCCTGCTAACTGAGTGTCTGGCTTACAGATAAAACAGAGTTTGATCTAAAATGGCCTGAGTTTGTGTAAAAAGATAAATGAATTGAGTTAAATTGTCACCTTATCTTTTAAAACAATTAACCACTGTATTGTAGAGACAGTTTCTTGCTGTCAATAATTAATTTTATGATTATGTTACTGACAGCTAATCATACAGTTAAACATTCCCAGAACTTATTTCTAACATATCTAAGAGCTATACTCGTCTGTTTAAAATCAGTTCTGTTTGTACCAGTCTGTACACCTGATTTTCCTAGTTTGCCTAGATCGATTTTCAAACCCATTCCATAATCACACATAATGTATATAAATGTATGAACAGAAAAAGAATGTTCATCTTAAATGCATATGCCCTAACTTGGCTAATGTTACAAAATAGTAGACAATATTCACTAATGCTTAAAAATGCTAAATACACTTACTGAATATTACAAAATGTTACAAAATACATACCGGTTTTATACAACAAAATACCTACAGGTTTTATATAACAATCAGATTTCCAAACTCTCAATAATCCGAGCTTGGTGTCAATAAGAATGATTAGGATTTTCCTTACACTGTCATGGAACGCTCTAATTTTGTCACAACAAATGAACCTTTACATTCTGAATCATTTATTTCTCAGATCAATACGTCCATCAATTCTTACGAGTCGTTTGGCTCTAATGCCAATATACAGCCTTAAGTACATTTTGTATATCTTCCTCTCACCTTTTTTTTTTATTACTGAGGCAGAGGACAAATTAAATGACATCACGCAACTTGCCAGAGGACACTACTGCTTGTCTGTTTTTCTTCAGAAATTCAACCAGACAACCACTAACAAGCATGGTATGGCAAAATATTGCAATCACCTATCGTGTGCATACTTTTTTACCATATTAAAGCAGAAGACAAGTTAATTAACAGCATGCAAACTGATAACAAAGTTACTTTTTGTTCCTACAAATGGTATTAGATTATTCTGGAAATATTTGTATCAAATACTTTAGGGAGTTATTTCTAGACAAAACACCTTTGCAAGTACTTTATGAGGTTATTATGTGATAAAACACCTCCTGAGCAAGCCAATATCAAAGTTTCTGTAGTTTTAATATGATAAGCCCTGAAAATGAGCCAGATTGCATTTTTGGAAAATCAGTCTAACCTATACAGCATATTTAACCATGCTATCTTATACAATTATAAGGTATAGAAATCACAGCAATATTGTATATATATAAAAAAAAAAACAGATTTTTTTCAGCAGTTACTGCAAAATAGTTTTTATAAGCTTTTCCCTCTGTAGTAAACAACAATTTTTTGTAAAAGTCAAAAGTCTTTAAAACCTCAATGAATAAAGTTTACAAAATACAATAATACATTCACAAACAGCCAACATGAATTACAATCAATTAACTTGCAATCATATTACTAAAACCTAGCTTGCAACATATTTCACAGTTAATTATTTATAAAGAAATTGACTGATTGGAAACATGTCTCTAGCTGTCACAACACCCAGTGTTTACCAAGTTATCTTCATGAAAGTTATGATGCAAGCAATTTCTTTCATTGATAACTTCAAGGAATAAAAACTTCCAAGCTCAGTTAAAATTAACTAAAAAATGCAAGTTTGATAAAAGAAGTTACAGGTGAATCTTGGAGCATATCAAATTTTAAAAAAAAACAACAGAATAATGACTATGTATCTTGAGAGAAAACGGACATTTTGTCATTTGTATCTTGAGAGAACACGATCATTTCGTCATTTGTATCTTGAGAGGACAAGATCATTTTGTCATATGTATCATGAGAGGACAAGATCATATTGTCATCTGTACCTTGAAAGGACAAGACAATTTTGTCATCTGTATCTTGAGAGAACATTATCATTTTTTCATCTGTACCTTGAGAGGACAAGATCATCTTGTCATCTGTATCTTGAGAGGACAAGATCATTTTGTCATTTGTATCTTGAGAAAACACCATCAATTTGTCATCTGTATCTTGACAAAACAAGATCATTTTGTCATCTGTGTCTTGAGAGAACAAGATCATTTTATGATCTGTACCTTGAGAGGACAAGATCATTTTGTCATTTGTATCTTGAGAGGACAAGATCATTTTGTCATTTGTATCTTGAGAGGACAAGATCATTTTGTCATCTGAACCTTGAAAGGACAAGATCATTTTATGATCTGTACCTTGAGAGGACAAGATCATTTTGTCATATGTATCTTGAGAGGACAAGATCATTTTGTCATTTGTATATTGAGACAACAAGATCATTTTGTCATTTGTATCTTGAGAAAACACCATCAATGTGTCATCTGTATCTTGACAAAACAAGATCATTTTGTCATCTGTGTCTTGAGAGAACAAGATCATTTTATCATCTGTGTCTTGAGAGAACAAGATCTTTTTGGTCATCTTTATCTCAAGAGAACAAGATCATTTTTTTTTCATTTGTATCTTGAGAGAACAAGATCATTTTGTCAAATGTACCTTAATAACTTAAAGAAACTTGGTATCAGATGCTCACAGGCTAGACGTATTTCTATCTAAGATTATTCATTGTTGATCCCACCTTCCCCTATAACTGATGAAGAGTGGAGTCTATTTTAGGCTGTTGGGGATAGAGCAAGATACAGAGAACATATATCCCAGAGACTTTCTTCCTCAGTTTGCAACACCGATACAGGGGACCTTGCTTTAATGTTTCATTCAGAGACTTGTTATATACAGGAGGTGCTGGGTATTATACGTAAGATCCCTGGTTTACCAGTCAAGTTCATTCGCACAGAAGCACTCATCCATCCTGTAGCTTAACTTAAATAGAAACTGGTCATTTTATTCTTCTTATGTGATATCAGTATTTCAAGGGTCATAACCACATTAATTTTCTTCTGACACATACAATCTGATACACTCAGTCACAACAAATGAGTCTAGTACAGGTCATGGTTTGGAATTTTACTCCTTTTAAAAAAAATTTTTTTTGTAAAATTTCGTAATTATCAAATTTTTAGTGTAAATAAAAAGGTTACTAGTTTATCATAAAAAGATATTTGGTAACATGACATTTCAGGAATGTGTCAAAAATTCTCACCCCTCAAAGTAAATGTGATGGAAACAGATAGAAGGTAACTCAATGTATAAATCGAAAAGGTTACAATAGGAAAATACATGTACATGTACATGAAACCTGATAACTTTTTCAAAAGAATTCAACAGTCTGTATATACTGTGGCTTTCAACACTTTTGATCACTCGTAAACACATGAGGTAAACTTTCTTCGGCCAAATAAACACTTAAGACCACGAAGTAAACTGTTTTGGGTCAAATAAACAAGTTAAACATATATTGTGCTATACAATAAACTGATTTACAATAGAACAAGAGTCAACTTTCTATATACAAATATTACATATTATGCATACGCATGAAGCAAGTAAATTACACATACCTAATTACCTATATATCAATTTTCTTTAATTAACTGCAGTCTCATAAAATAATCTTCCAGTAAGTTATACATGATCCTTTATCAAAACTACACAAAAAATTCCAACTGTTGTTCATATTACCAAATAAAATTATTTAATAGACAGATAAATCTTTTCACACCACTAAATGTTGACTTTGGCATGTATTGTAATATAAATAATTTTCTTACAATTTGCTTTGTACTAAAGATTTTCTGTTTACATTTATTTTATTTCTGGCCTATATTGTAATAAAAATATTTGTCTTACTATCTGCTTTGTAATTAAGATTTTCTTTTTAAAGAATTGACAATTATATTCTGCTGTAACCATTGATGAAAATTTTATGTGTTTGACAGATGTGAATCTACCAAGGCAGTCTAAAATTTTGAAAAAAATATTGGAGCTGGAAATATGTCATAAAAATACAAACTGATTAATGACTGGTCAGACTTGTTTTCTTCAACATGAAAAATGCAAAGTTACATCAGATCTTCAAGAATGTATTTACTGTGGCATGAACCATGTAAGGAACAGTGCTGATTAATTCTGCTACAGTTTCACCTCCTATAATGAGCCCTCTGGTGAACAAATACTTCAACAAGAGCCATGTAACACATGATTAATCTGCCCACTTGGAAAAAGTTACCTGAAGGTTGTACTTTCAAAAACTAAATGTAATAATGCACGTATGCAGTTTGAAGAAAATCCCTCAAAAAATAGGCAAGGTACAGTTATTGTTCTTGCACATTGCACTTCCTACCAATGTCAGTATTAAGTTTGAAGTGAATCCCTCAATTACTTTTGGAGTTATGGTATGAACAAAACTTTTTAAGTAATTCTGATAAAGGGGAATAACTCTAATAGTAGGCAAGGTAGAGTTATTGTACTTACACAATGCATGTTCTCCGAATGTGCTCTGTCAGTGTATGAAGTTCAAGAACTTTTGGAGTTATGCTTCGGACAAAGTTTTCAAGTAAATCTGATAAAGGGGAATAACTCTAAAAGTAGACAAGGTAGAGTTATTGTTCTTACACTGTGCACTTCCTCCCAATGTGCATATGTCAGTGTATTAAGATTGAAGTACATCCTTTAAGTACTTTTGGAGTTATGCTTCGGACAAAGTTTTTCAAGTAAATCTGTTAAAGGGTAAGAACTCCAAAAGCAGGCAAGATGGAGTTATTGTTCTGAAACACTGAACTTCCTCCCAATGTGCTCTGTCAGTGTATGAGGTTTGAAGAAAATCGCTCAAGAACTTTTGGAGTTATGCTGCGGACAAAGTTTTTCAAGTAAATCTGATAAAGGGGAATAACCCTAAAAGTATACAAGGTAGAATTATTGTTCTTACACAATGCATGTTCTCCCAATGTGCTGTCAGTGTATGAAGTTTGAAGAAAATCGCTCAAGAACTTTTGGAGTTATGCTTCGGACAAAGTTTTTCAAGTAAATCTGTTAATAGGGAATAACTCTAAAAGAATACAAGGTAGAATTATTGTTCTTACACAACGCATGTTCTCCCAATGTGCTGTCAGAGTATGAAGTTTGAAGAAAATTGCTCAAGAACTTTTGGAGTTATGCTTCGGACAAAGTTTTTCAAGTAAATCTGATAAAGGGGAATAACCCTAAAAGTAGGCAAGGTAGAGTTATTGTTCTTACACATAGCACATCCTCCCAATGTGCTCTGTCAGTGTATGAGGTTTGAAGAAAATCGCTCAAGAACTTTTGGAGTAATGCTCCGGACAAAATTGGGACGGACACACGGACAGACACCATTTCTAATATCCCCTCCACCTTTGGCAAGGGGATATCAAGAGACAGAATTTGATCTCCTCAATAAGGTCAACTCTTCATAAACCCTACAACATAACTTTTGAAATAAACAATCTTTTATCTATCCAGTAGTGTCCTTAGAGGCTTACATGAAAAGACATTAAGACAATAATTTATGAAGAATACAATACCTTTCTTCTCTGGAGATTTTCTTCTAAATAGTCTGTCAAGTGTCCATGTTCTTTTGCGAGCTGAAAAAGAACAACATAATTTTTTGCTTTTATGTCTTTAAAAAGAACACTAGAAACAAAAGAATGTTAACTAACATCAGTAGAAACAGTAATTAATAATGCCTTTATTTTCATAAGCTATGTAACTTCCATAAATGTCAAACAAATTTTAGAGACTTCACAAATGTGTGATGAAGAAAAAAATATTTCTATCTATTCAACTGAAAATGGCCTTCAAGGTCAAGCAGTTGAAATGATTGACTTTAAAGCTGATAAAACCCACCCACTACAAGAGGTGGAAATATTTGTCAAGTAAAAAATAAGTTTAGCACTTTCAGTTTTGTACAGTTTACTTAGAAGAGTTTAACACCCTTTCACCTGGGTGATATCAGGCAGGCAATTTACTTCTCCATTGTTACTTGGAAGGATCAGTTCTAGACTGCCATCCTCTGTAAAAAAAAACTGCCAACTTTCTCACACAAATGAACATAGTTAGTAGCAGTGTTCTCACATTTCAAACTTCATATTGAATTGGTCAAGCTTTAATTTAGATGCAATACTTCACTGCTAGTCCACAGTGGCAGGTTTAAACAGTTTCATACAGAGAATAAAGGTCCAGTAATGGTTACTGAATCCGAGTCAAGCACAAAACAGAGGTAAAGATGAAAAGTTTTGTATCAGAAAAAAACTAGAACTGTGTCCATAGGACACGGATGCCCCCACTATGCATAAGTGCTCATAAACAAGAGCATGTATATCCTGTATGTAAGATTTTTTCTGTACATATACCTAAAATGATCTACAGGCAACCTTATGTACATGTTAAATTAAATTACAAATGTAAAATTTATATGTTCAATTATTTATATGGTATATAGTGAAAAAAATCAACAAAGGGCCATAATTCTGTTAAATATGGTCACAGCAAAAATTCCTTCACTACCATCTACACATTAAAGCTGTTCATCCCTGGAAGTTTAAGCAAAATCTGCCATCCGGTTTAAGAGGAGTTGCGTTCACAAAATTTCTATATGGTATATAGTGAAAAAATCAACAAAGGGCCATAATTTTGTTAAATTTGGTCGCAGCAAAAATTCCTTCCTTTACTTTCATCTACACATTAAGGTTGTTCATCCCTTGAAGTATAAGCAAAATCTGCCATCCGGTTTAAGAGGAGTTGCGTTCACAAAATTTCTATATGGTATATAGTGAAAAAATCAACAAAGGGCCATAATTCTGTTAAATTTGGTCGCAGCGAAAAATTCCTTCCTTTACTACCATCTACACATTAAGGTTGTTCATCCCTGGAAGTTTAAGCAAAATCTGTCATCCGGTTTAAGAGGAGTTGCGTTCACAAAATTTCTAGTGAAAAAATCAACAAAGGGCCATAATTCTGTTAAATTTGGTTGCAGCGAAAATTCCTTCCTTTACTACCATCTACACATTAAGGTTGTTCATCCCTGGAAGTTTAAGCAAAATCTGCCATCCGGTTTAAGAGGAGTTGCGTTCACAAGATTTCTGGACGTATGGACAGACGTACGGACGGACGGACGTACGGACGGACGGACGTACGGACGGACAAGTGCATTGCTATATGCCCCCCATTTGTGGGGGCATAAATATCATAAATAATGTCAGTGAAACTACTGATGAAAGTCAAGTGTATTCCAAGAAACTTCATATTGAATTGGTAAAGCTTTTAATAATTTAGAAGGTTTTAAATATGTGGTACAATGTAAGACTTGGACTACAGTAGTTTAATATGAGTGAATTGCTGCTGTGGTCACAGTATACTTATTTCATTCAAGCTTCCACTTCACTGACCTTGAAAAAACAAATTTCAGATTCATGTTTGCAGTGCAAAGTAAGACTGGTAGAAAGATTTTTAGCCCATTCATTTCAATCTTTTCATACTTATGTTTATATTGTAACTGGCAAGGGTGTTTTATGACACTCTTTTACTTTTTAGACTTCCTTATTATGCATTAACAACAGTTGATTAACTGATTTACATTAACAATGACACTATCAGAAAATCAAATAATTTCAAAATACCAGATTATTTTACTGAAGCATCATCACAAACTTCCTGCACACATTTCTATGCAAAAATTAACATTCATTACAGCAGCAGTCATTACTCTTTATAAAAAAGAAATAAACTGAAATGTTGTCGGAGGTTGTACAAGTACTTTATTCATTGTTCGTACAGAAACTGAAGAAAGAAATTCAAGGACATTTTAGGGACTTTTAAGGCTAGTCTTATGTTTTAACTAAATGTTTTTTATGTTTTAGTCGTTCTTGCATATCATGTAGATTAATAAGGTAGTCCTATCTTTTTTATATCAATAGATTCAATAACATTTCAGAACACTTGTTTTAAACTGCCATAAAATAAGTAACTAAAAAATTGAAACAACAGTTAACTATTCTAAATTAACCTTTAATAACTCTTAAACAACTGTCCAATGAAATGACTGTGATCAGTTTCCGCGTTCTTCCATTTAAAGATCTATTTGTTATTATTATTTTTTAAGCAACAGCTGTGAGACTTGTATAATTTAAGGGCCACTTACTGCTATTCATGCTATTTTCAAGGACTTTTGAAGGCCAAGTTCAATTTAGGGTCTTTTAAAGGCCAATGCCCAAATATAGTGAATTTTTCTGACCTGTATATTATTTCCATGTTTATTATGCACATTTGAGTATAATGTGCACCCTTTTTCTTGACAGGTGATTGGGACTTCTATTATCAAAAAAGGACACAATCTGACTATCCATTTCTGAGAGATATTGGGATTTTACTGTATTGCACAGGTAAAGAAGTTGGTCCTAATGCATCTTGGATGACTTTGTCTGTTAGCAAAAGGTAGCCTATTCATTATGTATTATTCATATTATTTTCCAACAACCATTTATTCATTATGTATTATTCATATTATTTTCCAACAACCATTAAATTATCACTTCCTGCTGGCCTTACCATTACAGAATGTCAACAGGAGAGACATTTTGAGAACCGCTCGTCATATTCGGTGGAAGATTCAAACATACACAAACTAGAACTATCACTGAATGCGATTCATACCCCCACCAATGTCCTTGATAGAAGACGACATGGAAAGGTGGTTAAGGGAATAACTTTAGTGGCACAAATACATATACATAAAAAGAAATTATCTCTGGTGAAAAAAACGAACAAATTGTACAGGTAATATTATAAATATATATTGTCAAATCATGTTCGAAACAGTTACAAATAACCTTTCATTTTCCCAATGTACTAAAACAAACAAAAGCAGTGAAGTTAAGAAAATAGCATAATTATGTCAAAATGTAATTAAGAGTGGAAAAACTTGGCATACTGAGCTTACTTGTTCTAGTTTTAGAAATATTCAAGTACATGTTAAAATTTCAGAACATTTTCTAAGTCAATTTTTGACCTTCAAGTGTGGCCTTGACCTTAAGCTGGCACAAAGGTAAGATTGGTTCTGCACATTGCCCAGTTGGGGTGAACATTTGAGTCAAGTTTGAAGAAAATCCTTCCATTAGTATAGAATTTATAGAGCGGACACGACATATTGTCTAGTATTGATTGTAGGTAAATTAAAAGACTTAAAAAGGGGCATAACTTTGTCAAAATGCAATACAGAGTTATGAAACTTGACCTGCATATCTTACTTGTGATACCTCATATACATTTTAGTATTAAGCAAATACCTGTACTAGTTTCAGAAATATTCAAGTACATGTTAAAATTTAAGAACATTTTCTAAGTCAATTTTGACCTTCAAGTGTGACCTTGACCTTAAGCCAGCACAAAGGTAACATGGGTTCTGCACATAACTTTGTTGAGTTGAACATTTGAGTAAAGTTTGAAGAAATTTCTTCCATTAGTATAGGATTTATAGAACGGACACGACATATTGTCTAATATTTGATTGTATGTAAATTTGAAGACTTAAAAAGGGGCATAACTTTGTCAAAATGCAATACAGAGTTATGAAACTTGACCTGCATATCCTAATTGTGACACTTCATATATATTTTAAGTTTCAAGCAAATACGTTTTCTAGTTTCAGAAATATTCAAATACATGTTAAAATTTAAGAAGATTTTCTAAGTCAATTTTTGACCTTCAAGTATGACCTTGACCTTAAGCCAGCAAAAGGGTAACATGGGTTCTGCACATCCCCTTGTTGAGGTGACTATTTGAGCCAAGATTAAAAAAAAAATCTTTCAATTAGTGTAGGACTTACAGAGGGGACACGACATAATGTCTAATATTTGATTGTTTGATATTTGACCTTCAATTGTGACCTTGACCTTGAGCTGACACATGGGCAACATGGGTTCTGCACATCCCCTTGTTGAGGTGAACATTTCAGCCAAGTTTGAAGAAAATCCTTCAATTGGTATGGGATTTATAGAGCGGACACGATAATGGAGACGGACGGACCGACCGACCAACCGACGGACGGATGCGACAAAGCGAATCCATTATAGCCCCCCCCCAACATTTTGTGGTGGGGGTATAATTATTGACAGTTCTGATTCATGGGAAATCTGATAACATTGAAAATTGCTACGACAAAAATACGGTGGTGGGAATTCCACAACCCATTATTAAAAAAAAAAAATCTTCTGTAGAACAATTTACCGACAAATTGGTAACACGATTTTATATAGTAAAAACCAGAGAAATTGGTAGCGACAGAAATATTATATGAATAAAATAGGTGTAAAAAGTCATGCTAGGATACACTGCTCGTTATAGAAAGGTGCTAATTGGACGCAAGTTGAGATATTGTGTAATTGTTTGTATGGGTCAATAGCGAGATTCTGACTGATAACAAAAATATCTCAGAATTTGCTCAAGACGTCACTTGAATTATTTTGACTACTGTCAGAGACGTCTATCTACGTCTCTGCTACTGTAGAACAGTGTAAAGTGTGAGTCACCTGGAATCTGTGAACAAGTTTTCAGAATATTGTGAATTTCAATTGTTTACTGCACATTTGACTTTATACATATAACGTTGAGATAAAAAGTTGACAGACTAACCACTTTTACGAGGCGATCCAGTCAGGTATTCATCTTTCTCGTCCATATTTTAAACAAACAAACATGTAAACATTGCAAAACCGGTGTACAGGTAAGTTTTTATCCCCGTTTTCCTTAAGTTACTTGCCCTTGGTTACATTAAGCGTCCCTAAGTGATAACGTACCCAAATTAAAACGTTCACACAGTTTTTGTTGAAAAACAGCTTTAATATATATTTCTTATATAAAATTTGGTCACAAACTAAAATTTAAACATTTAAAATGATCTAAAGAAAGAAAACTTGACAAATATGGCTACATCTAATGGATGTTAACTGCCTAGCCATTTAAAGAGCCAAATGGTATAACAGGACCTGACCTCCTGTTAACTCTCATATATGAAAAGAATTAAAAAGAAGTTATTTTACTACCTTCCAGCTTAAAATCAACAAGAACAGAAATACCACAGGAACTTGTAAACCTTATCAACCTTTGTTTTCATGTTGATTTATGTTTTTACAAGATCTATAGACTTAGATTCTGGGTTGTAATAAAAAATCATTCCAAAGTTAAGTTTCCATTTAAGTTTTCTGTACAAAATATGTAGAAAATGATGTAATATAAGCCAGTAATCCTTTTCAATTTTCAAATGGTCCTAAATGTAATTATGCTTTGATTTAGCTGATGCAATATGAAAATGGTTTTCAGTTGAAGCAAACACATGTAACCACCATGTTAATACCAAAATTCAGCAGAAGAAAGCAAATGACATCTAACAGGATAAAAAACACTCTTTCAAAATGTTTTATTTCACATGAAGTACTTTCATGTTTCTGTTCATAAGACATCTTGGTTTTCAATTACTATTTACTATTAACATCCAAAGAATGTAGAATGTGACCTCACTGATCTTGTTTCTAAATAACCATTACAAGTATGCAAGGAACACCACAAAAAAATTTCAGGTATACAAAAAGATATATGAAATACAAAAAAGTCACCTTAGTATCTAAATTTTGTTAATATAAAACTTTAATACAACACCTTAAGTAACAATCTTATAATATAGTAACACAGAATAACATCTGTAACAATTATTGTCAAATTTCATATATCTATTCATTGACAAAACTCTAAAAGAATTGCTGAATTAACATTCTGCAAAGTCAGTGCAAGAACTACAATTAAAATTTGAATTGCGTATATAAATTTTTCATCAAATTTTAATTATTACCTTTCAAAAGCCACCTGTGATTTTACTAATCCATTCCAATTTCATCAACATGCATGTGATGTAAGAACTTGACAATGATCTCTTGAGTATTTTCCTTGTCCTCAATATTTCACATATAACTCTGAGGCTTTTATAAAATGCAAAATAAAACAGACTCAAGAGTTACTTGGTGAATGAAGTAAAGATACACTTACAATTCACTTCATTATATAGAAAATTTTCTTCACAGTTTAAAAAAAGATATTTATAAAAAATAAATGTTGGTCAGATTTTGTAACAAAAATATACTATTTTTCACAGCCTTTACTCTGTAAATTGAAAAGAATTAGCTATTTCAAGTTACAATGCAATTATTTGTGGAAAAAAAGCTCAGAGAACTCACTACCAGGAAGCCTCTAAGACAACAACACAGTTGGAATAATTATAATGGGGGACATCAGTGGATTATCTACCCTGAATACTCTCTAATATTAACTTGGTCCTTCCATTTGGATTCCTCTGCTTTCATCGCTGTTTTCCTTTATGGTATGGTGATAATTACACCTAATTATTTGCCACAATAGTAGTCAGATTAAACATTTAGTTTAAAAATATGTTTTGTTAGCACATAAAGTTTGTTTTTTTAAATTCCTAACTTTTTATTTAATATGTAAGTGACAATTTTCACAACTGAAAGTGAAGACTATCACAAAGAGAAACAAGGATAAAGTCAGAGGATTCCAACTGAAAGGACCAAAGTGCAATTTGGATTACCTCTGATGTTATCTGAGTAAGGGAGATAATTTGTTATCAGCAATGTCTCTCATTATCTCCCTTCAACTAAATAACATATTTATGATATAACGTGTTTAAAGAGTATAATAAGTTCATGAAAAAAATTGATCAGTATCTTTAAAGGGACTCACTGACTCACAGAATTTAGCTAAAAATATTTTTCTTTAAAATTAAAGGTAAGTTAATATACCATGAAAAAACATAATTTCATGCTTCTATACATTATGAAAACTGAAGAAAAAAAGAAATAGTTTTTGTCAGAATTTGATCCAATGCCCTTCAGGTCAGTAAAATTAAGAGCAGCAAACTAGTAGAGCACTGAACCACCATGGAAAGTTCTTTACAAATGTTAAATTCAACAGTATAAAGAAAGTATCTACCCGTGATTGGAGTAAAATTTTTACCAATAAAAGTGTGAAAAACTTTATTTTATGATGTGTTTCTGTAACAAAAATGAGACAGTAGACTTAGTTTAGATATTTTCTTCACAACTACAACCAGAATTTTTATATGTATAAACATGTTCTTTTTTATGCATCGTCGACCTGTCTGTGAGTCAGTCGCTTTAATTTCACACTGATGACAAATTTTTACCCACTGTCATTTGTAAATAGTTACATGATATAAAGAAAAGATAAAAATAGCACTGTCCTTTCTTTTCAGGAAGTTTTAAAAACACTGCCAAGTTTTTCGTTATTGTTACTCATCTAAATGCATGTCAAACAGTTATCACGATTATACTGGCATTTGATTTTTATCTGTCCAAACTGTCACATGGTCTGTTACTGATCCTGAAGCTTTCAGTGTATTCTCAATTCTTCCATCATACAGTCCATATATGCCACCTGTAACCAAAGTATAGATAATTTGCATTTATACTACATAATACAGATGTTACTATACATTGTAACAAAAAGTGTTCTTGAACTGGGCAGTTATAAACTCAGCAGGTCAATCATGACTTTGTAGTCCGGCTCTATTATGTATCAATCTCTACTTAAACCACATTATTGGTTTTTGGATAGGAAGACTGTAATGGTGTCTTCTGAATTCAAGGTGTAAGAATCTAAGTTATTTTGATTTAGTAACCTAACAAATGCAGGCAGTCTGTACTCAGTAAAATATTAAGCAGTGTTAA
Organism: Cyclina sinensis; assembly: GCA_012932295.1. NCBI lineage: Eukaryota > Metazoa > Mollusca > Bivalvia > Venerida > Veneridae > Cyclina > Cyclina sinensis. The sequence continues at coordinate 29,306,251 of JAAONU010000017.1, forward strand.
GGTACTTTGCTATAAATAACTCTGGGCATTAATCCCTGACCCTGCTTGAGCAGACTCTGCCTTTTTAACCAGTGCAGACCAAGATCAGCCAGCACATCGGTGCAGTCTGATCACGCTCTGCCATATTCACCATTCAGTCAGTAAATTTTCTAAAGCACCCCCATAAACAAGTAATGGATCTGTCCAAACTGAAAGATGAACAAGTCCATTTTAGATATTTAGGATGGTAAGGATTAAGCCTGTATGAATAGGTAGCTTCTAAACCATGGACTTAATTCTACTATATTCTTCACAAATATCATATAACATTCTGATTTTATAATTTTGATACATTTGCAAGACTACGGTGATTAAAGAAGTGCATTTTTCGATCTATCAGCTCTCGCCCAGAAACAATGGGATGTAAAAGTGGCAAATAAATTGTACTTTTAAAGATATTTTTGTAATGTTTCAGGTATGACTGATCAAGTGTATATTGTATAATTAAACTGTTTAAAATGCCTATACATTTGTATGAGCCTGTATGTTATTTATCAGAAAAATCCACTCTTCATAAATCATCAAAAGTTATGTACAATATTTGTTATGGCTTCACTGTTTTAACACCTTACAGTAATACATTATATAGTTATGAAAACAGCCATTACTGGGAAAAGTCTGTACTATATATTTTCTGATGGAAACTGTTACATTTTCCTAGGTAGATGGACATCAGAAGAATAGCTTAATAACACAACCTTAAACCAGTGAAAAATTACAGTGACATGTAAGTCAGCTACCATTCACATCAAACTGAAAGGGTTGTCATGAAACTTCTGTGACTTTTGACTGACACTATTTAGGTCTAGAAGACTATCTTACCAGTGTGAAGAAAAAGGATCCTACTGCCTTTAAACATATCTGCATTCTTGTTCAGTTCATAAATCAGACCTTTCACAGCTTTTCCTGTATATACAGGATCCAACATTATACCAGTAGAACTGCTGATGTTTACTATGAAATCTGCAATTTATAAATTTTACAATGAATAAAATACAAACTTTGTACAGAATTACAAGAAAACATGATTTGAAAGGGAAGAAAAGTTACAGTAAACCACCTAAATGAACTCTAAATGAACCACTCTTGTGCCTGCATTTTTTAAGTATTCTCCCTATCATTATGCTGGTAGCAAATCAGCTTGGGGTTTTATTCTCTTATCGTGTTTTGAGTATAGATCAATGAAATACATTTGTTTGATTGACTTAATGTTATTTCACTGAACAAGGGAAAGGCTATTATCTGTCGCTACTTCTCCTACCACTGCACATTAGCCCTTCAATTTTTCTAATATAATTAGAGAGCAAGTACCTAGTTTTAAAATATGCAGTAACAAAACCAATAGCTCTTTAAGTAGCTCAACTAAATGACGGACTGAGGCAAGAAAAGCAGCAAAGCTTTTATAAACAATTTCAACCTTACCTAGCTCTTCCTGTGTAGAGATACCATAACCTTGACCTTTGTGACCATCTATAATGTCAAGGATATCTTGTGACCTTGCAGACAGCCCTACTTCATGGATCATATCATTACAGTGGTGATGGAAATAGGCAGCATCATCACTGACTGCAACACCATGGATCCTGGAGGGTGGGGACAAAAGGGTGAAATTTATGCAATTTTGTACTGTATTCTTTTAGTTTACAGCTCTAACTGTAATAAACTCAGAGAAATGAAGAGAAAAGTCTTCTACAGGTACTCCCTTCTGTTGAAATTATATTTCAACTCAATCAGACAAGTCTCATGATTTCAATATAAAAGGCAGCATGCAAAAATCATTTAAACTTTGTAGCCTGAGTAAACAATATTATTTCTGTCCTTAAAGTGAGTTTGTTTTGATACAGTAACAGAAATAAGAAATTTTCAATGATGAAAATATTATCTGTATTTACCTAACTTTAGATCCTGTGAGATAGTTGGCTATTGCTAAACCCCCTGCAGTCCCTCCACTGCCACAAGCAAACACTATGTCATCAAAGTTCTCATGTAGTCCTTGTGCCAACAGTTCCTCAAACACTGATATATAACCAAAAAGACCTATACTGTTAGAGCCACCCACTGGAATCTGGTAACACAACTCCCCTGTTGTTTTCCTGATAATGAAAAAAAAAATGTCAGACTGAATCTATCACAATGCTGAACAAAAGTGAACAATCCATATCAGTAAGTTCAGCTTAAATCATCATTTGTGAAAAAAAAATATCTTGATAAAATATTAAGCTTAACTGAATTTCTACAAACATATATATAAGACATTAAATTAATTGATCAAAGAGAGAGAAAAATTATGACTGTTCACCTCAGTGCAAGGACCACCTTCTAAATAACAAACATGGTTTAGTTAATGACAATGATTAATTTCAGTCAACACATATGAATAAAGACTCCTTTATAAAGCTTGACATTCAAAGGACTTCTACACTGCAGAAACTTTCAATGAAATAAGTTAAAAAGTGAAAACAATGAATTTAACCCATGTTCGTCAGCAAAACTCTGGTATCAACTACACAATAAAAGAAGATGACACAACAGTTTTACACTGAATCTATAACCTACTCTATATGTTTTGCCAGTTTGTCCATTCTAGGTTTGAGCTCTGTGAGGTATGGTGACTTTCTTGGTGTGAGATAGAGTTTGGCAGCACACAGTCTGTCCAGTAATAAATTCCCTTCACAACCCACCTCATCAGCACCCTACATGTAACACTAAATACAATCATCTTTGTTAGTGCTGCAAGTTTTGTATGTTTATTACAAATACATGAGCATGAATACTTTGCAAGTTCAATGTTCTCAGAGAAAAAAGAGAAAATGTGCACGGAAAACTACATACCATCTATTCCATAAATGAAAAACACTTTTAAAGTAATATGACTAGCAGTTCATGTATATACTTAATAAGAATTAATTCTTAATGAGGTTTATGAAGTTCAAGAATATTGATGAATGTAACTGGCATAACCCTAGATGAGAATTACTTAAATGTTTCAGTAATGGTCAGATAACTCATACCTGTATATCTGTTCTTAGCAATAGGTGTGGCTGTAATCCTAGCTGCCTAGCACTCACAGCCACTGCTCGACAATGGTTAGACTGTATACCCCCACACGTAATCACATGCTTGCATTTCTTCAACAAAGCATCTGCCATCAGGAATTCAAGTTTTCTGACCTATAACAAATGACTAAATTTTGTGAAAAGAAATATCACATATAAAATAAAGCTGGGCAAAATAGTACAAGAACAAAAAACTTGTATGTTTTAATTGTTGTTTTATTTTGCTTAATGCAAAAGAAGCCTAAAAATAAATGCAATTTATTTTTTGCGTTAATAACCAATCTTCAATCAATTCCCAGGCATTTTAAAATTCATAATTTCATAATTCTATGGTGAATAATTATGATACGCCATGAAGCAACTGCACATTTGATATGAATTAAATATGTGAATAAGTGAATTAAGGTACTAAAATTCCTCTGGAGTATATAGGAAAATTTAGAAATCAAACTTTACCTTATTTCCAGAGAGGGTGCTACCTGTCATATCATCTCTCTTGACCGACAATGTAAACTCTGAGGGAACACCTGGGATATTCCAGTTATGTATTGGTGTGTTACCATTGGCAAGCTGTCAAGAGAGCAAACAAATTTAATGAAGATCATCAGCCCTGATTCCCTTATGAAATGAATTTAGATACAATACTGCATAAGTTGTAATTAAATGTTAGATTAACCAGGATTTGAAAGACCCTGGATTAACTAATTAGGAAATGTGCACAGACAGCTGAAGTGCTTGCATTACATTTGCATATTTTGAACAGGCAGCAAATCAATGTTGAGTCAAATGTTCCCTGCTTAGCATACTTTGAATAACATTAATGAACTTTTGTGTAATAATCCTATTCATAACATATATGGCACAAAAACACAATTATTTTTCACACAGCATCACAAGGGATACAAGGGATACACAAGGTTACAGTGGAATTCAACTGCTTTCCATTATGTAATAGGTTTTCCAAACTGTAACTTACATGTTCTTTATAATTTAAGTTCACATTAAGGAGAAAATCCCCTGTATGACTCTATGACTAACTAAAATCATAAATCAAATTTTACACAATGTTTTATATAAATTTCCATTTAAAATTCTTGTATCCATGTGTAACCCTATGTATCCCTTGTAACCATGTATCCCATTCTTATCTGGTTGAAAAAGAATTGTGTTTTTAAATAAAAACATCTAATTCATAAGCATGTTTGACATTTTAAAAAAAGATGTCTCAAGTTGAGTTTTTGACAATAGAAATTACCTACTTAATCCAATCGCTGTAAGAACTCCTTGTCCATATATACTTTCCATTTTAGGATACTGATACATACCGGTACTTCTATCAATATCGTGAAGCGGAATGGAAACCTGGAATAAGTTTCTAACTTAGAACATGTAGAACTAAACTAAACTCTTACCTTGATTATTCCACTGGGAATGTTTTTAAGAGGTTTTGCCCATTCCGGAGGATGGTACTCTTGAAGCAACATTTCTGGTATTGAATTATGCTGAAAACTGCGCTGAAAAGTACAACATGAACGAACTCTGAGGAGAAACAACGAGTAAATGGACTTTGACATTTTGTCCTGTCCGTTTACATTATCTTGCACATGCTAGTATTGAGAAAATACCAAAGTAATCCAAATGTAAAAAATACTAAAGTCGAGTACCCGGTATTCTTCCGGATATAGTGTTATCAAATTATGACTTAGATACAATATTTTTTATGGAAGAACTTGATCTTGAACCTTGTTGGTATTTTGTTTCATGCTAAGAATATGTACTTTCATCATGTGCGGTGAAACTTGACCATGCAGTATAATCTAGTCACATGTTTAAAATGATGCAAATGATAAATAACAGTTCTTTTGATATTTGCTAAAAAATTTAAAATTATACAGTGGTGAAATTTGCTGATTACAAACACACCCTAAGTCTGTAAAAGGTTCTGACCTGTGATAACTCACTCGTACCATAAATATTCAAGTTATTTTTCTTATTTTTTAATCAATGTCATAATATCAGTATATGATCATCAGACTAATAATAATATAATGGCATATTGACAGCTGTTCTTAAAGTCTAGTTCTTTTTAAAAGAAACAAGAATTCTTCAAGTTTTAGCTTTGTAATTTTGGTTTCAAGCATACAGCTCAACTCTCCGCAGAAGTTAAATTTAAGAAACATTCTTACTTTGGTCTCTCTTAAAACCTCTAAGTGGGATATAAGCAATTTCTAATGGAAGACAGATGAAGTTTTTAAAGATCTGATCACTTAGCAATCTACTGGCATAATTATTTAAGGTAGATACCCTTGGGTCTTTTGCCACCTCCCTTATAAACACGTCCATGTATGCATGAGCTTCATAAGTTTGAACTCTGTTGTGTTACTATAGGACTGATCATGCTATTTTATTTATGGTCAGTACCGGTTGCCCATATGACCGATTAGTTATTTTAGGTTGTGAAGGAGAGTGAAAGATACAGAAAGCATCCCATTTCAAAAACAACTCTGGTTCTTTTTATGCTCATTGTATAGCACTGAGACATAGGACCTCTGTTTAACATCTCATCTGAAAGACAATTAGTAAAGCTTGTGGAGGGTGGATTCAACTCATAACCCTGTGAATACCAGTCTAGCACGTTACCATTAGACAACTGATCCATGACCATGCTTTCTGACGCCACTCATCATCATATTGTCACTTATCTGAATTGAAAGGAGAATGATTAACAGCTGGAAGTTGTTGACTGTCATGGAAAAGAACACCACACAAGTCTGGAGTAGTAAGACCATGAACTGAACTAAGGTACTTTGCACTGTGAGACACACACCCAATTAACATCAAGAGCTTAAGAAGGCATAAAAAACAAACAAACTTTTAAATACTCTCTTTATTTCTACATAGCCCTGATTTATACAGAAGAACCAGGAAAAGATAATTTCAACATGAAATTTCTACAGTATGATATATGTACAAATTAATGTAAAACAATAAACAGAGTAATTTACTCTGATTACACCAACTGATTAACAGTTACTTTGTAAAGTTGAAATAATTTGATTTCTTAATATTTGTTACAATAATAAATGTAATAAGTAAAATAATCTTAATTTAAAGGAACAAGTTTGTAGATTATACTGGATATATATCAGAATGAATGTTTAAATATGGACATTTTATTCCAAACAATAAACTTTTAGAAATATGTAAACAAAAAACATTAAAAAAAAATTACACTGTAAAATAAGCTCTTCATCTTATTTAGAATATATCTCAACTGATCACTAAGTAAATGTGCTTAAAATTTGGTTTGTAATATAAAAGATCTAACAAATTTTGTTTGAGACAAAAGTTTTATTCACTCAATAAATAAATGGCACAAAGTAACATGTCACCCTACAGTATGTGCTTTACCTCTTTTATGGGAATATATGTGTGAATTCAAAGCTTTATTCAGATTTCGAAATGAAAACACATATCTCGGACAATTAAAAGAACCCATAGAAACATAGCTGTTGTGATAAAAATTGCTTGAAAATGTGAAGTTTTTTTTCAATTTCCTGTGATGTAGAAATAAAAGTATAAAATAAGCACTTTGAAAGGCAATATCAATAAAATGTTTCCTGAAGGCTAAAATGTACAACTATACATGACATGATGTTCAGTTTAAGAAAATGAAAAATGGAAGCAGCTTTATCTGAACTTGTCGTAAGGTATGAAATAAATTTTTCTTTTAATTCCTCTGAATATAATGAAAATTTTATAAACCAGACAGCAACTCTGCCATTTATCGATATAAAATCCCTATGTATCATAAAAGAACAACAAAAAAGGCTATGATGTACGGGTCAGCTCTAAGTTTAAATGGACTGGAGCATTTACATCATCCACTTGAAGGTTTATCCTAATAGAAGTTAATGTTAAGCTTTTCCATTAAAATTTCTTCATTTTCTTAAATGTAACGAAAATTCGAAAAGAAAAATCAAGGCAATTGTATGTGTGTATAATGCACATGTGTGTTTAGGACACTTATTAATTCCTTAAATGAATGTAAGTGCAGTAATTAATAAGCTGTGTCTATCCCTAACACAAAAGCCAGTTAGACAAAGACAAAACAAGTGTGATGCACAAATAATATCACAGGCTTGGCTCAACAGTTCACAGAATTGTACAATAAAACATCAGCACATAATTATATGTAACAAGTAAATTACAATAGAAATATATAAAGAACCAATGTATAAATAAAACTCTTTTCTTTTTTGTTTCTGTAGACAAAATGAGCTGATTATACTAAAAAAGCAATTCTACATCTATACATTACCTAATATAGTAAGTAAAATAATAAAAAGTTTAAAGTTGACCACTGTTGCAGTTAGTATAGGTATGTGAGTCTCCTAAAAATTTGAGGTGATTTTTATATGTCTGCACATTAACCTCATTATTGCAGAAAAATGTCAGTGTTATGTCCAAAAAATCAAAGACCACATATTACTTTCACATAAAGGTCATATTTTTTCTATCTTGAATAATAATAATGAAAAAAATATATACGATCATATTTTTTTTAACAAAGGTGCATTAAGGTTTCTTAATGACTATGTATGTTTGGAGTAGAATTCCACTTCAGAATTTTAAAAAATCTTTCTAGAAATATCTTAACAAAGCATAAACAATCAAGGTATCAACAATATCACATATTAATGAATATTTGTATGACAATCTACAACCACAATACACATATACCACCACAGTTCTCTTTTCTGCTTTGGTTTCCCCATTTATTTGACATACACATGAAATAAACTCACAAATACATCATTTTCAATGTAACAAATCAAAGTACAAATGTAAACTCTTTTTACAAAAACTATTCAGTGAAATTTTCTGAAAATCACTTGCAGATTACAAGTCCGAAACAGTAGATATTTACCCACATACTTCATCCTTCAACCAGCTGGTTTAAGCCCCAACCTGGTGGAAATCAACTTTTACTAATAAGATATAACAAAGCTTGGTTTTCACGAAGCTCAATTCTTAAGATTTTGTATAAAATAAGTGTTCTTACATAATAAATGTACTATTACGTCTATAAGCAATAACTGTATAGTCAGAGAAAAGACATTTGAAAAAATTATCATGTATCAAAACTCATGTTCTTTTGTACAGAATTATGAACCAGCAGTGTCAACAAATCAAATACTGACAAAAATATCAATTTTTATACTATAATTTTTTTCAAAATATATAAAAAAAATATAGTTTTCAATACTTCATAAACATCTATGTCTTAAGCTAAACCATTTTGTTTGGCAAATGGTGCAATACTTTTCTCATTAACTTAAAAAATCAATGCTCTTCCCCCATTGGTAGCAACAAGTACGAAGTAATTATCATGAGAAAAATCATAAAACCAATACATATGCATTATTTTCATCATGTAAAACTACCAGAAATATACATCGGCTTAAATGTCTTTTAACAGCAGTGAATTTTATAATTTGCATGTTTGTTAAAGTAACAGCAATGAATGCCATCCTTTGCATAAATGTTGAGAAACAGCAGTGACCATCTTCATTTGAATAAATAATATCTATTCAACAGCAGTGATTTTAAGACCTACAACAGCAGAACAATCTTGATGCTTAAAATGTTATATCACAGAACCTATCTAAATCAGGTGGTCTCCAAAAAGGCATTTTTTTCCATCATTAACAAAGAAGATATTTCAGACAACAATACACCCATATCTAATGAAATATGCAACTAAAATCTTAAGTGAAAAATTTAAAAAGGCAGCTACTTGTGATAAAAAAATAATGTCTCCTTTTTTGTGTGAAATATATCAGTCAGCATTTAAGCTCCAGTTCTTTGGCACTAATAAACAAGCAGACACGAAAAAAAATGTAAAAAGATCATCTGATTTAGACAGATGCTGAAACAGCCAATCAGAATCAAGTATCTAGATGCAGTTTTTATGCAACAGACATTGCCAGTCTTTGCTGCGATTGCATAGGGCTATTAGATTTTAAAGGTGTAATGCTGGTCTGCACAGGGGCATATAATCTATGTCCTCTGGAGTCCAGCTCTGTAAACCTGTAATGTGATGTAGGCTGGTCTATGACAGCAGCTTCACATATTTGTATCGGTTTTGGAGTGTAGTCTTGTCTGTACAGCGTATGATCGTCAAACTGGGCATCACTTCTAAAGGCAGTATTATCTGGACGGAATGATCTATTTGGCTGCATAGCATGAGGTATGTAATGACCTTTATATGTAGAATTGCCTGCAAAATAAGAATACACATCCAAATTATATTAAAGAATAAAGATTATTTTACCCATCTTCCAGTATATACTGCTAAGTGACCTGGATAAGTCATTCTTATTAAGTACCAGTAAGTACCATTCCCCTATTCCGAATACTCTAGGAACTTTAATTCTCTGTATGATGATGGATATTTAAGATATAAGAGAGAGGCGAATTTAAATGTGACCTTTACTACTTTGCAATGGAGACACAGATCTATACTAAAAACAGCACTGCTTGAAAATATTGCTTGAATACAATGAAACTTCACAAATCTAAGTGAAAAGTATTGTTCTGTGCATCATACATATTACATACCAAAGTACTTGTTATCTTTTATCTTCTATGATAAGCTCAAAGGAAATCAATTCTACAATCGAATCTGACAGATTCTCTGCTGCATTCATTTGACTTTATCAATTATGAATATGTTTCTCACCAACAAATAAATGGGTAGTGAAGTTTTCTTTCATATATGAATATCTAGTACATTATGAAAGCTGACAAAATGTTTTATACTGATTATAAAAGAGGTCTTTCAATATACAAACAATCAGTGCTGGTTTTCAATTAAATGAATTTTATGAGCACCAACAATAAATCATTCTGTGGAAGCTATAACCAAAATAAATAAACCAACTGCTTGTAAAAAGGTGTTTCTATTTATCAAAACTCATTAATGACTCTTTAAAATACTTGATATCTCTGTGATATTATGCGATTGAATCAGACTTCTTAATAAAGTAAATGAGTGTAAGAAAATGAATTAGACATATAAATGCTGCAGACACAATGTCTGTTTTGTTTGCTTTTTATCACAGTTTTTTTAACCTGAGGATCAGAATTTATTCAACCCATGTTTTGCAAAACAAGAGAATGAAAGGCTACTGACAAACTTGAATTAACTGTCTTAGATTTTAAAGGCTATCAATCCAAATAAACGTAAAATCACTTCATTTTTTTAAACTTCAGTAAAATGTGGAAGATTCTAAAGGTTTCTGATCCTGATTAACATTATACTTCAATTAACCTAGGTACTGTGAAAGTTAGATGAATTACATAACTGCTAATTGCTTTATAACCTCATAAAAGTATCTGTTAAAAAATGACTGAATATTAGAATAAAATAACTGACCACATTTATTTTATCAAAACATACTTAGAAGCAACATCACTGACAGCTAAAACAATATCAATTTTGTTATTTACCTTCAAATGGAGCATTATTTGGTACATAGTCTGGTTGCCTTGGCATCTGGGCTCTCTCTCCATTCCATTTCCTGTAGTCAGCATTGTAATTTGTTTGTCCATCGAATGGAGCACTTGTTTTCTTTGCCGACACTGGTCTCATGGCAGCCACACGCTGAAGTGGCATTGGTCTGTATGTGGCATTGTAAGATGTACTGGATTCCATTTCTCCAGCTGGTCTGACATATTGGTCATGTGGGTGGACGTATGGCTTTTCAACTGGCCACTTCTTGAAATCGTGTCTGTTTGTTGTACCATCTTCAAAAGGAGCATCTGATTGGAATGCCCTACCTTCAGGTTTGAAGCTGTAAGTTGGCTCTCCAGGGGCACCTTTATAGTCTCGTCTAAATGTACTCATTCCATCAAAAGCAGCATTAGTTGGTTTGTACTGTTCCCTCTCTCTCTGGTACTTTGGAGGCATAGCATGCTGTATGTATGAGTCACGATTAGTTGTGCTGTCTTGGAACGGTGCATCTGATCCCTTAGCAGCTTCGACAGGTTTGAAGCTTTGACGTGGAGCAATCTCATTCCTTCTGTAGTCATTCTGAAATGTTGTTTGACCCTCAAATTTGGACCTGGGTGGTTCCCATGCTGCCTGCATTCCATAGGGCTGCTGCCTCTGAGCACCATCCCATTTTCTATAGTCAGCTGAAATAAATTAACAACTCAATCAGTTAAAATTTACTTCAAGAGAATCCAAGAATAATTTTATTTAATGAGTTGCTCTAAAGACACAACGATGTAGTACAACTCATTCATACAAGTAAGTTAGTGCCAGTCCTTTTATTTTAAGGTACTTATTCAAACCAACATTTTTTGCTGCCATTGTCACAACTGATGCTTTTATGCACGAATATAATGTAATCTTTATGAATAAAAAATTATTTTTCAGTTTTATGGATTTTACACTTCCATTTGACCACCTTAGGTCTTTAATTAATTCTTACCCATTAATCATATTTGCAATCAAGGTTTTCACTGGGGAGTCCAAGGCTACAAGAACTACTGTTGTTTTTTTTTTCCAACCTCTGAATATCTCCTTGTATAGTTTCATCATTAGAACAAGGGGAAAGAAAACTGACCACTAAAACTTTTTCAGTTGTGAGGTGAATGCAAAAAGTTCTAAGTGCTAAAAGATATATAAGCAGATAGCACATTTTTGAAGTTACCCCTCGAAATACTTCCAATAATATAATCTGTAGTCTCTTTATCAGCTTTCATAATAAAAGATATTAAACCTTCTCTTTATTCCTGGGAATTGTTAGCACCTGACCCTGAATCTCTTAGAAAAAAAAGCACCTCTTTTTTCTTCAGTCAGACCAGATGATGGCCTAGCTATCTCATTTGATAAAAGAAATCTTACATTTGTATGTGGGCTCTCCCTCGAACCTAGCTGGGATCTGTCTTTGTCCTTCATTTCTTATAGCCCTGGCAGGTGGACCATGCTTCTCTAAAAAAAAAAGAAAAAGACAATGATTGTGGTTATAAACTGTGAATCTTTGAATAAATCTAGTCATATAACAAAGATTAAGTGACTATGAAAAAAAGTATGGTTTCTTTTTACCTCCTGTCTAAATGTGGACATAAACTAAGTAACATACAAAATGACTTTGTTCAACCATCGGATAATTTTCTTACTTAGTTCGTCCACTGGGGGAAATTTGGTCATAAAAACAAGCGCAAACTGATTTTCCTTTACCAAGAATGGAAACTAATTAGGGATGGCAACGAGTAACCGGTTAACCGAGTACTCGATCGAACGTCCGAATATCGGTTAACAAAATTAATATTCGATTACTCGGCAAAAATATATAATTTCTATTTTTTTGTGATATAGAAAGGTTGGTGTATCCAATCAGTTCAGAAATTTGGAGATGTACATGCATCTTCATAAATACTTGTTTAATGCAATCAAAACATCCTTGCAGAGGTGCGAAAATGATATCGTTAATTTAACGAGGCGCTCAACAGTTTGTCACGCGCATGGGATTGAACACCTGTGTCGCTTACGTCATTCGGCCTATTATAATATTTAATTACCTTAAATTGTGTTAGAGTTTGTAGCCGAAACTTGTTTTAAGGTATATGTTTTGAAAACAGCAAATGGCCGGATTGCTATTATGAATGTTAGATTAAAGGCAGTAATATCTTTGAATTTAAATAGAAAACGAAAGTAGCATGCAGACGGTGTTAATATATTGTGTTAAAATTTTGAAGATCATTGGAAATCATCCGAGTAACCGAGTACTCGATCGGAAAAATGACCGAGTACTCGAGTATTGATTTTGGTATTCGTTGCCATCCCTAAAACTAATCTAAGTGGAACTGACAGATAACAGGATAACATTTTTTCACAATGTTTAAGCAAGGTATTGGAGACCTTTTTAAATTCTATTGCCTAGCCAGTATAAACTGGTGCAACTGTCTTCTGGACACTTGATTAATTCTGTAGGGTTACAGTAATACAGAATTGTAGCTATTCTTTGAAGCAGAGCATAACTGATTATACTTTTTTCAATCAGCTTTTTGTGACTGAAACATGAAAAATCCTCACAATGTTACCTATGTTGACCAGCTTTTTAAAAAAACATATTTCTTGTTTGTTATATCTATAAATTAAAAGTGACCATTAATAAGAGCAGCATGTGTCTTGCATGAACTGAGGTCTGTCAAGATGTCTTCTATTATTGTCAATGAGATATACCTGTTAATTATACATTAAAAGCAAGAACATATTCTCATTTGAAATTTAATTTATTTATATTTTCATGTTTGATTTTGTTAATATGAGTGATTTTAGAAAGTTGCTTTTTAGCATAATATTACATGCCTTCTAATGCATGACTGTTAAAACCGTCAAAGAAAAGTTGTACTCTGTTCATTAAAAGCTACAAAATTCGTAGTAAAATACAATTACTCCACATTCTCTTTCTGAGTTTATTATTTTAATGAAGCAATAATGTAAATCAAAATTTTGTCATAAATAATTCACATACTATGATTTTTACCAATTTCTTATAACAGAAATTCAATACTGAAAATCGATTGATCTCCCTTTCAATCATTAAGACTGAAATCCAATATACTCGGTACACCCGGGCCCTAGCAACAGTAAACAGAAACCAATAAATACACACATACAATGGCCTATCAAAGTAAACATTTTCAGCTTTCTATAAGTATGATATTTAGTGCGTCCAATCCTTAGGGTAAACTGTGGCCTATTAAAATAGACGGGTTGAATAAATTTTATTTGTAAAACCATCTTGAAAAATCTTTTTATTACTTACTTCATTGAACTGCTTAGAGATTAACACTTAGAAAATAGTGTAAACCTAAATAAATTAAGAGCAGTTATGCAAAGACATAACAGACATGGCTCAAGATAACAATATTATCTTATGGTACAGATCACACAATGAAGTGGTAATTTAGTTTTGACAGTGCCCTATGTAATAGATAGTGTCTGTCAAATTGGTCTTTAACTCACTAACAGTCTCTTTCATAATCATTTCAAGCATAAGCCTGTACAATGTGATTTGAAAAGGCACGTAAGACATAAAGATAGGTGTTATTTTAGTTTTAAAAAAATGCTTTTGCTGAAATGTTTGTGTCAACTTAATTTTTTTTAATAGCCTCTCTTTCATTGTCCTCATGCGATTGTTTTATCTTATTAAAAAATCAGTAAGTTAATTCATAAAGACTTTTAAATTTTTAAAATCAGTACACTATGTTTTATGTACTAGGTGTTCATTTCCACCTTGTAAGGTTAAATGAGAAAACCTTATTGATTTCATTGTCAACATTGATTCTTTTGAAAGCAATTTCAATATGAACTCTGGAATGCTCTTTTTTATAAATTGCCTATATGAATAGTGAAGAAAACCAGAGATTACAAAATTAAATACTAATATATATTAAAGCCTTGGTTTCCTGACTTGATGAATAGATAGTTGGCTTTGTAAGCCTAAATCATGTATATAATTTTGTTATTCATAAACTAAATAATGTCTGTAAGTAGCCCATTCCCTATACTTTTATCAATTTTTCCAAGAGAACAAAATAAGTTAAAAAGACTCAGAACTCAAAGATATGAATTTTCTTTTGAAAAAATCACAAGTACAATACAAGTGTAAAATAAAACAAACACCAGTAAGTCTAAAATATATACATAAAAGATTACTGTGAAATCATTTAAATTCTCTGGGATGAAATTTCGCGCAAACAGCAAAAAAAGTACGTTCGCGCGGTCCTAAATTCGCGCATTTTTATTTTCAGATTCAATTTCTTTATCAGCATAAAAAGCAGACGACAGCTGCATGATGCTGGATCACCACCGACGCGTGTATACGTGTCAATTACCGCGGTCGGCTTTCAAATATACAAACTGACAGGCCCAACTGTTAATTGACATTAACTGACACAGGTGAAGAGTGCACAGATTTAAAGATCGATACCGACAGGTCTTTTGTAACCGGTCCTTAATCAATTACGCTAAAAAAACATTGCCGCTTGCGAAAATTACTTTTACTAGTAATAATTAGTAAACGCTTCAGATAAGCGTTCAACAGAATAAGGAAATGCAAACGAAACATACTTAAAAAGAAAACAAAATAAGTTTCATTTTAATTTTGCTAGATATTTAGAATTTGCCAAACATCCAATTATTCAAGTTATATTGGCTAAAAACAACAACTAATGGTCAAAAGTGAATGGAAAAATATATGCAGGTATTTCAGAGAGGATCAAGATTCAGATAACGTAAATGTTTTATTAGTTTAATAAAAGCGCGGTCTTAAATTCTTGCATTGTTCCTAGCGCGAAATAAGCGAAAATTTGTCCTACGCAAACAAAAATGATTTCACAGAAGTAAAACCAATGCTTCATTCATCTTCAAAGATTGTGTCATAAACATTGTATCCCATAAAAATCTTATATTTATAAATCACGCCTAACTGAGTCAATACAAATATATGCAAAAGGACGCATCAAACACACAGACATTAATTTTGTTTGATGTAAGTGTTTTTTTATTCATTTTTGTAGATCTACCTGAAAATGTTTCATTTTACATCCTCTTCAGTTAATTTTACTTATTCATAAGCAATTAAAATAATCGGTACTGGCTCTATCATTACATTGCAAAAAGAATATGTTAATCTTATGATGCAACTTTCTTTAACTTAAGTCTATAAATTTACAAGGACTCTTTCCACCTTATTTCATCCGAACATTTTGCTTGTTGCTAATTGCAAATTCTATTCAATGCTGTTTTACTTTTCTAAGACTTTCAGAAGATGTTAGATTATAAGTTGGAAATAAGAAGACAGAAAATCACTTCTGAATTATTACGTGGTTAGCTTTAAGCCGATTGCAATATGCAAGCATGATACATGCTTCAAACTGAATTATTTAACATAACTGGTAAGTGCTGTAGCTGGCTTTAGGGTTGTGTTGCAGCTATACATATGTTGCAGTAATACATGTAATTAATAAAACTTTGTGTGTTCTAGGACTTTTTGGTATTGTACATATGCCTCTTCTTGAAATAACTCAAAGTTTGTCTGTTGCTGTAACTGCACTAAATACTGTTACTAAATACATCTGTTTAGTAAGTTATAGAGCTGTGCAACTATTGCACTGAAATAATTTTGTTGATATATGATTCTTGCATTAAGAAAATGTTTTTTTCCCCTTATTTTATCAATAACAACTTGATTGATGTCTGTTAAAACATTATTCTTTTGTATGTCTGTTGCATTAATACTATAATGTTGAATGTCTGTCTAACATTAACACTATTCTGTTATATGTCTGTTACATTAATACTATTATGTTGTGTGTCTGTTGAATGAACACCATTCTGTTGTATGTCTGTTACATAAGTACTATTATGTTGTGTGCCTGTTGCATTATTACTATTCTGTTGAATGTCTATTGCATTAATACTTTAATGTTGTATTCTATATGTCTCTTGCATCAATAGTATTATGTTGTATGTTTATTGCATTAGTACTTCAGTTATATGTCTTTTGCATTTATATAATTCTGTCATATATCTCTTACATTGATAGTATCGTGATGTTTGTCTGTAACATTAATACTTTTATGTTTTATGTATCTTGCATTGACAGTTTTGTGTGACTGTTGTATTAATACTTTTCAGTCAAATGTCTGTAACATCAATACTATACTGACATATGCTTCTTGCATTGACACTATTCTGTTGTATGTCTGTTTCATAAGTATTATTATGTTGTTTGTCTGTTGCATCAATACTATTCTGTTGTATGTCTGTAACATTTATATGTGTACTGTTCTGTTGTATGTCTGTTGCATCAGTACAATCCTGCTATATTGATACTTCAATGCTGTTTATTTGTTGCACTTGTACCTTTTTGCTCATAAATGCTTGTTGTAGTTAAACTTGTAAGAGCATTTATTATTACTAATTGTAGTTTTTGACAGTGTAACATTACAGTTACAGCAGCTTAATCTGAAAGCTTAACTGGTATTTGATAATTGTATTTCATATAAAATTACACTTTTAATACTTTAATAACAGTTAATACTTCTTCAAATTGAGAAACTTTTTCCAATCTGTTAATGAGAGACATTGCTGATAACAAATTATCTCCCTTACTCAGATAACATCAGAGGTAATCCAAATTGCACTTTGGTCCTTTCAGTTGGAATCCTCTGACTTTATCCTTGTTTCTCTTTGTGATAGTCTTGACTTTCAGTTGTGAAAATTGTCACTTACATATTAAATAAAAAGTTAGGAATATAAAAAAACAAACTTTATGTGCTAACAAAACATATTTTTAAACTAAATGTTTAATCTGACTACTATTGTTGCAAATAATAAGGTGTAATTATCACCATACCATAAAGGAAAACAGCGATGAAAGCAGAGGAATCCAAATGGAAGGACCAAGTTAATATTAGAGAGTATTCAGGGTAGATAATCCACTGATGTCCCCCATTGATTTAAAGCTTAAACAAAGCTCTGTGTCTTATCTTGATTTAAAGGTATACAATTCCAAATTTGATATTTGTTGACATTTTTTCTCATAAACTTGATACAGGGTATATATATCTTAGACTGTAACATGAATGAACATGCTAATGTATATTTACACATTTCTCCAAAAGACTAAATGACACAGCTACAGATTTTTATACAAGAAAATCCCATGTCAGAATTTCACTTTAAATTCTTAAAAAATCAAACTCTGACAATAATTTGACAGTGCTCTTGTTGCTTCTCCTCATTTATGCAATGGATATTTCTGATATTACATTATAACTTTAAGCTCTACATATCTGCTGACCATTGGTCACTTCCTGATTCCAGGGTAAATTATGTACTGTATTTCTGTCACATCAGCTGTAATTAAAGTAATTGCATAATAACACTACCTTTAGTTATTACATAGTTCACAGCTCTCTGACACTTACCAACATATTCCTGTTTATATGATGTCTGGTTCTCCATCTCACCCTGAGGTTTGACATATTCGTCAGGTTTGTGAACAAACGGACGTTCTAGAGGGAGTGGTCTGAAGTCTGTCCTGTAATTAGTTAAATTATCATCATTATTCCAACCACTGTTAATTGGTGGCAAAGGTTCATAATTGTTGAAACTCATGATGGAGTCTTAGCTTTCCCTCTGTCCAGATAAATTCCAAACTTTATCAAGGTTATTCCAAGCAGATGAGAAAATGAAAATTCTAGTCTCAAAATTATGTCACTCTTTCAATGTCCAGGTAAAGAGTCTGTAGTTGTTACTCTGGTGTATTTTCTTACTAGATAAAGTGCTCAAATACTCAAACAACTACAGAAGCTTTTCCTTCTAAAAGATATATATTATCCAGAGATTTCCCAGTATTCCAAAGGTTTCCAGGTTTTTAAATACCTCACAATATATATCTAACTGACAAATAAATCTCCATAAATCATTTATAAATATCCGTAACTAAGCAAACATTGTATACAACTACTTGAAAATACTTTATATCACTAAACTGCAATAAATTCTTATTCCAAGTGTGTCATTTGAGCAAATTTTTATCAACAAACTACCCCCTTGAACGATTGAGTTCAATGTCTCAAATCAAAGACTTCTCTCAAAAGAGCTATCAGATTTTTATAGATGTTACACATATACAATGTATGTATATAGTTTGCAACAATAAGAAATTTCTGAAAAGATTAATAGCTGTATTGCTCCCGGCAGAAAAAATCAATCATGAGCAGAAATCTATTAAGACCGAAATTCATACAATAATCCTCTTAATCTATTAAATATTCTGTAAATCAGGCAAGATCCAGGTCAATATATTAAAAAGTAAGTGACAGAAATTAATATCAGGATTTTCTTAAATCTGGTACTAGTATATAGGACAAGTTACTTATTTTTACTTGGAACTTTGAAATGAAAGGTAACAGCTGAAGGTTTTTTTTTTACACCTTGCTGACTTGTACTATTCTGTAGGAATTCACACTACTGCTACTAATGCAGTAAAATGTTTCTTTATTAATAGATTCTTTACTTCTTTGTTAATAGGAAGTCATAGAAATGCAAATATAATGGAACAATAAGATCTAACAAGAGTCTACACACAACATGATGTATCCTAAAGAAATAAAAGATAAAATGACTACAAATGCAACAGAATAATTTCTAATCAATAAGTGTCAAAACAATCAACATCAATTCAACAGGATGGTTTACTTATCAACATGAGTTCAAAAGGTTACAAATGCAACAGGATTTTCCTATCAATAAAAATTTAAAAGCCTTTAAAGTGACTGACTCACAGATGGGTCGACGATCCATAAAAAGAAAATATTTATAAATATAGAAATTCTAGCTGTAAGTTTGAAGAAAATATCTGAACTAAGTTACTGTCTCACTTTTTGCTACAGAAACACATCAATATACTACTGCTTGCAAAACTGATTTGATTTTCAAGTATTCGGAATGCGGTAAAAAGTGATGTTATGATGTTTACAACAGTAGCTACAAGTGACACTTTGCTGATCATCCAATCACAGCGAGGCAATTTTCTCAGGTATACCTGTCAATAAATCTACCTGCAGCCAGAAAAATGTTCCTTGGTGGTGCCAAAGTTGCTTTGTCATAATTGTCGCTGCACTGCTACTGGAAATCTTCACTCAATACTTTTTTTTCCTAACTGATTTTCCATTTCGTACACAGAATGACACCAGAATGACACTTTTTTATTTAATTGACAGGTAAAAGGCGGAGTTTGAAAGAAACACATTGGGCGACACATTAATTGATTTTTGACAGGTGTACCAACAAGTCTCGTTCTTTACCTAACACTGTAAACTCTAATCAGTTTTGCAATGAGTAGTATAAAGTTTAACACACTTTTATCGAAAATTTTTTTTACCCCATTTAATAGTCACATGGGTAGATACTTTTTTGTATGTTAATTTTCACAATCTCTGTGGCTCAGTTGTTTAGGTCACCATTTTAATTTTACTGACGGAAAGGGCATAGGTTCGAATACTGTTGAATCAAATTATTTTTCTTCAGTTTGCATGATTTATAGAAGCATGAAATTCTGTCTTTTTCATAATACCGGTACATTAACTTCTCTTTAATTTTAAAGAAAAATATTTTAAGCTAAATTCTGTGAGTCAGTCACTTTAAGTGCAACAGGCTGTTTTCTAATCAGTAAGTGTAAAAAATACAATAGAAATGAAAGGTTTACTTCAAAAACTATGAGCAACAGAGTATGTTTTATTAATAACAATTCAAAAGGTTTCAAATGCTCTTTAAAAGTGTACAAGTGCAACATGGGTATTCCCTTATAGCTCTGCTAAAAATAGCGCATGCTTCAAGATGAATGATTCTTTCTTATGTTAATATGCTGAAAAATAAATTGTTTCTCATAAAAAAATAAGTATTTTGATTTATCCTGATCAATTATGGTTCAAAAGATTGTCAGGTGTAACTGAATGTTTTCTTCATGGATTTCACAGGGATTTATTTCATTGTAGGTGACTGTTATCAATTTAAGTTATCAAGATGACAATTTAAGCTGAGTATAAGCTGACTATTTTTTACTGACGTAATTCACCAAGAATTTACAAAACTTTATGAGTTAACCTTTTATATAAACACAGATTTTCTATATTGCCTTTTCAAATCTTTTATCACATATTTTCAAAATAGGTGTTATCTATCTTTTTAAGTTTATTTATTGTACTATCTGCCTACATGACTGATGCCCCCTGCAGAGTTAAGTAATTTTAGGCTTTGGTGGATACTACAAGATACAGAGAGCATCCCTTTTCAGAGACACCCCTGTTTCTTTTTATGCTCAGTGTAAAGCATGGATACAAGTCAGCTCAGTTTAACATCTCATCCAAAAGACAATATTAGTAATGTTAGTGGGGCAGTGGTGATCAAACTTGGGACCTCTGAATTACCAGTCCAGCATGTTACATCTGGACAAATGATCTATTCTAAATTAAGTGTTAGATTAAGACATATCTGTATATATAAGGTTACACTCAAGCAGTCATTTGTAAAAGGTTACACTTAGTGAACAGAGTCATTCATAAAAGGTTACAATGAAGTAGTTATTTGTGAACAGGTTACACTTAAGTGGATAACTTAAGAACAATGTTACATAAACTTAAGAATAATGTTACATGAACTTAAGAATAATGTTACATGAACTTGAGAATAATGTTACACATCTTCTTTCCATTAATTACATAAAATGGACTCATTCAACTGAAGAGCAACTCTAAGCCAGATTATCTAAATCCAGATAAGCTCTATCACAAAAGCTGGGAAAGCTCATAGTGTTATCTAATATAAAAGAAGATCAGATTAAACTGCATTTAATACAGTTTTCACCTTGAAATATGTTTGAGTGTAAGCATGGTTATCATTTACTAAACTGATGTATAAAATTCATAAAGCTTAAGATCTGTTCCACTCTCTCCTACATCATACCATTATAATGAGCTTTCTAATTCTGAAGACAGAAAGTCCAAAATATGCTGTCAAGTAATTTAGATATAAATAAATAAATACATGGGTTCAAAGAATGTAAATTTGCAAAATGGACCATCAGATTATCCTGATGATTTTTTTGAGGGGATCAGGTTGGCAAATATACATTTAAAAATCCATCTGCTGTTTTTATTTTTTCATATCTTATTTACTTGACCAACACATTTTGAACATTGTCTTTTCATTATATGCACGCAGGATGACAAAAACTCAGTATATATTTCAAAGTTATTACAAAATTAAAAGAAAAATACTGAAAGAATCCGTATCATCTCATTTCAAACTCAGAGTTCAAATGTTTCAGAGAGATCCTAAGTAAGTCTGAAAGGCAGTTCAAGAGATACATAAAAACACATACAGTTAGAAACATGAATTTTCTTATAACTGTGTAAACTTACACTGTAAACCTAACTTAAACTTGGTGAACACGAGATTCAGACTAATACAGACATATACTTAAATTACAAACTTAAGAGAACTTACTAAAACATAATGACCCTAAATGGATCACCTTATAACAATTTCTCATTAGAACTGTTTCGTAAATTTTCAATATTTATCCAAATACTACATGTAAATCTATGAACAGGGCCACAGACAACCAAACAGGCATAATTTTAGCAATGTTTGTAAAGGTCCTCTAGACAATCCAAAAGCTCTTGGACTTATGTACTGAGTTTCATTTACATGTACACTCTTTTCTGCTCTAGAAGATATTTTTTTATGTACTAGCTGCTTTATGCTGAAGGAATACAAACAAAAGATCTTAAACTTTTACGTAGAATTATACTGTGCATGTAAATCAAAAGCTGGAAACTCATTAAACAAGTATTCCCCAATTTTGTATATAAATTCTGGAGTGTATTTAAGTGTAATGGGAGTTTACTTAAACAAGATTATTGCAGCTACAGAAAAGCATTTTAGTCTGATTAGGTAATAAAATGAATAAAAGTAATTTTTTACACAGACTATCAATAGCTAAATAAGTTTTTGTGGGTGATGAAAGTTACAGGAATTATATCATATCAAATTTTCAAACCCCAGGTATCAAGTATCTTTTGCATTCTTAGTGACTATAACTGAAATATGTTACTTCTGTTTAAAATACTATCACAAAAGCTGTTACAATAATGCAGGAGGTGAAGATGAAAGCTGTGTCTCTAGATCATCATATTTAGCATAACCAGCATTCACTGAAATCTAATCCTATTTATTTGTTTTAATGATATATTGTTAAAAGATGTAAGTACTCAACTTAACTAATTTACTCCTGAAAAGTTGTTAAGAAGAATAAAAAATCATATTTGATTCTCTTTGACATATCATAGCAGAATAATATTAAGATGTTAGTCATTATGGCATCTGGCCTCAGAAATACAATAGGGCAAATAAAATTCCACCGGCTCGAACACTAAGACCTAAGGTCTGAAGCTCAGTTGGGCATCAGTCTATAAAAGCAACTTTGAAAGCTATGGTCCTCAGGCATGTGGATTATTTCACAAACTGACATATACTAGGAAGACCAACATTTTAAAATCAGCTAGCAATTGCCTTTGCAAAACTTCTGATAAAAAGAAGAAATATTTACCTTTGTGTTGTTTTATCTTGAAATTCTCCCCCGTGGACAGGCTGCTGATTTGGCTTAAATGCCTCTCTTGGTTGAAGAGGATGGGGCTTGTAGACTTGTGAGTACTCTGTCAGCTTACAATCTCCATTGCCCTGTCCAATGTGATTTGTTGGCCTATGAGGGCATCTGTGACGCCTGAAGAATCAAAATAACCAGGATGGATTGAATGGTGAAAAAAATAATGAAAAATAAAAGCACAAATTAATGAATGATAAACAAATGAAAATAACTGCTTCAACAACAAAAACTTTGATAGTCTATAGCTATAGTATCAAAGGATACAATTGAGAATCAAATGCAAGACATAATCTTCTGTTCACATGCAGATATCAATTTAACCATTTTTGCTTTCATGCTTTGAGTGGCATTCTCAGATTAAAAGTTTATTAAGTACTATTCAATTTAACAATAACCTTATCTATCGCATTCGTGCTATGTTAAACATATATGCTATGTCTTAAAAAATAAAGTTCTAACGATACAAAATAATCGACTTACCCACAAGTGCATATTTCACAAATACAACGCTTCGACATAATTAAAACTAAACAGTTTTAATGAAAATTTTAATAAGTTTGTTTATATCAAACAGTGGACTGATCAGATAAACAGTTCCAGATAAAATTTAAAAGTTTTGTCAAAGAAAACATGCGTTGTCAAGCACTTGTTGAGATGTTTATCCAAGATGGAGGTGTATCGCACCGGAAGTTTTTGCTGGTAGGGGTCAATAATGGAACATGCCATGTCTAAATTTCGCTTAAGTGTCTTAAGTGATTGTCAAAATTTTTTGAAACTAGGAATTTCACTTTAAGATTTATGTACAACATAAAGAGATTTCAATGGCATCTTCAACTTTTTCTGAAATTGTTCATTTCAACTGACATACCTATATTTAAAAATGAATACTTCCAGGGGTAGGTGCTTTAAATGGCGACAACTGTATATTTCAAAAATAATTTGTATGCGTAGTTATTTCCCTTTATTCTAGTTGCACTGTACAGCAAGTATTAACTTCTGAGTAAAGTTTGGCAAATTGACACTTAAAATTAAAGGGATGTTAAATACAGCTGCTTGCCAGATCTTGAGATAATTATCAGAAGTTTCATTACAGATGGATTTTTTCACACACCTACATTTTATATCTATATCGATTCGGAAACAAGTGGAGCAGATGTGGTCCAGTGGTAACGCGCTGGACTGGTAACCCAGGGGTCCCGAGATCGATCACCCGCTCCTCCAATAACATTACTATACACTGAGCATGCAAAAGAAGTAGGGGTGTCTCTGGGAATGGGATGCTTTCTGTATTTTGCACTACTCCCACAACATAACTTATCTCTTCAGGGGGCGTTGGTCATATGGGCAACCGGTACCGACGATAAATAAGTTCAAATAGATTCAGAGAAGTGGTCGTAGGGAGGGTTTGGGTGTAAGTAATCAATTAAAGATGATAAAGTGTATGCGAAGTGGAAAGTTGTGCCCTACATATAGGTCCTAATGATTCTTTTGTCAGATATACAGTTTTTCTTAACATTCGGGAAATATGGAGTTCGTCAAAATAAGTTTTCTATCGCGAAAAGCGCACTATGCAGTTTTTTTCCCGAATGTTAGAAAATTCTGTACATCTGGCAAAAGAATCGTTACGGCCAATGTGTTGGGCGTAATTTTCCGCTTCGCATGCGCTATACAAACCATTTAAATTTATGAAGAAAAACTACGTACAGCAGTTTTCTCCTCCGAATCGGGGCAAAAAAATGCTGAACGCGATAGCATAAAAGACATCATTTACCACGTGGCATGGCTACACTGATAAGGTCTAATTCTGGAGTTTTAAAATACTTAGTTTCATAATCTGACCTAAACTTCTATCGTCACAATCGTCATCATCATTACCACAACCGTCGTTAACATCAGCGACAATAACGTAATCGTCATGATCAATAACATAATATTATATATAATAATATATACATCGCACACAGAAAAAATCTCAAGTTAAATTGTAACCCGGAAAAATCCACTTGCCCTTAACTTTTAGTTCGAGTATCCTAGATCACAAAGCTATGTTGTCAACATCTCGTATATCTTCTAAACTATGCAGTATTCATTCCACGGAATTTGCTTGATTTTCTAATTTTTGGTGTATTCGTAAAAATGAGCAGTGCGATAAAAAAAATTGTGTGAATTCCTATCAGATGACTTCCTTTCGTTGCTGAACTAATTGTTGACAGCGAGAACTTGTTTTCAAATCGGTTTAATAATGAAAAATGTAAATTTCAAATTTAGTAGACGCCAACCCAAAAACATTTTCCACAACTTGACAATAGCACGTTTTGCACCGTTTTGGAACAACCGTAAAACTTCGGGTATTTCCGTATGGTTCGTAAAATACACTTGCATAGCATAGAGGCCGATGTGATCAGATTGCGGTTTGGAAGTCAACGACTTAAACACCAAGAGCAATACAAGTGATGACGTCACTGATATGGAAAGTTGGTTACTTTTAAATAGCGTAGTTAAGTTAAGGAAATTTTGGTCTTTTTCAGGGTTCAACATATAGATCATTTATTTCGATATTTAGGTATTTAAGGGCGGAGGTGCGAAAATACAAGTTACAAGAAGGATATTAGAAGTTTTTCAGTTTGACAGAGATCAGCTGTTTACAGTTTCCGGTTGTGGATTAAAAGGTCAAGGTAATGAATAAAGTGTTCATGACAACCATAAGAAATGGCAGGTAAAACGACTAAAAACTGCAGAAAAACAAAGAAGACAACTAAAATAATTGAAAATCAGAAAACTCCTGACAAAGGTAAGGTAGACACATGTATCGATTTGGTTCTTAGCACTGAAAGGAGACAGTATAAAACGCTGACGCGAAACGCTGACAATATACAATAAGAGGAAAAACGCTGACGATATAGATAAAGAACAATTTCAGAAAACGCTGACAACATAGATATGTTAATAGAGTTTCTACGCTGGCATATGTATAAATTAACTAATGTATTAAAAATCAGTACTGATCCTTGAAAAAAGGAAAATATCATTTGTTGAAATAAGAAAATGATAAAACATGAAGAGAGAAAAAATGAAATTTGAAAAACAAAGTAGCTCACTTTGTTAAAAGTGATTTTTAAATAAATTTTGAATGAACTTAAGTATTTGCTTGTGGTGGAATTGGCAATTAAAGATTTCATTATCTTTTAAAAATATTTGTCAACTTTGAGGAAAGAGGAGGAAAAAGGTTGACGATCTAGAAAAAGTACAATTTTCTGAAAACGCTAATAACATAGATATAGTAGGTTAATGGAGTTCCTCCGCTGTCATATATAGTCAAAATAACTGATGTATTAAAAATCAATTCTGAGATTTTAAAAATGGATAATGTCATTTTATGACAAAAAAGATAATAATAAAAATGAAAAAAAGAAAAAGAAATTTGAAAAACAAAGTAGCTCACTTGATTAAAAGTGATTTTAAATAAATTTGGAATAATCTTTAGTATTTGCTAGTAGTGGTATTGGCAATTAAAAATTTAATTACCTTGTAAAAATATTTGTCAATTTTGAGGTAAGAGGAAAAACGCTGACGATATAGATAAAGAACAATTTCAGATAACACTGACAACGTAGATGTAGTATGTTAATGGTGTTTCTACGCTGTCATATATATAAATTAACTGGTGTATTAAAAATCGGTACTGATCCTTAAAAAAAAAAATCATTTGTTGAAATAAGAAAATGATAAAAAAAAAATGAAGACAGAAAAAATGAAATTTGAAAAACATAGTCGCTCACTTAGTTAAAAGTGATTTTTAATTTAGATAAATTTTGAATGAATTTAAGTATTTGCTTGTGGTGGAATAAGCAATTAAAGATTTAATTACCTTTTAAAACTATTTGTCAACTTTGAGGGAAGAGGAAAAACGTTGAAGATCTAGAAAAAGTACAATTTTCTGAAAACGCTGATAGCATAGATATAGTAGGTTTATGGAGTTCCTCCGCTGTCATATATAGTAAAAATAACTGATGTATTAAAAAGCAGTTCTGAGATTTTAAAAATGGAAAATATCATTCTGTGAAAAAAAGATAATAATAAATAATGAAAAGAAGAAAAACAAATTTGAAAAACAAAGAGCGTAGTTAATAAAAAAACCTAGTCATTTTATATAGGTGTTGATTGGTAATTTATTTTACTCTACTTTAGTACGCGTGAAATATCACAGTAGAATTGCTAGTGTGTTATTTAAACAAATGTATTGGTGTTAATTGAATAATCGTGTCATTAATATAGGTGTTGATTGATTGTTTATTAGATGTACGTGTCATGTTGTTGTAGAGCGCCCGCAAGGTGTGTTTAATCCACAACATAAAATCAAAGCGATTAATTAAATAGAATTGATGCTAAAGATGCCAGTGGTGTTTATTTGTCGGAGGAGGGGGTCGAGGAGCTTATTCCAGTCTTGAATCTTTCTTCATTGAGGGGTTGTCGGACGAACTAGCTGAGTACGATACCCCCTACAATGCAAGAAAACGAAAGAAGGATAGTACTAGTTCCGCGACCCCTCCGTCGATAGGAAACCAAGCAAACAGGGTGAACTATAAAAACATTGGTTTATGTTATATTAAGCATGTGTAAGAAATTTTGATATTCTTTGTAAATCTGCTTAAAATGGGTTTTTCCATTTTTACTAGAAATGTAAATGGTTTGAGAGATTAAAAAAAAAGGGCTTTAATTTTTAATTGGTTGAAAGAAAACAAATATGATATTGCACTATTGCAAGAAACTCATTGTGACAATGATTTTGAATCGTCGAAATGGGGTAAAGAATGGGGAGGTAAACATTTTTGGAATAACGGTACATCCATGTCAAAAGGAGTAGCAATTTTTTTTAACCGAACATTTATTTCAAATTTCAAAACATTTTAAAAGTTAGTGAGGGCCGTTTTTTGTCATTTGAAATTTCTTTTGATGATGAAAATTATTACCGTATTTCTAATATTTATGCTCCTAACGGCGCAAAAGACAGATCGTCTTTCTTTAAGTTTATAGAACAACAGTTAGTAAATTCAAAATATCCAATCATATGTGCAGGAGATTATAATTGCACCTTTAATAATGATCTTGATCGAAAATCTAGGTCATTTAGAAGTAAAGCAGACGATCAGACGTCACGTGACTTACATTCGTTAATTTCACGTCTTCAAATTGAGGACGTTTGGCGACGAAGATATCCGTCTAAAAGTGAATATACTTTTATAAGAGGTAATACGAAATCGAGAATTGATTTTATTTTATGTTCAAAAGAATTAGATAATACAGTTGTTTCTACAAAAATAGTAAATTTTATATATTCGGATCATAGGTTTTTTCCTAAAACTGTGCACCGAACAGGTTGAACGAGCTAACGGTATGTGGAAGCTAAATACGTGCGTTCTTGATTCTTCGGAATATATTGAAATAATTGAAGATTTTTGGAGGTCATGGGTATTTAATAAAAATAAGTACACATCTAAACGTGTGTGGTGGGAGATGACCAAGTATTATATAAAAATCCTTTCTATTGAATTCTGTACAATGAGGAAGCAAAAACAAATAGATATTAGTTCTATAGAAAAGAAACTTCACTTCTTAACACAAAATGCTGACAGTTCCATAGATAATAGTCAAGAAATTATTGAAATTACAAATTTAATAAATGAATATTACACCGAACGTACTGAAGCGGCAAAAATTAGGTCCAAAGTGAATCTAGCCGAAGAAAATGAAAAGTTTTTTAAGTATTTCTTTGATCTGGAAAAAGTTCGCGGTAAACAAAAATTGTGGAGGAAAATTAAAAGCGAATCAAGAGAAATCAAATCAGGAATAGATAATATTTTAAGTTTGCAATGCATATTTTATAAAAAGTTATTCTGTTCCGAAGGTGTTGATTATAATCAAGCCGAAAAATTATTGTCAAATATAGACGTCTTTATAAATCAGGACTCGGCTAAGAAGTTAGAAAAGAATATCACTCTAGAAGAAATGGGAAAATGTATTTATGATTTTAAAGATGGAAAGTCACCGGTGTTTGATGGTTTACCGGCCGAGTGGTACAAAAAATTTTGGCACTTAATCAAATTTGACTTTCTTGATGTATTAAATGAAATTCTTGAAGAAAATTGCTTAAGCGATACACAATACAACGGTGTTCTTACATTACTATATAAAGCAGGTGAAAGAGAAGATTTAAAAAAATTGGCGCCCGATTACATTGTTAAATTTAGATTATAAAATAATAGCCAAATGCTTTGCTAATAGGATCAAACCCATTCTGCCAACGATAATAAACTCTGATTAAAAAGGTTATATCATGGGTCGCAATATAAATGAAGTTAATCGTTTTATTCAAGATGTATACCTACATCAACTGTTTGAAGGACAATGAATCAAAAAATGTTAAATGTAATTTGTGGAGACACGATCTGCATATTCTTTCAAATGGGGATAAGAAGATTTTGCCATCTGAACTTAAATTAAGCTTGATATTAAAACATTTGTTTAAAAGTTGTAATAGGCCTTTAAAAGCAGAAATTAAATGGCAAGAACGTTTAATGTTGGAACAAACTATTTCATGGCCTCGCATATAGTCAAACATATATACTTCTTTTGGATCTACAAACGCAAAAAATTTACAATTTAGATTCCTTCATAACTCCCTATACACGGAGGACAGATTGGTGCACTTGGGTCTTTCCAATGGAATTTGTAAAGTTTGTAATACCGAACGAGAAACGCTAAAGCATCTTTTTTTCGATTGCATAAAATCTAAAAAAAAATCATATGCGAAGCACAGAATATTATAGACAATAAATTCCAGGTTACTAGATAAAAAAAGAATCTTATTAAATTATAATAATATAGTCCTTAGTGTCTATAATTCACCTGTATCTTTCATAATAAACACTGTTATATTTGAGACAAAGTGGAATATATGAAAACATCGTAATAAGTGTAAGAATTCTTATCAAACAACGAATGTAAATCAGTTTATATACATGTTAAGGTACAATCTGAGATTTTTATTGAAAAGAAAACTTATATTTTATGAATATTCAAATATTATAGATGAGTTGTTTCTGTTATCTCTTTAATGTACGCCCTTCGTTTGCGTTATCTTTCAATTTCGTTTCGCAGATAAGATAACACAACGAGACGATAAAGGGTGTGCATTAATTTCGACTGGTTGAAATATTATCAGATTCAGAAGGATTGAATAATCTATTACGTAAAACATTTTTTATGTTGTCTACATTTGCGTTATAATATTGTCTTGTATTTGTTCAATTAAGTATTCCATTATGTGTATGTACTGTCTATTTGAATGTACATGTTACTGTAGAAAAAAAGCAAATAAAAAAAAATTATATATAATTTATAATGATTTTTTTTGCATAGTTAAATTGTATTACAGTTACGGGTTTAGGGAACTAAATATTCAGAGAAAAATGTGGTCTTTATAGTAATTATAGTTCATATTATTTATTTTACATCGATTTTACCTGTGGGTAATAGCTTCTGGGCTTAAACCAGTACTTGCACGGAAAGTGAGGAATGCGGAAATTCACTGAAGACTTTTACCCTTGATTTGAATCGAACTGTATGTCCTTTATATGTTATTAAATCAAAGGAAAGTTCAAAATACAGTTATTGACTTGTAATTTATTACTTGATATAATCGCTTGGCTACTTGTTTTGAGCTTTGCAGCTTATTTGTCTAATACATTTTTAGGTCGTCGTTCTTGTAACTGGTGCTAATGACTTTGGCTCAGCATCACGGAGTGAGGTAGTAGATGACAATATACCATAAAAGGAAAAACGCTGACGATATGAAATATTTAAGGATAACGCTGACGCTTTGTATTTTTACTTAGACTTAACTTTAAGTATAAATTAAAGTAAAAAATTGCATTATAATGAATATTTTTTTAAATAAATGAGTAGAATGTGTACTTATAATTTGTTAACTATTTATGAATTTAATTAATTGAAGAGGACTGATGACTTTAGTTGATTTAGAAATGTTCAAACCTGTACTGATAGAGCCATTGGGGATGAAATAATGAAATAACTCTGATTTTTGTATAGTAGTATATTGTTGAAAAATTATATTTTAATATTTTAATAGAAAACTCTGCTACTATATTTAGAGATTCTGGAACAGTTCCAATGTATCCTATTTTTGGATAGTTATATTTAGTATGACCTGTATTTTATGTCATCTAATTCTGGGCACTGATAAGTAGCTGACCTATTTTCTTTTGCAAAAGACATTTTATTTATAGAATCAGACTGGCTGCTGGATGAGCAATTATGCATTTTTTATATACTCTGGCCACTTGCCAGGCAGGATCTGCAGGAAATAAATGAGGTCAGAGGTTTATTCTTAGCACTGATTATATTTTTAGATCTAGGGCTAAATTTAGTACTCCTCATTTATTTTTGGCTGTTTGGTCTATGTTTAGATTCTGACTTCATTGTATATTTCCAGGCATTCATAATATTAATAGATTATTGAAATTAGTCTATTCCGGGTAGCTTTGAAATCTTTCCATGACTTCATAATTATTTTAAGGCATTTATTATTAGCATGGCAGCTATAATAGTATAAAAGGCATTGTCAGAATGTGTCAGGGGCTTTTGCTTGTTGCTGATACCTTAGAGTTGCTGCAATTGTATCTCATTGGAAACTTAATTTCTAGAGAAAGGAATTTTTTTATATATTTTATTTAATTTGAACTCATTCTCTACAACACCACAAGAAACTATGTATGACTGAATTTGTGTAAATGCGAAATTAAATAATAGTAGAAGAAAACTATCTTGTTTTATTCTGTATTTTATGGGACAATTTTCCAATTAATTTGGATGGTGGCAGCTAAAAGTCTAGTGTTAAATAATTGGCACTGTAACTTTGTTAGAACTCACTGACTTGGAAGGTAAAGTCAGATGGTTAGATCTTACAACTTCAAATTACCAAAACCTAGTTGAATAATGGTGATCAGAAAGGTGAAATTTGGTAACAATATTTATATAGCAGAAAAATGTATCTTAATACAGAAGTGTAAAACACAAACATGTATCTTCATACAGAAGTGTGTTATCAAGTATTGTTCATCAGTGCTATGAATGATAAAAATATGGCTACGTATATGCTTATCATATACATGTTACATGATGTGTTAATTTACACAATAAAAATACCATGCCTAATGCGCCTATATGTCAATAAATCATTTTTTCATATAATTAAATCACGTGAGAGGTGAAAAGATACATAAATTATATATTTTTCATCAAATGATATTTTCTATTTTTAAAGGATCAGTACTGATTTATAATACATCAGTTATTTTACTATATATGACAGCGGATGAACTCCATTAACATACTGTATCTATGTTGTCAGCGTTTTATAAAATTGCTCTTTATCTAAATCGTCAGCGTTTTTCCTCTTTCCTCAAAGTTGACAAATATTCTTTTAAAGGTAATTTGATTTTTAATTGCCAATTCCACTACTAGCAAATAATTAAGTTTATTTCAAAATTATTTAAATTAATTTAAAAATCACTTTTAATTAAGTGAGCTACTATGTCAAGTTTTCAAATTTCCTTTTTTCCTCTTCATTTCTTTATTACTGTCTTTTTTAAGGTAATTAAATCTTTAATTGCCAATTCCACCACAAGCAAATACTTAAGTTCATTCAAAATTTATTTAAAAATCACTTTTAACTAAGTGAGCGACTTTGTTTTTCAAATTTCATTTTTTCTCTCTTCATTTTTTATTATCATCTTTTTTCATCAAATGATATTTTTTCTTTTTTAAAGGATCAGTACTGATTTTTAATACATCAGTTATTTTACTATATATGACAGTATAGGAACTCCATTAACATACTATATCTATGTTTTCAGCGTTTGCTGAAATTGTTCTTTATCTATATCGTCAGCGTTTTTCCTCTTATTGTATATTGTCAGCGTTTCGCGTTAGCGTTTTATACTAGCCCAACTGAAAGCCTTTGCTGTTCGTGCAAAAAAGTCGAGCCTCCAGCAGCTATCAAAAAAGTTTGAAAACTCACCGTGGATTCAGTGCGACTTATGTCAAGGTTGGTGACACGCAGAGTGTGCTTTTATTGATGAAGATACAGTTAAAAAATTTGGGAGACATAAAATTGCATATGCGTGTGCACTGTGTATTCTAGAAAACTCACCCTGGTTAAAATTAGAAAAAGCAACAATCCAGGAAACTGAATCGAAAGAAAAAGTTGATATACTGTCCGTTAATGAGAAAGCCAAGGAGGAAGCCAAAGATAAAAAGTTTGAACCAAAGCCGAACATCATTAACATTGAGGAGCTATGTTGCAGCAAAACGAAAAATCAGCTTACCCTAAGTAAAAAATCAGCAGAAAACAGTACAGTGTTTTCCACAGAAGTTAATCACTTTAGGAAAAAGGAAAAAGAACAATTCAAATCAAGCAGTTCATCAGAGTGTTCAAGTGAAAACTTCATCATTATAGACAATATCAAATCACCCGCCAAGTTCCAGGATAGTAGAATAATAAAAAGGGAAATAAAAAAACAACAATTTAGAGGTAAAATTTGCTTATTCATTATCGAGAGGCGGAATATGTATACATACAAAAGATAGCAAAGATAAAGAGAAACTGTTAGAGAAGTGGCCTGAAGGAGCCTTTAACACTGATTTCAATCATTTGCATATTCACACCAATGAACTGCAACCACGTTGTGTGTTAAAAAACGTAAACCCATTTATAAGTGCAGAAAATCTGTCTATAGAAATAAATCTGGTATCCAAGGGGAGTTTAGAAGACTGCACTACAGAGACAGCAACAAACCCCTACCTGTAGTTATAGCAACTTTATCTTCTCACGTAGATCTCAGAAAACTCTTTGAAGCTGACATAAATCTAGAGGGAAGAAAAATTCTAATACAAGCTTACAGAAACAAAAGAAACACTCCAACTCGATGTTATAATTGTCAAAGATTCGCACACGTTGCTGTTTGCTGCAAATTTGAGAAAAAGGTGTAAAAATTGTTCAGAAAGTCATTCAGGAGCTTGTTACAAAGACAGTAAATGTGCTAACTGCTCTGCAGATCATCCAGCTAACTACAGTAAATGTCCAGCTTTCATTGATTTACGTAAAAGACTAAGCAAAAGACTCTAAGTTTAGTAGTTATAAGCAGAGATTTTTAAGAATTAGATTCTTCTTTAGTTGATTCCTCGTTCACACATTTTTTTTTAACATTTCTCAAATCTAAATTATTCCTGTTAATATAAAGCTGTTGTGTTTGATTTTTAATGCAGTAGATTCTCTAAAATCAATTATGAAAATTGCACATGCTAATATTCGTTCCTTGAACACTTCGTTTAATTTTGTGGAAAGTGCAGTTAAGTCAGCAAACATAAATATTCTTGCATTATCTGAAATATGGGATCCAGGAAATGATATCAAAGACTCTCTCAAGAAAAGATGACATTGGATTGCTAGTGAAAGGAAAGCTAACAGAGGAGGTGGTGTAGCATTTTCGATTGACAAAGAGTTGAAAATGTATGAAAGAAAAGATTTAATGAAAAGTAGTATAGAGGCAGTCTGGTGTGAAATTTATTCAAACGACATCAACCTCCTTGTAGCGTCTGTGTATATACCACCTTACAATGAATGCATGATGAAGGATTTTATAACTGTGGTGGAAGATGTTAGCAGTCAAGGTATGCCAATTATGCTACTAGGAGATTTTAATGCTCACCATCAATATTGGAATGACAAAAACAATAATAAGCTTGGGTGCATTTTACATGAATATCTACAGTGTAAGGACTTCTTGGTGTTAAATAACAGCATACCAACAAGAAAAGATAAGATAATAGACTTGTCTATAGTTTCTTCTTGTATAATGCCAAAAATTAATGATTGGTCTGTGCATAATGAAGTATACCTTAACACTGACCATTGTTTAGTTACTTTTGAAGTGGGAGAGAAAGAGAAGTGGGAAGAAATAATTAAGTGGAACTTCAGAGACACCGACTTGACAGAGTGGAGCAAAGTGTGTTCTGCTGAAATAGGAAGATGGCTCACTGGAAGAAAAGAAGAAAGTAACATTAATGATGATAATGACTCATTTGTCTATCTACTTTTGACTTGTGCAGATAAACATATTGCAAAGAGGAGAATCTGTCCGCATAGTAAAGGCTTCTGGTCACAAGAACTAACTGAACAATTCAAGAAAGCTAACAGAAATTTTCAAAGAAGAGCAGATCTTGCCAATGAAAGGACAGTAAATGAATTAAGAACAAAATACACAGAAGCTGTAGAGTCGGCAAAACAGCATTTCCTTGAAAAGTTATCAATGGAATTAGATCCCAAAAAGCCAGAAATATTTTGGAACATAATAAATAAAGGAAGAAAAAGTGAGAGCAAAGGAGTGGTTCAGCCTATCTCCGAAAAGATCACTCATTGGCAGTTACAGATGAAGAAATTTTCATGGAAGTGAAAGACAGATATGGCATGGAAAAATTAGATGTAAAAGAGAAACACCCAAAATGGTTTGAAGAAGTTGAAAGAGAAGTGGCATTAATTGAAAAAAGAGAAAGAGAGAATCTATCATCTGGCTTAGAAAATGAATTTGAATTGTCAGATATTAGCTTTGAAGAAGTGAAACAAGTAATTAGAGAAATGAATGAATTTAGTGCTCCAAGCCCTGAAGAGAAGGTTTATGGATCTATGATAAAAAAGGGTGGAAATAGATTAATTGAGGGTTTACTATTCCTCTTCGAGAAATGCTGGAAAAATGGTGTTTTACCAGAGGCTTTCAAAACTGACCCCAAAATTATGTTACCCAAACCGGGAAAACTAAGTTACAACAACACAAGCTCTTACCGACCTATCACTTTGGAAAGCATTATAGGTAAACTTATGGAGAGAGTGGTGAAGAATAGACTGAATGGGAAACTGGAGACAGAAAATGCCATATCCAAATATCAAAATGCTTACTGAAAAAACAAGTCTTGCATACAAACTGTTCTGAGGTTAATTCAAAACCTGCAAGA
The DNA here is from genome assembly GCA_012932295.1 of Cyclina sinensis. Classification (NCBI taxonomy): domain Eukaryota; kingdom Metazoa; phylum Mollusca; class Bivalvia; order Venerida; family Veneridae; genus Cyclina; species Cyclina sinensis. The sequence goes on from JAAONU010000017.1 coordinate 29,342,696, forward strand.
AGCAAGAAACGATAATAAGTGTTCGGTACTAGTAGTAATGGACTATGAATCTTGCTTTGAAAGAGTTTGGAGAGCAGGAGTCCTGAAAAAAAGCAGCAGACAACCAGGTGAAGGGTAGGCTTTGGATCTATTTAAAAGAATTCCTAACAGACAGATTATTCTATTTGACTGTGAACGACTACAAATCTCCAAAAATGGTCTCCAAAGCTGGTATCCCTCAAGGCTCAGTTCTTAGTCCAACCTTTTGCAATTTATACACCAGTGATTGCATGAAAAATATGCAAGGCATGCATGTCGAATTTGCAGATGATGCTAGCATATGGAAAAGTGGGCAAAATCTAAGTGATACAATAAATTGCATCAATAAAGACCTATCAGTAGTTCAAAAATGGTGCTGTAAATGGAACATGAGTGTCGCCCAAGAGAAAACACAAGCCATGATATTCAGTGATTTACGCGATTCAGAAAGTTATGTTAATAAAATAATGTATGACAGTAGAGAAGTAGAAGTAGCTTTCTAGGTATAACTGTTGACAACAAACTTGCATTTGACAGTCACATAGACAGCAAAACAGCAGCTGGATTCAAAGCACTAAGCAGCTTAGTCATGTTTATTAGCCAATACAGTGGCTGCTCTCAGTCCACCTATATGAAACTCTACAAAGCATTAGTACTACCAGTCATGGATTATGGAGTGGCTGCCCTTGCAACATCAACTGACAAGTGCATCAAACAGTTCCAGAGTGTTCAACGCAGTGCTATGTAGAAAGCTACAGGATGCATGCCGTCTACTAGCACAGACACTCTTGAGGTGCTGAGCAATACAGTTCCAATAGGTATACATTTGAAACTAAGACAGGCCCAAGAATTGGTACGCATAGCACAGGAAAGAGAGAATGATCCATTAAAAGATGATTTTGACACCTGGACTGTAAAGAGAATACCAGCATCACATAAACCATCTGCGTTTTCCATTCTGATGAGTAGATTCATAGAATACAAAGGTGACTTTGAACTTGAAAACATAGAAAAGGAATTTACATATGACAGGAAGATATTGGGTCTCTCTAGAACAAAGGAAAAGACTAACTTTGAAGAATTTAACAAAAGGAAAGATGACCAGGTGGAAACTATGCAGGCCATTTTGAATGATTGCCAGGAACATGGTGTTCTTTTATTTACAAATGGATCATGGCTTGGCAATCCAGGCCCTACAGGAGCTGGCGCAGCAGTCTACCTACAAGGATACAGGTCAAACTCAGTTCTATTAAAAAAATCTGTGTCAACATATAGTAACAACTATTCTTGGGAAACTGTGGGTATTGAAATAGCCCTTGATTTCATCGTAAACTTGGAATACATAAGAAACAAAAAAATACACATTTTCACAGATTGCCAGGCAGCAATATACTCAGCCTTCTCCAAAGACATCCCGATCAAAGTCAAAGATAGAAACAGTTTTGAATATAAAAGAAATACTGCTAAAACTTGAGGAAAAGGGAAACAGTATAGATGTACACTGGATTCCAGGACATCACAACATTGAAGGGAATGAATTGGCAGATAGGGCAGCAAAAGAGGCAGCAACTGAAAATGACTTAACTGCGGATAGTGACGGTACAACTGAGAAGATTGATTGTTTGGAGGTTCTAAGAATGATGAAACAGAAGGCATATGGTAAATGGAATCAACAGTACGTTAACTCAGAAAAAGTCGGTCATCTTCATGAAATATATCAAACAGCAGGAAACAGAAACTGCACAGGAGAACACCAGAGGCAGAGTTTCTGTATCATAAACCAACTTCTAAGTGGACACAGTAAACTTAACGCCCATTGGTCAAAGGTCAGTGTTGAAAATATTTGCAACCACTGCAGAATCCCAGAAACAGTTGACCATTACATATTTCATTGTGAGAAATATACCCAAGAAAGAAAAACTTTGGAGTTTTCAAGTGAATAAATACTTAGACGCCAGGGTATTAACTGGTCAAATCTTACCCTGTCTGTACTTATTGGTGAAATAGAAGGGATAAAAAGTGAGGGCAGAAAGGAACTTATCGAAACTTTTAGCAAGTTCCTTCAAAATACAAAGAGATTATGCTAAAAAGTTAACAACATTCATCTTGGGAGACAAAAAAGTATCAAGTGTATAAAGTACCAAGTACGCATCGGGTGGCAGATACCAGTTTCACACTGAAATTTAGTGTCTGATGACCACTCAAACTGTTTGCGCCTCACTGACAATCCCAATACAACAACCTGAAAAGAAAAGTACAGCTATTCTTATAGGACCGAAGACAATCTACAACAAAAACTCAAATTTCAGATGAAACACTTCTCTAAAAAAATCAGCTGCAAGAAAGAAACTACTCCCAAGCCCCACTTTTCGACCCCTGGCCGAGGCAAATTCTATGAAACAGACAAGTCGCCTGATATTCAAAGGCACACGGAACAGTCTTAACACTACATGCTAATTGTTCGTCTGTTATGGCACATCTAAATCAGCTAGTGCTAGATACCTGTCAACGCTACACTTTTTTCGGTATCCAGCTCAGACGGCATCCTATTGAACTTCTGCTGTCGAAACTACTGACATAACCTGCTTTCATCAGTTTCGAATTTCAAGCTCCTACTTCACACTGAGTGCATTTCAATACTGTTCAATGGGGAAAAAACTAAGAGAACCTCATCCTGACCACTCTGAATACCCATATCTTCATGCATTTATTAATTTAGACTTCAGCAATACACATGTTAATGCATCATACCCTCTCATTAATAATTTCTACATGGCCAGTTCGAATGTGTGGCTGAAAAACTGGTATGTGCTACCTTAATAACAAAGGCAATTTCATTTTAAAAGAAAAATCTTGTCTCTTGCACAAGAACACAGTGTTTTGAGAAAAAATCAGCTTCAATGTGTCTTCTTGCATTAGCTGTTAATCACTGAAGTCAGTTCTAAAACGGCATTCAATTGGAACATTTTTGCTGAAAACTCGATCTATCCTCATTCATTTCAATATGCCTTACAAATATGCTTCTGCTCCCATAATCTAGACACTTAGATAAGATATACTGGTTTTACAACTCTACATGTCCTGTGAAAAACATCAGAAAATTGAGAAATCTTTAAAGGAAGTCTTCAAAACTAAAAGAAGAACAACCGAATGATGAGACGCTAACAAAGTTTCAGAAATGCACTACTATATACCGAAAACCTATGTTAAGAACTGAAACAGTTGTACACAGCACATTTCACACTGACAATTGAGGTTTCCATTACATTTCCCAGCCTTACTGCAAGTTACCGACTAAATAATGTCCCCCAAAAGTAAGAAAAATGACAGGAATTGATGTTTTAACATACTTGCAACAATATCAAAGGAAGGTAACTCTTGCCTGAACACTAAACAAACACTGGGGACAATGATAAAAAAAAACAGTCCATACGATTGTAAATGAAAGGCGAAATCTTCGCTAATTAAAAGCGCAGTGCCTCGGAAGACCAAATGAAATTGCCTTTGTTATTAAGGTAGCACATACCAGTTTTTCAGCCACACATTCGAACTGGCCATGTAGAAATTATTAATGAGAGGGTATGATGCATTAACATGTGTATTGCTGAAGTCTAAATTAATTAATGCATGAAGATATGGGTATTCAGAGTGGTCAGGATGAGGTTCTCTTAGTTTTTTCCCCATTGAACAGTATTGAAATGCACTCAGTGTGAAGTAGGAGCTTGAAATTCGAAACTGATGAAAGCAGGTAATGTCAGTGGTTTCGACAGCAGAAGTTCAATAGGATGCCGTCTGAGCTGGATACCGAAAAAAGTGTAGCGTTGACAGGTATCTAGCACTAGCTGATTTAGGTGTGCCATTACAGACGAACAATTAGCATGTAGTGTTAAGACTGTTCCGTGTGCCTTTGAATATCAGGCGACTTGTCTGTTTCATAGAATTTGCCTCGGCCAGGGGTCGAAAAGTGGGGCTTGGGAGTAGTTTCTTTCTTGCAGCTTATTTTTTTAGAGAAGTGTTTCATCTGAAATTTGAGTTTTTGTTGTAGATTGTCTTCAGTCCTATAAGAATAGCTGTACTTTTCTTTTCAGGTTGTCATTGAGGCACAAACAGTTTGAGTGGTCATCAGACACTAAATTTCAGTGTGAAACTGGTATCTGCCACCTCGAGGCAATATCGAAAAAACCAACTAACCAACCAAGAGCAAACTGCTTGTATTGGCTAGAAAAATAGGTTAATTACAATAACGATACTTTTTATAAAACTACAGGTCAAATAACTTAAAGTAAATCCATGTTTAGTAAGTGTTTTGTCTTGCTTAGCGGAAATGAAGTAAGATGTTTAATCGGAGTAGACTTCGGATTAACTTATTTCGGACGCTTCATGGAACTACAGCATGCACCAAACATTTCGAAACTTTCCACTCAAAGTTTACAGAACCCACCAAGCAGAACTCACAGTTTCCACTTTTTAGCGCAGACGAAGAAAAAGAATCCACAGCGACAGTGAGGAAAAAGACGGACATCCTCAATGTCACAACATCGCGAAATATCTCAGCAATATTTGACGACCAGCGCAAAATTAATTAGCGTTAAAACTCACCTGGATTAGCTGAACATTTAATGAAACGGTCGTAATGAAACTGTACATTTTGTGTCTACAAATCGTGACTTCTGGTAAAATTGAAACCAAATTTCAAATATATTTGCTGTATGGGTTTATTGTGTACTTTCATTTTTTGAACTTTTGCTTGTTATTATATACAGTACACACAGCACAGACTTTGACAATGAACACCTGTCCCCGCGATTTTACTGTACGCGTTGAGGACCAAAATGACCACAGCGACAAGCGTTCATTCGTATAAAACGCGGATGTCAGCCCGGCCGTTTGAGGTGTTCAGTACCGCGGCGTCAGATCACGGGGTTTGCAGTGTCCGAAAAAACGAAGTCACACGACAATTTTACTTTCCTAAAATTTGTTTGTTTTTTTCAGATGAGCTACAAAGTAAACGTAATTATTACCAGTTGAAGTTGTTTCTTTTTCTTTTTAATACCCCATCCGGTTTAACTTTTGTTTGTTGACGTTCGATGTTTGGTTGTATGATTGAGGGTATTTCTAGAAAAGACAGTCGATAAATAGATTTACACACCTACATGACATCTTGTTAATTAACTTTAATTGCTGCAATTAATATATTTTCAAGTCTTCAATTGGTGCGGAGCTTGTGTTTATCCACTCGCAAAAAAATTACATGCAAATAAATTAAAAATGATAATCAAACTGCGAAAAGTTAATAGATCTGATTTAAACAGTCAAAATTCGAACATATCCGCTCTAATTCTGATGCATTTGTGTATGAACGCTCCTATTTGTTTACGCAAAAAAGACAATTCAAAGCAGTTACTTCCGTAAACAGTTGATAATATTTTCTCAAAATGAATTAACTAGTGTTAAACTGCTTTCGACATCTGTATCGTCTAGGCGCTTGGCAAAGTTATTGATCGATTAAGCTATATAATAACAATTGTTTTTTAAAAATTCCAAAAACGAAAGTAATCAATAAACCTACTCCGCATATGTATTTGAAATTTGCTTTTAATCTGACCAACTGAAGTTGGCCACAAAATAAATGTAAGTTAAATAATTATGAGTAAAAAGAAAACCACATACATGTACTGTACACACAGTATGTTTAAATGCAGTAATCTCCAAGTTAAAGCACGCGCGGCGTTCTATCACCGCAACACGCGGTGATCATACCCCTCGGCGGTAGTTGAGGTGGTCATTTTAGCTAACACCCGAAATTTGAACTGGCCATGTAGAAATTATTAATGAGAGGGTATGATGCATTAACATGTGTATTGCTGAAGTCTAAATTAATTAATGCATGAAGATATGGGTATTCAGAGTGGTCAGGATGAGGTTCTCTTAGTTTTTTCCCCATTGAACAGTATTGAAATGCACTCAGTGTGAAGTAGGAGCTTGAAATTCGAAACTGATGAAAGCAGGTAATGTCAGTGGTTTCGACAGCAGAAGTTCAATAGGATGCCGTCTGAGCTGGATACCGAAAAAAGTGTAGCGTTGACAGGTATCTAGCACTAGCTGATTTAGGTGTGCCATTACAGACGAACAATTAGCATGTAGTGTTAAGACTGTTCCGTGTGCCTTTGAATATCAGGCGACTTGTCTGTTTCATAGAATTTGCCTCGGCCAGGGGTCGAAAAGTGGGGCTTGGGAGTAGTTTCTTTCTTGCAGCTTATTTTTTTAGAGAAGTGTTTCATCTGAAATTTGAGTTTTTGTTGTAGATTGTCTTCAGTCCTATAAGAATAGCTGTACTTTTCTTTTCAGGTTGTCATTGAGGCACAAACAGTTTGAGTGGTCATCAGACACTAAATTTCAGTGTGAAACTGGTATCTGCCACCTCGAGGCAATATCGAAAAAACCAACTAACCAACCAAGAGCAAACTGCTTGTATTGGCTAGAAAAATAGGTTAATTACAATAACGATACTTTTTATAAAACTACAGGTCAAATAACTTAAAGTAAATCCATGTTTAGTAAGTGTTTTGTCTTGCTTAGCGGAAATGAAGTAAGATGTTTAATCGGAGTAGACTTCGGATTAACTTATTTCGGACGCTTCATGGAACTACAGCATGCACCAAACATTTCGAAACTTTCCACTCAAAGTTTACAGAACCCACCAAGCAGAACTCACAGTTTCCACTTTTTAGCGCAGACGAAGAAAAAGAATCCACAGCGACAATGAGGAAAAAGACGGACATCCTCAATGTCACAACATCGCGAAATATCTCAGCAATATTTGACGACCAGCGCAAAATTAATTAGCGTTAAAACTCACCTGGATTAGCTGAACATTTAATGAAACGGTCGTAATGAAACTGTACATTTTGTGTCTACAAATCGTGACTTCTGGTAAAATTGAAACCAAATTTCAAATATATTTGCTGTATGGGTTTATTGTGTACTTTCATTTTTTGAACTTTTGCTTGTTATTATATACAGTACACACAGCACAGACTTTGACAATGAACACCTGTCCCCGCGATTTTACTGTACGCGTTGAGGACCAAAATGACCACAGCGACAAGCGTTCATTCGTATAAAACGCGGATGTCAGCCCGGCCGTTTGAGGTGTTCAGTACCGCGGCGTCAGATCACGGGGTTTGCAGTGTCCGAAAAAACGAAGTCACACGACAATTTTACTTTCCTAAAATTTGTTTGTTTTTTTCAGATGAGCTACAAAGTAAACGTAATTATTACCAGTTGAAGTTGTTTCTTTTTCTTTTTAATACCCCATCCGGTTTAACTTTTGTTTGTTGACGTTCGATGTTTGGTTGTATGATTGAGGGTATTTCTAGAAAAGACAGTCGATAAATAGATTTACACACCTACATGACATCTTGTTAATTAACTTTAATTGCTGCAATTAATATATTTTCAAGTCTTCAATTGGTGCGGAGCTTGTGTTTATCCACTCGCAAAAAAATTACATGCAAATAAATTAAAAATGATAATCAAACTGCGAAAAGTTAATAGATCTGATTTAAACAGTCAAAATTCGAACATATCCGCTCTAATTCTGATGCATTTGTGTATGAACGCTCCTATTTGTTTACGCAAAAAAGACAATTCAAAGCAGTTACTTCCGTAAACAGTTGATAATATTTTCTCAAAATGAATTAACTAGTGTTAAACTGCTTTCGACATCTGTATCGTCTAGGCGCTTGGCAAAGTTATTGATCGATTAAGCTATATAATAACAATTGTTTTTTAAAAATTCCAAAAACGAAAGTAATCAATAAACCTACTCCGCATATGTATTTGAAATTTGCTTTTAATCTGACCAACTGAAGTTGGCCACAAAATAAATGTAAGTTAAATAATTATGAGTAAAAAGAAAACCACATACATGTACTGTACACACAGTATGTTTAAATGCAGTAATCTCCAAGTTAAAGCACGCGCGGCGTTCTATCACCGCAACACGCGGTGATCATACCCCTCGGCGGTAGTTGAGGTGGTCATTTTAGCTAACACCCGAAATTTCGGATGTTCAGTCCACCGTGACTGGCCACCCAGAGACGATACTGCCCCCTGCGACAATGTTAACAACGTCAAAGTCCACGCTGCTCGTACTGTAGCAAAATCAATCAATAATTTTTGCCAAATGCCTACACGATACAGATGTCGCAGAGGGGTTTATGTTTTCTTAAAAAAAGGAAAACAGTTTCACACATGTTGATCGGAAACCAGTCTCAACTTATTTTTCTGAAAATATGATCAGCTGTTTCAGGAAGCAGTTGCTTTGAATAATCATTCTTTGCAATGACAAATAGGAGCATTCATAAACAAATTCATCAGAATTAGAGTTTTACACATTTATTTGATATTTTGTAAGCATAAAATTTGCCAAAAAGCATATAATCAGGAACTATGTGAGCCTCGATATCAATAATTACCTGTGAAAAAGTTCATGGAACCATTTGGAGGACATCCTTCATGATATTTGGTGACCATGTCTGCGGCAGGGTCCTCGAAATGTGGTGGACTTGGTTGTGTTTTACAGAATGGGTAGTCATCGATGACCTCATGGAAAACGAGAGTTCCTCCTGGCATGTACTGTATTTTTAAGTGAAATGTCAGACAATTTTGTGCTGGTGTTTTTATGCACCTGGTCTTTAGTTGAACTAATCAGATTTCTTGAAGACATCGAGAAAAAGTTTGATTGGCGATGTCTTTTTACCAAGTCTAACCACCAGTTGCATTTTTATGCACGGAAAATGCCCATTAGAAGTCATTGGCAGGGAAAACGGTCATGTTTTAGGAGAAATGACTGACATAACCTTTTAGAAAAACAATTTTTATACATGTCCCCATATATATCATTTTTCAATGAAAAACTAAGTAAGATATAAAATTCAACTTAGATTTCAAACACAGTGCTAATCGACTATACAGCCAGCCATTTCTGAATAGCTGAAATGATGTAAATGGCACATAGGTATACATTAGCCACAGTGTAATACAGGATTCTAGATATCTGTCGTTTTTCTTGGGCATTTTCAGTTAACTCTAATTTGAATACATTTACATTGAAAGCTGTGAACTTCCTATATTCTTTTTAAATTTAATGGCAGAAATATGTTTTCTAACTTTGATTGATTGATCTATTAACTCCCGTTTTCAAGCTGAAACACATAAATATACCAAACCTTCTTTCAAGGGATGATTCTTGCAATTTTCTTTCATTAATGTGTTCCCTTGATGTTTGATTATGTACATGTAATTATAAAAAAAATTACAAAAGTGAGAAAAAAATCATGTAAACTTTCATGAATCCTCATCACTCTATATTTTCCTGAAAGTTGCCATATTATGTTTAACATTAACTTTATCATAAAAAAACATCTTCATAGGAATATGTAATTATTAAAATAAGCAATAAATGATACACAGATAATTACAAATAAAAATTGTTCATTAGGGAAAAAATCCATATTTTTTACCGGTAAGATGACTATTAACTCCATACTTAATAGTTAGACATAGTTATTTTCTTACAAGTTTTCATAGTATGATTATTTTACGGTGACATGGTGTGACATTTTGCTGCGGAAATGCAGTGCAAATGTGAAATAAATTGAAACCATTTAAGGCAACAGGTATTAATGGAGTTTTTTTTACTGGAATAGTAATTAAATATACATGTATGTTCTTTCAATGTTTAGTGGAAATCAAAGATTAATTTATATTTTAACAGAAAAAATCGATCAAAACCACTGGCAGTATTGCCGCTAATTTTCTGTGCATAAAAATGACCGTTAAAATTAGGCATTATGTTTTGACAATAATGAAATAGAGTTCAAAATGGGTCAAACCGTCAATGCCAAATTAATTAGGCCACTGGCCTTATGTACCACTTTATGAGACATTAGGCACCACTATTATTTTCACACTCAGCCATATGTATATTCAGTGAAAGGCGTGTTTGTTTTTATTTTTATCCAATGTGGCTCCATGACATATAGGGATCACTTCTCCATCGTCTGTCCATCCGTCTGTCCGTCCATCCATCACAAAACTTGTCCGGACTACTCCTCATAAACTACTGGTGTGATTTCATCCAAACTTTACAGGAATGATCAGTACCAAGTTTTGTTATGCATATTATCGGCATTTTCCAGTCCAATGATTTTTGTCAGAGTTATGGCCCTTTTATGATTTTTATTTTTGAAGTTTGTCTGGACTACTTCTCTTATACTACTAATGCAATTTAAATGAAATTTTACAGGATTGATCAGTACCTCAAGTACTTGCGCAAATCTAACAAGTTTTTTGGTTGAATGATTCTTGGCTGAGTTATGAATGAAAACGGCATTTTGGCCAAATAATGATTTTTGTGTTGCAGGCTTCACAGTAGCTGCGACATGCTACAAAGTAGCCATGATATATAGAGATCACTTCTCCATCAACTGCCTGTCCATCTATCTGTCTGTCTGACTGTCCATGACTACTCCTCAGAAATTACTGGTGTGATTTCATCCAAACTTTACAGGAATGATCAATACCAAGTGTAGTTGTGCATATTATCAGCATTTGTCAGAGTTATGGCCCTTTAATGAATTTTATTTTTAAATTTTGTCCGGACTACTTCTCTTATACTACTAAAGCAGTTTAAATGAAATGTTAGAGGATTGGTCAGTACCTCAAGTACTTGCACATGTCTAACAGGTTTTTTGGTTGAATGATTTTGGCTGAGTTATGGCCCTTGAATCCTACTAACTGTCCAATCACCTCAATACTACTGTTTAATTGGCTATCATCAGGCAACATATATGATCACTGATCGCCCTTGTCTTGTACATGATGGTCAAGGATTATGTTTTCATTGTAATATATAATCAGAATCAGTGATAAAACAAAGAAATTAAGTTATACAGTAATTAAACTGGATTTAAAATTAATAGTAGACAGTTGTTGTGTTATTTTTTCAAGAGACTGTTATTTTTGTCTGTTGCTTAGAGTGTCATGTAACCATGTGTCCACAGTGTTCAGTTTTCTGAGGGGGAAATTCTGAGGGGTGAACAGTCTGGAATTTGTGGTCACATGAGAAATATTGACTTAATTTTTGATACCACAATTTATACATTGAACATTATAAAGATAAGATACTTACACTACTTATCCTTAATACACAAATTTTGTGAGATGATATTTTGAAGGTGTAGTCAATTCAGGCTTATGACTTTAGACAATCCATACATGTAGGACCATGTCAAATTCCACATGCCTGAACACTACAAAATAAAATCTTGAAGCTAAATTCTTGCATGCTGATTGGGTTTGTGGTTTGGCAGAGTTTCTAGCCTTAACCAGAATTTACAAGATACTAGCCTTGGCCCTGTGGCTTATGTTGCAGACGATAAATAATGAACAAAATTGAGTAAAATCACTATCTACTGAATGAAAAATCCGATTTACATCTGTTTTTTGCCCATGCATTCACTGACCATGAGAAGAAAGTGTTAAGAAGAAAAAGAGACTGTCTCAGTTTTATTCAAAAGATAATAGTTTACTTATTCTGAGGGTTCATTTTGCTCTTTTTTTTTTCAGTATGCATGTACAAGTAACTGAATGGCACTGATGTCTCGTGAACACAAGATGAAATTATCACATTATCGGTCTCCATCAGACCCTGGCCCACCTAAACCCATCCCAGGAATGGAAGGTTTGTTGTTACCCTGCATGATATTATTCCTTGTAACCAACCCATTAAAGTCCACAGCAAAGTTTATGTTTGGTAACTGTTACTCAATGGTTGAACCGTTAAAACTCAGAAGCTTAGTCTTTTACTGGATGTTATTAAGGTCTTGCTGTAAATGGTCACATTTGCTGTTTTACTGAGTTTAGTTTGTCAGCCGTATAGAACAGGAAACTCCTAACACAGCAATACAAAGTTACATAATTATACATGATCAAACATTAGCCTGAATTTGTAGCGTTAAATTTAAAAAAACCTTTCTTAGTCAGTAGAAAAATGTATTTTATTGTATTCAGCATCCTTTGTCTTTCTTGTCCCTATTCATAATTCTGTTCCATCTATAAGAGTGGGTCCTTTGTTGAAAAGAAAAAAGTATTTAACAAATAATGATGAAAAATCTAGCCAGTGTTATGCTTACAGATTTTAAAGTGTTTACTTTGGGTTTTTTATTGACTTGAAAGATTTTTGCTGACCTGAAATAAATCTTTTTTTTATATATACAAACCCTGCTTTAGGAAACTGATTCTATTTCCTTGCATCTGTACAACACTGCTAATTCTGGTTTTTAACTTTGACAGCACCACCTGTTGCAGCCTACAATGATACTGAGAAGCAGTTTTTGATTTGGCTGCATTCCGTCAGTGTAAAGTTTCTTGGACTGACAGATCTACAGAGGATACGCACTCTTGATACCCTGATCAGTCTGTGTGGTTCAAAGGTTTGATGCATATATTGTTTTGTCAACAGTTAATGGATTTTATACATGTAGCATAGGACATGTCTCAAGGAAATTTGTGAACCAGCAGAATTGTGTTGTCCTTTTGAAGTTTTATTTTCCTGCCTTTTATAGGCAAAAAAACCCCACCCAAACACATTTCAGATAGGTCAAACTTAAGAGAAAAAAAAACTTCAAAATGGCATTTCAACAACTGGGTATTTAAAACCTTTGATTATCTGTTTGGAAACATTAATGGCATACTTTGAAAGTACATACATGTATAATAAAGCAACACCAAGAATTAAGATTTTTTTGCCATTTTCAGGAGTTGATTTACTTAACTGATGTCTTGCCTAGTTTAGTGTACAGAGATTTCCTCCGAATGTTGCCAACAGAAGTGAGTGTAAGGATTCTAATGATGTTAGATGAAAAAAGCTTACTCAATTGTTGCCTGGTGTCCAAGTAAGTCTTCATCTGTGTTTGTAAAAAAATACATTTATTCACTTAGGTACCTATATGTATATGTGTGTTTATGGCCATTTTATATTTCTTTTATTAGACAATATGAAACCCAGGTTGATGTTTTTAAAACTTCAAAAAGAACTTACAGAGTCACTGCTTAGGTTATTTTTTTTGTATCATGAAAAATTTTCAACCTGAAGCAAAACTTTTAACAGAATCTGCCATTTTCAGTGAAAAAATATTTAAAGATTAATAAAACGCCAATTTCAGGTACTGGAATCATCTGATTAACAGTTTTCGAGAAGTGTGGATCCACATGGCCAAACGAGTAGGAGCTAGAATCATGGCTGAGCCTTACATGCCTATACATAAGTACAAAAACATGTTTATACACTCTACATATCTTGTACAGCAGATGAAAAACAGGTCAGCTTTTGAAGTTATGACCTTGGAGGGTCACAGAGGTCGGGTCATGGCAATTACTTTTGGCAGGGACATGGTTGCTACAGGTATGATGCATTTTTAGCTGCTCAGGGTAAGCTTTTGGGACCGTTGATTGTCCAGCTTCCTTAGGCATCCGTCATCAACAATTTGACTTGAACGACTTCTCCTCCTAAACCTCAAAGCCAACATTGACAAAACATGCCTGGGATATTCCTTGCATGAAGCTCTACCAAAGTTGTTCAAAGAATTCAATTCCATCAAGAACTCTGGTTGCTATGGCAACTTAGAGGAAAAACTTTGAAAGTCTTCTTGTCTGAAACGACACGACAAGGGCCTGAGCCTTAAGATTTGGTATGTAGCATTGTCTAGTGTACCTCTACCAATTTGGTTCAAATTATATCCCTGCCGTCAAATTTGGCCCCGCCCCGGGGGTCAATTGATTTTACATAGGCTTATATAGTGAAACTTTGAAAATCTGCTTGTCTGAAACGACAAGGGCCTGAGCCTTAAGATTTGGTATGTAGCATTGTCTAGTGAACCTCTACCAAGTTTGTTTAAATTATGCCCCTGGGGTCAGGTCTGGCCCCACCTTGGGGGTCAATTGATTTTACATAGGGAAAACTTTTGAAATCTTCTTGTCTGAAACGACAAGGTTCTAAGCCTTAAGATTTGGCTTTTGATGTTAGCTCAATAGCAGACCCAAAGGCAGAGTATTCAGGTGAGCAATCTAGGGCCATCATGGCCCTCTTGTATAAATTTTCAAAGTCAGTTAAGTCTTAAATATTGTTTTGTATAAAGTACTTATTAAGAAATAAGATCATTCATAAAGAGGCCATTTTAATTTCAGTTGTGTTTGTTTTAATGTTGATGTAATAGCATTATGGATACATTGCATAAATACTGATATTAGAGCATTAATACTTCTGTTTAAGCTTTAAGACATAAAAGTAATGTGTCTTTTGAAGTCGTCTGTATCACAAAAATCACTTTCAAAGGACACAGTTATTATTAATAGTAAAGTGTTTTTGTCATATCTGCTCTTTTGTTACAGGCTCTGATGATCATACTGTGAGGTTTTGGGACATTCACTCAGGGGAGTGTGTTAAAGTGATTCACACCCACAGTGTGTCAGCGTTACAGTTTGATGATATGCTTGTCTATACTGCATCATATGACAACACTGCGGTATGCTGGGATATTGACACAGGACAGCTGATGTGCCGCTATGTTGGCCATATTTCAGCAGTTTTCAGTCTTGATGCCCGTAGAGATTTAAATCTTATGGTGACAGGTTCAGCTGATAAGACAGTAAAAATCTGGCAGCTTGATTCAGGGGTTTTGTTAAATTCTCTATCAGATTGGCACAATGACTGGATTACACATGTAAAGATTCTCTCTTGCTCTCCACAACACAATGATGGTAACATGGATGTATTACAGAATCGAACATTACAGCTTGTATCTGTTGACAGGCAGGGCTGTTGCTTTTGGACTGTCAGAAGCAATGAGCAAGTGGATGTTAGTGTTACACATACAGCAGACTGGTGCATGAATGTTCCTTCTGACACACACAACTATGGCATCAGTGTTTGTACATACAATAAAAAAGACAGATGCCAAGCAATATCCACATATACAACAGAGACTATCGATGGTAAATGTGTGCCTCGGCATTTGTCATCTTTGAGTTTGCCACCAGACTTGCCCCCAAAGCAGACTGTTCTAGGGATAGGGCAGAAGTTTGCAATATTTATGGTAGATGAAGGTTACAGTAGAGCAGTGATAGTTGACACTCATTCCTGTAGGATTATGTGCTCAATCCCAGTCCCTCCTTACAGGTGAGTTAATCCCAGTCCCTCCTTACAGGTGAGTTAATCCCAGTCCCTCCTTACAGGTGAGTTTCTGCTCCACTTTGACTATGTGGACAAAGCACATTTAAAATCCACTGTCAAAATTCTGATGAACCTTCCAGCATGTCGAATAATTTTAAGTATTAATTGATTTACGAATATAGTAATTGGATCTCTATGAGTAATGATTGTTATTTCATGACTGATGTTTCTATACTGAATTATATAGATATTTTAAAGCAGAACTAATGAAACAAACAGTCTTAAATAAATTACCGGTACTTTATATAATATACATGTAGGTCATTATTATTTCACACCAGATGTTGTGAGCATAAATTCATGATCTTTTGATAAACTGTTGTGCTTAATGGAAAATTTCGCATACATTTCAGGCCAACACAGAATGGTTCATCAGCTACTCTAGGAAGCCATGATTGGTTGGATGGGTTCACAGACGGCAACAGGAGTGGTCTATTCCTGGCACTGTGTCTAAAAGATAACAACATCCTGCTACTGAAATGGAAGAATGAGCTTGGATGACTTAATTGATAATGGAATGAGCTTATATGACCTTATTGTTAATGGAATGATCTTGGATGACCTAGCTGATAATGGAATGAGCTTATATGAATTAGATGATAATGGAATGATCTTGGATGACTTAGTAGATAATGGAATGAGCTTATATGACCTATTTGATAATGGAATGAGCTTGCATGCCATAGGTGATATGTCCTGATATAAGAGACAAATATTCATTTTCCTTTATCTCAGGCTGGCAATTAAATTAAAAGAAACATACACAGCATTGTAAGTGCTTCCCAAACTTGTTTGGTGTATCTGTACTTATATCTATGGGTGTTTGTTTTTTTTTCTTCAAATTTTCATGTTTTGGTCATAGATATGCTTACGTTCAAAATTGAAACTTAAAATGAACAGAAATAATTTTTTCCATGTTGAAATAAGTGTATCCCTTCAATATAAGTTCATCTTTCTTGAAATAATTACAAAATTATTTCACCTGTCCATCTGTTTTCAAAATTTTAAATTTGTTGAAAATTGGTTATAGCTAAATTTTATAATATGTAGTTACTTTTGTTTTGCATCAAGTCATTATTATATATAGCAGTAAACAGGTCTTAATACAGATACATCAGATAAGCCAGTAAGACTCACAACATGCAAGATACATTCTGACTACAATTTATTTATGAAAAAAAAGCACTGACCCCATATAGAATAGTATACCGCTAGCCTTGTGGTTTACAGGTGGAATCAAATCGGTATTATTGAATACAATAACACTCTTGTAATTGTTGTTACAGGAAGTTACAGGATCCTGATCACAACTTTATAGACTAGGATCATGTCTCATCTCTTGCATAAATATATTTCCTGTTTAAGATGTCTTTTTCAGGTGATACAATTAAATTACTGTAGAGTACCAATATGTTACTTGTTATGAATATTTGTTTTCTATAAATTATACTCAGATTTTTGTATAATGTATCCATATGAACACATATCGGTTGTGTACTTACCTCAGAGAAAGAAGTTAATGTTAATATTGTTATTGCTGAGTTAGTGCTAGGTTCTGTGAATTGTTAGTTAATCAGACAAAAGAACTTTAAATCACCAGAAGAAAGAGAGAGGTATGTGCAGGTGAGAACTGAACAGAAAGAATGAAACAGAAATTTCTGAGAAGGAAATGCTTAAATAAAATGTAATCATAGTGAGTTGTTTTCACACTATAAAACATTATTGGGATCACATGGCACTTACTGGTATGAAACAACGAATAAGTATCTATTACTCTGTACGTATATGCTTGTAAGATTTACGTCCCTTTGATAGTTGAAAGTTACCACAATATTTAAACGTATTTTTGCCAAATTGAAGTATTACTTAATGATTTATGCTGATTGATTATCTAGAAACCCGTGATTTTTTTTCTGAACACAATTGCATATATATAGTTCCGAATCACTAATTTACTTTTTATTTCAAATCACCACGTTTGTGTGAATAGCTCATAAGTAGTTTGGAGATGGATTTTTTCTCTCAGTATATTGAAGTTATACTGGTAGTCAAAGTTGTCATTGAAATTAAAAAAGAAAATTGATTTGCACTGAGATGTTTACTCTAAAAAAACTAACATTATTTGACATAACATATAAATACTCATTATGAACTCCCACTCAGTAAAAAGGAATACAATAAAAAAACGTTTGACTGGTGTACTTGAAAATTAAATGTACAACTATATTAGTTGGTGTATTCCTAGAAGTGAAAGATTTTTTGTAACTTTAAACTTACTAGATGAATGAACATTTTGTAAGTTTTCAGCATGATTCAGGACCATCAGACATCTTGGTCAATTTGAAAACTAATGTAACTTTTAATTTCGATGCATTTGTTCCATGAGAATATTTATTGACATGTGGGAAATGATAAATGTGTTGAACCCTGGCTTTTGCCCATTTACCAATACGTATGATAATTAAACATAATTACGTCGTTTTTATCATATACTGCATATAATCTACTTGAAACTTCCTTGTTACAGAAAAGTAAGATTGTTAAATAAAGTTGTAAATGTGTACACATGCCTTATCTTTTTACTTAGATGTTTCTTTAATCTGAAAAATACACAGCAATGATAATTCAGACCTTGAGTTAATGGGACACAAGTAAGTATGAGTGTTTTGTCAAAGCTCTGTTGCGTTTGTTGCTTAGGAAATAGATTTTAAGTTTGAGTGATATACCGTCTGATATATCACGGTGTCGAGTTCAGATGCGTAGTAATTTAATCTCGAAGGCCGTAGGCCTGAGTGATTAAATAACTACGCATATGAACGAGAAACCATGATATATACGACGGTAGATCACGAAAATGTTAAAATCTATTTCCATTCTAACACGTACGTATATTTATAAGGGGCGCAAGTATGTGCACTATTTAACAGTAACGTTCGCAGTCACGCCAGCGGGCGCGCGCTTGTGTTCAGCGTGCTATACTGCCTATGATATATCATGCTCAATTCATTCTTTGTTTATTGTCGGCGAATTGCAGATAGTGTTAGAATAAACAATATATGTGTATAGGACAGACAACTTTGGAAGCAGATAGAGCTAGTTCCAGGTACGTTGATTGCAAAGCAGTAATCCAAAAGGCTCTCGACAGTTGCCAGTCTTATTAAAGTCAACTTTTCGTATTCGCTGCGATACTCGACGATACCTATCCAGCAGAAAGCAGTGGAGTAGTAGTTAGGATATGATTGGACAGTTGCGTAGATACAAGTATGTTTGACCTCGAGGTTAAGGCGTGACAGAAAGTCGTTTGACTGGGTTGCATTTATACATCCCTTTATGGTTAGGCCTTTTTATAATCTGAATAATTGTTTGTTATATTTACGTTTATCAATTACGCATTGCGTAAACTCTAAATTTTTTTTTTCCAATTAAGAATTACATTAAGAGTCTCGTCTAAAAACACATTAACAATGTGTAACATCATTTACTTGATAATCGGTAAGAGGTTAAATTGCGTTTGGTAAGAAAATGCATAAATTGAAAAAACATGTCACAAAAGTAAAGATCTATTGAGAAAAATCAACAATTTCTGGTTTATTAGCTTCTGTTAAGCAGATTGAAGGAGCGTTGATTATACAGTGGCGCATTTTTAAAGTACTTGAAAATACTGTCTCGAGTGTTGCACTTTTGGAAAGTTTGTGCAAACAAAATAAACATCTCTCAGCAGTGTGTGCATTTTATGGACAAAGAAAAACTAAACTATGTAAACTTTCCACTTTTGTTAACGCTGAAATCAATTATTTGAGATCTGAAATAGATAAATTCATTCTTACTCTTATGCACTCCATTTTTTCTGATTTAAACTTTTCTTTAACAGCAACACATGAACTAAAATTGTACGATTTTTGTTAGCTTATATTCATCCCGAGTGCTGTCTTGATGTTTTGACTTTATATTGAAGTGTATTCGTCCCTAAACACTCTACCTATTTCCATTGATAATTTTATTTCCATGATCATATGGTCAGAATCGCCGAGAGGAAAACCACCCAAATGAGAGTGAGTTTGGACGATAACATTTTTACAGTTTCACCCGGAAGGTAGGATTTAAGTATTATAGCTACCCGAGGACCGATCTAGAAAACTACTCCACTTACAAACCTGATACATGTATCTAGATGAAGGGCTGAACACAAACGCTTTCAAATCATTTATGACATATTATTATCATACAGTATGAGCATAAAGACCTCGTGATAGGCTATTGATAGGCTTTGTCGTTCGTTCTGCATCGTCTGTCAAGAATTTGTTTCAAATGACATTAATTTTCCTCCTCAGCCACCCAGTCAGAGCTGATGAAACTTGGCACAGCTTGTAACTCCACAGAAATGAGTGCTATTCCAGCTACATGAAAACAAAAACAACAAAAACATAAATATAGTATTGTCTAATGCTACAAGACACAAAGTTCTAAAATTTGGTCTAAAACTTCGTCTAAAGGACCTCTATAAAGATTGTTCAAATTAAGTCCCTACTGGTGACACTATTGCACATTCCGGAGGGGCAACATGTTTTACAATGAAATGTATAGTAAAATTTGTAATTTAAGAGTCTTCTTGTCTGAAAACGCAAGACTCGTAGTTCATGAACTTTGCATGAATCATGTCCTATTCCATCTGTACCAAAATCGTTCATACTCTACACATGTGTTCACTATTTCTTCTTTCTCCGGGTATCACATTCTGACAGATACAGACAAACTTTGAAAAAAACAAACAAACACTTGTCTGAACCATTAAGCTGTGACTTCTGAGACTTGATGCATAGCATAATCTAGTGAGCGTTTACCAAGATTGTTCAAATTATGCCTATCTGGGCCATTTTAGCCCCAACCTAGAGTCATATGTTTAACATAGAACTATAAAGGGAAACCATTAGAATTCTCTTGTCTCTAACAGTATCCCAGAGCTCTTAAACTCGATTTGCAGAAATTTCCATTGGACCTCTACCAAGGACGTTAAAAAGTTGCCCCTGGGGTTATTATTGGTATTGCAGGGTGGAGGGAATGGGGACATACCTTTACCTTGAGAAACAATTTATATTTTCATGTCTGAAACCGCAGGCTTAGATGTGAATGATAGACTTTGCCCCGGGGACATGACTGGCTATCAATATTTTACTAGTCTTATTAATAAGGACCATTAGACTTGGTAACACATGTCGCTATAGTACTCTACCAAATATATATCATAGGGGTCACTGTAAGCTCCACCATGGGCTGAGAGCGGGGAACCAGAGGTTTTAGAAAGAAATTTATAGGAAACCCAAAAAAAATCATGAAAGAAATTTTGAAAAGCTTTGATATTTTACAAACATCATTGTCTAGTTTTTCTTTATTTTGGTTATAAATTAATTGCACTTTTCGTTAGGAGCAGTTATACTCAGATGAGCGATTTAGAGGCCATTAAGACCCCGTTTTTAAAATGTTAAAAACATACTTTTATAGACACTCAAATGGTATGTCATATCTTCTGTTTAATTCTCTCAAATAACTGGCCGACATTTTTATAAGATTTGTAAAGAGAATTTTCCTAGTAATCAAGTAACTTTAAAGAATTCAGCTATGAAGTGACTCCATATTCACTCTAGTTATAATCTTGATCCGTTTTTCTATATACATTTTAACAGACACATCGGTTGACAGGATTTTTGTTTATAACAGAGTTACACCGTACTGGGGTGGTGCAAATAACTGATTGATTTGACAATTTACACGAGCGTTTGACGTAAGGTCTCTTGAAAACTGGTGTCAGATGTATTTTAACTTCTTAAAAAATGAAAAGTTTAACAGAGATAAGTGCTTCGGAAAAAAAACTCTTTCTATCATGCTTTTGAGGTCGCTTAGTAAAAAAAATAAGATTTTTAAAAATAGAAAAAGGAAAGAGAGAACACTTCTAGAAATTATTTGGAAAGAAAACTGTAATATTGACACCAGTGTGTCTTATACTCGTACCTGGCAAAGAACATAGATTCCCGTCACTCGGGGAAAGCGGGAAAAGTCGGAACCTCGCTAGCCTAAAGCTCAGTTCCTCTTTTCTCCCGCTTTCGCTCGTGACGGGAAATTCCAGTCCTCCACAGCGGTTCATATAAGATCCTTATAAAAATACAGTGGTAAGCAATACAAATTAATTATGCCGTTCGAAGCTTCATATTGACCATCGCTTTAAGATTTGTTTTTCATTTATTTACTTCATGTATTCAGGAGAACATGATATTTTTTCAAAGTATTCATTGCAGAAAGAACTAAACAAAGCTTTTCTGATTGTTGTGAAATCTATATTCTCTCATTTTGTAATGTTATCTATAGACGTCTTATATGCTTAAAACACACACACACACGCACACACACACATTGCATTTACTAATCTAAAACTTGAAAAAAATAACAGTGTTATCTAAAAGAAGAGTTTTATAAAGTGACACTGATCTTAAAGGTAACAGATAAAAATGATATATTTGAAAAATCACCAGGTATTTGACATAAAAAGGGTCATTAAATTTGAAAAGTATTACTGCGACTCAACACGCCCTAGATAAACAAAGGTATAATTTGTTTATAGAAAAAAGACAACACATTCTTTCCTGTCTAGAAAATGACAATATGAAGTTTTGATAAACGATGCGAAACGTGCAACCTGTCTCTAAACAAGAAAGAATTAAAACTGAACTAAAACGTGATTTAAATTATATAAAATGTTACGGGCATTTCATAAGCACCATAGTCATCAAAATAATGTTTTGTGCTAGCATTAAACAAACATGGCAAAACAGGCTAATAATAATTGTGTTTTACTTAGAAAGGTTCATCTTCACTAAGTTTAACACAGAACAATTTGCACTTTATTAAAACACCCGAAGTAAATCCGACGGCCTACAGGAAAACAGATTTCCTCAGTATCAGGTCATCCGCCTATCTCTTCCTTGCCTGATTAAATATTATCATCTCCTATTTATTTTAATTCGAAAAGTACAGCTGGCAAATCTATGACGTACATAGAGGATATTTGTTTGTTTTTGTGGAAGATGAGAATTTATTTCATCGAGTGAACACCATATGTGATATTTTCACGAGTGGCGCAGCCACGAGTGAAAATATCAACATATGGTGTTCACGAGATGAAATAAATTCCCATCTTCCACTAAAAAACAAACAAATTTTCTTTTATTTTATGCCAACACGTCAAAAATGGGTTTTTTTATGACATTTTTAATCAGGACCTTCAATAAATTCCCCATGGTGAGCCCCAATTCAGTTAATGCGTACTTTGGTTACTCCGCACAAAAAAAAGTGCAGACAATCTCCAATACATATAATAACTTTACTTCTGCTGAAATAAACTGAATACACTTTCATCAAATAATATTTATTTTTAGCTACACAGTTTATCAATATTTATTGAATTTTGCCATACATACTTTAATTATAAAAGCGGATTAATACTCAATATTCAATAGTTCGGGCACAAACATGTATTATCAAAATGGTAATTAACTGATTCAAAACAGTGTATTATCACTTTTATCTCACTGATATTTCCCTATATTTCATTGGTAGGCATAAAATAAAGTGCACTAATATGACACTTCGTATCAAAGTCACGCCGTTCTCTAGATCAATACGCAATCTATGTTTAAATCCCTTATTTAAATCGCTTATTTCAAGTAGCATCAAGAAATTGTACTAAAATGTGAAACTGAGATCAATTCTGGTATTAAATATTTTAATAAAACAAATATTTCCTGATTATGAATTATTATTTAACATTCCTAACTTGCCAAGTACCGTTAAGGGGTACTCGAAGTCCAAACTTGCACGTTGAGTGGTGTGTTTGGTGCAACACATCTGTTAGAAAACAAACAAACAAACAGGTAAACTCGCGGCCTTCACTTTTGGAGTGTAGTAGTTACAGAAAGAAGAATAACAAGTAGCTGCGGTCACTAAAGACCAAAAAATTGAACCGGGAACCAAAATCCTCTAACTGATGGGAACAAAACATGAAGTCATTTTCACTTCCTTTAAATCTTGTGGGTTTATTTGTTTTTGTTTTTTTTTCTCCTGAAGTGTTATTTAGTTGCGTAGTTTTGGGGATAATATGTCCTATCCTTGCCCAATCTTGTTCATTTCTTATAAATCACAGAGAGTAAAAAAAAACATGATCATGGCATTGTTTGCCAAGTCAAACCTCCTCTCCTGTGTAGGATAATCTGGATAGGTTTGGGATAAGAGAATATCCTTTGTAAATATAAGACTCGAGATTTGTTGGGGTTTTACATGACTCTGTTCCGTTCAGTACATAAATTTCGTGCAACGTGAATGGATTGTGAAAAACACAGTGCATCGGGTATTTACCTCATATTTATCTTTCTTTATTATCTAAGCTATATTTTTTAAGATATATTCTTTCTGTTTCATTTATAATATCTACAGCGTTTTCCCTCTTAAGGCAAATTATTTTTAATTTCTGTAATCTAGCATTACCCACATTAGACTATGGTAGAATGCTTTTAATTTTCATTTATGAATTTGAAAATTTTGTTCTGATAAAATCTTAAAATCTACCTCGCGCTAAAAATTGAATACTTATTGTTAGTTCCTTTATTTGTGTTGTTGTTTCTGAATGACTTTTTTCAATCTAAGTGCAAATTTATAGATTTGCTCAAGACAAACACACGTTATTTATCACAAAGTCATAGATTTATATTGATTTTATCAAGCAGCAAAAACATGCCTTAAGATAAATCAAGCAGTTCTAACTAAAGGAAAGACAGGCAAACAGGCGTCATGCATTGATGTTGTTTCGCTGGCTTACTGCAACACTATGGTATAACCTTCTCTGTTCATATTTTGTTACCATATTGTTGCACGAGGGCATCTGTTTATGAATCGATGAGAAAAATCTTGGATTGTTTTCCTACTTCTACAGAAATGACATATTGAGATTAAAAATATTAAGGCCATAATTAACTTGTACTTAAAGTTTTCCCCCCAAAGGTCGTATATAAAGGAATCTAGATGTGCGCGTGTTAACAGAAATAAACATGGAATATTAAATTCAGTAGAAATAAAAAGATGTCACAGTAAAAAAAAAACGCTGTGAACAATATAAGATTTATTTTTGTAAAGGGTTAGAACTTGGATGGAATCTTACAAACTTACAAAGTTAACGTTGAAGCACTTTTCTCTGCAAGTGACGAGATTGCACGTCGCACCCACTTGTTTTTCAAATATTGAAACGATATGCAAATATTATAAATCAGAAAAGCTCAATCATCTTGTGTGAAGTAATACCTCGAGCATGATTTAGGGCAATACACTGTGATTATTTGCGGGCCCAAGTACCATTTTGTGGATATATGTTTATTTGAAGAAAGCTTAATACTGGCGCACAGTGTCAAAGGACTTTGAAATACATGTAATTTAAAGTGACAGAGATTTGAGAAAAGCAGTAATTGTAAGTTTCTTTGTTGGTCAAAGTAAATAATGTTTAACTTAATGGATTTAACAATACACGTTGTATTTTTTTTCTATTTATTTTAAAAAGATATTTGTATAAATGTTATACCGGACGAAATGTCACATTTTTTTTCTATAACGGACAGTATACGGCAATAAATGATGCTTTTAATGCATTTATGACTTGACATTTTCAATAGATTTCTAAAAGCCTTTGATGGAAAGCTGAAAGTTTGTTTTGTCGAAGAAAAACTCCGAGCCGAATTTTGATTTTAAGAGCGAAAATGATGTTTCAAACGTAAAACACAAGGCGACACGTAGACGACACTTAAGCTTCAAAGACCACAATGGGTTCCAGAAGTAGAACTTAAATTGGCTCTTTTTAATAACTGATCCGTCTTAATTTTTTTGTTGTGTCTAATTCTACCCCTTAATTACTAAATCAGTGTTATAGGTTTTCCATCTTTTTGTTCCAGATATATAAGAATAAAAGGGTAAATTGTCAACGGAATTCGGCATTCAGTTTTAAAATCTTTAAGGTACAACTATAGTTTAGATTTTTTCGTTATTTGAATAATTCATTTAATCACTTAGAATGCTCAGTGACATCAGATTAGTAATACTTCGCAAAGGTAATTCATCTCATAGATTTATTTTGAGAAGTACTTCGGTTAATTTTACCACAAACTTACAAAAGCAAAACAAACATTTTATATCATGAATTTAGCATTACAAATGTTAATAACCTCTCCGTTCATTTTCATTCGGTTGTATAAAATGACGTAAGCGTTACTGAAGAAATGGTCAAGAGATCGGTCTTTTATTTAATTACCTTACAGAAGTCGTGATAGACACTTAGCTCAGTAAACACTCGAGACCCGTACCCGTGATCAGGCAAATGTATTTGACAGGAGCTGTTATCAACCACTCGTAAAATTTTGACAAAACCCGATTGATTATTGGAATAATATTTGATCTGTGATTTTTCATTACAGGGCGAAGCTTTGCTAATACAGAGAAAACCGGAAAATGTCCAGCAACGATTAGGGAGAAATAAATAACAGTTTAAGAAGTTATTTGCAGAAAGGGGGAATAGATATAACAGAAAAGTCAATAACGAGATAAATGGTTTTCATTGCAATAATGTGAGAGAAAATAGCCGTGCATGGAATATTAAGATGTAGAATAAACATATTATTTTAGTGAAACAAAGTTAGTGCGTCATTGACTTAAAAAGTCAATATAGATATTTTCACAACTGTCCTGATTTTCTTAAGACAGCCTTACAAATGAAGTTATTCAACCTCAATTTTGGATATAGTCAGCAGAAAGGGGACTCAAATTTTGACGGAGCGTAGCACAGATAATGTGCATCTTTGCTGTTTAAATTATTTGTTTAAAAGTGAGAAATTAAGCGAGACAACTTCACGAGACTATTTTTTACCCGACAGAGGACTTGTTCTAAAATTACACTGACTTTTCAGTGCTGTATCTATACTGACACATACATTCGGCTGTTTATATGACAGTGGAAAATGATTTATATGTATCATCGACGCACGTAATAATATAGCATTTACAGAACTACCCTTTAGAAGCTCCAGCATTGCTTACAAAGGTATTTCAGACACATTGAAAGACACAACATACAATGAATAACAACCGTGAGGACAAAAGAACAGTATCTTTATAAATTTAATTTTTATATCAACAAAACAGGATGCTTCGTTCAAGGCTTCAAGGTGATGACAGCATGTTTCGATGGGCAAGGACTGAGATGAAAAGGGTATGTAGAACTAGCAAACAAGATGCAGGAATAATATACCCTTGTACCTTTATCTATTTTAGTATAAATTAGTATTTTATATAAGAAAAACGCCGTGTTATAATTATTTTCCTGTGAATCCTATCATTCTTTCAAAATAAAAAATAGGAGTAAGCCATGGAATGAAATTGCCCACTTCCTTTTATGTTCAGAATATATTTGATTTGATTTACAAGTATATACTAATTTGTGTTGGCTCGACTGAAATAAGCTTGGAAAGTTTCATCGTAATTTGTATTCGTATTCGTATTAGTTCAGGCTTTTTACGCGAATGAATCCCAGACAAACGTTATTTCTTTTCTTTGCAGGAGCTTGTCATGTCCCAGTCGTCCTATGCCAAAATTGCCGGTTTGCAGAGCGAAGTCGGCCGAGTAGTGATAACTCGAGTGGCTGGAAGTGAACTCGAGTATAAAAGAACCTTAAACATGTACAAGAAAGATGTGACATGCGCAGTAAACAATATACGAAGAGAACAAATTAAAATGAGGATGAAATTAGGTCGTTATGTAAGAAAGTTAAAACAAACAAGAATTGAACACGCAAAATTAGTGAAGGAACAACAACGCCACGATAAGGAGAGAGCACTCTTAGAAGAACTTCATCTTAGACTCAAAGAGGAAGCAGCAGCTAAAACCCCGGAACCGGGTGACAGCCAAGAACATGTTGTTGTTGCTGAAGACGATACTGAAGCAGAAGAAAGTAAACTTGAGGAAGATGGGATATTCGAACCTGTAGCCGCGCCAAGTATCGATTTCAAAAGCGGCTCAATGTACATTCAAACAGGTATTGCGACTGAAGAAGACGACGAGAAGCTGGAAGTAGTAAATCCATCTAGAAGTAGAAAGCAGAGTCACGCCTTTGCACCTATACTTCCAATGATAGACGAGGAAGTTACAGAGGGACATGAAAAACTTGGAGGTGCAAAAGAAGGTACGGAACTTGACAGATTTGACTTAAAAGTTTGGGACGAGGATATGTCCGTGTCTTCGTATGGTGGTAGAATTAAAAAGAAAAAAGATGTGTCGTTTTCAGATATTATAAAACTGAAATACGCCGGAACAAAGAATTTGTTTGATCTTGTTCACAGGTTAGCAAAAAAGCACGGAATTCCCGATGTTGAAGAGAAAGTGCCAGATCCAAGAGACAATGTCGTTCATCGTGGATCGACAAATGACTCACTCAGACTCCAAGCGGCTGTCCTGTACCCAATGAAGTATGGATACAATACTGACGATAATTCAAATGAACATGATCTGGACAGGCTTGTAGCAAGCAGTAGTAAATCACCAGCTGTGACGGAGAGTGAACAAGATGCCATGTCAATGTCTGACCATAGAGACAACAGTTCAGAGTACGATCAAAAGCCAAGACGGTCTCGACGATTGTCTTTAAGACATTCTAGATCGGCAGATGAAAGTGAAAATCAAGATGTCTACTTAGATGTACCGGACAAACCAAGAAGAATAAAGTCAAGGGACCTGAGCATGCCGGATCTGGTCGACAAAGTTACAAAGATTAAACTAGAACAAGTCGACCGGTTGTCATCAAGTCAAAGACTAGAAAATGAAATGATTTCCAATTACAATTTGTTAGCACCATCAACACATTATAAACCGTCTTCTTCTCGTTCCTCAAGGTCGCTTCCAGTCATTACAAAGAATTCTGGGAAGGACGAAAAGAACAATGTCACGTGGACTCAAGCTTTTGGATTACTTCGAGCAATTCATAGTATTGAAGACGTTTCCGTATAAACATTGAAAGCATTTTATGATTTACCTAGCATTTCGATTTTGTTCTGTTGATCTTTTTCTTCTTATCTTTTTCCAGACTACAAATTTTCCTTTTGACATTTTGATGCAGTTCTTGCAACATTACGACAGGTATTTAAACTCAAACTTCTTAGCATGATTATGTACGAAAGTCATGTGTAAATATGGTTTTGAGCTATTTTCTTAAAACATGATTTGTTAAAAGCCTATTTATAATGTTACTTTATCTTTTTACAGAAAATAACGTGTACTGTATTTGACGCACGATTACTGAGGTTTTAATTGAATGACTAGCCTTTTAAGACAGTTAAACTTCATATCGTTTTCAAATTTTTTAATTATTCACACATAAACATTGATATAACCTTTGAATTAAAACCTAACTTTTCTACAGCGTATTTTCTGATTTACCATTTCGAACTTCCTCGTCTGTTTTTTTTTTCAAGTTGGTACGAAGTTTCAAAAAGTCTTTGCATTATATTATAATCTTCATTTGCAGTTAACAAGACACATTTAGTGATAGAAGATGGGATGTTAAATAATTGTGTGGTCTTAAAGAATATCCATATAATACACAGTTTCTATATAATTGCAACTTGTCATACAATCTTCGTTCCCTTGGTGATTTGTCACTTCGTGCAGGTTTCTAGTGTGAGCAATAATATTCTCAGAAAGACCATGCGATGTGTTCTTCACAGAGCTTCTTAACGTAAGAATAATTGTCCGCAGTAATGCATGTCTATCAGAAAAAGTGATAATTAGCTTATGTTGTTTTCATAACAATTGTCAAATAATTAGACCCGACTTTCCTAGTAAGCTAACTTGAGGTTAAGCAGTTGTAGGTAAGCTATGAGTTTTCATGTATATATACATGTATAAAGAAGTACTTGTACTAGATGTGTAATGCCAAAGAGAATGTTTGTTATTGAAAAATTGGTTGTTCTTTGGCAGTGTCTTTTAGAGATACATGTACGATATTACACTGCTCATAGACCGAGTAAAAATCACAAATTACAATTCTGGAATAGAAACTGCATTTAATGCAATGCCACATTTGAGATTTTCAGACAAACCTTCTGCTTATTTTATTAGTTTTTGCTGGTTTCGTTGTGTACAACGTCCTTCAATTTTGTTTATGCAAGTGTAACGTTAACGTTTCCGTCCTTGAGAACTAAATTACCAGACTCTAATCCCTCGGATTGCTAACTGAGGGATACAGGGAAAATACAGTACGTTGTATTTGTATTTTAACAGAAAACGACGCTATAACATTTGTTGGTCGACTTCCGTTCTTTCCGACTGTCGTGGCCTCTTACACGGAAGATTGAATCTGTTGTCTTTATACCATCTCTCACACTCCTCGAGCGTCTGCGGGAGCTCATATTGATTAGTTTCTGGTACCCAAAACATTGATATAGAAACTATTGCGCACATTATGCCGAAAACCAAACCTGGTGCCCAAACTGCTTCCTCTGCCTGAAAAAAATTTACATTAAAGTGAAAACAATATTTGTCCGCAGACTTTCGACAAACCAACAATTCTCAAATGACAAAGAGTTTTAAGATTGATTTTAATACAAAGTGCATATTACCAAATTTCGTGAGAATGGTGCCACCATCCCGCCAAGTCTTGCTGCCGCAGACGATAAACCTATACCAACATTCCTTAAAAGTAAAGAATATATCGAACACAAATGAAATAAATGTATATTTAACAAATATACGGTTTTCTTGTCCTATTGACAGCATCTCAAAATGAAAAATGTTTTACAGAGGATATTAATTGTGTGGTCATGTAATACAGGATTTATTGTACGAGTTATTTGAAAACGATAAAAACGAGGCTCTGTCGGGGTTTTTATCGTTTTCTAATAAACCCCGTAAGACTTGACCACGAATACAATGTTCTATTTATATCATAGAAGTTTTGTAAGTGAATGATGACAGAAACCCACAGAAACTTTTAGTTTTGTCCGTATACGCGCGAACGGCATAAGCGTATTATTAAGGACGTTGACGTCAAATTGTTATTACACTAGTATAATTTAAAAAATATAACACGGCTTTAGTAAACGCTCACGTCGTCGTCTATGATATAAACACATTTATTAACACATGGAAATACACAGATCTATTATTATAGGTACAAGTATATACAATTTCGGTTATGGTCAAACTGTTTCATATTGAAGGTCACCACTGTTACTTTACTACGTTAAAGATAATGACGTTACAATTTTGAGGATATATATATATGTTATGTTCATATACACAAAGTTTTAACTAACTTAGCAACTTTAAAACTCAGAGAGAACAGCAAACCGAAGTTTAAAATTCAAACTTTACCTCATGTTGGTTGGGTAGAGCTCTGGCGTATACAAAAATATGGTGCTAAAAGATCCAGTGATGGCGAACTTTCCAATCAAGGTAAATACAGTAGAACCCAATACCATGGCTGAGTTTCCATCTAACAATAAAACAAGAACACGCCATTGTATACAAAAATAATCACTATCATATCACCAATTTTTCCATGTATATGAGAGAGATCCCAATAAATCTACGCTCAGCGTTCCTACGTTCTCAGCACAACAGTACAGCACCAGAAGAAAAGGCATCGTCGGATATCACTAGTTTAATGCATTCTCTGAATGGAGAATCAGCAATCGTGTGTATCCGACGGTACCTTTTTCTGCTGGTGCTTCCGGTGTTTATATAATTATTACCTATTATGGACAGTCATTGATGCAGTTCATATTATATTACTTTACGTTCACTTAGCTACAGTTAAAGACTTATTTCCTGACCACTGGTCAGTAGCCAAATCGTAAGAAGAAAGGTAGTGAATCCATTATCAAACTCAGCTTACATAATTCCAACTTTTGTCTACACCGCCGTGGAAAGAGTTTTACCGTTACAACAAGCCGCAACCCTCGTTTCCGGCCAAATTACTTCAGCTATGACACTAAGCTCTGTTACATTTAACTGCGACGCCTTCTTTTGTGATTACATCTACAGTCATCAAAGTTCAATCTATGACTACGTCTGAACATGACTGTCAAATTGTAAAAAGTCTTACTTGCAGTTGTTGTAAGGATAGTCGCAACTATCAGAGCTATTCCGCATATGGAATGGAATGTAATTGCTGTTGGCTTTCGTCCAAATCTAGATAAACAACAAGACATCAGTGTTGTTGACGTTCCTTTAACGTTCTCTTTGAGACTATCTGAATACAATTGTATGCATGTGCATTTGGTATAAGACTTTTAGTGGAATAAAATAATTGCTATACGTCAATATATCAGAGTCCCGACAGCAAGACGCACGTACATCTAAAGTGTTAAACGGTATGTCCCGATAAATGCAATTGGTAAAGCGGTTGTAATACATTTTCGAAATAAAACATAGAGAAATACCTTAAGTTTTACCGCGGGTATGAACACACTAACACATCCAAGAACTTTTGTAGGAAAACTGTACGCATAGTTTTGAAATATATCTTCTTATACATGAAGTTCCATTATCGCCAAAACTTCTTGCTTGAAATTCAAATTACATTTTCTGTAAAGCAAATAGAATGATATCAAAAACTTCTCAATATGGTTACTAATACATGTATACCTGTTTATCATGGACCATTCCATGAAAGCTGCTGGATACTCGACAATGGAACCAAGGAAGAAATTCAAGAATCTATTACCAGCCAGACTTGATGAGATCAACATGATACCATAATAGGTGGCGGCGTTTGTGACCCTGCAACAGACGTTTAACGGTTATCGAAACTTTCCAGCCAAAGCAAAGACCTAAAATACTATTAGTTATTTTAAAGTCTTTGAACCGGAAGTAGACATTAAACTGCGTTTTAGCTGGCTCGAAACACACAAGAGACGAGATTCTCTAGTGACTATACTGCCGATGCGAGTAGAACCCAGGAAGCAGCCATGTAAGCTGCAACAACTTGCTTTCAAATCCGATGCAAGATTCGTAGGTGTAAACTAGAACAATTTCTGTACGTCTATTTATTTTAATCTGACTCTTTTCAAATTTCATATATCTATCTATCAGATAATGCGTATTGCCGTTATGGTGATAACTCTAATTAGCCGGAAGGTCTATCATTAGCTTAGAACACATTGCTAAGAACATGCACGGCATATGACTAAAATAGTCAACTGTACAGAAGTTGAACACGATACTATACCAGTTCTACAGGTCCTTGTATCTTACCATGCAAACCACATGATGATAGATGTAAGAAACAATCTTTTAGATTTGATAAGATCGAGGGCGGTGTAAGACTTTGTCGGTGCAGTCTTCTTGTTACTTGGACTAACAGTTCCATTCTCATGTGTTGTTAGGGGTTCAATGTCGGTCTCAGATTCCACCGGTTCTACCGGAAAGGAATTTTGAATAGTGTAAACCCACGAGAAAAAATAGCGAATAAGGAGTGGATACACAATTTGGAAGTTAATTCTTTTGAAATGGTATCATGTAGTTTAACATGGTTTAAACACATTAATTTTTTACATGTAATCGTTTGAACATTTTTATAAATAAGAACAGAGTTTCTTCATCTATTGTAAATCATTTTTAACGATCCGATGCTGGCACAGTAAGTTCTGTTAAGTTGTTTTACTATTCAGTGACAAGTTCATTTCATATAACTATCTTACTAAGACCGTCAAAAGTAAATGGTGATGCAACATACATACCATATGACATGTCCCTTGCCCTAAGAAGTTTCCCCTACATGTCACTAGCATTTACTCAAGTTTTACTTACCCTTTTTCATTTGGATGGTTGTGACCCCAGACTGCATTTCAAAGGTATGAAACCCACTGGCAGCGGCCACGTCCTCGTATTTTTTCTTGTTGAGCTTACATGCCTTCAGAATAATTCTCTTGGCCTCTTTGACACGTCCATTGGCTATCAACCATCTCAGTGACTCGTCAGTCAGCCTTCATAGCAAATACATTTCAATGTAAATATTCTTTAGCATTTTGTCTTTCTCGACACAACTGTAATTTTTGTCCAGCGAATGCTGTTCTGTCTGTTGTCTTATCTACTGTTCTGATATTCTTAACATTTTCTTGACGAGGAAGATACTGTGTATGGTAACCAGTGTACTATATAATAACCATATAAGACTGTATTATTAGACTGAATAACATCTTTTTATCGAGGAATCAGTTGAATTTATTGCAGACAGATCAAGAGGAAATGAATCACCAAATAAGTAACATGGAAATATATCATATTGGTAAATGTGTAATATTCGACCTACCACCATTGAACAAGAGACCATCCTGACATACAGGCCAGACATATTTGAAGGTATCTCCATCCAATGTTTCGGAAGATATAAGCGATTGGTGTTACAATGGCTATTCCGGTTGTCCAAAATAGTAACCCAAATACTTCGACGTAACCCCTGATCCCTTTCGGCATTAGTTCCAGGTTCAGTATGGCTATGGTTAACCCCGTACCCTGCAGTTACGCAAAAATAAAACGCTAAATTAATTCATATCATGAAAAAAATGACTTTGAAATCTTAAGTACATGTACTGATTTTTCGTGAAATCATTAAAACTACATGTATATAAGTCTGGTCACTTCCTTAGGCAATACAGCATTCAGTTGGCAGCCAGTGTTTAATATGCATTTTAAAACTTATTTAAAGCTGTTGATCATACGAACTAAGTATGAACTTACTGAATAAAAATACTTCTGTCATAGTTAATATGCTGAGTTATTTATCATTTGATTTCAGTTAGGCAATATACAGAATGTCTACAATTTTTTCCAGGCATTCTGAAAAATGCCTTGAAATTTTAGTCACTTTGTAAAATGACTAAAACAGGCAGTCATTTTATAAAATACCTAAACATTTTAGTCATTATACAAAATGCCCAAATTCAGAAAACGCATATAACATATACATGCAAGATACTTGATACTCGTTACACGACCGTTTGGCCTTGCTTAAGAACCCATTTGTCCAGTTACCTGTTGGAAAGCGCCTGTAAGTATCCTCATCACAGCAAATGACGTGAAATTTGGAACAAATGCAGTTATCAGCGCGATTCCGAATAGGGTAACATGACAGGCAATATGGACGATCTTCCGGCCATATCTGTCGGACAGACTTGTGAAAATAAACGCTCCAACCACTTGACCAAACATTACAAGCGTTTGTGAAACCTCTGCTAGCTCTTTCCTCTCGCACACTAGGTCCCACTGACAGAAAATGGAAAAATATCTAAACTGCTCATATTCGAAAGGTGTAAAATCTCTGCTTTGTCGGTGCAATATTATCTTTTTTTGTAAAAGCACATAAGTTTTTATGTCCCCGAAGGGAGGCATATAGTTTTTGAACTGTCTGTCCGTCAGTCCGTCATTCCGTCCGTCAGTTCGTCCGAAAACTTTAAAATTGGCCATAACTTCCTTAGAAGTAAGTGGATTTACTTTATACTTGGACACAACACCCCTTTGGACAAGACCTTCCCACTGACCTATATTTATTTGACCTTGGCCCCTGAATGACCTTCACCTTGAAGATCCAATTGTCCAAAAACTTTAACATTGACCATAACTTCTGTATTAGTAAGGGGATTTACTTCATACTTGGCTACAACACCCCTTTGGACAAGACCTTTCCACTGACCTATATTTATTTGACCTTGGCTCCTGAATGACCTTCACTTTGAAGATCAAATTGTCCAAAAACTTTGCCATAACCTATTTATTACAACGTCGATTTACTTGGACACAACAACCCTTTGGACAAGGCCTTCCTATTGACCTATACTTATTTGACCTTGACCCTTGAATGACTGGTCCTCAGCTCAAAGTCAAAGCACCACTTCGGGGGCATTGTCATCTTACACTGACAGTTCTTGTTTAATTTTACGGTGAACAAGCATTACATTGTGTATTTATCTCTAATTTACCCGAGTGTATCAAGTGTGGTAAGATATGATATTGATTCAAGACACTATTCTTCCCCAGAACCTTTGATATATGTAAAGCGATTCCCTCCGTGGTTCTTAAAAGAAGATACAAACTTGTTATTACAGCTCTTTGTTTCATAATTACAAAAGAAATCTGATCTGAAGCAAAGAGCTTTGAAAGGTTTATCTTTATTGCGCTAGTATTCAATTTAAGGTGAAGAAAATCTATCTGCTGAATAGATTTATTAGAACTTTTAACGCACCTCTGTGACGAAAGACCTTTCCCGCGGATATGGACCGTAGTCATCATATTCCCAGCCATTTGTGCATCCGGTTTCTGACGAGGTAATCTCCCCTGAATCATTGACGATTGTCGTTATAGAACACTTTCCGTATTGTCGTGTTATCGTCTGATTCAGCATGGGGCTCAAGAAAGTGTAGTTTTCTGCATGTACTTCTTTGCATTCATAGTATGGTCTGTAACCTATAAAATACGAAAGAAAACAATGTGGCACGTAGAGAAAATACAGAATTTAAAGATAGGTGAGGCATTTGTATTACGACGAGTCCTTACAATAGGATTTAGTTTCGCGTTCATTATTATAAAATGATAACGTTGTTTTTTTACTGAATACTTATTGTTGCGAGTAATGAAGGATGTAAAAATTGCTCTCAATCAGCTAATGCACGTCTCAGCATTTGTGGATTTTATTGTTACAAAAGGTCTACAATCTAAAACTTCGGTTGTTTTTATCATTTTTATGTGATGTTAGAATCCTGTCGTTGCATTGAGGAAACGTCAGACTAAAGTCAACTATGATTGTTCCAGCTTCTAAATCACATCTTTAAAAAATGTCAGATAGCAATAGGAACCAATGTTGGTTAGCAGGCAATATATTTTAGATAATGGCAATATTAGCGGCGATAGTGATAAGTGGTCAAGTAGTATTGTATATGACTTGTAATCCTTGGGTCGCGAGTTCGACCCTGCTCACAATCCCTCACTAACGCTACTAATACACAAACTCTTCAGGGGTGTTAGTCATATAGACAACCGTTACTAGAAATAAATGAACTCAAATAGATAGAGACTATTCCTGTGTATACAATAAAACAAAACCTGAATATATAGTATCAAAATGCAACAGTGACCTTTTCATCTACCAGCTAGAGATGGCTTTAAAAACTGGCAAAAGAGCTCTAAACGAAATGAGGAATCATTTTTGGGTGAATGGACAAGGTATATCCATCGTGCATTTTTATTGTTTTTATTTCTGGTCTACCGTCTAAACTATAACAAACATGATATTGTGAAATGGCTATGCCAATAAATATGTTCAGAGATGGAAATCAACCAGTATATAGTCCGACCTCCTACAAGTCGTACCATTATAGGATACAGTGTGCTCTCTAGAGGTCCATATGAACAATGTAGACATTGTCCTGACCCCATGAGGAAGTCAACAGAAGTACTGGTAAGTCCTATTTTGAAGAAAACTAGAGTCCATGTTGTGGGCAAACATTAGGGGAAAAACTGACAGCGTTTATACGAAATTACATAGAGTTTACCGTTATATGGAGTTTGCAGGCATTTGACAGAAAAAAACGACTTGTCAGTAGGATATAAAATAAAATGTGAATAAGTCCCTGTGGGTACTTCTATTTTCACCCGTTCTGACAAGTTCCCGAAATTTTCTCATATGTAAACGATCACTAGTTAAAACCTTAATAGTCACATTAAAATTCATTCGCCAAATCTGAAAGTACGTGCAATACAAAACAATACGAAACAGCACGCGTAATATGAGAAAGGGCGGGAATTCTGGTGCTAAAGGAACTTATCTGTTTAAACGCAAACATTCAAATACATGTACATTTTTCCCTGAAAATAAATTAGAGATAAAAACACAGAGAAATTTATGTCACATCAACTGATAGAATTTTT
This sequence comes from Cyclina sinensis, assembly GCA_012932295.1. NCBI lineage: Eukaryota > Metazoa > Mollusca > Bivalvia > Venerida > Veneridae > Cyclina > Cyclina sinensis. The sequence continues at coordinate 29,380,011 of JAAONU010000017.1, forward strand.
TTTTATTTTTAAAAGAAAGATGCATGTTTCAGTAGGATTTAGGACAGCAGTACTAAAAACATTACAAACAGGATAAAAACAAAGGAGCGTTACCTAGAAACACTATAGACAGAACATGGAAGCCACAGGACCATATTGCAAGCAACAAAACAAAAAGTTGTCGTCTCTGGTACGATCCCCATTGTCCTAAAGAAATCCAGATCTGATCTACGTCCACAGTAGACATTTCGCTCCGCACCTGTCGGTTAATTCATAAGCTGTGAGTTATTCTAATTGTTTACTCCAGAGAAAGGCTCATTATTGGACAGGTCCTCTAAAGGTTCAGAAAGCAGAACATGTACATGCTACCGCGTTTGGTTAACTTAATTAGTACATTAATCACGTTGAGAACTGGACTAATCAGGTATATATTTCCTACCTATCGTAGATAATGATATTGTTAAGCATGATCTTACCGAGTTCATTTAGATGCATGAACGGTGCGACGATAAAACCTACAGTTCCAAAATTGAAGGTTTTATGTTAGAACGATTGGCATCGAGAATGTATCATTAAAATTTACATATCTTTACTACGAAGGAACAAGAACGGCGCTAAACCTTTTCTTTTTTTGTTGTTGTTTTTCTTTTTCTTTTTTTTTTTTTTCGTCATTTTTGGCAATCATCGATCGTTCTCGAGCTTTTCTGCCACTCCTTTTAGGTAGAGAATATCAGTTTCCGGGCCCTATCAGGAATGGGATCAGAATCATTAAAGTAATAACGAAAGTTTTCGAAAAAAAAGTTAAATAAGTGCTTATGTTGATATTTTGATCTGCATATAATGCTTGGGCTGGTTTTCAAGTTTCGTAAGATAAGGTTTTTTGCACGATTTTACAAAAACCTGTTCTCAATTCCTGCTTTGTGCGGACACTTTAGCTTAAAGCTTCCCGAGTCATTTAAGAGTACACCTCGTTTACAATCAATTACATAAGAAGAGGTGATGAATGCATCATCACGAGTTGAAATAGTTTGATATTGAGATACTGCATAGAATTTTAGGGGCAATAAATAGAGATACTGTCCGTCGACAGCCAGGAACCAGGAAATGGCTAATAGTTTACCAGTTCGGCGTCCGATTTATTAAGAACGCAAGAACCAGCACTTATAATGAACTCGAACGATCATAGTAAGTAAGCTTCGAACATGCCAGTGCATAAATTATAAGTCCTAATTCATAAACATGGCACATTTCTACATATTTATGTACAGTTTACATGTGAGTGTATACGCACAACTAGTAACTGACGCTTTGTCCTAAAATCTGCAAGCTACAAAAAGACGCAGTTGACCTTATATGTTTTCAATTCAAGCAAGAACAACTTAAGTCGCCATCGTGTAGAATTTTCAATTTTCCAAAGCACTGACGATACTTCATGAAGAACTGGGTTTCATAATCACATTCTTTTTTTTTCAGTTTTTATTTTGAGTATTCCCACAAGCATTCTCAGTTGTCTTTAGATGTATTGAGGACGATTGGGAACTTTTGCTGTTGATTGATAAGTAAGAACTTCTTCTCCAGTGGATCATGTCAGAGCTTGAAGAAACACTACGCTCCTTAAAAATGCACATGTTCTTCAAGTCACGGAAGTTTCTTAAATCTCAAGTGCTGTATAACAGCCGGAATTCAGGTAGATCTTGACATATACTTGATTAGTACAAGCAGTCATAATAACTCATGGGGCGAAATACGCTACGGATGGATTTGTTGAAAAATAAACATATTTTTTTTATAATGTATACCATTTTTGCCATTTCTGGAATTAAAAAGTTAATTCTTTTCCCACTCATTGAGGCACTTCCGTAAGCCTTTGAGGCGGGTACATGACATGATCAATGCGTCATCAATGCAGTCTGACCACTATCCGTCTTGAACTGTAAATGGCATTGTCGCGACCGAAATATGGACGCGTCCATTTTTCAGAGTTAAATCTTTAGACGCAAAAATACAGTACTTTCCGCAAGTATCCGCGGAAAATATCTGAGCATTATGTATAAAGATCACCAAACTAGATGGAGCACAGCGGGGTCAGTCAATTGCTTTGACTGAGCTTTTCAATGATCTTTTGGTGTACGAGTATTTACAAGTGCCATTGGCGCAGGCTTCCCAACTTGAAAACTAAGAAGACCTGCTGTTAATTGCATCATGTGAAATTATACATGTTTTTCTTGGATCCTTGATGTCCCAACTTGAATAGTGAGAGTTATACAGCAATTTTGTTGTCCGTCCGTCATTCCATCTGTCCATCATTGATCATTTCCGATCAATATCTGGCGAACTCTTGGGCTTATGTTAATTAAATATTATATTATTGAACTTGACCAGCAGATAGCCTTTGGTGTTGAGGTAACTAGGTCAAAGGTCATGGTCACAATGGCCAGCTTTGTATAATCTTTGTCCTATCAATAACTGGTAAACGCTTGTGTCTATGTTCTAGAGAAACTATTTATGAAACTTCATAGGATTATCGGGCATAAGCAGTAGATGACCCTTTTGATTTTTGTGTCACTAGGTCAAAGGACACGGTCACGGTGCGGGACTGTGTAGATTTTTATGATAAAATCTTCAGAATGATATTTTTAACTAGCTATTAACTATTGAAAACTGGATATTAGAATGAAGTTGTCGTTGACCGGTATCTTTGTAAAATATTCTGTAATTTGCTCATGATTATGCAAAATGCATACTGTGTGAAAATAAAGAATCATGTTTAGCTGGCGGGCGGGCGAGCGAGTGAGCATTTGCGCCAAACTCAATGGTTTTAACTCATTTTCCTTCGTTACAATTAATTTCTTGTAACCAAGACCGATCAGTTTATAGCTTATTGCCAGACCTTTTTGATTTTTTTTTTTTTTTTTTTTTTTTTTTTTTTTTTTTTTTTTTTTGAGAAATGGGTTCAGATGGTCACTCACTGTTACTGAAAATAGATTGTTGAGCTTCCGCCTGACTTGGTCAGTTAATAGCCTATATCAAGACCTTACTTTGATTGCTTTTGTTTTTTTTTACAAATATCGCTCTTTGTTTCTTATGCCACATGCTAATGAAATTGCACCAAAGCGTGGTAAATGAACACATTTCTTGTTTTTATAAAAATGTAGATAATTGATACTATACGAGCAGCAATAAAAGTGATGTCTGTAACTAGATTTTGTAACATCAAATAACAAAAATATAAATGACAAATCTATTTCATTACTTTTTATTTAACTGCATCTTATTTCAAAAGGAAATTCATCGTGTCATTTTTTAAATTAATTTTTGTAACTCTTTTCATTTACATTTACTTTGAGTTACAAACCGTTTTACCATTTTAATGATAATTTAGTTTTCTGTTAATGAATACACAAAATCTCGAAGCTTTATGGTTAGTTTAATAAAAACAAAATACGAATCCTCCAGCCATGTTTAATAAATTCATTTTAGACCCAATATTTTTTATATGAAATAATTCATGCAAAGGTGTATTTTCCCTCGTGATACTGTGATTAAAATTGCATTTTAACTATCAATAGGTTATGGGCATAGACAACTATTTTAATACATAAGTTTGTGTCTGAATCATTAATCAGTACAAACTCCACACAGCGATTTCTTCCCTTTCAAACTTTCTGTACAGTAATTCTTTCCAAAGAATAAAGGGGAGATCACTGCGAGGAGATTGTACTATCTATCTATCTATCTACCTACCTACCTACCTACCTACCTACCATCGTCGGTGACCCCCGGTACATATTCCGCACAACTACATTATTATTAGATAAATAGAGTGAAACGGAATGGATCGAACGTGGGTTTCCGACGATGTCTATCTATCTATACTGCCGAAACTCCCAATCTAATGGTATTACTGGCTGGGGTGCGTCCGTGCATATGTTAAGAGACTGAGTGAATAGGCTAAGAGCTGATAAGACCCAGGAGTGACAGATAAAAGATAAAAACACCGCCAGTCATTTAGGGTTTGTTTGTTGCATGCAAAGCCTTCTTGAAATTTACAAGATTAGTCTGCATTACAACTATATTGGGCAGGGAGTTGCACAGTACTATTGTATTTGAAAAAAAGAGAATACTTGTAATAATCTGCAGTGGTGTGGATTTGTCTGTAACATAGAGGATGTATGTGCCTGGTCATTCTGTTGGGTCTCTCTAAGTATGGCGGTAAAGGAACTGCAACTAAATTGTGTATTATTTTATAAAACATTATCAGACTGGTGTCCGTACGTCGTTGTTCTAATGTCGTCCATTCCAGTTCACACTGCATGCGGGTGACACTGCTGTAACCATAAAAGTCACCATTGACCCATATCACCCTTAATATCCTAGTAGCTCGTCTTTGTACGTGTTCAAATTTTTTAATATTTTTGGTAGTATGAGGACTCCACATATTCCAATTGTGGTCTTATTATTGTTTTAAAAGCTGTCTCACGAACTTTAGGGTTTTTAGTTTTGATGTTTCTTCGAATGAATCCTGGGGTTTTGTTAGCTGCAAACACTTTACAACGTCTGCAAATGTCTACAAATGAACACTATTAATTTGGCATTACCGTTTTACATATGCATGTATTTTATTTGATATATACATCAATCCTGTATAGATAATAATAAAATTTATGAAATAATATAAAAAACGGTATTATTAGTAATAAAACTGTTAACTAAGGAAGTGATAAGTTTTTAATCTAAGTACCATCTTTGAGGAATCAAGCATGAATCTACTCTAATTCAGTATATATACTTTCATCACACTCGAGTTTACAGAATTCTTTGTACTCATTTATTTCCAGTCGATTGCAAACAAATGCCCTCTTTACGTCGAGATGTGATTGACACCTGTTCAATATACGATATAATTATCTATACTACATACGTCGTAAAATTCATTTTAAAACGGTTCGCTTGTGCACACATATGCTAAATGTCGTCAAGAATTCCTTTTCGTTAAAAGGAGCACTTCTCGTTGAAATCCATAACGGATTTTATACAGGTAACAGACAAAATGGCCACTTCCATGTTCCGGGCGAGTTTACACAAATATGATAAGTTTTTATTATCAAGGTGTACAAGACATTTGCAGACTGTTTCCTTGCCAGAACCAGATGGCACTGAAGTAGAATATCCAGAGATCAAACCGAAGTATCCTTCCGGAGAATGGGGGAACATGGAACCTAAATTAGCCTGGTCATGGGAAGGTCAACGTAAAAAGCTCTCGGGTTTAAAGACTGCAGAAGAGAAGATAAAGATGTTAACAGAAAGGCAATGTATCGCATGGAAATATAACAGCATAGATACTACACCTAACTTGCTGAGATATCAATGTCATGTCACTAAAACACATTTGCTGAAGGATCCCCTGCCTGTACTGTACGACAACATTGCAGTAGAAGAAAGTTATGAAAAACTTAAACGAATTGTCATTCAGAGTATCATTCAGGAACATGAAATGAATAGACAGCGATTGATAAAACAAACAAGACAAGTTGATCAACTGTCTGGAGAGAGAATTAAAAACACTGTGCAATATAACTTGTCAAAATTGTCTGTGAGATGTATGTTGATGAATTTGCTTGCAGCAGTTAGTGAAAGAAAGGACATCTCAGAATGTCGTATAGATTATGATGCAAGAGTGTCAGCATTTTGGAACCGTCATGGCATTCAGAGGAAAAAAAACAGAGAACCTCCAAAAGATAAGAAGTTCATTTTACAACAGAACTGCATGTTTTACGGTGAACATGAAGTTGAGTTTCAAATTAGGAAACAGAAACCATTACCAGAGGTAACTAACTAGTTTTTTTTTAATGAGAGAACTAGTTTATAAAAAACGATTGCTTCAGGATCAGTTAAAAACTTAAATATTAATAAAGTAGACTGTAGAAACCACTTTTAAGACCACCAGTGGCTGTTCAAAAGAGGTTTTAGTAGTGGGTTGACCTGATTTCCTCAGTCAAGATCAGAAAAGAGTTACTATTAACTGAAAAACCTTATTACATTTCTCAATTCTATAAAATAATAATTGAAATCAAACTGCTGTGTTACAAACATGTGTATGCTAGAACTTTTCGTAACGAAATAGAAATGTCAGGGGTCAAATTTAACTTTTTTGTCCTACTGGCAAATATTTGCTAGTGACCATTTTTTCTACTAGCAAAATCAATTTTCAACTAGCTAAGCAATATTTACAAAATGTGAAAAGTTGCGGACAAACAGTTGTATCACTGACAGTATGACAAATAAATGTAGGTGTGAAACCACCAAATAGATTCCTTCTTTATTCTATATAAAATTCATAAAGTTCACAGAGCTGTAAATCATAGCAAAACCTTTTTTAAATAGCTTTAACTTACATATTCTTGTAGATCTATATCTGTACTCATGAAAAATAGCAAGAAAAGTGGGGGTTGTATTTCAAACAAGAAAGATATTTCTGCTCATGTGAACTTACCCATAAAATTAACAAAAAACGTGGATTTTCGGATAAGTCAGAACTTGGGATGTCTGCCGATTTTCCGGCGCACTCGCAAATTATTTCGAGTGCTAAAATTTTGCAATCGCATTTTCTCATTTTCGCTCGCATTTTGCGAGTTTGCGACCGCTAAATTTGAACCCTGAATGTGGAAGAAATTACCGACCGAGATTAAGGCTACTCCAACTGTGCCAACTTTTATCAGTGGACTAAACAAGTTTTATAGATTTTAAGTATTTAAAATAAATGTTCAAGTAAGATCTTCAGTTAAGTCTTGTTTTCTTTGTTATTATCTTTCATAATTTTAATGTTCCTGACACGCGTCTGCCTAGTATAGTCAGTATTGACTTTTGGCAGTAATAAGTTGAAGTTGACAAAATTTTAATTACAAAGACAACAGACATACCTAAACTGTTGAATTAAGGACTAATATTGGCCAATCAACATGATCACTGTGAAGTTAAATTACTTGAAAAAAACAGAATACTGCCTGTCTATATGTCCTCTGCTGTGTAACTCAGTGCTACATATGAACAGTACATTACAGGATTTTGAAATAATTTGGCACAAATGTAGTGCATTTTAAGGCAGTCTCTTTCAATCGATTGATCCATCTTGTTTTTGTTTATCTTTACTGCCATATAAGATAGAATATGGCCTACATGTACATTTGTTTCAGCTGTGCAACTAACTGGTAATGGTACATTACAGGATTTTGAAATATTAATATGAGGCAGAAACTAAACACATAAGTTTGCTCAGTTAGCACTTCTTTTGCAGACATACCTTTTGGCATTTGTTACTTATTGTGAAATTCTCGTTTGTCAATGTTATTCATGAAATGCAGTCATTTTCGTTACAAGTTAAGCTAAAGATGCATTTAATAGTTGGAGGTGATTTTGTTTGTTTGGTCTAATAATAAGGTAATGTTGTAACAGAAAGATAATCCTTACTAATTACTGACTCATGATTTTTATTACATGGCAATACTCTGTTCAGGGGTCTCATGAGTAGGTGAATAGGGCGAAGAAGTCGCCTTCCACTTCCAAATTTAGCAGAACACCGGCATTAAAGCAAAAAAATCTTTGCTTAAATTATCCAAATAAACATCAGATGAATACACAACATTGTGTCAGTTCACTCTGAAACATTAACTCTGCCAACTCACCAGTCCCTTGAAGTCCAGAATATTGTGGGTTTTGCTAAGCAATATCCCAATAAATGAGTCAAAGATGATCGGGTAGACTATTTAGTGGGTACTCGTTTTGTTGCCCTTGGTGACTTTTTGTAAATGAAACAAAAGCAGTTAAATGTAGCCAGGACTGATTATGTATACAGTGCCAGTCATTACAAAGATTGACTGCAAACAGCATTTACTTTGTTTTACACACCAATGATTTAATTTGAACTTCTGTAATTATTATTTTTATACCCCACGTCGAAGATGAGGGGGTATATAGTTTTGCAAATGTCTGTCAGTCGTTTGGTAGACACTGTTGTTTCCAATCAATATCTAGAGACCCCTCGGACCCACCTTCCTCAGACTTAGTATGTAAGTTGGTCATGACTAGTAGATGACCCCTATAGTTTTTCTGGTCATTAGGTCAAAGGTCACAGTTACCTTGAATGGCAAAACAGTTTCCGATCAATAACTATAGAACCCTTGGTCCCAGATTGTTCAAACCTAGTATGTAGGTTGGCCATGACCAGTAGATGACCTGTACAGTTTTTCAAGTCACCAGATCAAGGTCACAGTGACGTTGAATAGCAAAACGGTTTCCGATCAATAACTGTAGAACTCTTAGTCCCAGGTTGTTCAAACTTAGTGTGGAGGTTGGCCATGATCAGTAAATGACCCCTATAGTTTTTCAGGTCACCAGGTCAAAGTTCAAAGTTTGACCTTGAAGAGCAAAACGGTTTCTGATCAATAACTGTAGAACCCTTGGTCCCAAATACTTCAAACTTTGTATGTATATTGATCATGACTAGAAAATGACACCTATAGTTTTTCAGGTCACCAGATCAAAGGCCAAGTTTTGAAATGCAAAGTGGTTTCTAATTAATAACTGTAGAACGCTTGGGCCCAGGTTCATCAAACATGGTATATAGGTTGGCCATGACCAGTAGATGATCCCTGTAGCTTTTCAGGTCACCAGATCAAAGGTCAAGGTCACAGTGACCTTGTGTAGCAAAATGGTTTCCAATAAATTACTATAGAATACTCTGGCCCAGCTTCTCTAAACTTCATAGGTAGGTTGGTCATGACAATTAGATGACCCCTGTAGTTTTAAGGGTTATTAGGTCAAAGGTCAAGGTCACAATAACCTTGAAAAGCAGAACAGTTTCTGCTAAATATCTCGGGAATCCTTTGGGCGAGGTTCGTCAGACTTAGTATTTAGGTTTGTCATGATCAGTAGATGACAGCTATCATTTTTCAAGTCATTGTGTCAAAGGTCAAGGGTCACAGTGTCCTTGAAAATCAAAATGGTTTTTTCTGAATAACTTTAGAACGCTTGGGGCCATGTTACTCAAACTTTGTATATAAATTGTTCATGAATTGTAGATGAGCCCTCTAGTTTTTCGGGTCACCAGGTCAAAGGCCAAGGTCACAGTGCCCTTGAATAGCAAAATGGTTTCCGATCAATAACTCTGGAACGCTTGGTCCCAGCTCCTCAAAACTTCATGGCTGCCTCTAAAGATAAGGCACTGAGGGGGCATACATTGTATATGTTTTACAAACATCTCTTGTTTATTTTTGTTAACAGTTGAGATCTATACAGTACCCCATAATTAAAGCCACAGCTTTTTTAAGTAATCCTGTAAATTTCGATCAAATTTTAAAGTTGCTCAACACAACATAAATGACGACAACTTTACTGTCCGAAGTACTGCATCCAGAATTTATCTTTGCCGCATAGTGAATATCAAGTTCCATTTCCGGTTTTGTTTTTGAAAAAAAAATTATTGTTGTAACGCAGATGCGGTGGTGTAACATACTTGTGAACTTGTCACTGTTTATCTATAATTGTTGATAGAATGCGCTAATGCACTGTAAGTTAAAGCGGGCAAATGAGTTGAATTCATGGGGTCTGTCCCTTCAGTTTTTGTGTCGCCCTTTTGAAGAAACGGCGGTACATAGGAATCTTTTTGTCCGTCAGTCCGTCCATCACGAAAACTTAATGTTGGCTATAACTTTGCCACTTCTTAGCATTTCCTGCTCAACCTTTTAATTTGTATTGCTTACGACAACAGGCTTGTGATGATGCCAAAATCTTTAAGTCAAGGTCACATTTGACAGAGTTATGCGCCTTTTTGTACTTGGATTTTGTCACAATACTTAACGTTGGCAATAACTTTGCCATTTTTTAACATTTCCTCATCAGACTTTCAAATTTTATTGCTTATGACAACAGGGTCATGTTGATGCCAAAATCTGTAGGTCAAGGCCACATGTGACATAGTTATGGCCTTTTTGTACTTCAACTTGGATTTTGTCACAAAAACTTAAATTGGTTATAACTATACCATTTCTTAATATTTCTGCATCAAACTTTTCAGTTGTAATGCTTACAATTGTATCGTTTACGACAACACCATTTCTCAAGGGCAGATAACCTTCAAATTTATTTTTGGAAAGTTATACCCCTTTTTCAACTTTAAATTTCTTGGTTAATCTTTTTGTTAATGTCCATTTCTCAAAAGTGTCAAAGATATTCCATTCAAACTTGGAATACTTGATCACCAGCAATACCCCTGAAAAGATTGTTGTTACCCATGTCCCTGGGGTCAAAGTTAGCCACAACCGCAGGAATCACTTGATTTTGCTTATACTTATTGATAGGAAAAAAACTTCTTAAGCCTAGAAATAAGATATTCATTGACATGAGATGTGTAACCCCCCTCCCACGTTAATTAACCCCCTCCCCCCTCTCTCCCAACCAGTTTTTCTTTCATTACTAATTATTTATTTTGAAATATGTAGGTACTTTTACCCTTTTACCCCTCCCCCCTAGCCTGTATGGGGACTCTTTGAAATAAACTTTTAACTTAAATGAGATGGGTCAGTATTCCCCTCCTCCCACACCAATTTTTTTTTTCATTATTTTTTTTTTAAATGTGTAGATACTTGACCTCCACCCCCCATCAGACCCCTCCCCCCAACTCAAATTTCTTTTTCTCACATGAGTAACCCACTCCCTAGCTGAGCCCTGAACTATTTATTTAGATGGAATGGGTAGGTACTTCCCCCACCCCCTGCGTAGCCCGATTTTTTGTTTTGTTTAATACATAAGTTCAAATGTACTTGACTCCCAGTCCACCCTCAACACACCCTCCCACCCCTCCCCTAAAAACCAGACACCCTCCCCCCAGGAAATATTTTTTCTTTTTCATCTTATATGACTAGGTACTTGCCCTCCCTCAATTTTTTTTTCACTTGGGTCTCTTGTTTAACTTGGCTTATAATTTATTATCCAGCACTGAGAAAAGTGGAGTGTGCTGAGGTCTGGTTGTACTTTGACTAGCATTCTGTCTTTTCCAGCAGGCTCTTGTTTACCTTTTTACAGAGTATCCAAGGGTGACACAAGTGTTCAACTGAACACCCATGTAGTTTTTTAAATAGAGAACAATTTTTTACTTGTTTTTAACCAGGTTTTCAACGATTATTGTAATGCTGAAGTTGGCAGGCGGGCGGGTGTCAACTTTCGTTTCTGCTCAACAACTTGAATTTGCTTTGGCCTATTGATGCTAAACTTAGTGTGTGGGTAGCTTATATCAAATGGCAGCTTGGGATTGCTACCCAGGTGTCTGTGATCAAGGTCAAGGTCACTATTACTGAAAATAGAAATTCAGTTTCTGCTTAATAACTTGAGTTTGCTTTGGCTTTTTGACGCCAAACTTTGAGTGTGGGTAGCTTATATCAAGAGGCAGCTTGGGATTGCAACCCAGATGTCTGTGATCAAGGTCAAGGTCACTGTTGCTAAAAATAGAAATTCAGTTTCTACGTAATTACTTCAGTTTGCTGAGACCTATTGAGTGACCACAAGATAGTATGGGCAGCTATATAATTTACAAAGTACATCAATACGGTACATGTATTATTACTAAGAATTACTAGCTGGGTTTGTTCCTGCCACTACACAAACATGTATGGATCAGTAATTTGCATATGGGGCAAAAATGGGACTGAAATTACTGACCCCCTATATGTCTTTGTAGGGTCAGGAACAAGCCCAATAATTGATTTGTTTCATCAACCACTTTTCCCAATGATTTATTTATTGCAGTGTTTCACCATTTCCTTTGTACTAAACCTGTATGGATTTCTACTAACCCTACATAGATCACTATCTGCGTGCAACCAAAATAACAGCATCATTTTTTCTTCACTGCTATATTTCATTCCAAATTCCTGTCACATCAATACTTGGTTGTTGAAAACCTGGTTTCATCGCATTGCGACGCTTCTTGTTATTTTCTTGCTAGCTTAGTACCTAGTAGTGCTGAAGGACATAACTTTGCTATGATTTGGTTAATACCACTTTACCCAAGAATTCCCCACTTCTCCCTATTTTTGGCTCAGGGAGAAGTCACTTCTCCCTAAAATCTGACTTTAGCTAGACCCCTGCTGTTTCCTTGTTTTTTAGAAATTATTTAAGTAGCCCATGGCTATTTTGGATACTGGTTATGCAGACATGGCATATAAAGGTTTCTATTGCAGTTTGTTCCAAGAGATCTTCTGGAGTGCCGCTCGAAGAAGTCGAACCCTACTTTTCGAGGTTTGTCACCCAAAGTGTTTGGACAGTTCAGGACAAAAGAACCCCTTAGTGTAACAGCTGGTAAGTTTCTTTTGTCTTCTGAGAGGTAAAACACTGTGATGTTAATAAGGGAATGAGAAACAATCAAGAGAGACCTGTTGTGACTGAGGTGGAATGTTAAAACACAATATAATTATCTGAATTTTGGTCTGGCGAAATAAGATTGCTCAATTCACAGAGATGGAGAGAGACAGAGAGACAGATGAGGGTGTAGTCATGCATATAGTCACAATTTTTTCTGCTTAACTGGTTTTCGCAGGAGTCACAGGACTTTATAGATTTTGATTTTTATCTTTTGTCAGTGCAGCTCCTTCATTCATCAACAGACTTTAATGAAACCGTATGGAAATGTTCAGTACCAGGTTTAGTTGTGCATATTGTCGGGATTTTTCACTTGACTGGATTTTCATGAGATGACACCTTTTATCTTTTAAAAACATAAATTATATATGTATGTATTTTTCTCAACCCATCTCGTCCTTCATGCATGATTGAATTTTGATGAAACCTTACAGAAATGTTCAGTGCCTAGTGAAGTTGTGCATTTTGTCAGGATTTCTGAGTGACTTTTGCAGGAGTCATGGGACTTCATTGAAATGAAATTTTTCTTTTTGTCAACACAACTCCAATATTCATGATCAGATTTTAAAAGAGACCTTATAGAAATGTTCATTGCCTGTTATAGTTGTGCCTGTTAGATGTTTTTACACACAATCAGTCTTGATAAGATTTTGTTGCAGAAGTATATTGACTTAGTAGTGGGAGACGTGCTTTAAAAAAAAAGAAAAAATGCACACACACACACACATAATTCTATTCTGAATAACTGCGTTATGTACATGTGATGGCTTTACAGAAAATAAGAGTTAAGGTAATACCTCTGAAAGCTGTTAAATGGTAGAAACCTAACACTTTCTATAGCTTAGAAATTTACCATGTGACTGTTTTCTTGTTTTATCCAGTATTGCCTTAAGCATGCCCTTTGACATTTAATGAAGAGCAAGTCAGACCAAACATTTTTAGCTCACCTGAGCACAACGTGCTCATGGTGAGCTATTGTGATGCCCCTGTGTCCGTCGTTGTGCGTCATGGTCGTCCGTTGTCAACAATTACATAAAAACAACATCTCCTCTGAAACTACTGACTGCACATTAACCAAACTACACAGGAATGATCCTTGGGTGGTCCCCTTTCAAAGTTGTTCAAATGGTTCCAGTCTGTTGCATAAGTAGGTCACAGGGCCAAAAAAGAAGTTTCAAAAATGCAAATTAAAAAAATCTTCTTCTAAGAAAGTACAAGGCCCAGAGCTTTGATATTTAGTATATGACATCATCTATAGGTCCTCTACCAAAGTTGTTCAAATTATGCCCCTAGTACCAAAATTGTCCCCCCCTGGGGTTTTCCTTGTACATAGTAAAAACTTAAAAAATCTTCTCCTCTGAAATGACAAAGGCTAGAGATTTGATATTTGGTACATGATATCATCTATAGGTCCTCTACCAGAGTTGTTCAAATTATGCCCCTAGTGCCAAAATTGGCCCCGCTCCAGGGGGTCATAGGTTTTCCTTATATGTATATAGTAAAAAAATAAAAAATCTTCTCCTCTGAAATGACAAAGGCTAGAGATTTGATATTTGGTGTATGATATCATCTACAGGTCCTCTACCAAAATTGTTCAAATTATGCCCCTAGCCTTAAAATTGACCCTGCCCCAGGGGTCATAGGTTTTCCTTATAATTATGTATATAGTAAAAACTTAAAAATCTTCTCCTTTGAAATGACAAAGTCTAAAGCTTAGATATTTGGCATGAAATATTGTCTAGTGAACCTGTTCCAAGTTTGTTCAAATTATATCCCTGGGGTTAAAATTGGGCCTGCCCCAGGGGTCATAAATATTCTATTTGTGCATATAGTAAAAGTATAAGAAAATTATCCTCTGAAGCTTCAAAGGCTAGAGCTTAGATATTTGGCATGAAACATTGTGGACCTCTACAAACATTGTTCAAATTATTGCCCTAGGGTCAAAATTGGCCCTGCCCTTGGGGGTCATGGGTTTTCTTTATATACGTATAAAAGTGATCTCTGGAACTGAGAAAGCTAGAGCTTAGATATTTAACATGAGACATTGTCTGGTGGAACTATATCAAGATTGTTAAAATTAAAGCTAAGGGTCACATTTGGCCCTGCCCTAGGGGACTTAGTGACCTTCTTTTTTGTAATTTGATATACAGTTATGAAATTTGGACCATGTGCACAGTTTCAGATGAAGACTTGAACTTTGATGTTAAATGACCTAAATTTTGACCTAGTGACCTATTTTCTTGTTTTTTGATGTACAGCTATGAAATTTGGACCATTTGCACAGTTTCAGATGTAGCATTGAACTTTGATGTTAGATGACCTAGATTCTCACCTAGTGACCTACTTTCTAGCTTTTTTATCTACAGCTATGAAATTCGAACTCTGTGCACAGTTTCAGGTGTCGAAATTGAACTCTGACATTAGATGACATTTTGACCTAGTGACCTCCTTTTTTGTTGTTTGATGTACAGGTTTGAAATTTGGACCATACATATAGTAAAAATTGTTCAAATTCTTGTAATAAACACTAGCCTTGTCCGTTTTCACACAAACGACAGTCTGTCATCAGGTGAGCGCTTTGGGGCCAATGGCCCCCTTGTTTTATTTTTAGCTCACCTGAGCACCTGAGCACAAAGTGCTCAAGGGTGAGCTTTTGTGATCATTGATTGTCTGATGTTTGTCGGCCTGCGTCGTGTGTCATCAACAATTTGACTTTAATGACTTCTCCTTTAACGCTAAGCCAACTTTGATGAAATTCGCCTGGGATATTCCTTGCATGAAGCTCAACTAAAGTTATTCGAAAAATTTAATTCCAAGCAGAACTCTGGTTGATTTGGCAACAAAAAGGAAAAACTTTTGTATTATCTTCTTCTCAAAAAGTGCTAGGCCCTGAGCCTTAATATTTGGTATGTAGCGTTGCCTTGTGGACCTCTGTCAAGTTTGTTCAGATAATGGCCCTGTGGGTGAAATTTGGCCCAGCCTGGGTGGTCACAAGTTTTACATAGAAATATAGAGGAAAATCTTTAAAAATCTTCTGTCTGAAACCACTAGGCCTAAAGTTTTTAAATTTGGAATGAAGCCTTGTGTAGTCGACCTCTACCAATTTTGTTCAAATTATGTCCCTATTGGCCCCACCTTAGGGGTTACATGTGTTATATAAAAATAAAGAGGAAAATCTTTAACAATCTTCTTCTAAAACTGCTTGGCCCAGAGGTTTGAAATTTGGTGTGAAGCATCTGCTAGTAGACCTCTACCAAGTTAAAATAATATCCAAGGAATTACTATGAGCCCCACCCAAGGGGTCACATGTTTTACATAGAAATATAGAAGGAAATCTTAAAAAATCTTTTTGTCTGAAACCACAAGCCTGAAGTTGTAAAATTTGACATTAAGCTTTGTGTAGTGGACCTCTACCAAGTTTGCTCAAATTATTTCCCATTGGTTAAAATTGGCCCCACCCCGGGCATGTGAAATATTTAATCTTTGAAAATATTTAAGCTTTAAACCTTGGATATGTTGCTTGGGTACTCTACCAGAAATGTTCAAATTATGCCCTTCGGGTCATTAATGGCCCTACCCCAGGGTCACTTGATTTCACATTCAATTTGGCTTATATAAATAAAATTTAGAAAATCTTTTTGTCTGAAACCATATCCCCTGGAGCTTAGATATTTTGTATGTTGCATAGTCTAGTGGACCTCTAGTTTGTTCATATTGTGTCCTTTGGGTCAAAATTTGCTCCTGCCCAGGGGTCCTATTTGTGTAAAATGTTTGATCTTTAAAAATCTTCTGGGTGAAACTGTAAGCTTTAGACTTCAGATATTTTGCATGGAACATGATCTAAAGGTACTCCACAACATTGTTCAAATTTTACCCTGGGGTCATAAATGGCCCTGCCCCTTGGTCAGTTGAATTCACACAGCCTTATAAAGGAAGGACTTGAAAAAAACTTCTTTTCTGAAACTGTATGCCTGAAAGCTTAGAGCATCATCTTGAGGTGAGAAATTGTAAGCTTTAGACCTTAGATATTTAGCATGTAGCATCATCTAAAAGTACTCTGCCAAGATTGACTTGTTCAGATTATTGCCCTGAGGTCATTAATGACACTGCCCTGTGGTCACTTGTTTTTACATAGGCTTACAAAAGGAAGACTTAAAAAATCTTGTGTAAAACTGTACGCCATAGACCTTATTTTGTATGTTGCATTATCTAGTGGACCTCTACAAAATTTGTTCAAATAATATATCCCTGAGGTCAAAATTGGTGCAACCCCCTTGATCCTATTTGTGTAAAATACTTTATCTGTGAAAATATTTTTTGTGAGAAACTATTAGCTATAGAATTTAAATATTTTGCATTGAACATCACCTAGAATCCTCTGCCAATATTGTTTAAATTATAAGTTCTTTTGGGTCATTAATGACCTTGTCCCAGGGTCACTTGATTTTACAAAGGTTTATATTGGAAAGACTTACAAAAACTTCTTGTCTAAAACTGTATACTCTTCAGTTTAGATAGTTTGTATTTTGCATTATGAAGTAGATACATACCAAGCTCGTTCAAATTTTGTTTCTGGTGTGAAAATTGGCCCTGCCCAAGGGTTCTATATTTGTATGAAATATAAGGTCCTCAAAAATCTTCAATTCAAAACCTGTTATTTTGCTTCTGATGTTTGCTCAACTGCAGACTCACAGCCAAAGAACTCAGGGGAGTAACCCAGGGCCATCATGGCCCTCTTACTAACCTTGTTCTTTGTAAATGTGCTTTGCTTCATTCAGAAATATGTGGAGTTAAATTTCATGAAAAAAGCATCTGCTTGTATTTAAGTCTCAAGTTTGAATCTGTGTGCCAGGGCAGGTACCTGAAGAATACTATAGGCTAGTGAGTTGTAAATGCTGAAACCATTTACTGATTTAAGATCACTGGTTTTAATCTCTCTGTAGACCATAACATAAAATGTGAGCATGTCAGCAATATGAAGAATCGGGGTCTGGTACAGATAGTTCCCAGCAACAGGATTGTAGGTCAATATATGAGTGTGCTATCTGTTTTTTGTGCAGGATTCAATGACGGGGATCCTAATGTGTTCAACCATCTGAGTATCATCTTCACTAACCAACAAAAGTTAAGGAGAATGAAAAGATTTGGAGATGAATTCAAGGCAGAAGCTGACAAAGGTTATGCCATGAGTACAGGTTTCTTGTCAACACTCGCTCAGGCTCATATGCTAGGTAAGTGAACAGGTCATTAGTTTCTGTTAATCAGTAAAAGCTGTATATTTACAGAATGGCATGAAAATATGAGCTCTACACCAATAACAAAAAGGTTTAATTTTATTTTACAAAGGTGTTTAGGTTACTTTAGTACATTTTGATGCAATATTTCAAGTATAAAATGAAATTACCATATGCTCTTATCAATAGTTGTGAAGAGGACTGTTTAAGACAGTCACTGACTTCTTCGGGGAGGTATTGTTAACAGGTCTGTTAAATTTGATTGAAGGTATTGATTTCAGGTCTGTTTGAACTATTTGATTGAATTTGTTTGCTTTAATTTGCTGTTTGTTGTATGTGTATTATTGTTACATATACGGTATGTTAGGGTTAGGTTAAGAAGAATTGAGTTGATATTTCAGGTTTTAATGAATATGAGGAGCTGACTTATCCGATTACGAGTCAGACAATTCTGACAGACGGTAGAGAGTTCATTCTGTCAGCTTACCAGTTGAACACTACACAGCTATGGAAAGACAATTTTGGTAACAATCTTCAAAATATCTGCTGGGTCTCAAATCGTGAGGATTTGTACAAAGAATACAAAAATGGACAGCTTGTTGAATTTAATGATGATTTGTTCCGCAAGTTATTGAAGTTCTTCCTAATAGAGTCGTCTGATAGAAATGGTATAGACCTTGCACCAAACCTGGAGGTGAAGCCGTTTGTGACAAACGTTGATATTCCTTATAGAAAAGTTTATGAAGTGGTTGAAACAGAAATTCAATATGACAAAAGTTAACACTGATGTAAAGTGTTGCATGTGTACTGATGGATGAGAAGATGCTGTTTTATTTGATTTGATACATGTACATTACTCAGTTACATGCAGTATGAATACTAAGTGTATTTCATGCAATTTTCTCTAGTGTGAACTGAGGGATTTGCATGGTTATTAAATCAGACCGATGTCAGTTATGTTGACTTTTCATCTAGAGAACTTAGTATTACTGCAAGAGTTAGGTGTAATATGTGACCTTGTGATAAAATTTGAACAATATTATAGTTGAGTATTTCTCAGCTATCATAGGATATATTAATTTCGTGACCTCTGCCTATAAACAGTTGGAAACCAACAGGTATCAATGACTACAAAAGTTCTGTTAAATGGTTTATCATGGTTTCATGATTTCTTTATAAAATAAATGTCACTCACGTTAATGTAGTTCTTTTGCTTTATATTATTGAAATGAAAGTAAGTTTTTTGCAGAAATCATCCCATGGCTGTAATACTTCTAGACAAGACTTATGTTACATTATAGTCCAAGGTTTTATTAACCCTGAACATGCTGAAATTTTTTAATGGATTAGCCCAGCTTTGAATTTGGAACAGTCCATTCAAAGTTTAAGGGATTTGAATATCAAAATACAAAAATGGAGCTACCAACAGTATAGAGCCTGGTCAGACTGCACAGATTCCAGCAGGTTAAGGGTTAACATAGGTCTAGTTTACTGTACAGTACCCGAGTCCAAAAATGACAAAGCTGAATTTTCATATGCTGTTTTATAATTTGAAGTCAACAACATGTTACAGGTGATGATAATAAGACGCACAGCAACAATGGCAATGGTTATGAAAAATTCATCTATGTCATAATGTACATAAGAAAATAAAAAGTTCTAAAAACACATTCAACCTTACAATGTCTGAAACAATTACAGATGTATTATGAAACTTGAATCACCAAACACCAACCCCTTTACAATTATAACTTGTCTTAACATTTCTATGAAATCTATATATTATGGCCAAGAACTAGAAGCATATCTTGATACAATACACACAACACATCAGAATAAATTTAAGCTCCTGCAGTAGTTGTCATGACAGGTTTTCCATATTCGAATTTCTTATCATCTTTAGTAAAATTCTATATTTTTTATCTTATATTCTGTCTTTAACAAAATATATAATTATTATCCAGCAGAGGCATCTGAGGCAACATCTCATTAAAATTAAACAGAAATTTTAAACAAAATAATCCGTTTCCAATATTCTGGCTATCAGTATTTCACTTTACCTCTGGATTTCATGGGAGATGGAAAAACGCCTTTTTACTGACTTCCATCTCCCTGTATTTCAATATTATAAAACAAGAGCGCCACAAGGCGCAGCTAAATACACCCTTCATTTGAGCAATCTGTTTCAATAACATCTATCCACTTACCAAGTTTCAAGTCAATAGCTTTGATAATGTAGGAGTATGGTCCAGTCAAACATCAAGTACAAAAATTGAACTAAAGGGAATAACTCCAAAATCATGAAGTGACCAGTGACGTTTCTTCTGCATTGCACTCAGTCTCAGTTAGATCTATCCACCTAATAAGTTTCAAGTCGATAGCTTTGATAACACAGGAGTTATGCTCCGGACCAGAAAATTAACAAAGGGGGATAACTCCAAAATCATGAAGTAAAAAGTTATGGTTCCTGTGCACTGCACTTCGTCTCAATAAGACCTATCTATGTATCAAGTTTCAAGTCAATAGCTTTGATAATGTTGATGTTACATTCCGGAAAAGAAAATTAAACAAAGGGGAATAACTCCAAAATCATGAAGTGCAGAGTGATGGTCCTTGTGCACTGCACTCAGTCTCAGTGAGATCTATCCACCTATGAAATTTCAAGTCAATAGCTTTGATAGTGTAGGAGTCTGCCTGCCCGCCTGCCATGGGTGGATGATTCCATAATACGCCCCGTCTTCGACAGGTGTATAAAAAGTCCTAGTGCTTTTGGTCAAATGATCAATAGTAAAGTTTACTACGAGAAATTTTTAAGTAACTGTAATTTCAACTAATTTCTATTTAATACAGCAAATTAGATTGAGTGATGAATTAGTTACAAAATTTCATGTTTGTTATTAGAAATTATGAATTTTGAAGCAGTAGTAATGCTATTGCTTCTTTTTTTAATGTTTTCAACAATTCTACTCATGTTCTGTCCATTTTAGGACAGAATATATCCCACCCAAGGCAAATATCTGGCCTCCTACAAAATTTATTTTGACTCCCTGGGATTAGATATGTATTTTACTGGAATGGTCCTTTGAAGAATGTAACTGGTTCTTAGGTTTCAAAGGTTTTACACCATCTAAATTCTTACAAAGAAGTTCTTAAATTTACTTATATGTTTGTCAGTAAAGTACAAGATATGACTAGGAAATTAACATTGTATGGCAATAGTTAAATAAAATCAAGTATAGCAGAAATAGATAAAATCTTGATATATATTCTTTCATATTTATCAATAACATTCACAATACAGTATAATCACCAACCCTTAAATTTCTTAGCATAACTTCCAGTATCAAAACAGAAAAAGCTGATTAGATTACTCTATGTAAAATGTACAAAAAATCATGCACAAAAAGAAACACTATACAACATATTATGTCTTCATTTAAACATGCATTAACAAAATATGTCCACCTAACTATCACATTAACAATATATGCAAGACATCAGACAATAAACATAATTGTTTTCCAATTTTTTTTGTGTAAACAACTTTTACAGATTAATATAAAATCTGACAAAATATATTAACACTATCTGGACAAAATAAACCTATTTCACAATTTCAGCATGAAGGAAATTGAAACAAGGAAAGCCAGGTAATATTTCTACATCCTGCTTTTGGTTAAGTACAGAATTCCTGACACAGAAACGAAAAAAAAACACTTTTTGTTCAATATACCCTTTAACAATAAATTTGCTGATTTCAACTACCTGTGGACAAGCCTCTGGTTGGTCTAGTGGTGAAAGTATCACACTTGAAATCACTAAATCTTTCACTGATGGAAGGTTATGGGTTTGATCCCCTGATCCCCACTACAGAGTATCATCATTTATGTGAGAACGATGGCGGTCTCTTTCAGAGGACTGGAGTCTAGTCTGTCACAGGAATGATAGATGGGTAAGCAGTGACTGTCAGACAGTGTTAAACTGTAAACCTGTGGACATTATCATCTCACATATGTAGATAGGTCTATATGGTTATACAGTAAACACCTCTTTCAGCACTGGTATAAAGAGATACAAAATTAAATGATCAATAAATCAAAATTATGCACATGAAGAGAGAAAAAATACAAAGCTGTCTTTGCTTTTTTTATAAAGTCTTCAAACTGCTCAAAACTTTGGTTAATAGTTTGGTAAAACAATATTTCACTGAAAAAGACGAAACTATTGAAATAAAAGTTTTATGTGTCAGACTTATCTTTTATAAGCACAGAAATAGATGTATCATCAACAATGAGCAGATAATGCAGTGGAAATCAGAAAATTTATATACAATATATAGATGGAGAACAAATACAAAGATATATCTAAACACCTTTTGTTAATTAAAAAGTTAAAATGTCTGGAAAAACAGCTACACACTTCATCTCAAAATAGTCAAGACAAGAAAATTTCTGGGTCTGGATAAAATATTTTGAAATTAATCCCCTGACAATCTCATGAAGAGCCTCTATGGTATTTTCATAAACTGTTAAGCCAGAAGATATTTCTGCATTCTACAACATAAATTCTTCGGTATACAGCAAGGAAAAGGTCTAAAGCTTAATTTGTTCATTTCAAAGCAAAAACGTACAGTATCTTACCATGTGTATGTATAACAGTCTGTTGTCAAGAGTCAAGAGTGAAAAAAACTGAATTGTAATAGTTTCTATCTTTGAGAGTTGGTACTTCAAATACTCAGTTATAACAGTCTTTTGTCTATCTTGAAATATTTAAAAGATGTAAAAAATTACAAGCACAAATAGTTTTTTTAAATCACCTTTCAAAAGGGAGGTAACTTAAACAAACTAATAAGTGAGAAAATTATAAAACCCAGCCATGAAGACAGATATGCAAAAATGTGAGCTTGACTTGATAATATTTGATAATATTCATGTAGGGCTAGATCTAAACATGTTCTTTAGTATAAATCTAAACATACATAAACTGAATTTTTTAAAATCTAGAGCTAAGAATCACTATAACTAGTAAATCTGTCTCTATATTTAGTAAAATATCAACATTTTTCTAACACTAATCTATGCTTGGAGCAATGAAAAAAATGTTAAGCATAAAAAAATGGAATGTAAAATCACACAAATAGAAAACCTGCAGTTTTATAAACTGATGTTACAGTATGTACATGTAATATGTATGTACACAATATCAATAATCAGAAAAAAATCCTCTACCAAAACAGCAAAGACTAGCAAAAACAGAAATGCAAATAATATCAATGTTTTAACATCACTTGTGAATCTTCATTATGACATGATGTGAAGTTAATTCTAACAATGTAACATAATGCGCTGTTATTTAAAGATTATAAAAAAAGTATTGGACTTATAAATGAGGTCAAAGAAATGTCTTAACTGCATTAAAGTGGAAATTGTATCAAAATGTAACGGTTCAGTGCATAATTCCTATAGATCTTTCTTGTTTCATATAAAGTGAAACAGTTCCACAAGTGTTGATGTCTATGCAGTGGGCATAATTATTTAACAATTAGACTATACAACTGCTAAAAATTCAAACATATTCTTATACTGTAACAATGAATTATGAAGAGCAAAAGTGAAGAAAGTCCATTCATATCTACTTATACTGCAAATATTATGCACTAATTAAACCAATCGTTTATCTTGTGACCAGGGCAGACCATGATTAGTCTGCACATACTTGCAGAGGCAAGTCTGGACATGATTTTTCTGACACTCAAGACATGATGACATGAAGTTATTTGAAGACATTAAAGTGCACTGCTACAGCTAGTTCAAAATAGCAGAATGCAGCATCCTACCCTTTTTATTGTGCACCCAGCCCTTTTTTTGGCACCTGGCATTGCCCTTTTAAAAATGTCTTTGCATTGCTTACTCCTTGTGGATTTTATGAGAAAATGGGCATTGGTCTTGTTATATAAGGCACAGGAATTTGAAAGGAGTGAAAAACATCTTTTGGTAAGTATTTAACAATGAAACTGTCAGATTCTTTAATCCCTAGTATGTTCTTTTGCAGTTTTTGTTTACATAAGTGCTTTATCTTCAGCAACACTCGGACCTTTTTAAATCCTAGTTTAGAGCACTATGATATATGTTTTAATGATCTGGAAGACATGTACAATGTATCATCAATGTTTTACATACAAAGTAAGTTATTTTTGAAATTATGTTTTTCCATTTTTTTTTTTTTGCTTTTTTTAGATATACCAAAATTTTGATAAACAGAATAAGACTGAGAGATATATCAATATTTTGTTGTACTATGAAAAACTTAGGTCCTTTCATTATTATTTCATGGAGAAGCCATAACACTATGAACTATATGAAAAAAATGATCACACCTGCCCCTGACTTGAGAAATAGTGTTTCAACAGAATAAAAATATTAAAGAATATCAACTGTAAGTTTTGTCTTTCACAACACTGCCATAAATCCAGTTCAAAGGCAATCCTTTCAAGTGAGAGAACAATCAACAGAAAAATTCTCTGTATCCAAAACCTTTGTTTATTGACTTTTACACCAGTGTGTTAACATGTCTCTAATTTGTTTAACTTAAATTATGTTAATTAAACAAGAGGACCATGATGGCCCTATATCGCTCACCTGAGTATGACTGCTTTTAAAAAAAAGTTGTTATGGACCTGGTTAATTGACCCCAAATGACCTATATTCGAACTTGACCTATAAATTATTAAATCAACCTTTCTGACAAATTTCCAGGATGTCTGGGCTGAAAATGTTACCTCTAGAGAGTTAACAAGGTTTTCCCATATTTGGGCTCTGTGACCTAGTTTCTGACCCCAGATGACCCATATCTGAATTTGAGCTTGAAATCGTCAAAACAACCTTTCTGACAAATTTCCAGGATATTTGGACTGAAAAAGTAGCCTCTAGATTGTTAACATGATTTTTCTATTTTTAAGGCCATGTGACCTAGTTTTTTCATCCCAGATGACCCATATTCGAACTCATCCGAGTAATTACTGGGATAAACATCCTGACCAAGTTTCATGACAATTGAGGCAAAAATGTGACCACTAAAGTGTTAACAAACTAAGTGTGGATGGACAACAGGAGACAGACATTGATCAATATTAATGGATCACCATGAGCCTACTGCTCAGGTGAGCTAAAAATTGGAACAAAAACTTTGTTATACTGATGAAGACTGGTGAAAGTCATGTAAGCATATGCTGAATGGTTAATTTAATTGCCCTGCATTAGTATCTGGCTAACAGCACGATGTAAGCTTGATAATGATTGAAAGTTTTGAAATGTAAGCCTGTTTCTAACTGGCTGTTTTAGATTGTCCCTCTATGTAACTGGTTATCAGCACATTGTAAGCTTGTTGCTGATTGGCTGCTTCAAATGAAGTTCACTCTCCTGTGAAACAATAGGTATTTTTTGTGTCCTGTGGAAATGTATCAGATGAGGCACACTGTCGAATGAATGGTCCTTTGTTCTTACCTGCAATTAAGTTGAAATGTGTGAATGCCAAAGATAATCATTATTTCTGTAGGACCCTGTGCTGTCTGTCATGCATCTGCTATTTCAAGTGTTGACCTAATTTTCAACTCACATGACCTAGTTCAGATCATCTAGGCAAACATACTGAGTAAGTTTCATTAAGGCTGCATACAAAATATGGAATCTTAAAAGTCTATAAGCTGAAATTTCGATGTTGGGTGACACAAGGCTCACCCTGAGCATGCTGTCCCCAGGTGAGCTTAAAAATTAAATTTATTACTAGCGATGGAAAAAAATCCAAGAGACTAGCTGCCAATACTTGTACAAAGAGTATCTACTATTACTATAAATCATAAGAGATTAAGCTAATAGTTGTAAACACTTACAACTCCCATAGGGTCAACCAACAGAAGATGTTTTACAATGCCATGTTGTCGACCACTCAGTACATATTGATTCTGGTCACCTGAACTTTGGCGCACCAAGAAATCTCCATCATTCTGTAACAACTTTTCTGCCTGAAATAAGTAAAATCATCTCTCAATGTAAATTATACATTCAGCAAATTAAAATTTCAATTTGCTATTTAAAGTAAAATAATGCTTCCGTAGGTTTTGAGAAACTGCTTGACACTTCATGTACTGAAAAAATGATCTTTATCCAGCACAAACTTACCACAATCTTACAATTCTTTCTTCAGGTGACAGTACTGGGCATAATTCATATATAATTTCAGAAACAGTTTATGAGTGTGACAAGAACTAGACATGTGTATTTAAAGAGACACCATGATTCTTTTCAGGAATTGGTAATGTTATGTAACAAACGATTAACAGGTTTAACAATTTTCTACATAATTCCAATATCTTATTATAAGTTATTAAGCTTCAAAACAAAAATACCAATACAAATCTTTCCTGAATCACAGAACACCTAATAATGACAATGATTTTCATTTTGATAATCACTACATGTGTTAGCTTGGTACATAATTTCTATGTGTGTTTTTTTTAATTGACTCCAACATTCTCTATGAGGTACCAACCTCTTTCCTTGTTAGGTTACCATGGAACCATTCTTCAAATATTGGTGATACATTCTTTGTGTGTTCTCCATTAACATGAGTGCCAACTGCGCCTTTGTTTGCCTCTTTATATCCATTAGGAAGGGTAGAACTAAATGGTTCTAAAAAGGCACAAAAAATGAAACAATATGATATAATCATAGGTCATAACTTAAATTAATAATTCATAAAAAACTTTACATGATCATCAATGTTATTCAGTGGAAAAACAACTTTTTTCTCAATGCATATACTTCTGTGGAAAGATTTGTGATACTTGTTTTTCTAAGGATACACATCAGTGCAAACTGAAATACAATATTCAGAGATACTTTCACCATTTATTTGACAGTTACTTTCTAAAGATATTTTCTAGTATAAAATAAGTTTTGTGTACTAGTAAATGACAAACAGAACTACCACTTTGAATATCTTTTCTGTTTTTGCAATGTCTTTCTGTCCATTTCTGACATTTTTGGTAAATTCCTGCAAAATTGTATATGCCTTAACCTTAACTTTTTTTTGTGTCAACTCAGGCAAAAATTTGTACACTCCCTGTAAAGTACAAATAGCATCCAGAAATTAACAATAATAGGATAACCTTATCAATGTTTACAATTCTAACTTGTAAACATAAATTGCTTAAGAAATGAAAATGTTTACCCATATCAAAGGGGTCCAAGTTAGCCTGTGGGGAAGCTGATTTGCTGTTATCATACAAGTCGTGCTGTGAGCGATCAAGGGTAGAGAGGTCTGTGGGTCCTGGACTTTTCTCTAGAAAAAAAAAATGATATCAACTTTTACATGCAAAAACAACTTTTTAAAAGATTTCTAAGTGTTTTCTTCAAGCAAAAGGTACTAATTTTAAACAGCGTTATCAGTTTAGCCCCTTCTAACAGCTAAAAACATTACAATACCCCAATCTCAATATGGTATTTTTTTTTAATTTTCAGCAACTTGATAATAAAATCTGTTAGGGGGTTGTCTTTTTATGTAGGGAGGGTCTTTTTTGTAATATAAACTAAAGGGGGCTTGTCCATTTTGAAAGTGCCTTCCTGGGATGGCATACTAGTATATGTTTTATTAGAATGGCTTTTACCTTACAATAGTTAAATTTTACTTAAATATAAATACAAAAGATGATACCAACATGAGAGTGAGATCAGATGTATGGATAATAAGGGAATTATATCAAATTATTACATGTAACTACCTGAATTGTCATACACATTTTTACCACCATCATCACCAAAATCAATAAGTGGCATATCTTTTGGAACATCATAAGTTGGACCATCACCAGTTGGTTCCTTCACTGAGGAATACACTCCATCACTCACCTGGGAAATGTTAAACAAATTCTGATGCATTCTGACCTCGTTAAAGGGAGAAAAAAACCTTTCTGTGAGAAAATTCACTGTCCAATGTATCAGCTATTGTTCATACAAGATAAAGATTAGTTAGTCACTATTTCTCTATTTGCCAGGAGCTGCAATTATGTTAGATTACATACATTTAAATATTTGTTTGCTGACACTGAATTATAGATTTGGTCTGCCTTTTTGTCTTTAACACTGGTGCAAACTATTCTTTTTACATGGAGATTATATGAATGTTTTTTTTTTTAACTTCCTTGTTTTACCACACGATATAATTTGCACTTTACCTGCATAAACAATGAATATTTATAAGATCTTACAGGTAAGTTGGATGGTGGTGAGGCATACTCCACAGGTATTTGTCGTACAGGTGAGGGAGGTTTAGCAGACGGATTGTCGTTATAATACTCATTCTCTTCATTTTCTCCCCAAGCGTCACCTTCCTGTATAGACTGCTCCAATCTGTAACATAGGTACAAACAAAATACACAAAAGATGAAAGAATTCTAATAATTTTATCAAATCTTTTCCCATTTATTAAATGAAAAGTTACATGTAAGTGAAGTTCCTGTAATCTCAGGTATTCTTTCAATTTGTATTTTGCACATAGCTTCAGCTGTACTAGAGTATATCTCATTTTTTCTGCCTTCAATGTTCAACCCCCTGGTAAAACTCAGATTTGAGAGCAAAGCCTTAACATTCATTACTGGTACCAATTAACAATTGGATGAACTGAGGTACATGTGGATCAACTGTCCTTGCCCGAAGACATCTTGTGCTTTGGCTCTTTGTTTTTTGTTTTTGTTTAATGCAATAAGCATTTCCCTGATACATAAATTCTGAATGTATAGACGATGGTACTGTTTCTGGAGCCAAGGTAAATCAACCTTTTCTGAATTAACTGTTAGGTCAAACTGCATAAATATATCATGAGACTTGAAAATACTTTCAACTATAGAAAAATATCAACAACCAGGGCATTAGCATAAGAACAGTTACACATGATATGTATTCCTCCTTCATGTTAATCTTTAACAACAGTTAATTATATTTCAATTTGAAATGATAACAGGATTCTTACCTTGTGGGTAAATGAACAGGTTTTGGCTGCTTCTTGAGATACTCTTTAAATCGAAGCTCAAAAGCTTGACCTATGGTTGTAATAACATCTTCTGAGAGGCCCCCACCACACTCCAGCACATGGCATGATCGTCCATTTATCCCGTCTTTAGCTACATAGGCCACAAAATCTAAGGTCTCCTTTACATATAAAACAAATCAGGTTAGCAAATAATCTGACTGACTGAACTGTAAATGACTGTCTACCTGACTGAATCATTTGTAGTTTCTGGTACATGTAACTTTCACTGAAACCAGACCAGGCTATAAATCTTCTGCACTGAGCTAAAATAGATCTGCTGACCTGAAATTTAGCTCACCTTTTGCCAAATGTTTTTAATTAATACTCAATTCTGTCCAAACCAATTATTTCATTAGCTTTAATAACTTGGTAATATGTGACATAAATCATATTTAGGATAAGGACATGCAGTTTGAGAGAGGGTTTTGTCTGCACGAAATCTGGAAAAGTGTTTAACAAAATGATGACCAAGAATCTGTACATTTTGTTATTTCCTTCTTATACTGAAAACAAGACCTGTTGTATCCATATAACAATGACATATTCTACAACTGTCATACTGAAAAATGATTAACTTACAGCATCACCACCTGAGGCAAAGGAAATCCCTGGCATCAAATGGTCAGCAATTACCTATTGAAGACACAAATATAAGGATTCCAGTATACTTCTTAATAGATGGCAAACATGATAGGCAAGTCTTAGCTTATATAACTCAATGATTCTTGTCCAGGAAGGGTAACTTTTCTGACACCACAACCTTAAAAAACTTCTGGTCATCTAACTACATGAACCTAAAAACAAGATGACTCCACTTACACTATCAACTTTCTTCCGAGAAGGGTAAAAAAATTCAATAATAATAAAAAATTCAACCGACTTTTAAAATTTTAAACTCTCTTTCACATGTATTTTCAATGACTAACACTATTATATGATACAATTGTTTCAAGCAATGTCCTCACTTTTGTCATAGTTTGAGTGTTTACATTTAAAAGATGTGAGAAAAAAAAAGCCCTGTGATCCTGTCCACTTAAATAATTATTCTTCCTCAGTTAATAATTCAACATTCTTTGATGATGTCAAACCAGTAAAAAGTAAATAAATCACTTTAAAGTGTAAAAGTATTTCTGACCCATTTTAAGGACAAAGAACTTTAAAGAATAATCTAAATGTTCAGTCTTACTTTAAAAATGAAACACATACAATGTATTTACACATTATCAAAAGAAAAGAACATTGTTTGCTGATTCTTGACAGCACAGCAGATGCAGAACTGGTGGTTTTGACACTGAAATTTACATGGTTACTTATCAACTATATACACATGTATAAATGCCAGAATATCTAAACTATAAAATGGTATGATACAAACCTCTCCTGATTCCATGATCATCAGGTTAATACTGTCAACTGTTATGGTAAGATTTACATTGGATCCTGCATACTGCATACCTGGTGTGTCACTCAGCATTTTACCAATACGCTTGTCCACCTGTAACAATGGGAATAGACTGAGAAAACACATCACTTAAAACTTCAGTCTTAAATGATAAAATTTTCACTTGTAGTATTTACTTTACAAGTGAAACAACTAAGGTATGAACCCACACCCAATGTTGCAGAAAATAGCAACAATGGTACCTTAAAAGAAATTCTATATTTTTCAGAATAATACTCATTTAAGTTTTAGCCTGTTATTGCAATAACGATTCCAGAACTGACAAAAAGGGTGTGTTAGAAACTTCATGACCCCCTTTTTTTTATGATTCCAGTATCAAAGAAAACCCATAAAATGAAATGTATTACCTTCCTCTTCTTAGTTGCTGTCTTCAAACCAGCCGCCTCACTCACTCTGTTAATAGCTTCTCTTTAAAAGACATAAAAGATTTATATTATTTTGTTCAAAGTGGTACTTGAAAATCACAGTAAAATAACAGATTTAAGAAAATAATTTAAGCTGGAGCATTTCCAAGAACTGTTATGGAAGTATTATATTATGGCCTAATTGCAATGCAAATTCTACCATGAACTGCACTTAAAACAGAACTTGTGGAGTCATTAGTTCTCATCAGAGACAGAACAGGTATTTTGTTTAATGGTAAAGTGGAAAATGGACAAGACCATTTTAGAAATTTAGGGTGAAAGATGAAATTGGACCTTCCAAAAATGCAATTAAGAA
Source organism: Cyclina sinensis (assembly GCA_012932295.1). NCBI lineage: Eukaryota > Metazoa > Mollusca > Bivalvia > Venerida > Veneridae > Cyclina > Cyclina sinensis. Next base: position 29,410,902 of record JAAONU010000017.1, read on the forward strand.
TTTACCTGGCAAGAGCAGTTCTAGTATCAAAATCTAAAGCCCTCATTGATTCCTTCACTTCCAGGCAACCAATATACTATAATATATATAAATTCAAAGTTAAAGTTAATTCTATGTAAGTTCCCTTTCCTCGTTATTAATCATTAACTGTTATAATTCATTATCATAATATAAATGCATTTATTTTTCTGCCCACAAGAAGTGCTAAGGATCAAAGCTTTATAGTACAATAAGCTTAAAGTTGAAACTGAAATCTGAGAAACAAAACTTGAGAGTACCCTTATAAAGTTTGAAGAACAAGTGCAATACAATCATATATCCTTCCTTTTATGTTGTTGAAATAGTTTTGAAACGACCCCTTGTTAATTTTTGCTGAATATACTTTTAACACTAGAGACAAACTTTGGTACTTTTATCCAGCTTAAAAGCAGGTTATTGATAAAAATGCAAAATTTACTAGTATATTATGACTCTGAAACAAGTTCACTGAACATTTTAACTAAAAATTGAGAAAAAAACAATATTTTTTTTAGCTGATATTCAAGATGAATTCACCTTTTCTCCCCAACTGCCTTACTTTTCATTTCAATCATTTGATGCCCTCTTTAAAAAAAATCACTACTCATTCCACTGACAACCAACACTTAATATGTATTAAAATTAGACAATACCCTAACTCCATAACAGATGCCTGCATCTGAAGCTAACTGCTCATCTGGATGTATCCAGCCCCTCTCTGGTTTATGCAGGAATGTTCCTGTCTTTGACCACTCTCCAGACATGTTGCTACTTTTCGCATTGCGCTTCTTAAACTTATCAACTACACTTGCCATTCTGTAAGAAAATAACATTTTGTAAAGTTGAATATGCATGTTTTTTTTCTTAAACATTTTTTTTAATTATGAAATTTTAAGAAATGCTTTTTGTTTTCTGATAGGTGTACCTACTACTAGGATTAAAATGTACCCAAAGAAAAAGCTACAATGTAAATAATGTCAGGACACAACCAAGAGGTCAAGATGCTTCTGATCTTAGAAGTTAAGATGTACTCAAAACTTACCTGCAGGCTGCAGCACAGAGCAAAGTCTATATTGCTTATTTATAAGAATGTCTTAAGTGGATAAATGTTGATGTTGTAAAACTGCTATGTGTAACAGAGGCACTGGTATTACTAAGTGATAAGAACAAGACTCTACAACTTCCTTTCCTACCAACATAAATGATTTATGATATATAAACTCGATTTGTTTTGTAAACTTAGAAGTTTGTAATGCAAGCAAACAGGAAGTAAAACTAAAATCAAAAGTTATCTGTAAGCGCTTTACAGATCTGATGATTATCAAATTTGTATTTCAGAAATCATTAACAACAGGTGAAATACCCTCTGACTGGGCCAAGGGAGATACCAATGATCCAGCAAACTATCGACTTATCTCTCACCAGCATTCTTTGCAAAACCCAATCAATTCTTCTACCCTATCATCTTACTTCAACTCTAATAACATCTTGTATGACCTTAAACATGGCTTCTAAGTGATCTTAAACTTCTTTATTTATACTTTCCAGGAACATGGCCTCTCTCCTCGGGTTCTAAACTGGACACATTCCATTTTTACTGGCTATAGTCAGACAGTTGTTTTAGAAGATGAAAAATCTATTGAAGCTCTTGTAACCTCTGGAGTACCACAAAGACCTGTGCTCGGGCCCATTTGTTTTTTTATCTATATAAATCAACTTCCTTCTACTGTTACTTCCTGAATCTGACTGTTTGCTGACGACACTGCTGGGTTTCGGACTGTCAATTCCCTCTCTGTCTCCCATAGCTTGCAGAAAGACCTTGAGCCTATGTAAGTATGGGAGAAAGAGTGGGATATGGAATTTAACCCTTCTTAAAGCCAAGTCATCCATGTAACTAAAACCAAACATCTTATTAAACATCTTTATCTCCTTCATGGCCAAAACCTTGATTCAGTTCCAAATGCTAAATATCTAGGCCTAGATCTATCTTCAGATCCATCTTTCCACATGTGTATATCCAGAATAACAATAGACCTTGGGCTTCCTAAAATGTAATATTACCACCAAAAATGAAATGTCAAATTACTGGCTTACAAGACCATGGTCCAGCTACAGGTTGAGTATGCTTCTAGTGTCTGGTGTCCCTATACAAAGACCAACATTCACAAAACAAGTAGAAATGGTGCAGCGTTGGGTGGCTCGATGGGTGAAGCAAAAATTAGTCCACTCTCGGGAGTGTTATAGAGATGAAATAGAATCTTGACTGGCAGTCGCTTGAACACCGCAGATATGACTTCAAACTAATAACGTTTTTCAAGATCATCCATAACATCATGGCAATGAACCTTCCACCCTATATACAGAAACCTACCAGACTCACTAGACACATGCACCCCCATAGCTTCCTACAAATTCAAGTGTGATCAGATTAACATAAATTGTCTTTCTTCCCCCACAGTATCACCCTATGGAATAATCTACCTACGAGTATTGCTGATTTGCCAGCAACCCAGTTTGTTGGTATTTTTATTTTGACAATGTGGACATCAATAGAGGCATCAAAATTTGGGTTTTGTACTACTCATTCATTGATACAAATGTACAAATGCATGAAACAGAGGGTATTTAAATTTAAAAGGGAGATATTTTCTTAAAACTCTGGTGATGAAGCATTAGAATATTCGCGGGAATCTCTGCGGGAATGTTCTATAATTCTTTAAAATGCAGCGATTATATGTATACCTGCCTATCAAAATCTTTCTCAGTGTTTCCTCAACAAGTCTGATTAGTTGGATTAATTGTCAGCAGACCTTTGAGTTCCAGAGTCTACCTAACTCCCAATCTCCCATGCAGTGATCTCCCCTTACAGGTTTAGATCTCTGCCGTCACAACATTTTCGTCAAGATTTTAGACAATATGATTTTTTTCAATTTTGATTTTTTTTTTTAAAAGTACACACGGCTTTGCTAATGTTTCAGGACTGTAAGGTGTTAGATTAGAACTCAAATAAAAAATGATTTCGGAAACATAAATATTATGAGAATAATTTTTAATATCGCACTGTTTATTTCAAAACAATATGACTGCTTTTGAAAAAAAAATCATTCAAGTCATCAGTACTACTGTACTAAAGTTCTTTTTTAACAGAAATGAAATTTTATCAATCATATCAGCAGACTTGACACCAGACCTCAAATTATGGTATCGCTGTTTATAGAGCTCGACAAATCCACTCATCTGCTCGTAATTACGAGTAAAAATTGACTAAGAGCGAGTGGATCTACTGGCAGATTCATGTGAAGGCAGTGGTTACAGAGCGTAGCGTAACTGGTGCACGGAGTTTGCCTAACTCCCTGATCAATAATCATTCAATTATTACTTATATCTATTTAACCCTTTACCACATGTTTAAGTGTTAAATCTCATATGCGACCAGTGCAGATCCAGATCAGCCTGCACATCCGTGCAGTCTGATCAGGATCTCCACTGTTCGCTTTTCAGTCAGAAATTCTTTTATGAATATAAAAGCGAACAGTGGAGATCCTGATCAGACTGCACGGATGTTCAGGCTGATCTGGATCTGCACTGGTCGCATATGCGTTTAAACACGTATCTATGGAGTAAAGGGTTAAAAAATCCTTTTAACCGAAACTTCCTTGCCATTTGCTATATCATTTCAATTTATCTAACTTCTTACTTACCAAACTCACCAGCAACACTTGTAAGCATGAATATACGAGTCAATATACCGAGTCAATGCAAACTGGAATTTTTGATGTGATGAATCATGTATCTTGTTTTTTAGTGGAGGAAATATGAAATATTCACAGTTCTGAAAATTCTAAAAAACTGAATAGGAAGATAAAAGAAATGTCATTCAACTGGCTGTGAAAACAATATATTATAATGACAATAGCACCGAGTGACCGAGTCACTGATATTCCTTAATCACTAAATCAGATTTAACATTTTGAAAACTGCAGTCTACAATAAAAAAAAATATCTATCGTACAATATGTAGTAATATTTTATCAAAAACATAAAAATCATATTTAAATGCTTCAATCTTTCCATTACCTAAAACTCTCTCATAATATCAAGATAAAAATGACCAAACTTTTCGTGACATTTTTCCAGGAAGTAAATATTACTCAGAGACAGCGCCGTTAAAACAGGTTTTCGTGAAAACCAAACTGTTCAACACAGACAATGGTTATCTTACTGTAAATTAAAGATATCGACTGTTCTCCAAAACTCTTATCTGACGACACAAATCGATATTCAATAAGTAAGAAATCAATAGGGAAAAATCAGAAAGTTCCATAGGCACAATGGTTTGATTCCGGGAGTTCACCTAAACGACTTCATGAGATGCATTTAGTACCCTCAGAGACATAGATGTTATCTATGTTTCTAGTACCCTTGTAGTAAATGAATTTTTAAATGAATCACTATACGGAAGGAGAAATAATAATTCGCATTACTATTGCTAGTTCATGTTTACTCGATATTTCATTTAGAGTCTAATATAATGATAAAACTCTGTCATTTTGAGATCAAATTTGTATCACATCTATAAGCACTGTAATCTTATTATTTCCTGCTTGTTACTAAAAAACCATCACATGCATGCTGACTTGATTACTGATATGAAGATCTACCAGAGAACTTTAGAAGTGGGTGAGTCCGGAATGATTTTGTTCAGTCGCATTGAAGTATTCTATGACATTTAGAATGTTATGCAGCATACACCAGTTCCTTAGTCAATAGATTTAAGTCGGTAGACAAAACACTGTTTTGACTACTAAGCCAGTGAGTATGTGTTAATATCCTTAAAGGTCATGTGACACGACTATAGCAACTTTGTCTATTCAAAATAATCATAATGTACTGATTAAAATGGTTTAACTGCGAAAATATGAAAATATTGCTTTTGATAAGGAAAAACGTGTTTTTGATGATCGGCTGTTTCCGTTTCGACATCGGTAGTTTCCGCCGCATTTTTTGGCTGTGACGTAGATTTATCCCTACTATACCAGGCAGTAGTGCAGAATTACACTGCTCATAACACATCCGTTTTTAAATGAAAAAATAACACTAAACCACAAGTCCAAGAAACACGTTAAAGGCACACTTATAAAAATAACATGCTATAAATTATATAAATAATGTGATTACTTCTCGATTTTTATAAGTAAAATCCAACTTTGTGCCGGGAGAACGGGTTAATAAATATTAATAAATATTCCAATTTCTTCCATGTTGTGGTTCTATATAAAACCATCTCCTCCGCGTTTTTACATGATGCGTAACACATCCTCACTTGATTTTTACGTCATAAACAAATGCTTTTTCATTTAAGTGTAGTAAAATTGAAGTGAATTTAGGTGATCTATTGTGTGAACATTAAATTTTGTTTCACTGGAATGGAAATTCACACTACAATGTTTTTTTCACGTTGGGATATAGTTTGAAAAATAATAATGAGGCATGTCTATCAAGTAGAAATTTGTGTCTGCTTATAAATTAATATCCAATGAAATGTCAAAGGTCCATAAATCACGCCTTATACTGGGATTTATGCAAATTAACCTGCCCAAATTGGACCCTTGTATATTCTGCATAGCTGTCAAACAAAGCAATTAACTTTTTTATGGCCCAATCAATGATAAAGTTGAGACAAATAGCAAAATTTTATGGCAAGTGATCTTACAAATTGATTTTGATCAGTCACACTTGTGAAAACATTATATAATAGCTTGTCCCAATTAACATGTCTGAATGATTTTTAGTTAAGAAGCTTCCATGTAGATACATATTTTAATTAGATAATTAAATGTAATGAATCTATTTATGATGTAAATTTAAAAATCATTCGATTTCTTAATGTGGACAAATTATTGAAAAAAACAAAAACAATGTGTTTGTGTTATGAATTTGACGTAGTTTTTAGGGCTTCTTCATATTATTTGTTCTTTGATCCTTATTGTTTTGTTTTCCAAAAAATGTAGAACGAATAAGCAACAAAAAAAAAGATATGCATTTATAATGTAAAAAATCATAGATCTAGGCAATGGTTACTTACACGCACCTCAGGCAAAATATACCACAGACAAATAAGCAACACATCACTGTAAGGAGAATGTTTTTATGGAAAAAATCTCTCGATTGGAGTTAGTTAATAAAGTCTTCCAACAAACTGCATCAGATAAAAATAAGCATGTTCAAAATCTTTTTGGATCAGTTATTTGAAAAAGATATTTTCACCGATGTTTCTTTTAATTCTATAACCCTGATTAAACTAGCCTCTATATAATATTGCTCATTGGCTTCGTAATCCCATCAAAATTTCAAATTATTTATTTAAAAAATCTTCAATGTATATTCATGATGTTAGCATAAATTGTTCAATTTTGTTTGTTTTACTATATTCAGTCTACGTTTTCACTTTCCATCATAATTTTTAAAGTTTTTGTTAAGAATCCAGGTAGCTGTGTAAAGTGGCAAGGGATAAATGTGCGTCACTTCCGGTTTCGCTCGCGACAGGTGCGCGCGACCAAGTGCGTAAAATATGGATTTTAATATGCTATAAAAACATCTTTAAGATGAAAATTACCTGCGTTTTTTTGTTAAACAGTCATAGTTAGATATATATTTTTCGCTCATATGAAAATTTCGAGGTCAAAAATTCGTGTCACATGACCTTTAACAAAACTAAACTGTTCGTTCAGCCGCAAAATAACTCAAAAACTTTAAAGAAAATAAATTTGGAATATTATTGATATTATTGTGTCATTCAAAGGCGCCTCATGTGGTTTTGGACATTGGGGAGATAGGGGTGGGGGTGTCTCTTCCCATGGACTGAGAAAATTTTTAATTTCTGAGAGAAAAATGGTGTTATTTCCCGGACCCATAACGCTTTTTAACCAGGTTTTCCGAAGAAAAACTCGATCTGGTTATTAGATTAGGGTATGTCGGCGGGCTAGCGGACGTTAACAATTTCTTCTGTGCGGAACTCCTCCTACATTTTGACCAAACTTTCACAGAAGCTTGGTCATCAAGTGCCCTGGCGCATATTTTCCTTGTTTTGCGATTTAAACATTTTTGGCGGAATTATGGCCCTTTGTTTTTTTAAGCAAACAAACAAACCAAAAAATCAGAGAAATACACTTCTGTTCTCAACTTCTACTACATCTCTCAAGCGATTTTGACTAAACTTTCACAGAAGCATTGTCATCAAGTGCCCTGGTGCAAATTGTTGGTGTTTTGCGATTCAAACATTTATAGAATTAGGATAGAAATAGATAAATATAATTATGGCCCCTTGTTTAAAAAAAATAAAAAACAGAGAAATACACTTCTGTTCTCAGCTCCTACTAAATTTCTCAAGCGATTTTGACTAAACTTTCACAGAAGCTTTGTCATCAAGTGTCCTGGCGCATATTGTCGGTGTTTTGCGATTCAAACATTTTTGGCGGAATTATTACCCTTTGTTTTTTCTTTTAAAAAAGAGAAATACAATTCTGTGCTCAACTCCTACTTCATTTCTCAAACGATTTTCACTAAACTTTTACAGAAGCACCATCATCAAGAGACCCGGCGCATATTGTCGGTGTTTTGCGAACATTTTTGGCAGAATTATGGTCCTTTGATTTTTTACATATATAATATATAAAGAAATACTCTTCAGTGTGCAATCCTTCTTTGATTTTAGAAACTACTCAAGCTATCATATTAGATTGAAATTTTATACATATCTATGTTTTACATCATACAATAACACTGTACAAATTCCATAACACTGACCAACATGTTGACAGAATTTTTCCATTTTCAGGGCAGACTTTTGAGGTACGGCCAAAGACGTGTTATAGGGGTAAATCACTGTCACTGATAGCTCCGCTTGGATTTCTGCTATGTTGATATAATATATAAATACATAATAAATGATACATGTATATAATAAATAATAAACACGTCAATGAACAAAGCAAACAAAATGACCAAGCCACATAATATACTACAATAATCTAATGACTAGATTTGTATTATGAATAAAAATAATTTGTTCTTAAGTTTGTTGTTTGTAATAATATGCACCTAATTAGATACAATTAGCATTTCAAATCTGTAGAAACATAAATGTTACAAATTTATATTCATCTATATATTATATATGTAAAAAACCAAAGGACCATAATTCCCAAAAAAATGTTTGAATTGCAAAATGCTGGCAATATGCATCAGGGCACTTGATGACGAAGCTTCTGTGAAACGTGAACGTTGAAAACCTGCTTTTGTCGCATTGCGGCGTTTCTTGTTTGGTACCGTTTTTGATGACTTTACAATTATTTTTTACATTTTTTTCATTTATAATTTTATAATTTCATCGAGGCTTTTTTCCATTCACGAATCTATTTTTCAATTTTTTGGGACTGAGATAAGTAAGAAGAGGGACATTTCAACATAAATTTAATTAATCAAGGCTAATAAAACAACCTCACTGAACAATTGTCTGGTAGCTGGCTTCATAGCAGGCTTGATCTCTCCGAAGAGAACACTTAACGTGTTGAAGATGATGTAGTTTTCTCCACATAAACTCTTAGAGTGTCGAGCTGCGCTGTCAGCAATGACTTCTTAATGTCTGACCCGTAGAAATCGACAATGCGATTTATGTTGTCCAAATACCACGGAGTTCCCATGACTCCTTTCACAACCATGTTTCCCAAGTATTGGTATGTTCTGTAGCCGGGCTGGTTGAAGCATTCAGTGATACTTTTGGTGGCGAGGTCGAATTACTCGTAGTACTGTCGGCGATACCTGTCCTTCATTGTCATAGGATAGTCAGACTGCGCTTTCACAGTCTCGAACCTATTCGGTATTTTTCGATTGCTCGTCAACGTCACACCTGTCGAGATGTTCGTTGACCCATGACTAGAATTCGTCACATGCAGTTTCAGTCCGGAGTTCACGTAAGGTGTCTATGGAAATTCAATACACAGTGACACAAGTCTCAGTGCCCGTTATAATCAGAACTGCGTAAAAAGGTTTTAATGAAAACACAGAATTATGGAGTAAAGACAATAGTACTGATATGATATTTACATAGAATATAAATCGTGATGATGAATTTGCTAACTTGCTTAAACTTAAATTTAACCCATTATTTAGAAAATAATATTTTTTAAAAGTTCTTTAAAAGTTCACTATGTAGCAATAGTATAAAACTGCACTTCTACTCCCTTGCCTATCTGATAGCTTTTATGGCGACGTGGTAGAGTGTTTGCTTTGTGATCTTAGGTACCTGAAGTCAAAGCCAGCTCAGGGCAAGTTGATGTTTCGCCAAATTCGGGTTGTATTTGGCGCACAACGTAAATAACGCTCTAGTGTAGATGTAATTACAACCTTAGAATGTCTCACAGACATTCAGTACTACAAGAATTCGAGAACGAATTCTGAAAAGGAACAAAAGTACAATACGTTAAATTTATTTCTATGGCGACGTGTTAGAACGTTTTCTTTATAATCTACGGTACCTGAGTTTAAATCCACCTCAGGACAAGTGGATTTTTCCGAGTAATAAATATATAAGAAAGATGAGGTAGCATACAAAACGTGAACATTCAAAATCATGATTTTTTAATGTTTATTTCATCAAAAGAGTATTTAGGCATAGAGCATTTAATGTGATTAGTTTTGTCATCATTTTTGTCATGTTGCCATTTAAAAGTCCTTTTAAATGTACAATGAATACTCTCAAAGACCTAAAATACCGGTATTTTTAGGTCTTTGATAGACCTATAGTATTACGTATGACAGATGGCTCCTAAAATTAAATAAAAGATACACTTTTATGCAAAATATATTTCACACGTAGCGAAGAATAAAATCTACACAGACTAAGCATGTAGCAAACACAAAACTGTCTTTAAATGTAAGCGGAACACTGTATTTCTATGATAGCTTTTTAGAACGCTAAAATATAGATTTAGATGTGTATAACCAATACAAAATTAAAGCGTTTAGCCTACACTGACCCTTTGCCACTTACTTCCGGTTACCTGTCACTTCAATTGAAAATTAAAAAACAATTTTTAAATGACATTTTAAAAGGTTCATTCATTAATAATGATGTGCACGTGAAAAGCTTGAATGAACTATGAGTGGAAAAGCTGTCAGAAGTTTATTTGGTGGGAACAGTTACGAATACACTAGGCTGGGAGAGATACAAAATGTGAAAAAGTCTAAAGTTTATGTTTTTGGTGAAGATGACGTTGCAGAGGATGATGTTGTTGAATTTGAAATGAACAGTATCAGAACGAGAAGGGCCAAAGGGTCACAGTCTCTTCCCAAAGAAGACACCCCTTCATATGTTGAAAGACGACTTACAGAAGATGACACACTTCAGTCTGTGTCGTTGCAGTATGGTTGCCCTGTAAGTGTTTAGTTTTGATTTGTAATACAGTGGTACTAGATCCATGCACTGATATAATTTGTTATTACTACATACAGTCTTACCTGTCCTAATGGTCACCTTATATCGCAGTCACCTAGTGTCAAAATTTTGTCATTTCTTGACGTCAAAAATTCTAAATAACACATAATAAAATGGTCACTATATCTGGTGCCAGCAGCCATGGTTATTGCATAAAATTTGCCAAGAATCAACTAGAATTAGTTGTCAAGTATCATATTCATATTCTCAAGATGTGAATAATTTCGCAAGCTTAAGAACAAACCCTCGAAGGCAAACACATGACAATACACAGTGCTTTCAGTTTTAGTCACTGTCACTTGTAATACTGCAACACAATAAGGCAATAATTTGATAGGCATATATTATCATTTGTCTTTTACTTGGTAAGTTTAAGACAATGTTATGAATTAGAAGCAGTTACAGTAAAACGGTCAAGTGAACGTTTGGTCTCCTAAGGTGTTGAGAAGTTTGTTTTAAAATTAATAAAGTTATTTATTTAAGCACTCAATAGAAATAAAAATAAATATAAGCTAAATTGTAAGAATGCTTTAATATATATCTTGGCTCATAAGAAAAACACCCTGTACAAATCATCCTGATTACACTAGGGCATACCTGCCGGATCGTCCTGGATTGTCACAGAAATCGAGAGCCCATCCCGGAAAGACATCCGATGTTCCGGAAAACATGAAAAACGCGCATACCTTTGATCAGGCCAGTCAAATTTTTTGACACGCCACTAATTCTTTAATTATTCATTATGATAATATGTTCCGATTCGGTGAATATACCGCGTGTCATTGATAACCAATTAACAAATGACCGCTATCGGCTATCGATTTATTGACTTGCGGTGCATTAATTAATTTGTAAAATATCTGCCCCTTTCAAAGACTGTCGCCGCGGTAATTGATGTTAATAGAGATGCTACTTAAAATTAAATTTGATGCAAACGCGCATAAAACTCGTGGTGAATATTGTAATGTTCGATCAAATCGTGCCAATACTTGTAATACGAAGCATAGACAACGCTGTCATCAAACGCCCGTGATTCAACTTGAATTTGAGTTTATGATGTTAATTAGTTAATGGTACATAGTTATTATTTTATGATTACTGCTACACAATTGAGGACGAGTGACAGAAGTTTCTACTCGTCCTGCATCACCAGTCCTGGTGATCTAGGAGAAAAACGATCAACGGTACTGTGCGGTTTACTGAATTAAAAAAGGCGCAGTGCTCCCCCTTACTCACGCTTCTGGTTTCATTTTGACAGCTTATTACATGGAGAATTTACTGTCGGTAAACTGTGACGTTATGATATACACATCCATCAGTATATTCCTTGCGTTTTTTGCACTCGTTCTGCAGGATGATTGATCAGAAAATTGTACTCGTCCTCCTACCTTCTCCACTCGTAAATACGAGCGAACGTTTTTTTGAAGTGGTTCAGAGGGGTGGGGGAATAATTGTCGGGTGGTGGGACCGATTGAGCTTGAAACATTTCTGCAAGCCTGTCAATTACTATGCTCTTGCAACTAAAATAAAAGGTATGAAACTGTGATGTGTATTTGAAAGACGTGCATGGCTTTTCCCGCCAAAAACAGAATCCCGTCCAATTTTGTGTATTACCAACGGTAGGGCATTGAAAGTTTATAAATAGTTGTACATGTATGTCCTGGAAAATCGGCTCAAATCCCAGAAATTCGATATTAAAATCCCAGAAATGGCCAGAAAAATTATGGCAGGTATGCACTAGGGGAAAGAACTCTTAACCTTGAAATGAATCAGTTTAAATTGCAATTTGCCTTAAAATTGAAACAATTTTAGAAAATATTGTTACTTACACAGATAAATTTTAAAAATACAAACTTAGACAAAAATTTTTTCAAATATGTCATGAATTTAAGGTTACTTTAGATAGAAATTTTTACTTTCTTTGAAAAAAGCTGTGACTGCTAGTGATGGGAAAGTCCAAGAGACCTCAATGTTTCAGTAAAAAATCCATGCAGGTCAGCTCAGTTCTGTACATAATTATTGAACCACTAAATGAAATCAGAAATTTTTGTCAGCATAACAGAGATAAGAAAATGTAATATGTTCACCTGTGTCTGTTCACCCTAGGTTCCTTTTTCTCCATTAACATGTCCATTCGCCCTGTAATTATATTGATTAATTTATGAATTAGTTATAATATGATATTAAAAAAAAATATCCTGACTTTCGTGTAACTTAATTGCCTTATCAAGGGGAGTTGCACCCATCATTAATTTTTAAATGGAGGTTTACTACAAGTAAATTAAATTTTGTAAATTGCAAAAAATTGTTCTTCCTTGGAAAAATCGTGAATTTTTAAAGCCTTGTGAAGAAATCTATATTTTCAAAGCTTTCTTTCAATATAATTTTTATTTTTCTAAAATAATGTCTTGATTGCAAAAAATAAAATGCTACTCCCAATGTAAACAATAGAAAAAATGTAGATTTCTTGTAATTACAAAATTTCAGGCATTTAAAAATGTAATTAAGAATGGAATACTACAGTTTTATTACTTGTGATGATCTGACTGAAGTTCATGATCTCTCTGTGGTTAGATCTGAAGATGACACATTCATTTCTATCTTCTCAGTAACCTGGAATTTCCATTATTGTTATTTATATCCCAGCCAGTGACACTGCAGCTTATGATGCCCCTCTATAGCTTACATTTACCTGTACACACGGCGTGTAGTTCAAACAGCTTGCAAACTTCTCTAGCATAACAATGTTTATTATGGGAGACAGAAAATGCTTAGATATTTTGAAAAAATGATATTCTGCACAAACGTTAATCTAATTATTTTGGAGGATCTTGACAAATAAAGTGACAGTTTATATATGGCAGATACGGTAATTGTTTAGAATCCCAGCTATATATATAGATTTTTACAAGTTGAATTTACACTACCTTGATTTCCATGAGAGTGGAAGAGTTGCTCTGATTGGCTGATGGATAGGTCATGAGAAGGTGACCTTCTATTGGTCATCCTCAGATCCTAACGTAGCGATTTATAGGAGATGGTTTTACTTTGTGAAGTGTTCTTAGCATTTTCCTTGACAGTTATCAAAAAAATATATATATTATAATTAACAGTCCTAATTATGTGACAAAAGTATAAAGCAACCCGAGAAGTATCCAGTGGCACATAAGTGCTTAAATAGGCACTATGTTTAGTGTTAGTAGTTCTGTATCTTTGCCACTTTCAGAGAAAGTTTAACAAGAATATTTTCAGCCCCAGGTAGGATCAGTTATTGATGATGGGAAACAACTCAGAAAGAGATTCCATCCTTATAATTGGCAATCTCAAGATATGGGAGTTACCTTTCCTCAGTGTAGTTAAGTTTGACTTGATATTTATTTGTAATGACATGAAAAAACCAGCATAAAATTATTTGTCATAGCTATTCTACTTAATTGTTAAATAAATCATTACACTTTGGATTTTTTGATATATGAGTAAAATGGCTGGAAAGGTATATAAAATGATTGACAATGAACACAAACATAATGGAGTGGATCAGTGGTTCAGTGCTAGACTGGTAATACAGGGGGAATGGACACTGAGCCCACTTGGGCAATAGCCCAAATAATACAGGGATTGTGAGGATTCCTCACTCCTCCACTAACATTACTAATTGTCTGTGGGATTAGACATTAAACCGAGGTCCTATGTACATGTACATGTATCAGTGCTATGTTTTGAAGTTGTATTCTTTTGAGCAAATTTATAAAGTATTTAAACTACTGTAACATCGACTGAAATTATATCAAATTGCGGGAATGCAGCTACATGTATACAGTATAATGCTTGATTTTTTTTAACTGTTCAGTTAACAAGAGCCCTGAATACATAAAAAATAAACTTTGAAATTAATTTCTATGACTTTTATATTTTTTTTGTCTTCTCAGGTTGCTGAAATAAAGAGACTGAACAATCTTATCAGGGATCAAGATTTTTATGCCTTAACATCTGTAAAAATTCCGGTAAAACAACATTCCTTTCTTGTGGACCAAATACAAGAAGATGATAAAAATGCTAGTGAAAGAGTGCTCAAAACAGTTAGAAGAAGTTCAAGTCTTTCAAATGGTGCTGCTGTAATGGATAGTGGTGATGAACAGAGTTTACACTATGATTCTGAAACAGACCCTGCTACCACAGATCTTAGTGACCCAGAAACACAGAGACAAGTTATTCGTGAAATAAGCATAAATAAAGCGACACGCAGCCAGAGTAAAGAGGCTGTTAAATTTTTACGAGACATGGATAAAGATTTATCACATATACTGAAAACTGCACGGACAGAAAGAAATTCTTTGGATGAAGTGATCTCAGTATTAACTCACAAGTCAGTGAATCCATTAGTGATGTCTCCAAAGAGGAAGTCAACTTATCTAGAATGTGTTCTGGAATGGAGAACAACTTTAGTTATTTTGGTACTTGTAGCGATTGTTGCTCCATTAGGTGCTGTTGCTATATACTTGATCTATGTAAATAAATGATGGGGTTTTTAACTTAGAAATTTATGTTTAACAGCAGGCTGTTAAAGTACCAGTTGTTAACTTTGAGGTTGAGATTTTTTCCCTAGGTAATGTGAATATTTTACAAGGTAGAAAGTCTGTAAGATTTTGAAACTAGCATAATTTATTTTGCCCATCGAGGAAATTATAGTATTATATGCTCTTTAAAGCATTCATGTGGCTGCATGGTCTGTGTCAGACCTTTTTAACTATTTGGCGATTAAGGTTTACTTTGATGACAGAATTCAGAGGCATAATTTCTCCTTAGACTTTATACTTTATGAAACACTTCACAATGCTAGTCATAAAATTGATACTTAACTTTGCTAGAGCAAGACTGAGACCTTGCTTCCAGTTGCTTCAGATGTTTGAAACTTACCACTCAGAATACATAGAAATTGTGATCATATGCTGTCCGTCATCTTGCATCAGTGTGTAAGTGCATCAACATTTTGATTCAAATGACATATCCTCCGAACAACTTGGCCAAAGTTAATAAACTTGGCAGGGATGATCCTTGAATGAAACTCTACCAAAGTTATTCAAAGAATTTAGTTCTCAGAACTCTGGTTGCTATGGTAACAGAAAGAAAAATCTTTAAAAAATCTTTTTGACTGATCCACAAGATCTATATCTTAGATATTTTTTTTTGCATGGAATATCATCTAGAGGTCCTCTACCAAGACTGATCAAATAATGTCCCTGGGGTCAAAATTGACCTTGCCCCAGGGGTCACTTCTTTACATAGAGGCCTTTATAGGGAAAACTTAACAAAACTTATGCTCCTGGGATCATAATAAAAGGCTCCACCATGGGGGTCAAATTATTTAACAAATGCTTATATAGGGAAAATTTCAAAAATCTTTTATGAAACCAGAAGACCTAGTGCTTAGATATTTTGCATGGAACATCATTTAGAAATCCTCTACCAAGACTGTTGAAATGATAATCTTGTGGTCAAAACTGACTTCACCCCCATGGGTCACTTGGTTTTAGTGAAGACTTGCATAGAAAAAAATATCTTCTCATCAGTGGATCCACAAGGCCTAGTGTTTAATAAGATATTTGATGTGCTACATGGCCTAGTAGACCTCTACCAAGTTTGTTCAAATCTTGGTCCTGGGGTCAAAATTGGCCCTGCCCCTTAGTCACCAAGGTTAAAAATAGCCTTTTCAAATTTTCGTTAATTTATAGACAGATATCTTAGATATCTAGTAGAAAGGCAACTTGCTTCAAGGTCAAGGTCACTGAGGCTAAAAATAGATTTTTGTACTTTTCCCCTTAGAGCCTTCATTTATTGATGGATTAGAGATATTTGGTATGTACATGTACTTGTAGGTAACTTGCAAGGACCTCTACCCTTAGGTGGAGTTTGAGGTCACTGGATCAAGGTCAAGGTCACTAAGGATAAAAATACATTTTTCTACTTACTGTCTGTCATAGAGCCTTTTTTGAAATATTTGGTATATGGACACCTTGCATGAACCTATAGTCTTCCATTAAATTGAGGTTTAGGTCACTGAGGCTGAAAATAGATTTATCAACCTTACCACATAGGGCCTTTATTTGTAGTCTAATATTTATGATATTTGGTATGAAAGTTTCTTGCATGGACCTCAAGCATTAAGTGGGGTTTGAGGTAACTGGGTCATAGTCAAGGTCACCACAGCTAATAATAGATTTTTCTACTTTCTGTCATAGAGTCTTTATTTATAGACTGTTATTCATATATTTGGGTTGTAGGCATCTATAAATCTTCAATTAGAAAATGTAATAATGCTTTTGACATTTACTTAATACCCAGATAAGTGACACAGGGCCATCATGGCCCTCTTGTTTTGTTGATCTGAGTGCTGAAAGTCTGTGATATACACTGTCTTAAGTGTGAACTATGGAGTATATTATAGTGATTCTGGTGTAAATAGGGTTCAATACTTGTTTCATGTTAAATGCATTTTACAATAGACATTCTCTACTTTGAAAATAAATGGTAAATTTATAACAGCTAAGGGATTCAGTAATCATTAAGACAAAAGCACAGTCTTAAAGGTACGTCTCTTGGTTTTTATAAAGTTATATTTTACGTTTAATTTATTTAATACAATTCACAGAGCATAATTCTCACCGACTGTTTTTAGTGCTTTCATTACTTTGATATTCTCACCTTTGAGGGACTTGCATTAGCTGAGTTGTAGTGTCTTGGTACTGTGCATTAGCAAACTAGTACATGTATATTTCAACAGAAAACTCATTTTATTGGGTCTTCCTCATACTTTGTGATATCACATTGTAGTGTGAAATCATTGCCCTTTGTCTATAAAACAAACTGATATTTTATCTGAAATTTAATAAGAAATATGCTAAAACTGTTCCACAAAGTGCATTACAAAGTGTGCTTAAAATGCATTAAACATTGACATATGAAACTGATAGTAAAATGAAATTTTGTCAGAACATACCAGTATATTAGTTGGTATTTTGACCAGGAGGTGAAGTTCACTTGATCGGAACAAAATTCAGCATGTGTGATGTTGACAAGTCAACATTTCTTGATAAATACCTCCAGGTTTCAAAGGAACAACTTTTTTTTTCAAATTTTGTAATTTACTATTACAGCTGTCACTGCTAATTCAGAATTGAGTCTTTTTAGCAGACTTCATATCCTAACTGTAATGTAAGTGTATCCTTGGTTGATTTAGTTTAATTGTATTATAGCTTGTTCTAGCTGTGTATTTATTGCCTTCAATACACACCTTACTATTAATGGCATTTATAACAATAATGGAGTTAGTAGCCTTCATTATAGTAATCATCTCCTAGCTTTTTAGCTCGACATTTTTTTGAAGAAAAAATAAAGTTATTGTCATAGTCATTGGTGTCATTGCCGTTGCCGATGCTGTTCCCAGTCCGAAAACTTTAACATTGATCTTTTTTTTTTTAATTAGTTAATGGATTGTCTTCATACTTGGACACAACAACCCTTTGGACAAGACCTTCAAGTAGACTAGACTAAACTTGACCTTGAATCATAAATGACCTTCAATTTTTAGGTCAAAATATTGAATTTTGCTAAAATTGGCCATAACTTTATTATTAATAGGTGGATTGTCTCCATACTTGGACTCAACAACCTTTTGGACAAGACCTTCAAGTAGACCAGACTATACTTGACCGTGACTCATGAATGACCTTCACCTACAAGGTCAGATGATTGAATTTTGCTTAAATTGTCATAACATTCTCATTTTTTATGGATTTGATTCATTCTTGGAAAAAACAACACTTATGACAAGTCCAACATTATGATTATTTCAAGTTTGACCTTGACCTTTAAATGACCTTGACAGTCAAGGTCAGATTATTGAATTTTGCTTAAATTGGCCAAAACTTAGGTTGTTTATAGTTAGATTTGATACTTGGACAAAACAACACTTATGACAAAGCCGACATGTTAAATTATTCAAGTGTGACCTTTAACCTAAAAAATGACCATGAGCATCTAGGTAAAATTATTGAATTTTGCTTAAATTGTCAAAACTTTGTTGTTTATTGTTGGATTTGATTCATATTGGGGCAAAACAACAATTATGACAAAACCGACATGTTGAATAACTCAGGTTTGACCATTACCTAAAAATGACCTTCACCATCAAGGTAAGATAATTGAATTTTGCTTAAATTGTCATAACTGTCTCATTTATTTATTGATTTGATTCATACTTGGACAAAACAACACTTACGACACATCTGACATTTTGAGTCTTTCAATAATGACATTGACCTTTAAATGACCTTGACAGTCAAGGTCAGATTATTGAAATTTGCTAAAATTGGCCATAACTTTGTTGTTTATGGTTGAATTTGACTTATACTAAGACAAAACAACACTTATGACAAAGCTGGCATGATAAATTATTCAAGTGTGACCTTAACCTTAAAATCACCATGACCATCAAGGTCAAGTTATTGAATTTTGCTCAAATTGGCCATAACTTTATTATTTATTTATGGATTTGATTCATTATTGGATAAAACAAAACTTATGACAAATTCAACATTATGATTTTTTCATGTGTGACCTTGACCTTAATATGACCTTGACAGTCAGTGTGAAATTATTGAATTTTGGTAAAATTAGCCTAACTTTGTTATTTGTTGTTGGATTTGTTCATACTTGAGCAAAACAACACTTATGACAAAACCAACATGTTGAATAACTCAAATGTGACCATGACCTAAAAATGACCTTGACCATCAAGGTCAGATGATTGAATTTTGCTTAAATTGTCATAACTTGGTCATTTTTTTATGGATTTGATTCATACTTGGACAAAACTATACTGATGACAAATCCGACATTTTGATTCTTTCAAGTATGATCTTGCCCTTTAAATGACCTTGACAGGCAAAATCAGATTATTAAATTTTGCAAAAATTGGTATGGATGAATTTGATAATTATATTTCCAAATGATGTTTCATTTGAAATCCCTTTACCACAATGTGCTTCCTCTGATGTGTTTGCCTTTGGAAATAGGAAAAAGTTGAGCGTGGCCCCTGCTTGCGGTGGCTCTTGTTATAATAAGTTAAGGTTTGCATCAGATGTCTACATTATCTTTGTCTCTTGTTGAGGTACAAGCTGACTTAGCAAATAGTCTAACCTGTAAGATTAAGAGGACTTCATGTAACATGTACTATTTCTATGTGTATGGAAGCTAGAAGCAAGCAAGAATGCATTACAGACATATCAATGTTCTTATGTTCAAGAAGTGCTTAAAAGTTGATTAAAATGGAAATAGAAAAACAAGATTTTCTCTTGTGCATATTTGACCTCTAATGAGTAGTGATAATCTTCAGAAATTGTGCATATTTGAATTAATTAAACATGCCAAGCATATTTTGTCACTAAATGTGACCATCTCCACGACTGTGCACATGTGCTAAAATGGACATTTATTGATACCCTGATGTTGTATATATTAGAGGCATCATGAACATTTCCCCTTTAAATATTTTTTTCTTAACAGAATGGAATTGACAAAAATTGACAAGCCTGACCCTCTTTTAAGCTTTTTCAAATTTGTTTGGTCAAATGACCAAGTACATGTAGATTACAAGATGCTAAAATTTAGATTTAAAAACAGTTTTGAAGAGCTTGTCTGAAAGTATTAATACAGAATACTGGAATTTGTTTTGTAATATTGTTTTGTGGACCCCTTCTAAAATTATTCAAACTATGCCTCTAGGGTCACTATTTACCCCATCCACAGAGTCACATGATTTATACAGAAATAAATAGACAATTTTTTTAAAACTCGTCTTGTTTGAATAGGGCCAAAAGTTATGAAATATTGCGCTAAGCATTGCCTAGTGGAGCACTACCAAGTGTGTTCAGTTTGGCTTCATCTTGGAATCAGATATGTAACAAAGACTTACATTGACAAACTTTAAAATTGATCTTATCTGAAACCATACAGCTTAGACTACTAAAATTTTATATGTAGCATTGCCAGGTAAACATTTACAAAAACTGTTCAAATCTTCACCAAAGGTGTTACATGTTTAACATAAAAATTCCAAACAAATATATTGTAAATCTTTTAAAATCTTTTTTTTTCTTTTTCACAAACAAAAAACAGCATTTTCTTCGTCTTGATTTTATTTTGAAAATAAATTAATTACCTTTCATTTGCTGTTTTGAGCAGCTATTCCTAGATGAGCAATTAAGGGCATTCATGGCCCTCTAGTTTTCTTTTCAGACTTAATTTCATTTTCTTTTTAATGGAAACTTAACAAGCTACACTGGTAAATACTCATTTATGATAAATTAAATAAATTGTTATTCTATAGTCAGCTTTTATAGTTTGTGTTGGCATTATGTTGCATAACTACATTGAGTATATTAACCCTTTACCTGCTGAATTTTTGTAATGGATTTACCCAGCTTTGAATTTTAGTACCGGCCATTCAAAGTTTAAGGGATTTCAATATCAAAATACAAAAATTGAGCCACCAACAGTCTGCATGGATGTGCAGGCTGGCCTGGCTCTATACTGGTGGCAAAGGCTAATCACTTTTGGTTCCAGCAGGTTAAAGGTTAAGAAACCTATCATATATACTAGTATAGGGTTTTTAAATCAGCACAAAAAAATTTGATATTTGTAATCATGTGAAAACCTGATAAACACATGAAAAAAGAAAACATTTAGAGCTTTGACACAGCTTGCAACTGTCCTTATAAAATGATCTTAAATTGTTTGAGTTGTTGTATATGGTTTAGGCTTGGCTGCTTCTTCAAACAGTTTAATTTTGTATATCAGTAATTTTTAATTATGTATAGATATATTTGTCAATGTTGAACTTATCCTTGTAAAATTACCACATAAGATATAAAATACCTGTTGGTGTAACTGCCAGAGGACCTTTGTACTAGTTTTAAATCAGGGAAAGTACAGTGTGTAAGATACAGATTTAATAATGGTAAAACTGACATGGGCTATCAGATGTCAGTATGATTGATTTTTATGTAGGTAAAACTTTGTTGCAAAATTAACATCTTTGTTCTGATATTAAAGTGTATTTAAACAATGTGCCAACATAGGAACATCTGTGTTCAGATATTATGAAATAATACCTACAATCTGCAAGCATATGACATTTATGTTGAGGTATTAAAGATAACCTGGTATCTGCAAGCATATGACATTTATGTTGAGGTATTAAAGATAATCTGCAAGCATATGACATTTATGTTGAGGTATTAAAGATTACCTGCAATCTGCAAGCATATGACATTTATGTTGAGGTACTAAAGATTTCTTGGTCAGATATCAAAAATTACCTGGAATCTGCAAGCGTATGAACAGATAGCAAATACAGTTTGAAATCTGCAGGCATCTTTGTAGAAATAAACTTAGAATATATAGAATTTGTTTTAGAAGAAATTATAACTGGTCTGATATTGTGAACAAGATGGTTAAATTAATTGTTTTTTTCTCTGTAAAGGAGAGATAAAACACAATAATTACAGTAGATTTGATATTTAATATGGATGGGAACGAATACTAATATCAATTTTCGAATATTCGCTTTGCCATATTTGAATATATTCGAATATTCGTTTTTTTTCCAGTTAAGTCAGTTACCCGAATTTTTGTATCCGAACATTGATACTGTTTTATCACATGTACGTTGTCAGGGAAACTGCTATGTTACATAGTATGTATCATCTAGAAATGGCGTAGAAATGGTTTGTTTAATGGAAGTTTTAAATACTTATTAAGTGATTGGCAATACATAATCTATTCCGTTCATTAAAACCGCATGAAAAAAGTCCAAACACGCGAGGGAGACCTTTTTAATTTTTTTTTATATACAGCTTATTTCAATATTGTAAAGCGATGATCAAACATAAAGCGAGGATGATTTTTTTTCAAATATACTTCTAAGAGGAAAATATTTGAGCTATTCTACTGATTCATCATAGGGCATCAATAGAGTTATAAGCGTGACTGGTTGTTTGTTTTCGTAACTTTACGTTAATCCTTGAATATTGTGAGACAAATAACTTCAAAAATTTGTAAAATAAACGGGCGCAAATTAAAATGAACAAAAGATTGAAGGTATCACAATTACGCCTGTTGCAAACTGTTAATCCGTAACGATTGCTCCTGCCAATTATGCATTGCAATTTTATTGTTAATTGGATCATTTTTGACACGCGATAAACAAACACAATACCAACAGATTGGGATTTTTTGCATAATCAAAATGCTTACATTTATAAAAATCGAGGATGCTTTATTTTTAAAAAATCATTATAGAATATTCAAATTTGATTTTCAGATTCGAATATTCGGTCGATTTTCGAATATTCGAACATTCGTTCCCATCCCTAATATTTAAGCTTCACTTTAAAACTTTTACATATTCTGACCTTGCTGCTGTTATCAAGATTTTTCTTTGATAATTTCTGGAATACTTGCAAAACTTTCCTAATGATTAAATGATACAAAATGATACAAGGCCGTCTTACTGTGATTGTGCATTATCTTACAGTATCAACATGAGACATCCTTTCTTAAATTAATGTATTAGAAAATTGTTATAGTCTGTAGGTAGTCTTTAGTTAACTGGTGTGTCAGTCTTGAACTTACTTCAGTCATTATAAAGATTGTACAATATTTCATGTCTTAAATTGTTTTGGGGAGTTTACTATTTGTTACAACTTTGCTCTTGCCCTGTCATACATTAACATGGAAAGAAATTATTTCACATTAATGCAGCAATTGCTCAATGCTGGTTAGTAAATGACATTTAAAATGGTTGTTTCAGTGGTAATACATGTAGTAACAGAAAATTATATATACATAATGATTATCATCAATGGAATAAAAAATGCTGTGAAACTTACTTACAAAAATCTACATTGTATAGTCTCTGAATTGTCTGGGAACTTGAATGTTGTCTACAGATGTAGATCTTTTGTAACAAAAAAAAATTAATTGCTGAAAGCAACGACCTAAAAAAGGGTACATGTTTCTTTAGGTTTTTTGCGAGAGTGATATTTATTTGTGTTTGTAAGATTTTTATGTGCATGATGCATCGGAATTGTTCTGTGATGTGAAATGATGAAAATAAAATCTACATGTACATTGTTATTTTGTCTTTTTTTTTCTCTCTTCATGGTCTGACCTGGAACATAAAATCAATGAGACATACCTTGTGCTTATCACTGAAATGTTAGATGTTAGCAAAATCTGATAAATTGTGTTTAATATCATGAATATTTCAACAGTGTGCATTCCACGAAATGTTAATTTTGAAACATTGTATAGAGTATTAGAGTACATGTATAACCCTCTTCAGTAGATGTCCAGCATAATATTGAAGAGTACAAAAGTGCTAAAGTAGACAGTTCTAAACTTGCTCTTCAATGTATTTGCTTCCTTTTATATGTTTGAAAATCAGTAAAGGCAGATGGACTAATTGATAAATAATGCCATCCCAGTAATAGCTATATTTAAAATGCTAAATGTCCCAAGCAGCCATGTAGGCAATGTCTTCTCCTATCTTTTGGATGAGATGTTAAACCGAGGGCCACTGTATCAGAGGGATGCACTGAGCAAGGAAAAAAACCAGGTGTGTCACTGAAATGGGATGCTTTCTGTATCTTACACTATTGTGTGAAAATTGATAATGATGTGATTGTCTACGTATTATGTGATTGTTCATGTATCCATATTGTCCAATGGTCCATATCCATAATTTAAGAATGCGTATTGTTCTACGATGTTGTCCCTATCTTCCCACAATACATACCATATGTAAGTGTAATTCATACTCATGCTGCCTCAATCGTAAATAATTTGCTAAACCAATGCTCTTACCTGGAACTGATCCTTGTCGCATTTATCAGAGACTGTATCTATAGATTTCAGGATCTGTTTTGCTACCCTTACATGTTCACACTAGTCGTTTTGCCACCCAGTAGAAAGTCGACTTTTCGATACCCGATTTTGTTTAGTTAAATGTTACTTAGCAATAACATAACTACATTTGATTTTATTTAATACAAATTCATATTTTTAACATGGCTTTACATTTTTTGAATCAGTGCAAATAAGTTTTTAATGCAAATTAATATTCTTAGAATTAAGTAGTTTTAGTCTATTTCATGGATGTAGAATTCTTAAAACAACTTTATCTTTGTTTCGGAATAGAAGACACATTCTAGGCAATGATCTAATAATGAAAAATTGGTATCAATATACCTAAGTTTTTCATTAATAAAAATGTATTCAATTTACAAGGTTCCTATCAAAATCATTCAGCAGATTTTCAGATTTTAACTTGATATAAAACTATTACATAGGAGTCACAGGCCATAATTGAAAAAACTTTCGAACAGGACCACTAGACAATGATTCACACCAAACATCTAAGCTCTGAACCTTATGGTTAAAATCAGAATTGTCACTGGAAGATGATATTGCCCCCGAAGTGGTGCTTTGACCACTCAGCTGAGAACCAGATGAAGATGAATTATAGATCCTTCAAAAGATGTATAAAGGTGTGGGAAGGTCTTTTCAAATTGGGTACTATCTTCAAGTATGAAGTTAATCCATTTACTTATAATTTATGGGCATGTTAAAGTTTTCAGATAAATGACAGACGGACAGTACAAAAACTAACTTCCCTCCAGGAGCATAAACAAAGTCCTATATATCTTAAATATGTGACCATAGAACCATACGATGTAATTTGAACAACTTTTGTAGAGGATCACAGCACGATGCCAGACACTATATCAAAGCTGTAGGCCTTGTGGTTTCTGCTAAGATTTTAAAATTTTAACAAGCAAAGAAGTTACTACAAACATCTAAATCTCAGCCCAGCAGTTTCAGAGATTTTTTCTTTCTCTACATGTATATGTCTATGAAAACAGTATCCTATTGTCTTGGCCAGTTTTGACCACTGGCATATAATTTTAACAATCTTGGTAGAGGTACACTAAGCAATGCTTTTTACCAAATTTCAGAGCTCTGGGCTTGATGGTTTTCGATATGATTTTTTTCAAGTTCTTGTCGAGCCCGCTTGCGGTGAGCTCGACTTAGTCGCCACATTTGGCGTGTAGTTTGGTGAATGTGGGTCCATGTGTCCGTCAGGATTTGTCTGCTCTATATCTTGCTAATTCTTTGAAGGATTACAAAATAATTTGGTACAAATGTTCACCATGATGGGGTTGTTTGTCTCACACAAAACCAAGGTCCGTCGCTCAAAGGTCAAGGTCACACTTGGGGGTCAGCGCAAAACCTGTGTCCGGAGCGTAACTTGTACATGCATGGAGGGATTCCAATATAACTTGGGACAAATATCCTCCATAGTGAAGCAGAGTGTCGCGCGAAAAATTCAGGTGTCTGTGGAAAAGGTCAAGGTCACACTTGGGGGGTCAATGCAAAACCCGTGTCCAGAGCGTAACTTCTACATGCATGGAGGGATTTCAATTTAACTTGGGACAAATATTCTCCATAGTAAACCGGAGTGTAGCGCAAAAAATTCAGGTGTCTGTGGCAAAGGTCAAGGTCACACTTAGGAGTCAAAAGTCAAATAACAAAATAAAACATTCATTTGTGAGTTTAACTTCTATATACATAGATGGATTTTAATATAACTTAGCACAAATGTTCTCCATGTTGAGTTGAGTTGTCTCGTGCAAAATGAAGGTCAAGGTCAAGGTCACAAGAGGTCAAAGGTCAAATAAAAATATTAAAATTTGTTTGTTGGCGCTGTATCTTGCATATGCTTTGAAGTATTATGCTTAGTGGTCAGAGGATTTAAAAATTGAAGTGTCTGTGGCAAAGGTCAAGGTCACATTTAGGGGTCAAAGGTCAAATAACAAAATGAAACATTCATTTGAGAATATAACTTCTATATACATGGATGGATTTTAATATAACTTAGCACAAATGTTCTCCATGTTGAGTTGAGTTGTCTCGTGCAAAATGAAGGTCAAGGTCAAGGTCACAAGAGGTCAAAGGTCAAATAAAAATATTAAAATTTGTTTGTTGGCGCTGTATCTTGCATATGCTTTGAAGTATTATGCTTAGTGGTCAGAGGATTTTAAAAATTGAAGTGTCTGTGGCAAAGGTCAACGTCACATTTAGGGGTCAAAGGTCAAATAACAAAATGAAACATTCATTTGAGAATATAACTTCTATATACATGGATGGATTTTAATATAACTTAGCACAAATGTTCTCCATGTTGAGTTGAGTTGTCTCTTGCAAAATGAAGGTCAAGGTCAAAAGAGGTCAAAGGTCAAATAAAAATATTAAAATTTGTTGGCGCTGTATCTTGCTTATGCTTTAAAGTATTATGCTTAGTGATCAGAGGATTTTAAAATTGTTGAGCCCCCTTGTGGTGAGGACGACTTAGTCGCTGCTTTTCACTTTTTGTAGTTTGGAGAATGTGCGTTCGTCAGTCCGTGTGTCTGTCTAGATTTGTCAAGACTATATCTTGCACATTCTTTGAAGGATTACAAAATAGTTTGATACAAATGTTCACCATGATTGGAATGTGTGTCACACGCAAAACCCAGGTCCGCCACTCAAAGGTCAAGGGCACATTTGGAGGGTCAGCTCGGTACCCGTGTTCGGAGCATAACTTCTACTTGGGTGGTGGGATTTTAATATAACTTGGGACAAATGTTCTCCATAGTAAGGCGGAGTGTCGCGCAAAAAATTCAGTGTCTGTGGTAAAGGTCAAGGTGTTACTTCAGGGTCAAAGTTCAAATAACAAATTAAAACATTCATTTGTGAGTATATTTCTTTATACATGGATGGATTTTTATATAAGTTAAAACAAATGTTCTCCATAGTGAGTTGAGTTGTCTTGTGCAAAATGAAGGTCAAGGTCACAAGCGGTCAAAGATCAAATAAAAATATCAAAATATTCAAATAACATGAATTGAGTTTTTAGGCACAAATGTTAATCATGAGACTTGTGTCATGCACATGAACCAGGTCACCAGGTCAGAGGTCAAGGTCACCTAAGATGATGCAATGTCAAGATTTTGCCTTGGGTATAAAGAGGATGTGCTGTGCACATCTCACTTATGTATACATCTTTCTCCTTGATCTGAAGCTAATAGGTTCAGGTTTGAATTAAGACGAGCAGGCTCGACATTCTGCCAGTGGGCATGACTTGTTTATTCATAGCAATAGCAACCAGGGTTCTTCATGAAATAAAATTTTTTGAAAAACTTTGGTAGAGCTTTGTGCAATGAACATCTCTGCCAAGTATGATCAACTCTGACCCAGTAGTTTGAGAGGAAATGTTCAATAAAAGTGGTTGAATGCTGGTTTACAATGAATGCTGGATGACAATGGATGTTGGTTGACAGTGGATGCTGGTTGACAAATGGGCACTGGTTGACAAATGGACGCTGGTTGACAATGGACACTGGATCAATAAAAACTTAAAACTAGAGGAGATAAGTAGTGTATGAGAAAAACAAAATGGAACTATTTTTTTTAAAGACTGCAGGAGCATAATTTTATTAATTTTTGTAGAGGACCAGTAGAAAATGACATCATTTAAAGTACATAGTGACCAACCCTAAATTAATTACTATCCAACTGGAAAAAAACTAGAATGAAGCAGGTTAGAGAGTTAGTTAAATAGTGGTTAAAGATTAGCTAGATTAAGGGAGTAAAATCAGACAGATTTTTTCTTTGAATATACAGGCCCACTAGCAGATCCAGAGGGGGCTGCACCTGACGCGCACCCCCCCCCCCACATAAAATTGCCGGACCATAGGTGTTATTGTAGGTCTATTTTGAATATGTCTTTAAATAATTTATACTTTATTGTTCAACATTGAATTGAATAATCAGAGGCCCATGTGATATTGCCAAATCAGTATACTTTAGCATAACCACAACCATTGAAATGAGGTAGAAAACGTTCACAAATTGGGCCGAACATTTTGCCCTCCCGTACCCCCCCCCCCCCCCCCCCCCCCCAACCTGAACTCCTGGATCAGCCCCTGAGGCCTCTTGACCCTTGAAGGCTAGTAAAAGATGACACAACAAATATTCTCCATCAATAAATATGTATTGCATGAAAATAAACACACTTCTAGATTATGCTGTTACAAGAATGGAGTATCTTATATGAAATAGCAACAACCAGCAGAACTGTTTAATCATACTGTTTCCAGAAGGAAACTTCTTGACTAGCAGGTTATGACTGCAGCATACTTGGAATTAATCAGTATCCAGAGACAACCAGCTAAGCTTAAGCTTACACAGAAAGTACTACATTGTAGATCACAAATAACTGTTCATTTCCATGTAGCTGGAAATTGCCAGCCTTTCTGTTCCCTGACCCCTCTCACCCCTAGAGCACCAGGTCCAAGCTTGTTCTTAGGGTCTAGCATCATAGGGTCAGACTGAGCAAGATCTTCATCATATATGGAATATACACAGCATTTCTACATACATTTATGTATCTATATAAAACTTTGGAGAAGGAAGAAAAAGGTTTATGTTCTTCTTGTTACAGGGCAAGCTTTTTTCAAGTCAACCACAGACATTAGGAACATAAAGAAGTAACATGTACCTTTTCTCTTTTAAATGAGTAAGTTACTTAACAGAAATTTTTTTCAAGATTTATCCCAGAAACTAACTGTAAAATATTCCTTTTCTCATATCAGAATATTATTTTTTTCCAAAAAATTAATACTGGTAGTATAATAGCTACTCTTTGGCTGGGAAAAAAGAGGAGTTTTTTTTTACTTTTTAAAATGGACTTTTTATTATAAGCCTTTCTCATAACAACTTCTAACTCCTCAGACCAGGTTACATCACCAGTAAAAGTTAAAGAATAGATAATTGTTTTTAGCTATTCAACAAATAATTGTTAGAAATGAGTGTACAAGATATGAAATGAGAAAATCATAACTTTTGAAGTGGGTTTACCTTTTACTATTTACAACACGTAGAAGTTTCTAAGATTCTCTAAACTGAAACTTGGCAAAAATATTTCAAATCTGTTACCTTCAGATATTCTCTCTATAAATCATTAAACTCCAATAAGAAGAAACAAAAAAGTATAGAACATATATTACTGACTGGATAAAACTAGATGTCAGATGTTTTTGTAAAAAATGTCAGAGGTCGGTTAGCAGGACGAAGAGAACTGTGAACTGGAGAATAGGAATAAGTGTGTTGGAAAAAGACAGTGGTATAACAAGGAGTACTACTGTTGCAGAAGATAAGGTCCCTATGACCTTGACCTCTGATCAGCTGACCCCAAAATCAATACACTTCTTCTTCTCAACAAGGACAAACATATACTTTAAGTTTGAAGACACTCTAGTAATTGAGTTGAAACCATTTTTGTGTAAGGTCACTGTGACCTTGACCTTAGACCAGCTGACCCCAAAATCAATAGGCTTCTTCTACTCATTAAGAACAATCATTATATGAAGTTTCAAGACTCTGTGCCAAAGGGCACTCCAGTTATTGACCAGAAACCAATTTTTACATAAAAGGTCATGGTGACCTTGACCTTTGACCAGCTGACCCCAAAAGCAATAGACTTCTGTAACTCAATAAGGACAGTCATCCTATGAAGCTTGAAGACACTATGTTAAATAGAACTCTATTTATTGAGCAGAAACCATATGCCTCTGTAACTGAGTAGGACAGTCATCATATGAAGTTTGAAGACGCTAGGTCAAAAGCTACTCTAGTTATTGAGCAGAAACCATTTTCACATTTAAGGTCACTATGACCTTGACCTATGACCGGCTGACCCCAAAATCAATAGGCTTCTTTTACTCATTAAGGACAATCATTATCTGAAGTTTCAAGACTCTGTGCCAAATGGCACTCCATTTATTGAGCGAAAACCAATTTTTACATATAAGGTCATGGTGACCTTGACCTTTGACCAGCTGACTCCAAAATCAATAGGTTTCTGTAACTCAATAAGGACAGTCATCCTATGAAGTTTGAAGACACAAGGTCAAATACAACTCTATCTATTGAGCGGGGACCAATTTCATATTTCAGGTCACTGTGACCTTGACCTTTGACTTACATATCCCAAATAACAATAGTCTTGTGCATGAGCGAAGAGGGTACCGTTTTAGTAAATTTCGCAAAGAGGGTACCGATATGGATATGCATCGTGGAAAGTAGAAAAATCTATTATAAACTGTGGTGCCCTTGACCCAGTGACCACAAACCCCATCTAAGAAGAGGTCCAAGGAAACTACGTACCAAATTACAAAGATACTGGTCTATAACATGAAGGCTCAATGAGGTAAACTTGCTAAATCTATTTTTAGTCGTGACCTTTACCCCCATTTAATGTAAGGGGTTCATGCAAGGTGTCTATATCCCAAATATCTAAAATATTAATCAATAAAACTATAAGGCTATGTGACGAAAAGTATAAAAATCTATTTTTAGCCTAAGTGGCCTTGACCTTCACCCAGTGATCTCAAACTCCACCTCAGGGTATAAAGGTTCCTGCAACCAACATACCAAATATCTCAGATATTGATCAATAAGTAAAGACTCTATGGGGAAAAGTATGAAAATCTATTTTTTAACCCTTAACTCAAGTGAATGGCAGAAATTCATGCCTTAATTTATACAAAATATTAAAGATATCAACAAATTAAGGCTCTATGAGGAAAATTTGGAAACTATTTTTAGCCCTGGTGACCCAGGGCAGGGTCAATTTTGACCCCATGGCCAATATTTAAACAAACTTGGTAGAGGATCATTTCTCAGACAGAGACCGAACCCAGAAAGTCGTAGTTGATGGTTGTACCTCAGACACTCAACCAGTTCTGTCTGGGGTTCCTAAGGGAACAGTCATAGGCCCCTGTCTCTTCTTAGCCTTCCTGACTCCATCTAAAGCAAAGCAAGGTTATTCGCTGTCGACGTCATTGTGTATCTCACAGTCAAATCCTCCCAAGATACATAAAATTCTGTGAATGATCTCCATTCCTTTGAAATATGGGAAAAGGACTGGTCAATGGAGTTCATCCCAGATAAATGTGAAATATTGAGGATTACTCGAAAGAAAAACAAACTATTTACAATTACACTCTCCATAGCAGCCATAGCAAAAATCCCTCAACAACAAAATCGAACAAGTACAACGATCAGCAGCTCGATAATTCTGCAACAACTATGGTCAAACAAACAGTGTTTCCAAAATGTTAAAAGAACTAAACTGGCAAACCCTTGAACATAGACGAATCCAAACCTCTCTTATACTATTTTATAAAATAAAGAACACTCTTTCATTCATGTAGATCATGTTAAAACTCAACTAGTGGGTTTTATTTATGATCTGGTTCAGTCAATTAGACGAGGCCAAGTTGATGTTGCTAATGGACTTAAGCAAAGCCTTTGACGTATACGGTCCATGAGCACGCATACAGCAAAATACGGTTTTTGTAAAGAAATCCGGATGATGGCATGTTGTGTTATACAATTTCCATATAAAACGTAATAGTAAAAAAACAAAATAACTGTAAATACAAATATGGGAGAAAAGTGTAACAAAACGTACATTAATCGTGCATTAACCATTTAATCATTACACTATAAAACCTTTTAAGTGCTGCATAAAAGAATTTAAGATTAATATAGTGCGAACTCTTTTAACAAAGAGGTAGCTGTTTAAAAGTTGATACCTCACAAAAATATCTGAAGAAAGTAACTACAGAAATTGCTGATACGCTAATTGTTACAGCATGTTATTAAAATTCGGTGGTTTTTAACTAGTAATGAAGCGTATCATTTGAAATTAATGTCTAGTATAAAACATATCATCTCGAGCTTTTCTTCATATATGGGAAATAAATGGCGATAAATTTCTTATTTCTGTATTATTATCAGATAAATAATTCTATAAATTTTGGAATATTCGGTCTTTTCCAGTAACACTTTTTACGTACTTTTAAGTCTAAGTTCACGATAAAGAGGGCATTCTGGGATGAAATGAAATTCATCTTCCAAGATATTACACAGCTGACTCTACGTTCAGATCTTGGCGTTATGCGAACCTGTGACTGGATGTTCTAAGTCTTCTTAAGGCGTATCTGTATTTAATAACCTGAATAGTATCAAGGAATCGATTAAAACCAAAATCAGCAAAAAAAAAAGTTAAGTTGTATTTCTGGTAGAGTTACTTAACTGATCAGTCCAATTCTGAATAAAATTATCTTTTACCCTTTGCTTGAAAAGACTTAAAACATATTTATGTTCCCTACACATTGATTGATCCAAACTCCATTTAACCATAATTTTCTATTATTCTGTTGACATAAATGCCCAGTTTTTCGTATTTGACTGATTCTGTAAATCAGTTAACATTACATTATAGACTGTCGTAACTTATTTTCTATTCTCTAATGTAATTACTTTTGACCAATAACGTGTAACAGAAATAAATATATGGAGTTGTAAAGCAAATCAGTCGAGTTCGTTGTAAATAAAATTATTCTGAGCTTATGCTCTTACTTTAAGAAGTTGCTTCATGTATTGTAAATGGACTGATTCTATTTTACCGGCTTCCAGGTAACTCCATACTTCTGAATGTCACTATAAGTATATCGAATAGTTCTAATCTATGACTATTAAACTGTTATAATATATACTAAGACAATTACAGAACAAAGGGTGTTAAAACTAGAGCCGCAAATTGGGCCGCAATAATTGCCGCAGGACCGCAGAATAAGGATGTCTGTGCACGAAACGGGCGCTTTATACATGCGCAAACGGAGGGCATGAAATTTACGAGGATTCACCAGTGGCATTTCAGTATTCGCCTATTTACGGACCTATTTGCTCCGCCCATTGAGTAAGTTCAGGTAGATTTTGAACTTTGAACCTTGAGATCAGCGTTAATCCTTTCGCACCTTTCCTAACTCACTATAAAAAGGAAGGTAAACAATGCGACTTTAGCACTTATTGCTCCTAGATAGCTTAGCTTAGAGATATCTATACTGTAGCTATATTACTATACGAAGTCATGAGTTCGATGGTCTGTGCTGTTGTGAGTGTGGCTAGGCGTGTGGTGGGCTTCCTTCGCCGTGCTCTGGGCAGACTTCGTTCCCCTGCCCAGAGCTTCACTGATGGGAGTAAGTTGTTTTTTGTTACCTTTTCACTTTGTTGATCTTTTGGTGCTTCTATATTTGAGCAGAGACATATAATAAGATATATAGTGTCTCTGATTTGAGCTTTGAAATTCAGATTCATTTGTTTGATTTATTTTGTGTGATTCTTCTGTTCAAAAGAGCCTATTCCAGTGTATTCTGCAAAATGGCCATGAGAGGTTTTTCTGAGTGGAATGAGTCTTTGGATTCATGGAAGAAAGTAATTCTTTCAGTAGTTCGAACAGAAAGGCTGAAAAATAAAGAGTTATTCAGTTTTAGTAGCTTTTTATAACTGTGTAAGAAAAGGGCATCAATAGGGTCTCAGTTAGGGCCCTGTGGTTGGTGATGTTTGAAATTTTTTAGCTGCTTTTTAATGTCATTATTTTAGACTGAAAGAAAAATGTTGTTTGATGGCAGTAATGTCTGGACAGAAAATCATCAGAACTGTTTTTTCTGTTACTTCATGTCGTTAGCTTTCAGACTAAAAGAATTTTAAGTACTGGATATATAGAAAACTGTTTTAGAGGAAAGCAGATGTAAGTGAAAATATAAAAAGGTTGGGTTAGCATGCAAGACAATATTGGTCAGTTGGGTTACTGGAAACAGGGATTGGACCTTTTATGCTTCGTCTGTTTTGGCTTGAGCAGATTTTGTCTGAGCATAAGGGCTGCTTGTACACAAGTTCGGCGAATATGATTTTCAACAAAAACATCTGAAATTTGAAACTGTTTTATCTAGATTATAAAAAAAAAGGAAATAAGAAACTTTAATGAAATACTAAGGGCTTTAACTTAAGTGTTCACAGGAACTGTATTTATGCACAAACTTTGTTAAAGGTGACTTCTCAGATGTGTTGGTTGGTTGGTCAGTCAGTCACTCTGTTTGATTTTACTTATTCTGGATGGTAGAAAATGAATGGGTTGCTGTACATCAATGAAACGTCATATTTAGGTAGCTTTCAACAGTGTGGGACTTGTTCATTGTTAAGAATTTTACAGATTGCCATGTTAAGGTCTTCTATGTAGTTTCAGTCTGGTTTATGTGTGTTTCTCTCCAGGATATAAAATCTGAATCCAGCAGTAGTTCAATGGGTTACTTACCATTATTATTTAGATGAGAAAGTTTCTTAATATGGAGCATTGGAGTACTAAGCCCTTTCCAGGAACGAACAAAAATATGGCTGTTTGATAGCTGATTGACTGTTTGAGGGCATCTGGCTTAAATAATAAAAAAAACAACATTTAAATAAAAGCAGTATCTCAAAGCACAAAGGCTTAGTTGACCAGTTGTAATAAAATAGAGTTTATGCAGATATTCAGTGTATATTTTTAAAAGTTGATGATACTTTGGAGATAGATAATGTGGCGAAAAGTACATTAATTAAAAAATTTCTGTCTGTCTTGAAAAGTTAATGCTGTAACTTAGATGTTAAAATTATGTCAAGCTTGCGATATGTGGTTAGAATATAGCATTACTTATGTTATGTGTACACTAGTTTGTTCTGTCTGTGTGTCTTTATGTCTGTCTGTCTGTGTGTGTGCTTTCCTGAAGTAATCTGAAATAGAAACCAGAGTGCAAAAACAAGGTTGATAAAATTTGGTAGCTGCATGGATAGATAGCAATATGGAGGTTATCTAGGTAATGTCTGCCTGCCTGTCTGTCTGGAAAATCTGGATTCTGCCTGAATGAAAGAGGTTTGGAAGCTGGGTTCATAAAACTGGGTGTGAGAATAGATAGAAATATGAAGATTAAAAATGTAAATATAAAGGATGTTAATGAATACCAAATTAAGTATTTAAATACTTGAACAAACTTTCGAATGTTTAAAGGCAGATGAGCATGTTTGATGAATGGAACAGATTTGCGAAAAGGCTTATTAGTCAGTTGAATAGATATCATTATTTGAAGCTGAAATATTGATTTACACCCGAAATATTTCAAGACGATATTTTATAAAAAAAAGATATAAAAATGTTGTTTCCTATCCTATGCGACGCACCCAGGATTGCTATTTTTGTATTTCCCGAGTAAAGCCGCGGTGGTGCTTGGGAATGTCATGTGATCATTTCAACAAAAATACGCATTCGGTGTACCTTGCTGATTGTCGACAGCGCCATTTGTTTCAAAATGGCGTTGAATGACCACGTGACATTCCCATGATGTCCCATGTCGCTAAATATAGAATGTATTTTTGTTTTAGGATTTCTTAAGCGGATTGTTTTCAGGTTAGGTAAAATGGTAAAATTAACTCAAAACTTTCACCTGGAGGGTTTGAAATGTAGAGTTTTTGTGAAAAGTACAAGTAAGTGTTACATAGATTGATCTGTTCATGTTTTTACTGAGTACACCTGCTCGACCCTGCAGTTCCCCCTTTAACTAGATACTTGTTATAAAAACCAGTCAGAAAAAATTCTTATGTGATGACCCTTTCGAAGAAATGGTGATCGCTTTGCCCGTAGGTCCGTCTGTCACAAAAACTTAACGTTGGCTATAACTTTGCCATTTTTAACCAGGTTTTCAATTTTGAAAATCCTGGTTATTAGATTGGGGTATGGCGGGCGGATGGGCGGATGGGCGGGCGTCAAACGAAATTGTGTCCGC
Organism: Cyclina sinensis; assembly: GCA_012932295.1. NCBI lineage: Eukaryota > Metazoa > Mollusca > Bivalvia > Venerida > Veneridae > Cyclina > Cyclina sinensis. Next base: position 29,447,241 of record JAAONU010000017.1, read on the forward strand.
TCTGTAACTCTTCAACCCTTTGAAGAATTTTGATGAAACTTCAGACAAATGTTTACCACATCAAGATGACGTGCAGAACGCATGTTCCGCATGGCTGGCTCCAAGGTCAAGGTCACAGTGACATTAACATTGAAAATCCTGTCCGCTCTGTAACTCTTCAACCCTTTGAAGAATTTTGATGAAACTTCAGACAAATGTTTACCACATCAAGATGACGTGCAGAACGCATGTTCCGCATGGCTGGCTCCAAGGTCAAGGTCACAGTGACATTAACATTGAAAATCCTGTCCGCTCTGTAACTCTTCAACCCTTTGAAGAATTTTGATGAAACTTCAGACAAATGTTTACCACATCAAGATGACGTGCAGAACGCATGTTCCGCATGGCTGGCTCCAAGGTCAAGGTCACAGTGACATTAACATTGAAAATCCTGTCCGCTCTGTAACTCTTCAACCCTTTGAAGAATTTTGATGAAACTTCAGACAAATGTTTACCACATCAAGATGACGTGCAGAAATTGTTGTCTCATTATTAAGTATACTCCTTGCAGACAGTATTGTTAGCCGAAATTTACATCCTACTCATTATCATGTATTCTCATGAATATTATCTTTTCCTTCATGTCATGTTATAATCTTTTGAATATTCATAGCAATCTTCATTCCAAAATTCATACTATAGTATAGAATCAGAACAACATTTTTGAAAACCTGGTTTCGTGGCATTGCCATGTTTCTTGTTTAACATTTCCTTGTCAAACTTTCAAATTATATTGCTTACAACAACAGGGTCGTGATGATGCCAAAATCTTTAGGTCACGGTCACATGTGATAGAGTTATGCCCCTTTTTGTACTTGGATTTTGGTAGGAAAACTTAACATTGGCTATAACTATGCCAGTTCTTAATATTTTTTCATCAAACTTTCCAGTTATAATGCTTACAATTGTATGGCTGTCAGAGGACAACACCATTTCTCAAGGGCAGATAACCCTCAAATTTATTTTTGCAAAGTTATGCCCCTTTTTCAACTTAGAATTTCTTGGTTAACCTTTTTGTTAATGTCCATTTCTCAAAAAGTTTCAGAGATATTTCATGTCCCTGGGGTCACAGTTAGCCCCACCCCAGGGGTCACTTGATTTTGCTCCATTTTTTTTCTTTCATTATTATTTTTCTTAAAATATGTAGGTACTTGACTACTTGACTACCCCCTCCAAAATCAAAACTGACAATTTTAGTAGATATAACATACATGCAAACACTATATTTATAAAATGAAAAAGGACTTTCTAAGTTGTGCGAAAACAAATAGTCAACTGACAGACAGCCTGTGCCACACAGTTAAATTAACTGTATATACTTGGTACATATAAAAACTGCCAATGTGCTAAGCTCCATATAGTCATTCAGAGGTGAATGTTTTAATCCCTGGACTAAACAAAATATCTCTGCAACATTTATTCTTGGATGCCATATCCAATGTTCATTTGCATCTTACCATTATTTCAGTTAAAAGGAAATAAATTAGAGATAAACGCAAATTAGACAAGTTAGATTTCTGTAAACATTTGAAGTTTTTAATGGAGTTGGAAAAATATTATCTTACTTGTTCCACAATCATATCAGTCAATATTTCTTCCACTTTGACTGGACTGTCATTATACTTAAATGAAATTCTGAAGTTCTATGGCAACATTATTATCTCTCTGTAAGCAAAAAAAAAAAAAAAAATTACAATTCATAATTTCAAATGGGTCATGCAATCCATTCAGAGCAGCTTTTCAGGACTAAAATAACTGGATGAGAAATTACGTGTATATTTTCGTATTTATTCTTAGTATTTAAAACACAATGTCAAAGAATAAAGATGAAGTGAAAATCCTTTTATGAAAAAAAATAGACCTGGTTGATAAATATCATCGCCTTGTTTAAACTGCCGTTTTGCAATAAATTTAATTAAATTGCTAATAATTGTGGTTTTAAGGTATTTCCTGCAAGTAGTGATTAGTCTTTACTAGTGAAACTTGGAAAGGGGATGAAAATGAAATAGTTTGCAATGAGGGACATTGCTGGTAACAAATTATCTCCCTTACTCAGATAACATCAAAGGTAGACCAAATTGCACTTTGGTCCTTTCAGTTGGAATCCTCTGACTTTTTCCTTGTTTCTCTTTGTGATTGTCTTGACTTTAAGCTGTTAAAACTGTCACTTATATATTAAATAAAATGTTAGGATTAACAAAACACAAACATTATGGTATTAGCAAAACATGTTGCTAAACTAAATGTTTAATCTGACTATCATTGTTGTAAATAATTAGGCTTAATTATCACCATACCGAAAGAGAAAATAGCGATGAAAGCAGAGGAATCCAAATGGAAGGACCAAAGTAATATTAGAGAGTATTCAGGGTAGATAATCCACCAATGTCACCCATAGGTAAAATGATCACTGACTTCCCTTATCTCCAAGCCATCAGGTATCTTAATACATCCAAGATTTAATCCTAAATTTGTTAAAAAAATGTAAGTTATCTTTTACATCTCATGTATGGTATGTATGAATAGCTTGTAAGTATATATCATAATGCTATTTTGCTATGATATTTTATTCATGAGCTGTTGCCCCAAGTTACAGAGTATAGAGGTTATCATTCTGGCATCTACAATTCCAAGGTGAATTTGTGCTAAAATATTCTAATCTTTTTAATCTTTTATTTCTCGCTGGATATCAAACAAAATCTGATTATGATATTAAATTATTGCTTCAACTCACAACTGTAAGAATTGTTTATTGTTAACATTTATTTAGCTGTCTGTAAAAAAACAATCATGAGAGAATACATATTGAACGTTAACTTCGGTTGTATCGAAAGACATTTGATTGCTTTCACTTTATAAAATCACCATGTGTAGTTAATGTAATGTCTTTAAATTGGACAAACACTGGTTTTGAGTATGATTATAGTACAGAATAACTGTTAGATTTAACCAGTATGCTAGTGACAGAAAGATATTTTATGTATTAGAATATCGGTATGTAGTTATGAAAGAACTGAGGTTACACAATATGGCCTTAAAGTGACTCAAACTATATGTTAATTGTCTTAAAGTAAAAAAAAAATCTAACATAGATGCATTATGTATGTTCCTAACTGGTTGTAAATGTTTAATTCTGTTCCTGTTTACCTAAAATATTTTAATGGTGCAAACTTGTTGGTCAAGCTGAAAAACCGAAGCAAAATATTGCAGATTCACACAAAAAATGGGACACCTTTGTTGGCATCCCTTCAATAACATTTTTGTAACACATTTCTTCTTCTGTTAAATAGCAGCTACAGTAAGCATACAAATAAATTATGGCTAGGTACTAGTTGTATACATTATACAAATATTCCTAGAAAATCTTCATACTTGTTGATAATTTATCCAAAGTCCTGTATATTTACAGGACGACACTAGTCAAATACTACACATTTTTCTCACTTAAAGCGCAGAGCTACATGATTTAGGTCCTACCCCTTGAATAAGTGGAGTGCCATTTGGTAAAGAGTTTTGAAACTTCATATAGTGATTGTCTTTAATGAGTAGAAGTCTATTGATTTTGGGGTCAGCTGGTCAAAGGTCAAGGTCACGGTGATGGTTTCTGCTTAATAACTTGAGTCCTATTTGACCCAGAGTCTTCAGACATAATAGTATGATTCTCTTTGTTGAGTAGAAGAAGCCTATTGATTTTGGGTCAGGTGATCAAAGGTCAAGGTCATAATATATCATATATCAGTAAAAAAGTCAAGTTGGGATAAGACTAATTCTAAGATATACACGTGATATTTCATCTGAAAACAAAGACAAACATATAAAGATCAAAGCTTATAAAGTGCTAAAATACTGTTGGCTGGATAGGAGGTGAAGGTACATGCTGTCAGGCACATAATATGCTTTCATAATCATTCATCAATTTGGAGTCAAGAGTCTTCAAATCAGCGGAATGTTATTTTTTGGTGCATGTGTTAGCACTAACATTCAAAATGGCCATGGTGTGAAACTGATTCAGTCATTCATTTATTTGTCTTTTGCTTGCTTGCCAATATGTTATACTGATTTATCATCATCAGCATCATCATCGCCATCATCAGGATAGGATATTAAAGGCTTTAAGAGAGAAAACTAGCATGAAAGTAAAAAGTAATAAACAAGTTAACCTATGTTTATATGCCCAAAGGGGGCATATTATGTTATGGTCCAGGGCATCCGTCCGTCTGTCTGTCTCTGTCTTTTATCTTGATATGGTTATTGCCCACATTGAATGAATGACCCCTATTGATTTTGGAGTCAGTAGCTCAAAGGTCAAGGTCACATAGACCTTAACATTGAAAACAATTTCAACTTCAAAATACAATGTAATGGTTGCACACATTGACTGGATGAACCCTATACATTTTGGGATTAGTGTGTCAAAGGTCAAGGTCATAGTGACCTAACTGTTTAGAATCATTTACACTGTATAACTCGACAACCATTTTTCATTGAGACTTCAAAATTTATATGATGGTTGCACACATTGAGTGAATGACCCCTATTGATTATGGGGTCAGTAGGTCAAAGGTAAAAAACTTCAACATTTTAAGCAAAACATTTAATTTTAAAGCCTATGATTTACCCCCTTATATCACAAATGCATCATACTTAGAATAAAAAAACCTTCAGGCATATAATGCTCCACCCAGCAGTGCTCTTGTCTTTTTTTGTCATTTAATAAAATTCTGGCCACAAAAGAAATTTATACTGAGACTTTAAGGTTGCAATCACCTTCCTTAACTATCACATTATGTCATTGTGTTCCGGTCTGCCTGTTCCCTTCAGAAGTACATTATAATGATTCTAAATTCTTCACTGATTTGCTTTCTCAAGTACCTACTTTGAAACAAATAAACCAACATATAAAAAAAATGTAAAGAGTTAAACATTTTTCTGCCCCTGGAACTGTGTGATGAATTCATTTTTCTGAAACAAACTGATTATCTATCTGAACACTATCATCTAGCATAAATACGTTCTGCAAAAAAGGTCCTATCTAGACCATATTATACAGTTCTAATATTCTGGGTTGAGAAACTTCAAACAAGCAACTCTTAAAGATAGGCCTTAACAGTTTTTACATGAATTAACATGATTAGCAACACTTTTAAAACAGTTTTCCATGCTCTTTAGCTCACCTGAGCCGTAGGCTCATGGTGAGCTATTAGGATCAATCAATGTCCGTCGTCTGTCCACACTTAGTTTGTTAACACTCTAGTGGTCACATTTTTGCCTCAATTGTCATGAAACTTAGTCCGGATGTTTGTCCCAGTGATTACTCTGAGGAATTGGAACAGGGGTTATCTGGGATGAAAAAGTAGGTCACAAGGCCAAAAATAGAAAAACCTTGTTAACAATCTAGAGGCTAGATTTTCAGTTCAAATATCGTGGAAATTTGTCAGAAAGGTTGTTTCAATAATTTTTAGCTCAGGTTTGAATATTGGTCATCTGGGGTCAAAAACAGCATCATTTTGAAAATGGGTCATTTTGGGTCAAAGACTAGGTCACAGAGCCCAAAAATAGAAAAACCTTGTTAACACACTAGAGGCTTCTTTTTCAGTTCAGATATCCTGGAAATTTGTCAGAAAGGTTGTTTCAATGATTTCTAGCTCAGGTTTGAATATGGGTCATCTTGGGTCAAAAACTTAGTCACAGAGCCCAAAAATAGAAAAACCTTCTTATCGCTCTAGAGGCTACTTTTTCAGTCCAAATATCCAGGAAATTTGTCAGAAAGGTTGATTCCATGACATATAGCACAAATTTGAATATGGGTCATTCGAGTCAAAAACTAGGTCACAGAGCCCAAATACGGAAAAACCTTGTTAACATGCCAGAGGTAACTTTTTCAGTCCAAATATACTGAAAATTTGTCAGAAAGGTTGATTTGATGATTTTTTAGTTCAAGTTTGAACATGGGTCATCTGGGTTCAAGAACTAGGTCACAGAGCCCAAATATGGAATAACCTTGTTAACACTCTAGAGGTAACTTTTTCAGCCCAAATAACCTGGAAATTTGTCAGATAGGTTGTTTCCATGGTTTCTAGCTCTGATTTGAATATGGGTGATCTGGGGTCAAAAAATTAGGTCACAGAACCCAAATATGGAAAACCTTGTTAACACTCCAGAGGTTACATTTTCAGTCCAAATATCTTGGACATTTGTCAGAAAGGTTGTTTCGATGATTTCTAGCTCAATTTGAATATGGGTCATCTGGGTTCAAGAACTAAGTCAGAGAATCCAAATTTGGAAAAACCTTATTAACACTCTAGAGGTAACATTTTCAGTCCAAATAACCTGGAAATTTGTCAGAAAAGTTGTTTTGTTGATTTCTAGGTCAAGTTCAAATATGGGTCATCTGGGGTCAATTAATCATGTCCATAACAATTTTGTTAAAAGCAGTCATACTCAGGTGAGCAATCTAGGGCCTACTTGTTTAAAAATAACTGTGCTTCTCAAGTCAGTGTGAATGTGTGTTTTATTCTAAGTTAGAGAATTGGAATATAATGGTACTAGGAGGAAAGAGAATAGACAGCCAGGTATAGTCTCATTTACATGCTGTTCTTTTGGATCCTTCTTTTAGATAATTCTTTTTGAATAGATAAAACTTCATAAACTTGAGTACATGCATTTAATTAGATAAAGCTCCGTAACTGACATTTGAAGTGGCATACCTTCACATTAACTGTTGTTATACAGCAGATTAATTTCTTTGTTCATTTTTTATAAAATGAAAAATAATTGATATTGAAAAGGAGAACATAATTAAGTTAAAAAAAATTTCTTAATGGCATGACATTGTAAACTTGCCTTAAAGCAAATATTTCAGATATCAAATTTTCAGTATAAGAATATTCTCTGAAAGAAATTTTTTTTTCTTAAGACAAAATGAGAAAGAGCTAAGTCTTAAATGTTTTGTTTAGCTCACCTGAGCATGAAGTGCTCAAGGGTGAGCTTTTGTGATCATTGATAGTCAGGGGTGCATCCTATACCACTAAGCCGACTTTGAGGAATCATGCCTGGGATATTCCTTACATGAAGCTCTACCCAAGTTGTTCAAAGAATTTAATTCCAAGCAGAACTTTGGTTGCTATGGCAAACACTAAAAAAATCTTCTTGTCAAAAAGTTTGAGGCCCTGAGCCTTAAGACTTGGTCTGTAGCATTGTCTAATGGACCTCTACCAAATTTGTTCAAATTGTGTCTCTGGGGTCAAAACTGGCTCTGCCCCTGGGGTCAATTTATTTTGCATAGGCTTATAAAGGGAAAACCTTAAAAAGATATTGTCTGGAACCACAAAGCCAAGGGCTAAGATTTTTTAGCTGGACTTTTTTGAAAGAAAAAAACGAGTTATTGCTATAGTCATGGTGTCGTTGCCTTTGCTGTTGCCATTCCCGTCCGAAAACTTTAACATTGATCATAATTTTTTTTATTCCTTTATGGATTGTCTTCATACTTGGACACAACAACCTTTTGGACAAGACTTTCAAGTACTCCAGACTAAACTTGACCTTACCTCATAAATGACCTTCACCTTCAAGGTCAAAATATTGAATTTTGCTAAAATTGGCCATAACTTAAATATTAATAATTGGATTGTCTTCATGCTTGGACTCAACAACTCTTTGGACAAGACCTTCTAGTGGACCTGACTAAACTTGACCTTGACCTTTAAGTGACCTTGACAGTCAAGGTCAGATTATTTAATTTTGCTAAAACTGGCCATAACTTTGTTATTTGTGGTTGGATTTTAATCATACTTGGACAAAACAACATTTATGACAAAGCCAACATGCTAAATTATTCAGGTTTGACCTTAACTTTAAAATGACCCTGACTGTCAAGGTCAAATTATTGAATTTTGTCATAACTTTGTTATTTATTTGTGGATTTGATTCATACTTGGACAAAACAACCCTTATGATAAATTCGACATTATGATTCTTCATGTATGACCTTGACCTTAAAATGACCAAGACAGTCAAGGTCAAATTATTGAATTTTGCTTTATTTGGCCATATCTTTGATATCTTTGGTTGGATTTGAATCAAACTTGGACAAAACAACACTTATGACAAAACAGACATGATAAATTATTCAAATGTGACCTTAACCTTAAAATGACCATGACTGTCAAAGTCAAATTATTGAGTTTTGCTTAAATTGTCATAACTTTGTTCTTTATGGTTGGATTTGATTCATATTTGGACAAAACAACAAGTTATGACAAAACTGACATGTGGAATAACTCAGGTATAACCATAACCTTAAAAATGACCTTGACTGTCAAGGTCAGATGATTGAATTTTGCTTAAATTGTCATAACTTTCTGATTTTTTTATGGATTTGATTCATTGTTGGACAAAACAACACTTATGAAAAATCCAACATTTTGATTCTTTCAAATAAGATCTTGACCTTGAGAATCAAGGTCAAATTATTGAATTTTGCTAAAACTGGCCATAACTTTGTTATTTTTGGATTTTAATCATACTTGGACAAAACAACACTTATGACAAGGCCGACATGTTAAATTATTCAAGTGAGATCTTAACCTTAACATGAACATGATTGTCAAGGTCAGATTATTGAATTTTGCTACAATTTGCCATAACTTTGTTATTTGTTGTTTGAATTGATTCATACTTGGACAAAACAACACTTATGACAAAACCGACATGTTGAGTAACTCAAGTATGAGCATGACCTAAAAATGTCCTTGACCTTCAAAGTCAGATGATTGAATTTTGCTTAAATTGTCATTGTCATTTATTAATGGATATGATTCATCGTTGGCGAAAACAATACTTATGACAAATCCAACATTTTGATTCTTTCAAGTATGACCTTGACCTTAAAATGACCTTGACAGTCAAGGTCAAATTATTGAATTTTGCTTATATTGTAATAACTTTATCAGTTAACAGATTTGATTCATACTTGGACAAAACAACACTTATGACAAAACTGATGGATTGAATAATACAAGTTTGACCTTGACCTTAAAATAAGTTGGATCCTTCAAGGTCAAGTTATTTTATTTGGATTTGATTCATAATTGGACAATACCTTGCTAAAATTGGCTATAACTTTGTTATGTATGGATGAATTTGTTAATTATATTTCCAAATGATGTTTCATTAGAAATCCCTTCACCACAATGTGCTTCCTCTGATGAATTTGCCTTTGAAAATAGGAAAAAGTCGAGTGTGACCCCTGCTTGCAGTGGCTCTTGTTTGCATGGAGGAGCAGCTAGAGGTCCTCTGCCATGATTGTTCAAATTATGCCCATGGGCTCATTAATGGCTGTGCCCTGATGTAAATTGATTTTACGTAGGCTTATATAGGGAAGAATTAAACCATAAGGCTTTTAACTTAGATATTTTGCATATAGCATCAGGAAGATGCCCTCTGCCAAGTTTGTTCAAATTATTCCAATGGGGTCAAAATTGGCCCCACTGCCATCATCCTTTTTGTGCAAAATATATAATCTTAAAAATCTGCATGGGAGAAACCGTAAATTTCAGACCTTAGATTTTATGATGGAGGACCTCTGCTAAGATTATAAAAACAATGCCCTAGGTCATTAATTGACCTGCCCAGGAGACACTTGATTTTATTGGGAAAACCTAAAAAAAATCTTCTAACAAAGTAAAGGGCTAAGAATTTCTGGATGGAGCATCAGCTAGTAGTCCTCTTCAAAGATTGTTCAGTTAATCCCCATTGGTCATTAATTGCTGTGCCAAGGGGTCACTTGATTTTACATGGTCTTATATAGGGAAGACTTAAAAAATCTTTTTGTCTGAAATCATAAGGCCTACTTCTTAGAGATTATGCATAGTCTTGTCTTAAACCAAAAGGCCTAGAATATAGGTATTTTAGATTGAGCTTCAGCTTGAGGCCCTCTACCAAGTTCGTTCAAATAGATCTTTGAAAATGTTCAATTCAGAAACTATAATTTAGCTTCTGATGCTCAGCAGCAGATCCACAGCTTAAGTATTCAAGTGAGTGATCCAGGGCCATCATGGCCCTCTTGTTTAAAATTATTCAATTATCTATATTGCACAAATTCTGCATTTAAGTGCAGGCTATGAATAGATAACAGAACCAAGGCAGTGGTACTTAGGGGTACATTATATATAAGCAGGAATAAAGACCCGGGTGAAGAAAACTCAGTAATTAGACCAACATAAAATTAAGACCACTTTCAGTTTGTTCCTTTGGTGGTCAAAAAATTTAGAATTTACTGTATCAGGAAATTTCAGATTGTAAGCAGCACATAATGAGACTGAGATGGTTGCTTGTTTGTTTAATGATAAGAAGTTTTATTATAGTGTTTTGTTGGAACAGATATCATAAAATGTGAACTGTGAACTTAAGTTTGATCCTTTTTCTATTTTCAGGTGAGGTGGAACATGAGGTCTTCAGGGAGCCACTAGACAGTGGTGAGGAGGTCGATGTTAGGGCTGTCAGTGAAGTTGACTTGTCTTTGGATGAGTCATTTTCAGCTGACCAGGGGCTTGGTCCACAGGTAGACATGGAGACAGTCCTAGAGGACATGCCCGTCTCAGTTGTCGCAGGTATTGGGGATGAAGTTCTTCAGGAGTTGGTTTTCCACCCTGAGGAAGTCCAGGTGGGTCCCATACCCGAGGAGGGTCCGTTAATTGCAGAGGTTGAACTGGTTGTGCCAGTGCTGCCTGAGGTTACCTTTGGGAAAACCAGAGAAAGGGGCTCTCTGGGAGGGGAGGTTGGATCAGTTACTGTAAGTGATGGCCCAGTAGGACAGACTGTTGGTCTTCGTCATTCCCGTAGGAATCGTCGGCCTCCTTCTAGGTTGCAGGTAAAGTGGGGGACCCAGTCCTATGAATAGTTAGTCCAAGCCCCCACCGCCTTGTGTATTTATATTTATTGTATATTTATTAAGCAGTAATAGTAGTAGTAGTAGTAGTAGAAGTAGTAGTAGTAGTAGTAAAAAAAAAAAAAATAAATAAAAAAAAAAAAAATAAAAAATAAAAAAAAAAAAAATAAAAAAAAAAAAAAAAAAAAATAAAAAAAAAAAAAAAAAAAAAAAACAAAAACAAAAACAAAAAAAAAAAAAAAAAAAAAAAATACAAAAAAAAAAAACAACAAAAAAAAAATACAAAAAAAAAAACTGTCAACTTGTTCGCAATGGCCCTGAGAGGCAGCCCCTTTCTGCTCTCTGTCTGGTTACTGTCTGCTTGTCCGAGATGGCACTGAAAGGCAGCCCCTTTCTGCTCTCTGATTGTCTGGTGACTGTCTGCTTGTCTGAGATGGCATTGAGAGGCAGCTCCTTTCTGCTCTCTGTCTGGTGACTGTCCACTTGTCTGAGATGGCACTGAGAGGCAGCCCTTTTCTGCTTTCTGTTTGGTGACTGTCTGCTTGTCCGAGATGGCATTGAGAGGCAGCCCCTTTCTGCTCTCTGTCTGGTGTCTGTCCGCTTGTCGGAGATGGCATTGAGAGGCAGCTCCTTTCTGCTCTCTATCTGATGACTGTCAACTTGTCTGAGATGGCATTGAGAGGCAGCTTCTTTCTACTCTCTGTCTGGTGTCTGTCCGCTTGTCTGAGATGGCATTGAGAGGCAATATCTTTCTGCTCTCTGTCTGATGACTGTCCACTTGTCAGAGAAAGCATTGAGAGGCAGACTTTTTCTGCTCTCAGATTGTCTGGTGACTATCCGCTTGCCTGAGATGGCATTAAGAGGCAGAAAGGGGCTGCCTCTCAATGCCGTCTCAGAGAAGCAGACAGTCAACAGAAAATCAGAGAGCAGAAAGGGGCTGCCTCTCAATGCCATCTCAGACAAGCGGACCATCACCAGACAGAGAGCAGAAAGGGGCTGCCTCTCAATGACATCTCAGACAAGCGGACAGACTCCAGACAGAGTGCAGAAAGGGGCTGCCTCTCAATGGCATCTCGGACAAGTGGACAGACACCAGACAGAGAGCAGAAAGGGGCTGCCTCTCAATGGCATCTCGGACAAGCGGACAGACACCAGACAGAGAGCAGAAAGGGGCTGCCTCTCAATGCCATCTCAGACAAGTGGACAGACACCAGACAGAGAGCAGAAAGGGGCTGCCTCTCAATGCCATCTCGCACAAGCAGACAGACACCAGACAGAGAGCAGAAAGGGGCTGCCTATCAATGCCATCTCAGACAAGCAGACAGTCACCAGTCAATCAGAGAGAAGAAAGAGGCAGCCTCTCAATGCCATCTCAGACAGGCGGAGAGTCTGCTCTATGTCTGGTGACTGTCCGCTTATCCAAGATGGCACTGAGAGGCAGCCCCTTTCTTGTCTCAGTCTGTCTAGTGACTGACCATTTGTCCAAGATGGCATTGAGAGGCAGCCCCTTTCTGCTCTCTGTCTGATGACTGTCTGCTTGTCCGAGATGGCACTGAGAGGCAGCCCTTTTCTGCTCTCTCTCTCTGATGACTGTCCGCTTGTCCGAGATAGCACTGAGAGGCAGCCCCTTTCTGCTCTCTGATTGTCTGATGACTTTCGGCTTGTCCGAGATGGCATTGAGAGTCAGCCCCTTTCTGCTCTGTGTCTGATGACTGTCCGCTTGTCTGAGATGGCATTGAGAGGCAGCCCCTTCTGCTTTCTGTCTGATGACTGTCTGCTTGTCTGATATGGCATTGAGTGGCAGCCTCTTTCTGCTCTCTGTCTGATGACTGTCCGCTTGTCAGCAATGGCATTGAGAGGCAGCCCCTTTCTGCTCTCTGATTGTCTGGTGACTGTCCGCTTGTCTGAGATGGCATTGAGAGGCAGCCCCTTTCTGCTCTCTGATTGTCTGATGAATTTCGACTTGTCCGACATGGCATTGAGAGTCAGCCCCTTTCTGCTCTGTGTCTGATGACTGTCCGTTTGTCTGAGATGGCATTGAGAGGCAGCCCCTTCTGCTCTCTGTCTGGTGTATGTCCGCTTGTCTGAGATGGCACTGAGAGGCAGCCCCTTTCTGCTCTCTGTTTGGTGTGTGTCTGCTTGTCTGGAATGCCACTGAGAGGCAGCCCCTTTCTGCTCTCTGTCTGGTGTCTGTCCGCTTGTCCGAGATGGCATTGAGAGGCAGCCCCTTTCTGCTCTCTGATTGTCTGATGACTTTCGGCTTGTCCGACATGGCATTGAGAGTCAGCCCCTTTCTGCTCTGTGTCTGATGACTGTCCATTTGTCTGAGATGGCATTGAGAGGCAGCCCCTTCTGCTCTCTGTCTGATGACTGTCCACTTGTCTGAGATGGCATTGAGAGGCAGCCCCTTTCTGCTCTCTGATTGTCTGGTGACTGTCTGCTTGTCTGATATGGCATTGAGTGGCAGCCCCTTTCTGCTCTCTGTCTGATGACTGTCCGCTTGTCTGCGATGGTATTGAGAGGCAGTCCCTTTCTGCTCTCTGATTGTCTGGTGATTGTCTGCTTGTCTGAGATGGCATTGAGAAGCAGCCCCTTTCTGCTCTCTGATTGTCTGGTGACTGTCCGCTTGTCTGAGATGGCATTGAGAGGCAGCCCCTTTCTGCTCTCTGATTGTCTGGTGACTGTCTGCTTGTCTGAGATGGCATTATGAGGCAGCCCCTTTCTGCTATCTGATTGTCTGGCGATTGTCTGCTTGTTTGAGATGGCATTGAGAGGCAGCACCTTTCTGCTCTCTGTCTGGTGTCTGTCTGCTTGTCTGAGATGGCAGTGAGAGGCAGCCCCTTTTTGCTCTCTGTCTGATGACTGTCTGCTTGTCTGAGATGGCACTGAGAGCCAGCCCCTTTCTGCTCTCTGTCTGGTGTATGTCCATTTGTCTGAGATGGCACTGAGAGGCAGCCCCTTTCTGCTCTCTGTCTGGTGTCTGTCTGCTTGTCTGAGATGGCACTGAGAGGCAGCCCCTTTCTGCTCTCTGTGTGGTGTCTGTCTGCTTGTCCGAGATGGCACTGAGAGGCAGCCCCTTTCTGCTCTCTGATTGTCTGGTGACTGTCTGCTTGTCTGAGATGGCATTGAGAGGCAGCTCCTTTCTGCTCTCTGTCTGGTGACTGTCCACTTGTACGAGATGGCACTGAGAGGCAGCCCCTTTCTGCTCTCTGTCTGGTGACTGTCTGTTTGTCCGAGATGGCATTGAGAGGCAGCCCCTTTCTGCTCTCTGTCTGGTGTCTGTCCGCTTGTCGGAGATGGCATTGAGAGGCAGCCCCTTTCTGCTCTCTATCTGATGACTGTCCACTTGTCTGAGATGGCATTGAGAGGCAGCTTCTTTCTCCTCTCTGTCTGGTGTCTGTCCGCTTGTCTGAGATGGCATTGAGAGGCAATATCTTTCTGCTCTCTGTCTGATGACTGTCCGCTTGTCAGAGATAGCATTGAGAGGCAGACCTTTTCTGCTCTCAGATTGTCTGGTGACTATCCGCTTGTCTGAGATGGCATTGAGAGGCAGAAAGGGGCTGCCTCTCAATGCCATCTCAGAGAAGCAGACAGTCACCAGAAAATCAGAGAGCAGAAAGGGGCTGCCTCTCAATGCGATCTCAGACAAGCGGACCATCACCCGACAGAGAGCAGAAAAGGGCTGCCTCTCAGTGGCATCTCTGACAAGCGGACAGACTCCAGACAGAGAGCAGAGAGGAGCTGCCTCTTAATGGCATCTCGGACAAGCAGACAGACACCAGACAGAGAGCAGAAAGGGGCTGTCTCTCAATGGCATCTCAGACAAGCGGACAGACACCAGACAGAGAGCAGAAAGGGGCTGCCTCTCAATGCCATCTCAGACAAGTGGACAGACACCAGACAGAGAGCAGAAAGGGGCTTCCTCTCAATGCCATCTCGCACAAGCAGACAGACACCAGACAGAGAGCAGAAAGGGGCTGCCTCTCAATGCCATCTCAGACAAGCAGACAGTCACCAGTCAATCAGAGAGAAGAAAGAGTCTCTGTCTGGTGTCTGTCCGCTTGTCTGAGTCGGCAGTGAGAGGCAGCCCCTTTCTGCTCTCTGATTGTCTGGTGACTGTGTGCTTGTCTCAGATGGCATTGAGAGGCAACCCCTTTCTGCTCTCTGATTGTCTGGTGATTGTCTGCTTGTCTGAGATGGCATTGAGAGGCAGCCCCTTTCTGCTCTCTGTCTGATGACTGTCCACTTGTCTGAGATGGCATTGAGAGGCAGCCCCTTTCTGCTCTCTGATTGTCTGGTGATTGTCTGCTTGTCTGAGATGGCATTGAGAGGCAGCCCCTTTCTGCTCTCTGATTGTCTGGTGACTGTCTGCTTGTCTGAGATGGCACTGAGAGGCAGCCCCTTTCTGCTCTCTGTCTGGTGTCTGTCCACTTGTCTGGGATGGCATTGAGTGGCAGCTCCTTTCTCCTCTCTGTCTGGTGACTGTCCGTTTGTCCGAGATGGCAGTTAGAGGCAGCCCCTTTCTGCTATCTGATTGTCTGGTGATTGTCTGCTTGTCTGAGATGGCATTGAGAGGCAGCCCCTTTCTGCTCTCTGATTGTCTGGTGACTGTCTGCTTGTCTGAGATGGCACTGAGAGGCAGCCCCTTTCTGCTCTCTGTCTGGTGTCTGTCCGCTTGTCTGAGATGGCATTGAGTGGCAGCCCCTTTCTGCTCTCTGTCTGGTGACTGTCCGCTTGTCCGAGATGGCAGTGAAAGGCAGCCCCTTTCTGCTATCTGATTGTCTGGTGATTGTCTGATTGTCTGAGATGGCATTGAGAGGCAGCCCCTTTCTGCTCTCTGTCTGATGTCTGTGCGCTTGTCTGAGATGGCAGTGAGAGGCAGCACCTTTCTGCTCTCTGTCTGATGACTGTCCGCTTGTCTGAGATGGCACTGAGAGGCAGCCCCTTTCTGCTCTCTGTCTGCTGTCTGTCCACTTGTCTGAGATGGCATTGAGTGGCAGCCCCTTTCTGCTCTCTGTCTGGTGACTGTCCGCTTGTCCGAGATGGCAGTGAGAGGCAGCCCCTTTCTGCTATCTGATTGTCTGGTGATTGTCTGCTTGTCTGAGATGGCATTGAGAAGCAGCTCCTTTCTGCTCTCTGATTGTCTGGTAACTGTCTGCTTGTCTGAGATGGCATTGAGAAGCAGCTCCTTTCTGCTCTCTGATTGTCTGGTAACTGTCTGCTTGTCTGAGATGGCACTGAGAGGCAGCCCCTTTCTGCTATCTGACTGGTGTCTGACCGCTTGTCTGAGATGGCACTGAGAGGCAGCCCCTTTCTGCTCTCTGTCTGTTGTATGTCTGCTTGCCTGAGATGGCACTGAGAGGCAGCCCCTTTCTGTTCTCTGATTGTCTGATGATTGTCTGCTTGTCCGAGATGGCATTGAGAGGCAGCCCCTTTCTGCTCTCTGATTGTCTGGTGACTGTCTGCTTGTCTGAGATGGCATTAAGAGGCAGCCCCTTTCTGCTATCTGATTGTCTGGTGATTGTCTGCTTGTCTGAGATGGCATTGAGAGGCAGCCCCTTTCTGCTCTCTGATTGTCTGGTGATTGTATGCTTGTCTGAGATGGCATTGAGAGGCAGCCCCTTTCTGCTCTCTGATTGTCTGGTGACTGTCTGCTTGTCTGAAATGGCATTGAGAGGCAGCCCCTTTCTGCTCTCTGTCTGGTGTCTGCCCACTTGTCTGAGATGGCATTGAGTGGCAGCCCCTTTCTGCTCTCTGTCTGGTGACTGTCCGCTTGTCCGAGATGGCATTGAGAGGCAACCCCTTTCTGCTCTCTGATTGTCTGGTGATTGTCTGCTTGTCTGAGATGGCACTGAGAGGCAGCCCCTTTCTGCTCTCTGATTGTCTGGTGACTTTCTGCTTGTCTGAGATGGCACTGAGAGGCAGCCCCTTTCTGCTCTCTGTCTTGTGTCTGTCCGCTTGTCTGAGATGGCAGTGAGAGGCAGCCCCTTTCTGCTCTCTGTCTGATGACTGTCTGCTTGTCTGAGATGGCACTGAGAGCCAGCGCCTTTCTGCTCTCTGTCTGGTGTATGTCCACTTGACTGAGATGGCACTGAGAGGCAGCCCCTTTCTGCTCTCTGTCTGGTGTCTGTCCGCTTGTCCGAGATGGCAGTGAGAGGCAGCCCCTTTCTGCTCTCTGTCTGATGACTGTCTGCTTGTCTGAGATGGCACTGAGAGCCAGCGCCTTTCTGCTCTCTGTCTGATGACTGTCCGCTTGTCTGAGATGGCACTGAGAGGCAGCCCCTTTCTGCTCTCTGTCTGGTGTATGTCCGCTTGCCTGAGATGGCACTGAGAGGCAGCCCCTTTCTGCTCTCTCTCTCTGATGACTGTCCGCTTGTCTGAGATGGCACTGAGAGGCAGCCCCTTTCTGCTCTCTGTCTGGTGTATGTCCGCTTGCCTGAGATGGCACTAAGAGGCAGCCCCTTTCTGCTCTCTCTCTCTGATGACTGTCCGCTTGTCTGAGATGGCATTGAGAGGCAGCCCCTTTCTGCTCTCTGATTGTCTTGTGACTGTCCGCTTATCTGAGATGGCATTGAGAGGCAGCCCCTTTCTGCTCTCTGATTGTCTGGTGACTGTCTGCTTGTCTGAGATGGCACTGAGAGGCAGCCCCTTTCTGCTCTCTGTCTGGTGTCTGTCCACTAGTCTGAGATGGCATTGAGTTGCAGCCCCTTTCTGCTCTCTGATTGTCTGGTGACTGTCTGCTTGTCTGAGATGGCACTGAGAGGCAGCCCCTTTCTGCTCTCTGTCTGGTGTCTGTCTGCTTGTCTGAGATGGCATTGAGTGGCAGCCCCTTTCTGCTCTCTGTCTGGTGACTGTCCGCTTGTCTGAGATGGCAGTTAGAGGCAGCCCCTTTCTGCTATCTGATTGTCTGGTGATTGTCTGCTTGTCTGAGATGGCATTGAGAAGCAGCCCCTTTCTGCTCTCTGATTGTCTTGTAACTGTCTGCTTGTCTGAGATGGCACTGAGAGGCAGCCCCTTTCTGCTCTCTGTCTGGTGCATGTCCGCTTGCCTGAGATGGCACTGAGAGGCAGCCCCTTTCTGCTCTCTCTCTCTGATGACTGTCCGCTTGTCTGAGATGGCATTGAGAGGCAGCCCCTTTCTGCTCTCTGATTGTGTTGTGACTGTCCGCTTGTCTGAGATGGCATTGAGAGGCAGCCCCTTTCTGCTATCTGATTGTCTGGTGATTGTCTGCTTGTCTGAGATGGCATTGAGAGGCAGCCCCTTTCTGCTCTCTGTCTGATGACTGTCCGCATGTCTGAGATGGCATTAAAAGCAGCCCCTTTCTGCTCTCTGTCTGATGACTGTCCGCTTGTCTGAGATGGCATTGAGAGGTAGCCCCTTTCTGCTATCTGATTGTCTGGTGATTGTCTGCTTGTCTGAGATGGCATTGAGAGGCAGCCCCTTTCTGCTATCTGATTGTCTGGTGATTGTCTGCTTGTTTGAGATGGCATTGAGAGGCAGCCCCTTTCTGCTCTCTGTCTGATGACTGTCCGCTTGTCTGAGATGGCACTGAGAGGCAGCCCCTTTCTGCTCTCTGCCTGATGATTGTCCACTTGTCTTAGATGGCATTGAGAGGCAGCCTCTTTCTGCTATCTGATTGTCTGGTGACTGTCTGCTTGTCTGAGATTGCACTGAGAGGCAGCCCCTTTCTGCTCTCTGTCTGGTGTCTGTCTGCTTGACTGAGATGGCATTGAGTGGCAGCCCCTTTCTGCTCTCTGTCTGGTGACTGTCCGCTTGTCCGAGATGGCAGTGAGAGGCAGCCCCTTTCTGCTATCTGATTGTCTGGTGATTGTCTGCTTGTCTGAGATGGCATTGAGAAGCAGCCCCTTTCTGCTCTCTGATTGTTTGGTAACTGTCTGCTTGTCTGAGATGGCACTGAGAGGCAGCCCCTTTCTGCTCTTTGTCTTTTGTCTGTCAGCTTGTCTGTGATGGCAGTGAGAGGCAGCCCCTTTCTCCTCTCTGTCTGATGACTGTCTGCTTGTCTGAAATGGCACTGAGAGGCAGCCCCTTTCTGCTCTCTGTCTGGTGTATGTCCGCTTGCCTGAGATGGCACTGAGAGGCAGCCCCTTTCTGCTCTCTGCCTGATGACTGTCCACTTGTCTGAGATGGCATTGAGAGGCAGCCCCTTTCTGCTATCTGATTGTCTGGTGACTGTCTGCTTGTCTGAGATGGCACTGAGAGGCAGCCCCTTTCTGCTCTCTGTCCGGTGTCTGTCTGCTTGTCTGAAATGGCACTGAAAGGCAGCCCCTTTCTGCTCTCTGTCTTGTGTCTGTCCGCTTGTCTGAGATGGCAGTGAGAGGCAGCCCCTTTCTGCTCTCTGTCTGATGACTGTCTGCTTGTCTGAGATGGCACTGAGAGGCAGCCCCTTTCTGCTCTCTGTCTTGTGTATGTCCGCTTGCCTGAGATGGCATTGAGAGTCAGCCCCTTTCTGCCTTCTGATTGTCTGGTGACTGTCCGCTTGTCTGAGATGGCATTGAGAAGCAGCCCCTTTCTGCTCTCTGATTGTCTGGTGACTGTCTGCTTGTCTGAGATGGCATTGAAAGGCAGCCCCTTTCTGCTCTCTGTCTGGTGACTGTCCGCATGTCTGAGATGGCATTAAGAGGCAGCCCCTTTCTTCTCTCTGTCTGGTGTCTGTCTGCTTGTCTGAGATGGCATTGAGTGGCAGCCCCTTTCTGCTCTCTGTCTGGTGACTGTCCGCTTGTCTGAGATGGCAGTTAGAGGCAGCCCCTTTCTGCTCTCTGATTGTCTGGTGACTGCCTGCCTGTCTGAGATGGCATTGAGAGGCAGCCCCTTTCTGCTCTCTGTCTGATGACTGCCCACTTGTCTGAGATGGCATTGAGAGGCAGCCCCTTTCTGCTCTCTGTCTGGTGACTGTCTGCTTGTTGGAGATGGCAGTGAGAGGCAGCCCCTTTCTGCTATCTGATTGTTTTGTGATTGTCTGCTTGTCTGAGATGGCATTGAGAGGCAGCCCCTTTCTGCTCTCTGATTGTCTGGTGACTGTCTGCTTGTCTGAGATGGCACTGAGAGGCAGCCCCTTTCTGCTCTCTGTCTGGTGTCTGTCCGCTTGTCTGAGATGGCATTGAGTTGCAACCCCTTTCTGCTCTCTGTCTGGCAACTGTCCGCTTGTCCGAGATGGCAGTGTGAGGCAGCCCCTTTCTGCTCTCTGTCTGATGACTGTCGGCATGTCTGCGATGGCATTGAGAGGCAGCCCCTTTCTGCTCTCTGATTGTCTGGTGACTGCCCGCTTGTCCGAGATGGCATTGAGAGGCAGACCCTTTCTGCTCTCTGATTGTCTGGTGACTGTCTGCTTGTTTGAGATGGCATTGAGATGCAGCCCCTTTCTGCTCTCTGTCTTGTGACTGTCCGCTTGTCTGAGATGGCATTGAGAGGCAGCCCCTTTCTGCTCTTTGATTGTCTGGTGACTGTCTGCTTGTCTGAGATGGCATTGAGAAGCAGCCCCTTTCTGCTCTCTGTCTTGTGACTGTCTGCTTGTCTGAGATGGCATTGAGAGGCAGCCCCTTTCCGCTCTCTGATTGTCTGGTGACTGTCTGCCTGTCTGAGATGGCGTTAAAAGGCAGCCCCTTTCTGCTCTCTGTCTGATGACTGTCTGCTTGTCCGAGATGGCATTGAAAGGTAGCCCCTTTCTGCTCTCTATCTGATGACTGTCCGCTTGTCCGAGATGGCATTGAGAGGCAGCTTCTTTCTGCTCTCTGTCTGGTATCTGTCTGCTTGTCTGAGATGGCATTGAGAAGCAATCTTTTTCTTCATTCTGTCTGATGAATGTCAGCTTGTCAGAGATAGCATTGAGAGGCAGACTTTTTCGGCTCTCTGATTGTATGGTGACTATCCGCTTGTCCGAGATGGCATTGAGAGGCAGAAAGGGGCTGCCTCTCGATGCCATCTCAGAGAAGCAGACAGTCACCAGACAATCAGAGAGCAGAAAGGGGCTGCCTCTCAATGCCATCTCAGATTAGCGGACCATCACCAGACAGAGATCAGAAAGGGGCTGCCTTTCAATGGCATCTTAGACAAGCGGACAGACACCAGACAGAGAGCAGAAAGAGGCTGTCTCTCAATGTCATCTCGGAGAAGCAGACAGACACCAGACAGAGAGCAGAAAGGGGCTGCCTCTCAATGCCATCTCAGACAAGTGGACAGACAGCAGACAGAGAGCAAATGGGGTCTGCCACTCAATGTCATCTCAGACAAGCGGACAGACACCATACAGAGAGCAGAAAGGGCCTGCCTCTCAGTGCTCTCTGTCTGATGACTGTCCGCTTATCTGAGATGGCATTGAGAGGCAGCCCCTATCTGCTCTCTGTCTTGTGACTGTCTGCTTGTCCGAGATGGCATTGAGAGGCAGCCCCTTTCTGCTCTCTGATTGTCTGGTGACTGTCTGCTTGTCTGAGATGGCATTGAGTTATAACCCCTTTCTGCTCTCTGTCTGGTGACTGTCCGCTTGTCCGAGATGGCAGTGTGAGGCAGCCCCTTTCTGCTCTCTGTCTTGTGACTGTCCGCTTGTCTGAGATGGCATTGAGAGGCAGCCCCTTTCTGCTCTCTGATTGTCTGGTGACTGTCTGCTTGTCTGAGATGGCATTGAGAGGCAGCCCCTTTCTGCTCTCTGTCTGATGACTGTCCGCTTGTCTGAGATGGCATTGAGAGGCAGCCCCTTTCTGCTCTCTGTCTGATGACTGTCCGCTTGTCTGAGATGGCATTGAGAGGCAGCCCCTTTCTGCTCTCTTTCTGTCTGGTGAATGTCCGCTTGTCTGAGTAACAATCGAGAGGCAGCCCCTTTCTGCTCTCTGTCAGTCCGTGTTTGTGGTGGGATTGTCAGGATGTGATTTGTGTGGCTGTGCTATGTTGGAAAGCAGTCCCTGTCTTCCTTCCTCTATGTCTGATACCAGTCTTCTTGTCTTATGGCTGAGGAAGGCAGACAGGGGCTGCTTTCAATGCTAATACATTAATTTCAAATTATCTAGGTGACAAGGTGATAGAATGTATAAATCACAAACCGATTATGACTTGGACTTTGTATTCACTGCTGTGAGAGTGAAAATTTGTAAGGAGAACTATGGTATAACATTTATGTTGGACTTGATGCTGTTTAGTGAGAAAAACAATAAATAATATGAATACTAGTGAAATATGTTTATTCTGGGACACAGAATGATGTTTTGGACAAGGAAGGATCTTGAAATATTCAAGGTTAGTGAATTAAGATATTTAACAGACTTTAATTGCCATATAAGGCTATTTTCTTTTCTTTTAAAAGTTTAGACTTTTTCTATTTTAAATGGTTGTTTTCAGATATATCTTGGTTTAACCTTTATTTTTTCACATTAGTCGTATACAATACAAATACAGTAAAACATAGGAAACATTGTGAATGGATTAGAGAAAAAGTGTATGTTACACTTATGCTAGCTCTTATCTGAAAATTATATTGAAAATTAATAGAAATAAACTGAGAAAAAAACAAATTTTTGTTACCAGCTTAACCCTTGATGGAGATAAAGCTTAATTACATAATTATGTTCGAATTTTTATGCCCCCACCTTTTTTATGTGGAGGGGAGGTTGGGGGGTGGTATATAGATTTGCCCTTGTCCATCCGTCCGCTGTCACACTGGTTTGTGTTGCGTGTAACTCCAAACATAAAACTTCTAGAGCCATGAAAGGAAACTGTCTAAAAATAGTTGTCAGCATGTGAACTTATGCACCTGGTTATTTTGACACAAGTTTGTTGGAGATAAGCAGAGTTATACCCCCTGATTAAGCAAAAAAAAGCATTTTCAGACTTGTGTCACCTGTAACTCCAAACATATAACTGCTAGAGCCATGAAACTTTCTAAAAGTAGTTGTCAGCATGTGAACTAATGCACCAGGGTATTTTGACGCAAATTTATTACAGATCAGCAGACTTTTGCCCCCTAATTAAGCAAAAAATAGCATTTTATGACTTGTGTCACCTGTAACTACAAACATAACTGCTAGAGCCATGAAACTTTTTAAGAATAGTTGTTAGCATGTAAACTTATGCACCAGTCCTGGGTATATTGACACAAACTAATTCAAGATTGGTAGAGTTATGCCCCCTCATTAAGCAAAAATAGCATTTTTAGACTTGTGCCACATGTAACTCCACATGTATAAATGCTAGAGCCATGACACTTTCTAAGAATAGTTGTCAGCATGTGAACTTATGCACATGGGTTTTTTGACACAAATTTATTGGAGATCGGCAGAGTTTAATTCTCCGTCATTAAGCAAAAAACAGCATTTTAGAATTGTGTCGCATGTAACTCAAAACGTATAACTGCTAAACCCATGAAACTTTCTAAGAATAGTTGTCAGCATGTAAACTTATGCACCTTGGTTGACAAAAATTTATTAGAGATCGACAGAGTTATGCCCCCTGAATAAGCAAAAAAAGCATTTTTAGACTCCTTAATGTTAAGAACAATGTTTATACACACCTGTAATTGTACAGGATTTTTTGTGCCAATACAGCAGAATGTGGGGGACACATCTCCAGTTTTAATATTTCATACACATTCCTTCCAATTGTTTTTAACAGAATTTTCCAAATTTCTGCTTGGGTTTTAAAAGATTTTGAATAAAAATGTAAACCAAAACAAGGTATGTACAATGCAATCGCCTTTGAGCTTAAGCATGAACACATTAATGGGAAGTTTATTTATCTAATTACTAAAAATAATTTGCATCAGGTCATCAGCATACAGGGTACTCAGAGTTTTATGTGACCAATGAGACATGGTTTTGGCATTAAGGCCCTGTGATATAGAGATAAAACTTGCTTCAAAGAGAGTGAACATGCAGACTTGTTGGTAAGCGTGTTTTTATAAATCAGTGTTTCAAACAATTCCAAGGCCCTGTTAAATACCTAGCAACAAAGAAAAAAAAAAAAGGATAACTTCTGCTATGTAGATTTGTTAAAGTACACATATTGCTTTGGTCACTAAAGATAATAGTAATGTTTTCAGTAATTCTAATTTTCAAAGAAATTATTCATAAGAAAATATGCTTAAGCAAATGTGATCAAAGTTTCCATGGATGAAAGGAAATAAATAATAAAGGCTTATATATTCCTGTTTCAGATATTGAATATTTGATTGATAAAGTTTTTTTTCTGTTGATTTTTATCGTCCCAGAAGGGAGAGCATATAGTCGCCACTTTGTCTGTCCGTATGTCCGTCCGTATGTCTGTACATCTGTCCGAGACATAACTCTGAAACTACAAGAAGTATCAACAAGAAACTTTGTAGGTAGATAGATCTTATTGAGTAGAAGTGAAATGCATAAGAACCATTACTCTGCATTGCCTAATTTTTGAGTTATTGCCCTATCTTCATTTTCACACTGAACTTTGTCTGGGATGTAACTCTGAAACTACAAGAGGCAGGGTTTCCGCTGCAATTCGCCAATTTCGCAAATGGCGAAAAAATATTTGGAAGTGGCGAAAAAAAAAAGCATATAAAAATTATTTTTCCGATGTATATTTAAAAAAATGCCCTAATTGATTGCTGATTGATAAATCCAGATGAAAGTTGTGAAAAGTGTTACTGCCAGCGGCGATTACATGTCAGTTTGACCTTATTGTCGATGGTCACATGTTGGGAGAATTACTCGCTGAAATTGCAAATTTTTAAAAATTTGTTTTAGGCTGTTTGATTACATCGCCAGTGGAAAGCAATGTTAAAATAATTAAAAAGTATTTACTCCCACACAATTTAATATAGAACAACCAAAATTATGTATTTTTCTGCAGAAAACAGAAAAATTTTCAATTGTCACATATTTTCGCGACTTCGATTTTTTTATAATTATTTAAAACGAAAAGAAGCAATGTTCTGTTTAAAAATCTTTAGTACAAAGACAAAAAAATATAAGTACATTGGTGATGATGCCATTTTTCAGTAAGTGATTCAGAAAAAAGGGCTGCAGTCTGTGAATGTCTGCAAGTTTAATTTCTATATGCTAATTAAAGCCATGGTTTTATATAGATCTAAGAAAACAGTGGAGGTATCAATATATCTGAACTTTTGGCTATCATTTTTTTTAAATTAAGAATATTGGCTATTATTTTTTTAAGCCAGTGTGAGCCCTGATAATGATAAATCAATTGTAATTTGTTGATATGGTGTATGTAGATTTTAGAAAATTAAAGTAAGAAAAATATTAGATTTATCATTTTAAAATGCTTTAATGCCATAAAATATTCATAACAGTTGAAGTTCTAGATATGTTGTAAATTAAGTCTTTAAAAATGAGAAATTGAAAAATTTTTGACAGCCAGGATCTCCCTCCCGGAACTCTCCCCATTGGCGGAAAAATAAAATTAGCCAGTGGAAACCCTGAAGAGGTATCAGCAAGAAACTTTGTAGGTAGATTGTCTGTCTGTATGTCTGTCCGTATGTCTGTATGTCCGTCTGTCTGCATTTTCTTGTCCAGGACATAACTCTGAAACTACAAGAAGTATCAACAAGAAACTTTGTAGGTAGATAGATCTTATTGAGTAGAAGTGCAATGCATAAGAACCATAACTCTGCATTACCTAATTTTTGAGTTATTTACCTTTGTTCATTTTTACCCTTTGAACTTTGTCCGGGACATAACTCTGAAACTACAAGAAGTATCAAAAACCTGTGGTTTACCTGTCACCAGCTTTCTTCAGTGGCCATGACACTGTTTGGATGGGACTGCCACTGTCTGGGTTGATAAAAAAATAAAGAATAAAATGGTAACTGTCTTACAATCTCCATTGCATATTTTAACAGTTTTAACCTTTTTCAGCAACTACCAATAACATAATATCTTTATGCTGAATTTGACAAAGACTTTATGGACACACTATTCTGTGTCCAAAACCTATTCTGGGAGCATCACCCGGTTCGACTGGCTCTTGTCCAGTTTGTTTTGAGGAAACAAGTAATAATACCTAATAAATTCATCTCTTAGCTTTAAGCATAAAGAAACATGTATTTTTTTAAAATAAATTTTTGTTTTCAAGCTGGACCAACATTATTTCTCAGCAGCTCAGATTGCAAGAAAGGCAGTCCTTGTAAGATAGTGATATAACTCCACACTTTCAGAGATGGCTAACATGCGGCTTGTTGGTAAGCAATGTTTATCAAAGACATACATGTATATAGATTACATCAGTGTTCTAGAAAATTACCACCAAAATGTGAAATACATAGCAACACAATTAATAAAAAAATTAGGATAGCTAAGGAAAGGTGGATTTTTGTGATGAGGCTTGAATTGCTAATTTTGAAATAATATTTTCTATTAATAATGTTTCAGATAATTCTAATATAAAAAAATTTTCATCAGAAAATTAGCCAAATCTTGTGTCATCAGGCAAAATTTGAGGAGGGCGTTGGGGGAACAATTTATTATAACCTTAATTATTTTCATAAGAAGATTTTGAATGATTGAAAGATCAAGCTTTCACAACCTTAAACAGGATTTGCTGAATATGATTTTTATGCCCCCTGAAGGGAGGCATTTAGTTTTTGAATTGTCCGACCATCAGTCCACTTTTTGTCCAGTTCATAGCGTTGTCAGTCATGGATGGATTTTGAAATAATTTTGCATAAATGTATGGCATATTGAAACAATGTGTCACATGCAAGACCCAGTTTTGTAGGTCAAAGGATCTAGGTCACACTTGGACTTGAAAGGAAATTTTCATAAAAGTGCATTGAAAGTCGTGTCCTGTCAACAGTTCTGTCATTTCTGGATGTATTTTAAAATGACTTAGCATAAATGTGTTGGACATGATCATGACGACATGTCGCATGCAAGAATCAGCTGTTCAGCTCAGAGGTCAAGGTCACACTTGTCTGTCCAAAGTCATAATTATAAAATTATTTCATAAAAGTGTATTGATGGTCGTGTCTGGTCAACAATTGTGACATCCCTTGATGGATTTTAAATTGACTTGGCTTAAATGTCTTACACATGATGATGATGTGTCGCACACAAGAATCAGGCTTCCACCTCAAAGCTCAAGGTCACACTTGTATGTTTTTGTAATTCATAGATGGATTTTGAAATAATTATGGGTAAATGTGTTGAAAATTGAGACAGTCATAGATTTGTAGTTTAAAGGTTAAGGTCACACTTAACTGGAAAGGAATTTTTTTGTAAAAATACATTTATGGTTGTTCTGGTAAACAATGTGTTATACATGAATGCCTAGCTTGGATTTTCTCATGAAATATTTCTTGAAAAAATATCTCATTAGAGTTTTAAGTTATTTGGTATCAGCATTTATATGATGAATATTAATATTTTGTTCTAAAAGAGTGTAATTAGGGGAAAATATGGCCATCAAAACTGACAGCTCAGGCCGTTAATTGAAAGAATTATGTGCAGACATGTTTACATAACTGCTCCTCTGGCTGTCAAAAGTGTGTATTCTGTATGTCAATTTTGTTTATTACAGATAGGTATCTAAGCTTAGTGTAATAGAGGTTCAGGGAGATTTTTGTGTTGCAGGCTTCACAGTAGCTGCAACATGCTACAAAGTAGCTGTGACATATAGGGATCACTTCTCTATCGTCTGTCTGCCAGTCTGTCTGTCCATCCATCCGTCTGTCCTTCCATCACAAAACTTGTCTGGACTACTCCTCAGAAATTACTGGTGCAATTTCATCCAAGCTTTACAGGAATGATCAGTACCAAGTGTAGTTGTGCATATTGTCAACATTTTCCAGTTCAATGATTTTTGTCAGAGTTATGGCCCTTTAATGATTTTTATTTTCAAAGTTTGTCCGGACTACTTCTCTTATACTACTAAAGCAATTTGAACGAAATGTAACAGGATTGATCAGTACCTCAAGTACTTGTGCATATTTAATGGATTTTTTGGTTGAATGATTTTTAGCTGAGTTATGGCCCTTGAATAATAAAGCATTTTAGCCAACAAACTGTCCAATCACCTCTTAATACAACTACTTAATTGGCTATCATCAGGCGACACATGTGATCACTGATCACCCTTGTTTTAATATGTACACATAAATAAACCAGTAAAACTATCAAAAAGGTGAAAATCAAGATGTTATGGTTGTTCTTAGGCATTAAATTGCTGTATTAAGATTTTAACATTAACACGTAGTTGAAATGTGTTGACAAAATTGTCTGAAAACAACTGTCTATTTATAATTTTTGGAATCACATGATCGTTTAAACCAAGTGAAAAATGGTTTCAAGATTTTTTGGTTTCGGTATAATGGTGCACTTGCATTGGTTGTTTAAAAGTTCATTGTAAAGGTCAATATCATAAATCTACTCCAATTAAAGCAACGATGTGAAGTAACGGTAGTGTATTCACATATAGCTGCTGAGGGAGCGTAAATATTTGATGGATAAGCCTTTAAATATGGCAGTAGGATTTACAAGTATAAGGTCATTATTTTTTTTTTCTAATTGTATACACACAATAAATCCTTTGATACTACATGAATACATCTGTAAGTAACACTCCTAACTTGAGACATGTGAACTAACAGTTTTATTTGTTAATAACATACTATTGAATTTTCAGGTCAGCAGGGCACAACAGGTTTCTCAGCAGCTCAGGATCACTGGTACAGTGGTAAGACTGCCCTTTTTTCCAATGGTCAAACGAGGGGCAACATGATAAGTAGGACCAATAAGACTTGGCTTTGGTATCATGGCCCTGACACGTAGTGATACAACTCCTCATCTTCTAAGACAGCCAACACACAACATTGTCAGGAGTACATGTTTATCATGGAGAATAATGGGTGTTCCAGTTAAATCTACCAGAAATGCAAAATACATACCAACACCATGAAAAAAGGAAGAAAATCTGTAACAAGGTAGATATTCTAAGTATAAGTAGGTAACGTAACAAGAAAAGTTTTCAGTAATTTTATTATAGAAGAAATATTCTTGAATTCAGAGCAAACCTTATGTCATCAGGGAAAGTTTTCTCAGATGTGATACATAGCTGCATCTTGAAATCATAATTATAACCAGATAGATATTTTAAGTATTGTTAAATGAGTGTCTAAGGATTATTTGAATAATATAGGAAATAGAAAAATAGGTAATAAAGATAATATTATATTTTCAGGGCAACAGAGCACACAGGGTTTCTCAGAAGTTAAGATCACAAAAAAGATGATTGTTAACTAACCACAGTGTTCAAAACAGTCGCACTAAATATACTAGATACAAAGTGATGTATGAAAAACAAAGAATAACTAGAGTCAGGTAGATATTTTGAATAATGCATAGGTCACTAATATTAATCACCACTTCTCTTAAATCATATGAATGATTTTGGTACTTGAGCATAAAAACAAATCATTCATGAGAAAATCTGCCAAAGCTTGTGTTATCAGGTATACTCTAGATTATCAGTATCTTCAAATTTTAACAGGATTAACAGTACATGATTATTTGTTTTCCTAGGTGGGTAAAAAACCACAGACAATATTTCAACAAATTTTATAATTATTTCTGAATACATCTAAAAATTTCTTAATCTATTTACAGGTCAACAAGTCACCAAGAATGTTTCTTTCTGCTCGAAACACCTGAAAGACTGTCCTCACTAAGGGTTGTTCAAGGACTCAAGCTTAAAGATGATGAGTTAGTATGACCAGTGAGAGACATAGCTTAGTTTTCATGGTCCTGACAGATAGGGATAAACTCCATGCCTTCGAAGACAGCAAACTTACAACATTGTCAGGAAGCATGCTTATTAAGGACAGTCGTAGAGTTATCCTACATGAGAGTGTTTCAGAGGAAACCATCTAAAATTCAAAATACATAGCAAACCATGAAAAAAGGAAAAGAAAAAACTGTAGCCAGGTAGATATAAGTTTTTTACTAGCAAATGTAACTGGTAGATCTCTGTTTAGAAAAATAATTCCAGTAATTTTATTACTAGGAGAAATATTCATTAGAACTTGAGTCATGCGGGGAAAGTTTTCACAGATGAAATAAATATCTACACAATGAAAAATAAGGATACGATTATAACCAGGTAGAGATCTTAAATATTGTTTCAGTTTGTAAGGGAAACAGTACATTTCTGTTAAATGAATGTCAGTTAAATATCAGTTAAATGTCAGTTTGAATATTTTAAGAAATTACAGAAAATGGTTATAAATCGTCAGGAGTCATGTTTATCAAGGCCATTCATAGAGTTATCCTACATCAGAGTGTTCCAGAAAAGTCCACCAAAGTGCAAAATACATAGGGACACAGTGAATAAAAAAGAAAGTGTCATCAGGTAGATATTTCAAGTAGTAAAGTAGCTAATGTAGCAGGTAGATCTTTGTAAAATTAATGTTTTAAGTATTTTATATTAGGAGAAATAAACTTGAGCAATTCTGCTGTAATACATAGCTACACAATGAAAAACAAGTATAATTATAATGAGTTATATATTTTAAGTATAAGCTAAAGTTAGTAAGAAATAGAGTACATTTCTATTAAATAAATAGATATTGTAAGTATAAGGAAAACAGTTTATTTCTGTTAATTAAATACAGGCACGTAGCTAGCAGTAAGCAGAATACGCAGCTGCGTACACATTGGTCCAAAAAATCGAGTAAAATTGGTGAAAAAGAATATGACTTATTTTATGCCAAAAACCTGCCAAAATGCTCCAGAGACGATCTACAGAAAAATAATTCCGGGGGAGCATGCCCGCTGGACCCCCCTACAATTCTGTGTACACCTTCAAAAACCCTTGCTACGCCCCTGAAATATGTAAGATTATTTGAATATTAAAGGAAATTACAGAAAAATGAAATAAAATTATTTTCAGATCAACAGGGCATGTACAGGGTTTCTCAGCTGCTGAAAAGATTTTCATCTCATCAGTGTTTGAAACAGTTCCACCAAATATGCCAAAAACAAAGTGGTACATGAAAAACAGTGGCTTACTATAGCAAGGTAGATTGGTCGCTAATATTAAAACTATGCTTCTCTTGCTTAGTGACTGATTACAGTTATTGAATATGAAAATGAATTATTTATGAAAAATCAGGCTTGTGTCATTTGGTAGAAATTTCCAGTTTGAAAAAAAGTGATAATAAAATTACTTAAATATTTATATTTTGAATTTTAACATTTAATTGATAAGTATTAAAATATTTAAGCAGGATGTACTAAATGCTTCATTTGTTTTTTTCTAGTAGATAAGAAAATGGCACAAAATATAACAAATTCTGTAATAATGATACATCTAGAATTTATTTTGTTCAGGTCAACAAGGCACCAAAAAAGGTTATCAGCAGCTCAGATCCCATGCAGGAAAGACTTTCCTTAAATTGTCTATAAGGGTTGTACGAGGACCAACGTTAAAAGGCAATGGGTTAAGTATGACCAATGAGACATGGCTTTGTTTTCATGGTTCTGACATAGTGATACAAATCCACATCTTTAAAGACAGCAAAGAAACAACATTATCAGGAGGCATGTTTATCAAGGACATTCATAGAGATATCCTACATGAAACCATTCCAGAAAAGTCAACCAAAAAAGTGCAAATAAATAGCCACACCATGGAACAACTGTAGCCAGGTAGATATTTTGATCATTTTTGTAGTTACTGAAACAATGTAGATCTCTGTTAAATGAATATTTAAAGTAAATGTAATATAGAACAACAGATGTGTCACAGACACAAATGCACCCTGAAACAAGGCATTGGTCACAGTCCTGGTAGCTTATAACTTGATGTTACCTTGATCATTTGTGAAAAAAAAAATTGCAGTCTGTGAAAACTATAACTGCCACAGTACTGGCACCAGTCCCCCCCCCACATGCAGCTTTGTCAGTAGGGTATTGATATATGGGAACATGTTTATGCCCCTGACTAAAAGTATGAAAAATTAAAAAGAGCAATAATTCCACAAATATGCAAAAAAGAGTTATCGGTTCTTGAGCACTGCACTTCTCCTCAATGAGATCTATTTATCTATGAAGTTTGAAGTTGATACCTTCAATAGTTTTTTGAATTACGCCCCGGTCAAACAAAACCCTGACAGCTCCAAATTTATTTAAAAGAGAGTTATGGTTCTTAGGCAGTGCACTTCTCCTCAATGAGATCTATCCCTCTATGAAGTTTCAAGTTGATACCTCTAATGCTTTTTTGAGTTATGCCAAGACAAAAAATTAAATATGAAACATTTCAAAGGGCAATAATTCCAAATTATGGTAAAAAGAGTTATGGTTCTTAGGCTGTGCACCTCTCCTCAGTAAGATCTATTTATCAATGAAGTTTCAAGTTGATACCTCCAATACTTTTTGAGTGATGCCCTGGATAAAAATCAAGTATGAAAAATTTCTAAGGGCAATAATTCCACATTATGTAAAAGAGAGTTATGGTTCTTTGGCACTGCATTTTCCCTCAGTTAGATCTATTTGTCTATGAAGTTTCAAGTTGATACCTCCAATACTTTCTGAGTTATGCCCCAGACAAAAGTTAAGTATGAACAGTTTTAAAGGGGAATAATTCCAGAATTATGCAAAAGAAAGTTATGGTTCCTGAGCACTGCATTTTTCCTCAATGAGAGCTATTTATTTATGAAGTTTCAAGTTGATATCTCCAATAATTTTTTTCAGTTATGCCCAGCAAGCAAAAATGACAAAGGGATATTATTCAAAATATAAGTGAGCTGGAGTTATGGTTCTTGTGCACTGCACTCCGCCTTTTCACTAACAACTTAATATATTCCATGTTTGAAGCCAATCCCATGTATTCTTTGTGAGAAAATGGCCAGACAAGGAAAACTGAAAATGGGAGATTATTCATAATGTAAATGAGCTGGAGTTATGGTTCTTGTGCACTGCACTCTTCCTTATCACCAACAACCTATGTTCCAAGTTTGAGTTCAATTCCTTGTACATTTTTTAAGTTATGCTCTGGACAAAATGCGGTATTGACGGACGGACAATTCGATTACTATATGCTTCCGTTCAGGGGCATAGAAAATATTCAGGAGCAGTTAAGCCAAAACTTATATCATCAGGAAAAGATTGTTTGGATTGAATTTATGGAGACACAATGAAAAATAAGGGTTATTATAGTGAGGTTTATATGTCTAACTATTGCTTCTGTGACTTAGAGAAACCTCCTTAACCCTAGAATAGCATTTGTCACTTTATTTTTTTTGTCATTTATTAGGATTCTAGATTTTAAAAAAATATCAGCAAAACAAGGTTACTAAATGAATTCATCTTATTACTTTAATTAAGCACAAGCATGTGAAAAAACGTGATAAAGAAATGTGCATTTATTTTATTAATTTCTTACAATTATGTTTTCAGGACAACAGGGCTGACAGGGTTGTGTGAAGACTCAGACTGAAGGGGAAGGAGTTTAGTATAACCAAAGAGATGTGGCTTTGCTCTCATGGCACCGAGACACAGAAACACAACTGGCTCTTCATATGCATAGAAAGTGTTAGGTGGATGAACATTCATGGAATTACATCACCACACTGTTCCAAACAACTCAACCAAAATTAGGAATTATTTACGTAAGGAAAAAGGAGTTCATAGCCAGGTAAACATTTTGTTCTTGCTACAATTGCTTATATGTGAACTATTTTTCTTTTAAATGATTAATGTTTTCAGTATTTATAAAACTAGAAAGAAATGAGATGATGAAAGAAATTATTCACATATAATATGTCATTAGCCTAAGTTTTCCTTGATTGAAATATAATGAAAAGTAAAGATACCTTTAACAAGGTAGATTTTGTAGTTTCAGTCATTAATATTTTTAAGAGTTCTTTTTTCTGTTAGAATTTTATTCAGTAACCTGTTGGAAAAAGTCTTAACAGAATTTCAAGCTAAACTTTATGAAAAAAATGATGATAATAAAAGAAAGATAACAGTGTCATATATTGTTTATATTCAGAATTTAGAGTAATCGATAGATGTTTCTTTAAACTGTTAAAAACAAGACATAAATTATGACCAACGACATGAGAAAAAGGGCACTCAGACATATTTTTTGGAAACTTACCTTTTAACAAAATTTGAGTGAATGATATCTGAGGATTTTTGTCTGAAAATTTCCGATTCCTGCAAAGAACACATACGATATTCTATCAGGTTGAAGAGGAACATGATGCGCAAAATTAATATTCCTTAAAATAACGTCACTTACCGAAATTTGACATCAGATTATATCTTAGTTCCGGTTGGCAGTATATTAATATTGTATATTTCATATATTTGAATTTTAGATATTTCATTGTAAAATTCTTTACCTCTTCAGTGTATTCCACCTTTTTACAAAACTATAGACTTTATCAGTCAAAGTTGTGATTTATTCAGGTATCATCATTTCTACATAAAAGGAACTGTTTCCAAAAGCTGTTGCCATGGTAATGGACATCAAGAAATTTGATACAAAATAAATGTTTTTATAAAGAGCAATATTTAGGCTATAATTTTTTTCCTTCAAATTTGTTGTTGAAGAGGATGAGAAATTTGTTGTTTTTGCTGATTTTCAATTCAGTTTATTTAATAGTACAACAAATGACCAAATGACCTTTTTCCTGTGTCCTTGGTCATATGAGAATATGAAGAAAATATGTCATCAGCAGAAGTTTTCCTTGATTGGAAAAAGCAAGAGCTAAAGACTTATTAAAAGTCTTATATATTGATATTCTAATACATTCAAGAAATTTTCATTCATTACCATGTTGTGAAACTAGTTCATCTGTGTGGTGTGGTGTAAATTATTGTAATGAATGTCAACATTCCTTGCACAGGTGTACAGATGTGGTGACAAAGCACTCACTAGAGAAGAGGAGGAGGCATGGCATTCCCTGTTAGACATTCAGAATGATTCATCATAGTCGACAACACCTCCATCATACTTCACAAGAAAACAAGAAAACTGAGTAATAAACAAAAGTAAAAAATGAGTAAAAAGAAAAAAAGGAAAAGAAAGAAAAAATGCAAAAGAAAAGAAAAAAATCAAAAGAAAAGAAGAAAAGAAAAAAAAAAGAAAAAAGGAAGGAAAAAATGGAAAGAAAAATTTAAATTGGGAAAAAATATGACTGAAATATTTTAAAACAAGAAAACTAAAAAGTTAACAAAAAGAAAAAAAAAGACAAGAGAAAAAAGAAGAAAAAAATAATGAAAAAGAAAAGAAAAAAAAAAGAAAAGAAAAAAATAAAGAAAAAGAAAAGAAAAAAAATGAAAAAAAGAAAATGAAAAAAGAAGGAAAAATAAAAATAAAATAAAATTAAGAATGAACTATGTGAGATATGTGTATAGTAACTTTTTTCCTATACATTTTGTTTGTTCTGAAGTGTACACCATGTTAAGAAAACATACTGTTAAAATATGTAATATGTAGTAATACAGATATGCTACTTTTGAGGGAGAATCTGTCGATCAATTGTGTGAGTACTGGGTCCTTACTTTGGAATGATTTTTCTGCTTTATTTTGGTTGTTTTTTTCTTTCTTATTAAATAAAAGTTCCGGACTTGTCACTTTCAAATGGTAAAGTCTTTCATCCCCCCACAGCACCCCCTGCACTGCACTGCACATGCACTAAGGGTTTGCCAGATGAAAATGTTCAGGTCAGGAGCTTTTAATATAATATGGAAACTTTTCTGCCTTTTCATTTTTTCTGTAGGATGCAGAAAGTCTGACCTGGTAAAAGATCCAGGAAAACATATTGCATTTGCAGATTTGACTGATGAAGTGTGTAGATGTATTTTGTAACAGTCATGTTACATTTAGAATTGTTTACCTACAAAACAGATTTTGTTGATGTTTGTGCTTAGTATTGGAATAGTTAATAGTTGAATACTAGAATTTGTGTTTGATACATGGTTTTGATGTTAAAGAAAGATATATACTGTATATAGATATAATATGCTGTAATCAAGCAAATGAAGCACATATTTTGTAAGATACAGGAATTCAAGTCAGTAATTGACAGTATTGGTGAAATTGAAAAGATGGTCTTGTATTTTATTGACATGTTATGATAATTTCTTGTCTTAATTTGAATGATGATTATTATATATTTACTGTCATATACAAAGATTGTTTATTGAGTACTGTTCCATAGTTATGTTGATCATGAATGTATCCAAAAAAACTCAAAGGTCAGAAATTGCTTAGGGATAAAATCATATACACTGTAAAGTTAAAAAGTTACGGAACTGTTCATGTTGTCAATTAGGGAACTGATTAGTGTTAGTATTTTGTTATTAGTGATAAGTTTTGTTAGTTATTTACTTTAACTGATTCTGTTGTGAAACATAAGAGACAGATTTGAAGTCACCTTTTAGTTAATGCACTGTATTAACTTTAACCCCATCTGAGTAATATTAATACAATTGTATGTTGTACTATTTATGTCTTACACAAACTATGTTCTTTAATGAACACTTAAGATTTCTGTTAAAGCTAAGTTTCTACATATGTAATGATGTTTTTCATAAAATTAGTGTATCTACTCTTTGTGCCTGATATGTGTAATATGTTGATTATGTGTTTTATAAATTTTCTCTTTCTCCTTTACTGACCACTTAAGATTTATTAAATAGAAGTAATATTGCATATTTAATCTGGATTATTTTCTAATTAACACAGTCTTGTTTAACATGTATGCATGTATGTATGTGATAAAAACATTTGAAAAGTTTTATACTGAGTGCTGTTAATTTATGTATTAAGTGTTGATGAAGACTATGATATTTAAAGTCTAAATTTTCCATTTGGAAAAAGCCAGTGAGGCATCATAATAAAGGTGGATATTGTATGTTCCCTGCAGTTGCTATAGGTTCAAATTCACTATCAAGGTTATGGAAGACAGTTTTACAAACCCTACAATATGTAAGACTGTCTTGGTGGACATTCTGAGGTGCTTTGAGAGTTATGATGTGTAAGTTGGAGGGAAAACCTGCTTAGAAATTTGGTAGAAGCAAAGGAGTGTAAACCGTCACTACTTTTAGTGGCAGAGGAGTGATCAGCCATCTCTGGTGGGCGTACTAATATATTGTCATAACTCAACAACAGCTACATGAAAGGGTCATAACTCTACAGGTGAATGAAAGGATCATAACTCTACATAGTTCAGGCTGTCCTGTTTACCATTATCCATTGATTGAGACTGCAATCGTTGCATCAAGGAATCCAGTGTCTGTATGTCCATAAGATGCATCGTGTAGAGGGGCTTGTCTGATTCCCTGGGCTGGCGGGTTAGTAGATAAGAGTCTCTCTGGGTATGTCAACAGAAGTGGAGTAGGTGCCAACAGGTAAGCAAACAGTATCACTCTGCCAGAGTTGATCTGTTTGGTAGGTTTTATTGTAGCGACAGGCTGTCACGTCAAGTTAGGTCAGTAGCAGTGTCCGGTCAAAATGCTGCTATCCATTGATTGAGACTGCAATCAATGCCATCGAGGATTCCAGTGCTTACATATCCGCAAGATGGTTTTTTGGTAAGGGTAGTCTACCTTCTACCCAGAGCTGGCGGGGTAGGGGTTAGGTAGGCTGGTCTTGGCATGTCAAAAGAAGTGGAGGCACAAACAGGCTTGGTAAGCAAGTGTCCTAACTCTGCAGTTAAGGTTTGCCCTTGTAGATGTTGTTTAGCTACTACAAGACTTGGTACTTGAAGTTAGCTTTTTGTGATCTGTCTTTGTCCTGGCATTTTTCTAAAGTGCTTGTCCTTGCATATTGCTTTGGTTAGAACATCACTCTTCAGGTTTCTACAAGTTTGTTGAAGCCAAATGGAAAAGTAGGTCAACTTCTGCTTGCACTGAATACTTGATGGGTGCCCCACCAAAAATGGCTGTCAGAAAAAATGAGAAACACACTCAATAAGCACTGTTATTATCTGAGGCTTGTGTTTAGTTTAAATTTTGCTGAGATTGTAAATCATAATTGTTATAGTTGTGCCATAAGAAAACAAGTAACATTTTATTGTTTAGTTGGCTTAAATTGGTAAAAAGCAGATTTTGTCATAAAATTGTATTTTCTTTTATGCTTATTTACATGTAAGTTTACAAGTGTAATAATTGTTGCTGACTGTATTATAGGTCAGAATTCTGCAGTACAAATTGTTTTGGTTGCCATAGAAACTGTATACATTAATTACTTCTGTAAAAAAAAAACTGTCATCTCTCTTCTCTGATGAAATATGTTTACTTAAAAAACAATTAAATTTTTGAAATTTGAAAACCATGTAAGTGGGTTCGATTCCCGCCCTAGGCTAAATTACAAGCTGGTGAAAAAGGGACAGATTGCCTGGTGGTCCCACATGGTTTCTCAGTCTGTCTTCATTATAAATCTTCTTGATGTGGACCTGAAATGGTCAAGAATTACTTTTAAAAGTGAAAGAAAAAGATAAGAGAGATAAAAATTACCTCTGTTTAACTATTATATGTTTTTGTTTCCCATGTGAAATTCAGCCAGGTGATCCGGAATTACCCGTGATCTGGAACTCCTTCACTGACTGTATCATAACCATTTCTGCAAAACATTATTCACCGTTGATTAAGGATGCATTTGTCCTCACAAGTTTGATGTTTTAAAATCATATACACGATACTGTATAAACCTATTTTAATGGCATGCTAGATTATTGATCAACTACAACATTTTTAGCACATCTGAACACTTCGTTGATTATTGATTGTCCGGCGTGCCTTGTGCGGTTGTCAATAAACTGTCTCGAAAGACTTTTCCTCCTATACCGCCAACCAAGAAACATGCCTGAGATGTTCCTTGCGTGAAGCTCTACCAAAGATTTTCAAAGAATTGAATTCGATTAAGAACTCTGGTTGCAATGGCAACAGAAAATAAAAATCTTCTTGTCTGAAACCACAAGGCCCTGAGCCTTAAGATTTGGTATGTAGCAATGTCTAGCGGACCTCTACCAAGTTTGCTCAAATTATACCCCTTTAGTCAAAATTGGCCTTGTCTTCAATAACTCAGTGTGAAATTTACAGTGAATTTAAACAACATTGTTTAAGCTTATTATTTGTCAAAAATTTAAGAAATTAAAAACTATTTAAGCAATGGTCAAAATGAAAAATTACCCCAATTGGTAGAAATGTTGTCATTAAATTTAGCATTACTGAAGTTAAACCATCTTATTATGAGTTTACCTGCCTCAAGTCAAGAAATGGTTAAGAATATACAAAACATTTTCTTTCAGTATTTATGGTCTTCAGGGCCAGATAAAATAAAACGTAATATTGTAAGTCAGTCATATGAATATGGTGGTCTTCATGTGATAAATCTTGATCAGTTTATGTCAGCTTCAAAAATTACATGGCTTAGAAGATAATGATAAATTAATTCTATATACTTTAGATTTATTAAAGATTTGTACCCCTTTATAGAAGATTCAAGGAAATTTGGTAATGACTTCTTGAACAGTAAACAAAACCTTGTCAAAAATGTCTTGCAACTTTCGCTTTTTGCCGGCAAGGCTAAGATGAATATGACTATTCCAGTTTGACTAACTAATTGTTGGGGAATATGTGTGTAACATCATATAATGACTAAAAAAGTAATATTTCTAAGTAAGAATTTGTTTAACTCTCATAATTATATATAAGAAGTTTCAATTATGCAAGTTTTTGATTCTGTATTCTAAATATGTTATGATATTCTTGTAAAAAAAAAATAAACAGGGTTACCCTTCAGGGCTTCAAAAAAAAAAAAAAAAAAAAAAATTGACTCTCCAGGGGTTCAATTGATTTTACATAGGCTTATATAGAGGAAACCTTAAAAATCTTCTTGTCTGAAACCACCTGAAACTTAGACATTTTCCATAGAGCATCAGCGAGAGGTCCTCTACCTAAGTTTGTTCAAAATTTGTCCCTGGGGTCAAAATTGGCCCCATACCGGGGGTCCTATTGGTACAAAATATTTAATCTTTAAACTTCTTGTGAGAAACCATAAATTTTGACTTATGATTTTTTGCATGTAGCATCATCTGGAGGTCCTGTATTAAGATTGTTCAAAAAATGCCCCTTGGGTCATATAAAGCCGTGCCCAGGAGTCACTTGATTTTAAATAGGCTTATATATAGAATACTTAAAAAAAAATCTTCTCGTCTGAAACCACAAGACCTAGAACTTAGACATTTTGCATAGAGCATCAGCCAAAGGTCCTGTAGCAGGTTTGATCAAATTATGTCTCTGGTATCAGAACTGCCTCGCCCTGGGGGTCCTATTTGTGCAAAAAATTTAATCTTTAAAAATCTTCTTGTGAGAAACCCTAATTTTAGACCAAAGATGTTTTGCATGGAGCATCATCTGGAAGTCCTCTTCTAGATTGTTCAAATAATGCCCATTGGGTCATCAATAGCCAAACCCCAGGGGTCACTTGATTTTACATGGGCTTATATAGGGAAGACTTATAAAAATTCTAGTCTTCTTGTCTGGAACCACAAGGCCTAGAGCTTCAATAGTTTGCATTGAGCACAAGCTAGAGGTCCTCTATCAGGTTTATTCAAAAGATGCCACTGGGCCAAAATTGGCCCTATCCCAGGGGGTCAATTGATTTTACATAGGCTTATATAGAGAAAACCTCATAAAATCTTCTGGTTTAAAACCAGAAGGCCTAGAACTTAAATATTTTACGAAGAGCATCAGCTAGAGGTCTTCTACCAAGTTTGTTTAAATTATGCTGCCCCTTGCATCAAGATTAGATTTATATAGGGAGAATCTTAAAAAAACTTATGATGTTTGCTCAACAGCAGACCCAAAGGTGAAGTATTCAGGTGAGCCATCCAGAGCTGTCATGGCCCTCTTGTTTTTTATTTTAAAAAATGTTTGCAAAATATTGCTCACAGTGGATTAAGGATGTATTTGTCCTTGTAAGGGTGGGGTTTTAAATTCTTGTACACAGTTTTGTGTAAACTTATTCTAATTACATTCCATCATAAACGGCATTTCTTTGCTTTCTTTTTTTCCCTTTTTTTCTATTAAAAGATTTAGTGTTGGTACACCTATATTATAGAAAATACTATTGTGTTATTCTACCTCGTAACCGGGTTAACGGTGTCGCTTCATAAATTTACAAAGCAAAATAATCCGTATTACGCAAAAGTCAGCTCCAGGTTAATTAAGTTGCAAATAAAACTTTTTTGATTATCGATGCAAAGCCAAGGTATGCGCAAAACACATAACTGTCTCTGTATCTGTTTTGAATGTTTGAAAATGTTTAGATACGTACGTTGTTATACAAAAATGGTTACATATCATTATCAGTATTTCATATGATAATAGACACAATAAGAATACCCGCGCGGCCAATGGGCGTTTGTCACCAATTCATATTTTCGTATATTTATTTCACGTGAGAGGTGAAAAGATACATAAATATTTAAGATAAATATGCAACTTGCATTTACAAAAAACATAGACGCAAGTATTACTGCATCCAGTTAGTTACAATGATTGAACCAAGTTTGGTTTGATTTGAAAAAGTGTGCTACTTTAAAAAAAAAAAATCTTGAATTGAGATATTATTAAGTGCATGTATTTTACAGTGATTTTTCCCAGCAGCTGTACATCTTTTATACAGAAAATTTCTTGTTAACTCTTAGTTCACATCACAGGAGCCTGAAATTCTATCAATTTTTAACTGAAAAGCCAAAACAAAAAAATCCCCACTAATATATATAAAAAACACTTAATATATATAAAAAACAGATACAGAGTGTTTTATATGTATATAGTGGGGATTTTGTATTTTGTATTTTTATATGTATATAGTGGGGATTTTGTTTTGTTTTGGCTTTTTAAGTTAATAATTGATAGAATTTCAGGCTCCTGTGTTCACATGCATTGAGCTTAGAAAATAAGAAAAACATTTATAAAGATTAAGGAGGGTATTAAAATTGTTATTGTAAGTAAAACACAAATCACAGTTCTTAAAATAGTAAAATCCCAGTTAATGATACATTTTTCTATTGAACTAACAAAGACCACAAACAAATTCTTGGTTGATTGATAAAACATCGGAAAGTGCTTTGATACAAAACCTGTGCTACCATACATCGCAGCAGCCGCAACAAACCATATTATCAGTCGGTCAAATTACAAATACAGTGGTTTCATGAGACTTTTAATAAGCAATGCCTAGTCAACAACTGTAGAAATGACATGATTATATAGCTGCATTCCATTAGCTTAAACAGCTTTTTTCTAATATTAGTTTCTCTTTAATTGCATGCACCTTATTTTAAATGATTTTTTTTCGTTTCTTTCAATTGAACTTATTACCAGTTCCATAATTATAATGAATATCTTAAATACTATTGTTTTGATCTTACGCAATGGATTAACAGGGGCGTAGCAAGGGTTTTCGAAGGTGTACGCAGAATCGTAAGGGGGTCCGGGGGCATGCTCCCCCGGAATTTGTTTTGTGTAGATCGTCTCAGGAGCATTTTTGCAGGTTTTTGACATAAAATAAGTCTTTTTTTCACCAATTTTACTCGATTTTGTTTTACTTTTTCTCATACAACATCTCCTATCAACTATTCAAAAAGTTTTGTATAATTTATGCCGACCACAAATATAGGAAGACAACATTTGTACCAATTATCATTCATTTCCAACCAGCGTTTAAAGCATTATATAGACTTGAGTCAAAGACAACAAACGAAATTTAAACCATGAACTCGACTCGCGACAGGCAAGCCCCATTGAAACCCCCCCCCCCCCCCCCCCCCCCCCCCACACCTCAGGCCTAAGATTTTATTGCATTTTTGGTGTTTGTATTTTTACGATTTTCTGGACCAATGTGTACGCAGCTGCGTATTCTGCGTACTGGTAGCTACGCGCCTGATTAAGCACCCTAGCAGGCAATTCTACTGAGATATTTCACAAGTACAGGAAAATACAATACCAATCAACACCTATATAAATGACAAGATTATTTCAGTAACTCCACTAATCCCGACAAATCAAAACAATTTCATAATCAAAACAAAAATCACCTTTTTATGTCCCTGAAGGGAGGCATAATTATAGTAATCACACTGTCCGTCCGTCTGTCCTGTAAAATCTTGTCCTCACTTCATCTCCAAAACCTCTCGAGGGATTTCATTGAAACTTAACAGGAGTGTTTGTCACCAAGTCTAGTTGTGCATATTGTCAGGAGATTCCGCTAAGATTTTTTTTGGGCAGAGTTATGGGCACTTAGTCATTTTTTTACTCTAAATTCTTGTCCTTGCTTCGTCTCCAAAACTGCTTGAGGGATTTCATTGAAACATAACAGGAGTGTTTGTCACCAGGCCTAGTTGTGCATTTCGTCAGGAGATTCCGCTTAGATTTTTTTTGGGCAGAGTTATGGGCACTTAGTCATTTTTTTACTCTAACTTCTATATTAAAGTCTTGTCCACACTTCATCTCCAAAACCACATGGAGAATTTCATTGAAACTTCACAGGAATGTTTGTCACCAAGCCTAATTGTGCATATTGTCAGGAGTTTCTGCTCGGATTATTTTTGGCAGAGTTATGGGCCCTTAGTCATTTTTTACTATAACTTCTATATTAAAGTCTTGTCCACACTTCATCTCGAAAACCACTTGGAGAATTTCATTGAAACTTCACAGGAATGTTTGTCACCAAGCCTAGTTGTGCATATTGTCAGGAGTTTCTGCTCGGATTTTTTTGGGCAGAGTTATGGGCCCTTAGTCATTTTTTACTATAACTTCTATATTAAAATCTTGTCCACGATTCATCTTCAAAACCGCTTGGAGGATTTCATTGAAACTTCGCTTCATCTCCAAAACCACTTGGAGGATTTCATTGAAACTTCAAAGGAATGTTTGTCACCAAGCCTTGTTGTACTTATCTTCAGGAGTTTCTGCTCAGATTATTTTTCGCAGAAAATGGGCACTTAGTCATTTTTAGCTCACCTGAGCACAAAGTGCTAAGGGTAAGCTTTTCTGATCAGTCTTTGTCCGTCGTCCGTCCGTCGTCAACTTTTCATTCATATGACATCTCCTCTGAAACTAAAGGGCCAAATTAAATGAAACTTGCCTGGGATGTTCCTTGCATGAAGCTCTACCAAAGTTGTTAAAAGAATTCAATTCCATCAAGAACTCTGGTTGCTATGGCAACTTAAAGGAAAAACTTTGAAAATCTTCTTCTCTGAAACCACAAGGCCTAGGGCTTAGATATTTGGCATTTAGCACCCTCTAATGGAACTCTACAAAAATTATTCAAATTATTTCCCTGGGGTTAAAATTAGCCCCGACCCAGGGGTCACTTCATTTTACATAGACTTATATAGGAAATCTTTAAAAATCTTCTTCTCTGAAACCACAATGCGTACAGCTTAGATATTTGGTATGTAGCATTGTCTAGTGGATGTCTACCAAGT
Source organism: Cyclina sinensis (assembly GCA_012932295.1). Lineage (NCBI taxonomy): Eukaryota > Metazoa > Mollusca > Bivalvia > Venerida > Veneridae > Cyclina > Cyclina sinensis. Next base: position 29,491,610 of record JAAONU010000017.1, read on the forward strand.
TTGTTCAAATTATGTCCCCTGGGTTAAAAATTGGCCACGCCCCAGGGTTCTCTTGGTTTACATATAGTTATATAGGAAAAACATGAAAAATCATCTTTCTCCAAAACTAATAGGACTAGACCTTAGATATTTGGTGTGGAGTATTGTGTAGAGAACCTTTACCAGTATTCTTTATATGTTGGCCCTGAGGTCAAAATTGGCCCCCCCTCGGGGCCCTTAATATGTAAAAAAGGCAATCTTTAAAAATCTTCTTCTCAGAATTCACAATGTGTACAGCTTAGATATTTGGTATGTAGCATTGTCTAGTGGATGTCTACCAAGTTTGTTCAAATTATGTCCCCTGGGTCAAAATTGGCCACGCCCCAGGGTTCTCTTGGTTTACGTATAGTTATATAGGAAAAACATTAAAAGTTTTTTTCTCCAAAACTAATAGGACTAGACCTTAGATATTTTGTGTGGAGTATTGTGTAGAGAACCTTTACCAGTATTGTTTATATGTTGGCCCTTAGGTCAAAACTGTCCCCGCCCTGGAGGCCCTTAATATGTAAAAAAGGAAATCTTTAAAAATCTTCTTCTCTGAAACCACAATGTGTACAGCTTAGATATTTGGTATGTAGCATTGTCTAGTGGATGTCTACCAAGTTTGTTCAAATTATGTCCCCTGGGTCAAAATTGGCCACGCCCCAAGGTTCTCTTAGTTTACATATAGTTATATAGGAAAAACATGAAAAATCATTTTTCTTCCAAACTTATACTACTAGACCTTAGATACAATGTATTTGGTGTTGAGTATTGTGTAAAGAACCTTTACCAAAATTGTTTATATGTTGGCCCTGGGGTCAAAATTTGCCCCGCCCCGGGGGCCCTTAATATGTAAAAAAGGAAATCTTCAAAAATGTTCTTGTCTGAAACCACAAGGCCTAGAATTTTAAAATTTGGCATGAAGCAAGCTTTATCAGGCTTTTTCAAATTATTAGATTAGGTTAAAGGCTAAAAATAGATTTATCTACTGTACCTCATAAAGCTTTCATTTATAGACCAATATCTTGAATATTCAATATATAGGTTCCTTGCATGGATGTCTACCCATGGATAGGGTTTGAGGTCACTGGGTCAAGGTCAAGGTCACCATAGCTTATAATAGATATTTCTACTTTCTGTCATAGAGCCTTTATTTATTGACTGATATTTTACATATTTGGTTTGTAGGCACTTATATATTTTCAGTTGAAAAATGAAATACTGCTTAACAGCAAACCTACAGCCAAAGTACTCAGGTTAGCGATCCAGGGCCATCATGGCCCTCTTGTTTACTCTAACTTCTATATTAAAATCTTGTCCAGGCTTCATCTCCAAAACCACTGGAGGATTTCATTGAAACTTAGTTTCTGGTCGGATTATTTTTGGCAGTGTTATGGATCCTTAGTCATTTTTAGTTCCACTTTTTGAAGAAAAAAGTGGAGCTATTGTCATGACCCCCTCATTGGCGTCGGTTAACCTTTTTGTTAAGGTCCATTTCTCAGAAACTATCAAAGCCATTTACTTCATATTAGGAATACATGTTCACTTTCAAAATGTGACACCATTTCTCAGGGGCAGATAACCCTCAAATTAATTTTTGCAAAGTTATGCCCCTTTTTTCAGCTTAAAATTTTTTGGTTAACCTTTTCTCAAAAAGTGTCAAAGATATTCCATTCAAATTTGGAATACTTGATCACCAGCAAGAACCCTGCAAAGATTGTTGGTAACCATGTCCCTGGGGGTCAAAATTAGCCCCACCCCAGGGGTCACTTGCTTATACTTATATAATTATAAGGAAAAAAATTCGTAAGCCTAGAAATAAACTTTAACTTACATGGGATGGGTAAGTACTTCCCCTTCCCGCCCCACCTCCTCCAACCTCCCCAGCCCTGCCATTACCCTCCCCCAATAATTTTTTTCATTATAATTATCTTTTATAAAATATGTAGGTACTTGACTTTTAAATATGTAGGTATCAAGTGACTTGACTCCCCCCCCCCCCCCTCCCGGGCATTTTTAAATATGTAGGTATGAAGTTACTTTACCCATCTCCTCCTCTCCCTCCCTCATCCCAGCAAAAAAAAAAAAAGAAAAAAATTCTTATTTCTTCTATATTGAAACAGACCTTAAGCTTTGAAATAAACTTTTTTTATAAACCAATTTTTAGTCCCCTACCGGTTTAACAGGAGGGGGACTGTAGGTTTACCCTCCTGTCCGTCCGTCAGTCTGTCACAAAAACTGGATCCCATGATAACGCAAAAAGTACTGAAAATATTTCAATGAAACTTGAAATATGGGTAGATGGCAGTCTGGAGATTATGCATGTCTTTTTTTTATCTTCATATGTTGAAAATTTTGGTTGCTATAGCAACAGATATACTTAAAATATGGCAAATATAACAATATTTGTGATAACTCAAAAAGTTCTAAGAATAATTCTATGAAACATAAAATATGGATAGGTGATAGTATGGAAATAATGCACCTCAAGGTACACAACTCTAGCACCAAAATTATTATATTTACCGGTATCCCTCCTTGAACTTATTTTACTATCAGATTAACATACTTTATCTATATTGTCAGCACTTTATCTATGTCATCAGCGTTTTCTAAATTTGTTCTTTATCCAGATTTGTTCTTTATCATGGATCCAGGTCTTCCACAGTCACCACACCCAACAAGTCACCTGTAAAGGCATCTCCTAGACTGTTGCACCTGTCACATTCGGGGTCCCTCAAGGCACTGTCCTTAGCCCACTCTTACTTCTTGCCTACATCAATGATCTTTCTGATTGCATGTCATCAACATGTCGCGTATTTGCAGATGACTCTCTACTATATAGAGTGATCAGGACACCCAAAGATGCCAAGATTCTCCAGGAAGACCTTGATAAGCTGCAAAAATGGGAGAGAATTCAGTGCTGACAAGTGTGAAGTGTACCCATCTCTAACAAGGGCAAGAACCATGGGGCCTTATACACCATCCATGGCCATACCCTGACTGTCACCAAGAAAGCGAAGTACCTTGGTTCCATCCTGACCCCAAACATGTCCTGGAATGCCCAAATCAGCATGATCACAAGAAAGGCCAACAACACTTTAGCCTTCGTAAGGCACAACCTATACTCATGCCCTAAAGCAATTAAGGAGACCTGCTACATGTCCCTGGTCTGGCCCCAACTGGAATATGCCTCCACAGAATGGGATCCAAACACAAAAGCCAACATCCAGTCACTTGAGATGGTCCAACGCAAAGCTGCCAGATTTGTACCGCAGACAAGCGAGCATCGGAGCCATGCTCCAGCCACTAGGATGGGAGAGTCTTCAACAGAGACGAAGACAGGTGAAAGCATTAATGATGAACAAGATTATCAACAACCAAGTTGCCATAGACCCATCACCCTTTCTTCTCCAAGGCACATCAACAAGAGGTAACAGCACGAGGTTCATACCACCCTACTGTAGAACCCAGACTCTGAAGGAGACATTCTTTCCCACGGCCTTCAGGACCAGAGTAGTGACCACAAACATTTAAACCCTTACAAGCCTGTAAATAAATTTAATTATGCAACAGACCCTCCTTCACTTACGTACAAAATCACATTGGTGTGACTGTGCCTGCATTTTGCGGCCCTGCACGATACAGGAAGAAGAAGAAGTGATTTCTTCCATGAATGGCATGGTCATGCTTAGCATCTTTAAAGTTAAAAATAATCTATTAAATTTTACCAAATTTATTGTTTTGATTTAACACTCTTGTTTTACATGCTTTGGACATTGGAATTAATGATACAAATATACAAAGAGCAAGAATGTGGAATGTTTTTGGTGACTCTTGGCCCTCGAGTCGAAGGATTAGAACCACCAATTGCCATATCAGGAATCATGATGTCTGTTTTCTACTGCGCTTATTTGAAACAGTTACTATCCTAAATCTGTGTTTGTTTATTACAATTATGGGGCAGCATCTGTAAGATGTGGAATATTGTTATACCAGTGTAAAGCACACTCATTGTTTTGGCTGACACTTACAAACTCAACACTTTTTGTTGGAGAGTAGGAGTGATGATCAGTTTTCAGGAAGTTACGTATGTAATACTATTTCAATTTGCAGATTACAGAGACATGTAAATTATATATGCAACAAAATGTGGATATAAAATTATGGATATTACTGAGCTTTGATTTGCATCTGCACTGATAAAATTTCCAAACAGTTTCCATTTTATTCATTCTACAGGTGCGTATCAGCAGTGGGTGGAAATTTGTTTAAGATGAAACCAATTTTTCTCTTGTAACCACTCTTATTTTGCAGGTAAGAACTGTTTACTGCTATATGTCAAACTCACACAACCTACCTTTATTATAACTACTGTACGGTATATATAAGGGCACTTGGTTATAAGACACAACTGTTTTTATTGTAAATCCCAAATCAGTAGGGTCTGTATCTTATAAACATATTTTGCAGGTAGTAGTAATTTTGCCCCCTCTTCAAAGAAGTGGGGGTATATTGCTTTGCATTTGTCTGTCGGTCGGTCCGTAGACCAAATGGTTTCCGACCAATAACTAAAGAATGCTTAGGCCTAGGAACTTCAAACTTGGTAGGATGATTGTCCATCACCAGTAGATGACCCCTATTGATTTTGGGGTCAAGGGGTCAAAGGTCAAGGTCACATTGACCTTGTAGGTAGAAACGGTTTCCGACCAATAACTAGAGAAGGCTTAAGCCTAGGAACTTCGAATTTGGTATGATGATTGTCCATCACCAGTAGATGACCCCTGTTGATTTTGGGGTCAAGGGGTCAAAGGTCAAGGTCACATTGACCTTTTAGGTAGAAACGGTTTCCGACCAATAACTAGAGAACGTTTTGACCTAGGTTCACCAAACTTGGTTTGCTGGTTGGTCATCACCAGTAGATGACCCCTATTGATTTTGAGGTCATTAGGTCAAAGGTCAAGGTCACAGGGACCTTCATCCTAAAAACGGTTTCCGATCAATAACTAGAGAATGCTTTGACCTAGAATCACCAAACTTGGTATACTGGTTGGGCATCACCAGTAGATGACCCCTATTGATTTTGGGGTGAAGGGGTCAAAGGTCAAGCTCACAGAGACTTTGACTCTAAAAACGGTTTCCGGTCAATAGCTAAAGAACGCTTAGGCCTAGGAACTTCAAATTTGGTAGGATGATTGTCCATCACCAGTAGATTACCCCTATTGATTTTGGGGTCAAGGGGTCAAAGGTCAAGGTCACATTGACCTTGTACAGAGAAACGGTTTCCAACCAATTACTAAAGAACGCATTGGCCTAGGAACTTCAAACTTGGTAGGATGATTGTCCATCACCAGTAGATGACCCCTATTGATTTTGGGGTCAAGGGGTCAAAGGTCAAGGTCAGATTGACCTTGTAGGTAGAAACGGTTTCCGACCAATAACTAGAGAAGGCTTAAGCCTAGGAACTTCGAATTTGGTAGGATGATTGTCCATCACCAGTAGATGACCCCTGTTGATTTTAGGGTCATTAGGTCAAAGGTCAAGCTCACAGAGACCTTGAAGGTAGAAACAGTTTCCGACCAATAACTAGAGAATGTTTTGACCTAGGTTCACCAAACTTGGTTTGCTGGTTGGTCATCACCAGTAGATGACCCCTAATGATTTTGAGGTCATTAGGTCAAAGGTCAAGGTCACAGGGACCTTCATCCTAAAAACGGTTTCCGATCAATAACTAGAGAATGCTTTGACCTAGAATCACCAAACTTGGTATACTGGTTGGGCATCACCAGTAGATGACCCCTATTGATTTTGGGGTCAAGGGGTCAAAGGTCAAGCTCACAGAGACTTTGACTCTAAAAACGGTTTCCGATCAATAGCTAAAGAACGCTTAGGCCTAGGAACTTCAAATTTGGTAGGATGATTGTCCATCACCAGTAGATTACCCCTATTGATTTTGGGGTCAAGGGGTCAAAGGTCAAGGTCACATTGACCTTGTACAGAGAAACGGTTTCCAACCAATTACTAAAGAACGCATTGGCCTAGGAACTTCAAACTTGGTAGGATGATTGTCCATCACCAGTAGATGACCCCTATTGATTTTGGGGTCAAGGGGTCAAAGGTCAAGGTCACATTGACCTTGTAGGTAGAAACGGTTTCCGACCAATAGCTAGAGAACGCTTTGACCTAGGTTCACCAAACTTGGTATGCTGGTTAGTCATCACCAGTAGATGACCCCTATTGATTTTGAGGTCATTAGGTCAAAGGTCAAGATCACAGGGACCTTGATCCTAAAAACGTTTTCTGATCAATAACTAGAGAACGCTTTGACCTAGGTTCACCAGACTTGGTATGCTGGTTGGTCATCACCAGTAGATGACCCCTTTTGACTTTGAGGTCATTAGGTCAAAGGTCAAGCTCACAGAGACTTTCATCCTTAAAATGGTTTCTGATCAATAACTAGAGAACGCTTTGACCTAGGTTCACCAAACTTGGTTTGCTGGTTGGTCATCACCAGTAGATGACCCCTATTGATTTTGAGGTCATTAGGTCAAAGGTCAAGCTCACAGGACCTTAATCCTAAAAACGGTTTCTGATCAATAACTAGAGAACGCTTTGACGTAGGTCCACCAAACTTGGAATACTGGTTGGTCATCACCAGTAGATGACCCCTTTTGACTTTGAGGTCATTAGGTCAAAGGTCAAACTCACAGAGACTTTGACTCTAAAAACGGTTTCCGATCAATAACTAGAGAATGCTTTGACCTAGGTTCACCAAACATGGTATGCTGGTTGGTCATCACTAGTAGATGACCCCTATTGATTTTGAGGTCATTAGGTCAAAGGTCAAGCTCACAGGGACCTTCATCCTAAAAACGGTTTCTGATCAATAACTAGAGAATGCTTTGACCTAGGTTCACCAAACTTGGTATACTGGTTGGTCATCACCAGTAGATGACCCCTATTGACATTGAGGTCATTAGGTCAAAGGTCAAACTCACAGAGACTTTGACTCTAAAAACGGTTTCCGATCAATAACTAGAGAATGCTTTGACCTAGGTTCACCAAACATGGTGTGCTGGTTGATCATGACCAATAAATGACCCCTATTGATTTTGAGGTCATTAGGTCAAAGGTCAAGGCCACAGGGACCTTGAACCTGAAAACGGTTTCTGATCAATAACTAGAGAACGCTTTGGCCCAACCACAAGCAATTAGGTGCTGCCGGGGGGCATTTATGTTTTACAAACATTTCTTGTTACTTTTACAACTCTACCTTACATTTTAGTGGCAAATCTTTTACTGTTTCTCTGAATATTACAAAAATATGTATAAGTCAGATCACCTGTTTTTCTATTTCAAAATCTTTAGTAGCCATGCAGATGTGCCTGTCTGAGTTTCTGCATGGGCTAGACTTCCTTGGAGCACGAAAGAGTGGTGACTATGTAGGAACAAAGATAGATAACCCAGCTATGATTCTGGAGGAGCATATTGCAACATGGACACGACTAACTAGTCTTGACGATCTACAGGTATTTTATCTTTTGCTGAAAAGTGGTAGTAGTATGAATTTTTATTAATTTCATTATTACCGGTACATGTATTTGATGTCCTATCAAATTAAATGCAATTCCTGTTTTTTGTATGTTCCAATTAATCGTCATGTTACAGAAGAGGTATATTGCAATCATTTTAGCCAGCAAATGAATTAAGTATATTTTTGTCTCATTTGGACTCAAATTTATTTGAGTTTTGATTTAATGAAATGACAGACTTAAATTTACAATGCATTTCAATCAGATCATAATGATTCAGTTGTGCCTTTCACTTAAGTGTGACCAGACTCTTTTTACTTTTGAATGAATGTGTCTTTTATAGGAATGTTTTAGAGTATTTGAAGAGAGAGTTTGTATCCAGGACTTTCCAGCAAGATATTCACCCCAGTTCTGGCTAGCTCATGCAGCACTGACCACTATATATAATGTGATGACGTAAGTTATATCACAATTCTGTCATAAAGATTAGAACTCGTGTTGTGTCAACAAAACTTGTACAAATTTCAGAAAGTATATATCCTGGTGTAAACAACTGCCAAGTTTCTTCAGGTCAGTTTGGTCTAGATTGAAAGTCTAAAATAGACTTGAGCAAAAAACTGCATCAGATCAACATGTTTATTTACTCTTTATATAAATAAATTCACATATGATCTCTATAGTATTTAGTATTTGATACATTGATTAAAAGATTCCCTTCAGTTTGAAAAAATACCATGTGATTGCAGTGCACATCTAGAGACTCACTTTGATGATGATCTCAAGAAAGAAACAAATAGACTCTTATTTGACCTCTGGATTAACCTTTTGACCTCTGGTCCTGGGTCAACTCATCTGGAAATGATGGATATCATATTGAAATATCCTCATTACCCACTCTGGCAGTATATGCAGGTATGTCGGCTTCCTTCATCTTTCAAAAATTTATACAGTTTGATTACATGATATGATTTCATACTGAATTAGACAAGACAAGTAAAACACATGTCTAAATTCCTTAAAGTTAAATAAAGTTAAAATGTAGTAACTGTACACTTAACGACATGTAGACATCATCTTTGTTTTGAAATGAAATCTTTATTATACTGATGAGTCCCAAACAACTTGACTCGTAATATAACAGTATACAGGTTTTTAATGACTTTTCTTGTCCCTTAGTCACTGATGAATTAATTATTTCCCATAACTCACTCCATGTTCTTTACAACTATGTAATAAAAATCAAAGAACACAACATCATTTCAAAATTTCATTTTTTAGCTCACCTGAGCTGGCTCAAGGTGAGCTATTAGGATCGATGAATGTCCGTCGTCCATCGTCTGTCGTCCGTTAACACTTAGTTCGTTAACACTCTACTGGTCACATTTTTGCTCCAGTTGTCACGAAACTTGGTCAGGATATTTGTCCCAGTAATTACTCGGACGAGTTCGAATATGGGTCATCTGGGGTCAAAAACTAGGTCACGGAGTCCAAAAATAGAAAAATCTTGTTAACACTCTAGAGGTTACATTTTCAGCCCAAATAATCTGGAAATTTGTCAGAAAGGTTGCTTCTATGATTTCTAGCTCAGGTTCAAATATGGGTCATCTTGGGTCAAAAACTAGGGCACAGAGCCCAAAAATAGAACATTCTTGTTAACACTCTAGAGGTTACATTTTCAGCCCAAATAATCTGGAAATTTGTCAGAAAGGTTGCTTCTAAGATTTCTAGTAAAAGTTCAAATATGGGCAATCTGGGTTCAAAAACTAGGTCACAGAGATCAGAAATAGAACATAATTGTTAACTCTCTAGAGGTTACATTTTCAGCCCAAATAATCTGGAAATTTGTCAGAAAGGTTGCTTCTAAGATTTCTAGCACAAGTTCAAATATGGGTCATCTGGGTTCAAAAACTGGGTCACAGAGACCAAATATGGAAAAATCTTGTTAACACTCTAGATGTTACATTTTAGCCCAAATAATCTGGAAATTTGTCTTGAGGATTTCTAGGTCATTTTTGAATATGGGTCATCTGGTGTCAAAAACTAGGTCACAGAGCTCAAATATGGAAAAACCTTGTTAACATTCTAGAGGTAACATTTTCAGTCTTAATAACCTGGAAATTTGTCAGAAAGATTGTTTCAATGATTTCTAGCTCAGTTTTGAATATAGGTTATCTGGGATCAAAAACTAGGTCACAGAGCCCAAAAGTACAAAAACCTTGTTAACACTCTAGAGGTTACATTTTCAGTCCAAATGTCCTTGAAATTTGTCAGGAAGGTTGTTTCAATGATTTCTAGCTCAAATTTGGATATGGGTCATCTGGTGTCAAAAACTAGGTCACATGGCTCAAATATGTAAAAACCTTTTTAACACTCCAAAGGTTACATTTTCAGTCCAAATATCCTGGAAATTTGTCAGACAGGTTTTTTTGATGATTTCTAGTTCAAATTGGAGTATGGGCCATTTTGGGTCAAAAACTATGTCACAGAGCCCAAATATGGAAAAACCTTGTTAACACTCTAGAGGTAACATTTTAATTCCAAATAAGCTGGAAATTTGTCAGAAAGCCTAATTCTATGGTTTCTAGCTCAAGTTCGAATATGGATCATCTGGAATAGAAAACTAGGTCACAGAGCCCAAATATCGAAAAACTTTGTAAACACTGTAGAGGCTACATTTTCAGTCCAAATGTCCTGGAAATTTGTCAGAAAGGTTTTTTGATGATTTGTAGCTCAAGTTTGGATATGGGTTATCTGGGGTCAAAAACTAGGTCACAGAGCCCAAATATCGAAAAACCTTGTTAACACTTTAGAGGCTACTTTTTCAGTCCAATTATCCTGGAAATTTGTCAGAGAGATTGTTTGGATAATTTCTAGCTCAAGTTCGAATATGGGACATCTAGGGTAAAAAACTAGGTCATAGAGCCCAAACATGGAAAAACCTTGTTAACACTCTAGAGGTAACATTTTCAGTACAAATACATGTAACCTTGAAATTTGTCAGAGAGATTGTTTCAATAATTTCTAGGTCAAGTTCGAATATGGGTCATCTGGGGTCAATTAACCAGGTCCATAGCAACTTTGTTAAAAGCAGTCATACTCAGGTGAGCGACAGGGCCATTATGGCCCTCTTGTCTGAAATACACTGTAGCACTCGGGCATTGACTGATGACATATCAGTAGTTAGATATAGTTCATACATCATATCATATAATTTAATAGAAAAATTTTGTCAGACTGCATCATGATGCAATGCACCATAATAACTTCGATTAATACCATGTAATGATTTACATATAAACATATACATGTACATGTAGATCCATAAATTTTGATTAACAAAACATACATATAATAGAACTTAAACATTTCCAAACAAAATAATGTGTTGTTGGTCAGTTGAATCCAAATGTCCAAAGCTGCAATCTTAACATAATGAGCACCACCTACCGGACATTCCATCTACAAAGGGGAAATTAATTTTTAGCTCACCTGACCACTTTGTGCTCATGGTGAGCTTTTAGGATCGCCCTGTGTCCGTCATGCATCAGTGCGTCATGCATAGTGCATGGTAAACTTTTGCTTTGAACAACATCTCCTCCTAAACCATTGGGCCAAAGTTAATGAAACTTGCCATGGATGTTCCTTGCATGAAGCTCTTCCAAAGTTGTTCAAAGAAATAAATTCCATGCAGAACTCTGGTTGCCATTGCAACCTAAAGGAAAAACTTAAAAAATCTTCTTGTCTGAAACCACAAGGCCTAGAGCTTAGATATTTGGCATTTAGCACCCTCTAATGAAACTCTACAAAAATTGTTCAAATCATTTCCCTGGGGTCAAAATTGCCCCCCCCCAGGGGTCACTTCATTTTACATAGACTTATATAGGAAATCTTTAAAAAACTTCTTCTCAGAAACCACAATGCCTACAGCTTAGATATTTGGTATGTAGCATTGTCTAGTAGATGTCTACCAAGTTTGTTCAAATTATGTTCCCTGGGTCAAAATTGGCCACACCCCAGGGTTCTCTTGGGTTACATATAGTTATATAGGAAAAAACATGAAAAATCATTTTTCTCCGAAACTAATAGGTCTAGACCTTAGATATTTGGTGTGGAGTATTGTGTAAAGAACCTTTACCAGGATTGTTTATATGTTGGCCCTGAGGTCAAAATTGGCCCGCCCCGGGGGCCTTAATATGTAAAAAAGGCAATCTTTAAGAATCTTCTTACTGGAAACCTCAATGCCTACAGCTTAGATATTTGGTATGTAGCATTGTCTAGTGGATGTCTACCAAGTTTGTTCAAATTATGTTCCCTTGGTCAAAATTGGCCACGCCCCAAGGTTCTCTTGGTTTACATAGATTTATATAGGAAAACATGAAAAATCATTTTTCTCCAAAACTAATAGGTCTAGACCTTAGATATTTGGTGTTGAGTATTGTGTAGAGAACCTTTACCAATATTGTTTAAATTGGCCCTAGGGTCAAAATTTGGCCTGCCCAGGAGGCCCTTAATATGTAAAAAAGGAAATCTTTAAAAATCTTCTTGTCTGAAACCACAAGGCCTAGAATTTTAAAATTTGGCATGAAGCAAGCTTTATCAAGCTTTTTCAAATTATTAGATTATGTTAAAGGTCACGGAGGCTAAAAGTAGATTTATTTACTGTACCTCATAGAACCTTCATTTATAGACCAATATCTTTGATATTCAATATTATAGGTTCCTTGCATGGACCTCTACCCATGGGTAGGGTTTGAGGTCACTGGGTCAAGGTCAAGGTCACCATAGCTTATAATAGATATTTCTACTTTCTGTCAAAGAGCCTTTATTTATTGACTGATATTTTACATATTTGGTTTGTAGGCACTTATATATTTTCTATTAAAAAATGAAAAACTGCTTAACAGCAAACCTACAGCCAAAGTATTCAGGTGAGAGATCCAGGGCCATCATGGCCCTCTTGTTAGGTTTTGTGATCCTACTCCGTCCGTCGTCTGTTGTTGTGTGGTGTGTGTCATGCCTCATCAACAATTACTTTAAAATCTCCTCTGAAGTCAATTACTGGATCGTGATCAAACTTCACAGGAATGACCCTTGGGTGGTCCTCTGTCAAATTTCTTCAAATGGGTCCAGTCAGTTGCATTATAGGTCACAGAGCCAAAAAAAGGGGTTTCAAAAATGCAAATTTCTAAAATCTTCTTGTCTGAAACTACAGTGCCCAGAGCTTTGACATGTGGTATGTAACACCATCTAGAGGTCCACTACCAAAGTTGTTCAAATTATGTTTCTGGGGTGAAAATTCACCCCACCATGGGGATCACGGGTTTTTATTATGTGTATATAGTAAAACGTTCAAAAATCTTCTTCTCTGAAACCCCAAGTGCTAGAGCTTAGATATTTGACATGATATATTGTCTAGTGGACCTCTACAAAGATTGTTCAAATTATGTCCTAGGGTCAAAATTGTCCCCGCCCTGGGGGTCATGGGTTTTTATTATGTGTATATAATAAAACCTTCAAAAATCTTCTTCTCTGAAACCCTAAGGGCTAGAGCTTAGCTATTTGGCATGAAACATTGTCTAGTCGACCTTTACGAAGATTGTTCAAGTTATTGCTCTGGGGTCATAATTGGTCCTGCATCAAGGGTCATGCCCAAGGAATCATTGATTTTTATTTCTTAATGGATTGTCTTCATACTTGGACACAACAACCCTTTGGACAAGACCTTCAAGGAGACTAGACTGAACTTGACCTTGACTTATGAATGACCTTTACCTTCAAGGTTAAGTTACTGAATTTTGCTAAAATTGGCCATAACTTTGTTATCAATAGTTGGATTTGATTCATACTTGGACAAGACAACACTTATGACAAAACCAACATGTTGAATAATTCAAGTTTGACCTTGACCTTTAAATGATCATGACCTTCAATGTCAAATTATTGAATTTTGCTTAATTGTCTTAACTTTGTCATTTATTAATGCAGGTGTCACACTGTCCCAAATTTGATATCAGATGGCCATACGAATATTGAATTTTGAATTTCGCGTGAAGATCGCTTCGAACTTGATCAACAGCCAATCCCTAACCCAAGCAAGTACGAGGCATACAGAAGGTCACACGATTGCACCCGTACCACACATGAAGGTAACAGGAATATGTGAATTTTATAACGAAGTTTTCCCGCAGGCCAAACGAAGGTCACACGACAGCGTCACAGCGTCGTATAGCGAGTACGATGCATTTGAACTAGGTCCCGAAGGTGTCATGTGACTTCCCGATGTTATAAAACAGTCGGTCAACCGTGGGAAATTCATTTGCTGATCAGAGAGTACACAATACATTTCAACTTGGTCAAATTTTATTCAACTTAAACCCAATTTAAAATGCCACCAAGGCTGGTAGAGGCCAGGGGGAAAAGACGGCTGGTAGAACTCAGGAGAAGAAACAAGAAACTGATGATCCAGAGGAGAAGTGGAAGAAATCGAAGAAAGGTGTCAGTCCTTGTCCAAATAAAACCCCAGAGCATTCACCCGAGGGTTCCAGGTCTCCCCTCAGCAGTCTGAAAGGTCTCCTCAGCAGTATAGGAGGTCTCCTCAGCATTCCAAAGAGTTTTTTGCAGCATTTACCTACTCTAATTTGGCAGTTTTGTCAACACTGTGGTCCCATCTCGATTTCATCTTATTATAATATGATGGATACACATCGGCATTGCAAGTTCACGTAGTCGGGTTGCCTCCCTAAGACAATCGAGCGACTTCTCGTTTCCTTCGTATTGTCTTCGTCAGGCAAAAATTGCCCAAAGGCACTGATGATTACACGAAGAAAACATGAAGATGACACGATTTGACAAGATGCTCTCACGATGGCCTTATGCAGGACAAACAAAGAAAACACGAAAATGAACTTTTGTAAGGTCTTCCAGCAATTTTTGGCATGCCAAAGATTTTGCCACCACTCACATAGTTGCTGCCGGAGCCTGAGAAAATCCACTGGCGGCCATACGATGGCTTATGGTGCCCTCACGAATGGCCCGATGTTTTCACGATCAGAGCCGAATTTGAACATTTCCTTTATCGTGTTTCCATCTGATGTCAATTTCGGGACAGTGTGACACCTGCATTACAGATTCTATTTACACTTAGACAAAACAACACTTATGACAAAAGTGACATGTCCAGTGTGAAGTTGACCTTAAAATATACTTGACTGTCAAGGTCAAGTTATTGAATTTTTCTTACATTACCATAACTTTTTATCAATGGAGGGATTTGATTCATACTGGCATCAAACATCACTGAGAACAAAACCAACATGTTGAATAATTCAAGTATGACCTTGACCTTCAAAATCAAATTATTGAATATTGCTAACATAGCCACAACACTTATGACAAAATTGATATGTTGAATTATTCAAGTATGACCTTGACCTTTATTTGACTTGGACGGTAAAAAAATTGAATATTGCTAATATTGACTACAACAAGATTGCTCTTACTTTTTTATTTATTGACAGATTTGATCCATACTGGGACAAAACAACACTGAGAACAAAACAGACATGTTGAATAATTCAAGTATGATCTAGACCTTAGAATGATAACTTCCTACTTGGAAATTACTACCCTTTGGAAAGTACCTTCAAGAAAGTTAAACTGAACATGACCTTGACCTTTAATTGACCTTGACCTTCAAGGTCAAATTATTAATATTGCTAAAATTGGTCTTAACTTTGTTGTAAAAGGATGGATTTAATAATGATATCTCTAAATGATGATGCATTTGAAAACTCTTCACCACAATGTGCTTCCTCCAATGTGTTTGCCTTTGGAAATAAGAAAAAGTCAAGCGTGGTCCCTGCTTGCAGTGGCACTTGTTCAAATTCTTGTGATAAACACCTTTATCAGCTTACAGCATTTTACAGCAATACCATTATGTCATCAGGTGAGCGTCCTGGGCCAAATGGCCCCCTTGTTTTCTTATTCATTAGATTCAGTCAATGAAAATATGTGTGTGAGGGATCAAGAAAAATTTTATTAGGAAGTTCTTACTGTGCTGTTTTGACTTCAGACCCTACATGGAGAAGATCTTCAAGTGCTTTTATCAGCTTTGAGGACAGACTTTGTGTACAACAAAGATGTGCCAGCTGACCACTACGCTACTTTGATGGAAACACACATTGATAAAGTATTTAAATTTATCCTTAGGTAAATGTTTTGTTTTCATTAATCAACAAATATTACAGCTTAAATCCCTAAACTTAATCTTAGGTTAAATTGAAAGTGAAAGTGAAAAACATGATACATTATGGCTGAGCAAAGTTTTAAAATTCTAAGAGAGAACTATTTCAAAATATTTCATTCTTACCCACACTTCAATTTGTAATTTAAAAGCAAAGTAAAGGAGTAATTCTTATAAATAATGTTGAAGCATTGAAAGAAAAATTCCAGCGTGAATCAGGCATAATTCTACATTACAATCATTACTTGGTGTATGAACTGAGATTAAGGATCTGAAAAAAAACAACAGTCTAAATTTAGAAATAATCTGATCAGTTATGATCATAAATATTAATCTGTTTTTAACTGGCAGCTCTGCCCAAATTGAAGAGGCCAGAAGGGAACTTCTTGATCTGTATGCATTTTACCTGACCAAAATGAATCATGTACCTCCCCATATAGGGCCTCGATTGTCTCACCTGTGTTTCCTCATCTGTCAAAGATACGAACTTGAAAATCCATACATGGTAAGTGAAACATCTTCTATTCTTAAAAAACAAATACACTGGTAAGTCTCTGTTTATGTGGTTTTTCCTTAATGTACCATACATGTATTGATGTTGACTTGTTAGTACAAGTATACCCTATATTTTTCATTGAAAATTGTGGTATACTATTAAGATAGCGAAAATGAGGACATCAGACCTGAATTTGAATGATTTTTATCTTAAGTGAACAAAACAAAATTTTCTTTGAATTTGTTACTCTCAAAAATTACATAATGAAAGTTCTTTGTTGCTTTGGTAGCAATAACAACAGTTGATTCCTGTGAATTAGAGATTACTTTAGCTGCTTGAATGTTACAGGGTCGAGATGACTGGGTTGTCATGAGAAACCATCTCAAGGTAGTCAAGGACATTGTCACAGATCCCTCCTTCACTATAGCCAGTGAGGCCCAATACAGAGCCCCTCTTACACTAGAGAAGATTTTCCAAGCTGTAGTGTAAATAACATTTTTTCTTAAATGTTGATTTTTAGTAGCAGCTAGTAGGGTTTTATGTTTTCCTTTGGTACAGCTTTTCTCTTAGTATATATACGGTAGTCTCAAAAAGGGAAGAAAGGATACTATAAACATTGAAGGGTGAAAGCAGAAATGTTCTATTCACTTCTTTATTTAATAACACTTTGAGCATTGAAGGGTGAAAGCAGAAATGTTCTATTCACTTCTTTATTTAATAACACTTTGAGCATTGAAGGGTGAAAGCAGAAATGTTCTATTCACTTCTTTATTCAATAACACTTTGAGCATTTTCACTTACTTACCTTGAAATTACAGAAAAGAAGCTGCGTTCAACATATTTAGGTTGAAAGTTAATTAATGGCATGAAAGTAGAGGACTATTGAGTAAAACATTAGGCCAAGCTTTTTACATGCAAGCTAGATAGAGGATTAAACAATTGTGTTTTTATAGCAGCATGGCTCATAACATGTTTATTGATCTACTTCTAGTTGACATTATAGTTGTCAAGTTCTAAATGCAGATTTCAGTTGGAAAGTGTTGGAAAACTTGTACAGTAGTATTGATAAGCAGAACATGTATTTGTACAGATTTTTCTTTTTTATTTACAGACAGGACAAGATGTTGAATATTATGTTCAAGGACTTTATGTCATTGTTGTTGACAATCTGTAACAATGGTAACAGTAAGAAATGCAAGCGTCTATTTATAGCCTACCAGACAGGGCTTTTTGAACAAATTGACTTCAAGAAAGGGTTTGATGTATGTATAAATTTTATTTATAGCTTCAATTTACATTGTGCAGAGGGATTTAAATGTTATGTTTTCAATATTCTTTCACTGCACTTTGCTTTTTTGAAGAAAAATATCACTTGTAAGATTGACAAATTAATATCAATTAATACAGTAGAACCTCTCCAAATTGGACAAGCTTGGGACTGAGCCTTTTGTCCGGTGTAGGGGGGTATCCCATTTGAAGGGGTTTTCTATATTTTTGGAAGCAAGGGCCTACAAACAAGTTGTTGTCTTTTTCGCATGATTACATTTTGTGTTGACAGTTGCACCATTGTCATGGTTCATTGCTATATGAGAGTATTTTGTTTGGTGTTTTATGTAGGGATGTCTACGAGTATCCGAGTACTCGAATATCCGGATACTATGTTGGTCTCTGGATACAAATTTGGTATCCAAATATTTGTATACAAAATGAAAAAAACCCAACGGTGAAATTTAACTTGGATAAAAAAATTCAAACACTGCCAAAATTAATTTTGCAATTTCATAACGCTAAACATAATTGCGTCTTAATACCGCCGCCGGCATATCCCTTGATTGGTTTATTGATAAAGCGTCTGTCGCACGCCATTTAATGTGTTTATTCTTCCTGCAAACTGCTGGGACCTAATGCGACATCCCATTGTGTAGCAATTACTTTAATCCATGGTGTTTATATAACCTATACTAGAGTATCTTGCCCCTTTGTTAATCAATTAGCAGTGTCAAACATGCCAATTTAGGGTTTCACGGTAACTTCTGCAAATGATGATAGATTTAACGGAAGACTAATACATGTAAAAGAATGTCCTATCAAAATGTGATTACTCAAATGATGTATCCAATGAACAATTCGCTAAAACAAGCATTATGATTTTTAATATGTCAAACAATCATTCTTTGCTAAAGCATTTGCATTAAAAACTTTGAACTATTTAAAAATATTAAACCCATTTAAAACTTCTGACACATTCAAAATCTTTGTTTTTAACCAGGTTTTCAACGAAAACTGGTTATTGTAGTGCTGAAGTCGGCGGGCGGGCTGGCGTCAACTTTTGGTTTCCGCTCAATAACTTGAGTTTGCTTTGGCCTATTGAAACAAAACTTGGTGTATGGGTAGCTTATATCAAGAGGCAGCTTGGGATTGCTACCCAGGTGTCTGAGATTATGGTCAAGGTCACTGTTGCTAAAAATAGAAATTCAGTTTCCGCTTAATAACTTGAGTTTGCTTTGACCTATTGACCCCAAACTTGATATATGGGTAGCTTATATCAAGAGGCAGCTTGGGATTCCTAGCCAGATGTATGTGATCAAGGTCAAGGTCGCTGTTGCTATAAATAGAAATTTAGTTTCCGCTCAATAATTTCAGTTTGCTTTGATCTATTGACACCAAACTTTGTGTATGGGTAGCTTTTATCGAGAGGCAGTTTGGGATTGCTACCCAGGTGTCTGTGATCAATGTCAAGGTAGCTGTTGCTAAAAATAGAAATTCAGTTTCTGCTCAATAACTTTAGTTTGCTTTGGCCTATTGACACCAAATTTGATATGTGGGTAGCTTATATCAAGGGGCAGCTTGGCATTGCTACCCAGATGTCTGTGATCAAGGTCAAGGTCACTGTTGCTAAAAATAGAAATTCAGTTTCTGCTCAATAACTTGAGTTTGCTTTGGTCTATTGATGCCAAACTTGGTGTATGGGTAGCTTATATTAAGAGGCAGCTTGGGATTGCTACCCAGGTGTCTATGGTCAAGGTCAAGGTCACTGTTGCTAAAAATAGAAATTCAGTTTCCGCTCAAATACTTGAGTTTGCTTTGGCCTATTGACACAAAGCTTGGTGTATGGGTAGCTTATATCAAGAGGCAGCTTGGGATTGCTACCCAGGTGTCTGTGATCAAGGTCAAGGTCACTGTTGCTAAAAATAGAAATTCAGTTTCCACTCAATAACTTCAGTTTGCTTTGGCGTATTGACGCCAGACTTGGTATATGGGTAGCTTATATCAAGAGGCAGCTTGGGATTACTACCCAGGTGTCTGTGATCAAGGTCAAGGTCACTGTTGCTAAAAATAGAAATTCAGTTTCCACTCAATAACTTGAGTTTGTTAAGACCTATTGACACCAAATTTAGTATTTGGGTAGCTGATATCAAGATGCAACTTGGGATTGCCACCCAGGTGTTATAATTTGTTGTGTGGGTAGATTATTTTAAGATGCAGATTGGGATTGCTACCCAGGTGTCTGTGATCAGGGTAAATGTCATTGTTGCTAAAAATAGAAATTCAGTCTCCGCATAATAACTTGAGTTTGTTTAGACCTATTGACACCAAATTTAGTATTTGGGTAGCTGATATCAAGATGCAACTTGGGATTGCCACCCAGGTGTCTGTGAACAAGGTCAAGGTCACTGCATGTTGCTTTAAAAAAGAAATTCAGTTTTCACGTAATAACTTGAGTTTGCATTGACCTGTTGACACCAAACTTGCTGTGTGGGTAGCTTATATTAAGATGCAGCTTGGGATTGCTATTTAGATATCTAGGAGCAAGGTCAAGGTCACATGCTTACAATAGAATTTTCAGTTTCTACTCAATAACTTCAGCACACTTTGACCTACTGATACTCAACTTGGCATGTGTGTAGCTTACATGAAAATACAGCCTGGCATTGCTACTCAGGTATTTGATTTATTTTTATTTTGAACTTTTGAAACCAACTTTCTGTGTTGGTACCAAAATAACAGCATCATTTTTACTTCACTGCCATATTTCTTCCTAATTCCTGTCACATCAATACTTGGTCATTGAAAACCTGGTTTTCGTCGCATTGCGGCGCTTCTTGTTTTTATATTTTGTTGGCGCTCACACAGTCACGTAAGCTGCACAAATACATATTCTGGTATACAAAAACGATAATGTGACATAGACTTGAGGATACAAATAAAACAGTGTTTTGATCTACGGTGATTTTAAATGATATTTTTAAATTACATAGTTTTTAAAAAAAACAAAAAAAACAAAGACAGACCATGCCACAAAAACAAAAAACGGATGCATACCTTTTTCGTTAGACACTTAGACTTAACGCACGTGCGTATTGGCGGGAATATATACTTCAAGAGACATGAGGAAAATAAAAACAGTAAACATTTTATTTACTTTATTAACTTTATTTACACGTAATGACAGTTTTTATTTTTGTAAAACTGTCTTAACACATGTAATAGGATTACTGGAACAATATGTAAAACATATTTTGCATAGGAATTGGACCATTGAGATCGTATAGTCGTCAATTTTATATGAGTATCCGGATAGTATCCGAATAGTCTATACGGATATCCGGATACCGATTTAGGTATTCGTTGACATCCCTAGTTTTATGTCATTTTGTAATTGGTAAAAGAAAATGGACATTAAGTGGTCATTTTAAAGTAGTGCAAGACAAAGAAAAATGTAATTTTTACAAAAATGTAAAATTGTTGGCCAGTTGAAACTTGTCAGTTTATGTTAACAATCTAAAGGAAGTTACAAACTAACAATATTCAGATGGTAATTTAAACCCATGGATGCCTTCAAATGTAAAAGGAATAAAAATAATTTATGTTCTTTATTTTGATACAAACTAGATTTTGGCAGTTTTAAAATCATAAATGCATGAACATTATTCAGCAAGGGGAAGTAAAGACTGGTTTTCAGGGGTAGATTTATGTTGAAATAGACATTTTTTCTGCAAAATCGTCTGGTATCCAGAATGCAGGGGTATACGGTTTGTAGGGGTAAATTATATAGGGAAAAAACTGGGACTGGCCAATTTATCTGATTTAGAAGGGAATCCAGTTTAGAGTGGGTCCGGTTTGGAGCAGTTCTACTGTATGTAAGTGAATGTCTCTTTTGTTTTTTTTGCATGCAAAAAGAAAATGCTTTTAATTTACACATATTGACAATATTCAGACACCAGTATTCTTACATTTTTGTTTATGTATAAATCTCTTTTCAACACAGAGCTTTCATTAACTTCTTTACTTGGCTATACCAACTTTTGGCTTATATACTGCAATTTTACTACACTTGACTTATATTTGTTTCAGGAAACACCAAACTGGATGTTTGATCAGTGTATTCAGATGCTTGGAAAACTTTCAAAGACAGTTAACATGGAAACACATATAGATGAATTAATTGTGATAGCCCAGAACCTGTGTCTGCTCAAGTTTACAAAATTGTATGTAGAGATTACCTCAACAGTTTTGTTCTTTTTTTATATATAGCAAAACACTAGTATTTGATAAGTGATATTTAAATACATTTTTTTATTTGTTTGGTTTAAAGTCTTTGAAGATCTTTTTATATATTATTGTCTCAGTTGTTGAGTTCTGTACGGTAGTACTTAAAGGGAAAGTATTCAGTCAAAGCCACCGGAAGGTTTAATTGCAATGCAAATAGTTCAATTATTATTATTTACCCCTTTGGGATGTATCATATTACACCCTTGCTTGTCCATCCCTCCATCCATTTGTCCATCCGTTGAACTGATCTAAGGATATGGAAACTATTTAACAGAAATGTTTTGCATAATGAGATGATGTGCAGAGTGCAGGTTATGGCTGGCTCAGATCAAGGTCAAGGTCACAGTTAGATACTGTCATACTGATATAAAGTGTGAAATAATTTTGAGTCTGATGTGTATCTCTTAACTGCTCGAAGGAAATTGAAACTATTTGACAGGAAATTTTACCATATTGAAATTATGTGCAGAGACAGGTTGTGACTGCCTTTGTCATGGTCAAGGGCACACATAGAGCCCACATGTAATACTGATATCTTGTGTGATTATTTCTTGTCCACCCAGTATCTCTTGAACTGCTTAATTAAAACATGACTTGAGCAATCATCAATTAGCTATAAACATTAAGAACTTATTTGCAGACATTGTTTTAATACTATTTATTTTTTTTGGTCATAAGCATTTCCACATTTGCTGGTTATAATTTTGCTGTTGATAGATTGTTTATCCATAGCTTCCTTGAGTGTATATAGTACAACTTCATCAAAGCTGTTGTTGAACTGGCATCATCAGACTATATAAATATATCATCAGATGCTATATTAGATTGAAGGAATATATACATGTGGTTCTGATTGGACATGTTTCATTTTAATTTTTTTTTTCAGGAATTCAAACCAGGTGTCTCAGTGGCATGAACTAATGGTGAATTACCTTGTCTCTGGAAGAACTCTTCTGGTGAGGGAGGCAGTAAAGTTACTGAACTCTTCCGTGTTGAAGGAAAATAATGTCCTTAATTGGAAAGTGAGTGAATCGATACTATTTGAGACAAAGGACCTTTGATAAATATATCTTCAGATTGTGTTTCTGCATTTAGCGCTTATCTAAATTGTATTCATGTTCATTATAATTAAATGATAAAGAGACACACTTACTGTATGGATCTTCATTTAAATCTGTATGTTCTTGTATATAACATACACCAACAAGCAGTTTGGTTGATTCAAACTTAGAATCATGGTCAGTACATTCATAATCAGGTATACATCTATAGTTTATCTGCTAATTGCTAAGTAACAGTAATGCCAAAAAATTCTTTGTAAAAAAAAATTAACATTTTTTTACCTCAGATGTATTAAGGTTTAATGAGTATTACCTGTATACAAGTAAAAATGCTTGTTCCGTGATCTCTTGTTTGATAGCTTGGTGAAGAGTGGTCGTTACTACTTGCCTGTCAGTCTGTTGGGTTTCACTACACATACAACTGGGATTGTCAAGTAAAGATGTAGCAAATTGAAATCTGAATAGTGATAATGAAGAACTTCTACTTGATATGAGCTTGTAAAACATGAAAAATAAATTACATTATTTCAGTCTTACATGTAATATTTTGTTTTCTTTCAAGGTGAAATTTACTTGCAGGTTTTTTTTTTGACCTTTTTTTAGGAGTAGCTATAATTTTGTAATTAGATAAGTTAATACTTATACATTGTTTCAGACCCATGAGGATCAAGGCAGACTTCTGATAGATATTATCACTGATGTACCAGGTACCTTCATCCAAGCTAACCTTGAAGGAAACATGACAGACACTGTTCAGGAATATGTTACATTCCTTCTTCAGTTACTGTCTCAGATAAGGTGAGCATAAACAGCATTTCTGAGCCATTTCAAAAAGGATTTAAAATCAAACAAAAGCATAAATTTTATAATCATTGCTAGTACGAAAAAGTACTATCGACTTAATCAAATTCTGTAGAGAAATGTGATGGAAACTGCTACTTTAAAAAAATAAGTAATGGTGCTTTTTACTAACAAAAAGTCTGACATTTGACATTAGTTAACTGGCCTAAGGAATGTTCATACATGATCTGACATAGGTTTAACTGTGTAAATTAATATGCATGTTACAAGTTACTTTTGAATAATAATGCACAGTTAATCTTTCACCAGCAGACTATTTATAGGCTTATGACTTGATATTTCTAGGGCGGAATTGAACACCTGTTTTCATTCTTTAGGGGTATGATTCAAATTTTTTCAGAGATCAGGAAATAGAAGGACGTGTGAGGCAGAATGTACATAAATGTTTACTGAAGTGTATTGAGAAAGATCCACCTCTGAAGTCACCTATCTCCCTAGCATGTATAGACTCCAGTATACCTGACCTTACGGTAAGTACATTACAAACATCTCAAGACTTTTGTTCTTTCAGTTGTTTCTAAATATTTTCACTTATTGGTCACTGAAATTGTTATACTATATTATAGTTGTTTGACTGAATGAATATTTGAAAATCTACTAAAGGAGTTTTATTGTCCAGCCCGCTTGCGGTGAGCTCGACTTAGTCGCCTTTTTGGCGTATAGTTCGGTGTATGTGCGTCTGTCTGGATTTGTCGGGTCTATATCTTGCTCATTCTTTGAAGGATTATGAAATAATTTGGTACAAATGTTCACCACAATAAGAACCCAGGTCTGCCGCTCAAAGGTCAAGGTCACACTTGGGGATCAGCGCAAAACCAGTGTCCGGAGCTTAACTTCTACATGCATGGAGGGATTTTATAACTCGGGACAAATATTTTCCATAGTGAGGCGGAGTGTCACGCAAAAAATTCAAGTGTCTGTGGCAAAGGTCAAGGCCACACTTAGGGGTCAAATAACAAAATAAAACATTCATTTGCAAGTATAAGTTCTATATACATGGATGGATTTTAATATAACTTAGCACAAATATTTTCCATGTTGAGTTGAGTTGTCTTGTGCAAAATGAAGGTCAAGGTCACAAGAGGTCAAAGATCAAATAAAAATATTAAAATTTGTTTGTTGGCGCTGTATCTTGCTTATGCTTTGAAGCATTATGTTTAGACGTCAGAGGATTTTGAATTGTTGAGCCCGCTCATGGTGAGGTGGACTTATTCGCTTTTGGCGGTTTGGTGTATGTGCGTCCCTCAGTCCATGCATCCATCTAGATTTGTCCTGTCTATATCTTGCTCATTCTTTGAAGGATTACAAAATAGTTTGACACAAATGATAACCATGATTGGGTGGTGTGTCACATGCAAAACCCAGGTTGGCCACTCAAAGGTCAAGGTCACACTTGGAGGGTCAGCTCAAAACTTGTGTCCGGAGCATAACTTCTACATGCGTGGTGGGATTTTAATATAACTTGGGACAAATGTTCTCCTTAGTGAGGCAGAGTGTCGCGCAAAAAAATTCAGGTGTTTGTTATAAAGGTCAAGATCTTACTTCAGGGTCAGAGGTCAAATAACAAATTAAAACATTCATTTGTGAGTATATTTCTATATACATGGATGGATTTTTAGCTCACCTGTCACGTAGTGACAGAGTGAGCTTTTCTGATCACCTTTTGTCCGTCGTCCGTCCGTCCACAATTAGTTTGTTAACACTCTAGTGGTCACATTTTTGCCTCAATTGTTATGAAACTTGCTCAGGATGTTTGTCTCATTAATATCTCGGACGAGTTCGAACATGGGTTATCAGGGTTGGAAAACTAGGTCACAGAGCCCAAATATAGAAAAACCTTGTTAACACTCTAGAGGCTACTTTTTCAGTCCAAATATCCTGGAAATATGTCAGAAATGTTCTATTAATGATTTGTAGCTCAAGTTCCAATATGGGTCATCTGGGTTCAAAAACTAGGTCACAGAGCCCAAAAATAGAAAAATCTTGTTAACACTCTAGAGGTTACATTTTTAGCCCAAATAATCTGGAAATTTGTCAGAAAAATTGCTTTGACTATTTCTAGGTCAAGTTCAAATATGGGTCATCTGGGGTCAAAAACTAGGTCACAGAGCCCAAATATTGAAAAACCTTGTTAACACTCTAGAGGTAACATTTTTAGACCAAATAATCTGGAAATTTGTCATGAATGTTGCTTCTATGTTTTCTAGCTCAAGTTCGAATATGGGTCATCTGGGTTCAAAAACTAGGTCACAGAGCCCAAAAATAAAAAAATCTTGTTAACACTCTAGAGGTTACATTTTCAGCCCAAATAATCTGGAAATTTGTCAGAAAGGTTGCCTTAAGGATTTCTAGAATAAGTTTGAATATGGGTCATCTGGGTTCAAAAACTAGGTCACAGAGCTCAAATATTGAAGAAAACTTGTTAACACTCTAGAGGTAACATTTCAATTACAAATAACCTGGAAAATTGTCAGAAAGCTTAATTCTAGGGTTTCTAGCTCAAGTTTGAATATGGATCATCTGGATTTGACAAATAGGTCACAGAGCCCAAATTTTGAAAAACTTTGTAAACATTCTAGAGGCTACATTTTTAGTTCAAATGTCCTTGAAATTTGTCAGAAAGGTTGTTTTGATGATTTATAGCTCAAGTTTGGATATGGGTTATCTGGGGTCACAGAGCCTATATATCGAAAAACCTTGTTAACACTCTAGAGGCTACTTTTTCGGTCCAAATATCCTGGAAACTTGTCAGAGAAATTGTTTCGATAATTTCTAGCTCAAGTTCGAATATGGGACATCTAGGTAAAAAAACTAGATCATAGAGCCCAAATATGGAAAAACCTTGTTAACACTCAAGAGGTAACATTTTCAGTACAAATAACCTCAAAATTTGTCAAAGAGATTGTTTCAATAATTTCTATGTCAGGTTCAAATATGGGTCATCTAGGGTCAATTAACCAGGTCCTTAGCAACTTTGTTAAAAGCAGTCATACTTAGGTGAGCGATACAGGGCCATCATGGCCCTCTTGTAATATAACTTATAACAAATGTTCTCCATGCTGAGTTGAGTTGTCTTGCGCAAAATGAAGGTCAAGGTCACAAAGGGTCAAAGGTCAAATAAAAATATCAAAACTGTTTGTCCCCGCTGTATCCTGCTTAGTGGTCAGAGGATTTTTGTCGAGCCCGCTTGCGCTGAGCTCGACATAGTTGTCAAAATGGCTGTTCTTGTCCATGGCATAACTTCTTCGTGCATGGAGGAATTTTCAGATAACATGAATTGAGTTTTTAGGCGCAAATGTTCACCATGAGACTTCATGCATATGAACCAGGTCACCGTGTCAGAGGTCAAGGTCACCTAAAATGATGCAATGTCAAGATTTTGCCTTGGGTATAAAGAGGATGTGTTGCGCACATCTCACCTATGTATACATCTATTTCTTTGATCTGAAGCTTGAAGGTTCAGGTTTGAATTAAGACGAGTGGGCTCGACATTCTGCCCGTGGGCATGTCTTGTTTTGATAGTTTTGTTTGTTGAAGCTATTATTCATAGACTGTAACCAGTAATAAAGTTAGAAAATACAAAAAGAGACTTTATTTTGGCAGAACTTAATAGTTTTCATCTGATGTTGTTGTTTTCCTTTCATTGTCATTAAACATACTGAACAGTAAATTCTTAGATCCTAAAGTTATGCATATAACATAGAATAATGTGGTTGATTTGAGGGAGAGAAAACAGATCTATACCTATATGTGTACAGTGATATCATTTCAGGATTTGAATTTCATGAAAGACATCTTGTTCAGCATGGATACACTGCTCAAAAATAAGATGTGCCCAGCAAATGATAAAACACTTTCACAAGTTGTCATGCATTTACTTCTAGCCTGTCTACAGTTATACAAGTATGTATACTTGTTGTTTATATACATATGCCAGAGACAAAGTCACAAAATTTCTTTTCCTTTTTTAACAAACTTGGGGTTGGTTTGTAAAGAGTGATTTTGATCTTTAAACACCTATACATATTAAAATAGAGAGACATGTGCACAAAAAATGGGAAAAGGTTTAGATGGCCAAATAAGGAATTGATTTCTCTTACAGCTCCACAGTTAGATCCCACAGAGCTGTTTAAGAAAATCTAGTATACAGAATGTTAAAAAAATGTAGCACTTTACAATACAGATGCATTCATTTCCATCTATTTGAATTGAAAAACCAAATCATTAAAAGGAAGGAGCAGAGTTATTGCCCTTGTATGACTGAATACCATTGCTGTCATGATGGTTAATTAGTAGTGTTAACCAAGTGAAAAAAACTATCATTCAAGAACTGATATGAAATTTTTAAGTCATAATCTGGTATGTTTTGGTGTATGTTTTATATGTAATGGTAACTTTAAATTGTTGCTTCTTGTTTCTGTTTCCTGTTTAGGTCTAAAGGATATGTTCCAATTGATGTCAACAGTTTGCTTATGTCTATATGTCTGGCTTGTATGTCAGCAGATGTAACTAGCCAGGAAGGCATAGGTGCAGTAACTAGTTCTTTTGACATGTGGACTGCATTGTTTAAGAATGTGGTGCTAGGATTTGTTGATCTGGTATTAAATACCTTTCTTTTCACTAAGAGTATTCTCTAGTAGCTATTCAAGAATTATATATTTTTGCTATTAAACATACCGTCCAGCATATCGGTTAACTGAAGTAATAAAAAGCTTTTTAGTTTATCCTTTGACCTTTAATTCCTGTTATTACTTTTATCATTTTTACCACAAAGTTGACATAATTTTTGTAGTTGTAGGTTAGGGTCAAGGTCACCTTTAAAGGGCAAGCCCTTGTATAAAGTAATATAGCAATATATTTTAGGTCAAACATTGTTTATATGCATAAATATATTCTCACTAAGTCAAATTGTATAATTATAATATTTTCTCAGGTTCATTTATTACTTTAACTTTAATACTCAGAAGTCAAGAAAATGAGATCTTATTTTAGCATTTAGAGAAGGGGACAATCAAATCTATTGCTCCAATGGTTCCACAAGTGATTCTAGCAATACAAGACAGTTTACAGAGAACAGGAACCATTCCTGTTAGATGTGTGAGCTTCCTGTCTGAGCTAGGAACCAGATGTTTCCAACTGATTGGTGACCAGATGAATAAATTATCAGAACTGTTCCTTGACTGGAAATGTTATATACTAAGTGGTAAGGGTTAAACAGTACATGTATTCAGTTAAGTTGCTATTAAAATACATGCAAAAAATAATTTTATATGTTTCTGTCAGACATCCTTACTGATTGTCACATTGTGGTAATTATATAATTGTATAATTATATCACATTATGTTTGTTGCAATAATGAAACAAATTGCTGTTAATGGTTACTTCTTATTGTTGATTTGCCTAGAAAAAGACTTTATGCCTTTGTTAGTGTGAGGAAGATCTTTGCTTTAACCTGAATACAAGCTATCAGTTCTCATTTACATAAATAAAAGCAGTCAAACATACTGCAGATGTCAAGAACTGGAATTGTATTGTTTATAATTACCTGGATAGTCTTGTATATATTTAGAAATAGAAAACTTTGCATAGTTTGATATATACAGTGTCACCTTTCAGACTTACTAGTCAGAGCATACCAAGACGAACCAGGGCCTTTTTTGGCAGTATTCCAAGAAATTTTCACCAAGACATTTATAATGGAACATGATGACAGGCACCATGGAATGATTGTGTTGGAACAAATCTCAAATGATCACTCAGAGGTGAGAACATTTTAGTACCAGTTTTCCATAGATAGCACCATGGTCCAGGGCTAGAGCGCAGGGCTCCTGATCCGGAGGTCGCGGGTTCGAATCCCATCAGAGGCGAGATTCCCTCACGATCTTCACATTCCTCCACGCTGCGCGAATACTGGTACGGAACCCAGGAAGCAGTCATCGAGCGTGAAAAATCTAAGTTGTAAGAACTTGTATCGCAATCGATGTAAAATAAATGAGTTTTAACTAAACTTTCCAGAGATATTATTGTACACGATTGTCATAAATGTTAATCTGTTGCATAAACCAGATATATGTGATTTTCAGGAAGGCTGAAGGATAAGATTAATAGTGTTGCTGCAGGTATTGTGAAATTTCATATAGCAAAATGATTTATCTCAGCCACTCTTTCTTCAATGTGTATTTTCAGCTATTCACATTAGGGCACACCTGTCAATTACTAGGAACATACCCTACAGAGACAGATTCCACCAAGTATCATATATTAAACATTATCTACAACATTGTGCAGAGATCTCCAGGTCATGTAGCCACATACTTCAGTATACTTGTAGACGATACCAAGTTTCCGGCTGAATCACTTACACAGAAAGCTCCAATATTACAGTGTCTATCACAATACACAGAGGTAGGTGGTGTTATATTACGATTTAGGATTTATATGTTCTTTCATTTTGACCTGTGAAAGAGTTATCTGGAAATCATTGTACAAAGTTATGTGCTCTTGCACATGTAGTGATACTATAGTCTACATTAGTTCAGTTCAACAATTGTTTTACTAGATACAACCTTTTGGTTTGTATGGTACACTATAGGTGCTATTAACACTTTTTGTATATAAAATTTACACAATTTACGCATAGAGAAACAGGTGCAAGTTTCACAACCATGTCTTTCAGGATCTGTCACAGAGAGTAATTGACTACTTAATGAAACATATAGATAGCAAGTCTGACAGTGTGTCTCTTGTTGCCATGGAAACACTTGTCCCGTTGGTCAAGGACAAACCTGGTTTTGTTCACAAACAGAAAGCTAGATTCAAAACTGTATGGAAGTCATCTACCAATGAAAGGGTGAAACAGCTGTGTACACAACTTGTCCCTGACATTAAGGTTACTGCGTAAGTAAACTTGAAGTTACATTTTACTGTTTCAACTTGACCAATATAAGAAATATCAATTGCAAATAAGGCATTAGATTATAGGTGTATCTTTTGTTGATTAATATATTAGTACTACTTTTTAACACACTTTAAATTCAATTCTTATCTGTTTAAGTTGTGTATTTGTTCTTCTAAGAAACACATTCCATACAGCTTGAACCAGGTAATTTCCAGTTCAGTTAAATCCATTGCCTTTAGCGCCCTGGCTTTTTTAATGCATTTTTTTTTTTTTAAGATTTTATAAAAAGAAAGTATACAAGAATTAGATTTTTTTCAGTTTTTTCCTGTTATGTTACAATGAAAGATATTAGCTAACAAAAGAAATGCAGTTTTGCAAACAACTTCACAGAAGAAAAGGTAGATTGTTTACATGTGAATATACCAGTTTTAAGAAATGCAGTTGTATTTGCTTTTATGTTTTACTGAATAGTAAGAAACCAGCACAGAAGGCAACACAGAATACATCACAAAGTACATTGAGTAAGAAATTGGTACCAAGCATTAACAGGAATACCAGGACCCAGGGTCAGTCTCAAACAAGGCTGATGACACCAGACAGGGTAGCAAAAACTGCCATCTCCTTGCCACCAAAGTCTGGTCCTGCATCTGGCACAGCTGCTGATAGGAAATCATCAACAGAAATTAAGTCTGTGTCCACTGAAGATAAAGCTGATGTTAGTGTTGTTACTCCTGTTACTGAAACTGTTATAGTGAAAAGTAAAATTGCTCCTAATGTCAGACCATTGAATGATATATCAAATGGTGCTGGGGATAAGGTGCATACTGTGACAGCACCGTTAGATCAAGAGAGACTCTCAGCCAAAAATAAAACTATCAATAAGGATTCTTCCAATGCTAAACTGGATTCAGAGAGACCAGATACTGTACATTTAGAACATGGGCATTCTTGTACTGTTGAAACATTGGATAAACATAACATTGACAAATTATGTGTTAATCAAGTGGGATCTGATGATTTGCTCAATGATGAAACATTTTCAACTAATGTTAGTAAAAGTGACAAAGAAAAAATGTTTGCTATATCTCCTGAAAGTGGAAAGAACATAGATCAAATGATTGTTGAAGAGATGAAAACTGATTATGTAATTGAAGAGACAGCAGCATTGTTAAAGCAACCTCTCCATGTGGAAGCGTCAGTGTGCTTATGCAGTTGTAAAAAAGTAGTGCATTTAATTGAGAGATTTGGTGTGAAGTTACGACAGGCAGGGTATGAGAATGTTGTTATAAGTGCATTTGATGAAGGAAGTGGCAATATGTTTGAAGGTGCTAAAGTTCTAATTGTGTGCTTTGATGGCTATGAAGAATCTGAAGACACCAAACTGCTTGATGAGGTGAATATGAAATTATTATTTGTTTTTTATGGCTGTTTAATCTTGTCCAAGGCCCTGTGATTAGATGCATTCAAAACTTGTATCAAAATCTGTAAATACCTGTTTCTGTTTAAGCCATCTGCAATATCTATGGCACAAATATCAGGCTTATCTATTTCATGATAAATGTAAAATGTGAATTTGTATAGAAAGTCATAAAGATATTGCAATGTAATTAATCTTGTTTGAAATGAAAACAAATTCTGCATTGTAGTGAAATTCAAAATGTTTTAGTACTGGTAAGAACATTTTCTGGACCTGTGGTTAATTTTGATTAAAAGATTTGTGACTTTTTTGAAAGGGGACAATGACAAATTCATTATTCACTGTTTTGTCATTCTGTCAGTTGTTATTGTTTATTGCAGATTTCCCATATAGGTATAAAGGGAGTACCACAGATAACTGTGAAGTTTCAGAATGTCCCGTGGTCAGAAACTGTAAAGTTAAATAAAGAAAGACATTATCTTAGGTTATTTTCAAAACCTGGTGAAGAAAAAATCATAGGCACAGATTGGCCAAAGTACAAGTTCTGTGAAGTTTTGATGCAGCTCAATTACCTTGGAGTAATGCCTGATAAAAATCTGATCAGTGATGGTGAGGAAATATAATTTATTCATTATCCATCATTGTCACATGATGTTAGTAATCTGATCTTAGTCAGGACTGATTTAATTTTAAGGGTTAAATGATGAAACTGAAAGGTTTTGTGGGAAAAGAGTAGTATGCAAGATATTATTGCTGGCCAGAATTTGTATTTACTGCATGCCTTTCTATACATTGAGAAAGGTGTGTTCTTGCATTGTATCAGGACCTTTCTGTCTTTCTGCTTTGTGTGTTCTGTTATGTTTTTAATTTGATAATATTATATTGTTCCAGAATTTAGGTGCCTTTGGGAGAGGGAAGATCAGTATCTGAAAGAACAAGTGAACACCTCTGATGGATTTATGATACCTGATATATTTATATCATATCACTGGGGCAAGTTAAAGCAGGTGAGAAATCTAAGTGATTCAGCAATACTTGTGAATGTAATAAGTGGTTCCTTTGATAAAAAAAAGACTGTTAATGCAATCAATTCAGATTGATAACATCTTTATTTGTGTCCAGGTAGTACAATGTTTTCAAATGCAGCATTTTATATTATCACTTATTTGAACAGGTTGAACCACTGTACAAATATCTCACAAAGGAAAAGTTTTGTTGTTGGTTTGGAGCATACCAAATGAAGGGTACCGAATCATTGTACAACAAGATTCAGCAAGGGTTACAGTGTTGCCGCATTGTACTGGCATGTATCACCAACAACTATCACCTTTCTGATATCTGTCAGCGAGATATTAAAACGGCAAAACATCTTGATAGGGTCATCATTCCACTATTGATTGGAGACTGTGTCTGGCCACTGGGTAAAAAGTTTGGCCACACGATGGACAGATATAAACCAATCAGACTATGTGTAACTCAAGATGGGTGTGTGGATATTAAGTCAGCAGGTATGATGGCACTTTTGGCTCAGTTAAAACAATGTCTCGTCGAAAATGAGGAAGAAAATGTTCTTGAGATTCCAGTTGAAACAGACAAATGGGATGAGAACTTTTACCCAAACATTAACGACAAATCTGTAAAACATTCAAAAGAAGTCTCAGAATCAAATGAGAATGTGAAGCAAACAAGCTCTGAGTGTGGGATAGAATCACAAACCTTGTCAAAAGGAGGAAGAACAAGACGACATAGTAACATAGAAGATTTCAAGATAAAGAGAGGTTTACCTGAGGGAGTGATTGTTGGTGATGATGGATACACTAGAAAGTCAGTTAGATCAAAATCCTGTGCTATTTTATGAATTTGTTGTTATTGAAATCAAAACAGTTCTAAAAGTACTGGCTTGATGAAGAAATTACAGTTAATTGGCAATGTTACTATGTTACCATGTTTTTATTGCAAACAAAGCAAAAAGTACACTGGTAATAACTTAAGAAAATGTACTTATGGTGCACTGAATTTATCAATGGTTAATGGGAGCATATTTTATTACATTACTTACAAGCATTATGCTGTATGCTTATATCAGCTTTCCTTGCCAAAACTTTTTTTCATTCGGCACATGAATAATGCATTTATGTTTTATATTTGACATGTTTTATTTAGAAAAAAACCCTTGTTTAAGGCATATGTGACATTATTAGATGAAAATTTTATTTATGATTTTATCAATGTGATGGTTTATTATGTATTTATTTATTTACCCATGATTTTATTATTTCTGTGCTATTTTTGACATTGAAATGGCATACAAACAGAGACTGATTTTACACCAAGAAAGTTAAGTATGCATCCATATTGAAAGGTGACTGGTACAATGTAGTTGTTGTGTATGTATTTTAAGGAATGCTATTTTTGGCATACTCTGCAAAAATGTGAACATGTGATAGTTACTGTGACGGTCTTTTTAGAATCTGTGATATTTTTGATATTTAATTGTTTTATCTCAAATATGTGATAGTGATCATATTGTATTCATGATATTATGTGTAAAGTTATACTTTTATACTGGAAACGGGCATTTACATATAAATATGACCTAGATGCCATTGTCCTTTTAAATGATTAAATGACAGCCTATACATAAATAACTATGCATCTGAAATGCATTCTGGAAAATATCTATATTGATTCAATTTTTATTTCTTGAACAGCTTACAGTTCTTGTAATATGACATACTCAGTTTTATTTCTTGATTTATATAATAACTCAAATACCTGTAGAAACTTGTCTCTGACAAATCTGAATACCTGCAGAGTTTTATAACTTCAGTGTTTAATTGAATAGCATTGAAGATTCTAAACATCATGCAAAAGAATTAGTAACAAATATAAAGTTTGCTGCAAGTATGTTAATTAACATTCTTTGATACTAATTATTGTTGCTTTGTTTTATTTCATTTTGGAGCCCATATGGTTTCTTACATCTGACTACATTGGTTTCATCTGTTTCTTTTATTATTAGCTTTAATTCTTGCCTATCATTTTTTGTGTCGGCTGCTACGAAGTAGCTGCGACATATAGGGATCACTTCTCCATCATCTGTCCGTCTGTCTGTCACAAAACTTGTCCGGAGTAGTCCTCAGAAACTACTGGTGCGATTTCATCCAAACTTTACAGGAATGATCAGTACCAAGTCTAGTTGTGCATATCTTCAGCATTTTCCAGTTCAATGAATTTTGTCAGAGTTATGGCCCTTTAATGATTTTTATTTTTAAAGTTTGTCTGGACTACTTCTCTTATACTACTAAATTAATTTAAATGAAATGTTACTGGATTGTTCTGTACTTGTGCATGTCTTACAGGTTTTTCAGTTGAATGATTTTTGGCTGAGGTATGGCCCTTGAATAAAAAAATGCATTTTAGCCTACAAACTGTCCAATCACCTCTCAATACTACTGTTTAATTGGCTATCATCAGGCGACACATGTGATCACTGATCGCCCTTGTCTACATATATGACCTTACCTTGTCTAGCATGTCATTTTGTTCTCCATGCTCTACCTTGGGAGTACTGGAAATGAGGTTTAATATCATTTTTTTTGTCACCAGATGAACTCCATAGCTTCTGATTGCACTTGTCTTTATTATCTACCCATTTAAGAAATCATTGACTGCTTCCACTTTCTCAACTTTTCAACTCTTACTTCATAAATAATTATGTATTTATTTTACTATTTATTGAGTATTTAATTTTTTTTAAAGTTCAGAATTACTTATATGTGATACTTTAAGAAATTATTTCAACTGTCTTATGAAACCAGAATTACCCGTACCATGAATGTATGATTTGAAACACTTAATATTGAGGCTTCATAAACACCTGCTACTGATTATAATAAATTAAATATTCTTATTATGTGTCATACCTGAAAAGTTTGATCTGATATTAAACAGCTTTGAGTTTTACATGTTTGTTGTGCTGCATGTGTCAAGTAAAGGTTGAACAATGCTCAAAATTTTCTATGTTACATTCATGACTGTTCAGAAGACATATTAATTGTATACTAGTATCTGTATTTCTTTTTCCTGTACATGGATATAAAATTTTCTTTCTCTTTTTTTGTTTTACAAGTTTTATATTAATATATATCCGAATATCAACTTTTGTTTAATGTCTTTTTTATAATGATTCAGATGATTTTAAATGATTATAATATATTGTCTGTTCATGTGAACTTGTTACAGGCTCTCAGAAAATGTTAAAATGTCTATGTACTCAGAAAATGTTATATTCGAACTTTAAATGGCCATATCTGTCCATATAAATGCAGAAATTCACTATAATTTATGTTTATGAGATTGTAGAAAAAAAAGTTATAACATCTATCTGTTTAAACTTCGTACAAGGTTATATTGTCAGTTTATAAGACCTGTCGGTTTACAGGAACTCGGGAAATAGTTTTTAATGTAGGACAGCATATATGAAATCAGAAGATGGTTATATATTGTCTGTTAATATAATCTCAGATAATTGGTAATAATGTCTGTGTATATAAAACCCGTCTTTTTATATGAACTCAGCTCATGTAAAAGAATGGTAATGAAATAAAAATGGTTATATTGTCTTCATGTACACATAGCGTATAGACACAATGTTTGTTTACATGAAAACCTATGTAACTTCTTTATATGAACTCAAAAATCTAGTATTATATATCTATATGTGATATCAGAAAATAGTTCTAATGTGTATTCCTATGAATTTCAGAAAATGTTAAAGTGTTTGTTTATACGAATTCATAAAATGCTATTTTGTATGTCTTTATGAACTTCAAAATTTGTTATAATGCTTGTACATGTTTGTTAAATCAGAAAAAAATACAAATAAAAAAATACAAAAAGTCTTTTTCCATAATATTAAGCAGTTGTCGAACAATTCTTCATTGATCATTATTTTACTTTCAAGAGACCAAATCTAAAGATGTCGTTGAATATTGCCTTATTGATATATCACTGATATTCAAGATTCTATATCCATTTCATCGTCGGAAACCCACGTTCGATCCATTCCGTTTCACTCTATTTATCTACCGTGGGACAATTGGCTGGTAAAATTTCGTACTCATGAATAATTCATTACCTACTTTCATTGGTTTCCGTAAGATTTCCCTTGCGCAATCTCAGCCAGTGAATTACTTGTTACAATTTGCCTTCCGCGCCTATGTTTAAATCCTGGGAAATACGTCTATTTTAAGTAACTTGTCATTATGCCTACTCTCCACACTGAAGAGTGTCTATTTGTAATGCGGCTTCTCATTCGACGAAGAGTTACATCCCTTTGCTAATAAATATTCATGAAAACGAATAATCAGCAGTCAATTATCCCACGGTACATAATGTAGTTGTGCGGAATATGTACCGGGGGTCACCGACGATGTATCCATTTTAGCACATGTATCACTATATAAAATAAAGAACATTGCCTCAGTATTTTGAAAAGGAGTACTGTACCCATATTTATTCTTTAAGAATATTTTTCTTTTGGAAAAAAACACTTATTCTGCATAAGTTTGAAAGAACTTGTACTTAAGTATTTCACACACAGTACTGATGGATGTCTGAATATCTTATAAAGGAATAACATTTTGAAAAAAAAAGTATCCAAAACGTTAACGTCAAGGGCAGTGTTTGTGTTCCAACTGATCCTGAACCACAGACTGAGACTGTGGAAGACACTGCTGACTTTAGGCCACTCTCCACATCCATCATAAAATTCAACCTGTCACGTACACACTACTGCCAACTGGCATTAAGAAAGGTGGTCCACTTGTTGTCTCATCAGACGGTTATGCTTACAGCCATCTGAAAACCCTGAAGAAAGGCGGAATTGTGTGGCGATGTAACAAACGTAGTAAGGTGCATCCGTACCAAGCCAAGTTGACAAGCTCTGGTGATGATTGCATGAGGGGACCAACAACACACACACATGAGCCTTATCCCAGTCTACTCTATAAGAAACAGCTTGTATCGAAGGTGAAGTCAGAGGTTAGCCATCATATCTTCCATTCAGCACGTGACAAAGTAAAGACAGCCATGAGTGACAAAGGTCAGCGTCCAAACATCACCTCAGCAAACAGTCTTTAGAGAACCGCCAACGTGAGAGAATGAGACCGAAGAATCCTATGAACTTGGACTTTGAAGTTGACTATGAGTATCTTGGCGCCAATGATTTCATCGTGGGTGATCATCGAGTTGATGATCAACAACATTTCATGTTTGCAACACCAAAGCAACTTGATCTACTTCGCACCACTAAACGCTGGTTTACGGGCGGTACATTTAAGGTAATACTTCTTGTTTGCCAAGCATACATTCTTGATCTTGAAGACATGACAATTTAATTTTGTATTTTGGTGTTGACTATTGAAAAACCTTTTGTATATATTTTATTGAAAACAGAAGTTACCTCCGATGACTGTATGATTTAGTGCTTGCTTATTTATTTAAAGTGTATGATTACTTGCGAGCACGGGAAGTAGACTCGTTTATCCACTGTGTATTTGTATTTTTAGAGTAAAATTCGGATATACTACTTTTAGGAAATATCATAACATTTCAATTCTTATATTCATACAAATAGACAGATTTTGCTTGAACATATAGCTGTAAATATGCTTTAAACCGATTGAAATGAAATGGTAATAAAACAATTTTGTTAACAGATAGTAATGCGCCATTCAGCGGTGGTTAACTGATGTTAATCCATGGGTTTGTACATTCCGATGAAGACATGAAGAAATTATCTCTACTCTTTGTACTCATGAGTCTACGTAGCAAGGAAGATTACATCGCTGTCCTTCAAAAGACACGTGATATCCTGGGCGAACACATTTCCCAAGAGGGGTTTGTGCTAGATTCTGAAGCCGTTAAGTTTATTGGACAAACAACATATAAATATATATGTATACTGTATATGTACTGATTTTCTATGTAAAAATGATCTAAGTTGATCATTGTAGATATAAAGGAATCAGATATAAAAATCTGGAAAAGTGCGATCACTCGGAAGCAACAAAATTACATGAAAATTGCAGACTCAGTTTGATTGAATCTGTACATGACAATGAACAGTCTGACACACCATCATTCTATAGAAATACATGTTATATATAATGTTACAACATAAATTATTTTTCAACCCGACTTAATATTTTTGAGTGTTGACATTGACTTATCGAAGTTTTATTGTAAAAAAAAAATATTATTAACTTTGTCAATTTTCAGCCTTCTGGGGTGCCATTAGAGTGGTTTTCCCCAATGCTGACATCAAAAGGTGTTGCTTTCACTGGTGTGAGGCCGTGTGGAGGCACGTTCAGTCAACTGACCTGGGTCCCGCCTACATGGAAAGAAAGTCCGTCTGGGAGTACATAAAGAAGCTACTTGTTCTTCCATTCCTGTCAGCTAAACCATATCCGTTCGGTGTTCGAGTCTCTAGCAGACAAGGCCTACACAGACAAATTTTGTCAACTGGTTAACATCGTCAGATCAACTTGGATCGAGTCTAACATTCCCCATTCAGAACTGGTTCATCTACCAACACTCGATCCGAACCAACGACGACATTGAACGGTTTCACCGTCGGCTCAATGGGGACGTAGGTTTCCAGTCGTTGTCTTTCTATAAACTGGTCCCAGCTCTAAGAAAACAGGCCAAGGAGGCTGAATTTGATCTTGAACTTTTACATCATGGAATAGGTCAGTTGCAGTGAAAGAAATACCGGGTTGTTGAGGAATGTACACAGAAGGACCTGGAACGATATGCCAATGGTGCAATCGACAGTGCTACGAAACTTTTGCGTGCTATTTTACATTCGTATAGAATTGCTGAATATTCCGTTTAAAGTGATTTTCCCTGAAAAGATGCGACATTCACAAATTGTCCCTTCAGTGGAAACCATCGGAAAATATTAACGAATTAGACATATGAAAACTGGTTAATTGCAAGGTTTCACTAGTGATTTCCTACTATATTGTATATTATGGTTGAATAACTGTTGAATATTAAGAATAAAATATGATATCATTCATTTTTATTTACTTATTATTTATTTGAATTGGTAATTAATTCTAGCTTGATTCTAATTTCTTTTCAAAGCAATTTTTTTCTATATCGTCATTACGATAAGAAAACAAAATAATAAAGATGATTGAATTAGTGTTCTTAATCAATGTGCTTTTGTAAAGTGTTATTGTTTTTTTATGTTATAAAAATTATAAAGATTTAACATAATTTTTAATTTAAGAGGGTATTTATTTTTCAATATCTGTTTTAGGAAGTTTTAGTAATAGGTAGCTTGATTTTAATGAGTAAATAAGACACAAACAATTTCTTTATAAAATTCAAATTTTAGATTAAAAAATGAACTTTTTCAATGCATTTTTTTTAATTATTACCATATTTCATTCTTGTTATGTAAATCATAAAGAAGGAATGAAGATAATTGAATAACTGTTGAATATTAAGAATAAAATATTCTTATCGTTGAAGATAGTAAATAGAATTATATGATGATAATTACAGTGTTTATTTTTAATGTTATGTTACTGTATAGATATAGCACGACTCTGAATAAAATTTAGTAAATCTGGTTTCTTTGCTTATTGCTTGAACAACAAAATCACTAATCAAAGAGACACTCGGAAATTCCTGGAATGTGTCAAATATGAAATAACAGGTCATGTCAAACAAGTATACTGATTAATCCGTACAGTATACCATACTATATACAACAAAAAAGGTAGCCAAAAAGACCAGGCCCGAAACGTCTAGGAGGTGAAAAGACCAAGGCCGAAACGTCTAGGAGGTGAAACGTCCAGATACCTTCACAATGCATGCTTACTTATTTAGGTATGGTTATCACTGTATACATTTATCAGATAAAATCTTAAAGCTCAGGTAAACATGTTAAAGCTCAGGTAAACATATTAAAGCTATGGTTATCACTGCATACATTTATTAGATAAAATCTTAAAGCTCAGGTAAACATGTTAAAGCTATGGTTATCACTGCATACATTTATTAGATAAAATCTTAAAGCTCAGGTAAACATGTTAAAGCATAGCGGAATGATAAACATGATGTGAATATTAATCAGCCCCACCCACGACATGTGGTTCTATGCAGTCCTGTATCATAGGATTCCAACTGTATACATGTACTGTTCAGTCTGAGATACTAATACTGTCACAATGAGGTTAAAATTTTCATTCAGTAGAGAAATGAAATATATTTCCCCATGTTATCATTCAAAATGTTTTGCAATGTTCATAAAGATCATAGTTATGTATTGTTTCCTCTTTAAAATAGTTTGAATTAAATTTAAATAAAATTGATAAAGATATCTAACTTGACTTAGTACATATTTTACAACATTTGCTACAAAACTCATCCAAGTTGACTTAGCCTAGTTTTGTGCTAACTTGTTTCAGAAAATCATTGACTTCTAGTGCAAAATCAATTCTAACTCAGATTTATGCTTTTAAACCTTTAAGGAAGAATTTTACATGTTAATGACTTAAAACATAAGTTTTCAGGTCTTTAACAAAATACAGAACAGAAAAAAATACTTTATAAGTGTAACTAGGAAAAAAAGGACAATTTTTTTCACTTTTGTAAATTTCCTGAAAATGGAGTAAGCTGAGTTTTGCGCTGAGCCATTGATACACATAAAATGGATTAAAATGGCAAAAACATTTAAGTAAAAATAAAAAAGTTAAAACAAATCAGTTCAAATGACTCCAAGATGACTTGTACAAGAAAAATAAACTTTTGTCAAAGAATTCCAAAATGAGATTCTCTTCTTAACTGTTAAGTGAAATGCTAACATAATGACTGTAAGTTATTATATATATTTACAAAATCTGAAATACCTTATCATTGTCAAATAAATAAACATGATATATTTGCCCATCTGTCTGGAAGAACAAACTGTTTCTGTAATCAAAAGCAAGGACTATATGATAATGTTTAAAGATCAAAAACATGTGCATATGAATTGTTTTCACTTTAACATTCATTAATATACTTTGTTTATTTTGTTATTTTCTTGAATTGTTTTTCTTGATTTTATTTTTTAATCTATCTTTGTCTTTTTTATTATTCTATTGTTCTCCTTTTTCATTTCTTTTAACTTTTTCTACTTTGTTGTTTGTAAACTGAAAACATCCAAAAATTTGTAAAATAAAAAAATACATAAAACTGACATCAAAAGTAAGCTGTGTCACAATACATTATATAACATAAAATGTACAGAAGAACTGTCTCTGAGACCACTCGAGATCTGGTACTATAACCCCTTAATTTTAATATCTTGTCTACAGTTGATAATAAGGGGCTGTCCATTGTTGAAGCTCTGTATGGGAATCCCTAGTCTCTTCTTCTGGAGTGCTCTACATCATAGCTTGGCACCTGTTTCAGAGATAAAGAAAAATATTTATGACAAAAGTGTAAATGTACTAGAATATAAGGCAAAACACACTTTTTTTATTATATCCACGATATTGTTCCAAAAGGAAAATCTTTGGCTCATTATATGT
Organism: Cyclina sinensis; assembly: GCA_012932295.1. Taxonomy (NCBI): domain Eukaryota; kingdom Metazoa; phylum Mollusca; class Bivalvia; order Venerida; family Veneridae; genus Cyclina; species Cyclina sinensis. The sequence continues at coordinate 29,534,287 of JAAONU010000017.1, forward strand.
TCTTTTCTCTTTAGTTTAGTAAATCTTATTTATCTTTAGTCAGGAAAGTTCAAGAAACACTTCCAGGGTTTAAGACAGTACTATTACTAGTACCAATAACTGTTCATGAGGTCAAGTTCTAAATTGGGTCAGAAAGGGTCAAATTAAGTCACAAGCTCAATTCTATGAAAACCCTTATGAAACCAAAAGGCCATATTATGGCACACACAGTTTACAAATTTGAATGACTCTAGCAAAAGCTGAAAACTAGGTCCCTTGTAATTACAACCAAGGGTTACATATTAAAAATGAAAGGAAATCCTTTTGAACCCTCTAAAGAATGCATTTTTGGCCCCATCAGAATGACTGTCTTGGTGATTTCTATACCATGATTTGAAAGCCAGTAATAGTACACTGTTAAAACAAGAGGGGCATGATGATACTTAAATGTTAACCCGAGTACAACAGTGCTCAAAGCAACAAGGCAACTCTAAATGCCAAAACATATTTAAGCTCAAGGCTTTCTTGTGAATAAAAAGATGACTTTTAAAACATTAATTTATTATGTATATTATTTTCTTTCAAGACATGCGATCCCTGATGGGATGACATTGTCCCAAGGGAATTATAAAATACACCATACAATGCTACTTATCACAATTCATACACATAAATAAAGCAGTCATATTTTCTGTACAGTGCATTCCATCTTACGAAGATTTATGTACTGACAAAGTTTAAAATCTGTGGCTTTTAAACTTTTAGAGAAACCGTCTAGACGAAATTACTGAAATAAACATGTAACCTGTAACCTTGACCTTCAAGCTAAGGATATGTTAAATATTGCCTCATCAAGACGAACAAATATGGCAAAGAAATTAAAATCAAATTAAAACAAGGCAGTCTGAAGGACAGCTTAATCCCCTTCGCAGCAGGCATGAATATGTACTTCTTGACCTTTAACAAACCATGACCTTGATGTTGTGCCATGCATATTATAAGCACATAGTCTCATGATAGTAATTATTTGTGCCAAGTTATTTAAAATCTTCTATAAAGTCAAAAAGTAATGAAGAACATTTAAGCTTGACCTTGGGGGTAGCAACCTGGAAGTTGGGTTCTGCACATCGTGTCATAGTGGTGATCATTTGTGCTAAGTAATAAAATCCTTTTCGAATGCCAAGTTAGTAAGTTCTAGAGCTGACGTGAAATGTGGATATTTGTCTTTTAACTGTGACCTTGACCTTGTGGGAAGCAACCCAATTATTGCACTCTGCACATTGTCTAATAATGGTGATCACTTGTGCCAAGTTATTTCAATTTTTTTCAGCGGTTTAAAAGTTATGGAGCGGACACGAAATGTAGACTTTTAACACTTGACATTTAAGTGTGACCTTGACCTTGGGGGTAGCAACCCAATTATTGTGCTCTGCACATCATCTTATAATGTCGATCACTTGTGACATGTTATTTAAAAAAAAATTTCAGCGGTTTAAAACTTATGCAGCGGACACGAAATGTAGACTTTTTAACACTTGACCTTTAAGTGTGACCTTGACCTTGGGGGTAGCAACCCAATTATTGCGCTCTGCAAATCGTCTCATAATGGTGATCACCTGTACCAAGTTATTTCAAAAATTGTCAGCGGTTTAAAAGTTATGAAGCGGACACGAAAGGGTTACGGGCGGACAGACGGACGGACAGACGGACGGACTGACAGACGGAGGCCATTTCTATAATCCCCTCCCCGCTTTGCGGAAGGGGATTAATCAAATAAATTGAGAAGTTTTGGTGTGGAAAATGTCTAACAGACATTTTTTACCTTAAAGCTGTCACTTTGACCTTGATCTTTGAGCTAAGAAATTGGTATTGCATATTACATGCTGTCTCATCATTGCCAAAGCTTTTAAAAATTCTTGCATGTACTGTTAAGTAATAGACCAGACAAACAAATTCATCCACATTATTTACCTTAAGCTGTCACTGTAACCTTGACCTTGAGCTAAGAGCCTGGACTGAAAATGTTACCTCTAGAATGTTAACATGGTTTTTCCATATTTGGGCTCTATGACCTAGTTTTTGAACCTAGATGCCCATATTCGAACTTAGGCTAGAAATTATCGAAACAATCCCTCTGACAAATTTCAAGGATATTCGGACTGAAAATGAAACCTCTAGAGTGTTAACAAGGTTTTTCCACATTTGGGCTCTGTGACCTAGATTTTAAACCAAGATGACACATATTTGAACCTGAGCTAGAAATTATTAAAACAACCTGTCTGACAAATTTCCAGGACATTTGAACTGAAAAAGTAGCCTCTAGAGTGTTAACAAGGTTTTCCAATATTTGGGCTCTGTGGCCTACTTTTTGACCCAAGATGACCTACATCCAAACTTGAGCTACAAATAATTAAAGCAACCTTTCTGACAAATTTCCAGGACATCTGGACTGAAAATGTAGGCTCTAGAGTGTTTACAAAGTATTTCGATATTTGGGCTCTGTGACCTAGTTTTTAATTCCAGATGACCCATATTCAAAATTGAGCTAGAAATCATAGAAGCAAGCTTTTTGACAAATTTCCAGGTTATTTGGAATTAAAATCTAACCTCTAGAGTGTTAACAAGCTTTTTCCATATTTGGGGTCTTTGACCTAGTTTTTCAGCCAAGATGAACCATATTCAAACTTGAGATAGAAATCATCAAAACAACCTGTCTGACAAATTTCCAGGAAATTTGGACTGAAAATGTAACCTCTGGAGTGTTAAAAGCTTTTACATAGTTGAGCTCCGTGACATATTTTTTGATCCATATGACCCATATTGTAGTTTGAGCTAGAAATCATCGAAACAACCTTTCTGACAAATTTCCAGGACATTTGGACTGAAAATGTAACCTCTACAGCATTAACAAGGTTTTTTCTACTTTTGGGCTCTGTGTCCTAGTTTTTGATCCCAGATAACCCATACTCGAAACTGAGCTAGAAATCATTGATACAATCTTTCACACAAATTTCCAGGTTATTTAGACTCAAAATGTTACCTCTAGAGTGTAAACAAGGTTTTTCCATATTTGGGGTCTGTGACCTAGTTTTTGATCCCAGATGACCTATATTCGAATCTGAGCTAGAAATGATCGAAACAATTTTTCTGACAAATTTCAAGGATATTTAGACTGAAAATGTAACATCGAGAGCATTAAGAACATTTTTCTACTTTTTGGCCCTGTGACAAGGTTTTTCTATATTTGGGGTCTGTGACCTAGTTTTTTAACCCAGATGACCCTTATTCGAATCAAAGCTAGAAGTCATTAAAACAACCTTTCTGATAAATTTCCAGAATATTTGAACAGAAAAGTAGCCTCCAGAGTGTTAACAAGTTTTCTTTTCTATTTTTGGGCTCTGTGACCTAGTTTTTGACCCCAGATGATCAATATTTATAATTAATTACATTGTACCTAGAAATCAATGAAACAACCTTTCTGACAGATTTCCAGGTTATTTGGACTGAAAATGTTACCTTTTAGAGTGATAACAAGGTTTTTCCATATTTGGGCTATGTGACTTAGTTTTTGACCCCAGATGACCCATATTCTAACTTGACCTAAAAATCATCAAAACAACCTTTCTGACTAATTTCCAGGTTATTTAGACTCAAAATGTTACCTCTAGAGTGTTTTTCTATTTTTGGACTCTGTGACCTAGTTTTTGAACCCAGATGACCCATGAGCTAGAAATCAACCAAACAACCTTTCTGACAAATTTCCAGACTATCTGGACTGAAAATGTTACCTCTCCTTCTACAAGAAGATTTTCAAAGTTTTTCCTATATAAGCCTATGTAAATTCAATTGATCCCTGAGGTGGGGGCAAATTTGACCCCAGGGGCATAATTTGAACAAACTTGGTAGAGGTCCACTAGACAATGCCACATACCAAATCTTTAGGCTCAGGGCCTTGTGGTTTCAGACAAGAAGATTTTTGAAGTTTTTCCTATATAAGCCTATGTAAAACCAATGACCCCAGGGTGGGGCTACATTTGACCCCAGAGGTATAATTTAAACAAACTTGGTTGAGGTCCACTAGACAATGCTACATACCAATCTTAAGGCTCAGGGCCTTGTGGTTTCAGACAAGAAGATTTTTCAAAGTTTCCTCTATATAAGCCTATGTAAAATCAATTGACCCCGGGGCAGGGCCAAATTTGACCCCAGGGGCATAATTTGAACAAACTTGGTAGAGGTCCACTGGACAATGCTACACACCGAATCTTAAGGCTCAGGGCCTTGTGGTTTCAGACAAGAAGATTTTCAAATTTTTTGCCATAGCAACCAGAGTTCTTGATGGAATTGAATTCTTTGAACAACTTTGGTAGAGCTTCATGCCAGGCAAAATCCCAGGCATGTTTTGTCAATGTTGGCTTAGCGGTTTAGGAGGAGAAGTTGTTCAATTCAAATTGATGACGATGCATGACGCAGGCCGACGTACGCCGGACATTCAACGATCCTATAAGCTCACCCTCACCCTGAGGTGAGCTAAAAAGTAGTACCTTCTACGCACTATCTTTATCTATGTCATCATTCTAGCAACCTATTATCCCACGCTATGACAGGATGTACAATGTTAATTAAATTGCATTATTTAAACAACTGCCTATAAACTATACATTTCTACAGAGATTTTGTAATCTTAAGTTTTAAACAGGAAATGATTTTTACATTTTTAAATTAATGTTTCATATAATTGTACAGACAGCTCTTGAATATCCAAGGGCAATAAACTTTGACATCCTATTACTTGCTTATGTCACCTGTCAATATGATGAAACAGTTATTTCAGCTTCTAGCAGTTTGTTTGTTAAAAATATAATGAAAGATTTATCAAGTCTGAACTGATACCACTGTTATCTTCTCATTTCTACTAACTGTGTTTATCAAGAATTTGTTGCTTCTAATCGAAATCTCCAAAAGCTGAGTAAGCAAGTCTCTTTCTTGAAGAATCAGCAAATTCTTCACAAAACATTGGACACTTCTTCATTTCTCTGACAGTCTGACTGGATCCCACATTGGTCAATGCACATGTCTTTTAAAATAGATAATAATACATGGTCACAAACAAATTGTGGTAAGCAGGCAATAAACAACAAGCAGCATCATACAATTACAAGGTATGTTAAATATCTGGTAACATTACTTTTCTACAACTATCCAAACCTAAAATTCAAAGAAAGACGAGTATTACAGTAGATACACATTAAATATGAGTTTAAACATGATATTTACCAGACAGCAGTATAACAATGGCAATAAGTCTAAGCTAATAGTCCATTTGACAGCAAAAGGTTTGCTGTTAAGCAGTATTTCATTTTTTAATTGAAAATATATAAGTGCCTACAAACCAAATATGTAAAATATCAGTCAATAAATAAAGGCTCTATGACAGAAAGTAGAAATATCTATTATAAGCTAGGGTGACCTTGACCTTGACCCAGTGACCTCAAACCCTACCCATGGGTAGAGGTCCATGCAAGGAACCTATATATTGAATATCAAAGATATTGGTCTATAAATGAAGGCTTTATAAGGTACAGTAGATAAATCTATTTTTAGCCTCTGTGACCTTTAACCTAATCTAATAATTTGAACAACCAAACAACCTTTCTGACAAACTGCCAGGATATTTGGACTGAAACAGTAGCGTCTAGAGCCTTAAAGGGGCTGTGCTCCAGATGACAAAAAAAAGAAAGTTTTCTCGTATTATAAATTTCTTGTAATATTTATGACTAATGCTTAAAAAATAACTTACTGACAAAAAATAAGTCGAATAATTACATTATAAATTGATTTTTTTCCCTTTCAAAGTGCTATACCATAACGCGACGGTATAACTATATCGTAAAAGATTTAAAGTAAATATCTGTAATATTACATGCGGCGATGGTGGTGACAGTAAAAGCGTTGGAAATATTTTGTTAACATGAGGGTCCAGAGTTCATTTAAATCAGGCTGGAGCGAAAATATTTTTTCTATTCTATTTTGACTTTTAGAATCAGTTTTGAAGTTAAATATTATGTTGTTATAATCTCACAGCATCTAAATATATAATGTATAAAAAAAATTTTTTTTATGTCAAATCTGGAGTACAGCCTCTTTAACAAGATATTTCTATTTTTGGGCTCTGTGACCTAGTTTTTGACCCCAGATGACCCATATTCGAACTTGACCTAGAAATCATCAAAATAACCTTTCTGACATATTTCCAAAATATTTGGGCTGAAAATGTTACCTGTAGAGTGTAAACAAGGTTTTTCCAAATTTAAGCTCTGTGACCTAGTTTTTGACCCCAGATGACCCATATTCGAACTTGGGCTAGAACTCATCGATACAACCTTTCTGACATATTTCCAGGATATTAGGGCTGAAAATGTTACCTCTAGAGTGTTAACAAAAGGAATACCTTTATTAATTCAGAACACTCTTATTACCTTCTCTTATATTTACCTTTATTTATAGTTACAACCTACATGTATTCTTGGTCAAACATTTATCAAAACCAAAAACGCTTAAATATAAAATGTTAAGTAATGTTCACCTAGGACTAAAACCCCTTATCATTAATTTACTTTTTAATAAGTCTGTTAAAAAGGAATACATAATCTCATTTATATATTCTCATTTATTCTGTTTTATGCTCCTATCAGTAAGTTTACAGTGACATATCAGTGACTAAAACAGACATTTTACTTGCAAAATACAAATACAGGACTAGGAGGTTTTCAGTCAGTCTCTCAATTGAAAATCTCAGCCACACAAACCTGCAAGTCCACACAAGCCCATATAAAAATGAATGATCTCATTCCAAATTATGATTTAAAATGGAACTTAAAGTCAAAAGAGACTATTTGTTATCATGAAAACTAAAAGGGGGATTTCTATTACAATGGTTAGCCAGAACAAACATTTCAATAGAAAACTACATACTAGCATTATTTATATGTACAGACAGTCAAACAGCACCTTAATAACTTACATTGTAAATATTTTTTGCAATTTATTATTTTTATTGATAAATGCTATATATGTTAAATCTTATTTAAATGGGTATGTTTTTGTATTTTTTTTTCACATTAAACTAACTTTTATTCTTATTTATTTTATTATGTTTTATTGGACATTTTTTTAGTTTAGTTATGTGTTTTAATGTATTTAATTTTAGTTTATTTAACTTGTTTTATTACATTTATGTGTCTATGAATAATTTTAGATGTTACGTATTGTATTCCATTATTTTATTTTTAACTTTTGTGTAAACTATTCTCTTTTCTCAAACTTTAAAAATTAGAAGTGATTTTAGCAATTTTAAACTTGTTTGTCTGTCTGTACATATATCCAAATGGGAAAAAGTAAATAGCAGTAACCATTAACTCAGTGACTGACCCATGTGGCTCACTGGGCCTGCATAGAACAAATTTACAATAGAGAGAACTATTGGGCAGGCACATACATCTCCATTTATGTATAAACCTTACTGTAAAGTGGAGTTACCACAGTTATTCTCATACATGAATTGCTCAATGACAACTATCAACAAGAGCTCCACAGAGTGGCGCCAACACTTCTGTTTTACATGTCGACAATGGGAGCCATTGCTATGGTTCTTGTTCACTACTCCTGAAGGAGATCTATACCTCTGACCTTTCTTGTCAAGATGTTGATATTGTTCATATTGATCATTCAACTTGATATGCAATTTTGACAAAAATTTTAAGTTAAAAGGGACATGACTCCAAAAATATAGCTTTTAGAATAATGCCCCTTGTGTTACAACTGCCTCTTGTCATGATATGCAAACAGTCCAAGTTTCATATTGATACCTTTGATAGTTTTGAAATCATTCAACCTAAGCAATTATGACAAAAACTGTAAGTTAAAAAGGGGCATAACTCCAAAAATATAGTTTCATATTGATACCTTTTAAATTGTTTGAGGAATGGGCTACATTCAAGTTTTTGCATGACAACAACAACAACAATGAGGAAACAGAAATCATAACAGCTCAACTTTTTCTTCAAAACAGACGAGCTAAAAATGCCTTACTTATCATACTCTTCAAGACTTCTTCAGCACTGGTATATGTTGGCACCCTGAACACTAGCCCAGTAATCTGTCAATCATCAATTTTTTGGGGGGGTAACTGACATGTTCTGTTTCCTACCACCTCAACCTGAAGTAACAGATACAAAAGTAAGATAAGAGAATTTTACATCTGAGATCATTATAACAATGTCTATGACCAACATGAAAAAATAACCTTCATAAAATATATGTATTATATAAATGCATGCTAATTTTCAAGATAAGAATAAGAACCAATGGTAAATAGAAAGAAAAAAGAAGAGAAAAAAGAAAAATGTAAAGAGACCAAGAAGTAACATGAGGGCCATGATGGCCCTGGATCACTCACCTGAGAACTTTTGCTATGGGTTTGCTGTTAAGCAAACATAAGAAGCAGTATTTCATTTTCTACCTGAAGATTTGTAGGTGCCTACAAACCAAATATCTTAAATATCAGTCAATAACTGATTGGTTAAGGCATCTCACTAGTAGTCAAAGGATTGCTAGCCGCATGGGTTCAAACCCAGCCAGGGGCAAGCCATTGTTTCCTTGAGCAAGAAACTTTACACTCATTGCTTAGTACTGGTTAGTTCCAGGAAGAGATTCGAGAGTGTGTCTATAAGCTAAAAGCTTCCTACACAATCGAACTAAAATAAAGTTGGTATAAACTAATAAAACTAGATAAGTGTTCAGTGGAACACTTGTGTCGCCCTTGGAATAGAATAACTTAAAAGGTAAACAAGAGCCTGCTGGAAAAGACAGCATGCTAGTCAAAGTACAACAAGACCTGTCCACAGACAGCATGCTCCACTTTTCTCAGTGCTGGATAATTAATTATAAGCCAAGTTAAACAAGAGGTCCAAGTGAAAACAATTTGAGTAGGGGAGGGCAAGTACCTAGTCATACAAGATGAAAACAAAATTTCGGGTCAAGTACTTATGTATTTAAAAAAAAAAAAAAAAAAAAAATTGGACCCTGGGGGTGGGGGATGACTGGTTTGTGGGGGGTGGATGGGGAGTCAAGTACCTATGTATAAAAAAAATCAGCCAGGGGGTGGGGGTGGATGGGGAGTCAAGTATCTATGTATTTAAAAAAATAATTCTGGGCCGGGGGGGGGGGGGGGGGAGAGGGGGGGGAGGCGGCATGGGGAGTGACTTGTTGAGGGGGAGGGGTAGAGGGTGGATGGGGAGTCAAGTATCTATGTATTAAAACAAGAGGGCCTTGATGGCCCTGGATCGCTCACCTGAGTACTTTGGCTGTAGGTTTGCTGTTAAGCAGTATTTCATTTTTTAATTGAAAATGTATAAGTGCCTACAAACCAAATATGTAAAATATCAGTCAATAAATAAAGGCTCTATGACAGAAAGTAGAAATATCTATTATAAGCTAGGGTGACCTTGACCTTGACCCAGTGACCTCAAACCCTACCCATGGGTAGAGGTTCATGCAAGGAACCTATATATTGAATTTCAAAGATATTGGTCTATAAATGAAGGCTTTATAAGGTACAGTAGATAAATCTATTTTTAGCCACCGTGACCTTTAACCTAATCTAATAATTAGAACAACCAAACAACCTTTCTGACAAACTGCCAGGATATTTGGACTGAAACAATAGCCTCTAGAGCCTTAACAAGATATTTCTATTTTTGTGCTCTGTGACCTAGTTTTTGACCCCAGATGACCCATATTCAAACTTGACTTAGAAACCAATGAAATAACATTTCTGATATATTTTCAGAATATTTGGGCTGAAAATGTGACCTCTAGAGTGTTATCAAGGGTTTTCCAAGCATTAACAAGATATTTCTATTTTTGGGCTCTGTGACCTAGATTTTGACCCCAGATGACCCATATTCGAACTTGACCTAGAAACCATCGAAAAAACCTTTCTGACAAATTTCTAGGATATTTGGGCTGAAAATGTGACCTCTAGGGTGTAAACAAGGTTTTTCCAAATTTAAGCTCTGTGACCTAGTTTTTGACCCCAGATGACCCATATTCAAACTTGGGCTAGAAATCATCGATACAACCTTTCTGACATATTTCCAGGATATTTGGGCTGAAAATGTTACCTCTAGAGTGTTTTCAAGGTTTTTCCATATTCAGGCTGTGACCCAGTTTTGACCCCAGATGACCTATATTCAAAGTTGACCTACAAGTCATCCTAACAAGCTTTCTGACAGTTTTTCAGGAAATTGGGGCTAAAATGTTACCTCCAGAGTGTTAACAAGGTTTTACCATATTTGGGCTGTGTGACCTAGTTTTTGACCCCACATGACCCATATTCAAACTTGAGCTAGAAATCATCAAAACAACCTTTCTGGCATATTTCCAGGATATTTGCGCTGAAAATGTTACCTCTAAAGTGTTAACAAGGTTTTTCCATATTTGGTCTGTGTGACCTAGTTTTTGACCCCAGATGACCCATATTTCAACTTGCGCTAGAAATCACCCAAACAAGATATGTTTGTAAAACATGTATGCCCCCTGTCGGCAGCCAATTAGTCACGTGGCCAGATTATTGTGACTGACTTTTGACCTAGTGACCAAATATACATGTTATCTAAAATGTAAGTCTCACAGTCCACAAAACCTGATGCCATTTGGTAGCCAAGTTATTGGTCTTAACTGTTTTGACATACATGTGACCTTGACCTTTGACCCCAAAATCAATAGGGGTCATCGACTGGCCAAGACAAATGCAGATATGAAGTTTGAGGGTCAACGGCGCATGGGTTGTCAAGTTATTGATTGGGAACCGTTTTTTACCTACAAGGTCAATGTGACCTTGACCTTTGACCCCTTGACCCCAAAATCAATAGGTGTCATCTACTGGTGATGGACAATCATCCTACCAAGTTTGAAGTTTCTAGGCCTAAGCGTTCTCTAGTTATTGATCGGAAACCGTTTCTAAGATGAAAGTCTCTGTGACCTTGACCTTTGACCTAATGACCTCAAAGTCGATAGGGGTCATCTACTGGTAAGGACCAACCAGTATACCAAGTTTGGTGAACCTAGGTCAAAGCGTTCTCTAGTTATTGATCAGAAACCGTTTTTAGGATGGAGGTCCCTGTGAGCTTGACCTTTGACCTAATGACCTCAAAATCAATAGGGGTCATCTACTGGGGATGACCAACCAGCATACCAAGTTTGGTGAACCTAGGTCAAAGCGTTCTCTAGTTATTAATCGGAAACGGTTTTAAGGATGAAAGTCTCATTGATCTTGACCTTTGACCTAATGACCTCAAAGTTTATAGGGATCATCTACTGGTGATGACTTACCAGCATACCAAGTTTGGTGAACCTAGGTCAAAGCGTTCCCTAGTTATTGATCGGAAACCGTTTTTAGGATGAAGGTCCCTGTGAGCTTGACCTTTGACCTAATGACCTCAAAATCAATAGGGGTCATCTACTGGTGATGACCAACCAGCATACCAAGTTTGGTGAACCTAGGTCAAAGCGTTCTCTAGTTATTGGTCAGAAACCGTTTCTACCTACAAGGTCAATATGACCTTGACCTTTGACCCCTTGACCCCAAAATCAATAGGGGTCATCTACTGGTGATGGACAATCATCCTACCAAGTTTGAAGTTTTTTAGGCCTAAGCGTTCTTTAGTTTTTGGTCGGAAACCGTTTCTACCTACAAGGTCAATGTGACCTTGACCTTTGACCCCTTGATCCCAAAATCAATAGGGGTCATCTACTGGTGATGGACAATCATCCTACCAAGTTTGAAGTTCCTAGGCCTAAGCATTCTTTAGTTATTGGTCGGAAACCATTTGGTCTACGGACCGACGGACCGACCGACAGACAGACAATTGCAAAGCAATATACCCCCTCTTCTTTGAAGTGGGGGCATAATAACCTTTCTGGCATATTACAAGGACATTTGGACTGAAAATATGACCTCTAAAGTGTTAACAAGGTTTTTCCATATTTGGGCTCTGTGACCTAGTTTTTGACCCCAGATGACCCATATTTAAACTTGACGTAGAAATCATTAAAACAACTTATCTGACATATTTCCAGGATATTTGGGCTGAAAATGTTACATCTAGAGTGTTAACAAGGTTTTTCTATATTTGGTCTCAGTGACCTAGTTTTTGACCCCAGATGACCCATATTCGAACCTGGGCTAGAAATCATCCAAATAACCTTTCTGACAAATTACAAAGATATTTGGGCTGAAAATGTTACCTCTTAATTGTTAACAAGGTTTTTCCATATTTGGGCTGTGTGACCTAGTTTTTGACCCCAGATGACCCATATTCCAACTTGAGCTAGAAATCAACCAAACAACCTTTCTGACAAATTGCCAGGACATTTGGACTGAAACAGTAGCCTCTAGAGCCTTAACAAGATTTTTCTATTTTTAGGTCATGTGACCGAGTTTTTGATCCCAGATGACCCATATTCGAACTCGTCTGAGTAATTACTGGGACAAATATCATGACCAAGTTTCGTGACAATTGGAGCAAAAATGTGACCAGTAGAGTGTTAAGGAACAAAGTGTTAACGAACTAAGTGTGAACGGACGACGGACATTCATGGATCCTAATAGCTCACCCTGAGCCAGCTCAGGTGAGCTAAAAAAAATCAGGCCCGCAGGGGGGTGAGGGGGGGGGTAAAAAAATGGGGGGGTTACATAGGGCGGTTGGGGGGTCCCCATGCAGAGGGGGAGTACTACCCATCTCATGTCAGTTAATATTTTATTTCTAGGCTTAAGAAGTTTCTTTTCCTATATATAAGTATAAGCAAAATCAAGTGACCCCTGGGGGTGTGGCTAACTGTGACCCCAGGGACATGGGTACCAACAATCTTTGCAGGGGTCTTGCTGGTGATCAAGTATTCCAAGTTTGAATGGAATATCTTTGAGACTTTTTGAGATATGGACATTAAGAACTAGATGGGTGTTCAGTGGAACACTTGTGTCGCCCTTTGGTACTCTGTTAGAAAAACAAACAAGAGGGCCATGATGGCCCTGGATTGCTCACCTGAGTACTTTGGCTGTAGGTTTGCTGTTAAGCAGTATTTCATTTTTTAATTGAAAATATATAAGTGCCTACAAACCAAATATGTAATATATCAGTCAATAAATAAAGGCTCTATGACAGAAAGTAGAAATATCTATTATAAGCTAGGGTGACCTTGACCTTGACCCAGTGACCTCAAACCCTACCCATTGGTAGAGGTCCATGCAAGGAACCTATATACTGAATATCAAAAATATTGGTCTATAAATGAAGGCTTTATGAGGTACAGTAGATAAATCTATTTTTAGCCTCCGTGACCTTTAACCTAATCTAATAATTAGAACAACCAAACAACCTTTCTGACAAACTGCCAGGATATTTGGACTAAAACAGTAGCCTCTAGAGCATTAACAAGATATTTCTATTTTTGGGCTCTGTGACCTAGATTTTGACCCCAGATGACCCATATTCGAACTTGACCTAGAAACCATCGAAAAAACCTTTCTGACAAATTTCTAGGATATTTGGGCTGAAAATGTGACCTCTAGGGTGTTAACAAGGTTTTCCATATTTGGGCTCTGTGACCTAGTTTTAGACCCCAGATGACCCATATTCGAACTTGACCTAGAAATCATTGAAACAACCTATCTGACATATTTCCAGGATATTTGGGCTGAAAATGTTACATCTAGAGTGTTAACAAGGTTTTTCCATATACAGGCTGTGTGACCTAGTTTTTGACCCCACATGACCCATATTCCAACTTGAGCTAGAAATCATCCTAACAAGCTTTCTGACAGTTTTTCAGGAAATTTGGGCTAAAAATGTTACCTCTAGAGTGTTAAGAAGGTTTTACCATATTTAGGCTGTGTGACCTAGTTTTTGACCCCACATGACCCATATTCAAACTTGAGCTAGAAATCATCAAAGCAACCTTTCTGACATATTTCCAGGAAATTTGGGCTGAAAATGTTACCCCTAGAGTGATAAAAAGGTTTTTCCATATTTGGTCTCAGTGAACTAGTTTTTGACCCTAGATGACCCATTTTCGAACCTGGGCTAGAAATCATCCAAATAACCTTTACGATATATTACAAGGATATTTGGGCTGAAAATGTTACCTCTAAAGTGTTAACAAGGTTTTTCCATATTTGGGCTCTGTGACCTAGCTTTTGACCCCAGATGACCCATATTCCAACTTGGTCTAGAAATCAACCAAACAACCTTTCTGACAAATTGCCAGGACATTTGGACTGAAACAGTAGCCTCTAGAGCCTTAACAAGATTTTTCTATTTTTAGGTCATGTGACCTAGTTTTTGATCCCAGATGACCCATATTTGAACTCGTCCGAGTAATTACTAAGACAAACATCCTGACCAAGTTTCGTGACAATTGGAGTAAAAATGTGACCAGTAGAGTGTTAACGATCTAAGTATGAACGGACGACGGACATTCATGGATCCTAATAGCTCACCCTGAGCCAGCTCAGGTGAGCTAAAAAAAAATCAGGCCCGCAGTGGGGGTGAGGGGGGGGGTGTAAAAAAAAATGGGGGGGGGGGGTTATGTAGGGCGGTTGGGGGTCCCCATGCAGAGGGGGAGTACTACCCATCTCATGTCAGTTAATATTTTATTTCTAGGCTTAAGAAGTTTCTTTTCCTATATATAAGTATAAGCAAAATCAAGTGACCCCTGGGGGTGTGGCCAACAGTGACCCCAGGGACATGGGTGCCAACAATCTTTGCAGGGGTCTTGCTGGTGATCAAGTATTCCAAGTTTGAATGGAATATCTTTGAGACTTTTTGAGATATGGACATTAAGAACTAGATGGGTGTTCAGTGGAACACTTGTGTCGCCCTTTGGTACTCTGTTAGAAAAACAAACAAGAGGGCCATGATGGCCCTGGATCGCTCACCTGAGTACTTTGGCTGTAGGTTTGCTGTTAAGCAGTATTTCATTTTTTAATTGAAAATATATAAGTGCCTACAAACCAAATATGTAATATATCAGTCAATAAATAATGGCTCTATGACAGAAAGTAGAAATATCTATTATAAGCTAGGGTGACCTTGACCTTGACCCAGTGACCTCAAACCCTACCCATGGGTAGAGGTCCATGCAAGGAACCTATATATTGAATATCAAAAATATTGGTCTATAAATGAAGGCTTTATGAGGTACAGTAGATAAATCTATTTTTAGCCTCCGTGACCTCTAACCGAATCTAATAATTAGAACAACCAAACAACCTTTCTGACAAACTGCCAGGATATTTGGACTGAAACAGTAGCCTCTAGAGCATTAACAAGATATTTCTATTTTTGGGCTCTGTGACCTAGTTTTTGACCCAAGATGACCCATATTCGAACTTGACCTAGAAACCATTGAAAAAACCTTTCTGACAAATTTCCAGAATATTTGGGCTGAAAATGTTACCTCTAAAGTGTTAACAAGGTTTTTTCCATATTTGGGCTCTGTGATCTAGTTTTTGACCCCAGATCACCCATATTCGAACTTGAGCTAGAAATCATGGAAACAACCTTTCTGACAAATTTCCAGGATATTTGGGCTGAAAATGTGACCTCTAGGGTGTTAACAAGGTTTTTCCATATTTGCACTGTGACCTAGTTTTTGACCCAGATGACCCATATTCGAACTTGACCTAGAAATCATTGAAACAACCTATCTGACATATTTCCAGGATATTTGGGCTGAAAATGTGACCTCTAGAGTGTTATCAAGGGTTTTCCATATACAGGCTGTGTGACCTAGTTTTTGACGCCACATGACCCATGTTCCAACTTGAGCTAGAAATCATCTTAACAAGCTTTCTGACAGTTTTTCAGGAAATTTGGGCTAAAAATGTTACCTCTAGAGTGTTAACAAGGTTTTACCATATTTGGGCTGTGTGACCTAGTTTTTGACCCCACATGACCCATATGCGAACCTGGGCTAGAAATCATCAAAATAACCTTTCTGATATATTACAAGGATATTTGGGCTGAAAATGTTACCTCTAAAGTGTTAACAAGGTT
The DNA here is from genome assembly GCA_012932295.1 of Cyclina sinensis. Lineage (NCBI taxonomy): Eukaryota > Metazoa > Mollusca > Bivalvia > Venerida > Veneridae > Cyclina > Cyclina sinensis. Next base: position 29,550,384 of record JAAONU010000017.1, read on the forward strand.
TTTTTCCATATTTGGGCTCTGTGATCTAGTTTTTGACCCCAGATGACCCATATTCGAACTTGAGCTAGAAATCATGGAAACAACCTTTCTGACAAATTTCCAGGATATTTGGGCTGCAAATGTGACCTCTAGGGTGTTAACAAGGTTTTTCCCATATTTGGGCTGTGTGACCTAGTTTTTGACCCCAGATGACCATATTCGAACTTGAGCTAGAAATCATTGAAACAACCTATCTGACATATTTCCAGGATATTTGGGCTGAAAATGTTACCTCTAGAGTGTTAACAAGGTTTTTCAATAAACAGGCTGTGTGACCTAGTTTTTAACCCCAGATGACCCATATTCAAACTCGTCTGAGTAATTACTGGGACAAACATGCTGACCAAGTTTCGTGACAATTGGAGCAAAAATGTGACCAGTAGAGTGTTAACGAACTAAGTGTGAACGGACGACGGACATTCATCGATCCTAAAAAGGTAAGCGAGAGCCTGCTGGAAAAGACAGCATGCTAGTCAAAGTACAACAAGACCTGTCCACAGACAGCATGCTCCACTTTTCTCAGTGCTGGATAATTAATTATAAGCCAAGTTAAACAAGAGGCCCAAGTGAAAAAATTTGACTGGGGCAGGGCAAGTACCTAGTCATACAAGATGAAAAAAAATTTGGGTCAAGTAGTTATGTATTTAAAAACAAGAGGGCAATGATGGCCCTGGATCGCTCACCTGAGTACATTGACTGTAGGTTTGCTGTTAAGCAGTATTTCATTTTTTAATTGAAAATATGTAAGTGCCTACAAACCAAATATGTAAAATATCAGTCAATAAATAAAGGCTCTATGACAGAAAGTAGAAATATCTATTATAAGCTATGGTGACCTTGACCTTGACCCAGTGACCTCAAAACCTACCCATGAGTAGACGTCCATGCAAGGAACCTATATACTTAATATTAAAGATATTGGTCTATAAATGAAGGCTCTATGAGGTACAGTAGATAAATCTATTTTTAGCCTCTGTGACCTTTAACCTAATCTAATAATTTGAAAAAGCTTGATAAAGCTTGCTTCATGCCAAATTTTAAAATTCTAGGCCTTGTGGTTTCAGACAAGAACATTTTTAAAGATTTTCTTCTATACTGCTATTTAAAACTTGTGACCCCTCGGGCGGGGCCAATAGTGACCCCAGGGACTTTTTTTAAAAAGCTAGGTAGAGGTCCACTAAACAATGCTGCATACCAAATATCTAAGCTGTAGGCATTGAGGTTTCCAGTAAGAAGATTTTTAAAGATTGCCTTTTTTTTACATATTAAGGGCCCCCGTGGCAAGGCCAATTTTAACCCCAGGGCCAACATATAAACAATACTGGTAAAGGTTCTCAACACAATACTCCACACCAAATATCTTAGGTCTAGTCCTATTGGTTTCGGAGAAAAATGATTTTTCATGTTTTTCCTATATGACTATATGTAAACCGATAGAACCCTGGGGCGTGGCCAATTTTGACCCAGACGACATTATTTGAACAAACTTGGTAGACATCCACTAGAAAAATGCTACATACCAAATATCTAAGCTGTAGGCATTGTGGTTTCTGAGAAGAAGATTTTTAAAGATTCCTATATAAGCCTATGTAAAATCATTGACCCCCGGGGTGGGGCCAAATTTGACCCCAGGGGCATAATTTGAACAAACTTGATAGAGGTCCACTAGACAATGCTACATACCAAATCTTAAGGCTAGGGCCTTGTGGTTTAAGACAAGAAGATTTTCAAAGTTTTTCCTATAAGTTGCCATAGCAACCAGAGTTCTTGATGGAATTGAATTCATTGAAAAACTTTGGTAGAGTTTCATGCAAGGAACATCACAGGCAAGTTTCATTTAATTTGGCCTAGAGGTTTGAATGAAATTGTCGACGGACGCCGGACAAAGACTGGTCACAATAGCCCACCATGAGCCAAAGGTGAGCTAAAAACGAAAAGGGGGGGGGGGGGGGGGGACTTGTTTGGGGGTTGGATGCGGAGTGAAGTACCTATGTATCCAAAAAAAAAAAAATTGGGGCTGGGGAGTGGTTGGGGGGGCTTTGAGGGTGGAATGGGAGTCAAGTACCTATATTTTAAAATTAGAAAAAAAATTGGGCCGAGCGGTGGTGGGGGGTGGGGGGGTTTGAGGTTGGATGGGGAGTCAAGTACCTATGTATTTAAAAAAGAAATTCAGGCCAAGGGGGGGGGGGGAGAGAGGGGAGACTTGTTTGAGTGAAGTACCTATGTATTAAAATTAAGAAAAACAAAATAGGGCCAAGGGGTGGGGGTGGTAAAAAAAAATAGGGCGGGGGGGGGGGGGGGCTTCTCCCCATGCCCAAAAGGGGCATAACTCAAATGTGTTCTTGACCTAAAGATTTTGGCATCATCCCAACCCTGTTGTCATAAGCAATACAATTTGAAAGTTTGATAATGAAATGTTTAAAATGGCAAAGTTATAGCCAACATTAAGTTTTCGTGACGGACAAAGCTATCCCTATGTATCGCCGTTTCTTCGAAAGGGCAACACAAAAAGGCTCTATGACAGAAAGTAGAAATATCTATTATTAGCTATAGTGACCTTGACATTTACCCAGTGACCTCAAACCCCACCTATGGGTACAGGTCCATGCAAGGAACCTACATACCAAATAACAAAGATACTTGTCTATAAATCAAGGCTCTATGAGGTAAAGTAGATAAATCTGTTCTATAGCCTCAGTGACCTTTACCCTAATGTAATAATTTGAACAAGCTTGTTAAAGGTCCACAAGACAATGCTTCATGAAAAAATTTAAAATTCTAGGCATTATGGTTCAGACAAGAAGATTCAAACTTGTGACCCCTCGGGCAGAGCCAGTAGTGACTACAGGGGCATAATTTGAATAAACTTGAAAGAGGTCCACTAGACAATGCTTCATGCCAAAATTTTAAAAATCAAGGCCTTGTGGTTTCAGACAAGAAGATTTTTAAAGTTTTTGTTCTATATTGCAATTATAATGAAGTAATATTATTGTTCCTTCTGAAATGTGTCTGTGCAGGATGCAAAGACAGACAAAGTTCTTTGATTAAGGTTTTCTTATCTACTTTTTTCAACAACACAAGTAATCCTGATCTTAACAACAACAGATATGGAAATCCACAATAATACAAACAGTTTCTAACACAATGTAGCAGTAGGAATACCTATAACTAAAATTGTAATGTCTTAAAAATGTACACACTTGGGATGTCCAGTCATATATGTATACACAGTAAATTGGCGATGACTCGAAATGGCATGGGATATCGCCTTTTTGTCGAGTCATCCAGGGGCCTTCACTAGACTGTTCGGAATAAAAATTATTTTGAACTAGAAAATTAATAATGACAACCATGGACAGAGTCACAGCTTTTACACACAATAATTATATCACTCAAATTGTCTGAAAAACGTCCAAGCCAAACCAAGAATAATTAAATTTCATTTAATTGCCATGATTGTCACTCGTCAATATTGACAACATTTTAAATGTGACTGTTGAACGGGGACGCTCATCAAAGGTCTGAAAACAAGAAATGTTTGTAAAACATAAATGCCCCCCGGCAGCACCTAATTGCTTGTGGTTGGGCCAAAGCGTTCTCTAGTTATTGATCAGAAACCGTTTTTAGGATCAAGGTCCCTGTGGCCTTGACCTTTAAAGTAATGACCTCAAAATCAATAGGGGTCATTAACTGGTAATGACCAAACAGCATACCAAGTTTGGTGAACCTAGGTCAAAGCATTCTCTAGTTATTGATCTGAAACTGTTTTTAGAGTCAAAGTCTCTGTGAGCTTGACCTTTGACCTAATGACCTAAAAATCAATAGGGGTCATTAACTGGTCATGACCAACCAGCATACCAAGTTTGGTGAACCTAGGTCAAAGCGTTCTCTAGTTACTGATCAGAAACTGTTTTTAAGATGAAGGTCTCTGTGATCTTGACCTTTGACCTAATGACCTCAAAGTCAATAGCGGTCATCTACTGGTGATGACCAACCAGTATACCAAGTTTGGTGAACCTAGGTCAAAGCGTTCTCTAGTTATTGATCGGAAACCGTTTTTAGGATCAAGGTCCCTGTGAGCTTGACCTTTGACCTAATGACCTCAAAATCAATAGGGGTCATCTACTGGTGATGACCAACCAGCATACCAAGTTTGGGGAACCTAGGTTAAAGCGTTCTCTAGTTATTGATCGGAAACTGTTTTAAGGATGAAAGTCTCTGTGATCTTGACCTTTCACCTAATGACCTCAAAGTCAATAGGGGTCACCTACTGGTGATGACCAACCAGTATACTAAGTTTGGTGAACCTAGGTCAAAGCGTTCTCTAGTTATTGGTCAGAAACCGTTTCTACCTACAAGGTCAATGTGACCTTGACCTTTGACCCCTTGACCCCAAAATCAATAGGGGTCATCTACTGGTGATGGACAATCATCCTACCAAGTTTGAAGTTCCTAGGCCTAAGCGTTCTTTAGTTATTGTTCGGAAACCGTTTCTACCTACAAGGTCAATGTGACCTTGACCTTTGACCCCTTGACCCCAAAATCAATAGGGGTCATCTACTGGTGATGGACAATCATCCTACCAAGTTTGAAGTTCCTAGGCCTAAGCATTCTTTAGTTATTGGTCGGAAACTATTTGGTCTACAGACCGACGGACCGACCGACCGACCGACAAATGCAAAGCAATATACCCCCTCTTCTTTGAAGTGGGGGCATAATTATTGATCATTTGGTAATTATGTTCAGTCATTGCAACATAATTCATAATAATTTTGATTGGTTGGGATTAACGCAAGTGTTGAGTCAAGGCATTTTTTGAGTCAGCAAATTTTGACTCAATGCATTTAATTTATATGGAAAATATAGGGAAAGATATCAGGACCAAGCGACAGCTTCGAGTCAGACCGCCCTCTTGAGTCATTGCATTTCGACTCATTGCAAAACCACTGTATTTATAAACATAAAAGCTTTGTGGTTTCAGACAAGATTTTTAAAGATTTTCTTCTGTATTGCTATGTAAAACTTGTGACCCCTTAGGTGGGGCCAATAGTGACCCCAGGGACATTATTTGAACAAAATGGTAGAGGTCTACTAGACAATGCATCATGCCAAAGTTTAAAACTCTAGACTTTGTGGATTCAGTCAAAAAGATTTTTAAAGATTTTTTTTCTACTGGTATGTAAAACTTGTGACCCCTCGGGCTGGGCCAATAGTGAACCAAGGGAAATTATTTAACAAATTTGGTAGAGGTCCACTATTCAAAGCTACACACCAAATTTCAGACCTCTGGGCTTAGCAGTTTTAGGCAATAAGACTTCTAGAGTTTTTATGCTCCCCGAAGGGCGAGCATTATAGTTGTTGCTTTGTCCGTCCGTCTGTCCGTCATAATTTTGTCTGGAGCATAACTTGAAAACCCCTGGATATAATTTGTTTAAACTGCACACAGTGGTAGAGGGCATTGACGTAGAGGGCAGTGCCGAAGAATCATAACTCTATTTTGCCCTGTTTTAGAATTATCTCCCCTTTTTAGAAAAATCTTGTCCGAGGCATTTCCTGAAAACCCTTGGACATAATTTGTTTAAACTGCACACAGTGGTAGAGGGCATTCATGCAGAGTGCAGTGCCAAAGAACCATAACTCTATTTGCCCCGTTTTAGAATTATCTCCCCTTTTAGAAAAATCTTGTTAAGAGCATAACCTGAAAACCCTTGGACATAATTTGTTTAAACTGCACACAGTGGTAGAGGGCATTCACGCAGAGTGCAAAAGAACCATAACTCTATTTTGCCCCGTTTTTTAATTATCTCCCCTTTTAGAAAAATCTTGTGCGGAGCATAACCTGAAAACCCTTGGAAATAATTTGTTTAAACTGCACACAGTGGTAGAGAGGGCATTGAGGCGGAGTGCAGTGCTAAGGAACCATAACTCTATTTGCCCTGTTTTTGAATTATCTCCCATTTTTGAAAAAATCTTGTCCGGAGCATAAACTGAAAACCCTTGGACATAATTTGTTTAAACTGCACACAGTGGTAGAGGGCATTCACGCAGAGTGCAGTGCCAAAGAACCATAACTCTATTTTGCCCCGTTTTTAATTATCTCCCCTTTTAGAAAAGTCTTGTCCGGAGCATAACCTGAAAACCCTTGGACATAATTTGTTTAAACTGCACACAGTGGTAGAGGGCATTGAGGCGGAGTGCAGTGCCAAAGAACCATAACTCTATTTTGTCCCGTTTTTGAATTATCTCCACTTTTAGAAAAATCTTGTCCAGAGCATAACCTGAAAACCCTTTGACATAATTTGTTTAAACTGCACACAGAGGTAGAGGGCATTCACGCAGAGTGCAGTGCTAAAGAACAATAACTCTATTTACCGTTTTTGAATTATCACCCCTTTTAGAAAAATCTTGTCAAGAGCATAACCTGAAATCCCTTGGACATAATTTGTTTAAACTACACACAGTGGTAGAGGGCATTGACCCAGAGTGCAGTGCCAAAGAACCATAACTCTATTTTGCCCCGTTTTTTAATTATCTCCCCTTTTAGAAAAATCTTGTCCGGAGCATAACCTGAAAACCCTTGGACATAATTTGTTTAAACTGCACACAGTGGTAGAGGGCATTGAGTTGGAGTGCAGTGCCAAAGAACCATAACTCTATTTGCCCCGTTTTTGAATTATCTCCCTTTTTAGAAAAAAATCTTGTCCGGAGCATAACCTGAAAACCCTTGGAGATAATTATGCTCCCCGAAGGACTAGCATATAGTTGCTGCTTTGTCCTTCCATCCGTCCATCTGTCCCATCCGTCCATTTGTTCGTCCGTCATAATTTTGTCCGGAGCATAACACAATAACTATGAGAGATATCAAGACCAAACTTCATAGGTAGTTAGATCTCATTAAGGAGCAGTGCAGTGCACAAGAACCATGACTCTTGCTTTATTATTTTTTGAATTATTGCCCTTTCAAATTTTTCATACTTATTTTTTGTCCGGGGTATATCTCACAAAGTATAAGAGATATTAACATGAAACTTTATTGGCAGATAGATCTCAATGAGGAGAAGTGCAGCGTGCAAGAACCGTAACTCTATTTTGCATAATTTAGGAGTTATTGCCCTTTGATATTTTTCATACTTTAAAAAAATACATATTAAACAATAGCCCTTTTGGAATTGGCATTTATTCGGGAAGCATCCATCGGTTCTACCAGGGCTCCTAAAATTTTGAAATCTCAATCGGTCCGAGACCTCGACTCCCCCCCCCCCCCTCCCCCCGAGACCAAGAACCAACAAAAAAAAAATAGAAACGATTTAAGGGCAAAGAACAATTTGAGTTATGATAGTGTTGATGTCGCGAAAATGTGTGTTTTTCAAAGCGAAAGTAGAATTAGAGCTAATTTTACAACGTCAAACTAGTCACTGATATTTTAAAGTGTGCTTTGTGCTGCAGCTAGCCACTACAATTACTATTAAGCCCTTAATGAAATTAAGCAGACGACAGTTATCGCCTATTTCGATGCACACTCCTCGCACCGGTTACGTCACGTTTTTCTACTTTTACTGTTTTCTGTACTGATCGGGGGAAGTAACCGCTGCGGGGAGTATGATTTCGATGAAATTATATTTCACAGTTTGAGCCGGTCAACTTTCATCGATTGGCCGGCTGCTAATCAAGCACACTTTTACTTGTTTACAAGTTAATTGGTGATAATTGCCGCGGGCAACATTGACAGTTTTATGATTTTATGATAGGTGTGAAGTACCGGATTAGTGATCAATTGAGGTTTTGGTGTGAGATTTTGACTGTTTTTTGAAAAGTTAGACAGATTTTTTTTTTTTTTTGGAAATTATCTGGACCGATTTTTTAAGGACTTTTGGACATCGAAATCGGTCCATAGAGATGAAATTCAGTCAAAACCGGCAAATTTTCGGTTTTCGGGAGTCCTGGGTTCTACCGATTGCTTGTTTATTCTTGTTGCCATAGAAACCACAGTTCTTCATAAAACAGAATAGCAACCACAGTTCTTTATGGAATGGAATTCTTTGAAGGCCTTTGGTAAAACTTCATGCAAGAAACATTCCTGTGAAGTTTTATAATCTTTCACCTAGTGGTTTAGGAGATGCTGTTTAAAGTAAAAAGTTGATGATGCATAACACACAATAGATCACAACAGCTCACCTTATACACAAAGTACTCAGGTGAGGTAAAAAGAAAACTGAAGAAAAACAAAAACAAGTCAGTTTTTAATTCAGAAAATAAACAAGAAAGAAAGGGTGCATGGACAAAGGAAATATAGAGGCAAAGGAAGTACAGAAGAGTGTAGGAAAAAAAAGAAAGACACATAATACAGACAGACAGTTACAAGTTTCTAATTCAAGTAAGTCAGTCAGATGATAAAAGATTCAAAAAAGAAAAATAATTTAAACAAACATGGTAGAGACTGACTAGACAATGCTTCATACAAAATATCTTAGTTCTAGAGCTCACAGTTTTAGAAAACTGTTATATATTATACAAAAGCCCCCTGAGGCAGGGCCAATTTTACCCCCAAGAACATGATTTAAAAAATCTTGGTAAAGGTTCACTTTGCAGTGCTATATATGTAATTATATATTTTGGTGGAGCTCTATGCAGGGAACATCTTTGCAACTTTTTATCAACTTTGATCGAGTGATTTAGGAGACGTTTTCTTAAGTAAATATTAACAATGCATAGACTATTAATGGACAATAGATGCTGGACAGCAGGTGATCACAAAAGTAAACTATCAGCACCCTGGTCTGAGTCCTTTAAATGTAAATGAAACAAAAGTCAGATACAGGTTGGCTTCTACAGACAATATGATCAATACAGATGACTTGTGAACTACTAAAATGTCTGGATATCTAATCACCATGAATAGTTACTGACTCTCTTTAAAGTAAAGACACAAAGTGTAAAGTTTTAACTATTTTCATAGCAGTCAAAGAAAATGCTTCAAACTAAGTTTTAGAGAAATGAGTCTTGTGGTTTCAGGCAAGAAAGTTTTGAATGGTTTTCTTATATATTTCAATATTAATCCTGTGACCCCAAGAACTGTTCTATTAATAACTAGTAATGCTAGTGACAAAGTTGAAACAAGCATTATAAAGGTCCACTTGACAAAACTTAATGCCAAACCAGACCTCAATCTGGGTCGTGTGATTTCTGACAAGACATATTTTCTTCAATTTTCAGTTTTTTTTCTATATGAGATGTGACCTTAGGTGTAAAGCTAATTATAGAATCTATGTAATCTTGTTAGAGACAAATGAAGGATTCATGCAAAATTTCAGAACTCCTTTAAAGATTGTCCTACATATTTCTATGAAACCTTGGACGGTGCCATTTATGGCCCAGGGGCATAATTTGAACAATTTTTTAAGAGGCCTATTAGACAACACTATTAGACGTACCAAACTCTTGAGTTTTTGGCTTTGTGTTTTTAGACAAGATGTTTATATTTAGTTCTTCCTTCAAGCTGCCAGAGTATGTAATTCTTTGAAAAACTTTGGTAAACTGATGCTCCCTATTGAGATTCATCATCTATGACAAAGTAGTATAGAAGGTGATGGTTTTAAAGCAAAAGCTGATGCTGACAACACACAACAGAAACCCTGGATCACAAGAGCTCAATATGAGCACATAGTGCTCAGCAGAGCTAAAGACGGACATTTATAACAAGATTTTAATGACTAGCAAATTAAAGGGACTGACTCACAGAGCCGACGATGAAAAAAAAGAAAATGTTTATACATCTTGAAATTCTTGCTGTAATTGTGAAGAACATATCTAAACTAAGTTACCGACTCATTTTTTGTTACAGAAAAACATCAAAATATAAAGATTTACACACTTTTTATCGGTAGAAAATTTACCCCGTTAGTCATGGGGTAGATACTTTAGTTATAACATTAATCTAATAACTAGTCTCTGTGGCTCAGTGGTGTAGATCATCGCTCTATATTTTACCGACCGAAAGGTCATGGGTTCAAATCCTGGTTAAGTCAAAACTTTTTTTTTCAGTTTTTATGGTGTATAGAAGGATAATATTATAATTTTTCCATGGTATATTAACATCTCTTAAATTTTAAAGTAAAAAAAAATTGGCTAAATTCTGCGACTCCGTCGCTTTAAGCTATAGCTATAAAACTATTAAGTTCTAGGTATAACTGCAGCAACAATGCTAAAGTTATTAGAATACCGATTTTTACCTGTGTTTGCCTGCTTCTCCACATTTTGTACAAATGTGTACCATTTATACGAAGGCCACATATCATTCTTCTTCCAGCCTAACTGACCATCCGATGTTACCAATATCTGCATGTAATTCTGAAACAATAAAAAAAAAAAAAAAACAAGAATTACTCATTGGTGACTAGCTTAACTTAACACACATATTTTAACAAACTTATTAAGTGGTTGAAATTTTATAATAGCGCAGACTTAAATTCACCTAATGTTGTTTGAATGAAGTATGCATATTTGTCCTACAATAACAAAAATGTTTTCACAGAACTAGGAGAAACAAACAAAATTTAACAGTTTTAAATGGATACATGAACTATCACATGACTCTTTTGTAACTGAAGTGTGATTCAGATCAACAATTTTTTAATTACTAAATAAGAACAGAATATCTTATTTTATTGAAAAAAGATTTAATCAAAACTCCATTATCATGTAACACTCATTATCAAAAGAAAACTTGACTTTTGTTTCTCCCAGTGTATATCCTGATTGACTTCGACAATAAGATTATACTTATTTACAAAATCAAATTTCAAAACTTAAAAAAAAATTTAGACTTTAAATGGAAAACAAGAAACATGGCAATGCCACGAAACCAGGTTTTCAAAAATGTTGTTCTGATTCTATACTATAGTATGAATTTTGGAATGAAGATTGCTATGAATATTCAAAAGATTATAACATGACATGAAGGAAAAGATAATATTCATGAGAATACATGATAATGAGTAGGATGTAAATTTCGGCTAACAATACTGTCTGCAAGGAGTATACTTAATAATGAGACAACAATTTCTGCACGTCATCTTGATGTGGTAAACATTTGTCTGAAGTTTCATCAAAATTCTTCAAAGGGTTGAAGAGTTACAGAGCGGACAGGATTTTCAATGTTAATGTCACTGTGACCTTGACCTTGGAGCCATCAAAATTCTTCAAAGGGTTGAAGAGTTACAGAGCGGACAGGATTTTCAATGTTAATGTCACTGTGACCTTGACCTTGGAGCCAGCCATGCGGAACATGCGTTCTGCACGTCATCTTGATGTGGTAAACATTTGTCTGAAGTTTCATCAAAATTCTTCAAAGGGTTGAAGAGTTACAGAGCGGACAGGATTTTCAATGTTAATGTCACTGTGACCTTGACCTTGGAGCCAGCCATGCGGAACATGCGTTCTGCACGTCATCTTGATGTGGTAAACATTTGTCTGAAGTTTCATCAAAATTCTTCAAAGGGTTGAAGAGTTACAGAGCGGACAGGATTTTCAATGTTAATGTCACTGTGACCTTGACCTTGGAGCCAGCCATGCGGAACATGCGTTCTGCACGTCATCTTGATGTGGTAAACATTTGTCTGAAGTTTCATCAAAATTCTTCAAAGGGTTGAAGAGTTACAGAGCGGACACAATTTCGTTTGACGCACGCCCATCCGCCCATCCGCCCGCCATACCCCAATCTAATAACCAGGATTTTCAAAATTGAAAACCTGGTTAAAAATGTATTTCAACCACTTATATCAGTTATAGCATATGCTGCAGTTTACTTTAAGGTAAAACAAGAGCTGTCACTGGAAACTGACAAATGCCCCCGAAATGTAGCTTTGAAATGAAACTGGTGTAAATATATAATTAATTATGCCTGTGGCAAAGAGATCTGAGAAAAAATAGAGCATGAACTGAAGGTAAATGGTAAAGTAATGTTTTTCTGCTTCAGATTCTTATATGAAGGTTGAAGACATAATCATTCAATAAAATAGAAACTTGAATACGAACAATATTGTTTTATTCCCAACCCCTATTGATGTTTTATATATAATAAAATCCCCCAAGCGGTTTTGGAGATGTAGCTTGAGCAAGATTTTAATATAGAAGTTATAGTAAAAGATGACTAAGTGCCCATATCTCTTCCAAAAATAAATCGAGCTGAATCTCCTGACGATATGCACAACTAGGCTTGGTGACAAACACTCCTGTTAAGTTTCAATGAAATCCCTCAAGTTGTTTTGGAGATGAAGCGAGGACAAGATTTTACCGGACAGACAGATGGCTGAACAGACAGATGGATAGACAGACAGTGTGATTACTATGTGCCTCCCTTCGGGGGCATAAAAAATATTAACAATATTTTTTAAATATATTTTATCTAAACAGAAGATGCCATCTTGTTTAAGACAATTCTTGTATGACATTATGAAGGATGTTTAAAATATTAAGCATTAATTGTTATTGCATAATTATCATCACTGGGAAAGAAAAACCTTGTATTCTAAATAGTTTTTATCAAGAAAAATCTTTACTAAATAACTGTGAGAAAAATCATACAAAATTTGGAATAAAACTAGGATTAGATTTAGAAATTTCAGATTCATAAGCAAACATGATGCTGTCTTTGGCAAACATCCAATATCCCCCCACCACCACCAAAAAAAACCCCAAAAAACATGGTTTTCCATGACACAAATCTTACATCATGGATAATTGGACTGTAAAATTCTTAACCAATCAATTAACATTAACCTAGAGAAAATGTCTTGGAAGATTATTACCCAGTTGTAAACTACTACTAAACTGTTGATTTCAACCTGTCAAATAATGTCTTGTCAAAGCCCTGATAAAGCAGAAGTCCAGTTACAAACAACTTTGACTTTTTATAGAGGGTCAGTATTGCAAGAAGCAAGTCTGTGAAAAATCATGTCACTCATATTTGTGAAAAACCAAAAAATGTCCAAATTGCCAAAATAGGTCAATATATTTTTCGAGTACATAAAGGACAGATAACTCAGGAAAGAAGCTTCTTAGGGTTTTGACCTCTGCATAGTTAAGTGTGTAAAGTGCAATGTCACTGCTATTTGGAGCCACAGTAATGTTCCTTACCAGGGCCTTAAGCTGTACAGTAGTCAGTAAGGTGTGTAAAGTGCAATGTCACTGCTATTTGGAGCCACAGTAATGTTCCTTACCAGGGTCTTGACCTGTACAGTAGTCAGTAAAGTGTGTAAAGTGCAATGTCACTGCTATTTGGAGCCACAGTAATGTTCCTTACCAGGGTCATGACCTGTACAGTGGTCAGTAAGGTGTGTAAAGTGCAATGTCACTGCTATTTGGAGCCACAGTAATGTTCCTTACCAGGGTCATGACCTGTACAGTAGTCAGTAAAGTGTGTAAAGTGCAATGTCACTGCTATTTGGAGCCACAGTAATGTTCCTTACCAGGGTCATGACCTGTACAGTAGTCAGTAAGGTGTGTAAAGTGCAATGTCACTGCTATTTGGAGCCACAGTAATGTTCCTTACCAGGGTCATGACCTGTACAGTGGTCAGTAAGGTGTGTAAAGTGCAATGTCACTGCTATTTGAAGCCACAGTAATGTTCCTTACCAGGGTCTTGACCTGTACAGTAGTCAGTAAGGTGTGTAAAGTGCAATGTCACTGCTATTTGAAGCCACAGTAATGTTCCTTACCAGGGTCTTAAGCTGTACAGTAGTCAGTAAGGTGTGTAAAGTGCAATGTCACTGCTATTTGAAGCCACAGTTATGTTCCTTACCAGGGTCATGACCTGTACAGTGGTCAGTAAGGTGTGTAAAGTGCAATGTCACTGCTATTTGAAGCCACAGTTATGTTCCTTACCAGGGTCATGACCTGTACAGTGGTCAGTAAGGTGTGTAAAGTGCAATGTCACTGCTATTTGGAGCCACAGTAATGTTCCTTACCAGGGTCATGACCTGTACAGTGGTCAGTAAGGTGTGTAAAGTGCAATGTCACTGCTATTTGGAGCCACAGTTATGTTCCTTACCAGGGTCATGACCTGTACAGTGGTCAGTAAGGTGTGTAAAGTGCAATGTCACTGCTATTTGGAGCCACAGTTATGTTCCTTACCAGGGTCATGACCTGTACAGTGGTCAGTAAGGTGTGTAAAGTGCAATGTCACTGCTATTTGGAGCCACAGTAATGTTCCTTACCAGGGTCTTAAGCTGTACAGTAGTCAGTAAGGTGTGTAAAGTGCAATGTCACTGCTATTTGGAGCCACAGTAATGTTCCTTACCAGGGTCTTGACCTGTACAGTGGTCAGTAAAGTGTGTAAAGTGCAATGTCACTGCTATTTGGAGCCACAGTAATGTTCCTTACCAGGGTCATGACCTGTACAGTGGTCAGTAAGGTGTGTAAAGTGCAATGTCACTGCTATTTGGAGCCACAGTAATGTTCCTTACCAGGGTCTTAAGCTGTACAGTAGTCAGTAAGGTGTGTAAAGTGCAATATCACTGCTATTTGGAGCCACAGTAATGTTCCTTACCAGGGTCATGACCTGTACAGTGGTCAGTAAGGTGTGTAAAGTGCAATATCACTGCTATTTGGAGCCACAGTTATGTTCCTTACCAGGGTCATGACCTGTACAGTGGTCAGTAAGGTGTGTAAAGTGCAATGTCACTGCTATTTGGAGCCACAGTTATGTTCCTCACCAGGGTCATGGCCTGTACACTGGTCAGTAAGGTGTGTAAAGTGCAATGTCACTGCTATTTGGAGCCACAGTAATGTTCCTTACCAGGGTCTTGACCTGTACAGTAGTCAGTAAGGTGTGTAAAGTGTAATGTTATTGCAATTTAAAAATATTAAGAAATACTTAGAAATACTCAACAAAACAAGTAAACCTATTCTCTATATACAGAAAAGGGAGATTATAAAAGAAAAACAGGTAGCCACAGCTAAGTACTTTTCCTGGGTATTTTCAAGTACATTGACCAGTAAATGTATTGTAAGTGTCTTGTCATTGGCTATTGCAGAATTGATAAAAATTTACTGAAGAAAAGTTAACCTCATCTCTAAGTGTATAAATAGGAAATTATCCAAGAAAATGACTGGGCTACATCTTCAGGGTTATGGCCTGTGCATGTAAATAAACTATAAGCATGTAAACTATAAGTGGAAAATGGTAGCCAGTCTGATTACTAGCATTTCATAAAAATAAAACAAAATTGAAAGTTTAGAACTGCAACATAAAATTTTAAAAAAACCTGCAGTTTTTGTTGCTGATGAAACCACAAAAAACGAGTTACAATTTTCCAACTTTGTGATGACTATAATTATTAATATTAAAACCTAACACTTAACAAGAAAATGCTGATGGCAGTGCAGGTGCAGTACCAACTTCCTTATTCTTTAATTAGTCAACCAAATAGTTTCTTTAATAGTCTACACACAGCATATGCTATAACATCAATTCACTACCTAACTTGAATATTTTGTAACTAAAATTTGAATTTCAAAAAATAACTTAAACAAGAGGGCCATGATGGCCCTATATCGCTCACCTGAGTATGACTGCTTTTTACAAAGTTGTTATGGACCTGGTTAATTGACCTCAGATGACCCAATTTCAAACTTAATCTAGAAATTATAGAAACAACCCATCTGACAAATTTACAGGTTATTTGGACTGAAAATGTTACCTCTAGAAGTGTTTACATTTTTTTCCATATTTGGGCTCTGTGACCTAGTTTTTGAACCTACATGACCCATATTCAAACTTGAGCTAGAAATTATCGAAACAAACTTTCTGACAAATGTCCAGGATATTTGGATTGAAATTTATACCTCAAGAGTGTTAAAAAGTTTTTCCATAATTGCACTCTGTGACATAGTTTTTGACCCCAGCTGACCAATATTCAAACATGAGCTAGACATCATCAAAGCAACCTTTCTGACAAATTTCCAGGATATATGTATTTGGACAGAAAATGAAGCCTCTAGAGTGTTTACAAGGTTTTCCCATATTTGGGCCCTGTGACCTAGATTTTGACCCCAGATGACCCATATTTAAACTTGAACAAGAAACTATCAAAGTACCCATTCTGACAAATTTCAAGGTCATTTGGATTGATAATGAAGCTTGTAAAGTGTTTACATTTTTTGTTTTCCATATTTGGGCTCTTTGACCTAGTTTTTGACCCCAGATGACCCATATTCAAATTTGAGCAAGAAATCATCAAAGCAACCTTTCTGACAAATTTCAAGGTCATTTGGACTGATAATGTAACCTCTGGAGTGTTTAGAAGGTTTTTCAATATTTGGGCTCTGTGACTTAGTTTTTGACCTAGATGACCCATATTCGAACTTGAGCTAGAAATCACCAAAGCACCCTTTCTGACAAATTTCCAGGATATTTGGACTGAAAATGTAACCTCTATAGTGTTATCAAGGTTTTTCCATATTTGGGCTCTGTGATCTAGTTTTTGATCCCAGATAACCCATATTCAAATTTGAGCTAGAAATTATTAAAACAACCTTTCTGACAAATTTCCAGTAAATTTGGACTAAAAATATTATCTCTAGAGTGTTTACAAGGTTTTTCCATATTAGAGCTCTGTGACCTAGTTTTTTAACTTACATGACACATATTCAAACTTGAGCTAGAAATCATTGAAACAACCTTTCTGAAGAATTTCCAGGATATTTGGACTAACAAAGTAGCCTCTAGAGTGTTAACAAGGTTTTTCCATATTTTTTTTTTTTGAACCTAGATGACCCATATTTGAATCTGAGCTAGAACTCTTCAAAGCAACCCGGAATATGTAGCCTCTAGAGTATTTACAAGGTTTTCGCATATTTGGGCCCTGTGACCTAGATTTTGACCCCTGAAACCTATATTCAAGTTTGAGCAAGAAACTATCAAAGCACTCATTCTGACAAATGTCAAGGACATTTGGACTGATAATGTCGCCTGTAGGGTGTTTATAATTTGTTTTTCATATTTGGGCTCTGTGACCTAGTTTTTGACCCCAGATGACCCATATTCAAATTTGAGCAAGAAATCAACAAAGCAACCTTTCTGAAAAATTTCAAGGTCATTTGGATTTATAATGTAACCTCTGGAGTGTTTAGAAGGTTTTTCAATATTTGGGCTCTCTTGGTTTTTGACCTGGATGACCCTAGAAACTATCAAAGCACTCATTCTGACAAATGTCAAGGACATTTGGACTGATAATGTCGCCTGTAGGGTGTTTACAATTTGTTTTCCATATTTGGGCTCTGTGACCTAGTTTTTGACCCCAGATGACCCATATTCAAATTTGAGCAAGAAATCAACAAAGCAACCTTTCTGAAAAATTTCAAGGTCATTTGGATTTATAATGTAACCTCTGGAGTGTTTAGAAGGTTTTTCAATATTTGGGCTCTCTTGGTTTTTGACCTAGATGACCCTAGAAATCATCAAAGCACCCTTTCTGACAAATTTCCAGGATATTTGGACTGAAAATGTAACCTCTAGAGTGTTATCAAGGTTTTTCCATATTTAGGCTCTGTGTCCTAGTTTTTGATCCCAGATGACCCATATACTAATTTAAGCTAGATATTATTAAAATGACCTTTCTGACTAATTTCCAGTAAATTTAGACTAAAAATATTACCTCTAGAGTGTTAACAAGGTTTTTCCATATTTGAGGTCTGTGACTTAGTTTTTGATTTTACATGACCCATATTCGAACTTGAGCTAGAAATCATTGAAACAACCTTTCTGAAGAATTTCCAGGACATTTGGACTAACAAAGTAGCCTCTAGAGTGTTAACAAGGTTTTTCCATATTTTGGCTCTGTGACCTAATTTTTGACCCCAGATGACCCATATTCAAAACTGAGCTAGAAATCATCAAAACAACCATTCTGACAAATTTCCATGATACATGGACTAAAAAAACAGCCTCTAGAATGTTAACAAGTTTTTTCTATTTTTTGCCCATGTGACTTAGTTTTTCATCCCAGATGACCCATATTCGAACTTGTTCAAGAAATTAATGTGACAAACATACTGACCAAGTTTCATGACAATTGAGGCAAAAATGTGACCACAAACTAATTGTGGACGGACGGACGATGGACGGACGATGGACCGACTTACAACGGACGACTGACAAAAGGCGATCACAAAAGCTCACTCTGTCACTACGTGATAGGTGAGCTAAAAATGGTACCTGTGATGAAAAGAGACTTACATCATTGTTATGTTCTTGCACTCCTGGGAATTAATAAATACATTTAAATCAAAGAACATTGCCACAACTTTTCATCTGTAATAAGATGTCCAAAGACCGCAGCGCCTGCCTGGGCCGACACCCTGATGCATCCAGATTCCATGCCAACATGCACAGAAGCAGACCTGTACATGAAAACCACATGTCAGCCCCTAGAACACTACACAGACTGAAGTCTGTGCCACATGGATGCCATACAGGAACACATTTGCACATCAGTATGCCCAAGTCTTGCCCACTGATGCGTGGTACAGTGTGGTCCTTTCAAATGACCAAAAAAAAAAAAAAAAAAAAAAAAAGAGGCTAAAATGGCTCAGCACACATACACTCATACACTCACACACAAATTAAAATATATAAAATTAAAGTGACTGACTCACAAAATTTTGCTGTAAATTTTTTTTCTTTAAAATTTAAAGAAAGTTAACATACTATGGAAAAAAACATAATATCATGCTTCTATACAACATGAAAACTGAAAAAAAAAGTTTTGACTTAACCAGGATTCGAACCCATGACTTTTTCGGCAACGATCTACACCACTGAGCCACAGCGTCTAGCCATAAAATTTCTTCAAAATTAATGTTATAAAGGAAGTATCTACCCTGTGACTAATGGGGTAAAATTTTTACCAATAAAAGTGTGTAAAACTTTATATTTTGATGTTTTTCTGTATCAAAAGTGAGTCAGTAACTTAGTTTAGATATATTCTTCCCAATTACAGCAAGAATTTCAAGATGTATAAACATTTTTTTTTGTTTTCATCGTTGGCCCATCTGTGAGTCAGTCGCTTTAATAATTATAAAGTCTAAATATTCAAGACCTTCAAGTTTGTGGGAAATAATTTATTTTCAGAACTGCCATGAATGATACATGCATTACGTTCTTTAGTTTTCATAAGCTGTTGAGACTATTTTCAACTCATACACTGTATATGATTATGAGAAGTCCACTACTCAAATAATGTCACAACTGAAGTTATTTTATTCTAGTAACTAAATCACTTGTTTATCCTCAGTTACAGTTGCCCTAAAATGACTGGAGTTTGGTTATACTTTGGATCTGGTGAAATTTAATGTACAATATGCACCCTATTCTAGAGGAACACCTAGATCTTTACAATGCTCATGAGGTATAGTGCTAATACAGAGGACCTTGGTTAAATATTGCATCTAAAAGATAATACTTATAGTACCTTACTTAACATACGTTTCCCCTTTCATTTCTGGATACTTTTTTCATCAAAAATTACCTTAAACTTTTTTTCCTAGTGTAGGCTCCCTAATAATTTTATACAGGAGTGATCCAAATTTTGTGTCCTATTTTTTCTTGAATAAAAAAACTGATTGGTAAAAAAAAAACTGATGACTAAAATATAAAGAAATCACACACTGAAAAAACTATACTACTGATTATTTTTTTTTTAAATTAAAAAAAATCTACTGATAGTTTTGAAATCTTATTATCAAACATTACAGATGCATCAATCATATTAATGTATGTATTACTATATCATTTGGATATTTATAATAAGAATAAAAGCATGGCTTGGTTTATCAGCAACATTCTAAATTAGTTGGAAAAACTTTCCTCCCAAACTGTGAACTGTAAGCGATATTGTACCAAACAATGGCAAAATATCTTTTAACCAGCAAAGAGTTGTACAGGTTCAAATGACCTTAAAACATTATTTTAAAGTGGCTGACTCACAGAGTTTGACTTTTTTTTCTATAAAGTCAAAGAGAAGTTAATGTACTAAGAAAAAAGACAACAACATAATTTTATGCTTCTATACATTATGAAAACTGAAGAAAAAGAATTTGATTTTAACATGATTCAAACTTATGCCCTTCAGGTCAGTAAAATTGGGAGCAGTGACCTGGACCACTGAGCCATTATGGAGTGTTCAGTATTAACAGTATAACAATTTTTACCAATAAAAGTGTGAAAATTTTTATTATATGATGTATTTCTGTATAAAAAACTGAGACAGCAACTTAGTTTAGATATGTTCTTCACAACTACAACCAGAATTTTTACATATATAAACATTTTCTTTTTTATATATCTTCAACCCATCTGTGAGTCAGTCACTAGTTACTAATGAGGCCATGGCAGCCCTATATTTTCCACAAACATGAAACAGTCAAATTTACAAAAACGAGGGTCATTGTTACCTTGTATTGCTCACCTGAGAACAAAGATTATAGTCAGATGAAGACTGTCATACAGATTACTTCTTGGCTCTCTTTTTATTTCACACATACAACCTAAACTTTTATAACATGAGACCAAAAGTCAAGGCTGGCCTAAACACAACATTGGGCTGAGATGGTTTAAAATAGATTCACCACTTACTTCAGAAATTGATTCAAACAATTATTCTTTTCCTTGCGCACTTACACATCTTTGATATGTATCTTCAATAAGGGTCTACGACTATTCGTCAAAAGACACTTGATAGAATACAACAATTAAAAGAAGGGACATATTATAGAATAGACAAATGATATTATACGGCAGACGGTCGAAAACTTTTTGAACCTGCGACACTTGAACGAATATTGAAGCGCATTTTATTTTGACATAGTGTCACAGTTAATTCTCCTTTTGTTGTGATTTATCGCACGTCTATTTGATTATATACCGTATTTACTCGATGTATTCGGACGGAAAAAAATAATTATTTTTTTTGCTGTCCGAATATTTACGAAATTATAGTCGGTACAAAATGGCAGTGTCCGAACTTTTAAAACTTATCGTAAAGTCCTATCATGGCCGATAATTGTGCATTGTCATGAAAAACAAAAAGTCGGGATCAAACTGCAATGTTTGTTGTTTCATTTTTATCAAACTTTTAACACTTACACTATAATATCATCAAATTATATCCAAACAGAGAATTAAAGGCGGTTAAGATCAAACATTCATGCAAAATTTACACACTAAAAGCGAGACCGGCAGGTCACAGCTGTTCATCGATTGTCTCCCTTTCTGTCACGTTGTTCGGATAGTTCCAACAAAAATGAGAAAAGAAAAATGATACGGTAAATATTTAATTTTCATTGATTCACAGTGATTACAATCATGACTGAAAACATTCTGCAAACTAGTACATTGTTCACGGCCTAAATAATCACAACATGTGCCCAAGTTTTATGCTGCGAAAATTGTGTTGCATATAATGCTTCCGGATGCCGCTTTTTTCAAATATATCCACAGTTGTCCACAAATTTCACCATGAATCATGCAAACTGACGATCCAAAATACTGTCCGAATACTTAAATAAATATATCCTGCATGTCCGAAAATTAGGCATGAAAAAAATTATTTTAGGCAAAAATTTTGCGTGTCTGAACTTTTAGAGTTTCCGAATACATCGAGTAAATACGGTAGTCTATACTGTAGAATATGTTCACGTGGTTTGAGCATTTAAAAACTAATCACAGTAAATGTACGATTTCTAAGGTAGGTATGAAAATTCAGTGTACTGTTACTGATGTATGTTTTTGGAGTTATACACTTGCTTTTAAATAAATTTCCATGGCAGACCCCATCTGGACTTCTTGAAAGGAGTAAATGCATACAACTTTCGATATTGAATATCAAACATTGAAAATAAAGAACATTGAACAAAAAATTGATTATATATTAGAATGAATTAGAATAAATAATGAATCAAGTGCACCCAATTACTTCCATCTACTTTCATTTTCCAATGAATTTAGTATTATATTCTTGTATTTTGGAGATTTGAGATGTGTTTTCAACATCTTTTCAACAAAATTCCACATTATATCCTTTTCTATCAAATGTACATTCTATCAATTGTCATATTCGACCATTTGTCCATTCTTTTAATTGTTGTATTGTATCAAATGTCTTTCGACGTAATGTCATGCACTGCTTCAATCAGATGTTCTAAGATCAGATAGAGTTTTTTATCACTTACTGACTGTATTCGATTTCTGTTTTTAAGCTGACAGCTGATTTTAATTGCCCATAATGTTATTATGCATAGTGAACAAAATAGGAGAGGCATTTCTGATCTTCCTAAATGAAACTGATTTTGACTTGGCCAAATAATATAACTCAGTGACTCTGATATTTAAAAATACAGTCCATATGCGATGCTACGAATATGCATCGGACCCTGTAGAATTTTTGTAATATCGCATTTTTTTCTAGAATCGCATGTTGTTGATACTATCATAAACCATTAATGTCATTATATATTGTCCTCGTGATATGTTGGAGTCAATTAAGACGTAAGCCTTTAACTTCACCACTGTCTTCCCTGTTGCTGACATTTCCTATCCAGCTATCCTCCCAGCTGACCCGAACCCTTCACTGGATTACTAGGAAATTGTAAATTGATAAAATTCTGATTCAGCTATTCTCTCATAAAACCAGTGGGCCCTTCACTGAATTGCCAAGAATGCTGATATCAATTTACTGAGATAATATTGAGAATTACCTTAAACGAATTTTTTTGTGTATTTGTTTAAGTTATTGCAGATTTAATTTGCAAAATCAAGAATGTCAAGCAATACAACTTGTCCAGATTTTACACCATTTGAAACTTTTGACATGTTATCATTCAAAAAGTTTTGTGTAACAATCAAACAAACCCGCTTGTTGTTTGCAGCATATCATGGCACTATTGCTTGGGGCAATAATTGCTTAATAACAGTAAACAAAAGGCGATCTGCATGAGCAACAAGTATCATTCAGACAGGTGTGAAACACCTGTCTGACGGCAATTCCCTTAATTGCATCTTTATTTCACTGTTAATAACATTATTTGACTGTGATAATTGTTCACTCAATTGCATTTTTCGTTAAATCACATTTCATTAAATCGCATTTTATCTTAATTGAATAAAGATGAAAAAATGACCGGACCGATCACTTTTTTGTAGTACGCCATTATTTCGTAATACTGCGATTGGTAGAAATGCATTTGGACTGAATTGTAGACTCTAGTGAGTGAAGGCCGTTTTATCCATCTTGACTATCACTAAGACAACATCTGACAATGTTTCATGAATGGAAAAAGGTTGGTCACAAAAATTAACCATGAGCACTTTATGCTCAGGTCAACTAAAGCCGATAAATAAATAAATAAATAAATATATAAATAAATAATATAAGCACACATAGAAACACACACATTCTGTCACTTGAAGGGAGAACTTAATGTGCCCTGCATCACTTTGGTCTTGCCATGGATTCTCATTTATCAGTCACTGCTTTGATAATAAGTAAGTTTGGGTTTAAAATCTAAAGTAAAATTAAATTTTTAAGTAATATTTCTCTTTCTCTGTGTATCTCCTGTTTGCTAAATTTAAATGTAATCAACCACTTGTTTGACATTTTATCAATTACTTCAAAAAAGCTTCACTGAAAAGTCTGGTGATACAAGTACATCATGGCGCATCATCAACTTTTTCACTGCTATGTATTTCCAATTAATCATGGCTTTTTAAAGTGCAAAGGGGGGAATTCTTACATTTTTTCTGTAAACATGACTCTATATCGACTTCATTTTCTTACATTTCTATTGTTTTGCCTTAATGTAGGGTGGCTTATGTTAAACTGCAGTCCCAGCAGTCACTGTTTTGAGAGGCTTGGTGAGACTAGATAAACTTCTTGATTTGATTTCCTAGGACTTTTTGTACTTCGCAACTGTAACCTTTAGAAATTGAAACTTAATACTTTGTTCCCGGAATAGGGAATATGACTGCCAGATTTTTCTACAGCTGATCTAAATCCCTGGCTTTGGCAAGTCAAGAAGTTAAAGTCAAAATCAATTTTGTATGGTGATTCTGCACTTAAAAATCATTTAAACTGCAAATGCTTTTGAAAATAAATAACCATAACTGTTAAATGTATCTCGTTTTCTTTAAATTTTATCCTTTTAATTATTTCATATCCGACCTGATAAAGGGGTGCCGTGTAAATTTTGCTTTATATGGCACATGATACCTGACGGACTACTTTTGTGTTTATAATCGGAAGGAAGTGATAAAATTGTTGTTATTATAAACAGAGACTACTTGAATAAAAATTAAATATTTCAATATGTAGATCTTACAATATAGTGATCATTTAAGGAAATAAAATTATTGAAACTTTGGAATTATTTTTTGTGTATTTGTACCTCTGGTAGACATTAGCCTGATCTGAAACACTTTAAAGATAGGTTTTCAATATTTTTAGTAAATTATTTCTAAATGCCAGATGTGACAAGATAAATAGATAAGTAAAAACTCGCTTAACAACCAACTCAAAATTATGACCAACTCACTATCAAGACCGATTTTTACAAAACAGAATTTTTTGCTCTGTTTCAATGATCGGGAAACTCAATATTGAGACCAACCCACTTTTCCATAATGCGACCACTTTTCTATGACCAAATGACATATTTACATGTATTCGTAACTCGAAATTATGACCATGCAATCGGCTTATCAAAACAAAGCAAAAAAACTGTGTAGTTTTAATTTTGCCTCAGGGCTATTTCATTCCAGATTATGTCCTGCATTTTATATGACAATGATGCTTTACATTATTAACAACACTGCATCTTTTGCTGGTAATTGGAAAATGTGTCAAATCTTTTCCTATACAACTCAATCTAAACCTAGTAACCCCCAGCGTCCAATATTTGAACAACTTTTGTTGAGGACTGCTTTACCATTCTATATACAAAATATCTAAGCTCTTACAGTGACTTGTGGTTCTTGACAATAATATTTTCAAAGTTTTTCTTTAATAATTTAAATTTGTCTTAAACATATGATTCCTGAGATAGGGCCAGTTTTGTGACCTATGGGCCATTATTTGAATAACTTTGATGAAAGTCCACTAGACAATGATATGAAAAAAATATCTTAGTGCCATGATTCTGATTCTAGACAAGAACATTTTTAAAGTTATTTTCTTAATAAAAACATGTTCCTCCTAGAACAGGGTCAATATTTGAACAAATTTTGTAGAAGTCTTCTAGACAATGCTTCATACCAAATACCTTAAGCTCTGAGACTTGCAGTTCTTTACAAAGAGATTTTCAAAGCTTTTCCTAATAAGTATGTCTATGTAAAACGTGTAATCCCTGGAGTGGGGCCAATTTTGACTCAGGGGCCATAATCTGAACAGCCGTGATAGAGGTTTACTAGACATGACTACTTTTCAAATATCTAGTGTCTGTGACTTGCAGTTCTGGACAAGAAGATTTAATAATTTTCACTTTTGTTGCCATACATACAGTACAGCTTAGGAGGATTGTCCAAATTCCACGAAGTTTGGAGTAGGTGGAAAAAGAGTGACTTCGAGTAAATTTACAAAAACTCCAGCACTATGGAGTCACTTTGCGGCAATATGGAGTGTATTTATCGTCAGAGTGACTCCGCGATTCTGCGAGGAGTAAAGAAGAGTGACTTCGCGTCAGCGCCGCAAAAGTTACATGTTCATGTATAAATGTAAACATTAATTTTTCATGCATCGTCGACCCATCTATTCGTCAGTCACTTTAAAATGTGTTCTTTAATATGATATAAAACAGCTACAACTTGGTTTTCATAAATAAATGCATACTCGGCATTTCGCCGTATGGTTGGGATCAAGGTTAGTAAAAAAAAGAGTTAACTGAACTGGAGTGAAGAACAACCTTTGACGTAAGACAACTTGACAATTTTAAACTCTCAAATGAAACTTAAAATAAAACAGCAACTGTGAAGAAACGAAAACAAAACTAACAACATAAATACCTACGATATGCCTACCTGCAACAAAAATATTGAGATGAAACATTGGCGTTTGAAAAAGAAACCGGAAACGGTGGTCATTAAGTTTTATGTTTGTCGATCGTGAAATACAAGGTATGCACATGTCATTATTTAAAACGTTTCCTTTCTTTGTTTCTTTTTTCTTTTTTTTTATTAATATAAATATTTTAAAAATCTTTACCACAGGTAAACGGACGCGAAGTGACTCGATATTACTCCCGCGAAATCACTCAAAAATACTCCACATTCGAAGTCACTTCAGTCACTCCATTTACACTCGAAGTGACTCTTTTTTTTAAGTTATTCCTCCAAACTTTGTGGAATTTCGACAATCCTCCTGAGCTGTACTGTAGCAATCAGAGTTCTGCATAGAATTCTTTGAACAACTTTAGTAGAACTCCTTAGCAGAGTTTACATTCATACAAAATTTCATCAACTTCCATCCAGAAGTTATGGAGGAGATGTTAATAAACTGAAAAATTGATGACAAATGAAGAAACTAACAAATGGATGACCGACGAAGTCTGGTCACAATTCATACCTTGCTATGAGCACTTTTTGCTCAGGTGAGCTAAAAAGTCAAGGGTGAAGCAGTCTACAGTAAGATGATCAATCAGAGTAAAAGGGGCTCAGTTTTGTTCATGGTATGCTGCACATAATTTTCAGTACAGCAATGATTGAAAAGGTACATTTATATAATCATAATGTTGGATTTGTCATAAGTGTTGTTTAGTCCAAATATGAATCAAATCTATAGATAAATGAGAAAGTTATAACAATTTAAGCAAAATTCAATCATCTGACCTTGATGGTCAAGGTCATTTTAAGGTCATGGCCATATCTGAGTTATTCAACATGTCAGTGTTGTCATAAGTGTCGTTTTGTCCAAGTATAAATCAAATCCAACTATAAATACTGAAGTTTTGGCCAATTTTAGCAAAATTTAATAATTTGACCTTGAAAGTGAAGGTCATTTATGAGTCAAGGTCAAGTTGAGTCTGGTTCACTTGAAGATCTTGTCCAAAGCGTTGTTGTGCCCAAGCATGAAGACAATCCACCTATTAATAATACAGTTGTGGCCAATTTTAGCAAAATTCAATATTTTGACCTTCAAGGTGAACGTCATTTATGAGTCAAGGTCAAGTTTAGTCTGGTCTACTTGAAGATCTTGTCCAAAGGGTTTTTGTGTCCAAGCATGAAGAGATTCCACCTACTAATAATAAAGTTATGGCCAATTTTAGCAAAATTCAATATTTTGACCTTGAATTTGAAGGTTATTTAAGAGTCAAGGTCAAGTTTAGTCTAATCATTTTGAAGGTCTTGTCCAAAGGGTTGTTGTGTCCAAGTATGAAGATAATCCATCGAGGAATAAAAAAATTATGATCAATGTTAAAGTTTTCGGATGGGAACGGCAACGACACCATGACTATGACAATTTGATTTTTTTTCTCAAAAAAAGTCGAGCTAAAAATGGTTTCTCTCATGATGCTACTATTATAAACAGAAAATTTTAGGCTGAAAGTTTGTTAAATTGAATTTTGTTAATTTAGGTAAATCAAAATTCTCGAAACAGTTCAGTCAATTTGTAACACTATATCTGAGATCCAGAAACTGTTTGGTTTGTATATATCCATTTGTGGAAACAATGTTAAGCATGTATTACTAAACAGAGTTCCAAAAAATCTCCAAATCTTTGCATTAGATAAAGTGTGTAATGCAATCCACACCATACAATCACCAGGGAATTGTGAGATGTAAATATATCATATGGTATCTGAATCATTACTTTCTTAGTAATCAGTTTTCTAAGAACTGCTGGTTGACAGACTTAGAAATAAGAGCGTAATGATACGTTTACCTCAAGAATACAATACATCTTGCATCCCCTTGGTAATGTTTTAATTAGTTTTGTAATACATTTCTTTTGTATTGTTATGCAATAATTTGTGACCAATAAATCATGAAACAGAATATATCGTATGATAACTGCATCATTATGCCCTTAGTTACTATTATTCTAAGAACTGCTGGTTGACAGACTCAGAACAAAGGATGTAATGATACTTTTACCTCATGATACAATTTATTTCACAATATCTTGGTCCTTTTCTAAAGAAAAGTTTGCAATCATAGGAAAAACCATTTAAGAATAACTTGCAGAAAATCACTTGTACAAACACCAACAGATGAAACAGTTTCTAAATTTAAAGACACAGTGTTTCACACAGAGTGAACTGTTTCAAGATTTCAAATTACTCCCGCTAAGAAGCCAAATTTTCAGTACCAAATGGCTCATACCATCCCTGTGCATAAATGTTTCAGGGTAAGTACTGAAAAGCTCCATTACCAGATATTTTCTATGATTTATTTTGCATTGATCCAAGACTTATGTACCTCAATAAACCTCCAATGGACCCTTTCTGAAATACCTGAAATACTTCTTACCCACTCTGACAGGGCAAATTTAACATGCTATGGTTTTATGCTTTTTTAGTAGAGCCTTGAAAACTAAGAACATTACCAGTAAGTACAAGAAAAGTGACCTCAGTTTCTTGTTTTATAATTTTTTTTATTGTTTTAACATCAACATGCTACAAACATTGTTTGAACAACTGTTGTCAAATCACACCAAAGAACAAGTTTCCGGGTTGTTTAGTTTGTTGACAGTTTAATCTTGAAAATTAATTTTAATACACTGGATCAATTGGAGTTAAGTTTGCAAAATACATGTTACTAGGTGTTGTGACAAGCTTGAAGTTTGCATACATCTTAGTATGCAGTCAAGTTAATTGAAAGTACATTGTTTACTACCTGACAATGTTCTCAAACAATGTGAATTATTTCACATACTGGCATCATTAATAATTATATTTGCACATTATAAAAATATTCTATAAACTCTCATTTATTGCATTTTTTTTCTTAGTAAATACCGACTTACTTGGCTAGACAAAAATTATCTTACTGGTAACATATCTATACAGATGAAAGAGGGTTTTTTTTTTAACTTTCACTAGATTCCCTTTACTTTAAGCATCTATTGACCTCATAAGTGTAACCTTGCAAAGTTATTTTCTTCTAAATGTAGGAAATCCAGTAGCTAGGTCTAGAACTTACTGTAGTGGCACCATTATAAGTCTTAGAAATATTTAGGTGGATCATAGGTGATCTGCATGAGTATATAAAGGATCTTTAGACTGACAACATTGCTAGCTCAGAGAATATACAAGTAAAAAGCCCTATCTTTTTGTTATTTCAACAACTTACTTGAATATCTTTATCCATATGTTATTTTGCTGAAGAGAAGTTATAAGGCATTCTGATATTTGAGACAAACAAATAAACCCTTAAACACCAGTGGTGCATAATTGTTACTATTCTTATTACTTACAAAGGGGAAGTAACCCAACATCACTATTTGCATATTTAATTAAGGCAAGCCTAGCCTAGTTGTTCTTTTAAACAAGTAAAACATAATCTGGATAATATAAATAGTTATTTTTGTTTTCATTTACATGCTTCTATCAATAAATGAAATACACTCATGACATTTACGCAAAATCAGCCATTACATTAATGCCCTATCCATTCAAAAGCTGTCACATTTGGTTAAGCAATGATTGTCTACCATCTTACTTCGATATTGTTAGCTTTTTGAAGAAAAAAAAGACTTCAAGGTTTTTGAAAGTGTGAAACTTTACTGTCATTTTTAATAAGACACAACCATATGAAAATGGTTTCAGTTTGTTGTTGACTATTGCTAAATACCTTTTCAAGGTATGTGAAGGAACCTTTTCTCTAAGTTAGTTAGTTACATGCATCCTAATGAATGTTACAGTTTCAACATTTTTAAACATGATTTATCAAACACAGACACTGTTACAAAGTTAAAATAAATTTATAAGAAAATTGTTTTCTGTATTTTTGTATAGGTCTTCCAGTGCTGACAATAGCTGCAGTCTGATCATGGTCTGTCCTGTCAGTGCTGACAATAGCTGCAGTCTGATCATGGTCTGTCCAGTCAGTGCTGACAATAGCTGCAGTCTGATCATGGTCTGTCCAGTCAGTGCTGACAAAAGCTGCAGTCTGATCACGGTCTGTCCAGTCAGTGCTGACAAAAGCTGCAGTCTGATCATGGTCTGTCCAGTCAGTGCTGACAATAGCTGCAGTCTGATCATGGTGATCTACACAATTCGCTAATGCATTAATTTTTAAGTCAGTCAGTTTTCAGCTTGTACCGAGATCTCTAAATGAATATTGAATTCTTGTCAGGTTCATTTATGAAATTTAGCATTATAATTATTCTCATAGTTAAAAGG
Organism: Cyclina sinensis; assembly: GCA_012932295.1. NCBI lineage: Eukaryota > Metazoa > Mollusca > Bivalvia > Venerida > Veneridae > Cyclina > Cyclina sinensis. The sequence continues at coordinate 29,580,810 of JAAONU010000017.1, forward strand.
CTGCCAAATGACTCCAGTAATTGTTTCAAGCCTTGGCTAATCTATATGAAAATTTCCTTTTTTGTTGAAAAGCTTTCTTAGGGAAACTGGTGAGCCTGCACAGGGAAGGCTAATGATTTATAATTGATAATTAGCAAAGTTAACGATGGACATTTCTATTTTGTTTACTTCAGTTGCTTTTAGTTTTGACAGGCCTATTATACCTCAACTTCAAGTGAAGAAACTTTATAAACATGGACATTATACTTTCATGTAAATTTTTATTTTAGGCTAAGAAAAGGAAATTGTCCAACTGGCATAGAAATTCCAAGTGAAGTTTTATTTATTTCAACAGGAAATTGAGTTGGAACATATTATATAATACCTTAAAAAAAACAGCATTTAACTGCAACATCTCGGAATAAGGTCATGACTGCTGTGCTTACACTAAGAACAGAGCTCAATCATTAGGAGATAGTCCGAGTGATTTTGTACAGAGCCATTTTTAACACTATCAAAAGAATTAAACTATACTCATGTTAATATGAACACAGTTAAATGTCTTGTTAACATTTGTCTGCCAAAGACCATAAAGATCTGCTAAAAGCATATATAACATTGAAATAAATTTGAGATATTCTCTTTTAACTTTAAAGTGACAGTGTGATATATTTACAAAACACAAAACTTTACATGAATTATACTTGCTGGTTTTATGGTTTAACTTAGAAAATGGCTGTACTGCTTGATGTCATAATGTTTTAAGCTTCCTGTATTACGGTATATATTGAAATAAGTACTCATTTTTAAAATTATTTTTCTACATATTTCTGATATATTTTATAAGCAATTTTGTACATTTTATTCTGTTCCATAAGACTTACCATCACACCTATAAAACAAATAGTATCTTCTGATATATAATGTCTTGCCTTTTGATTCCATTATCAACTTGAATAGCTTACCATTTCATTATTGATGTCAATTATGTCAATTCAAATAACAAACAAATTATATTCTTTAATTTTTCTTGAGTATGAAAGTGTCTAACATTACTTCAAGCTTCTTTATTTTCTGGAAAGCTGCTGAAATAGTCATCAACATAACCTGTGTAAAAGTTCTGGATAGACTTGTCACATGATTGACAAAATTATAAACTAGTGTTAATTGTTTATTCATATTTGTTTCTTTCTTTGGGGTGGATGAGGGTTGCAGACTGATACAGGAGAGTATATGTTTATGAACACTTCTACAAAATCTCAGTCGCTCCCCAGCTCATACAGAGTCCAATGATGGGAAGTCTTTCTGTTTATGGTCACTGGTACTCATCATAATCTCAAATCATTTCAGTAATTTGAGACATGCCGCACAGTAGTCATCTCACCCTAATTCCAAATATTCTGGAACTAGATACACCTCTCACATTCTTTCATCTCGAGATCATTTCAACAAGCAAGTATACACTCTGGCAACTCAAGTCCATTGCTGGTATTCCAGATAAGCTAGACATTTCAGCAGCTCCTACAAGCTGATTGAATGTGAATGCTTATCATTTCTACCTCAAAAGTTTCTGGTATTATTGCCCATTCCATCTTTTCAAACTGCATTGTGCAAGCACATATCTAACAGTCAGTGAGTGTACGTGCACTGAGTATGAGCTATGTTTTTAATGAAATTTCTGTGCTCATCAATGTAACTCCACTCTTCCTCTTCCACTCACCAAACACTATTTCAATTATTAAAACTCATCTACAAAACGAGTGTCTACTGTCACACCAGACACCTTTACACATATGATTGTTCTAAGACAGAAAATAAACACTACTAGCCAGTATTATAACCCTTTCAAAAAGTTAAAAGTGCAAACTTTAAACCTAAAATCTTGTTAAGCAATGCGTGTTTCTTTTATCATTTCTTTACAATCTTCAATGTAAATGTATAATAATGTGCATGATCTGAATTAAACATAATTGATTCAATGAGTGAAACAGACAAATATTCAAATCAACAACAGAACCAAAGATGGAGCATTACAATCATCAGAGATTCTTTTTGAAGTTATCATCATATAAACCAAGAATGTTCTTGCACTCCTGAATACAAAGCACATCATAAGAAAACTGTTGCAATCATACAACAGGTATATGTAACTAACAACTTTTATTTTGATGTTTGAAAGCCGATGGAACTAGATTTTCTTTCACAGTACAATGCCATTCTTCAAGACACTTTGATAGTTTCAGGATACTCAGTACCACATTACAAATCAGCAGAGTTTTTTTTGTTACTAAACAATTGTCAAAAGCATAGACCAGTGACCTTGATTTGAAAGATTCAATACCTATACATGGCACATCCCTTTCAAGTTTCTTAATTTTCTCCATCAGATAAATGGTATATGAGATATTGTTTGAGGCAAACTGTTTACATATGACAGACAATGAGAGACATTAAAGGGATACAAAGGCAAATGGATGCCTCAAAAAATTAAACATGATATTATTTGCTCAAATCATGTTCAATGTAAAGAACTTTAAATTCCCAGTATGTTTGTAGTTAAATGCGGGCTTGAACATAAATATTTGAACTTCTTTAACAGAATGTAAAACGTGAACAAAATCACTGTGTTTTTTCAAATAGGTCACATGACAAAAACAACCAATCGTCGATTCTCTTGGGTTGCCTTTTGCTGTAGATCATGTGACAGGTACTTCAACCGTCTAAAAATTCACTGCGAAATTTAGCGTGAAATCTAAATTTTCTATCTAGACCCGCATGGGTCAAGTTAAGAATCCACCCAGTTTTTCATTTAAAAAGAGGAATCTTTGTTACTGGGACTGATCACTGTATTTATTTTGACCACATTTATAGTCAGGGCTCCTAAAATTTTGAAATCTCAATCGGTCCGAGACCTCGATCAAGCACACTTTTACTTGTTTACAAGTTAATTGGCGATAATTGCCGCGGGCAACAGTGACAGTTTTATGGTTTTATGATAGGTGTGAAGTACCGGATTAGCGATCAATTGAGGTTTTGGTGTGAGATTTTGACTGTTTTATGAAAAGTTAGACAGATTTTTTTTTTTTTGAAATTAGCTGGACTGATTTTTTAAGGACTTCTAGACATCGAAATTGGTCCATAGAGATAAAATTCCGTCAAAACCGACAAATTTTCGGTTTTCGGGAGCCCTGTTTATAGTATATTGATAGAAGAAATGAGAAAGAAAGCATAAAACTTTTGCCTGTATATCTCTTTAAGACTTTGGACACAGAGTAATCATTATTGCATCAGCTGTGCTCATTCAATGGTGAGGCAGTTTTAATCAAGTGCAATTATTTTTTAGTAATTGTGTATGCATAAAAATGGCTCAGTATTCAACTTCACTCCCACTAGTCCAAAAGAGAATAAATGATATCAAAAGTTATCATAGTTAAGTTTTCAAAGGGGTAACCAACTCAGAAAAAAAAAACAACAGACCATTGTTGAAGTTGCTAAGCCTGGATAATATATATTTAAATTTAAGTCACATAGCAGACAAGGATAATACTAATTAATATGTGAAAAGCACTACTAAAACTGAAACCAATGACCTTGGTCAATTGTTGAAACTGTCCATTAACATTTAAGACTTATTGAGATCTGTGGATAACACTCAAGTCATGGTCTTGTTAAATGAATAGCACATATAGGACACTGTCCATTATTTTTCTGACAAGTAATACCTCATTTCATAAGAGATTTGCATGAAAAAAATACATGCTGAAGATGTCATCATATTCAATTTATCATTTTATCATTCCTGTGTGCTAAATACGACTTCCCAATAAATCCCTTAATTTTATTTTTCTTTATAATGTAACCATTACAGCAGCCTTTTGGAATATATCATTTACTTCAAGGACTGCTTTTTGCTATTGGTAATAAATTATTTTGCACTTTCATACATTTAAAATGTGCATTCTTCCTCATTACATACTGGTAATCTAGCCCTGAAAGGCTTGGCTTCTATCTATACCACTTGGCTGTAGGAGCTCAAGATTTCAAAAATTATGTACATAAGCTGGGACTGACTGATTTAAAAATTACACTTTTAGAATCATATTCATTCCTTGGATCTGTTTCTTTTATACATAACTCTGTAGTGCCATGTCATATATAACATATATGAAAAAAAATTTTCTCTGTTTAAAAAAAAATACTATAGAAGATGTTGATGACTTAGCTCATGGTAACAAACTGAAGAAAACTTTGTCCATTGTGACACAGATGTACAGAAAATTTCTGTTTTATTCTAGATGATAACCTACCAAAGTCCACAATTTGTCAGCAAAGGTCTGATGTATGTTCATGATGCACAACATTTTGTTCTAATAAATATTTGACTCTAGGTTAAGTTAACACACCAATATTTATCTAGAGCTTCAAGATAAAATCTGTGTTCAAATGAACCCTACCCAACAGTAAGTACTGCCGTGAAAAAAGAGGAAACTCAAATTTGTTAACTTCATTGTTCTTACAACTTCACATGCTGTATCACGACTGCATTGCCTGGCCCTTCCCTGACTACTGTTATCATACTTTTACCTAGTAAAGTATGACCAGGAACCAGACAAGCTGTATCACAACTGCATTGCCTGGCCCTTCCCTGACTACTGTTATCATACTTTTACCTAGTAAAGTATGACCAGGAACCAGACAAGCTGTATCACGACTGCATTGCCTGGCCCTTCCCTGACTTCTGTTATCATACTTTTACCTAGTAAATATGACCAGGAACCAGACAAGCTGTATCACGACTGCATTGCCTGGCCCTTCCCTGACTACTGTTATCATACTTTTACCTAGTAAAGTATGACCAGGAACCAGACAAGCTGTATCACGACTGCATTGCCTGGCCCTTCCCTGACTACTGTTATCATACTTTTACCTAGTAAAGTATGACCAGGACCAGACAAGCTGTATCACGACTGCATTGCCTGGCCCTTCCCTGACTACTGTTATCATACTTTTACCTAGTAAAGTATGACCAGGAACCAGACAAGCTGTATCACAACTGCATTGCCTGGCCCTTCCCTGACTACTGTTATCATACTTTTACCTAGTAAAGTATGACCAGGAACCAGACAAGCTGTATCACGACTGCATTGCCTGGCCCTTCCCTGACTACTGTTATCATACTTTTACCTAATTAAGTATGACCATGAACGAGACAAACTGTATCACATAGTGCTTATAGGACACGGAAAAAAGGAAGTTATCACCTTTATTATCAAAACAAACTCTTAAAACTCTTACATATTGATCTCAAAACAAAATTACAGATTTCTATCTTTTTCATTCAAACTGAATTAATCCAAGATATAATACTTTGTCAAACATTCTGTATGCCAAAAGCATGATAATGGTTAATTTTCTAAAAATATTTAAAGGTATCCATGCCACCAAAGTAAGGACAGATTTCATTCAAGGAAGTATCTAGTGTACATAACTAAATGTGTTATTTGATCATTCGTGTCCTTAATTGATATGACAAAAGTACTTACAATAAAGGTTGTAAACAAAATCCATACACCATAATGTCTGACCTTAAAGTGCCATGCACAGGCCATGGCATAGGTCAAAAAGAGAACACATGGCTAGTACATGAGATATGAAAACACATGGCTAATACATAAAAGGGGGATAATCAGTGTAAGAGTCTCAAAACAAACAAAGGGCCAGTCCATGAAAGGGAATGTAAAGACCAAGCAGCCAGTCATAAAATGGAGCACATGGCTAGTGCATAATTCATGAAAGGTAAAACAAAGCCAGTGCATGAGTTACAAAAAACAACAGGTTAGTGCATAAGTCATAAATGTGGACACATAACTAGCATATCAGTTGTAAAAGGTAATTCAAAACTGAAAGAGAAAGTCACAAAAAGGAACACATGACTAGTGCAAAGGTCATGAAAAGGAACACATAGCCAGTGTATTAGTTACAAAGGCAAATCAACTGGCCACTGCATGAGTTATGAAGGGTTATATAAAGGCCAGAGAGCCAGTCATTAAAAGGAACACATGGCTAGTGCAAAGCTCATGGAAAGAAAAACACATAGCCAGTGTTTTAGTTACAAAAACAAATCAATAGGCCAATGCATGAGTTATGAAAAGTTATACAAAGGCCAGAGAGCCAGTCATTAAAAGAAACACATGGCTAGTGCAAAGGTCATGAAAAGAAACACATAACCAGTGTATTAGTTACAAAAACAAATCAATAGGCCAGTGCATGAGTTATGAAGAGTTATACAAAGGCCAGAGAGCCAGTCATTAAAAGGAACACATGGCTAGTGCAAAGCTCATGAAAAGAAACACATAGCCAGTGTATTAGTTACAAAAACAAATCAATCGGCCATTGCATGAGTTATGAAGAGTTATACAATGGCCAGAGAGCCAGTCATTAAAAGAAACACATGGCTAGTGCAAAGGTCATGAAAAGAAACACATAACCAGTGTATTAGTTACAAAAACAAATCAATAGGCCAGTGCATGAGTTATGAAGAGTTATACAAAGGCCAGAGAGCCAGTCATTAAAAGGAACACATGGCTAGTGCAAAGTTCATGAAAAGAAACACATAGCCAGTGTATTAGTTACAAAAACAAATCAAAAGGCCATTGCATGAGTTATGAAGAGTTATACAAAGGCCAGAGAGCCAGTCATTAAAAGGAACACATGGCTAGTGCAAAGGTCATGAAAAGGAACACATAGCCAGTGTATTAGTTACAAAAACAAATCGATAGGCCAGTGCATGAGTTATGAAAAGTTATTCAATGGCCAGAGAGCCAGTCATTAAAAGGAACACATGGCTAGTGCAAAGCTCATGAAAAGAAACACACAGCCAGTGTATTAGTTACAAAAACAAAACAATTGGCCAGTGCATGAGTTATGAAAAGTTATACAAAGGCCAAAGAGCCAGTCATTAAAAGGAACACATGGCTAGTGCAAAGGTCATGAAAAGGAACACATAGCCAGTGTATTAGTTACAAAAACAAATCAAAAGGCCAGTGCATGAGTTATGAAAAGTTAAACAAAGGCCAGAGAGCCAGTCATTAAAAGGAATTAATGGCTAGAGTAAAGGTTATGAAAATGGACACAAAGCCAGTGTATTAGTTAAAACATCAATGCACTAGCTAAGAAAGGGACTACAGTGATCATAAAAGAAGAACACATGGCAAATGCAAAGTTTATTGAAGAGAATACATTGCCAGTGTATTAGTTATAAAACTGAAACAATGGGCCACTGCATTTGTTATGAAAGGGAATGCAAAGGACATACAGCCATTCACTAAAAAGAACATATGGCTGCTGCATAAGAATAAGTTATAAAAACAAATTAAAAGGCCAGTACAGGAGTTATGAGAAGGAATGCAAATGCTAGATACCCAGTCATTTAAAATCACGTGGCTGGATAATGTACAAGTCATTAAATGGGAAGACATAGCCATTGTTCATCTTATGAAGAGTGCTGTAGATATGAAGATGAAAAATTCAGTGATACCGCTACTGACCTTTATGGAAGGTTCAATTAATAAAATCACACTTAGGACAAAAAACTGAGAATCAGCAACAGTTATATGTATTCTGACATACAACTTCAATGTAGTCACTTTTGTCATAATTATATTAAAGACACTGCTGATTCCATGTCAAACTATATAAGCAGTAAATCAGTTAAGAAGATGCTATCTTTCTGGGCAATGATAGCACATGATGCTTGTAAGAGAACCATTATCACAAAATATGCTTGTCACAAAAGCTTTTGGTGAAGATGTGGGCATAATGGATAAAAAGAGGTGTTAGTAGGGAAGCAAGTTTAACTATTCTTAGTGCTGGATAGTGAAATACATATTTAAATGAACCTGAATAATGAAATCCCTTCATGCATGTAGAAGATATGCTACAGACAAAATCTGGACATTTCTGAAAAAATCTCTAGTGACCTTAGCATTAAAAAAATATGGACCTGGATTATGTGTGTAAGGCTCAGTCTCATGATGACGAACATTGTGATGGAATCCCCTAATTCATGATGACTAAATGGTCTGTACACACATTTTACTTTTATCTGACCTTTGACCTCTTTGTGTGACCTTGACATTGACAACAGAAATTTTTAATTTTGCACACAACACTGTGCCTCACAATGGTGAACATTTGTTCCAAGTTACATTAAAATATCTCAATGCATGCAGAAGTTTTGTTTCGGACAAACTTTTTCCTCTGAACAAAACTGGCATATAAAAATTGATTTTTAAGATTATGGCAACTAATCTGTAAATTAACTCAATGATCAATGCTATTACATTTATCAGCTTTCACAATTATATATGAAAACCAATTCTTTTGTTCTTTTGTCAAAAACTGTGTAGATCTACTACCATGAGGAGCTGTAAGGTACCGATTATTCCATAGAACTGCTTGAGTTAAAAACTAACAAGAGGGCCAATGGCCCTAAAGCGCTCACCTGGGTTCAAAAATAAAAGAAATTTTTATGAATGTAATAATGCATTTTACAGAAATGGACCAATGCAATTTCATTGCCATAGCTCCAAAAACAAAAAGTATGTCAGTAGGTCAAAATATAGGTCATGAGACGACATTTTTGAAATTGGAACGAAAAGCTGTACACACAGTCCAAATTTCATTGCCATAGCTCCAAAAACAAAAAGTATGTCAGTAGGTCAAAAATATAGGTCATGCGATAAATTTTTGAAATCGAAATGAAAAACTGTGCACATGGTCCAAATTTCATTGCTGTAGCTAAAAAACAAAAAAGTAGGCCAGTAGATCAAGGAATAATGTTTTTGAAATCATCTTGAAAAACTGTACAAATGGTCCAAATTTTATTGCCATAGTGAAAAACTTGAATTTTTTTTTTGGGGGGGGGGGGGGTGACCCCCATTGGAGAGGGGAAGACCCCACTGCGGTCACAGTGCATACTTCCAAATATCTAAGCTCCAGGCCTTGCAGTTTCTGACAAGAAGATTTTTAATGTTTTTTTGCTCTATAACTCTGTGTAAAACATGTGACCCCTTGGGCGGGACCAGTTTTGACCCAGGGGCCATGATTTGAACAATCTTGGTAGAGGTCTGCTAGACAATGCTCAACACCAAATATCTAAGCTCCATGCCTTGTAGATTCTTACAAGAAGATTTTTAAAGTTTTCCCTATATAACTCTATGTAAATCAAGTAAGCCCTGGGCGGGGTCAGTTCTAACCCCAGGGTCATAATTTGAACAATCTTGGTCCACTAGATGATGCCTCACACCAAATATACAAGCTCCAGGCCTTGCAGCTTCTGACAAGAAGTTTTTAAAGAATTTACTATATAACTCTATGTAAAACATGTGACCCCTTGGGTGGGGCCAATTTTGACCCAGGGGCCATGATTTGAACAATCTTGGTGGAGGTCTACTAGACAATGCTCAACACTTAATATCTAAGCTCCATGCCTTGTGGTTTCTGACAAGAAGATTTTTACATTTTTTTCCTATATAACTATGTTAAACATGTGACCCCTGGGGCGGGGCCAGTTTTGACCCAGGGGCCATGATTTGAACAATCTTGGTAGAGGTCTACTAGACAACGCTGCATACCAAATATCTAAGCTCCATTTGTTGTGGTTTCTGACAAGAAGATTTTTGAAGTTTTCCCTATGTAACTTTATGTAAAAGCAAGTGACTCCCAGGGCGGGGCCAGTTCTGACCCCAGCGCCATAATTTGAACAATCTTGGTAAAGGTCCACTAGATGATGCCTCATACCAAATATCTAAGCTCTAGGCTTGTGGTTTTTGAGAAGAAGATTTTAAAAGTTTTTTCCTTTTTTTGCCATTTGTCAGTTCTGCATAGAATTGAATTCTTTGAACAACTTTGGAAGAGCTTCATGCAAGGAATATCCCGTGCAAGTTTCATTGAATTAGGCCTAGTTGTTTCAGAGGAGATGTCGTTTAAATGAAATTGTTGAAGACACACGACGATTGACGAAGGACGGAGGGGGATCACAATAGTTCACCATGTCACTGCGTCTGATGATTCTGAATTTTGTGAGCTCAAAATTAGCAAGGTTTTCACTTATACATTGATGTTTGTCTCTTAAAACAAACACATATTGTCCATTATTATCTGACTTTCTACTTCGTCCAAAAAAGATCAAATATGGAGACTCTTGTACTTCACAGGGCAAATAATAAAACTGTAGCATTCGATGTTGAGTCTACCTAACCCATTTGACTCCTTACATAATTTTATAGATTACGAGATATTTCTGGGATTAATACAAATAAAGAAATTTATAGAAATTATACAAATACGATAGTTGTTCTTATTAAAATAAAGTTTCAAAATTTTACTGATATAAAATGCATTTGTAAGTGTAGACATGCAAGTAGCTGTGTTGCCACTATGATAACTTGCTTGAATGTGACAGCTTTCTAAATTCTCAAAAACTTTCTTGTATGAGACACAGACTAAAATATTAACAAGATGGCCATGATGGCCCTGTACTGCTCACCTGAGAATGACTGCTTTTAACAAAGTTGCTATGGACCTGGTTCATTGACCCCAGATGACCCATATTCAAACTTGACCTAGAAATTATTGAAACAATCTCTTTGACAAATTTCAAGGTTATTTGTACTGAAAATGTTACCTCTAGAGTGTTAACAAGGTTTTCCCATATTTGGGCTCTATGACCTAGTTTTTTAACCTAGATGTCCCATATTCGAACTTGAACTAGAAATAATCTAAACAATCTCTCTGACAAATTTCAAGGATATTTGGACTGAAAAAGTAGCCTCTAGAGTTTTAACAAGGTTTTTCGATATTTAGGCTCTGTGACCTAGTTTTTGACCCCAGAAAACCCATATCCAAACCTGAGCTACAAATCATCAAAACAACCTTTCTGACAAATTTCCAGGACATTTGGACTGAAAATGTAGCCTAAAGAGTGTTTACAAAGTTTCTCGATATTTGGGCTCTGTGACCTAGTTTTCGACTCCAGATGACCCATATTCAAACTTGAGCTAGAAACCATTGAATTAAGCTTTCTGACAAATTTCCAAGTTATTTGGAATTAAAATGTTACCTCTAGAGTGTTAACAAGGTTTTTCCAAATTTGGGCTCTGTGACCTAGTTTTTGACCCAAGATGAACCATACTCCAATTTGAGCTAGAAATCGTCAAAGCAACCTTTCTGACAAATTTTCAGATTATATGGGCTGAAAATGTAACCTCTAGAATGTTTACAAGATTTTTCTTTTTTTGGGCCATGTGAGCTAGTTTTTGATCCCAGATGATCCATATCAAAATTTGAGCTAGAAATCATTGAAACAACCTTTCTTACAAATTTCGAGGAGATTTGGACTAAAAATGTAACCTCTAGAGCATTAACAAGGTTTTTCAATATTTGGGCTCTGTAACCTAGTTTTTGACCCCAGATGACCCATATTTGAACTTGACCTAGAAATTGTCAAAGCAACCCTTCTGACAAATTTCCAGATTATTTGGACTGAAAATGTAACCTCTAGAGTGTTAACAAGATTTTTCTATTTTTGGGCTCTGTGACCTAGTTTTTGAACCCAGATAATCCATATTTGAACTTGAGCTAGAAATCATCGATAGAAGCTTTCTGACAAATTTCCAGGATATTTGAACTGAAAAAGTAGCCTCTAGAGTGTTAACAAGGTTTTTCTATATTTGGGCTCTGTGACCTAGTTTTCCAACCCTGATAACCCATGTTCAAACTTGTCCGAGATATTAATGAGACAGACACCCTGACCAAGTTTCTTGACAATTGAGGCAAAAATGTGACCACTAGAGTGTTAACAAACTAATTGTGGACAGACGGACGGACGACGGACGACTGACAAAAGGTGATCAGAAAAGCTAACTCTGTCACTATGACAGGTGAGCTAAAAAAAGAAAATGTTGCAAAGTATTTATCTCAATCTTTCTTTTGTACAATTTCTGAATTACAAATACATCATAATTAAAATGGAATAAATAATTTTCTTTGCTTCAGGTATGTCAATAAACTCAGAAGCTTATGTACATGAAAAACATAGGTTCAGGTACTTAAAACATCCTACGGAGTTACTTCCCCTTTTCAGTATTTTATTAACTACACTTTAATTTTTATTTAAATTAGAGAATTTTACAAAGCAGTCCTTACACTGATGGTAATCAAATGGTTATTCCAAATGATACCTGCTTATTGAAATTAATAATAGAGAATCAAATATAGAACAATCAGGGTGTATATCACATGATCATATTTAGTTTTTATAGGAAACTTCTATAACTATATAGTGTAAATACATCCGAGGTTAAGCTGCATGTGCAATTATAAATTATGAAAATATTTTGTTTGAAATCTGAAACATTATGGCTAGTTGTTCTTGTTTCCCTTTTTCGTTTCTCTTTCTTTTTTTGTTGTAGGAAGAGAAACTATGCATTTCTTTAAACATGATAATGCTTTATTTTTTGAAACAGCCAGTAATTTATAATAAGTCTCAGAGCTTAAAGTAATCCAGTCAAAGGACATAGAACAGAAATGTCAACCTTTTAACTTCAGGCACCAACAAACATTACCAACAACAAATCAGAATTATATGATTTTGCAGCCAAAATTTCTATTCCCTGGCAAAGATTTTATCTCTGCAAACAAGAGCACAACAAGGCAGAGCAAAATACACCCATCAGTTGAGCAATTTGTTTCAATAACATCTATCCACCTATGAAATTTTAAGTCAATAGCTTTGCATCGATAATGTAGGAGTACAGTCCAGACAAACATCAAATACGAAAATTGAACTTAGGGGAATAACTCCAAAATCATGAAGTGTACAGTGACAGTTCTTGTGCAATGCATTGTCTCAATGAGATCTATCCACCAGTGAAGTGTTAAGTAAATAGCTTTGATAACACAGGAGTTATCATCCGGACAAAAAAAATTAATTAAGGGGCATAACTCCAAAATTATAAAGTAAAGAGTTATGAATTCTGTGCACTGCATTTTGCCTCATAAGACCTATGTAGCAAGTTTCAAGTCAATAGCTTTGATAATGTATGAGTTATGCTCTGGAAAAGAAAATTAAACAAAGGGGAATAACTCCAAAATCATGAAGTGCAGAGTGATGGTTCTTGTGCACAGCACTCTGTCTCAATGAAATCTATCCACCTCAGTGTAGGAGTTATGCTCCAGACAAACATCAGGACGCCGCCAGTCCACCGACCCGCCCGCCCACCATGGGTGATCCAGTAATACGTCCCATCTTTGGCAGGCATATAATAAAATTTGCACCAGCTAGTATAGATCTAGTATTTTAATTCCTAGTTCTTTTTTACTTTCAAGGTTTTTCCCCTAAGGTATTAGAGTCCTTAAATGTACCCTAACTCCACTCTGATAGAATACAAAAATTAATTCCATTAATTTGTGTAGGATTGAGACATTTTTACTGAAGGTCATGGGTTCAACCACCATTCAATACAATTTTTTATCTCTAGTTTTACATTGCTTTGGTTTTACAACAGTAACTTTTATGGAATTTAAATTCAATTTCTTTCGATATATATTTATTTATATCAATTGTTACAAAGCTTTTCAACATGGTAGATTGATAAAAATTATCTGTGATTTCAGTTATTAATTTCTCCAAAACTTGACAATAATTTTTTCTAATATTTTGCCATATTTGTTCAGAACAGTACATGAATAAAATGGTTGTAGCTAATTTGAAGCCCAGAAGATTTATGTTGAAGTTCACATTGATAATATCCACTCATAATGAAATGGACTGGGTAAATTTGAGCCATGTATAATCATATTTGTTTTCTTCTCACTTACGGCTTTTTGTATGCTTTTTGTCAGAAGGTCTTCATAATGTGAATGATTACATACCAAGTAATACTTGTTTTAATCGTCAGTCTTAGAAAAATCACTGTGTTTCTCTATACCTTATAAACCCATTCAGTTATGTGAGGTTTGAAGTCAATATTAGTCATCTCTTGAAACTCCAAAAATTGCTAAAAGTGTCCTCCTATATGGTCTAGTCTATTTTTTGTCCTATAGGATGGTATAAATTTTAAAAAGGCTCAATTTATTGAGGGCTGACAAAATGTTTATTAGAAATTTATCTTGTACCTTCTTCAAGTCAAATATTTTTGGTGTACACATAATAAGTCATTATCTATGACCCCTTGAATGAACTCCAAACTTCATTAAATTGCCTATTAGATATTCACAAAATTATTTTTTAAACCATTATGTTTATATTTGATACTATCAAAATAGTTAAAACTAAAATTATGCACGTATATAAGGTAAAAAAAAGTAAGATAATGTTAAGAGTGTATTTATGTAATTAAAATCAATGAAAAAAGTTAAAATTTAAAATAAAGAATTAAAAAATAATGCAAAATAAGATTTTTAAAAATTGTTTAAAAGCCTCTGTTTTGTGGGACTTTTACCCAGACCCATTAACCTTTACCCTGCTGGCGCCAATATATAGAACTAGTCCATTTTTAGATGAAGGAGGGTAAAGGTTAATGGGCTCTGTCCTACTGACAGCTCTGCCACAGAGAAAAAGGCAGCCCACTTATTTCTTTTTCTTTGGCCCCAGTGGGCGGGGGCCCGATCTTGAGTTTTTTTTTTTTTTTCAGAACAGTTAGTTTTTTTATTAAAACACATGTTTTTTCTAAGACTAACCGTAAAAACAACTGTTTCTTGGTATGTAATCATTCACATTAAGTAGACCTACTGACTGCTGACAAAACAAAAACAAAATGAAAAGCCAAAAGTGCAAAGAAACAAAATATGAATAAATAAACATGACACAAATTTACCCCACCCACTTCATTATAAGGGAATTTAATCAATGTAAACTTCAGCATTAATGTTTGGATCTTCAAATTAGCTATAATTATTTTTATTCAAGTACTATTCTTAGCAAATTAGCAAAATATCAAATACTTTTACCGTCTAGTTTTGGAGAAATTAATAACTGAAATTACAGATACCTAAATTTTCATCGATTTACCAATTGTTGAAAAGCTTTCTTACAAATGAAATATATTTAAAACAAAAGAAATTAAATTAAAATTCTTTATATTTTGTTGTAAAACCAAAAAAAAAAGTAAAAACTGTCTAAAACTAGTGAAAACAAGAACTGCCACTGTAAGATGACAATGCCCCCGAAGTGATGCTTTGACTTTGAGCTGAGGACCAGTCATTCAAGGGTCAAGGTCAATTAAGTATAGGTCAATGGGAAAGCCTTGTCCAAAATGGTGTTGTGTCCGAGTATGAAGTAAATCGACTTTGTAATAAGGAGGTTATGGCCAGTGGAGTATAAAGTAAATCAACTTTGTAATAAGGAGGTAAATATGGCTAATGTTAAAGTTTTTGGACAATTGGATCTTCAAGTTTAAGGTCATTCAGGGGTCAAGGTCAAATAAATATAGGTCAGTGGAAAGGTCTTCTTCTAAGGGGTGTTGTTGCCAAGTATGAAGTATTAATCCACTTACTAATACAGAAGTTATGGTCAATATTAAAGTTTTTGGACAATTGGATCTTCAGGGTGAAGGTCATTCAGCAGTCAAAGTCAAATAAATATAGGTCAGTTGAAAGGTCTTGTCCAAAGGGGTGATATGTCCAAGTATGAAGTAAAATTGCTAACTAATAAGTAAGTTATGGCTAATGTTAAAGTTTTAGGATGGACTGATGGATGGACTGAAGGACAGATGGACAGTTCAAAAACTTTATCCCCCTCTCTTCTTGGGCATAGAAATTGGCTTCAGTGGGGGCTGAACCCATACCCTTCAATGAAAATGTCTCAATCTTTCACAAACTACTGGAATTAAATACTCTTTAGAGTGGAGGTAGGATATTAGTAGTCTAATACCTTAAACTATTGGAGGACTACTTTTAAAGCATCATAAACAAGAAATGTTTGTAAGACATAAATGCCCCCGGCAGCACCTAATTGCTTGTGGTTGGGCCAAAGCGTTCTCTAGTTATTGATCAGAAACCGTTTTTAGGATCAAGGTCCCTGCGGCCTTGACCTTTGACCTAATGACCTCAAAATTAATAGGGGTCATTTACTGGTGATGACCAACCAGCATACCAAGTTTGGTGAACCTAGGTCAAAGCATTCTCTAGTTATTGATCGGAAACTGTTTTTAGAGTCAAAGTCTCTGTGAGCTTGACCTTTGACCCCTTGACCCCAAAATCAATAGGGGGTCATCTACTAGTGATGACCAACCTGCAAACCAAGTTTGGTGAACCTAGGTCAAAGCGTTCTCTAGTTATTGATCGGAAACCGTTTTAAAGATGAAAGTCTGTGATCTTGACCTTTGACCTAATGACCTCAAAGTCAATAGGGGTCATCTACTGGTGATGACCAACCAGTATACCAAATTTGGTGAACCTAGGTCAAAACGTTCTCTAGTTATTGATCAGAAACCGTTTTAAGGATGAAGGTCCCTGTGATCTTGACCTTTGACCTAATGACCTCAAAATCAATAGGGGTCATCTAATGGTGATGACCAACCAGCATACCAAGTTTGGTGAACCTAGGTCAAAGCGTTCTCTACTTATTGGTCAGAAACCGTTTCTACCTACAAGGTCAATGTGACCTTGACCTTTGACCCCTTGACCCCAAAATCAATAGGTGTCATCTACTGGTGATGGACAATCATCCTACCAAGTTTGAAGTTCCTAGGCCTAAGCGTTCTTTAGTTATTGGTCGGAAACCGTTTCTACCTACAAGGTCAATGTGACCTTGACCTTTGACCCCTAAATCAATAGGGGTCATCTACTGGTGAAGGACAATCATCCTACTAAGTTTGAAGTTCCTAGACCTAAGCATTCTTTAGTTATTGGTCGGAAACCATTTGGTCTACGGACCGACCGACAAGACAGACCGACCGACAGACGGACAAATGCAAAGCAATATACCCCCACTTCTTTGAAGAGGGGGCATAATTATTTGCCTTAAGGTGGTGGGTCTTAAATTATAATGCATGTAATTTGTGACAAAGTTCAGCTGAATTAAGCCACTATCAACTTATAAAATTAGCCAATTCTTCTGATATGGTCTGAGCTTTGAGCACACATGCAGGCATTTCAGAGGATGAAAAGAAACATCCGAGTAAAAATGGTTCAAACCTGCTGAACCTATGGAATTTTCATATCTGAAATATTATGTATTGTTTCAGAAATTAATTTTAATCTTATTAACAATAAATTAATTTTTTTGTAAATGTTCACAATAAATTTCAGTGCATGAATTACTGTAAAAGTGGATATTTTCGTGCATCAAAAATTTAACAAAATCAGAATTTCAGAAGTTTTCAGAAGTTTCGCATGCGGAAATGTTCACGCGCAAAATTAGTATCTGTAATATATTCACATTGTATAAACCACTTTACTGCAATTAAAATGCATTAGTTAATGATTACAATGGTTTTCTTTGTATTATCGGGTTAAGGCTATTTTGCACATTTAACACAGTAACATTATATTCTGGTATGAGTTGTAAACAATTATACAGTAAAACAGTCAAAACTTGTATTGTTCACCTTCCTTTGTTACGTGACAAACTCTCATTCAGTTGGGTAATTTCCTTCTATATTTACACAATGTATCACTTTGTTGCATGTCTGTCACCTGGCTGTACGAGATTTTATTAGGTGTGAAAACAACATCAAGTTTATAGTCTTCTTTTATTTACCAAAAAGGTAAGATGTTGATCGAAATTAACTTTTTTTCAAATTGCTTTCTATTTCAGTTTTATCATTTCTAGGAATATTAAATCGATGCACTGCTTATAGATACAATTCAATTAAGAAGAAATAATAGTTTTTAAAGGAAATAACAAGTACTAGCTACATGGTGCATGGGTAAAAATATACCTTTCTGAATGATGAAATTTACGCTGGTTGATATTTTCGCGATTTATATGAATTTGCAAAAATCGCAAACATTTCCACATCACAAACTTCACCAATTATACATTATGTCATGCCATAAAATGAAGTCACACAGAATTTCTTTGTGAATTCAACCTATTATGAAGTGAAATAGAGGCATATTAACATCTTTGAAGACGATTGCCTTTGTTTTTCTTAATCACCAACTTAACCAAAACTGATGAATCAGAACACTCTGAAAATCAGTGAAGCTTTTATCAGAGACACTGTATGTCTCTGCTTTTATGTTACCCTTCAAAACTGTCATATTGCATAATGGTTCCAAAGTATACACCTTCAGTGTATGTGAATACTTTCTGTTTTGAGATACCAGGAAACTTCTATTTTCCATTAACATGGTTTTTGTACACTTTGTACAAATAAAGGTGGAACATGCACAATCAAATTAAATGCAGTTTGAAATGTTTGGTTCCTATATATCAACACGGATGACCACTTTTTGAAGGTTAATATACTTATTCAAGTTTTGTTAAATTTTCTGTCAAACAAGTGGTTGATTACCAATTGCTAAACTATCTTGTTCTTCTAGATGCTTATGATCCCTATTCATAAGGTGTTAGAAACCTCACTGAATATTGTCATTCTGGCCTCAGGTCAGAATTTTTCCCAACAGTTTATAGTATCTATGTTGCTATGATTCTTTTTTATCACTGCATTAATGTGACACACAAGTCAATTAGAACACTAAATTCTGGAAATGTTTCCTCTGTATGGCCTGACAAAGTTACAGAGTCATTCCCACAAACCAGCTAGTTTTTTAATGTCTTCTTTATATTCAGAATAGTTCAAAGACAGAAACAGTGTAAATCTCAATGCTGAGTTCACCTGATGGAGGGTGGGGCAGGGCAGCATGTTAATTAAGTCACCCAATGATGTCAAGCCCAAATATATTTTACACAAGTGGCAAAATATACTTTTCTGGCAAAAAAATACAAAAATTGTGCCCCATTATGAATTCTTGGCTACTCATAATATATGACAGCCACTTTGAATTATCAACACTGAAAGAAGTTTTAAACCATGGCCCTTAATGATGGGCCAGTTACAGATAAAATTAAAACAAAACAAGAGGGCCATGATGGCCCTGAATCGCTCACCTGATAGACCATGAAACGATATTGTAGACATAATGAGGAGAGAATTGGTGAAAGAAGGGCATGTGTCCACACTTGCTGATTGGTGAAGTTTTAACTTTACATGAACTGTTTTAATAATTTCCAGTTTACCTCATTTCGTCTAGATGATAAATACATGGAAAATGTTAACATTTCAAAGTCATTAGACTTTCGATACATTTTTTTTTTCTTTGTAAGTTAACATGAAACTATTGTATGAAGTACAAATTGAAATATGGATATCTGAAACAGGTGTAATGTTTTCATTTTGGCTGAAGGTAGTTTCCTTCAGAAATGTACAGTCTAGAAGTGACTTTTGTGTTAGGGTATATGCTATTTTGAGACAGTATTTAAGTTACATAATGGTATGCAGTTAACCTGTGTTGGTAAATTCTGTACCAGTACAGAATTTGAGAGCACGTTATGACACACAAGATAGGTGATCCACAGACCATGGACTGTACGTACTGAACTCAGCAGTTGGGAAGACCGAAGCAAACTTTGCAGACTAAGATCAGATGGCTATATAAACTATATATAAAATGAATTGACTATGGGGCGGGGTCAATTTGACCCCGGGGATCATGATTTGAGCAAACTTGGTTAAGGTCTACTAGGTCATGCTACATGCAAAATTTCTAAGCTCTAGGCTTTCTGGTTCTGGAGTAGAAGATTTTTTGAAGTTTTTCCTATATAAACTCTATATAAAATCAACTGACCCCCAGGCGGGGTCAATTTGACCCCGGGGATCATGATTTGAGCAAACTTGGTAGAAGTCTACTAGTTAATGCTACATGCAAAATATCTAAGCTCCAGGCCTGCAGTTCTGGAGAAGAAGATTTTTGAAGTTTTTCCTATATAAACTATATATAAAATGAATTGACTATGGGGCGGGGTCAATTTGACCCCGGGGATCATGATTTAAGCAAACTTGGTAAAGGTCTACTAGGTAATGCTACATGCAAAATATCTAAGCTCCAGGCTTTGTGGTTCTGGAGAAGAAGATTTTTGAAGTTTTTCCTATATAAACTCTATATAAAATCAATTGACCCCCGGGCGGGGTCAACTTGACCCCGGGGATCATGATTTGAGCAAACTTGGTAGAAGTCTACTAGGTAATGCTACATGCAAAATATCTAAGCTCCAGGCTTTGTGGTTCTGGAGAAGAAGATTTTTGAAGTTTTTCCTATATAAACTCTATATAAAATCAATTGACCCCCGGGGCGGGGTCAATCTGACCCCGGGGATCATGATTTGAGCAAACTTGGTTAAGGTCTACTTGGTTATGCTACATGCAAAATATCTAAGCTCTAGCCTTTGTGGTTCTGGAGAAGAAGATTTTTGAAGTTTTTCCTATATAAACTCTATATAAAATTAACTGACCCCCGGGCGGGATCAACTTGACCCCGGGGATCATGATTTGAGCAAACTTGGTAGAAGTCTACTAGTTAATGCTACATGCAAAATATCTAAGCGCCAGGCTTTGTGGTTCTGGAGAAGAAGATTTTTGAAGTTTTTCCTATATAAATTCTAAGTAAAATCTATTTACCCCCGGGGCTGAACCAGTTTGACCCCGGAAGTCATGATTTGAGCAAACTTGACAGAGGTCCCCTAGATGATGCTTCATACCAAATATGAAAGCTCTGGGCCTTGTTATTTCAGACAAGAAGATTTTTGAAATTTCCATTTTAAAAACACCTTTTAGGGCCTCACAGCCATATTGTGCATTGGACCGGAACCATTTGAGCAAACTTGGTAAAGGGACATCTAAGGACCATTAGTATGAAGTTATTTTAAAATTGGGCCAGGGGTTTAGGAGGAGATGTCATTTAAAGAAAATGTTGACGACGGACGACGGACGACGGACGGACGACGGACGCCGGACACAAGGGTATCCTAATAGCTCACTCTGTCACTGCGTGACAGGTGAGCTAAAAACCACAAAAACAAACAAACTTTGAAATAGTTCATATCATATTTTGAATACTTATTGCAAATACTCCCAATACACTATTTCTGTCTCAATGTTTATATGCAGAATAAACATTATCATTCAACTTTCAGTTAAATAAAGGTGACTTTTTTTAAGAAATCTCTACATTTTTTCTCTGGGTCTTTGTCTTTTGGGAAATATCAAAGTATCCTATGGAAAACAATTCATGGGATTAAATACCCATATCTTCAGCTCTGTTGAGCTATCCAAATTCATAAGGCAAGTAACAGCTAACTTGCTTAAGAAATAAATATTAATTTATAGGACTTAAAGCGACTGACTCACAGAATTTAGATTAATTTTGTTCTCTTTAAAATTAAAGAGTAGTTAATATACTATTAAAAAAATAATTTTATGCTTCTATTGCCTTATTAAAACAGAAGAAAAAGAATTTGACTTTCCGAGGATTCAAACCCATGCTCTTCAGGTCAGTAAAATTAAGAGCAGCCACCTAGACCACTCAGCCACTATGGTATGTTCTTGACCAATGTCAAAATTAACAAAATAAATAGTAATTAATTAATTAATGATTAATTTTTATATCAGTGTGAAAAACTTAAAATTATGATGCGTTTCTGTATCAAAAACTGGGACAGTAACTAACAGTTTAGATATGTTCTTCACAACTACAACCTGAATTTTTACATTTATAAACAATTTCTGTTTTATGAATTGTCAACACATCTGTGAGTCAGTCGCTTTAAAAAGGTTTTTTGAGTTTTCTGAACACACATGATTATAACTGGTGTCACAGGGAAAAGGGCACTCGGACAAATTCAAACAAATAAAGTATATTTAAACATGTCAAAAAGTGGTATTTAAATTACACACAATGACAAAACATTATTGACCCTTGTTATACCAACTTCGTCATTCGCATTGTTTTACAAATCCAGTATAACAAGAGCCATGTTACACATGGTTAATCCCCCCGCCGGGAAGAAGCTACCTGAAGGTTGTACTTTCAAACACTCAATGTAATATTGTTTGAAGAAAATCCCACAAAAAATAGGCAAGGTAGAGTTATTGTTCTTGCAAACTGCACTTCCTACTAATGTGCTATGTCAGTGTATTAAGTTTAAAGAATATCGCTCAAGCACTTTTGGAGTTATGCTTTGGACTAAGTTTTTCAATTAAATCTGATAAAAGGGAATAATTCTAAAAGTAGGCAAGGTAGAGTTATTATTCTTTCACACTGCACCTCCTCCAAATGTGCTCTTTCAGTATATGAAGTTTGAAGAAAATCACTCAAATACTTTTGGAGTTATGCTCCGGACAAAACTGGAACAGACGGACACACGGATGGACAGAGACCATTTCTAATATCCCCTCCGCCTTTTGCGGGGGGATAATAAGTTCAAGAATTAGATATACATGTATATGCTGGGATTTTTGAAATGTAAACAAGTAAATCTGATAAAGGGGAATAACTCTAAAAAATAGGCAAGGTAGAGTTATTGGACTTGCACACTGCACTACCTACCAATGTGCTCTGTCAGTGTATGAAATTTGAAGAAAATCTCTCCAGTAGTTTTGGAGTTATGCTCCGGACAAAATTTATCAAGTAATTCTGATAAAGGGGAATAACTCTAAAAATAGGCAAGGTAGAGTTATTGTTCTTGCACACTGCACTACCTACCAATGTGCTCTGTCAGTGTATGAAGTTTGAATAAAATCCCTCAAGTAGTTTTAGAGTTATGCTCCGGACAAAATTTATCAAGTAATTCTGATAAAGGGGAATAACTCTAAAAATAGGCAAGGTAGAGTTATTGCACTTGCACACTGCACTCCCTACCAATGTGCTCTGTCAGTGTATGAAGTTTGAATAAAATCCCTCAAGTAGTTTTGAAGTTATGCTCCGGACAAAATTTATCAAGTAATTCTGATAAAGGGGAGTTACTCTAAAAATACGCAAGGTAGAGTTATTGGACTTGCACACTGCACTATCTACTAATGTGCTCTGTCAGTGTATGAAGTTTGAATAAAATAATTCTGGCAGTTTTGGAGTTATGCTCCGGACAAAATTTATCAAGTAAATTTGATAAAGCGGAATAACTCTAAAAAAAAGGCAAGGTAGAGTTATTGCACTTGCACACTGCACTACCTACCAATGTGCTCTGTCAGTGTATTAAGTTTGAAGAATATCGCTCAAGCACTTTTGGAGTTATGCTTTGGACTAAGTTTTTCAATTAAATCTGATAAAGGGGAATAATTCTAAAAGTAGGCAAGGTAGAGTTATTATTCTTTCACACTGCACCTTCTCCAAATGTGCTCTTTCAGTATATGAAGTTTGAAGAAAATCACTCATGTACTTTCGGAGTTATGCTCCAGACAAAACTGGAACAGACGGACACACGGATGGACAGAGACCATTTCTAATATCCCCTCCGCCTTTTGCGAGGGGATAATAAGTTCAAGAATTCAAGAATTAGATATACATGTATATGCTGGGATTTTTGAAATGTAAACAAGTAAATCTGATAAAGGGGAATAACTCTAAAAAATAGGCAAGGTAGAGTTATTGGACTTGCACACTGCACTACCTACCAATGTGCTCTGTCAGTGTATGAAATTTGAAGAAAATCTCTCCAGTAGTTTTGGAGTTATGCTCCGGACAAAATTTATCAAGTAATTCTGATAAAGGGAAATAACTCTAAAAATAGGCAAGGTAGAGTTATTGCACTTGCACACTGCACTCCCTACCAATGTGCTCTGTCAGTGTATGAAGTTTGAATAAAATCCCTCAAGTAGTTTTGGAGTTATGCTCCGGACAAAATTGTTTCGGACGGACGCACGGATGCATGGACGCACGGAGGGACGAAGGGCATTTCTAATATCCCCTCCGCCTTTGGTGTGGGGTTAATAAGCATTTAATAAGCGATTAGTTACTTTAAGTCTGCTAAAAGGGGAAAATCAAGTCAGGTGACTACTTAATACAACTTGTCATCCTGATGGGAAGTCCGAGAGTTTCAAGGTATGCAAAAGATACAAAGCCAATAATACCTTCTATCATTTAAAATTGGAAAACCAATAGCCAATAATGCTACATTCTCAAATTTACAAACATTAAAATTTGAACCTAAATCTGTTACTTCAATCTTACTGAAATTCCCTGACTGATGCAAGATGGTTGTTACGTAACCAAGAAAACAATTTAAAGAGTTTTGTTTCCAGTAACTTTTTTGACATCGTCGGTTACCCCCTGTACATATTCCGCACAACTACACTATGTATCATGGGACAATTGCCTGCAGATTATTCATTTTTATGAATATGTTTTTTCTAGGTAACAGAAAGATAGAAAAAAGCTGGAAAAGACAAGCAAGGCTAAAAAAAAATTAATTAAGACAAGAACTGTGAGATGACAATACCGCTTTTAAAAAGTGGTGGTCTGACCTTTGAACTGAGGATCAGTCATTCAGGGGTCAAGGTAAATTGGAAGGTCTTTTCCAAAGGGGTTTTGTGTTCAAGTATGAAATATATCCACTTACTAATAAGGAAGTAATGGCTAATGTTAAAATTTTGGACATTGTCAATTGGATCTTCAAGGTGAAGATCATTCAGGGGTCAAGGTCAAATAAATATAGGTCAGAGGGAAGGTCTTCTCCAAAGGGGTGTTGGGTCCAAGTATTAAGTACAAGGAAGTTATATTGCCAATGTTAAAGTTTTCAGACTGTCTGACTGATGAAAGGACAATTAAGAAACTATATGCCTCCCTTCTGGTTTTGGGGGCATAAATATGGAAAATGGAGCCTCAACCATGTAGGGTAAGCAAAACGAAAAAGATCAGATGGGTTACTGGAAACTAGGCATGTTTTTTATCACACAATATCAGTACTTGAAACTGCTAACTACAAGGCCACAAAATAACAGGCCTGATTTTGCTCATCTTTTTTTAGATGTATGTGTATTCTTTTGGGGTTTTTTTAAAACCTTTTTGTACCCATCACAGTGTGTTTCTGTTAAGCCCATACTCTTTTGTACTGCATTAACTAGGTATGGCCAAAAATAAAATGAGCAAACTGAACTAATTTCAAGACATCTGTTTATTTATTATTTTAAAGCCTATTCATTTGTAAACCTGAAAATCATGTCTAATTGAACTTTCCCCTTAAGTATTTTTAAGCAAGTGAGAAATAGTGTTGTACAAAAAATATATATAAAGTTACTACTGTGATCAAAAGGTTGAAAAAGGAATCCTAAATTCAATTGTAGCCATATGCCAAAATCACCTGATACATGGTATTTTATTCAAATGGCTTGGAAAAGTATCGTTCTGATTTGTTTAATGTAGCTTTCATTTGACAATGTTACAATTGTCCGAGTGCCCTAATTCGTGTGACACCAGTGTTCTTTATTTTTAAATCTTTTTATCAATTCAGTGACTGATAATGAGCAACCTTGACAAGACCAAGTCTTTAGGCAAGACTGTGACACACAAGACGCACAGAGGCATCCCTGCATGGCACTCATGTGACACAGACATCAGTCCCTGCAGTATTTAAGGGGCTGCAAAAAAAGGCAATGTGGCTTTCATGTACAGACCTACCCCTGCAACATGCTGACACTTCCTCCAAATACACCAAAATGCCGGTGCAGACATAACGAAGAGATCAGTATGGACATCTTTTTACTGATGAAAAGTTTAACAGGCAATAGTTTCACTTTTACAATTTTGAAACAAAGCTAGAAAACAACATTGAAGTATATCCCTTTTTCTCACATTATGTACACCCTAACATATTTGAAAGCCTTAATCAATCAGCATTACCAATAAAGACAATGTACCATTCAAACTCAACTTGACACAAAATGCACTTCAGGTGCAACTGTTTCAACATGGAGGGCACAAACCTTGCACACCAAAGCATATTTAATGCACTACATCCTGTGTTCCCTTTGACCATCATATCACGTTATTTAACATTGATCTGTACAATGCACAAAGACACCTGGACAATTACTTTAAGGTTTCATCGATTCAATTTTATCATTTAATAAATATTCAAACAAATCAAAAGGTAAAATTAAGAGCCCTATTTTTTAGAATGAAACAAAATATATATACATAAAAAATCCACAAGAAAATTTTGTGACTTTACTGTTGTGAGAAAGTTTTTATGTATTGTACAGAAAAATGTTAAATTAATCTTTTATTCTATATCTACTGTTTTCACTTTTAATTAGACAATCATATTTCTATTCATAAAATGAACAAATTCATGACTGAAATTAATCTTACAAAATAATATCAGCTTACTTTACTTTATGAATGATTACAAAAATTCTTTCAAGCATCAAACAGTTTTACACTCTAGTACAGGGATACAAAAAACATGACAGGCTCAAAAGGTTTTAAAACAGCTTGTTCACAGTTGGTCATTGACCAAGAATTTGATTCTAAATGTCTGTATTGCATCTATCAATACCCATCTACAGACGCATTGTCACCCAATGCAACATTTAGTGATTTAAACAAAAAATGGGTACAGCGTTAAAAACTCTATAAAAGCTATTTTTTGAATTTCTATTTTCGTTTGCTGTTACATGAATTCTTTGTGCATGCACTCACATTATATCCATATTTGAATACTGGACCAAAAAAAACACAGGCATTCATTTCAGAGATAAATGCCTCGAACCACTATTATAACCAAAACAAGGTACGTGAATCTTAGGGTCACTTTACTTCAAACATGATTTAAATTGTCAATCAAAGTGTTACCATAATATATTACACTTTATGCTGGTTATAGTGGTTCAGAACATTTATCCATGTAACAAATGCCTGTGCTGAGATTGGTGAAGATACCATGATGCGGAATGTTTCACGTGGTACAGCAAGCGCCTGCATCAGTTACCGAATTCTATATTTAACAGGAATTCCCCAAGTGGGCGTGTAGAAAAAATGTGTTTTCCCATGCAATGTGACCTACGCGAGCTGAATTTTTAGTCAGAAAACAGACTTCACCAACACTAACAAGGAAGAGTAGAAAATAACTTATTTAAATTCTACCATTCAACTGTGAATGAGCTGCTTTAAAGTTAGATATAGAATAAATGATTATATCAGTTATTTTTGTTTACATACGATTACCTGCATCACAGCTCAATGTGATTTAATACTGCTCTTGGATTGGGAATCAATAAAGCTCTTGCAAGATATGTTTTTCTCCTGAATGATGCTGCTTCCTGGTTTCAAACCAGTATTTATACCAGTGTTGAATCCTTAAAGCCAGTACAGACTCAAACCCAGGTGTGGTACAAACCTGTGACCTCTGAATCAGGTTTCCAGCACTCTACCCTTCATTACAAATGAGAGAAAAGCTAACATAGAATATTACCCATCTTACAGTAACCTCAGCAAAATATACAATATCACAAGACTGTATTTTAAACTGCACAAATATTATAAATAAACTTGATTTCATATTTAGAACAATGTTTTAGTCTGCTACCAGCCAACTCAAAAAGAAATGTTGTATCTTTAATGTGATATGTATTTCATGAACATCTTTACTTTTTTTATTGAAGACCTGTGGCAGAATTTTTTTCCCCAGTCCTTGTTAAAATGTATATTTTGCTTTCAATCAGAGGAAACAAACAGGAAATATATATATATATATATAGTATAACTGTTATGCTTGCAACTCTGAACTTGGTTGTTCAAACCTTCTCAAAGCTCAGGTAACAATCAAACTGAGTTCTACATATTAAAATGTAACTTGTAAATTTTGAAAGCCTTTAAAATGATAATGCAAAGTATGAAATTCAAATGTCTCTTTGTTTTCACACATAGAATAAAATTTTGCAGAAAAATTCTATTACAGGTACTTCTTAGTTTTGAGCAACCAAGACCTCAAATGAAAGCTAATTTTTTAAATATAAATAATCTATACTAATTGCTTCTTGTAACTTTCAAGTCAGTGCCTCAATGGCTGTTTTTTGCCATCCTGCATGTGCTGAAATGAGAAAATTATGAGAGTCACTGTGAATATTGTGAAGATCCGCTTGCAAGAATCACTCCTGACCTCCCATGGTCTACCCATAATACACAATCAGCTTGACTCAGCATTTTTTCTCTCACTGTCCTATTATTTGTAAAGAAATCATTGAAAATTAGTAACATAATTATCTTACTTCAGGTACTTACCTTGTATATTTCACTTCCAAATACCAAAAACAGTTTAAATGTTTATTTAATTAAGGGACATACCCTAAAATTTACCAATGATATACACCATAATTATTTTAATGGCTCAATCTTTCTAAAAGGAAAATTAACTGATACTTTCGAAAAGACCATATGTTCAAAAATATCCATGTGTAATAAATGGCTATCGACCAGAAATGGGACAACAACAACAACTCTTTATATAAAGACTATTATTAGTGCATTCAGTTTTGCCGACTGTACTAAGAATTCATCATCAACTGACATCTTTAAATTGGGTAATAATTAATACGATTTCACTTTTACATGATTTTGAACAAAATGGAATACTTGTATTGTGTATACCACTTTTAAGTAAAAAGTTGTGTTTTTGAAGTATCTGTTTTATATCAGTTCTTGTGACAATTTGAAATTTTTACTTTTTTTTTTTGTTAATTGCATGAAAGTTGATTTTTTATTGTATGTTTTTAAATAATGTATTTTTGTATTATTTAGGTATTTTTTTATATTTTTATTTTTATCATTTTTAAAGGTAATTGTTTATAAAATACACTGTTACTGTTACGTAAATTTTAGCTGTCATTTCACAAATAACTGAATTTTAAATGAATATAAGTTTTTAAAATATTTATTTTTTAAAGTTTTTGTTAAATTATGTTATCAGTTCTATTGTATTTTGATTTAAATAATGTTGTTTTTTGTGTGTGTATAATTAAGTAGATTAATTTTTTATGATTTTCTTTAATTTAAATAGTTGTTTATCAAATACAATTGTAGCTACTTTTAATGTTTAGATTTTATTTTACAGATTAATGATTTTT
The DNA here is from genome assembly GCA_012932295.1 of Cyclina sinensis. Lineage (NCBI taxonomy): Eukaryota > Metazoa > Mollusca > Bivalvia > Venerida > Veneridae > Cyclina > Cyclina sinensis. The sequence continues at coordinate 29,609,915 of JAAONU010000017.1, forward strand.
TTATGATTCTTGATTTTTGAAATCTTTTTTTTTGTTTGTTTGTTAGGTTATTTGTTTATATTTGTCAGTTCATATGACCATTGGAAATCTTTACATTTTTTATTGAATTTATTTGTTATTTGAAATTTGTTTATTGTACCATATTATGATTTTTAAGTAATGTATTTTTTAGTATAATTTTATCATTTTTATTGTGTTTTTTAGGTTACAATGTACATACACTTTAACATCAATGGATTATCTTGTTACCTAAATAATTTTATTGCTGTTGTTTTACTTGAAGAAGTAATATTAAGTTAGTTTGTTGACTGACTTTAAACTTGCAAGCATTTACATTTTGTTTAAAGAGACATACAGCTATAGTTAATGCAGAGTATTCCATTTACTTTAAAATCATGTAAATATGAATAATATTGAATAATTATCTAATGCCAAGGTATCAATTAAAAACTATTAGTACAACAGATAAACTTAATACTTTAATATTATTTTGTTATACAATTTAAGGGGTTGTTGTTGCTGTACCATTTTTGGGTGGACTGCCATTAAATATTCCAAACAAATGCTTTCTAAGTATTTAAATGTCTAAAGGAAAAAAACAAATATAAATTTTTCTTCAATTAGCAAATGAGACAATAAAATAGATATGCAGTATATTATAAATTAATTGTAGGTTATGCCCCTTGTAAGTAAGATTGTAATTTTATAACACTAGTTGCACATAACACACACAACCACTAAGTATAATTCAACAGGATAATGTGATCATGTTCCAGTATGTGAAAATCCAATTACCATCAAAATATTTTACTTTTATTAGGTAAGAAAAGATTCATTGGAGCTTCTAAGCTGGACTGGCCAATCAGCATAGCCTGTTAAATTCATTTAATGGCTGTCACAATAAAGCTGCAAGCATAATACTGAAATACGTTCAATGTGCAAAAAAAAACAAGTTTAAAACAATCCACTCCATGCTTACCTGTGTGTCAAGCTGAGTTTCAACAGTACAATAAGAATGCCAATCCAAATAATTAAATCCAGTTTTTTAATAAAAGAAAATGAAAATCTTAGCTTAATAAAGTTCTCCTTTGCTGCAACTTCATCTCTTTGACACCACACTGGCAGTGATATTCCCATCCATGGTTTTTCTGTAGCACAATGTGTTGCTGCTGTTACCGAGAATCCACATGTGGGCAACTGAAATGAAGGAAAGATATACCAGCTAATTCAACCAAATTCAATTTTCATTGCATGTACCGGCAGTTGTTTTTTTAATATTTAAAATAATATGTGAATAGCTTGTTAGTCTGGCTGCAAATCAAATACATGTACACCTTGTGTCAACTATACAGCCATTAATAACAATTAAGGGTGGTAATCCCTTTCCAAGAGTTATATCCTCCACAAAGTAGCTATATACTGGGGTGTAATAGATGCGCACCATCATTTTAGCACAGAAGATTCTGGAGAAGTGAACTGTTAAGATAAATGTAATTTTCACATACAGAATTTTTATATATCTGTAGAATCGTTAGTGCATTTAAATAAACCATCTGTGATTGCAATTTGTAGACAATAATAGCAATATAGAAATTTAAAAAAAAAAGAAGAAAAGAAAATTAACTCAGATCTATTTTCACAACTGACAATTTCAAATAACAAGTTCTATATATAGTCAAAGTATGTATTTAAACTTTAGCTTACCAATTTCTAGACTTTTTGTTTATGTAAAAGAAGTTAATATTTTGAACCTTAGTTTTGCTCTAGTTTCAGTTTATTTCAACATGACTCAGGCACAGCTTGTACAAGACGATAAAAATCGACCATTCTTTCCAATGCAAGGAGCTGCTTGTCCGGTGCCCACATGTAACACTGGGTTTTTCTTTACGTATAAGAAGTTTAGTCAGCACTGGGATCGTACACACAAGCCATTTAATCGAGTTTTACAGTGTCTTGCGGATTTATTACCTTTGGTAATTATGATGCAAGGAAACATACGTTTAGATGCGGTGCTTCTAACTGCGAATGCCTATTATAAAGCACCCAGGGAAACATTAAATTTCGACCTCTCACTAGGCAGATGAAAGGGAGAAGAAGAAACAGAACGAGAAAGAAAGGCAACAGCGGGTTGAGAAGGCGAGGGAAAATCTGATAAATTCATATCAGAGGAGAGAAGAGCTTCTAGACCACGAAGATGATTTGTTACCTTAATTTTGTATTCTTATTATTACATAATGTTGATTTATAGATGTTTTGTTTTATTTATGTTGTTGAATACTAGCTATATTTTTCTTTCATTTTCCATTAAGGAGGGAAGAATGTAATAGGATGCGTTTTTATCTATTCAGTTATTTTTTAATTTACAAAATTCCATGGGCACAGTCATTTTGATTACCTTTCCAAACGGTTATTGTTACGGCACTTGTTATTGGTTGAAATTTTTACTGCTCATTTCATCTCGATTTTCTCGTGCCATTTTGTCTATATAAGCCAGTGTTCAACGTTATTAGGTGAGTTGGTGCTGGCCTTCTCAGATCAGTACATCTAAGGCTTTCAGCCTCAATTTAATAAAGACGTTAGTCTTTGAAATCAAACACAAGTGTTAAATTTAAGAAAAGTTTAAAACATTATATTTCCATTTTCTAAATCACTTTGTTCTCTAATCATCACTTCACTTCAACTTATTACTGCCAAAAGTCAATACTGACTATACTATACTATAAAATAAATAGATCTTAGTAGTACAGTCAAGGAATTTTAATAAATCAACACTCGTCAGCAGAGAGTGTTAGTTTTTCTTGAAATGTCCTATTCCCAAAGTTGAGGTCACTGAAAACTTTTTGATCACCTTGAATCCATGTTCAGTCTAATTGTGAACAATCACTTGGCCGATACACTTTCTCTTCCGGTCTACGATAGACTTCGATCTATTGGGTTCGAACCGAACCTGATCTAGCTCGCTTCTTAGGATTGTTACTTTAAAAAACCCTTTAATAAACAAGACTTTCAGCCTTGATAAACCGGGCTATTACAGTACTCAAGATGCTTTGATCATAAGTACCCTAAAAAAACATTAAAAAACAAACAACACACTACTGTCAGTGTGCTGTCAGTTTATTGTCAGTATGTGTGCTGTCACATAATTTCCATTGCCATCCCTGCTTCTTTCCAGCATGTTTCCAGATCTGCCATCAAACTAGCAACCTGCATTTGTTGTCAATGATGCAAAAGTGTAAATAGCATTCAAATAATAATTTTTCACTTAAACTTGAGAGAAAACTAAGTTTGCTCTTACCACTGACCCATTAAAAGTCAATTCCTTTTCTATCACTTTAGAAGGTAACAAATTTATATTTTTTTCTTATAGAAATTTGCTTACTACACAGTAGGAAAACAATCCTGAAAATTGATAAATTATTTCTGATGTATTTTTTGTTGCATTTATGGTGTATGGGAAATTCAGCATCTGTAATATCAGGATTCTATATGTTTCATGAACTTCAATGGTGAAAAGTGACATTATTGGTTTTATTATTAGGGAATTCATTTAACTGTAATGGGGGATATTAGTGGATTATCTACCCTGAATACTCTCTGATATTACATTGGTCCTTCCATTTGGATTCCTCTGCTTTTATCACAATTTTCTCTTTTGGTATAGTGATAATTAAGCCTAATTATTTGCAACAATGGTAGTCAGATTACACAATAAGTTTAGCAATATGTTTTGTTAACACAATTATCTTTGTTTTTTGATAATCCTTACTTTTATAAATGACAATTTATACAACTAAAATTCAAGCCATCACAATTAGAAACAAGGATAAAGTTAGAGGATTCCAGCTGAAAGGACCAATGTGCTCTTTGGTCTACCTTTGATGTTATCTGAGTAAGGGAGATAATTTGTTATCAGGAATGTCCCTTATTGGAATTGCAAATGTACCACGTTAAATTTAAACTGGAATTTTATTCTTTAAAACTCAAAATTGTGGCAGTGTCCATTTCAGCTATGTTTCTCAACATTTTTTTCTAACAATAAAGTTAAATAAGCGGTTTAAAGTGTATATATACAATATATAAGATGGAAACCTGTATAGAAATGACAAGATACTTCGTAAATTATCCTAGTTAAGTGCCAAACACCTGTGCTCTCATCTCGGTCTGTACATGATAACCAGACAAATAGAAAAAAATGATTTTACCTTCCTTTTGCTTTTTGGTAACTTTCTTCCGATGGCTGACAACAAGGCTCCCTGCATCCCTGCTGGACCTCAAGTTGTAGCTCCGACCGACTTTCATCCTGCCACAGTCTACATCCGTGCTGGAACTCCGCCTCCATCCATACCCGACCAACATTTTCTAAATAAGAACAAACTTTCAACATTAGAAAACATCGTCTCTATTTTTCAACAGCTTTCCCTAAAGTAACACCAAAACGCCGCCTAAACTCTCCATATGTTTGGTTTCTTCGTGCAAAACGTGCGAGCTAATCTCAATGTACCGCTACGGCAATCTGCATTGAATGAGCAGATATGATTGGTAGTTTTAGTCAGGTGGGTTGTTAAGTCCCTGCCTTGTAATAGGTGTGAATAAGTAAGCAGATAGAGATAATTTGCATTGGCTCCTAATTTTGTACCTGTATTAAATGCTAGTTTGTTAGGGGATGGCGGGTAGGGTTGGACTTTTGTTTAAATGTACTTATCAGAAAAGTTCTGTTTTGCTTGACTGATTTTGTCATCAAAAATGCAAAGACGATATCGGAACAAAGTTTGTTTAGGGGGAAAATTTATACCGGGTGTCATGTCAAAGGCAGTACGTGTATGGACATTCTATTGATATAATTCGCCCATTGAATACAGGGAAATGCGAAATACTTTTGAATCCCCTCAATGAATATTTTCAACATTTTTTTCTGATGTTACATTTAATTACTTTGTCTAAACATAATTATATTTTTTCGATATAGTTATCGGAAATATCTATACATTTTCGAATGTGGTGAGGTCCATATTTACATGTATTTTTTTTCATATCCTACTGCTGTTTTCGGCAAGATTTTCGTTTTCATGCCTGTTGAAAAAGTACTGATAGAATTAGCTCTTTAGCAAACGATTCGAAAGATGTATTTAAAGTGAAATATACATTTTTTTTCAACAAAAGAACAGAGTTGTCGTTCGTTCCTAATAAGAAAATGGTCATATCTCTTGATCATCTCATACTTTTTAAAGAACTGGTATAATACGCAGGCAGAAGAGTTCTGTAATAACGTGCGACAGTGTTTTTTGAACTCAAGGTTTCAGGGACTCTGGCCAGGCACTGGTACACTGACTCGGGCAGAGACCAGTTTCGTTTGCTAGCCAGGGCAAAGGGCAACACAGATCCCCCTGCCTTGGGCACCACGCCTCCAAACAATGCAACCGGTTCGAAACACAGCCATCGTACAAACACACAGCCCCCGAGGTCCTTTGCGGCTCCACCTGGCTACATACCCGTGCCCGCTTCACTTCCTTATACGCACATAAGGCATACCGACGTACATGTTCACGCTGCAGCTCAGCGATGCGACCCTACTAAGGCAAGTTTGATACACCGTCGCCTAGTACCACTGCGAAGCTAGCCGCGTCCCTTCTCCTGAAAACCGTTACCACTGGTATATGCTCTTAAATTATAGTAATACATGGTACAATAGAATTAAATAAACGTTTTGTGCCCAGTTTGGCACGCTCTGGTCCAGCCGTTTAAATAGCTACAGACAAGTGCGATACACCGCTGGAAAGCCCTTTCACATGGCTAGCGAGCGAGACTAGTCTCGGTTCCGGCCAGTGTACCAGTACCGAGTCCGAGCCCGCCCCCTAAACCTGAAGAAAAAGCCCTGGACACCACGCCTCCAAACACGAGACAATCGGTTCGAAACCCAGCCATGGCGAAACACATAGCCCCGGGGTCCTCTGCGGCTCGACCGTGCTACATACCCGTGCCCACTCCACTTCCTTATACGCATATAAGGCATACCGACGTCGTGTGCATGCTGAAGCTCAACAATGCGACCCTATATAGTAAGGCGAGTTTGATACACCGTCGTGTAGCTGGCACGTCTGGCTAGAGAATGGCGCTACTCCGGAACCTTATTCACTTACCACTACGAAGCTAGCCGCGTCCCTTCTGAAAAGCGCTCTACAACGGCCTGCGACCCTGCGCCGTGTTCTCGTCTCGGCGTTCCATTTTTGCAGGCCCGAGATCCTCAAAGCACCCGAAACGACAAGACTAATACTTTTAAACATGAAAACAAGGCCCAAAAAACCACACCTTTTCCAGGGCTCGAACCCGAGACCTATGCTATATTCTATACATAGGAATACAGCGTATAATAGAAGAAAATAAGCGTTTTGTGCACAATGTGGCACGCTCTGGCCCAGCCGTTTGAACAGCTACAGGCCAGAGCGATACACCACTGAAAAGCCCGTTCGTCTGGCTAGCGAACAATGCTAGTCTCGCTCCCGGCCAGTACACCAGTATCGAGGCCAAGTCCCCCAAACCTAGAGAAAAACACCTTCGCGCAGATACGTTTTCCATACGTATCTACACTAGTTCGTCACACAGGCACCCCCTTGCCTCGGGCATCACGCCTCCAAACAAGGCAATCGGTTCAAAACCCAGCCACTTCACAAACACACAGCCCCGGGGTCCTCTGCGGCTCGACCGGGCTACATACCCCTGTCCGCTCCACTTCCTTATACACATATAAGGCATACCGACGTACGTGTGCACGCTGCAGCTCAGCGATGCGACCCTACTAAGGCAAGTTTGATACACCGTCGTGTAGCTGGCATGTCTAGCTAGAGAATGGCGCTACTCTGGGACCTTATTCACTTACCAATGCGAAGCTAGCCGCGTCCCTTCTCCCGAAAACCGCTCTACAACAGCCCGCGACCCTGCTACGTGTTCTCCCTCGGCGTTCCATTGTTGCAGGCCCGAGCCCCTTAAAGCCCCTCCCCCTTCCTCCAAACATAACCATGCGCTCTTTTGTTTTATACTTGTTTGTGAAGAAAATATAACTGTACTTCTTTGTTTAATCATGCAAATGTGAGGGGTCAGGGATCCATCAATTCATATACACATGATATAAATCTTCAAAATGTCATATCATCTTTGCTTTTGATTACAGAAATAGTTGACTTTCCAAACAGGTGAGCAGATCTATCATGTTTATTTATTTGACAATCGTTATGTTACCATTTCAGTTAACAGTCAAAAAATCTCATTGTAGATATCTTGTACAAAAGTTATTTTTCTTGTACAAATCTTCTTGGAGACATTCGAATTGATTTGTTTTGTTTACTTTTACTTATATTTGTTGGCAACCATTCTTTATGTGTGGAACGTTAACATGTTAGAACATATAATCTATATTATAGAAAAAACAGTGCAAGCTGAGATGTAGTATATCTCAAACAAATTTGATAATATGTATTTATCTTTCAGCCCTGCAGTTATTTTTGAAATGGTTACATTGAGTTTATATTTTAATCCTTATATCTTTAAATTGTTTGTAAAAGTTGTGATTCATTTGTTAGATTTTTTGATAATACAGTAAAGAATTAACTGCTAGTACGACCACTTTACTTATTTTGAATGTTTCTTTGTATATCTTGGCCGTAATTTCATAATGAATTTTGTAAATTGCCAAAGACAAATGTGCCGATATTCCAATAAATTTGAACTTTGAACTTATTTCAAAATCCTGCAAAGATCAGCAATTTTTAATCCCAAAGTCTACAATTTAGAACAAAACAGTTGTGCCTTTACGAAGATTAGTTATCAAGACTTTTTTTTCAAATAATCTGAAATATCTAAAATGTGTTAGTAAGACAGTTTTTGTTTCGCAAATAAACCTGTATATTGTGATGTTCTATAACATATTGTGACATTACTTGTCCCTTAAATGTCAGTTTGTTGTATCTATGTAATATTAATTTGATGTTTGTAGTTTGCAAAAGAACAAACTGGAAAAAATAAAAAAGGAAAAAAGGAACAGTAGAATTGTAACTGATGCATACCCTGATTAACTGAAAAAGAACAACGCCTATATATAGTTAAATGTACTTTTCAAACTATCGCCTCCTTTCTATTTACTACAAGAATTCCTAATCAGATTTAATGAATTTATAATAATAATTGTTAAATTTTGCTGTAGCATAGTGCTGTCAAAATGGTGTCTAAATAGAGCATTTCATTCTGCATGGGCAAGGTTTCTTTTTCCTTCGGGATACTAATTATACTTAAGATAGGCAATATACTTCATGTTTAGGGCCCAAGAAAAATGTTAAAATGCAACGCAATGAGTGTAAATGAGACTGTTAGCTTCACACTTTGATTTTCGGGCTAGTTTTTATCCTTATAAACTGGTACAGTGAAATATTCAGAATATAAATCCTCTATATTAACACTATTAGATATTGCACCATTGATTACTATTTTTTTTAATTAATCACAAGAACATTGTGACATTTAACAAAATTAAAATTTATATTTATTTTTGTTATAACAGTATCTTATATTCTAACTAGTTTATGTCGAATCTGTTTTGTAGCAAAACTCTGCACATTTGTTTCAGCAAAATATTAGGCGAAATAAATATAGTATTTGAATTGAAAATCGGTCTCGTGGTATCATTAGGACAGATATCAAGCAAAATTCACAGAGCCACTAAACACTATTTTATCTAAGGGTTACAGTTTGCTAAATACTTTCTAGTGAAACTGAAATTTACCTCCCTGGTATTGTAGATGTATAATGTACAACACCTCTCTGCCACTTACAGTGAACAGTTTTATCTAGAGCTGCAACAGTTTAAATGTACATTTAGATATATGAATAATTTTGTACACTTTTTGTATACCAAGTTTGAGTCGCAGGCAGTTATCGAGCCATTGCTAAACTTAATTAAAAAATTTATAAGACGTTGGACACAAACCAATATGATTCTTCTGGATAACAAGTGGTTTCTGTGTATTGGTTTTAGAGACTTGATGGGCAGTTAGACGGGGAGTTAGGCTTGATATTGAGTGAACCGCACCACATTAACATTAGCTTTATCTTTCACTAAAAAACATGGGTTCCTAACCCTTTAAACTGTATTGGCTGTTAAGGAATGATGTGTCAGTGACACTTTTTTGAGCTCACAGCGTCAAAACTAATGTCATAGTGATCTTAAATTTACAAACAATTTCCAGTTCATTATTTCAAGATAAACTGAACCGAGAAACATGAAACTTTAGAGAATGATTGAAAATAATGGGTTAAAGCCCTTTTTTGATATTGTGTCACATAATCTATGGACATGGCCAACTGAAAATTAATACTATAAAGGTTTCTCAACAATTACTTATGGCATATTTATCTTTCAATACATGTTGTTTAAGTATGGGGCCTAGATGGGTCATATTAATATTGTGTTCACTGTATCAAAAGACAAGGTGGAAAAAGCGGACTCTTTGAAAACGTTTTTCGACCGACTGGAGAAAAGTTAGGCAGACTCATATTGTTGGAAAAGATCAAAGTCACAGTAACCAAGGGTACTGACACTTTTCTTGGTTGTTGATTCTTGTAAACAGATGGTCCCTGTGACTTTCAGACTGTTATTTTAATGATTAATGATTAATGTCCATATATGTCGTCCGGACAGCTTTGGTTCATTTTTGTTATTTGAGTTTATTGTATGTGGACACCTGTTTTCAATATGTTCACCCCTCCAGTATATTTTAGGCTTTTCAGGATATTGCAAAATACAGAAAGCGATTCCATTAATCCTATTCATGCTAAACGTATACCACCGATACTTAAAGGCCTCATTCGGCATCAGTATATCGTTACTACTTTGGTGATAAATTTTCACATTAAGTACCTGCCAGAATGCATAAATAGCTGAATTACGCCAAAGTCTTGTAATGTTTTTCCTCATAAATTTTCTTGTGTTTTTTTTTCAAAAGCCGTGTTAAATTCAGTATTTTTGTATTCATTTTCCTAATGAACTATGACTTCGTATATTTTGCTCAAAATAACTGGCGATAAGTAGACCTGAAAATATACTACTCAAAATTTGATAGGGATCACTTTTTATTTCTTAAATCTCTTTTTAATGATAACCTCAAGATAACTGATTTTTTCTCAGACATGTAGTTTATTCATATGGCAAAGCCGACCTGTCCAGCAGATTTTGATTGTTTACCTGTACATGGCTCGAGATGCACGGGAAAAGCGATACCCCTGGAAAAGTGGTGCACCGCAGGTATGTACCTTCATGTACACATCCGTTTTATTCAGACTTCGCTTGTGCATGGTAACGTTTATATCGAACCTAACACTGGTCATGGCAAATCTACGGCAAAGACGGCGTATTGACGATGAGGAGATGAATAGGGGGTAGGGATGCTTGAGGCTGGGCGTTCCCAACGGCACGTGGCAGGTGTCCTTGGGGTGTCCCAGAGCACCGTTGCCAGAATGTGGCGACGGTTTTAAACTTACGGGCATGTCACGCATAGGCATGGCGGAGGGCGTCAGAGGTCCACAACTCAGCGTGAGGACCGGTTTATTGTTCAAACGCGACGTCAGTGCTTTGTTACCGCTACTGCCCTCCAAAATGACTTCCAGAATGCCATTGGTGTAAGACTTTCCACTCAAACCAACAGGAACCGTCTTCATACAGCTGGCATGAGGGCTAGAAGGCCAGCAATCCGAATCCCATTGACGCGAAACCACATCCAGGCACGTCTTCAATGGGCCCGCGATCACGCCAGGTGGACGCTGCATGACTGGACCCCAGTGCTGTTCACTGACGAGTCTAGATTTTGTGTGGACTTCACTGAAAGGCGAGTGCGGGTATGGAGATCCGCCAATGAGCGTTTGGCAGCCGTGTGTGTTGCTACCCATGACTGTCATGGCGGGGGCTCGGTCATGGTGTGGGCGGGCATCAGCATGCAGGGAAGAACGGACCTGCACATTGTTCAAAACGTTCGTCCGTACGCTGGTGCCCTGAGTTCATTTTAATGGACGACAACGCCCGGCCTTACAGGGCAAGGGTCACCGACGAGCAGCCATAGAGAAAATGGACTGGCCAGCAAGGTCTCATGACCTCAATCAAATCGAGCACGCCTGGGACATGCTGCAGACTGCAATATCTGCTCGCCCAGTCCAGCCAACCACGGTCCCTGGGCTACAGCAGGCCCTTCTGGACGAGTGGGCTCGACTCCCACAACAAAGCATCCCGAGACTCATTAGCAGCATGAGAAGGCGGTGCTGAGCAGTAATCCAAGCAAACTGACAGCACACGCGATATTAAAGCAAAATTCAGGCCATAGACTTGAGTTTTCCAAAAAGTTCCATTTCATCTCCTGTCTATGCTATCCCAAATTCGTACCCCTCCCACGGCTCAGCCTCTGTCACGCTTCAACGGTTTACAAACTTACTCATTTTTTGGTACCAAACTGTTGTCATATGAACATATTTTCAGCATCACAACAAAAAATCTAACATTTCAACGTAGTGTAGTAAATATACACATTCTTATAAGTGATCCCTATCAAAGTTTGGGTAGTATACATATGCTGTTATGGTAACATTCTCTTGTGTCCATATGTAAAGCATATCTATTATGTTTGATATTGACAGGTCACTTAAATATACTGAGGCCCAGACAAACTTTGTTTGTTGGAAGACAACACTTAGTAAAATACAAGACAATTTTAATACTGAACACACATAACAAAACACCGTGAGTTTGGTAGTTTTAACATAAATCTACAAGGAAATTTTAATAAGATTGCCGATTGTATATATTGTGAATCAGAATAAAATCAGGAGGAACCATATTTCTGAGTCAATTCGAACTGTTCTATTATGAATGCAGTTAAGAAACTAGGGTAGAGATCGATACACTCTGTTGCAAAAAAAAAAGAATTAAGGCACATAAAAACCAGGACAGTTCGTTAGATGTGTTTAGGTAGTTACCTGTCAACTACTGCGCTGGTTTTCTCTATGATGTCTTCACTCACATTTCTGGTTTTTGGATCCTTAGAATATGCCACTTGGAACGAAACTAACGTGGACAGATACATCAAGCCGGAAAAAAGCAAAGTAAAATGCACTTGTGCCTTTGCATCACTACTGTTTATGTCTGTAATGATGACAGAAGTGGAAGTAATTGTGGACTTGAACATGAATATATAGTATCTGTGCTGTCCCACTTTTCGTCTTGGGCATTTTCCTTTACTGAAATAAAGAATAATTCATAAATGTCAGACATTTATACGAAACATGGCTTAAAACGTGTTTAGAGCTTTTGACCATGGTAGTCTTAAGGCACACAAATGAACTTGTCTTGGTCAGACAAGAAGCTAATCTGATTACAAGAAATGAAGTCTTATCAGACTTTAGACTATACTTGAAAATATAAAGATTGTTTATTAGGTTAAGTAACAAAAGTAATCACAGACAAGAATGTCGCGTTTGCTGAATTAAACTTGCGACAAATTTATCTATTGTCATCAATAACGGAGTAAAAAACGATACAAAAATTCATTTCCGAACAAAACTGTACTGAAAATAGCGCAAACTTCCTCAGAAATGACTTCGTAGCAAGAGGGGATACTATTGCTCATAGGGCCAGCAGAATGTGCATCATCCGACTGAAGGTCACGGCTTAGCTTGGCTCTATATCTCAAACACAAAGATGTCCTGAATAAACAAGAAACTATTTGTATGTTAAAAGTCTAGCCTCACGTTTTGCTGATAGATTTGATTTTGCAGTGACTAATCTGCAAACAGTCTGCTCATATTTCGTGTATATTAAGAAAGTAAATTAAGCAATTTCTTTGAATAAACGAAGCAGCTATGTAATAGTAAATAAACACGTAACTCAACGCAATATAACACACCTTTTCTGTTAAAATATGCAGATCTGATAAAAAGCCTCGCTCATTTGATGTCAATTGATTTGTATTTTTACTGTGACTGAAAACCTGTCAGTTAAGGTGAAACATACACTTACATTAAGTGGGCACCAAGTAATATGTCGAAGGGAGGTATATAGTTTTCTTATTAGTAACTGGATTAACTTCATACATGGATACAACACCCCTTTGGACAAGACCTTTTCACTGACCTATAATTATTTGACCTTGACCCCTGAATGACCTTTACCTTGAATATCCAATTGTCCAAAAACTTTAACATTGGCAATAACTTCTTAATTAGTGAGTGGATTTACTTCATACTTGGACACCACACCCCTTTGGATAAGGTCTTCCCACTGACCTAAACTTGTTTGACCTTGACCCTGAATATTCAATTGTCCAAAAAACTAATATTTGGCCATAACTTCCAAATTAGCAAGAGGATATACTTCATACTTAAACACAACACCCCTTTGGACAAGGCCTTCCCACTGACCTATATTTGTTTGACCTTCACCCCTGAATGACCTTCACCTTGAATATCCAATTGTCCAAAAACTTTAACATTGCTCATAACTTCCTTATTAGTAAATGGAATTACTTCATACTTTGACACAACCCCCTTTGGATAAGACCTTCCCACCGACCTATATTTATTTGACCTTGACCCCTGAATGACTGGTTCTCAGCTCAAAGGTCAAAGCACCACTTTCGGGGTTGTTGTCATCTTACAGCGACAGTTTTTGTTTTGTATAAAGGCATTTGATGGTTTTCCTTAGAATTAAAGTAATAATAAAATAGAAATTCTATACAAAAATAAATCTACAAAGAAACGTTGTTAATGAGAAGAGGCATTTACAGAAACAAAAACTGTAACTTTTGACAGATTTTGTAGATTTCAATCTACCTTAATAAAATCTGCAGATCAACAATTAGAAAGCCCCAAATAGAGTACACTTCAGATTCACACATACACACACACTTAATGGCAACACTACACTATTTAACGGCAACATGATACTATTCGACCCGTTAAAACAGTCATGCGTAAATGGAGTACATAATATTAAATATGTATAAACTTGCTTGAATAATCAGTGCTTAACTGTATCATATAACGATGTGTAGAAAACAATGTTTAAATATCATGTCATTATGACATATTCATGTCACAGCATGGTGTAGACAAATGATACGAATATTAAAAGGCAAGACAGATTTTTTTTTTTAACAAATGTTAGGGGTGTTCTGGCAATTACCAACGATTTGTAAAAGTTTGTTTACTAGATTTTCCCTTTAAATGTTTTATACGCACGTCGGGCGGGTATACGGTAGATCGGGCGGTCTGTATGTCTTCTGCTCTTGTTGTTGAAGAGTTGTCATCGTATCTTCTTAAAACTTGATGATTATGTTTTCGGCATAATATCTCCGCCAATTTCGATAACCAGTAAATTCTTACAGGTAATCAAGTGTTGTGGTCCTTGAATTATCCCAAACTTGTCAAATTAGCCTTGTTCCCTTCTCAAAGCTGAATAACGTTTTGTCTGATTTTCACCAAACTTAGTGAAAATATTAAAGACAAATTATCAATGCCAAATATCTAACTAGTCTAACACTTTCCGTCACTCTGAACTTACAGCCCCTAAATTATCCAAATAGTTACTACATAAGGCTTCTTTGTTTTCTTTGTTAAAACCTGGGATTTCTAAAACTATTGATAGTTTTAAGTATTTCTGATATCTTTATTTGATAAGTATCATTATCGGCATTGTAAACTAAAACTTTAGAAATATCGGGTAGTCAGTCATTTAGATAAAGGCTTTATAATGTTTTTCCTCAAAGGGATAGGCCAATAGCTTTTGCAACAGTAAGCAGTTACACTAGTACCTGAATGTAATTTTTATCAAAATAAAGAGATGGCAAATTAACACAACATGAAGTTCTTATGTCGAGGTCGGTAATAATGGAAAAAAATATTGAAACCAGAGGAGTACAATATTACTTCAGACTTCATGCATTGCTTTCATAAATATGAATTTTTTAGTTAAAACGTCGAAGAAGTGTATCAAATGATTCTTGATCATACATTTGCCATAGAACACATTCCGTACTTCCATAGTCATTTTTGAATACAAATATTGTAATCTATTTATAACATCAACATGAATATTTAGAATATTTAGGAATTATTTTTGACGAAAATTAAAACAAAGTCAGTAATCTAGCTGATATAGCTGATACAGCATTCATACGTATATCTAAGGCAGTATTAGATAAAATAATATTAAAATGTTCTTCGTTTGATTCTCTGTTGAAACACGCGGGTAATTATTTTCATTTATTTTCAACTTTTAGTTTTACAAAATCCCTCTATCTG
Organism: Cyclina sinensis; assembly: GCA_012932295.1. NCBI lineage: Eukaryota > Metazoa > Mollusca > Bivalvia > Venerida > Veneridae > Cyclina > Cyclina sinensis. Next base: position 29,625,242 of record JAAONU010000017.1, read on the forward strand.
TACATTTTGTATAACGTGAACGAAACCCTTCTATATTACTGAAGAAAACAAATAAATATGGAAGAAATTACATTTGTTGCCAGAGAGGATATTCCAATAAAGCAAACTTTAAAGATATATAATGATTTAGGGACACTGAATACAAAATCTTATTTTACAGTTGTTTTCATTTAAAAAGGGGGGTCTTTCAGTGGCCTTGCCATATGAAACATAGAAACTTCGTGCATTATATTTATTGTGCATGTTTTTACGTGATTAAATTTTGAAATAGGACAATTAAGATATTATTAATTTTACCGTCTGAATGATGAGCCTATCAAGTACACCTCATTTGAAATGCCCACAATTATGGAAGGGGATATCCGCCAGTGTATGCATACTGCATATTGCTTTGTTTAATTCTTTATTATAATCTGCATTTCCCCGTGCCTTTGAGTTTATTTTCTCTACTTGTTGCAAATATCTTGCAGCTTTTGCAACTCGATGTATGTAAATCATACAATTTTTAATGTAAAAGGAAAAATCATATTCGGTTGTTATTCGATTGTGTATAACCTTGAAATGTTGATGCTTGTAAGTGCTTACTACTTTTGACGTGATTCTTTGTGACTATATATCGTTTAATACACACACAAGCTTTTAAACATCTATAATTTCCTTTCGGTAATTTCGACGTTGAATGTTAATTTCAGAAGACTTTTAAAGTACACGATTCAGCCTGGAATTTATGTTTTAAATGTATTAAAACAAATTTTCATATTCACTTAAAGATATCAGTTAGCACAAAGCAATAGCAAACATGAAACTAACCGAATGCATCTGTAACATCTTACTCATGTAACGCTGGGAACCATTTTTTTTTCGGCTGTTTCCGTAAAAAGATTAAACATGCACGGTGTATTGACAAAAAAATACCAGGCAAACTAGTGCAATCAAAGACGGACAATACAACAGGACACAAAGGTAAATTGCTTTTTCAAAAGTTTATTTCGTTGAGAAGTTTGCACTTTCCTCCCGACATAAGTACTCCAGGCAACTACATTTTTACTGACCGACTATTATTTCCGTCGTCATCACGTGCATTAGTAAACTCGTAACAATAATTTTCTCTTTTTGTATTCTATAAAACTAAAAGTAGCAAGAGCATAAGCTGACCAATGCAAATAATCTATCAGCTTCATTAATTATAAATTTGACTTTCTGTATTTATATCATCAATAAAAAAGTAACAAGGTAAGAGCTGACCATTTCAAAAAGTCACTGAGGTACAAGTTGACCTAATTAAGAACAAGCTGAAAACCTTGTTATTCATTCTTTTTTTGCATGCTATAAAGGCACGTTCCCAATTGAAAAATCCCACTTTTTTCCAAATTTTGATAAATAATTTCTCAAAAATATAATGCTACAATTTTCAGTATATTAGACTGTGCAGCCTACCAGGACTCAAACTCCATACCCTTGGAATACTGTTCCGCTGATCTACTGTCTGAGCTACCCAGCCTCATACAGGTTATCTTCACTCTTAAGGAACAGTTCTGAACAGTTCTACACATTTAAGCATTTTTGATAAAATCACTAATTTTAATGTTCACTCAAAAACAAAGCTTAATCATAAAACATACAAAATGACATTTAAAACATTTTCAATACTTTTTTTTTTCAATTAGCTGAAAAAATACCAGGAAATGAAAAAGACTCCTGTTTTTATACATTCATCTCAGAGTTAAGTCATTCAACCAGTTCCGATTGACATTTTGACTAAATACTCAAATGGTGTCTTTAACTTATAGACATATCTATCTACAATCAGAGTCTCTTTTAAAGACCCTGCTACAATGTAGTGGTTTAGGCCACTTCCAACAACCTTTTTTGTTGCCAACAGTGTTGGGGCTTCATGCAAGCGGTTGGGGTTCAATTCCCGTGAGAACCTTTAGGTTTATTTTCTCTACTTATGTACTTTAACAATATACTCAGTCATATAGACGCTATGCATAAGTTATAATTTCTTTATATTTTTCCTTCATTCCGTTAAGAAAGGATGATTTGCCCAGAAAAATGGAAAAGTTTTTTCAAACCTAATCGGTCCACAGACCACATTGTTTTAACATATTCCTATTATACATGTATATAGTATTTTCATACATGTTTGAAAATGATGTGAGATGTGGCCTGTGTCTGTGAATCTGTCAAGAAAGCTATAATATAAACAAATAACCAGATTTCTACCTCAAATCTTCATTATTTGGCCCACTTTTCCGAGAATTTCAATTGACAATATAAAATTATAAATGACCTCAGGTCAAAACTTGTACTTATTGTGTAGATGGGAGAATTTTACTACTGAAAAATAAATATTTACTAATTCACTTACTTCGCCATTATTTAGCATTTCATCCAAAATACACGGGCAAGTAATTACTATTTCACCGTAAAACCACGAAAAACACCGAACGTAAAATTTGTTCTTCCACAGTTATCTCCCGTGTATAATAATTTGCGCTAGAATCTTAAATTCTTTACTGGTTCCCTACGAAGTTTACATTAACATGATGCTTTTAACAACCGATTGACGATTATACTAAGTTTATGCATCATGTTTAAATACCTCTTTTCCTGAAGTTTAAACATATTTTTGTATCGTTCATGTTGTTAATGATTACTTTCTGGAATATTCAATTTAAACAACAGCCATGTGGCAGCAAACAAGAATGACGTTGAATAAAAAAGCCGATACATTCAAATTAAGAAACATAAAAGACTTAAGTAGTTGTTAACTACTTGTCACATTCAATAGCAACAAAGTCAAATGAACTTACAAATACAATAATTTTACGAATAAACATTTCAAGATCACAACGGTACAAAAAATGTTAAACGACGGACTCTAAATGTGCAAATAAGAGTTAGTTGAATATGGGAATGAATTGTAACAATAGCAATAGGAAACACGAAAAACAAATTACTTATAAATAGTATATATGCAACTTTAATGAAGTTATCAATAAGTAGAACGCATATGAAAGTAAATTACATAAAATTGTAATTTAGCAGTAGACATACACTGGCGGATATCCCCTTCCATAGATTTGTAGTATAAAACACCACATTTGTAAGGACAGTTGAAAATATCACCTACTACATGATTAATCTGTGATTGTTTGCCAGAATTTTTATAATCACAACAAGAGGTGTCAAGTGCTTGGCTTGCAGGTGTAAAAAGTAGACATGTACTTCAAATAACCAGTGTTGTTCTTCAGAATTCCAGTTGATAAGCCATTGATTTATCTATCGATCTGGGTTGCTATATTAAGTTTTATAAAGGGTGATAATTAAAAAACTAACTCACATAATGTGATGTTTCTTTAACACTGCACTTCCTCTCATTGGTCTTTAAAGATAACTGTGTGAAGTTTTATTCAATTTTCTTCAATACTTTTCAAGTTATTTTCCTAACAAGCATTATTATATATTATAAAGGGAGATAATTAAAAAAACACTAAGAAATGTAGAGTGATGTTTTTTTCACAGTGCACTTTCTCTCGCTAGTTTATATAACTGTGTGAAGAAATAATGGAAATCTTTGATGCTTTAGAAGTTATGCTCCAGACAAGCATTATTAAACTTTTGTAATTATCATTAAGAGAGATAATTAAAAAATAAGCAAGATAGAATTAAGATTCACAAACACTGCATTTCCTCTCACTGTTCTCTATCACTGTGTGAAGTTTTAATAAAATTCCTTAAAGAGTTTTAAAGTTATTCTCCGGATAAGCTTAATTAAGTACTATAAAGGGAGATAATTCATAAACTGAGTAATGTAGGGTTATGGTTCTTTGACGTTAAGCTTTCACTCACTAGTCGCTACTGTGTGGAGTTTTAATGAGATATCATTGACATTGTAGAAGTTGTACACCGGACAAGCATTATTAAACATTTTAAGGATCATTAAGGGAGATGATTAAAAAATTAAGCAAGGTAGACATATGGTTATTGAGCAGTGCAGTTTTACTCACTAGTATCTATGACTGTGTGATGCTTTAATCCAATTCCTTCAATACTTTTCAAATTAATATCCGGACAAGCATTATTACGCATCATAAAGGGAGATAATTCAAAAACTACGTAAATTAGAGTTATGGTTTTTTAACACTGCACTTCCTCAGACTAGACTCTATAACTGTAAGAAGTTTCAATGAGATATCATGGACGTTTAGGGGTTATTTTCCAGAGAAGCATTATTTACTTAAGGGAGATTATTAAAACAAAATGTGCAAGGTAGAATTATGGCTCTTGGACACTGCACTTTCTCTCACTGGTCTCTATCAATGTGTTAAGTTTCAATTTCCTTCAATACTTTTCAAGTTATTCTCCGCACAAGAGTGTGACAGACAGACGGAAGGACGGACAAGGCGGCGACTCTGTGCTCTACCTTCGCGGAACATAATAGATATTAATGAATGCTAACCAATATTAGCTGGTTGTGTTAAATTAAGATAATTTCAATGTAAGAACAACATTGTAAAGTTCTGCAATAAGAAAGACGTGACAGCAATAAATAAGATTAACGTCGACGTTTCTCAGCATTTTGCAGACAAAGAGAGTGACAGAAGCTTAACTGCCTGGCAACAGAGGTAGATAACCTAAAAGTGGATATGGAAATATTCGATTTAATTCTTGTATACTGAGAAGAGAAAGTATGGTTTCAAATGCTGTGTATTTCGAAGATATTCTTCATATAATGAACTGACTGGGCTATAACTGAATAAAGCACGTTTGCTTTAAAAATAGATCTGCCTAAGTGTAACTGTTGAAACAAAACAAAAATGTTTTAAGTGTTATTGTTTATATATATTTTGTAAGAGAGACATTAAACAGAAACAAAGGTTTATTTGCTTGTTTCTAGCAAACATCTGAATCATCTTCTTTAGGCTACTAAAGTAAATTGATCAATATATAAATTTATGCTCTCTTTTTCTTTCTTTTCCTCTCTTCTGTTTGGCTGTGTAGGGAGGACCTGTTTTCTGACTGTGGTTTTTTCACTCTTTTTTATATAATAGGCAACGTAGATTGAAAACAAATAGGAAGAAAAGAAAAACTTTATTTCCTCATAAAACCTAACCTCGACTAATAGAAACTTTTTTACAAAGAACATGTGAAGAATTTATTTTCTTTTTTGTATTAAAGTATAATTATCATTTATTTCTTCATAAATAAAAGCATTCTGCCGAAACACGCAGGCTAATTTGTCCCTGCTACAAAATCATCTGTCTGTCTAGGCTTTAATGCCAAAACCCAAGGCTCTTGGTACAGAGAAATTTTATTTGAAGCAGTTATTTATAGATTTTTTTATATCTTACTCAAAAAAGTTGCTCCTGCGTCATCATTTTTTGTGTGTGTAACACCGCAATGTTTTGTTCTATCGTAATAGAGATTTTAAGGTTTTAATGCCAGAAAAGTAATCCTGTTTCTATTTCCGTAATAAATTTCCGCTTTAGGAAGGAAATGAAACCATTCAGCACGGTTTGTTAAATTATGTAATCCGTCAAGAATACCATCCTCTATGTTTTTTTTCTTCAGGAATGGTGACAATTATGCTTTGAAGCAATATATCTCAGTTAAGTAATACCTCTCACTGGAATGAAACAGTTAATTGTAGCCGTTTCCTTAAACAGAATGTACTTGTTGTTTTCAGACTAATTTTTACAAGTCGGTGCAATTTAGCAATTTGTTCTTATGATAACCTGTTGGGGCAAGTGTAAGGTTGGTGCACCCTAGAACTTGGAAAATGACCCGGTGGCAAATGTTTTGCCACTGACCTTTCCAAGGTAGTCCCTCGGGTTCTCATTTTCGTTCATTGTTTGTGGTATTCTTTTTCTAGTTGATCTATAAAATGAATTTATGCTATCTTTTCCTCTATTTTTTGACTGTGTAGAGGGGCTGTGTTTTTTTATTGTGGTTTTCCCTCTTTTTTAAATCATTTTAACAAAAGCTAAGCAGACACGTTATTTGGCCTAAATCTTCAACTGAATATTGAAATTGTTTTAAATGTTTGATCAAATAACGATATCTTTAAGACAGAATTTATACCTCGATTTAAATGACATTTTTTTTATTGTTTCTCACGCTTTAACTTAAATAAAACACAGGGTGACTGTCAAAATACACATAAACATGTTACGTGATAGAAACAAGAAATGGTATTGATAGGTGTAATGAGGAACTGTCGTCTATAGTGTTACCGAATGCAGTTAATATTTAACTTAAAAGAGTGCCAATCACATACATAACTGTAATATGTGTACTAAGTGAAATGTACAAAATTAAACCAGACTAATTGTAACACACATTTTGTTCATTTTGTACATTTGGGCTTAATAAAACACAAAGAATAATACAATGTACTTTTCTTATATCAGTGATATAATATTTAGGCAAAAGATGAATACTAGTATTAGATGTTTTTAGATTTTTTTTAATGATCCCCACTAGATGGTTTTATACTATCAGCTTATACAAAAGTGCTTAACATCATTCTGACAGTAAAAGACTCTTAAAAACTTAATTTGTAGTCATTTTATAGAATGACTGAGTGATAATCACTTAGTAATGAATTAAAAACTATTTACTTCGCCTGACTTTTTGTCAGTTCCTTTCAAAATTCACAGTCATCCAACGTGTATGCGACCATTCAGCTATATCGTCATAAATACTATCTGGCTAGTTTTAAAGTTGAACACATTTTTAAAACCTTATTCCCGTTTATTTCTTTAACGAACGTTTTCTGCCTTTGTATTCTGTGCTTTAAGTGGTAAACATTGTTTTTAAGTTTGAGGACCAATTAATAAGAACATTATATTTTATTGTTTGGTTTCACTTCATTTATGAAGAAAACGTTAGTAACCGTGTAACTGCCCACTGCTCCTTCAAGAAATCAGATTGTGACTTCAATCAGAAGCGTGTTAATGACGCTGTTTAAACCAGTCAGGGTAAAAAGTTAATGTACAAATCATTATTTTACAACCCGTAGCCACTCTGGCGGGGATACTTATTAAAACAGACTCTGAAATCAGTGTCTGATTGACAGACTGAGAAATTCTCTAATTGTAATAAAGGAAGTGTTTGGTAATCTATTCACGGCGAACTACACTGAAATGTTTTTGGAAACTTAAAGGTGTATTAACTGCTCATTTACATTTGGCATTCAATGTGGACAGTGGTAAAAAGTGAAGGCTGATCTTTTTCAGCATACCAAGTTTATTGCCCCTGTATCATATGCAGTTGTGTAACCCCTGTAACCATAATGCCTAGGGTTACAAAATTAATAGCGTTCGTTTTAGTGGGCCAATTCTGAGCGCTAGATGTATTAGTCGGAGCCGACTATATTTGATATTGTCAAAGTTATAGAAAAAGTTGTTGACTTGTTGTTATTGACAATAGTTATTATGATGTCGTTTCACTGAATAAAAGTATTAACCTGAAAGAGTGATGAAATATTTTATTGGTATGAAAATGAAAATAACATGTTTAAATGATCAACATTTTCTAAACATTCGATCCCTTAATATCGATAGAATGAGTTCGACCTTGTTCTACGCAGTTTTCTTCCCTTCATTTGGCGAGGTGCGACAAAAATAAGGGTTCAGTAAATGTCGGCAAATATGATTCCAGCTCATATGATTCCGCTTTTTCCGATTTCTGTCGAAGTTACTGTGGGGGTGGGGGGGGGGGGAGATGCAGAAATAAATTAAAGCAAAGGTTTGTTTTCTGTTTTCTAAGAATGCCGTTCTGTTTTGGTAAAGAAAAACTTTTCAGTTACTTTCAAACACTTTTATCGGGGCATTTAAAATTTTACTGTTGAAACACAGACTGTCATATATATATATATATATATATATATATATATATATATATATATATATATATATATAAGACATAAACTTCATATTCATTCAAATGAAAAGAGGGCTTAACATTTTACAGAAAGCTAGAGAAATATTGTCAACACTCACCTAAAATAGCTTAGCCGTGTTCTTGAGAACGTCTTAAGACTTAGTGTTCTTGAGAAGAGAATTTTAATGACATAATTCATCAAGAACACAACCTTCTTTTGTAGAAGGAAAAGAAAAGACATAATATTATCGATAGTGAAGAATAGTCATTCAGTCTAAACTGAAAGCTACCAACAAACCTGAGGCCAAATGTATTATTTATAACTTACTGTTTCAACATCATCAGTTGGTAAATCAACGAACTTCAGATTCTGATAGTAAAACTAAAAGACTACTTGCCATCAACCAAAAGCACCATCCAAAGCCGATTGAGAATGACTCTACTTACGTAGAACAGATGAAGGAACGATATTTATCCAGTTAGTGTTATCGTATAAATGGATAGCGCCTCTTGCTTTATATGGTGTTTTTTAAGGACCATGGCGGCAAACAAATAGCACGATCTTTCCTCGAAGAAAGCAGCTAAAACGACCGACCAAGTATCTTGATATGCCAGAGTTAGTACCGTAACAATTAGAGAAGCGCAATCTGTCAACCTTGGTCCTTATAATATACCTCAGATCTAAGATCAAAGACACAGGTAATAATTAAAATTATTAGGAGCAGCAACAGCACAACCCCCAGTAGTAGTACTACTACTAATAAGAGGAATATTTACATGAATAAAATATGGTTGACATCAATTTCAATAACAAAGCGAAATAATTTACCCGAATAGAAGAGACTTCCCATTTAAAATCTATAGCACAGAATAAATTGTCTTTGCTAGGATGTCTTGGGTTTCAATTATTGCTTTTAAAAGAGAATTCCAGAAATTTCAGGCCGGTATTTTATTTTCTTTCGTAGACTATCTGAAGAAAAACTGAACCAAAAAACAACAACAAAAAACAGCAAAAAACCAAGACAAAACTTACCAAACCCTTTCATATCCGACTCAACAACTTGTCCGAAATGTCTAGTTTGTTAATTCTTCAAATACTAATCAAAATACAGAACAGAAACGTCACTTATTATAATACTTGTATAAGATACGAATTGTGAGCTTAAACTATTCGTTAAGTAGGGAAGTTAATATGAAATTTGTCAATCGTGTATAATTGTTTTTACACTTTTTTTCTATTATAATAGTACTTTGTTCTTGAATGTGCTTAAATTAATTATATCTTTTATATCGTAAACAAACCAATAGTATATGCCCTTTTTATTCAGCTTTTATAAATTTAATAATATAAGTAACAAGAAATCCTTTAGAACTTATCCGGCACATTGTACTTTTTGAAAATAATGAAGTGAAAAGTATTGTTATCTTGAACACTTTATGTACATGAGTTTAAATAGGATAGGTTTACACCCTGTTTATTTTACCCTCATTTTCTCATAAAAAATAAACTTTAACTTTTGATATATATCTAAAAATAGTCAGAACGTTTTTCTGCATTTTGCATGTGCAATTTATTTCAATTCTACGTCTCTACTTATTTCACTGGGGAAAAAAAAACCGCACAATATTACCCGTATCATGTAAAAATATTTACACATATTTCAAAAGTAGCAAATACCAACAACAAAAGAGAAAATGCATACTCTTTAAAGACGTATAACATATTTGTATGAATCTTTTCTAAAACAAGCGAATCACCAGTGTTGCAAAAACGACAGTTAATGTACAGTTTAGTTCTTTAAAGCTCTATAGGAAAGACCTTATAAAGTGTTAAATGTAAATGCTATTAATTAAAGTGTGACTGATTCACTATCTATACTAGAACAGAGATGTCAGTATGTTAAATGAATAAGTTATTGCAAACAAATTGTATTGTTAATCATAAATCCTCTTTTTACTTCCTTCTATGACGTTAAAGATTCTTGTGTTATGACCGGAAAAATACATTTTCTAAGTCGGTCGTAATGTAACTGAAACATTTACACCGTAAAGCAGTGATAAAAGATGCCTAAAACTTGGTTCTTTTTCATTCTAAATTATTTCTTTTTATGAAACAAACTTCAATACATTTTCTGTTTCAGGGATAGGCATCTTGAAATTTGTAGCAATTAGTTTATTGATTTCTTATACAGAAGCATCCCTTCTGTGTCATCTAATAATTTGTCTAAAAATAATACAGAAATGTTTTGCTTTTACCAAAGTTAATATCTTATAACAACGTTTAATTGACAAAAGAAAAATTGATGTTTCTTTTTCAGACTTAAATTTCTCTTTATTAGGAACTAAAAGAAAACACATCAGCACGGTTTGATGTATTATGTTAAGTCTTTTAAATACCTCTATATAAATTATTTACTTTCTTTTCATTCATAGAATAATAAAAATTTAATGGCAGCCATAAAACTTGTTATTTATACCCACGTTTAGAAAAATGTTTTGATAGGATTAATATTGACGAAGCATGTATACTGTAGCTAAATGCAATTAATCAGTAACTTAAAACAGTCTCAGTCAAATAAATCCGTCTTTGCTTTCTGTGAGATCAAAAGATCAAAACACGAACGTGTTTTATATGTTTTATATGGTGATATATTCTAAGTTTAGAAATAACATGTCCCAAATGGTTGTAATCCGAGTGCACTTAATAGATTACAACGTATCCGATATAGAATGAAAGTCTGATTGTAAATGACATTTCTTTCCTACTTTAAGCTCTAAATGACAGAAAAACGACATTAAACATATGTGAATCCTTTTTTTCCTTTTCTAATAAGAAGTTCATCAGAAGAACAATGTTTTTTTCGAAGACGTCTACTTAGTGCTAAAGAAAACATATGTACCCTCGTGTTTAGTCTCAACCATTGTTTTGTAGTTTGCTTTTGTTAATTAAAATAGTATTTTTTCCATAACTTTAGCAAAATATTACCAGTTGCAGTGTATAAAGATAGCAAATACCAACATCAATAAAACTAGCATATACCAGCTTAAGTACAGCTTGCATATAGTAACATAAATACAGATTGCAGATACAATTATTAAAGCAACTGACTCACAGATGGGCCGACGATGAAAAAAAAAAAAAAAAAAAATGTTCTTATATCTTGAAATTTTTGCTGCAGTTGTGAAGAACATATTTAAACTAAGTTACTGATTCATTTTTTGATACAGAAAAATATCAAAATATAAAGTTTTACACACTTTTATCGGTAAAAAATTCACCCCGTTAGTCACGGGGTAGATACTTTATTTATAACATTAATTTTGACGCATCCTTTTAAATAGGCGCTGTGGCTCAGTGGTCTAGATCGTTGCTCTATATTTTACTGACCGAAAGGTCATGGGTTCGAATCCTCGTTATGTCAAAACTTTTTTTTCCAGTTTTCATGGTGTATAGAAGAATAATATTATGTTTATTCCATAGTATATTAAATTCTCTTAAATTTTAAAGAAAAAAAATTTCAGCAAAATTCTGTGAGTCAGTCGCTTTACTATAGCTAGCAGACACCAATAGCTATATTGCTTGAAGATACCATCTTCAGTATAGCTAGCAGATACCAACAGTAATATAGCTAACATATACCAACATCAATATAGCTAGAAGATACTGTCTTCAATACATATTGCGGATAACAATAATATACGTTTAGTGTTTGAATATATGTACTGGACAAAAGCATATTGTTTATTTATATTCTGACGAATGATATTTACCTACATAAACTTGAAATATTTTGTTAACCATGTACTGTTGACAGTTGCATCATCACTACATAGCCATTTTATAAAATGTTATCTAACCAATGTCTTGACTAGTTCGTCTAGTTTTATATCTCCGCAAAATGTATTGCCAATTTAATCATTATCTTAAAGATAGATCAATGTTCAGAGACTGTTTCATTTTGTTATTTATATCATAAGTTTTGCATTATGGGCGTCTGTAAAGCATAAAACAGCATTACATTATAAGTATTAAGAAAAGGCAAAATCTGCAAGTTTTCACTACGAAATCTTTTCTGGCTGCTTTCATGAACACATCTTTAAATAAGACAAATAAAGCAAGTAAAATTTATAACATAAAATTCAGAAAAAGCAAAGACTTCAGTTTTCCCTTTAAAATCCATTCTAGATGTGAGCATGTGTGAACTTTTCTTCTGCTCAAGTGAAAAAAGGCGCATCGCAATTAATGGATTAACAATCTTTAGTGCTGCACACAAAAATCCTTTTTTTGTTTGATAAATAGTGGAAAACTGATTGAGTCAGAAAAAATGGGATGCTACATTATTTTGCACCCCCAGTCAATAAACAAGATCGACAGTTATAACGTAAGGGTCTTAACCTTGACTATAGTAAAGCCTGCTCTGTTAAAACCATCTATTGAAACAGAAATGTATTTGCGCAATAAATTGCAGAAAAAAAAGTTTTAAAGAATTGACCGCTTCTGTATTGGAAAGATTAAAAGCGCAACTAATTTTTAGCGAAATTATAAACATCATTTATCTTTCCAACAAAGGAGACAATTGTATTAAAATTATTTAAAATCCTATTTTACTTATGTATGTTACGTATTGGGAAGAACCACTGATATTAAGCAAAGATACATGTTTGAACAATTCATGTTTCAACGTATATAATTATTTTTTCAAAATTACTCAATTTGTTTCATTAGGGTATTTCATGATATGTTATTTTGTTCTATCTGCCTTTGTGTACAAATAATTCACGCAAGTTTTTAAATACAACACTTCTTGTCAAAGGCTATAACCTACTTAGATTTATGTATTCTGTTTAACCATATTTATCATAGTTGAATGGTAATATGTAATTGAACTGTCGATTGAACTGTTTTCTGAGGTAGTTGTTAAAATAAATTTATATTTGAACTCATTTTAGACAGAAATACTTACCTACTCGTGAAAATGCGATTGCGATATCACAAAAAAATTACTGACCTTCTTTATCAATCGAAGTTTGCCTATGCTCATGATTCAAGACGTACTTTGAACTTTAAACCTTTGCAAATATGGTCGGAAGTAACTTAGTTAGTTACAGATGCGAAGAGTGCCTTTTTTTAAACTGTACATACTTCCACAGAAAATGGTTTGGGCATACTGCAAAATGAATTATACCTTTAAAATTTTAATTTACCTTAAAACTGTTCAAATCTTATTTATAACGGTAGTTTTAGACATTGGCTCACTATACCTGAAAAATGAACGTTAAAGTGTAACTAAAACTGACTCCTAATTGCTATAAATATGCAACATCTATATAACACACATATAAGAATTAAAAGTGTATGCTATATATGCACACAGGTCTATAAACAATGAGTTATTCGTTCCTAGAAGGAATAATTGTAACTTTCTCATCGGTTTTTTCCTCTTATGATATTGCTAGAGTGTTCCTTCAAAGTCTCTTCAAAAGCACCAGGTTCTGAAAATTTATAAGCCTTGCAAACGAAATCGATTTCTTCTATTTTATCTGCTTTTCTCGCTCGAAAGATTTACACATGATACTGCTTTGTTTGTCCCGAGAATGAAGGGCTCCAAAGGTCAATCTTGTTCTTTGTCTCTATTTTAGGAAGACGTCAGGGCAGATTTCAAGGACTTCCATAATACGCTTCTAATATCATAACAATTCGTCTTTCATAATACAATCAAGGTATGATGACAGTAACAAAATATGTGGCAATTCAATGTTGAAATTTTGATTCATCTGAGAAATAAAACTGAAATGAACAGTTTGTTAATTGAGTGTAAATAAGTACCATTCCACGGAGAGGTATCAATTAATACAAGGGAAATTTGCAGTTTCACTGAAGAAGGAAGTAAAACTGTGAAAGTCTTTCTCAAAAGAACTGAATTTGTCAAATGATTCGGAATCCTTGAAACTGTCATTTCTGCATAAAGCTGATTAATAACACCGGGATTTCGACCAAAGCTATAACAGATTTCGTCATTTGCTGTATCAAAATTTATTTGAAATAAAAGACATTCAATATATTCTGCGCTGGAATTAATTGTTCATGTGAACTAGCTACTCTGGGCATGTAAGTTTACCCGTCTTCTGCAAGTGAACAAAGCTCCCGCTCAATTGAAATCTTCATTTCTTTAATCTTTCGCTGCAATAGCCCACCATGTTCGTATAAAACACTGTGATAACAGGAAACAACTTTGTTTTACTGGAATCCTCCAACCTTGAACTTATCATAATTGTCAAGCAACTTTTTCTTGTGAAGTTTGCAAACTATAATCAATTAAAGAACTGTAAATATTCATTTGGAATTATTACCTTGTTTACGGTCGAAAATTTTATTTGACTCTTAAGTTAGTCAAAAATTGTGTTAGACAGCTACGCCGAAAAAAACCGAGTTTCATAGGAGTAGGAATTTATTATCTTCTTCAGTATTGTTCGTTGTTTATAAAGCAATAGCAATATCAAAAACTAACATTTTATTGAGACAAATTTTCTCTTACAGTGTGCCAGCTGTGAATTCAGACTAAAGAAAAAAAAGAAATATTGAGTTCTATCAGTGATTTAACTAATTGTTTCCTGCATTAAAAGAAAGTCATTTTACTCTTACAGTGTCAAATGGCTACTAAGTCATTGGTTTCAATCAACTTAGAGATATAATTGGTGGAACATATATTAAATTATTCATTTTATTTAGTGATTTGGCAAATTTAAAACTAAAGTAGTTTCCTTGCAATTGTAACTAAGCCGCTACCTTTATGGCTTCCACAGTGAATTAATAGTTTTCTGAAATTAAAACTACTTCTCTGGAGTAAGTCCATAATTATTTATAATGAATTAAGTCTATGTTACTAGAAAATCATAATTATTGAATATTAACGATTTCGTCTGAGATAAATAGCAGGATTTATAAAAAAAAATTGAAACTTATATAGACTAAATATTATATAAAATCTAAACGACTTGCAATTTCATCAAACTATATTTGTCTACAGACTCGTTACTTTTTGTCTTTTTTACTTGTATAATTTCTTTCAAGTGTGGTAGAAAAATATTGTTTTCCCTTCCGTCATATGCCTGATCATAATCTTAACATTAGTGTTCTTGGCGTAAGAACGACGTGTTTGATACACTATGTTAAGACTTATATCAGAGCATAACTTTCAACATTTATTTTGTTATCATATCAGGTTTTCACAAACAACACAACTACATCCCATAGGTAACAAGTACTTTCCGAAACACTAACAATCGACGTTAAATATCTGAACACGTATACTTTAACTTCATGTTCTTTTATAGTTGTATATGGTAAGACACTTAACTGGCTAAAATATTTTTTTTCAGTTTACTTTAAACACTTGCAACATCACCCTGCAAGTAAGTTCCTACAAAATATAATCTGACTGATGTTTTGCCTGGATTGTGAAGCTTTTCTTTATCTCCACAAAATGTAGTGCCAACTTAATTGTTATCATAATGACTAGATCGATGACTATTGAGTGTTACACTTTGTCAGTCAGCTTCCATTTAAACATGCGCCTTTAATGACATAAATCTCGAAGACTGGAACAGAACAAATGTTTCTTTTCGCGACAAGAAAAGGCAGTGAGTGTTTAAGAAGTTAAGACAATATGTCAGAAATAATCCTTTTGAGTACAACACACGAACATACATTTCCTTCGTTAGTGTATATAAACAAAGATAAAACTGGATAAAGCAATAGAGCAAGGGAATAGGATGCTACAAAGCATTGCATTGTACCGAAATATTGACTTTGTACAGTTTATTTAGTACACGTGCATACCTTGCTGTGATTGTTTTTTTAAAATATTTCATTGACAGTAAGCAGCATCTTTGAAATCAATTTCAAAATTGCGGAACTGTTGAAAATGAGAATTTTATTTCATAAATTTAAGTTGATAATGTGATATAAACATCATAAAATGTATAAAAGCAGACTAAGATAAAGTTTTCTAAGCAGGTTAACATAATTTCCAAAACAGGCTACCAAAAGCCTAGGGATTGATATGTTTGATTGTCGGGCAAATTTTTGCGTGGCTGTATTAAACCTGACTTTGACCCACATTTGTACGAAATTGTTAGATACAAAATCTTCAGCTGAAGGAGAAAGATTGCCATTGGTTTAAAGTGTTGCTGTTATGAAATTTGAGGGCTGAATTCGTAATTGTTAGTTTAACTGCGTCTGAAAATAATGCAATAATGATAACTCTAAAACAGCCGTTAGTTAAATATCACAACGATTTAACCATGAAAACTTATACTAAATGGAATAAATATATAATTAATTAGACTAAATATCTAATTTATTTCATTGAAACTGATATTGACACTTTTAGCAATAAACTCAACATTGTTTTTGTTTATATCCTAAACTGTATTCGATTTCTATGCGCGTTCAGCATTTGCCTATGTCTGAAAACTAAACACTTATTGGACATTAATTTTGTAATGTATCTACGCCGATCATCTTTTCTGAAGAATTTCTTGTTTCAGGGCAAACATCCATGTTAAAACTCAGCCACAGCTGTTCTTTACTTATCGTTTAAGTCACATGAGTAATGAATATTTGTTAAGTCAGTGTCCTAGTTACCATTAGTTCACTTTACTGGAATCAAGAAACACGATATGGAATTATAAATATTATGGTGCATAATTTACCTTCAATCTAAAATTCAATACGACTTCTCTTTTTAGATAATTATGCGACGAAAGGGAGAAAGAGGGGAAAAGAGT
This sequence comes from Cyclina sinensis, assembly GCA_012932295.1. Lineage (NCBI taxonomy): Eukaryota > Metazoa > Mollusca > Bivalvia > Venerida > Veneridae > Cyclina > Cyclina sinensis. The sequence goes on from JAAONU010000017.1 coordinate 29,641,922, forward strand.
CTTTAGATTAAACGCGAATGATATCCAGTTTTATCAATTTTTCTCACATGCATATATTTTAGGATCTCATCTTTGTCGTCAACTAATTTTAAATGGCACTAAGACCTGCCAAAGACTGATCCTATTAATGATTAAGTCGTAATATTTTTATACGAAGTGTTTTATCTTTGGTCTTTCAAACTGCTGATTTTGCTTGAACTTGAAATGTTCTTAGTTGTCTTATAAGCAGGTCTATACAAAATAAGTGAATAGAAGTCATGTTCAATGTTATAGAATAAACAGTATCAGCATGAGTTGTATGAACAAAATGTTCATTGTTTTTGGAATATGCTGTCATCTTAATTTCATATTCACTCTCTACTTTGATAAAATAGTTAAGTTCAATATTTCTAAGATTAGTACTTGCAAGGGCATATTTTGAGAACAAAATAGACCTGCAAACATAAGCTCTATTTAAGATTTTTCTGTCATTTTTACTTGACAAATTGTCACAGTTTTGGTTCGCCATATGAACGAGGCGCTGAAAATGCCAATCTTGATCTTTCTCTCTGCTTAGGCAGGAGAAGCAGTGGTCGTGAGGTTAGAGTGCCGGAATGCCATACCGGAAGGTGCTGTCTCAAACAACATCTTAAGTTAACTTTTGACTGATAAAGTGAATGCCTTAAGAATACAGTAATCCCATTTCACCAAAGGTGGCTATTTTTGTTTTTCTAAAAATCCTATTTAAAATGAAGTTTATCTGCAAACCCATTGATAGACCAATGAGATATACTGTCAAAGAAATAAAAATCAGGTTGAAATTTTCATAACGTTTCGGTTTACAAATGTTCAAGAAAGTGGAAAAAGCATATCAGGAAAAAACACAGTAAAACAACACAGACTTCCTACACAGTCAAAAAGGAGAGTAGAAGATAGCATGTATTCATTTATATATCATTTAAAAAAGGACCCCACAAACAATTAATAAAAAATGAGAAGCCGTGGGGTTAGCGCCTTGGAATGGTCAGTGGCAAAACATTTACCACTCGGGGCGGCATCAGTTTCTTGCAATACTTACACGAATCCATTCCTACTTCAAGTCAAGTCCTGCAATATTTAATCTCAAGCTGAAATCTACTATATTACAAAAAGCGATGTTAAATAAGATGTTTGCAGAAGAATATTGCATTCGTGAATGGTAAACTAGTATTCTTTTTTTAAGTTTACATAACAACGTAAGAGGTGGCAGGTTCTTGTGAAAATATATTAATCGCGAAAAAGGGTATTTTATCGATGATTGATAATGCGAATCGATGCTGTGGTGTTAGAGACATAACACATTAAAGAGGCTGTACTCCAGATTTGACATAAAAATTTTTTTTCATAAATTATATATTTAGATGCCGTGAGATTATAACAACATAATATTTTACTTCAAAACTGATTATAAAAGTCAAAATAGAATTAAAAAAAATATTTTCGCTCCAGTCTGATTTGAACTCTGGACCTTCATGTTAACAAAATATTTCCAACGCTTTTACTGTCACCACTATCGCCGCAAGTGATAGTACAGATATTTACTTTAAATCTTATACAATATAGTTATACCGTCGCGTTACGGTATAGCACATTGAAAGGGAAAAAATCAATTTATAATGTAATTATTTGACTTATGTTTTGTCAGTAAGTTATTTTTTAAGCATTAGTCATAAATATTACAAGAAATTTATAATACAAGAAAACTTTCTTTTTTTGTCATCTGGAGCACAGCCCCTTTAAGTTCAATTACTTCACGATTTTGTTCATGTAGAATTCGGCTGCAATAAAGAGAAAGTCATTCTACTTTTTAAGTATCAAACGTCTTTTTAATGAAAAATATAGTAACTTATTTGGTGGTAAATATTGCAAAAGTTGGGGATATGAAATTAAAGAAGTTCTCTGAAAAATAACTAAATAGTCATGTCTTTCGGCATACGAAGTATATTGATAATGTTCTTAACTGTGTCTACTTGCCAGAGGCCACTCTGGTATCAGGGAGACAGTATTTTATACAATAAGCAATAATACTGTACTTAAATCAAGATGGTTCAAATTTTTGTTACTGGTTAGGAAGATTACTGAAATATTATTATTTACAGTAATTAAGATTTAACTTAATTTTTGAAAATATGAGAACGCAGAGGACCCCTATTAATTTGCTTTTTAATGAAACTGAAAGTTAGTTTTTTCTGATTTAACCATCAAAATTGTAATTTTATTTTACTATTGTCAGGTAATTAGTGCGCTGATTAGCATTTCCAAAATCTGTTTAATGTTATAATAAACGCTTTTGGTTTACAATGATCCTATGATTTGAAAAAAGACATTTTTTGGATATCTTCAAAAATACAGTGTGTAAGTATATAAGTGAGCTCCACCAACATCAGTAAGTAGCACGGGTTACAGAAAAAATAATGTGCTATGGGAAAAATTCGTTTAGTATTGAGACAAAAGTAGTGTTAATAGCGTGAGAAAAATAGTTATGCACTAGTTATATACTAGTTTTTTTTTCATTGGGCTCGTCTAGCTGTATTTCTCCGAAATGGTATCGCAAGCTGTTCAATTTGTTATCCAGTTTCCTTTTATACTGGCGAATACAATGACAATGAAAGCCGAAGAATGGAACAAAATCGGGTGATGCATTTAAAGAAACAAGAACAAAATGCCATAGAGAAAATATGAAATGTAAAAGAAAAAAAATGCATAGAAGCAAAGCGCCGAGAAATGCCTTTCGCGTTTTTTGTGTGCAAAAAAGTGAATAAGTGTAATGGAGGGACTAACAATTACTGTGTTTTGAGTAGTAAAGAAAGGATCACTCAATAAAGTTTAGTCAGTTCACTTTGATATACCGAATACATGTAGCGTGTGTGTGCGTGTGTGTGTGTGTGAGAGAGAGAGAGAGAAAGACAGAGAGAGAGAGTGTTCTTAAACAAAATCTTTCATTAACTGCCAGCCGTTGTCAATTGAAAACTAATATACTGCTGAAAAGTTATTTCGTATTCAGTTGAACCTTATAATAATATATGATTTATTTCATGCCAGATTAAACCAAAGTTTTTCATTTTGTTTGAAGAAAAGAGACACTTAAAAAAAAGAAAGACCTATTAGCACAAGCAAGTAATTAGACTTGAATTATACTACTCGTTTTTCAACGTATTTAACAATAATTGACAAAATGTAATTCATATTCATGCACTAGATTACTGAATTATAACATCACATCAACTAGGACAGGAATAATTACCTTCATGTAAATAAATTGCTCTTCAAACTTTAAGTGAGGTTTGACTGTCCTACTTCAGTAACTTAAATACTCTCAGTCCATGCTCAGCTTTAAACGTTAGGCAAATATGGTCCAAAGAAACTGTCATAACCACTGAGGCATTCAGACAAGCAGATGCAAAGAACATGACATAATTCGTTCCTGTTGACAATATTATAGCATTCACATTGACAAAATTTGCATTGCAAAGACCAAACTTGTCTATCAGTCACAAGTCTCACTGAGAAACAACTTCGGCTTGTAGGCTTTAAGACAAGAATCTCAAAACGATGATATGTTTGACAACTTAATTCAGCAAGAATATGTCGAATCAGATAGGAAAAACACTAGGAAGTTAGCAGTAGCAGAAGCAGTTGGCAAATATCAAACGTGAAGTTGGTAGTAGCAGTACCAGCAGTAGCAGTAGGAAAAAACGTGAAGTTGGCAGTAGCAGTACCAGCAATAGCAGTAGGATAAACTTGAAGTTCGCAGTAGAAGTAAGAGCAGTAGCAATGAGAAAAACATGAAGTTGGCAGTACCAGTACCAGCATGGGCAGTAGGAAAAATGTGAAGTTGGCAGTAACAGTAAGATCAGTAGCAGTAAATAAAACGTGAAGTTGACAGTAGCAGTAGGAGCAGTAGCAGTAGGAAACTCTGAAAGTCTGCGAAGTGCCTGAAGCAGTCGTAGACTGGTGCAATCGAACCGAGAGCGTCCCTAGACATCAACAAAAAACATTTCTCGATTGGCACTAAAATTCCTGAAAGTCTGCAAGAATGTCAGAAACAGACTCAGACCGTACCAAAGGACTCCGGAGGGTTCCTAAACATAAAAAAGTGACATTTTCTCGATTCGTGACTGATTGAAACTTGAAAACGACCTCTCCTACAAGACCCTTACGACTTAGTTAATCCGATTAGGTAATGTCAATAAATATTTTCTGTCAAAAACATTACATTTTACGTTCACTGTTAGTAAGGTATATACTAAAATATGTAGATGTTTAAATGGCAACACCCAGCTAACGAATGTTATTTTCAGAAAACTGAGAACTTGATATATAAAGCTTTAGAATCAGTTGTAAAACAATTTTCAAAATCAGGGTTTTAAATGATTCTACCTAGAATATGTATTTGTTTTTGTATATTTTATCGTCTTTTTACCTCAGTTACGTATTATCATAAGTTTATTTTTAAAGTAAAAACCACTAAATTAAATGTTTTAACTAGCCTTTAGCCTTCTAAATAGTTCACTTATAGCAGTAATGTGAAAAAAGAAGCCAATTATATAATTAAATCAAGTGAATACCAATGCAATGAATATATAACATTACAAAATGACAATAAAATCATACAACATTGATGCGTTATTTGTGGTATTATCAACATCGTTTCTTTCCAAGGCTTGGGTACATTTTCAGTTGGAAGAATTAAGATCCAGAGCGTGGATGTGTGGAATGTGTAAAGTTTCTCGTACCCCTGGTGTTTTTGGAACAAGCGACCGCCATATAGGGGAGTCACCTTCGGTCCTTCAATACGCCTCAGTTTTCTCAAGTTTTTGCTCTATTTTCATCTTTTTTGTTTTCCTGTGTAGTTGTCAGGCTAATAAATGCGGATTCGACTGTTATTAAGATATCGGAAGGCACATATTGTGTGTTAAGATGATGAAAATCCAATCAGTAACAATCGGTGGATTTTCCGGTATGAACTGAAAAGCAAACTTCAAAGACTTGAACGAAGAGTGACGCTTGTCGTCTTTGCAAAGTTAACATCCTTTAACCTCTGTTAATATTGTATTAATAATCACTACATATACTATTTTATATACTATGCTATACTAACACAATATCCTATTTCTGAAAGCAATGTTACATTCTTGGATTTAAATGTATACAAAAACGGTAATAATATGTTTTCTACAGACATTTATGAGAAATCTACGGATGTCCATCAATATTTGTAATACAACTCTTGCCATCTAGCTAAATGTAAAAAAGGTATATCATTTAGTCAAGCAAAGCGATATAGAAGAATAGTAACGGAAGATGAAAAGTACCGCTTAATAATTTAAAAAGGTATTACCAAAACAGACATTAAACTGAGGATGTTATTAGATCTGCATTTCATAGGGCAGCCACATCAACCCAGGAGGAAGCACTTAACTGTACAACATGCTCAAAAACAGACAAAAAGGACCATATAATTCCATTTGTGGTTTCCTTTAATCTTACACTTCCTTACTTATCAAGCAATGAGAGCGTTCAGGATCTACATAAAAATAAACTTATTGTTGTGTTTCAACAACCAAGAAATTTACAGGATTTGCTGACCAGCTCTTCTCTCAGAGAAGACACAGTTAATCGGAAATCGAGTAAGTGCAACAGACGTAGATGTACTAAACAGTTACCCGAGAGCCGGATATTCCCGTCTTACCGACAACCAGTGTTTGATTCTTTTTCTTGCATATCACACATACAATAAAATTCTGAAGAAAATAACAAAAACTATTACTTTTATTCGGCACTTCTTTTCTTATAGAAGCGTATGAATTAGTAAAGTCGTTTAAGCACGTGACATATTTACATGGGGATTGAGATGGGATTTCCTTGCACCGGTGTAAACAGTAGAAAATCCTGTCTGATATGCAAAAATTATACCGTTCATCAGGCTATAAGCATTGATCGAGAAAATACGTTGTATTTAAGAATCACGAAAGTGTATTGTTCAACAATGTGTCTATGTCTCTAGATAGAAATTGATATACGTAAGGCAAATATATAGTTAACATCAAATTATGAAGTCAGTGACCGTCTCCGAACGAGCTGCAAAGGTCTTATAAAATAAAGAAAACAAATGAAAATATCCAAAGGTAAACTAGATTTATGTGAAGGTTAACTGACTTAAATATAAAAGATAATAATCATGTTTTATTCCATAACACCGTTAACATAAAAGAAGTTATAGAGCTTTAAATGACAAGAATAATTTTATATTCCTGCTAAAAATAAACTCGTTAATACCTAAAAATGAACGTGTTCAAATTGAGAGATGTCAATGGCGAGAAATAGATATTCGGTAGTTAGAGCAATTCATAGAAGAGAATAAATCAGTGGTAGCTAGTCCTAAATGATTACTAAATTTGTCATACCGTGCTGAGATACTGTTATTTCTTCCTTTAGACTGATTAATTAATATATAGAAATGGAAACTTGATGTCCAACCGTGCATTTAAATTCCATTAACAGGCACTCATTTTCTTAAGACGTTACGTTGCAACAACATAATTATATAATTTAAATAAACCTTTTCAAATAAAAGTTCATTTGAAGTTTTTTTAAACTGAGGTAAGGTAAAATAGTTCTTGTAGAATGATTTTTTTTCATTTATATATTTTCTTCGGAAATCTCTAGAGAATTATCCAGAAATGTTGAAAACTACTGAAATATATTTGCTAAATAAGAGTGACATTTTTTTCTTCGAAAATGTTATGGTGCTGATTCAGAAAAGTGGAAAAATATTTTTCTTGCTCGAAATGAAATAAAAAAAAGAACATCTTTATGTTGGGTCAGTTTATATAATATGTATCGGACATTTCATATATTTCATTATCATCACTGATTTATCAGTAGGTTACCAATTTAATCAGGTTCGATTTTTACTAGCTTTTGATTACACACTGCATAAACAAAGCAGCGTGCATTTTATATGAAATTCAAACTTCATACATAATAAATTTAAAATATGTCTGAATTAGTGAAAATTTGTTCAATAGACTTTTCGCAAATTTTTGATTATCCGGTTTTTAAAAGGTTTGCTTCCATTTTCTTAAGTGAGAACTAGTGAAAAAAAGTTGCAAATAAATATATATAAATAAGTATATGGTGACAACATTGTTTTTGCCTTGTCTTACGTCCTCCATACAGATACCTAACCGTGTGGTCTCTGTATGGAATGAAAAGGCACAAACAACAAATGTGTAAATAGATTTGTTTGTTTTAAAATGTTTATTCAGAGACTCAAAGCACAATATTCATAAAACTTGACATCTTCTTAAACTTGGATTGCACTGTGCAGCCATTACATTTTAATGTTTTTCGATGGCTACATAATTTGTTTTTGATAAGTTAAAATTTTGTCGACTGGCCGATGTAACTAGAAAGTCAATTCCACAAACTTGGAAGTTTCAGTTTTGTTTTAACACTAAGTTTGGATTGCACTTTTGATCAGCAAAGCTGCAGAAAATATCTAACACTTTTTAAAGAGAAGCTGCAAAGTTTTGCTTAACATTGCATTCTCCACCACAGTTAAAAACAGCATCTATCTAAACAATGTTAAGTTTATCAAAACACTGATTAAACTGCCATTTGAAAAGATTTTTTTATGTAGAGGGAAAAACTGTATTGGGTTACAACAGGTTATTTTAGTTTTTCTTTAACGTAAGATATTGCAGACCTCTAATGCAATGGCTCTTAAGCTTTTCACTTTTTTGTTTTGATGGAAGAAGTACAAGATAAGATATGTTCTCTCACGGGACTACTAAATTTTCTTTTCTGTGTTGAAATAAATTTAATGACTTTTTGACGACAGTGCGGATTTTACACTTAAACACGCAAAAATCATATTCATTTTTTTTTTTCAATACGCAGCAAAGCCTAATGCAGACTATTCAAAAGGACGTCTTCAAAATTGACAGACTTGTTTATTTCCCGTATATGATATACCGTAAACCTATCTTTTTAAAACGACGTTCCTATTTTATTTGCAAATTCAGAGTGTCTTAAATTCTATCAAAGCATTTTATCGTACATACATATATATGTACAGATCTTGTCATCTGTTTACCATTATGGTAATATTAAATTCAAAATAATTGCAACGTAAGAACACTATTATAAAGTTAGCAGACTGGTTTCTGAAATATCAGGATGTGACGGCAAAAAATAAGATTAACGTTGACGTGTCTCAGCATTTTGTAGACAAAGAGACTGACAGAAGCTTATCTGCTTGGCAAAAAGTAGATATCCTAAAAGGATGATTTAATTCTTCTGTATGGAAGTTGTTTGCCTCACACAAACTAGTTTCGTTCTGAGAAGAGAATATTTGGTTTCAAAAACTGCGTATTTCGAAGATATACTTCTCCTGAGGTAAGAATGATAATAAACTGACTGGACTATAAATTAATAAATCATGGTTGCAAAATAGATTTAGGTCTCGGGGTGACTGTTGAAACAAACAATTTTCTTTTTATTGTAAACATATCTTTAGTAAGACATACATGAAACAAAAACAAGAGTTTTTTGCTTGTTTCTAAGAAACAGCAAAAACTACTTCGATCATTTTCTTTATGCTACTAGAATTAAGATATAATCTATTTAATTTCTAAACAAATAAATAATATAGCTTGAAATAAAAAGAGAAAGAGAGAAAAAAAATATTTTCTCATAAAACCTAACAATAAAAATAAATTCTTTACTGTAATTATTTGTTTTTGTTTCAACATTACCTTTAAAATAAAATATAAGAAATCAGTTCCTCCATTTAATGTTTAATATTAATATATCTTTTGTTTTAAAGAATAAAACTATAACTGTAAGTTTTGACAGTTGCTTGACAAATACATTATAGTTATTTCTGCACTGAAACTAACAATAAACTTAAAAGCTAATATATTTCTGGCCACTGTTAGTTTGACTAAAAGAAACCTATATGCTAAGTACGTGTGGGGAATATTTCTTTTTTGCATTACAAAGTCATAATCATTTATTTCTTCATAAATTAATAACATTCTACAGAAACACACAGGGTAATTCGTCCCTGATACAAAATCATCTGTCTGTCTGGAAATTACTGTCAAAACACAACAATTTTGTTTGAATGATGGAGAGTAATTTTATTTGAAGCAGTTATTTACGGATATTTTCTTTATATCTTATTCAGGAATATTGCTCCTGCGTCATTATTTTTTGTATGCGTGTATAAAACCGTAATGTTTTTCTCTATCAAAGAAGAGATTTTAAGGTTTAAATGCCAGAAATGTAATCCTATTTCTGTTTGCGTCGTTTCTTTCCGCATTAAAAAGGAAATTAACCCACTCAGCTCAGTCTGATTTTTTGATAATTCTCCCATATATAACTTCCTTCTTCACGCATGCTGGCTAAATATGCTTTGGAGCGATGTATCTCTCGCAAGTAATACCTTTCAGTTAAACGCAGCCATCTTCTAAAACAAAATGAACTTGTCAGGACGCGATAGCTTTGCAACTCTGTGCAATGTAGCCATGCCTTAAAATCTTAACAAAAGTTAAGCAAACAGGTTATTTGCTAAAATCTTCATCTGAATATTAAAATTGTTTTTAACCAAATATTGATATCTTTAAGAAAGAATGTATAGCTCAATGTATACGGCAGTGTTTCATTATTTTCTCACGTTTAAACTGAATTAAAAGACATGTAAAGTGGTAAATATAAAACAATGGTAATTATAGGTCAAGAATGGAAGAGTCGTATATAGTTTTGCCAAATATAATTTTATAATATAAACAATATTTAACTCAAAAGAGTGTCACCTACATACATAAATGTGAGTAGGTTAATACGTAAAGGTACACAATTAATCAAAACTAATTGTAAGAGACATTTGCTCAGTGTATGCGAATGGTACACTATTACATTCGGGTTAAATAAAACACGAATACTGTGATAAAATGAGAAGCAATGTACCTTTCTAATATGAAAGATGAAATACAAAAACACAATATTTATATATGTTGTCTTGAACCCTTGTGATTTTTATCTTAAGCAAATTAACATTTTAAATTGCATGAAAAACAACACTTTAAAGAGGATACATCAGCTTATATGTTACAATAACTTTGCAACGAATCAAAAATCATTGTTTATGCCTGACAATTTCATTAATTTCAAAATTCTCAGCCTTCTAACATGTCTGCCACCATTCAGCTATGACTAATTTTCAAAGGTTGAACTTGCACATTTTAGAAACCTGTTGCCTGTTTGTTTCTTTAACGAACATTTTCTGTTGTTGTATATTGTGACTTAAGTGGTAGACAGTTTTGGTACCATTTTGCTTTTGTTTTCTTTCACACTATTGTCTAGTTTCACTTCATTTATGAAAAAAAAAACGTTATCATTCACATCAGGCACTAAGTTGAAGGAGTGTAGCTCCTTCAAGAAATCAGATTTAGACTTCGATCAGATGCGTGCTTATGTCGCTGCTTAAACCAATCAACGGGGTAACCGTTTAAAATACAAATACTTATTTTAACTTTCATGGCAACTCTGGTGGAGGTACGTATCAAACAAAATCTGAAATCAGTGTCTGATTGACGGACAAACATTACACTACACAGGTATCAAGCATTTTTCTCTTTTTGACAACTAGTTTTTTTTAAGTAGATCGAGGTTTTATCAGTCAGTAGTGAAAAACTTAGTGCTTAGTAATTAATTCACAGCAAACAACACATAAGTACTACCTTTTTGAAAAGTTGGCGCCTACTATGTTTGATAATGTCAAAGTTATAGCAAAAATTGTGGAGTAGTTGTAATTAACAATTAATTTTTAGTTTCCCCGAGCACGCACCAAGTTTGTTCAATTCATGGCTCAGCGTTCAAAATTAGCTCCACTTTAGGAGTAACATGATTTCATACAGGCTTATATAGGGAAAAATGAATTTTTTCTTCTCTGAAACCACAAAGCCTAGGTCTAAGATATTTGGTGTGTAGCATTTTCTAGTTGCCCTCTACCAAGTTTGTTCAAATCATGGCTCCGGGGTCCAAACTATCTCTGTTCCAAGGGTCATACAATTTTAATAGGTTTATATATGGAGAACTTTAAAAGCCTTCTTTGAAGGCTTATATTAAATATGTTTTACTCCAATTACATTCAATTTCAACAAAACTTTCACAAAACATTTATGAACGGTAGAACTCTTTTCTTTTCTTGAACAAATCTGACACCATCGTTGTTTCCAGAGGTATCGAGGCTAGAAGAACATATTTTGCCATGTCTGCAGCATAGTGAATTTACAGCTTTTACAGTAATTTACAAACCATTTGCCTGATTTCCAAAAAAAAAAAAAAAAAAATTGATTATGAAACTTTAGCTATTTGACTCCGGTGAGCGATTTAGGGCCATCATGGCCTTTTGTTTATCATCATGCCGTTTCACTGAATATATTTAAAAAAATAGTTAATCTGAAACAAGCATTGGTATGAAAAATAAAATATCATGTTTGATAATGATCTACATTTTTTAAACATTTGAATCTTTAGTATCAATAAAGTGAGTCCGACCTTGCTCTACGCAGTAATCTCCCCTTCGTTCCGGGATGTAACTACTGCGTTGTGTAGCGCTACATATGCCAAAAATTCAGTTATTATCGACAAACCTGATTCCTGTCCGTATGATTCCGTATGATTTTCACGTTTCTTTTTCAAGTAACTTAATGATTAATGACCTGAAGAGCAAGTTTATATCAATTAAGTACACAGCTGAGTTCGTATAGATACAACGTCTGACAAATGTGTCAGGGAATCGATTCTGTGAATCAGTGGTTAGAGCGTTGGTTTAGCAAACTATTTATGATCGAGGCGGAATAAGTACGAATTGCAATCACAAATGGTCTATAAAATGTACTAACAGTTCTTAAGTTATATATCTATTCTGTATGTGTAAAATTGCATGTATCTGACACGTTCACGTCTTCAGAATCATCTGTGCCAACTTGATGATGTGCATCATATTTTTTTTATTGTTTTACATAATTAAGACTCTTACAGTGGGGAAATACCACTTTCATTTGAATAGGATACCTTGTGAACCTCTTTTGTTTTTCAAAGTGTTTTTGCTAATGAAGAATGTACTTACTATTGCTATTGGAAAATGTAATGTTAAATGATACAGAGGCAATGTGTATGTATTGATATTCGCCTAGTGCAGAAGTTTTCATGAAATAGTTTCTGTGTGTTGACAGAGCCAAAGAATGCTGAAAAATAAAACACATTTTCTTTCTTTTGATAAGTATATTCTTGGCTTTGATATAAAACATTATTTCTTAATTTATCAGCTAAACCAGTATGTATCATGTAGAGTTACAAACATGGAAAATGTATCAATCACACCAGAAAATAATGCTGGTATAAGTTATATTTTCTTAAAGGTCTATGTTGCAGTGCTTTTCTCGAAACATTTAATTTATTTCCTTCCGACCATCTTAGTAAGTCCCAAACTTAACAGACCTAAGACTTCGGCTTTGGTCCGTCAATCTTGCGAGTACACCCTGGGCGTTATCAAAAAAGTGAATCAATTGCTATTTTGACACATAGGTAATATTCTTATTACAATACATTTCGCTATGCAGAAATAAATTTTAACAATGTTTTGTATCTGTTTTTTGAAAACGTCCATTTTTATTTGGCAACTAGAAACTTTTCAGACACCTTCAAACCCTTTTTAACCGCGCATTTCAAATTTTGTTGTTGAAACCGAGACTTTCTTAAAATGAGTATGGCAAGATCATAATTTTATTTTGAAACTGCTGTATACGTGATTTAGTTACAGAAACTTTTAAACAAATGAATGATGCAACGTCATTGTACTGATGAGCCAATGAGAACTCTCAGATCTCTAGATAAGGAAGTTAACAAAATTAATGATTAGTCTCTTTAAATTTTGTCGCCTACAGATTGCTGAGGTAATAGGAAATAATGACAATACATTGACTAAAACTAAATCCTTCTGACAAGCTGCCGTATATTTTTTTGTATCATAATATAACAATTTTTATTTTTTATTAATTTATATTTTTTGTTTTACAGGTTTTATTTCATCAATATGTTACTGTTATGTCACATCTAGCAAGATTACCTAAAGAAATTTTTATTCTATTTTCTGTTTGACAAGATAAAAGTGAACATTTAGAGAAGAGATTTAATGATGTAAAAATATTTCCAGTATATCTTGTTAGATTCCATCGCCACTGATAACTGCAATTACCCTATTAATTGTCATACATGTATTGTACTATTGTTATTTCAACATTTTTACTTTAAAAAACCGCTGCTTTCTGGTTTTAAAATTAGTAGTAGTACTGTATATCTTGAAGTCAGTACCACAGTATTTGCAGAATTCACTGTTCACATTTGGATGAAAGTGATTTGAAGGTAAAAATTGTATTTTTAGTGAATCTATTTTCAGCGGTTTTCTACCTCTGATTGTTATTTTTTGTGTTTTCCATCATTCAAAGGGAGATTACTGTAAAACTGTAAGAGAGAAAATATAATTATTTGAAAGTATTCTATTTAATTTTACAGTTTAATTATTATCACGCTTATACAGGTAAAGCACATGTACACAGGTATGAAATTCACACCTACCATATATTTTCAACAAGTTGAATGGCCATTGTACATGTATGAGAGTAAGCTACAAGCCGATCTTGTTATAAAATTAAGTCTTAAGTTTGCTAGTTAAGCTACATTGATTGAAAATGAAGAGACTAACTGTAATCTGCCTTTGGAAGGCTTAATTAGGTATTACCCCGCTACAGTTGATATAGTTTTTATCACGTGTAAATATAACGATACCGGTAGAGAAAATCGAAAGTAACAAAGTTGTCTACTACTGAAAAACGAGTCATTCTTGGATTAAATTTACGCTGTTTCTAATTTTGGCGATTTTGTTTGGACGCGAATAAAGTGAAAATTAGATACGCGCGAAGGAAACCTGATATACGTATGAGGATTATCAAAGCGTAAACGTCAAGATCTATGTAACGATAAATAGCTATTCCATAACTTACACACTGTTTTGACTTGAACAGTGTTGCTAGAAAAAAAATGATACGCGCAAATATAAGAGCATTTGAGGTCAATGTCTCAACCACGGACCTTGCAATTTGTATTATAAGCATTAGCCAAAATGCTTTTCTTCAATTTCCAAAATACTGTATTCGTCAAAACGGCCTGCTTTGGGAACCATCTTGACTATAAAAGCTATAAAATACTACCCTTTAAAGTAAAAGGTTTTAGGTTTGATAGGCTTTACACATATCAACAGTTGGTAAAATGAAAAGGTAGTAGTCGCATTTGTCCGCTTTTACACAATGTAGCCGTTTATTACTGACTTACAATATTTCTCATAAAAATCTATTTGCCTACATGAAATTAGTTTAGAAAATTTTTACATTTTATTCTAGAATAAATTGGCTATCTTTGACCCTTTGAAAAACATGTAAGGAAATGTTGCAGTTTCAAGTCAAATATCATTTAACTTGTAGTAGTTCGTTATTTCCTATTATAGTAAAATATTTATATACTACAAATGTACTCAATTTTTGCTAAGCACCAAAAGTTTCTCACTATATTATGAAAAGCACAGAAAAATATTCAATTACTCATTTCGTTTAGTTTGATTCAGCAATGTTTTGAGATGGCCCCCAACCTAATGCAACCTATTTTATCGGGTAGGTCTCGCCACGTGGTCACTGGAAGCATTTATAGACATTCAACGGTCAGTCTTTTTTACATTGGTCACTTAGACATGACAAACGCTATGATAAGACGGCATTTGAGTGGAGCAGAGATGTGGATGGCTGTAGCAATGGTGGACCACACGCTGTGAGGTTGGTGTGGCGCTTGGTGTACACCATACCATCATCACCAGAGCCTGGACAAGGTACCAGCAGTATAGTACACCGGACAGGAGGCAGATTTGGATGCAGACAAAGGGTGGCCACAGCAGATCAAGACCGATTCTTGTTAGTCCAGGCCTTGTTATTGATTCTAAGCTCAATATATGTACTCAGACGGTGCGTAGAAGGTTGCACGATGGTATTCTGCGATCAAGAAGACCCTGTATAAGAATTCGATTGACACGTCGTCACCGCCAGGCCCGTTTGGAATGAGCGAGGGAGCATGTTAGGTGGCCAGACAAAAGATATGTTCTCTTCACTGATGAGTCTATGTTTTGCCTAGACTTTACTGACAGACGTGAGAGAGTCGGGAGAAGACCTGGGGAAAAGTTTCAAGCCGGAAATATTGCTGAGCACGACTGCTACGGGGGTGGGTCAGTTATGGTGAGAGGAGAGACTTCAGCTTGGACGGACGGACTGACCTCCTTGTGCTAAACAGAGGTACATTGACTGGTCAGCGGTACATCGATGAGATGTTAGAGACCCAGGTTAGGCTGTATGCCGGGACAACTGGCGACCATTTCACTTTAATGGATAATAATACGCGTCACTAAAGGGCCTGGGTGGTTCAGCACTACCTGCAGAAGGAGGGTAGACTGGCCAGCTCGATCATCCGACCTAAATCCAATTGAACACATGTGGAATGAGCTGCAGGTACGGGTATCAGCTCGCCAGTTGCAACCTAGAAGTATCCAGGAGCTTGCGGCCATGTTAGCGCAAGAATGGGCCGCCATCCCGGCTAGGACTGTCAGAAACCACACAGGGAGCATGAGAAGGCATTGCCAAGCAGTTGTCGTTAGCAATTGGTCACACACACGCTACTGACTCTAAACTTGTAAAATTAACATAAATGGGGTTGTGAAAATTTGGAAAACAAGTTGCGTGTCCAAAACTCTTGGATATAGGGGGGGTCTTCCTCTTCACTGGCTCATAACTAATGCAGTATCAGTAAAAAATGTTAAATTTGTCCTTCAATCAAATTGATTAAACATGAAATTGATATTACAAATCATTTGTACGATTGCAATCAAATCATTGCGGAAAATATTCACAGTAAAATATTTGGTGCTAAAGAAACGTTGAATAGCATATAAAATGAAATGAAATGATGCAGAATTGTCTTGATTTAAACGCAATGGAAAAGATAAACATTGATTTTCTCAAGATGTTACAGAAAAGTAGAATGGCAGAAGCATCAAACTCATTCAGATAAAAGGAGGACTTCACAGTTAACTTGAAGCTAAAGAATTATTATCAAAACTTAGGTGTACGAAAATTGATTGACCGACACAATCTAAGCGGAGAATATTGGTTTCAAATAAAAGTATATTTAAATGATATAAGGACAAAATACTATCGACAAATAGTCCTTCAGTCTACATTGTACGCTTCCAACAAATTTGACGCCAACAACAATCTCGCTTTACCAGTTATAACTTACAGTTTCAACATTATCAGTTGGTTTGTCAAAGAAATCCAGAAATCTGAGAGTAAAACTAGAAAATTTACTGTCAATTAAATGCACCACTCAAAGCCGATACAGAAAATAATTTACTACGTAAAGCAGAAGGAGCACGAATACTTATCCAGTTAGGCCATACCAAATTGTTTTTTCGTTTAGCGTCCACCGTACGTTCAAAAACCTATCTAGCTATCCTGAAAACACAAACGAAGCCCCAAAAAATAAACAAGTCATACTGACTAGTATCTACACCAGGATATAATTATCAAGTTTCATATTCCACTTTGTAGAGACGTTTAATGCATTTCTTAAAGTAATTTCAATCAAATCACCTATAAATTCAACTGAAAATATATTTCTGCATAGGTAATTTTACAACTGAGTCTATATTTGGAGTCAACTTGTCAATATCAACTCAATTTCAACAATCTATAAAACTGAACTGATGCACATTCATGTTATTAGACAGGTCCTTCCATCCTATGCCACTAAAATCCAAATGAGGTGTCACTGTAAAAAATTACAAAAGTAAACACTTCTTCAACATTTAATACTGAACACCAAAATATCATTTTTACTGGTATTTGGTTTTCTCTATCTGTTTTGTCTGAGTGTCTGTTGGCTTCACTGCGAAGATAACACAATTTTTTGAAATACTTCAAAATGAATTTGGCGCCCTTATGATAGAAGAATTCTCAGCAAAAATGTTACAAAAGGAATATCTGCTTAGTGAACTACTAACAAAATGTCATAAATAATGTCTTTCGACTCTACCTATTTAAATTACATTAAATTTCATCAACAAATTCTTGCTGCAGCCGCGTATACACTACACTTGAGAAATTCGACTGATAGCAAAACAAATAACAAATACTTCAACGCATGAAATTTACATAAAACAATCATTTACTTGCTATAATCTTGAAAAACAATCAAAGATATTAAAATCTTATTATAACTGACCAGAAACTAAACTCTTCTGACGTCGCTACACCTTTAAGCACGCATGGAACTTCTTTACACGACTCAAAAAATACAAAATGGGGTAATGATGTAAGGGAGGTAACAACACTAGTCACGTATAAATTCTCAAACATACCGGAGAACATTTAATACTTTGTACAGTAAGGTCGTAAGAGAAAACAATGTTGTTTTTTTTTCCTACCTCAGAAGCTCAGACCTATCCGTCCGCGGACGCTAAACGAAAGAACGATTTGGTATGGCCTTAGTGCTATCGTATAAAAACATAACAATCGGTCTTCTGCAGTACTTTCACGCTTCTTATTTTGAATGACAATGACAACAAGCGAATGGCTCTAACTTTTCTCGAAGAAGCATAACACAACCGATAAATATTTGAATATGCCAGAGGTACCACCTTAATAACCGTCAGAAACACAATATCTTAATCTTGGTCCTTGTACTTATAGCAGGAACATTTAAATAAATAAAATATTATAGATACAAATATCATTAACAAAGAAACATTAATTACCCGAAAACTTGAAACTTGAAGCAAAAGAAACTATATTTGCTGCAATTTTATGCGATTTAATAATTGCTTTAAAACAGATTCAAGAAATTTCAGAAAGGCATCTCGGGTTCCATTGTACATCAGACATTCTTGGTAATAGAATAGAGTATCTCGAATGGTTTTACAAAGTTAAAAATCTTTTGCAAGTCTTGACTCTTTTTGTCCGAATTTGAAAACTTTACCTTCGTGTTCATCCCAAGTGATATCACGTAAACAAACACACAACAAAACATGCATCTCGGTTTCTATTGTAGATTATCTGTCTGTTTGGGTAACAGAACAGAGTATTTTTACAAATTTAGAAATATTTTTCAAGTTTTAACTCCTTCTATATGGTAATTCAAAACTTAACCTTAATGCTCATATATCTAAGGAAGCCCATTGAGGCCGTTCTGAGTTAGAAGTTAGGAGGCAACAATTCGAACTAAGATCTTAGATCTTAGAACTTAGGTCTTAGAACTTAGGTCTTAGATCTTAGAACTTAGAAATTAGATGTTTCGGAAAGGTTTTAAAAAAGCTCAGAAAGGGACTGAGTGCACTTTGCATCAGTGGTCAATCCTTCCGTCTTTCCTTCTGTACCAGTGGCCACTTAAATAAAAGTTGCCATTGCCTTAACTTGAAAGACTTGCACTTCTGTATTAATGCTGGATAAAGTTATCAGCAGTTATATACTGGTTAGGGTCATTATGATATATAGGTATATTAAGACAAAGATTTGTCTTATATAGAATTGAAATAATTTGCCAGTTGCTACAATTTCCTAAGGTGACAAATGGGCATAATTCTGCACAAATGCTTTATGGTGTGACCTGCTCTTGGCTGCCACTTGCGATCATCAGTATATACATGATGAATCGCATCACTGAATACGCACAATATAATCTTACAAAGGAAGTATATGGCCGTCACATTGGCAGGGTACCGAATGATGGATAATCGAGAAAATGTTGCATGCGCAAAATATGCTATCGATACATACGAAAACTAGCTATGAAACTAGAGATAAAGCGTGCAAAATAATAATGAAAGAATCCATAATGTTATAACTTAGATTTTAGAACTTAGAAATTAGAACTTAGTTCTTAAAACTTAGATCTTAGAACTTAGTTCTTAGAACTAAGACATTAGAACTTAGATTTTAGAACTTAGACATTAGAACTGAGTTCTAACAACTTAGATCTTAGAACTTAGTTCTTAGAACTTAGACATTAGAAATTAGTTCTTATAACTTAGTCATTAGAACATTTGTTCGATAGAAATTTAAAAAATCGGTTCTGTTTTTCAAATGTGAAGGTCAAAGAAGGAAAACGTAATTCGTTCTCAAACATAAAACTTTATTCAAGTAACAGTGAACTACAATATTTATCTCATTAATCACTAAAAAGAATATCACAATCTCGACTAGAACTTGTCGATGGCATACCCACGTGTCACATTCAAGAAATAGATAATACTAAAGCGATGTTAAAGTTGACGCAAGCTTAGTTTAATATTACGCACAATATATAATAATATAATATCCTTGTATGATAAGCTATGAAAAAAGTAATGCTTAATCAGTTATCGTCCTGTTAAATGCGCCCCTCTGAGAATGACAGCTAAATCCGTGATCTCAACACTATTTACTGGTGTAATAACAAGCAGCCAAACTCCAAACATCCATGCCCATTTAGAGACCATTTTCGTCGTCTGGAAAAGGATTAGAGATGAATCAGCAATAGGAAAAATAATCAAATTATTTTAATACACGTTAGAAAATCTACAGTATCAGTTATTATAAAACTGACAGTTCTACACTTTTAAATACCGTTCCAAATTTTGACAACGAGGGGGGTATAATTGCACAAAGACAGGCAACAGATTCTTGTGTTCTCCTTAAAGGGAAGCACTGGGTATAAAAGGCCAGTCGAAATCACTAGCCTGGAACGCGTGGTAACGCGCTGGACTGGTAACCCTGGTGTCCCGAGATCGATCCACCGCTCCTCCAATAACATTACTAATTGTCTTTCGGATAAGATGTTAAACTGAGGTCCTATGTATCAGTGTTGTACATTGAGCATGCAAAAGAACCAGGGGTGTCTCTGAAATGGGATGCCTTATGTTTCTTGCACTATCCCCCATAACAAAAAATAATTAATCTCTGAAGGGGGCGTCGGTCAAAATAGATGGATAGACTAGCCTGGAACAGTGAATCGGGAAGCCCAGCAGTGAATATTAAATATAAAGCTCACTGACTGTCAATGATTGACGGGAGGCAGAGCTAGGTATACCACAGAAATACCTCCCATTAACAAACACTGAAACAACTCTAATGCAATGGACCCACCGTAACATTTATAGGTAGCCATACAAGAGCAAAATTCCACTCTCAAATAAATAGATTTATCGTGAAAATATCTCCAATGAATTATATCTCTCCCCTTTTTGTAGATTTTCGTGTCTATCAGTCGCTCTTGATTTCCTTGCAAAAATGGCGTTTCCCGCTTTCATGAGATTTCTACATTTTAAGTTCTAAGTTCTAAGATCTAAGATCTAACTTCTAACATCTATGTTCGAATTGTTGCCTTCTAACGTCTAACTCAAAACGGCCTCAATGGGCTTCCGTATATATCCACTTCAAATTATATTACGTAAGGGAACAATAAAACAAGCAAAAGGTTTTAATTTCAGTGTTCCAAACCGAGCATAAAATAATGAGATACGGACGAATCTTTCATTTTGTTATGCATGAAAATGCATACTACTACACCAAAATACATTTAGGGTACAACGTTTTCATAATAACGCATAAAATACAAGCACGTAATTGTTATATAGGTATTTGTACATATCTCAAAAGTAACTATTATAAACAACACAAATGAAAACGCATAATCTTGAAAAAATGTCAGTGTTGCATATACGACAGTTCTTGTTCAGCTCATTAATAGAATAGACCAAAGCCCTTAATGTAATGAGAAGTTATTTAAAGATGACTGATACCATTCTTTTATCTAGAACAGAGATGCCAATATATTAATGAAACAGTAAGTACTGATTACCATAATTCTAATTTCATCGCCTTTCATGACGTAAGTAAAGATTCTCGCGTTATGAGTATTAATAAATAGCCTCTAAGTCGCTCTTAATGTTCTTGGAAATTGTCACTGAGAAGCAGCCATACATGGCACTTAAAACAGTAGCTCTATTTTAATCTAAGTAGTGTCTTCTTATAGAACAAACTTCAGCGCATTTTCCGTTTCAGGAATATGCACTTGACCTTTCTAGCAATTAGTTTATTAATTTATTTTACTTTACACTTTATACAGAAACATCCCTGGTCTTCATCTGAAAGTAATTCGGTAATTGTTCCCTTTTATAAAAGCAAATAGTTATAACAACGTTTAAATGCCAGAAAAGTAGTCGTATTTCTATTTTAGTCATACTTTTCTCTTCATTAGAATCTAAAAGAAAACACCTCAGCACGATTTGATGAATTATGTCTTAGTCTATTGAGAATACCTCTATATATTAATTCCCTCTTCACGCATACTGATAACACCGCATTCTTACAAGTGATACATTTTATGGAATAAAACAAATTTAATCGCGCCTGTGAACTTTGTACTAATACCTACATGGAAAAAAATGTTCTGATAGGATTGATATTAGCGTGTATAGCGAAGCTAAATGTCATAAATCATTAACATAAAAGGGTCTCATCCAAATAAACACCTCTTTGCTTTCCGTTCTTAGCAGATAAGAAACGAACGTGTTTTATATATGGTGAATATGTACTTTAGAAATTGCATGGCCAAAATGACTGAATTCTGTGTGCACTTAATAGGTTACAGTGTAACAGGTACTGGAAGGAAGACTGATGGTAAGTGACATTTCTTTCCTACTTTTAGTATAAATGATAGAAAAACGACATTAAAAAGACATGAAAACGTTTATTTTCCTTTCCGGGCACGAAAATCGTCAGAACAATGTTTTTGTTTATATATTGTGCCACGGGAAACGTGTACTCTCGTTTTAATTCTCAACAAATGAGTTTCTTTTAGTTTGCTTTTGCTAATTAAAACGGTTCCTGTTATTTTCTCACTACTAGCAAAATGTTGCCAGCTGCAATGTCTATAGAGAACAAGTATCAACATCAAATATGGCTAGCACATACCAGCAAAAATATAGCTTTCATATACTAACATAAATACAGATAGCAGAAACCAATAAGAATATAGCTAGCAAATATTATCAATAAAGCAGCGAACACAAATAGCAAGACTTCAGTAAAGATAGAAGGTACTAACAGCAAAGTAGCTAGCAGATACTGTCTTCAATACATATTGTAGGTAACATGGACATTCCGAAACATTAGCAATGTACATGTACGTTCAGTATTTGAACATATGTACTGAAACTACAGCATAGTGTTTTTTTTTCATTATGACTAATGATATTAACTTACATTAACTTGAAATATTTAATTTACCATGTACTGTTTAATGCATCATTCCGACTACGTAGCTAATGAAATATGTTATCATTCCAATGCCTTGATTTATCTAGCTTTATATATCCGCAAAACGTTTTGCCAACTTAATTATTATCTCAAAGAATAGAAAAATGACTAATGACTGTTCAATTCAGCAGTTTTGCAGAATGGGCTTCTGTAAAGCATGAAAAAGCATTATAAAAATAAAGAAAAGACAAAAGTTTTCACTACAAATGTTATTCTGGCTGCGTTCATAAATACAACTTTACAACAACAAATCTAGAAAGCAAAATTTAAATTACGAAAATAAACAAAGGTAAAGACCAAGCTTCCATGCAAAGTCTATTCTTGATGTGCGCACGCGTAAACTTAATTTTGGTTTAAGTAAAAACTGAGGTGCATCACAAAAATAATAAAAATGTTAGCTTTAAAGAGAAAGGATGGTCAAACGCAAAGAAGGATAAGGACACTTGACGGTACGATTACAGATTCTTCCAAAATTTTAACAGTAATTTTCAAGAAATTTTACTTTGACAAAAGGCAGAACATAGCATTACACGATTATGAATATAAGTGACCATTGACACTGTTACATTAATAATCCATTTAGACGGGTATTATTACGTTTTTCGTTTCGCGACAGGCATGTAACACATAGCCACACAGAAAAGTTTGACATAAATCAGGTAATGAATTTAATATATTTAAGGACAAGCTAACAGTATCTGGGGATAAGACAATCAGTCTAAAAGTAGTTCAGAAAACATGAGAGGAATATTTTTTGAGCGCTGCACGCGAAAATGCTTTTCGTCCTTTTTGTTTGCTAAATAGCGGAAAACTGATGTATAGGCACTGAGCAGTAGCAGTACACAGCAGTGGGAAAACTAGAATGCAGTAGCAGTAAGAGCAGTAGCAGTAGGAAAAATTGAAGCTGGGAGTAGCAGTACAGAAGTAGAAGTAGGAAAAACGTGAAGTTGGCAGTAGCAGTACCAGCAGTAGCAGCAGGAAAAACGTGAAGTTGGCAGTAGCAATACAAGCAGTAGCAGTAGGAAAGTCTTAAAAGTCTGGAAAGTTTAAATGAAATTAAGACATGTTTTAACATCTCTAGGCCCTCCCAAGCCTATGGCATAGGTCTGCGACTGTTTCTGACACTCTAGCAGACTTTCAAGACTTTTAGGTGCCAATCGGAGAAATGTCATGTTTGATGTCTATAGACCCTCCCGGGTCGATTTAACCGGTCTGCGACTGTTACTGACACTCTCGCAGACTTTCAGGACTTTTAGGTGCCAATCGGAAAAATGTCGTTTTTGATGTCAATGGACCTATCTGGGTCGATTTACCCGGTCTCCGACTGTTTCCGACACTCTCGCAGACTTTCAGGAATTTTGGTGCCAATCAAGAAGGTGTCACTGTTGATGTTCAGACACTCTAACAGACTTTCAGAGCTTCTTACTGCTACTGCTGGTACTGCTACTGCCAACTTCACGTTTTTCATACTGCTACTGCTGATACTGCTACTGCCAACTTCACGTTTTATCTACTACTTTTGCTCTTACTGCTACTGCCAACTTCACGTTTTTCCTTCTGCTACTGCTGATACTGCTACTGCCAACTTCACGTTTGATTTAATTTTTACTGCCAACTGCTACTGCGTCCTGCTACTACTAACTTCCTACAAGTGGAAAACTGGATAAGGCAGTAAAATAGAATTCTACATTATTTTGTTTTCCCCTAGTCAGTACACCAGATAGACAGTTTTATCATGTGGCTATCAACCTTGACTGTCGTAAAGCCTGTTCTGTTTAAACTATTTATTGCACAGTCAGCTTTTGAAACAGCAATTTACATACGCAAATAAATTGAAGAAAAAGTTGATCGGTTCTGGTTTGACAAAGGTTAAAAGCGCAAACAAATTTCAGGCGAGATCAAAACATCATTTTTCTTTTCAACAAAGAAAACACTTTCATTAAAATGATTCAAATACCTATTTTTGTTATGTATGTTACATAATGGATAAACACTGATATTATTCAAAGAAGCAGATTTGAATTACTCATATTTCATTTTATTACATAAACCACGGCGCAGGAGTTTGATAAAGCCGTTTCATAAAAACGATAATACACTAGTGTATTAACTATGCAAATGAGGCGACTAATCACTATTTACGCATTCATGCGCGCTGTCAAAATATACAAAATAAACAAACATGGCGGGCCGTGCATATACCGTCGGCAATACCTGTTCAAACTCGTTGAATAAAAGTAATAAAATGCTCGGAAGCCTCGCCGAGTATTTTATTACTTTTATTCAACCAGTCTAATTAATTCAATATGAAAAGACATTGATGAAAGATCATCTATTTATTAAGATTTTTTCCAACATAATATATATACTCAATTTATTTCAGCTTATTACAGCTTTAGAATATTTTCCAGTAAATTATTGTTTTTTATGTTTTTATGCTTTTGTGTACAAATAGTCCAAATGACTTTGTAAATCCATCATTTATTATCCAAGGTTATAACCTGCTTAGATTTATCTTTTTCAGCCGTATTATGTCGTGCTCCGTTGTAGCGTAATTTTTAACTGTGTTTGTTTTTGCAGTAAGTGTTAAAGTCGGAGTGTATTTGAGCTCATTTTAGACAGAAATTCTTACCTGCTCATGAATAAATTGCGATTTCGACGTCACAGAGACTGATTTACTTTAACACTTGAATTTTGCATATGTCCATGCTTCAAAACGTGCTTTGAGCTTTGAACCTTAGACACAAATAGTCGGAAGTAACTTAGTAAGCGCCATTTTTGTTGAGGTATTTAGGCCTATGGATGCAAATAATACCTTTCTTAACGGTAAATGCTTCCACAGAGAATTATGTTAGGTCAAATTACATTTCAGTTAGATTTGTTAAGTAATTAAGAGTAAATACACATTAATGTAAAGTTCACATTTTTTTGCTTATTTTGGCACACATATTAGAATGTAGTGGGATATACGCATACAGTTCTATAAACAGATTATTTCGTACTCGGCAGAAATTATTTTAACTCCATATCAGTTTTTCCCTTATAATGTTGTTAAAGTGTTACTTAAAAGTCTTTCAAAATCATCGGGTTTTGGAAACTTGTAAACCTTGCAAACAAAGCGTTTCCAATGATTTTGATCTCTTTTTTGTAGCTCGAAAGATGCTTTGATAACGAGGCGCTCTAAAGGTAAATCTTGTTTTTGTCTCTATTTTAGGAAGACGCCAGTGCAGATTTAAAGGATTTCCGTAGCATAGATCCTATATTATCACCATTTATCATTCACAGTGCAATCAGGATAAGATTGCAGTAACTCCAAGAATTCCTTTTTGGGAAGGAAAAACAAAATATGTTGAAGTTTCGATCCATTCGAGAAATAACAGAAATGAACTGTTTGATCTACAAGTAATTGACTGTCAATTTGTTTCATTCCACGGAGAAATATCAGTCTAGCAGTTTCACGGAAGAAGGAAGTAAAACCACGAAAGAACAAAATCTGTCAAATGATCCCTAGGTACTGTCATTTTCACATGAAGATTAATTTATAACACTTGGTCACAGCAGTTAAAGATTTTCTCGTCTGCTGTCGGAAAGTAAAGAGATTCATTTATTCATTCATTGTTCTTCCACAATTATAATAATAATAAAATGATAATAATAAACAATATGTTGCTAGGAAGTTTTGCTCCTTACTCTGTCTTCAATTGTGAGGTGGTGAAAACATTTTTTAAAAATTCCATTTACTTCATTCGTACTTAGACATTGTAGAATCTCTTGGCTTACCTTACACAATAAGACCATTGATTTAAAAAACGACAAATGTTGTGGACAAAAATGACTGTACCTGGTGTCATTCTATGGACTTCATGCATGTAGTTAAGGTGTTCCCTTAACCTGAAACACGATGATCTTGAAAAATATATATTCGACAATATTATTAGTTGTACAACTGAACTAACAATTCTTGACGCCTCAGTGAACCCGTTCCTGCTGATTTTTTAGGACGTAGGGTTTTTTTATGGTTAGGATAAACTATATCTTGATTAAACTTTTCTTTTTTATTATAAGTTTTCAATTTTTAATCCAAACTTGCCAACTTTGATTTTTTTCTTATTTGCATCTTAAGTTAGTAAAACTTGGGTTACACAGCTTCGTCGAAGAAGTTCTATTTTATATGAGTAAGAATTTATTACCTCCTTCAGTGTTCTTCTTTGATCTGGCAGTTGAAGGGAAGTTTTTTTTTATATGGCAATAGTAATACCAAAAACTAATTTTTTTTTTTATTGAAGTACGTTTACATTTACAGTGTGCCGATTGTTAATATTGTCAAGACGATGGTTTAATTGTTTTGTCTAACTTTTGCCCCACCAAATGTAATTCCAGCCAAATTTTGACCTTAAAGTCAGTTTGACGACTATAATATGTTTCAACTTGTTACTAAGCTTCACGTAACATTTACATGCTAACCGTAGAAAGGAACACAAATAGATTTATTGCTTCGAAAAAACCCACAATAAATAATGAAATAATAAGATCTATCAGTGAGAAAACTTTCCATACCACTCACATATTGGCTGATATAGATACCTGCCTGCTAAAGAAATGTCAGCATAATTCAGTCTTTAATATTTTTGTGTAAATAAACTGTTGATTGAATTGTAAGGTCTTACTCATAGGCAGGATGACAAACCAGATTTTCATGCAAAAGAAAGATTTCCAATCAGTTGTAGATATTAAAAAGAACACACCTACCTTTATATTCCTGTCACAATACTTTGTCCTAAATAAAGTGTTACATAATTCAACATGTAAGTCGAAAGTAAAAAAAAAACAATTTAACTGACAATTATTCACCTTTTGTGCATATGTGAATAGTTCCCACTCCAGAATTAAAGCTTCTCCCATTGCTATGGATTAATCATCTTTAAGTGGACAGCCTCGTTTTTGTGCTTGATAGATCTGACATAATAAAATGTACGCCACTGGTGATATCACATTTGTTTTAACTGAATTAAAAGTGTTTGCCTCTTTTAAATAAAGTTTGAATTAGTGATAAAGTCTTTGAATTGAGAACGAAATGGTGTAATTTTTATCGAAATAAAGAGTGTTTATGTATTCATACACATGTTATCAAACCTTCAGACAGTTAAACATAGTTGTGGCATTTGATCATCAATAAGCATAAAAAACAAGAAAACACGTTCATTTTTGTTGATTTGAAATATAACGCATCTCGAAGAGAAACGATTTTAACATTTTCAATCGCGCTAGGCGCTCGTAAAAAAATCGAGTGTATCACAGAAAACAAACAAAATAAATATCCTTAATATTTTCATACAATCAACCAAAAAAGAAAAGCAGGGTTCATAAATGTGCAACCATGATTAGATGCTTTGACCTTAAATAAAGAAAATCGGTCATACAACTTTCAAGGTCACAATGTAGTTAACATGATATCTTAATTTGCTCAGCAGCGTGATGTACCGTGCCCCACTGTACAAGTGTATAAAAGCAAATATGACTTGCAGTTTAATGAAAACATGTTGCTCAACACATTTTTTGAATCCACTCAATACTCTTGAGACATACACATCACTTACCGCTATTTAAAGTTAAATCTAGCCATTTGCTATCATAGTATGGCTAACCTAAATACAGAGGAGTCATGATTTTACATCTATTGCTATTGGAAGGAACGCTTGACGACGCTTGCGTTCTTGAGAGGGATAAGTTTTGGGACGGCTCGGTCATTGTCTGGGGAGAGATATCGGGGTAAAGTCACCGTTAATTGTGATAGATGCGAATTTAATGGGCATAAAATATAGGGATGAAATTCTTCGCCCTGTTGCAGTTCCAAATTTGCAAAAATGCAACCTAATCGTTCAGCATGACATGCCCTGCAGCCAGAGTTTGTCGAGACTTTCTGGCAAACGATAACATTAACCCACTTGACTGGCCGCCGTACAGTCCAGATTTGTCCCCAGTTGAACATCTTTGGGATGAACTAAACAGGTGGGCAAGGAGGCGTCAGAATCCTACGCTACTCTTGACAAACTAAAATTGTTTTGTCGGAGGAGTGGAATGATATTCCCATGAGACAGATAAATGCACTTATGAACTCTATGCATAGGAGAATCAGGAATATAGGATACTGTAGAGTGAGTCGACTTCATTTTGTGATTAAAGGGGGTACCATCAAACATGCGTCAATTACTCGTGAATTACTGGCTAGAATCTAATGAAATTCGGACAATCTATTAGTTAAAAATAAATTGTTAAACTGGTATAAACTATTCTATAAAGCATTTAAACGTGTATAAGTTATAGACCCAGAAATTTCACCCTGCGTTGAGTATATATAGTATATATATGTATATATATGTAACCACTGGGCGACTCAAGAATAAAAGACTGCAATTCTATCCCTTGCCAATGTACGTAAATCAGCAGTTTATTGATTAAATTGTTTTGTTTTTGATACATTGTGCTTTAAATAGCGTTCATAATTGCAGACTTTATAGGTGGTCAAACTAAAAAATGCGGACTCTACTGTCATTGCAAGTGCTCTCGAAAAACACATACTGTGTAGTAAATGATGTATAACCATATATAAATAATTTATCAAAACTGTCCGCATGAAGACATTATATCATCGCAGCAAAATGACGCAAATTAGATAGTCTCCTGATAATACATTGTTATCTCAGCTTTCCGCCATAATACACACTTGACGATTTAACACCAGAGAGGTGACATGTAAATCGGGTTTCGTTATCATTTAACTTCTTGACTGAAAATACGAACTTCAACTCTTGATTTAGAATATATGTATATTGAGTATATAGGTTTATTGAGACTATATGTTTATTAAGTATATTTGTATATTGAGTGTATCCATTTATTGAGACGGCAATCCTCTTGGGGCCAAACGGAACTCTTTTTAATCAAAATAAAACTAAGAATGCCTATCGGTCATTTTTATGAAATTTACGCAACACCGACGAAATATCTATTTAACTTAATGAGATTGTTTTTTTTTTCAAAAAATGTTTACTAAATATCCATCTAAAATGGTAAATGAAAGCTTCTACAGACGTCAAAGGTAACCTTCTACTAAATGAAATAGGCATTTAATGATTTATTCAGTTCGCCTATTGCTATAAAATGATTTGCTGTTGTGTCGATCTCAATAGCCTCTTTATTGCCTAAACATCAAATTAAAAGGAAACGAAAGGACGTTAGCACGGTTTTAATTTCAAGTCATACATTTGAGCCACCATTAAACCAAAAGTTCAGAAGAACTATTAACGAAAAAATATTTTCAAAAAGTATCAAACGGTATTAAAACGGGTACATACTGAAATAAAATCATCGCATTTCTAAATAAATGATTATTCATTCACTTAATCTTCTTTGATCGGTAAGTTACTTGAATATGACAAGTACAAGCTTCGTCATAGGTTATTATGTCGACAAAGTCATCGAAAAATGCACACTGGAAAATTTTATAAGATTCACCCAAACTTGCAGTTTGAGTTCACGGTAGAAATTTGCAACGTCTTTGCAGGGTAATTAAAGTTAATATACCCTTAGTTACAAACAGTTTACAGGAAATAAGGGAAAATACCCAAAATAAAAGCTATATCAGAAGGAATAAAATATCACGCTTTTAAGTCCTTAAGTTTTATAGTTCTAGAAACAACATATTGACACAGACATATAAAGTCTGTTCCTAATCATATACCTTTGTGAAGCTAATGATCATCACCGAACGTAGATTCTCAGGTTACATTTTAGACACGTTTATTTATTTTATTCCTAACGGACTGGGTTGGCGTAGTCTATATATTGGAATGTATCTCCCATGTCACATAATAAACAATAGACCACAGGTTTGAGACATTATCCAAACTTTTCCCAGTATTGATTTAAATGTTATCTACAATACAAATTTTATGATGAAAAAAAACTAAAGGTTATATAAATTTAAGAATTAAAATTTTCAAAAGATGAAGAGTCACTAATATTTTCTTTAAGTCTTTAAAACTAGTGTGTATTTCATGGTAACATTTATTTTTAAAAATATGTTCCTTTCTCAAGGCTCCTAGCAGCATGCTACTTAAAAAACTTAAATGAAAAGAATACAATTGAATCATTAGAACGAAAGGACAGAATGCTAATATTTTGAAATAATAGAAAAGTAAACAAAAGAAAATAAAAATGAATGTACTCAGTTCACAATATGTTTTTGTAGCATGTCTATATGGTGGTGCGTAAGGATTTTGATATAAAAGGTTATAATTTTCAGTCTCCGTCGTTAAAACAAAGCGATAGCAGGTAGCGCTGATCAAAATAATAGTAAATGTTTCCTGCATGAAAAGATTTTACTTTTATAGTCTCAAATGGCTGCTTTATAATCAGTCAACCTGGAGATATAACTAGCGGACAATCTAATTATTAGATGATTTATTATTACGTAATTTGGGAAATATGAAACGAAAGAGGTTCATCAAAGTAGCAATTAAGCCGCTATCTTAATGGCTTCCAGGGTTTATTAATGATCTTCTGAAATTAGAACTACTTCCCTAGAGTAAATTCTTAATTGGTACATTTGTATCAGTCAAACAAATGCATTCTAAGAGTACAAGTAGAACAACGAATAAAATCTGTGTTACTAAAATGATAATTATCAAATATAAAGCGATTTCGAAGGAATCAAACTGAACAAGTTGTAAGAACACCACGACCACACCAATCATTCGAAAAGTATTTTATAAAATCTAAATGACTTGCAATTTGATCAGAATATTTGTTTAGGAACTCGTTAGTATTTCTTTTTTTTTTAACCCGTATAAAATGTTTAAAAATGTGACGGAAAAAGAATTTTGTCCCTCCCGTCATTTTCCTGATCAACCATTCGCAAGTCAACACTCTTTTCGATTTTAACTTCGGTGTTTTTCGGCGTAAGAACGGCTTGTTTGATATCATATGTTAAGATTTATATCAGAGGATGACTTCCAGCATTCATTTTGTTAACGTATCAGTTCTGTGCAACACCAATACATACTGTTGTATATTTGATATGGTTTAAGTTTTACCACTTCCTGTACCCCTCACTTACTACTTACGGATTTGTATGTTAAGAGAATGAATCTACCTAAAATTACTCAAGTCTACGAACTCTAAGTGTTTAGTTGTATCTTAATTCCTAATACACAACAGATACCATAGGTAACAAGTACTTTTTTCGAAACGCTAACAATGGGCGTTAAGTGTCTAAACAAACATACTGTAACTTGTACATATTGTTCATATACAGTTGTATTTGATAGAATATTTTATAAACTTGAATTGTGAAATTTCAGTTTATTATAAATAGCTGTCACACTTCCAAGTAACCACCTACAAAATACAATCTTATTTATGTTTTGAAAGGTTTGTGAAGCTCTTCTGTATCTCCAGAAAAAATCGTATTGCCAGCTTAATTGCTATCGTAAAGATAAGATATTCAGGCTCCATTTAGACAAGATGAATCTCGAAGAATGGAACAGAACAAATGGTTCTTTTCATGAGCAGAAAATACAGTCAATGTAAAAGAAGTTAAGACAACATTGCTGGATAAAGGAGGGAGAATAGACTTTTAGAGAACAGTTTGTAATATCAGAAAGTTGATTTTGTACAGTTTACTAAGTAAACTTGCATACTTTGCTGCGATTATGTTTCTTTTTTACACAAATATTTAATTGACTGTCAGCTTCATATTTCAAATCAATTTCAAAATTTAAATAAACTGCTGAAAAGAAAATTCCGTTACATAATTTATGTTAATAATGTGATATAAAACATCATAAATGTCTGAAAGCACACTTAGATAAAATCAATTTAGCAGGCCAAGATAATTTCTAAAACTATCTTGCCGAAAGCCTAAATTTTGATATGTTTGGCAATGGGACAATTTTTCAGGGTACACATCCATGTTAAAAAGCAACCACAATTGTTTTATACTTTGATATAATAATTTGTTAGATGAGTGTCCAAGATACGGTAACTAAATGCATTATTTTGCTTTCCTAAAATCAGGAATCACAATATACAATTATGATTATTGAGGTGCTTTAATAAGCTTACATGCATGGAATTGGACTTAATTATCCTGTCTTGTTATGTTTTGAAAATACGAGTTAAGATCGAAACTAAAATTCAGTATAGCGTCTTTTCCATTACGATATGCAGCGAAAGAGAGAAAGAGGAGGGATAACAGTCTTTAGTTTATACGCAAAATGATATCCAGTTTTCAAATTTATTAATCTTTCAGATGTTTTCATATAGCATGTGCATTGAATGTTTTAGCATCTCATCTTTGTTCGTTTGCACATTTTACTTTCAACTTCTTGGTAAAACCGTTTTAATGTCGCCATTTATTGCACAGCCATCACATAAATAATCTCTCCGAAAAAAACTTTTTTTGCGTACAAAACTGCAGTAAAACTCATTCGCAGCTGGTTTGACGGAGGCTAAGGGGCGCCCATTAATATCATACAAGGTTAAAACATTGTACACCATTCCAAAAAGGAGACACTGTCAATAACACGATTAAAATGTCTATTTTAATTATACTAGTCTTGTTACATGTTGTAAAGAACAAATAACATTTATCAACGAAGCAGATTTGAAAATTACAATTTTTGTTTTTCAACTAACAATAACCAACACATACATACCCGTTATTAAGACTTGCCAAAGGCTGTTCTTATCATTGATTCGGTCCTAAAGTTTCATTACAAGTGTCTTCTAACTGTTGATACTTGCTTGATCTTAAAATGATCTGAGTTGTCTTATTAACTGGTGTTTACTAAACAGGTAAATACTTCAGCAGCCATATTCATTCTAATGTTATATGCACTGTCAGAATGAGTTGTATGAACAAAATGATCATTGTTCTGGAGTATCCTGTCATCTTAATTTCCTGTTCACACTCACCTTTAATATTATGGGTAAATTCAATTTTTCAAGAATAATATTTTCAAAGGCATATTTTGAGAACATATTAGACCTGCAAACAAAAGCTCTATTAAGCATTTTGTCTGCCAGGTTTGCTCGACAAATTTTCACAGTTTTGGTAGGCCATATGTTAAGGCGCTGAAAACGTCCATCTTGTTCTCTGTCTCTACTTAAGCAGGACGTCAATGCATATTTCAATCACTTGCATTCTACTATAATTGCCATTCCTCAATCAAATATATTCAGGGTGAGATGGCATTTAGTTCAAGGCAAGTAGGTGATCTTTTTTGGAAGAAAAAATAGACAAATTAGCAAAATATTAAAAAATATTAGGCAACAAAATGTAGGGTGTTTTGCTGCCTTTTAAAATAAGCAAAAATTTTTTGACATATAATAAGTTTTAATTATATTCAACCCATAAGGAGATGTTCTTGATTTAAAGGTAATTTTTCACTTTCATATAAGACGGCAATAAAACTTGGGATGTATGCTCTCAATAGAAACTTATATTGGCAATCTTTCCTACTAGAAGATCATTTCTGATAATAAATTTCGAAAAATGCAAGCTCCTGAAAAGAATTCTACTTTTACCTGAATGGCTTAGGAATACAGCTATCTCGTTTCATCAAAGGTGGCAATTTTTGTGTTTCTGGTTTAAGGAGAAAAAAGCCTTAAAACCCTCCTATTTAAAAATAGCATCTATTTATCTAAAATCAGGTAAAAATGTTAACATCAGTTTCTTGCAGCACTAAGACATATCATATCTTCCTTTAAGATAGCTCTCATCTATTTAATGTAGATGTCCGTGAAGTTGGCAGCCTAGCAGCCTGGCAGCCTAGCAGCCTGAAGTTGGCAGCCTAGCAGCCTGGCAGCCTAGCAGCCTGAAGTTGGCAGCCTAGCAACCTTAAGTTAGCGACGGATATTAGAAACAGAAAATGGTCTGAAATGCATTATAATCACGTTCTAAGGACACTACAAGCTTGTTTGATATGAAATGAAACTTAAAACTTCACATTATTTTTTGGCTGCTGGAATGTGAAAGTAGCAGCCTAGCAGCCTGGCAGCCTAGCAGCCTAAAGTTAGCGACGGATATTAGAAACAGAGAAATGGTCTGAAATGCATTATAATCATGTTCTAAGGACACTAAAAACTTATTGGATATGAAATGAAACTTAAAACTTCACCTTATTTCTAGGCTGATGGAATGTGAAAGTAGCAGCCTAGCAGCCTGGCAGCCTAGCAGCCTGAAGTTGGCAGCATAGCAGCCTGGCAGCCTAGCAGCCTGAAGTTGGCAGCCTAGCAACCTTAAGTTAGCGACAGATATTAGAAACAGAAAATGGTCTGAAATGCATTATAATCACGTTCTAAGGACACTACAAGCTTGTTTGATATGAAATGAAACTTAAAACTTCACATTATTTTTTTGCTGCTGGAATGGGAAAGTAGCAGCCTAGCAGCCTGGCAGCCTAGCAGCCTAAAGTTAGCGACGGATATTAGAAACAGAGAAATGGTCTGAAATGCATTTTAATCATGTTCTAAGGACACTAAAAACTTATTAGATATGAAATGAAACTTAAAACTTCACCTTATTTCTAGGCTGATGGAATGTGAAAGTAGCAGCCTAGCAGCCTGGCAGCCTAGCAGCCTTAAGTTAGCGACGGATATAAGAAACAGAGAAA
This sequence comes from Cyclina sinensis, assembly GCA_012932295.1. Classification (NCBI taxonomy): domain Eukaryota; kingdom Metazoa; phylum Mollusca; class Bivalvia; order Venerida; family Veneridae; genus Cyclina; species Cyclina sinensis. The sequence continues at coordinate 29,677,083 of JAAONU010000017.1, forward strand.
TGGTCTGAAATGCATTAAAATCACGTTCTAAGGACACTACAAGCTTATTGGATATGAAATGAAACTTAAAACTTCACCTTATTTCTAGGCTGCTGGAATGTGAAAGTAGCAGCCTGGCAGCCTAGCAGCCTTAAGTTAGCGACGGATATATGAAACAGAGAAATGGTCTGAAATGCATTATAATCACGTTCTAAGGACACTACAAGCTAATTGGATATGAAATGAAACTTAAAACTTCACCTTATTTCTAGGCTGATGGAATGTGAAAGTAGCAGCCTAGCAGCCTGGCAGCCTAGCAGCCTTAAGTCAGCGACGGATATAAGAAACAGAGAAATGGTCTGAAATGCATTATAATCACGTTCTAAGGACACTACTAGCTTATTTGATATGAAATGAAACTTAAAACTTCACCATGTTTCTAGGCTGCTGGAATGTGAAAGTAGCAGCCTAGCAGCCTGGCAGCCTAGCAGTCTTAAGTTAGCGACGGATATTAGAAACAGAGAAATGGTCTGAAATGCATTATAACCACGTTCTAAGGACACTACAAGCTTATTGGATATGAAATGAACTTAAAACTTCACCTTATTTCTAGGCTGCTGGAATTTGAAAGTAGCAGCCTGGCAGCCTAGCAGCCTTAAGTTAGCGACAGATATTAGAAACAGAAAAATGGTCTGAAATGCATTATAATCACGTTCTTAAGACACTACAAGCTTTCCATTACATTTAACATCATTTCATTTATGTTGATTAAAATTTCTTAAAAAAGATGTGTAACAGTATGCACTCAGTTGCAAAAGAAATTGTGCGCTGTTTATTTTTAACATTTCAATATTTTTGCGACCTATATGTGTAATGTTTCGTGTACAACACCTGTTGTACTACGTGGAAATCTTAATGCTCAAGGCTATGTAGATCAGATTTTGCAGCCTGAAGCAGTACCTTTCTTACAAAGACACGGACCTGTTATTTTGATGCACGACAATGCCCCTTAATGCCGACAATTTTTTAACAGAAACGGCGTTAACATTCAGAGAAATTGGTTAGTACTGGTCGGATACCCAGAAACGCCCGTTAGGTGGACTGATTTCCAGAACATCACTGATGTTTAACCACAAGAGAATAAACAAACAATATTAATTTTGTACACGTGCATCTGGCTGCATTCATACATATTTGTATGTCCCATTGGGTGAAAAGTCCATCTAGATCGGCACAAAAGCTCACATTGTCACATTGTTCAGATGCTTATGGTCATTCATATCATAGCAAAGTTCACTATTTTGTAGGGCCGGGAATTATAATCGATATTCGAATATTCGAAACATGACCGAATATTCGAACGTTGAAAAACGAATACGAATATTCGATAAACGGAAAGGTTTTGATTTTTTTCATTTTTTTTACTTTTAAATGTCAAAGATCGTAAATTAAACCCTTGACCTTCACTTGACCAGGTGATCATATGTTTGTATAACGCGTGTCAACGATTATCGCCAATTAACTGTGAAAAGCTTGGGGTTTAGTTGATCAAAAGGGCACCCGTTTCATAGTTTGTAATTTACCTGTCTAACAGTTTATAATGTAATATTTCCGACTTTAATTATCTTACTTTATTGTTTTCTGTGCTTTAATCTTTCCGATCAATCGATAATTGTGTTAATTTTTGTGAAGAGGAATAAATCGGCACGTATTAATCCTGTTAATCATTCTAGAACAATTGACCAATCGATATTCATCACTCTAAAATTAACTCTTTCACCCAATGGAAATTTAAAGCTCTACTCGGAACCAATAACTTTTTGCAAACATTGTTTTCAGATTTTTTTTTAAGGGATGATTTTGGACGTATCTTTCTCACTCTGTTGAAAAAATCAAAGTCAATGCCGTCACGTGTTTGGAATTAGTTTTCACGTTCTATTGATAAGTCTAAAGGATTATTACTGTCCGGAAAAGATAGTTTAGTGCAACAATGCACGTTCATGATTACTGTAATCAAGTACTGGTGTGACCCAGGAACAAATGATAAAAGCTGAAATACTGCTAAAGGAGGGGAACATAAACAAATATAAAGCTTGTTCGTAAGAGCGATGATTCACGGTCAGTCGAGTCATGTGAGTTACCTCCCGTTATTAAGACAAATGATCAGCAGCCGGATAAACTGACAATCAAATTATGAATTTATTTCAAAAGTAAGAATATAAACAAATATATCGATTTACAATCAATAAAACAAAAAACTTTAACATAATAATAAAGGTCTTCTTAATCGTCGATTATTTCAGCATATTAAAGTAGTATAGTATTCGACCTAATCAATTTCGGATACTACGTAAAAGAGAAATATTGGATTAAATTTTGTAAAAACGAATATTCGAATATATTCGAACATGGAAAACGAATATTCGAACATCAAATTCCTTATTCGTTCCCGGCCCTACTATTTTGATTCAGTATTTTGTCTAAAAATGTGCCAGTGCCCAGTATTTTTACTATATTCCAAATTGCTACCCAGTACCCACCTTAAATGTTCCCACCAACGAGAAATATAGCCTGGATCCACCCACTGAATTCAGTGGCGGTCGAGACTGGAGGGGGTGGGGGAGCAAAGAATCTGATTTGTTTTAAACGGGAGTGGGGGCGTCGCTCTAAAATGGGCCTACCCAGCTAATTTTCTTCTGGAACCGGCCCTGCATCTACAGATTGTTCTTTTTGTTAAGATTGCAGAATTGACAGCATTAAGGATATAACTTAAAAAGTCTCATATTTATGTATATACAAGCTCGTGTCGTCTTTGTAATAACTAATGTCAAGCAATTCAGTCGGCCTGGCCGATGGTGCACTAGCAATGGTCTTAATAGCTTAGTGAAACCAAATTGCCACAAACTTTATAAATCTTTAAAAAAAATCGGATGTTTCCGTCAAACACGGACCTCTTAAATAAAAGTTCATGAATACACCTAGTGATGCGTTTCTCCGGCGAAGCAGACATTTCTACGTCAATGACCGTCTCCTTTATTTTGAAATTAGTTCTGCGATTTCCAGTATGGCAACCTTTCTCTCATTTCCGAGGTGATTTAAAGAGATCTCCAAGGTGCTCCGATCGAAACTTTATATGGTCTTTCACACTATCAATGCCCAATCATTTGCGCACGCGAAAACAAAACAATAATCCGAATTTTGTTTATGCCTAATGTTATGAAACAATTATGTAAGTTTGCATTGCAATCATGTATAACATTATGCCAGCTATCCAGGAAAATGGTGAATTTGGAGCGGAGCACGATAGCTAGTCTACTAGTCAGCGATGAGAACGAAAATTCGAAGAGAATTTTGTTTAAGTATCTCATCTGAATCATCACAAACTTACGTTTTCAAGCAATTCAAAGAATTGAAACAGCTGCTTTTTTAAATGTTCAACAAATGTTTGACAATAGCAGAAGAAAGCAAATGAATACAATAGAACGAAAAGAATTTTCGTTAGATCCGGCTTCCATTGCCGGAAGCTGTAACCCAACCAAAGTAAGCTCGTCGCCAAGAACATCATCTGCTGTTGCCAATGTAGGCTGTGAGCTGTTACAGTGTAGGATTTACTAATATTTTTCATTTTTATACATGTATTATTTACTTGTTAATAAAGACAAAACGAAAGCTGTTTGGAAAAATACTGTATGCCAAACATCTAGGATACCTTTTTGCCATGCGCATGCACAGACATGCACAGGCAATTAAAAACTACCTATCAAGCCACAATTATTCGTATTAAAAATCTATCATATCTTTTGTCTCTGTAGAAAAGGGTATTTTTGCAAAATTAAATACTTTTTATAGCTGCTCTATTTACGTTCCAGCAACCAATATTCTAGTGTGCTTAGATAGGGATTCCTGTGCATTTCAGACTGTTTCCGTATTTCATATTCTACGCGCTAACTTTAGCCTGCTAGGCTGCTAACTTAGGCCCACCAGCCTAGCCGTCAGGAGTTTTCAGTGAATGTTTCAAGTTCATTTCATTTCAGATATTAAGCTTGTAGTGTGGTTTAAAAGTGATTACAGTAAAATCCCACCTTACGGCCACTCCGAAATTACGGGCGCCTTGGTTTTAAGGTCAGTTTCAAAGAACGGACATTTCATTTGCTTTTTGCAACAAATATTTAACTCCAACATACGGACAAAATGCGTTTCCAAGCAAAATTCAAACCCAAATTACGGACACTCGATTTTGGTAACATTCGTTAACTGACTTTTTTTTTTATTTTATTTTTTTTTACAAACTATTACCCCTTTAAATATTATTTAACGATATTCACTATACTCGTAAAAATTGCAATTAAAACAGTTTCAAACTGTAATTAAGACTTTAATTCAGAGTATTGTTAGGTAGAAGGAAGAAAGTGGTATATAATGTAAATTTTAAGCGACTGACCCGCAGACGATGAAAAAAGAAAGTGTTTATTCATCTTGAAATTTTTGCTGTAACTGTGGAGAACATATTTAAACTAAGTTACTGACTCATTTTTTGTTAAAGAAAAACATCAAATATAAAGTTTTACAAACTTAGTCACGGGGTAGATACTTTAGTTATAAGATTAATTTTGACGCGTCTTAATAACTAGTCTTTGTGGCTCAGTGGTGTAGATCGCCGGTTTACATTTTCCTGACCGAAAGGTCGAGAGTTCGAATCCAGGTGAAGGCAAAACTTTTTTTTCAGTTTTCAAGGTGTAATGAAACATAATAATACGTTGTTTCCATAGTATATCAACTTCTTTTAAATTTTTTAAGAAAAACATCAGCTGAATTCTGTGAGTCAGTCGCTTTAACACTCTATTGGATGTAGAACCGACAGACTTATAATGTTGTTCCAGTGACGTCATGTACAGAGGGCAATACAAATCCACTATTAAGGACAACCCGCTATTAAGGACACGTTGCGTCAGTCCGGAAGGTGTATTTAATAGAGGGTTTTTACTGCATAATGCATTTCAAACCATTTCCGTATTTTATATTCCCGTCGCTAACTATACGTTGCTAGGCCTAAACTTTCCATTCTAGCAACATAAAGATTCAATGAATAATTAAGGTTCATTTCATTTCAGTAACCTTGTAGTGTCCTTAGAAAATGTAGATAATGCATTAAAGACAGTTTTCATATTTATTATATCCGTCGTTCACTTTAGGCTGCTAGGCTGCTAAATTCTCATTCCAGCAGCCTAGAGATTAACTGAATGAAAAAGGTTTGTTTCTAATCCGATAAGCTTGTAGTGTCCGTAGAAAGTGATTATAATGCATTTCAGACCGTTTCCGTTTTTCTTCTTCCCGTCACTCACTTAAGGCTGCTAGGCTGCTACTTTCACATTCCAGCAGCCTAGAAATTAAGTACATTCTTAATTTTCGTTTCATATCCGATAGGTTGTAGTATCTGTAGAATGTGATGATAATGCATTTCAGACCATTTATCTGTTTCTAATATCCGTCGCTTACTGTACGCTGCTAGGCTGCTTCTTTCACATTCCAGCAGCCTAGAAAGGTGAACTTTTATGTTTTATTTCATATCCAATAAGCTTGTAGTGTCCTTAGAACGTGATTATAATGCATTTCAGACCATTTCTCTGTTTCTAATATCCGCCGCTAACTTAAGGCTGCTAGGCTGCTAGGCTGCCAGGCTGCTAGGCTGCTACTTTCACATTCTAGCAGCCTAGAAATAAGGTGAAGTTTTAAGTTTCATTTCATATCCAATAAGCTTGTAGTGTCCTTAGAACGTGATTATAATCCATTTCAGACCATTTTCTGTTTCTAATATCCGCCGCTAAATTTAGGCTGCTAGGCTGCTAGGCTGCCAGGCTGCTAGGCTGCTACTTTCACATTATAGCAGCCTAGAGATTAGGCGAAGTTTTAAGTTTTATTTCATATCTGAAAAGCTTGTAGTGTCCTTAGAACGTGATTATAATGCATTTCAGACCATTTCTCTGTTTCTAATATCCGTCGCTAACCTAAGGCTGCTAGGCTGCCAGGCTGCCAGGCTGCTAGGCTGCCAACTTCAGGCTGCTAGGCTGCCAGGCTGCTAGGCTGCCAACTTCACGGACATTTAATGTAGTTTGTTGCTGCGATAAAGAGAATGCCGTTAAACGCATGATGTATCAAATGTCTCATGAATCCACTGAGAAATATAACTGAATCGGAAATTTATTTTGTGGTATATATCATTGCGAAAGTTGGAGCATATGAAACTGAAGAAGTTCTCTGAAAAGATTACTAAAATCTCCTGTCTTTCGGCATCCGAAGTAAATTAATATCCGAAGTAAATTAAAAATGTTCAAGCGTAACTATTTGACAAGGTCACTTCTTTCTGTCTCTGGTATCAGGAAGTTGGTACTATCCTAAAGCCGTGCATATAATAATAATATTGTACAATAATTAACATGTTTCAAAATACTCGTATCATTATTTAGAATATTTTAGACTGAACTAAATACGTGAAAATATGGGAACGCTGACGAAAAAATGGATTATTAAAGAAACATAGTCAATTAAGATTTTTCCTCGCGTTAAACATGGTTGGTTTATCTTTTTACCACAGTCAGGTAACCACGCTTGTTCGCGTGTCCAAAATGGTTTAAACCTTGGCTTACCATCAACCTATAATATGGTAAGTTTTAAATGTGTTGATATCTGCCATAAAAACAATGTGTTAGCATATTAGTGAGCTCAACAGACATCAGTAAGTGCCGCGAGAAACAGAAAAAATAACAAGTTTGTCGTGATAAATAAAACTTCAGTATTTAAACAAAAGTACTATAAACATTGAAACTACATTTTTTGTAATGTTTTCATTTACAGATACTGACAAGAGCTTTCTTTGAATTGAAATTTATTGAGAATTACTGCGCTAATTATAAGACATTTGGAAATGTTATCTTTAAAAGTTTTATTGGGTTCGTCTGGCTGTATATCTCCGGTTTCATTTATTATCCAGTTTCCATTTATGCAGGCGACTATAATAATAATGAGAGCCGAAGAATGGAACAGAAAAAATAGTTACTTTCTTTCGCGAGAGGCATATATCATAAAACTAACAGGAAGGATGAAGTCTTGACATAAATCGGGTGATGAATTTAAAGATTCGATGACAAAATGCCAGAGAAAAGATATTCAATGTAAAAGAACAATATATAAATAGAAAAAGCACTGCACCGAAAACGGCGAATCTGGATAAAGCAGGGACATACGATGTAACAGTCCTTTCGGTAGTAACGAAGTTATCACTCAAATCCGTTTAGCCTGTTAACTTTGATTTCCGAATAAAGTGTGTGTGTGTGCGTGCGTGTGTGTGTGTGAGTGTGTATAGGGGGGGGGGCTGTTCTTTAAAAAAACTCCGTTAACCGCCAGCCGTAGTTAATTAAAAAGTAATGTACATTTTGAGGACGAAATGGTAGAGAAAAGGTTATCAATGTAATAGAAAAACCATGACATTTCTCTTTTTGTGATTGAAAAAGGTGAATCTAAATAAGGCAGAGACTTAAGATGTAACAGTGCTTTCAATAGTAACGAAGCGGTCACCTATACCGTTTGGTCAGATAACTCTGGTAGTTCGAATAAATTTTGTGTGTACGTGCTTGCATGCGTGCGTGTGTGTGTTCTTAAAAACCCATTAATCGCCAGCCGTCGTTAATTAAACAGTAATGTTATGTGAATGAGGACTTTCTTATTCAGTTAAAAGTTTGATCTGTGAAAACATCTGAACACGACTGAAAGGGGACTAAAGACAAGAACAAACAGATCAGCAGAGCTTCTAGTATAGAATTCTTAAAGCTCAGGTAGGGATAGTTTTGAGACTGAAGCCAACTTTATCGGAGTGAACACTTGGCTTAAGAAGCGAGTCAGGCTGTTTATACTCAAGCAAATGAGTTATATACATATAATTACGATCACTTATATAAAACTAATGAAAATTACATTACTAATCACATTAGTAATTACATCAATTTCGTAGTTACGGTGACTAAACGCATTAATTTGCTTTCCTCAGTCATTAAGATATGGGTATTTGGTGCATAATAAGACGCTTTAGAGTTTTGATAAGATTTTGTATGAAATGGTTCTCAACGCCAGCCTAATACTTCCTTGGAAAAATATATACGTGTCATGAAACTAGAATTTAAAGATATCTCCAACTCCCTGGCTTATAAAGACCAAGTCCAATTTAACACATTCATTCTTTGTTCTGATGTGGGAAATCTGCACTCAAAACTAAAATTCAGTATACCGTTTTTATTTGAAGTATGCAACTGTAGGACAAACAACGGGGTAAATCAATTTTCAGATTAAATACAAAAACTAAAATCTCATTTTCATATGATCAGTCCGTTTTCCTCCTTCATATTGTTTGTTTAATTTGTTTAAGGCCTCATCCTCCTTTGTCCCGATATTTCGCTTTCAAATGTAGAGAAACCTCTCGAATGACACCATTCATTGCACAGTCAAATAATAAATTATCTCCGAGAAGAGTAATTGATAGGCGTAAATGGTTCGACAGAGGTTAAAGGCGCCCACTGATATCATCTGAGATTAAAACATTTTGCATTTCGTTTCAACAAGAGAAACTTTCAGCAGAGCAAATCAATCTGGTTTGATAACGCATTTTACTTGGAAAGAACCACTGACATTAAGGAACCAGTTAGACCTGAATTATGATAATCATTTTTTTTCAACGTATTTAACAATAATTGACATTTCACAGAATGTAATCTATATATATTTACTCTTAATTTATTTCATTATAACATCACATCAATTAGGACAGGAATATTTGGTTTAACCTTTATTTTTTCACACTAGTCGTATACAATACAAATACAGTAATACATAGGAAACATCGTGAATGGATTAGAGAAAAAGTGTATGTTACACTTATGCTAGCTTTTCTCTGAAGAAAAACATATTCCTCCGAACAGGAATATTTAACTTCATGTAAAGAAATCACACTTAAAACTTTAAATGAGATTTGACTGTTCTACTTCCGTGGTTTGAATCTTTTCAGTCCATGTTTTAAAACATAATAAGCTTTAAACATTAGACAAATATGATCCGAAGAAACTGCCATAAACACTGACTGAGGCATTCAGACTAGCAGATGAAAAGGATATGTTTTCCTAATAGTACATGTTTTGTGTAGGAAATATGCCTCGTCAAATACGTGATAATTTATACCATTTCTTATTTAATTTACTCTTCAAATTAATAATAACATTAGAACAGTTATTTTGAACAAAAGCAATATTGTAATTAAATTAAATGTAATTAAAATATTGTGCAAACTACAAGTTTTCATTATAATTTTTTTAAATGATATAATTCCTATAATGACACACTTATAACATTCACATTGACAAAACGTGCATTGCAAAAATCAAACTTGTCAATTAGTCACAGTTGCATTTGGAAACAATGTCGGCTTTAAATCCAGAATACCAAAGCAATGATATATTTGGCAACTAAATTTACAGAACAGAACAGAACAGAACAGAAATTTATTTTACGACTTGTACAAAAGTACATCATCATACAATAAGAACATACTAACATACATGTTTTATCACGTAGTCATGTGTCAAGATCGAGCGAACATTTCTACTCTAATAATATGATTTCAAACTTTTAGTCAACAGAGGATGAACATTAACAATTAGTTATTTAACAGTGAAAATCTTACATACATGGCAGCTTTTATATACTTGGCTAGATTTGTTATAATTGCATGATTTGCATTTGAAGATAACTGTATCATTTTAAACATACTGGGTCTTTGGTAGTAATATTTTTTAATATATTTCTTCATAAGGTCTTCATAACAAGGGCATTTAAATAACAAGTGAAATTGATCTTCTACATCTTACAAGTTACATTGCACACAATATCTTTCATTCCTAGGTATTATATTTCTGGAACAACGACCAGTCTGTATTCTTAGTGAATGTGCTGATAAAGGTAATTTTGTATAGAAGCCTCTAAGATTAAAAGGTAATATATCCAGGTATGGTTCGTAAGCTAAATCTTGCTTAAAGAGTTTATAGTTTTCTAGTACAGCACAATTTTCTACAGATGCCGTCCAGTCTTGATAATAACAATCTATAACCCGTTTCTTAAAAATATTAGGAAAACTTTTCATATCTATTAAACTACAATTGATAAAAACATCTGCAAATCCATACTCACTAAGTAATTTTTTGACGTTTGAAACCCAATTTGTACGACCATTATTACAATCTATTAAACCTTGTTCATATGTCTTTTGCAATATAATATTATTTGATTGCAGTAACTTACACCAATATTTAACTATTCTTACATATCTTGTAATAAAAAGCGGATACCTCCCTAATTCGCCGTACACGCATGCGCTGGCGGTTGAAGTTCTAACATTCAAAATACGTTTGCAAAATTTAAGGTGGATTCTTTCAGTTACCTTAGATTTTGTATAACCCCAAAGTTCTGACGAATAGTTTAATATAGCACCAACAAAAGAGTCAACTAACTGACATAACAATCTAGGTTTTAACTTTAGCCTACTACATTTAACCAAGAGCACATTTAACGCCTTTAAAACTTTACCTGACAAGTGTTCTTGATTCAGTGAAATATTGCCAGTGTAACTGAACACAGTTCCCAGATAATTAAAGTCATTTACAGTTCCAATAATATGGCCGTTGTAGGTCCAATTCTCGTTTTGCAATACACCTCCGCGTTTTCTGAACACTATATTTTTTTGTTTTATCTGCATTTACCTCTAGGCCCCAAGAATTACAATATGTATATAAAAGGTCTTAACTAGTTTGCAATTCAGCTGGTGTCTTTCCTAGAATAACCATATCATCGGCAAACAACAATAAAATCAATGCTATATCATCGACACATATACCAGGACTTTCATGCGACTGTAACTGTAATTCTAGATCCTCAACAAACATAGCAAAAAGCAGAGGGGACATTATCTCCCCTTGACGTAAACCCAATGCGTAACAGAAATAATCAGAGTACATGTAACATTTTCTTACACAATACTTCACGTTTTCATACATATTTCTAATTATTCTTAATAATTTCCCTTGTATTCCATTTTTATAAAGCTTTAACCATAATACGTTTCTGTATATACTATCAAAACATGTTTTAAGATCTATAAATGCCGCGTATAAACGTTTATTTTCATTTAGATAATGCTGAACAATAGACATTAAAACAAAAGCAGCATCCACGGTTGAACGACCCTTCATAAAACCGAATTGTGCGTCAGATATAACAACATTGTCATTACAGAAAGTAACAATTCTATTATTAAGTTTGGCAGTAAATATTTTTGACAGGCAACTAACCAAAGTTATACCGCGATAATTATTCGCGTCTTCCCTGTTGCCCTTTTTGTACAAAGGTATAATCACACCTTCGTACCATTTTTCAGGAAAAACACCAGAATTTAATACAACGTTAAATATATCACATAAGTGACAAGCAATAATATCTATACTCTCCATAAAATATTCGTTCATTAATAAATCACTGCCCATAGCTTTATCTCTTTTAAGCTGTTTGATGACTTTTAATACTTCATCCACTGTGATTACACAATCTAATTCTGGGAATGTACTGTCTGTACTATTAAAATTATGCACAGAACAAAACTCTTCAGCGTCATCATTTTTACATTGAAATAAATCCTTGTCTAAATTTGAAATAATTTGATTATAAAACTCATCTAATGAAATACTATTTTCTAAGTTCCCTTTCTGTTTCTTATTAAAATATTTCTAAAACTGTTTAGGCTTACAACGTTTTAATTCCTCTATCTCCTTCAATTTGTTTATTTCAAATTTTCTCTTTTTCCCACGTACAATTATAGCCTTATACTCTTTTTTGCGTAAACAAAGATACTCTCTATTTTTGGGAGATTTAACATTATTAAATATTCGCAAAGCTTGTAGGTAACAAGTTCTTGCATTTTGACATTCAAATCAAACCACTCGTCATTTTTACTCAAGGGCGTATCACAAAAAGCTACATTTCTATTACGTGTGACATATTTTGAAAATATTGGATCCGTTACTTCTCTTATTATGCTTGTAAAAGTATCAACTGTGTCATTTATTGACGACCTTTGCGTAATATCTATACTATCCGTTAAACGATTTAAATCTGGTAACCGAGATATTTTGCCTGAGCGAAACTCATCCCTACAATCTGCATTCCATTTAATACGTATTTCATCTTCTAAATGCTTCACATTTACATGCTTCTGACAAGATAAAGAGAATTTATTTTATGCCTTTCAATGAAATAAAGGGAAATATCAGTGAGATAAAAGTGATAATCCACTGTTTTGAATCAGTGAAATTACCATTTTGATAATCCACTGTTTGTGCCGGAACTACTTTTTTTATCACGTAAATACAAGAGAATCCGCTGTATTTCAGACAGTGAGAGCGAGTGAAATTTATTTACCTTGTTAAATCCAGTTATAATATTGAATTCCTGAGCCTAACTAGTTGTGAACAATGATGAAATTCGCCATAAATTAATTAAAATGTCTGATTTGTTTACATAACTCACATGGACAATATCCAATATGGCCGACTTTCAATTCAATTGATTGAATATTACTCGGTATTATATGTAAGGGGATATCCGCCACTGTATGTCTACTGCTAAATTACAATTTTATGTAATTTACTTTCATATGCGTCCTACTTATTGACAACTTCAATAAAGTTGCATATATTCTAATTATAAGTAATTTGTTTTTCATATTTCCTATTGCTATTGTTACAATTCATTCCCATATTCAAATAACTCTTATTTGCACATTTAGAGTCCGTGGTTTAACATTTCTTGTACCGTTGTGATCTTGAAATGTTTATCTGTAAAATTATAGACTGAAAACTATGTATTTGTAAATTCATTTGACTTTGTTGCTATTGAATGTGACATGTAGTTAACAACTACTTAAGTCTTTTATGTTTCTTAATTTGAATGTATCGGCTTTTTATTCAACATCATTATTGTTTGCTGCCACATGGCTGCTGTTTAAATTGAATATTCCAGAAGGTAATCATTAACAACATGAACGATAGAAAAATATGTTTAAACTCCAGAAAAAGAGGTATTAAAACATGATGCATAAACTTAGTATAATCGTCAATCGGTTGTTAAAAGCATCATTTTAATGTAAACTTCGTAGGGAACCAGTAAAGAATTTAAGATTCTAGCGCAAATTATTATACACGGGAGATAACTGTAGAAGAACAAATTTGACCTTCGGCGTTTTCCGTGGTTTTACGGTGAAATAGTAATTACTTGCCCGTCGTGTATTTTGGATGAAATGCTAAATAATGGCGAAATAAGTGAAAAAGTAAATGTTTCTTTTTCAGTGGTAAAATTCTCCCATCTACACATAAGTACAAGTTTTGACCTGAGGTCATTTATAATTTATATTGTCAATTGAAATTCTCGGAAAAGTGGGTCAAATAATGAAGATTAAAGGTAGAAATCTGGTTATTTGTTTATATTATAGCTTTCTTAACAGATTCACGGACACAGGCCACGTCTCACATCATTTTTAAACATCTATGAAAATACTATATAAATGTATAATAGGATTATTTTAAAACAATGTGGTCTGTAGACCGATTAGGTTCGAGAAAACTTTTCCATTTTTCTGGGCAAATCACCCTTTCTTAACGGAATGAAGGACACATATAAAGAAAATATAAATTATGCATAGCGTCTATATGACTGAGAGTATTGTTGAAGTACATAAGTAGACAAAATAAACCTAAGGGTTCTCACGGGAATTGAACCCCAACCGCTTTCATGAAGCCCCAACACTGTTGGCAACAACAAGGTTGTTGGAAGTGGCCTAAACCACTACATTGTAGCAGGGTCTTTAAAACATGTAAAAGAGACACTGATTGTAGGTAAATATGTCTATAAGTTAAAGACACCATTTGAGTAGTCAAAATGTCAATCGGAACTGGTTGAATGACTTAACTCTGAGATGAATTTATAAAAACAGGAGTCTTTTTCATTTTCTAGTATTTTTTCAGCTAATTGGAAAATACATGTCATGAAAATGTTTTAAATGTCATTTTGTATGTTTTATGATTAAGCTTTGTTTTTGAGTGAACATTAAAATGAGTGATTTTATCAAAAATGCTTAAGTGTATAGAACTGTTCAGAACTGTTCCTTAAGAGGGAAGATAACCTGTATGAGGCTGGGTAGCTCAGACAGTAGATTAGCGGAACAGTATTCCAAGTATATGGAGTTTGAGTCCTGGTGGGCTGCACAGTCTAATATACTGAAAATTGTAGCATTATATATATTCTTGAGAAATTATTTATCAAAATTTGGAAAAAGTGCGATTTTTTTTCAACTGGAAACGTGCCTTTTTAGCATGCAAAAAAAAATGAATAACAAAGTTTTCAGCTTGTACTTAATATGGTCAACTTGTACCTCAGTGACTTTTTGAAATGGTCAACTCTTACCTTGTTACTTTTTTTATTGATGAAATAAATACAGAAAGCCAAATTTATGATTAATGTAGCTGACAGATTATTTGCATTGGTCAGCTTATGCTCTTGCTACTTTTAGTTTTATAGAATACAAAAAGAGAAAATTATTGTTACGAGTTTACTAACGTACGTGATGACGACGGAAATAATAGTCGGTCAGTGAAAATGTAGGTGCCTGGAGTACTTATGTCGGGAGGAAAGTGCAAATTTCTCAACGAAATAAACTTTTGAAAAAGCAATTGTTGTATTGCCCGTCTTGGATTGCACTAGTTTGCCTGGTATTTTTTAGTCAATACACCGTTCATGATTAACTTTTTTACGGAAACTGCCGAAAAAAATGGTTCCCAGCGTTATATGAATACATGTTACAGATGCATTCGGTTAGTTTCATGTTTGCTATTGCTTTGTGCTAACTGCTATCTTTAAGTGAATATGAAAATTTGTTTTAATACATTAATAAGCATTACACATAACTGAGTGCAAAACATAGAGTCCAGGCTGAATCGTGTACTTTAAAAGTCTTCTGAAACAAACATTCAACGTCGAAATTACCGAAAGCAAATAATAGATGTTTAAAAGCTTATGTGTGTATTAAACGATATATAGTCACAAAGAACCACGTCAAAAGTAGTAAGAACTTATAAGCATCAACATTTCAAGGTTATACACAATCGAATAACAACCGAATATGCACTTTCCTTTTACATTAAAAATTGTATGATTTACATACATCGAGTTGCAAAAGCTGCAAGATATTTGCAACAAGCAGAGGAAATAAACTCAAAGGCACGGGGAAATGCAGATTACAATAACGAATTAAACAAAGCAATATTCAATTGTCATACAGCTGTATGCATACACTGGCGGATATCCCCTTCCATAGTATTAATCCGCTTTTATAATTAAAGTATGTATGGCTAAAATTCAATAAATATTGATAAACTGTGTAGAGAAAAATGTGAACACCATATGTTTATATTTTCACTCGTGGCTTCGCCACTCGTGAAAATATCACATATGGTGTTCACTCGATGAAATAAATTCTTATCTTCCACAAAAACAAACAAATATCCTCTATATAATTGGGGCGTGGTCACTCCATTCATTTAAACTACTGACTGCAAAATTACAAATACTGTTAAAGTAACACTCTTTTGTTAATAAATAATCTATAACAGAGGCTCCAGTTTGATTTACAAAAGTAAAAATACCAACATTACCGTCATCACATAATCTGCCGTTAACTATACGTAAACTCGTGCTTTTACAAAGATCAATGAGCTGTTATATGACTTATCTAAGGAGGCCCGGGCTAAAGGTGTATCGGGAACATAATCATCATTATCAGTAAAATCATTTCTCTGATCATATACTATAAAATCATTTTTTTACACCAACACGACTATCTAAATCCCCGAAAATATAAACTGATCCTAAAGAATCAAAATCATTGATATCAGATTCTAACAAACTATATAAATCAACATTTACAACATTATATGCAGGAGAGTCTTCCCCCCACCCCCAAATATATGTTCCACATAGATATACATCATTTTCAAAGCCAAAGAATGTTTTGTCTAACTTCAACCAAATAATGGTGTCATTATGGTTTCTAACAAGTTCAATGCCATCTGATACAGAGTCTTTATAATACAACACAATACCACCGCTACATCTCTTAGCATTACGGTGTTGAAATTTTCTGTAAAAATTAAGGCTATGGTAACCTGAAAGTTCGATATTACTGCATTTATTTGTCCAAGATTCATATAAAAACACAATGTCATTATCAGAAATAATTTTTACAAAATCGTCATATTCACGCTTATCTCGGGTAAGTCCATTCACATTCCAAGAAAGAATTTTTAGCTCATCCTCTCTGAATCCCTAGTCCCTCACCGGACGTCCGTCAATGTAGAGCGTGTCGTACGCCAGCCATGCCGTCTTACCGTCTTTCCGTGCCTCCCTCAATCTTGTTAGTAACTTCCTTCGTTTATCGCTGACCTCCTTAGGGAATTGTTCATGCTCAAAAAACGGTGTGCCTTCCAATCTTTTCCATTGCTTTCTAATAAACTCTCTTTCTTTGAACAGTGTGAATTTTGCTACAATTTTGCGACTTCGCCCCTCACCTTTTGGTCCCATTCTATGAACTCTCTCGAATTTAATTGCATCAACGAGGTCACTCGCCACTTTCATTTTTTTCTTTCATGAAGTTTCTGAGTTTTTGCTCGGTTTCCTCGTTACCCTCTGTCGGGGCCTCCATTATGTTTCCAAATACTAAATTGTTTTGCATAGATTGTGACTGCAAATAAACCAGTTCCTTCTGTAAATTGTCTTTCTCTTTCTCAAGCTGGGCCATTTTATCGTTTACCAGGCCTAAAGAAAAGTCTGTGCTTTCAGTCTTATTTTCTAAATTAATGATCCTTTCATTTGATTTCTTGCTATTGTCTTCTATATACCCCCACATTTTTTTCATCTCTTTATCAAAATTATTGACCTTTTTTCCAGATTTTCAAGTGAAATTAAGCGTTTTTCTAAACCAAAAATCTTTCCATTTATCACTTCTAAATATGAAATTATATCAGAATTTGTTGGTTGGGGTTTACGTTCCTCGTCTCTGGTGGCCATATTGTGTAACGGTGATTGGGTGGGGGTCACAGATACAGACTCCAGATCAAATACACTAGTGAGGTTTTGGACACAACTGTTATCGTTGTTATTGTTACTATTATTTTCATAGAGTACCTGGTTTGTCTGACTGAGAATATCGCTCAAATTTACATCCTCAGGAGTCGCTGTATGTCTTCCCGCTTTATTCTCACAGTCATTGTTCACGCTGTCGTCACTTTTTTTCCTTTTACCGTCTCTATTTCTATTTCCTTTCCCCATCCAATCACTTTTCTACTGCACAGTTTATACCCAATGTCATTATTTAACTATTAACAAAAATTATTTCCATTTATTTTGATATTTTTGACGTATTTTGCGATTTTTTATCAGAGCAGTAAAAAACAACAAAAAAACATGTCGATACAAAATCAGGAGGACAAGAAAAACATGGCATTAACCGTTAACTAAAGAGTTACTAACTCCGAGATTATTGTTTCAGAAGAAAATCTGAAATAAATCTGCAAATGTCTTCCCAAAATTCAATTATGTTTTCGAATCTTTACTTGATTTTTTCATCTATTTGAATTTAAACAATTATTTGAAAGGATAAATATCAGATTTTATTTGCATCAGACCAACGGTCCATGGTTTTTATTAAAATCAATACCCTCTAGAATTGAATTCCATTATTTTAGCAATCACTTTTAATGTTCAACTTAATATGTCAAATGCAGAGTTCTAAATATAGCTTTTATACCATTCAGCACGTTATAGCCTTTGAAAAAATGAAAATGCGCATCTTTTTCGAATCAGGAAAGTGTATTAGGAAACAATGCGTCTGTAGATAGGTACTTGTACACGTGAGGCACACAAAATAAATTCATTAATTCCTAAAATTGAACATGTTCAAAGTTAAGTCTATGAAGAGATGTCACCGGCGAACAGATCTACAGTAAGGTTAATTCTTCCATTTAAATATTAGATGAGTATGAAACAAGTGGTAGCTAGTTTCAAATGTTAACTTAATATGTCATACTGTGCTGATACTGTTATTTCGTTCTTTAGACAGACTAATGATTTCCTAATTATAAAATCGTGGGTTTAAACTCATTTTCTTAAGGCGTTTTTTTTGCAAACAACACTAAGATATGAGAAACATGTTCATGTAAAAAATTCATTTGTCCTTTAAAACTGAGGTAGTGTTTTTGTAAAATCTCTAGAGAATGATAAAAATGTGGAAAAATATTGAAATGTATTTTCTTGCTCAGTAAGAGGCACTGTCTTTTCTTCAATAATGTCATGATAATGATCCAAAAAAGATGAAAAAAGTGAAAGATACTAATTTACTTAAGAAATCTCTCGGGTTAGTCTTTATTTTGTATTAAACATTTCATTTATTTCAGTACTATTTCTCATTTATAAGTAGATGACCATATTAACCAGATTCGATTTTAACTCGCTTTTAATTAAACAGTGTATAAACAGAGCATGCATTTTACATGGAATTCTAAGTTTAAACTTGTAAAAAGTATGTTTGAATCAGTAAAAAAGTTTCAATTGACTTTACGCAAGATTTCTATCACCCTGTGATTTGAAGGTTTGCTTCAAACTGCTAAAGTGAGAACTAGTGAAAAGAGTTGTATAAAATGTGATAACCATAAGATTGTTTTTGCCATGTTTTACGTTCTTCATATGAATTACCTAACTTCTTTAATAATTTTTAAAAGGGCGGTCTCCATAAGGAAAGAAAAGTCACAAACAAGAAAAGGATCAGGGACATTACTAGATTATACTTCCCGAAGCCAAGTATCAGAGACAACTAGTATAATACACTACTTCAAGCCAAGGATCATAGACGACTACTAAAATACAGCAACCTGTAGCAGAAAATGTTTTCCCCGACATTTGCAAAACAATATTATGGGCACATTTCATTCTATCAAGCCTTTTAAGTCAACTGAATGAGGATGCAGCTCAACAAAGTTTTTCCGAGGTGTCCTGATTAACATTTCATGATGAGTTTTTCCTCTCAAGTAATGTGCACGGTTTGACAACCTCCTTAAAGTTCTTGCTGTTAGTCACTATGGAGTGTAAAGTTAAATAATTGTTGACGTATTTTATCAGTGACAGATTTTTTTAAAGTTTCGGTTTTACAATTTATATGTGTACATGTCTGACAGTGTGTGAGTGGAAAATAATTATGACTGTTGTATTTAGCTCTTCCTTCTAAATAATGGAGTATTTTTTTTCGGGAAAATGTATGTAACTTAGCTTCTATATAATTCTGATTTTATTCTTGAAAAAGGACATGTGTCCGAAAAATTGAATAAAAGAGTTTGCGGCGAATTAATTATTTTAGCTCAGTTTGACAATAATAAGGAATATTTAAGGAACAAGATTCACATATTTATTTCTTTCTTCATTGCCTTTCAAGCAAGAAATATTTTTGAGAGTTATAAAACAGATATTTTTAGAATTAATAGTGAAATGCCTTTGAAAATAATTTTGTTTTTGAAATGTAATGCATTTTATTCTGTTGTAAATTTTATTTTAGGAATATCTTAAAATATTACATATTTTTTCCTAATGTTTATTCTAATTATTGAAAAAAAAACAGTTTAATATATCAATAGTTATTTTGTACTTTACAGAGGAAAACATGATAAGAAAAACTGTCAAGATTAAAAAGGTAAAACTGTTAATCCTTTTTCTTCTATAATTTTCCTTTGAAATATCACATTCTCTTTTTAAAATAAAGACAATTAAAGGCAGATTTTTTTAGGACTGTTGTTTCCATTTGTTGATACATAGACATAACAAAAAGGTATGAAAAAGTGCTTAAATTCATGTTTAAATGAAGCAGCATAAGACGTCACCTTAACATTTAGGCAATATCATTAAAGGAAGAAATGTTGTTGCTACTAAACATCTCATTTTGTTGTCTATGAAGTTATTCTAAACTCACTCGGACCGGAAATTTAAATATGATGTGTGCAATGCATGTAAAAAAAGACAGATACAATCAACAATGTCTCAGTGCTTAAGCAGGGATAAAGTACAAGACTCATCCATTGGACATTTCAATTGTGTAAACTGACAACGAAAGTATGTTGCGTATGTAAATTCTGTAACGACAAGGTATAAAAGAAAATCAGTTTTATTCTAAACCAAAAATAAAATGTGTAACTTTAATAAATAAATACTCGTGTACATATTGTGGCGTCTGTTAACTGTGTTCAATCAAAACTAATAATTTCAACGTGGGAACATTATTGTAAAGTAAGCAGACTGGTTCCTGTAATATCAGTATGTGACGGTAATAAATAAGATTTAAGTTGACGTTTCTCAGCATTTTGCAGACAGGGAGAGTGACAGAAGCTTATCTGCCTTGCAAAAGAGTGGAAAAGTGGATATGGAAATATTTTGTTTTTGTCTATGGAAGTAGCTTGCCTGGACTAGCTTGGTATTGAGAAGAGAAAATAATATTTCAAAAGCTGTGTATTCACAAGATATATTACACCTTAGATTATGATGGGAACTGGTCAGTTTAAATCTACTGACTAAGCTATAACTGAATAAAGCACGATTGCTTTTAAAATAGAATTAAATAGTGGTAATTGTTGAAATTAACAATTTTGTTTCAATTTATACAATTTACTTATATTTTGTAAGACATGCATTTAAGAGAAATAACAGTTCATTTCCTTAATTCTAACAAATAGCGTAACATATTTTATCATTGTCTTTATACTACATACTAACGTTTTTAAAAAGTAAGATGACAATTTCCTTATAAAACCTAACCACCAAAATAAATTCTTTGCTGCAAATTTATGATTTTTCATTGCATGTACTTTTAAGATTGAACATTCAATATTTGGTTATTATGACTATTATATCCTTTTTTGGAAGAAAAACAGTATCGCGTTTTATCAGTTGCTTGACGAAACCAATGATTTCGTCACTGAAACTTCATTCTTATATATATTCTCGCTAATGATATCTCGACTTAAAGAAACCTAAATGCAATAGAAAGTGTGAGGAATTCATTTATTTACGTGCGTTAAAAATCATTACAATTTATTTCTTTATAAATTAATAACATTCTGCCTTAACACACAGGATAACTTGTCCCTTCTAAAAATCATCTGTCTGTCTCGAAATTACTGTCACAACACCACATTTCTGTCTGAATGATGAAGAGTAATTTTATTTGAACCAGATATTTATGCATTTTGTCTTTATACCTTATTCTGGAATATTGCTTCATCAGATGTTTACATATGTGCACAATACTGCAATGTTTTGCAATACCGAAGCATGGATTTTGAGATTAAATGTCAGAAAAGTAACCTGTTTCTGTTTCCGCCATAACTTTCCACATTAGGAAAGAAATGAGACCCCTCAGCACGGTTTGGTAAATTATATAACACTGTGAGAACACCCCCATCTATAAATTCCTTCTTCACGCATTCTCACAATTATAAGCTTGAGAGCGATATATCCTTCGCAAGTAATACTTCTCAGTAAAAAGAAACAGTTAAACGCAGCCATTTTCTAGAACGGAATCAGCTTGGTGTCTGTCAGGATGTGATATTTTTGCAACGTTGCAATCAATCTAGCAATGCCTGAAAAACTTAACAGAAGCTAAAGCAAGCATTTTAATTGCTTAAGTCTTCAACATAATTTCAAAATTGTTTTTACTCAAATAACGATATCTTTAACAAGATTTTATTGCTCAATTTTAATGACATTTTCCCATTGTTTTATTATGTTTAAACTTTATTGCAACACACAGCGACTGTCAAAAAGACATAAACATATTACGTGGTAGAAACAGGAAGTGGTAATGATTGGGATAATTTGAACAGTTGTGTATAGTTTTGCCAAATGAATTACTATTTAACTTAAAAGATGCCAGTCACAGACATAACTTTAGTATGTGTCCACAGATAAGATTACTACGTGAAAGGTACACACTTTAAAAGGCACATTTGTTCAGTGCATGTGAATGGAACACTATTGCACGTGGGCTAAATAAAACACAAATATTTAAAATATGTGAAGCAATTAACCATCCTAATATCAAAGATGAAATACATAAGAACAAGGTTGATAATTTGTGTTTCGAGCATTTCTGACGAATTATTAAGCCCAATTATTTTATTCTGTGAGATAAACAACACTTTAATGAGGAAAAAATCATTCGCTTTTACAAAAATATTAATCACTAAGTTACGAATTAAAAATAATTTGTTTGGCGTAACATATTGACAGTTATTTCAAAATTAATAGCCATTTTACGCGTTTCACACTATTCATTCTATCGTGTCACTTTCAAAACTTGGAACTTTTTCCCCGTTTGTTTCTTAAACGAACATTTTATATACTGTGATTTAAGTGGTAAAACATTTTCAGTTTCTCTGTTCCTTTTCAATAGTTTGAGGAACAGTTTATAATAACACTGCTATGCAGTATTGATTAATTTCACGTCATTTATGAAGAAAACTTAAGCATTTATATCTGTCAATAAGTTAACGTAACTCTCGCACCTTCAATAAATCAGATTAAGACTACTTTTCTGTCAGATATTTCCAGTAATCTTTTCATGAGATGCAAGTTCATGACGCTGCTTAAACAAATCATCAGGGTACACATTTAAGATTCTAATCATTATTTTACCATTCATAGCCACTGTGGTAGACGTACGTATCAAGCAAAATCTAAAATCAGTGACCGGTTGACAAACATTACATTAAACAGGCATCAACGCTTTTCTCTTTTTGCCACCTTGTTTGTTAGTAGATAAAGTATTATCTGCCAATAGGAAGAAAATGTAGTGCTTGTTTATCTATTCACGACGAACTGCACCTTATACAAATTCAAAACGTGTAAAAAAAACTCTTACATTGGGAGGTACCACTTTTATTTGAATAGGATGCCTTGTGTGCCTCTATTGGTTAGTATCACTTTTTGTCAGTGTTATTTCTCTTGAAGAGACAACTTGCTTACTCGTACTATTCAAAACATCTAAGACTAACTGCTACCAGGGCAATGCATACTGATATTCACCTAGTGGAAATGTCCCAGAGCATAAGAATGCTTCTAAGCAAAAGACATATTTTCTTTCCTCGAATAAGTACATTCTTGAGTCTGATATAGAACATCGATATTTCTTAATTCGTTACTCATCGGCTAAACCAACGTGCGTCATGTTGCACTGATGATCCAATGAGAACTCTCAGAACTCCAGATAAGGAAGTAGATAAAATTGATGAATAGTCTGAGATATATGGACAACTTTTGTTTTGGACTCAAATGTTATAAATTTATTCCGCCCGTAATGACTATGAAATTTAATCTTTGTGAATTCTGTTGACAAACATAGGTATTTTGAAATCATCTTCTTTTTTTATTTTTATTTAGTATTTTACTTATTTTTGTCGTCCAAACATGATTTGTCTTCTCTTCTGCTGAATCATTCTTTTGTATCATCATATATCATTTATTATTATTTATTTATTTATATTTTGTTTTTATTCTTCATTGTTAATATGGCCAAAGTGTTATTGTTACGTCACATTTAGCAAGATTACCGGGAGAGATTTTTATTCTCTGTCTGTCCAATTAGACAAAAACAAATATTTAAAAAAGAAATTCAATATTGAAAATAATATCTCTCTGGTAAATCGTGTTGAATTTCATCACCACTGATAACTGTCATTGCCCTATAAGTTGTCATATTACTTTTGTAAGATGTTTTTATATGCCCGAAGGGGGCATATTATGTTATGGTCCAGGGCGTCCGGCCGTCCTTTTGCAATTTGGTTTCTGGAGGATAACTTGAGTACTCTTTGGCCTACAGTCTTTTACCTTCATGTAATTATTCCCCACATTGAGTGGATGACCCCTATTGATTTTGAGTCAGTAGCTCAAAGGTCAAGATCACATAGACCTTAACATTGAAAACCATTTCCACCATGTAACTTGACAATCATTTGTTATAGAGACTTCAAACTTTATATCATGATTGCACATATTAAATGGATGACCCCTATACATTTTGGGGTCAGTATGTCAAAGGTCATGTTCACAGTGACATAAATGTTTAGAATCATTAACACACTGAAACTCGACAACCATTTGTCCTTAAGATTTCAAAATCCATATATTGGTTGCATACATTGAGTAAATGACGCCTGTTGATCTTGGGGTAAGTACGTCAAAGGTCAAGGTCACATAGACCCTAACATTGAAAACCATTTTGTTATAGAGATTTCAAACATTACATTCATGATTGCACACATTGAGTGGATGACCCCTATACATTTTGGGGTCAGTGTCTCACAAATGCGAAGACATAAGGCACTCATATACCAAGTTTGGTGCCTGTCTGAGAACGTTTCAATAATTGCTAAAATTCACTAATATGCCTTATAAATATAAAGATATAAATGTTTGTCACATGTAAACATTCAACACGTGTTGATTTACATCGCGTATTTTTCTCGGTCAGTGTATATCATATACATTACTGATGTCATGCGACGCAGAAATGATTTATCTTCACGTTCATGTAACTCAAAATACCTGTTATTCTTGTTGGCCAACAAAATTCGTAAAGAAACTCCAAAATTTCACAAAATTTCCATCATTTACATAATCTTTCGACAGGTACTCTGCTGGTTCCTAACTTGCCCAGTTCTTTAATACACGGCGCAGTACACGTAGGAACTAGAAGAACCCATGCGGTAATCACTATGTAAATCGATTTTTTTCTTCCGTGTACTGACATTTCAAAATTAAAACAAACAATGTTCACCAATAAACACTGACTTTGATTTGTAAAAACCAATATTATCTTTTTATTTTGTGATAGTTTTTAGGATGTTTTAAGTCTTTTTTAACTGTGCACACTTGACAGTTTCCTCACAGAATATGCTCTGTTTGATTATAATTCTCCTCAAGCAGACTGCCTTATGTCTTCGCATTTGTGAAACAGGTACTATTTCTTTACCCCAAGTGGCTGTGGTCAAAACGGCAAAAATTAACAGACTTCGAAATGTGGAAGTAGTAAACGTATTTTTCTGGGGCGCATAGATTGTGACTGCAAATAAACCAGTTCCTCGTGTAAATTGTCTTTCTCTTTCTCAAGCTGGGTCATTTTATCGTTTACCAGGCCTAAAGAAAAGTCTGTGCTTTCAGTCTTATTTCCTAAATTAATGATCCTTTCATTTGATTTCGTGCTATTGTCTTCTATATACCCCCACATTTTTTTCATCTCTTTATCAAAATTATCGACCTTTTTTCCAGATTTTCAAGTGAAATTAAGCGTTTTTCTAAACCAGAAATCTTTCCATTTATCACTTCTAAATATGAAATTATATCAGAATTTGTTGGTTGGGGTTTACGTTCCTCGTCTCTGGTGGCCATATTGTGTAACGGTGATTGGGTGGGGGTCACAGATACAGACTCCTGATCAAATACACTAGTGAGGTTTTGGACACAACTGTTATCGTTGTTATTGTTATTATTATTTTCATAGAGTACCTGGTTTGTCTGACTGAGAATATCGCTCAAATTTACATCCTCAGGAGTCGCTGTATATCTTCCCGCTTTATTCTCACAGTCATTGTTCACGCTGTCGTCACTTTTTTTCCTTTTACCGTCTCTATTTCTATTTCCTTTCCCCATCCAATCACTTTTCTACTGCACAGTTTATATCCAATGTCATTATTTAACTATTAACAAAAATTATTTTCAATTATTTTGATTTTTTGACGTATTTTGCGATTTTTCATCAGAGCAGAAAAATATCGACCTAACTCTATGTCACGTGACAATAAAAAAAACAAAAACAAAAAAAAAAACATGTCGATACAAAATCAGGAGGACAAGAAAAACATGGCATTAACCGTTAACTAAAGAGTTACTAACTCCGAGATTATTGTTTCAGAAGAAAAGCAAATGTCTTCCCAAAATTCAATTATGTTTTCGAATCTTTACTTGATTTTTTCATCTATTTGAATTTAAACAATTATTTGAAAGGATAAATATCAGATTTTATTTGCATCAGACCAACGGTCCATGGTTTTTATTAAAATCAATACCCTCTAGAATTGAATTCCATTATTTTAGCAATCACTTTTAATGTTCAACTTAATATGTCAAATGCAGAGTTCTAAATATAGCTTTTATACCATTCAGCACGTTATAGCCTTTGAAAATGAAAATGCGCATCTTTTTCGAATCAGGAAAGTGTATTAGGAAACAATGCGTCTGTAGATAGGTACTTGTACACGTGAGGCACACAAAATAAATTCATTAATTCCTAAAATGTTCAAAGTTAAGTCTATGAAGAGATGTCACCGGCGAACAGATCTACAGTAAGGTTAATTCTTTCATTTAAATATTAGATGAGTATGAAACAAGTGGTAGCTAGTTTCAAATGTTAACTTAATATGTCATACTGTGCTGATACTGTTATTTCTTTCTTTAGACAGATTAACTATTGCCTAATTATAAAATCGTGGGTTTAAACTCATTTTCTTAAGGCGTTTTTTTGCAAACAACACTAATATATGAGAAACATGTTCATGTAAAAATTTCATTTGTCCTTTTAAAACTGAGGTAGTGTTTTTGTAAAATCTCTAGAGAATGATAAAAATGTGGAAAAATATTGAAATGTATTTTCTTGCTCAATAAGAGGCACTGTCTTTTCTTCAATAATGTCATGATAATGATCCAAAAAAGATGAAAAAAAGTGAAAGATACTAATTTACTTAAGAAATATCTCAGGTTAGTCTTTATTTTGTATTAAACATTTCATTTATTTCAGTACTATTTCTCATTTATAAGTAGATGACCATATTAACCAGATTCGATTTTAACTCGCTTTTAATTAAACAGTGTATAAACAGAGTATGCATTTTACATGGAATTCTAAGTTTAAACTTGTAAAAAGTATGTTTGAATCAGTAAAAAAGTTTCAATTGACTTTACGCAAGATTTCTATCACCCTGTAATTTAAAGGTTTGCTTCAAACTGCTAAAGTGAGAACTAGTGAAAAGAGTTGTATAAAATGTGATAACCATAAGATTGTTTTTGCCTTGTTTTACGTTCTTCATATGAATTACCTAACTTCTTTTATAATTTTTAAAAGGGCGGTCTCTGTAAGGAAAGAAAAGTCACAAACAAGAAAAGGATCAGGGACATTATTAGATTATACTTCCCGAAGCCAAGTATCAGAGACAACTAGTATAATACACTAATTCAAGCCAAGGATCATAGACGACTACTAAAATACAGCAACCTGTAGCAGAAATTGTTTTCCCTGACATTTGCAAAACAATAATATGGGCACATTTCATTCTATCAAGCCTTTTAAGTCAACCGAATGAGGATGAAGCTCAACAAAGTTTTTCTGAGGTGTCCTGATTAACGTTTTATGATGATTTTTTCCTCTCAAGTAATGTGCACGGTTTGACAACCTCCTTAAAGTTCTTGCTGTTAGTCACTATGGAATGTAAAGTTAAATAATTGACGTATTTTATCAGTGACAGATTTTTTTAAAGTTTCGGTTTTACAATTTATATGTGTGCATGTGTGACATTGTGTGAGTGGAAAATAATTATGACTGTTGTATTTAGCTCTTCCTTCTAAATAATGTGGGAGTATTTTTTTCGGGAAAATGTATGTAACTTAGCTTCTATATAATTCTGATTTTATTCTTGAAAAAGGACATGTGTCCGAAAAATTGAATAAAAGAGTTTGCGGCGAAATAATTATTTTAGCTCAGTTTGACAATAATAAGGAATATTTCAGGAACAAGATTCACATATTTATTTCTTTCTTCATTGCCTTTCACATGTTTCAAGCAAGAAATATTTCTGAGAGTTATAAAACAGATATTTTTAGAATTAATAGTGAAATGCATTTGAAAATAATTTTGTTTTTGAAATGTAATGCATTTTATTCTGTAGTAAATTTTATTTTAGGAATATCTTAAAATATTACATATTTTTTCCTAATGTTTATTCTAATTATTGAAACAAAAAACAGTTTAACATATCAATAGTTATTTTGTACTTTACAGAGGAAAACATGAGAAGAAAAACTGTCAAGATTAAAAAGGTAAAACTGTTAATCCTTTTTCTTCTATAATTTTCCTTTGAAATATCAGATTCTCTTTTTAAAATAAAGACAATTAAAGGCAGATTTTTTTTGAGGACTGTTGTTTCCATTTGTTGATACATAGACATAACAAAAAGGTATGAAAAAGTGCTTAAATTCATGTTTAAATGAAGCAGCATAAGACGGCACCTTAACATTTAGGCAATATCATTAAAGGAAGAAATGTTGTTGCCACTAAACATCTCATTTTGTTGTCTATGAAGTTATTCCAAACTCACTCGGACCGGAATTATAAATATGATGTGTGCAATGCATGTAAAAAAAGACAGATACAATCAACAATGTCTCAGTGCTTAAGCAGGGATAAAGTACAAGACTCATCCATTGGACATTTCAATTGTGTAAACTGACAACAATGTTGCGTATGTAAATTCTGTAACGACAAGGTATAAAAGAAAATCAGTTTTATTCTAAACCAAAAATAAAATGTGTAACTTTAATAAATAAATACTTGTGTACATATTGTGGCGTCTGTTAACTGTGTTCAATCAAAACTAAT
The DNA here is from genome assembly GCA_012932295.1 of Cyclina sinensis. Taxonomy (NCBI): domain Eukaryota; kingdom Metazoa; phylum Mollusca; class Bivalvia; order Venerida; family Veneridae; genus Cyclina; species Cyclina sinensis. The sequence goes on from JAAONU010000017.1 coordinate 29,705,941, forward strand.
AATTTCAACGTGGGAACATTATTGTAAAGTAAGCAGACTGGTTCCTGTAATATCAGTATGTGACGGTAATAAATAAGATTTACGTTGACGTTTCTCAGCATTTTGCAGACAGGGAGAGTGACAGAAGCTTATCTGCCTTGCAAAAGAGTGGAAAAGTGGATATGAAAATATTTTGTTTTTGTCTATGGAAGTAGCTTGCCTGGACTAGCTTGGTATTGAGAAGAGAAAATAATATTTCAAAAGCTGTGTATTCACAAGATTGCTTTTAAAATAGAATTATATAGTGGTAATTGTTGAAATTAACAATTTTGTTTCAATTTATACAATTTACTTATATTTTGTAAGACATGCATTTAAGAGAAATAACAGTTCATTTCCTTAATTCTAACAAATAGCGAAACATATTTTCATCATTGTCTTTATACTACATACTAACGTTTTTAAAAAGTAAGATGACAATTTCCTTATAAAACCTAACCACCAGAATAAATTCTTTGCTGCAAATTTATGATTTTTCATTGCATGTACTTTTAAGATTGAACATTCAATATTTGGTTATTATGACTATTATATACTTTTTTTGGAAGAAAAACAGTATCGCGTTTTATCAGTTGCTTGACGAAACCAATGATTTCGTCACTGAAACTTCATTCTTATATATATTCTCGCTAATGATATCTCGACTTAAAGAAACCTAAATGCAATAGAAAGTGTGAGGAATTCATTTATTTACGTGCATTAAAAATCATTACAATTTATTTCTTTATAAATTAATAACATTCTGCCTTAACACACAGGATAACTTGTCCCTTCTAAAAATCATCTGTCTGTCTCGAAATTACTGTCACAACACCACAATTCTGTCTGAATGATGAAGAGTAATTTTATTTGAACCAGTTATTTATGCATTTTGTCTTTATATCTTATTCTGGAATATTGCTTCATCAGATGTTTACATATGTGCACAATACTGCAATGTTTTGCAATACCGAAGCAGGGATGTTGAGATTTAATGTCAGAAAAGTAACCTGTTTCTGTTTCCGCCATTACTTTCCACATTAGGAAAGAAATAAGACCCCTCAACACGGTTTGGTAAATTATATAACACTGTGAGAACACCCCCATCTATAAATTCCTTCTTCACGTATTCTCACAATTTTAAGCTTGAGAGCGATATATCTCTCGCAAGTAATACTTCTCAGTAAAAAGAAACAGTTAAACGCAGCCATTTTCTAGAACGGAATCAGCTTGGTGTCTGTCAGGATGTGATATTTTTGCAACGTTGCAATCAATCTAGCAATGCCTGAAAAACTTAACAGAAGCTAAAACAAGCATTTTAATTGCTTAAGTCTTCAACATAATTTCAAAATTGTTTTTACTCAAATAACGATATCTTTAACAAGATTTTATTGCTCAATTTTAATGACATTTTCCCATTGTTTTATTATGATGAAACTTTATTACAACACACAGCGACTGTCAAAAAGACATAAACATATTACGTGGTAGAAACAGGAAGTGGTAATGATTGGGATAATTTGAACAGTTGTGTATAGTTTTGCCAAATGGATTACTATTTAACTTAAAAGATGCCAGTCACAGACATAACTTTAATAAGTGTCCACAGATAAGATTACTACGTGAAAGGTACACACTTCAAAAGGCACATTTGTTCAGTGCATGTGAATGGAACACTATTGCACGTGGGCTAAATAAAACACAAATATTTATAATATGTGAAGCAATTAACCATCCTAATATCAAAGATGAAATACATAAGAACAAGGTTGATAATTTGTGTTTCGAGCATTTCTGACGAATTACTTAGCCCAATTATTTTATTCTGTGAGATAAACAACACTTTAATGAGGAAAAAATCATTAGCTTTTACGAAACTGTTAATCACTATGTTACGAATTAAAAATAATTTGTTTGGCGTAACATATTGACAGTTATTTCAAAATTAATAGCCATCTTACGCGTTTCCCACCATTCAGTTCTACCGTGTCACTTTCACAACTTGGAACTTTTTCCCCGTTTGATTCTTAAAAGAACATTTTCTGCTGTTATATACTGTGATTTAAGTGGTTAAATATTTTCAGTTTCTCTGTTCATTTTCAATAGTTTGAGGAACAGTTTATAATAACACTGCTATGCAGTATTGATTAATTTCACTTCATTTATGAAGAAAACTTAAGCATTTATATCTGTCAATAAGTTTACGTAACTCTCGCACCTTCAGGAAATCAGATTAAGACTTCTTTTCTGGCAGATATTTCCAGTAATCTTTTCATTAGATGCAAGTTCATGACGCTGCTTAAACAAAGCATCAGGGTACACATTTAAGATTCTAATCATTATTTTACCATTCATAGCCACTGTGGTAGACGTACGTATCAAGCAAAATCTAAAATCAGTGACCGGTTGACAAACATTACATTAAACAGGCATCAAACGCTTTTCTCTTTTTGCCACCTTGTTTGTTAGTAGATAAAGTATTATCTGCCAATAGGAAGAAAATGTAGTGCTTGTTTGTCTATTCACGACGAACTGCACCTTATACAAATTCAAAACGTGTAAAAAAACTCTTACAATGGGGAGGTACCACTTTTATTTGAATAAGATGCCTTGTGAATCTCTATTGGTTAGTATCACTTTTGTCAGTGTTTTTTCTCTTGAAGACAACTTGCTTTCTCGTACTATTCAAAACATCTAAGACTAACTGCTACCAGGGCAATGCAAACTGATATTCACCTAGTGGAAATGTCCCAGAGCATAAGAATGCTGCTAAGCAAAAGACATATTTTCTTTCCTCGAATAAGTACATTCTTGAGTCTGATATAGAACATCGATATTTCTTAATTCGTTACTCATCGGCTAAACCAACGTGCGTCATGTTGCACTGATGATCCAATGAGAACTCTCAGAACTCCAGATAAGGAAGTAGATAAAATTGATGAGTAGTCTGAGATATATGGACAACTTTTGTTTTGGACTCAAATGTAATAAATTTATTCCGCCCGTAATGACTATGAAATTTATTCTTTGTGAATTCTGTTGACAAACATAGGTATTTTAAAATCATCTTCTATTTCATTTTTATTTAGTATTTTACTTATTTTTTGTCGTCCCAACATGATTTGTCTTCCCTTCTGCTGAATCATTCTTTTGTATCATCATATATCATTTATTATTATTTATTTATTTATATTTTGTTTTTATTCTTCATTGTTAATATGGCCAAAGTGTTGTTGTTACGTCACATTTAGCAAGATTACCGGGAGAGATTTTTTATTCTCTGTCTGTCCAATTAGACAAAAACAAATATTTAAAAAAGAAGTTCAATATTGAAAATAATATCTTTGTGGTAAATGGTGTTGAATTTCATCACCACTGATAACTGTCATTGTCCTATAAGTTGTCATATTACTTTTGTAAGATGTTTTTATATGCCCGAAGGGGGCATATTATGTTATGGTCCAGGGCGTCCGGCCGTCCGTCCGTCCGTCCTTTTGCAATTTGGTTTCTGGAGGATAACTTGAGTACTCTTTGGCCTACAGTCTTTTACCTTCATGTGATTATTCCCCACATTGAGTGGATGACCCCTATTGATTTTGGAGTCAGTAGCTCAAAGGTCAAGATCACATAGACCTTAACATTGAAAACCATTTCCACCATGTAACTTGACAATCATTTGTTATAGAGACTTCAAACTTTATATCATGATTGCACACATTAAATGGATGATCCCTATACATTTTGGGGTCAGTATGTCAAAGGTCATATTCACAGTGACCTAAATGTTAAGAATCATTTACACATTGAAACTCGACAACCATTTGTCCTTAAGATTTCAAAATCCATATATTGGTTGCATACATTGAGTGAATGATGCCTGTTGATCTTGGGGTAAGTACGTCAAAGGTCAAGGTCACATAGACCTTAACATTGAAAACCATTTTGTTATAGAGATTTCAAACATTACATTCATGATTGCACACATTGAGTGGATGACCCCTATACATTTTGGGGTCAGTGTCTCACAAATGCGAAGACATAAGGCACTCATATACCAAGTTTGGTGCCTGTCTGAGATCGTTTCAATAATTGCTAAAATTCACTAATATGCCTTATAAATATAAAGATATAAATGTGGCCAACAAAATTCGTAAAGAAACTCCAAAATTTCACAAAATTTCCATCATTTACATAATCTTTCGACAGGTACTCTGCTGGTTCCTAACTTGCCCAGTTCTTTAATACACGGTGCAGTACACGTAGGAACTAGAAAAACCCATGCGGTAATCACTATGTAAATCGATTTTTTTCTTCCGTGTACTGACATTTCAAAATTAAAACAAACAATGTTCACCAATAAACACTGACTTTGATTTGTAAAAACCAATATTATCTTTTTATTTTGTGATAGTTTTTAGGATGTTTTAAGTCTTTTTTAACTATGCACACTTGACAGTTTCCTCACAGAATATGCTCTGTTTGATTATAATTCTCCTTAAGCAGACTGCCTTATGTCTTCGCATTTGTGAAACAGGTACTATTTCTTTACCCCAAGTGGATGTGGTCCAAACGGCATGATTGGATATCCATCTTGACTGTATTAGCTATAGTACACTGCCCTAAATAGTAAGATGTTAGATTTGATAATCTATACAAAAATTAACAGACTTCGAAATGTGGAAGTAGTAAACGTATTTTTCTGGGGCGTTTATGACAAGCTTAAAATATTTCTCCTAAAACATTTTGTCTAAATGCAAGTAGTTTACTAGGAAATTGTTACAAATTACTTTTTTCTGTAATAAATCGGTTGTATTTTATCCTTGGAAAAACGTAAAGAAATGTTGCAGTTGCAAGTGAAATATCATTTAACATGCAGTATTACGTTTGTTTCGCAGTAAAGTGTTAATTATTTATATAAAATGGAATTTTAGCGCGATGATTAAGCACTATCCTGATGTAAACACAATAGAAAAAATAAACATTGATTTTCTCAAAATGATACATATTAGTAGAATGACAGAAGCTTCACATAAATAAAAGTTAAAAGAAGCTAGAGAACTATTTCAATACTCTGGTGTACGAAATGGTTGACTGACACAATCGTATTCCATCCCATCGTCGGTTACCCCCGGTACATATTCCACACAACTATATTATGTACCACGGGACAATTATCTGCAGACTATTCGTTTTCATTAATATAAATTAGCAAAGGGAAGTAACAATTCGTCCAATGAGATTTCCGCATTACAAACAGATAGCTTTCAATGTGTAAATTAGGCATAACGACATGTTACTTAATATAGACGTATTTCCCAGGATTTAAACATAGCCGCGAAAGGCAAATTGTAACGAGTAATTTTATTGTGTGTCATTATCTTATCCGCGTGACATAAAAAAAAGTGAATTAACCTATTATTCTCAGAGACAAAGATGGCAAATAAACGTAAGAAATGTGTTGCTTGCAATGCAAATGGCAGATGTACTTTCAATAATAATATCTTTTTGTTGCTTTAGAAATTAAAAAAAATCTCGAAAGGTGTGTACAATATATTTAGATAGACAAGAGAAATACAGAACTTATCATGAGTTCATGGCAACTCTTTTGAAAAAACAGAAGTAATAGCGAATCCATAAGGCATAACGGGAAGTTGAATGTAATAAGTTTGGAAAAAATAGCGAATAAATAACAATATTGATAAAAAAAAGAAGAAACTTCAAAAGTTTTAGGCTCTAAATCGTGAGATTTTACTATCCGTTAAGTAAGAAAAAAAAGCACGGAATGCATAGATATTTTCTACAGTACTTTTTTTGGCTGAAACTAAAACTATTTTATATCCTGAAAAGCACCCCATATATATTGCTCTGTTTTAATTCAGCTTGTACCAATTTTCTAACATAGACATTCTCCTTTCCTTCATTTCATGACTTAAGAACAAATTATCGTTTCATGAGCGTAAATATATATATTCGAAATCGCTCACGATGTAATAGAAACATTGGTACTGTGAAATAGTCGTTCAAAGTGCCTTTAACTTTAGTTCTATTTTAATATAAATGATTTCTTTTACAAAACAAACCTAAGCACATATTTTTGTTTAAGGGATAGGCATCCAGGCCTTTGCAGCAATTAGTTTCTCGGTTTCTTGTATTTCACACTTTTCACAGAAGCATTCCTTCTGTGTTATTTAATAGTTTGTCTTCACCTGAAAGTATTACGGTTATGTTTTGCTTTTATCAAAGCAAATCTTTTATAAAGACGTTTAAATACCAGAAAAGTAGTCATGTTTCTATTTTAGTCATACGTTTTTTCGCCTTAGGAACTAAAAAAAACATCTTAGCACGATTTGATGAATAATGTTTTAGTCTATTGAGAATACCTTCATATATTACTTTTTCACAAATACTGACAAATACAGCCTTTACATCAATGCCTTCTCACGAGCGATACCATGTGCAACAATACGAATTTAATTCCAGCCATAAAACTTGTCACTTATACTTGGTGTAGAAAACTGTTTTAATAGGATTAATATTGTACGTGTAAAGTGTAGCTATAATCAATTTTTCATTAACTTTAAAGGGTCTCAGCTTTGTTTTCCATGTGCTCAGTCGTGTATTATATGGTTAAGAGTTACCGAAATGATTGTATTCCGTGTCCACTGAATAGATTACAACATACCAGATATAGAATTAAAAACTCTAAGTGACATTTCTTTCCTACTTTAAGCCCTAAATGACAGAAAAACATCCTTAAAAAGACGTGAATTTCAAACACAATATTTGTCAGAATAACAACGTTTTCTCTGAAAAAAAAAACTGGAAAAAAGAAACATGTATACAGTCGTGGTAAGTCAGAAAAATTGTGATAATTTTAGTTGCTTTTGCCAATTAACAATTGTTGTTATTTTCTCGTAACATTAGAAAAGGTTTACTGAGTATTCGATCAATTTACAGCAAAGTATGGTGGTTGATTTCGGACATTTCGTTGTTTCGTTCTGTCGCGCGCGCCAATACGAAACAACGACATTTTAAAGTTTCGAAGTGTCGTTTTGGCGCGCGCGACATAACGATACAAAGATAAACCGCGCGCGCGACACAACGAAACAACGACACTATGAACGCGACAAAACGATACTCAGAATCTCGTCTTGTCGTGCGCGCGGTTTCAGTTTAATGTCGTCTTTTCGTTCTGTCGCGCGCGCCAATACGAAAAATCGAAACATTTTAATTGTCGTTGTTTCGTTCTGTCGTGCGCGCCATTACGAAACTTCCAATCTTTAAGATGGCGTTAATTCGTTCTGTCGTTATTTCGTTCTGTCGTTATTTCGTTCTGTCGCGCGCGCCAATACGAAACTTCCAAACTTTAAAATGTCGTTGTTTCGTATTGGCGCGCGCGACAGAACGAAACAACGAAATGTCCGAAATCAGCCACCATAGCAAAGTGATATTTGCTGCAATGAATATCGATATTCACCTAGTGAAAGTGAACGTGCCTGAATTTTTTTTCCCTCTTTCCTAGAATAGTGAATCTTTGTTAAAATGTAGACGAATGAATACATTTTCATCATTCTATGAAACAAAGACTGATATCCATGACTTTCTTCTTTTGTGATAAAAAGTTTGTTTACCTCCAAAATGTAGTTACTATATTACATAATTACGTCTTTTTATTCTTTGTTAAAAGACATGTTTAAGATTTCTCGGAAAAACAGTCGAACGGTTTTGAAGCGTGTATATTTTATTTACTCGAATAATCGTTCACTTGATTTTGATACGAACCTTCGTTGCTTCTCAAATCTTGAATTATTACCATCTTGCAGATTTATTGTCAAAGAACTGCATGCGTTTAAGTGTATATCAAACTTTTGCTTGCAACCATGAGAAAAATAAAGTCTAACATTTTTAGGAAACTAATACAACAGCAAACAACCACATTATTATTTATTTGCATCAAAACATATTTGATACAGTCGTTTGTGCTTACACGAAAAATTCAAGTTTCGAGTCATTTGCTTCCCTTCAAGAGCAGTTAACTATTCAGTTTTACAGTTGTCAAAACTTTTAACCTTTTCTAATATAAAAGGCGAAATAGTAGAAAGTCTGCCATATTCATACAGTTTTTCTTGATTCGTCTGATAAGAGGTTTTCAAACAAAAACTTAATACGTGAATAATGCATTTGATCTTTATTTCACATTTTTATCTGTAATAGTTAGGTTTTATGCTCAATTTTCTTTATTTTTATGAGAAAATAAGGTGGAAATAGACAAATTTGTTGATGTTCTCTGCCTGATAATTCAAATCTTCAATTTAAAAGATTAGAATATTTATCAAATCACTAGGCGGAGCGAGCACAGAACTTGCTAAAAGTAAATATGTAATAACAATAAAAACGCCTGCGTTATCGTCCTTAAAACAGGCCATTACTTAAAGTAAGTGGAACAATCTGAAGTGGTAAAACTAATTGTATTGATTAATTTTATGATCCATCCATAACCATACTTTTTTCTTTTTCGTGAAATTTAACACTTATTTCAATAAGAAGCAAGTTGTTGGATCGTGTAAATAGTTTCCGAAGCTAAAACCCGCATAAGTTTATTACCTAGCTCGTCTTCAATACCGATGCTAGATCAAGGTTAAATATGAATGCAGACGTTCTTGTATCGACATGAAATACTAAAGATCAAATGTCTAAGTCTGATCTTGAAATTGATCAAGTTTATTATGTGGTGTGCATAACATGATATAGTACTTAGAAGAACATTTGTATCACAAAGAAACAATACATACTTGATACACATGACACTAAACACCACAACATTTCAAAGAGAAACAAAGATGTCTTAATATGGCATCGGGCCTGACTAGAGAAACAATGACTTTAAATAGCAAAGAACACATGTCAAGAAAAAATAGCTACTGTTATTGACGAACAATTTAAGGTACTTTTGTTAAAGTATAACTATAAATGCGAATTTAAGATTTAAATATTTCTTGAAGAAATAAAATATCCCGATGGTGTCTTATCAGAGCGCCTGTTTCAAGAAGATTTCCAAACCGTTTTGATGTGGGCACTTTAATCTATTTTGTAAATTTCGACCCTTTGTTTGATTCACTTGGTACAACTTTCACTTTAAGCGAGATTAAACATGATTCTGCTACAAATATCTTTTAAACAAAGAATGGTTCAAATGATTTTGTTGTTAGGCCAGCGAAAACACGTTCAAACTACAGACTAAAAACAAAATATCTTATAAGACTACAAAATGGATAAGTGTAAGAGATGCAGACAAGAAAAAAAATCAAAGTTCTTCGCAAAAAGGAGACACACAATATTTTGAAATTATTTTTATTTCCAGTATTTTAATTGTGTTCTTTTGACACATCACGATTTGCCATAATTCGTATTTGTGGCTTATAGACTGGTATTGATATCGTTGCAGCACATCGGTGACAGTAATTAATTCATTGTTTTCAGAAGCATAACAGCCAGCAGATATAAATTATTGCATGCATTAAACTTTCTTACACAACAGTTCAAACATTCATTATAAGACAATTATATTATATATTATATTATATACTAATAAATGAAATATTGAGAAATATTGATGAAATAAATTGCGTATTTTCATTTTCCGTATTTTCACTGTAAAAATTTATTTTTCACTGCAGTGAAAAATGTTTTCCGTATTTTCACTGGTGTCTTGCCGGACTACTTTCTTCTAAATCAGCCAATACACAAAATTAAAGGGGAATTATTTATATGATAAACAGAAAATTCAAGTTTTTTCATTAAATACAGGATTTATTTTCATCTCGTGGTATGAAAATTATCATATTTCACTCGTGGCTATCGCCACTTATGAAATATTTATTTTCATACCACTCAATGAAAATAAATCCCGTATTTATAGAAAAAACTTGAATATCCTCTATTGCTTCTGACATAAAATTAAAAGATATATGTCAGCCATATCTGTCATTAGGCGTTGCAAGCATACATAAACTTTTTGTCAGGCGTTATAACCCTGCCAACACTTGTTCTATGTTTTATATTTAGTGAAGAAACGTGTTGATCACATATTTATTCTTACAATTTTGTAAATGATAAAAATTAACGATACAAAGTTTGTGGCCAGTCAGGAAGTACTTCTTAACGTGTATATCTGTAGAAGATTAGTTTGTTGCAGGCATGTTTTAACTGCTCCAAGCGTCATTTCTTTCTTCATCACAAAAACAACAACATAACTTTATAAGTGCTTTTATGTCTGGGCGCCGCAGTAGCTGACAGTTGCTTTTATCAAATGTAAATAGAATATGTCAATCATAACATTGTTAGTGTTAGCTGTCAGTGGTCCCAGACTTCTTAATTTTGTTAGAAGAACCAGAATGATAAAATATGTTATGAACGGAAAGTTCCGAGAAATTACTATAAATATTCCTTTTGATTTCATTTTTTATATACAATAATGTATAGTCTTATCTATTTTTACGAGACTACAAATGAAGAAATGAAAGAGACAAACATGCGAATTGAGAGTAACATAATATTTAACAAGCCTGTCTCGTATATTTAAAATTGTTTAGAATACGTAGACATGTAAATCAATACTTACGAAAAAATACTGAAAAGTTTCTTCTAAGAAACTCGTAAAATGTCCTGCATTTATTGAAAAGCGGAAATATCCATAGCGGAAATATCCAATCAAAATTAGTAAAAATAGTTGTAAGCATAACCTTTCTGTACTGAATTAGACTCTATGTTGCAACTTCATAGATATTAAACTTTATGTTGCAACTACCCAGATATTAAACTTTATGTTGCAACTTCCTAGATATTAAACTTTTGATAGATCATATTCATAGGTAACCTCTAAAGCAATAGATTCGGAAACAAAATTTCACAATTCGAGGATAATTTTTATGTAAATAGAGCTCAAGAGAAACAGAAATTAAAAAAAATGTCTTACTGCTGACTTTTCATTTCGTACTTCAAAACGAAATAATTTAAAAAAAAATACAAAAAAAACAACAGTAAAAACAAACAAAAAGACAACAACAACTAAAATAAACAAACAAACAAACGCTAAACCTAAATGCAAATAATATTAATTATTAATTTGAAACACTACGTTTTATACAAAATGGTAAATAGACTGGGAAAGAAACGTGAGAATTCCTGGAAAAAGTACCGATCAGATTACTTTCATGAAATATCTGTGTATTGTTTTTATGCTTTTAAATGATTAAGGTGTTTACAGCTATTTTGCAGTTAAAACTGCTCAAACCAGTCACAGTCTAGCAGTATATAGTAAAAACATTTAAATAATTTAAAATATTGTTTGCATCATACTGACGTTCTGAATGACTTTCCTTTCAATAACTACGGTTAAAACCATTAAAAGAAATGTCATTTACAAATTAAATCTTCTTAAACAGACTTAATCTCAAATAGACTTTCTAAGACACTTAAAACTGTGATAAAAGCTGAAAGTGGTGTGTTTAGCCTTATCTATTAAAAAGGTGTTGCAGACAGATATAAAACTTAATGATTATAGGAGTTTTTGTTTTGTTTTATAACACAACTAAATAGCATATGGTCAATTGTATTTGGGATGAAGCTAATGAAATGACCTGCTTAAATACAGCAAAGTTGAAACTTGATCTTGTACGATATCTTTTTCGCGTTGTATCTTTTTAAATGTGCATTAAAGCACATACGATAGGTATGTTTTGTCATCATTAGTTATGAAAAGTAACGAATAAATAAGTTTGCCTATCCGTTCATACTACAATACTATATCAGAAGTAATAATATCACGTTAGATTTGATTTGTGTTCAAATTACGATTCACCGTAGATCTTTACGTTGAATTATTGTAAAAAATCAGTATTTCAAAGATCTTTTGTAAAAACTAAACGGCTATGGATTTAGTAGAGCTAAGCAAATGCTCACAATTCTATCTATTTTTGGCCCGAAATGATAATGGTGTTCAAGCATGCGTATTGTGTTTGGATACATTCCACGTTTTGAATTGTTGAGTATTTTGCCTTCAATGGCGAATTAGACAAAGAAGAAAAACAGATGAGCGTGAAGAAGCTGAAGGCCTCATTTGTTTTGTCATTTACTGTATATCTGTACATAACAGATGTGTTTTATCTAGGATGTATCCTATAGAATAAGAGTATTATGTAATTTAAACTGACAGTATATAGCTAAAGTAAATAAATATTCAACAGAAAAAAGCTCTCTTATTCGTTTAGTTGCAGCTAAAATTGAAACGACCCTTTATAGCAGGACTATGTGACAAAATATCTAATATCTAAAACTATATGTTAACTTTGGAGAAATGTCGTTTTATCGTAACACTTCATTATGTAATGGTATAAGGATTTTATTTAATCTAAATGCTATACAGCAGTCGATTGGGAAATACGCTTTACCATGTGTCGACAGGTTGCTGGACATTTAAACATACATATTTTCTCCTAGGGTTCTGTTTATCCCTCTCTTTGAAAGCAAACATAAATATACCAATGTCTAATGTACAGTGACCAAATATAACTAAAAAAAGCATTTCAAAACGAAAGCAAACTGTGAAATTTTATTTTCAATTTGTATGTTTGGAAACGTAAACGGTATAATTCTGGCTTTGAAATAATTGAGTGCAATTCCCAAATGACCCCCATCTTTCAGTGGTAACTGATTAAATTTTCGAAGATTTGATGAAAGAATCGTTTTGTTTAGAGATAAGACAAAATTAATTGTCTGATGCAGTGCTTACGGATAACATTTCTGTCATTTTATGTCCTTTAACTACTTAACACTTTAACACGAAATCATTGCTTATTCATTGTAACACATTCAAAGGAACAAAGCAGGCATTTAAAAATCCTAAATAATGCCAGTTCAAAAATTGGATCATAGTTTTTTTCTTACAGTCGCCAAATAGACTTATTTTTTTTCTTTCTTAAAGGAGAAAAACAACAACATTGAATCAAACATACATTCGACTTTGTCTTGCACTATAATAACATTTTCAGTGACAAACCTGTCTGATTCTATATGAAGTGTCTGTTTAAAATTAATGTAACTTCTTTTATAGTGAATTAAAATTTAGATACTGCAAAGGCCCGTAATTCATGTAAAAAAAGCCGAACATTAATCCTTCCTTTCAGACCACATATGTAACTAGATTTTTCAGATTTTTCTAGACTTCTTTCTGTAAGTATTTGAAAAGATGAATGAGAAGTCTGATAAACAGCACTTTATGTATACCACATAAAATGAATAATACAGAGGCCCTTATCTCCGGTAAAACTTGCTGCAACAAAATTCCCTTCCTTTACGACTATTTACGCACCTAGGAAATTAATCTTTTGAGAATTTAAAGCAAGTCCTCCGACAGATAAATGATTATTTCGACACATACGATTTCGGGATATCGTGATACAGAATGAACAAGAAAAGCCCGCAGCAGCTCCGATTGCCTAATATTACCGCACGCAATACTTGTAACAGATATATTTCCATCATTGAATGACTTAGATTCATTAATTTATCCGCTTTGAATAGATACAAACGACTTATCCGTATTGTAGTTACACACATACAGAGAAATTAGATAAGACTGACGAAAAACCCCATGTATGTCAAAGTTGCATTTCGTTTTCTTAGACATCGGTTTTTTAGACGAATTTTGTTCAGTTTTAATGAAACTGAATGACTTCTAACATTTCTGTGGACATCTCTCTCGCATGTAATTCAACATTGACACACTGATTATTTCTGAAGTTTCCCTTTTCAATTAAATCCAAAAAATGCAGTAAAGTAGAGAAAAACCGTACTGAAATAAAAAAAAAAACGAAAAAAAAAACATTTTAGCATAAATTCTGAAAAGATTTGATAGATTCTTTTAATGAAAACAAAGAAGTCATCTCGGATAAAACAATCAGTATGCTTAATTTATTTCCGACATACTAGTTTCTTTTGGTGTCTTTGTTATAATCCCTCTGCCGATTTGGCGTTGTCCGTCCGTCCGAATTTCGTTTCCGCGGTATTTCTTGGCAACTACTGACCGGATTTCAATGAAACCTTTTTGGAAACTTTCAATACCATGCGCATATCTTTGGCTTGTTCCAGGTTGACACTTCAACACATAGTTATGGCCGTTGATTAGTTATTCAGTATGTAATCAGAGTAACATTTGTTTCCGCGCTATTTCTCGGCAACTCCTTACTGGATTTCAACGACACTATGCGAAATATCAAAACTGAAAGGAGATGTGCATGTCATTGGTATGCCTCGGTCGGACCATTTCACACAGAGTTATGGCCCATGAATAGTTATTCACTATGTTTAAATTTTTTTTCTCGAAGCTGAAATTCAGTATGTATTTTAAAATAAATGACCAAGAATGGCATTATCACTCCTGATCGAAATTTGAAAAGTAAGAAACAAGAGTGTGAGGGTTATTATCGAAATGGGGATGTTTGATGAAACTTTCATGCTGAGTTCTATCTGCCTTTGCTGTATCAAAAATAACAGTCTTGACAAAAGTTAAATATTTAAATATAGAAAGAGCTGTTTCTAAAAGTTGTTACATGATTTCCTGAGAACTGTATAAATTTCTTGCATAAAGAAAGCTCGTTTTACCTACAAATGCTTCTGTTCACAAGTCCTCCTACATTTTGCATACAATTTTCACCACACTTTCATATTATGTTTACATCATTTGCTGCAGCGTATATTGTCAGGATTTTGTGATGGCATTATTTCTGAAGGAGTTATTGCCCTTCGGTGATTTTTATAATTATTATATAAATGTTTCTGTGCGCCATTCCTTAGAAGTTTAATGTTTTGAATGTTGTGTAGGTAGCGTATATAGCGTTAATTAAACATGTACATCGTTTGAATTTTGAATTAGAGCAGCGTTTGATTTTGGAAAAGAATAATTATGACCCTACACAATATTCACTACAAAAAAAGTGAAAACACTAATCAGGAAAAACCACACTCAGAAAACACAGCCTCCCTACACAATAAAAAGTAGAGCACAAAAAGAGAGCACAAATGTGTATACTGACCAATTAAAAACAACATCACTACAGACAATTAACGGAAATTAAAACCTGCCGTCTGTAAACGGTCAGTGGCAAAACATTTGCCTCTGGGGTTTAAACCGGATTCTAGGGAGCAACAACCTCACTCTTGCCCCAACAGTTTCCTATAATAAGAAAAAAGTCAACAAGAGTACGATGGAAGGAATAAAAAAATAATATAGTTTTCAAAATTTCCGTAAAAGGTTTCATTAACCCTCAGATCCCTTCCAAAGTCGTGCAAACAACGAGGTAAGCAAAGCGATCAACTGTAGAGGACTTAATCACGAAGTAGGCAGATCGCTGTAAAATAGCATGTTGAAAGCATTTCTTTATGGTTATTTTGACGATATTTTAAGAAGACAGGTCATTGTAAGTCACATGATCAGTTGCTGAATAATTCAATTCCTGGCGAGAATATTTTGATGCGAATGCTACCATTCCCACATGGTTATGAGAAACTACAAAATTTAATGTTTTCATGATTGCTGTACCTCTTCTTTTCTTCATGAAACAGCAGGTATGGAAACTGGAACAGGTAAATTACTGACTTCGAAATTATTATGACGGAACATTCACTACAGAAAAAAAAACCTAGTAACTGTCCGGTTAACTGAATAATAACATAAAACCAAGTGACTGTCCGGATAACTTAATATTAATATGAAACTAAATGTTTTTTTCGGATACACTGCTAAATATGGTGTACACGGCACAGTACGGAGATGCAATGAATCAACAATTAAGGACAACGACATGAAAGCCGCCGACTAGCTTTGTCAATAAAGCATGAGCTTTGTGAAAGAAAGGCCGAAGGTTCGAGTTGCGTTCTGGTTGCACTTTTGTTCACTCTTTGTCAAGTACATAATTTTGTCATATATCCCCTGTTTCTTAAATAAGTAACCTATAATCTACATTGAATTTCTTGAATTTGTGTAAACGATGAAATTGTCATAAGTTAATATGCAATATCACGTAAAACAATACTAACATGATACAACTGTAACATGGGTTTTATTCATACTATGGATATTTTTAGGAAGTTTCGTTCTGTTAAGTTGATTTTTTTCAGTTTTTTCGTATTTCATTTTCATGTATTAAACATGATTGAACTATTAATAATTTATACATATTAATAAATATCTTGAGTAAGTTAAAAGACAGCCTATGTACAAATAATTGCTTTTTGCTTTTGACCTTTTTTTCTATTGATCATTCGCATACATTTCAGTAATGGAAAAAAATGCCTTCCAGCAGCCAACTTGTTTTTCTCTACAAATGCTGGAATATTTTATACGATATTAAAAAAAACAAAAACAAAAACAAAAAAAACAAACAAAGAAACAAAAAATGCACAAAAAGAGAAAAGATATAAATACACAACGCACGTACGCACGCACGCACTAAGAAGAACAAAAACATAATAATAATTAAATAAAGGAATTGAAAATCCTCAAGCATTACGCATAAGTTCTCTTATGTAAAACACTAAGTCACACACACACACACACACACCACACACACATGCCTATCCAATTAGTAGTATAAGAATACTCTTTCATTTGTTCTTTGTGTAAATAATGAAATAAAGTACTAAAAATATATACATATAACACATTGTAGAAAAAAAGATATCGCAAAAGCTCTTAATATGGATGCCAATGATGTCTTGAACTCAGCATGTTTGTGCAGTGCACTAATTTTGGCATGAATTAACTTCGTTTGACATAATTTGCACAATATATAGACACAAACACATTATTTTCAAAGCTGCATTGAGACATTAAAAAATACAAGCCACTTTTACACTATTTAATCATAAATGCACTTTTAACCTTTTTTTCAGCTCGATTCTTGCCACATCTTTAGTCCTCAAAGTACAGCATATGATTTGAAACGAATACCAATACGGAATACATATGTGAGTTAATCCTCGTCTGATTTATATGTCGGAAACGAGCTTGCTAGTACCTACCCATCATAAAGAAGCCAACAAATACATACCCATCCCAGAAAAAAATGGAAGTGGGGTAATGGTGCGCGGTGTGGCTGGGGTACCGTGCAGGGATTTGGAAATACCTACCAATCCAAAAACTGCAATGAAAAAATATTTTGTATGTGTGCGTGGAGGGTTGGGCCAGTGTAGGGATTGTGAAGTACTTTTATATATAATTTTTTGTGGCGGATGTCTGATGGGGGGAGGGGGGCAAGTACCTACGCATTCAAAAAAGTAACAAAATAAGAAAGATCTTTTTTGTTTTGGTTGGGGTAACGGTGGGGGTAGGGGTCCCGTGCAGCGGAATGAGGGGAGGGGGTGGTACCTACTCATCCCGTGTAAGTATTTAATTCTAGGCTTTGTGCTTTCCCATAAGAAGTTTTTTTTCTTGTGTAAGTCTATTTTAAACCAAGTGACCCCTGGGGTTAGGGTAATTTTGACCTCTGGGACATAATATGATTAATCTGGGTAGAGATCTACTAGAAGATACCTCACATCAAATTACAAATCTCTTAGTCCAGCGGTTTAAGAAAAAAAAGATTTTTTAAAAAAAGTTTCCTGTATTACTATACATATAAACCCGTTGGCGGGACCAATATTGACTCTGGTGTCATGGTTTGAACCAACTTGATAGAGGCCAACTATACAATGCTTATACACCAAATATCAGAACTCTAAGCCTCAAGGTTTATGAGTAATCAGCTGCATTAAAGTTTCAGCACAACTCTGACGACGACTCAGTGATCACAGTAACTCGACATTTTTTGTTGTTGAAAACAGACGACATAAACAGTGCTGAGATGTAGGAAATTGATTCAGTGAAAACCAAAAAATGATTTATGAATATTCATGTTAAAGTTACGGTGGCACAGAGGTGACATGCACAACTTTTTTTTTAATTGCACTTCTCTTTTTTTTATCTCGTTCCCACGAGATACTAACTCGAGGGAACGAGTTAAAAAACGAGATAAAAAAAGGAGAAGTGCAAATCTGAATAAAGAATCGCATTTGAAAAAAAGAGTTGCGCAGTACAAAAAAGAATCGTGTTGTAAAAAAAACAGCGAATGTAAGATATGTCGAGGGAACGACTTACTAACTCGTGGGAACGAGTTAGCTATGTCGTGGGAACGACTTAATATCTCGTTCCCACGAGATACTTAGTCGTTCCCTCGAGTTAGTATCTCGTGGGTACGAGATAAAAAAAGAGAAGTGCAATTAAAAAAAAGTTGTGCATGTCACCTCTGTGCCACCGTATAAAGTAGATTAGTTAAACATTATATTTTTAAAACTAGATTTTTTTTCAAAGTTAACTTGTGCAACAAAGCTTAACAGTCGCTTTCAGGATATCTCGGATTTTTTAACGTTTTCCATGGCTGTTTACATTGAAGGTCATCCTTTCACAGAAAAAAAGACGAGCCGCATCTTTCAATCTCTTTTCCCGGATAAAATTTCGCAAACACTGCACTACGCCAGTTGACCTTCTCCATCAATGCCATCTACATCTTGAAATCGACATACAACCGGTGGTTTGGTGCAAGGTGGACATTTATATCCCGGTTATTCGGCAACCTTTTTGGGGTTGTTGTAAAGGCCAGGTGGTCTAAGTCGTTGTTACTTTGAATTACAAGGTGTTTGGTACCGCTAGGTACGGGTTCGAATCCAACTGGGAACTTGATTCTTGATGGATATATTTCAGCTTCAACTAGAATGATGACCTCCTCTTGTATTGGCCCTAGTTTCAAGCATATTTTCTGCTAATTTGCCAGAATATTTCAGAACGACTACCACATAGAGCACAGTACAGTGAACCAATGTCTGTGCATGTATAAATGGGACTTTTTTATAATGTGGCTTGGAACAGCTTTATATAATTTTTTTCGCGATTTCTACGTAATAACACCACAGTCTCATTATTTACGGAGAACACCTCAACTTGGAAAATACCCTCATTGATACTTAAACCGTACTTTTTCAGAAATAGTTTTTCCACAGTTCAGCTTCTGCTAGTTTTTCGTTATTATATTCAATCAATAGGCAGATTTAACGTTTGTAAAATAATTCAACCGTTGAATGTTCATCAGCGATTTGATCTAAATTTCATTTGATACACTAATTCCACAGGTGAAGGCATTCGTCTTCTGTAACTTGCACTATTCTTTATGTACAATAAATAACATAAAACTCCTTATCCATTTAAATGAAGATTTATTGAGAGAAATTAAATGGAAATGTAGCATTTAGTAATGTAAACTCATCTAACTCCGCTTTTCGGATTTTAACGATTTGCTTTCTCTTCATCACTTGTGTTGTGTACATCGCTATTGTCAATTACAGCACGATATTAAAACATGCTTCACCTAAAACAATTGAAGAGATATTTGGTTAGCATTTCTCTTAAAGCATTAAAAAAGCCATCGTATAAGATGAGTTTACTGATTCAATCGTCTGAGAACATGACGTCTTTCTGAACTATTTTTTATTTAATTTTCTGCAATAAAGATCAAAGTTTCTATAATATTAGTTTTAATGTTGTTAAGCAAGACATCACGGCACACAAATCAATCATACCGATTCAGTTTCAGGGGAATTATTTTGGAAACTGTAAGAAAACAACTGGGTAAGGTATTTGATTGAATTTCACTTTTGTTTCTAGAAAATAGAAAAAAATTAGCATATTAAAAAACAACAGTTACTAAACAGATTGGCGGGATACGCCTTGGTCTAAAATTATCAACAGAATGCTATGTTCGATCAAAACACGAATGCGACATTAGTTGAAATTAAGAAACATGCACAGTTTCAGTTTACTAGAGATATAATTTTCTGATATTTTCTTTCAAATATGCAGAACACTCTTTCTACAGCTGTCGTTACAATTGCAATCCTAAAAGTGTCAAGTTAAAATTTGAAAGATGGGTTTATGGTAGTTCATTAGATTAAGCTGATGTATAAAATTCCAAATGCCAAGCTTCAAGATAACTCTAATTACAAAAGAACAATGACATATTGTTGAAAGTGATGCACCTACGTCCTCTTTAAGTGAATTCTGTCACACATATTATCATAATAACGAAATGTTATTTCCGTAAAATAAAATACGAAGTAGATAGAAGTGTCAACCCAAAAATAAGAGAATCTTGTCAATTTACGGGATCCGTATCCCAAACCGTTCGTTCTTAATGGCTAAGTTTTCGTCTGCATCTTTTTAAAAGTTTACCCTGTAGACAGAATTATGAATACATTCGAATTCAAATAAAGAATAAATTAAAAACGTTTTCTGGCTAGTCCTTAGTCTAGTTTGTTAAACTCGTCACTTTCTTTTCTACTGTCCAATGCAATACGCGTTTCCAAACGAATAACAGAGTAGATTCTATCAAAGCGTGCTAAATATAGTGCATATGCTTTGCTCAAGCAAAATTATTATGTATCCAGTATATACTTTTTCGTAGTTATTTCATTTGTACAGACATATTTCAGTGCATTAATTCTATTTACTGAACGAGCATTGCAGAATGTAGCAAAATACATTTTTATCCTTAATATTACGGTGCAAGGATTTAAGTTGTTGAACAAATGTTTCCTTAGAACTGTATATGTCGTTGTTGAACAAATGCATTCAGTTCACACTTTCGCAACGTTTACCATTCACCATAGGAAACTTGAATTAAATGTTTAATTTTTTTTCTAAACTTTTAAAAATACTTTTGCACCGTAATCTATCGTTTCAATGCTGTTTATGCCAAAGGCCTTATATTCACAAAATGTTTATATCTAGGACCATTAACAACATTTTTGCTAGTCAATGTGCACATCGAAAACTTATATGTATGACTGAGAAACAGAAAGTAAAATTTTAAACTTTATACGTTTGCTCAATATATTCTCTGTGCGTAAAGAAGTTACAATCTCATTTTTTTCTCAGTTTTCTTATTTCAAGTTTTACAAGTTTTATCGCCGACATCCAGATTTTAGTAATGTTTTAAGACTTAAGTCAGATTTTAGTGCAGTTTAAAATCACTACTGCAACAAAATATTTCTCAACCAGTATTTTATGGAGATTTGATTGATGAAATTAAATATTAAGAAAAATAATAATAAAACATTTTCTCCACGTTATTCGTAGAAACCCTCTGTACATTAAAAAAAAAGAAATGCCAAAATGGTATTCTACAGCACTCTGCTTACTTGGTGATAAACCCTTCTACAGTTGATCGTTTATTTACTTCTTTGCACGGCGGTGGCAGGGGTTTGACCAATTCTAGGGACATCTTGACAAGAACGTAGAAACTCGAGCAGTCTCTTTTATTCCTGCCATCGTGTTCTTACTGATTTGACTCCACGTGCTCTAGTCTCAGTAGTCATTGAGTACCTACCCTTTTCGCTTTACAATGATACAACGGTACAATTTGCTTTCTGTGTTTTATATATTATGTGCTTTTGCATGTAACTTTGTCAAGTTGGTGGGTAGGTTGGAGTAAAATCATCAAGACAACATGTACTTGCTTGCTCTTATAAGAAGCTTTTTTTCAAGTGTGAGATTGTTGCACCCTAGAACCTGGTTTACACCCCAGTGGCAAATGTTTTGCCACTATCCGTTCCAAGGCCGCGAGTTCTTTTGTTCGTAAATTGTTTGTGTTGTCTTTGATCGATATATAAAAAATTATTATGCTTTCATTTCCTTTCTACTTTAAGTCACATGTGTTTATCATATACATATTACATAATATGATTACATTGTATTAATTGTGCATGATAATAATTATAATAAATGAGCATTGTTGCATACTTTTTTCCCATATATTTTATTTAGATTTTGAATCTTATCAAACAGTGCATTTTAGTACAAACTTTAATACGTGTGCAACATACTTATTACCTGGTATCAATCAAAATAGAAAGTCCTTTACTCGACATTTACTCGGATATTGCACTTATGTCTGGTAATCTAGGCACACTTGATTTGGCAGTTAAGTTATAATTCTTACTAACGTTCGCAAATAGAATTCATGTTTAATGAAAATGAATACATTTATTTGCCCATAATTAAGGACGTTATATTAAAATTCATCTTTACATATTTATTTTAGTACTTACAAATCTCCCGCCTGTGATATCTGTCGATGAAAATGTAGAACATTTAAAACTTTTGATAGTTGATACTAGTCACTATTAGTTTACTTTTTGACTGAAAATACGAGCTACAAAAGACCTGTTTATTGACTTTATCTGAATTTTTATTCAGTACTCCTCATAGGCAAACGTACATTTCTTTTTTACAACAATAAAACAAGGCATGTATATCGGTCATTTTCATGAAATTCTTACATTAACAGAACCTTACATAACGTTAAGCTACAACTTAATGACAGTGTGCTTTTTCGCCGATGTTTACTTAAAATCTGTCTCAAAATGGTAAGTTAATGCTTCTTACAGACGATTAATGTAAGCCTTTTACCAAAAGAAATGGCCATCTTGAGCTGTCTCTGTGATTTATGTAATTGAATGCTACCATGCATAAACCTATTCCTTAAACTGCTTTGCTGTCTAGGCGATGCTCCTTTGTCGACCTCAATAACCTGTATATTGCTTAATGAAATCAAATTAAACACAATGAAAGTTTCAATCATGTTATGGCAGTTTTGATTTTAAGTCATATTTTTCGAGCCACTAATAATTGAAAAAAAACTAAAGGTCTGTATCGAAAATTATTGTTCATCTACACATGTTACTTTTAACAACGTCTTGGTAAATGTGTTCCACCAAACTATTCATTGCACAGTCAACACTTGAATGATCTCCAGAAAGGAAATTTACTTGCCTAAATAAATCTCATTTGATGCTGGTCTGACAGAGGTGGATATTTATTTTCATCTGGTATCCTGAGAAATTAAAATATTTTATACCGTTTCGAAAAGAAGACACTCTCAATAGAACGATTAGAATGTATCTTTTGATTTTGCATGTTATATTTTGGTAAGAACCACTGACTTTTATCAACGAAACAGATTTGAATCAACTATCCCGTTTTCCAACTAACAATAAACACCAAATACATCCGTTATTAATTATTGGTCTCATAAATGAGTAGGTCTTAATATTTTTATTCTAAGTGATTTTCTTTGGGTCTTTCGAACTACTGATGTTTGCTTGATCTTTATATGATCTGAGAGGACTTATTAGCGTGTCTTTACTAATTAAGTAAATACTTCAGCAGCCGTATTAAAGTAATGAATTATGCAATATCAACATGAGTTTTATGAACAAAATATTTGTTGCTTTTCATTTGATTTTGAAATTAACTGTCATTTTTATTTTATCTCCACACCCTCCTTTGAAACTATGGTTAATTCCCATTTTTCAAAAATAAGAATTTTCAAAGGCATATTTTATTTTGAGAAAATAATTTTAATACCTGCAAACAAAAGCTATATTTAGCATTGTATGCCCCTTTTACTCGACAAATCGAAAAAAAAAACTTAGGTAGGCTGCTGAAAATTTTGATACATGTCTCTACTTTAGCCGGACGTCTTGGGTGATCTTTTTGAAGAAAAGAGACAAATTAGCTTTAAAAAAACAAGGCAATTCAGTTCCATGCAAAATAAGCAGAAATAGTTTGTCATACGAATAACTGAGTTTTAATTTATCTCATAGAGAGATGTACTTGAGTTTAAAGTAATCGTTCACTTTTTCACTGAAGATCGAAGTAAAGTTTGGGACGTATGTTCTCAACAAAAACTCAGTTTGGCAAACCTTTCCAACTAGTAGATACATTCATTTCTGATAATAAATATCCGGAAAAAAAGTGTAAAACCACATCTTGTACTCTACTTTTAACTGATTAAGTGAATGTCTTAAAAAACCAGCGATCTCATTTCCCCCGAGGTAGTTATTTTCGTATTTCTCGTTTAAGAAGAAAAAACCTAAAACCATTTTTTTATCTTAAGCTGAAATCTAATATATTATTAGGGAACGGTTTGCAGCAGAACAATGCATTCCTGAATGGTGAAAAGGTGTGTTTTATCAAGGTTTACGCATCAACATTAGCAGTTGCAGGATTTTGTGAAAATATATAAATTGTGAAAAAAACATACTTTACCGATGTTTTGATAATGCAAATCGTCGTTGTGGTGTTAAAGATTGAACACATTAAGTTCAATCACTTCATGTTTTTGTTCATGTAGAATTCATCCATGATGATTGATTAAGATCAAAAACTATCACAGGTCTGATCTATTTAATACAGTTTGTTGCTGCAATAAAAAGAAAGTCATTTAACTCTTAAAGCATCAAATATTACTCTTTAATCCACTGAGAGATACAGCTGACGGGGAAATTATTTGGCGGTAAATATCATTGCGGAAGTTTAGAAATGTAAAACTAATGAAGTTCCTTGGAAAGATAACTAAATTCTCATATCTTCCGGCCCCCGAAGTAAATAAATAATGTTCCTAAATTGTAACTTCTTGCCAAAAGGTCACCTCTCTGTAACTAGCACGAGAAAGATGATATCATCCCAAATCCGTATATACATTTAGCAATAATATTGTACATTAAGATGGTTCAATTCTATGTTTGAAGGAAGATTACTGAAAATTTAGTTTTAGAGTAATTCAAATTGAATTAAATTTGTAAAAATATGAGAACCCTATTGATGCGTGTTTTAATGAAAACTGACATATTAAAGAAAATTTGTCAAATATGTTTTTTTTTCTTGCGTGAAGAGGAAAACCGTTTAAACCTCAAATGGTTGGCATATTTGTGTACTACAGTCAGGTAACCATTTTGCTCGTTCGCATGTCCAAGACCTTTCTATTTTTTTAATAAACGCTTTTAGCTTACCATCAGCGTATAAATATATAAAGATTTACATTTCTGATTGTCTTCAAAAATACAATATTTAGTACATTAGTGAGCTCAACCGTCATCAGCAAGTACAACGGGTTACAGAAATAGTAACAAGTTTACTATAAACTGTGTAAGTACAATTTATTATTTATTTTCATTTATAGGCATTAACAAGTGCTTTCTCTGAACTGAAATTTCATGAAAATTACTGCATTTAGTTTGAGACCTTTACAAATGTAATCTTTGAAATGTGTATTGGGTTCGTCTAGCTGTATGTATCCGGTTTCATTTTTTATCCAGTTACCATTTATACCATTTATACTGGCGACTATAATGACAATGAAAGCCTAAGAATGCTAGATAATAAATCTTTTCTTTCGCGAGAGGCATATATCATAAAACCAACAGGATTTAATACAAGGATGTAGTATTGACATTAATCGTGTGATGCATTTGAGCAAAGATTCGAGGACAAAATGCTAGAGAGAAGATATTCAGTGTAAAAGAAAAATATATGAATAGAGTAATGTTTTAGCAAAGCACACAGCAATGCTGTTGTGGACAAAAATGTGAATTTATATTAAGCAGGGACTCATGATGTTACAGTGCTTAAAGTAGTAACGAAAGATCAACCAATACTTTTTAGTCAGTTAACTAAGGTACTCCGAATTGTGTGTGTGTGTGTGTGTGTCTGTGCGTGTGTGTGCGTGTGTGTGTGCGCGCGCTCTCTTAAAAGTTCCCATTAAGCACAAGCCGTCGTTAATTAAAAAGAAATACACTGTTAAAACGAATTTGAATCTCTGATATATGAAAACATCTGAACATGACTGAAAAGGCAATGACAAGAAGAAACGAGCGGGCAGATCAGCAGATCTTTTAATATGTAATTTTTAAAGCTCAAGTAGGGATAGTTTCGAGACTGAGGCCAACTTAATCGGGGTAAGCACATGGCTTAAAAAGAAAGACAGCCGGATTATACTCAAGCAATCTTGTAGCATAAATATAATTATAGTCAGTTATATATGTCTAAAGAGACATATATTACATCAGTTTCGTAGTTTCGATAAATTATTGCATTATTTTGCTTCCCCCTGTCTTTAAGCTACGAAATTTATGGTGCATTATGGGACGCTTTAGAACTTTGATAAGATAATGCATGAACGGCCTAATATTGCCTTGTTAAATTGATACGTCTGATGAAACTGGACGTATAAATTACTTCCAACTCCCTGGTAAGAAAGACCCAGTCCAATTTAACACATTTCTCTCTTTGTTCTGTTGCGGAAAGTCTGATTTCACAGCTATAATTAATTTACCGTTTTATTTAAGTTCAGAATGGGAGAGCAAAAACTGGATAAATCAATCTTCAGTTCAAAAACAAACGATACTATCACGTTTTCATATGATCACTCCTTTAGTTTTATTTCTACAAAATGTTTTCTCCTCATCGTTCTTTGTCCCTAAATTTTGTTTTCATGTTGGACTATGGAAAAGCCTCCCTTATGAAACCATTTATTGCACAGTCAAAACCATGAAACATCTCCGATAAGAGAAACTCATATGCATAAATGGATCGACAGAGGTTAAAGGATCACATTGATGTTATTGCTGTTAAAACATTTTTCATTTCTCTTCAACGAAAGAGACCCTTTCAACACTAAAGACACTAACGCGAATCAGTGTATTTTGATTATGGAAAAATCCACTGACATTAAACCTGAACTACTCTTTTCGTTTTTCAACGTATTCATTAATAATTAACAACTGACAGAATATAATTTATATTCATCTATCATCGCGTCATATCAATTATGAAATCGCGCTTACAACTGTAGATAAGATTTCAACATTCGATTTTTTTTTTTTTTTTTTTTGTAACTAGGACTTGAGTCTTTAGGACGACATCGCCTACAAGACCCTTACCACTTAGTTTATATTAATTTTATTTTGGTGCTGTTTACAAATATTCTCAGTTAAATAACAGAACATTTCATAATCGCTGTTAGAAAGGTATTTACAGAAATATGTAAACCTTGTAATGGCAACATTGAGCTAATGAATGACTTATACAGAAAACGGATCACTTAAGAAAATAAAACGATAATTCTATATAAAATAAGTTGTTTGTGTACATTTTATTGCCTGTTTACAGCAATTTGTGTTATTATGGGTAAATTGCACTTCTTAGTTTAAAAAAGAATCCGTTTTAACTAGCGGCAATATTTCACTTATGGATGTGATGTGAGAAAAGTCAACTATAAAGTGAAAAGCCATAACAAATGTAAAACCATACAACATTGATGCATTATTTGTGGTATAATATTTCTCTTTTCCAGGCTTGATTAAATTTTCAATCGGAGGAAGAGAAAAATTAAAAGCATTTCTAGAAATCTGCTGAAAACATCGAACTGTGTTTCATTTTGGTCAGTTTGCCTTAATTTTATTTTCCCGTCAAATAGTCAGGTTGATTTTTGCAGAGTGGAATGCTATTGTGAGTGACTGCTAAAGGTACATATTATGTGGTAAAATAACAAAAAATCCAGTTATTACCAAGAGGTGACGATCATTGGTAGAATTTCCCTGTTAGAATTCAAAGAATTAAACAAAGAGTGATGCTTGCCTTGCTTGGGATATTGATTTCTTTAAACCTATTTTATTTTTATATGTCCTTAGATATATATGTGCATCTTTCTATATCATATGTTTCTTTTAAATAGAGATATTTACAATTAATTGATTTGCTAGTATAAAAACAACTATTAATGCTGCTTAATGTTTCTGGGGGGGGGGGGGTATTATTTAAATTACATTCGGTTATTTCCCTTTAATAAGATATCAGCAAGAGGTATCACATTGTACGTCTAGTAAGCTATCATTTTGCTTGAATTTCAACCTATATAATTATTACATATTTTTCACACTATGAGAAAGGATTAAAAGGTCAATAGCGTATCAAATTTTACTTTGGTTTATCAAGCTGCTCCCTAGAAGTCATAAAGTTATCTTGCAATTAATCTCATATCCAATATTTCTCTTTTTGACAAAATAATTTGAGATAATAGAAATTTCACCGATGGTATATATCTTTTATGGAATTATAAGGATACGATATAGTGTAACTGTATGATATCCGATATTTAACTAGTTTGGAATCATCTAAGACAATATTCACAGTTTACTGCAAGCTTAAATGCAAGAGTAGCAGACATTTAAGAAAATTGTCGAAATAATTATGATACTTTAGGCTTTTTAACTGCATGTCTATGAAATGATGTTTTTCATTAATCAATATTCATCTTCAGGATGGCAAGTTGGGCATTGTAGGATTCTTATTTTTTCATTTATTAGATTGAATGCTACGATATAAAAATGTATTTCTAAAACAAAACTGATTTTCTTATGAGGTGTTTTGTTTCTGTGTTTTACAACAATTGCCAAGTTATTAATTAAATAACGTGTTAAAATAAAAAACAAATTATGGCTAAACAGACATGAAGTTGAGTCGTTCATTTGAGCTACCCTTTAACCCAAAATCATGAAAACTGTAACAAATAGCATCAAAAGTATTTTATTGGATTAAACCAGAACACAAACGTAAGGAAACTCTCGGCTCTAAAATGAAATAACTTTAAATTTCTCAAACTGGAATTTTATTCATTCTACTTAATTCAGACAGACATTTCTTAATGTCAAGGACAATTTTTATTGTGATTATTTTTCTCCTTACAATTTGAACACAGGACATTTTATGGATTTCACTCGAACAGCCTGATTGTTTTGATTGTAATATTTAAAACAATTTAAGGTAGATGATGTATTTTGCAACCTCATGATTAAAGAAAGAGTATTTTGTAGTTAATGTCATAATTGAATCGCATTATATATTATATGCATAGCAAACATTTTCAATAATATTTCAAGGGTAGAGTGGCCAGGATCGAACTTTAAACATGCAGATTTAAAAGAGTGATAAATCTTGGTAAAGGGCAAAGCACAATTGTGTTAGATATTAAAGGAAAGATGTGAAATTCAAAATGATAATCCTCCAAAAGAACTGAAACGGCCCTTTCCAAATTATCGCTTGACAGCCTGTTTGTGGTCTTAACTTTGTCTTATTATTCTTTCTGGTCTCTAAATTCAAGTTGCTGCTTTTGATTGAGTTTAGCCCTTTCGCGTTGCTTTCTTTCTTTTCCGAATTGTATTTTTGGTTCCATATTTAAACAAATGATGGCTGCACAGAAACAAAAGTTCTAAATACAGCTTTTATACTGTTAACCACGTTATAGCCTTTGATGGAGACAGTACGCGTTATTTTAGAATCATTTTAAAGTTTATTGGTTAACAATGCGTCTGTAGGTAGGAATTGATATAAGTAAGGCAAACAGATAGTTAACATCAAATTCTGAAGTCAATGACCGTCTGTGAATGAGCTGCAAAGGTCTTATAAAATAAATAAAATTTAATTAAAAGATTAAGTAAATTTATGTAAAGGTTAACTTAATTCAGTGTAAAGTAATTATGATAAAAGTTCTCTTTTTTCAATAACAACATGAACATAAAAAATGTTATAGAGGTGTTAATCACAGGAAATAATAAATCAGTTTATATTTCTGCTAAAAATAAAATCATTAATACCTTAAAAGTAAACATGTTCAAATTTAAATCGATTAAGAGATGTCACTGGCGAGAAATAGGTCGGTAGTTAGGGCAATTCGTTTACTAAAATAAAAGAGGAGAATAAAACAAGTGACAAGCTAATCTCAAATGATTAATAAATTTGTCATACCGTGCCGAGATACTGTTATTTCTTCTTTTAGACGGAGTAATTATTGCCTTTAGATGGAAACTTGATTACCAACCTTGCATTTGAATTCCCTTGATGAGTATTCATTTTCTTAATGCCCTACGTTGTAAAAACAAATATAAAATAAGAAACTATCTAAAATTAAAAAAAAATCATTTGTACTTTTTTTTCTTCATTTATCTATTTTCTTTGAAAATCTCTCGAGAATTATCCAGAAATGTGGAAATATATTGGGGAAATATTTTTCTTTGCCTAAAAGGACACACAACTTTTTATTCGAAAAAGTTAGGACAATGATCCAGATATGTGGAGAAAAATGAAATATTTTTTCTTGCTTAAAATGAAAAAAGAACTATCTTTATTTCGTGTTAGGCTATTGGAATTTGACATTTCAAATATTTGAACACCATCACTGATTTATAAGTAGGTTACCGTTTTAGCCAAATTCGATAAAACAGTTTATAATCAAAGCAGCAGGCATTTTACATAGAATTCAAACACCAAACATGGAAAATATGTATTTAAATCAGTAAAAAAATTTCATTAGACTTTTGGCAAAATTTGAAGTTCTTCATATAAATTACCTAATTTTCAAAGGAGGTCTCTGTAAGGATAGAAAAGTAACAAACTACAAACTGTGAAAACTGATTTGCTTGTTGTAAAATGTTTAGTCAGATACTCACAGATTAATACTTTAAAAAATGTAATACAACTGACATCAGCTTAGATTTGAATTTGCACTGTGCAGAAACAGTCAACGCTTTTCGATGGCTATATAATAATTTTATTTTGAAAAAAAGATAATGCTTCTTCGTCTTAAAAAGTCAACTCCACATACTTACGCAATTTCAGGTTTTTTTTGCCACTTAGTTTGAATTGCATATTTGATCAGAAAAAGCTGCAGAAAATGGCTGATACTTTAGCAAGAGAATCTAAAACTTTGCAATCCCCCATCACAGTTAAAACCAGCATCTATCTATAAAACGTCAAGTGTTTCAAAACATTAAACTGCATGTACCATCAAATCCAAAACTTTAGTGTTTTGTAGGGAAACAAACTGCTTATGGCTACATCTGATTATTTTAAGTTTCCTCCAAATATATTGCAGACCTCTAATGCAGCAGCTGTAACGTTATTCACACTTTTTGTTTTGATGGAAGAAATACAAGAAAAGATATCTTCTGTCATGAGACTATCAAATTATCTTGAGTGTGTTGAGATAGTTTTAATGACTTTGTGAAGGTTTTAAATGCGCGAATTTAAATTTAAACACCCAAAAATCATATTCATTTGTCAATAAGCAGAAAAGCCTAATACAGACTACTTAAATGGTCGTCTGGGATATCTGAATAGTTTTCTTATTTTTCGGTAAGGAGAATGTTAAAAAAAGTGAAAAACGTATATAAAGAAAAAGAAAAACAACAGTCAGAAAACACAGCCTCCCTACGCAGTCAAAAAGTAGAACATATATTTATTTATATTAATCAGTTAAAAAAAGACACAACATATAATTAACGAAAACGAGAACAGCGGGGTTGTGGCATAAACCAGGTTATAGGGTGCACCAACCTCACACTTGCGCCAACAGGTTCACATAAGAACAAAAAAGAACAAGTTGTCTTGGTGAATGAACTCACCCATCAACAATGTTGCATGCAAAAGCACACACACATATAAAACTTAAATAGCTAATGGCATTGTTGAGCGAAAAGGGTAGATACTTAATGACCTCACTGAGGTATAAAATCAGTGATATCATTTAGATAAAATTTACTAGATCAATAAAAGATTGACTGCATTGAATTGGTAACTCGTTCCTATTACTGCCTAAGGCAGCCTAATGAAAGTCAAGAATTAATCAATACAGCGGTTATCCGGAATATTCTTATCAAATCAAAAGACGATATGAAACCTCAGATAAGAGTAAGAGTCTCCATTTGGCGCTAGTAAAATACGAGGCAGTAGTTATTGAGTGGCACATTTTATAAATTTTGAGAACTTTTTACGTAGTCGATGTATAATATCAGTGTTGCCATACCACGTGGTATATAATGTCATTTAGGCTGTCGCAAGCAGCACTGATTTTGCCGCGATTCGGAAGAGAAAATTGATATAAGTATTTTATATCTTCATCAATTTAAAGGGGATATAGTGCATGCGAAGCGAAAAATTGAACCCTAAATATAGGTTCTAGTGATTCTTTGTAAGATGTACAGTTTTTCTTAGCATTCGGGAAATAAAGAGTTCGTAAAAATATATTTGCTATCGCGAAAGGCGCATCAGTTTTTTTTCTAAATGATAGAAAATTCTGTTCATCTGACAAAAAATTATCAGGGCCAATGTATAGGGCATAATGTTTCGCTTCGCATATGATATACATTTAAAATTTATGAAGAAATAAAATGCTTACGTAATTTTCTTCTTCGAATCGAGGCAAAATAATGCTGCTTATGACAGCTTAAATGACATCATGTACCATGTGGTATGGGCACACTGAGTAGGGAGTCTACACTCACGGATTTGTATCTTTAAATAAGTAGTACTCAGGAATAAGTGGTGTTATTGAAAAAATCCGTTTTCTATCAACGCATCCGTGAACAATCTCACTGTTATCACGATCTTTTTTTTATTTCGGTAGAAAGAAACCAAACTTTTCACCAACAAGATTTGTCGAAGCATTTCAACTGTCATCTGAATATCAGTAAATGAAATTTAAAATGTCAAATTATGAAGTCAAGTGAGTCTGACTTACATGTTATGTGTTTTTATTTTAGGGAAAAGTGCGATTTCAAAAATGGTGACAATACATAAGTTTGCATAAGTTAATTTTTTTCAACAAATCGTTAAATGTATACAAAAGAAATTAAACTAATACAAATATTTTATATATGTTCGCTAACGCGAGTTGATTGTATATATTTCAAAACAACTCTAATTCAGCGAAAGGCATGTAGATTAAACCGACTAGAAGCAATAAATAAAAGATTAACATTGACCTTCTCAGTGTTTCACAGACATGTCGAGACCAGACACAGCCTGACAAAGCATGACTGGAAGGCATTTAAATGAGGAAAAGCAAATATTCGACAAGAGTCTAAAATCCAGCAAAAAGTTCGCACGTCTGAAACTTATGCAAACTTAACAAGAGAAATTAATCCTATTAACGTAATTATAAGTAAAACAGTATAACCTGTGGTGTGCTTTACGGAAACAGTATAACCTGTGGTGTGCTTTACGGAAACAGTATAACCTGTGGTGTGCTTTACGGAAACAGTATAACCTGTGGTGTGCTTTACGGAAACAGTATAACCTGTGGTGTGCTTTACGGAAACAGTATAACCTGTGGTGTGCTTTATGGAAACAGTATAACCTGTGGTGTGCTTTACGGAAACAGAAATTCCAATAATTTCTTTCTGCAGATTGCAGATTTTTTCCTGATCTTAAGACAAATTAAGTGGTCTTATAAACAAGGTGAGACTTGACTGTAATTAACAAAAGATATCTGTTTATGTTTTTAACATATGTTAGCTAAAAGCGAAAGCATATTAGGTAAAAGATGGACAGATGGCAAAACATTTAGCCTGCATAACATTGTTTTTTTTTTTTCAGTGAAATATCGAAAATATTGTTTTACATTCTAACACTTATGCTTCATCCTTAACTACTCAAATGTATAACTTATGAATATTAAGACTGCTATATGTTTTCTTCTTGTGTGTGTTCCTTTTGATTGATCTTGTTTTGCAGAATAAATTTTGTGGTCTACTTTACTACCGCTTGCAAAACTTATTAAAGTTTCACGTATTCGGAACGCGGAAACAGGTGACGTTACGATGTTTATTTCAGTAGCTTAAATTGTCACTTTACCGATCATCAAATCACAGCGGGGCAGTTTTCTCAGGTATACCCGTCAATAAAACTGCGTTTTGCAATCTACCCGCAGCCAGAAAAATGTTCCTGGGCGTAATGTTGCCGTGTCGTAATTGTCGCTGCGTTGCTACCAGAAATCTTCACTCAATATTTTTCCTAACCGCTTTTTCATTTTGTACACAGAATGACACTAGAATGACAGGTAGGTAAATTTACTTAAATTTATTATTACTGAGACCAGCAAAGGAAGGAAGGTTTATAAGCATGAGTATTTGGTTGGAAATTATTTTAATTTTGAAATGTAAAGTATTTTATTCTGAAGTGTTTTCTTATTTAAGGAGTACTTCTGAACTTAAAACATTGTTAATTTTAATTATTGGAAAACCAAATCAGTATGATATTTCAAAAGAAATTTTGTACTTTGCAGAGGAAAATGTGTTTAGAAAAGCTGTCAAGATTAAAAAAGGTAAAATTCGTTATCCTTTTCGTGCTACTACTAGTATTTCTTTTGAAATGTCAGCTTCTGTTAAAAAATCAATTAAACACCGAAAAATTAAGTTTGAGGATTTAATTTATTGTTTCCCCTCACATATACATATATACATAACAAGCAATTATGAATGGATGCTTAAATTCCTGTATAAATAACGGTACATTCAAGAGCACCTTATCATTTAGGCAAAATCGCAAAAGAAAGAAATGTTGCTCTACTCAACATCTCATCTTGTTGACTAGGAGGTTATTCTGAAACAACCTTGACTGGAATTATAAATATGATTTGTGCAATGCATATAAAGAAGACAGATGCAATCAACAATGTCTGAGTGCATAAGCAGGAATAAAGTACAAGATTGATGCAACGAACTGTTCGACTGTAATGCAGACAACAAAAGTGTGACATAGCGACAAATATCCGAGATAATAAAGAAAAAAATTAATGAATTATTGAATTTTACTAAAGAACATTGGACGGATTTGTCGAAACGACAAATCGTGCTCGATTGTTTGCATAAAGACTTAATAAAGTAATATTTTAACACAAAATGTTTGACTTCATTGCTAGAGAAAAAAAAACATGCATCTTTGATATTACACTTCAGAAAGCTGAAACATTTATAACATGTCAAAAGGCATTAGATGTACAGTAAAATTTTTGTTTCAGTAAATGCTGAAGACCAGTGATAAAATAAAATGATAACTTTTTGACGAGGGCTAATTAATAACACAAAATAATCCGTTCCCACAAGTTAAAAAAGATTTTTCGCACAAAATAATCCGTTCCAACAAGTTAAAAAAAGATTTTTCGCACAAAATATTTCGTTCCCACAATTTAAAAAAAAAGATTTTTCGCATAAAATAACTCGTTCACACAAGTTAAAAAATATTTTTCGCGCAAAATAATTCGTTCCCACAGATTAGAAAAAAATATGTCTGAAACTAAGTCGTTCCCACGGATAAATAAAATAAACCGACCATGTCCTTCCCATGCTTCCGTAAAAAAGCTAAAGACGCGTGATTTGTACTTTTGTTTGTGCTAACACGAGTTTTGAGAAATTTTCTTTTCTCCAAGAACATTTAAAATTCAGTGTTACAGTTTTAACAATTTTCAACCTCGAAATTTTCTGAAATTAAAGGCAAAATAGATAGTTTGTTATATTCTGTCATATTCTGCGTATATAAATTTGCATACAGTTTATCGATCTTGCTTTGTCTGACATGTGGTTTTCAAAGAAAACTTAATATGTATGGAAATAATGAATTTGACAAAATACTAATTTATTTCACATAAAAATGACACTATGCTCATACGTCTATAAATGTCTTATAACATTTCAACAACAAATGTAAACGTAATATACGCGTAAATATGCATGTTTTTAGATGCTGTAAAAATGCTTATGTGTTTGAAGTGAATGCAAGATTCACCACCGATGTACGCAAAACAATGTTTTCTTTTAAAACCTGCAATAATATTTTCCAGGTTGTATACGAAACTACACTTAATTTTAAAAAATGCACGCAACTATCCAAAAACGTTACGTGAAAAATTGCCTCTCGTGTTTATTACAGTCAGAATGTTGCATTTTATCTGTAAAGAATTGTTTTTATGTTATTTTCCCTATTTTTATGCGCAAAAAGGTGGTAATAGACAAAGTTGCCGATGTTCTCTTGGGTAAAAATGTACTATAACTGAACGTGCTAGAGAAAACTATTGATTCTGCCTGATAATTTGAATCTTAAATTAAAAAGATTCCATTGTTTATCAAATCGTTAAGCTTGGTGCGCACGGAACTTGCTAAAAATAAAATATAATGACAATAAAAAACCTGAAATCTGCGTCAGCGTCCTTAAAACAGAACATTACTTAAAGTGAAACAATCTACAGTGATAAAACTATATGTAATTGCATTGATTCACTTTCATTATCCTTAATCATTCTTTCTTTTTCATGAATAAAGACTTCAATAAGAAGCGAGTTGTTGAATCTTGTAAATGGTTTCTGGAGCTAAACCCCGCATACGTTTATTAACCCAGCTCGTCTACGATACCGATGTTATAATTATCAAGGTTAGAAATGAATGGAGACGTTCTAGTATCAGCAGGAAATACTAAAAACAGATGTCTATGTCTGATCTTGACATTGATCCAGTTAACTATGTGATGTGCATAACAATATAGACGTTCTAGTATCAGCAGGAAATACTAAAAACAGATGTCTATGTCTGATCTTGACATTGATCCAGTTAACTATGTGATGTGCATAACAATATAGACGTTCTAGTATCAGCAGGAAATACTAAAAACAGATGTCTATGTCTGATCTTGACATTGATCCAGTTAACTATGTGATGTGCATAACAATATAGACGTTCTAGTATCAGCAGGAAATACTAAAAACAGATGTCTATGTCTGATCTTGACATTGATCCAGTTAACTATGTGATGTGCATAACAATATAGACGTTCTAGTATCAGCAGGAAATACTAAAAACAGATGTCTATGTCTGATCTTGACATTGATCCAGTTAACTATGTGATGTGCATAACAATATAGACGTTCTAGTATCAGCAGGAAATACTAAAAACAGATGTCTATGTCTGATCTTGACATTGACCCAGTTAACTATGTGATGTGCATAACAATATAGACGTTCTAGTATCAGCAGGAAATACTAAAAACAGATGTCTATGTCTGATCTTGACATTGATCCAGTTAACTATGTGATGTGCATAACAATATAGACGTTCTAGTATCAGCAGGAAATACTAAAAACAGATGTCTATGTCTGATCTTGACATTGACCCAGTTAACTATGTGATGTGCATAACAATATAGACGTTCTAGTATCAGCAGGAAATACTAAAAACAGATGTCTATGTCTGATCTTGACATTGACCCAGTTAACTATGTGATGTGCATAACAATATAGACGTTCTAGTATCAGCAGGAAATACTAAAAACAGATGTCTATGTCTGATCTTGACATTGATCCAGTTAACTATGTGATGTGCATAACAATATAGACGTTCTAGTATCAGCAGGAAATACTAAAAACAGATGTCTATGTCTGATCTTAACATTGATCCAGTAAACTATGTGATGTGCATAACAATATAGTACTAAGAAGAACATTTGTATCACAAAGAAGGAATGCATATTTGATTCACATGATATTATACACCAGAACAACACAAGGAAAACAAAAATGGGTAAGTGTGATTAGCTTGACTAATTAACAATGACTTTTAATGTAAAGACCTCGAGTCATTGAACGAGAAAATAGCTGTTAATGACAATCAATTTCATGTGCTTTTGGTAAAGTATAGCTATTAATGTGAATTTAAGATTAAATATTTCTTGAGAAGAAAAAAAAACACGATCCTGGTGGTGTTTTATCAGGGCGGCTGTACAGTTTAACGGAGAGTTCCAGACTTCTTAGACTAAAAACGATAAGTGTAAGAGATACATACAGCTGTAATGTTTATCTAACGTTTAACATGAATATTTCAAAGTTCTTCGCAAAAACTTTTAAAAAGACACATAATAGTTTGAAATTATTTTTATTTCCAGTATTTTGAATGTATTAAAAACACACACACACACACAAGAGCAAAGCATTTCCATTGCTTATATGTCTGGGCGCCGCAGTAGTTGACAGTTGCATTTATTAAATGTAAATAAAATTTGTCCACATAACATTGTTAGTGTTAGCTTTTAGTAGTCCCAGACTTCGTAATTTTGTTACAGGAAACAGAATGATAAAACAATATTATGAATGAAAGTTTAGAGAAATTCCTATAAATAATCCTTTTTATTTCATTTTTAATATACCGTCATATCTTTTTATGTAAAATCCTACAAATGAAGAAATGAAAAAGAACAATCATGCGAATTGTGAGTAACATGATATTTAACAAGCTTGTTTCGTATGTTTAAAATGGTTTAGAATGCGTAGACATGAAAATCAATATCAAGGTAGATAACTGGAACGTGTCCTTAAATATATCTATAAAATGCTCTGCAGTTTTCAAAAAGCGGAAATATTCAATCAATATTTGACAAAGTACTTGAAATACAACCCGTACAAAAATGAATTACCCTATATGTTACAACTTCCTAGATATTAAACTTTTTTATGGATTTCATTCACAGGTTACCTCTGAAACAGTATTTTCGGAAATTAGTTTCACAATTCGAGGATGTGTTGATAGAGCTCAAAGCGAAATGGAAATTGAAGAAAATTTCACTCGGTCACTGTTAATTTCTTACTACGAAACGAAATAAAAATAAACAAACGTTGAACCTAAACTGTTTTGCATAAAATAGTTAATACATTGACGAAAACATCCTGAGAATTTCTAGGAAAAATGTCGGTCCAGTTATTCACATGAAATATCTGTGTATTGCGTTTGATGCTTGCACACGGTTAAGGTGTTAGAAGCTATTTTGCATTCAAAACTTCCCAAATCAGTCACGGTCTCACCATTAGAGAAAACGTTTAAAACTGATTTTAACAAATATGTTTTTCGCACATTAAAAAACTACTTTGACAGAATTTATTGTAAACACATATTTTTGAACGGTATCTTTGCATCATACTGACAGTTTGAATGACTTTCCTCTCAATAACTACGATGTTAGTGCTAAAGTATAAAAGCATTCGTGTCAGAACCATTAAAAGAAATGTCATTTACAAGTTCAATCTTCTGAGACAGACTTAGACTCGATCAAATAGACTTTCTAAGACACTTAAAACTGATAGAATTTTAAAGTGGTGTGTTCAGTTATATTCATCAAAAAGGTGTTGCAGACAGATATAAAACTTAATGATTAGGAGGTTTTTATTTTATAGCACAACTAAAAATAGCACATGCTCGATTGTATTTGGGATGATGCTAATGAAAGAAGTTGCTTATATCTCCTGCAAATTAATACGATACATTATTTGCGACGTATTGTAGTCGGTTACTTTTGGTTTCAACTTACGTTGATATAGACAATTTGCTTACAAAAATCTTTAAAATCTAACCAGTCAGGATTCCAGAATCTTTGTCGTCATAGCCGTTATGAAAACCTTACCGTTGAAGATGGTTTAATGGCTGTGGTTGGGGAAAAAGAGGGAATAGCCTTCGGATTTTCGACGTCCGAATATGACTTTTTTGATAAATACATAATCCGTGTGTAAGCTACGTCGACAGGCTTTTTAAAAAGTATTTCTTGGTTCTGATGTGTTTGTTCAGACGTGCATAAAACATATTCAAAAGGTATGTTTATCATCATTAGTTCTGAATAGTAACGAAAAAGTTTCCGGCCATACTGAAATATAGTATAAACTTGGCACAACAGACACACTTTCTATACAAGTATTTTAAGAATTGAAGGTTTATAGCAGAAGTAATTCTTTCACAATTAGAATTGCTTTTAGTTCAAACTAAGGCACATCGTAGATCTTTTGCAAAACCTATCTCTTGTTAAACCTAAACAAGTACGAAATTGCTGCATGAATGCTGCAAAGGGGAGAGCGCGGCCCTGGAAAAAGGAGTGGTAGGAACAAAAGGTGTAAATACCAAGAAGTCTCTGAGAAAAAATAATTTTTTATTGCCAAAACAACGAAAACAGCATGTATTATACAGATGCATCATTTTCATAATGTATTAGATGACAGAAAGCTCTGAAATCATTGTTGAGCCTGAATGCGGCACACTGACAGCTGCTGTTATATGAAATTGCAAAGATGCGAATGTTTTAGTGAAATATTGGTTCAACGTACAATACCATAAAATACGAGCTGGAACGGACGATCTTGCCCACTGCAGACATGATGGAAATGATGCAGGTCATGTATCTGGTATAAAATAAAAAGACGAACACGACAGTACAGTAAACTTCCCCTATTAAGACCATTATTTTTTAAGGAGGAAGACATTCCTGCTGTCTATTTTGAAAAGCAACGGAACATAATGAACGCCGAGAAAGCCTTCATGATATGGCAAAGTTTTACTACTACACTTTTTAACTCTTAAATATCTTTTTAATTATAACCTCAACTGATTTTTTCTCATACATGTAGTTTATTCATATGGCAAAGCCGACCTGTCCAGCAGATTTTGATTGTTTACCTGTACATGGCTCGAGATGCACGGGAAAAGCGATACCCCTGGAAAAGTGGTGCACCGCGGGCATGTACTTTCATGTACACATCAGTTTTATTCAGACTTCGCTTGTGCATGGTAACGTTTATATCGAACCTAGCACTGGTCATGGCAAATCTACGGCAAATACGGCGTATTGACGATGAGGAGATGAATAAGGGGGTAGGGATGCTTGAGGCTGGGCGTTCCCAACGGCACGTGGCAGGTGTCCTTGGGGTTTCCCAGAGCACCGTTGCCAGGATGTGGCGACGGTTTCAAACTTACGGGCATGTCACGCATAGGCATGGCGGAGGGCGTCAGAGGTCCACAACTCATCGTGAGGACCGGTTTATTGTCGTTCAAGCGCGACGTCAGCGCTTTGTTTCCGCTACTGCCCTCCAAAATGACTTCCAGAATGCCACTGGTGTAAGACTTTCCACTCAAACCATCAGGAACCGTCTTCATACAGCTGGCATGAGGGCTAAAAGGCCAGCAATCCGAATCCCATTGACGCGAAACCACATCCAGGCACGTCTTCAATAGGCCCGCGATCACGCCAGTTGGACGCTGCATGACTGGACCCCAGTGCTGTTCACTGACGAGTCTAGATTTTGTGTGGACTTCACTTATAGGCGAGTGCGGGTATGGAGATCCGCCATTGAGCGTTTGGCACCCGTATGTGTTGCTACTCATGACCGTCATGGCGGGGGCTCGGTCATGGTGTGGGCGGGCATTAGCATGCAGGGAAGAACGGACCTGCACATTGTTCAAAACGGCACACTGACGGCTCTAAGATACGTGGATGAGATCTTAGATGTGTACGTTCGTCCGTACGCTGGTGCTATAGGCCCTGAATTCATTTTAATGGACGACAACGCCGGGCCTAACAGGGCAAGGGTCACCGACGTGTACCTGGAGGCAGCAGCCATAGAGAGAATGGACTGGCCAGCAAGGTCTCCAGACCTCAACGCCTGGGACATGTGCAGACTGCAATATCTGCTCGCCCAGTCCAACCAACCACGGTCCCTGGGCCACAGCAGGCCCTTCTGGACGAGTGGGCTCGACTCCAACAACAAAACATCCGGAGACACATAAGCAGCATGAGAAGGCGGTGCAGAGCAGTAATCCAAGGAAATGGACACCACACGCGATATTAAAGCAAAATTCAGGCCATAGACTTGATTTTTCCAAATAGTTCCATTTCATCTCCTGTCTGTGTTATCCCAAATTCGTGCCCCTCCACGGCTTAGCCCCTGTTACGCTTCAACGGTTTACAGACTTTCTCATTTTTTGGTCCCAAACTGTTGTCATATGAACATATTTTCAGAATCACAACAAAAAATGTAACCTTTCAACCTTATGTAGTAAATATACACATTCTTATAAGTGATCCCTATCAAATTTTGAGTAGTATAATAATGAGGACTATGAAAAGCAGAAACTTTACTGGTCTTAATACGGAAACTTTACCGCAAGACAGAAAACATTAGCAAACTGATGTATGTACAGCATCCTGCAGAATGGGTGGTGTTATGTGACTGTGTTACACATGAGATGATTAATCATTTGGATATGTTTTGAGCAGGACAGGAAATGTGCTAAAATTATAAGATCTGTTTCAAAATGTGTCTTGGAAATGACACCATACCAAAACAAGAGGACCAAATGGTCTTGGTTGGCCCACTTGAGCATATGCTACGAGTTTTTTTTATTTGACGAAATGAAGGCAAAGATGCTGACCATGTTTCATAGAGAATTGTTAAAAATGTGACTTCAAGAGAGTAAATAAGGTTTTCCTATGATCTGACCAAGTGACCTAGTTTTTGACCTCATTTGAGCCAGTTACAAATTCAACAAAGATTTGATCAAGGCAAAAATTCTGATCAAGTTTCATTCAGATTGGGTCAGAAATGTGGCCTTTAGGGTGTCTACTTCCACTTCTACTTGTACTTGATACTCCCAAGCAATCAATACTGACTATAACTGGGAAGCGCTTTGTCAGGAAAACTGTGTTAAAAAGTATGACTGGTGCTCTGTTAAAAGTTTAAAAGATAAAAAGTTCACAGAGTAAGAGAGTGCACGATTAAAAACAAGAAGGGCGGGGCTAGATGGTGACAGTCGCCAGCCTATCCTTAAAGATATCTAGGCTGGGACTGGATTTGACCTGGTAAGGTAAGCTATTCAAATACCTTAAAGTTCTGGGAAAGTAGAAGCTGAGGTGATAATGGGTACGAGACTGGGGGGTCAGGAAGTTCAAGTTTCTAGTTGGACTAAGGTGAATATGGTCGACATAAACAAGGTTGTATTGGATCTTATAGAGAAAAAGTAGGGAGGATTGGAGTCTGCGGCTTTCTAGGGTGGGCCAGCTAAGTTCATTTAACATATTTGTTACACTACTTTGAAAATCATAATTATTACAAACATATCTAGCCACAGCTTTTTGTACGCTTTCAATTTTGTAGGTAAGATGTTTCTGCCAAGGATGCCATATTATTGAACAATATTCTAGTTGAGGTCTGACATTGGTGGTATAGGCTTGAGTTTTGATTTGCCTATTTTGAGTTTTGATGTTTCTCTGGATAAATCTTAGGGAATTTTTTGCCTTGGAGGTGATGTTATTGATATGACTGGCCCAGTTCAAGTCTTTAGAGATGGTAACTCCAAGGGTGTAAATATTGTTTTATTATCATTTGACCCGTTTCCTAGTTTTTAATCTGATGTGACCGAGTTATGAACTC
The DNA here is from genome assembly GCA_012932295.1 of Cyclina sinensis. Taxonomy (NCBI): domain Eukaryota; kingdom Metazoa; phylum Mollusca; class Bivalvia; order Venerida; family Veneridae; genus Cyclina; species Cyclina sinensis. Next base: position 29,748,949 of record JAAONU010000017.1, read on the forward strand.
TTCAAAGATTTCATCAAAGTAAACATTCTGACCAGTTCCATTAAGTTTGGGTGAAAAATGTGTAACACACACTTTTATACAGACCTCTTTCGTTAGTGTTTTGGCCGTTATTATTCGTATTTTCTAGGGATGGGAACGAATACTAAAATCAGTATTCGAATATTCGCTTTGCCATATTCGAATATATTCGAATATTCGTTTTTCAGTTCAGTCAGTTACCCGAATTTTGGTATCCGAACATTGGTACAGTTTTATCACCTGTACGTTGTCGGGGAAACAGCTATGTGTTATCTAGAAATGGCGTATAAATATGGAAGTTTTATAGAAATTTTAAATACTTATGAAGTGATTGGCAATACATAATATATTCCGTTCATCAAAACCGCGTGAAATAAGTCCAAACACGAGAGGTGTGCATGTTTTTTTTTTTTCGTTTTTTTTCTTTTCCCTGTATAGATTATTTCAACATTGTTAAGCGATGATCAAACATAATGCGAGGATGATATTTTTTAAAATAAACTTATAAGAGGAAAATATTTGAGCTATTCTACTTATTGGGCAACTAAAAAGTAATATCAATAAAGATAAATGTGACTGGTTGTTCGTTTTCGTAAAACATGACGTTAATCCTTGAATATTGTGAGACAAACAACTTCTAAAATTTCTGAAATAAACGAGCGCCAATTAAAATGAACAAAAGATTAACAGGTATCACAATTACGCCTGTGACAAACTGTTAATCCGTAACGATTGCCCCTGCCAATTATGCATTGCAATTTCATTGTTAATTGGATCATTTTTGACACGCGATAAAGAAACACTATACCAAACAGACTGGTTTCTTTTTTGCATAATCAGAATGCTTACATTTAAAAAGATCAACAAAATTTTATTTGAAAAAAAAATCATTTTAGAATATTCGAATTTGATTTTCAGATTCAAATATTCCGTCGATTTTCGAATATTCGAATATTCGAACATTCGTTCCCATCCCTAGTATTTTCATACAATTTGTCTACCAATACAGATACCATGACATTTTCTGCTTTTTGTCTATAAGTTTGTGCTAGCCATTTAATGGAAAGAACTAAAATGTTTCATATCCGACAATATCAGTACTTGCCAGTAACCATATGTTGTCCTAGGGGACATTTCGGATTCGAAGTGTTGAGAAAAATATAATACTTTACCTCTTAAAAAAGCAATTGCTTTGCTATTTGCCCGTTATCATTCCTTTTTTTCACAGCACAACTTCTTCTTTTACATTTTGTGCGAAGCCCATAAGCAATGGGCTCAGAATCGTCAAATAATAGTTGATCGAAAGGAAAAAAAAATCATGTCATATACCACCATTACACATTTCTAAACCCAGAACAGTATGCCCGGCCCTGATGGGCCGCGCAATAATACAGTTAACGGCAATGGATTTAAAGAATCTAGGCAAATTTTTACAATTCTACCATCCCTTATTGGACCTAACCTGCCCAGAATAATTTTACGCATGCGTATTGTTTTTCAATACTCACACCCACTAAAAACAAAGAAGAGAGAGAGAGAGCGTGAAGCTGAACGCTTCATTTCTTTATCATTTCCTGACTATTTGTATATCACAGTACATCTGTTAAACCAGCTGAGTTATCCCGACATCCCAGGGCCTTCCGATTACAGGGTGGACACTCTACCAACTGAGCTACCAAACCACACGTTTCTGTTTGATCGATTTATCACCTGTACCCGGCTACATATACCCCCTCAAAATTTAGAATGCGTCCCGAATTCTCAGAGTCACAGAGAATATTGTAAACACATTCTCGAGGAGCCGAAGCAGTAGCCAAATTATAACGTGGGTTATATACGTTGGGCGCCAAATTTAACAGTCACACCGTTCTGCCTAATCGATTTATCACCTACAAACCTGTATCCGACTACAGCTATAGGAGGAATCTGACAAAATAATATGTAAAAGATTAGTGTATTATAAAGTTAATGAAATGTCGATTTATCCTAAGCAAATGATATTGCACTTAATTACGCAATGATTTCCTGGATTTCATTCATACCAAAATAGTGTAGGACAGACGATTCGGAAATAAAGCTGTATTGTGTATTGATAGAGTGTTGGAATTTAAATATATATCTTCTCCCATGATTCTGTTGATCCTTGGCTTTGAAAAGAAACATAGATCGAGTGTCCAGCGTAAAAGGACATTTGCTGTAGATCAAATGTAAACAAAAACATAAACATTTTCCAGTGGATTATAATACAAAAGAAAACTGTGAAGTTTGATTTTCAAATTGCATGTTTGAAAACGTAAACAGTATAAAGCTGGCTTTAAAATAACTAAATGCAATTCCAAAGTGAACCCCATATTTCGGTGAACCGATTGACGTTTTCAAAAATTCGATATAGAAATTGCTTTGCTTGGAGATATGACAAAACCACATGCCACGTGCTTTCGAATAACATTTCTATCATGTCTGATGTAGTGCTTTCGAATAACATTTCTATTATTTCTGTCATTTAACCACTTAACTAACCACGTCAGCGTGAATTCATTGCTAATTCATTGTAACTCGTTCAAAGAAATTAAACAAGTTTTTAAAATATCCTAAAAATGCAAATTTGAAATCTGGATAGATATTTTCAAACAGACGCCAAATTTACTTAATTTCCCCGTTCTAACGCTGTAGGAGAGAAAAAAAACAGCAACATTTAATTAAGCATACTTTCGAATTTGTCTTGCATTTTTGACTAACTCGTCTGATTCTACGTGAAAGTTCCATATGAACCATTTTATAGTAAATTAAATTTAAGTATCACAAATATAGCAAATAATAGGGGGAAAAGGATTGATTATTGTGATGAAAGAAAATTACCACACATATAAATATAATGATTATGAAATTTAGTACGAATAATTATTCATATTTCATAACAGACGTCTATAAATTTGAATTTGTTTACAAATCATTGAGCTGACAAAATTAAACTATTCGAGAAATTCATTGTTTCACTTCGCATACCTTTTTCTCTCAGCAAAACCTGCTTGTTCAAGGAAATAGTTCACTAGAAATGATACAACAGATTAGCCTAGTTGACATAACACAATGTATGTTTCTTTTTATCGTAAAAATTATCAAAAGTGTTTAATTCATCATTAAATTCCGTATTTATATCATGCGATACGTACAGTATTATCTAATCAAATCTGTAGTAAAATCTTCTCCTTCATTGTCGTTAAGTGTGGTGTAATGGGCATCTTCGTAAAAGTTTGAAGCAAATCATAAGAAACTGAATGAGGAGCTCAATTTACAAGATGTTCTCTATAGCCCATAAAGTGAAAAATACATAGGACGTAATTAACATTAAAACAGGCCAAACAGAAATCCTTCCTCTTCGACCATCTACTCATCTAGATTGTTCATCTGTGAGAGTTTGAAGCAAACACCTCTAAGACGTTTGCAGAAATTAAAGATGTAGAATTACAAAAAAGTAGTAATAATGGACCGAAATGTAAAAGAAATACTTTAGCAAAAATTCTGAAATTTCGATAGATTTTTCCCCCGAAAACAAAGAAAATCATCCCGGATTAAACAATGTTATTATCCCATCAGTATGCTTAATCTTTTTTACGAGATACATGTACTAGCTTCTTTTGATGTCTTTGTTATTTATTAGTTTATAAGTATTATCTACCTATAAAAGTAAGCTATAAATTGTAAATAGTTTAGTATATGCATTCAATTTATCATTACTATTATAGAGATGGAAGATGCTGTTTGATTTTTCCTGTTAACCTGATTGGATGTCATTAATGATAACTTGATAACTTAGATAGCATAAGATACCAAAATGTACTGTAGATTTTATCGATAAAGCTGTTGTGAGAAATGCGCTAACCGTTACCTGAATTTTAGACATTAAGGCTATCTCAACATTTTCGCAACGGATTAGACCTTTACTGTCTCTGTAATGTTTGGAATATATTCGCTTTTATCTTTTAGAGAGATCTATAAAAGATAAATTCTAACAAATATCAATAGAACTCCATCGTTCCTGAAAATATTATAACCATTTTAATTTTTTGCTTCAACTTCCAAAAGAGCACGTCTAGTTATTTTTCTTGTGGCAAAAATTGGTATAATTACATCGATTTTTCATTTAACTATCACTGCTTAAGTGTCAGTGAATAAGAATTCCGTCATGTTAATTTGTGCAACATGTTATTGCAACTGGAAGAATTGTTGCGGGATCTTTTAATGACGTTTCTGTTCGTGTTACATGAAAACAAGAAAATTGTAAACCTTTGTAAAATCTGCTGTTAAAATAAATCAAATACGTTTTCCGCTTTATTTTGTTTGTTTTGTTTCTGTTTATTAGAATTTTATTGACGTTGTTCCTGTTAAATCTTCGAACAACATAAAAAGATACTATATTCAACGATTATCTGAAAGTGTTGTGCTCCTAATATTGAAATTGAAGTCAGTTTTCAAAGATCTTTATCATAGCATTTAATAGAGGTTTTAGTTGGTATTTTATTGCCTGTTGCAAAGGGTAAGTGAAATAAATCGATGCTGTATTTTATTAGCACCTTTTTAGCCAATATTTTAAACAGTATTTACTGATTTTGAAATAATTATGATTACTCGCAATGTTCACTACAAACAGACCTATTCTAAACATAAAACCTAGAGATTGTCCAGATAACTGAGTTATAATATAAAACCAAGTGACTGTCCGGATAACTGAATAATAATATAAAACCAAAAGACTGTCCGGATAGCTGAATGATAATATAAAACTAAATGACTGTCCGAATAACTGAATTAATACTGTTAAATTTGGCATACATAACGCGAAGATAAAATGTTTCGACAATTAATGAGATCGACATGAAAGTGGCGGGTTAGCTTTTTTCAATAAAGCATAAATTGTGAAAGAAAGGCCACGGGCTTGACATTCGTTCGAGTTTCTATGTGATACGACGAAAAACTGTACAAACATCATACAAACTGTAAAATAGGTTTACAGATATTATAACAAAAATTACCTTTGGCGTTATTTGTCGTTAGCTATGGGTCACACACATGCTACTGAGTCTAAACTTGTAAACATACATAGGGTTGTGAAAATTTAGAAAACAAGTTGCGTGTCCAAAAATCTCCTCTTCTCTGGCACATCACTAATGCAAAATAAGTAAAAAATGTTAAATTTGTCCTTCAATCAAATTGATTAAACATGAAATTGATATTGACATTGTACGACGGTTATCAAATCATTGCCAAAAATATTCACACAAATACATTTGGTGCTTTGCAAAAGTTGAGTAGTATATTATCCATTCTCCACTATTTATCCAAAATAACACGTTTTATCAGTCTAGATAAATGAAATTCAAAATTACTCTTTTTCGTGACTTGTCATCTGTATCTCAAGTTAAACTATTTAAAATTGTACAGGTGAAAACGATATTTAAAGGGCATTAAAAACATGTTACTGTGTGTGTGCGCGTTTTTTGTGTTTTTTTGTTGTTGTTGTTTTTGTTTTGTTTATTTGTTTGTTTGTTTGTTTTGGGGTTGCTTTTCTGTTCGAATATTTGCAAATGTTTAATTAAGATATTATTTTCAAATGTTGTCTGTGCTTATTTGTAATTATCACCTCAGGTATGCAGAAGAAATCTAAATGCTTCCATTTCACACGACGACTGTCGATTTAAAATGCAAGATATATACCACATACAAGAATATGTATAATGAAGCTTTTAATTGAGGTATTTTTTATAGAATGTTAGCAGATATTATCTTACATAAACGATGTATTTATCAACATTCAGTACATTCCTGACGGTTTTGCGTTTTTCCATTAGAGAACTAATACAGAATGTGGTTTTTTTGTTGTTTTTTTGTCGTTTCTTTTTGTTTAATTGAAAATTGTACGAATTTGTTGACAAATATCGTTTATAATATTGTAGCAAAATAGGGAAAACAAGTTGGCTGTTAAAAAGCAACCGGTGTGTCTTGTCCCATAACTAAAATGTATGCTTTAACTTACTGCTGTTATTCATTGTTATTTCTGTATGATAAGTTCTATCAGGTTTACTACACGAAAAAAAAATATTATTAGCAAAAATCTGCGTAAATTCAACAACTAACGCCTTCTCATGCTCCCTGTGAGGTTTCTGACAGTCCTAGTCGGGATGATGGCCCATTCTTGCACCAACATGGCCTGGATGCTTCTTGGTTGCGCCTGGCGAGCTGATATCCGTACCTGCAGCTCATTCCACATGTGCTCAATTGGATTTTTTTTCAAGCATACTGCACATAAAAAACATGGCAGAAAGAAATTAAGATTGTGACAAGAAAAGGGGTAGAGACGAATTAAGCAGTGTCAGTGATAGTAGATAGTAGCATGAACACACCTCCAGCAAAAAGGAAAGACAAGAAAAATAAACAATAAAAACTCGAAAACATAAAGAAACAAAAAGAAGTACTTTCTCATATTTAAACACAAGTGGTTTAAATTAATAAAGACAAGAACTGTCACTGTAAGATTACAATGCCCCCGAAATGGTGCTTTGACTTTGAGCTAAGGACCAGTCATTCAAATGGTCAAATAAATATAGGTCAATGGGATGGTCTTGTCCGAAGGGGTGTTGTGTCCAAGTATGAAGTAAAGTTTTTGGACAATTGGATGTTCAAGGTAAAGGTCATTCAGGATCAAGGTCAAATAAATATAGGTCAATGGGAAGGTCTTGTCGAAATTATTGTTGTATCCAATTATGAAGTAAATCAAGGTACTAATACAGAAGTTATGGTCAATGTTAAAGTTTTTGGACAATTGAGTCTTGAATGTCAAGATCATTTAGGGGTTAAGGTCGAATAAATATAGGTCTGTGGGAAGGTCTTGTCAAAAGTGGTGTTGGGTCCAAAAATGAAGTAAATCCACTTACTTATAAGGAAGTTATAGTCAATGTTAAAGTTTTTGGACATTTGGATCAAGGTAAAGGTCATTCAGGGGTCAAGGTCAAATAGATATAGGTCAGTGGGAAGGCCTTATCCAAAGGGGTGTTGTGTCCAAGTATGAAGTAAATCCACTCACTAATAAGGAAGTTATGGCCAGTGTTAAAGTTTCCGGACGGACTGACGGACGGACAGTTCAAAAACTATATGCCTCCATTCGAGGGCATAAAATCCTTCAAAATGTGATGAGAAAAATGATGGAACCTTGAGAATAATTATTAAAGTGATGATACAACAATAAAAATTGAACTTCTGAGAACTGTAGAGAAAATGATTGATATTCTGGAGGGAAAATTGTTCAAAAAAAAGAAGAAAATGATAAACTGGAAGTGAAATCAAAATGTTGAATAAAACACAGATGTTAGTTAAAACATAGGAAAACAAAAAATGACAGTGGCAAATTGAAAAAAAAAATGATGACACTACAGAATGGCCCATAGAATAGGTGTGAAAACGATAAACTAAAAGAGGGGAAATTATTGTGAAATTTTATGCACGAACACACAAAAGTAAAATTATAAACAGTGTTATGTAATTTGTTTCTGAAGTCTTGACAACCAACACGTTCTACACGGTGTTAAGTCAAAATTACCGGATGATGTTGTTTCAACCTGACCCGAAATGGAAAAAAGATCTATGAAAATGCACATCCAGTTCGATACATGGACTTTCAAACCTGGATTGATCTACCTTGCCAGAGACAGATAAAAGTCTATCAGTGTAGATTAAAACATGTGTTGTGTCACGTTTAAAACGGAGAACAGTGTAAAAATTATACTGTTATGCATCAGTAACATTGATTGATCACCTTACTGCTTAACATTTATGACAATTATTATACTGTCTTAAACACTTCAGCTATATATTGTTATAAAATTTTTACTGCACGATTATTTTGTAAAATCAATACCGATTCTTTTAGCATACAATTCGTGGTTCCACAGCATGACTCTAAAATCTTAAACCAGTAGGTTTTACCCACAAACAAGCCCAGGTTAAATATACAGAAGGCCGTCATTAAGCCATTATAATATCCAATGTGCATAGGTAGACCTTTCTTCAGCATTTATTAAAAACATTGATGGTTTAAAAGGGTGTCTTTTAACCTTGCGAAGTTTAAGAAAACAGCATAACTATTTAAACACAATTTGAAAATGACTTGAATGCATAGTATATGGTGTGTGCATTATAAAAATATATATCAAGTGCTTCAAATTATGATTTTTCTTGTTGAGATATACTTGATGCTTATTTAAACTTTTTCTATAAATTGTTTATATCATACACTGCAATTAAATACCTTAATTAACAATAACAAGTAGACGAGATGCTCTCCCGGAATTTCTCTTAGCTTTTTTGTAATTTCATTTAAAATTGATGTCTCTTTTTCCATTATCTTTCTTTTATTGCTTGTTGATTTTATGAATGTACATTATATGTAAATGTTCCTATATTTACACAAAAGTAAATGCTATGTATTTATGTACTTTTAAAACCTAGGAAAAAATGCATATATACTAGAAACTGTGGATGTGTAAAATGTTCATGTATCGCTCATTTTATTAATTTAAGCTTGAAACGTTACACAGGTAAGTTGTGTATCCCTCACAGTCATTTACGCTTGTCAGTTGCATGGGTAGTTTGTCTGTCTGGCCAACTTCTTCATTTTCACGTTTTTTTCGGCCAGCAGTCAAGTGCAAACATGTTTGTCGTGTAAACCTGTGTAAAATCATAGTGTTAATACCTATAAGACACAAAACCAGCATAATTTAATACGCCATGCCAAGGTTGATTGAAACTGACGCCGTAGCATGATCGAAGCTGGTGTACGTCAAACTGACGTTGCCAGACAATTTGGTGTGCATCGTAATACTGGAGACGCCTTGTGAAGACGGTATCAATAGTTGGGGACCACAAGAAACCGGCTTCAGTCAGGACGTCCACGCGTTATGTCTAATCGCCAGGATACGTATATCTGGTCATCCTCCGTGAACGACTCAGAACTGCATTCTGACGGCTAGAAGTATTCCTGGCCATAGAAGAATTACTCTCCTAACGGTACATAATCGATTGCTTGAACGAGACATACGTCCACGAAGTCCAGCCATACGTACCGTTCTCCAGCAACGTCATTGCGTAGCAAGTTTTGCCTGGTGTAGACGACACATACACTTCACGCAGTAGGACTGGGCACGTATTCTTTTCACGGATGAGTCCAGGTTTCATCTCGACAGCAGCGACTGTCGTTCTAGAGTGTACCGTCGTGTTGGTGAACAATTCCGTGACAGTTCTGTGATTCAAGGACGAACTTTCGGCGGAGGTATTGTCATGGTGTGGGGTGGCATCTCATCTCGTGGCCGAACAGCATTGTGGTTGCACACTTAAAGGCATCAGATACCGTGACGAAATTATCCAACCTCACGCCACGCTGCGACAGGATAATGCTCGCTCGCACGGGTCGTTACCGACTTCTTGATCCAGAACAATGTGAATGTGCTGCCCTGGCCTGCAATGTCATCGGATATGTCTTCTACAGAACACGTGTGGGATGAGATGCAGCGTTGCTTACGTCGCCTCCAAAAACATGCGTTGTCGTTATCTGACATGTCACGTGCCCTTGTGAGAATATGGAATGGTATTTACCAAGCGTTTTTCAGCACACTTGTTGCATCAATGAGGCGTCGTTGACAAACATGCATCGATCTCAATGGTAGACATACACGGTATTGATGACTGAACTTTGTTTAGAGAAAGTCTGTGAAAACTGATCTCTATCCAAGACGCTGCTGATGCAATAACCACATCAATTGAGTTGGTCTTAAAAAAAGGTCAGATAAAACATTGTTAATTTTTTGGGAGTAAGATTTTTGAAAAATAGGCTTATTTGATTTTTTATTGATTTTATTATTATTTTTTTAATTTTTATCCTCTCGAAGGGAGCCATATAGTAAACGCACTGTCTGTCCGTCCGTCCGTCTGTCCAGTAAAATCTTGTTCTCGCTTCCTCTTCAAAACCGCTTGAGGGGTTTCATTGAAACTTAACAGGAGTGTTTGTCACCAAGCCTTGTTTTGCATATCATCAGGAGATTCCGCTCGATTTATGTTTGGCAGAGTTATGGGCACTTGGTCATTTTTTACTCTAACTTCCATATTAAAGTTTTGTCCACACTTCATCTCCAAAACCGCTTGGAGGATTTCATTGAAACTTCACAGGAGTATTTGTCACCAAGCCTAGTTGTGCATATCGTCAGGAGTTTCTGCTTGGATTATTTTTGGTAGAGTTATGGGCACTTAGTCATTTTTACTCTAACTTCTATATTAAAATCTTCTCCACAATTTAACGTATAGGAACTCTTAAAGATTCAAATTTAAGTTACTGCTTTGAAAGAAAATTAAATTGGACTTCAGAATCAGCAAACACACTTGGAATCACTTTTACTAATAACGCTCAGCAAAATATAAGATTAAACTTATTATTAAGAGAAAAGTTAAACGAAACCAACCCTTATTGATTAACAAACAAGGAGGTTTGAAAATGGCTGATATTCCAAAATTGTAAACCTCAATAAAAAGCTGTTGGGTAAAGAAAATACGATAAAGAAAATACTGGAGATTGGAAAATACTTTATGAAACATTTCTAAGAAATGTAGGGTAAGAACTTTGAATATTTGAACGAAAATTAGGTATGCAAGATATAAATGATTTGTAACAACAATACTTTCCAAAAGGACATTCTTAAAGCATGGGCTTGTATACAAACTTTGACAAACACTCCAGTACATAAAGAAATAATATGGAACAATTCAGAAATAAAAATGAATGGTCTATCTTTTTACTTTAAAAAGGTGGGATCAAAAAGGAGTTGAATATATATAGAACATCTGATAGACTATTGGTGTAAACATTTCATACATTCGAAGATTTCAAAGTTTTGTATAATATTGATAACATAGACTTATTTTTCAGCAAATCGCACATAGTATACCAAAATATATTGAAGGAAAACTAATTAAAGAGGTACCAAAAAATGGACAAATTGAATATTGGTATATATATGCAAAAATATCAAAAATATATCAAAAGTATGCAAAAAAAATCTGAACTTAAATGGCATTGTATTCTTGAAAATAAACAACTTAATTTGAAAAATAATTTACATGCAACCAATCAAAACAACAGTTGATACAAAACTAAGATATTTTCAATATAAATATCTGATGCATATAATTCTGACTAACACGTATCTTTTTAAATATAATTAGTTCCATCTAATCTGTGTGACTTTTGTAATATGCACGAAGAGAAACAAGAACATATTTTTTGAGTTGTCACTGTATTCAAAAACTTTGGAACAGTTTTTTTTTTCGAGATTTCTGGATCAAAGAAATCACAAGATTATCGAAATTACGAAACCATAAGTTTTCGTATAAGTAAAAGATGCAAAAAGCATAGATGCTATCATTTTTATGATAATAATTGTGAAATATTATATTTTCAAACTAAAATATAAAAAAAGTGTTACCAAGTTTTAAAACATTTAAGCATTATTTGAAAATAAGGATAAATGTAGAAAAAGAAATAGCACTGATGCACGATAAACTGCAAGATCATGAAAGAAAATGGTTGCGACCGTCGACAGATATATAAGAATTTAGGAATATATATATATTTATATATAAGTTGTCACAAGAACGAATACCATCGCAAAGATAAACGTATATAAAAATGATAATGTATGAAAACGATCAGTCAAAAAGTATGATTTATCTTGGTTTGAATCTTTGTTTTTGTTTTTTGGACAGGGAATCACATCTCCTGAAGTATATGTGTATGTGTATAATGTATATATGCATATGAATATGTTAATATGGGTGTATATGAATGTGTGTATATAAATATATGCATGTTTATTTTTTTTTTAAAGAAACAATGTTTTTTCACATAAAATGCTTTTTATACACATTCTATAAGTTTCATTCCTATGATACTTAAATATGTAAGTACGTATAACAAATGTTTATTATGTATATATTCTGGGAATAAAATATGTTTAAACTACTTAAATCATATTGTATATGTGTAATGATTTAAAATGAATGAGAAAAAATAACAGATATTTTTTTTAATTGGCGAAATACCATATTGTTTTTGATCTACCATGTCAGCTTTAAATCGCCATTAAATCGATACAAGCGACATGATTATGATATAGTTTTACACCAAAGTATTTTACCGGAAACGCTTAAAGCGTATAAGCTGTGATTGCGGAAAGGCATATTGTGCTTCTGTAGTCTACATTAGTGCTGATTCCATAGTTTTCCTTCCAGGTACAAATCAGCTACGATCTAAGGCAAATCTATATGAAATACATGATACTGTTATGTTGTCATTCACATTTCATTAGGGACTTTACACTGATTAATTTTAGTCACAAAACCAGGTTGCTGTCCTTTGAGAATGAATAAAAAGGTGCTAAGAGGCAAATAAATTTATTAATAAAGACCTTAGTTATGGTGTTTGGACAGTCTTATTTGTGAGATTTGTTTATTGATTCCTTAATCAAAAAGAGGGAATCACTTTATACTTTAACGGCAATTAATCATTGTTTTAATCAATAAATGAGAAAAAAATCAAATGTTTATGATTTTGGTTTGTTAAGAAAAAAGGTGTTCAGGAGAGAGAGAGTGTGCGAAATCAAGCTAATGAAGCAAAAATATTTAATTCTCTTTAGAACAGTCAAGCTGATCTCTAAGTTTAAAAATATGGATATGAATAAAGACTATGCGCTCTCACCATTGAATTAATGTACAAAACAGTAAACCAGCTGGGAGGTAACAACACGCTTTGCCTTTTTATGAATAAAAATAACTTAAGATAACTTAATACAGCAATTAGGCACAGGTAGTTATCTACACAAAGAAAACCACGAAATGCGTTAAGTACAGAGTGCAAATGCGACAGTGGTGTGATGGTCACAACCAAAATGCACTACATATGCTTAATTCGCTCTTGAAATTTTTTGTTTTTCGGATAAGATATAAAAAAGTAAGGTGGTTGTATCCTTTGACTACTTTTGCTCCCCAGTGAACAAATAGCGTATCCACCAGACATTTATTTTTTAACTATAGATTCTTTTTTTCAAAATTAATTTATGCAAATCACGTGATTGTCAACAGAGTTTAACCAGTCTCCTTCTGAATATCGGGCTTAAGCTTTCAGGATATCACGACTTTTTTAACGTTTTCTGTGGCTGTGTACGTGGAAGGTCGTCCTGTGACGGAAGGACCAAGATGAACCGCATCTTTCCACCCCTATATTCTGGATTGAAATTTCGCAAACATTATACACTATGATAATTGACCTTTCCCAAAATGTCATCTTCCTCTTGATAGATCTATTTCAAATTCAACTGGAGCGATGAAATTCTCTTATAATATATTATAGGTAAGCACATTTTCTGCTTATTTGCCAGTATTTTTTCAGAATAATTACCATAAAAAGGAAAGAACAATGAACCAATGTCAGTGAATGTATGAATGAGACTTTACTTATTAGACTTTTCATTGTCCAAAGCAGTGTTATATAAATATTGAGCGATGTCCACGTAATAACACAATAGTCTCATTATAATTTCAGAGCACCCCTCAACGGGTAACGTAGCCTCATTTATACTTAAACCGTTTTTTTTTCTCAGTAGCAATTCTTCCACAGTTTGTCTTATGTCATTTTTTTTCAAGAATATATATTTAGTCGATTTATAGCGAAAGAGCAAAGGTAAATTTCTGTGTCAGACAAAATGCTCACTGTAATGTTTCCCTATGTGGCTTTTACGTTTGTAAAATAATTCAACCGGTAAATGTTTACCAGCAATTCGATCTAAATTTCATTTGATAAACGAGTTCACAGGGAAAGGCATTTGTCATCTGTCACTTTCACTGTCCAGTATGTACAAAGAATAATATCCGTTTAAATGAAGACAAATTAAGAGAAATCACACAGGGAATCTAGTATTTACTCATGTGAGCGCATCTAACTTAGCTGTATGGATTTTTATGAATTTACTTTCTGTTCACCACTATTTTGTGCACATCGTTATTGCCGAAAGTTGAAAAGAGGTTGGGGAAGCTTTTACTTTTAAAGCATAATAAAACCCGTCGTATAGAATCAATTTACTGATTCAATTGTCTGCGAACCTGACGTCTTTAACTATATTTTTTCATTAATTTTCTGCAATAAAGATCAAACTTTCTATAATATTAGTTTCAATGTTGTTAAGCAAGACAGCACGGCACACAAATCAATCAAACCAATTCAGTTTCAGGAAATTTATTTTGGAAAATGTACGAAAAGATCGCAATCAGGAATTTGCTTGAATTATACTTCTGTTTTCTAAAACATAAAAAAGGTAACCATCATAAAAAGCAACAATTACTAAGCAATGAGACGGGGTACGCCTTCTGTTTCAAAATTACAAACAAAATGCAGTGTACGATTTTAGAATGAATGCGACATAACTTGTGATAAAGAGGAAAATGTACCGTTCCAATTTAACAGAAACATAATATTCTGGCTTTTGCAGAATACTTCTCTTTGATCTCTCGTAATAACTGCTATCCTTAAAAGCCTCCAAGCTGAATTCAATTAAAGGTTTTATGGTAGTAGGTCATTAAGTTATTGTATTTATTTCCAAACACGGCGAAGCCTACAAGATACTTTAACAAGAGGACCAAATCGTAAGCCCCGCCCCCTTTTGGCTATATTTTTCACGGTTCTGTTTATTTTTTTGTAAAGGGCCACACCAAACATTACCTTAAATCTGCCAAGCAATTACAGAAAAAAGAGTATAAAAGTTTCTCCTTTATAGCACAGGCGAAATTATCCCCGCCCTCCCTCGTGCAGCTATTTTTTTTATGGATCCCTACATATTTCACAGTTTATTTAGAGCGTAACCCTAAGCACATGCTGCCACATTATTTTATATCCGGCCAGCGATATCTCATAACCAAACCTATCACTAAATTTGATTTAGACCACCGCAATACAAAATCGTACACAAAGTTTAGCAAGAGTTTAATAAGATTTTTTTAAAGTCATAAGGGAAAATAAGCCCGCCCCTGGCGGCCATGTGTTTCTACGGACCGCAATGAATTTCACAATTTATAAAGAGGCTCACCTTAGTAACATTTCTGCTATTTATTTGCGAATTGAATGTGCAGTTTCTAAGAATAAGATTTTCAAAATTTCCGAGAAAATAAACCCCGCTCCTAGTAGCCAGGTTTTTTCACAGAGTGCAATTTATATCACAATTTATATAGGATGTCACCCAAAACAAACAGTTGTGTTAAACTATTTCTAATGTTTTCCCTTCCTGCTGCCATGGCAACTAGACCTCTAGACGGAATTTCCGTTTTAACATCATTTTGAAAGCAGACCATCAAAGGAACATTCCAGTGAAGGTTTTTTGCAACTGGTCCTGTGGGATAGGAGGAAATGTCGTTTTAAGGTAATTTTGACCGACGGACGGACGGACGGACGAAAGAGCAAACTAAAAGCTATATCTGACCGAAGAGTTAAAAATGTAAAATAAACAGTAAAAATTGTGTATGATAGACATTTCCTTCATTCATCACAGGAATTTCAAATTCCTCGCCACAATTGTTCAGCTTGATGAGGCACTGTGTCACGCGCAAGACCCACGTCCTTAACTTGAAGGTCGAGGTCACAGTGACATGTTAACATATTAATTTTATCTGGAGAATTACCCTTCGAGTATTAAAGCCACGTACCTTAAACTTTGTCAGAAAATGAATTTCGGCGAGGTGTCGAGCGCACTGTGCAAGAACCATAAATCTGCCTTATTTATGTTTTTAGTTAGTTTCGTTTATTGATTGTTGGTCCGGAGCAAAACTCAATAACTGTAAAAGGGACTTTGTTGAAATTAACCCAGAGATAGAAGGCAATTAGAGGTAGTGCAGAGTACAAGAGCGATAACTCTGACTGGGTTTGCTTTTGAATTATTCCCTTTTTTGGCTGGACATGTTGCTCTTGGGCATCTTGTTATATCCAGTTTATTGATTTTTACTTCGTATATATTTTATTTGTCCATACATATTTCATTCAATTAATTTAAGTTACTGCATGGATACTGTAATATGTAGAAAAATACATTCGGTGTCAATATTATAGTGCAAAAATCAGTTGTTGAACTTTTTTTCCTTTGAAAAATACTATCATCGAATAAATGTATTCAATTACCACTATTGCAACGTTTCAGCTCAATAGTAATAGTAATCCCCTGTAATGAACAGAAAACTGTAATCTGTAGTTCCAATTTTAATGTTGTCTGAATTTAAGTATTGTATTTTTTTTTTCAACCAACCTTCGTATGAAAATTTCATTATCAAATGTTTTGAAATCATCAGTTTATTGTGCTTCTAAACATTTATAACGGTAGCTTATTCCCAAACCCAATTACCTAATTGAAACTGATAAATTTATTAAATGTTAGTTTGAGGGGGTGCCTGAATTCGATATGTTACAACCATTGGTTGTGTCTTTCTATAATATGAAAAATTCGAATCAAAACTAAAAATGTATTTATTAAAATTAAGTACACTGTGTACTCGTTAGCTAATATAAATGATCGTTTCTGTTTTTGTTTAATTGATTCCTCTCGAACAAACTTTAATGTGCTTCAAATGCTTGTTTCCTGTTTCGTTATATTAACAGTTCTGCCTAGATTGTAAGTTGCATATACATCACGTCCAGCAAGGATAAGTATCGACCTTTCTACCGATTCATTTACCCATTATGTATAACGTACGCATACGACGCATTAACGATAATACTGCAAATCTAGCATCTAAAAGTTCATGTGTCGTAAATTTTGCATTTGTTTTCATAATTCAATGAAAAGATAAGTTGACAGTATTCTTAGTATGTACTTATTAACAAGATGTATCTATATTCATTAAAGTGTTTCCCACAAGCATATCATAGACCTGTACATGTATTTGATTGTTTGTATAACCTGTTTTTTTGTATAAATGAATTGATAATTTTATTATCTCATATGTCAAAATAATATATTCAGATGAACATTGCATTATATACAAAGTTTACTACGTACAACATGAATGTCATCCAATCAAAACAGCCTTAACATCCGGGACAGTACCTTCCGGATTCCATGAACCATACACGTGGTACATAAATATTGGTTGTGAATATACTATAGACCGGGTTACTCGTATGCATTTCGAAGTAGAATCTAAATATATGGAACGTCGTTAAGTTCTATGCACATCAATCTTAAGGAAAGAAACTTTTCATTTTATTAGATTCCTATACTGAAATGGTTATAAACAATGTTTTTGATATAATTATTAACGTTGTTTCAGAAAATATGTTTTACTTCGATTGCTAAAACTACATCACAAACATGACTTAACTATTTGTCATGGTTTCTATGTTGGCTAAATTGTGCCATGTCCTATGAGCACGTTTTCAGGGTGAGAATGGAAAAGGTACACAACAAACGGTGACTTTTTCGTGTTTCCGTCCTTTCGCCCCACCAAGGCGAAAACAAGAAAATACGACAGTTTATTGGTGGGAACACGATACATTTAAGGTGACGTGTTTTCGACTTCGATTTGTTTGTCTTAGCATTTTCGCGAAAGTTGGAAACAAGATAATTCGGAAAACGGTGACTTTGTGGTCTGTTTTCTTTTGTTTTTCAATGATTCGTTTTGCCGCCCTGCCACATGAGATATTGTACCGTTAGTGCTTTTGTGTGGCGGGTGAAAATGCGAAAGGTCGAAAATATCAGGAAAATTCATTAAACCATGGACAGACTAAATGAACAAAACCAACCAGGACTTATTTTCTTTACAGATTTTGAACAAGCATTTGACAGAATTGATCATAAATTCATTTACAAAACTCTTGACTATTTTAATATGTTTTGTATAAAACTTTTACGGTGATATGTAAGCATGAGTAGCAAACAATAGATATTTTTCAGAATTTTTCAAAAAAGAATGTGATGTGCGACAGAGATGCTCTATTTCCCTTAATCTATTTATTAATGGAACTGAAATGTTATCATTAGCCGTACAAAGTGGAAAAAGGTGAAGGGTGTAATAATAAATAATAAAGAAATAAAAAGTTCACTTTTTGCAGACGATGCAAGTTTTTTCACAGACGGAACAGAAAATTCTTTTTCAAAGCAATGAAATAAATGTAGTGTTTTAAGAGCTGGATCGCTTAGAAATACTAGAAAAAATATTTCGTAAAATGTAGGACTTTCATTTGTAATGTGGATAAGCAACAAATAAGTTTTACAAACAAAAGTCGTATCAAATTTCAATCAAATTTTATTAACCAAATGAATGAATTTTGTTCTGTTTAAATCAGATGAAAAAAAAATAAACTAACCTTTTCAGGAAAAATAAACGCAATCAAAACTTTTGATGTTCCGAATATTAAGTACCCATTAATTTTCCTCGAAAATCCACCAAAACTGTTATAGCAGAAATAAATAAACAGCTTTTTTTTCCTTTCTGTGGGATGGAAAACTTGAAAAAGTTGAACGTTAAAGCTAGACCAAATAGAATGTGATTTAAAAATGATTGAGATCAATGTTTATTTAAACTCGATTAAATTCGGTTGAACAAAAAGGTTACTAAGTACCGAAAACGAGGCAAGCTGGAAGGATTTTTTTTATAGAATTGAACAAGTATGGCGGTAAGCTGATAATTGTATAAACTTTATCGGAACATGTAATAAGACGGAAAATGAAAAAGAAATTCTTTAATCAAATATTATGCAGCTGGACCAAAATTTATTTTAGAACAAATATTTTGAGTGCTGGTAATGAAGTCATACGGAAAAATACTGTAATTAGATCTCAAAACAAAACACTCTTCTTCAGCAAATGGTTCGAAAATGGAATCAAATATGTAAAGCACGTACAAAAGGCATGCTTTTTAAGACGTTGAACTTTTTGTTTTAGAGAGAAGGGACGTACAATTAAATCAAATAAATATTGTTTTCATTTCTTACATGTTCTCAAACAAATCCTCTGAAACTGATTGGGTGTGATTAGTTGTGCACCGTGCAGCCTTTTTAAACAACACTAAAACCAATATAGAAACCTTTATAGGTTTTTTTTATCAAAGTCAATTTAATGAAAAATATTTCAGAAAGGCGTCAGTTTCTTAGACAACTGAATTAGTGAATTCATTTTTACGACTGGTTTGTCATGCTTTGAACATTAAGCTTATTAAGTAAAGCTTAGGTTTATGATTAATGAATATCTGCTTTTACATGTTTTCTTTTTAAATTGTTTATGCAAAAAGGCCTTATATACACAAACGGATGGTATTTAGGACAATTTACAACATCTTTCGCTTGTCAATGTGCTTAAGAAACTGTGACTGTAAAACAATACTTTAAAACTCTATACGCTTAGGCTTACTGTGCTATAATTTACATTCATTTAGTTGATTTAGTTGATTTAGTCTTTTCATTTAAAAGGCAAAAGACTTTAATGGAAATTACTTTATTTACAGAGTAGTTTGTGGAACAGATGATAAGTGTACAATCCAATGAAATTCCCGTTAACATACAATCACAGGTAGAATCCAAACTTGCTAACTATAATTCATACTTTTAACAACTTACTTCTAATTCATATTATTTAAATTAATTCAGCAATAGTTGATCGTGCATTTATTTTAATGCATTAATACTATTTACTGTATGGATATTTCAGATTGTAGAAAAAAAGTGTGTGTGGCATTTCGTACATATTAGTTAATAATAATAATAATAGCAATAATAATAATAGTTGTGCATAATAATTTTCATAAAAAATGGGCATTAACTGAATGCTTTTTATTATTTCACATAATAATAATAATAATAATAATAGTTATATTTATATTAATTGCGCATAAAAAATATTATAAAAATTGTGCATTAACTGTATCCTTTTTTATCATTTCTCAAACATAATATTAATAATAATATTTGTGCATAATAATTAATATAAAAGGTGTGCATTAATTTTATGCTTTTTATTATTTCACATACATCATGATAAGATTTTTAATCGTATTAAACATTGCGTTTTTGTACATACTTTAATTTGTGCAACATACCTAGTAAACAACAAAATTAAAATAGAAAGTCATATAACTTTCAAATATCTGTTTTACTTGACAGCATTGCGTATTCCTAAGAATTTGTCAATGTGTTGTTAACTTTATTGAGAATTTACCTAACGTTATCGTTTACAACATAAGAAGAACAAATATGTGCTCAGAAAACCATTTGCCACATTCCAAGATCAGATATCCAGGAACTTCTTTAAAACTAATGAAGTGGCAGGAGATTTAAGCACAAGATTTTTATCCATCTGTACTTTTAGAACAAAAAATCACTAAAAAAGCAACACAACTCAGCAACATCATGTATTCTTAGAAATTTAAGAAGATAGTTAATTTGTCCAATAATTTTCAGTTTATTTTTCAGCGTTGATTTTTCTACATTGTGAAGAAATAATATCTTTTAAAAGACTTTCGGATACTTCAGAGGTAAATTAGGCACGTTGATTTGTTAGCTGAGTCGTAACTGGAAACTCTAACTTCTGTTCGGGAGCAAGACCCTGTACGATGATAATGCATACATTTACTTGCACATAGTTTCGGGACATTGTATTCGAAAGTCATCGTTAATTAATACTTAGTTTAATCGCTAAAGCGTTTTTTCGTTTTTGTATTATACAAGCAAATATCGGGCATTATGTTCGTAAATAGCACTGGTCATTCTAATAGAAACAGAAGTACAGACGCCAGTTATAAGTGCATGTCAAATTTAGATGACTTTGTGAGTTGCTTGTTCCTCCAAATTGCACTGAAAATATATAGAATTGTTAAAATCTTAAACTGAAAAACGCATTGTGTTTGAGTTTAAAGGAACACAATTTCTTATTATTGCTGTGATGGCTTCATGTTACCGTTTTCTATCACGTTCTCGTTTTGTGTATTTACTTTCGACTAAAGTATATAAAACCTAATGATAACATCGGGGAAAATCATGTTCCTGAAAAAGGTATCAGGGGGTTATAGTTTAATCATATTTTATTCGCAGAATATATATACATTATAAACATTTGTTATACGTACACATACAAAAGTAACATATTCAAAGAACAGGATTAGAACGAAAGACTAAGTCTTATAGAATTCTTCTCCTTTTAATTATTAAATAGTTCTGTGTCGAACCGGTGACTTTAAATTTTGAGAAAAAATATACACAATTGAAAAGTAGCATGAGAAGTATGAAAAATGAATAAAAAATGAAAAGTTCAAATATAGGGTGAAAAGTAAAGATAGGGTAGAAGTCTCGTGAAAAGTTACAACTTGATTATTACAGGAATCTTTTAGTTTTAGTTATAAAGGAGTGCACGTTTGAGAATATTAATGAACTTTCATTATCAGACATGGCTGGGTTTCCGTAGAGTAAAGTGTCGAGATTAATTTCGAAGTCATTGAGATTATTAAGTAGTTCATTACGATAATTATTGTAGCGATAGCATTCGAAGAAAACGTGATAATTTGATTCGACTTGACGACAATCACATAATGGTAAGGGAATAATATTTCTTAGAAAAAGATGATAATTTAAGGAACTGCATTTTGTGCGAAGACGTGTATGGAGAACTTGTAATTTTCTGTTACCTGAGTAGTAGTATTTAGATGTGCGTTTCTTGTTTCGGTTTAAGAAATTCTTGAATGATGAGATTGTCGGTAGGTTTCGAGCTCCAGATGGTAGGTTATTCCAGTCACGAATAGTAGAAAGAAAAAAAGAATTAAAGTATAACGTTGTTCTTGCATATATACCAGGAATGTTATCAGAATTACGTACATTATACCGTGTATTTGTTTGATCGGGGATTAAAGAAGATAAAGAAATAGGAGCCAAGTTATTTTTCATTTAATAAAATAGTATTAATCTGTGATTAAAGCGTCTCTGTTCGAGTGTTTCCCAGTTTATTTCATTGTAAAGATTTTCAGTTAAAACTAATCTAGTCGCACCTGAAGCTATTCTAGCGCATTCGTTCTGAATTTTGTCTAAACTTTCAAGTTCGTATTGGAAAGCATTTCCCCAGACGACATCGTCATGTTTAAGAATAGGACGAAAAAAAGAAGTATAAATGATTTCAAGGGATTTTCTGTCCGAACAAAATTTCAGTTTTCGCTTTATATTAACGCGTTCTATCAGGCTGTTAATCAGCGGAGCAGGTCCAAGAAGTTCAGTAAAAGAAGCCCAATAAAATCAGGAAGCGCAAAATTCAGTTATACAACTAACAAATGGTTCGACTCGTTTGTATTACGTAACTCCGGTTGTTTTGACCTGATTTTAACTACAGTAGTTTATAAAGTTTAGTTTCTTATGCTTTCAGAAATTAAAAGCCCATTTTAATAGCCATTTCGATCGGTTAATTGATCATTTTACAGTTCTCTTATATAAAAAGTTTTGTAATAAACATTGATGTACTGTAATTTAGCGTTCCTCGATGTGAATAACATGAAGTTCAATGCACGGAACCTTGTACAAATAATTCACCGATCTGAATGATCAAAGAATCTATCAACATTTATACAATAATATTGTACGTTTTCAGGGATTTTGATATTGTATAATCTCGTTTAATTTATTTCCCAGATTTCGACGTGCATGATAAAATTTCAAGCGAGTTATGTGATACTGGCTTTGAATGTGATTCCGCAAGATTTTACGGCGTAAACATTAGAGCATATTAGACTATTGGAGATTATATGAGAATTAGAAATGGAATAACTCTATTCATCACTTGATATTTAAGGTTGTTATTCTTTTGATACGTCTTATCATTCTTAGAATGTATTTAGACCTTCAAAGAGTCAGAATTTGCTGCAAAGTTTCATGTCGGCAGAGAAATATCTGTGGCACAAGCAATTCATAAATGCCTTTATCGGGATTTTCTTGCTGCTACTAAGTAATAGATGAAATATACGTTTTTAATATTATATGATTTTTAACTTCTGTCAATAATCATGTATGTACAGTCTTATCTAGTCTTTTCCTGAACAGATTATCAAGCAGCTCCTTGTGACGTGTATATTAGCTGCGGTACCACGGAAACGACGTTTTTATAGGAAGGAACTTTTACGTGTTTGTATGTTATGATGAAATGAAAATAAAACTATAATCACGAAAATAACTAATAATCTGTTACCTGTCTATAAAAAAATGTGTCTACTGTTTAACACTAGCGAATCATTCTAAATTTGGTGTCCATACTTTCACTTTTTTTGGCTCATAATGATATTAAGACTTCTTAATATAAAAAAATAAAAACCTGAAAAACAAGAAATTTATACATCTTTTGTAAATGAATGTTACTGTACTGCTAAGAAGTGAAAAAATTTCCGGATATCACTAACAGTTAGCACTGAAGGTAGCACATTCCAAAATAGAACCAGTTTGAAAGTGTATTGAAAAGTTAAAAAAAAGTGTACTTGAAATGGTATTTATATGTCGAATTCTCTTGGCTGTTCAGGCCTGATTTTGAAAATAGTTAAAAAAGAAAAGGCAACGTGATTGAAAATATTTATTTCGATACTCTGTAATGTAAACAAAGAAAATCGTTAAACTGAAACAAAAGGAGCTGTAGAAAATATTGATACGAATTTGTTTAAACGTTTTCGCTCGAGTCACACCAAAATAAATTAATAACAACGTCTTGTACAAGCTGTTGTTGAAATTGTAATGCTTTTGTATTTTTTGTTTTGATTTGTTCCTAAGAATTGCCTTTTTCTTGTTTAAATTTCGAATGACAATAGTATGCGATAAAATGTGCCATAATCTACGATAAAATAAATCAAATATTTCAATACCATGCTCCAAGTTTTAAAGCATTCAAAAATCATTTACTAAGCATTTACACACAATGGTTCTTCTTTGTTCGCTGAAAATATTATTGAAATGAAAGAGCTCTAGAAATTATACTCCTGTTTTACATTTTCTGACCTTTTCCACCAAATAGCTTTTAATATTAGACATGACATTATATTCAAACTGTGGCCTACTAGCCTTTACTTTAAGTCAGCTTTTATCTTCCTCTTTATTTGTTACATAACTTTGTTAACGTCATTGAACAATAATGTTTCAAAGTACACGTAAAGTGTATAGAAATACATTAACACAAATCACTCAGGAATACACTAAATGTTCATAAATGCGTTAATGATGTTAGATTTATCTGATCAGTTACCATGCACAGTCACTAATTCGCAATATATAAGATTCTGATACTAAACTGCAAATAATCATCAAAATAACTGTTGAGTATTACTAAAACAGTAAGCAAACTTTATAACAGGTAAAAAATTCTTAATGCCCTATAGAGTGTATTTTTCATCATTAAGTTTACATGATTCTGTGAAAAAATACAGTTATATTTGTTTCTTCTAAGTTTAATGGATTCTGAACAACCAGTATTCGTTTGATCGTCAATTGAATCGGCATATAACTTCAGTAACATGATTGCAACTGCTCTGAACAGTACAGCTTGTCAAAATACAGCATCATATTTAGTTGAAATAATTCGATTCTCATCTACGGTATGGAATCGTATATTTTTGTATTACTTGTTTTTCCTTTTTTTTTAAAAAGTATCGCTAGACATTGTTTTATCTTGTTTCAGAACCAATGACTTTAATCTTTGTAAAATCGTTCTATATTAAGACTTTTGAAAACTTACAACATGATAAATCAAGTCAAATTTGCACTTTTATGGTAAATCTACGTCATTACTAGAGATCAAATCTTAATTACCTGACTGACTCTTTCTTCGTATTGTCGGATAACGAAAGGTCAAAATAATTAAATCAACTTTCTAACAAAAATAACACTGTGATGAAGTGTTAATAAACAGGAACCACAAAGAAATTGCAAAGTTTACTCGCATTTTACGAATGTGTATTGAAAAACGTTGCTGGTATATTAACCCTTGCTAATAAGATTATGTGATAAAAGGAAACGGCAAGCATTATGTGAGCTTCTGTACAAGTTAATCAAAGATCATTTACTGTAGAAAGTGGTTTCGAAGAACTTAATGACATTATTGCAGATATACAATGGGGGACATTAGTGGATTATCTACCCTGAATTCTCTCTGATATTACATAGGTCCTTCCATTTGGATTCCTCTGCTTCCATCGCTATTTTCTTTTTTGGTATGGTGATAATTAAGCCTAATTATTTGCAACAATGGTAGCCAGATTACACATTTAGTTTAGCAGCATGTTTTGTTAACACTATTATGTTTGTCTTTTGATAATCCAAACTTTTTATTTAACATAAGTGACAATTTTCACAACTAAAAGTAATGACTATTACAAAGAGAAACAAGGATAGAGTTAGAGGATTCCAACTGAAAGGACCAATGCGCAATTTGGATCTACCTTTAATTTTATCTGAGTAAGAGAGATAAGTTGTTATCAGGAATATATAAGATGCTCACTTTATTCAAATAAGAATTATGGTCATCACAATGGCTTTTACAATCACTGGAACTTTTTGTTAAAAGTTAAACCTATAGTGAACCTAAAAGTTTACCTATAATATTAGCCTGATACACTTTTATTTAAATCTAGAATAGGTCATTAAATGTAGAATAGAAGGTAAAAGCTGTAATTTGACGGGTACTTGAGATTGCGAAGACTTGCCCGGCAAACGTTCACATTCACATTTAAATAACAAGTTAAGTAAACCTCAAAGAGAAACAGTTTCAATATGATAATTTTATATTTTTCACAGTTAACAAGTCTATCTATATGAACTAGAATGGCAAAAATGATTTCCGTTGAACTGATCTGATGACGAAGACAAATAAAGTGATTATTACAAAGAAGGGATAAAATGTGACTGGTAGCTAGCTTTCCTTTGATCCTGGCCTTCTAGTCATAAGATACATACTACTCCCTGTAAATGTTAACCAAAGCCAAAACCATATTTGACCGTACATGTTTTAATATTTCAGCTATATGTTTCCATTATATAAAATCGTTGTATGAATACCAGGCATAACTAATTAATTATGGAAAGAATAACCTTTTTTATTGCCGTTCCAAAACATTCAACATTTTGGGAAAAAAAAGTATTGGCTCTATAATCATATCTGGTAAAAATAGAGTGAGTTGAGGTTTAGCAAGTGCAGCCCCTGCAGCTTCAGTGCTTTTGTGAAGGATTCTGCTCTATCTCTGTATTCAGGGTTCTACTTTGTTCCGACATCAAAACATAACCTAGTATACTGTAATCGACCCACAGCATCTAAATATCTCAGAGGCATCTTGGAAATGAGTTGTCTACTTTGAATATTTGTGGATGAATTGTCTTTTGTCAGCTGATACTAGGGGCAGAGCGACAGGGGCCTTGCAAGTGTGTGCGAGAATGTTGGCTTATTTGAAAATCTGAAAGCAAGATTGAGAGTTCCGTGGTAAATATTTTCAATATTACAGATTTGGTTTAAACGTTTTCAGCATAAATGACCATAATTGTGTATATTGCTAAGAACTTTGCTAAAAGGCAACTGTGCATCTGGATAACTTCATGTTTTAAGTATTTTTTTTTCAAACACAGTTCAAACTCAGATCTAGTGTAATATCATTGTAATGCAACACAGCCAAATGTACTAAGCTTATTAGCTATTTTGATGAAAACTGCCAACATTTAGAACAATCCTAACTCTTTCCTTTAGAAGACAGAACCAGAGCATATTATATTTTGAACATTTTTTGTGACAGTTATAGAAATATCTGCTGTCTGCATATATATACGAGGGTGCATCAATAAATTGGTAAACTAATTCAATAGCGTCAAAACTACTGGTCCGTTTAAAATGAAACTTTAAATGCTGTGAAAACAGATTATTTCAAATTGAATCGTACCATGTACACAACTTTGACGTCATCACTTATGACGTCATAAACCGTAAACGACGTCACGTTACTGGCGTCCGTTCGAAAATGGCTTCACACAGCGTCAACGAATAGTGCATCGTTATAAAGTTTTACACAAAACTCGGAAAGTCTTTTTCCGATATTCGTGAAGATTTGCAAAAAGTTTACGGAGAGGCTGCTCTGTCAAAAGACGGTAGAGAGGCAACAGAAGACGACAGTCGTGCAGATTGACCAGTGACTGTAACAGATGAAGAAACAGTGGCTGCCATTCAGGCGTACATACTCCGAGATAGACGAGTAAGTGTGGAGCACGTAGCAGATAAGTTCGCTATTTCATATGGTACAGCTCAGGGCATTATGACTGATAGATTAGGAATGCGCCGCGTTTCAGCAAGATGAGTGCCTCGTTTGTTGACGTCGGAGCAGATGGGGGTAAGGGTGAAAATGTGTCAGCAGTACGACAGGAGGTATCGTGAAAGGGGCGATTACTTTCTAAATCAAGTGATAACATGTGATGAAACGTGGATTCACTTTTTTGAACTGGAAAGCAAACGTCAGAGTTCTGTCTGGAAGCATCCTTCCTCGCCTTCCCCTACAAAAGCGATAATTTCCAAGTCAGCCGGGAAGGTTATGGCCATTATATTCTGTGATACATACGGTATAGTGCTAAACCACTTTGTTCCTCCGAAAACGACAGTCACTGGGAAATATTATGCAACATTACTTAGAACGAAACTCACGGCGGCAATAAGGAGAAAGCGCCCACATCTACTTAGGTCCGGATTCATATTACATCACGACAACGCGCCGAGCCATTCAAGCCACGTTGTCATGGATACACTAGAAAAACTCGACGTCAAACTGTTACCGCACCCACCCTACAGCCCGGACCTAGCAATTTGTAACTTCTGGCTGTTTCCAACTTTAAAAAACAGTCTTCGTGGTATGAAATTTGAGTCAAGAGAGGAACTGAGGTGTGCCGTGGACAGACAGCTGCGGGAGATGTCACGTGACGGGCTACAACACATGTTCGAGTCATGGGTCGAGAGATGGGACAAGTGCAAATCGTGCATGGGACGTTACTTTGAGAAGGAGTATTAATTTTAGGTACTTGAATTAAATCATTTCCCCGCTATTGAATTAGTTTACGAATTTATTGATGCACCCTCGTATGTATCTAATACTTAAAAATTTTAACATCAACAATGTTGAATCCGTTTTACTCCATTTTGACAGAAGGTGTGTTATCCTTAAGATCTTCTAGCTTTAATTATGAGCTATTGATAAAAAAAATAGACTACTATATTTTACTTTGTTCATAGTTTGGCCCCTAATTTTTTAAGTGCACATTACATTTTGATAGTACATGTTTTAATATTTGATAGTAGATGCATACAAATCTCATTATACTTGAATCAGCTTAAGTGTTGGTCAAGATGGTAGTCTACTAAACGTGAGCAAGAGAAAATCTTACTTCAGTTAGGAACTCAAGAAAGTTTTGTTTTTTTATCATACAATTTAAAAGTGTGTTTATATCATCCGTCTTCAATTTTGTTAAAATCTACATAATAAATTATACTTATCATGAATTACTGTTTTCAAAGTCTTAAATAACTATGATCTGTGTAATTACAAAGCATAACCTTCATTTGTTCTGTATGCTACAATATGACTTGTTTGTTGACTGAAATTACATAAATGTATTACTTAAGTTTAATCAATGAGGTACTTATCATGTAAATTTGGTAATTATCATGGCTGCTTATCTAACTTTTTTATACTTTTAATTATATGAAAATTTTACGAAGAGTCTTTTATATTCTTATCTTAATTAAATATCTAGCAATGGCGAGTACGATTAAATTGTTACATAATAAAGAATTTTATTTTTATAGGAGACTGGCTTGGAATGTAGCATTATCTTGTAAGTTGAGCAAGCACTACTGTAGACCGCAGCTGCATTAACAAAAAAATCTGTAATGGAATCAGTCATCCTCTGGATCTGCCTAAAAGTTTGTGACTGAGATTAAAGTGACATATGTGTTCAAAGTGACCATCACTGTTTTGAAATATACATTAACCATTTGTTTTTAATCACAGAAAAACAAAAATTGTTTAGGTTATAGCTAAATTAGATGATTGCATATAACAGTTTCATTTCTATTGAACATAGTTTCAAAATGATAAAATCTTTTTTGATTAGCCCAGTCTTTTATAAATTTTCAGTTAAACTTTGTATGACAATGTTTTGTATACTTTGAAGAAAACAATAGTATGTTATTATTTGGTGAAAGTTACAATATTTCTAAACATATATAATGTTTCAAACATTTTTCATGACCATAAAATTTCCGTTCTTTTTGAACACACATGTCACTTTAATAGAAACATCCATAACAGACAATGCAAATGGCAATAGCTGAAATTCGACATTTTCTATCCTAAAATTTTCAATCCCCTACTAAAATGAACATATTCTTTTTATAAACAATGCTGTCCTTTTTATATGCTTGTAGAGGTCTTTTATATACTGCCCCTTTTTGATCATCTGACTGTCTGCCTGTTCGCCTTACAGTTTACCTGTTCATCAATTAGCACACTCGGGACACTTCGTGCGACTTCATTAAGTCACCTCGGAAATTATGTGGTAGGCGCCATATTTGACTATTTTATATTACAAATGGTGTCTGCTAAATCGAAAACACTTCTTGAAGCGTCTACCTGTTCATGCTTTAAAATAAAATCTATTTTCATTTTTCCCAATGCATAAGACAAACACTGCTTGAATTCTGCCATTTTTGTTTATATTTTTATTAAAGCCGGGGAGAATTACCATTTGGTGTATTCATACACTTACATACGAGGTCTTTATACGAAGCTGTCGGAAAAGGCCGAGTTGTTACGATTGCAATTAGCAGTTTAGTAAGTTTTTTTTTTTAATTTGCTCTGTATCTCCTGAGCAGATTGATTGTGTAAACAGTTTATGTTCTCTCTCTGTATCTCTTGAACTGTTTAAAGGAAGTTGAAACTACTTGGCAGAAATGTTAAACAACACGAGATGACTTGCAGAGCTGAGGTGTTGACTGGCTCGGATCAAAGTCATTGTCACATTTACAGGTCACTTGTGCCACTAATTATCTTTTTAACTGCTTAAAATAAATTTGATATCTTGTTTACTTTAGAAATGACCTATTTTCATGAAACTTGGTGAGAAGGTTTGTCATGGTAGTCACCAGCTCCGAATTTCGGTGAGCAAAATTTTGGTTACCATCTTTGTTCATAGGAATATTTAAGAACACTGAAAACAGTTTTTCTATAAAATCTTCATAAGATTTTGTAAATACATGTTATAATGTTTGTTTAAATTTCCTAGAGCGGGGAATCTTTTTTCATCTGGAGCAAATGGGGTCTGACCAGGGTCACCACTTTTGATCAAAGAAATAACTTTTTGACAGATTCTTCATGGAACTTGTGCAGTTCATTTTTAAATATACATTTAATTGAAACTGGGACCTTTCAAGAACAATTTAGCCCTCGTGAACAGTGAACGAGATTCATAAAACTATTGGGCCATCATCATAACATGGTCTCTTGTCTTGTTACTTATTTTTCCCAGATATTTTATTGATAAAGATATGCCAGAGTAATAAAAGTAAAACATACACGTTCACTTCAGCTTGACCTGAGAGTCATATAAGACACTAAAAATCCTTGAAGTAATTCGAACACTCTACTGCGAAGAACTAAGTAAAACTATGGCATTGTCAAAGAACTGTAGATACAGATAACTAAATTAATATGTCTACCTTATACATCTCCTTTTTTGTTTCCTTCTAGTGTCTTATTGCATATCAAAAGTACAGCAACGAATGGCGTGTTAAAGATGTGGAAATGACCAGATGCTCTACATGAACACAAAAGTCCTAAAGTTTTCTGTCCAGGATGTTCTCAACTTGGTTTAGACTTCAGAAAATTAGACTCTGATTTTAATACTTTCATTATATAAGAACCTGGGTTAGTCATTTTATTACAGCAAGAATCATAAGAAAGCAAAAGTCTATGATTGCAGTTGAAAAAGCGTTTTTGACACCTTTCATTACTTACTACTATAACTTGAATTTAACTACTAGTTCAAAAAGTTCATTATAAGCCTTGATGTCACGGTTTCAGTATTAAATTGATCACACATCCGGTGTAGTTATGTGTCTAGAATTAGAACTATGTTATTTTGATACACTTTTAGCAGTATTGTTCACTGTCACAGCTTTTTAATGATTGTTCTACATCTTATTCTAGTGAGAGTAACAGTAATTAGTCTCTGTCCAGATATTTAAATGAAGATGTGACTCGCAAAGATTTTGAAGATTTTGTTTCATATTTTAGCTCACCTGAGCAAAATGTGCTCAGGTGAGCTATTGAGATCATTGATTGTCGGCGTGCGTCATGCGTCGTCAACAATTTGACTTGAACGACTTCTCCTCCTAAAGTGCCAAGCCAACTTTGACGAAACATGCCTGGAATATTCCTTGTAAAGTTGTTCAAAAAATTGAATTCCATCAAGAACTCTGGTTGCTATGGAACAAAAAGGAAAAACTTTGAAAATCGTCTTGTCTGAAACAACAAGGCCCTGAGCCTTAAAATTTGGTTTGTACATTGTCTAGTAGACCTCTAATAGTTTGTTCAAATTATTCCCCTGGGGCAAATCTGGCCTTGCCCTGGGGGTCAGTTGATTTTACATAGGCTTATATAGAGCAAAACTTTGAAAATTTTCTTGTCTGAAACCACAAGGCCATGAGCCTTAATGTGACTGACTCACAGATGGGCCGACGATGAAAAAAAAGAAAATGTTCTTACATCTTGAAATTTTTGCTGCAATTGTGAAGAACATATTTAAACTAAGTTACTGATTTATTTTTTGATACAGAAAAACATCCAAATATTAAGTTTTACAAACTTTTGTCGGTAAAACATTTACCCCGTTAGTCAAGGGGTAGATACTTAGTTATAAGATTAATTTTGACGCAACGTTGTAAGTAGGCGCTGATGCCTAGATCGTCACTCTATATTTTACTGACCGAAAGGTCGTGGGTTCGAATCCTGGTTTAGTCAAAACTTTTTTCAATTTTTATGGTGTATAGAAGCATAATATTATGTTTTCCATAGTATATTAAATTCTCTTAAATTTTAAAGAAAAAAAAATCAGCAAAATTCTGTGAGTCAGTCGCTTTAAGATTTGGTATGTAGCATTGTCTTGTGGACTTCTACCAAGTTTGTTCAAATTATACCCCTGGGGTCAAATTTGGCCCTGCCCCGAGGGTCAATTGATTTTAGATAGGCTTATATAGGGAAAACTTAACATTGGTTTCCGCGCTATTCCTCGGCAACTGCTTACTGGATTTCAAC
This sequence comes from Cyclina sinensis, assembly GCA_012932295.1. Taxonomy (NCBI): domain Eukaryota; kingdom Metazoa; phylum Mollusca; class Bivalvia; order Venerida; family Veneridae; genus Cyclina; species Cyclina sinensis. The sequence goes on from JAAONU010000017.1 coordinate 29,781,385, forward strand.
GAAACTTTATGGGAATCATCACTACCAAAAGGAGCTGTGCATGTTATCGGACCATTTATCACAGAGTTATGGCCACTGAATAGTTTATAATTATGTATAAAGATTTACATTTTTTCTTGAAACTGAAGATGAAAATTCAGTGTGTATTTTAAAATGAATGACCAAGAATGGCATTATAACTCCTGATCAGTGGTTTGACCAGAATTTGAAAAGTAAGAAACAAGAGTGTTATTTATCATCGAGAGGGTTATTGTCAAAATGGGAATGTTTCGTGAAACTTGGATGTTGAGTTCTTTTTGCCATTGCTGTATCAAAAAATAACAGTCTTGACAAAAGTTAAAGATTTAACTATAAAAGTATATAAAGAGCTGTTTCTAAAAGTTGTTCCATGTTTTCCTGAGAATTATATAAAATTCTGCATAAAGAAAGCTCGTTTTACCTACAAAAGCTTCTGTTCGGAACTCCTTTTGCATTTTGCATGCAATTTTCAACACACTTTCACATAATGATTACATCAATTGCTGCAGCGCATATTGTCAGGATTTTGTAATGGCATTATTTTTGAAGGAGTTCTTGCCCTTCGATGATTTTTATGATTATTATATAAATGTTTCTGTGCGCAACTCCTTCTACATTTTGTATGCAATTTCCACCAAACTTTTACAGAATGTTTATCAACATGAACTGCAGCGTATATCATCACTTTTTGCGATTGCACAATTCTTGAAGGAGTTATTGCTCTTTGATCAAGATGATAACCACAAAGTTATTCTTTGAAAAACCTTTTATTGATTTTTATCCCATTTTTATATGCAAATTCTGACTCTACGCTTCCTTCAAACAAGCACCGATTGGCCGGGGATATACTGTCTGTGAGAAGGGTCTTGTTCACAAAAGTTATACTGAATACGATATTATTATTATTATTATGTTTGTCTTTAAGGGGGAGGGGAGCCAGTACCCTCTTATCCCTGATAAACAAAAAGAAATGAGAAAAAATGAAAGGGGGGAGTTACTACGCATAAAACAACCCCCTCCCCTAAAAATGAAAAAAAGCGTGTGTGTTTGTGTGTGTGTGTGGTGGTGGTTGTAGGTCTATCAGTGGGAGAGGGGTCCCTTGCAGGGTGGGGGAAGGGAAGTACCTACCCGTCCCATGTAAGTAAATAGTTAAGTTCTAGGCTTTGTGTTTCTCTTTACAAGTTATTTTTCCTATATAAATCCGACTCGATGCAAAACTAAGTGACCCTATGATTGGGCTTATTTTGACCCCAGGGACATAATAGGATCTTGGTAGAGGTCTACTAGAGGATGACTTACGTCAAATTACAAAGCTCTGTGTCAAGCAGTTTTAGAGAATATTTATATAAGCCCCAATACCAATATAAGCCCCAGGGCAGGGCCAATATTGACACAGGGTCACGATCTGAACCAACTTGGTAGAAGTCCATTAGACAATGCTACACATCAAATATCAAAACTCTACGCTTTGTTTATCAGTAATCAGTTACATTTAGCACGACGCTGATGACAACGACTCAGTGACCATAACACCCTGACTTTTTACTTCGAAAACAGACGAGCTAACTAAGTTAAATCACATAGCTATAAATGCACTACAATTCAAAGTAAAGAACTACTATTCACACTACAGTTATTTCACAAAGCAATGTTTATAACACAAACCGATGTAACAATATGTTACCTGTAATGTTCTTGAAGCCTCATAGTCTTCATAAAATCTTCAAAGCAATCCCTTAAAATCTCCGAAATTATAAAGTGAACAGTTACTGTTTTTATACATTGCACTACTCCTCAATGACATCTATGTACTATGAGGTTCAGGTTGATAACTTAAATACTTTTTTAGTTACAGTCCGAACAAAATAAAATAATAATAATAACAAAGGGCAATAACGCAAAAAGTTATCAAGTGAAGAGTTATCGTTCCTATGCACTACATGACTCCTTAATGACATCTATGCACCTTAAGTTTGAGGTTTAACGTCGATACCTCAAATACGTTTAGAGTTATGGTCCAAAACAATTAATAGGTGAAATAGCAAAGGAAATAGTGAAAAAATACGAAGTGAAGAGTTACAGTTCCTATGCACTGCACTTTTACTCAATGAATTGTAACCAATTATGAAGTTTTTGGTTTATAACTTAAATAGTTTTAGAGTTACGATATTCAAATCAAAGTGTCACGGACGGACGGAAGGACAAACAGCCGGTCGGACAGCGCAAAATCTATATCCCTCCGCCTTTGGCGGTAGATGATTTTAAGTCTATCGTTTCCTTCTTCGTAATTTCAGTGAACATAGCAGATATAAAAGCGCTAATTAAACACGCTTTCAGAATTTATAGCTATTTAATTCACAGTTCCAATTATTTAATTGAATGTTTAATGATACTCGTGTGGCATCAAGAAAAGAAAGGAAAAATCGATAATAGAACTAACATGTTGTATCTTTCTTTGATACGAAAAACAATACCCCATTGTTTGCTTTCGTGTTAAATACACGTAACATAGACGAAATTAATAGATCGTAGCTGAGGCGTTTTACTACTACATTTTAAATGACTCCGCATTCCACATATTATGCGCGTGTAGTGGTTTGAATCCACGAAGCAGGCATCGAGCGGGATTTATGTAGTTCCAAGAACCTGTTTCCCAGTCGATATGTAAGTTTAAACTAAGTCTCGGTCGTTGTACTATATAAAAGGATTCTTGTTTGAAGTATAAAACGTAACCAGACTCTTCAAACGATAGTTAAATTCTGCACGTTTTTTTATTTGTGTTTTATGTAAAATTTTATTTTCTCGTTAAATTCATTCCCTGCAATGTTTTCAAAGACGTATAATGTGTCTGTAAATATTTCAAACGATTTATGAGATCTTGGTTTTTGATGTGATTATGCAAGACTGCACGGCGTAAACATTAGAATGTATTAGTCTATTAGTCTATTGGGGCTTATATGAGAATTTGAAATGGAATAACTTTATTCATCACTAGGTTTTTGCAAGGCTTTTATTCTTTTGACAAGCCTTATTTCCACAAAATACATTTCAAATTTCATCAGAATCGGGATTCACAGATATGTTTTATGTCAAAAAAGAAATGTATGTTACATAGGCAATTTATAAATGTGATTATCGAGAATTTCCTGGCGCTGTTGGAGAACGGAATGAATTGTTACTCATTTTGCATGTCTCTCACAAACCATTTCATTGTCTAATTTGATCATTTTTGTCTGCATTTCATCAATGTCAGATTATCATTCTCTTAAAGCAACGTATATATTAGCTGAAATATTAACTAAAATGACAGCTTAATAGCTTTTCGTTTATGATTAAAGAGTTTATTGTAAATAACATTGGTAAATCAGTAACGCTCCTAACTTGTGGTCAGGGCTGAGCAGTCTAAGTTTGTATTTAAGTACAACAGTCAAAAGTAACAAGACTGTCACAGACAGTATATCACCCGCCGATCGGTGCTTACCTGAAGAAAGAGTAATGTAAAGAAAATGGGGAAAAATCAGTATTAGGTTTTTCAAAGAATAGCTTTTTGGTTTTCATCTTGTTCAAAAAATGCAAGGAAAAGTGTTATTCTTTATACATGTGGAATAACAATTCAGGGGCCATAAATCTATGTTAAATGGTCCGACCAGGACACTCCAATGATATGCACATCTCTTTTTTGGTAGTGATAATTCCAATAAAGTTTCGTTGAATTCCAGTAAGCAGTTACCGAGAAATAGCGCGGAAACCAATGTTACTCTGATAACATACTGAATAACTAATGAAGGGTCCTAACTCTGTGTTGAAGTGTCAAACCGGAACAAGCCAAGGATATGCGCAACTCTGATGGAGCAGAACTGTTCAGTAAAAAAGATGAAATATTAAACGAACAGGTTTTAAACTAACAGGGCCACTGAAACTTTAAAATCTTCAAACATTAGCACGTTATACTGTTTCCAGATTCCAAGCCGTTCAAAACTCTTATTGAACCATTTGTTAACCTACAAGAGACCTTCAGACACAACAATATTATATAACTATCAGATCCCATTGGGGGTGATAATACATAATGTTAACCCGAGAAAGTTTATGTTAACCCTGGCGTCAGTCGATACAGGCTTTGGAAATTCAAAACAGTCTATATGCATGTGAGGGTAAATTCGTTTTGTTAACAGTGTAAAAACTTTATACCAAAGGATGATAGTACGGACTTACCTACTATGTACATATTGAAATTTAAAACAGCAATGTCACGTAATGGATAATAAGAATTATCCTCCTCCATGCCTATGGAGATGTTACAATCGATAATCCAGTTAGTTATAATAGTACTTTAAGCTGGTAGAAAGAAAGAAAGAAATAGCTGACACTATTTCCTAGTGTCAAATGTTGTTTAAAATTGAACGTATGACAGCATGCGTGTCTTGAATACCTCATCAGGTTTTAGAATAACGGTTAAATTAGAATGGCTTGTCGAGAGAACTTGCGTGCACTTTGTATATTCGACAGCACGTTCCGGCATGCTACAGACAAATAACGAGATTTTTTTATCAGACCGATGATCGGTATTGAAATGGGGGAAAAATTAACCAGTCGGGATTTAAACATAAAAAAAAAATAATTCAGTGACTGGTAACATGAAAGCTAATCTGCACTTCGGTATTAAAATTTCTATCTTTCCTAACTATTAGTTATATGTACAGTAAGTATCAGATTCTACTAACGATTGTACAAACACACATCTATGACTAGATTGTACAAACACACATCTATGACTAGATTGTACAAACACACATCTTTGACTAGATTGTACAAACACACATCGATGACTACTGTGTCAGATATATATAAGGAATCAAGTTAATGTTTCTTCTACTGATATTCACAACGCTGATGTCAGGATTTGATCTATACCTTACAATTTATCACAGAGAACGTTTACTTTCTTTAATGCCATGTTCTTAAAGCATCATTGGCTGAATCATTTAGCTTAACTTTACACAAATATTGGATGCTTTTATTCTAAATCTGATGCAGCACGACTTTAACAGATATTCTATTTGAGCAGAAATGGGAAAAGCATGTAAGTCGGGATTCAGGAAGAGGAAGCTCTTATTTACACCCTGATTTAATCATGCAGCATTTTTTGGTGTCATGATAACATACAATTAACTATACCTTTGCCATTAATTAGTGCGTCAAGTAATACATGTTTTTAGCCCTTGCTTCAGATTTGCTACATTCGAACGATTATATTCCAGATATGGTGGTTTTAGTTATAATGTTTTTTTGTGTTTTTTTTAATACCAGAACAAGGGCATTTTCAACGTAGCCGAACTTTCTGGTGTAACAGTCTTAGAAGAAATGAGGTTTTTTAAAGAATTGCTAAATGTGTGTTTATGGCGCTCTGTTTGCCAATTTTTTAACACAGTGCAAAAACAACCCGTTTGTTTCTATTCATTTCGAAGCATTTTTATCAAAATTCGAATATAATAATGAACTAGAAGATTCACGTTATCAATTTTATATTTAGTTCACTTTTCTGCAACGTCAGAAAATGTTACAAAGTGTTTGAATTATTTACTGTGTGTATATTACTGACGAAATACATATTTTTCTTAGCAATAAATGTTTAAGGCATGAACAAATCACATGGTCTCCGACCATCGGAATTAAGATACGTACAACTGAGTAAAATCTTAACTTGAAAAAGAAAGAAAATTTAAAATATCAAGACTGTTCTATAATGAATGTAAAAGCAAAAATATTGAAGAAGTGATGAAACAATATGTTATTTACAAAAACGATCTTTTACAACGACAAAATAATTAAATCTTGAAAAGTCTAAAAACATATCCTTCGGAACAGAACGTTGCAATTTTACGTTACTGGGCAACCGTATAATAGCACTAATCTTGTTATCGGAACACTAGACTGGCCGAAATAACTGACCTCTAGATCCATCAATATAAATGCAGAAAAAGAGCATTTTTCTGAAAAGTCCATATGTACTGTAATGGCGGAAAAAACATTTTGTCTACCACTCTTAAAGGCTTTATTTTACATTTTTTATTTAGATACAAAAAGAAACATGTCAGGGTCAAATAGTACAGTACGGGCATACGTCTTCATGCAATACATTAGTCCAGTCACAAACTATAATTGTTTGTCTGGCTTGTGACAGACAACATATTTCATGACATGCTCATTGCCTGAAGACTTAGGTTTACCTCCTTATAAATCAAACCATCTAGGCAGTCGGTGGCAGCTATGAGAGAGGTTAGGGATGGAAACCTTCACCATGCCGGATTCTGCTCGGCCGGCACTTTAAGTTACAAGATACGTTATGCTTTGTTGCCAGATACTTAGAGAGTGATATTCTGTTCGGGTATGACATCTATTAACCTTTTAAGAGTGGAGAGAGAACATTACAATTGAATATACTTTGGAGCAAAATTACTTAAGACTCGATATAAATAAATAAAATTTTGAAAACTAAAATAGTGCTGTTTGAGATTTCCAGACTTAATTCTACTCTACCATTCCCTCCACAACTACACATAGCATTCAATGCAGACAGCTTTTTCTGAGAATCTTTGAGGTGCTTCAATTGCTTTCAATATATAAATTGGGTCTTTCAATAAAACAGTATATTCATGTTAAGTATTAAAACGTGTGTGATCAAAGCATGTTTGTGCATAAATATTAGACTTTATTAGATAAATAGACTATTTTGGATAATAGGAGAAATCATGAAAAAGAAATATCTTAAGTCATAACTTGATTTTTAATGCCCTTTGACAAGTCTTATCTTTCTTCAAAGAATCCGGATTGACAACGAGGTAAAATAAGGAGGGAGATCTCTTTCATCATACCACACATTCTGTGATCTTTTAAAATTTCTATAAGACGCCTGTGACCTATATGTTTAGGATATAATTGAGGGGAAAAACTAATCCAGTTATTTCTTAACGTCAAATAATAGTTCTTTTAGAAAGTGTGCTCTGGAGGGTAAAAACAAGTCTCCATGTTTGACAATACCGTTCGAATGAGCATAGCTTTTCGCAAATACTTGCGTGCTTCTCGCGAATTATACAGCACTTTCTAACAAGTTAAAGAAATATTACGACAGTTTTTTTTATCAAATCAATGATCAGTATCTAACTGGGAAAGCGCAAAATAAATACTATGATGAAAAAGAAAACTTATTGATAAACAATTCATGAACACAAGAGTACATGTTGATGGTAGTGTTACAAACTTTCTAATCTACGGTTGTTTTTGATAACTTACGTTTAAATCTTAACATCAAATATCTTGGGTTAAGTCAAATTTGCGCCTTTGTTTACCGCATCCTGGCCAATGATTATCATCAAAAGACTCAAAAACTTTTCTTATTTTTTGTATGGAACTTAACTGATTAATATATCAAAGGCGAACATTGAGCACTCCTCAGTAACAGAACAACCTCACTAAATTTTCAAGAAAACTGACAGCATTCTGCAATAGCCTTATTAGATTTCCTGCCAATAAAAACGAACCAGAAGTTGTTTGTCAGTTTTAAATCTAGTTAAAAGAGATATACTGGCGTAAGCATCAGACTTAACCAGGCTAATGAGACTTATTTAAGAATTCGTAACAGAAGAACTTGCTTAAATGTTTCGTTTTGTTGAATTTCTGTCCTTCAAAGACAATTGGTCGTCATTTTAAATCAGACGAATTTAAGTGAACAAATGTCTTGTCCTTGAGTCTATACTTTTTGAGTTTCAAAAGGAAAAAAAAAATCCGTTTGAGATAAACAAATACTTTGACTGTTATATGATTTGGTAAAGTAATGAAAAATAATATGCATGCAAAATAAAATAAAAAACCATACAAAGAATGATCCTATTAATTATATAGAAAAAGAATTTGTTGCAAATACTAATCATATATAAAGAATAAGATACATAAAAAGACTGGTTCGTATTTATATGAACAAGAGAGAAAACCATTAATTGGCAAAAGAACTGGAAATTTGTGTCGATATGAACAAGAGAAAAAAACATTAATTGGCTGTAGAACTGGAAATTATGACAGCAGAAATCGGATAATATTTGCTTATTTTTATGAATAAGAAAAATGTCAATGCGGCTCTATGTTGACTTAAACAGATAAATTCCAGTATGCTAGAACAAGAGGTGTTTTCCATGAAAAGACCAAGACTTTTAGTAAATATAATGTTTGTTTTCCTCTCCTATGTGTTAATGATTCCTTACTTAGTATCTAACCCATTTAGCTTTTTGCCAAAGGCTTTGAAATGCATTAACTGTACTCATAGGTGTGTGGAAGTACTGAAGTAGCGATTATGTTTTTTCTATACAAATACTCGACACTTTTAGTTCCTTACGATCATATAAAATTAACTTAATACATTTTGAGTTCTACCTTTTGTCTTTCTTCATAGGTCGTTAACAAAATAATGCAACTAAAAGTGTGATGCTGGTAATAGGACTAGACGTTCAGCTAACAGAAATTTTCAAAATGCGTATATTCTTTCCATATAAAACTCTTTCTAAATGAAGTTTTTGGACTACAATTTGCAACAAAGTTGAAAGAACATGATAGGAAAAACTGCTTTACTCATGTTTTTTTTTTGTTGTTGTTGTTTTTTTTTTGGTGGTTTTTTTTTTTTTTTTTTTTTTTTTTTGGGGGGGGGGGGGGGGGTTGTATTAAATATTAGAAAAAAGGCGTATGACATACGGCTTACTAATAAATACATAATATATGTTATTTGGGTTTTTGAGTGATATATGTGGATATATTACCTGCCAAGATTTTATATCACCCGAGCCGTTTGGGTACCCCTTCACCGCAAAATGACGTCACAGCATAATTTGTGCTGGCGAAATGCGGTATTTTCCAAGAAGTGATAATTATGTGTGTTTTTTTTTAATATTGATTTTATATCTTTAATGAAAGCCATAAATTTGGGTTAATATATCCGCGCATTCATTACAGATTATTTTCTTTATTTTTTTTTTAAATTTTTATTTCAATATTTCGTCTGTAGATCTACATGAAGTTTTTGCTTTTGTACCTAACGAATGTAAACAAGAGAAAAGGAGTAGTCTGTTGAAGACACTTTTTTGTAATTAATATCAAGGTTTGGCGAGGTCATATTTGTTTCAAATACTGATGAGAATATTTATCATTACTCTATTTTGGTAAATGTATTTTTCTTAACAATTAAAATGTGTTTGTATATCGGAATTTACACTTTACAACATCAAACCGTACGCGCATCGTCACAACGCATGTTGTTTACAACGTTTACAACATGGGGTACCAAAACGGGAAATTTAATGTGTATATTACCTCTCTGGCTCGGTTATATCAATTTCTTTCGGCGGATCAATAGCCAATCAAAAAGGAGAAACAAATCTGGAAGGGTAATAATATATTTTGTCAATCGTCATCAGGTCACCATAATGTATCTTCAAAAAGTGAAGTACCACTAATTCGGACACAGATAACTGACGTTTGTGTAGCTGCCAAAACCGATTACTTAATAATCAAGTACAAAATCTTACATACTTATGAAAATGTTTGTTCATAAGTTTATTAGTCTTAAAACAGCGAGGCAGATTAGTTGATACTAGATTCTTTGATGATTAACGGAGAGCAATTAATCGAAAAGTAAACAACCTAACTAGTTTAATATTCAAGGACGTAAAACAAGTTGTAAACTATTTTTATAAATCTTAACCTATATTCTAACTTGATACCAATTCTGTTTAACAGTTTGTTACTAACCGAGCTCATCAAGCAACAGAAACCCTAGTTAAATATTTATTCTGTTTAAAGATAGCTTGTTATTAAGTATGAACTGAATCTCGGCATTAGTTTTGGTTGGTTACTTTTTTCAGAACTATCTAATGATAGTAAATTTTATTACAGTCATTTTCCCTAAAAGTTGGTTTATGCGTATTATGTTTCACAAATTTCGGAAGTTGCTTCTCTTGTTTTAGTATTTAACAAGTTCAAATCGTAGACGTTAAAAATGGAACAAAGCTGATAATATACTACCTGTTGTTTTAAAGTTAACCTTCTCAAAAATAAAACTACATGTACATAAATAAAGAATTGTAAGTTGCCATGGAAGCAACGGTTTTTTTAATGGGTCATTCACATGAAAGAGATTTTAATTTATACTTTCCCGACATTGGTAAGACACATTATTGAATTCTTATGGGTACCAACTTAGACACAACGAGAACAAACTCTAGCATTACGAATGAAGTTCGATGCCTTTTATATATACCTTAGCTTGCAACTTCTTGACAAGAGAGAAGTATTTTCGTTGTTAAATATGTATGACATAAACATAACACCATTTGTCGTTAATCGAGTGCACGCAGCCTAAACATTTAAATACTGAAATGATTTTAATACAGGAATAATAAAGAATGTTTATTCTTGCATTATACGTTATTAGATACATTTATGACGCCTCAGATAAGTATTCTTTACTTACAAAGGACATGGACTTAAGCTAGAAGTTTATACCTTTTTTGAAATAAATTCAACAAATAAAAGTGCATTAATTATCAAGTAATTTAATTTGCAATTAACAAGTGCATTTTAAGTTTTTAGGACACTGTAAGTGTGGATGAAAGTCAAAAGTTTGTTCTGCACTAATACAGAAGAAACTGTATCACCATAGCTTTAAACAAAGAGAATAAATAAAGGCTTGTATTTAGTATCAAACTAAATTAATCGCTTACACAGGAACATTGGTACGTGTAATGTATTTTTTATTCAAACAGTTTTTCCATTATCTTTTCCTCATGTAATAACTAACGACAAATCACACTTACTGAACGAATTTTAGTAACATGTTAATTACTAATATTACGTTTAGGAGTTTTTACCGACACAGTATTACTTGGTTCTGTACCTCCAACGAATTCAGTTCACCTTTTGCATCTTACATTGATAAATTTATTAGTGACAACCCTGGAAAATGAATTAATATTATTATATACTAAACGTGTTTTCACATTCCATTTTATCCATACAAGTTATCAATGTTTTTTGTTTTATTCTACGTACTGCTTTATTAACATTCTTTTTTCCTTCTGCACTCTGCTTGCATGTCTCTATCCATAAATATTTCTTGTTCATTTATAAAAAGATTAACACAAAATTAAAACATTCACCCACGTTTATTATTTAGACACAAAACTATACTTTTCATAGACAATTCCAAATTAAAAGCAGTGGTAAAATGTGTTTACACATAGTAGAACCTAGATAGAAATTATTTGTCATCATTTACATAAACTGTGTCCAAACATTGCTATATCTGAAGATTGTTAGCCGGAATCTTTGCAAAACTTTACTATTCTGCAATGGAAATCTTATCAAAGTAAGATTATAAATCCCTGCGTTCCTGGACTCGCTTTAGAAGAATGAACAAGAAATATGAAAATATGGGGATGCTTTAATTTTTCTCAAAAAAAGAAGAAAAAAAGGCATAGAAAGGTTTAGCTAAATTCACACGCTGTATATTGTTGCTGATCTTTTTCGCAATAGAGAACTAAACAACATTTTCAAAGACCATTCATTATCCGTTAAAAGAAAACGTTTGACTGCTTTGACTTCTGTTTTTTTAAGATCTAAAATTATACAGCTCATCAGAATACAGTTGAAGTCCTTTAAGTCATGTAGCTGCTGTGGACAAAATTGTAAATCTTAAAACTTAGTGCCATATAATTCACGATTATTTCGAGTAGGAAAGATGTAAAAGGAGTTACATTGTGTTTTTATCAGCGTAGCTGTATTAAAATTTATTTTGACCTACATTTGTAACAAATGAAATTGTTAAATACAAAATCTTCAGCTGAAGTAGGAACTTTGTCTTTGGTTAAAAGTGTTGCTGTTAGAAAATTTTAGGGCAGAATTCGTATTGTTAGTTTAGGTGCGTCTGAAAATAATGCAATAATAATAAATTAATTAATAATAGCAATAAATTAAATACCAAGACGTTTTAGCCATGAGAATTATACTCAGCTGAGTAAATATATATTAAATATGACTATATATTTTATTTTTGTTTCACTGAAAATGATATTGAAACAACATTTTTTATTTATAGCCTTGACTATGATGGAAATAGGACATTTGATTACTATGCGAATTCAATATTTTCCAATGTCAGAAAACTATACACGTATGGTGCATACATTTGTTCTGTATCGCGAATAATCTTTTTTGGAGCTGTTTCTTGTTTTTCTATAATTTTAAGATATTCTGTCATCGTAATGTCACCTGAATTGGCCTGCAATCTAGTACTCCGTTACGCATTCATAGAGTCGTTTTTATATATAGATACTACCGGTTGGCCTTACACAAAAAGACTTACTCGGTTGGCCTTACAGTTTTTACACAAATAGACTTACTCGGTTGAAGGGTGTCTAACTTCTCATTTACTTATGCAAAATGATACATTTCTCGATAGCAGACGAAAAATAATTACGAAAAATGTAAGTAGTATCTTGTGTGTACTCGACTGAATTTGCGTTTGTTAGTGATAATGTTTTTCAGTTAATGAGTTGCAAGAATTACAGTTCATCTTGATTATGTTAGTATTTAAAAACTGCTGGGCAAACGGATACAAAATAAATCATGGGTTAAGTCCCATGCAAAGAAGACAAGGGTTTTAACATTTTCGTGCAAAGAAGAATTTGGTACACGCCTGTCTAAAAAAAATTTGATGCTTTGTATTGTTCTAAGCTCATTCGTATTCTGTGATTTATTTTGCACCATTTTAAACAAGTTTTGTAAAGGTAAATCCTAGTTCATTTATAATAATATTGTTGTCCCTCTTAACATTTGAAAAAAGACGCGTTCGTTGAAAGTTGCATTTTTTACTTTAACATATTATTTTCAATGCCAACATTTTTTTTTGAAAGAGATATTGCAGATATTTGGATGGATTTCTTTTAAAAGTCCGACTGCTGCGTTTAGCTTTAGTTGTCTACTGTTTACGCCAGTTTCGTAAATGAGAATAATAAAATCAATGTGTAATATAAGACACCTATATTTTTTTATTTTCTTGTCAGAAGAAGAAACATTTTCAGTGTGAACATTCACCCCTTTTCAGAATTGTAAAGCTGACTTGATTTGTAAGAGCGCTAACGCCATTCTGAAATAAACTTATTGAATTTACCGCAAAATACAACTTCTCAAAACACTGTTTATCAGTTTTAAATCTAGTTAAGTATGGCATATTGATGTATAATTTAAACTTTATAAAGCCGATGAGACGTATTAAGGACATTGTGAGGGACCAGTATAATAATGGAATTTATTTTATAAATATCTTTTCGATAAGAAGTAGTTTTGTTGACATTTCTAAATGTGTTTTTACTATGAAGATATTCAAGTTCAAAAAAGGTTTAAAGAAATCCTGTCGATATCAATTTATGATTTTGTACACTGAAATATTAAGTACTAATAGAAAAGTGATTGTTCATTAACTGAAAGCAAGTTAAGGTTAAAGTTTTAAAGAAGGCAAAATGTTCTGGAAGTAGCTAAGGTATGACGTATTTACTAAATTTAAAATTTTCAGAATGAAACTTTTACCAAAACATTAGTAAAGTAGTCCTAGTACAGTCATAACTATAGTCACTATCTAAATTTAGGATCACCCCTCTTCGGAGTCAAAATAAAACTTCTTTGTATCAATTGTTGATCCATTCTAAGAACAAAATTATTATGGTTAGAATTTTAAGAACGTCTAAGAGTTCCTACCTACACTCAGAAAAAGGAGTTCTTTATACTAGCATTACATTTATTGTTCTAGACCAAGACCATGTGTGACCTTATTTGAGGTGTATTCTCTTCTTTTCGTCGTTTTTTATTTGCAAATGCCAGTACTTATTTCATGCTTTCCAGTGTTTTATTGTAAAATATCAGATGATTTTATTCTGATAAACCACAAGTGAAATTTACAAAATATAATTTTCCCTGTGCAGGACTACTTTTTTCCCCTCACTGCACTCCAGTTACAAAGAAACACAGTTCGACCGGCACATAAACGTATCCGCATGATAGAATCAGATGACAGTGATTGAATTTTTAATAAAACACTTAATTAAATCCACATGAATATGAAAACACTTTTTATTTTGTTCAATTATCGTTTAAAGAGCTTAGTGGACCAGAACGCGATTTTACTGTTAAAGAAACTGTAAACAATATGGCGGACGTTTCAATTTTGCGTCTTGTCCTGACGCGGAGGAATATATTTCATTGATTTATTTGCAGTTTCTGTAATATTTCGTTAGATTGAATAAATATAAAAAATGTTTTGTTAAAATGTTATTTTTGTGCTTATGAGTGAAGAAATAAACACTTAAAGCCCAGATTTTCATTATTTTTTATCGAATTTTTTGGAACTACTTTGAATAGCGTCTCGCACGTGCAGACATAGTAAATATTGGGGTGAACCACGGGTGGATAAGATGTTCATGTTATCACTGTTTTACCTTTTTTCCGAAATAACAATGGAAAGCATGAAATAAATAGAATATTTGATTTTTTTCAGTGTGTGTTCGAAATTTATTTCACTACGCCACTCGTGAAAATATAAAAATCTGATGGTCACTTGTGAAATAAATTTTCGATCACACACTGAAAAAATCAAATATCCTCTATTTATTACTACAGAGTACAGTTAAACGGACAAAGCTTTCTCTTAACATATATTACAACTGTTGTACACAGGTGCATACATCTTTATATACTTAATAAAAAAAACTGTAATAAAGTTGATAATATGCTATGAAGATATAAACATATTTCTAAAAAATTCCTACCATGACCAAATTATAAATAATATTAAAAAATATGATTTTTTAACTCAACAGTCAAGGGGGGAATGTTAACTTGTTGGGTATTACACAATTAGTTGATTGTTGAGTATTAACCAATTTATAGAAAAAAATGGGTCTTCTGTTAACTCTATCGATTTTGCCAAAATGCTTATATACTTATCAGATAATGCCGAGAATTTTAGTTGCTTGTTCAAGCTGGTTAGTTATGTATAAAAAATGACCTAAAAGAAAAAATTACTACTTGCATCATCATATCTTTAATAATTATAAGTAACACAAATATCTTTATTGTATGAAGAGGACTACGGAACTGTTTTGTATTTTTATCCAAGTAATGAGCAGTTGACTGTTAAGCAAAAACAAAATGATGAAAATACTTATTTTTGTCAAATGAGGGTCCCATACTTTCCCGCTCGTTTCTTAATTTAATCTCTTAAAACTTGAAACATTTTCAATTGCAGCAAAAACACGTAGATTGTTTTAAAAAAGAAAACAAGAAAAAAAGAAAAGGAAAAAGCTTTTGAAAAGCGACACACTTTAAAAGACTGAATCTACAGTTAGACCATAACTTCGCAGAATTTACTTCATTACGGAATTCTTAGGTTCACAAATGTTGGTAGATATAACTAGTGAAGTCCTCGGCCAATGAAAGAGGTGGTACTTATTAAAATCATTACTGCTTATCCCGTTGCTTGTCCATACATACAAAGATTACATTACCCATGAAGGACAACTTCTTAATTAAGATAATGACTACTTCTTCCGTCAACGATGATTACATTACCCATTAAGGACGATGACGCAATTTCGATGACCACATTATTTTACCCATGACTTCAGTTTGGCTAGTTATGGGCCGTAAAATATGAACGTGAAGTTGGCACATAGATCGTAGCTCTACATCTAGCTCTGCGATCTTATATCATTGCAGAGCTGGGTCGCAGCTCTACATCCAGCTCTGCAATCTTATATCATTGCAGAGCTGGGTCGCAGCTCTACATCCAGCTCTGCAATCTTATATCATTGCAGAGCTGGGTCGCAGCTCTACATCCAGCTCTGCAATCTTATATCATTGCAGAGCTGGGTCGCAGACTTACATCCAGCTATGCAATCTTATATAATTACAGACCTACATCCAGCTCTGCAATCTTATATCATTGCAGAGCTGGGTCGCAGCTCTACATCCAGCTCTGCGATCTTATATCATTGCAGAGCTGGGTCGCAGCTCTACATCCAGCTCTGCAATCTTATACTTGCAGAGCTTGGTCGCAGCTCTACATCTAGCTCTGCAAACTTATATCATTGCAGAGCTGGGTCGCAGCTCGACATCCAGCTCTGCAATCTTATATCATTGCATAGCTGGGTCGCAGACTTACATCCAGCTATGCAATCTTATATAATTACAGAACTACATCCAGCTCTGCAATCATATATCATTGCAGAGCTGGGTCGCAGACTTACATCCGGCTATGCAATCTTATATAATTACAGAACTACATCCAGCTCTGCAATCTTATATCATTGCAGAGCTGGGTCGCAGCTCTACATCCAGCTCTGCAATCTTATATCATTGCAGAGCTGGGTCGCAGCTCTACATCCAGCTCTGCAATCTTATATCATTGCAGAGCTGGGTCGCAGCTCTACATCCAGCTCTGCAATCTTATATCATTGCAGAGCTGGGTCGCAGCTCTACATCCAGCTCTGCAATCTTATATCATTGCAGAGCTGGTTCGCAGCTCTACATCCAGCTCTGCAATCTTATATCATTGCAGAGCTGGGTCGCAGCTCTACATCCAGCTCTGCAATCTTATATCATTGCAGAGCTGGGTCGCAGCTCTACATCCAGCTCTGCAATCTTATATTATTGCAGAGCTGGGTCGCAGCTCTACATCCAGCTCTGCAATTTTATATCATTGCAGAGCTGGTTCGCAGCTCTACATCCAGCTCTGCAATCTTATATCATTGCAGAGCTGGGTCGCAGCTCTACATCCAGCTCTGCAATCTTATATCATTGCAGAGCTGGGTCGCAGCTCTACATCCAGCTCTGCAATCTTATATCATTGCAGAGCTGGTTCGCAGCTCTACATCAAGCTCTGCAATCTTATATCATTGCAGAGCTGGGTCGCAGCTCTACATCCAGCTCTGCAATCTTATATCATTGCAGAGCTGGGTCGCAGCTCTACATCCAGCTCTGCAATCTTATATCATTGCAGAGCTGGGTCGCAGCTCTACATCCAGCTCTGCAATCTTATATCATTGCAGAGCTGGGTCGCAGCTCTACATCCAGCTCTGCAATCTTACATCATTGCAGAGCTGGGTCGCAGCTCTACATCCAGCTCTGCAATCTTATATCATTGCAGAGCTGGGTCGCAGCTCTACATCCAGCTCTGCAATCTTATATTATTGCAGAGCTGGGTCGCAGCTCTACATCCAGCTCTGCAATTTTATATCATTGCAGAGCTGGTTGGCAGCTCTACATCCAGCTCTGCAATCTTATATCATTGCAGAGCTGGGTCGCAGCTCTACATCCAGCTCTGCAATCTTATATCATTGCAGAGCTGGGTCGCAGCTCTACATCCAGCTCTGCAATCTTATATCATTGCAGAGCTGGGTCGCAGCTCTACATCCAGCTCTGCAGTCTTATATCATTGCAGAGCTGGGTCGCAGACTTACATCCAGCTATGCAATCTTATATAATTACAGACCTTCATCCAGCTCTGCAATCTTATATCATTGCAGAGCTGGGTCGCAGCTCTACATCCAGCTCTGCAATCTTATATCATTGCAGAGCTGGGTCGCAGCTCTACATCCAGCTCTGCAATCTTATAATTGCAGAGCTTGGTCGCAGCTCTACATCCAGCTCTGCAATCTTATATCATTGCAGAGCTGGGTCGCAGCCCTACATCCAGCTCTGCAATCTTATATCATTGCAGAGCTGGGTCGCAGACTTACATCCAGCTATGCAATCTTATATAATTACAGACCTACATCCAGCTCTGCAATCTTATATCATTGCAGAGCTGGGTCGCAGCTCTACATCCAGCTCTGCGATCTTATATCATTGCAGAGCTGGTTCGCAGCTCTACATCCAGCTCTGCAATCTTATATCATTGCAGAGCTGGGTCGCAGCTCTACATCCAGCTCTGCAATCTTATATCATTGCAGAGCTGGGTCGCAGCTCTACATCCAGCTCTGCAATCTTATATCATTGCAGAGCTGGTTCGCAGCTCTACATCCAGCTCTGCAATCTTATATCATTGCAGAGCTGGGTCGCAGCTCTACATCCAGCTCTGCAATCTTAAATCATTGCATTGCTGGGTCGTAGATCTACATCCAGCTCTGCAATCTAATATTATTGCAGAGCTGGGTCGCAGCTCTACATCCAGCTCTGCAATCTTCTTTCATTGTAGGGCTGGGTCTCAGCTCTACATCTAGCTCTGCAATCATATATCATTGCAGAGCTGGGTCGTAGATCTACATCTAGCTCTGCAATCTTATTTCATTGCAGAGCTGTGTCGCAGCTGTACATCCAGCTCTGCAATCTAATATCATTACAGAGATAGGTCGCAGCTCTACATCCAGCTCTGCAATCTTTTATCATTGCATAGCTTGGTCTCAGCTCTACATCTAGCTCTGCAATCATATATCATTGCAGAGCTGGGTCGTAGATCTACATCTAGCTCTGCAATCTTATTTCATTGCAGAGCTGTGTCGCAGCTGTACATCCAGCTCTGCAATCTAATACAATTACAGAGCTAGGTCGCAGGTCTACATCCAGCTTTCCAATCTTATATCATTGCAGAGCTGTGTCGCAGTTCAATATCTAGCTCTGCAATCATATATCACAATGAGTTGGATCATAGATCGACATATAGCTCTAAAAATTGTATAGCTGCAGAGTTTGGTCGTAGGTCGACAACAAGCTCTGCAATCTTAAATCATTGCAGAGCTGGGTCGCATTTCTCCATCTAGCTCTGCAATCTTTTTCATTGCATCACTCCATCTGCATAGTTTTTTCAGTTATTGCCTTTTGTTATTTTTCAAAGCATTACTTAAATAGACTTTGAGTTATCAACATGAAACATCATAATATGTGGATAGAGCTCACTCAGGAGGTGTGCAGTGTAGAAGAGTGAAAACTTTACCCTTAATAATCTTTGTTTTTTCATACTTAATTTTCACCTGAGTGGAGCAGAACTAAAAATGTCTTTGAGATGTCCACATGAAACTTTATAGGTGGATAGATCTTATTGAGGAGGAATGTTGTGCGCAAGAATGATAACTCTGCTTTTTATAATGTTTGATTTAGTGCCCTTTGTTATTTTTAATACTTGTTGTCCCGAGCTTATCTCAAAAGTATTGCAGGTATCTACTTGAAACTTCATAGGTTGAAAAATCTCACTGTGGAGGAGTGCAGCGCACAAGAATGATAACGCTACTATGCATGATTTTTCAGTTATTGACCTTTAACTTTCAAATCTGTAATTACTTCAGCCATTAGTTATCATTACCGAAATTGAATTATGTTGCGCTGCTGCTACATATACATTCTTCCAATAAGCAAACACATGTTAATATGGCTCTTGTTGATAAGAGTTTTGTAACAATCTATATCCGTGTTGTTACAAACATATTGTAGTAAATAAACTTTTTGCATTTCTTTCTTTTTCTTTCTACATTCTACGGATGGACAAAAAGTCTATCGCAACACGTATGGTGTGTGAATAGGCTAAGAGCCTTAAATGTTCAAGCATTTTTACACATGTTAATTGCGGACAAAGGCATTTTCATATTTACGTCGTTTGTTTATTTTGGCATGTTGATGACTGCTGCTCTAACCCCGACCCCCAACAAATCTGTTGATAAGTCATGAGAATAAGTATTCGAACGCACCTCCTTTATAATTATATGAGAGCTATCACTTAAAGGTGGTAACAAGTTTTATTTCTTGAGCCGCCAGACTTGTTTTAAGGATTACTTACGTTCTTTACTCAACGGAGTCTTTGTATGGCCATTGAGTATCACAATTCGAAGTTAGTCAGACTTAACCTCAGAAATTTCGAAAACTCGTTATTCACATTATTTAAACATTATTATCATAAACTAAATGATTATTTATGTATATTGTAATACCAAATTCATAGACTGAGTGGCTTTACGTCTTTTATAACTACGTGACACGATAAAAATACTGATAATGACCGGAAAACAACAAAAGTTTTAGACGGGTCCCCTTTGTCTTCCTTACCTTTTCAGTTACAAAATGAAAATAAACTTCAAAAGTTAAAAACAAATATCGAACGAAATGAATAACTGAATGCAAATGCGAATTACGCAGCAAACGTGGCATTTAGCTTTTGATACGATTGCAAGAGTATAAAATCGAATTTAAGAAACTAAAAGTAGGTAATAAAATTAAAAATATAGTTGTCCAGAGGAAAATATACACATTTAATTCCCCAAAATTATTTTACAAATTCAACATATAATAATCAACAAAGCCAGAAAAACGTTTTGAGAATGAATGCATTTATATATAAGATTTGCTTAAACTGCTCGGTAGACGAATAGTTACAGATTTCAATGCAGGACAGAAACAGAGGAACATATTTTTTTGGGGGGATGGGGCGTATGGGGGAAGTTTGAGGGGTAGTCGCCATGAATGACAATGCAAAAGTAATAATTAAAAAAATATACTATGAGGCAAATGAAAATATCCGGGAGTGAGAAAGGTTTGGAAGGGGATGTGGAAGTGTCACAATGCTTTTTAATGCAACCGATGAAATAAGGGACAAATACGAAAAATTCTGAAAACAAAATGGTCCCGACCGGGTGGGGGAGGAAGGTACAATGCATTACAACGCAACAAATGAAATATATGTCAATAATAAAAACATTACCGACCAGCTAGTACGAAATTAAATAAGGGCTGTTTTTCTTTTATGCCTGGAGACATAGTATACCTAACGTTACCCAAATGTTTACTTGTCAGAGGTTCAACTGAGGCCAACAATCAACAAACAAAACGGGTACCGAAAGGTGTACATCATTGCTATGCTTGTTGATCATATTTCACAATACAGTGCATGAATTGGAAACCATTCGCCACTGAAATTCTTTGGCAGATCGCCTAGACATCCTGCTAGTCCATCATACCAGTAAATACCTTTATCATAAAGCACAACGAGAAGTGTAATTTGATGACCCTTCTTTATTTGATAGTTAAACGTTCGTGGATCTCTTACATTTTCCTTTAAGACAGATGCCCACCTGCTGAGCTCAATTGGTACAGTACTGTATTAAGAATCAAAGGTTCGATCACTGGAATGAGTGTAAATTTCTCTGTGACGATTGATCTCGAACGTTTTGCCTTAAGGTCATTCGTCTCTCACCACTGTCTCAGACTCATGTTAGAGACAGTGGAGAAAGTCATTCATTTGTGGAGAAATTGATACTTGCTGGTTAGATATAAAGGAAAAATCATAAACAACCAATAAAACAAACAGTTCATGAATTCTGTCAAAAATGTTACAACCCAGCAGTAAATAATTTTGCTCATAGCATCAAAAACAAACGCTATAATATTTTTTGGTGAATTTAAACCATACTTTAAAAATATGCGCGCCGCTTTTGATGCTTGCTTCAAAACTAATCTTTTACGCACTTTGTATTCATAGCCATAGCTAGTGTATACTTCTTGTTTTAATGCATTCCTTCTTGAGCGCATCTGTCTCTCATCTTATTGTAATCTTGAAAATAATGCACTTGACTTTGCATGTCGTTTCAACACGACTCAGTTGCTCGTTAAATGTACTACGATATACTAAGTCGCATTTCTTTGGATCGAGATAAAAAAACGAATCCAATGTTTATGTTTTTCTTATACGGAATACATTACTTTTAAACATGTATAACCTCTTTTCCACCGTAGTGACAAGGTAGCAAGAAAGCAGGGAAAAGATCAAAGTTCCCCTTGCAGATATGAGAAAATCAAACATTTCTTTGCAAGAGCCGCCAAAAGTGTAAATAGACCTACATGACTGTACATGAAAAGTAGACAAAACTAAAACAAGTTCTATCCTTCCAGTTTTTGTTTCTGTATAATAATAACACCATTACAAATCTATCTGGTCAAATAACTATGCTCATCTGAAACGTCATTAAGATAACGCTCTACAGTGAAGATATACTGAAATACCATTAAAATTTTGCAGACCTAATTGAAACTGAATAATGAATATGTAAAAAGAAGTAAAAACAAATGTTTGAAGAGCTCGTTGTCTACGACCCAGCACTGCAATGAAAAAAAGACTGCAGATCTAGATGTAGAGCTGAGATCCAGCACTGCAGTGAAACAAGATTGCAGACCTAGATGTCGATCTACGACCCAGCTCTGCACTTATGTTAGATAACAGAGCTAGATATCTATAAACGATCAACCTCTGCACTTATGTTAAATTGCAACCAGATGTCGAACTACGACACAGTTCTCCTAGAGCAAAGGTACAAGATTAGTGTGCTATATTTAGATATTATACCCAGATCTGTATTAATCATAGATTGCAAATTTAGATGTCGATAGCCTAGATTAAGAGCTGGGAATCAGCTTTGCAATGATAATAATAATGCAGAGCTAGATGTCGATCTATGATCCAGCTCTGCAATGATATAAGAATGCAGAGCTGGATGTAGAGCTGCGACCCAGCTCTGCAATGATATAAGAATGCAGAGCTGGATGTAGAGCTGCGACCCAGCTCTGCAATGATATAAGATTGCAGAGCTGGATGTAGAGCTGCGACCCAGCTCTGCAATGATATAAGATTGCAGAGCTGGATGTAAGTCTGCGACCCAGCTCTGCAATGATATAAGATTGCAGAGCTGGATGAAGAGCTGCGACCCAGCTCTGCAATGATATAAGATTGCAGAGCTGGATGTAGAGCTGCGATCCAGCTCTGCAAAGATATAAGTTTGCAGAGCTGGATGTAGTTCTACGACCCAGCTCTGCAATGATATAAGATTGCAGAGCTGGGTGTAGAGCTGCGACCCAGGTCTGCAATGATATAAGATTGCAGAGCTGGATGTAGAGCTGCGACCCAGCTCTGCAATTATAAGATTGCAGAGCTAGATGTAGAGCTGCGACCCAGCTCTGCAATGATATTAGATTGCAGAGCTGGATGTATAGCTGCGACCCAGCTCTGCAATGATATAAGATTGCAGAGCTGGATGTATAGCTGCGACCCAGCTCTGCAATTATAAGATTGCAGAGCTAGATGTAGAGCTGCGACCCAGCTCTGCAATGAAATTAGATTGCAGAGCTGGATGTAGAGCTGCGATCCAGCTCTGCAATGATATAAGATTGCAGAGCTGGATATAGAGCTGCGACCCAGCTCTGCAGAGCTGGATGTAGAGCTGCGACCTAGGTCTGTAATTACATAAGATTGCATAGTTGGATGTATGTCTGCGACCCAGCTCTGCAATGATATTAGATTGCAGAGCTGGATGTTTAGCTGCGACCCAGCTCTGCAATGATATAAGTTTGCAGAGCTGGATGTAGTTCTACGACCCAGCTCTGCAATGATATAAGATTGCAGAGCTGGGTGTAGAGCTGCGACCAGATCTGCAATGATATAAGATTGCAGAGCTGGATGTAGATCTGCGACCCAGCTCTGCAATGATATAAGATTGCAGAGCTAGATGTAGATCTACGACCGTGCTGTGCAATGATATAAGATTGCAGAGCTTGATGTATAGCTGCGAACCAGCTCTGCAATTATATAAGATTGCAGAGCTGGATGTAGAGCTGCGACCCAGCTCTGCAATGATATAAGATTGCAGAGCTAGTTGTAGATCTACGACCAAGCTATACAATGATATAAGATTGCAGAGCGATATGTAGATATACGACCCAGCTATGCAATGATTTGCAGAGCTGGATGTAGAGCTGCGACCCAGCTCTGCAATGATATAAGATTGCAGAGCTAGATGTAGATCTGCGACCCAGGTCTGCAATGATATAAGATTGCAGAGCTACATGTAGGTCTACGACCCAGGTCTGCAATGATATAAGATTGCAGAGCTGGATGTAGAGCTGCGACCGTGCTGTGCAATGATATAAGATTGCAGAGCTGGATGTATAGCTGCGACCCAGCTCTGCAATGATATAAGATTGCAGAGCTGGATGTAGAGCTGCGACCCAGCTCTGCAATGATATAAGATTACAGAGCTGGATGTAGAGTTGCGACCCAGCTCTGCAATTATAAGATTGCAGAGCTAGATGTAGAGCTGCGACCCAGCTCTGCAATGATATTAGATTGCATAGCTGGATGTAGAGCTGCGACCCAGCTCTGCAATGATATAAGATTGCAGAGCTGGATGTAGAGCTGCGACCCAGCTCTGCAGAGCTGGATGTAGAGCTGCGACCTAGGTCTGTAATTTTATAAGATTGCATAGTTTGATGTAAGTCTGCGACCCAGCTCTGCAATGATATAAGATTGCAGAGCTGGGTGTAGAGCTGCGACCCAGGTCTGCAATGATATAAGATTGTAGAGCTGGATGTAGAGCTGCGACCCAGCTCTGCAATGATATAAGATTGCAGAGCTAGATGTAGATCTACGACCGTGCTGTGCAATGATATAAGATTGCAGAGCTGGATGTATAGCTGCGACCCAGCTCTGCAATGATATAAGATTGCAGAGCTGGATGTAGAGCTGCGACCCAGCTCTGCAATGATATAAGATTGCAGAGCTAGATGTAGATCTACGACCGTGCTGTGCAATGATATAAGATTGCAGAGCTGGATGTAGAGCTGCGACCCAGCTCTGCAATGATATAAGATTGCAGAGCTGGATGTAGAGCTGCGACCCAGCTCTGCCATGATATAAGATCGCAGAGCTAAATGTAGAGCTGCGATCTATGTGCCAACTTCACGTTCATCCGTAAAATACAGTTATTTGTCCAGCAGAAAATTTCGTTTGATCGATTTTTAATTTGCTTCTGTTCGTGCCTGATAATTACAACGAGAATATTCTGTCGTAAGACAGTTGTCAGTCACATAAGTCACCTGTTATATGTCTCAGTGGTAGTCATAACAATATAAGTGGTAAAATATTTGAAATTCGCTACTTTAAATATACGAGAAAGAAGACGTAACTTACTTATTTTTATTTTGAATGGATTAGATGGTCTAAAACACGATAAAAAACAAAGAAAACAAAACAAAATTGCGACATAAGTGTAGGCTGAATCCTCTTAATTAGAAAGTATAAAATGCAGAGATACTTTACTCTTGCACACCCATTTCATTTAGTATTTAAACAAATTGCGACATAAGTGTAGGCCGAATCCTTCTTAATTAGAAAGTATAAAATGCAAAGATACTTTACTCTTGCACACCCATTTCACTTAGTATTTAAACAAATTGCGACATAAGTGTAGGCCGAATCCTTCTTAATTAGAAAGTATAAAATGCAAGGATACTTTACTCTTGCACTCCCATTTGCACACTGACCAATCTGACAGTACTAGCGCATGCCTTGGGCAGTTATGTTATCATCGATTTTAATTTGCCATGCAGTATAAAATTACAACCCACAGAGGATAAAGTCTTTAAAGAGAAGTAATAAAATCCTGTTATAATGTCTTGCTGTGGGGCCGATTCCTATATTGCCAAATGACTAACATGATCAATGAATTATCAAGAAAGGACAAAGTACGATGACAATCACTAAAGTTTTCATTCATTTGAACTGTATATTTGACTAAAATACTTATTTGCACTTACAAAGATATACCAAAATAAAAGGACCTGCTCATGTGCTATAACTGTACTTCTAATGAGCAGTCGTCCTATACTTCCAACAGGTAAGTACAACCACGTATCCACAAATCTTTCTAAAACACCTACGATTTCACTTTCTGAAAGTTACGTCATACGGTCACACTGGTAGCCAGGTTTAACGCTTTAACAGCTAAGGTCATATCCCGGCGGTCAGTCCACCTAACCAGTGTTTCTCGGTATCAAACCAGTTTACTAAACAATTTCTCGGCGTGTGACTGACTACTTCCTCACTTGCTTTAGAGGTGAGGGACAAGTACCTGTAAACGCATTGTCTTAGATCAGTTATCACGGAGGAGTTTTGCCGGCCCTGGTGGGGATCGAACCGGGATCGTCAAGATTGACAATCCGATGATCTACCAATTGAGCAAGCCGGGCCGGCGCTACACTGGTAGCCAGAGACTTAAGTTTAGATCTAGGTGTATGACAATTTATTCAAGTTCAAGGGTTACGCTAGTTAAAGAAAGCTTACAGAAGTTGTCCAAAAGTACGATAATTAAATTTATATAGTCATAATCGACGCACATATTTGTTTTCCTTTCTCTATCTACATGTAGTGTAATGACAACGTATTATGGCTATTTATATAACGATTATGTTGTAGAGATTATCGATGTATGATTTCCAAACCTACACGTTCTTTTAAAATTTGCACAGACGCATTTTCTAATACATTTAGATGTCGTCATGAGAAAGTAAAGAAAATAAAAAAAGAGCTATTACCGAGCCTGAAATGAAGTTTGGTTGTGATGTGGAAATCCTCTTAAGCAGTATGCAGAGCTTGTGCAATATCTGTAATGTTTATGAAGAAGCTAACAGACTGAGACAATGTGGAAAAAACATTTTGTTTTATTTCAAACGAAATTTCGGTTTGTTTGTCAAACAACAAATGCAGCCGTCAGAAAGTCGTTTGAACAAGCTAGTATGTACGGTCTGTAGGGATCGTTGTCGCAGACTCTTTAAATGAGTTATCACCTTTCGTGACAGTCTTGCATCAATATCAGTCTGTTTCAGTTAGTGTTAAATCTGCGTAGGAATACATGTCTTTGTAAAATTATTGTGTGCAGTATATAGGCATATCAATAACAATCTCTTGGGCGCTAACTTAATTATAACATTGCACTTATTCACTACTTGCTTAGGTTAGACTTGTTTTAAACCTTAGTAACCAAAGCATATATTTGTTTTAAAAAAGATGGCCAGTTAAATACTTCCATCAACTGTAATGTTTAAATAAAATATTTTGGAATTTTTTTTATTTGAAAAAGCAGCCGTTGATAACAAAATCCAAACAAACACATTTTCATTCGTTTTAAAGGTATGTTTCTCTGTTACTAATGTTATTCATAATTTGAAATCGTTTAAAAACAATTTTGTTCATACTCTCAGTTAAAATATGCCTTTTACAACCATTTTTGAAAGGTAAAATGTACGTTACCATATATGATAGCATTTAGATGACGTAGCATATATTTAGTAAATAACCGTTGTTGCCTCCTGCAGATTTGCAGTTATGGATTGTTACAATCATAGTGTATCACGAAAATTCTGTTATTTATCCTTGTTAGATAAATGGAGCATTTTACCGGATTATAGAACCTTCATGAGCAGCAATTACATTTTATTGTTACATCTATCTTCTTTTCTTGTGTTACCTCTCTCTCTCTCTCTCTCTGTGTGTGTGTGTGCAAAAATATAAAACCGTTTCTAATTATCATCTAAATTCTCAGGAGGTGCATTTTACTTCTTAAAAGAATATTTGCCAACTTGTCATGCCAAGTGAAAAAGAAAGTGTCTTTTTACCGTTTAATATTTTCCAGCATTTTGAAAAAAAAAAACGATAGATTTAAGTTTTCTTCACTAACGTGTTATTGTCCATTACGAAACCCTAATGCAAAACCACAGGAGCTTGAAATTGTTTTTCTAGTCATTCAAGAGTCGAAACTGTTAATTTAGCTTCTTTTTCTGTATATATAAACACAAGGAATGAAACGCCACTTGCCTGCCTACTAAGAATTCGGGTCGCATCAGCTAAATGCGACAAGGTGCAGATATTTATCAGTCCTGTCCCTTAGCAGACACTAAAACTAACTAAAAGAAACCGCTATTTTTTGTAAATACGCTACACACTAGTAGAAACCCGATACTTTCCATGCATTTCCAACAAAATTGGCTAGTCGCCGAAGCCATAGCGGACTGTAATCTCAAAAATATTTCTTGATCAAAAGCAGTTTTGAACTGAAGAAACTTTTCTAGTACGTAACTATACTTTTGTGCATCTCAAAAATAATTAATAAGTACATTTTAACGTTATTTCATTATAAAACACATATTTAGTGGGAACTCCGTGACGTCAGGCAATGGCTTCAGCGACAAACTGATTTTGTTCGAGAATGCATGATAACCAGTGGTTTTTTTCTTCTGTGTAGCGTACTGAAAAAATTAAGCGATGTGTTTTAGTAAGTTTTAGTGTCTGCTGAGTGACAGGACTGATAGATATCTGCACTTTGGTGCAATTTAGCTGATGCAACCTGAATTTTTAGTAAGCGGAGCAGGGGCGCGCTTCATTCCTTGTGTTTTTATATACAGAACAGAAGCTAGAAATACAGTTTCGAATCTTGAACGACTAAAACCACAATTTCAAACTCCTGTGTACAAAACGTACATTTTTTTCTGAAATCGAGACGAATAACAAATAAAGTAATAAAAGCCTTTAGAATCATGACCATCTAAGTGATTATTATTGTGATTATTATTGTTTATATAAAAAAAAAAGACTTACACGATGAAAGAAACATGCGGAAGTGATATAAACCGTTTTAATATTAAATTATTATATCGCCATTTGACCTTACAACCAGCAAATGACATGGAGATGGGCGTAGCCACAGGTTCAACAGGGTGCAAAATTCTATTGTCACGATACAACAATAGCTCATCTGGTTGGTTTGTAAGTTAAATGAACAAAAAAGAGTTTGAATAAATCAGACACTATCAAATGATGTTGAAAACAAAAGGACAATAAAGTTCCTATATCGCTCGCCTGAGAATCATTGGAACAGCAAACCATATCTTTAAAAGAAGGTAATAAACTCTGCTTTAAAAAGCTGTACACATAACCCCAATGTCATAGATGTAGCTTCAGAAACAAAGGTATGAGATTAAAAGCCGCTAGGTCAATTTCATTGCCAACTAAGTTCAAATTTGAATTTTTATGCAAAATAATACATAGAGTCTAACTTTTAATGTCGTAGCTCCAAAAACCAAGTACTTAGTCAGTAAGTCAAGATGCAGGTCCAATGAATATCAACGACATAGTTGAATATGTAGACATGAAGTTTCCTTCAAACTTATTTTGCCGTATTGAAGTTTTTTTCTCCAAATGGTATATAATTTCTTAAAAGAACCTAGTGAACCAAGGACGTGGTCCCTTTTGATCTCGGGGCCATGATGTAAACAACTTTAGAAGGGAGATTTCTGCAATGTTAAATACCAAATATGTGAACTTAATTCCTTGTGGTTCATAAAGTGATTTGCCTGTATAAGTCTTGAGCGTGGCAAATATTGACCAGAAGATCATTATTTGAACAATTATGGTAGAGACCATTTATACCATACAACACAGTAGTTTTTATAGACAATATGCCTTGCGGTTACAGTGAAGGAGATTTTTTCCAAGCACAGTGTAAAACTATTAGCCCCAAGAATATCATCTGAACATAATTGGAAGAGAATTTTTTTACATAACACCTCCAATTTCTTAGCTCCTGAAATTGCACAAACCTTATTTTTTGTTGAAATCATCAGAGAGAAAGGCATTAAAGATCCGGGTGATTCTACGGGCCAAATACATTTTTAATTGCCAGTATGTAATTCAAAAGTGCATTTGATTTCTCAAATGCCATTAAATGAAATAAAATCAATCGATATTTTATTGCATTTCCATCAGAAGCAGATATAGAAGCACTTCACTAATTGACATGAAATCGTTTACTATACTTAATGAGATTACGAGCAAGGTTGTGCAAACTTATTTACAGAATGAATACTGATAAATTCTACAAAATGTATGCTTTAAATGGAATCTGTCGATGATTGTCATCATGTGTTGAAGTACAGAAATGGATATGACTGCTGTTTTTCGGCCGTAGGCCGTCTGATCTCACCTTGACTTCTACAGTAAAGTGAAAGTAGGATCGCTGCTAAAATTTCATTGGTTGACACACACAAAAAAAAACCAATAAAAACAAATAAACAAACAAACAAACATACAAACAAACAAACACAAAAAAAAACAAACAAAAACATTTCAATGGTCACTTGTCGCGAAAAGGAAAGGACTCCTGGAAACGAGCAGTTGGGCTTTCTGACACTGAACCTAAATGTAATCTTATAGTTTTGTATTTATTTCTAAATTACTTTACATTTAGCACTATTTTATATTCGTGAAAGAAAGGAAACAATGATAAATTATCGGCAAAAATGTCGTAGAGATCGGATTCAACATTTTGTTTTTGCCTTCAGCACGTGCATCCTTCCTGCCAAATTACATTACAAAGTCAGTAACTTGACTGGTGCTGCAGTACTTGTATTCAAATTGTTAGTGTATATTTTCCAAATTTCATACCTTTGTCAAAGTTACTTTTTTGTTACCATTTTGCCATGATCTATTACAAAAGCATCGTTTATACTCGAGGACTCGCCAGTCTTTTTTTAGGACTGGCATACAACGTTAACATATAAAAACGCATTTAATGTCGTATGATTCTAACATTCTAACAAAAATATTTGCTATAATCGTAGTCTTCATCGAGTATTTAAACAAAAAGATCACTTACCGATCGGTGTTGGGTTGTTTTGTTACCTCAATCACTTTATATGCATCATATCAACATTTTTAGAGTTCTTATGTTTGTTTCGACATAAGGTCATGGACGGAAATGAATTTCCCTTTCTTCTGAAGTTTAATCGTTATCAAATGAAATGAACGGACAAGAGACAGAAAATATGTTACTACTTTTTGTTTCTTATTTACGTCATACCTGTATCCATATAATGTATTTTTTCTAAAAAGTGGAACATAATTGGAGAGCTAATTAGTTAATTTAATGCTTCCAGTCAGAAAAGAAAACATTTGCTTGGTCACAACATTCTGATATGAAAGAATTATGCTAATAAAAGACGTACAGAAGATGTTTAATTACATTTTACTCAGTAAGCTGCGGAGTCCTCTTTATTTGCTATTTCAGTAGCATTATCAAATGACGTTAATACCGGTAAAGAAGGATTTTGTTGCCTTCCATTATATATATCAAGTCCTCACAGAAATCATTGAAAGGCAAATAAAAACATATAAGAAGGTTTTATTACTTTATAATGGTAGAATGTCAGGTAGACTTAAAACAGAGATAGCTTTAAAACAATTACAGAATCTCTCGAAGGAAATAATAGATTGGAACATGAAATTACGACGGTTTTGTGTTTTACATCAAATGAAGAATTTTACACCACAGAAAAATGCAATGCATCGGAGAAATCCCAGTCCACACGGGATTCGAAACGAAATCTCTGATGGATAATGAATTGTAAAAAAAGATATAGAGATGACCGTTCTAGATACGAGCCAGTGATTCGATACCTAAACATAGTTGTCAGAGGTTGAACTTATTCGAGCTCTAAACTGTAAAACATACCCTCTTCAAAAATTATAATGACCTACTGAAATTTTAAGTCAAGCAATTATTTGTTATTCACATGATGCGTAAACGAGAATACCGGACGAGTCTCAGTCTTACGAACTTTGTCCATCATAGGAAGTTGCAGTGAATCAGAAAAGTTCCAGTCTCCAAAAAGTTTCAAACTTTTGTAAGAGGCTGAACTTACAGGAACTGGTGTAGATGTACACTTAATCGTAACAATTTTGCTTTATATAAAAAAATAAACAATAAATATGTGAGTAGACTGTTTTATGAAATACTGTAGGAAAAAATCCTTAACATTATAAACAACATAATAATTCTTAATTACAAAAACAGAAAATGTATAAAAAAATAACGACAAACCATTATTCTATGTCACCACAGAGATTTTCTGTCTCTGAGACGAAATTTTGTCTGTCTAATACCCTTGTCATATCACTTGTAACAGTGCGATATTGAAATGATTGAATGAAATTGATGTTTGGCAACATTTACATATGTTACATAGAAGTATCTGGAATTTGTTTTAATCAAATTTTCTGAACCTGTTTCCTCTAACAGCAATGTTTTTTTACGGAATGATATAACAATAAATGTGTTTCTATTTGCGTATAACATCACAAATTCTGCAAATGAAATTATTCGCCCGCATATACGCGAAAAAAGATTCTAAAAATGCATTTTGTAATAGATTAATAGGCATTTATGGATAAAAGCTTCCAGGCGTATCGGTTGTGTGTGTGTGTGTGTGTGTGTGCGTGTGCGCGTGCGTGCGTGCGTACGTAGGTGCGTGTGTGTGTCACAAAATGAGTCCTCAGCACAAACTCTAGTATACATCAACATCTTAAACATGATCGGTCCAAACACAGATATTTGGGGTCTCCACTTATTTTCCCGTACAGGATATACAGGATTTGAAACTCCAATTCCTGTCCACATCTCTGTCAAACTCTAAAAAAACCATGATATTGATAGTCCAGTTGTAAAGGCGCCCGGCTTCACTCTTTATCGATAGTGTAACTAAGGTACCAGTAGTATATTGCGAGCGTATTTTTGGGGGCCAGTGGCAATGTTTTTAATGAAGGAAAAGATCGTTCATACTGGCGACCGGCTTGTTTTGCGCAAATTAGATCGCACTCTTTTATAAAGTTCATAAACTAAACATGGTCTTTAAACATTTTCTGCAACAATTTAATGTACCTGAAGCGATGCATTCATTAAGAGAAAACATGTGTTGTTTAATTTTGATTGAGCTTTTGATGCATTGAGGACACTTGTTAAAAATGTTCTTGTTGTTTATATTTAGAAAACGTTCGTCAATGAGAGATACCTACCAAGAAGTGCAAAATATGCCTCTCTACATGATAAAGTATCTGTTGATAGTTTGCCTCCAATACTCATAAACAAGAAGGCCATGATGGCCCTAAATCGCTCACCTGAGTCTCATTGCTCATGTTACAAATATCGTCATTGGTTTTTATGGGTGCAAGTTTGTATAAGTTTGCAATAAGTTTGAAGACTCTGGGTGTAATGGTAATCAAATGTTTTAGCAGAACTAATTTTACTCTACAGGTCCCAGTGACTTTGACCTTTGACATACAGACCCCAAAAGCAATAGGGTTCTTTTAATATAATTACCCTATAAAGTTTGAAGATTCTGGGTGTAATGATACTCCAGTTACTGAGAAGAAATAGTTCTCATTCTACAGGTTCCTGTGACCTTGACTTTTGACCTTATGACTCCAAAAATGATTGGTTTCTTTTACTGAGTAAAGAAAATCATCCTATGAAGTTTGAAGTCTCTGGGTAAAATGGTACTCCAGTTACTGAGCAGAAACAGTTTTCACTCTACAGGTCCCTGTGAACTTAACCTTTGACCTATGGACCCTAAAAACAATTGGGTTCTCCTATTACAATTATCCTGTAAAGTTTGAAGGCTCTGGGTGTAATGGTACTACAGTTACTCTGCAGAAATAGTTTTCACTCTACAGGTCCCTATGACCCTGACCTTTGACATACTAGCCCCAAAAACAATATGGTTCTTCTATTTAGTAAAACCAATCATCCTATGAAGGTTGGAGGCTCTTGGTGAAATGGTAATCCTGTTATTGAATGGAAACAGTTTTCACTCTAGAAGTCCCTCTGACCTTGACCTTTCCTTTTTTTACTCTTGAACGCGAGAACTTATTGAAGCAAGACCAGTCGTTGTGAAGCCATATTTAGAACAATAAGATGTTTTTTACTGGAAATGAAGGGCAGATAATATAGGAAAGTGTGAAAGAAAAATGTGAAAGGAGAAAGGAATGTTAACAATCACATGTCAGTTGGTTGGTCTAGGCACACGTTTAATAAAACATAAATTACAAAACACGACCATCTAGTCACAACAATTTAACGACCTTTGACATATAAGTGTGACCTTGACCTGTGAGGTGGAGGCCTGATTCTTGCGTGCGACACGTCGTCATCATATGTAAGACATGTAAGCCAAGTTATTTTAGAATCCAACCAAGGATGTCAGAATTGTTGACCAGACACGACCATCAATGCATTGTTTTGAAATATTCATATCTCTGAGCTGGACACCGATTCTTGCGCGCGACACGTTGTCATCATGTCCAACATTATGCCAAGTAGTTTGAAAAACATCCAGGAATGACAGGATTATTGACCGGACACGACCATCAATGCATTTTATGAAAATTTCCTTTCAAGTCAAAGTGTGACATTGACCTTTGACCTACACACACTCCTACTAAGTAAATAAATAAATAAATGAATAAATAGATAGAAACAGTGGTCAGATTAAGAGTGAATATGTCTTTAAAAGTTTCTGTTGGATTCATATAATTTTTGTGTACCTTCAATACATCGATGTTAGGAAATTAAAATAATCTTCTCCTGTAGAGAGGTAATAGTCATGCTTTGCCGCATCCATATTCCGTTAATTGCTGTTGAAAAAGGCTATTGAATATTCGTGCAGACTGATTTGTCTTTTATTATTATTATAAATTTATTTCGACTTTTGACGAAATGCGTATGCGTAAACTAGTTTTTATATTGCATAATCTTTAGACAATTAAAATTGCCCTGGGCACATAGTATAGCAAATGATATAAACATATTCGTGATACTCATCCTGTTTCTATCAGATGAGAAATAAATATTTGATTGAACCATCATTAAACTGGCTGAATTTCCCACAAATTAAACATTTTAAATGAGATTATTCATGACTGGAGGGTTTCTCTTATAAATACTCATTACGTATGTATGCAAGTCAAATTAAGTTTTTTTGATTAGAATCTCAACAGTCGTAATCTTAACATTGGTTTTCAAGTACATTTGTATTCCTAAATTGTTTTAAAATTGAACAAAATAAAACAAAGAATAAATATCAGTGATGACGCTTTTACTGAAAGACAAGGTTTCGAGTTGCCTATGGCGTAACAAAGTCAAAACATAACAAAGCTGAACAATCCTGTAGGCTCACAGGAACATAACCTACAATAAATGATGATGTACTGCATACATATTTTGCTAGATCATTTGCTATGAAATGAAAACTACTTAATAGCATGTTTATTTCATTCCTTTAGGCATTTTGGAACTAAGAAAGTGTTAATTTCAAATAAATGACTATCCACCTGAATTTAGTACAACACCTCTGTATAAAGACTGATGTAATATATTAAGTTGACCTAGTTGCAATTTTGACAGACATCTTGACATGGGGAAATATCATATGTTTCAATACCATTTAGTCAGTGTTGTCATACATCTAACGCCTGTCGCCGGGGTGGTGTGAGAAGGACACTTATATCCCGGTTATTTGCATAACGTTTATATGCTCCACAACGGGGATACTTGTAATTGCCGTTTCGTCCGTCCGTCCGTCCCGAAATTTTGTCCTGACTATTTTTCAACAACCACTGGCTGGAATTAATGGAAAGTTATTGGAAGCTTAACTACTCAGAGGAGCTGTGCATATTAGCAACATGTTTCGGTTCAATGATTTTTCACAAAGTAATGCCTCTTTCAAGCATTTTCAGCAATCAAGTTTGTCCGGGCTATTTCTCAGCAACCACGGGAATTCATTGAAACTTAATAGGAAGCTTTACTACCAAGAGGAGCTGTGCATATTAGCAACATGTTCTTGTTCACTGATTTTTCACAAAGTTATGCCTGTTTCATGCATTTTTAATTGTAATTTTTGTCCAGAATATTTCTCAGCAACCACTGAGTGGAATTTATTGAAAGATTCATAGGAAGTGTACAAGTAATATTTAACGAAAAGTTATTGCTCCTGTACAGTGCATTTCTCTTACTGTTTTATATCATTTTGTTAACTTTCAACAAATTAGTGCAATAGGTTTGGAGTAATATAGTCTAGTTTTGATGGAAATTTCTGTGTGGATGTATTTTAACATTTTAGTGGAAAAGATAAGAGAGGATATTGTGGTTGGTGATGTGCAACTCACTGCCAATATGAGTAGTATTACCAGGTTAGAACAGTTTTTTAGGAACATACATAGATAATCCTTAAGTTTTTTTCTAATAAGATTTCATTGTGATCACTTGTGACAGGCTAAATCTGTCTTAGAAGATGCATGACCAGGACTTTTTCCTTTATTTTATGTCAGTGCTATGATAATTCTTAAAAGATGAGGATGGATTTGTAATCTAAAATGGGCCTGGTTAGGTGTTACATTGCTCTGCATTTTCTTATATAGAACATACGGGGAAATGTATTTACGTCATTTATACTTTGAAAAGGAAACTATTAAGGGGGGTGGGGAATATTTTTGACTGAAAATATTAGTAATCT
This sequence comes from Cyclina sinensis, assembly GCA_012932295.1. Lineage (NCBI taxonomy): Eukaryota > Metazoa > Mollusca > Bivalvia > Venerida > Veneridae > Cyclina > Cyclina sinensis. The sequence goes on from JAAONU010000017.1 coordinate 29,817,646, forward strand.
GCCCAACGTTTTAAGTATGTAATAAAGTGTCTCATTATAATTCCTTTTTATTTGTTGCCTTTGTAAAGATTTAGAGGGCCATACAACTTTATTATAACCCAAACATGTAACAAGTTCCGTTTCAACATTTACCTTATTACCTTATACGTAATCACACCCCTATTATATGAGCCCACATCTCCGCTTACTTTTCATTCATTTTCAACCGTAGTTTCATAACTCACAGAGCCCAGACCTCTTCGTCATGAACACAAAAAACTCCTTCTCTCTACACCTTCCTCAACTACACATTTTGTTTTACTCTCTTTGTTTTCGTTTAGAGAGCATCCATCGTTTCAAACGATATCCTTGTTTGGGGTTGTTGCACTGGCAGACTGGTCTAATGCGTTCTTACTTTGCATTGCGGGTTCGAATCCCAATGCGATATTGATTATTTACATTTACACAATTTTAAAATTAATAGAATTCTCTTTAGGGCTTAAGTCTGATTTTTTTCTTTCACGACAGCTATTTGTACCTACATGGTCGTATTGTTACGTCATTTAGAAAATAAAACATAAGCTGATGAAATGAACCATTGTGTTACATCACTGTGCTGAGGTAAGTCTTATAACTGTTTTTTAATAATGATAATTTTGTTTCTTTCTTTGTTGGTTGGTAAGTTGTAGTTGTAGAAAATTCACTCTTTATTATATTTGCACTCTATACGTAACAAAGGAAAACTATTCATAAATTACATTATTCTAAAGAAGTGTTGTCAAATGCCCCCGAGGAGTATTGTCTGCGAAACAAACATGTTTGGTTTGAAGCAGCGCTGTTTAAGAGAAATGGTATATCTGAACACACCGTACGAGTTTTTTTTTTTCTGAAGTAAGTAAAGCTACGCTATTCACACATGTACCTCTATAATACAGGAGACATTTTATGGTCGTTCGGTTTGTCAGTCGGTCGGCAGTCGGCAGATGCGTTGCAGACAATCCAATTCAAAGCAAGAAAAAAGTACAATAAACATTTTATTGTTAATTTTTACCCTTGGTTACCAGTCCTGCCAGATTTCATACATCCGAACCGACGAAAACTGTTCAAGTTCAAATGCAAATATGCGATTTTGAGACTTTAAGCTGTGTGTATATATTATACAGAATAGATCAAGGAAGGACATTGTGGTTTACAGAGTTACGCTAACAAAAAGCGACTTAGATTGATGAAAGATCGCCAGGAAACGTGATATACACATTTAATGGACCCATAACCCATGCAAATCTTCATAAATATATTGTACAAATCAAGATGGATATGTTTTGATAATTTAATGAGCACCATGCTAACAGGACAAAAACTGATTATTTCAACTAATCCAGTTGTATAACACGTTCTGGCAAGTTAAAGTGAATGGGATCAAACGAATAATTCAGAACATAAGAACCATTTCCCTCTGATGATGTCTCTTTGACGACGCCAACAACATATAACCAAACATCTATATCATTAAAAAAAACAATTTTGCCGATTTGTGGAAAAAATTGTAGAGTTTTGAATAATTCTGTTGTATGTCACTGTATGTCACTGACACACCTTTATATGGGCATATAAGTTGACATTTCTTTTATGACAAAGCCTCTTGACATTTGCGAAAATCAGAAAAAAAACTGATCGGAGTGTTATCTTCTAAAAATAGGAAACTAAAAATAGACACAGGAAACTCCGAATACTATGCGTGTTTGATTTTAACGTAAAATTATTCTTGAATTTTAATCAAATGCAGCTCTTTATTGATCTTGTAGATCATGGATCTCACTAGAAAACTGCCTAAATTATTTTAAAAAGGCGTATAGCCATTAACGCATTTTTGCTTGTAAACATATCTCAAAATATATTCACGAAGACCCATTCATGTATTTTCCTTCTTGAAAAACATACCCCATAAAGTAATTCCCACGAAAAGAAAGATAGATAGAAAAAGAAAAGCTTTGCTAAAAGGGAACCAGACCTGAAGATTTTCCTTTGTTCAAACCTGAAATTTTCTTCTTCCCCCTGCTCAGAATAAACAAAAAGTTATACATTCCATACATCTATCACGTCGAAGAACACATTTTGCAGACATTAATGTACATGTCTTTACAAAGTACAAGAGTTTTTGATATATCGATGGGTTTTCCAGTTGGAAACACCTGAAGAATATTTAGTGCTAAGGGAATCGAACTTAATTACATAAAATGTGGTAGGTCGGTATATAACCACTAACAACTTTATCCTCAGCTCTTGATTCTTTATATTTTAATGAAAACTTAAGATGGTTGCCTTTTATAATTAGAATGTATTAACTTGATCAAAAAGATATGTTAATGTTTTAGAAAAGAATATAGAACGTATTTCCAGTTGTACAAATGCAATACGACATACATTGTTTGGTCAGCAATTAAACGTCACATAATTTTCATATCTCCCATGGATAATCGAAGTTAACCAAAGATGCATGATAACAGGCCCTTTTAAAAGATGATGAGAAGGTAAGACGCATCGAGGTACCGCCAGCTTTATTCTTTGTATGAATGGAATAGCGTTTCCGCTGGAGTATGGAATAGAATTATTGCATTTATTCCATTTCTTGGTGACATTGGTACTTACATTATGCTTGATTCCAAACAACACAGAATTTATCATGTTTTTTTTTTCTCTCTCTCTCTCTCTCTCTCTCTCTCTCTCTCTCTCTCTCTGTGATCATTTTCCCCTGATTTCATCTTCCACCTAAATTCATCTGAAATTTATATATAATTTTCCCGAGCAATGCAAATACTAGGCAGTTTTGTCTGACAACAGGTCTATAATACAATATTAAATGAATTATATACATTTATTGCAAATGCAAAATCTAGAGCAGCTTTAATTACAGAGGGGTGCAATCCAATTCATTACTCAGTAATCGAATATTTGCTGTTTTCGTTTTCTTAAATTGATTGCCAAATTGAATATGGTTGTTTATAATTAGCAAAAGACATGACAATTGTAGCAAACATTTCGGAAGACGTTCTGGTCCTGGTTTTGAAATAACAATATGCTCACACACATGAATTAAGAACAAACAGTTTTAGTGCTTTCACTTCCAGAGTTTAATTTTTTTCAGTGAGGCAGGTAGGAAACATTTCCTATGGATCTTGTTAACAAAAAATGTCTATAATGCTATTGTGGTTTCAAAGGATGTAACTGTTGCAGATCAAATATACTTGAGTGATTTATTCGACCGTAAAATTGACATTTGTGTTGACATTCGTTTGGTCAGTTTTAACGTACGTTCTGATATTAAAGTGCATGAAACTTTGTAAAACTCATTAGAGCAAAGGGGGTTGGTATCCAACCAACCCTGGACGCCAAATGTGTCAATAAAATTTGATTATTTTAAAAAAATCCAAATTAAGAAAGACTATATGATGGATTCGTTGAAAATTTTGTTTTTTTTCTAGGCCCATTTCTGCATGAGAGATATTCATTTGGTGTGCCTGCGTTAACTATAACGATCAGCAGTCATTATCAACAATTTTTCATTTGTTTCCTTCGAGTGTTCGAAGAGCGTTATTACAAAAAGGAGACTATAAATTATCGAATTTTCTGGTAGTTTTTCTACCACATTTTAAGCTGGTTAATATTCTACGTATGTGTTTTGAGAGTAGATCTTGAAGTTCTGTAGAGTAGGTGATTATAGGTAATATCTATAAAACACTATAGACAGACATAAGATAAAAATCAATTTGATGAAGAGATTACAATATAAACATTTAGACTGGTAACAAACAGGAAACTTGTAAGTAAATTTCATCTAATGAACTAATACATACTGTGAAACTGGATCATATATTTACATTTCTTCGTTTAATTGAAATATCCTCTATCATGAAAAAGTTATTTTTCACAAGCCTAGTTCCTCTCTCTCTCTCTCTCTCTCTCTATCTCTCACTCTCTCTCTCTCTGTGTGCGCGCGTGTGTGCGTGTGTGTGTGTGTGTGTGTAAAGTGTAAATACATTAGTAAAATAAATTTAGTATTCATGTTTAGTATTCAAAAACAATGTAAACTATAGAATTTCTAAATATGTATTAAGTTAATTCATTTACAGCACAATCTGTTTAACATTTTATTTTACGCAGCATTACATTTTTACTAAGAAAACCAGCAAGCAAACAAACTTCAGTCCGTTTGTTAAATAAGTTTGACTTTTTGTGCCACGTGCTTCACGGACGATTTTTGAACCAGAATCTTGGTATCACAGCAAACAACTGAATTCAAACAACATATCATTTGTGGCTTCAGGGGCTTCAAAAAAGGAAAAAAAGTGTTTCGACATCCTCGTATTAATTGTATCGTTATAAAGAACAAGTGAATGCGTGTTAACAGTTGCCTGTATTAAACACACACCAGATCTGAGGAAGACAGTTACTGAAATCAACTGAACTTGAGGCAAGATAGTAAAAAAGTGGAAACTCATTTAACGAGTCTGGAGCAACATTCGCTACAGACAGTATATAACAGTTTCTTTAAACGACCTTGTTACGACTGCATTTGTAGCTTTTTTCATGGACAAACTGAGGTCCCGTTTGACATTAAGCTAGATATATTATACAACGTCACAGCCGCTAAGATATCACACAAAACTTGAAGACCGTTTTAAGATGGTAATAATAATAAAAGTTCTTTAAAATCTGGTGTACAAGCTTCGAGTCATTTCAGGGTGTATCGCTACATTTAAACATAGAAAAATGAACTTAACATTATACAGAGACATGACCCGTAATAAACAAGCTAGCTGTTAGGGTTACTGCTCTTTAATGATGTTTGTGAAACTTACTATAGAAAATGTCAGGAAGCTAACAGTTTAAATTTGATAAAACCTTCATTCTTTAAAGAATTTGAAGATGAGTCTAATATACATGAAAGAAATACTAACAAATGAACCCACAGCGACAGGTAAATTGGTTCTGTCTATGAAACTTATTTAAAACTCTTCATTTAAATGAATATAAGAAAAAAAACGATTTTAGTTAATCAAGAAGCACATTACCTACCTCATACTGAAGCCAAGCAAATTTGCATTGAAATTTTATGACATTTTATTGCAAAAAGATCAGCATTCCAGTGTTTGCAGAATAGGTCATTTTTATTGGAATGAGAGCAAAATAAAAAAGAAAGATTTAATCAAATGAGAATTTTAGTAATTATCGACATTTTTGGCTATCATTTTTCTCTGCCTATAATTTATCCAACTTTTTCAAATCTTTAAAAATAAAACATTTTCCCGTTCGTGTAATGCAATGTTGAATCTTTACAGTATAATTTCAGCACAACTGATAGATATCAAACAATGTGTACGTTTTTTTTTTTTTTTTTTTGACATTATGAACAGTTCCTATTGCATGCCTCTTTAACTCAATTAAGGCCGACACAGGTCGACATTAGTTTGAACTGAAATGCTCTATGCATACCATTCTGGTAGTGTGTAATTGAAATGGTGAATGCAAGATGGTTAGGAATATAGAATTTTAATTAGTTCTATTGAAATTATTCGAGAATTGAATCAAACTTTTTATCCTGCAAGGCCTGGTGTTTTTACGTGTTCATATTTTAAACTCTTTGGTTAACGTTGCACATGATTCATGTGCTCAAGCTAAAACTTTTATCAGTGTTTTTTATGGTACCCAGGATACGTATATTGTTAAATTGACTCTATGACTTGATCCGTGAAACAGAATATAGGCGTATTGTCTGACCAGAAACTGTATTGCCTTATTGCAGTTCAGATGAATTATTAATAATCTCCTTGTAATTATAATGCAAACACAGAAAGAAAATTAAAAATCGACCCAACGGACATTCAGCTGGACAAACGGCTGTATTTTACGAGTAATGGCTAGCCAAACTGCAGTCATGGGTAAAATGATATGGTCATCAAAATTACGTCATTGGTAACGTAACTGCAAATTGCCTTAAGAAGTACTGGAATAGACAGATGTGAATTTCTGTCAGAAGTAACTTCATGACTTTATAGGCTTCAGACTTACAATCTATTTCTTCAACCAGACTAATTCTTAGGATTCTGTTGATAAAGTTGGTTAAGTAAAGCGCTAACTCTAGATTCACACTTTTAGAGTGTGCTGCTTTTTAAGTTTCGTTTTACTGATGTGTAGAACGGGAAAAGAGTGGACCGTAAGCGGAACAAAGTACGTGATTGTTTTCTTAAGTTAGAACATTTTATTTATTCGGACAAGTAACTGGTTATTCCCTATCATAAAACTTCAAAAAAATGTTACATAGTTTTCTTCGGAATATATAAAAAAACAGATATTGTTCATATCATAATTATTTTAGATAAGATAAGGCATGTTTTTCTCTTATTAGAGAGTTCTGTAAAACCATCCAGTTTGGAATGTTCCTTCTGAACTATGAGAACATGCAGCAGCAGCAGCAGCAGACGACTTTATTACAACAAACATTCTCGGTATTATCTGATATGATGTCTACATATCAACTTAAGCATTTTTACAGATTGATACAGTTTACAGTGAACTCATCTATATCTGAATTATATTTTCATTTATTATCAAAAATTCTACATCCAATTGGGTAAAACCAAACAGATATATTTTTTTTCTCTGAAGAGCTATTTCCCGCTGAGGTGAATCCGGTGTATTGAAGTTATCAGACTTAAACAGATTATTGTGCCAATGAAAGCTCATTATGTGGCACTAAGTAATTACAAAAACTTGAAGAGCTCGATTTATTTATTTTTCTAACCCTCGGGTCGATTCAGGCTTCTCCCAAATATTTTTATATCTAGTAGCTATTTAAGATGTTTTCAGTGCAAAGCGCTGAGTGTCAGAGGAGTTATTTTTCAACAAAGAAAGCAACAATACATAGTCGAGATACTAAAATATGGTTTTAATAAAACAAAAGGTGTGTGTTATTGGTTCATTGCATGCTTATTGAGCGAACAGAAGCATGAAACACCTACAAATATTCATCTAAAAAGAGAAACATTTGTTTTTATTTTTTCTTTATCTTCGAAATTTATTGTAAGCATAATCGATATTTGAGTTGTTATTCAGTCATGCTTTTGCCAGGTACACTTATATCAAAAATATGAATGCTATTTCGTAATGTTTTGCAAAGATAAGAAATTATATAAACGCGAATTCGCAGTTACTTAAAAGAAAACACGACGAGTCCTTTAGTGTAACTTCCTTGTAACAAGTATTACGGTCGGATTACAAAAGTGTCAAACTTGTGTAAAACAGTACAGTAGCAGCCCTCATTTTGCCTTCAAAGCAACATTACATTTAGGAGTCAAATAGGTTTTCGCTGGAAGTTAACTGTAAGATAACAACTGTAACAAACTAGATGCTGTATGGAAAAGTTTAAATTGCAACTGTAACTAGTATTGTAAGATAGTTCCAACATAGCTGATGCTTTAAAACAGAATGAAAGCGACAGTGACTGAACAACTATACCGCCTTCTAAGTTCCATTATTTTGAAGCATTGTTTTCTTTTGCTAACTGCAAATTTCCAAACTGATTAGAGAGCATCAGCTATGCCCGTATCAACATCGGCTTTAAAAGGTAAAAAACGTCAATCGCACGAATCTGGTAATCTCCGGAATCTTCTCTGATAGTGTCCTGTTTCGGTGATGACGTCATGATAGCGACACGTTTGTTCGGCAAAACTAAATTACGTTTTGACATCCTTCCTGCAAATCGTCTAACTTATTTTATATTTTATTCATAATTCAGCGATAGAAACAGTTTGTTAGCTGATATAACTCTGCAGTTCAGTGAGTTGAATGAATGAACTTATTTTACCAGCTAATTTTGAAAATAAGTGCTTTCAAATTCATGAAGGAACAACAAATCTATTTAATCCGTCTCGCAGTTGAAATGATCCTCAGCTAGAAACCGCGAAAATCATCTCATCAGCAAAACACTGATATTCAATAGAGGCAATGGTGTTTGCTATTCCTTACTCATTCAAAAGTCTTGCAAATCTAACAAACGCTGACTTAGCCTTAATAAATGCTAGTCTGATGATGATTACTTTCTGGTACAGAACTTATAGCAAAATGGTTTTGTCACGATAAATTTAGTTCTCCCGCTAATATTTCGTGCGAAATTACAATCTGAATCCACAAATCTTCTAACATTTCTGACATTTCTTTGAGACAAATATACATAAGAAACAGGTGACTAAATGACCACAGAATACATTGTTTTTTCCATTAAGAGAAATACATATTGCGACGACGTACATGGCACCTTGTAATTCAAGGGTTCAAAGAGTTGTCTTGTATTTGCTGAGTAAATACTGAAAGCTTTCTTGCCGAGTGTAGAGTAAACACGCAGACGTCTAATAATTTTCAGCAGAACAAACACGATATTTACATGATATAAAGGTCCACACAGTTCATGCTCTTAAATATTTCGCTAACTGCAGTCACTTTACATGAGATAAAAATTGTAAACTGAATTATATAAAAAAAAGTCGTATTCTATGCAGCAAATATCATAAAATCATAATGCTAGTTTGATAATTGTTTCTGTTAATAAATGTAATACTTTGTCGTTCCTTCTTCAAATATGCATATTTCTCAAATATTAGCAGAACTAGAAAATGTAATTCCCGTTCGTGGTGTCAAAATACTCAACACCTAAGCGATGTGCTTAATGGCTGTCGATTCATGCTGTCACTGGCTAAAGATTCAAATAACATTTTATATTCTAGTGTCATATGTTAATTAGGACTATTAAACAAAATATCTTTTAGTCAAATGAACCTTTTAAAGTGTCTGTGTTTGAATCATTTCAAAATCTAAAAAGTGTGTGTTATTTTCCTCTTTTTTCATACGACAATGATATATTCCTTTTGCAAATATTGTTAATAAACTGTTCATATGTTATACAGTTTATTCGTCTGGTTTTCTTTAATTTATATTGATGCACTTTTAATCAAAGGTGTGATTTGGCATGCGGCAAATTTATTCTAGAAATATACTAACACGCTTCACTCAACCGTTGAAGCAGACCTTGTACGTTGTAAGTGTATATTTCCTGCTCTCCTTTTGAACTGATATTTTCTGTTTATCTAGGTATATATCTCGATACTCTATCATGCCACACATCAATTAGATTGATACTCTAAACGGATTATCTGTATATCTGCAGTGATTAATTAATACCGCATCTGTAGTGAGAGATTTACCACAAGGTTATTCATTCAGTAACATAACTTCTGACCTGATGTCAGCAATTATTATCGTCCTCCAGTTTATATGTTTTGATTATTCATATCTTATATTTGTGCATATGTTACCGTAATAAAACTTACAAGCATATCAGAAACGATACAAACCGCTTTTTTGTACAATTAAGGGAGATATTTTGCTGATGTATTTATCAGAGATTTTTTTGTCCGCCACGCGCAATATTCATCAACAACAGGCTATACTTTTAACAAGATACAGGTGCTCGTCGTGTTTTTAAATTTCTAACTCGCCAAAGTAATTGAAAGAACTAAAACACTCGTTATGATTCTGATATCAAAGCGATTTTGTGATAGGCATGATATGAAATTCTCTATTAATTTAACAAAAACAGTAGACTAATTTTGAATTTAGAAAAAAAAATGTCTTGACCAAAAACCTAAAGAATTTCTGTCTTTTATGGATTACAAAACATTTCACGGAAATTGGCAGTCTTGAATTTTATTATCACCAAGAGTAGAATTGTTCAGTGTGGTTCGTTTTGTATAAAAAACGAGTAAACGTAGCAGCTGAATTCATTTATTACTTGAATTAAATGATAAAATTATCATAAAAAATTTCATTTGAATTTTTTTGCTTGATTATTAACGGCTATTTCGAAATTTTGTTAATGAAATTATATCACTTCTAGTAGTTACGTATTTTTTCAGTAAGTACATTTTGTAAAAAGACGTCAGTTATTATCACAGAATCAATGAATAATGCATTTGTGTAATAAATCATTAATAATACAGTGTGTTTCATCTTACTTAGCGAAATATTTAAGGTACAATAACTCCGATGGAACGTACTTCTCCTTAAATGATATACATACAATAACTCCGATGGAACGTACTTCTCCTTAAATGATATAGATACAATAACCCCGATGGAACGTACTTCTCCTTAAATGATATAAGGACTAAACAGAAAAAAATAATTTCTGTACCAAACAGAACGTTCTGTATTTGATATGAAGCTAAATGAATGAAACACGATTATATTCACGGAGAAACTTACGCAGATTTTTCAAAGTTGATTTCTGAGCAATAGAATCATGTTGAATTCTCAAAATTAGGCAAACACGAACTCGGTTGTATAATCACAGGACCAGATCTCACAAATTACATTGTGTATTCTAGCGTTGAAAATGTGTTAACAGAAAATAAACTGTAAATGTTCTTTCTGACCTTTCCATGGCTGATTGTTGCAGGTTAAATGTATTTTATTTGCGTACATTTGTAACTAAGTACGGCTGAATTTACACAAGCTTGTAGCGGAAAATTGAAGCGATACTGGAATAAAGTATCGATAACGTTCTTAGAGCTGTACGGAACAGTAATCAAGCCGATGTTGTTTATAAACTACGAGACTCAGTGTTATGTAGCGGCCAAGACAGGCTGAAGTATTCAATATCGCACATAGGAAGAACCGCATCGATATTGCTTAAGCGGAAGCAGTATTTTCATTTACAGATACTAATCATCAGTCAAGGAAAACAAACTGCGACAAAGAAACACTTAAAAACATTAAGATACAAATGTATGTGTTAAATGTTATAATATATATTTTTTGAAATTAAATAAAATAAGTAAGAGTGTGCGGATTTTTTTTTCTTTTTTTTGTAATCAAAATCAAGATTTTATCATTATCTACCTTTTCTTGTTAGAGATGCAGTTATGCGAAAGGAGATAAGTGTTTGTTAGTCGGAAATAAATCAACCCAGGCTTAAATCAAGAACAGTAAGTAATGTTTTATATTACATGTAGAGATGCAATAATTTTTATCAAAAATTGAGAGCACAAACTTTTTCCATGAACGCGTTTTTCTTAGCAAGTATCTTTACTATTTATCTAAGATGTAACTTTTGATTTTTAACAAAAATAAGAAGGAAAACGAAAATATATACATTTGTTTTTGTATTTCAACCGCTTTAATAAAGTTTTTTTTAAATAACCGTTAACGAACTTTTTGTTTTAAAATAAGATTATATTGTTTATGCATTTTATTTTACTTACTCTTTTTTAATAACTCATTTTTTTTTAAATTTCAGCGGACATGTAAGAGAATCTATTTCAAAATAACATTACATTTAGTTTAGCTTTGATAACAAAAAAAATCTTGATAATATCTTAATGGCTAGATAACGAAACGAACACTTCTGACTTTAAACATTTAATAGACGATGAAAATAATTGGCAATAAATATATTGTGAATTTGAAGTTTGTAATTGAAAAAAAAAGTCTAGAAATACTAATATTTTTCTTTAATTTAGTTTTAATTTTGAGTAAAACGATAGTTTATTATCATTTCATAATTTCCATATCACGTTCTTTCATTTTCTGCCCACTCTAGACTGTAGAATGCTCTGTTTATTCATTCCGTTGTGTCTAGTTTAGAATACGCTATGTAATATAATAAACAGAAGTCAATGATTATTTTGTAATAATGAAACATACGGTTACTTAATCAGTGACGACGAAAGATGAGAAATTTAATTATTTTTCTTAAATGTTTTATGCATAAGATTACAATATGAAAACCTGCGTTTTTTACTTAAATATAAAAGAATGGATATTGTATCAAGAGCATCATAAAAAATTGAGAATTAACTTTTTCTTTATCAAATGTTCTTATTTCAGCGATGGACTATTCCGTTAAATCATAATGATAAAAATCTCTTCTAAAGCTTATTTGCTCAATAGGTACTATATATGTAAAGATTGGTCTATAAGAGTTTTGATAAGTTTCTTGTGTACTTCTAAGATAAGACAAGGAATCTTATTTAAAATTACGTTTTATAGGAATTAGGGGGTTGAATTAACGCTATGTTTCTTTGCTGAGTTTGACGCCAAGGGTATTAAGTTGCCGTATACCACATGTAGAGACTATGAATAACACTTAGTTTTTAATTTTACACACGTTAATAGTTCTCATTAACGTTTTAATATTAAAGGATATAGCTTTTGTTCATTAATCGAATATTCAACAGTGAAATAAAAACACGCAGTTAAAAAACACGCAATATGTTATTTGTTTTCAGTTCGATGCTAGACTCGTACATTTCTTTCTTGAATTTAATGTATTATGCACTTTCATTAAGACAATGAGAATGTAGCTACATGTAACGTTTAACCCCATATTGCTAGATGCTGTGTTTGTTAACTGCGAAAATATATCGAAAAGACGACGGATTTAGCAAAAAAATAGCACGAATTAATCAGTATTTAGCAATACGTTTTTCAAAGTGACTGTTTAAATAAAAGTAAAAAGGAAAAGGGGAGCTCCGTTCTCTTGCTGATAACTCGAGCTAAATTTGCTGTCAACTGACTGAGTCTTAGAGCATTTAATTGAAACTCAATATAACATTGTTTTAAGGTATTAGACTACTAATAAACATTTTGTCAGTTCTCAGTGAATTGAGCTTTTTAAAGAAGTATGCTATTGTAGGACAAATTAAAGATCATATAAGACACTTTTACTACAGGAGTTTCAAGAAATTAGTAATATTCACTTCAAACCTCACTCGACTTAATGGCGTTATAAAGTATTGAGAAAAACAAAGTTTTTTCTTAGTCTGGCCATGAAAACAACTGTTACTCGGTATGTAATCATTCACTTTATGAAGATCTACTGACTGCAGACAAAAAGCTAACTAAAAGAAAAGCCCAAAGTGAGAACTAACGAAATATAATTATAAACATGGCACCAATTTATCCCACCCACTTCATGATGAGGGGATGCTATCATGGTAAACTTCAACATAAATCTTACGGGCTTCAAATTAGATACAATTATTTTTATTCTTTTACTGTTCGTAACAAACAGGTCAAATATCAAATATTTTTACCATCTAGTTTTGGAGAAATTAATAACTAAATCACTGATATCAATACCCAATTTTCATCGATTTACTATCATAATGTTGAAACTCTTTGCAAAAATTGAAATATATTCAAAACAAAAGAAATTGAATATATTTTCTATAACAGTTACTGTAATAAATCCAAAACAATATAAAACTGTCAAAAACTAGAGAAAAGAAATGGCCTGAGTGGGGTTTAGACCCATGTCCTTCCGTGAAAATGTCTCAGCTCTACAGAAGTGTTTTCAAAAAGTCTGATATATAAGAATTTGTTACGAAGGTAAATGTTTTGTTGTTGTTAAGGTCACATAGTCAAGATCAAGGAGCTTGCACTAAAATAGAAACAGAAAAGGGTCAGTTTGTGAATGAGACATTAGAATAAGACTTTAGTTAGGAATGAAATACAACATAAAAGTAACTTTTCTATAACAGAGAAAGCATTCTATATTTTTCTTCTTTACATATACATTGAAATAAAAAAAAGTATGGTTCAAGTTGAATTTCTTAACTGCTTGTATTATAACGATCTTTTCAAAAAAGAAATCTGATTTATTTATCAGTTGGACTCATGGAATGATAGATATAAACAATAAGAGAGTAGAAATTTCAACTGATCGGCATTTTACCATATGTTTCAGATCCATTTAACATGTTTAACCCTTTTTACGATCAATCTTCACGTACCTGTCAAACTAGTAAAGTATTGACCTTTGTCATTCTGCCATAGTGCACTAAACATGCATACGAATTCATGATAAAAAATATACAGTTTATTAGTGTTTATAACTGACAACATCGAAAACTAATTTCAAAGTATTGGACACGCAAAAGTGTTGATACAGTCATTGCTGAGAGTTTTGATTGTGGTATGAAATAATACCTCACTTCGCAACGTTGACATTAAAAACAATGTTAGCATATGAATTGTATAAACACACTTCGTTTGATTTGCTGTCAGTGACTGGTCGACAAAGGAAACAGTTAATTCATCCCTTATGTTTTATCTTCCATTTCTGCAAAAGAGATCGATTTGAAAATCCGATTATGTTTGTTTTGCATCCTGGACAAAATTATATCTTAAAGATTATTAATCCTGGTCAAATTCTAACAACATCTAGTATACACAGTTAGTATTAACGTCGATGGCGACAATCACAAATGAAACAGTTTTCTTAAAAACGCATCGATTAAATTTTGGTCTCCATTTAGTCACTTTTTAAAAAAAATATCATGTGATTAACTCTTCAGAAAATGTCCCCTTTTCTTCGTAACGACATTTACTAATGTACCAGCCACTGGATGAAAAGAAGTCTGCGGAGAAGGAAAGTGATTTATTGTTGCTTTTCTTTGGAATTGGCAATCCGCCTTCCCTTATACTAGCATCTGAAATAGTTTTTTGTCATAACGAAATCTGCGACATTAAATGTTCTTATTATCTTGACATCGACCGGAAAAACAGCAGTTAAGATGCGTGATGGTTGACAGCACAAATATCATCTAGTCAGTCGTAAATTTTCGAAGGAAATGTTTTTTGCGACGAAACATTAAAAAATGGAGCAATATTTCTAGAGTAAATTCTCATACAGTCTCTCCAAGTCATCATATCTGATTGTCATAAAGGGTGAATAGAAAAGAGAAAGCTTTTTGACTACAATGGATTTAAAACAAATTATATTATTTGATGGTATATATCTTTAATATAAAATGTGTACGCAGAAATTCAGAAAAATCAATGTCTAACCATCTTGGCTTACTGTCTCTTTACTAGTTTTAAATGTGATTAACCTGGATTACGTTTTGGTCGTTAACATTCAGAAGGATTAAGAAATCTTAAATTTCTTCAAGTCGGCTTTTTAGTTATTATGTGCAAAGTAAATATGATCAGTCAACTCAGGGCAATGGTGTTTTCAACATAAGACGGCGGACTTTTTCAACAAATTCAATATTCACGACTGTACATCTCTCTCTCTCTCTCTCTCTCTCTCTCTCTCTCTTCCAGGAATAAAAGACTATTTCATTGACCAAAAGCAGCAGCGTAATGTCATTTAAGCCTTACCTGATATTTGAATTCAGAAAAACTCTCCATCAAATACCTAGCCACTCATAGCATTTTGTAAAACACAACGGTGTTACAAAATAAAGTTATCTGAAAATATATTAATTTTCTGTGAGGATTAGTGTTTGGCTGTTGATTCCAAGCAATAATATATCATAATCATAGTCTTACCCCGTACACTGCAAGATGCTCTCGCATGGAACTTTTTTAAAGGGGCTTACATAAGCTTACACAAATGATGATGAAAATATTGAGCACTCAGTACACCTGGAATCTTACTGTAATAACTTCGATTGCATCTCACTCTCAAAATCATTCTCCAACCACTCGAAAGAAATCTCTGATACTGTTGATCTTTGCTGATTTATAGCAGTGTTGCGTTAAAAGGAAACTGTTCATATTACATAACACTTGAGTTTACTGTTTTATCATATTATATTAATATCTAGAAGTGTATCTGCAATAAATGTCTTAGCTTGATTTATTATGACAGAACATCTGAAATGCATGAAATGGGTTCATTTCCGATGCTGCTACTTTTTTCACAGCTTTATAAATTAAGAAAAATACAACATTGATACTGGTTTCGATTGTATATGTTTGATCGTTTTCTAATTTAGAGTCGAAGCAGCTCGCAGCTTGAACGCCTGAACTGAACTGTTTCAGCTGAGAACAATCTGTTTTGTTTTAAGATATACTGATTTCACATCTGCCTCAGTCCTGCATCTTTAACTTTTCTTTCAGAATTAATAAATGAAAAACATAGTGCATTTTATGAGATTTTCTCACGATATAGATAAAAAAAGTAACCAGTATGTGTTGCGTTTAGGAAAAAAAGTGCTTTCAGAAAACTGTTATATTACAGAAAGTTTCACATTCAATATGAAATGCTGATTTAATTTTTAAAGGGAACTATGAAAAAAGGATGGTAGAATATTGTCGTTAAAACTATTAATGTGTAAACTAATCGAAGAATAAGGAAAAGCTGTTCTGCTGTCTTGTTTTTGCATTTAGTTCTGCAAATGTTTGATCAGACTCTTATTTCATGCTTCAGTCTTGTGTCTAGAACTGAGGTGGTTATAGTAATAAATGTTGTAAATTAATATCACACCGTTAAACATAACAATTTACATTAAGAACAATTTATAGCATTTAATTAATTGAGAAAATATTTGCGCGCAGGTAACATTAACTGCATCAGGATTGCTGGCATCGTTTACAAGGTAATCTTCTAATCATTTTTGTTGTAACTTTTTTATGTCTGATTTTTATTTACGTTCAAAGCATTATAAACCCGATTAGCCTAATGGTTGTGTTACTTAACTCTATAGGAGTATGTATTAAATCAGTCTTAAATCAGTCTTAATTATGAATTGAGATATAAGCTTAATTAGGCGAATTGCAGCGTAAGTCAACAAATGCCTTTCACCTTAATTTTCTTTGTTTTACAACTAAAATATTAGACACGGCTTAATCCTTTATTGTATGGTTATCAAAAATGATTTACACCTCTATCACAGAATTTGAAAATTTAAGCATATGTCTGTGCAAACATTATATACAATTTTAGCGTGGAAATTTAACACAAATAATTCACGTTTTACATAAAACTTGAATCTCAATATTTTGTTTATATCTTTCGAACCAAAAAGTGAACCTCCCAAAGTAAAGTATAAACAAAAAGTTATTTATAAACATAAAAGTAACATCTTTGGATAAATTCCTTTACCTTAATTGAAACGAACAATGACCCTTTAATTTATCTGGGTAAATTCCCGTATTGGCGTTTCCTGACAAACACCAATATATTTTGCTGGTCATTTTTATGCACGTTTTTTTTAATTTAAAACGGATTAGAATAAGGAAAAAATAGTTTTCTTAGCTTAATTAACATGGTTTCAACATTAAATTTCCTCCGGTCCCGAGCTAGACTATAATACACACATCATTACTATGTATTCAAATAAAACGTTAATATTAAAAAAGAAACAAATTATAGATTCTTTAGAAAAGTCAGTCGGTATATGTTTCTAGTCCCTGCTGATGTAAAACCTGTAACGCTCTTTATTGTTATCAGCATCCGCGAATCTCCATAACTGTCCTGTCAAAAGTAATACAATATTGTTATTGTTTCAGCGTTCTTTTGGAGATTTTTTTCGTGAACAGGCGCAGTGAAATAGAGAATTTGTGAATTGATTTATACATGTTAGACTTACTTGTTGATTGGTTTTGTTTTAACTTATTAGTGACAATTATCACATAAAAACAGCGAAATTGAAACACGTCTTCGGGGAAATGAGAACTTTTGAGCAAAGCCGTACGCTTGAAGTCCTTGTGAAAATTGTCTGAAAAAAAACTCATCTTGTTGCTTCTATTATAGTTAACAAGAAGTTTTACACAGTATTTAAGGGAGAGAAGGAAAGAGAATATCAATAACAAATAATTAGGCTTTATAACTTTGAATCAGTCTTAATTCTTAACCAAAATGCGTAATAATTTTGTAAATGGACCGCTAAATGTCTGGAGTTTTAGGAATTTGAAAGTTATATTTGAGGAGATTGACAAGATTTCTTGCTTACAAAGGTAACATATTGTTTTCAAGTATTCCAAGCGTTCCAAATCATGTTCTTTACATATCAATGTTTAAGGTTTAAAGACTAATATAAGAACATTTTTCTCGAATGGTATTGACATACAGATATATAGGTCAGGTCTTCCGCTTTACTTAAACTTCGGCGAACAAGATAAATGATAGTTTACGGCTGCCCAGTAACATCCAAAATGAGATATTTTCCTTGAATGCCAAATGCTTAGCCATTCCAGATTACTGAGGGAAGACTGAATTGTATTCTGATACAATATTTGCATTTTTTTCACGACGGTGACTTTAGTTCAGATGGGTTCACATTATCTTTTGCAAAACGTATCTTATACCACAGTTCACTGAATATAACAATTTGTAACCACAAGATGGCTACATTTTGATTTATTGTTTCGTTGTATGTTTTACAATTTCACTGGTTTTGTTTAGTTCTGTACATTTACCATGCAAATCGAATAGGGATGATCATGAATAACTTGACCAATACATTTATATTGAATGTTAGTGAACTTAACTAATTTTTCACTTGAACAGTCTGTTTAATGTTATACAACCAACAGAACGTGTCGTCAAACTGTTTGTATGGGTATACCGACAGCTATTTTCTAATGTTTATCGAAAGCTGCTACAGTGAGTTAAGATTTATTAGCTCCATTTATAATTTCCTTATGTAACTTGCATTCTTTTTCAGTATTTTCGATTTTTGTAACGATGGTCTAAATCAAATAACACGATAAATTACAAGTAATTCGGCTGATAAGGACATCTTTTTTGAAATTCAAATTTCGTTTTTGAATAATAAAGCATTGAAAAATGTTTTTTCCTGCACAATTCTTAAAACATAAATACACAAAAGCAATCACTGATTAGAAAGACTCACATTAACGTTATTTTATAGGTCAAATGAAATGAATTTGACATCAGATGCATTGCTAAATGATTTTACATCAAAATAAATGTTATATTCAAATTGACTAAAATGAGCGCCCCGGATGTAAAACGAAATACTGTTAAGTGCAACAAATGACTTAAGTAACAGAACAAGAAACATATGACGCCAATACCTTTTAACATTCATTCAACGTCATTTGATCTAAACGTGTAACTGTTTTGAAAGACAGTAAACATTGTGAGACATAGATATATGAATTACTGAGTTATAAAGAGATAAATATGATGAATGTATCAGTACACAGACAGCGTCAACACGTACATTTTTAATACTTATGCATACGTTTTTTATGGGCAATAAAATGACAAATTATAAAATCCTTTTACAAAGACAATTACTTTTCAGACACTAGCAGGAGATAAAACGCAATTTATTTGTCTAGTATTGTTCAGTACTTTTTTTAGTTGCTTTTATCAAGTTAATATCAACACTCAGTCGAACTGTCAGTAAATCATTTGAAAACTTAAATCTCCTGACAAGAGAGGTGCGTCCTTGATCAAACTCGCACCGACAATCTTACTAATATTTACATCGAAACCTGCGTTTAACGTATCATTTATCCGGACTGTAGCCGTGCAGATTACTGTTACATATATCATCTCTGAAAAAAAAAGCTACTGATCATTTACACAAAGTATTTGTTATTTTTGACTCAAAAAAAAATGCATACAAGCTTTTTACTTACATTTCATTTAAAGATCGAAAATAAGTTACAGGTAAATACATTTTTTTCAGAAAACAGTGAAAAGCAACAATTAATGATTGCTACAAGGCAGTATTTGCGACGTAGATGTTACCACTAAATACACCTTAATAGGCTAAATAGATTAAAACCGATACCGAAAACGAAACACAAATCCCGAAATATTACTTGAAATTCTTTCATTGGTTAGAAAACATAAATTGTACAAAAATACGAAATATTTTTATTTTTTTATGACGATCAACTTTAGATTTCAGTGAAATAACTGCTATGAGAGTTACTACGGACACGTGCTGTTGTAATGTGATGCGAGAACGAAAGCCGGTACTTTGAATTATCCAAAAGAAGTGCAAGACTCATTAGAGGAAGATCTAAACTCACAAGAGTTTTGAATAGCAAATCAAGCGTATCCAATTCACCCGGTGTGCAATTCAATAAAAATTTAAAAAAAAACGAATAGATCATGTATTTGTTATTTCCGATTTTCAATGTCTAAAAACGCATATTTATCGTTTTTTGCTATTTTTCATGAATACAAAGTTTAAACATTTTACATCCTAACGTAACATTTACCGATTCAGTCCTCTTGGCAATTCGTCGGCAAGGAGCATGTCTGTGTGAAGCTCATCTTTGATGCTAAGAAAATTATTTTGTTGATGATTTAGAGCAAAACAAAAATGATTCTAAAACTGTATTGAAAACATTAAAACAGCTTGGTTTACCTTCTAAAAAGGGTGTGTCAACCTCAAGCAATATTAGCTTAAAATTAATGAGGATGTTTGTTTTGATTTTTTGACAGTGGCAGAGAAGTTCAACTCTTTTTACACAGATGTGGCATCTAAACTTGTTGACAATCTGCCAAAAAGTTCTTTTAAATATGGCAGACGTTTTGTCAATGCGTTTTACTCTGCTAAAGTTACTTGTCAAAACAGTTTTTCATTTTCTTTAGTGTAATATGTTAATGATATGCCTGCTGTTGTAAAAACAAACTTGTATGCCGACGGTTCGGGTATCCTTGTTGCCGGTAAAAGTACATCCCGTATTGAAACACAGTTATCCAATGAGTTGGAGAGTGTTAGTGAATGGCTTATTGTTAATAAGCTGTCTTTGCACCTTGGCAAAACAGAGTCCATTCTGTTTGTTTCTAAACCTAGATTAAGAGCCCAGTCTAGGCTGAATATCACTTGTAATGGCACAAGTATTTAAGCCACAGATTCAGTGAAATATCTTGGTGCTGTTTTGGACCAACATTTGTCATGTGGTGAAATTGCTAGGTCGGTGGTTACAAAAGCTAATGCCGCTTTAAAGTTTCTGTATCGTAAAAGTCAATTTCTGACAATTCACACAACAAAATTATTGGTAATGTCGCTCATTCAGTGCCATTATGATTATGTGTGCTCCTTTTGGTACCCTTGCTTGACTCAATATTGAAAGAACAGGCTTCAAACTACACAGAACAAACCGTTTTGTTATAAATTTGGATAACAGGTCACATATTGGTATTGATCATTTTATATCCTTTAACTGGTTACCACTGTCAAAGAGAGTTGATTAGATAACTCTAGGTCATGTACATAAAATCAAGTTAGGATTAGCCCCTGATTATCTATGTGAACATTTCATTCCCCTTACTTCGGTGCATGATCGCTGTATCAGATCAAGAGTGACTGTTGTTTCTTCCCAAGTGTCAGGTTCAAATTTCACATTCAGTGATACTAGGCGCTACTCATTACCCAAAATAGGCAGTTTTGGTAAAAGGTCCTTTGCTTATTATGCGATTGTTCTGTGGAACAGCCTCCCCCAGACTATAAGGGATATTAGCGGCCCCCACAAGTTCAAATATGCCACTAAAGTTCATCTAATATCCAGCTAGTTTTAATCTCTTTTTATTTTTGTGGTGTTTTTAAGTACAGTGCCAGTGTTTTTATTCCTAGTCACTTTAATTTTTATTTAAGCTACATCTCCTGATATAACACAAATTTCGCTGTGATATTTATAAATGCTGTGATACAGAGGCCACGTTGATGATCCCAGGTTGTAATATATTATTCGTAAATTTTTGTCATAATTGAATATAAATGACTTCCGATGTCGATAAGGAAAATTGTATTTTTCATTCTTTTTTGTGTTATCCCTGGTATTGGTGTGCAATACATGGTCTATAATTTGTATGTATCCAGTGTTTTTGTTATATCATCCATCATGATATTTCCATGTCTTATATGTGCTCTTTTACCAAAGGAAATCTATCTATCTAAGCTGAACTTGGATCATCTGAAATCATTATTTTTGAGAAAGTTGTCGATAAGATAAACGTTTTGATAACATTCCAAATGAAATTCTACACATTAATATCGAATTTCAGTAATGTGTTCGTTGAGTTGCATTTTAAATATTAAGAACCCTTTGTTTGTCCTTTTTTAATTTATATTCTCTGAAAGGGAAATGAGTTTTCACAGCTAGAACAGCTAGAAAATTAAACAGTTTTTTAAATAAATTGTTTGATAATTCTGTATTCATCTCACTGGATTGATATGGAAAAGCTCGAAAATTGATGAACTGATCGTGTTTACTAACACGGTTTTCTCTTTTTTTCTGTATCATCTTATGAAGTCATGCTGCTCTTTTATTAACTAGGCTAAAATAACTGGTTTTAAAAGTGTTTTACATAATAAAATGACAATATATATAGCGGGTACTTGATTATGATATCAATAAAGTTGTAACTCATTTGATATTATTTGTTACTTAGTTATATAGTTAAAAGTATCTGAATGTATTTGCGCAAACTTTCAATGGATTCGAAAACTTCAACATAGAAATATACTCCCTGAGATGTATTCATGCAATACGAAACATTGTTTTATATGGTTACCTTTAGAATCTAGCAGAAAGAATACGGTCTGATTTGAGTTACTCCTTATCTACGCCTTCATTTCAAGCTAATCTGACATAGTCGAAATGCACCGATGTAATTTTACAGTAGATTTACAGAAAAATCTCTTAAAACACCATACATTATTGGTGAAAATGGTAAAGAAATGTAGCAATCGGACGTATCAGTGGCGGAGAATAAGTTGTATTGCCAGATCAAATTTAGAATTTTATTTAAGACAAGAAGTTTCTAGGTTTTTTTATATTTTGTTAATCATATACACAATATGATTATGTAGATACAATATATAAACTGAAAAGATACCCGATTAAATCTTAGTGAAGTAATTATTTTTGGCTGACTGTGATACACGAGTTTTTATTTAATTTTGTCGAGATCTAACAACTGCTTTAACATGATTCATGTGCCATATCAGGTATTTTGATAAATTTTCCGTTCTTAGTCTTTTATATGTTTGTGTGAGAACGAACCTCATACACTAAGAAATTCAAATCATAAAAACACATATTATGATGATGTAAACTGCTAAGTTCTTTTTCTATCCCTTGTACTGTTTTCAACTTATCACCAGTCTAGTTTTTTTTTTCCTTTTCACCAGTTTGTTATGTATACTTATTTGAAAAAGTCTGCACATTATAAACAAGATGATTGTCAAATATAATTATATGAATATACTTATACCAGTTCATACTATACTCATGCGTCAGTGAAAAACAATTATCTTCCTATTCTTTATTATCTCTATTACTAAATTTCAATAACATTGCATACTCCTTGGATTACTGAAAAGAAATCTGTAAAAAGAAGGATTGTAGCTTAGTTGTCAGAACCATGGCCAGACTCTGTTTTTATTTACTTATGGCGAAAAACTATATATCTAATGTGGTGATTATATTTCTTTCTGGCAAAGATGTCTTGCCGTTTCTGTGCTTGAATTAAAAAATGTAACTGTTATCTGCCATGCGCTTTTTCAACCGGACGCTGTGTTTCTTTTGAATGTTTCTTTTATTTCAAAGAGCATACACGTATTATCTATTCTCTACAGAAATCAGGGCTTCCCTGAAAGCTAATGGAATATCAAGATGAGGGTTCTAAGAAATGGGACAGACATTTACGACCGTCCTTGTGTGTTGGCCAATGACTTTTTTTCTCGAATGACACAGTTTCGGAAAATAGCTCGTGAATTGTTAACGGAAAGCATTGTATCGAAACGCTTTATGTAAATGTTTAGAAAATAACATCTTATGCACGATCATATCTGTACTTGTTCACAAGAGAGAAGACTTTGATATATAATTCATTTTTGTATTACTGTTGCTTGTCATTTTGTTTCGGTAAAAAGAAATACTTGTTTTTTTTGTGTTGAAGGTATAAAAGAATTTTATTAATATTTCTGACTAGCTTCTTTCTTATGGATTTGGCAGGGAAATAGGCATTCGTTAAGAAATAATGTCATCAGACGTTTGTGTGGTCCAAATAAAGTTCTATTTAAAGGGACGTTTTTAAGATTTCACTTGTGATTTTGGAATATTTTCACATTCCATACAGCGAGCGTTTAGTTGTTCTTTCGAGGTTTTAGAATTATACTCATAATTATAAACTTTTTTTAAAATTCTCACCAAAAGAATGTAAAAAAGAAGATTTTTTGTGCATTTATTAACAAATATTTGCCTTTTTAAAAGTATAGAAATGTTTCCCTTAATATTATTGCCCTTTTTGACGGTATTGTAATATTTTGATATGTAATTGCGTAATGTGTAGATAAAACCTCCATTGGTTTTAAACTTTATTTAATTATTCAGTTTATTCAATATTTTTGAGTAGCATGATAGTGTTAACCAGTATGTACGTGATACTAAACACCGCCTGTAAATACAAATGCTGCATTCAGGGACGTTAAAAATCTCAATAATTTTCTTCCTTTCAGTTTATGTATACAAAGCCATTGCAAAGTAATATGATCATGATTTTTTTAATCGCTAGAGTTTGTAAAATACATTTTATTCTGTATTGATCAGTGCTGTGTACGTGCTATTTGTTCAGTTGTAAGTATTTTGTCAAAGGAAGCGAACTTTTTCTTCTTTGCAATTTAGTTATTCGAATTTTTGTTGATAGTCTTTTTTAAGAGAAAGCATCTAGAAGGTAATGAATATTTCATACGAAATTGTGCTTTAACTATGTTTAATACGCACTTCATTCAATTTAACTTGTGTTTAATTTATGCCGTTATAAACGTGTGTTTCTACAAAAGAGAATTATAACTGCTGTTTTTTTTTTATGTCTAGAAAAAATCGGTTCTGGGAGTGGCTAAGTCATGGATGACACTGACATTATGCTTGCTTATCTAATAATTGGGAAACAAAAAAATAAATAATTGAACTAAGATGGATAGGAAAGACAGATCTTGGAATAATTTTGCAGAAAGTCTCTCTAAGGCATCATATCTGATCGTCGTGAAGACAGACTTGCAAAACGGGAACATTTCTGGCTATGTGGGTTTAGAAAGCAATCTATATTTCCTGCAGATGTTGCTGATTGCAATACATTTTTTGAAACTATCATAGTGTGACATTGTTGGAAAAGAACTAAAAGATAATATTCTTGCATTAATTTTGTGATTAAATGTCTGTCATTTTATGGAGATATGGCGTTTACTTTTTGTATGCAAATGGCAGGAAGACTCTGTATTTGTTGGCTTCAGACCTTTTATTATAAGATGTTTGTAAGAAACTAGTTTGTATGGCTATGATTTAACTTTTACAGTTTAGTATAGTATATAATATTAAATAAATCACTTCTTGTCTACAAGGAACTGCTATCTAAATTTAGTTATGTGTTTTATAATTCTCAAAATCAAGAGTTATAAATCTCTAAATAATGGGCTGGTCGAGTGGAAATGTCATCACAGGAATATACAGATCAGGATTCTTTTAACGACTAAAACTGATCAAAACTTGCATCTATACATAGTAACAGAATACTGACAACAGGTAAATGTTAGGTATTGCCTGTTGTGCTGACTATTCCTTGAACAAACAATCAAAGTTTGCAAAAACTGATGGATCGATTGTCTTTAAATCCACATTCAAGTTCTTCATGCGCACACGATTTCCATACTTTGTAATCTCGATTTTGCATACTCGGCACGTTTGGTAAATCTGAACTAGAGATTAAAGTCTAAACAGATTGATACAAAATACTATGTAAGTATAACAAAATAAATCATTATTTGAGAAGAAAAAAAATGAAGCGTTGCGTAACTAGGCCAGATCATGTCCGGAACACACATGAGTAGGCTTGCAGACGATGAATAACGTATATTCTAAAATAGTAATGACCTTGTATCACCGCACTACATAGAACATTAGACCGAAAAGTGTAATCAAAAACAACTTTCTCTCAATCCACGGTAGTTAGAAAGATCTTGAATTAGGTAATTACTATATTGCTAAATGATCACTGAACTTCTAAGTAGGTAAATGAATTCTAAATTTTTGTTTCGATAGAACTTTTTGTTGTTGTGGTAGGCAGAAAATTCTGGTCGTTGATAGGTCATTTGTAATAAGCTTGGTGACTATCGATCCAGAAAGTAAATATACAAAACTAATTATTCTTTCAACTATTGCATTTCTACTCACCGCAATTATACTTTTTACATGACTTTGTTCTGTATGAAGTTTCTATCTAAAGATAGGATTTGGTAAACTAATTAACTCCTGGCTTGTGAAATACTCTTTTTATTAATATCACGCCGCTAGTCTAATTACTATTGACATTATAAACAGTTACTGTAGCATTTTATTAATTGAGAAAATATTTGCGCACAGATATTGTTTGATACAGCAAGATTGTTGGCATATTCTGGATTAGAAATAATTAACTATTTGAGACTTCTAACTAACGAGGTTTAAATATGCACGTAAACAACTTGAAAAAAATCTGCGATTAATCCTAATGTGACGCAAATCCATATACACCTCTTTCACATTTTTTTACAATCTAATTGAATATGGTATTGGAAGCCTTTTTTTCATCTACTGTTTACTTGTGTTGATTGCAGAGTCATTTTAGGGCTCAGTATTAATCTAAAAAGATATTTAGGTTGGCAGGCACATTTAATGGGTTGAGTTCTTTCCGGACAGTTCACGAATTTTTCCGGACATTTCACGAATCCTCCCGGACATTTCACGAATTTTTCCAGACATTTCACGAATCTTTCCGGACATTTTAAGAATCTTTGGATTGTTATCCGCTTTTAGTTGAAGTGATGTTTGCCCTAGAAACTTCAAAACTAGAGGTTGAAAATCAAAGAAAGAGCTAAGTGTTTAAAGTAGGTAAATATTTGAATTATTACTACTATCATTATCACTACTAAAGTGTTTATTTATTTAATTTTTTCCTCAAAAAAAAGAAGAAGAAAAGAAAAAATAATAGCTGCTGTATTAACAGTGGCATTGTAAATGATATTCCAATTCAAAAATCGATTTTTTTTTTCAAGTAACTTAATCTGTACACATGCTTAAGCGTGGTTATATTTTGTCT
The DNA here is from genome assembly GCA_012932295.1 of Cyclina sinensis. Taxonomy (NCBI): domain Eukaryota; kingdom Metazoa; phylum Mollusca; class Bivalvia; order Venerida; family Veneridae; genus Cyclina; species Cyclina sinensis. The sequence goes on from JAAONU010000017.1 coordinate 29,844,539, forward strand.
GATCAAATGTTTGTAAACAGTAATACTTAACTGTTTTGTCTGCTAACCCTTTTAGTATTTTAAGTCAAGTCTCACGTTTGAGAGAATGTTAGCTGAATTTCTCAAGCTTGAAGCGTGTAGAATACTTTCAAGAGATATTGTGATGGAAAAAATACTGAAAACTAGCCTTAAGGGACACAGTATATTCATCTAGGTGATGTTGAATCGATAGAATCTACGGGCTAGAATCCGGTAATAAAGCAATATAAAACAAATGAAGAATCAAATTTACAAAAAAAAGAATCAGTTTTGAAAAACAAAACCTCTCCACTTGCTACATAATCTTGGCTAAAGCATTTTTGAAAACAGCATTGAAATTGACTTATTTTTTATGTATTCTTAATTTTCATATACTAAAATGATGTATAACAAATATGAAATATAGTTTTTATAAGTGGAACTAATTCATAAGTATTGATTTCCCATGTCCTTGATTTTCATAGTCACTTGCATCAACGGGCAGCAGAATATCTTTTTCTCTAAAACATCACTAGTGTTAAGGAAGGTCTTTATTTCGGAAACGCAACCATTTCATTGAACTTACCCTCATGTCTTCGACATTTCCATCTGCATAAAGTACAACAAAATACACCATTACTTTTACTTTGACCAACTATGATATACAAACAGTACAAACGACTGTTGTATCTATTGTAACCTATAATGATATTACACAATAGTTAACTGTTCCAAAGAAACCACATAAATCAAGTTCAGCAACCTTAATCAGGATGCTGTGCCAAAATGCTCTTAAAAGACGGACTATGACTCGTAATTGTGACTACGAAATAAAAAAGATAAGCTTTATTTAGAATGTGTGCATAGAAGTAGTTTGAACACTGATTAAACTTACTAAGCGTTGATATATAGGTTTTCATTTCGAAATGAAGGTTTCTATTTTTTTCTTTAAAATCGTTTTAACGTCCATGGAAATTTAGACTTTTATCAAGAAAGTGTTATGGATTTACGAGAATAGTTTGATTATACTCCTTGCGCAAAGGATAGAAATTTCTCTAAATCAATTTAAATAAAGCATGCAAAAGTCTAAATATTACTCCCTTCCTTAAGATTGCAGCCGATATTTGACAATTTTTACCGACGTCTTTATTGTTTTAATTTTTCAAACGCAACTGCTGCATAAAAACAGAAATAATTTTGTGAAAACCAATTTCAGACTCACACTATGTGCTGATGTTATGTGTTTTATTCTTGAATAAGTTTTAGAGAGAAGGTATTACATATCTGTTTTCGTTTGTGAAGATGTAATTGAAACGTCAATAAAATTAGTATATTCATGATCATTGTTATAATTTTTGTACAGCTTCGTTGCTTTCTGAAATAGGGAAAAATGTCAATTTGATAACAGCTTAACATCACAACACGAAACATAGAATGTTGTTAATTAAAGATGCACTGCTTACTTCCTTTTACAAAGTAAATGCCCAGCATGAGAGCAAATGTTAAGTAAAATTGTATCCGATCGCAAACATTTAAAACTGACACTTTTGAATACATATTATATGGTACAAGTATAAACAACACTGTGAAGGAGCAAATACATATAATTCGTAAATATATATACATATATATTTCATTTTTAAATTATGAGATTTTGTAGTTGATATATTTACATGCACACTTGCTAATATTGATATCTTAGAATAACAAGATAATTAACAACATAATTCACAAGATATCTATATCAAATATCAAGTGAAATATTTACATATAGATCAGTAACACCAGATTTACTGATTCTTGAAAACAAAATCATGTATCAGTCACATTTTGCAACTAGTCGTGGTACAGTTGTATTTTGAATTGCACTACTTCTTAATGCAATTTAAATATCCCACAATATTAATCTAAATACAGTGAAGAGTTACAAATTGATTTAACAAAGGGCAATAACTCTGCAACATCACAAGGGATAGTTACGGTTCTTTTACTCTATACTTTTCTTTGATACGAATAAATTGATTGTAATATATCAGAAGACGACCGAACGGTTAACATTACCATATCCCCAAGGACGACAATTCAAGTTTACAATATTTGGTTTATATCTATTCTAACCAACGTCTTAGATACATGCAGTTTGATGGCAAGATGAAAATGTTTGGTCCGTCAGACAAATATGTCCGTACAAAACAAAAGAAAATAATTCATTACCAAAGGAAAATCACGTTCATGATCATCTGTGTATGATAACTGACGTGCAAGTACAGAGCAAAGTGGCCCTACAATAATTTGGGGACTTCCAAAAGTGCATAAACAATCTTATATTGGTATACCTCCTATATTTTTTGGCACTGGCTTCGTTTTAAACAACCCGCAATTTATTTTGATCTGTAAATGTTATTAATGTTGTGTTATGTAAATGACCTTGCCTTTGCTTTGCCTGTTGATTTTTGTTTATACAGTAATGTGGTAAAATGCGTACGTTTGAAACCCAGTACAAGTACAGGTGACCTACGAAAGCTTCAAGCGTGAAATAAAATAAAACTTAAACACAACTAAATAATGAACCTTACCTTAGTACTGTAGTAATCAACGCCGGAATGTCTACAGATTGTGTGGTCTATGTAGTGAGAAAGCTATTAAATGATAAAGCTAGGTCTATGAAAAGTCAAACTAATTCTAGGTACTTGGCAAGCTAAGTCCATGTAATTGGCAAGATGGATCTATGTAATGAATAGGGTAGGTCAATAGGCAAGCTGTGTTTACGTTATTATCAGGTATTATTAGGTCTATATAATTGACAGGCTAGGTATAATGTTCAAGCTATGTCTATGCAATGGACATGGCAGGTCTACGTAATTGACATGATAGTTCCATTTAACTGGTAGGTTAGGTCTATGTAACGGGCAAGCTAGGTCAAAGTAAGGGGCAAGCTTGGTCTATGTAATAGGCAAACTATGTCTATGTTTTAGGCAAGCTAGGTTTATGTAAATGGGCTAGCTTTACACGAAGCAACACCTAGCTTTGTTGACTTAAAGAGAAAAATTAGCTTACAGTGAAAAAGTAACACATTGAATTTCAAAATAAAAGAACTAAAACACAATCATTAAAGTAAATAACATGCGGATGAAAAATAACCAGTTTGTGAAATCAGTGTTTAATTATGGAATACTTTTGAAATAAACTTTGCTAAATGTTTGATTAAAAGGAGAGTAAAGGTTTTACTGGATCCTGAAATGAATTATTTAAATGCAAAAAAAAATATCAAACTCCATAAAGAAATAGTGTATTTTTATTATCTAGTTGAATTTAAAAAAAAAATGTTTTAGTAATTATAGTTTTGTTTTGAAATAAAAGAAATGCATTAAAGCAATAAAAATATTTTTTATATAGAACGATATTCAATTGTTTATATCAAAAGCACTAGATGATACAGAGATATATCTGTTCTCCACAGTTCCTTAAAATCAGCGTCTTCAAACCAGAAAACAGTTTTTTTAAATAATTAAATCTAAACGATCACGTCATTGATACTAATATTTAAGGTTTTGCAATATTTTTCAAAATTTCGATACCTACAGCCCTATCAGATACTTCATACAAGAGTTTTTTATAAAAATGTTAGGACATACTACTTGTACTGATTTGCGTCACTTATTCCGTATATTATTTACGTGTACACTGTAAATAGTTCTTCAAGTTATGCCCTTGGCACAGCGGCTGTGACAGAAATTTCACCTGTTCAGTACTGAATTAAACAAGGATTTTTAAAAGTTTCAACAACTCCATATTTATCTTATTCATAATTTTGTCCTGCTACGAAGACCGATTCTGATGTTTTATCATTCCAAAATTCGCCTTCCGTCTGGAAACATATCATTACAATGCACATTTACATCTATCTCTTTGTGAAAGGTATACGTGCTTTCGAATGTATTTCAGTAAAAACCATTAGTTTATATGTATCAAATCTTCCCTAACTGCTTATTTTCAGATGATAAACGCCAAACATCTAAGAAGCCTGTATTTTACATGACAGCTTTTGGCTCATTTTGCATTAAATTTAATGGATTCCGTACGTTCAACATTATTTTAAATGGCGTGATGTCTAAAAACAACCTCATTAGGCGAATATGACCTTACTCTTTTTAGAAGGTAGATATTTTACAGGCACCTGGCATCACATGTGTTTTTCTTTTCAATTTATTTCAATTTCAAGGCAGCTGTACCGTAGCTTAGTAAACACAAGTAGAAGACATTCAAACTATCTGCACCATATGTATTTCTTGTTACTGGTAGATGGAATTGTTACATGTTATGTGTATTATCCAACTTCAGGATTCTTTTTAGTTTTTTTTTTTCGTTTATGAAGGTTGTGACCAGTTGCTTAAACAAACGCGAGCTTGCTTTTTTGGGGGTTGAAATAACACATTAGTGATAATATAGATCTAACGGGGACTAGAAGACGTCTCCTGGTTTTTTCTTTATTATTATTATTATGAATATTACTCAGTGGCTGTAATCAAACGACTATTACTGTCACATGATTGTGTAACGTTCATTAGTGATTATCGGACAACACTGGGGATGTGTTTGATGTAGCACTGAAATTATATCTGTTCCTGAAACCTTTACTGTCACTGACATACCGGTTTATTAATGACCGTAGCGAATTTCCAGTCGGTAACTTCCAAGAAAACCAAGAAAACTTTTTAAGATAGCTTCCTACTTAGGTACATTTGTGCTACTGTTTCAAAAATGGATTCATAACGAAATAGGCAACAAATAAGAATCCATTTAGGTTACTATGATTATAAATTTCCTATGAGATTCAATATTATGATAAGAAAAAATTAACTAAAGCATTTGTTCAACAGAGTTTTGAAAGTACAACATATTTAGTTTAATGGTACAAACAGGTAACTGTAGCATATATATTGTCATTACCACTGCAAGAGTTTTTCAGACTTGTACATTATAAGTAAAATGCTTGTCAAATGCTTCAAGCGTCAAACGGGACTTAAATCGCACCTGAATGAGCGTACTGCTACATAGCTTGAGGCTGTATTTAACAGTTAAAAAGAGGCATTGTTTCCACGCAGTGAGGACTATGTAAACATGAAATAAGATTTCTAAAAATACATGGATTCGCTGATGTCTTGTGCTTAATAGACACTCTGACAACATGTTATTCTAACCGGTCGGTGGGAAATTTCAAACCGAAATACTTTGGAGACCCAAAGATTGATAGGCACTAAGATCAGTTGAAATGATTAAGCCCGAAGTTATTAAAAACATATTATATGATTGCCGACAGCAGAGACTATCGAATGGAAACTTTACACATATCATAAGATTTGAAACCAATTTATTTTAGTAAGTCATTTCCTCTCTTGGTATTACGTTTCTTTTATTATTTTCATTCTTTATTTATCTGTATTTTATTTTTATATATACCTATGCTTCTTATTCTCAAAAGACCTTCAAATTAATTATCCGTCATTAGTTTATATTTTATTTCATAATAATAGTAATTATTTTTTTAAGATTAAGTGTACATTTTGTATGTACTACCTAAAATTAATACTCTAACCACAATGTAAACTCTATTTGTGTTGGAGATATTTTTTACAAATTAACATCTGGTTAAACAAAATTCAGTTTCTTGTACAAAAAGCCTCTGATACATACAAAATTAATATATCGTGTATGCAAAACACGTGTGGTTGAAATTGGCAAATCTGATAGTTCGCAAAGAAGACTGTTATGTTACATTACTAACTGAATTACAAAATTCTCTCTCTCTCTCTCTCTCTCTCTCTCTCTCTCTCTTTGAGCATAGTGTAAATAGACTGAAAGGTTACACATAGTCTTTTTATCGTTCACAGAAACAAGCCATGGATTTCTTTAATGCTTGTGTAAGTGTATTAACAATTACTTCTAAATATCTTTATGTAAAGGACATAGAATCACAAGTAGCAAGTGTAGCTCGTCTTCAATACGACTACCGCAATATCGACACTCGAAATTCACTGTCTATATTTACGATCATCAGAGCATTCAAAGAACAGGGCACTTCATGCATCTGGCAACATGTACATGAAGGAGTACATTTCAAAACTCAGAACCATGATAACTCTTGCATAGTGACGAACAAACGTCTCCTTATTGACATTTCGTTAATACGAATATTATACACATGTATATTATTTAAAGTTACGGTACCTCTATCTCATTAACAGATGAGGTTGTTTCGTTAAAATGTCTTTTTCATTTTGTTGCCATTAAAATAACTTTTGAGTTTACTGGCTTTACTTTTTTTGAACTCATAAATAAAGATATTCGGATAAAAGTCAATTTCTACCCACTGTTTAATTGTATGTAATCAGCTATTACCGCTTATTTTCTAAAGAGTAATGCTATGGCATTTTATTTGTCTGTTTTATATGGCCATGGTTGGTTATACTGACGTAAATTTTAATGGATTCTGTGACAACTTCATCCTGTGCAGTGTGTCATATCAGAAAATTGAGATATTTGTGACAATGGAAACAGTGTGTGCTCTCATTAGGCGGGAGACTTGCTGGGCTGGTTTTCGGGATACACTTTAAAATTAATTGGTTATATGTGTTCTCCTTAACTGCAATATGACATTACATAGACAAAGTTTAAAAAATCAGGTTAAGGTATTAAATTTGTTACTGAACCACAAAGTGATTATCTTAAACTTAACTCAAGTCCTTAATTGTCACAGATGAGTTTCTTAGGACAATGTCATTGAATATTGATTCCATTAAAGGAAAAAATACAGTCGCTGTATCGGCCACGTCTGAAATATGTCGGTTAAACACATAATATGTGTTGTAGATTTTACATAATGCACTGTTTGTAAACTTAACATATGCATTGAGTGATAAGAATAGTCTTATTAATATTGAAAAAAAACGTATTCAACTAATTAAAAGATGCTCAACAATTATATCTTCATATTATATTATAATGCGTCAGTAATCAAATCACTCAAGTATTATATTGAGGCATCTTTTGTTGTATAAGATGCGAGCAACTTTCTGAATTATTCACCAAAAAGTATCGTGTCGCTGAAAAACTAAAGAAAAAAATGCGCTGTTTCGTTTCCTTAAAAACAAAAACTTACACTGTTACTATTCTTTTTTACTTTTCAAAAAGTTTTACTCTATAGCATCATGCTCATTTTTGAACATAGATATGATGCTAAAATATTTAAACCAATGACGATCACAGAGTAGTTTTGTACTGCTTATAACCTTTTTTTGAAGTTACATACAGCTACCGACATGCTAGTCTTGTGCCCTGTAGAGAAGCTCAGCATCTCAAGCATTTAACTGAAATTTAATTGAAAGTCTCCATTTACTTTCAATATTTGTTATTTAATTGTAATTTAGGGAACATATGAACTTATTAATAAGTTATTCAGAACTGAGTTAAAACTTGTTAAATGTTGAACGAACGCACAGTCTGATACTGTTAGTACAACCTTATAACGAAAAAAGTTTTCTACAATATGTATGGTCTCTAAGGGTAATCAATGCTACGTCATCTTCAGACAAACCTCTACGTGCTTCCTCTAACCTTTACGAAGCCGATAAAATTTTGGTGGTTATGATTCGTACATTAGAAACCTTATACACGTACAGCTGACTTATGCAAGCTTGAAGCGTGAAATAGAATATGCACTGATAATGAGGTGGTGAATTGGGGAACGATCCTGAATATGTATGGTATAGTATTCAACGTGAATTGTTTACAATGTGGTCTTGGTAACGCAAAATACATCAGATTCATACAGAACAACTCTATACCCTGAAGTCTAGAACAGACACGCAAGCAAAATGAAAATGTAAAAATCTAGATATCACTTTGACTTTTTAGAGGAGAAGTAAAACGGCGGACAACTTTATAATTGCATTCAGCTAGAATCCGACTATTCAGTAAAATGGAATTCCGAAAAATAAACGTGACTGCAACAAAAAATTACCAGTTACAAGACGCTACGCTTAACCCAAAAGAGCAGAATTTTTTTAGTAATTCCAAGTAGGATGAAAACGTGCTGGCACATAAACGAAAACTTGTGGCTTTAAAATAATATTTGCAGTGACTACATCAGCTGAAGCGTGTGAACAATGTCATTTTTGTCAGATATTTCTCACTGAAGGCAAAGGTTTTCATGTCAGAATGTGCTTGTATATGAAAAAAGAGATTTCAAGCCCATTGTTTTGTGTAAGAATGATAAATAGTTTTAAAAGTACTGGCTTCGAAACAATATAACAAAATCGATGTGTAACTGGCCCGCTGGATTTCGATCTAAGACTAAAATTCTCTGATATTTTAACACTTTTCTAGTCTTTTTCTAGGTGGTCTTTGACACTTCGTATAAAAAAACAACTTGCACATGGACATATTTATAATTACTTTTTTTCCTAAGCCAAATCAAGAAATATGTTTATTGTTTAATGTTTCATCTTTTTTAATATATAAAATAAATATATCATTCAAAACGCATGCACGCACGCACGGACCGGTCTTTTGTTGTTAATCTATCACACGATTGTCTTATGTATATCGGAATAAAGATTATCAATAAAAGAAAACACATGATGATAGCTTCGGTAAAATAGAATTAATGAATTAATTTAGTCATGGATTGTTTCTTTTTAACAAAAAAGAAAAAAGAAAACAATGGCTAATTGCATCTTAGGAGTACATTTTATAATACCCATTAATTTGTCCTCGTATTTTAACATATAAAATTTGGTAACACTTACAACAAGAGGGCCATGATGGCCCTGTATCGCTCACCTGAGTATGACTGCTTTTAACAAAGTTGCTATAGACCTGGTTAATTGACCCCAGATGACCCATATTCGAATCTGACCTAGAAATTATTGAAACAATCTCTCTGACAAATTTCTAGGTTATTTGTACCGAAAATGTTACTTCTAGAGTATTAACAAAGTTTTTCCATATTTGGGCTCCGTGACCTAGTTTTTTTCCCCAGAGGACCCATATTTGAACTTGACCTAGAAATCCTCAAGGCAACCTTTCTGATAAATTTCCAGATTATTTGAGTTGAAAATGTAACCTCTAGAGTGTAAACAAGATTTTTCTATTTTTGGGCTCTGCAACCTAGTTTTTGAACCAAGATGACCCATATTCGAACTTGAGCTAGAAATCATAGAAGCAACCTTTCTGACAATTTTCCAGATTATTTGGGCTAAAAATGTTACCTCTAGAGTGTTAACAAGGATTTTCAATATTTGGGCTCTGTGACCTAGTTTTTGAACCCAAAATGACCCATATTCGAACTTGACCTAGAAATCGTCAAAGCAACCTTTCTGACAAATTTCCAGATTATTTGAGCTGAAAATGTAACCTCTAGAGTGTTAACAAGATTTTTCTATTTTAGAGCTCTGCAACCTAGTTTTTGAACCCAGATGACCAATATTCAAACTTGAGCTACAAATCATAGAAGCAACCTTTCTGACAAATTTCCAGATTATTTGGGCTAAAAATGTTACCTCTAGAGTGTTAATAAGGATTTTCAATATTTGGGCTCTGTGACCTAGTTATTGACCCCAGATGACCCATATTCGGACTTGACCTAGAAATCATCAAAGCAACCTTTCTGACAAATTTCCAGATTATTTGGACTGAAAATGTAACCTCTAGAGTGTTAACAAGATATTTCTATTTTTGGGCTCTGCGACCTTGTTTTTGAACCCAGATGACCCATATTCGAACTTGAGCTAGAAATCATAGAAGCAACCTTTCTGACAAATTTCCAGATTATTTGGACCAAAAATGTTACCTCTAGAGTGTTAACAAGGATTTTCAATATTTGGGCTCTGTGACCTAGTTTTTGACCCCAGATGACCCTTATTCGAACTTGACCTAGAAATCGTCAAAGCAACCTTTCTGACAAATTTCTAGATTATTTAGACTGAAAATGTAACCTCTAGAGTGTTAACAAGATTTTTCTATTTTTGGGCTCCGCGACCTAGTTTTTGAACCCACATGACCCATATTCGAACTTGAGCTAGAAATCATTGATAGAACCTCTCAAACAAATTTCCAAGATATTTGGACTGAAAAAGTAGCCTCTAGAGTGTTAACAAGGTTTTTCTATATTTGGGCTCTGTGACCTAGTTTTCCAACCCTGATAACCCATGTTCGAACTCGTCCGAGATATTAATGAGACAAACATCCTGACCAAGTTTCATGACAATTGAGGCAAAAATGTGACCACTAGAGTGTTAACAAACTAATTGTGGACGGACGGACGGACGGACGGACTGACGGACGGACGACGGACGACGGACAAAAGGTGATCAGAAAAGCTCACTCTGTCACTACGTGACAGGTGAGCTAATAAGTCTTACAGACACTTAAAGTGTTTTCACATTACAGTATTTATTTTAATCTTGATTCGAAACTGACCTTAGATAATAGTGTGCAAGTATGTTACTATATTGCCTAGATTCTTTCTCTCTCTAAACTGTTAATATTTTTGTTCAAATCAAACTTTGAAGTATTTAGGTCTTTTTAATGACACCAAACAAATGTAAGCAGCCTGAGCGAAATTATGTAGTTTCGAGACCTGCAATTATTCGTACCTTTACGGAGAGACAATTAACAACAAACACAGACAAACAAACAGACACACAAACTAAAACACTGCATTTACGACGCAAGAATGATAGAGAAATTTTGGAATGAGGCCTCTTTAGTCTTAGCTAATGTCGTGAGAATAAATGCAGGAAACAGAAAATTTGCTTGAATCTAAGGATATGAAACCAATTTATTTTAACTGAGCAATTTCTTGCTTCAGTGTCATGTTTCTTGTTAAACCATTATATTTTGATGAAACAGATCAAGTTCTAGAGTGTTTCATCGTGTGTCTGGCTTTTTGCTTAGGGAGAAAATTATTATATCTAAATGTTTTGCTTATACATATCATAATTCTGTTAAAGATTTTTGTATTCTGTGCATATGTTGATTTTAATGTCGAAATTATTTAGGTGTAAGTGATGTAAAAACTGAACCTCTAAAAGATAAATCAGAATACAGGTAAAGGAGGAATCTTTTAAAAAATCACACAGAAACTGATTTAAACCTAGCGCACTTAATGGACCACTTCATCATTGCTGAAGTCTATGTTTATAAATATGTGTGTTTAAATGTCGTAAAAATGCAGTAAGTCTCGCAAATTTTGTTTAATTATTGTACAATATAAATTATTTGTCAAAACACATGTAATCTGTATTGTTTTACTTTATACGAACTTTCTTTGGTGTTCATTGTGCCTTGGTGCCGACACAAACTTCTATGTTAGTCAGATAGAAATGTTTTTAAATTATTATCTTTTTTATATGTATGCATTTAAGTCACAAATGAATCACTTCAGGCATTCATTGAGTCAATATCTGTTCATTGTAATTGCTAATCAATGACAGCTCTCTACCGAAAAGTTAAATAAGGGAAATTTCACAAGGGTCTAATAAGGCTATATTAGTTAGTTTCACGAAATGAAGTGGATTGTGCGACAACTTTCAAATGTATTATTTCATAATAAAATTATTACTTATCCTGCCATTTACAAAGTGAAAATACTTTTTTTTCTTTAAAAAATATTTAACTCCTTAGGAATTCAGAACGGTATCGACTTAAAGTCCTTGCTTGACAACTATAGTATTTTCTCTAACAAAATAAGATGGAAACGTGACAAGATCAACTTGAAAATTCCAGTAAAACTTTAATAATCCATAATGTTTTTCCGTTCAAAGTCATTTTAAGACAGTTTTCACAGACAATTAAATTGTTGCGATTTTTCAAAATGCAAATTTTGCATAAAGAGAGAGATTATCTGTGAAAACAAATTTTAACTTGCAATTGATGTTCATATTTTATTACAAAATTTAGCAGCATAGCGTTAATAAATTTCAAGAAGGGAACGTGTGTACATCGTTTTCTATACATGCGATATTGCAGTATACAGGGACGCGCGGTTATGTATGTTAATAGTTATTATGATAATTCTTGTTGGTGTTTTTGTTTCTATAGAATAAGAATTCAGTGTAGGCAAAGAAACTATTCTCAGCAACTCTTCCGCCTCGATCTGCATGTATTTCTTAAGACAAGATTCTTCTGTAAATAGTTTTAAAGACTCACGAATATATAGACTCATGGCAAGAATACACGATTTTTCGAAAGTGAAGAAAATTCCATAATTAACACCTGCAATGAATTATCAGGACTTAGTACTAAAGGTACTGCATTTGCGGCACAGTAATCTTAAATGTTTGTCTCCATCGTTTATTTTTAGCAAATGGCAATTCTTTATTGATTACGGGAGAAGATTTTAAGTCTTCCCAATCGATGTAAAATAAATAAGTTTAAACTACACTAAACAGATATCTGAAACTGAGAGAGGTAATATATATTCTTGACTGCAACCTTGCTATAAACTTTGTGAATATGTTTTGGTGAAAAAAGGTACTAAGGAAAAAATCACTTGGGACAAAATACTCATATTTTATGTGGATGTTTTAAAATAGAAGATATATATATATATATAATTTCATAATAATATCATTTAAAAACGAGGTGATCATGAACATACTGAAAATTAAGTTGTTCAAAAAAATAATAAGAGTGTCTTTTAAAGCATGGCGTTACTGAAAGTTGAACATTTTACGTATAACATTTTAGCTTTACTGGCATTAACTATAGGAAAAACATTTACAAATGTAGTTTTCTTATATAGCTGGCCGGTTATGCTTTGTATACAGTAGTCCGCTTAATACAAGTGGATGCTCAGACAAAGGGTTTATAATCATGCTTTGGGGATAGTTATCCAATAAAACGTGAGCTTTAGCACAGAGATTGGGGTTTGAGTTTGAAATGATAAAATGTTTGAGGAAACGCTAAATAATTATATTCTCGTTGTCAAGAATGTCAGAGAGGAAGGTCAAATCAAACTGTCAATCGTAGCAGACATATATTCATGTTAACGACGATTCAAATACAGAAACCATTGGTTATTTTTGTCAAACGTAATGACAACTTTGTTTTCGAAATGAAATTTCAAACACATTTAATATGCCAATATCAATTTGTTTCACGTTATTTTATTGGATTTGTGTGATATCTTTTTGCTTTTAACTCAAGGGTATACTATTTCTTAATAAAGAATACTGACCAGAACTGTGTTCAGTTGAATTAGCTAGACCAGACCATTCTGTAAGAACATGTATTTCCTTAGAAATTCAGAACGTTACAGGACAATTTGTCATATTTCAAGCAATTGTCATCTAATCTTTTTCTTGGCAATATAAGATGAAAACTTGTCAATTTAACTTGAAAAAATAGTACAGATGCGATAAAAATAGATTTTCCCATTCAAATTCGTTTTATGACAGTTTTACAGACGATTTAATTGTTACGTTTTTTTTAAATGGACGTTTTGCAGACAACGAGAAATTATCTGTAAAACAAATTAAAAGCTTGAAATTGGTGCTGTCATAACAAAATGTAGAACATTGCATTACTAAATAAATTTCAAGCCCAGTATTTTAAGTTATAATACCGCCTATCAACAAAAATATAACATTATCGGCAATCATGCAAATGTTCACACCAATGCACACACCCATTGCTAAAGAGAAAAATCGCTGTTTCTTGATTGTATTCATGGATGTCAGCGGATATTAAAACACCCACTTTCGTTTCTGTAGTCTCTACACGATTGCTCGGAATTAGCCGGAAGGTGCTAATTTGCATACTAGCTATTTTTAGAAATAACATTTCTTTTACAGGATCTGATAAATTTAGTGCCGATAAGTACTTCTTCCTCTGTATTTTTACAGTTTTTCTCAGTATTGTAGCGATTCTTAAGATTACGCTTTCGATAACGTCTTTGGTCTATCTTTTTGACTTTTGATTGACTTTTTTAATGATCCGCTGTTGTTGTCTTCGTCACATATTCAAAATTGATCACGTGACATTGACAACTAGTTTTACAGATATTGGCGAAGTGTATTTCCGAAACAATGTAAAACCGGAGTGTCATAAAAAGTTTGATAATTTAATCCTGATGTATCTCAAACACATCCTGCCATCAATGAAAACTGAGCAAGCAGATAGTGTGATGATTATATTTTTAAGCATTCTAGAGTTCCTCTTTGGTTTATTTTTATGACAATTACAGCCAGTATTATAACTTTGAAATCAGCAATGCAGACGATGTTGCAGTATAAATGGGTATACCTAATGTATTTTATAGGTATGACTTTTTTCTTCAAGATCAAGCCCACATCAACTATAACACGATGTTATAAAAAAAGTACACACCAAAAAAGACATTAAAGCAAATAATATGAGAGAACACCTTTAGATAAAGTTGTCATTACTTTATTTTTCTGTGTAATCTATAACTTGTTTTTTATGTACTTAGTCAATCTTTCAAACAATGATGAACAAGAATTGTCAAAAAGACACCGGATAAGAGCTAAACATAAAGATTGCATTATTCTATTCCAAGTGTCTACTCTGCTTACCATTATCTTTTGAATGAAGATGTACCATAGAATTATGAACAAAGAGAAGCAAGTTCTTAACACACTGCAAATCTTGTGAATGTTTGTAAAATATGTAGTCATTTTTGTACATAATACAAGTTCTTTTTTATACTGTTGATGTGAAATGACTTTCCTAAAACGCAACAAAACACTTTAAAAACCTGTAACTGCAAAATGTTAATAAAACAACTTTTCTTTAGAAAATCTGTTTTATTTCTACAACAAACTGAGATTGGAGAGAGTTATCTCACTCACTTGTGTACTTCATTTATTCATATTTAATGAAATTATGGTCTACAATATACATTCATCTAACAACAGCAGAAAACTAAGCGTTATTGCAACAAAAACTCCCACGCTAATGTATGCTTTGCAAATTTGGTAAAACTGCTGTAGATAGTCTACTCAAGAATAGATAGGCTCATTGCGAGAATAATACAACAATCAGGAGTTCTTGACATTAACGGAATTTCATTATGAAAACCCACAACATATCACTAGGACTTAACTCACACCAAAGGTATGAGAGAATAGTCTATGCTTTCACTAACAGATAATTAATTGGTTTTATTTTATAAATGTGTTTTTGCTCTGATTTCTTTGCCCACTTTAATGTATTGAAATCCAACGTTTAGCTATTGCTCCTGCACACTTACTTAAAACCTCACATGGGCTGTTTGTATCAACGATTGAAATATCAGCATATGGATATTCATTTGCATCGTTTATTCATTTCGGTTAGGATAAGTTTATAAAATTCGATAGCGCGTTTGTTACGGTAAGGCATACTTGCGAAACCTGACACGAGTACGTTCTTCACTCATGGAGAAGCAGCAAAACCTAGGCATTGCGGTAAAGTTATTGAGATGTTTACAACCAGCGAATTCTATGTAACTAAGAAGGCCATAACACTTACATATTTTAGGCGATCATATATATTCGATATACAGTTAAGAACTTTTGGGAGTTTTTATATAAAAAAATTCAGAGGCTAAAATCACTTTTTCTACCAGTATGTACATCACATGTAAAAAAATTATAAAGATATTCAAATCATTTCGTAACAAGGAAGCCGATATAAAAGTTACCAAAATATATATTAAAACTATACATAAATACTTTAACTTTTTTTCTAACTTACAATTTATATATTTTGAAATGTGTACACGTTTTGTGTACATTTTAAAAGGGGATAGATTTCAGAGCTCCGAAAATTAACAACTTCACTTTTTAATTCAACAGTTGACGTGTCCGTTCCGTTACTGGTCCAACAGTCATTTCTTGTCTCTTGTTTATCGGTATATACCAAAAGATCTGCTTGATAAAACGTCTGATAAATTTATTCTACAAAATTGTTCTTTAAAGTGTTATATAATTACCTTCTACAAGAAAAATCGTTGAATTGTTGTTTTTTCTGAAATGTCAGTCTAGAAGTCAATGTTGGTAACCACGCAAATGCTGATTTATTGAAATCTGTATGATTTATTATCTGAAATGATGAAACCGTAGGAACTACGAAACTGTAGCTTGTATTAAACTCTGAACAGCTTAATGACAAAGACATTACAGCCAAGTCAATAGTTATCCTGTTACTAACGTCTCTTTGGTATAACCTTTCATTCTCATATTCCAAAATTAGCTATCAGACTTGCTAAATGCATTTACTTCATCAGCTTCAAAGTTAATAAAGTTAATAAACTATCTATCGATAATGTCTTGAGCAATAAATACGTCTCACAGTGACCTCCTGGTTAGTTTAGTTTAGACTCATTTATTTTACATCGATTGCGATACAAGTTCTTACAACTTAGATTTATCACGCTCTATGACTGCTTTCTGGGTTTCATACCAGTATTCGCGCAGCGTGGAGGAATGTGAAGATCGTGAGAGAATCTCGCCTCTGGCAGGATTCGAACCCGCGACCTTCGGATCCGGAGCCCTGCGCTCTACCCCTAGACCACGGTGCTTCCTATCAACACTTCCGCACTAACAGGAAGTTGGCAGTACGCAGAAGCAGTTGGCAGTAGAAATTAAATCAAACGTAAAGTTGGCAGTTACAGTAACAGCAGTAGCAGTAGGCAAAACGTGAAGGTGGCAGTAGCAGTAACAGCAGTAGCAGTAACAGCAGTAGCAGTAATGAAAACGTAACATTTTTCTACTGTTACGTACTGCTACTGCGCACTTACTATATATCACATGCGCTTTTCTTTCAACTGAACCGATGTTATAGATTTATCTTTATAGTTTAAACCCATTTTTTCTATCCCTGCTTATTTACAAAAAGAGTTAAATTATTCCACTTGCCTATCTTTTTACAAATATTATTTTTAATTCATATAATATTTAATTATTCTTGTAGCAGTTCCGTCCTCTTTGGTAATACTTCGGTAAAAAGCGAATCAACGTATTTTCAACAAATAACGCACGTTTTATTCAAATGTGTTCATCAACCGATCCAGTAACTTGTAGCGATTTTTTATTGTCTTCGTTTCTTTAGATGTGTACTGACTTTTGTAGCCCATCTTCTTCAGAAATATTTTCGAAAATCATATTTTTGGCGCCATTTCTTATCATTAATCTCATGAACGGTATATTAGCAATGTTAGTCAATGTTTCAAGAATTTGTTTTCAGATTTAAACATTAATTTGAATAAATGATTGGCATAGTGAATCAGTGTTGCATTATGATGAATATTAATATTAGGGTAAATCTGCTGCTTTTTAATAATCCAGGATAATATTGACGCGAATGCAATATGCGTTTCAATACTTGTATTTTCCGTTTGTTTGAAAATAAGAATTATAGATATTGATTTTTTATTCTACCATTTCGTATCTTATGCTAGCTTTTGGAATTTTTGTTAGACTTTTAGTGACAAAAACATTTTTTCTGGTTAAGTGATATAAGTAAAAAAATGGATACCTATTTTACAGTTTTGACAGTTTGCACTTGCATCGTTTTATTTCACTATTGTTGATGTTTTTCGTCGGCAGTTTACATTAAACCAAGTTAGATGATTTCATAGTTACTCAGGGAATAAAAGGAAACATATTCAGGTGATAATAAACCAAACAAAGACTGTGCAGTGGATGTGACCTGTCACATTCCAAAAATGTACTTTTTAGGGAATAAATATGAAAATAGGTCAACTAAACAACCATCTTCACAAACAAGGGAGCGGATGCGATTTCCTGTTCAATCTTTAATACGTTGCACGCGTCACTTTTTTTAAACCTGACTTAAACTCGATAGTATATTGAAAGAGAACGGTTTATTGTGATTCTTTTTCATTACTCATATGTGATAATTTGTATCCCTTATAACAATGCAAAATAAAAATATACAGCAATATAGAGTCTATGTACCATGGCAAACATATAAAAGAATTCAGTAAATGCACTTCTGTATCTTTTGTATACCGATAATATTTGGTATTATTTCCTTTCTTCTTTACATCGTCGAACTCCCGCGTTCGGCCCTGTTCGTTTAATCTTCGATTTATCGACAGACCAAATATTGTTTACAGAAATTTCGTCTGCATGAGTAAGTAATGAAGTAATTTTACTGGTTTTCAAAGAATTTTTGTTTCGCAATTTAGCCCGTTAAATTACTCGTTATATGACATGAAGCATGGTCGTGGCCATGTTTAAAAATCAAGCGGTAAAAAGACTATATAAAATAACAAAACCACTGAATGGCGTTATGGCAACTCTCAAATTTAAAAAAGTATTTATTTTGATACGGAGTAAAAATGACGAAGAGATTCTTCCCTTCGCTCATTAATATTTATGAAAACGAGTAGGTGGCAGTCAACGGCTCTAAATGAATGTGTGCCGTGATCCGTGTGACGCTTATGAAATATCTTAACATCTCTTCTGGGATATCTTTCCTGGATCCATCTTTTTTCAGCGCACTAAATTCAGAACCTTTCTTTTATTTTTATCATATTTTAGTGTAATATTTCCTCTTAAGTATTGATTAAAAGACATAACAACAGAACTAGACTTGTATCAAGTGCTTGGTCATATGGCACGGTCTCGCCTAGCAATTTTCCGGAATGTGCTGTCACATTATTCTCAGCGCACGCAATATTAAAAGGCAAGACGTGCTTTTCTCTGATTTCTTTCTCACGTAATTAGTTGTAAAGGTCTTTTTACCAGTTAAGAAAGGAATCAGATATTTTCAAACAAAATCGAACAAAGCAGAAACATAATTCATTTTAGGATATCATCGGGTAGTGAAAACTGTTATCTTAATTGTATTTTCATTTAATTATTTGGTGGCATTCTTATATGTCTAAATCGTTTGCTTCAAAGAAGAATAGCCAGTCTTTTGTCGAAATCTAAAATATGATTTGCACGTACAAGATTTCACATTGGTGTTTTGTTAAAACAAAAATCAGGCACTCTTAAGTAATCAAATGCAATGTTGATTTTTACTAGTATATATTATACGTTTAAACAATTTGATATGGGTAATATTGAAGAATATTTGACGTTCTAAGAGTAAACAAGATATGACTTACCCAGTGCGATTAAAGGGGCGGATTGCATTAAAGGCACATAAAGCCAATTTTTCCTCACAAGAAAAGGCAAAAAAGTGTTTTACAATATTTCAGTGATGCATTTAGAGCAAGCTAGATGCTTTTCACTTGAAGATAGTTGCGCTGAATATGAAATAATTTGTTATAAAAGTAGCAAAATGTAAACAAAGTGATATTTTGACATCCATTCAAAATACTTATTCACTATAGGTTTACTAGTGGCCAAAAAGCAAAAGAAACAAAACATGGTTCAACCATATGGCCAATGAGTACCATTTTAGAAATTGTAACACAGTGCACTAAAAATAAAAAGCTTTTTAGAAATTTAAAATTAGCATTTTAGGGACTTAAAGGGCCTTTAAAGTAATATTCTATATACCGATTTCTCTGACGCATGTCCATAGTTGCAGTGTGTAAATGTAATCAACGTATTTAAGATTTATTTTTTTGTAAACTATTTCCTTTGTCAGTCTGATGATGACTGTGTTATATTTCTGTTTCAGATGAGTGTCACTGAAGTGGTGGATACCAATGGTACAACATCGTTGCTGCTTCGAGACGAAAATTTCATCTATGACAAGTATCTTCCAATCATAAATTCATCTTCGAAATACACACGTTTACTTGTATATGCTCTTGGTTACCCAGGGAATCTTTTGGCATTCCTAGTCTGGATTCGAAAACCAATGTTGCAAAGCAGTGGTGTCTACCTGGCGACATTAGCTCTTTCGGATTTACTCTTTCTTCTTTTAGACCTACCCTATAGTTTGCAGACAGAATGGAATGTGTATGTTTTAAACATTCCAATAGTGTGCGAAGGTTTCACTGTGGTGTACCTGGCTGCACAATATATGTCACCGCTGTTGACACTTGCATTCACAACAGAAAGGTATATCGCTATAAAGTTTCCACTTAAAAGACGGATGTATTGCACAGTGCGACGGGCTCTGTCCATGAGCATATTTATTGCTGTGATGTCTTTAGGCTTGTGTGGAATTCAAGGTTACTTTTGGAAATACGACGTTGAGCTTAAAGAATGCCTACGAAGAATCGGTGACGATACCCAGGAATTGTGGGAGACGTGGACATGGGCGACTGAAATGATTATGTTTCTCTGTGTTCCACTTATCATACTTATTTTAAATTTGTTGGTAATATTTGAAATACGCAAATCGAGAAAGGTTGCCCTGAAACTGAACCGCATTCTTTTCAAAACTAATGCTACTACCACCATGCTGCTAGCAGTTTCATTCTTTCTTATTATAACGACACTTCCTGTGTCTATTGCGTACGCATTGTACGACAGTTTTCCACCCGGAAATGACATTGTCGGCATAGAAAGCAGTGCAACTTGGCAAGCACATTTCCGCTATTACCGGGCACGAACAGTCATATATAATATAGGTTTGACACACTTTTTCATGAATTTTTATATCTACCTCATGGCCGGAGAAAGATTTCGAAGGGAGGTAATGAATGCAGTAAGATGTAGAAAATCCAGACGAAGCATAAGTAAACAGCGATCAGAGACGACAAAAATGGAATCATTTTACAGCAGCGACAATCTGTAATGTAGAAAAACACCTTGTGTTTTGTATGGGAAAATTCTTTAAAACTACACCTTCGACATGATCATTAGATAGATGGATATAATTATACCGTGAATCGTAACTTGCATAGTTCATCATTCTTATATATTGTCTGAGTGTTTTACGTTTTTGCATATATATTATTTGATCAATGTAACACTTGCAACATTCTCTGCTAGAGAATACTGGTAGATATTGCTACTAATGCGATAGAAAGAAGGAATTCATTGCCTGAATATTTTTCTGGATCGGAAACTATCTGGTTCCTCGTCTATTAACTCAGGTTAATGTCTAAATATATTTTTTGTTTAAGTTTCATTCACTTTGTAGTACATGTAACGTTATAAAATGTATTGTTTCCTATGTTTTTATTCATTTTAATTTTGAACTTTGTCCGTCTTCAATTGTATTCATTCTTCTCTTTTTTGAAACATAAGCTTCAATTAGGCTACTTGTTAAGAAAAAAAACTACCAAAAGACAGCTGATAGAAGCACGTCTAGTGAAAGGTCAGCTACCAGTAGTCAGCTACTAGTAGATAATCTAGTTAAAGGTCAGCTACCAGTAGACAGCTACTAGTAAATAATCTGGTAAAAGGTCAGCTACCAGTAGCCAGATGCTAACAAATAATCTAATAAAAGGTCAGCTACCAGAAGACAGATGCTTATAAATTATATAGTGAAAAGACAGCTACTAGTAGACGGCTATTAGTAAATAATCTAGTGAAAGGTCAGCTACCAGAAGACAGCTACTAGTAAATAATCTAGTGAAAAGTCAGCTACAAGGAGACAGTTACTAGTAAATAATCTATTCAAAGGTCAGCTACTAGTAGACAGATGCTTATAAATAATCTAGTGAAAAGTCTACTAAAAGTAGATAGATACTAGTAAATAATCTAGTGAAAGGTCAGCTACCAGAAGATAGCTACTAGTAAATAATCTGGTAAAAGGTCAGCTACCAGTAGCCAGATGCTAACAAATATTCTAATAAAAGGTCAGCTACCAGAAGACAGATGCTTATAAATTATATAGTGAAAGGTCAGCTACTAATTGATATATTCTAGTAAATAATCTAGTGAAAGGACAGCTACCAGAAGCAAGCTACTAGTAAATAATCTAGTGAAAGGTCAGTTATCAGTAGTCAGCTGCTAGTAGATAATCTAGTGAAAGGTCAGCTACCAGAAGACAGCTGCTAGTAAATAATGTAGTGGAAGGTCAGCTACCGGTAGCCAAATTTTAGTAAATAATCTAGTAAAAGTTCAGCTACCAGTAGACAGATGCTAATAAATAATCTAGTGAAAAGTCTGCTAATAGTAGATAGATACTAGTAAATAATCTAGTGAAAGGTCAGCTACCTGTAGACAGATGTTAGTAAATAATCAGGTGAAAGGTCAGCTACCAGTAGACAGCTACTAGTAAATAATCTAGTCGTAGATCAGCTACCAGAAGCCAAATGATAGTAAATAATCTAGTTAATTGTCAGCTACAAGTAGACAGCTACTAGTAAGTATCTAGTGAAAGGTCAGATACCTGTAGACTGGTGCTAGCAAATGATCTAATGAAATGTCAGCTACCAGTCGCCAGATGCTAGTAAATAACTAGTGAAAGGTCAGCTACCAGTAGACAGCTACTAAAAGATAATCTAGTGAAAGGTTACCTACAAGATGTCATCTACTAGTAAATAATCTAGTGAAAGGTCAGCTTCCAGTAGCCAGCTGCTAGTAAATAATCTAGTGAAAGGTTACCTAAAAGATGTCATCTACTAGTAAATAATCTAGTTAAAGGTCAGCTACCAGTAGTCAGCTGCTAGTAGCCAGCTGCTAGTAAATAATATAGTGAAAGGTTACCTTAAAGATGTCATCTTCTAATAAATAATCTAGTGAAAGGTCAGCTACCAGTAGTCAGCTGCTAGTAGATAATCTAGTGAAAGGTCAACTACTAGTAGCCAGCTGCTAGTAAATAATCTAGTGAAAGGTCAGCTACCAGTAGACAGCTACTAGTAAATAATCTAGTGAAAGGTCAGCTGTCAGTAGCCTGAAGCTGCTAGTAGATATCTAGTGAAATGTCAACTACTAGTAGCCAGCTGCTAGTAAATAATCTAGTGAGAGGTGAGCTATCATTAGCCTGAAGCTTCGAGTAGATAATCTAGTGAAAGGTCAACTACTAGTAGCCAGCTACTAGTAAATAATCTAGTGAAAGGTCAGCTACCAGTAGCCAGCTGCTAGTAAATAATCTAGTGAAAGGTCAGCTACCAGTAGCCAGCTGATAGAAGCAAGTCTAGTTGAAGGTCAGCTACCAGTAGTCAGCTGCTAGTAAATAATCTAGTGAAAGGTCAGCTACCAGTAGTCAGCTGCTAGTAGATAATCTGGTGAAAGGTCAGGTATCAGTGGTCAGCTGCTGGTAAATTATCTAGTGAAAGGTCAGCTACCAGTAGTCAGCTGCTAGAAAATAATCTAGTGAAAGGTCAGCTATCAGTAGTCAGCTGCTAGTAGATAATCTCGTGAAAGGTCAGCTATCAGTAGTCAGCTGCTAGTACACAATCTAGTGAAAGGTCAGCTAACAGTAGTCAGCTGCTTGTAAATAATCTAGTGAAAGGTCAGCTATAAGTAGTCAGCAACTAGTAGATAATCTAGTGAAATGTCAGCTACCAGTAGTCATAATCTAGTGAAAGGTCAGCTATCAGTAGTCAGCTATTAGTAAATAATCTAGTGAAAGTTCAGCTACCAGTAGTCAGCTACTAGTAAATAATCTAGTGAAAGTTCAGCTACCAGTAGTCAGCTGCTAGTAAATAATCTAGTGAAAGTTCAGCTACCAGTAGTCAGCTACTAGTAAATTATCTAGTGAAAGGTCAACTACCAGTAGTCAGCTGCTAGTAGATAATCTAGTGAAAGGTCAGCGATCAGTAGACAACTACTAGAAAATAATCTAGTGAAAGGTTAGCTACAAATAGTCATTTACTATTAAATAATCTAATGAAAGCTAACAGTAGGCAGCTGCTTGTAGATCATCTAGTGAAAAGTTAGCTACAAGTAGTCATCTACTAGTAAATAATCTTGTGAAAGGCCAGCTACCAGTAGCCAGCTGTTAGTAGATAATCTAGTGAAAGTCAACTACTAGTAGCAAGCTGCTAGTAGTTAGTCTTGTGAAAGGTCAGATACCAGTTGACCACTAGTCTGGTAGAAGCTAGCTGTCTGTCCAGAGAAAAGTAGCTACTAGTTATCAGAATCTAAAAAGTAGCTAGTAGTTACAAGCTAAAATCATAAAAGATCAAATCAACTATTGGTAGAGGCTGGCTTATTACACATAGCTAACTTTATGGTCACTAAATAAAATGCCTTGTCTGAAACCACAAGACCCTGTGCTCTAGTTGCCGATGTGTAACATTTGCGAGGAATTTTACTGAAACTATTAAGAGTATGTCCATATGCATTTTTTGCAATCGTCACAATGATTTGTCAGCTTCGAATACATATAACTTACATGAATAAATAAAAATATTTTACTCGTAGCATCCATTCAATGTTCTAGCAGTTTCTGTTTGCCGATTATTTAACTTAGATTTATAGCTTAAACAGTTGATAATGCAATATCGATTCAGGAAATTCTGTTGAATCACTCTTTCCCGTTTCTTCATATCTTTATATAAGCGAGGGTCTAAATTTTGTTGTTGATTTTCAAAATACCAATGTATTTACAATTCTCTCTAAAATTTTGCATAAGTGCCAGCTTTTTGCGTACGAAGGTAATTATCGGCTTATTCAGCACCACTTTTAGCCATATCACCAACTTTAATCCGGATATGAATGTCTTCTCTGCAGCCTTCGTCCAACAACAACGATTCATTACAGGCTTCCCAGAGCTGAAATGCCTATTTATGATAGCAAATCTGGGTGCGAGGTGTCCTTTGTAGATGCTAGATATTTATCCTCCACAGCAGTGGGTCGATTTTATTAGGAGAGATAAGGAGACCTATTGGAAAGGGCCAAAACAGCACATATTCCTTACCTACCTATAACAATATTGATTAACGGCAGACTTTTGGTAACAATGTGCGAGGTGACCTGAGGAGATGCTGGATATTCATCCTCCAAAAGCGCAGATCGATTTCGTTGGGAAAGGTTAGGAGACCTATTGGAAAGGGAAAATATTAAAAGAACATCTTCTTCTCCTATCTGCTAAAATGTTAAAGGCAGACTTTAGGTAAGAGTGTATTAGACAGTCCAAGACCAACCGCAAGGTAATGACTAAAATCCGTATTCAGACCTAGTATAAAATTGTTGAATTGAAAGAAGTTCTTGAACATTCACAACGGCGCCAAAGGATTCAATTATTATATGTCGTTGCGAGTAAGTATTCAATCTCAGCGATCGGTTCATTCTTTATTAACAGCGGGTCTTGGACTGATCATTAAAGACGCGGACAAACACAAGAGGGTAGATATCATACTACCCCAAGGGCGGAATTGGATCCACTTTGTTGTATCTTTATTCGACTTCATAACGTTTTACCAACTACATTTTTTAGCTCACCTGACCGAAGATGTATTTTTAGTATGCTCTTTTGTCCCTCGTCCGTCCGTTCGTAGTCCACAATTAACTTCAAACAACATTTCTTCCGATATCAGTAGGCCGACCACAATCAAACTTCGCATCAATGCCTGTATGGTCCCGAAAATTATATAAATCATGGTCCTTGGGTCAAAGTTAGCCCCGCCCCATGGATCATTTGGTTTTACATAGAGTTATATAGAAAAGGTTTTTAAAAAAATCTTCTTGTTTGAAATCACAAGAAATAGAGCTTAGTAATTATTTTGTAGTATCTTCTAGTGGGCAACTACCAAAATCATACAAATTTTGGCTTCGAGGTCAGAACTGGCCTCAGCCCAGGAGTCACTACATTTCATATAGACTTATATAGGTAAAACTTTCAAAATCTCCTTGTCAAAACCAAGAAGGTCTACAATTTATATATTTGCAGTTTAGCATTCTCTAGCCCAGTGGACCTCTAACAAGTCTGTACAAATCATGGTCCTTTGGTAAAAATTTGCCCCGCCCCAAGGATCATTTGATTTTACATATAGTTAATTAGGAAAATGTTAGGGCTTGAGCTCAGATATTAATGGTTCAGCATTGTCAAATTAATCAGATAGGCTTTGGAAGAACTTGGTCCTATCCCGGGTACCCCCCCCCCCCCCCCCCCACACACACACACACCCTCCACACACACACACATACAGTTTTAGAAGCTACGTCAGTGAATTTCACTATTTGTATAATTGTGTTTGCAGAGTTCAACTTTGACCTTGGTTTACTTTGACCAACCCACTTTCTGTTTTGAAGCTACTTCCATGACATTTGTACCAAATTTACAGTTTTGAAAGCAGATTTTTCACCGACATGTTCTGATATTGTGGTATGGTTCAATGGTATCCAGGTGAGCGATATATGGCCATCATGTCACTTTTTAAACTCTTTTAATACTCCGATGATTGCAAGGTCATTTGGTTTGGTTTAAAAGTATTTTTATACAAAATGCGGTATCTGAACCATCTTCTGTTTGACACATGCCTTAGTTGGCATGCCTACCCCTACCCGCACACACATCCCTTACCTCACACACACACACAGAACAGTTGTTTGATAGTCCCTTTTCAGTTGAGCGACCTAGGACCATTTGGACCTCTTGTTTAACATATGTTTTTACAAACAAAATATCTACTATTAAAAACTGTAGAAATAGATACAGTGGTGAAGAAAATGCAACACTAAACGTATGATTATACAGAAAATGGCTTTTAATATTTATTTTACCTTTTGCAAAGTGAAAGAATTCTGTTTAAACAACCAAAGGAAGTCCTCTGTTGATACATTATATTTGCACAATATATTACAGTTTTAAACATGATCAATCGTTTGTAATAGGCTTTCTCGCTATTTTTTAATATCTGCAGAAATATTCAACATTAACTCTTCATATAAATCAAGAGCTCCTGTTTGGTGTCCAAACTGTTTAAAGCAAGCGCTGCCTCTTCCATACAGCTATTTAAAAGCCCTGCAATAAATGCATATTTTGCAATAAATAGATTTAATAAAAATATTTCATTTATGGAGTCAAAATTGCTCTTATCGTTTTTGTAACTTTGTAATATTCTAAGTGTTGCAGTAAACAGATATCAGACGAGTAGATGTGACATCAGATTATGTAGAAATGAAGAAAAAAAGCATATAAAATAAAAGTTCCAACTTATATCCCATTTGCATTCAGAAAGCATTTTCTAATTAGACTGAACAACAGATTTTACGCGGTCGCTTTTTCTCCTATCATGTTATCCTTATATGAAACATATTTTTTTTTAAACTGTCCATCCAATAACAATAACTTCCGTTTTTTGAAATAAAAGTTCATTATTAATTCCTGTTTCACTTGATCTTTATCACGTTGAAGATTTTCTAAGAAGGTTGATTTAATTATTTTCTTCTGTTGACACAAGTATCATTAGTTGGCACTGGTCTTGTAATAAAACACATTGTCTTAAGAAAAAACGCGATTTTATTACAACAACCTAGATCGATTGTGATGGTTTCCGTCGTTCAGATTGTGTGTGTGTGTTGTTGTTGTTGTTGTTTTTTTTTTTTTTTTGTTTTTTTTATTGTTGACTGCTTGCTTTCAAAAGGCAAAACAAGAACTTTGAAGATGCTAGGGGAAAAGGCCCGGAAGAATGATTATTAAACATAATAAAATATTG
Source organism: Cyclina sinensis (assembly GCA_012932295.1). NCBI lineage: Eukaryota > Metazoa > Mollusca > Bivalvia > Venerida > Veneridae > Cyclina > Cyclina sinensis. The sequence goes on from JAAONU010000017.1 coordinate 29,872,029, forward strand.
ATAGACACAAAAATTCATCAAATCTGAGAATCAGTCAACCAATTTTAGATACTTTGCATAATTTGTGATTTATTTTGACTTCATTTATTAATTTTAACTTAGAAAAACTGTTTTTTCTCTTGTAAAATAAATCTAAACTTTCAACAAATAGTTAAATAATATATGTGTAATATATATGTGTAGTGCTCTAATTTGTTTATTCGTTCAGCAGCCTTTTCATCTGTTGAGCTTGATTCAAAGTAGACCAAAGCACAAGCAGCTTAAATGTATCTCAGTTTAAATGTGAGCAGCAACTGTAGAACACTTATCGATCTACCTCGCCTTTAATTACGCATTCACAATTTGCCTGAAACAAGCCGGATGTCGGATATTTCTAAGCGCACGCGAATAAAAGATAAGTCGCGTTTCGATTCCACTAATTATCACGTAATGAGACCCAGATTACAACTTATATCTGAAGTTAAAATACAAACTACAATCTCAGTAAATCATCCAATTGTTGTTAGCGATTGTTAAAAAAAATCACTAAAACAAACCATATAAAAAATTAAACAATTAACATCACAGAATATGCCATGATGAGGGCAATTAAATATACACTTCTAAGTCATAAAGCTAATGTGTATCACTAAAATAAAATAGGGACATGTTAAGGTTCACCTAGTGCAGAATAAACAAGTATTACCTCAAATATTTAGTTCATCAGAGAGGAATAAAGTCCCCTAAATATAGTGTTTTAGAAACATTTGCGTTAACTCAGTACATTGCGTTATGATATTTGATTCAATGGCAAAATCAGGTAAGCATTATTTAGAACAATTTTTCAGTCTTTTGTAGAGGACTGTGAATATTAGAAGAGAAAAAGTGTCTTACAAATCTGATCATCATTCTTGTTTCTTTGTAATACTGTAAGATATATGTTTAGTGATCACAGCAGACAGTATCTTTTACAATTATGTTCTACAAATTCATTTAAATGAACCACAAATATATGTCCATAAAATATTCAGAAAGTTAAAAAAGCTAAAGCGTTTCAAAGTTTACATAGTATCAAAACGTGTCTTTGAAACGAGCAACTGATCTACTTTACTTAACAACCAGGTCAAAGAGCAAGGTAAACATTGCTGTTTCAATCCTTTCTCTCAGTTCAGATCCTGTTCGAAAATCGCATTTTACAAGAATATTGTTTCATTTTGTACTTTCAATTTGCAATTAGTTAAAAAAAAACAATCAAAACTTTTATTCGGCTTACATTTGGAGCCATAGAATATACCACCTTACCAAAATGATAATCTTCTCAGGGGAAACCCTTCTTCTTTCCTCAAGGAACTTGCTAGCAATTTTTCTTCTCGGGAGAAAATCATAATTAACAAGAGATTGTTTTTATCGTCTGTAAATTTGTACTGAGAAGGCAATTCAATTACCTTTAATCTGCCCCTACGGCTGCACATTGGTTTCCTGAAGTAGAAAACTCACAACATTATTAGGTCGGTAGACAAATTATAGTCTGCAGCACTTTGGATCTATCTAGTCGCATTTATGGTAGGTAGGAACACAATCATTTGTTTTGAAAATTCTTAATGTAAGGAGCATTGTCACCAAACTACAAAGGATATGTCACACGGCCATTTTATGCATTTCTTACGTTCATAAAGTTTTTGCTGTCATCCTTCTCAAAATCAATAGTTTAAAATTACCCACGCTGGGATAAATTGGAAGAGTCGGTCAAATAAAGATCGTCTATGTCTCGGCTCTAAACTTCGGTTAACGATCCAAGCAGCTAAACCAGAAGTTACACGGCTGTTTTTTATCAATTGATATAACGTATTTCAAACTAGTTTAACATCTACGGCATGGCGGGAATTTCCTTAATCACTGACATCAGGGATACTCATTTTCATATTATGACATTTACGTAACAGCATTTACGCCGATGAAGAAATTATTAAGTTAGTAAAGAGAAATGAAGAGTTGCTGAAAGACTATTTAGGTTAACATTAAATGTATACTGACATAACCTAATTATGCTATCTATAGGTTTAGCTCATTGTATTAAAATAACCTAATTATGCTATCTATAGGTTAAGCCCATTGTCTTAAAATAACCTAATTATGCTATCTATAGGTTTAGCTCATTGTATTAAAATAACCTAATTATGCTATCTATAGGTTTAGCCCATTGTATTAAAATAACCTAATTATGCTATCTATAGGTTTAGCCCATTGTATTAAAATAACCTAATTATGCTATCTATAGGTTTAGCCCATTGTATTAAAATAACCTAATTATGCTATCTATAGGTTTAGCTTATTGTGTTAAAAACCATCTTGATAGTATTCTGTTTCTGTAGTACAGTTTCTGAACCCTAACAGAAAATGATGCACACTGTCTGTGACAGTTTGTAAAGACAGTCAGTTCTTACAAATCTCATACCGTCTTGGTTGCGTCTTATGGCATCGGTTGAATTTCATCTTTTTTTTTCTCTTAAATGAGAAGTTTGTTTTCCATAAAACAGAATAATTCAATGACTTCTACCAGTGTGTTGACATGCTGTTACATAACATTATTGGAACTTTTTAAATCAGAGATTAACAGAAATTCTGTCTAGTGTAATTATTAATATGGAAGGAAATTGTTATATTTTGTTGGTATTTTAATCATATTTAGATGATGCTTAATTAGAATTCTAAACCTGGATTTACATTATAATTCATAACAGGGATCAATTTGACATCTTAATTGTAAATACAAAGCTTGTTCAATTACACCACAAAAGTTGTGAAGAAAGAAATAAAAACATCTGTTTTTAAAAAATAAAAGGAACCAACAATATGTAGAGAGTATTATGGTATCGTGATATTGCTTTATTCGCTACAGTGACAGAGAGAAAGAATATGATTTGCTTGTCTCCTTCGTTTTCTGTCGTAACAATACCGCTCACATATCATATTGCCCTAAGTACATCAAATTATTTAGAACTTAGATTTGATAAATGAGCACGTTTCTCGCAGCACACCACAATAATATTTGATAAAAAGGAAATAAACTTTTTAACACCTGTCCATTAAAATTTTAACTTTTGTCTGACATTTTTCACTTCTTTTTCATGAGCGAGATAAAGTTCAACCATGTTTTTCGACCAAGCTAAATGGTACAAGCTTAAGTAAACATAACTTTCGATACGCTTTTAACTCAGACGAATATTTTACAAAAAGAAATATTTGTAAAATACGCTGTGGTTACATCTGAACGATTTTTGAATTGGTTTCGCTAATGCTCAATGAGGCGTTAGTTATTCCCCTCTCACCATGAAATCCTAGTACAAAATGGAACAGATAATGTTATCTCCGTGTCCCAATATGCGTACTCTATTAAATCTATAAGCTGCTTGTCTTTTGCTTACTGCTTGATTATCAAATTCGACATGTAATCAGTGGAATGCAGCAGGACATTATCAAAATCGTATTTAGACTAGTTGGGAAACATGTCACTACAATATTGAATGAAAAAGATGTACATTATAAAAAAATCCGGACTGAGCTACTTATTATAATTATTTCAAACAGCTAAAGTTTATATTCTGCATCGTGCATTTATGTTTAACTTCTTTTTGACTGAGAATGCTACTCCCTAAAAGCTTAATCATCAGAACTCCACAGACAAAACTGTTGAATGTTGTTCAAGGTCTTTTCTACAAGTAAAGCCTTTAATCGTCGTACAAGACATTTATTCTGCGGGAAATGTATTGCTGGCATAAACTTAATATGATTGCAAAGCGTGCTATTAAATGTCAAGTAAGCGGCAGATGTATATTTAATGTTGTAGAACTGATTACATTGTATAATTGTATGCCAGTAAGATTAAGAGTAGTTTGCATATTACATATTACGTATACGGAACATTCATTCACGCCAACATTCTGACTCAGAATAAAATTGGAACCATTTCAAACGACGGTGCTTTCAGCTTATCAAATATGGTTTCATTCTTTAATCCATAGAATAATTCATTGTCAAAATCCCGTTTCACATTTGCCAAGGCTATTTTTCAACTTTTTGTAAGGACTGCTGGACATTGGAAAATGTCTGGCAAATCAATTTGTCTTTTTTTTCGTTGACAATAAAGAACTGTCGTTTGCTCACAACAGATCTAACATTTATTTTACACAAGACTGAAAATCAGGTCAGAACTTACGGCAACAATTACTTTGCAACTTCAAGCCAAATGATAAGTTTCAAAGCCGAATGCAGGAGAATGACTTGATAATATTACAGGAATAAATCACGAATGATTATTTGGTGTGTAAAAGTGTAACTTTAAACTGTGCAAAGCCTTTAGGTTGCTTTCTTCTTGTGTAAAAGTAGAAGTAAATTTTATTTACATCAAAAGACTGTTACACGTTTTTTTGTTTTGACACCATCAAACAATTAACAGAAGGGACAGTTTCTAAGCGTCTTTCCGCAAAATTAAACATCCGTGTTATTACAAATGAAAATTATTGTTATTATCTTATCTTTACTTTCTTTCCGGCAACAGAAAAAAATACATCTGGGCGTTATTATTTATTATTATTGAACAAGAAATGTCACTGAAATATGACAATGCTACCGAAGTAGTGCCTTGACCTTTGATCAGACGACCAGATAAAGATAAATTGTAGATCCTTCAAAAGAAATGTTTTTGACAATATGACCTCAAAGTCAATGATATTTAGAGAAAAAGGTGAAACATATAATTATGCCTTTGGGAAGATCGTTTGTAAAGGGCTATTATGTGCAAACTTGAACTAATTACAAAAAAAATGCCCACGGTTATTTAGGGGACAAAGAAAAAAATGTCATTTGTAATATCTCTCCGATCGGGTTACCTTGTACAAAAATAAACTAAATATCTTTAGTAAAAAGAGAGCTATGGCCAATTTTATGCATTTCAAAGACCTCCAAGATTAATGTCATTCAGGGGTCAAGGACAAAGAAATACATGTCAGTGAAAGTGTGAACGTCTTGTCCAAACGGATATTGCGTTTAGGTATGAAGTAAACCTATATACTTATAAGGACGTTATCGGCAATATAATAGTTTTCGGATGTAACGAATGACTGACGGTTGAAAAACTAAATGACCTTATATAACTGCTAGAGCCATAAAACTTTCTAAGAATAGTTGACACACGTGAATTTATGCACCTGAGTATTTTTACACAAATTTATTTGAGATTGGCAGAGTTATGCCTTCTGATAAAGCTAAAAAATATAGCATTTTTACACTTTATACGCACCTGTAATTGTACAGGAATATTTTGTGACAATACGGCATAATGTGGGGGCATCCGTGTCCTATGGACACATCTCTAGTTTACATTTTGACTTAGTCAGGCCAAAGTTTAATGAATTCAGCCCATAATGTTACCTCAGAATTCGTTAACTTACTTGACTCGTAAACGTTAAGATCATTTGTGACACAAAATGACAAGAAGTTAGATATAAAAATTTTGATTACTTTATTGATTAACTATGTCAACTATGCTATTTTCAGATCACCTTGAAACGAAAAACTAAACCAAGATGATGTCAAAAGCAAAAAACAATTTAACAAAGACAGAGAAAAGGGAAACCTTGTTCAAGAGGAAAATAGAAATCAGGTTGATTTTTGACATTTTTTTCTTACGTGGTTTATTAAATGTAATGATAAGATAACAAATAAACATTACCTTAATCATTAGAAAATGAAAACTGATAAACATTCGACATTTAAGATGTATCTGTTTGATATGTTGGCAAGAAGAATGTGTTCCAGTTGTCTTATGCAAGTAGTATAGTTACAAGTTTGTATTCTTAGGCCGCAATTCTCTTGAGTGTATGTAATAAAGCAAAACTGTCTGTGATGGCAAAGTCAAAAGCACATGACTGTACTTATTACAGAGCTATATTGAGAACGTATTTTAAGTTACAGTCTCTAACTTTTTTACCTTCATTTTATTGGTTCCTTTGTAAAACTTTGGACCTGTTAATTTGAAAACCTTGAAGAAGCTGCTATATGAAATGTAAGTTTTTCTTCATTTTTCTTTGTATGGAAAGTGTGTAAAGTTACATCACTGCTTTTAAAAATGGCAGCTGTTTATATGTTTGATTCTTCATATTTATGTTTAATTTCTTCTTTTAGGTAATTTAAAGTATGCCGGCCGCAGTAAAGTAACAGTTCAGTTTATTCCTTTTGACACAGATGTCAAAAGACATATTTGGTTTGTTATTTTCATGGACCTTCTAGGTTATATTGTTATGTTAGCTTTTTTTTGTTTCTTTATGCTTACAAATGTGCAGTGTCTAAAAGCATTACTCAATTACTTAAATGTAATTTGGGTATTGTTTTAGACAAGCATCTTGGGTTAAAGTATGCAAAGGCTATTGTTGAAAGTGTAAGTGATATCCTTTTGGTATCATTTAACAATATGGTGAAAGTGAAGTTTCATACGTATATTGAATTAGTTTCAAGAAATGATGGACATGTACAGAATGCTTACATTAATTTAGAAAAAAAAATCCATTGAAGTCAAATACATTTTTTTTTTTTTTTTTTTTCTGGAAAGTTTTGTTCTGATTTTCTTTTTGTTTTTATAATTTATTTTTCATAGCATTTTCATATACAATAATAATTCATCAATACATACATTTTGACAAAATGAACATATTAAGGAAATATAAAGTATATATTAGAGAGATAGATGTAAGAGAAGATAGAGTCAGAGATAGAGTAAGGTTACATATTTTTTGATGTAGCCACACTCGTGTATCAATAGTTTATTATATGTAAAAGAAAACTTGTATTAGATTTATTCATATTAGTTATCAGGGCAAAGTTAAAGTTACAGTTTGTATAAATTCAAGTTGTCAATATATGAAAGCTCAGAAAAATGGAAATCTGATTTCAATTCTTTTTCAGCTTTTTCGTTTTTATTTTTTAGAACGTTCTAAAGAATGAATCTGATTTCTTTACTTATTTCAAATTTTATCTGATTTTTGTTCTATTCAACTTTTTGTTTTTTCGTTTTTAAAACGTTCTAAAGAATGAACCTGATTTCTGTACTTTTAACTTTTTGGGTTTGTTTTTCGTCTTAGAACGTTCTAAAGAATGAATCTGATTTCTGTACTTTTTCAAATTTTATATGATTTTTGTTTTATTCTATTTTTTCGTTTTCGTTCTTAGAACGTTCTAAAGAATGATATCTGATTTGTTCCTTCAACTTTTTTGTTTTTCATTCTTAGAATATTCTAAAGAATGAAATGTGATTTGTTTTCTTATTCAACTTTCCGATTTTTGTTTTTAGAACGTTCTAAGGAATGAGATAAGATTAATGTTCCTCCACTTTTTCAGTTTTAGAACGTTTTAAAGAATGAAATCTGATTTCTGTTGTTTTTCAACTTTATGTTTTTAGTTTTTAGAACGTTCTAAAGAATAAAATCCGATTTATGCTCTTCTTTCAACTTTTTCGTTTTTAGTTTTTAGAACGTTCTAAGGAATGAAATAAGATTTATGTTCCTCCACTTTTTCATTTTTAGAACGTTTTAAAGAATGAAATCTGATTTCTGTTGTTTTTCAACTTTATGTTTTTAGTTTTTAGAACGTTCTAAAGAATAAAATCCGATTTATACTCTTCTTTCAACTTTTTCGTTTACGTTCTTAGAACGTTCTATAGAATGAAATCTGATTTATGTTGTTTTTGAAACTTTTTTTAGTTTTATAAACGTTCTAAAGAATGAAATCTGATTTCAGTCTGTTCTTTTTCAACTTTTTTTTGTATTTTTGTTGATTTTTTTTCAAATTGTTAATTGTTTGTTCTTAGAACGTTCTAAAGAATGAAATCTGTGCTCTGTTTTGTTGCTGTTTTTTATTTTTGTTTTGTTGTTGTTGTTTTTTTTTCATATATATTATTAAACGTTTTAAAGAGTGAAATCTGATTATGTTTATATATAGGATAAAACAGTTGTTCTTAGAAAGTCCTAGGAAATTGTTTCATTGTTTTAGAATGTTCGAAAATGATTAAATTATGTCATGATATTTTTGTCATTTTCTCCATATATACTGAGTGAATACATGAAAGTTTACGGATGTGAGATGTTGTTTTGTCTGAACCCATGAAAAAAGCCTATGATTTAGCCTGTTTTACTTGACGAAATTTGCTTAAAATGGGCATTTTTTCGGGACTTGTTGGAAAATCCTTTTTTTAAATTGGATCGTGTTGAAAGAAAAAAGTAACAAACAAGTTAAACCTTTGCTCCTTGCTTTCTGTCATTTACTTACTGGCCACTACAGATAGCTTAATGTTGCAATGTCCTTCCTTAACCGTTGCATTACGTCACGGTGTTTCTAGTGTACCTAATTTGAAACAAACCAACAAAATAAAAATACGTCTAAAATTTTGAATCGTTGGCAAAACATATAGATTTTCAATCCGCATTACTTTATGACTCTTTAAACCTTTTTGTTGAACTCTTTTCTATTATCATAGACTAAGCCATTCTTTTTAATCGTTCTTAGCATAATAGCCGGTGTGCTATTTTAATAATTCGCAAAATGCGTGTTTCTAAATAGAAAAAACACCTAAATGACAATGATTTTAAAAAGACGTAAAATTCCACGACATATATAGATATCCGCATGTCTTTTATCCGAATACGTGATCCCTGTTTAACCTTTCATATGATGAGCATCTGTGAATGAAATAACCTGAAAAAAATGTGGAACTGCCTCTGCTAGTTCGCTTAATATTAGTTGGGTTTTTTCCATATTTCAGTCAATCACGTTCTGGCTTGTTTTTAGGACTGCACTATTTTTTCCGCATAACATATTGCATCTTACATATTGTATCATTTATTCAGTGGCGTAGCAAAAGTAGGTGCGCAGATAGTGTCTATTAAACAAAATTTCGGTTCCTCTTCTCAGTAGATCAGAATCTAAGCGCATTTTGCACTTCTATAGTGTACACCTGACAATTAGACAATGTATGAACAAATTCATCATGATGAGGCAAACAATAACCAGAATATACTTCTTTCGGATAGCATGTGTTACTAATAACGAATTACATAATCACACCTGTTAAGTGGTTCGAACATGTGGATCTGCCAGTGTAAGCTCTTTTATGTATTAATGTTAAAGTGGACATGCCTCGATGTTTGAATTTGATTTGCTTTCAACTTTACTTTCAACTTTATTTACATATACTTAGGTTCATAACAATGAACAGCAAAAGCATATAACAGTTCAATATAACAAACATAAGCGTCAATGGTGTAAAAGGGAAACGACATGCAAATATCAAACGTTACTTACTGTATCTACAGTGAAGCAGGTCACATCATATTTATAAATGCTAAATAAACATATACATTCCATGCATGTGATAATGCATTATAAAATGAAGAAAAAGAACAGTTGTATATAGATGTCTAGATTATGCATGATACAATACAGAAAAGGTATAAACATTATTTACAGTTACTGATAAGAGTACTAACGACAGTAATAATTAAATAATGTTAAAAAGGAATAAAAAGAATGTTACTATGTTTAACCATTTTAGGCGCATACTAATTTCATGATTTTTCTAACAAAGATACTTAATTTCTTTAATTCTATTATGTTTTCGCTTGTAATTAATTCTTTAAGCTTAATAATATTTGGTCTTCTACAAAAATATGGTTTAATAAGTTTTTTACGCTCACGATCAAAAAGAGGACATAGGAATATATAATGAAATTCATCACCTAAAGTATTACAATGTAAACAAAGTCTTTCGTTAGCTGGTAAACTTCTCCATCTGCCGACTTCTATAGGCAAACGATGGTTTCTGGTTAGGAAAGCGAGTAAACTTTTACATAAATCAATAGGTAAAACATCAACATATTTACTTCTATGAAAAATCGTTTTAAAAATTTTATATAAGTTCGAGTCGGAGGTTCTCGATATTTCAGAATACCACTTTTGAACAAAAGTATCTTTTAGTTTTTGTTTTATACTAGCTGTTAACTATTTGCTGTTCAAAAAACTTTGACTGTACCAAACACCCGAAAAGCCTAGGCTACACAGCAAATGTTTGATATTGTCTAACCAAATAGATTTTACTTTGTTTTCTGAGTGCATACCATGTAACAATAAATACACTTGCAGAGATAGTTTTAACTGCATGTTACCGTACTGATATTCTACAAGTTTAGACCAATATGATAATATGCGACTGTTTATGTCAAGGGATATTGGTGTGATTCCGAGTTCACCATAAACCATATAAGATGGTGTTGTTCGTTTGAGATTAAAGACATATTTATAAATTTTCAATTGAACTTTCTCTATTTCATCTAGGTTTCCAAATCCCCAAATTTCACTTCCATATAATAATATAGGTTTAACAGTTTTTTCAAAAAGTTCAATCTGTAAATCAGAGGGAAGAGATAATAGTTTAATTTTTCTAATTAAGGAGTATAAAGCTTTATTTGCTTGTTCAGCAATGTATTTCTTCGTTTTAAAAAACGACCCACTCTTTGAAAAAAATATGCCAAGATATTTGTATTCATTGACACTTTCTATAACGTCATCACCTATAAAAAAATCGCGCCTTCTCGGGTTTCCTTTACTAAATGTAACAATTTTAGTCTTATAAATATTAATAGTTAATTTCCAAGTTTCGCAATACACTTTAAAGCAGTTAAGAGCATGTTGCATATCATTTTCATTGTCGCTAAAAATAACAGTGTCATCAGCGTATAAAAGGATGAACAGTTTAAGGTAAATATGTAAATCATCTATTAACATTTCTGTATGTACTCCGTTAACATTTCTATTTCTGAGATATATTTCTAGATCATTAAGGTAAATGCTAAAAAGAAAAGGGGATAAGTTTTCCCCCTGTCTCACGCCTCTTAGACTATTAAAGAATTGGGATGTGCCTTCGGAGGTTTTTACATTTGTTTTAATGCTGTTGTACATGTTAAATATAAGTTTAAAACATTTTCCATTTATATTTTCGGCATTAAGTTTGTGCCACAATCCTTTTCTCCAAATAGAATCAAAACATTGTTTAAAATCTACAAACCAACAGATCAACTTTTTCTTATTTGAATTTACTATATCTATAATACTTTTAAGAATAAATAAGTTATCAGTCGTTGAGTGGTGTTTTCGAAATCCCGCCTGTGTATTTTTTATTAATCATATTCTTTCGGAATATGCGTTCAATCTCGTATTTATAATAGATGTGAACAGTTTACCAAAACAACTAAGTAGACAAATTGGTCGGTAATTTTCAGGTAATTTAGGATCCCCTTTACATTTATAAATCGGTTTAATAGTTCCTATTGTCCAGCTCTCGGGAATGATACCGTTATCAAAAATCATATTAAATGCGATTCTAGAGACCGTCGGCTGTTGCCAGCACTAAAAACAACTCCTTGAATAATACGTTTCACAGGCATTCAAGGTTCTCACTGTATAAAAATTCTGTAGGGGTATTTATTGTTTAAATTAATTTATAAAGTGTTGTACAGGCATCTCATTTTACCTTTTGTTTGAAATCCTGTTGTTGTTGTTTTTTTTATACTATCAACCAATCATAACATGATTTACGGACATAGAAAGTGTTTTAAACAGTTCGATTCGGCATGTATTTAGTATATTCGAGAAATGAATTTAACTGGCAAGGTAACGTTTAAAGGCTATTATTTTAGTCTAGCGGGAGTGTTGTTTCAGACATATAAATGAGGTTTTTACTTTTTCAGATTTGCTTCAATTGGTTTTAAGTGGTCCCTGTTTAAATCTAACAGTCGCGAACAGACAGAACTGTTCAAACTATTAACGCGGTCGCATAGATCTTAAGGATTTTAATTGTTAAAAACTTTATTTCATGTCTATTCTGGCCAAAGCTGAATAAAACTTATTAACCTCTGAACACTAGATAGCTATAATGCAAAGCAAGGTTATAGTTTGTAGTGAGATATGGAACAAAAGTCGAATTTATAATGAATTTTTCTAAATTTTCTATGTTTTCATTATAATTTAAACGTCTCCGCTAGTTGAATGATTCGAACGTTCACACATGTTAATAGTTAATTGTAAAACGGTCGTGTAAATTTTTCCCAGTTAGGGTGGCCTTCTGGTGACGAATTTGAGTGATCTGCGCAGTTTTCGCGCATGGATGTTGTAAAATTGAAACTTACTCTTAACGTATTAATTTTGATTGGACAGGATAAAAAGAAATTTAATTCAAAAAGTTTTTCTGCGTTACCGCTTTTTTTTCAAAATAGTGGACAAAATAAACGTCTGCTAATTCTTGTACGACAATGAGTGTTACATCCCTTGAATCAAGACCGCTTTTTGTGTCATCCGAAACTTGTTTAAAAGAAATAGATGTAAACAACAACCAGCAAGCAGTACATGCACGTTTAAACTTTATCAGTTTTCTTTTCATTTCTGTAAATTGTAGAGCTGTTTCTGGAAAACGAAAGTAGAGATTTTAAATTTTGTGTCATGTTTTGAAGTTTATGTTTTGTTTTTTCCCTTTTTCATTTTTATCCAATTATGAGTTAACATTTATTGGTTTAAATGCATAAAAACTAATTTTCTGCTTGGTACTCAAAGGAAATGCCCCACCTGTCAGCTTAAAACTGAACAATTTATGTTGACAACATTAGTAATTAATTTCAAGAGGTAATGTAGTGATAAAAGGCAGCTTATTTTTCACTTGCAAAGGTCCGTTTGTTTACTCATATTGGAACCATGTACCACACCAGTCAATTCAATGATGGATGCATATCCTTCTTGAGTCTTAAATTTTCCTTAGAAAATTTCAAGGGAAGTTTGAATGTATATCACTTACGTATTGATTCAGCTGGGATTAAAATCTGGAACTCAGTATACGCCGTCCTTTTATTTCTAATTTTGATATGAATGATCCAAACTATCAAAACAAACAGTAATTGTTCCTAATTTGAGTTACTTTTAACACAAAATTTCTTGAAGAAAAATGGAATACAGTAAATGAGCTTTGAATGTAGGACTCTTGACTTGTGGACATATTGCATATTTTTCACCGTCATCTTATCCCTCAACGTTATTTTTTTTTTTTTTTGTAAATATGTCTTCTATAATTTTCATTGTCTTTTTTATATAATTAAACCCTTGATAAATAGTCAAAGCTTTACATTGATTATAAAAAATGTGTTGCAGTGTCGTAAACAGAAGAACTTGGTACAGGCACAACCCTATCTAGATACATGTAATTTAGTTTGTTTTTTTACAGAAGAATTTCTTCAAGTGCACAGATGACTGCTGTTAGTGCGCAGACTGATCAACAGTTTGCATTTTATGCCAAAACTTCTTTCCAGACAGGAATTCTGGATTACTTTGAACTGAAAATCTAAGGGATAAATGAAAATTAAACTTTAAGTGTAAAACTTTTCAAATGTTAAAGCTTGTTCATATATGTGACAATATAAGAACTTTTGACTGTCATTACTATAAGTACTTTCTTGTACTTTTACAATGGGAATGAAAAAAATGAAATTGGAAAGGCTTAGACATATTGATCTGAAGAAATTTTACTGGAGCTGCTGTAGTGAATTCACTTCTTGATGAACATTAAGTTCTAATAAGTATAAATTGAATGCTTTTATTAGTATTTAACTTGTATACAATAATGTGTATTCATGTTTAGTGCAAAGATGACACTAGGTAAAAGTTCTTACCTAGAGAAACTAAAGAATTAGCAGTCTTCCTGCTATATAGTTGCCTGTTATCCAGCGCAACGCAACTGATTCTGTAAAACAGAAACTGTGAGACTTTAACTTTATAAAGCTAAGATCTGAAATGTTTTTGGCAGCCTTCATGACAATTTGTTGTCAAAAACAGTTCTCGTGACTGCTTAGGCTATTTATCACCTCTGTTTTGAAAGATTATTTGTTGAAATATATACGAATTGATGAATGTGTTATCTTAGGCTGGTCTGTTCATAATGTATTGGACAAGGCAAACCTAACAATCTTTGTTTGGTAATTAACCATATTTTAGTACTTCCAACGGACCTATCATCAATATGAAAGTTGTAAATATGCATGTAAATTCAGAGAAAATGTACATCTGATTCTTTCATTTTCTTTCGACAAGTCATTTTAAGCAGTGCAGATATAATGTTTAAAGTGGTTTTTATACTTAAATTTGTTGTTTATGTATCAGTAGTACCTATTTTACATAATCAGATGTATTAAATATAACAAATTAATCCAAAGTATACATATGTATTTTTGTCTGTTACAGACTAATGGGTCGTAAGAATTTTTATTCGAAAGCTCTTAAAGATGAACGGTGACATACTCTTTTTATAACATTTCTGAATGACCACAAATATCTACAACATATCAGTTTTCTATGAATTTGTTTTTATTATGCCATTACTATTTTTTCTGGTCAAATTTGCGTAAACATTTGTTTGTTTTTTCTTAATTGTGGACTTAATAGGATAGTTAATTGAAATTTGACATTAGATGTCAAAGTTAATTTTTTATCATTTTGAAAATATTTTTGTCTCTAGGATCTATACTGATAATTTCTCCTGATATTTCATAAATTGAATACTCTTTATTATTAATATTATTAACTTTTTGTCAGTTAATACTAAATTTCAGCCAGTTTCAGAATAAAAAAAAACCTAATTTAGACTGCATAGCTGCCAGTTAAATTTGTTCATTCGGCAACCTTTTTTTTTTTTCAAAAGTCAACTTCCAGTAAGTTAATCTTCATAAAAAACAGACAGACAAAATTGGTGTTAGTTTGAATTTTACCAGTAGGTTTAAAGTTCTAAAAAACGAATGGTTTTTCAGTATTCAATATGGATAATTTTATATTATTTCTCTTCTGAGTCATGTAAGATTTTTTTTTTAAAAATGTTAAAAAAAGCATATCGCAACAGCCTTTCGTTATTTTGGTATTCTAATGTATGACGAGAGTGACGATATCGAGAACACAAAATAAGCTGATAATTTATCCAATGTTTGACTAATTTGCTTGCATGGTGGGTTACCTGTAAACTACGATACTTTTATTTTTTCAAGGATTTTTCTCTTCTTCCTTATGGCAAAATATCTGCCTTTCCGACTATGAATAAAGTCACTATATCTTTGATAAATTCCATCATATGGCTCCATCCAGCTTATAATGTAATATATTAAATAGCCGTTTTAGCATGGCTGTCACTAACATCTTCATTAAACTCAATAAGATTGCAGATTTGTGAAGTTAGCGGCCTAGCGGCCTGGCGGCGTGAAGTTAGCGGCCTGGCGGCCTAGCGGCCTGGCGGCGTGAAGTTAGCGGCCTGGCGGCCTAGCGGCCTGGCGGCGTGAAGTTAGCGGCCTGGCGGCCTAGCGGCGTGAAGATGGCTGCCTTTATCACAATTTAGGTTGATCTTAAAAACGGATTGAAATCTATTTTTACAGCATATAATGTAAATTGCAGGGGTGTATAAGAAAGTTATCGACATGATTTAGCTTTTATTTTTTAAAATAAATTATTTAACAAAGTTCTAGCTTATCTGCAAAGACGACTCGGAATGTACTCTATGTAAATTACATTTCAGTTGATGATTAAGTAAAATATCAACAAGAACTAGCTTTGATTTTTTTTAAGTTTTCGAAGCCTGGCGGCCTAGCGGCCTAGCGGCCTAAACTAAATATTTATCATAATTTATGTTTATCTTAAAACGTCTTGAAATCGATTTTTTCAGCATGTAATGTACATTTCAGGGGTGAATAAGCAAAATATTGATATTTTTGTTGATATTTTACTTAATCATCCCTGAAATGTACATTGCATGCTGTAAAAATCGAATTCAAGCCGTTTTTAAGATAAACATAAATTATGATAAATATAAAATTTAGGCCGCTAGGCCGCCAGACTTCGAAAACTTAAAAAAAATCAAAGCTAGTTCTTGTTGATATTTTGCTTATTCACCCCTGAAATGTACATTACATGCTGAAAAAATCGATTTCAAGACGTTTTTAAGATAAACATAAATTATGATAAATATTAAGTTTAGGCCGCTAGGCCGCCAGGCCGCTAGGCCGCCAGGCCGCCAGACTTCGAAAACTTTAAAAAAATCAAAGCTAGTTCTTGTTGATATTTTACTTAATCATCCTTGAAATGTACATTGCATGCTGTAAAAATCGAATTCAAGCCGTTTTTAAGATAAACATAAATTATGATAAATATAAAGTTTAGGCCGCTAGGCCGCCAGACTTCGAAAACTTAAAAAAAATCAAAGCTAGTTCTTGTTGATATTTTGCTTATTCACCCCTGAAATGTACATTACATGCTGAAAAAATCGATTTCAAGACGTTTTTAAGATAAACATAAATTATGATAAATTTTATGTTTAGGCCGCCAGGCCGCCAGGCTTTGAAAAGTTAAAAAAAATCAAAGCTAGTACAAAGAGATTCCGAGTCGTCTTTGAAGATAAGCTAGAACTTTGTATATAATTAAATAAATAATTTATTTTAAAAAATAAAAGCTAAATCATGTCGATAATTTTCTTATACACCCCTGCAATTTACATTATATGCTGTAAAAATAGATTTCAATCCGTTTTTAAGATCAACCTAAATTGTGATAAAGGCAGCCATCTTCACGCCGCTAGGCCGCCAGGCCGCTAACTTCACGCCGCCAGGCCGCTAGGCCGCCAGGCCGCTAACTTCACGCCGCCAGGCCGCTAGGCCGCTAACTTCACAAATCTTAAGATTGCTCCAAATTACCATTCGTTAAACACATAATCACAACAATGCTATGCAAAGCGGATTTTAAATGAAATCGACTCACATTTCATCTGATTCATTAAGACAGTTACGAGATTCTGGATCCTGAATTTGAATTAAGAATGAAAACGTAACAGACTGCCGGCTTTTTAAGATACGTGAATCTTGAGTTTATAGACTAGGTTTTAATCGCTAACACAAAGCATCACATGCTATCCAGGTATAAAACAGCTAAAATGTACTGACGACAAAGACATTCCAGTTTTTCCTTTCCCTAAGATCAAAACAGTCTAAAATCTAAAATAATTTATTCTATTTTTATGGTTTAAAACTGACCCTTTTAGGCAATAATGCTACATATTCTAACCTTTTATCAAGGCCTAACTTTAACAAAAAGAAATATATGACTTTTTGTAAAGTGTACATTGAGATTAGTCGATGCAAAAATGATTATCCTCATTTTCTGTACGATAGTTTGACAACGATATGAGTTGCATACACTTCAGATGTTTAATTCTAAGAGGAAGTGATGTCTTTCCCAACGAAAACGTCACAAAAAGAATCTGACTGAGTAAATCGGACCTGTTTAAGGCGGCTTAATGACAGTGAATACACTCACCTCAGTGCCTTGCTAGAATGGATGTAACAAATGGAAAGGACATGATGACGAGGTTCACCAACAAACAGAACATGTTTCTTAACCAAACACCTGAACAGCAAGTGGATAGTTGAGCAAAATAATACGCATGTGTCCTCTAACGCAACTGACAAATGAGGTTACTGACACTTTCAATGTCATCAGTAACTGTCTAAAATATTGCCTTCACTTGACACAAAATGAACAAGAAAATTAAATACTTCACCATACATCACAAAAAAAGGGAAGTCGTTTAGGACAAAGCAGTAGAACACAATATACTCATCTCTACCAAAATATTGCAAGTATAGAACCAGCACTGCACATTTCGTTTTTGTTACTTTGTTATATTTTAGGTATAAAAGTTAACAGAAAACAAACGAGTCGGTGTGACATCTGCTAATGTCAAATGAAGAAAAGTATTTAAAATGCCAAATCTTAGTCCCTTTGGCATTCATAAAATGTTTTCTAATGACACTGTACAACAACAGATCTTACGCGGCTGCTGTTTGCAGTACCATGTTATCATAATATGAAACAGAAATGTTTGAAACGTTTCAGCTAATAGCAGAAAGTTCGTTTCAACTTTTTAGAAATAAAATGTTTCACTTTATCTTTAGCACATTGACGATTTTCTAAGAAGTTTTATTTGATTATTTCCTTCTTCTAACACAAAAATCATTAGTTGGAACTGGTCTTGTAATGAAACACAATGTCTTGATAAAAAGATTTTATTACAACAGCCTGGAAGAAAGGTCCGGAAAATGATTATTAAACCTAATAAATTTCTCATGATAGAAATGACAATTCCTCAAATAATCAATCAATTTAAGATGTTTTGCATAATATGTGTCTTCTTTCGGGACAACCTTAATGTAACAAATATAACAAAACACCTGTTTTTCTCTTGTCAAATATATCTTAACTTTCAACAAATAGTTAAATAACAATTATATTTGTGCCGCAATAATTTGTATATTCGTCTAGCAGCGTTCTCACCTGTTTAACTTGATTCAAAGTACTCTAATTACATGCAATTTACATATATATAAGTTTGAATAGTACATGTATGTGAGCAGTAACCACAGTTAATGATTAACTGACTAATGACTTAAAGGTAGAAACCACAATCTCAGTTAATCATGTAATTGTTGTAAACTATTGTTAAAATACATTAAAACATGAATGTTGTAGAAATAAATAAAGATTAAACTTCGTAGAATATGCCAAAATGGCAGCAATTGAATATTAACCTCTATGTCATCAAACTAATTTATATCATTTGAATGAAATAGTTGGGTATCAAGGTTTCCCCAGTGCAGAATAAACAATCCTCAAATATTTAGTTCATTAGTGAGGAATGAAGTCAACTGAACTTTTGCGTTTCATTCATCGGTAAAATCCGGTTAATATTAGCCAGAGCAAGTTTTCAATCTTTGGAAGAAGACTCTGAATATAAGAAAAGGAAAAGTGTCTAGCCATCTTTCTTTAACTGATGCTGAAAGATATATGTTTCTTGATGATAACAATATATTTATAATTCCGTTCTGCATATTCATTTTAATGAAATGAAAAAAAGTAAGTTCACAATTAATCTAATTGGTGAAAAAGCTAAAGCGTTTCAAAGTTAATGAGTCGGGAAAGTATCAAAAAGGGATCTGGTGTACTTTATCTGGAAGATAATTGTTTTGTATGTCAGTCAACAACCAGGTCAATGAGCAATGTAAACATTGTACCTCATATAGAAAATCGCGCTTTACAAATAATGTGTTTTATTCTGAGCCTTCAGTTAGCGATAAGTAAAAGCAAATCAAAACTTTTAAATCAATTTTTAGTTTGGTTTATTATTCGAGACAGAGGATATCACCTTATTGAAATGACATACTTATTTGGGGAAGCCCTGTTTCTTTCCTCTTAGCAATTTTACAGGTGAAAATTGTAATGGACAGGAAATTTTATTTATCATCTGTAGATTTGTACTGTGAAGGCAATTAAATTACAACAAATACATTATTTTTATTCTGCGTTAAGGCTACACATTATTTCCTTAACACTCACGACATTATAAAGTTGTTTGAAAAAAGTGTTGATGACTCTGCTCCATATTTGGCAGCACTTTGGATCTGTCTAGTCGCAAGAGTACATTCATTTCGGAAAATCTTAATGTAAGGAGCATAGGTACCACATCTGAATTGCAAAACTGCACATGATATGTCGTCACACGGCCATTTTATGCATTTCTTACTTCTTTGTTTATTGTTCATAGATTTTTTGTCGTCATTACCTTCAACAGAATCAATAGTTTTAAATTCCCCAAGGTGGGATAAATTGGAAGAGTTCGTCTCGGGTTTAAAGTTCGGTAAACGATAAAAAGTCAGCTTAACCGGAAATTTCATAGCTGTTTTCTTATAATTTCTATAATGCCTATCAAATCAATTTAATTTCAGTGGCATAGGGGAATTTCCTTCATGTGAACTGTTTTAAATAAATAATAAATTATGATACAAATGTAACAGTAATTACGCTGATAAAGAAACTATTAATTCAGTATAGAAAAATAAAAACTTGTTTGAAATTGAAGTCTTAATACAAAATGTACATTGACGTTATCTAAATCATGTTATCTATAATTTATCTATTTGCCTATGATAAGAAAAAAAACGTGTTCTGTTTCTGTAGTACAGTTTCTAAAAATGCACACTGCCTGTTGTTTGTAAAGCCATTTAATACTTCTAACACCTACTTGGGCGTGTCTTCCTGTGTGGTTCATCCACTTCGATTATCATAGAAGTTTGATTTTGTAATTCAGTAACTTCTATCACTGCATTGACAAGCTGTAACATGATATTTCGAGAACTGTTTAACCAGAGATTAACAGTAATGATTAATGTGGAAGGAACTGTGATATCTTATCGGTATTTTAACCATATATTAACCATGATATTTTAAACTTATTTTAACGTTAACAATCAAAGCAGTAATCAATTTGACATCTTAATTGTTAATACAAAGTCTGTTGAAATACATTACAAGAGTTTTGAAAAAAATAAAGCAAAAATCTATTCTATGCGACTTAAAAACTAGAAGGAAACAACAATATTATTAGACAATATGTAGAGAGTGCTATGGTATCATGGTACTGCTTTGTTTGCTACAGTGAGAGAAAAAGAACACGATTTGCCTTTATTGGGTTTCGATTTACATGTTCTTTTCATTTCCTGTTGGAACAATACCGCTCACATCATGTCACCCTAAGTACATATATAACATTTTAACAAATAATTCTAAACTTAGATTTGATAAATCTCGCAGCATACCTTGGGTAAAAAGAGATTCGATTTTGTATATATCTGTCCATTAGTAATTTAACTTTTGTCTAATATTTTTCTCTTCTTCACATTAGTAAACAATTCAGTGTGAGATATAGTTCTGTATGTTCTTTAACCAAGCTAAGTGGTTAAAATTACGTTTAAATAAACATCATTTCGATACACTTTGATTTTTCAACAAGCAAAAATATCTCATTTCCTTTGTATCGGAAAAAAAGAATCTGCAAATTGATTAGTACTAAACTCGCATTCTCCGTGATAAATTGCCAGCTTCCAAAATGATAGGAGAATACATTGTGGGTACATCTGAACAATTTTTGAATGGGTTTCACAACTGTTCAATGAGGCGTTAGTAATTTCCCTCTCACCATGAAATCTTAGTACTAAATGGAACAGGTTATCTCCGAGTCCCAAAATTGCGTAGTTCTTCACAATAAATAAGCTGTAGGCCTTTTGCTGACTGCTTGATTACCAGAAAGAAACAGGGCAATTAATCAATTTAATGCTACACGACATTATCGAAGGCATATTTAGACTATTTGTGGAGCATGTCACTATAAATGCAAACAAAATGTACATTATAAAATTCTGGACTGAGCTATCCATTATTTCAATAAGCTAACGTTTATATTCTGCATCGTGCATTAATGTTTATCTGCTTTTTGAATGAGAATGTTACACTCTAAAAGCTTAACCAACATAACTCCACAGACAAATGTGTTGAATGTGACTCAAAGTCTTTTCTACAAGTAAACCCTTTAATATTAGTACACTACATTTATTCTGCGGGAAATGTATTTCTGGAATAAATCAAAAATCATTGAGAAACGTATTTAGTGTCAGGAAAATTCAGATGTAAATTCAACGTAACAGAACTGATTACATTATATAATTGCTTACCAGAAAGATTAAAAGTCTTTTCATAATATGTGAAACATCCGTTCACGCCAACATTCTGACTAAAAAGAATGGCACCAATTTAAAAAAAAACGGTTCTTTCATCCTAACAAAACTGTCTTTTTTCTGTTACTTTTCAATATATTATAGATAGCCATTAAGTGATTCACAAATTGACTCATTGTCAAAAACCAGTTTTGCATTTACCATTTGCTTCTTTCAATCTTTTGTAAGGATTGTTGAACCTTGGAAAGTGTCTGGCAAATCAATTTATCTTTTCTTCGAAGACAATGAATTGTCGTTTGCTCACGACAGGTCTAAGATATATTCCACGCTAGACAGGATATCAGGTCAGATCTTACGACAAAAAAAATACTGTGGGGCTTCAAGCCAAGTAAATATTTCGAAGCTGACAACGGATGCACGGTGGTAATCAGTGATCTCTACACTTAACTGAAAATACAAATTTTGATTTATTGAATACAAATTGTCTAACGTTATTCTATTTTTTTCCTTTAGAAATAATGTCTAAATACTTTTTTAATATAAACGCCTTTGGTTTAATTGTTCATGTAAGCAAAGACTGAGCCTCGACACCCGCTTGTATTATTGTTATCGGTTTCTGCTACACCAGAACTTATTTAAGTTATAACTAAGAGGTACAGAAAGGTAGAGAGAATGAGAGAGGGAGAGAGAGAGTATTCTGTTCAGAAAAAAAAATCAAATGGCAACGCCATATAGAACATTTAATTACAAGATTTTTTGAAATAATCAACACGTTGAACTATGACTGTTTATTTTGTGTGCAGACTGTATACAGTCGTTTGGTTGCTTTCTTCATGTGTTGAAGAAACAGTATATTTTATTTACATCAAAGTACTGATAAGTGTTTTTCTTTCTGAAAACATCAAGCATTGAGCGGAAGATAAATGTTACTAAGTTCCTTTCCTTTCCCTTATAAGTAAACGCTCGTGTTAAAACAACTGTAAACTTTTAAATCTATCTTCGTTTACCTATCAATTACAGCTGAGTGTTATTTTCATTGAAAAAGAATCACTGAAAGATGACAATACCCTAACGTGTGATGCTTTGACCCTTGAGCTGAGGATCAGATGAAGAAAATTGTAGATCATTCATAAGAAGTGTTTTTGACAATTTGACCTTAAGCTCAAGGTCATTTAGGGGTCAAGATAAAATATATATGTCATTCGGAAGATCTTTTTTAAAGAGTTGTTGTGTGCAAACATAACAAATTCTGTTTTGTAATAAGACTATGGTCAATATTAAGTATTTTTGATAATTAGACCTTCGAGGTCAAGGCCATTCTGGGGTCAACGTGAAATAATATGTCAGTTGGAAGGTCTTGTCCAAATGGGTGTTGTATTTACTTTTCACTATTAAGGAAGATATTGGCTGCGTTAGAGGTTTTAGACTGAATGACTGACTGACGGAATGACAGACGGCCAGTTCAAAACTATATGCTGTCTTCGGGGGCATAACTCGAAATAAATCAAATCAATACCCATACAGTACAGTATGCATTAGGCGAATAACTAAAGAGAATGACTGTATACTGCATTTACATTTTATTGGATGTTTCTGTATAATGTAAAAAAACTAAAATGTAAAAGAAGAACAAATGTTAAAACATACAGACATTAAAACATCGTTCATTTCTAAAACAAGCAGCTATCACCCTCGTATGTGCAACGTCTTTCTATAAAAGAATCTAATATTAATGCATTCTGTCTACCTGTTGTACTTAAAACCTTTGACATTTTTTGTCATCAAGTAATAAATCGTTCAGTATTGTACCTATAGCCAACGTTCGTGTGCAGAAGACCGGCGTTTATTGTAGTTTGGTTACCAGCATAGTATCCGGATATCAGAGTACTCGGATACTCGTTGACATCCCTAGTTACCACCCATATTTTTGTTGCGCCTGGACTCACTGAAAACGTTTCACCGGCATTCAAAATTTTCGCTGCATAAAAATCTATATAGGGGTATTTATCGTTTTATATCATCTATAAAATGTTGTGGAAGCATTCCATTTTACATGTTTTGACCGTTAAACGTGAAATATTTGGCTAATTCTCATACTATCGGACTAATATGAAATAATTTACAAACATTTAGACTGTTTTTAATAGTTGCATTCAACTTGCATTAAGTATTCGAGTAATAAATTTAACTGACAAATGTTACTTTCAGAAGTTATTTTAGTGTAACAGGAGTTTATATCTCTCAGACATATAAATGAGGGTTTTACTTTTCCTGACTCGCTTCAATTGGTTTAAAGTGGTTTCTGTTAAAATCTAACAGTCGCGGATGGACAGAGCTGTTCAAAGTATTAAGTTGGTGCCGTACAACTTAAGATATTATTTGTCGAAAAATAATTAAGTCGTTTGTAATAAAAGCTAAATAAACCTTACTATCCTCTGATCGCAAGACAGCTATAATGCAAAGTAACGATTTAGACTGAGATGTGGAACAACAGTCGCATTTATCATGAGACAACAATTGAATTTATTCCAACGTTCAGACATTCCGGATAGCTTTTTTCTATTTTTAATCCATTATCGGACCAAAGTATTGATGGAATACCACAGCGCCTTACTGACTTCTCAATGCAGAGACCGTGTTAATTTCTACATCCTAACTTAAAGTGGCCGAGTGGTTGTAGTCAAAGGATTGCTAGCCGCATGCGTTCAAACCCAGTCAGGGGCAAGCCGTTGTTTCCTTGAGCAAAAAACTTTACACTCATTGCTTACTACTGGTTAGTTCCGGGAACGGATTCGAGAGTGTGTCTATAAGCTAAAAGCTTCCTACACAAAAGAATCGAACTAATATAAATTTGGTATAAACTAAAGTAATAAGAAAACGAATGTTTTTCAATACGTTTTACAGATTTTTATATATTTTGACCGATAAATAGTTTCTCTTCTGATCCATGTTAGTTTTATAACGTTTTCGTTGTGTTGTAGAACAATTGTCACGTAAAGGTAGCGACAAGAAGGTTTTGTCGCAACAGTCCTCCATTATTTTGGTCGTTGTAATGCTTGACACGAGTGGAGATATTGCAAAGACAAAATCAGCTCAGCATTCACTATCTCGTGTTAAATAAGTTTGACTAATTTGCTTGCGTGATGGACCATCTGTAAACTATGGTACTTTTATACATCAAGGCTTTTTCTCTCCTTGCTAATGGTAAAATAGCTGCCTTTACGACCAGAGTTATAGTAAACTAATCTTAAATAAAAATCCTTTTAACTACAAATGATACTATCCTGCTGCTTAAAAAAATAATGCATAATAAAGCAGAATATTGAGTTGATTACACTTAGGGGCTTTAGAGGAAGTGATGTCTTTCACAACAGAAACATCACAAAAAAGACTTAGTTTACCGGCACAGAAACTGTTTAAGATGGCCTCATGGCAGAGACTTCACTCACCTCATGGGCTTGCTAGAATGATTAAAATGAATAAAAAGAGGTGAGGACGGTGCTCAACAACGGACACAGCATGTTTCTGAATCAAACACTAGTGCAGCGATGGGAGAGTGGCGCTGTATAACACACAACAGGCCTCTAACGCAACTGACAAAGATAAAATGCAAGTAAGAATATGTACATGCAATGACAGGAAAATGCCACCATTATTCATGAAGGTTAACAAGTCTATTGATACTTATTATGTTACAGTCATCAGTAAATGTCTAAAAATAACTCCTTCACTGGCAACAAAATAAAAGGCTTCATTATACATAATTACAAAAAGGTGGCAATCAATCAGAGTAAAGCAGTATAACACAATCTACACAGATTCACTGTAGAATATAGTCATGTTTTCTATCACTTCAAGACTGACTATCAAAATGTTTTTGGTCCTTCTGTTGTTGAGAGGAATATGCAGTAGCCTTATAGACATGCATTACTATATTTATGTAAAATAAGACCGATTTACAGAAGCAAAGGTTGTACGCCATCATAATAAAAACTATCGCTTAAAATCTATTGCCTTTAAACATGGAAACAAGTGTTATAATGCCAACACACTAAAATTAACCTCTTTGAAGAGAGAAAAATGACAGAAAAGGACAATCGGAAAATAACTTCCTTCAAAATATTAAAGAAAATATCGTCAAACTTAGAATATCAGAAAGTATTGTTTAATGACTGCTTTGCATGACTGATCCCCGGGGTCAATAGAGAAACCTTCTTTACTGAATAAAAAAAAAATGACACGTCCTCAGAAGACATAAAGGCAGATAATAAAGAATTACAGAAGTGGCTGGAATTAGAATCCCAACCGTTTTATATTCTATAGTATAGACAATAAGTATCAATACTGATCCTCCATCATGGAAAAGGAAATACGTTAGTGAAAAATTGGAGTTTGTCTTCCTTTATTCACTTGTATTATAACCAGCTGTTTTGTGATTAATTAATGCGGAAGTTTAAAATGCCATCATACATTGTGAAAAACAACTAAAGATCTTGTAATGCATGACTCTAATTCAATAGTCATTTAGAGAAAGGGAGATCAGTCCTGAAGAAATATATAAGTAATCTAAATATCCCAATTTCCCGTTGATAATTCGATTTGTAATAAAGCTTACAAAATTCCTTTATTGAAAAAACAAATTAACGTGAAAATTAAGAGTTTATATTATGACTGTTATTTGTGAATGAATAAGTGATGTGAATAGATGAGCTTTATCAAATTATCAACAAAAAAAACTTCCTTCGTTGCGAATGGAATGAAAATGTGACGGTAAGGTAACAGAGGTGTTTAGTAAATAGTCTGTACTTAAAAGTGCAAGTATAAGGTAAAGGAGGCCATTATTTCTGAAAATGGTAATATTCTAGCATTCGAAGAAAATGTAATTAGTACTCAGATGCTTTATATCTAATCACCACTGACTTATGGTGGCTTGAAAGGTCCACGATGTATTCATTGATGAATTTACCTCTTGTAAGTTAACAACGACTTATTGAGGTTTAAACTCTGATCAATTTTCATGGAGAACGGATATTTTTGACGTTAAGTTTTTATGATTTCAAAAAAAAGAAAAATAATGAGAAATAATGGGACTTGAGGTCAGTATCATATTTTCTCACTAATTTACGAAGATTTAACCTAGTTAAATGCAGATGTGATTGCTATAAGAAAATAATCGACATGACGTAACTGTATTTAACTACGATTATGAATAATCTCTATCGTGATTTCTAACAAACTTATTATCGATAAGTTCCATTATACACGTTTTTCTCTCAAATTAAAGAATTTTCAAGGTTTTAAATGTTTCAGTATATAGAAAACCTGTAAAATAAAGTCTTGGCTTTGCACAAAGAACTGTTTGTGGTCTAAAATAAGCAGATAATAAATCGATCAAAAGAAATTAAGGAACATTCCATCCCCTGCGCAGACACTGTTAATAAAAATTGTTTAAATCTAAATCTTCAAACAAAATATAATATTGCATAGTAACTCATGATGTTTCTTTAAAGGCCATATAATTAAGATTCACCATTAGCAACTGAGGAACAAACGACCCCTAGCCTATAACACAGACGTTTTCTTACAGACCAAAAACAACTCAAGTACATTATGTTTATGTATTAAACAAGACTTAATTTCTTATACTAAGTATTATCTTTCCAATTTATAACTGAAACTTCAGTTATGATCTGAAAATCAAATTCGAATATTCATAAATGAGTGCATAGTTTTTTTTTTTCAAATTACGTATTGTTAATTTTGATTCTGACCTTGATAGGCTGATTATGCAGAATAAAACCGTTTCTATCTATCTGAGCTCATTTACCGTCGGTACCGGTTGCCCATATGACCGACGCCCCCTAAAGAGATTAATTATGGGGGAAGTGCAAGATACCGAAAGCATCCCATTCCAGAGACACCCCTGGTTCTTTTACATGCTCAGTGTATAGCACTGATACATGGGACCTCGGTTTAACGTCTCATCCGAAAGACTATTAATTTTTTTTTTTTGGTAATGTTAGTGGAGGAGCGGGGGATCGAACTCGGGACACTGGTATACCAGTCCAGCGCGTTACCATTGGACCACATCCGCTCCTAAAAACCGCTTCTGCTGTCGTGTTTATTTATATAGTGTCAAAAATTGTCTAATTAGCAACAAAATTGCAATGCATAATTTGCAGGGGCCATCGTAACGGATTAACAGTTTGCAACAACGTAGTTGTGACACTTTTTATCTTTTGTTTATTTTAATTGCATTGTCTAAGTTTAGAACATCCTTACATAATTTAAATATAGAAACAGAGAGGTACGATAATATGCCATGCCTCGTGTATGCCCCATATTGCTGATCCAAAATTTAAAATTGATCCTACCAGGGAGTCAAATACTTTACATTTCTGTTAAACTGGTAAATCTATTTGTTGAACAACAGTAAAAAAGCTTATAAAAAGCAAATGATGCATGCTCTGAAATCCTTTTTTGTGTTCTATACCAATAACCGTTTTTTCATAAAGTAATTCCAAGATATTTAAAGGATTTAACAATTTCTATCCGGGTATCATATATAAAAGAGTCATGACGGGTGTGTCTACCCTTTTTCAAAAATTATTGCTTTTGTTTTGGATGTATTTTTTTTCAGACCACATAGTCGACAGTAGCGCTCGATATCTGTTAGCATTGACTGTACTGATTCAGGTGACTTTGCAAAAAGTACCTGATCATCTGCAAAAAGATCAGAAAGATCTTTTCTTGTTAGAGCTATTAAGATATGTTGTTATATACTAACTGTGTACAGACTGTCTTGCACGAGATTTTCGTGCATTCACTAAGCGTATCGGATTTCTATATAAAGTATCGAAAGGTGTTTTCAAATCACTCGAGGTAATAGCATTGCTTGGTGCACATGTTTTTTTTCATCCCATCCCTCCCACCCCTACAATTTGCTTGAGTACACTGGTATCATATCAGTTTATTGTTGTAAAGAAGCTCATTTTCATAGAAATATATTTTTCTGTTATCTTTCACAGGTGATGCTTTCAAAGTGAGAAGAGGCAGAGTCCATTTTATGATTTATGTTTGAATTTATTCATGTATTTTTCGATAAAGTAAAAGCAATGCAATTGGCCAGTCCTAATTATGTCTCCTTGTTTATTATGCTTAATAGCTTTTAAAGAGAATAAATAATTTATTTTCGTTTGAGCAAGCGAATTAGAAAATAAGTGTTATACTTAACACAAGACTTAACTTTTGAATACATACACTTTACAGCTCTAACAATTTTTGAGCTAAAATTTTCTGATAGAAGCTGCTGCCACAAAAACGATTTATCTATTTTATCAAAATATTTTTTCGTAGTCTATGAAAATGCAATATAATTTATAACAAGAATCAAGTACTTTTGATACAAATGTATGGAGAATAAACAGGCAATCAACTACTGATTTGCCATTCTGAAAACCAAATTGATTTTTACAAATTGTATCGTACTTTGTTGTCCACTTTGTCTGTCGGGCGAAACTTGTGAATAAATTTTCGCTAGAATATTAGTAAGCGTTATCTAGCGATAGTTTTAGGCGTCATTTACGTCTCCTTTTTTTGAAAATTGGCGCTATAATGCCAATTATATTTCGCCTTTTCAATGACTCCCTGTGATGGAGATTTTGTTGATATCTTTTAAAATAAAGGGAAAAATGAACAAGAGCAATTTCATAAACACATTGGGAAGTAAAATATTCGCCTCAGACAGGTATGTGTATCTTATGTGCTTTGGAATTATCTATTAAAAACACCAGAAACGCCAACATAGACAAGCTTTATAAAGTGTCCCGTCTTTGAATCTGTCTAAACTGTCAAATAAGATTTGCATTTGTCTGCTTGCCTGTGACTCTGTCTGTCTGTCTGTACGTTCTTACTGACAAAGGCACAAGGTGGGACACCTGTGTCATGTGGACACATTTTTTATGCCCCCGAAGGGAGGCATATAGTAATCGCACTGTCCATCCGTCCATCCGTTCGTCCGTCTGTCCTGTAAAATCTTGTCCTCGTTTCATCTCCAAAACGGCTTGAGGGATTTCATTTAAACTTAACAGGAGTGTTTGTCACCAAGCCTAGTTGTGCATATCGTCAGGAGATTACACTCGATTTATTTTTGGAAGAGTTATGGGCACTAAGACACTTTTTACTCTAACTTCGATATTAAAATCTTGTCCACGCTTCATCTCCAAAACTGGAGGATTTCATTGAAACTACACAGAAATGTTTGTCACCAAACCTTGATGTGCATATCGTCAGGAGTTTCTGGTCGGATTATTTTTGGCAGTGTTATGGGCCCTTAGTCGTTTTTTACTGTAATTTCTATATTAAAATCTTGTCCAAGCTACATCTCCAAAACTGCTTGGGGTGTTTTATTTAAACCAGAATGGTTGTCACAAAGCCTTGTTATATATAAAACATCAGTAGCGGTTGGGAATAAAACAATATTGTTCGAATTCAAGGTCAAACTCATAGCTTTCTATTTCATTGAATAATTATGTCTTCAATCTTCATTTAAGAATCTGAAGCAGAAAAAAAATTACTTTACCATTTGCCTTCAGTTCATGCTCTGTTTTTTGTCTGATCTCTTTTCCACAGGCATATTCAATTATATATTTACACCAGTTTCATTTCAAAGCTACATTTCGGGGGCATATGTCAATTTCCAGTGACAGCTCTTGTTCGTTTTGTATTAGGAATTTTGATCACAGAAAGAAACTGTACTAGTAATATTTATTTTTACAACAGTCTGTTTTGTTTTGTGTTTATAGCTATGTGTTTGTAGCTTCTGCAATATTCTTTAATTGTCATTACCTGTATTTTGTGTGTTTTCTGACTTGTACCTTGCGGCTTATTGTAGTTATTGTTGTAGAGATGTGGAAATT
Source organism: Cyclina sinensis (assembly GCA_012932295.1). Lineage (NCBI taxonomy): Eukaryota > Metazoa > Mollusca > Bivalvia > Venerida > Veneridae > Cyclina > Cyclina sinensis. Next base: position 29,902,606 of record JAAONU010000017.1, read on the forward strand.
ATAATTATAATTTATTGATAAATAAACTATGTTTAAACTAACACCTAATACTTGAGTTTATTTATCGTCGGTACCGGTTGCTCATCTGACCGACGCCCCTGCAGAGATTAGTTATTTTATGGTGTGGGAGATAGTGCAAGATACACAAAGCATCCCATTCCAGAGACACCTCTGGTTCTTAATCATGCTCAGTATACAGCACTGATATATGTGACCTCGGTTTAAAGTCTCTTCCGAAAGACAAAAAACACCTTATGATTGTTTAATGAACTTTATATAAACCTTTTCAATATCAGGGACTTAATGAAATCCCCATATCTTACATCCATAGTTTAATATAGGTAAAGTCATTATGTCAAACAGCGTTATCATTTTACTAACAGTAAGTGGTACAACATTAGCTCTGATTAAGATTTTTGAGCATTGTAAAATTTACCATTTCCTGACAATACTACACCTAAATAACAAAATTTACCAACAACATTTAATCTAATGTTGTCATAATATAAATCAACGTGTTCCTAACTTAATAATCATCACCATCGTTTGCAGTATTTACAACAATATTCCATTTTGAACAATATGATTTGTTTGTTTAATAATAATTGCAAGCCGCTAGAAGAGTATGAAAATAACACAGTACCATCTGCAAACATGAGCATAAAAAATTGAAATTCGTCTAAAGATATTATGATTATTATCTAATAAATGTGAAAATATTTCAGAAAAAAATGCTTGTTAACATTATACCTAGATAATTATCAACATTTGTAAGATCACCTTTCTTTGGAACTGGCACTTAAATACCCTTTGTCCAAGATTCTGCATATACGCCTTTGCTATATGTAAAGTTAAACAATCTGCATAAAACTGTTGATAAAATATGTTTTGCATCAGTAAAGATTTCTGGAATAAGCAGACCCCCGCCAGCATTTTTTTTCCGTTTTGAATTACCTACAGTAGTGTACATACGTCATCAACACTAAAGTCACAATCCAATTCATTTACAGCAGTATTCAATACATTGTTCAACTTCTGGGTAAGAGTATACATTATTATTAGAAAACAAACTTTTAAAATGTTCCGATACACCTTATTTGTCCTATTGAATTCAGACATAGAGGACATATAATCGCACGCGAAATACGGATTAGTCTGTGTGTGTGTGTGTGTGTGTGCGTGCGTGCGTGCGCGCGCGCGTGTGTGAGTGTGTGTGTGTGTTACTATACAGTATGTTTCCAGAAGTAACGGTACCGCCATCTACAGAGGCGCTCGACGAAATTATATTTGTAACTATATCATTTAACGTACCCATTTCATGTAATAATACATTATTATACTGGTCACTATTATTTGTATCCCAGATATATTCGCGAGTTCTCTTAATACTTTTTACCCTGAAATTTTTACTGTACTGAGCAGCAATGTACTGATTTGAATAGGTACGTTAAACAGTCCGTCAGCACTGTCCATTCTATGATTTGTATTCTAAATTGTGTAATTAAAATTAATTGTCACACAAAGCTCTATCTATTTAAAATTTAGTTTATTCATCAACGCTATCAGTTGTCTATTTAACTCTGAATAGATTAGTGATGTTAGGTTGAAGGAAAAACATCCAGATGAACTCGTGCTTTGTTTCCATGATCGTAGTGTAGCACCAATACTTGGGACATCGGCTTAATTTTCATCTGAAAGACAAACAGTTAAGGTGCAGGGGTTCGAACTCATGATTGCTAGTTCTGTGCGTTACCACTGGACCACGTGGATCATGGGCCACCACCCTTGTTGCATCACTGGTGAGTTCTAATGAAATGCTGCTAGATCTAATGTCGCAAGGTTTGTTTGTACAGCAACCCACTCCTGTCATAGATACATCCCTTACAGATCCATCGATAGACGGAGATCTACTAGATAGCGATCACCCTGTCAGCTTCTCTGAGATCGACGGCGGAACACAGAGAGGCGGACGTAAGCTAACAAGTAGCGACGGATATACATATACCCTAAAGGTATTTATATATTATGATATTTATACATCTCTGACATGCATAATGTTTGAAAATAATCAGGTTTGAATTTATAGTCCAAAATGTATTTGTTACTTTGTAAAACAATGTTGAACCGGCATTTAAGCATGAATAGTATTAGCTTTTTTATATGTCAATAAGAGGTAAAGAAACAATGAAAAATATCATATTGATATTGTATATTTTCAGCGTGAGAAACCGGGATTCGCATATTGGATTTGTAGTGTCCGCAACAAGAAGATGAGATGCCCAACTCATGTAAAACAGTACGGCTCTGATTTTATAGTCGGAGGCCGAGCGCATATACACCAGTCGGATCCTACATCCAAGAACGGCGTCATCATCACGAAAATGATATGTAGATTTATGAAAATTTATTACGTCTGGAATTTATTTAACCTCTAAAGAATAAATTTAATTTACAGTCGAATCTGTCTAAAGCAACCAGAGAAGAGTTTCATTCCGATGAACGGAATTGTAAGATAACGGTCAATATATATTCAGTATCAAATGTCTTGGTACCAAATATTTTATTAATAAGAGTACATGTACATATTCATTTTTGTAAAAAAATACATTTCAGGTCAAGGAAATGGCGAGGTCAAATGTGCAACGGCCAGCACAAAGTGGAGGAAGTGGTCAAACAAGTCCGACAAGCAGAGGATATCGGTGTACCGCGCATCGACCTTCTTACACGTACAGCGAACAGGTCAAGGCATAAGTTACGACCAAAGGAGCCTAAAGACAAACAGTTCGAGGTAATTATTTTACGACATGCATTAAATAGTCATAACACTCATATCGAGTACTGTGATGAATACTACAAAAAACAGAGTTAAAATTGATGCAGCCTGGTTTTTCCCCGTTCTGAAAATATAACAGACTTGTATCACTGTTTTACTTTACGTAGATAGAGCAAGTCATTTGACGTACAATTTTCTTGTTTAATATCCACTGTTCATGAATGATATTTATCCAGGAATATTTATCTATTTCAGTTGGACGAGACATATATTCAAGGACACAGATTTCTAGTCAAAGATATCAGGACCGACGATGGAGAACGTCACATAGTCCTTGGTACAGAAACACAGCTTCAGCACCTGCAGACTGCTACTCGCTGGTTCATGGATGGCACTTTCAAGATAGTGAGGGAGCCATTCATACAACTAGCGACCATCCATGCCTTTGTTCGCAAGGGTGTATGTATGAAGCAGGTGCCACTGGTTTTTGCGCTAATGTCTCGACGCACTAAAGCTGATTACGTGGAGATGTTCCGAGCTATCAAGAATGCCCTGGAATCGCCACCTGCAGTCGAGTGGTTTATGTTGGACTTCGAGAGTGGTAAGTGGTATTTTGAATACATTTTTTAAAACAATTAAAAATTGAATACAATTTTAACGTATAAATTTGTTGTATTTTGAATACATTTTTTAAAACAATTAAAAATTGAATACAATTTCAACGTATAAATTTGTTGTATAATATTTTAATAAACCAAATTAGCCTATTGTTACGTATGTAAAAAGAAGTAAGACATTTTTTGAAAGTATTAATTACAGTTACTTATGTGGGTTTTTTTTTTTTTGTTATTTTTTAGCCGCGTGGAATGCTATTCGTGAAGAATTTCCCAACACAGTGTTAAAGGGTTGTGTTTTCCACTTCACACAGTCCCTGTACAGGAGGATACTTACATCAGGACTCGGACCATCTTACCAAGAGAAAAAGGACATTTATAGGTTCATGCGGAAGGTAATGGCCTTGCCATTCCTTCCAGCTGAACACATTCGCCCGACTTTCGAGTGTTTAAACAAAACAGTGAGCGAGAGTGAAAACCAGTGTTTACAGGAATTCATGGGATACGTAAGGACAACGTGGATTGAAGGAAGTACATGGAGACCTGAGAACTGGTCTGTGTTCCAGCAGACAGTGCGAACAAACAACGACGTCGAGGGTTGGCATCACAGAATCAACAACAGAGTTTCAAGAGTTGTACCGTCAGAAGAGGCGGATACCGTAGACCTGACGATTCAGCTGGTATCAGAGATGGCACTTACCCGGTACCAAAGAAAGACATATAAAAAAACTCACAATGAACTGTTTAATTTATGGGATGCGTACGAGGACAATAAAATTATACCAGCCGCCTTCTCTGCGAAGCAAGCTTCATATTGGGGTTTGCGCCGGTGGCTGAATAGTGGTGTGCTTTTTGAATGACTGGAATGTGAAGTGACTTGTGAATATTAAATACATGTTTGTTTAAATGCATTGTATTGTATCTATATCATTTTATACTATGTTCTATATGTTGTAATCTTAATTTGGTTTACTTAAGTTGTTATGTCAATTGTTACTTCATGCCTTTGATGAATTCAATAATCTGCTGTCGTATTATTTTAATATTTTGATTATGCATGTAACGTTATGTCTATTTCTGTCCGGGCTGTTATTGGTTATATTTGTGCATTTCCAAAAGGAATTTATTAAAATGTACTATTGAACGCAAATGTCCCAGATTTATATTGTAAACCTGTCTTTTGTTTATCAGTTTTTATTTATAATTTTCATATTTTTTTCAACTTTATAAAAAATATTATTTTTCATAAAAGTTGCTTAAGTTCACTAAAAAGGAATTTCCTATGCTTGTCTGTTTTGGTTTTGTTTCAATTATTATATTGTATTCCTAAAACGTGTTTTACTTTTTTCTATGTTTTCACAGTTTGTTTTGATAAACTTTTTGTAAAATGGATGTAACATTTAATTGTACCTGTTAATAATCAAGATGTTTTTATTTATAGATAATTTTGCATATTGGTTTCGTTACAAATGTTTCGTTTCTGTGCATCTTTTCTTTTGGTAATGTTAATTATTATTTGTGAATTTCTGTTCGATGCAATGTATTTAATTTAGAATCTGAGAGATAAATATCAGTTTGTATTGTATGAACTTGTATTCCTGATAATTTATTAATAACAGATTTTATCATACTATATATTTTTTAAGTTTTTTATTGGTCAGTTTGATAAATTCAGTATTGCATAACAAATGTAGTTCATATTTTGCATTTCATTTATATCAGTGTCTGTTTTATGTTGTTAATTAAAACTCAGTATTACAATTTTTTCTGTTTTACTGATAAATCTGAAAGAAATAAGTTGGTAAACTGGAAAAAAGTGTTAGATACTATCAAATTGTGAATTTTTAACAACTCCTGGAGTGATTACAGCCCTGATAATTTAATGATTAAAACTGTTATAACTGTACCAGTATCACTCTAAACAACTATGCACGTATATTAGTAAAATATTACTAGTTTTTTTTTTCATCGTCATTTTATCATTTGAGAAATGTAATAATTTATAATAACTGTTAAAAGGTTGAGATGAATAAAACCATTGTTGCGTTGTTATAATAATACTTGTTTTGATTAAAATGATTTGACTTTAGTTAATGTGCTTTATTATTTACATCAGCTGTCCTATTCACTCATTTAATCGCACCATTAATTACTTAATCCAACAATTGTTGTACCACTTATCACTTTTTTTACGGTTATATACAGGTAATAACTATGATCTTATTCTTATTTCTATATGTGGGACGAGTTGACTAAAAATGGGACGACTTTTACCTGGGGCGACCTTGTTTGGCGCGACTTGACTTGTCACCATTTTATTTACTAGAAAATGATGTACAGTACAGTGTGGTACGGTACGGTACAGAACAGTGCAGTGCAGTGCACCGTGTCCTGCAGTACAGTACAGTACAGTACAGTACAGTACAGTACAGTACAGTACAGTACAGTACAGTACAGTACAGTACAGTACAGTACAGTACAGTACAGTACAGTACAGTACAGTACAGTACGAACTGTTTTTATCACAACAATTTTTCTGTTCTGTTTAGAAGCTGCCGTCGATCTTTTTCTTTTTTCTAAGAGAAGTAACAATGCACACGGTTTGAACATACAGATTAGATTATCCTCCCTTTGCACAAAATTCATCAGTGTCATGTGACTGAACAAAATGGTGGTTCACTTATACACCAGAATAAACCCTGTGTATTTCTTTGTCCAAATGGTACAATTGGATTTCACCGACATTTGTAAAGAGAAAATCTTCATGTAACAATAAATGTGAAAAAGCCTTGATAGAAATTAACAGAATCAAATGCTGTGTGAGAAAGTCTGACCGAAAATGGTTGTGACACTGTCACAGTAGATTTACTTATGACAAGTGAAAGTGTGAATACTGTATCTATAGCTGATATTCTAAACTTTTAAAATTGAAAATGGAAGTTCCAATTGTTAAAGTTCTAGTACTTACTGCACTGTTTTTAATGACATGTATCCTTGGAGTTTTACCAATCATCCTCGAGAAAATATTCAGGAAACATGCAGATACTGAGAGCCACAAATCTCGATATAAAAGTATCCTTAGTTTCCTTAGCTGTTTTGCTGCAGGTGTGTTCTTAGGTACAGGTGTACTGGATCTCCTTCCTTCTGTTAGGGTGGATATTGGAACTACACTGAACAGTTTAGAAATATTTACATCATTTCCAGTGGCGGAATTTGTTATGATGTTTGGACTGTTTGTCATTTTAATTGTTGAACAAATTGTGTTGACCATAAAAGAGAAACATGCTGAAGAGTTATCTGAGAGAACTCCCCTACTGACACCTAAGGAAGTAATTAGATCTTTTTCTCAGTCTATAACCAGTGAACAATCAGGTATAGGACGCATTAGTGATGAACCATTTACGTCAAGTTTTCCAGGGACAGGAACAAGACGTCACTGTGACAGCTGTGACGAAAGAGTATCACTTGGTAGATCAAACTCATGTATAGAAGATGATGAAAATAACCAGCATTCAGAAGATGACATTCTCCCAGAACATGAACATTCCTCACTGAGATCTTTATTACTGTTAACAGCCTTGTCATTGCATTCTGTGTTTGAAGGACTCGCTGTAGGTTTACAGAAGAACGCTGATGATGTCATAGGGATTTTTGTAGCACTTCTAATACATAAGTCTATTCTAAGTTTCTGTCTGGGCATGAATCTCATTCAAAGTAAATTGTCACATGGTGGAATGATACGATCTATAGTGTTTTTCTCACTTACAGCTCCTGTTGGAATAGGTGTTGGTATTGGTATAATAGATCTATGGGACTCAAAGTCATCTCTGCTTGTGCAAGGAATTCTTACTGGTATTGCTTGTGGAACTTTTCTCTATGTGACTTTCTTTGAAGTTTTGCCATCAGAATTTAATACTCATGAACATAGACTGCTGAAAGTTTTATTTTTATTGCTAGGGTTTGCAACAGTTAGTGGTGTGCTATTTTTGCACAAAGAAGATGGACCAACATGTTTTGTCTTGCCAAAAGTCCCTGGAAAAAATTAACTGACATAATATTAACATGCACTAAGCATCATGGAAGAGTTATAAATGAATAATGACAAAGTTATCCTGACAGAATCATGTTAACTTTTTTGTGTTTAAATTTTTTATAAGAATTCTATTATATTTTATGTTATTTTATCATTGTAAAGCATAAAAGATGTAAAACATTTTAACTAGTTTGTTTTCTGCATTATGACATGAATATATTATGAAGTAGTTATTATTCAAAGGAAATCAGTTGTAATATGTCATTATTTTCTTCTGGTAACCTGCCTGTGTGCAAAGCTACCACCTTTTACACTCAGATAAACTTGGTCCTTAGAGACACAAATTATGTATTAAGCCGTAATAATTACAGGGTTTTAAAAGGACAAAGTGTATATTAGCTATAAGAATTTACTATCTACAGTTAACAGTTGATTCTAAGATGTACTTTGAAATTAACATTATCAGATTTAGGGAAATACATAAAGAGAATAATTTGTTTTTTGAGAACTTAAAAGACTTGCTCAGTTGTTAGTTTAAAGGGATATATCTTACAGTCTACCAATGAAATACTGCATCTCTCTTTTATTGTCTCATTCAGTATAAAATGAAAAATAATTGATAATTAAAGAAGAACACAGTACATTTGTAATGTTCAGATAGTTTTCCTAAAGCATCTAGGCACTTAGAAAATGTTCATTTGGTGTACTTGACTATCCCCCAAATGGTACAAAAACAACTCTCTATTCAGAGACTTACTGCATTTACAATGTAGTTCACTGCTGTACTTGGAATTTTCAGTTGACACCTTGACAGTTGGTAAAACGTCATTCTATATTGTTCATTTAAATGATTTTAAAGAAAATGGAATACTCTGAATTTAAGGGTGAATTAAGAAGAACCTGAGCCTATCAGCTGGTATAGTGTTACAGTAACTGCATTGCATGAACTCTCAACACATAAACATTATATTTTAAAGGCATCCCAGTGGGGCATTGTGTTTGAGGGGCATTAGAAAATTGAACCAAACAACTGACTTCTACATGTGCATTTTAAGTACATGATCAAAAGGCATGGGTCAGAAAAATATCCAAAGAAAGTGATTTGTTTCTATATATAGATGGAACATGCCACAACAAATCAGTTTCTTTTTAATCACTTTTAATGTGATACTTTCAAAGTAATGTAAATTCAGTTTGTGATATTGCTTTTTTATTGATCATATTCATAAACAAAGATGTATATATTCTTCAAGAACTTAATTTCTTTGTGAAAAGTTAAGATACATTTAAAATTCTGGTTTTAGAATTAATTCTTTCAGACAATGCTTAGCATAATGAAATTATCATTTTATCAAAATAATCTCAGAGAAGAATTTCGAGAAACTCAGTTCTGAAGATTCAAAGAGTTTACTGATCTTAGATTAAAGCATTTTTATGTGATTTTTACCTGTTGATAATTTTTTTTTATCAAAATCGCTGTTACGTTATGATGCTATTTGCATTTTGTGAATAAAATACATAAATGTAATGTGCTTGTTTTTTTTTAAAGAAGTTCAATCTGTCTGCCTGTCCACCCCAGTATTGATCCATCTGTCTGCCTGCATGTCCACCAATGCATTGGTCCATCTTTACATCTGTCTGCCATTCCACCCCAGCATCGGTCCCTCTGTACATCTGTCTGCCAGTCCACCTCTGCATTGGTCCATCTGTACATCTGTCTGCCAGTCCACCTCTGCATTGGTCCATCTGTACATCTGTCTGCCAGTCCACCTCTGCATTGGTCCATCTGTACATCATTCTGTCTGCCAGTCCACCTCTGCATTGGTCCATCTGTACATCTGTCTGCCAGTCCACTCCTGCATCAGTACATCTGTCTGTCTCTTTCCAACTGAATCAGTTTAGCAAATACATGAAATCTGTTGGAGACAACTGTTAATGAAGAGAACATGTCACATAAATTATCTGTCCACATGTCCTTATTGCTCTCAGCAGATTTAGTTGAAACTTAGTAGCTCTGTATATTTTTATAGGCAAATGATGCTTGTTAATTTACATAGCAATCTGCTCTCTAATAGTAGAGTTTTACCCCTTCCTCTTTAAAAAAATACAGGAAATTTGTTTTTGTCTGGTGCCATACCCGAGTACTGTTGTGCTGGATTTGAATCTTTGATTTAGGTATTGCAATAAATACTGATTTTGATACTTGAGTACTGGGTCATTCTTCCAGTCTAGTACTCAGTTACTCAAAAGATTTCTTAGGAATTTTCCAAGCATCTTTATTCCTTTAAGACTTTGCATGAAAAGCAGTGGTAAGCAGGCTAGCTCTCTTACAGAAATTGAACCAAATATTTAGTAAAGCCTGGTTTGAAGTTCTTCCATTTGTAGCCATCAGACTGACAGTTACTAGAGTTCTACTCTTATGTTACAAGTATTGCCATAGTAACCATTAAGTAAATAAAATATTATTAGCAACCTCATGATATAAGAGACATGATTCTTGTTTATTATTAACACAGATCAAGAGACATGATTCTTGTTTATTATTAACACAGATCAATCTTTTAATTGTCTCACTGATGTCAATTTACTGACTTTTGCACCTTACCAAAAATATTTTAGTGGAGAAATATCTCTGACATGAAAAATAAAATAGTTTAAGTTTTTAATTACCAAATACATGTACTTGAGTATGAATTTTGTAACTGATATTCAGGCATTCAGCTGGGTACTCATTTAACCAGTTACCCTTTGACATCCCTGTTTTATTGAATGAAGACATGTTCATTGTTTATAGCATTAAAGCTAGACCTACAATAGCTTTCATCTACTCATAATGTCTAATTATAGAAGAAAGTTTAGATATTATTGTTGAGTTGTGTGGATAGTTTTCTATGACTTGGACCTGTGAGCTCTAGTGAGCCTAAAAACAATCCTCAGATCAGTTTTTGTTGAGTTATTAATAGGAAAGTGTTTTCAAAGTGAAATCCCTGTGAGCTTAACTTTTGACTTAGTGAGCCCAAATCAAATGTGGTCATTTCCTCAAAATGCTCAATCACCATGAAAAGCTGGAATGTCATTTTGAGTCAAGTTGCTCTGGGGATCTTGATCAGAAACTATTTTCAAAGTACAAGCTCCTGTGAGCCTGACCTTTATTCCAGTGAACCAAAAAATATTAGGGGTCATCAAGTTGCTTAACCACCCCGGCAGTTTGAGAGTCCTAGGGTTTTTTCATCATAGGCTTATATAGGGAAGACTAGAAAAACTATCTTGTCTGAAACCACAAAGCCTAGGGCTTAGATATTTTGCTCCTGGGGGTCAATGATGGTCCTGTCCCTGGGGTCACTTGATTTTACTTAGGCTTTAATAGGGAAAGTTTAAAAATCTTATCTGAAACCACAATGCCCTAGAGCCTAGATATTTTCATGTAGCATCATAAAGAGGTCTTCTATGAAGATTATTCAAAGAAGGCCCCTGGGATCATTAACAGCTCCAACTCATTTTATTTCAAATAAGCTTATGTAGGGAAGCCTACAATCTTGTCTGAAACTGTTTGCCTTAGAGCCTAGACAGTTTGTATGTAGCATTGTCTAGTAGATGTGTACAATATTTGTTTGAACTTATAAGTTCCAAGGATTGAAACTGGCCCCATCCATGTTCCTTGTGTGACCCTATATACCAATTATTAAATTTATAGAAAAACATGGCTGCCAGGGGGTGGGCTTATTTTGCCTCCTACGTCTATATAGGAAACTTTAAAAATATTTTTAGATACTGCAATTTCAATGGGTGACCCTCTGTGTAAATTGTGAAATTCTTCTTCTTTTAAAGTACAAGTCCAATTAGTAAATAATTTTGTACAAATATTCCTTGGGAAACTCTCTTTACAAATTGTGGAATTTATTACATGTATGAAAAACATGGCTGCCAGGGGCAGGGCTTATTTTCGTTACATGTCTGTATATAGGAAACTTTAAAAAATCTTCTTCTTAGTATCTGCAAGTTCAGTTTGAAAATAATATATGAAAATAATATAGCACAAAATTAATGTTCCTTGGGTGACCCTTTATATAAATTGTGAAACTGCGAACAGTGAACAAACATGGGCAGCAGGCTTATTTTCCTTTATGTCTTCAAAATGGACAAATTAACCCTTTACTCCATATATATGCATTTTTACGCATGTGCGACCAGTGTAGATCCAGATCAGCCGGCACATCCGTGCCGGCTGATCTGGATCTGCACTGTTCGCCCAAGCCATAAAGGTGTATATATGGAGGAAAGGGTTAAAACATCTTATTTTACCCCATCAAACTTTGTGGGGTGTATAGGAGTCATCTTATGGACAGTTGGGCATTGAAGAAATCTTGTGAGGCAAACTACTTCAACATTTCTAGCACTGTTGTTTTGAAGCGTGGTGTGCATGTTCACCAATAAGTATAGTTGTACATGACATGCTTTTATGTACACCACAGTAAATTACACACACTGTTGTTTTACAGCCCATCATAGCAAAAACTTGTGACACGAACTTCATCCACATCTACAGGACTATCGATTTTAAACTTGGTATGCAAGATCAGTAACTGTAGATGTGCATAACTTAATTATTTCCCATTTTCTCTGACAAGGCTGTAATGGGTGAGGTAATTAATCACATTAAGTGATAGCTCTAGTTCTGAGATACAACTGGGTGGATTTGAAAATGATTTGGCAGAAATATGCTTTGGTGACCCTCTTTATGAACTGTTAAATATATAGGAATCCCTGAAAAAAAAAACATTCCTGCAAGAGGATGGGGCTAATTTCCTTAAGTTTCTGTAAGAAAAACTTTTTAAAATGTTCTATTCTGAAACTACTTGGCAGACTTAAATGTAAATAGGCAAGATATTCTTTGGGTGGCTGATGAATGAATTTATATCTTTTCCTCTACTTTTAGGGAGACTGTTTTTTTCCTGATAATTTATGCTATTTGCACTTTTTAGCTCACCTGTCACGTAGTGACAGAGTGAGCTTTTCTGATCACCTTTTGTCCGTCGTCCGTCCGTCCGTCCGTCCGTCCGTCCACAATTAGTTCGTTAACACTCTAGTGGTCACATTTTTGCCTCAATTGTCATGAAACTTGCACGGGATGTTTGTCTCATTGATATCTCGGACGAGTTCGAACATGGGTTATCAGGGTTGGAAAACTAGGTCACAGAGCCCAAATATAGAAAAACCTTGTTAACACTCTAGAGGCTACTTTTTCAGTCCAAATATCCTGGAAATTTGTCAGAAAGGTTCTATTGATGATTTCTAGCTCAAGTTCAAATATGGGTAATCTGGGTTCAAAAACTAGGTCACGGAGCCCAAAAATAGAAAAATCTTGTTAACACTCTAGAGGTTACATTTTCAGCCCAAATAATCTGGAATTTTGTCAAAAAGGTTGTTTTGACAATTTCTAGGTCAAGTTCAAATATGGGTCATCTGGGGTCAAAAACTAGGTCACAGAGCCCAAATATGGAAAAACCTTGTTAACACTCTAGAGGTTACATTTTCAGCCCAAATAATCTGGAAATTTGTCAGAAAGGTTGCTTTGACAATTTCTAGGTCAAGTTCAAATATGGGTCATCTGGGTTCAAAAACTAGGTCACAGAGCCCAAATATGGAAAAACCTTGTTAACACTCTAGAGGTTACATTTTCAGCCCAAATAATCTGGAAATTTGTCAGAAAAGTTGCCTTGTGGATTTCTAGATCAAGTTCGAATATGGGTCATCTGGAGTCACAAACTAGGTCACAGAGTCCAAATATGGAAAAACCTTGTTAACATTCTAAAGGTAGCATTTTCAGTCCAAATAACCTGGAAATTTGTCAGAAAGGTTCTATCGATGATTTCTAGCTTAGTTTTGAATATAGGTTTTCTGGGGTCAAAAACTAGGTCACAGAGCCCGAAAGTAGAAAAACCTTGTTAATCCTCTAGAGGTTACATTTTTAGTCCAAATGTCCAGGAAATTTGTCAGAAAGATTGTTTCAAAGATTTCTAGCTCAGATTTGGATATGGGTCATCTGGGATCAAAAACTAGGTCACATGGTTCAAATATGTAAAAAACTTTTTAACACTCCAGAGGTTACATTTTCAGTCCAAATATCCTGGAAATTTGTCAGACAGGTTTCCTTGATGATTTCTAGCTCAAGTTGGAGTATGGGTCATCTTGGGTCAAAAACTAGGTCACAGAGCCCAAATATGGAAAAACCTTGTTAACACTCTAGAGGTTACATTTTCAGCCCAAATAATCTGGAAATTTGTCAGAAAAGTTGCCTTGAGGATTTCTAGATCAAGTTCGAATATGGGTCATCTGGAGTCACAAACTAGGTCACAGAGTCCAAATATGGAAAAACCTTGTTAACATTCTAAAGGTAGCATTTTCAGTCCAAATAACCTGGAAATTTGTCAGAAAGGTTCTATCGATGATTTCTAGCTTAGTTTTGAATATAGGTTTTCTGGGGTCAAAAACTAGGTCACAGAGCCCGAAAGTAGAAAAACCTTGTTTATCCTCTAGAGGTTACATTTTTAGTCCAAATGTCCTGGAAATTTGTCAGGAAGGTTGTTTTGATGATTTGTAGCTCAAGTTTGGATATGGGTAATCTGGGGTCAAAAACTAGGTCATAGAGCCCAAATATGGAAAAATCTTGTTAACACTCTAGAGATAACATTTTCAGTACAAATAACCTTGAAATTTGTCAAAGAGATTGTTTCAATAATTTCTAGGTCAAGTTTGAATATGGGCCATCTGGGGTCAAATAACCAGGTCCATAGCAACTTTGTTTAAAGCAGTCATACTCAGGTGAGCGATACAGGGCCATCATGGCCCTCTTGTTTGTGAAATATGAATAGAACTGTGTAAAAATATGATGAGGCCCTCCCCAACATTGTTGGACAGTCCTTTTTCCGGTGAGTGACCAAGGACCATTTGATCCTAATTAAAAACAAGTGACCTCCAAATTGGGGTCAATTTTGATCGAAGGGGAATAATTTTAACAGTCTGTACAATGCTTTATAACAAATATCTAAGGCTTACTGTTTTTGGATTAAAAATTTTCAAAGATTATATAAATTATGTCCCTAGGGTCAAAATTGACTGCGCTCCAGAGGGGTCTTTTATAGGTACATGTAAAATATAAAATCTTGGAAATTCTTCTTGTTAGAAGCCATAATTGCTAAACCTTAGATTCTTGGTATGTAGCATTCCTAAGCTAGGTTATCTCTTCAAGGATTGTTAAAATTATTTCCCTAGGATCAAAACTGACCCTGCCCTAGCGGTCCTAACCTCTTGCTGAGTTATTCAAATTATGTTCCTGGGGTCAAGATTGACCCCACACAAGGTGTCACTTGATTTACATTGAGTTATATAGGAAAAACTTTAAAAATCATCTTCTCTGAAACTGCATGGCAAGGAGTCTGAATTGTGTGTGGCACTGTGTAATTGACCTCTACCAAGACTGTTTACAATGTAAATTATTTTCCTGTAAATCCTTAAAAAATCTGAAGCATTATAAAGCCGTAGACCTAAGATATTTGGTATGTAACATTGTATAGCTGACATCTACAAAGATTGTTGAAATTTTTGTTTCCCCTCCCCAGGGGTCACTTAAATAACATTGAGTAACATAGAAAAAGCTTTAAAAATCTTTTAGTCTGAAACCCACAAGGCCCTGAGCTTTAGGATTTGGTTTGTAGCATCCTTTTCTAAACCTTTACCAAAGTTGTAAAATTTTGTCCTTGGGGTAAAAATTGGCCTTAATTGCCACAGGAGTCCTCATAATGTTGAATAATTAAGTTTGTGTAGAAAAAACTGTCTAAAACTGTTTGCCTTAGATATACCTCAAAGTTTTGGCAGAGATTTGCTCATCGCTTTTCTGCTGAACCACTTAAATCACTCTTGAATACTAGTAACTTCTTAACAGATGACTGGAAAATCTAGCATTTATTTTATTTCCACACTTCTTGTTCTTTAACTAATCAAATAAATCATGAAATCATTCTGACCAAGTTTCATGAAAATTAGGCCTAATCAAACAAGGCACACAATGACTATTTGGCTGTGGGACTCTGCTATTTTGCAATTTCAGAAGCAAAAATAATAAAATAGGGACGAAGCCTATACAGTTTGACAGCTAAATGCAGTGTACACAGGGGCGGATCCAGGATTTTGGGTTAGGGGGGGCGTAACTTTTAATCACTCTAAGGGAAGGCGGGAACGTTTAAATTGCGTGCACTCTGTGTTGTGTACGAGTACATCTCAAAAGGCAATGTTGTATAAAGATACGCGAGCGAAGCGAGCGAAGAAAAAATAGGAAAATATAGTATATTTTATTGTTTCCATACCAAAGAACATGTAAGCTCCGGGAATTTTAGGGGGGGCGTGCGCCGGGTGCGCCCCCCCCTGGATCCGCTAGTGGTACAAGTTCAAACAAATTATTATTTAAATAAAACAACAAAGATAGGCTAAATACAGTTGGCCTTTTTGGACCAGATATTTCTAGTAATGGCCCGTTTAGTCCTAAAGAAACTGGTTCCTATTTGTTCAAATTACAAAAAGATAAATAGGGAACCAGATAATATTACTACTAAAATTTCCGCTTCCTGTCGTGTTACAGTTACAGTTTAACAAAACGAGTTAAAGAAATTAATTTATTTTTCTATGCTGATGGAAGGAAAAGTAGACGATTACAAAACAAAATTTATAGGATTTTGCGATCCATCACTCGCTGAACTTCGTAAGGATGCTTTTTACTTTGTTTTGAGGCTACGCAAATTACCGAATACATTTGTCCTCAAAATTGATCGTTCTAAAATCATTCAGTTTTAACATTTCTTGTTTAAATAAAGGCTGCCTTAAATAAAAGCTGTAACATTTATTATTACTAACTTATACATAATATTTTCAAAAGTAAAGCCTCATGTGCCCCAGTCTCAGAAGTTTACTGGGGGTTATGGTCAAGATGTACCCAAGTCAAAATAAGCCTATGTCCTGGTCAAGATGTACTCATGTAAAAGTCAAGTTATGTACCCATCATTAAAAAAAATATTTCTTATACGTTTTAAAGTTGTTTGTTGTTGGTGTGCGACAAAAGCTTAGTATTCTTCAAGCCTATGTCTGAACTGTGCTCCAGATAAGGTTTGAGTTTAGTTTATACCAAATTTATTTTAGTTCGATTGTGTAGGAAGCTTTTAGCTTATAGACACACTCTCGAATCCGTTCCTGGAACTAACAAGTACTAAGCAATGAGTGTAAAGTTTCTTGCTCAAGGAAACAACGGCTTGCCCCTGACGGGGTTTGAACCCGTGCGGCTAGCAATCCTTTGAATACTAGTCCGACGCGTTAACCACTCAGCCACGCCGCCACAAGGTTTTGTGAAAGTAGTAACGGTACTATCATCAATTTCATTAAATGCTGGCATTACAGAAAATAAATTCAATCTGCATTCAATACATGTAGCTTAATATTTACTTCACAGTACACAGGTGGTCAAATCAACTTTATGTCAAAATGGATATTTCGATATCCAGGTATCAAGGGTTTTCAGTTGAACATTTTTCCCATCGTGTTTTCTAACAGATTTTATCACAGATGTGATCATTTCATGTAAAATTTGTAACACAGTATCTTTGTCTGAAATAAACGACACAATCTCTGTCTCTGAAGTCCGGACATACGAATACAAAGTGGGTTTTTTTGCACATGGAATTTTCTTTTATCATGGCCAATGCTGCGCGCAGACATTTTGTTTTAGACTGGATACAATTTATCGGAAATTACTCAACATTTTATGGAAGAATGCAGTATCCCAGTCTACTGCTTTTCGGTAGTTTAAATTACCAAAAAGCTAAGGCTACACTGTACCAAATTTACGAGTTAACGTGGGGGTACCATCATGGCCTGTTTATTTTTATTTTCGTAATAAGGATTTCAAGGATGTAACAATACGACCAGATTTGAAAAAAAAAAGCTGTAACCTATCCTGATAAAAGCCCTATTTACGCAAGTATAGCCCTTATTTGGAGCTCTGTCTGAGTATAGTTGAATGTTGATACCTTTCAGACAATGAATATATTTTAACAGCAAGAATCATATACCTACCTTTGAAAAATCCTACATATTGAAATTTTTAGTTATCCTCTATATTTTATAAATTTCACTTTGAAAAAGACACTTCCCCTGAATTTTGAGAAAATGGTAAGAAAAATCAGAGAAAGTCACACTGAATTAAAGTTGTGTTTCCCAACTTCCTAAGTGTGAACAAACATTGACCTTCTGTTTTAGAAATTAAAGAGCGTCACCCTTGGAATAATTAGTTTACTTTAATTGATAATTAGTTTTAGTTTTTACAGAATGGATACATATGGATTTTAAATGTGGGTACATCTTGACCAGAAGTTGGGTACATCTTGACCAAAATATTGGTGGGTACATATTGACTTGAGTACATCTTGCCCTGCTCCCGGTTACTAGACATTCGCTACCTGTCAGATCTCCCTGTATAGATTCACTATTTAATTAAGAGCTAACAAACACGATGCTTATGATTTAATTGTACTGAATGTTTTACAATGAAAAGGTTTACAAGAGTATAATTACAAGTATTATTGAAGCTGCAGAGCATACCACATTTTACTGTTTTATTATACATTTTTTATAAAAGATTCTGCTGTATCCAATTGAGAATTGGTTGAAATTACGGAAAATTAAAGAAAAAACATTGAAGGCGAGACAACTTTAGTCTTTAATTAGTTTTATATTACATGTTTTGGCCAAAGTATTATACACATTTATTTATAGATAATTGAATTGCAAAAACACTTGGGTAGCAATCAATTTCCTTCTTGGTGAAATAGCTAGTGTTCCCATTCACGTACATATGTGCATATTTTATGCATAAATTCCACCACTCACATATAGAAATTTAGGTTAGAACGTAAAAATATGCATAGAAAAATCTGGAACTCCATCATAATTATATTTATTACTATTTTTAGCCATGTGCATCTACAGCTTCCAACTTCCGAACTATAATCACTAGAAAATACAATGTACCTTATCAGTTTTGACTGGTTCTTAAATCAATACTTACAATTTATCGAGTCAATTCTAGAGGCGGTCAATTTTTCACTACATCATACTTTATGTCTGTCTGCAAGGACCTGTGGCACAGAGAGAAAAATAACTGATATTTTCGGAATATTGTTAAAAATGTTGAAAACAGAATCATTATGCATATGGAGCTAACAGAGCAGACTTTGATGAAAATGAAGTAATCTCTAGAGCATGTCAGCTTGCTTTTTTGTAGTGTACACATACTATTCTGTTAGAAGAAATGAATAACCACAGTCTAACTTTTGAAAAAACTTCATATATTGTACACAATTATTTACCCCCTGTTTTTTTTTTTACACCCAGTTTTCGAAGGTAAGGAGAAAAAATACCTCCAATAAAAAAGGTAGTGGGAACACTGCTAGTGCAAACATTTAGAGGTAGTGAAACGACCTTGAATCTTTGACCAGATGTATTTGCAAGTCAGTTGATTAAGTTCATCTGTTTCTTGGTACATGTACATGTAATATCTACTGGTCATTTAAAGGGGCTGTGCTCCAGATGACAAAAAAGAAAGTTTTCTTGTATTATAAATTTCTTGTAATATTTATGACTAATGTTTAAAAAATAACTTACTGACAAAAAATAAGTCAAATAATTACATTATAAATTGATTTTTTTCCCCTTCAAAGTGCCATACCGTAACGTGACGGTATAACTATATCGTATAAGTTTTAAAGTCAATATCTGTGATATCACATACGGCGATGGTGGTGAAAGTAAAAGCGATGGAAATATTTTATTAACATGAGGGTCCAGAGTTCAAATCAGGCTGGAGCGAAAATATTTTTATGCCCCCACAAAGTGGGGAGCATATAGCGTTGCACTTGTCCGTCCGTATGTCCCGAAATCTTGTGAACGCAACTCCTCTTAAACCGGATGGCAGATTTTGCTTAAACTTCCAGGGATGAACAACCTTAATGTGTAGATGGTAGTAAAGGAAGGAATTTTTGCTGCGACCAAATTTAACAGAATTATGGCCCTTTGTTGATTTTTTCACTATATACCATATAGAAATTTTGTGAACGCACTCCTCTTAAACCGGATGGCAGATTTTGCTTAAACTTCCAGGGATGAACAACCTTAATGTGTAGATGGAAGTAAAGGAAGGAATTTTTGCTGCGACCAAATTTAACAGAATTATGGCCCTCCGTGATTTTTTCACTATATACCATATAAATAATTGAACATATAAATTTTACATTTGTAATTTAATTTAACATGTACATAAGGTTACCTGTAGATCATTTTAGGTATATGTACAGAAAAAATCTTACATACAGGATATACATGCTCTTGTTTATGAGCACTTATGCATAGTGGGGGCATCCTTGTCCTATGGACACAGTTCTAGTTTTCATTCTATTTTGACTTTTATAATCAGTTTTGAAGGTTGGTCGGTCGGTCGGTCGGTAGACGCTTTTGTTTCCAGTCAATATCTAGAGAACCCTTGGACCCACCTTCCTAATAAGGTTTGTAGGTTGTTCATGACTAGTAGATAACACCTACAGTTTTTCAGGTCACCAGGTCAAAGGTCAATGTCACAGTGAGCTTGAATAACTATAGAATGCTTGGCCCCAGCTTGTTCAAACTTAGTATGTAACTAAGGTTGTTCATGACCAGTAGTTTTTCACACCACCGGGGACAAAGGTGAAGGTCACAGGTGACCTTGAACAGCAAAATAGTAACTAAGGTTGTTCATGACCAGTAGTTTTTCACACCACCGGGGACAAAGGTGAAGGTCACAGGTGACCTTGAACAGCAAAATAGTTTCCAATCAATAACTATAGAACCCTTGGTCCCAGATTCTTCAAACTTAGTGTGTAGGTTGGTCATGACTATTAGATGACCCTTATAGTGTTTCAGGTCACCAGGTCAAAGGCCAGTGTCACAGTGACCTTGAAGAGCAAAATGATTTCCTATTAATAACTATAGAACACATGGGCCAGGTTCCTCAAACTTGGTTTATAGGTTGGCCATGACCAGTAGATGACGGTTATAGATTTTCAGGTCACAGTGACCTTGTATAGCAAAATAATGTCCAATCAATTACTATAGAATGCTTGGGCCCAGTTCCTCAAAACTTCATTGGTAGGTTGGTCATGACAATTAGATGATCCCTGTAGTTTTTAGGGTTATTAGGTCAAAGGTCAAAGGTCAAGGTCAAAGTAACCTTGAAAAGCAGAATAGTTTCTGCTGAATATTTAGGGAGTCCTTTGGCTGAGGTTTGTCAGACTTTGTATGTAGGTTTGTCATGATCAGTAGACAACAACTATCATTTTTCAGGTCATTGGGTCAAGGGTCACAGTGACCTTGAAAAGCAAGATGGTTTCCAACGAATAAGTGTGTCTGAGATTTTTATTTTTGTGATGACATACAATCAAGAATTTTCTTTACTGTTTAAGCATCTTTGATATTTCATTCCAAATCTACAAACACTTTAGTAAAATTGTAGTCAATATCAGGAAAATTAACTATTGGATAAACATTAGTAGGTTCCAAGCTGTGTATCTAATGACAGAAGACAATATCTTAGTTTGAAAGTGCATGATTGATTTAATTTAGTCTGCTTAATCATGATACTGTACACATATTGAATCCCACACAAAAATGGAAAATGTGATTAATCAGTCTTTTGTATAGTTGTTACACCTACAAGTTTTAGCCTATAATTACTTCTCTTCAGTATTAAAGATAAGTCAGACTTCTACATTAAGTGTACATCATCTTATATTTTTGTGTTAGGTCATAATATTATGTTAAAGGAATGGGTTTTTGAAGAGATCAAGACATTTATCAAAAGCTCTGCCCAGTTACAAATATATATCTTTCTTTTTTTAAGTCTTAGAAATAAAACGTAATCAGGCATTTTGAAATTTTCAATCAATTTTGCATAAATATTCATAATAACCTGATAGTACATGTATGTCATGCATATGACCCAGGCATCTCTGTTGAAGATCAGGGTTGAACTCTTGACTCCAAAATTTTTGGGTAAAAACAGTTATTGTAACTGTTATGTATACTGCCTTTCAAGAGTCTGTGTGGGTTCCAGAAACATGCATTGCACTTCTAGCAATAATTTTGTTTTTCTCTAGGTGTTATAATGGTATTGATGTGTGTGCGTGTCTGCATGGCTGGCTTAATTAAGATAGGAAGATAAATCAAAATGTGATTGATTTTTGTATATATTCTGGTGTTGCCTAGAAGAATGTTTTCTATACTGTATATTATTTATATACACAGACCATGTGACAGATGGTCAGAATTATAGCTGATGTAGAAGCTCATCCTACTTGCTTTACATCCTAACATTATAAATACTTACAGAGTAGCTTGTTATGCTGTGTCCAACAGGATAGGGTGTGTTATGCAGATAGTCTTTTATGACATGTACAATGTACTTGATGACATTATCGGTAGTTGTCAGTTACAGCTGGCATGCATTTGTCATAATATCACATCGAACACCAATTTTCTTGGTGTATATTTTATATCAGCTGTGTTGCTAGGCTCAAGAAAAATGAAAATTTATTGGTTTTTATGCCCCTGAAGGGAGGCATATAGTTTTTGAACTGTCCGTCTGTCAGTCAGTCCATCTGTCCTTGAGTCTGTCCGAAAACTTTAATATTGGCTATTATAACTTCCTTATTAGTGAGTGGATTTACTTCATTCTTGGACACAATACCCCTTTGGACAAGACCTTCCCACTGACCTATATTAATTTGACCTTGACCCCTGAATGACCTTCATCTTGAAAATCCAATTGTCCAAAAACTTTAACATTGACCATAACTTCCTTATTAATAAGTGGATTTACTTCATACTTGGACACAACACCCCTTTGGACAAGACCTTCCCACTGACCTATATTTATTTCACCTTGACCCCTGAATAACTGGTCCTCGATCAGCTCAAAAGTCATAGCACCACTTCGGGGGCATTGTCATCTCACAGTGACAGTTCTTCTTTTTACCGAATTTCAGCTTCCAGGACCGATTTACATGTCCAAAACTCCTTCAGAAATCAGTCTGTATATTTAAAAAAAAATCCCAATCAGTCGCTAATGCAGTCCTTCACACCTTTCATTAACCTTTAAAATTGCCATTGTGACAAGTGGCAGTTATCACCAATTTACTGATTAACTCCCCAATATAAAGTGTGCTTGATTGGCAGCTTGTCAATCAGTTATGTTAACCAGTGCTGAAAAATTATAACATTGTGGAATTTGGGCTAATTCTGGTTTTAACTTTGAACAAAACCAACTAACATAAGTTTTATTATTCAATTTTAGTCATGAGTGACATTAAATTGTTTGTATTTTTCAATACGTGAAAACCCTAGAAAGCATATATATTAGGCATACTAACATTAAACATTGATTTTGGCTGATTTATTTTCATGTTGTTTTTTTTCTTGGGTAGGATGGGGGATGTTCTCAAACCTATTGAGATTTGAAAATTCCTGGAGCCCTGTATCCAGCCATGCTATAACTGTAAGATTCATTGGTTATAGCATAGTTAGCTCTTCCTGCCAAATAAACTGACATCACATACATATGCATGATTTTTTGAATATGTGCAGTCAGTATTCACACTAGGACTGTAGGTCATATTTTGCAATCTGATTGCAATTTTTAGAAAAATATTGTTCTTGAAATATACAAAGTTGAAAAGCCACAAACAATTTTTGTCAATCATTATGGAGTTAGGAAGCTGAAAAGGTTATCATAAAAGTGTGTTAGACAACAGAGGTAGGCAAAAAGAAATTTCATCACATACTTTTACAGTTTGTAACTGAAATTTTACACAAATATTGCATAGTATTAACATTTATTTTTGTAGTATACAAATAAAATGGCAGGTGCACTTGACCAGTCATTGTGTACATTTTGATTAAGGAAACTGTTTCAGTGTTGTAAATGAAATGAAACAGGACATGGTATGATATCGAACTCAGCCAAAGTACATTACACTCGTTTTTCTGGATGTTGAACAATTGTTCCCTGAAGCTGAAATTATGTTGTCATTATCTAAACCATCTTCTTGCTATCAAGTAGGCGTCCATATATTTTAAATGCTAGAATACGTATACGTTCTTTGAAAAATTATGTAGTTATTCTTATTTGAATGAAATGTGAGGATTTTTTTTTCAGCTGTCAGAATGTCAAATGTTTTTGTTTTTTTATAAGAATGTCAAATGTAAGGATTAATTAGGTCACAACTTTCAGGATTTTACTGCATATGTATAGTGTTGGAAAACTAGTTTCTAGCTTAGATCACTGGAAATCCTTTTGAACACTCTAGCCCTATATTTGTGAAACATGGTGAGCTTTTTATGTTTTGATGATATCTAGGAAGTTTGAAACCGGGTTCTTGTTTGGTCTAAAATGAGGACCCCAACAGAGATTTTTCTTGAAACATAGGCAGTTTTCTGTTTGTTTTGATGATATCTAGGAAGTTTGAAACCTGGTGCTTGTTTGGTCTAAAATGAGGACCCCAGCAGAGATTTTTCTTGAAACATGGGCAGTTTTTTGTGTCGCCCTTTCGAAGAAAAGGCGATACATAGGGATCGCTTTGTCCGTCGGTCCGTCACGAAAACTTAACGTTGGCTATAACTTTGCCATTTCTAAACATTATCTTATCAAACTTTCAAATTGTATTGCTTATGACAACAGGGTCAGGTTGATGCCAAAATTTCTAGGTCAAGATCACATTTGACAGAGTTATGCCCCTTTTTATACATGGATTTTGTCATGAAAACTTAACGCTGGGAATAACTTTGCCATTTTTTAACATTTCAACATTCCCCCCCCGGGGCCCAATTTTTTTTTTTTTTTTTTTTAAATTTTAAAACATATGCACTTTATTTCCCCCCGCCCCCCACCTCAACCTACCTCATGGTTCTTGTTTGGTCTAAAATGAGGACCCCAGCTGAGATTTTTCCTGAAACATGGGCAGTTTTTGTTTTGTTTTGATGATATCTATAGGAAGTTTGAAACCTTTGGTTGTGATTTAGAATACCAGGCAGCTAAGATCAGTTGAAAACTTTGACTGTAAACACCATCTAGTTCAGTGGAAAACAGTGTGTCCATTCTGTAGGTCAGAAATTTTGGCCCATTGAAAGTTGCTCAGAATGTTTGATCCTTTTGAAATTGATGTGGGAGCAACTAACTGCAAAAGAAAAAAAAATACATTGTTACTTTTCAAAAAAGTTACGCTAGCCATTATAAATTTTGATCCACCTGTACCTTAAGGAGTGCACGTGGATATTCTATTTACTAACATTATTCTCTACCTTGGGTTTTATCATTCTTGACTTATTTTTTAGCAGGTAGTCAGGGAATTGATGAGATATCCACAGCCTCCTAAATAAGGGGGAAGTCACTCTTGTTACTGCCAACTTAGACAAGGAAAATTCAAATGGACTTGAGTCCATTTGAGTGTACAGTTTTTTACTGTATTTTTATGGAACCTTAAGCTACAGTACTCTATTTTGTTTGCAGATGCTAATAAAAAGAAATTTAATATATATCTTTAAACTGAAGACCTGTCTGTTCAGACAAATTATAACTAAGGTAATGCACAGTTTTTGAAGCACAACAACAACATATTTGTTCAACCTTTTATTTCCATATATCTCTTGATGTTAATGGTGATAATTATGATACTGAAACATTGTTTGTTTTGTTAAGTAATAAAATAACATGAATTTCATGGAATATCATGCTTGAACAGAATAACAAACATGCTTGAGTAGAATAACAAATATACTTGTAGTATCAAATATGATAATAAACTATGACTATGCTTTGATTACTTTGATATAGTTCAACATATTAAAGACCAGGTGAGATACAGTCACTGTCATAGCAAAGTACGACCGGGAACCAGACAGAATTTTCAACTTTAGATATCTTTTTTCTTTGTGAGCCGAATTTTATTATTTGAAAACATTAAACATAATAAACATTGTATCATTTTACATCATTTGAAAGCTCTTTAATTTATATTTTGAAAATATAAGCAGATTTTGAATTTTTACTTTTAAAAAAGAAAACTAAACTAATTTATATGTGTCGTTTCAGCATTTTTTCAGCATTTTTTAACGGCTTAGATGCACTAAGTTTAACCATTTACAAACAAGAAAGTGAACAGTTTTGAAAATTACTTTTAAATATGTAAAATATGAGTTTACAGACCTTTAAATGATATAAAATATTGGATTGTTTGATGAAAAATGACTTTGTAACTGTAATTACAAAATTGCTATGTTTTGCATTTTTATCAACCGCCATATTTTTGCCAACCTTCAAAAAGTTACCTGTATCTCTTATCAGTTACTTGTTACTATTATAAGATTTCAAAACAATAACATTTAATGTTCCTACACAATATTAACAGACAGTCACGTGATTCTGTCCGAGGATTTCCGGAATAACACAACTTTGCAAATTGATTCAATGATAGTACATCGTAAAAGTACGTACTGCTTCGGCAATAATCGGATCTTCTAACAGCCAATCAAAACATAGAATTACATAATATTGGATAACACTAACCCCGCTCCAATTGTACATATAGGAATATAATACTGGTAATTTTCGGTACAGATAAAAAGTACCAGTATCAATTCCAGCTGTTGTGGCTACTTCTCTTGTTAATTTCATGATAGGATTTAGAGAGACAAACCTGCATTCATGTGATGTAGTAAATATGAAAGTTGATTTAAATTGAATATTGCTTCTGAATGATGCTTTTCACAAATGTTTATTTTTTTCAGTTCTGGTTTTAACATAAAAATAGTTCTTATTAATAATGATAACCCCACAGACAAAGTTTTTACCATTATGTCTGACATGGACAGTGAGTTTGCTGGTGAAAGTGGCAGATAGCAACAAAATCAATCTTTTACTTATTATTTCTTGCTCACTGATTAGCTCACAAACAAAGTTTTTACCGTTATGTCTGACATGGACAGTGAGTTTGCTGGTGAAAGTGGCAGATAGCAACAAAATCAATCTTTTACTTATTATTTCTTGCTCACTGATTAGCTGAATAACCTGCCAATCATATTTGTATCATTATATTTATTTAAAGGTCAATTTTGTCACATTTTAGCAAAGCTTTCTGAAATAACCATTTCATGCTCATGTCTGGAGATATTGTTTTTTTTGAGTTTCAAATGTCTCTTGAAAGGTCAACTGTAAAAGGAGCAGCAGCAATCGATTTAGGAGACCTTCAGACTTATCAAGCCAGAGAGATTGTGTCATTGACCAGTAAGGGTGGTGAAGTTAATATTATGTGTTGTTTTAACAGGTATATAGACTGTTCAGATATTGAGATGGGACCAGATTTATATTGGTATTGATTTTGCAGGAATGTAATTTTTGTTTCACTTGCCTTAAAGAAGTGGATTTCTTGGAATTAGCCATTGAGAAAAAAACTGGCAGTTTAAAATCTTTTACCTTTTTAACATCTTTTGAAGGCTAATGGTCTTACGTTTCACATTGCAGGGAAGGGTAGAGGGGTGAGGTGTATGTATGTCACTTTGCTTGTAGTACATGATTGTATCTCGTTGATGGTATATGTGTCCTGGCAGCATTTCTTTTGACATTTAATTATGATACTCTTATGAATTCTGATGGTGATATATTCCAGTATTTACTTGATAAATGTATGTTGTCATTCTTCAGAATTCAGGTCATTTCCCCAGAGAGTTGATAAATCTGAGATCATGCAGTCTGTGACATAGTCAATTTAGAAACATGATTGTGAGCTGTTGTAGTTTGCATCCTTAAGCTAGTCCATAGAACAGAAACTGGTAAAGAAAAC
Source organism: Cyclina sinensis (assembly GCA_012932295.1). NCBI lineage: Eukaryota > Metazoa > Mollusca > Bivalvia > Venerida > Veneridae > Cyclina > Cyclina sinensis. Next base: position 29,929,990 of record JAAONU010000017.1, read on the forward strand.
ATTCAGAGGTTTTTTAGCTTGTTTCAATCACTCCCAAGAAGCCATCTGATTAGCTGCTGAAATATTGTTAACTGGACATATAGGAAGGAACATGTCTTGAAATGTCAGCTAATCAATCTTTTCTCACAAATAGATGTTGCCTTTAATGTGTCAGTTTTTTCCGAACCGTTTTGTTGATAGATTATTAGTAGATTATAGGAATATTACTGGGTGAGAGAACGTAATTGTTAGACAGTGCTGGATGTTACGTGGGAAGCTCGGAATGCCATTGTGTTAATGCTAGTATAAGATTTGACATCTATTTATTACTAAATGTGTGTAACTATATTCATGCCTTCTTTGTAGGTGATTCTGTCAAAAGAAAATCTAATATAAACAGTTGGAAAAGCTGCAAGATTTTTGAAGTATTAGAAAATTTATATGGAATATTGGATAGATGCTGTTAAATGGTTTCTGTTGCAATATATTTGAAAATATTGGATTGATACTGTTGAATAGATTCTAAATCTTGACTCTCTGCTTGTTTGTTTATATTCAGGCTCGGTCATGTGTGAAACTGGGTCATCTGATTGTAATAACAAGTTCAGTAAGATCAAATAACAGAATAACACATTTAAGGTCAATTTTATCAAAATAATCAGTTCAGATAAACGAAACAAAACTGATAAATCTTTCCTGGCATTTTGCTACATGTATTGCTGGCAGTTCAGGTTCATCTCCATTCAACGTTGCAGCAAGATTGGTAGGATGTGATTATTTCATTGAGAAAGAAAATGGTAAGATAATGTAATTTTAACATATTTTTTGTTCAATGTTGTTATTTCATTGTCATGTGTTTTACCTTATTCTGAGGTTGACTTTAGTGTCTGGACATCAGCAGTACAGACCTATACTGCTGCTTGCAAAACTGATTAGAGTTTCACCTATCTGGAACATGGTGAAAAGTGCATGATGTTACCATGTTTATTTCAGTAGCTTAACTGTCACTTTACTGATCATCCAATCACAGTGAGGCAGTTTTCTCAGGTATACCTGTCAATAAAACTGCGTCTTGCAATCTACCTGATAACTCTAAGGAGTCAATGGATTGTAATTATGTTATGTAACATCATTAAATACAGGTTGATTTCAAATTTGGGCACAGACCACTAAATGTTGACATGGTTTCTTTTCATTTTACCAGTTTGGTTTATACCAAATTTATTTTAGTTCGATTGTGTACTCGTAGGAAGCATTGAGCTTATAGACACACTCTCGATTCCGTTCTTGGAACTAACCAGTACTAAGCAATGGGTGTAAAGTTTCTTGCTCAAACACAACGGCTTACCCCTGACTGGGTTTGAACCCGTGTGGCTTGCAATCCTTTGACTACTAGTCCGAGGCGTTAACCACTAGGCGTTTAATACCCCACTGATGTCCTTAATGGAGATGGGAATTACTTTTGTGGCAAAAAAAAATCATGTAAAAAGAAATAATCTCTAGTGAAAAGAAAGACAACATTGTACAGATAATTGTATCAAGTAAGATTTTAAATCATCAAAACAAGTTTAAAACTGACAGAACATGTTCTTAAATATGTTTAAAAACACTTGACACTTGAGCTTCATAATTTTGTGCAAAGTTCTGATGCCAGTGAAATATTACTCTGAATTTTATAACAACCATTGTTTCTCCGTTGATCCACTCATGAAAACAAGACATATACATGTGAACGACATTGTGGCGATAATGTTTGTTGGTCAAACTTAATTGATACTTAATTTTCAACTTTAGCACCCGGCATTGTCTTTATTCTGACTTTACATGAGAAGAACATTTTTTACATTGAAACAAATCCTTAAAAGTGAAGTATTGTCTCATCTTTAATTTAGCCAATGATTAAAAATAAAACCTTTGAAAATATTTCGATCAATACAAGTTCTTATAATTTCGACTTGGCATGCTACTACTAATGACACATCAAAGAAAATACCAATCAAAAAAAATGAGGGCGGAGCTTAATAATGCTGCCAAATGTTTTACATCACACATTCCTTGCAGTAAGGTGTCATTGGTTAGTCGCTCCCATTCACTTCATTTGATTGACATCAATTAACGGAGAGCATGTGGTGTTGTATTGATAACTATCTGATGTAATTCTTGTTTATCTAAGACATGTTGCTTTGGCAATTTAGGAATGTCGGTGACTTCAAAGCATGTCAGAAACACAGCTCTAAGGCATGTTGCATGCGACAAGTGATAAAAGGCTAGCTAGAACCCTGGGGAGGTAACTAGTAACAAACCATTGACAATCCAAAGGCTAATCATTCTTGCTTTTTCGTAAATTGTCATCTGTTAAGCTGTCTAAAAAATGAGATTATGTCAGCTCAGATGATTCAGATTGTTGTATTCTGTCTAATCGTTAGACTTTAAAGATTTTTGTTAGCAACACATCCATATCAACAGAAATTCAAACTAAAACTAAGATAACAAAATTAGGGTCTTTTTATATATATGTATTTATAATTCTTGTTGCCTTTTAGCTCACCTAAGCAGACAGTGTTCATGTGATCTTTTAGGATCAATGATTGTCTGTTGTGCATCGGCGTCCATCGTCCGTCCTCCACAATTACTTCAGAGGACATCTCCTCTGAAACCAGTTTTGATAAAACTTGCCAGGAATGTTCCTTGCATGAAGCTCTATCAAGTTGTTCAAATGGTTTTGGTCCATTACAGATCTGGGCCACAGGAGCTTATTTTAGATTTAAAAAGTGAAAATTTTAGAAATCTTTTTCTCTGAAAGCACAAGGCTTAGAGCTGAGATATTTGGTATGTAGCATTGTCTAGTAGTCTTCTACCAAATTTGTTCAAATCATGGCCCCAGGGTCAAAAATGATCCCACCTCTGGGGCCACATGATTTTACATAGGCTTTAATATAAAAGAGGAAAAATTCTGAAATCTTCTTGTCAGAAACTACAAGGCCTAGAGCTAAGATACTTGGTATAGTGGACCTCTATCAAAGTTGTTCAAATCATGGCCCTAAGGTCAAAATTGGCCCGCTCCAGGGGCCACATTATTTTACATAGGCTTATATAGAGAAAACTTCAAAAATCTTCTTATCTGAAACCACAAGGCTTAGGACTAGGATATTTGGTGTGTAGCATTGTCTAGTTGATCCCTGCCAAATTTGTTCAAATCATGGCCAAAAGATCAAAATTGACATTGCCTCAGGGACCCAATGATTTTATATACATTGTACAATGTAGGCTTTTATAGGGAAAATTTATTCTTGTCTGAAACCACAAGGCCTAGGGCTAAGATATTTTGCAAGGAGCATTATCTAGAGGTCCTCTACGAGGATTATTCAAATTTTGCTTATGGGGTCAATATTGACACTGCCCAAGGGGTCATTTGATTTTTAAGGTATTGAAAAAGAAAAAAAACTTTGAAAAGTTTTGTCAGCAACCACAAGGCCTAGTGTTAAAATGTTTGATGTGCTTAGTAGGCCTCTACCAAACTTGTACAGGTTTGTTGAAAACACTTTCTTGGGGTCAAAATTGGCCCAGCCCCTAGACATTTTGACTTTTCTTCATAGAGCCTTTAGTTATTGACCAATATCCTAGATATTTGGTGTATAGGCACCTTGCATTAACCCCTGCCATTTACTATGCTCAAGGTCAAGATCATTGGGGCTAAAATAGATTTTTGTACTTTTCCCTATAGAGTAGTCAAGGTCACTTAAATGCTAAAAATACATTTTTATGCCCCCCATCGAAGATGAGGAAGAATATAGTTTTGCAAATGTCGGTCGGTAGGTAGGTCGGTCGGTCCGTAGGTAGACACTTTGTTTCCGATCAATAACTAGAGAACGCTTTGACATAGGTTCACCAAACTTGGTATGCTGGTTGGTCATCACCAGTAGATGACCCCTATTGATTTTGAGGTCATTAGGTCAAAGGTCAAGCTCACAGGGACCTTCATCCTAAAAACAGTCTGATCAATAACTAGAGAACGCTTTGACCTAGGTTCACCAAACTTGGTATGCTGGTTGGTCATCACCAGTAGATGACCCCTATTGATTTTGAGGTCATTAGGTCAAAGGTCAAGCTCACAGGGACCTTGATCCTAAAAACAGTTTCTGATCAATAACTAGAGAATGCTTTGGCCCAACCACAAGCAATTAGGTGCTGCTGGGGGGGGCATTTATGTTTTACAAACATTTCTTGTTAGAGAATGCTTTGACCTAGGTTCACCAAACTTAGTAAGTTGGTTGGTCATCACCAGTAGATGACCTCTATTGATTTTGAGGTCATTAGGTCAAAGGTCAAGCTCACAAGGACCTTCATCCTAAAAACGGTTTCCGATCAATAACTAGAGAACGCTTTGACCTAGGTTCACCAAACTTGGTATGCTGGTTGGTCATCACTAGTAGATGACCCATATTGACTTTGAGGTCATTAGGTCAAAGGTCAAGATCACAGACTTTCATCCTAAAAATGGTTTCCGATCAATAACTAGAGAACACTTTGACCTAGGTTCACCAAACTTGGTTTGCTGGTTGGTCATCTCCAGTTAATGACCCCTATTGATTTTGAGGTCATAAGGTCAAAGGACAAGCTCACAGGGACCTTCATCCTAAAAATGGTTTCCGATCAATAACTAGAGAACGCTTTGACCTAGGTTCACCAAACATGGTATGCTGGTTGGTCATCACCAGTAGATGACCCCTATATACTTTGAGGTCATTAGGTCAAAGGTCAGTATCACAGAGACTTTCATTCTAAAAACCGTTTCCAATCAATAACTAGAGAACGCTTTGACCTAGGTTCACCAAACATGGTATGCTGGTTGGTTATCACCAGTAGATGACCCCTATATACTTTGAGGTCATAAGGTCAAAGGTCAGTATCACAGAGTCTTTCATTCTAAAAACCGTTTCAGATCAATAACTAGAGAACGCTTTGACCTAGGTTCACCAAACTTAGTATGCTGGTTGGTCATCACCAGTAGATGACTTTGAGGTCATTAGGTCAAAGGTAAAGATCACAGAGACTTTAATCCTAAAAACAGTTTCCGATCAATAAGTAGAGAACGCTTTAACCTAGGTTCACCAAACTTTGTATGCTGGTTGGTCATCACCAGTAGATGACTTTGAGGTCATTAGGTCAAAGGTCAAGATCACAGAGACTTTCATCCTAAAAATGGTTTCCGATGAATAAGTAAAGAACGCTTTGACCTAGGTTCACCAAACTTGGTATGCTGGTTGGTCATCACCAGTAGATGACCCCTATTGACTTTGAGGTCAAAGGTCAAGATCACAGAGACTTTCAATCTAAAAACGGTTTCTGATCAGTAACAAGAGAATGCTTTGACCTAGGTTCACCAAACTTGGTATGCGGGTTGGTCATCACCAGTAGATGACCCCTATTGACTTTGAGGTCAAAGGTCAAGATCACAGAGACTTTCAATCTAAAAACGGTTTCTGATTAATAACTAGAGAATGCTTTGACCTAGGTTCACCAAACTTGGTATGCTGGTTGGTCATCACCAGTTGATGACCCGTATTGACTTTGAGGTCATTAGGTGAAAGGTGAAGATCACAGAGACTTTCATCCTTAAACGGTTTCCGATCAATAACTAGAGAACGCTTTGACCTAGCTTCACCAAACTTAGTATGCTGGTTGGTCATCACCAGTAGATGACTTTGAGGTCATTAGGTCAAAGGTCAAGATCACAGAGTCTTTCATCCTAAAAACGGTTTCTGATCAATAACTAGAGAACGCTTTGACCTAGGTTCACCAGACTTGGTATGCTGGTTGGTCATCACCAGTAGATGACCCCTATTGATTTTGACGTCATTAGGTCAAAGGACAAGATCACAGAGTCTTTCATCCTTAAAACGTTTTCTGATCAATAACTTGTGAGTGCTTTGACCTAGGTTCACCAAATTTGGTATGCTGGTTGGTCATCACCAGTAGATGACCCCTATTGATTTTGAGGTCATTAAGACAAAGGTCAAGATCACAGAGTCTTTCATCCTTAAAACGGTTTCCGTTCAATTACTAGAGAATGCTTTGACCTAGGTTCACCAAACTTGGTATGCTGGTTGGTTATCACCAGTAGATGACCCCTATTGATTCTGAGGTCATTAGGTCAAAGGTCAAGGCCACAGGGACCTTGATCCTAAAAACGGTTTCTGATCAATAACTAGAGAATAGAATAGAGAACGCTTTGGCCCAACCACAAGCAATTAGGTGCTGCTGGGGGGCATGTATGTTTTACAAACATTTCTTGTTCTACTTTTTGTTATGGAGCCTTCATTAATTAACTGATATCTTTGATGTCGTACCATGCATGGATGGCAACCACTGGATGGGGTTTGAGGTTACTTGGGTCAAGGTAAAGGTCATAGAGGTTAAAAAACATTTCTCTACCTTACAACAACATAGTGTTATGCTTGCAACTAAGTCAGTTTCAACCAAACTTTCACAAAACATTTATAAACAATAGACCTACTTTCTTTTCCTGAACTGACCTGATCCCATTACGTGTTTCAGAGGTATGGGGGCCAGAATAGGCTTATGACTGCATGGTTTAACTGCTTTGATAATCTTACAAACCACTTGCTTGAATCTTCATTTATTGACAAATATCTTAGATATTTGGTATGGATGCATCATAAGCATCTGCCCTTAGGTTGGACTTTAGGTCACTAGGGTCAAGGTCGCCAAGGCTAAAAAATCAAAATAGACCCCAACCCAGGGGTCACTTGGTTTTATATGGACTGATGTACAGTACAGCTCCTGCAATATGTACAAATTTTGTGCTTCCTCCGCAATCAGGGTCGACGCAAACCTCCGAAATCAGCGGAGTTTCTCCTTGAAAAACAATCAGAATCTCTGCGATTTAAGTTTACACACAATCACCACATTTCTCAGAGTTAAAAATCATTCCCGCGGAGAAATTCTCCGTGAATATTCTAGTGCTTCATCACTAGAGTTTTGACGAACTATTTCCCATTTAAAGGTGTGAAAAAATAATCATTATAAAATTTAGAAACTTGAAATGATTTCATGAAGAACATACGTAATGTGATGAAATGACCATAACAAAACTGTTAATTTTACGTCTGCCAATTATGTGGCCTTTGGTAAAATTAAAACCAAATTTCAAAAACATTTGGTGTGTAGGTTTATTGTGCACTTTCGTTTTTGATTTTTTGAAAACGCTTGCTATTATATAGCAGAATCAATCAATAATTTTTGCCAAGTGCATGGACGATACAGATGTCACAGCAGAGTACATGGTTTCTTAAAATAGGAAAGCAGTTTAACACGTGTTGATTGGAAACCAGTCAGTTCATTTTCTGAAAATATGATCAGCTGTTTCTTGAAGCTACTACTTTGAATTGTCATTCTTTGTGTAAACAAATAGGAACATTCCTACACAAATGAAACAGAATTAGAGCACATTTGTTCGAATTTTGATCGTTTAAATTAGATCTAACTTTTCGCAGTTTGATTATCATTTGTAAGTTTTTTGTTAGAAATTTATTTGGGAGTGGATTAACACAAGTGAAGAACTGATTAAAGACTTGAAAATATATAAATTGCAGCAATTTAAGTTAATTAACAAGATGTCAAGTCGGTGTGTAAATCTGTTTATGATCAGCTGTGTTTCTTTTCTTCAAATACCCTCATTTCACGCATTCAGTAGTAGTGATCGAGTCGTACAAAACCAAACTTTCTGTTCAGTCAACAAAGCCAACATTGCCTAAATAAAAAAATATCCACATATATGTCAAAGATATTAATTATCTTATTCAGAAAACATCATTAAAGATCGATTTTCATGGAAAAAGCAACATGACATGTAGTTCCCATTTTAAAGAGCATGTGGTGTCTGGAGCTTGTAAAGTGACATAAGGTGATTATCATTTATGAAAAATTACTGTTGCTCAATGTTAAAGGTCATATCTTATATTTAGGAGCCAATTAATGATTGAGACACAATATCTCATGCGTGTACAGGTCATAGGTCATGAGACCAACACATGATATTGTGTATTTTTATGTCAGTTGTCGAAAGATTAGTTTAAAGGTCACCAAGGCTAAAAATAGATTTGTCTACTTTACCTTATAGAGCTTTCATTTATAGACCAATATCTTTGATATTGGGTATATAGGTTCCTTACATAAACCTCTACTCATAGATGGGGTTTGAGGTTACTGGGTCGCCATAGCTTATAATAGATTTTTCGACTTTCTGTCGTAGAGCCTTTATTTATTGGCTGATATTTTAGATATCAGTTTGTAGACACCCATATCTTCAATTAGAAAATGAAATACTGCTTCTTATATTTGCTTAAGAGTAAACCCACAGCCAAAGTACTCAGGTGAGTGATCCAGGGCCATTGTGGCCCACTTGATTGACATATCTTTGATTTTGATGAAAAATATTTTAAAGCTGAAAAAAGTATTATTAACCACTTTGTCACATTTTGACGAAATTTGAAGGAATTTGTCTGGACTAAAGGTTTTCCAAATTTGTTCAGAGAATTTCATTCTGGTCAGAACTCTGGGATGTCAACTAGAATAAAAAAATTTAATAGCTATGTGTGTGTCTAAAACCACATGGCTCAGATATCTGAATTTAGTATATAGCATCTCTCAAGTTGTTCAAAACTTATCTTTGGGGTCAGAATTTATTTTACAAATTTCAGAAAACAAAAAGGCCTAGAGCATAGATATTTAGTCTCTAGCATTATCTTGTGGACCTCGACCAAGATTGTTCAGATTTTATCCCTAGCATTAGAATTAGCCCTGCCCCTAGGGTCACTTGCACTATATATACTAATACAGGGAAAATAATTAAAAATCTTCTTGCTCTGTATGCAGACTGAAAAGACCTTGACATCATCTATATATACATTTGAAGGTCCTCTTCAGAATATGTTCAGATTGAGCATCAGTACTTTGATTAAACCTGTTCCTCTTCACTATAGATATTGATTAAACCTGTTTCTCATCACTATAGATATTGATTAAACCTGTTCCTCTTCACTATAGATATTGATTAAACCTGTTCCTCATCACTATAGATATTGATTAAACTTGTTCCTCTTCACATACTGGTAGATAGTAAATTATTTGTAAGCTAACCAACTAGGAAGAAAACATTGTCATTTTGATGTGTGAAGTGAGAAAAATTTGGTGTGTATATTAAAGTCAGCAAACCAATCATGAATTTAACTTCAAATAAAGCAAAGAAACAAAATGAATTTACATCATGACTAAAATTTCTTTTAAGGATAAATCAAGTTCAGAGCAAAACTACTGTATGTCTTTGTTATTTTGATATGTTGTTTAAGTGATTTTGCTTTTACTGTTAAAAGGATAATTCTTAGAAATACTGGTGATAAATCTTTGAAATTTAATATGAAAATGAAATTTGATAGTTCACTGACAGTTGACTTGTACATTTATAATGAATGTGTTGCAGATGTGTCTTCTTTAAATTTACAGCAATGGTAAAGGGTGATGGTTCATTCTCCGACACAAACCCCTAAACAAGGGGTTGATGGGTCAGTAGAATATTCAAGGGTTGACCGCCAACTCAGTGGACAGGTATGTGAAATGTTTTTTGCCTTTGTGGAAAAAAATAATTGTGCAAGTTAACTTATATGGAACCTGCTGGTCACAGTTTATTTTTTTGTTGCAGTTGAATATAACTTTTAAATTTTAATAATTTGGTGGTAAATTATATTAGATGGTGTATCAAAGGTTGAAGTACCTATATAAATCATGAGTTTATGCTGTTAAAGTTTCACACAGTGCTTTATTTATATGCTAACACCTACAGTGATCTTGCCTTGAAAAGATTAAAACAAAAAACCACAACATCTCATCAAATCTAGCAATCAGTTTATTTCCTTGACACAAAGTGTACAATATGTATCAGCTCACCTGAACTATAGGCTCAGGGTGAGCTGTTGTGATACCATTCTCTCCTGTGTACACCACTTGATTTCAACAACATCTTCTCTGAAGCCAGATGTTTTGTCATGACTAGTAGATGACCCTTATAGTTTTTCAGGTCACCAGGTCAAAGACCAAGGTCACAGTGACATTGAAAAGCAAAATGATTTCCAGTTTATAACTATAGAACGCTTGTGCCCAGGTTCCTCAGACTTGGTATATAGGTTGGCCATGACCAGTAGATGACCCCTGTAGCCTTCCAGGTCAAAGGTCAAGGACTCAGTGACCATATATAGCAAAATAGTGTCCAATCAATAACTACAGCATGCTTGGGCCCAGTTCCTCAAAACTTCATAGGTATGTTGGTCATGATTGAGTTTTTAGGGTTTTTAGGTCAAAGGTCAAGGTCACAGTAACCTTGAAAAGCAAAACAGTTTCTGCTGAATATCTAGAGAATCCTTGGGCCCAGGTTCGTCAGACTTAGTATGTAGGTCTGTCATGATCAGTACATAACAACTATTGTTTTTCAGGTCATTGGGTCAAAAGTCAAGGGTCACAGTGTCCTTGAATAGCAAAATTGTTTCCAATCAATAACTATAGAACGCTTGGTCCCAGCTCCTCAAGACCTCATGGCTTTATCTAGGGATAAGGTGCTAGAGGGGCATATAATTATGTTCTACAAACATTTCTTATCTTCACTTGATGATGGCCTAGAGTTATGATATTTTAGTGGTTTTGTATGAAGTTGTTCAAATTATGACCCCACTTTGAGATTAGAAATATATGTTATATAGGATTTCTTTTGGTCTTCTCTCAAACTATAAATCAGAGAGTTTAAATATCTGGGAATTAGCACTGTAATGTGGTTCTGTACCAAATTTTCTTTACTTACCAAAGTCTTTCATTGGCTGTTCTGTTTAAATCAATGTTTCTCAAGTGAGCAATATAACATCATCATTGCCCTCTTGTATAAGAATGTTCACTGCACATTTCACATTTATTTAGATATATTTGCACACTTCACTTTTTTTCTGCTTATGTAGATACACTGGCCTTTCACAAGGTCGGATTCAGAGGTGAGATTCTTCAAGTTTATACCTTCAGCCTGTATGCTCAAAAGAGGCATTATACTAAGTTTGATTGGAGTTCTGATATATCTTGGAAGTTAAGACTTGTTTTAAAAGAACAGGAAGTAAAAAAAGTTAAAAACAAAACAAAAACAAAATCACACACAAAGTTTTTATGTTAGATAAATACCAGTGACAAAACTGTTAACTAGAAATTTACAGAAAAAAAATAAATAAAAAAAACCTCTTTTAAGCATAAGTTGCCTGGAATGCATTTTGAATTTTATATTTTGTACTGTTGAAATGTGGGCATTTTGAAATTGATCCGAATGAGGTTTCCATCACAGTAGCAAAAAGACATAGCCATCAGGAGAAGTGAAAACACCATTTAGTCAGGTAGAACTTACAATTGTATTCTCTCCCTGAGTAGAATTCAAATTTAGAAGAAAGAAATCATGCAGTCTTTGGGATCCAGTTTACTCTCAGGTGTACAGTTTCATCACTTAGTTAGCCTAAGTTTTAATTAATTGTAATTGCTAAAGCATGGTAATAAACATTAGGCTCCCATTTTTATTGTACATTTCTTTTGTCTTTCAAGAAATCAGTTTGAAAATGATAGAAAAGACAACACTGCAAGCCACCAGAATACAAAATAGCTAGCAGGGGAGATAACTGCCTGCATTTGTATGGTTATAAAGAATGAAAGATATTCTATTATTTTGGTTTTGCTTGAGTGAAATGTTTTGTATTGTAATAATATTAGATAAAGACTTCAAGTTTCTAGTTTACTTTTAGGCTGCAGTTTAATTTTAAATTTTGCACTCAGCGGTTAGTGAGTAATATGCATCTTACTTTTAATTATGTGGTCAACTTATCTCCAAGATTTTGTTCAGATCACATACTGTTTGTAAAATACATATTGCATATTTACCCATAACAAATTGCATTAAATTTTGAAGTTTACCGACTGTAAACTTTGTAGGTAAAAAAGAAAGTTATAGGTTAATACAGTATAACTTGCTCTTAATGACACTTCAATGATTATAATGACATTCGCAGCATACTGACATTTATGTCCAGTCCCGTTTTTATTCATATTCAGTATTCATAACTTGCCGTATCTGATAACCTCCCAATACCAACATAACCAACTAGTCCCAATGAGTGTCTGTATAGACAAATTTTACTCTAGTTACATCTTACAGTCTTTGAGGTTTGCATGTAGAAGTTTGGAAGCCTTCTTACAACTGAAAATAGAGAAATTGCAAATAAACTTAAATTGCAAAACATCGTTTTCTTCTTGTTACATCAAACTTTACAATAAAAAGAAACATATTTTATAATAAGGTCTAAGTAAGTGGATTTTGTTATCTTGTTATTTTGTGTATGAAGATATAGATGTAAGTACATGTACTAGTTGAGATGTTTCAGGAATGGATACATGAAGTCTGTATATCGTGTTCCTCCTCCTTAACAGCATGTCATGCTTCTTCCCGTTGATCTGCATGGCTTGTTTACAGAATCAGCTCTACGTTTTAATATATATGTACCCTTTCACAGCTCTGAAATCTTCTTGAAATGCCTACCATTTCAGAAATGTAAATGTGGACCTTGTCTCTGTATACAAATGCTTCCCTTGTAGGAAAATTGTTTTAGCTTTGTATTCTGAAGATTGGATCAGGATTACCGATATATGTGCGGTGAACATGTGACACCATTTACGTTCCTATGCAGGTAACATGTTACGATACAGATATGAATCTTAATTAGTCTGCCACTGTGTTTTGCAGTCTGAGTTGAGTTTTATAAAAGTTGTTTGCTGTTAAAAAGCTGTTTTGCAATGAAGAGGGACAGTCAGAGTTTCTGTTACATATCCCTATCACAGATTGATGAATTGTGGTTAGAATCTTAAGCAGCATTTTCTTTCACCATTTTGGGAAAAAGGTCAGGGCCTTTCTATTGGAAAATAAGCACTGTTTTGGATAAAATTTGTATTTGACATTTTGCTTTAAACTATGGTGACAAGGTAAGAGGTTATCAATAGCTGATTTAATTTCAGATAAATCAAGAATGTCAATAACACAGTTTTAGTGACAGGAAATTGGACAAAATGATAATTTCTTCATTAACTGTCTGAGAACAAGTCACCTTCTTGTCAAATGTTTCCCAAACTTTTGTTATGGGAAAATTTCTCTTTTAATTACTATTATTGCACCTGATAATTATTAGCTAGAAAATAAACACTGTTAAGTCTTCTTAAATATTAAAACTGAAGAATGGTGACTCCTGAATAACTCATCATTCGCATCATTTGCATCATTTGCAAACTCACTTCTCACCAATGCAGTCTTAGTGCAACTCCCATCCTAAGAAGTGTGTAGGATGTTAGGAGGTCATTGAATGAGATAAATGGTTTTCTTTTCTTGCATTAAGGTATAAGCCAACTCCTGCACGATTAGATATAAAACATAGTAGCTTGGGATGTTTATCATTAACTTGTACCTTGCAGAGTGTATTTAAATTCATGGGATTGCTTGTATCTTGCAGTCTTTCCAAGATAATTGTCTTTAATTATGACCACCAGGAGCAGCAGTCTGTTTTATAACTTATGAGTAGCTAGTGTTACAAATACGGCTGCTGCGAGTATCCGAGTATTCGTATAATCATGAATCTGACCAGAAAGTTGGGTACAGATATTGGTCACTGCCGAAATCATTAGATAGCAATCTTTTTTGTATCGCCTGCTACAAACTAGCTGTGACATACAGGGATCACTTCTCCATCGTCTGTTTGTCTGTCCATCCGTCACACAACTTGTCCGGACTACTCCTCAAAAACTGCTGGTGCACTTTCATCCAAACTTAACAGGAATGATCAGTACCAAGTCTAGTTGTGCATTTTTTGGGCATTTTCCAGTTCAATGATTTTTGTCAGAGTTATGGCCCTTTAATAATTTTAATTTTTAAAGTTTTTCCGGACTACTTCTCTTATACTACTTATGCAATTTGAATGAAATGTTACAGGATTGATCGGTACCTCAAGTGCTTGCAGGTTTTTTTGGTTGTATTATTTTTGACCGGGTTACGGCCCTTGAATAAAAAAAGGCATTTTGACTAACAAGCTGTCCAATCACCCCACAATACAACTGCTTAATTGGCTATCATCAGGCGACACATGCGATCACTGATCAATCTTGTTTAATCTGGAATATGAAGTTTTTCACTTTATGTTCAAGGACTTTCACGAGTTGCAAAGTGAATTTAAACAACAACTAGCACATATGGTTTATGAGCGCTAAACGGCTGAATCTGGAAGTAAACAAATATCATATTGCAGAGCTGTTGATGGTGTTAGATCCGAATATAATTTTCATCGATACATTTTCTGTTTAAATTACTTGAACTAAAGAAACTATACTTATTCTTAAATAACCAAATGATTCAGATAAATCATACATGATATTATTAAAAGTCAGATGTACCGGATTGGTCCTAGCTTTGCTGATTGACATCATTTGTTTCTCTTTTAAAATGACAGATTTCTTCCATTTGATGGCAGATGGCATCAAAAATTTCGCCAATTAAGATGATATATCTTGTATGTTTACATGTCTGGTGCTGCTCGTCATAGTGCACTATGGACAGTTATCAATAAAACTGTCTTAATTTTTAAACATTTTTTTCAGTTTTGATTGGATTCTTTTATGCTTTTATAGGTAGTGATGCATACTTTGATTTGTGAATTGTAACTCTTGAATCGTGGATCAGATAGGATCGCCAGTTGACCAATGATCCACAGACCTACTTACAAATGTTAAAGGAAACAGTAACTCTTGCATTGCAGTTCTTGAAGCATTAACTGGAGTCATCTCCCTTGACTTAAATTTTGTTGCTTATAATTTTGTATTGTGTAATGTTGTTGAATAGGTAAAATATCAGTGTTGGCTCAGCAAAGAAGAAACAGAGTGGTGTATTTTCCTGTAGAATAAATTGAATTGTAAAACTAAATGAAATAAAAGGAAAATGATACCAGATACTCCTGAGGCACCAGGTATATTTTGTTCAAGTCAGCACAGTGTACTGTAATAAATTTATCAACAAAAGCAGTGATGGAAGGATCAAAAGCTACAACAACAACAGCAACAACAACCAGAACATTTAGATAACTATTATGGCACATGTTTTACTTGAAGTCAGTATTTCCCCATGTTGTATGCTATATAAAATTTGCGTTTTTTTTGGACATCTTTGTTTTCATTGATTCCCTTCAGCAAGTCAGAGTGATGGCTACAAGATTTTTCTGAGAAACTGACTGAAGGTGTGTTTTGATGTTTACCTGGAACAAGTTGCTGAGCTGTATAAATTATAACTAAAGTACATGAAAGGTGCTGTATAAGTGGTGACACTATAATGAATATGAGTGATGGCTTAGTCTGTTATCTCAGTCGTTAATTAGTACCAGTCCTGAGACCATTTGACAGTTAACTGTTTGGTGCTGTCATTTAACAATTAGGAAGTACTTTTGATGAAACCTGTTGTTCAGTTATAATTACTATAGAGTGTCATGTTTGTCATAAATATACTAAATGGTCTAGGCAGTTACCTCATCTGTCAACACTGATGATACTGGGGTATAAATCATTTTGAATATTGACTTATAACTGTCCAGATCTAGTCTGAACATCAATTTAAACTGAGTTAGGTCAAGAAATCTTAGAGGAGAGGAATGAAAAGTTTTTTAAGGCGTTTCTTTTTTTTATTCATTTGATTATATTACACGTTTGAGCAGATAATAACAAAACACTGACTCAGAATTAAATTGCACTGTTACAGAGTGACTATTTATTTAGACCAAAAATAACAGTTATATTAAGAAGAAATTGCATTGTCCATATTTTGTCTTAAATTAAGATTTTAATTTCTCTTGAGGACATTATTAAATCAGGTACAGCTTGTTCATGAACAGTATACAGTTCACACTAGTGTCAGAAACAGCAGTAAAGTGAAAAATACTGGACAATTTCCTCGATCAACTTCAGCTATTGTTAATTACTTTGGCAGAAAAGAATCCATTTTTTTTCTTTCAGCAAGATTAAGGTGTGTGAATATCAGTTGCTGGGGGAAAATGTGATTTGATAAGTGATTATTAGTTGTCACATCAACCAGTATCTCAGAAAGCCTTTACTATTGACAACGCTTTATATGTCATTTGAAGGTTGCTTAAAATGATTTTAAAATATTAACAAACAGGCACCTGTCCCCTGAGTCATGGAGAGGGCTCAGATGAGGTACTGAATGCTTTTGCATTCAGTATTGGCCATCAGTAAAATAAGTGTTTACAAAATTTAATATTCTTGAATGCTTTTCATTTAGATATTCAGGTTGGTAAATGTTTCTAAAGGAGTATTTTCTGAAAACATTACCAGATTCCTTTTTATGCCGACGGGGGGAGCATATTTTTTGGTCGGTCTGTTAGTTTGTTTGGCACAAAACTTTAACCTTGTCCGTAACACTGAAATCCTTCCACTTACAGTCTAGCGCTGGTTCTATTTGAACTTTGATAATGAACATCATCTAGCAGAGTGAGAAACTGTTGCAAGAAATCTGATTTTGTTTGTTTTTCATTACAGGAATGGCTGTGTTGGGATGGTTAGCTGTTTGTTGACAGTCTTGACACATGTTTGTCATAGTTGCATTTACAGCTGTTTGTGATAATCTAGATTTTTTGGTTATCAGTAATCATTAAATGATAAGTCAAATATTATAAACCTTGGTATGAGATGGTCCTGTAATTATTTCAAAGGTACATAACTTTCCCTGTAAACATTATACACGTCTTTAAATTACAAAGCTTCCCTGTTCATAATAATGTTTGTCCACTGGTATCAGATCTAAAAATATTTAATTTGTATGTATTATAAACATTGTTCTGTGGTATGACTGGTATTTCTTTAATTAACTCTCTGGTGTCTAAGGCAAGAGCTAAGTTTTTAAATTTTATTTGGCATCATGACCGTGCATCAATAATTAGGGGAATTATGGTCATTATGTTTATTAGCTCACCTGAGCACTTAGTTCTCAGAGGTGAGCTATTATGATCATCCATTGTCAGTTGTCTGTGATCCGTCCATATTTACCTTGTGAAGACTATAGAGGTTACATTTCCCATCTAATTATCATGAAACTCAGTCAGAATGTTAAGCTTGTCAAATCATGGAAAAACATTGTGAACACTAAAGGCACATTTCCATCCAGTCATCATGAATCTTTGTCAGAATGTTGGCTTGGTGACTTCTATGTTCTTTTTATATATAGGTAATGTTGGGTCAAAATCTAGCTCACCAGGTCAAATTGTAGAAGAACATTGTGAACACTAGGTAGAGGCCACAATAATTTCCCATCCAGTCATCATGAAACTTTGTCAGCATGTTTGGCTTAATAACTTTTATGCTTGTTTTGTATATGTGTCATATGTTTCATAGGTCACCAGGTCAAATCCTAGAAAACCTTGTGAACAATCTAGAGGCCACATTTTCTATCCCGAACTGTCTCCAGGGATTTCATTGGTTGTGCATTGTCACCTAGTCTAGCTGGTTATTTACAGTGGGAAAGAAGAATATTTCTAACTTAAAAGTCTGTTGGTGGTCAGGTTATCAGTTTATAAAAGTAGATAGAACATTCTTCCATTTAGAATTGGCTGGATCATCACTGAAGCTTATACAGTACAGTACTCATGTTAGTGCTGCTTGTAAGATTATCATTGTCTTCATATTTGTGACAATTTTCACAACATAAAGTCAAGACTATCACAAAGAGAAACAAGGATAGAGTTAGAGGATTCCAAATGAAAGGACCAATGTGCAATTTGGTCTACCTTTGATGTTAACTGAGTAAGGGAGATAATTTGTTACCAGTAATGTCCCTGATTGTATAACAGAGCTGCACGCACACCATCCTGTCTTTTCTCTTAATTCAGGTAGTTGATATAAATGTCACCATGTGCCTGAAAAAAGTATTTTGGCTTGTCAAAGAGTTATGCTTACTATTCACATCCAGATATCCTAGATATTCTACCCTAGGGTTTGATAAATATTTTCATACAAACACACAGTGTCTGAGAATAAGACAATGAGGAGCAATTTGTGTCAGTGATTGTTGGCACAGTTACCACTTGTATCTGTTACTGGTCTCTGAGAATTAATATATAGTTACACTATACTGAGATGAAGAGCTTGTTAATGTTGCCAGGATATGTTATAATATTCGTTATTATGTAGTTAATACCTGTTTACTGTGAGAAGAAAATCTGGCTGAAAGTACTTTATACTTCAAAATTGCTTCCTAAAAATTAGTCTATACAAGAATATTGTTTATTCATGCAAAGGTGTTGCTCTTTTGAAATAGAAAATTCAGTCTTTGTCAACTTCCCGCACTTACCTGGATGTTAATTGAAGATGTTTCATTTTACTGTATAGAATCATATAGGTGCATGATCTATTTCCGTGTGGTATCAATATAACAGAAGCAGTCTAGTTGGCTGTCAAGCAAAGGCCTGGGTCCTGGTGTATTTTCTGACATGCATTTATCAAACAAATTTAGCTGTAAGTAGAAAATGAAGTTTCCAGATTGTTTAATGAGAGTGTAACATCTATTTGTCTGGTTCCTCAATGCTAAAATAGGCAGATTATGTACAATTTTGTTACAGACTGCTTCCATTTTATACACTTAATGGAAAGATCTTAAGAAAATCAATGGTAAAGTTTGAAAGTGACCTCAGATACTGCCTGGTTTTGCAGAAGTAGATAAAATTTGTTGATAAAATTTGTACTATTTTGGTCCTTCATTCTGATCTTGCTAACTTTATTTCAATAAATTGTCATTTTGATGTAATTCTCTGAGTATTGAGAGTTGTTGTTTTAGAACAGAGTTTCTCTGAACTTTGCCACTGGTCTATAATTTTATCAAAGTTAAGAAACTGATCATAAAAGGTTGAACCCTGGAAAAGATATTTCTTCATTGCAAAAAATGTATAGATTTACGAGATAATTATTGTCTGTCAGATAAGATCAGTGGACAAAAGAAATCTGTTGATTAGTTGTGGGAAATCAGGAGACAGAAGAAATGATGAAATGATTCAGAAATCAATGTAGTGGCTTGAACTGATTGCATAAAACTCATAAATCTCGGAAGCAGCAATATATTGTCACATGAGGGCAATGGGTATTGGTTGTCAATGTGTGACACTTTGATCACTAGCTGTAGCATTTATGTATATCATTATATCCATTGGTGTGACAACCTGTCCTTACTGTATGGACGGTTTTATATAGTCTTGCTCTAATTTGTGCATAAGAATTGTGTGACTGTTTCCCCATTGAGAGTGAAGAGTGTCTGTTGGAGGAATGTCTATTTACTAGTGTGTGTTTCTGTGTAGAGGTGAATTATGAAGTGATTTAGCTAATTAGGGATGCTTTAGAAGGTGTTAAGGTTTGAAGAAAATGCTTTGGATTGCTTAAGTTTTTATGAAAAGACGTCGTTGGATGTTAAAATTGGTCACCTAAAATTGTTAACAGGATTGAGTCATTCTCTTGTTTTTGTACAAGGAGCATTGTATTTGTTGAGTGATAAATAATGCTAAATTTCAGCTTACTTTTTATTTTTGTATGAAGATTAATTTGTTATCATCCTTTTGATATTCAAAATGGTTGTTATGGTAATTATTATGTATGGAATTGTTAATGACAGAACAGATCAATAAGTAATGAAATTAAGTTCATAACTTACTGTAATGTGGTGATGAATCACAGTAAATGTAAAAAACAAAGTTTCATTTGTAACATTAACAAAATTCATTTGAATTAATAACAAAAAAACACACACAAAAAATAGATAAAAAAAATAGAGGAAAAAAATGAAAAAAGCAACCTTCATTGTGCCATTACTGTCTGACTGAGTGTTTTTTAAAAAATTTTGGTTGAACATTTTTTGTTTGCTTTTAATCATATTATATATACTTAAAGCGTCTGAAACACAGAATTTGTCTCTTTTTTTTTAATTAATGAGAAGTTAATATACTATGAAAAAAAACACCCAAAAAAAACACATAATTTTATGCTTCTGTACTTTATGAAAACTCAAGAAAAAGAATTTGATTCCAAGGATTCGAACCCATGCCCTTCAGGTCAGTAAAACTAGTAATAGTTACCCAGACCATGCACTGAGCTACCACCCAGCATCTTCTTTACAAACGTCAGAATTAATTGTATGAACAAAGTACCTACCCTCTGACTAATGGGGTAAATTTTTTAACAATCAAAGTATGAAAAACTTTATATTATGATGTGTTTCTGTATCAAAAACTGACAGTACCTTAGTTTAAATATGTTCTTCCTAGCCAAAATTTTTATATATATAAACATTTTTACCGATAAAAGTATGAACAACTTTATGTAATGATGTGTTTCTGTATCAGAAACTGAGATAGTAATAAGTTTAAATATGTTCTTTACTACAACCAAAATTTTTACATATATGTAAACATTTTCTTTTTTATGCATCGTCAAACCATCTGTGAGTCAGTCGCTTTAAAAGTGAGCTGAAGCTGTTTTGACCGTTATTATTAGCAGAGTTATACAATGAAAAATAAACTTGAGTTTGTAGTTTAATAGGTCCAGGATTTTCTTTTATAAATAACATTATTTTGATACATTGCATTATTTTCGTATGTTTCTGTTTTTTTGGCCCAGCAACAGTTAAGGTTAATACACTTGCAATAAAATGAGTGCTGAATAGGATATTGAAACTTTGGCACAGACACTGTCTCCAGTGTTATAATCCCTGTGTGTTGGAACATTAACTGGAATTAAATATTGGCAAGAGATACATTAAAGAAATAATAGCAATGAATATTTATGAAGAACTTCCAGGAATTATTTACTCATTTAAATACAAAAAAAAACAAAAACAAAGGAAGAAACAGAAACAATAAATGTATTAAAAAAAAAAAAATAGATATTAGGTATTCATGGGAATAGCTTCCTTTATTATTTGCATATTGTAGGACATGTGGTTTCACTTACTGTTTTGTCACTGCATTTTTGCATTATTCAGCAACAACAACAACAATCAACAAAAGCAGATGACAAACTAAATTCAATCAGGCGTTTACCATAGTTATCAATCACATGATATTTTGAAACACATGGGGGTATGTTTACATAATTTGACAGCTCAGTGTCATCAATATATTCATCAAAAATCAAGCTGTCTGATAAATTTGAAGAATGGCTTATAATTGAGATCAGTGCACCGGTTAAAAAACATTTTCCTTTAGTTGTATATCCTTCTAATCCTGATTCTATTTCCTCAAACAAATCAAAATTACTAGTATCAATAACTGTTGAATTGCTAGGGGGAATACAAGTATTACAGCTATTTAGCCCATCAAATCCTTTAAGTATTAACTCTGGCTATTGTAGTAGAAAAAAAAAGACTTTTTGTGACAGGGTTCTTAAACTTTTTTGATCATAAGCACCTAAAAATTGTCATGGAAAAATTATACTAACATAACTGAACAGAAATTTGAACCATGAAAATTCTGTATTGTTGTCTCTTACTGTATAAAGTAAACACGTTTCCCTTGTGGACAATTAGTTCTTTCAAGCTTTTGATTCAATATCAAGTCTTCTCTCTTTATTCAGAAGGGATTAATCCATTCTGAAAATCACAAAAGTTGCTGTGTTTCAATTAGTCACAACAGATACACTTCACTAAAAGCTTTGAGAGTCTTTGATTGTTCATTTGATTGTTTGTAGTGAAGGTATTAGGAAGCTAATTAACTGATTGTTGCCCTGATTTTGAAAGCATCCGTGCTGTAAGCTAGCAATACAGTGAGAAAAGCAACAGTATCTTAGATAATGGACTTTATTGAGAAAAGTCCCAGAAACCTGACAGTTTCTTGTCAAAGTTATCAAAATTCTCAAAAGTGTGAGTAGGTACATTTCAAGACTGTAATTATCATACTATTTTCTTCAGCCAGTTCTTGTGCGAGCCTTGGTCATTTCTTTATTAAATCAAAGTTAAGGAAAAACGGGTGGATTGATTATTTCGGAATGCGCATTAAATTGTCTTTTAAACTGGTCACTTGCCACTCCTGTGTTCAGAACTCTTTTATGAAATGAAGTTTTATAAACAATCATTGCAGCCATCACTTAGAGTTTTCTCAACTTGCCTTTATCTTCATATATTAACCCTTTACCACATGGTTAAGTGTTAATCTCATATGCGACCAGTGCAGATCCAGATCAGCCTGCACATCCGTGCAGTCTGATCAGGATCTCCACTGTTCGCTTTTCAGTCAGAAATACTTTTATGGATATAAAAGCAAACAGTGGATCCAAATCCATGCTGCTTTCCTCAGTTTTAGAGGTAAATGTTAGAAGTAAATAGTTTATCTTGAGCTTACAAGTTAATTGATTTCTTGCCTAAAAGACCTCTGGTTTCATTTCTTCGAACAATTGGAAGTTTTGAGTGAAGAAAATGTTGTAAGAAAATTCTGTCAGAAATATTTAAAAGATGCATTTTAATGGTTGTTCAGATGTTTAAGTGGTAATTTAAATTGTTAAGTCAGAAGTTTAAAAGGTAAAATAGTTTCTCAGATCTTTAAATGCTAAAATAGTAATTCAGATGTTTGCAAGGTTTAATAATAATAATTCAGTCGATCATTTGAATGGTAAAATTGTAATTCGGGCATTATTTTCATTGTGAAATAATCATTAAGGCATCTAAAAGGTTAAATAGTAATAAAGAAATTTAAAAAGTGAATTAGTAATTCATGCATTTAAAGGAATGATAAAATTATAATTCAGACATTTAAAGGAGAAAAAGTAATTTAGACTTTTAAAGATTAATTTGTAATTAAGCCATTTTGAAAGGTAAATTAGTAATTCAGATGTCTTAAAGGTGAAATAGTGATTCAGAATAGATACTGTGTTATATGCTTGGCTTTTTTTTATTCAGTTTGGCCCTCATCGTTAAAAGAAAACCAGCATATGATATTCTACTTTGTTATAATATCTAGGAAATTCAATTTTTGTAGTCAAAGACAGGTTTTAATATTGCCTGTGAGAACTTCTCAGGCCAGATATTAAACTGAGGGATATATACAGGATCACATACTGACATGAAGAAACAAAATCTAATTTGCCAGGAAACTTCCTTAGAACATGATCACCAGATGATGGGTTCTTGAAACATTCATTCAAGTGTTAATATTTTTGTTGATGGCAGTCTGAAAGGTAAATTGCTGTTTGCTATAACAACAGCCATGTTCTCACTGTAGTGGTTTTTTTATCACAAAGTTAGATTGCTTAATATCGCTGAAATAATCTAGAAACTTCTTGAAAAATTTTACGTCTGCATGCTTGCAATGATTAAATGTCAGTATTTACAATGTAAACAATGCCAATAGGGGTGTTATATATTATTCTGAAACAGTAAAACCAAAAATAGCATTTGGTATTGTTACAAAACTGTTTTAAGCTAACCTGTCACGTAGTGACAGAGTGAGCTTTTCTGATCACCTTTTGTCCGTCGTCCGTCCATCCATCCATCCACAATTAGTTCGTTAACACTCTAGTGGTCACATTTTTGCCTCAATTGTCATGAAACTTGGTCAGGATGTTTGTCTCATTGATATCTCGGACGAGTTCGAACATGGGTTATCAGGGTTGGAAAAGTAGGTCACAGAGCCCAAGTATAGAAAAACCTTGTTAACACTCTAGAGGCTACTTTTTCAGTCCAAATATCCTGGAAATTTGTCAGAAAGGTTCTATTGATGATTTCTAGCTCAAGTTCAAATATAGGTCATCTGGGTTCAAAAACTAGGTCACTGAGCCCAAAAATAGAAAAATCTTGTTAACACTCTAGAGGTTACATTTTCAGCCCAAATAATCTGGAAATTTGCAGAAAGGTTGCTTTGACGATTTCTAGGTCAAGTTCAAATATGGGTCATCTGGGGTCAAAAACTAGGTTACAGAGCCCAAATATTGAAAAAACTTGTTAACACTCTAGAGGTAACATTTTTAGACCAATTAATCTGGAAATATGTCAGGAAGGTTGCTTCTATGATTTCTAGCTCAAGTTCAAATATGGGTCATCTGGGTTCAAAAACTAGGTCACAGAGCCCAAAAACAGAAACATCTTGTTAACACTCTAGAGGTTACATTTTCAGCCCAAATAATCTGGAAATTTGTCAGAAAGGTTGCTTTAAAGATACCTAGCACAAGTTCAAATATGGGTCATCTTGGTTCAAAAACTAGGTCACAGAGCCCAAAAATAGAAAAATTTGTTAACACTCTTGAGGTTACATTTTCAGTCCAAATAATCTGGAAATGTGTTAGAAAGGTTGCCTTGAGGATTTCTAGATCAAGTTCGAATATGGGTCATCTGGGGTCACAAACTAGGTCACAGAGTCCAAATATGGAAAAAACCTTGTCAACATTCTCAAGGCTACAATTTCAGTCCAAATAACCTGGAAATTTGTCAGAAAGGTTCTATCGATGAGTTCTAGTTCAGTTTTGAATATAGGTTTTCTGGGGTCAAAAACTAGGTCACAATGCTCTAGAAGTTACATTTGTAGTCCAAATGTCCTTGAAATTTGTCAGAAAGGTTGTTTCAATGATTTCTAGCTCAAATTTGGATATGGGTCAACTGGGATCAAAAACTAGGTCACATGGCCCAAAAATAGAAAAATCTTGTTAACATTCTAGAGGTTACATTTTCAGCCTAAATAATCTGAAAAATTGTCAGAAAGGTTGCTTTGACAATTTCTAGCTCAAATTGAAGTATGGGTCATCTTGGGTCAAAAACTAGGTCACAGAGCCCAAATATGGAAAAACCTTGTTAACACTCTAGAGGTAACAATATAATTCCAAACAATTTGGAAATTTGTCAGAAAGCTTAATTCTATGGTTTCTAGCTCAAGTTCGAATATGGGACATCTAGGTTAAAAAGCTAGGTTATAGAGCCCAAATATGGAAAAACCTTGTTAACACTCTAGAGGTAACATTTTCAGTACAAATAACCTTGAAATTTGTCAAAGAGATTGTTTCAATAATTTCTAGGTCAAGTTTGAATATGGGTCATCTGGGATTAATTAACCAGGTCCATAGCAACTTTGTTAAAAGCAGACATTCTCAGGTGAGCGATACAGGGCCATCATGGCCCTCTTGTATTGTATTCGTGTCAGTGAATTTTATAATAACTTTGATTCATATAGTACAGTACACGCAGCGCGGACTTTGACAACGAACACCCGTCCCCGCGATTTTACTGTCCGCGTCGAAGACCAAAATGACCACCGCGTCGAGTGTTCATTCGTATAAAATGCGGGGGTCACCGCGGCCGTTAGCGGTGTTCAATACCGCGCCATGTCGCGGCATCGGGTCGCGGGGGTCCGAAAAAACGAAGTCGCAACACAATTTTACTTTCCCCTATTTTTTTTTTTTCAGACGTGTTACAAAAACACGTAATTATTACCGGTTGAAGTTGTTTCTTTTTCTTTTTAATACTCCATCCGGTTAAACTTTTGTTTGTTGACGTTCGATGTTTGGTTGTATGATTGAGGGTAACACAGCCGATTATGAATAGATTTACACACCTACATCCATCTTGTTAACTTTAATTGCTGCAATTAATATATTTTCAAGTCTTCAGTCGGTGCCGCGCTTGCGTTAATCCACTCGCAAATAAATTACACGCAAATAAATTACTAACGATCATCAAACTGCGAAAAGTTAAAAGATCTAATTTAAACTGTCAAAATTCGAACAATTCCACTCTAATTATGATGCATTTATGTACGCTCCTTTTTGTTTACGTAAAGAATGACCATTAAAAGCAGTTGCTTCCGGAAACAGCTGATCATATTTTCAGAAAATGAATAGTCTGTGTTTTAAGGTCAACACGTGTTTAACTTCTTTCGACATCTGTATCGTCTAGGCGCTTGGCAAAAATTATTGATCGATTTTGCTATATAGTAACAAGCGTTTTTCAAAAATTCAAAAAACGAAAGTACACAATAAACCTACACCGCATATGTACTTGGAATTTGGTTTTTATTTGACCAACTGAAGTTAGCCACAAAATACATGTAAGTAAAATAAGAATGAGTAAAAAGAAAACCATGTACGTGTACTGTACGCTGAGTATGTTTAAATGCAGTAATCTCTAAGTCAGAACATCGCGGGACGCGCGGCGTTCGGTCACCGCGACACGCGGTGATCATACCCCTTGGCGGTTGTCGCGGTGGTCATTTTAGCGGACACCCGAAATTTCGGGTGTTCAGTCTACCGCGACTGGCCACCCGGAGACGATACCGGCCCCCGCGACAATGTTAACAATGTCAAAGTCCGCGCTGCGTGTACTTAAATTTTATTGTAATTTGAAAGAAGTTTTTGTATCAGAAGCACTATCATACAGATTTAGAGCTGTACTAAACACTTCTTGGTCTAGACTTAGCTTCAATACTAAAATAAATAAAACTTCTAGACCTAACCTCAGTGCTTTAAAACTAGTAACAGGCAATTAAAAGGCTTTTAAAAGTGATTGATTATATCATTTATTGTGTCTCAAGATAGGCTGATTAAAGTACTTGCATCCAAAGTGCAATAAGAGAAAAGGTAAATTCTTAATTCAGAGCTCATTTCTTTTTGTAAGTGCTGTAAAGAAGTAAAATGACAGAGCTATATGAAGGAATTTTCAGGTTTAAGTTGACTGGTTGAAGCCAGTTTGTGAGAAGAAATGTGGACTTAATTAGATTGTCTGTTTACAGACAGATTTCTTGCCTTTATTAGATTACTTCTATAAGATAACTTGCCCTTATTGACAATCTATACCTCAACATTGCTAACTTATTATTCTGAATTACTAGATAATGCATTTAGGTTAAAGAAATGATTAATTGGTCATTTATGTCTGGATAATAATGGAATTTTCGGCTTAAGTTTTATGGTACCAGATTTGGCTGTGTTAAAGTTCATAAAATACTTTTCATTGGTCAGATTTTTGATAAATATCAGATGTGATATACTGCTTAAATAAGAATTGATCTATGATCAGTGGGTGGCTGGGGTAACTTCCTAATACTGAACTGTATGTTTTCTCATCAATATATAATCATTATGTATTCTTACATCTCTATATTTTGTCTTGCTGTATTTTGTCTGATTCGACTGAAGGCTGTTACAAATGACGTGTAATGAACAACTAGAGAACAGTTGATTGTGTATTACAGTACATGCCAGGAGGAACTCACTTTTTCTGCTTTTTTTGCGCAGACGAGGAAAAAGAAATATCCGCCGCAACAACGAGGAAAAAGACAGACGTCCATGATGTCTCGACACTGCAAAATATCTCAGTGATATTTTGACAACGAGCGCGAAATTAATTAGGGTAATAACTCACTTGGATTAGCTGAACAATTAATGAAACTACCATAATGAAACTGTGCATTTTACGTCTACCGATTATTTTACTTTTGGTAAAATTAAAACCAAATTTCAAATACATTTGCTGTGTAGGTTTATTGTGTACTTCCGTAGTTGAAATCTTGTAAATGCTTGTAATTATATAGCAAAATCGATCAATAATTTTTGCTAAGCGCCCAGACAATACAGATGTCACAGCAGGGTTTATGTTTTCTTTAAAAACAAAAGCAGTTTTAACACGTCTCAATAGGAAACCAGTCAATTTATTTTCTGAAAATATGGTCATCTGTTTCGAGAAGCAATTGCTTTGAATCGTCATTCTTTGCATTAACAAATAGGAGCATTCGTAAACAAATGCATCAGAATGAAAGTTTTATACATTTATTTGATATTTTCAAAGAATAAAATTTGCCGAAATGCATGTAATCAGGAACTGTGTGAGCCTCGATATCAATAATTACCTGTGAAAAAGTTCGTGGAACCATTTAGCGGATGTCTGCAGTGATATTTGGTGACCATGTCTGTGGCGAGGATCCTCAAAATGCGGTGGATTTAGGCGCGTTTTACGGAATGGGTAGTGCGCGATGACCTCGAGGAAAACAAGAGTTCCTCCTGGCGTGCACTGTATGTCAGCCTAGGTTGAGGGTGGTTTATTTAGCTGTGGTCTGTTCTCTAGAACGACTGGATGAACTGTTGTGGTCACTTTGTAACTAAGATGACAGAGGTTGGAAGTCAAAACAGGATGAAAAACTCTTTTAGTGCACCTGAGAGTCTGTAAACACCAGTCCTCAGGTATAAGTCATTTAAGATAGTGATTACAAAGTACCATTAGGTTTGATGACTACAGTCACTGACACTTCTAACAGATATTTCAAGACCAGTTTACTGAATTTAGCTGATCAGATAACATTACGAACAGATATTAAACAAAGGAGAGGGGTAATATTTAGTTTTAGGAAGGGAAGGAAAGTGGGCAAGTTATAGTTTTGTCCTGTTCAGTTTAAGAAGACATAAGCTGTACAAAATTTATGATATATTACACTTGCAATTACAATGTCAGCAAACCTTTTTAGCATGTACAAAATTTTTTTTAATGGGTTGTAAAAGTATAAAAGATTATGTTATGTGCCATTTTAGCTGTAAATCTTTATAGTCTGTCTGTATTTGTTTTAAAACATGTAGTTTCATTATCTTAAATGCTAAGTAAGCAGTCTTGGTGAAAACATCAAAGTCATGTAGATAAAATGTGCGTGTTACACACGGCAGTTCATTTCCTTTTTTGAAACATTTGAAGAATTACACTCGAGTTAGAACATATAAAGATGTCATAATCTTTGTATAAATCAAGCTGAAGGAAATTAATGTTAACTTAATGCAGATTTATTTTAGGTGTTAGAATTCTTCACAGCTCGACAGACTGCTTGTCCACTTAAGGCTTTACTAAAGTGTACATATAGAGGATATTGTTTTTTGGAGGAAGATTGTGATATATTTTAATATATTTTACTGCATGAGTGTGAGAAGAAGCGAAGCTGTTTATTAATGAAATATACCCAAACTAACAATAATTCTGTTTGTTTCATGCCAAGAAAGCATTTTTATTTGGTCCTTTTTATTGATCTTTTTCGTAAATTTCACAGGAAGATTGTGCGTGTTATATTAATCAGTCATGTAATGATTTTAATGATGTCAATGATGTCAGAATTCCTCTGATTTCAACACTGTGGTGAACGTGCCATTAGAAATGAAACAGATGGGTTCTAACGCAAGTATGGTAAAACAGTGAAATTTTTATCAGTACTGATAATTTTAATACCGTCACTAACAGGACTTCCCCACACCCCCGCTAAAAACATGAAAATAAAGATTAGACCAAAAACTGTCCTACGTTAGCATGCCTAATATATGCTTTTAAGGCTTTTTCTCTTGGAAAAAACAAAAATGAACAAGTGGTCACAGACAACTTAAATTTAAGTATATTGCTGATGTTAAAGTGACTGACTCACAGATGGGCCGACGATGAAAAAAAAGAAAATGTTTATACTAGGGATGTCAACGAATACCTAAATCGGTATCCGGATATCCGTATAGACTATTCGGATACTATCCGGATACTCGTATAAAATAGACGACTATACGACCTCAATGTTCCAATTCCTATGCCAAACATTACATTTGACGTCTGTTTTACATATTGTTCCGGTAATCCTTTTACATGTGTTAAGACAGTTTTACAAAAATAATAACTGTCATTACGTGTAAATAAAGTTAATAAAACAAAGACATGTTGTTTACTGTTTTTATTTTCTTCGTGTCTCTTGAAGTATATTTTCCTGCCAATACGCACGTGCGTTAAGTCTAAGTGTCTAACGAAAACGATTACCGTCCGTTTTTTTGTTTTTGTTTTTTTTGGCATGGTCTGTCTTTGTTTTTTAAAAAAAATAAACTATGTAATTTGAAAATATCATTTAAAATCACCGTAGATCAAAACGCTGTTTTATTTGTATCCTCAGGTCTATGTCACATTATTGTTTTTGTATACCGGAACATGTATTTATTCAGCTTACGTGACTAAGTGAGCGCCAACAAAATAACAAAAAAACAATGATTTCAAATGTGTCAGAAGTTTTAAATGGGTTTAATATTTTTGAATGGTTCAAAATTTTTAATGCGAATGCTTTAGCAAAGAATGATTGTTTGACATATTAAAATCATTATGCTTGTTTTAGCAAATCGTTGATTGGATATATCATTTGAGTAATCACATTTTAATAGGACATTCTTTTATTAGTTTGCGTTAAAACTATCATAGAATCATTTGCGGAAGTTACCGTGAAACCCTTAATTGGCATGTTTGACACTGCTAAATGATTAACAAATGGGCAAGATACTCTAGTATAGGTTATATAAACACCATGGATTAAAGTAATTGCTACACAATGGGATGTCGCGTTAGGTCCCAGCAGTTTGCAAGATGAATAAACACATTAAATGGCGTGCAACAGATAGATTAACCATTTATCAATAAACCAATCAAGGGATATGCCGCCAGCAGTAAATAAACGTGATATGAAATTGCAAAATTTATTTGCCAGTGTTTGAATTTTTTGAATTTTTTATCAAAGTTAAAATTCACCAACATAGTATCCGGATATCCGAGTACTCAGATACTCGTTGACACCCCTAGTTTATACATCTTGAAATTCTTGCTGTAATTGTGAAGAATATATCTAAACTAAGTTACTGACTCTTTTTTTGTTACAGTAAAACATCAAAATATAAAGTTTTACACACTTTTATCAGTAAAAAATTTACCCTGTTAGTCATGGGGTAGATACTTAAGTTATAACATTAATTTTGACGAAATTTCATATCTAGATGTTGTGGCTCAGTGATGTAGATCGTTGCTCTATATTTTACTGACCGAAAGGTCATGGGTTCGAATCCTGGTTAAGTCAAAACTTTTTTTTTCAGTTTTCATGGTGTATAGAAGCATAATATTATGTTTTTTCTATAGTATATTAACTTCTCTTAAATTTTAAAGAAAAAGAAAATTCAGAAAAACTTTGTGAGTCAGTCGCTTTAATTGGTTGACATTGCAAAAAAACATTTTGTTCAGAGTGAAAGTAGAAAACAGAGGTAGTGCAAATTTCATGAGGTTACAATTTTTTCAACAACGGTTAACATAATCGATTGAATAGCTGCCAATCAAGCACACTTACTGACAAGTTAATCAGTTAATTAATTAGTGATAATTGCCATGGGTCACTGGTCACATTAGCAATTTTATTGGTTAATGATAGGTGTGAAGGACCGCATTAGAGACCGATTGGAATTTAGGTGTGAAATTTTGGTGTTTGAATGATAAGTTGTACTTAATTCAATTTGATTTTTTTTGAAAATATATGGACCAATTTTTCAAGGAGTTTTGGACATAAAAATTGGTCCAGAAAGTTGAAATTTGGTAAAAACCAACAAATTTTCAGTTTTCCGGAGCCTTGGTCTTTAAGTTCATTTTTGTGTCACCTGCTACAAAGTAGCCACGACATATAGGGATCACTTCTCCATCATCTATCTTTCTGTCTGTCAATCTGTTCGTCCATCACAAAACTTGTCGGGACTACTCCTCAAAAACTACTGGTGCAATTTCATCCAAACTTTACAGGAATGATCAATACCAAGTCTAGTTGTGCATATCATCGGCATTTTCCAGTGCATTGTTTTTTGTCAGAGTTATGGCCCTTTAATGATTTTAATTTTTGAAATTTGTCTGAACTACTTCTCTTATACTACTAACACAATTTGAATGAAATGTTACAGGATTGATCGGTACCTCAATTTACATTTCCAACAAACTGTCCAATCACCCCTCAATACAACTGCTTAATTGGCTATCATCAGGCCACACATGATCACTGATCACTCTTGTATAAATTACTTTAATAAATTTGTGGGTTACAAGTTCGAACATCGAGGTCAGTCAAGATTTTAAAAAAATTTCTATTCCTAATAGAGCAGATAGAGTTACTGTAATTATTGATTAAAACCAGAATGTCTTTTAAGAACAAATGTGTCTGTCTTGTTGAAACAACAACACTGTCACCAGTAGAAATAATGTGAACATGAACTACAGGATATAATTTCTTAACCCTTTCCTCCATATATACACCTTTATGGCTTGGGCGAACAGTGCAGATCCAGATCAGCCGGCATATCCGTGCCGTCTGATCAGGATCTACAATGTTCGCCTTTTGATACATTAGGCTATTTCTGACCACAAAGCGACCAGTGCAGATCCTGATCAGATGGCACGGATGTGCCTGCTGATCTGGATCTACACTGGTCGCACATGTGTAAAAATGCGTATATATGGGGTAAAGGGTTAATGATATCCACTGCAGCAACTATATATATATAGGCATATGAAGTTGACAATTCTTTTAGGATAAGACATCTTGATATTTGTGAAAACTGGCCCAAGAAATCATCAAAATGATGAGAAGTATCTTCTTCTGAAAATAGAAAATAAAATTATAGACACAGAAAACTCCGAAAACTTTGTGTTCTATTCTTAAACGTAAAATTATTCTTACATTTTAATGGAATGCAACACTTTACTGATCTGTCATGTAGCAAAAAGCGTAATTGAAACAAACTAAAACTTGATTTGCATATTTGATCATCCGAGGTTTCATTCAGCTGCTATAACAAATACTCTTTCCTAAGGAAAACTGCAGTACTTAAGATTTAATTTTTAGCTCGTCTGTTTCGAAGAAAAAGTCGAGCTGTTATGATTGCTGCGTCATCATCATTGTCTTCATTGTTGTAGTCGTCGTGCAAAAACTTTAAATGTAGCCCCATGATTACTCAAACAATGCAGAAGGTTTGAATGCTTGCTTATCATGACAAGAGGCATTTGTAACACAAAGGGCATTATTCTGAAAGCTATATGTTTGGAGTTATGCCCCTTTTTAACTTAAATTTTTTGTCAGAATTGCTTATTAAGTTGAATGATTTCAAAACTGTCAAAGATATCGATATGAAACTTGGACTGCTTGCTTATCATGACAAAAGGCAGTTGTAATGCAAGGGGGGTTATTCTGAAAGCTATATTTTTGGAGTTATGCCCCTTTTTAACTTACAGTTTTTGTCAGAATTGCTTATTAAGTTGAATGATTTAAAAACTGTCAAAGGTATCAATATGAAAGTTGGGCTGCTTGGTTATCATGACAAGAGGCAGTAACACAAGGGGCATTATTCTAAAAGCTATATTTTGGAGTTATGTCCGTCTTTAACATACCATTTTTGTCAAAATTGCTTATTAAGTTGAATGATCAAAGGTATCAATATGAACAATATCAACATCTTGACATGAAATGTTAGAGGTATATAAACCTCCTTCAGGAGTAGTGCACAAGAACCACAACTATGGCCCCCATTGTTAACATGTAAAACAGACGAGCATTGGAGCCGCTCCACGGAGCTCTTGTTTAATAAACCTTTTTAAAATTCTTCTGATTTTCAAGATCTGTGTAGCAATAAAATTATAGGTCTTTTATAATAGACAGCACAGACTTTTATGATTTACCTAAGGAGGCATAACTGTTTCTTGTGCATCACAAAATATGTAATAGATTATACACATACCTTATTTTACAGATATGTTAGGTGATTTTGAGGCAGCATGTATGCCTTCAAATGCAAAAAGTCAAATTTTGTATTAACATAACTGATCACACACCATGCCAAACAAATGTCAGTAAAAAGCATTGAAAGCATGCATGATTGAAGTAACAATGTCCAGAACTGTTATTACTTTAAGCCCGTGCTTGCACAGGTTCCCATCTAGTAACTGTAATAAGATGAATACAGAATTTTATGCTTACCTACAGTACAGCACCCGCGATATGTACACATTTTGTGCTTCCTCCGCGATCGTGGTCAGCGCAAATTCTGAAAATCGCGGAGTTTCTCCTTGAAAAAACGCTCAGAATCTCTGCGGTTAAAGTTCACGCACAATCTCCGCGATTCTCCGAGTGTTAGACTGTTTCCGCGGAGATTCTCTGCGAATATTCTTGTGTTTCATCACCAGAGTTTTAACAAACTATTTCCCATTTAAAGGTGAAAAAAAATAATTATAAAATTTATACACTTGAAATCCTTTCATCAAAAACAGTCAGCAATGTGTGATGAAATTATCATAATGCAACTGTACATTTTACACCTGTCAATTATGTGACTACAGTATAATTCAGTCAAATACATTAATGTATGTGATTTTTTAAACGCTTGTTATTATTTAGTAAATCGATTAATATTTTTTTTGCTAAGCGCCGAGACGATAACACGTTTAACACGTGTTGTTCGAAAATCGGTCAACTCATTTTCTGAAAATAAGATCAGCTGTTTCTGACGCAACTGCTTTGAATTGTCATTCTTTTCGTAAACAAATAGGACATTCGTACACAAATGCATCAGAATAAGAGCGCATTTGTTTGTATTTTCACTTTTTAAATTAGATATATTTATTTTCGCAGTTTGATTATCATTAGTAATATTTTTGCGTGGCACCGATTAAAGATTTAAAAATAAATAAATTGCAGCAATTAAAGTTGACATGATGTCAGGTAGGTGTGAAAATCTATTCATTATCGGCTGTCTTTCTTTTCTACCCTCGTTTCATGCATTCGGTATTAATGTTTGATTCTAACGAAACTAAACTTTCTGTTCAGTCAACAAAGCCATCATTGCCTAAATATAAAAATATCCACATATCTGTTAAAGATATTAATTATCTTAATAAGAAAATGTAATCACGGGAAAAGCATGCTACATGACTGTAATTCCCGCTTTAAAGAGCACGTGGTGTCTTAAGCTTTTAAACTGAGGTGAATATCATTTTCGGAAAATAACTGTCGCTCAATGTTAAAGGTCAAAAGTTATATTTAGGAACCAATTAGCGGTTGAGACACAATGTATCATGCGTGTACAGATCATGAGACCAACACATGGTCTTGTGTCTGTCAATAAATTAATGTGTCAAAACATGTGACGAAACGAAATATTACTATTAGACATCCTAAAACATGAAGATAAAAAGAGTAAGTAGATATAAAATTTCACTTGTCATATATACACTTCAGTCAACTGAATGCATAAACAAATCGCTGAGATCCGCGGAGGATTGATAATCTGCAATTTCACAGCAAATACTGTCACTAACCAGACAAAATTTGTCTCTGCGACGCCTCCGCGATTTAGGGCGTTTCTCTGAGATTCTCCGCGATTTTCCTCCCAAGGTCCGCGGAGTTTAAGAGAAAAATGTACATATCGCGGGAGCTGTACTGTATAAGCACTGCTTTGGTTGTTCCCATACAGGATCTCATTTAATTGAAGTGCATTCATTCTGGGAGATATTTTGAACTCTCATTTCAAATTCTCATCAAGTTTGCAACCAGTCTGTCTTCATTTAAACTTCTTTATGGAAAAAAAACTACATTTGAATTTCCCGAATGTACTCTAAATAGCTCTGTTTCTATTTATGTACTCTGAACCCTTAAAACATTTTTTGGTGGGAGAGGCGCAGTTATGTCCTTCTTCAGTAAAGAAATCTGCACAGAGGAAATTTGGAATAAAGAATAAACTTGGACTTAGGTGTAGTAAAAAAAAGAAAAAAAGAAAGAAAAAAAACCTATATTCTAATCAGAGACATTTTAGGTTAAATGTTAACAGTTCTTATTTTCTATTGTAATAAAATTTCTGATGATAGTATTTTTATCTTTTTCACACAGTTGTGATATAATTAAAGGTTTTCAAATTTGTTGAGGGTGTAAATCAAGGAAATTATTTTACTTGGCCTAAATAAAAGTGTAAGGTAGGCAGTATAGTGAAGTAGACTTGACAGAAGGAACTGTATGAGAACATTTAGTGTAGTTACAAGTAAAAAGTATAGATCATTTCTTTTGATGCATTGATTTTGGCATTGATCTAGGGATTCTTCTGTATTCTTCAAACAGTTAAATATATTATTGGGTCTTGTCAGGAAAACAAGAGTGAATAAATAGGAATAATAACTACTTTTACAAAATGTGTATTCAGGAAAATGGAAATTTTATATATGATGGATAAGACAGAGGAAAATTATTATGATAAATCATGTAGTTTGTGTGTGATTTATCTTCAATGTATGGAATTTAATACAATGGAGTGAAGTTTGAAAATCGGGTAAAATGAAGAAATTAGCAAATGCATTTTCTCCGTCAACCAACGGGATGTTGAAAGTTCAGCATGACAATGACACCCATCATTCACGGACAAGTCTCGCCTCGATCTTTGAGGACTTAGCGAGTATACGTAAATCTATTCTTGGAAGCAGCTCACATGAAAACTCGGTAAGATTATTTTCTCCTATTGAAGTACATGATGTAGAGGTATAATGTTTTGTTGTCTTATTTTCATCTTGATTGTCATTCTCTCTTAAAAAAAGGGATTTTACAAAAACTGCACTGAATAATTGTCTGATGTACACATACAAAACAGCAAACAAGCATGTTGCCATCTATTTACAGATTATTTTCTTTGAAGTGTGTATCACATCTTACATTAGTAATAGAATACTTAATGTGACATTAGGCAGTTTTAAAATCTTGTAAATTCAGATAAAAAATTGTTTTGCTATCCTTAGAGGAGTTCCATGTGGTGCAAAGGACATAGTAAATTTTCAGCAACACACATTAAGAATCGAGAAGCTTTTTTTAGATTAGATGATTAATTGATATTTACTGTCAAGCAGAACCTGGAGACTTTCTTGTTGAAGTTTGTCACTATCAAGTTTTAGTGCTGATCCATTTTGTTTGCCATTCTCTATTATATTTTATTTCTTGGCCTTTTTGTTAAAGTTAAGATACTATCAGATTTTTTTGCCGGACCATTTTGTTAAAGGTTACAAGTCACTTTCAGATTTTATTACTTTGCCTTTTTGTTAAAGTTATATCGCTCTATCAGATTTTATTACATGGTAGTTACTATCAGATTTAATTACTTGGCCATTTTGTTATCCCCCCGCCAAAGGCGGAGGGGATATTTGGAAATGGTCTCTGTCCGTCTGTGTGTCCGTCCGTTCCAGTTTTGTCCGGAGCATAACTCCAAAAGTACTTGAGTGATTTTGTTCAAACTTCATATACTGAAAGAGCACATTTAGAGGAGGTGCAGTGTGAAAGAATAATAACTCTACCTTGCCTACTTTTAGAATTATTCCCCTTTATCAGATTTAATTGAAAAACTTAGTCCGAAGCATAACTCCAAAAGTGCTTGAGCGATTTTCTTCAAACTTAATACACTGACATAGCACATTGGTAGGAAGTGCAGTTTGCAAGAACAATAACTCTACCTTGCCTATTTTTTGTGGGATTTCTTCAAACATTATTACATTGAGTGTTTGAAAGTACAACCTTCAGGTAGCTTCTTCCCGGCGGGGGGATTAACCATGTGTAACATGGCTCTTGTTAAATGTTGTCACTGTCATTCTTTATAACTTGGCCATTTTGTTAAAAGTTGTCACTGTAAAAAAAATTTGCTAAGCCATTTTAGTAGTCACTATCAGATTTTATCACTTGGCCATTTTGTTCATGGTAGTCACTATCAGATATTTTGTTAAAGATAGTCGCTATAAAAATTATTTTGCTAGGAGATTTTGTTAAAGGTAGTCACTATCACATTGCTATTACATTTTCTGCTAGCCTATCTTATGTACTTGTTCACATAAAAAATAAATAAAATAAGCACATAAATCATTTAAGTGCAGTTATGCAAGTGACTCTTCAGAATATATTTTACTTTAATATAATACTTTTCTGCCATTCTCAACAAAAAATACTTCGGGAAACATTGTTTGGTTTTACCAATTTCTTGTATGTGTCATGTTTCTCCTACCACATCTATATCCCAGGACAGAAATGGGTGGATGGTAATGTTCCTTTTTTGAAGTTCTACAGAAAGTGCCAAAAGAATTCCTTTTCAGAAATTAATGAAACCTAGAAGAAAAAAAAACCAAACTGGAATCATCTTTTTGAAATGATATTGCCATAAGCCCTGAAAAATAGTATCTTGCATTGTCTGGTGGACCTTCACAAAGATGGCTTTATAAAATCATGTCCCTTCTGTGTTCAAAATTTTTTTTTGTCTGAAACCATATAGCCTGGAGTGTTCATATTTGACATTTTCTGGTGACAAAAATTACAGAAATTCTATGTCTTTAGTAAGTAACGGCCCCAGCCTAGGGTCACATGTTATACCCTGAAACCCACAAGATTTACAACTTTCATGCTATTCAGGAAGTATTGTGTAGTTAAGTCCATTACAAAAACTGATAAAATTTAAGCTAGTTAATGGTGCAATACTAACAGTACTATGAGAATTTAAAAAAAGGCCATAAAATGTACACATTAGTATTGCCCATTGGTAATTTCATACTGATTTTTTATGAGACCATTAATTTTCTCCAAGAGCCTTACATATGCGAAATTCATTTAAGGATAAAGCTTCTGAAAGAAGAGTGCAGTGCACAAGAACTGTAACTCTTCAACACTGTTTTAAATGTAATGTTTGTTCAGTTTCTTAAATGAAATGAAGTTGTGTAAACTTGGAATTCTGTGTTTGTGGAGTTTTGGGACATCAATGTGCTAATTAGAGAAGAATCTTTGAATATTGGCAGTTTGCAGTTGCAGTTCAGTTTTTGGTGTTTAAAATAGTTGGCTGTATTGTGAAAAGTAACATGGAAAAATCTTGAAACCATTCTAAAATAGCAAAAAAGTACTATTTTATGCATACCTTATTTAAT
The DNA here is from genome assembly GCA_012932295.1 of Cyclina sinensis. Classification (NCBI taxonomy): domain Eukaryota; kingdom Metazoa; phylum Mollusca; class Bivalvia; order Venerida; family Veneridae; genus Cyclina; species Cyclina sinensis. Next base: position 29,968,838 of record JAAONU010000017.1, read on the forward strand.
ACAAAACATTGAAAATATTTTGTGTAATTGTTGTACACCCCAAATGTTTACATTCCTGAAGTTTTATTTTCAGCTTACTATTGCATCAGGAGTTTCTGTTTACATATTGTTAAACTGGTTCTGTAAATAACTGGTTTGTTCATAAACACCTCGTACAGGTGGGTCTTGGCACTCAGCACCAAAATATTACATGACTTACCTGACCTATAGATTATTTACCTATTATTTTGTGAAGAGAAAATGTTTCAAGTCTTACTAAATCTGTTGTTGTTGTCATCAGCAACTAATCAATGTCATGTTTGTTTTTGGAATATTATTTGACAGAGATACACAGTACTGGCAATTATTTAAAATAGTAAGTTATGCCAGAGCAACCAGCTTACGGCTGTACCTATACTTGAGACTATGACAGGAACTTCTTACAGAAGAGTCAATGTAGAGGTTCTTACAGAATTATTGTCAGGAAAGATCCTTGGAACTGCAACAGTGTTGATATTGTAATCTATATAGTCTCATAAAAATTGAATAAAACTATAAGAAAAAATCAAGAAAGACTTTCGGTTGGGCAGTCAGTCTGTTGCAATTTCCTTGTCTGGACTGTAACTCGAAAACTAACAGTTGGAATTCAATGCAACTTCATACAATGGTCAAGCACAATGAGAGGAAGTGCAGTGTCCAAGAATCATAACTCCATCTTCACTATTTGCACAGTTATCCATATTTGCACAGTTATTGCCCTTTGTTGGGTTTCCTTGTCCGGAGCATAACTTGAAAACTAACAGTTGGAATTCAGTGCAACTTCATACAATGATCAAGCACAATGAGAGGAAGTACAGTGTTCAAGAATCATTACTCAATCTTCACTATTTGCATAGTTATTGCCCTTTGTTGGTTTTCCTTGTCCGGAGCATAACTAAATAGTTGGAATTCAATGCAATATCATACAGTGGTCAAGCACAATGACAGGAAGTGCAGTGTACAAGAGCTATAACTCCATCTTCAGTATTTGGACAGTTATTGCCCTTTGTTTGGTTTTCCTTGTCTGGAGTATAACTTGAAAACTAATGGTTGGAATTCAATGCAACTTTATACATTGGTCAAGCACAATGACAGGAAATGCAATGTACAAGAACCACAACTATCTTTAATTGCCCACAACCATAACTCTATTTCAATTCTTTTACAAAGTACTCTGTTACTAATAACTTCCTTAGTTCCGAGGCAGTCTTGTGGGGGTATTAATCACATTTAGTGATAGCTCTAGTTGTATGAGAGTTACTCTTTATAGAATTGACAGAGGTCATATGTTATTTTATATATTTCCAGGAACTTAGAGTTGTTGATTTGCAGACTAGAAAGACATGTTAATTTGCTGCACAGAATGAAATTGTTTCAGACAAACTATGTGAACTTGTGAGAAAAAATTAAAACTTAGCAGGAGATACTCTAGTGTTTTCCCATGATCTGTTGTATCAGTTGATTTCACAGATAATCTGTTTAGAAAAACACTAAAATAAGAAATAAGAAATTAAATTGATAGTTGACATGGAAAATAGATATGTTTTGAATTAATATCTTTTGTTACATCAAGAACATTGGGTGTTTGTAGCCGCTGATATCATCTGTTTTATTTGTTTATAGTTCTGTTCAGAATTAGAAATTGAATTCCAAATCACTTATGTTTTGCTTGAGAAACAAATTAACAAGCACATGGACAGATTCAAAGTAGCTTCAGGCTTGTTTGTATCAGCAGGGCAATGTGGGAAAGAAATTTTTATTAAGCTTTAAACATCTGATTAAAGGTCTATACCCTTTGAAGCTAGGAAAGAATATGTTGCAAGCACTTTAAATATTACTTAGTCTGAATCTCTGCAAATGACAAAATTTGATAGTAAACTAAGGCTCCCCCTGTTTTGTAATAAAATGTACATTTGAGCCTGACAAACTATAAGTCAACTACTGTATTATTCACTTGATTGATATGTCTTAGGAAACAGTGAATAACAATTAATTAGAAAGATTTAATGGTAATAATGAAATATTCAACTGCAAAGACATAATAATTATTGTCTTATACTGTGAGTCAGCCATGATTGTTTTCAAAAAGAACATGAATATTTAAAAACACTTTGTTCTGTTCCAGTTTTCTAAATCTTTGTGCAGTTAATTTTCCTGTATTATTATTATAATTATTCTGTATTTTACTGGAATATTATTTGGACCTTGTGCAGACTTACCATTGTCCCTTGCAAAAGAATGGTGGATTACATCTTATTTGCATCTATAGCCTCTGAAAGTTCATATACCAACAAATTCTTGTCTCCACATCTTCTCTGTAGAACTATGATAGATGTTTTCCACTTCCTGTAACTCAGCAGGGATAATTCATCCTTGCTGATTCTATATTATTGATTGCTAAATTATGTATCAAGTGTAATTTTTAGATATACACAGCAATATTAATTTCACTTGATTTGACCTGGCATTATATCACAGTACCATAATATTTCCTGAGTCATGTAGGATTATCTCCCTTGGTAAGTCAGTGTAGATTGGTAATTACTGTATGACTTTCATGAATCTTTTAGCTGCATTTCAAGCCTGTCACGCTGCTTTTAAACTTAACAGAACGATATCATGCATTGTTGTATTTTGTGTGAATCATTATTCCCCAAGGGTCTTAGTTGCTCTTTGACGGAAATCTTGTGTCGGATTGCTGTATGCATGAGACTTTGTACTGTTGTAAGGTTATTTGATAATTTCTTAGACTAATTTTGATACATCTTGCTGTATATTTACAGAGTCAGAAGTCATGGATTGAAAGAACGTTTATGAAAAGAGAATGTTCCAAGTTTATTAGAAGCTCGAGGGACCAAGGAAAGTAAGTATCTAATCATTTAAGGGCAATTATCAGTGTGCTGTCAAGGTTCTCATTGGTAAGTCAAGAGGGCAACACAGCAAAACATTAATTCACAGGTCTGCCAATTGTTGATTGTAGAAGTTGATACAATGTCTTCACTACAGTGGAGTGCATAAAACATAAGTAATAACCTTTTAGCAGTTTACTTGTTTTAAAGAAACGCATATATCCTATTAATTTCAGTTCTCGTATAATTTTGTGTCTTTTTCTGTCCTTATGAGTGGATGATGTAGGTTAAAAAGATTACACATTGTTCTAGTTATTTGTTTAACAAGTTGAGTGAAATTTGCTGAGTTATTAGAAACCAGAGCAGTTGTCATTGATTTGCAGCTCTGATTAATATAGAAATGGCAATATGTAAATGTATATAAGACATATTTCACCAGTATGACAGCTGGAAATTGCTTATCTTGAAAACCTTAATGAATAACAATGTATAAGACCTAACTGTCTGCAGGAAATATGTTTCTGGGTGTTTGTTAGGGCAACAGCGAGACTTTGACCTTCTTGACTGACAAGACCTTTACCAGTATTTAAGTAATATTTTGCTTATGTTTTACACTTGACTCATAATGTAAAGAGATATATTCAGGGAGACCTACTCATAAAAAGAGAGATATATTATACACAGCTGATGCCCAGTTCGCTGTCTCTAGATTAATTAATTTTATCAATAAAGTAATAGTAACTCCTACAGGCATATAAACTGACAGTATGTCTTTGGAGAAAAATGTCCAAGTTCTACTCATATATCTACTGTAGTAGAAAATGTTAGTGCTGAAATGATTCATCATCTTGTCAGGAAGTCAGAATACCCATGATTGAACAAACCATAGTAGAATTAAATTACTAAAACATTCTTGAATCCCTTTGCTACAAACTGAAGATGTAATTTATTGAAAAATGCGATTCTGTGAAAAGTCTGATGCTGATTTGAGTAAGACAATTTGAATATTTATAGACATGACAAATGAGGGAACTGACACTAACTGAAGAACTGGATTGACACAAATTGAGTCTCGGGTGCCTTTTTGAAATCTTTTGCTCTGCTGTTTTGCAAATGAGGAATGTTAACAGACTTTGAGACATTGCACAAACCTATTTGCTCAGAGTAGCTCTTTGTGTTGCATTTTTACTTATTATTGAATAAGAATAGGAGTGGTAAAGTCAGTGAAGTTGAGATGCACTAGGTCTCATAGTTAGTATTTGCTTTAGAGATTGGAAAAAAAGGTCCATATTTGGTAGGAAAATGCCATGTGTCAGATACAATGGTATACAGAGTCAAATTCAGAATTAAATCAGATGGAAGTTCTGACAGTTTACAATATCTTATAGCTCTGTATGCAGACAACCTGTCTGACAATTGGTTAAGCAAATCATAGTGCAAGTTGTCAGAAGCCATAGGGTAACATGATTTTTAAAGTGAACCTAAATGTCATATCCCTCATCAAATTCCCAGACAAACTAAACAGACAATCTTTGACCCTGAAGTCAACTATCAAACATGATTAACTCATGAGGATCAAAAAATGATAGAAATTCCATTAGTTTGTGATGAGGAGGAAAACGATGGCTGGCAACAATTTAAGACAATATAAAAATGGATAAAGAATTGCTGCAGTTGTTGGCTCGTCACAGATGAAGTGCTTTCTTTGCAGAATTGTTAAAGAAAAAAGCTAGTAATGACCTTCCTTGATTTTCTTGCAAAGAATTTGATGTAAAGCTGGCATGATTGTGTGTATGGGAAGGGGATTTAGATCTAAACTGATGAGCCTCTTTAAGTTATCATAGAATTAAGAAATAGTCTCAGGTTTAGGATATATTTGTTGCACTTGAACTTCCAAGAAGGGGTTTTGTAAAATGCCGACATAATTTGCATAATTATTATCAAACAAATAACCCCCCACATTTCTAATGTAAGTCCATTTGAATAAAGAAAGCATTACCAGTACATTGCTTTTAACCATCAATATCATGTGTCTAGAAGGTTCACAGAACAGTTGTTATAAAAAGGGAGATGAGGATAAGACAAGTTCAACACTTCTATCCATTTAACATGTATCAGTAATTCCCTGAGATGATAGAATAAAATACAAGTTTATCCAGGTAAATCACTATGTATTATTTTGATGGAGATGAAAATATGCAAAGATGCAAATTCACTCTGCTTCCAGGAGTACATCAGAAATTTATTCTCCAAATGGTTCCATTTGAAGATAGTTTTAGAATTCAATTAAGAAACTTAATTGAATACACATAAAAGTGAACGTTTAGTTGATTAGCTTGTCTAAATTTTTGGAAGAGAAAAATTTTGTGTATTACTGTCCTCTGTCGGCTTCACATGACATAGCACTACTCTTGATTTATTTTTGGCTGCTCAGAAAAGTCTTAAGAAATTAACAGGATTCATTTAACAGCAGATATCTTCATCATTTTCTCATAGAATCAGTTTTTCTTTGACATCTTTTGTTTACTTTCCTTTGTATGGCATCTTTTGTTTACAGGAAAATGTATAGAATGGACTGCCTAAAGTTCTTAGAGTACAAGAGTCATTCTGTCATGATTTGTTTGATTGTATTTTGACTGTTTTTGATTGCCTTATATTTATTGCTGCAGGCTATTCTCTTTTATGCATCAGAAGTTTCTTTTCCTGCTTTTAGATGTTGCTGTGGAAGACCAGAGAGCTGGCAGGGCCACATACCACAGGCCCTTGGAGTGCCGCTGGAGGAAAGATGGCACCCCTACAGGCACACAGAGGCCAAACCGACAGATGCTTATGGAGTCCTGGAATTCCAAGGGGCACCCCACCCAAGTAAAGCACAGGTAATGACTGTTATTTAAATATCTACATTGTTACCTCTCCAAAAAATGCCAAACCAAACTCCTCTGTGTTTTCTCTATACAAATACCAAAAAAGATGTTCTATAACAAATGAATCTGCTTTGCAATATCAGCATCTTGATATAATTCATACTTGGATGACCATTTAGCTGAAAACAATATAATTTATCCACATTACTGTGTGCAGTATTGCAGTGTACTTGTTGGTAGTGAAACTGTGACTATACTTCTTTGATAAGTTAGGAGTGATCAGGGATCCATCAGTTTGTTGGTTACTGCAAAGCCCAGATGTCTTGGAATCCATAAAAACAAAGCAATCAGTTTTTACTGTTCCCTTAATACTGTATACTTCAATAGAGTTATCTAAGAACTGTGATTGGATGTATTGTCAATACTTGCCTATAAGACACACTTTTTTACCCAAAAATCATACTCAGATTTAGGGGGTGTGACTTACAAGCTGGTCATACTAGTGAAATTTTTTTTCCTGACCCCAAAAGTTACTGTCAAATTGCTGAACCACTATCCACCACCAGCCAATGTAAATCATCAATGGTTCTAAAGCCATTCTTTAAAATTTCAAAAGCAACCTAATAATTTGTTGCTAGCTCCCCTACATTCATTCAGTTGCAATAACTAAGTGAATCTTTCAAAGCTGTTTATCATCTTTTGTAAACTAAAGCACAAGGGAGCATTTTAAATTCAAGCAATATGTTGACTGTTTTGAAATATTCATTGCCTTTGTTCTCATACAATGTTTTAGATAAATGTAAAAAATTGAAAAATCTTGAAATTAAAATAGTATATAATAAATGCAGACAGATTTATCACTGTATGACAAATGTCTTCCTTTGTGTAAGTTCATAAAGCATTTAGAAATTTATAATGAATTTAAAAGCATGAATTTCTTAAATGGCAAACAACTCAGTATACAGTAAATTTCCGCTAAGTAGACCACTTTACTTATTTCAAACACAAAAATAAAATTTAAAAAAATTGAAAGTCTGAACTTTAGAACAAAGAATGTCTACTGTTTAGACCAATCTGTTAAGGGGGGTTCACACAGAATGTTTTAGCATATATTATGTTAAAACATGTATGCTTTTAAAACATACCTGTTTTCCTGTTCACCCCTAATGCTAAAGCATGTATGTTCTATCATTTTATCACAGATGATTCATTTCCTAAGTATTGTTATAAAATGGAATTTGGAGATTTGTTTGCTCCTTTAATTTTGCTGCCTACCTTTAATATTTAAAATATAGAAAAAGGACTCTGACATGTTCTTTAGGTTAGACCTTAGGATTCGGAGGATTCTGCTCGCTTGAAAAAGCTAGGAAATGAAAGTGAACGGGACTTTTGTAATTCTGTGCAAATGAAGTGGCAGAATTTTAATTGAAAGCAACATTCCATAGATCTGGCTGACTTACTTTTTCTGTTTGGTCTTGATTCAATTTAATTCTGACACCTTAATTTGGGAGCCATTTTTCTGAATCACCAACTTTTCCCTATTCATATATTTCAGTTTTTCTTGACACATGCTGATGACAGGACAGTGTATCAGGAACTCTTTCGTGTGAAACCCCGTTTATCAAACCCACTTTTTGACTTGTCTTATATTAAGAGACCTTTACTGTATAAAATAAAATGTATTATACTATGTTAGATTTATTTGTTAAAATGAACATAGTGCATTTAGAGCTTGTTCCAGTATTAGCTTTACCCCTTCTGCAAACTGTAAAAGTCATTTTATACAATTTCTGTACATTCTTTACAGACAGTATTGTTCCAAATTAGACAGATGGTACTAAAGCACTACTTGAGAAGAATTACGCTATGCTAGGTCTGAACATCCTGTCTCCTTCTTGCAAATACCAGTTGTTGATTATAAAATACATTTGCATATTTCAGTATGTCCGACTCAGTAGTTATGACTCCAAAGCCGACCAAGTGCTACAGTTGTTACAGAATCATTGGGGGCTAGATTTACCTAAGTTACTTATAACAGTACATGGAGGGATTCTGAACTTTGACCTTCAGCCCAAACTGAAGCGGGTGTTTAGAAAGGGTCTGTTGAAGGCAGCTAAAACGACAGGGGCCTGGATTATCACTGGAGGAACAAATACAGGTATAGTATACAGGGTCTGCTTTTTCACTGCAACAGATTTTCTGAAGGAGGAAATTGCAGAGTAGGTTATTTGTTCAGGTTTGTGTACTGTTGTATTTTACTAACAAAACATAAATTAACTTCAGGTATTTCATTGGTATCTTAAAGACTTTGGGGTTTTCAAGAAGTGAATCAACAGCAGTGGCATGTATTCATAATATTGGAACAAGATTTTGTTTTTGGTGAACCACTATTGTTGACGTATCTGTTTAGAGTCTGACTCCAGCACTGGGAAATTTTTGTATATGGTGCTGCAAATTGATAAATTTTATTATCAGAATAAATGCAGCTGTTGTCCTGGCAGTGCATGTTTACTGTTGTCCTTGTTAGATGTTTACAGAAGCTGTTATACCTATCTAGATCATTGTAGGTACTTTGTGAACTGTTGCATATGAAATACTTACTTTTATTAATCTGTCAGAAATGTTGTATATATGGATTATGTTTATATTTATTACCAAGTTAGAATATCCTAGACTAAGGTCATTACCTTTGTTCTTATGTCAGAACTTTCCTCACCTACAATAAAAGAGTAATGAATTTTTTATTGCTAATAACTTAGTAAGCTGTGGCAGAAATTATCAGTGTGATCACAGTTAACAGTATCACAGATGCACAGTCTTTTGCCAACAAAATTTAGCTTGTTTGTGGATGGCCACAATTTTACAATAAAACCTGCATACATTTGAGCTAAAACTGGACATTCGATGTCTGAACATTATTATATCTCTTGAAATATCTTAGACACAGTTTTGCATGGTATTCATAGCTGCAGTGTGCAGTCATGTAATGTGCACAATGCGATAATCATACTAACTGTAGGTACATCTGTCCAGTATTGAGGCCAGAAAGACAATGGTTGTCAAAGAGAAAGGTCCTGTCAGACTCTGTATAGACAGGCTGGTCACAAAACCACGTACTGTATAGCAGGTGTTACATGCTTAATTATTTTTAGATGGATGTCATTCATTTGTCAGATTTTGACAAAAAAAAACAATTTTCTTGCTGACTCAGAAATTAGCTTAATGTATTTATGGCAATTTTACCTTGTTAGATGAATGAGAGGAGCAGCTGTTACAATTGTCTGTATTATTAATTTCTCAAGGAAATAAAGAGTCACATTTTTGTCTTTAATGCTGCAGTCTTGGAAGAAAAAATTTATGACACTGGACAAACAGATCTGCAACCTTCCCAAGGTACAGAATTGTCTCCCCTTGAAAGTTGATGGTTTTTCCCTTATGTTGGCACATATTACCTTCCCTTATATGGCAGTATTCATTTATATATCTTTATATCTTTGGGTGTCTGTCTTTATCGTGTAAAGGTTTGATCTGATGATGTTAAAATCATTTTCTCTGTTTTATAAACATTTCATTGAACAGGCACAGTGGGACTAATGTAAAAAGGATGTTTTTGTTTGGCAGGGATGAGAATCTTCAGCTTTTTAGCTGATTTCAGATATTATTTTTAGCTCCACTTTTCGAAGAAAAAAAGTAGAGCTATTGTCATGACCCCCTCATGAGCATCGGCGTTGGTTAACCTTTTTGTTAAAGTTCATTTCTCAGAAACTATCAAAGCTATTTACTTCAAATTAAGAATACATGTTCATTATCAAAAGGCGAAACCATTTCACAAGGGCAGATAACCCTCAAATTTATTTTTGCAAAGTTATGCCCCTTTTTTCAAATTAAAATTTCTTGGTTAATCTTTTTCTTAATGCCCATTTCTCAAAATGTGTCAAAGATAATCCATTCAATCTTAGAATACTTGATCACCAGCAAGAACCCTGCAAAGATTATTGGTACCCATGTCCCTGGGGTCAAAATTAGCCCCACCCCAGGGGTCACTTGATTTTGCTTATACTTATATAAAGGGAAAAAACTTCTTAAGCCTAGAAATAAACTTTAACTTACATAGGATGGGTAAGTACCATTACACCCAGAGTCTTCAAACTTACTGCAAAGCTTTTCAAATTTGCACCTATAAAAACCAATAACGATATTTGTAACATGAGCAATGAGACTCAGGTGAACGATTTAGGGCTATCACGGCCCTCTTGTTTTATGAACGTCATTCTCAACCCTGGTTTTGACAAAAGGAAAAAAAAAGAAATTTGAATAAACTTTTTACATGCAAAGAAATTTTCTTGAATCCATTTGCATGCAGGCTGATCTGCTTCTGACCAATAAAAAGTGATTTATTGCACACAGACATTTGACGCTGTTAAGCATTTTTTTGACTTTTAAAGGGAAAACTTGATTTTCAAAGGAAAAGGACTCTGTTACTTGTTGATTTCCATCACTCAGAATTTTATCTTAAAATTGATGAACAGTTAATTGTCTGTGCTAATTAATTAGAAGCTTTCATCAGTAAAATGAGAAATTTTAATGTTGACACATTAGGTTAAAATGTAAAGCTCTGTAATGATATTGCAGCTAAGGTAGCATGCTAAAACAAGTATGTTAAATGATAGATATTTCTTTAGCATTAAAATAAGCAAATTTTACTTGTGATGAGAGTTAATAGTTATAGAATCTAACCTGAAGAAGTACAGTATTTCTTGCTTAAAGCTTTGAACATATAAGACAGTTTACTTTTTTCTTTGTTTATCAAGAAAAAGACCTGATTCAAATTTGAGACCAGTTACTAGAAAAAATGCTTTCTCTGCATTAGAGCTGTGAGAGTTTTGTGAAATACAGCCAATTAATGTCACCTAAAGACAGATTTAAAAGACAGAAATAGCCAACATAACAAATAGGCTTAAACCAGAACAGAACTTGATACACAGGCTGTATTAGCAATCTGCTCTGTCATTTACATGCTATAGTAAAACATCAGATTGAATTTTAAAGGAAGAACTAGTTGCTTTATTACAAAAATAAAACTTCTATGAAAGTTGAATATCAAATCTGACAATGGCTACTGAAAAGTATTGACCATAAAGATTGACAAGACAATGGAAGTGAAATTTAATTTTGTTACATGAAACTTAACTGTTCTCTTTGATCTATGTCTAGGCTGGAATTCCTAAGTTACTGTTCTTTGTTTTAAGGCAGTTTGATGTTAACTATATAACCCCAGTCAAGATCAAACCTTCAGAATTGCTACAGTTTTCTTTTCTGACTTCACTTATGTTTATTGAGGTCAGATGGTTAAATTTGAACTGGCAATTAAAATAAAGGAAATATCACTTGATTCAGATTAATTTACACACATTTCAGTCCAAGGATGAATGCTTGTATTATGATTTAACCCTGATCTTTCTTAGTTTTACCTTATTCAAGGTCATGTGCACACTAGTAAACTTCAGTAATGGATATTTATCCTTAACCTTTATTTTATAGATAACAAAACAACATGCTGTCTCTGTGTTCATGTTAAGAGGAAATTCTCTGATTATATAATGGCATTCAATTTGATTAGTTCATGTCTTTGAGTCACCAGTTTCTTAATGATAGATTACTGGAGAGATACCTGGGCCTTTAGTAAGAGAAAGTAAATTCAACCTTTTTGTGATACTAAATGGGGATTTATTGTTTTGTCATCTTCACATTTACCTGGCAACCAGAAAACATTTTTACAAAACAAGACTCCCACTTCATGTGTCCATTTTCTGAGCTCAGAATGTAAGATAGTTTGGATTGTTTGGTTAACATATCAGTTGAAAGACCTTTGTACCCTTTTGCTTAAGAAGGGAATTCTAAATTTGTTCTCCATTATTTAATTTTACAGACTCAGTTGTAGATGGTGTTGTTATCTGTCTAACACAATAGTGGAGCATGCATTTTTGTTGGGTTCATAGTGGTTTGAGATTGTGACCAAGCATATAGAACTGTGCATTTTCTAATAATCAAAAGATCACCTCACCTCAGCAGTTGAAAAAAACTGGCAGGAAGTAGATTGGTCCCCTTTTTAAGAATATTTGAATTATGGTAAAAATCCAGTTTCGGCAAAAAAGTGACAGTTTTTTTGTAATCGGTGATGAGGATTGAGAAAGGTAGGAAATGAAACATTTTATGTGATTTACCAGTTGATAACAAAAAAAGTGTAGATTACCCAGGGACACCTATGGTCTCTATAGAATAAAAACATTTTGTTTTATTAGCTCACCTGAGCATTTTGTGCTCAAGGTGAGCTTTTGTGATCGCCCTGTGTCCGTCGTCAGTTGTGCGTTTTGTGTTGTGCATCGTCAACTTTTTACTTTAAACAACATCTCCTCCTTAACCACTAGGTGAAAGATGATAAAACTTTACAGGAATGTTCCTTGCATGAAGCTTTACCAAAAGAATTTTTTTTAAAGAATTCAATTCCATGAAGAACTCTGGTTGCTATGGCAACAAGAATGAAAAACTTTAAAAATCTACTTTTCTGAAACCACTAGGCCTAGAGTTTTGAAACTTGGCATGAAGCATTGCCTAGTGGACCTCTACAAAGTTTGTTCAAATAATGTCCCTCGTGTCACTATTGGCCCTGCCTGAGGGGTCACAAGTTTTACATAAGAATATAGAAAAAAATCTTTAAAACTCTTATCTGAAACCACAAGTCCTAGAGTTTTAAAATTTGGCATGAAGCATTGTCTAGTGAACCTCTACCAAATTTGTTCAAATAATGTCCCTGGGGTCACTATTGGCCCAGCCCGAGGGGTCACAAGTTTTACATAGCACTACAGAAGAAAATCTTCAAAAATCTTCTTGTCTGAAACCACAAGGCATAGAATTTCAAAATTTGGCATGAAGCATTGTCTAGTGGACCATTAACAAGCTTTTTCAAATTATTAGATTAGGTACTTACAGGTCACTGAGGCTAAAAATAGATTTATCTACTTTACCTCATAGAACCTTCATTTATAGACCAATATCTGTGATACTACATAAAGATGGGGTTTGAGGTCACTGGGTCAAGGTCACTTTAGCAAATACCGTATATACTCAGCCAAAAGTCGACTCAACCATTAGTCAAGAAGGGGTTTTTGAGGTTAAAATTGATGATTTTTACTTAGACCCTTTCATACGTCGAGTTGGATTTTTTAGATTTTATGCAATTGTACAAATTGCTTATCTACAGTAAAGGGAAGCAACTACGTCAATAGAGTGGTGTGCGGTAGTTTCATTATACCTAAGACGTACGGCCAGTATGTTTTAAGACATTTTGGAAGGGATAATTTGAAAGTGACACAGTTGTTTGCTGTCAATATTATTCGTTTAATTAATAATTTATTTAACTTGCAGGTCGTTCAAAATGCACAAAAAAACAAACACAGAAATGTAAAACCGAAGCACATGAATAATTTCAAACAGGAATTATCACACTGAAAATATACGAGTTATTATGAAAAAAATTAATGCCAGTAATTGTTCACACCTTTGATTTCTGAATAAAGCATAATGCTGTTATGTTTACATAGCAATAAGGACCTGTATGATATACGATTATACAACCGGAAAAGCCCTGACACTGGACAGACTTTATCAATAAACAAGGGAAGTCACTCTACAACAACCACGACATGGTCGTTTGTTTATTACATGTCAATCAGATGTGTGAAAATATCTTTGTCATACTGCCAAGCAGACTAATATAAAAACAAAACAAATGTAGTCCCTTTTATAAGTTCTTTATTGATTAGAGAAGCCTGCTGAATAATAATGATGTAATTACGCTACGGGGTTACCTTCGTGTAGTGTAAAAAATATGACTGTCATACGGGCAAGTACGTTTGATAATTTTTTTCATTTTCTTTACCTGACTCGCCCATACGTTGAGCAATGACTTTAAGGCCATTTTCTGGGGATTAAAAACTCGACTTATGGCCGAGTATATACGGTAATAGATATTTCTACTTTCTGTCATAGAGCCTTTATTTATTGACTGATATTTTAGATATTTGGTTTGTAGGCACCTACATATCTTCAATTAGAAAATGAAATACTGCTTCATATGTTTGCTTAACAGCAAACCCACAGCCAAAGTTCTCAGGTGAGGGATCCAGGGCCATAATGGCCGTTTTGTTCTTGTAACTTACTGAGTTTTTGGGACATTATTTTGGTTCAGCTCTTTTTTCATTATTTTTTTTGCTGTCATTTGCATGTTGAGTTATTCCTTTTCAGTTTTGATTACAGTTCTCTTCTTAAAATTAAAGATGTACAAATCTGCACATTGAAGCACAAGATTTATGCAATGTTTTACATGCTCTGGAGTTTATAGGCATTCCTAGAGCAATTAAATTGTCTTTGGAGAAGATTTTATTGTAACTTAAAAGAGGTTTACGAGTTTTAGCTTGTCCTGTGTCAGACCAATGGACACAACAGGATATGCATTACCATGTTTTCTTTTAAAACATTGTTTTTACATGCAGGCATTGTGCATTTACATAATATGTTGTTGAATAATTTCTAATATTGTTAGCAACATATAATGCATGCCAATAAAGTAGGCAACATCAAGTAATTGTCAGTTCATTTTCAATTTTCCTGTTTTGCTTGATTTTCATTTATTGCGTAATTATTGATCTTCTAAGTTATTGCTTGATTATGTGTCATTCAGATGGTTGGAGTTTTATGCTGCCCACAGCTTGAAGGGTATTGATCCCTTAATTTACAGAAATAGCAAAAGTTAATACAATTTGAATTATATAACATATTACTCAACATGTAAAGTGAACCAAAATAATTCTGTCAGCTTGTGATCTTACACAAGAAGATGCTATTGAAATATTCTCATGTAAATGTGGCAAAAAGAGTTCAACTGCTTGAAATACAGTGCAGTGTTGGAGAACAAAATGGAGTGAATGATAGTTCTTGAAAATCTAATGTGGATGAGAGTAGATTTTCAGAGGGTCACAAGCCAGATGTCTTTTTATCAACTGAGTTGAAATTGATGGTTTCTTATCCTTGAAATAAATACAAAACATAAAGGCTTACTTTTACATATGTACCACCACTCACAAAGCATTTGGGGGCTATACTGAATTCAACTAATGCTTGTCTGTCCATCCATCTGTCTGTCTGTTCCGTTTTCTTTTACATGGAAGGATTTTAAAATACCTTGGCATATTGTTTCATCTTGATGTGACGAACTGTTGCATGTAAGACACAGGTCTATGGCTCAAAGGTCATAGTCACTAGTTCCTGTTTTGCTTGATTTTCATTAATTTCATAATTATTGATCTTCTAAGTTATTGCTTGATTATGTGTCATTCGGATGGTTGGAGTTTTATGCTGCACACAGCTTGAAGGGTATTGATGATAGACCTTGCCTGCGCTGTAACTTCTCTGTGCATGGATTGGTTTTAAATACCTTGGTATGTTTGGTAACCTTGATGAGATGTGTGTTGCCTGTAGGACCCAGGTCCATAGTTCAAAGGTCAAGGTCACAGTCATTGGTTAAAGGTAAAAAAAAAATGTTGAATATAGACCTTGTCTGGGAAGTAACTTCTCCATGGATGAATTATGAAATACATTTGCCTGTTTGTTTATCTAGATGAGATTGTGTGTTGCATGCAAAACCCAAGTTCCTACCTCAAATGTAGACCTTGTCATGTCCGTAATTTCTTCATTCATAGAAGGACTTTGAAATACCTCGGCATATCAAGATGAGATTGTGTGTCACATTCAAGACACATGTCCCCTCTACTCAAAAGTCAAGGTCACAGTAACTTGTCAATGTAAAAAATGTTGATGATAGACTTTATCCAGGCCATAATTCACCGTGCATGGAAGGATCTTAATTTCTGTTCAAATGTATGTCATCTGCCTGGTTATTTAATTACTACCTTCTTTGAATTCTATAACTTCTTTATTTACATACCATCAAATATAATAGCATCATAGCATGTTTGTTCTCTTCACTGCCATGCAAGAATTTTACAATGTCCTTTTACTTAGAAATCCTTCAGTCCTGTGACCAGTTGTAGTGTGGGGGTATTCGTCACTTATGTGACAAGCTGTAGTTTGTGCTGTATATGAATATATGAATGAATAATGTTTCCTCAAGATAGTGTTGTTTTAATCAGATCAGGGACAAGTAAAAGTTTTGTATGTGACATAGTATTCAGTCAAATGTGAATTGTCATGGGGCAAGAATTCATGAAAATTCAGTAGGACAAAAGTCTCAAGGGATTGTCACAAGAATTTCTCTGAATTGATAATATTATATTAACTCTATCCATAATACAATCATTATTAACTTGAACATTTGTTTGAAGCCAATGTAATATTTGATTTGTATCCGATTTTATTGTAGGAATAGCAGATTGGTATCTTTCCTTCATTTTGTAGCAGAAATATAGCTGATAACATACATAAAACAAGAGGTTGCAGAACAATTAACAGGAGCATTCAATTAGCATCACTTACATATCAAAGGGAGACAGCCTCTGTTTGATAGTTACTGACTAATTAACCAATTACCTTTAAAGAAGACTGCTGTTTTATTATTTGTAGTTGAGTTTTAACTTGCAAATTGATAGATAATGTATCTCCATGAGGACAGTTATGATGCATTGTGCTCTTACAGTCTGTGTGCACAGACATTGACCTGTTAATTAACATGGTAGACAGAATAAGACTGTATATCCTGTCACCATGACAGCCATGATGACACTTTGACATGCTTTATGATTTAAGTGTGTATATTTTGTTCATTATGTCATTTTATTAAGGCCATTGAAATTAATTTGAGGTGTGTGAAGACTTAATGTGACTGGCACAGGTTTTGAGAAACAGTTCTTTATAAAGCTAGAGTAAATGTTTAAGGAGTTGGTCATTCCTAAGCATGGTTGTCATGGAAACAGAAGAAACTTTACATTATACATGGTCAACAGAGTATGTTTTAGTTGTCATCCTCATTATGGCAATGTCTATTTCAATTCTTTCTACATCATACAACCCCTTATTTATACCAAATGTCATTTGTTATTACAGTGAAAGCTTACTTCCTATGGTGAAGTTAGCTTGGGAGCAGGAGAGCCAATTTTGCCTACATTTCAGGTTATGAAACATAATTGTATGTCTGATGGGTTTAGGTTCGAGGTCACTTGTGTATGGTCTGTTGGTTGTCTGAGTGAAGTCTCCTGTCAGATAAATAAATGGCTGTACAGGATGGTTTAAGTAAACACTGTTTTTATAGGAACAATTGTTACTGTTAACTGCGGTAAAGGTTTGGCTGCTGCTTGATTATTACTGAATTAACAGTATTGTCAAGTTCAGGGCTCCTAAAATTTTGAAATCTCAATCGGTCCGAGACCTCGACCCCCCCCCCACCCCCGAGACCAAGAACAAAAAAAAAAAAAGAAACGATTTAAGGGCAAAGAACAATTTGAGTTATGATAGTGTTGACGTCGTGAAAATATGTGTTTTTCAAAACGAAAGTAGAATTAGAGCTAATTTTATGTCAAACTAGTCACTGATATTTTAAAGTATGCTTTGTGCTGCAGCTAGCCACTACAATTACTATTAAGCCATTAATGAAATTAAGCAGACGACAGTTATCTTCTATTTCGATGCAAACTCCTTGCACCGGTTACGTCACGCTTTTCTACTTTAACTGTTTTCTGTACTGATCAGGGGAAGTAACTGCTGCGGGGAGTTTGAATTCGATGAAATTATATTTCACAGTTTGAGCCGGTCAACTTTAATCGACTGGCCAGCTGCAAATCAAGCACACTTTTACTTGTTTACAAGTTAATTGGCGATAATTGCCGCGGGCAAAAGTGACAGTTTATGGTTTTATGATAGGTGTGAAGTACCGGATTAGCGATCAATTGAGGTTTCGGTGTGAGATTTTGACTGTTTTATTAAAAGTTAGACAGATTTTTTTTTTTGGAAATTATCTGGACCGATTTTTTAAGGACTTTTGGACATCGAAATCGGTCCATAGAGATAAAATTCGGTCAAAACCGGCAAATTTTCGGTTTTCGGGAGCCCTGGTCAAGTTGATTGTTCCTTGTTAGTAGGCTTAAAAGTTTTCCTAGAACTGAGGCTGTTTTGGTCTGTGGGAAGACAAAACATTGAACTGAGCCATTCAGGAACTGAGCTTTATTATTACAGAACACTGTGACACTAAGATTAACATTTCAGAAGAAACAAAGATATTTATATTCTGTTAACCCTTCCCATGCTAAATATCTAAAATTGACTTGTCCATCTTTTAGGTTGGACAGATCCATTGATTAGTTATGGGGGTGTTTATTGCAAATTTACTGACTGAATGGCGAATAGTGCAGACGCTGTTCAGACAGCATGGATGTGCCGGCTGGTCTTGGTCCACACTGGTCACAAAGGCAGAGTCATTTGCCTACAGAAGGGGAAAGCTAAAACAAATCTGTTTCATCACCAAGTTCAACTGGTCTGATCAGACTTATAAGGCGATAAGACCAGTAGGGGATGCCTTTAAAACAGTGTTTCATTTGCAGGTCATGAAATTAGAGCATTTTAATGAAATGTAATTTGGTGTGACATTATAGCTATGATAAATTGTCTAGCAGCTTTATAATGTATAATTTGCTGACATAATAGATGAGATAAACTTATTAACATCATATGGTTTAATGAGAAATAAAAATGCTCCTTAATTAGATCACTAGGTCATATATTTAAGTGATTGGTAGAATCTCAGGTCTAGTAATAAATACCCTGTGTTGATGTCATCACAAAAATGTTTGTGTTGATTTACAGTAGAAAGTGCGCTTGTGTTAGAATTTAAAATTTGAAATTGCAAAAAAAATGTAGACAGTGTTCTGAGCTCACTGAAGTAGAAGTCTTGGAAGACAATATACATTGTTAACTTAATAGCATTCATTGTTGATTTGTTATAATATAGTTATCACAGCAACAGTGAACAGTACTGTCTTGTGTTCTTTGTTAACCCCATAGCAGACAGGAGTGTTCCAAACAGACAGTGTACTTTGTTCACTGATATTTGATTTTAGTCTCCAGTGCAGACTGGGTTTTTGTTAGTTTTCTAGTTGATTGTATGTAGATGTCACAGCAGACTTTGTTTTGTGTTGAATATTTGCAGATGTTTTTCACCAGTTGACTTTCTTAGATGTCACAAGACTTTGTTTTGTGTTGAATATTTGCAGATGTTTTTCAGCAGTTGACTCTATTTAGATGTCACAAGACTTTGTTTTGTGTTGGATATTTGCAGATGTTTTTCACCAGTTGACTCTATTTAGATGTCACATGACTTTGTTTTGTGTTGGATATTTGCAGATGTTTTTCACCAGTTGACTCTATTTAGATGTCACAAGACTTTGTTCTGTGTTGAATATTTGCAGATGTTTTTCAGCAGTTGACTCTATTTAGATGTCACAAGACTTTGTTTTGTGTTGAATATTTGCAGATGTTTTTCACCAGTTGACTCTATTTAGATGTCACAAGACTTTGTTCTGTGTTGAATATTTGCAGATGTTTTTCAGCAGTTGACTCTATTTAGATGTCACAAGACTTTGTTCTGTGTTGAATATTTGCAGATGTTTTTGACCAGTTGACTCTATTTAGATGTCACAAGACTTTGTTCTGTGTTGAATATTTGCAGATGTTTTTCAGCAGTTGACTTTATTTAGATGTCACAAGACTTTGTTTTGTGTTGAATATTTGCAGATGTTTTTCACCAGTTGACTTTATTTAGATGTCACAAGACTTTGTTTTGTGTTGAATATTTGCAGATGTTTTTCACCAGTTGACTCTATTTAGATGTCACAAGACTTTGTTTTGTGTTGAATATTTGCAGATGTTTTTCAGCAGTTGACTCATTTTAGCTGTCACAGCAGACTTAGTTTTGACTCTATTTAGATGTCACCAGACTCTGTTCTGTGTTGAATATTTGCAAATGTTTTTCAGCTGTTGACTCTATTTTACTATCACACCAGACATTGCTTTATGTTAGTTATAAAGTTATAAATAACACAACAGAATATTTTTTGTTTGGAGTTACTGCTGATGGTATTGCATACAATGTATTAATTTTGTTGTTGTTAGCTTGTTCTTTCAACAGAGAGAATATTATCCCTGTGACTTTAATGGAAGTAATAAAGGGCTGCCTGATGAAAATTTAAGTATTGTTTTATTGGTATTCCTAGACAAAAGACTAAGTTCATTTGTTGAAAGAGTAATTGTGAAACATGGAAAAGGCTTACATATTGAACTGTATGAGTGTATTCAGACAATTTGTCACTGGCTTTTTATACCCTTTATATTATCTCACCAATTTTTAGCTCACCTGTCACATAGTGACAGAGTGAGCTTTTCTGATCACCTTTCGTCCGTCGTCCGTCCGTCCACAATTAGTTTGTTAACACTCTAGTGGTCACATTTTTGCCTCAATTGTCATCAAACTTGGTCAGGATGTTTGTCTCATTAATATCTCGGACAAGTTCGAACATGGGTTATCACGGTTGGGAAACTAGGTCACAGAGCGCAAATATAGAAAAACCTTGTTAACACTCTAGAGGCAACTTTTTCAGTCCAAATATCCTGGAAATTTGTCAGAAAGATTCTATCAATGATTTGTAGCTCAAGTTCAAATATGGGTCATCTAGGTTCAAAAACTAGGTCACGGAGCACAAAAATAGAAAAATCTTGTTTACACACTAGAGGTTACATTTTCAGCCCAAATAATCTGGAAATTTGTCAGAAAGGTTGCTTTGACAATTTCTAGCTCAAATTGGAGTATGGGTCATCTTGGGTCAAAAACTAGGTCACAGAGCCCAAATATTGAAAAACCTTAGACTCTAGAGGTAATATTTTTAGACCAAATAATCTGGAAATTTGTCAGGAAGGTTGCTTCTATGATTTCTAGCTCATGTTCAAATATGGGTCATCTGGGTTCACAAACTAGGTCACAGAGCCCAAAAATAGAAAAATCTTGTTAACACTCTAGAGGTTACATTTTCAGCCCAAATAATCTGGAAATTTGTCAGAAAGGTTGCTTCGAAGATTTCTAGCACAAGTTCAAATATGGGTCATCTGGGTTCACAAACTAGGTCACAGAGCCCAAAAATAGAAACATCTTGTTAACACTCAAGAGGTTACATTTTCAGCCCAAATAATCTGAAAATTTGTCAGAAAGGTTGCTTCTAAGATTTCTAGCACAAGTTCAAATATTGGTCATCTGGGTTCAAAAACTAGGTCACAGAGCCCAAAAATAGAAAAATCTTGTTAACACTCAAGAGGTTACATTTTCAGCCCAAATAATCTGGAAATTTGTCAGAAAGGTTGCCATGAGGATTTCTTGATCAAGTTCGAATATGGGTCATCTGGGTTCACAAACTAGGTCACAGAGTCTAAATATGGAAAAACTTTGTAAACACTATAGAGGCTACATTTTCAGTCCAATTGTCCTGGAAATTTGTCAGAAAGGTTGTTTTGATGATTTGTAGCTCAAGTTTGGATATGGGTTATCTGGGGTCAAAAACTAGGTCACAGAGCCTAAATATTGAAAAACCTTGTTAACACTCTAGAGGTAACATTTTCAGTACAAATAACCTTGAAATTTGTCAAAGAGATTGTTTCAAAAATTTCAAGTGTCCAGTTCGAATATGGGTCATCTGGGGTCAATTAACCAGGTCCATAGCAACTTTGTTAAAAGCAGTCATACTCAGGTGAGCGATACAGGGCCATCATGGCCCTCTTGCTGAAGTTTGCATGAGGCTTCTGTTTAGATAAGAGTACATTAGCAAACACCAGTTCTACTTATTAAGACTGTCACATATCAGTCATGAAAACATATTTTAATGGTACAGATATTCAAGGATGTTCCCTAGTGGTTACTCATTATTATAAAGTATTACTCTCTAGAATTATTCAGCGTTTAGATTGCTTATGTATGTACTTTTGTAAGATTTGAATTATGTATATGATTGTTAATTGTGTATGTTTAGAAGGATGAATGTATGATAGTTTGATAGGACAATGAGGTTTTAGAGCATTTAAACTAAGATAATGATATATTGAATAGATCACTTGCACAGTGCTTGGATGAGCATTGTTCAAAACTGATCAGAAATGACTCAGAATTAATCACTGCCCCATCACTATATCAGCCCCCTTTGATAATAATATACACAAAATCCCTTTTATATTTATAAGCAGTATAAAAAATTCATGTCTTTCTGTATCTTAGATAACTTTTTTTCAGGTGTGACAAGACATGTAGGGGATGCGATCAGTGACCGCACTCTAAAGGCAAAGAACAAGATTATAGCAATTGGTATAGCTCCTTGGGGTATAGTGGAGAATAAAGATGATATTATCGGAAAAGATGTAAGTTTTTGGGTTTAGCAGTTTAAGATAAAAATAAACCAGTGCTGTAATGACAGAGCACCTCTGTCACACTAGAAGGGTTATATAATGTTAAAAGTACAAAATATGAAAAAAATAATCTAGTTTAGTGGGATTTTTCCTTGTTCCTTGATGACAATGACTTTTATTTGAGAAGGGAAACCTATGTTTATTTGGCAAGAAACATAATTATCCTGCTTCAGGACAAGGCTAGTATACCTCGTTTTAGCAAACTTTTTAGTATGTTTTCATCTGCATTTCAGCATAGCATGCCCTATCGTATGAGTGCTGAATTCATCTCTTTTAAATTGGAAAACATTTTGATTGATAGGAAATGAAAGTAAGCTAGTTTCTTGACAAGAGTTGTTAGTTTAGCTTATTGTGTACTGGGAAGATATAGATGCATAGACAAGTTTCATTAGAGCAATACGAAACCTTAATCCATTAATGCCTAGAGTCAACAAAAGTAGACATAGGCAAATAGTGCAGACCCAGATCAGATAGGCAAACAGTGCAGACCCAGTTCAGATGCCGCAATATGTGGAATCTGATCAGGGTCTGCTCTGTTTGCATAGAGGACTTTTTTCCCCTAAATAGATTGAAATAGAAAATTTATACCAGAAACCCGTTTATTTGAAAATGGACTCATCCAACTAACAGGATGACATAATGCATTGGGCATAAACGGGTAAAGCTAGATGGCATAAAAAAGTTTAGAATCTCACTGGGTGCTTGATTATTCATAATTATGCTTAATTTTTCTTTTTATATACCTATTTATTCTGATCAAACCTTATGTGCCTGCTTAGAAGACACACATTTTTAGCTCACCTGTCACATAGTGACAGAGTGAGCTTTTCTGATCACCTTTTGTCCGTCGTCCGTCCGTCCGTCCACAATTAGTTTGTTAACACTCTAGTGGTCACATTTTTGCCTCAGTTGTCATGAAACTTGGTCAGGATGTTTGTCTCATTAATATCTCGGACGAGTTTGAACGTGGGTTATCAGGGTTGGAAAACTAGGTCACAGAGCCCAAATATAGAAAAACCTTGTTAACACTCTAGAGGCTACTTTTTCAGTCCAAATATCCTGGAAATTTGTCAGAAAGGTTCTATCGATGATTTCTAGCTCAGGTTCAAATATGGGTCATCTGGGTTTAAAAAACTAGGTCACGGAGCCCAAAAATAGAAAAATCTTGTTAACACTCTAGAGGTTACATTTTCAGCCCAAATAATCTGGAAATTTGTCAGAAAGATTGCTTTGACGATTTCTAGGTCAAGTTCAAATATGGGTCATCTGGGGTCAAAAACTAGGTTACAGAGCCTAAATATTGAAAAACCTTGTTAACACTCTAGAGGTAATATTTTTAGACCAAATAATCTGGAAATTTGTCAGGAAGGTTGCTTCTATGATTTCTAGCTCAAGTTCAAATATGGGTCATCTGAGTTCAAAAACTAGGTCACAGAGCCCAAAAATAGAAAAATCTTGTTAACGCTCTACAGGTTACATTTTCAGCCCAAATAATCAGGAAATTTGTCAGAAAGGTTGCTTTGACGATTTCTAGCTCAAGTTGGAGTATGGGTCATCTCGGGTCAAAAACTAGGTCACAGAGCCCAAATATGGAAAGACCTTGTTAACACTCTAGAAATTTGTCAGAAAGCTTAATTCTATGGTTTCTAGCTCAAATTTGAATATGGGTCATCTGGAGTCGAAAACTAGGTCACAGAGCCCAAATATTGAAAAACTTTGTAAACACTCTTGAGGCTACATTTTCAGTCAAAATGTCCTGGAAATTTGTCAGAAAGGTTGTTTTGATGATTTGTAGCTCAAGTTTGGATATGGGTTATCTGGGGTCAAAAACTAGGTCACAGAGCCTAAATATCGAAAAACCTTGTTAACACTCTAGAGGCTACTTTTTCAGTCCAAATATCCTGGAAATTTGTCAGAGAGATTGTTTCGATAACTTCTAGCTCAAGTTTGAATATGGGACATCTAGGTTAAAAAACTAGGTCATAGAACCCAAATATGGAAAAACCTTGTTAACACTCTAGAGGTAACATTTTCAGTACAAATAACCTTGAAATTTGTCAAAGAGATTGTTTCAATAATTTCTAGGTCAAGTTTGAATATGGTTCATCTGGGGTCAATTAACCAGGTAAATAGCAACTTTGTTAAAAGCAGTTATTCTCAGGTGAGCGATACAGGGCCATCATGGCCCTCTTGTTCTGTAAAGTTCCAGCTGAACCAGTTGGGTGTGTCTTATATGGACACCTTTAAGTACATTTTTTTTAGGCAGCCCTGCTTTTCCTTTCAATGGTAATTGTTATACATCATTTTAAATAAAAGGTACAACAGCAGACAATGTTCTACACTATATCAGTTATTAAAGTAGTCCTTCATGAAACCTTCTACGTCATCTGTGTGTTCTTTTATTACATTCTGTTACTTTAATATTTGATTTTTTCCCCAAAAAAATGGCTAGATAACTATCAAATTAGTTAAAATCTCCCATTTGAAAATTTAGTTGCATCTTATAGAAGGGTTAATACAAAATTCACTAGATTGTCAGTTCATTTATAGGATGCTTTTTATATAGAAATGTGTTTTATATGTGGGAACAAATGATTATAAGAGATTGATATGATGAAGACATGCAGAAATCTTGTGCCGAATAACTGCTGATAATATGTTTTATTAACTGATAAGGAGTATATTAACTTTTTTTTATGTAAAGTACAGGACTTGAAACAAATTGATGCACCCCTGTCTTCCTTTGCTTGAAATGTTTTAGATATGAGGGTAGTCTAAGCTCTTTATTTTTGAACTACAGAGATATTTTTTGTATGTTTCAGGTTATAGTTCCATATCACTGTGTGTCATCACCAATGACAAACTACTCTGTACTTAACAATAATCATTCCTACTTCCTGCTTGTGTCCAAATTGATGCACCCCTGTCTTCCTTTGCTTGAAATGTTTTAGATATGAGGGTAGTCTAAGCTCTTTATTTTTGAACTACAGAGATATTTTTTGTATGTTTCAGGTTATAGTTCCATATCACTGTGTGTCATCACCAAAGACAAACTACTCTGTACTTAACAATAATCATTCCTACTTCCTGCTTGTGGACAATGGAACTGTGGGAAAATATGGCGGAGAAATCATCTTCCGAAAGAGGATGGAAAAGTACATCGCACATCAGAAAATCTGTATGAATTATTGTATTTCCTGAAGAAAAGTCTTTTTTATAATAATGTGTTGATGCCAGAGTTAGGCAAGCATGCCTTATGCGTAAGAGGTTCTGTCTGATACATAATCAGAATCTAGGACTAGGCTTAAAACTGTGGTAATGACACATTTGACAAAGGTTGAGATGAAATAAGTTGTTTTTTTCCCTTCATTTGTTAGTAAACTGGTTGGATACTGAGGAACACTTGTTAGGTGGACTGACTGCCAGGATATGACTTAAAGGAAATTGAAACTAGCATTGAACGAAAAACAAACAAATTTCCTTCATTAAAATCTGAAAAGGGTAGGAAGCAGTAGATTCTCATAGACATTTCTATATCTTATAATGATGTAATGATCAAAGTATCGTAGTTCAACTAAGTGCAGTTAAACAAATCAAAACAGAGCAAGGTTATGGTGTGTAATGAATTCCATTTTATGGTCTTGACAGTATAAGGGGGATGGAAGACACAGTACATTAAAATTCCAGTTCTACATGAAAAAAAAGATCAGGTCCATTGGCAATCTAAAGAATCACATCCTAAATTGTTTTTTAAAAGAAAAGCCTTGTTTGTGTGTTATTTGAACTAGAGATTATTGGATTTGTATTGCATCATCATGCTTAACAAAAGCCGACTTAACATTAACTGCAGTGGGCAAAAAGCTCCTAAAATTGAAATAAATTGATCATTTTGACAGATTTCTACAATTAATTTCTGATAAATTATCTTCTCAGATTTCTCTCCAACCATACTATTAGATTTCAGACAGATTCAGTGAGAGCTGACACTTTGCCATTGATTGCTATAATTTGGGGGCCTGCAATTGAAGTTTTATATTCTATATAAGAATAATGTGAAAATTAAAGTCATAGATTTCTCAAGAAAATTTTCGTAAGTTGATTGAATGTATAAATGTTCTTGAAACTGCCAGTCACTGTAAAGTTAGGGTGCATGAAATACTTAAAGATTATGCTGTGAACAAGTTTGCTATCACTTGAGTGAACAGGAGAATATTATTGATACAGAACATATTCCTAGATATTTATGGCTAGAATATTAATCATGTCAGAAAGCTTTTATTAGACTATAAAACTTGCAGCAAAATCAATGTATCAAATACAACAAAAATAGATTGGTTTTGAAATTTCGATCTGTCAGCTGACATGTATTGAACAGTCAGAATTTTAAAGGGTAAAGATAGTCTTTGGAATCAATAGCTGTTCTTTTTGATTGGTTATCATTTGGCTAGAATAAAGCAGCTTGTTTTTTACACTGGTGTCTCAAAATTTTCTCTTTACTGTAGTTCCTTTTCTTGTACAGTTATTGAAAATGTCTTTGGTTCTTGAAAAAGAATCTAGTTTATTTTCTCACTTTCTTGATTACTTCACTTGATCGCCTTAACATCTATATCATTTAAATGATCAAGGTATATCAATTTCAGAGCTTCACCTACCTTTTGTCTTTGGTGTTCCATCTGGTGTTCCATCTGGTGTTCCATCTGGTGTTTATGCTATACTTCAGCTGTAACACCTTGTTAGTCGCAACTTCAACATAAAACTGAAATCTGTGATTTTATTATCCAGCTACATGAATGATATGTGACATTATTAAAATAGTGTTACCCATTACACAAATGACATTCTAATTTATTTATATTTCAGCAAACGGTGTGAAGGGGCGTGGTGTACCTGTTATATGTGTGGTTTTAGAAG
The DNA here is from genome assembly GCA_012932295.1 of Cyclina sinensis. NCBI lineage: Eukaryota > Metazoa > Mollusca > Bivalvia > Venerida > Veneridae > Cyclina > Cyclina sinensis. The sequence goes on from JAAONU010000017.1 coordinate 29,995,986, forward strand.
GTGGGGCAAATACAATACGTTCAGTTCTTGAGTATGTGACTGATTCACCACCTGTTCCAGTGGTGGTATGTGATGGCAGTGGTAGAGCCGCAGATCTGCTGGCGTTTACACATAAATACAGCTTGGAAGACGGGTAAGTGTCAACTGTAACTGATTACATTTAATACTGATACATTTCTTATACAGAAAATAAGCTTCAGTTACTGAAATTGATACATCTAGATCAATAGGCCTCCCTTGTTAATTGTGCATGTTCTTTATACTTAATTAGATAAACATGACAAAATATTTTCTGAAACACAATAAACAACATGAATCACTCTGTATGTAGGTTTATTTGATGTGGTTTGAAGTTGTTTCATACTTACTGCATTACAATACATGGAGCAGCTGTATTTCTTACTTATTGCATCACATTACAGGGATCAACTGTTTTTCTTACTTACTACATCACATTTACCTGAAGGCTTAAGGGAAATTTTATCTTTAAAGCAACTGACTCACAGATGGGCCAGTGATGAAAATAAAGAAAATATTTATACATCTAGAAATTCTAGCTGCAATTGTGAAGAGCATATCTAAATTAAGTTATTGACTCAATTTTTGATACAGAAACACAATATAAAGATTTACACACTTTCATCGATAAAAAAATTACCCCATTAGTCAGGGGGTAGATACTTTGGTTATAAATTTAATTTTCACGAATAATGATAACTAGACTCTGTGGCTCAGTGATGTAGATCGTCGCTCAAAATTTTACTGACCGAAAGGGCATGGGTTCACATCCCAGTGGAAGCAAAACTTTTTTTCAGTTTTCATGGGGTATAGAAACATAATGTTTTTTTTTTATCATAGTATATTAACTTCTCTTCAACTTTAAAGAAAAAAGAATTTCAGCCAAATTCTGTGAGTCAGTCACTTTATAACTGTTAAGTCATCAATATCTGTAGGGTATTAATTTTACTGATTTACTTAGCAGAATTCAGTCTCTAAATTGTAACGTAATCATATTACTAGGAAAAGTACACACCCACAAAGTTACATCAACTTTGAAACATTTTATTACATCCATGAAAATTTAAACACATGAATTTAGACAGTTTTTCGGTATTTGACAGAACTTAATGAAAAAAGAAATATTTATATGTGTATCATTTGGTTTCAAAATTAATAAACTCTGATTCTTGTCAAAGGTTACACTCTGTAAGCAGACATTTTAGCATGTCACATCAAATCAAGATGAAAGGCACTACAGAGTAGGTGCCATTTTAGAACTGTTTTGTGAACAGGTCAGTTCGAATCTATATTTTCTTGATTTATATTCAGGACAATGCCTGAGAGTTTGCGGGACCAGTTAATATTGACCATACAGAAGACGTTCCAGTACACTCAGGAGCAGGCAGAGAAACTCTTCATCGAACTCATGCTCTGTGTGAAAAAAAGAGAACTGGTAAATTTGTAGTTGTAGCTGCAGTCAAGCCTGATGGCAGGCATATGTCAGTTGTTTTGTCGAGAGAACAAGTTTCAGCAGTATTCTGATTAATTAGACTGCTTAGAAGATTTTTAAGCAAACTTTCTCATGGAGCCTGAATGGTGGCAGGGTTGGATAACTTGATTGTCTAACTCTGTTACTCATTCCAGAACCTTTACCACTCGCAGAATAGTAAACTTATTTATTTTACATCCATTTAGAACTAGCTCTCGCAACTTTTATTAAAACACACATGATGACAGCTTCCACACTTCAAACCAGTACCCTTACTTGCACCAAACCAGTACCCTTACTTGCACCAAACCAGTACCCTTACTTGCACCAACAGTTCTTGATGAGTGAAGTCACTGAGACTCTTATCCTTGCCTAGATTTGAACATGCTATGTCTGGACTGAAGGTCTGGAAATCTCCCTCTAGACTACTTGTTCTCTTACTAGGCATGCCTGTAGATTGAATCAGATCTATAAAAAGGACAAATTAAACAAGACAAACTTAACATGTTTTAATCTTTAGTTACTGCAAATGCAAAGCTCTTTACTTTGCTGTATAAGTAATTTTATGTACAAGAACAACCTTTTGGTATTTCAGATTACTGTGTTCCGAATGGGAGAGGGTGCTCAGGATATAGATCTTGCCATTCTTACAGCACTGCTGAAAGGTAATATTGCTGTAATATGTGTTAGTTTGTAGTTTTAGAAAGATGTAATTTGGTTTGTTAATTTTCACATCTGGAATAAATTGGTTGTAAGTAACTAAATTTCCTACGTTTCTTAGATTCTGCTGGAAATAGGGTCAGATAGTCAAATAAATAACTCCTGTTCTTATTAGCATCTTCTGTTTAGCTTTTAGCTGTTTTCTGTGGGCTGTGTTTGAAGTGCAAGTTCTGTCTGCTTTCTGTTTGTAATCTTTATTTCACAGATTACTTTATTAGGATAAATGATTGTCTATAGATGTGTTATTGCTAAAGTGTTTATAGAGATTAACAGCCTGTCTCGAAGGTCTGCAGTCCACAGGAACATTGATTCAAGCTATAGTTGTCTTGTTGCAGTTTGTTAAGGTATTAATCCTGAACATGCTGAAATTTTGTAATGGATTTGCCCAGCTTTGAATTTGGAACAGTCCATTCAAAGTCTAAGGGATTTCAATATCAAAATACAAAAATGGAGCTGCCAACAGTATAGAGCCTGGTCAGATTGCACGGATGTGCAGGCTGGCCTGGCTCTATACTGGTGGCAAAGGCTTATCACTTTCAGTTCCAGCAGGTTAAGGGTTAATCAGTTCAAATGAACAAACTCCTGCCAGACAACCGAAACACTCCTTTAAAATAGGCAGAAGGCCCATCTACAGCCATTACTCTGTAGTGCTTTGTTACAATAATTATTGATTTGAAACTTTGTATGCTTGTCCATAACAATGCAGAAAACTTGAAGAATCACAAGAACTCTCTTATAATCTGCAGGATCAGTAAAACAGATATATTCTTTATTTCCTTCAAAGTTATCTAGAGAAATATGCTTGTCTTATGTACTTGCACAAAAAAAAAACAACAACATATTTTGTATGTTTTCTTTCACATTTGTAAATATACATATTCAATAAATCTGTTGATCTATAAAGTGTTTTCTCTTGATCTGTCGCCTCCTTACTGCAGTTTTCCATTGCAACTTATCTTCTGTCGGGGAATATAAATTTCCTTAAAATTTGCATGTTTTTCACATGCCCTGGAGTATTTTGTTGGACTTCTGCAGTAAGTTGATATTCTGTAACCCTTGAGGCATGTTATCGAGATTAATACTGAATGTTTACTTTAGGATATTGTCTGGCTACATTGGTGCCTTGGTGAATAGACTTATCACTGTCTTTCAGATTTAAATGAAGTTTGTTGTCATGAATTATTTTTTATAAACTTTTCTTTCCTAATAGTACGAATAATTTGATCACTGGAAACAGACAGTGACTAGGTCCATCAACAGATCACTGTATTGACAATATAATTAAGTCCCATCTTAACCAAGTAAATAGTTTGTCACTGGCAAAATTTCATGTAGTACTACTCACTAAACATGAATACTGTGTCAAGGTTTTATTGCTGTTAATCACTGACTGTGCATTTTCCCAACTTTTTGCAATTACTTTAGTCTATGGTGTAAAAGGGACCATCTCTGTTATCTCCTAGTGGTCAAGGCATCCCTTTGAGTGGGAAGTCTAAGGTTCAAGTCTCATCAGGTGCCTATCCGGACAAGACTGGTTGGTGAGCTGCAACTAGTCAGAGAACGGTTACCAATTCCTTGTTGGCCTGTTATGTAGGATGAGTCTTTGGGGGAATAAATGTTTGGATAAATAGAAGTGACTTGACTCTTAAGCCCGGAAAACTGACACCTTCTGCAGAGGTGACACCCTTATAAACAAGAACTTTTCTTTTTACTTACAGGGTGTAAGGAAAGTTGCTACACACTTCCTTTCAGTTTCTTTCCATTTTTTAAGAAAGTGAACCTGAATATATTTTACTACAGTTATATACAATTCTCAGTATGTCATGTGATATTTCAGGGACAAATGCTAGTGCTCCTGACCAGCTGAGTCTGGCCTTGACCTGGGACAGAGTGGACATTGCTAGAAGTCACATTTTTGTTTATGGACAGGAGTGGCCGGTAAATATATCTCTATTTCTATTCTTTAATTAAAATTATTTAAACATTAAACCTACTTGCTTGTTGAATGTGAACAGTCAGAGGATTTTAGAGTAGAAGTACTAATTAAACACTTAAAATTTTTATGACTGATTAAGTTCATTAATTGTGGTAAACATTTTCAACAATTTCATATCAATTTCAATGTGCAAGCATGCAACATATCAAACTGATTCCCTCTTCCACCACCTTACATTGAAAATTGTGCAAAAGTTTTCCCCCAGTTTTACTATAAGCCTTATCAAACAGATGTGATGGATATAGATTGACATAGTTGTAATTTGCATGACTGGAGGAACTCTAGATAATAAGACAGACTTGAAGGTTGTGTGTGCATGCAGAGAATTTATATCATGTAGACTAGTTTTGTCTGGCATTTTACAAATTTTATTGTTATTGTGTGGACAGTCGAAAGAAGACAACAATGTGAATCATTTATTGAGGTGACAGATAGACTTTATTGAAAACTGCACTGTCCACAATTTCTAGATGGAGTGAGTGCTAAGTGACACAAATGGTTTTGATAATTCCCAGATCATGACATATAGTTTGTCAGACAGTCCAGGAAAACTTAGATGCATGGATGATTGAATTAAACAAATTTTATTCTTTGTAACTCATACAAATGAGACATACTGTTTTGTTGTCTAACTTTCCCTTGTATATATGATAGACCAGCAAAATTTCTTTACAAGTCCTGTTCTAATAATATTACTCTTTGGATTGTAGTTTGCTAAACTAAAAAATATAATTTTTATATTCTCTCCTTTACACTGTGTCTGATATATAAAAAAAGTAATTTGAGAAAGAATTTGTTTAAGACTGTTGAATTTGCTTTCCTGCTATATTTGGACTTTTGGACAAAGCACCCAGTCCCATTTAAAATACTCAGAAATAAGTAACCAGTGTCTGTTTTCTGTTACAAGAATTATTTAAAAAAAGCAAGTCCACATAGGGATGTTATGGTAAACTTTGTAGACATTCGAATTCAGACATATGGGAATAGATTTAAATTGGAACCGTTATGATGTTAATTATGTTTATTTTTGTTTTCTAGGAGGGTTCACTAGAACAAGCAATGATGGATGCCCTGATAAATGATAGGGTTGATTTTGTGAAGCTGTTACTAGAAAATGGAGTTCACATGCAGAGCTTTCTTACCATTCCACGTCTCGAGGAGTTGTACAATACAGTATGTAGAGTAGGGTAGAATAGCTTTTACATGAGAAAATATTACTAGCATTGTGATAGTATAAACTGTCAGAGATAAAAATAATTTTCAAGACAACAGTTGTCCAAAATAAAAATTTCTGTCTTCTGATTGGTCAGTTTTGAGTACGAAAACCTTAGTAGCTAAGAGATTGTATAAGCAGTGTGAAATCGACTGATGAGTTTATTAAGTAATAGATAAAATGAAAGGTGCAATGTTGTTTATTGTCCTAATGTCAACAACCTCTGCTAGACTTAACAGGTACATGTGATTATCAGCAGGAAATATGATTATTCTCTCTTGCTGAACACTATTACTGAATTACTTTTATTCCTTGGAGAAATGACAATTTGGATGCTCAAGAAACACTTGCATTCTGAGAAAATGTGATCTGTGTAAATTTGATGGTAGCATAACATTTCAACAATGTAACTTTTTATTGTATTACAGGATATCATATGTGCCTTTGTGGGATTTCTTTCACTGAAATTATGCGTCGGTCAGATTTCTTTTTCAGTTTGTTGTTAAAACTGATTGTGAAAGAGTAAACATTTGTTTTCATTTCATGCAGTATAAACTTAATATACATCTATTTCAGAGACAGGGACCTTCAAATACTCTACGTTATCTAGTCAGGGATGTCAGAAAGGTATGTAGTTCTATGGAGTTTAAAATATGCTCTTGTATTTAAATCTTAAGAAAATTTCCCTAATGAAACAAACAAGTTCTGATTTAATCCTTCTGAACTAATTACTGTGTTTTGCCAATGTCTGATATTTAACTGCTGAAAGATATTTGAGAACATTTATTACATGTATAATTCCTTCTTAAGAAAAGCATTATCTTGAAATATACCAGTCAGTTTTATTCAAATAATTATGTGTTATTTCATGTTTAAGCATTTGTTGAGCTATTGCTGTAATGACAGACTCACCGAGAATAGAATGGAATAAAACCAATCTGCATGAGTTTCACAGCATTTTTGGACTGCAATGCATAAGGTTGTCTCGCATGTACTTAAAATGTATCAGGTTCTGAATGAAAGCATGATATTAAATATTTGACATGTTGAATAAGCATCAAAAGTAACACTGTATATGAATGTGTTTGTTAAAAGGGAAGAGCCCTCAAACAAATAATTTGAAAATTGAAAGAACTTGAATTGAACATTAATCATTACAGCATATAGTTGTCTAGAGAGAGGCTCCTTAAATGACTGGTGGTATATTTCTGCACAGAATTGCATTGTTAAACTGCAGGAATAGATTGCTAATGTCATCTCTGTCTATCTTCGGTCTGTAGAAACACCCTGGGAATTTATTAAAAATTCTTCCACTTTAAACTGGTCGTATAATATTTGTAGGATGCAGACTCATACTGTAGTGTTTCTCATTGTGTTTTTTATTACCCCAAGGCCATGTATAGGATTTTAAGAAACGGTCAAAATATTTTTTTTTCAGTGTTAAAAATATGCTAGCATGGGTTTACATTTTAAACATTTTAGAGAAGACATTGCAGACAAATTTGTGCTTAGACTGCAGGATTTATTTTTTAGAGGAATCAAATTTTTAAAGATTTTAGCATTAGGGAAAGAAAATTCGTATCTTTCTCCATAAAGGCCCGCCCGCTTAGCTCAATAGGTAGAGCACTGGATTAGTAATCCATCGGTCGTTGGTTCGACCCCTGGGCAGGGCAAAATTTCTCCGTGACAATTGTTCTCAGACATTGTGTCTTATGTTCATTTGTCTCTCACCTCTGATTCAGAGTAGATCATGTGGGAACAGTAGTCAGTCACTTGCGGAGAAATTGGCAATTACTGGTTAGTTATCCAGGAAAACTGGTTAGGTGGACTGACCGCCGAGATGTAACATATGTTGAAATCGGCGTTAAACCCCAAAACAAACAAACATCTTTCTCCATAGGTGTAATAGAGAAAATGTTAGAATCACACAACAAAAACAGCAGTTGGTTTAGTATATATTTAATTGTAAGAACCTATTTTTCTTCCCATATCAAAGTAGAAATGAAGACTTCTTACAAAGCTTACCTTTTTGTAGGTCAGAATGTGTGCATCGTCGGATACCCACGGTTGATTATTACATTAACCAAACCGTGGGAAAAATGAATCGATTTGCGTCGATATATAGCAACAAGTGCCTAAAATATCAACCAATGAAATTGCGTTAACAATATAGATACTCTTCAATGGAGGGGGTAGAAAACTATCAGAAATAAAATGGCTGCGCCCATGGCGAAAACCTGTTTTGTGTGTCTTGCCAATATAAAAGGCAAAAACTATCGCCAACTCAATTCTTCCACAAGCAAAGACCACTATAGTGATATTTTATCTAGTATTAACATTTCGCCCACATTTTCAATTTTGAGCTTTTCACAAAATGATTTAAACATGTTGTCTATGGTTGCCGCCATCTTGTCTGTAATACCGAATGTCGTATAGAACGAGCAACTGATTGGTTGTAATTGCCTCATAAAGTCGTGAGGGAACCAATGAAATAGCTGTCTTTGACACACCTCTTATCGACGAGATAGCGTTAAAAAATCCTACGCCTGATAAATGTTAATGGATCGGCCGTGGGTATCCGACGATGGAATGTGTGTTGCTTTGTCACTACATTGTTTTCATCATTACAGCATTTACCAACCGGGTATAGATACACATTATTGGACATTGGTCTAGTCATTCAACATGTGATGGGTGGGGCATTCCGTGCTACCTACTGCAGAAAACGCTTCCGGCAGAAATACAATGCTTTAAAGAGAATTGTAAGTTTTCATCACTCCAGTGAAATTATTTTGTTATGTAATCTTACAGATCCACAAGTATACCTTCACTCTGACTATGCAATTGCTTTATATAGTGCAGAATTAAGAGAAGATAAAATACAGGATAAAAGTATATTTATTTAACCAGCTGCTAATCCATGTATCTTTATGTGTATAGAGTATAGTCTAAGTCATATCCTTGGGTTTTATCAATGGTCTGTGATTCTTTGCCTTGATCAATTTCAAGAGCCTGAAATTAAATAATAAAAGGCAGACATGAGATGTATGTCAAGTGATAGCAGTTCACTCCATCTGTATGCTTTTGTACTTTGACTCAGAAAGCTTGAGCAAAAAGCTCACTAGACCTTTTCTTTAGCAAATCCTTTAAAAATATTAGTGTTTTAAATTCTTTTTTCAGTGTACGTCTCATGGAAACCTTGGCCAGTTAGTAACAACATTACCATCTCTAGTCAACACAAAACAAGTAGAGGAGTTATTCCCCTATCCTTTCCATGACCTCATGATCTGGGCAGTACTGATGAAGCGACAGAAGATGGCGCTGTTTATGTGGCAACATGGAGAGGAAGCCATGGCTAAAGTAATTAATTGTGTACATGAACTCTTTGTGACACCAGATTTGATAATTTAAGTTATACAAAATTATTTGTAAGACTTGACAATTTTAGCTACATGAAAGAAATGAGAAATTCATCTTAATTGGGGAAAATTGAAGGGAAGTAACTATATCACTCAAGTTTGGAAGACATTTTTCAAGCCAAGACTAGTGATTTCCCTTGATTGTCTTGATAATTATAATAGCTAATTTTTATCTGTTAAAAGAAAATGAAATCGTCTTCACAGTACTGCAGAGAAATGCTTAAAATTCAAACTTTATAGTCTTTTGGAAGGCATCTGGTATTACTTTATGTGATATGATTGTATTTTGAATTTTACTGATGCAAGAAGTAAAGCTGACCTTTCAGATTGTCACAAGTTAAAGCATCTGTTAGTTTAGTTTAGACTCGTTTATTTTACATCGATTGCGATACAAGTTATTTCAACCTAGAATCATCACGCTCGATGACTGCTTCCTGGGTTGCATACCAGTAATCGTGCAGTGTGGAGAAATGTGAAGATTGTGAGAGAATCTCGCCTCTGTCGGGATTCGGACCCGCGACCTCCAGATCAAGAGCCCTGCGCTCTACCCCTGGACCACGGTGCCTCCTCCAGCATCCTAAAGCATCTGTTCTTACGTTAATCTGTTTTAAATCACCTCCATTGCAAGATTCTTTGGTTGTTCAGCCACTGTTTAAACTAAAATGGTGTAGAGTTATGTAATGTTTACACTGTTACAGGCATTGGTAGCGTGTAAGTTGTTCCGAGGGATGGCTCATGAAGCAGACCAGGATGATTTGGAGGTGGAAATACCGGATGAACTCAGGAAATATGCCATGTATGTAAACACATAATTTTACACTTGATTTAGTTGATTATCAGATACGTTTCTTTTACTGTGGTAGCTTCTGTTTTATTAAAGATATTTGTGCCCTATGGAAGTTGTAAAAAATAAAATATTTCAACCTCATAATCACAATGAACAAAGCATAAGTGTCAAAAAGTTCTAAGTTCTAAGTTCATGTGTCACAGTCCTGAATGAGAAAATTTGAAGTATTTACTGTTGGAAACCATACCTGCCATAATTTTTCTGGCCATTTCCGGGACTTTGATATCGAATTTCCGGGATTTGAGCCGATTTTCCGGGACATACAACTATTCATATACTTTCAATGCCCTACCGTTGGCAGTACACCAAATTGGACGGAATTCCGTTTTTGGCGGGAAAAGCCATGCACGTCTTTCAAATACACATCAGTATCATCAGTTTCATAGCTTTTATTATAGTTGCAAGAGCATAGTAATTGACAGGCTTGCAGAAATGTTTCAAGCTCAAACGGTCCAACCACCTGACGATTATTCCCCCTCCCTCTGAACCACTTCAACAAAACGTTCGCTCGTATTTACGAGTGGAGAAGGTAGGAGGACGAGTATAATTTTCTGATCGATCATCCTGCAGAATGAGTGCAAAAACCGCAAGAAATATACTGATGGATGTGTATTTCATAACATCACAGTTTACCGACAGTAAATTCTCCATGTAATACGCTGTCAAAACAAAACCGGAAGCGTGAGTAAGGGGGAGCACTGCACCTTTTTTAATTCAGTAAACCGCACAGTACCGTTGATCATTTTTCTCCTAGGTCACCAGGACTGGTGATGCAGGACGAGTAGAAATTTTTGTCACTCGTCCTTGATTGTGTAGCAGTAATCATAAAATAATAACTGTGTACCATTAACTAATTAACATCATAAACTCAAATTCAAGTTGAATCACGGGTGTTTGATGACAGCGTCGTCTATGCTTCGTATTACAAGTATCGGCGCGATTTGATCGAACATTACAATATTCACCATGAGTTTTATGCGCGTTTGCATTAAATTTAATTTTAAGTTGCATCTCTATTAACACCAGTTACCGCGGCGACAGTCTTTGAAAGGGGCAGATATTTTACAAATTAATTAATGCACCGCAAGTCAATAAATCAATAGCCGATAGCGGTCATTTGTTAATTGGTTATCAATGACACGCGGTGTATTCACTGAATCGGAACATATTATCATAACGAATAATTAAAGAATTAGCGGCGTGTCAAAAATTTGACTGGCCTGATCAAAGGTATGTGCGTTTTTCATATTTTCCGGGACATCGGATGTCTTTCGGGGACTCCGGGACGGACCCTCGATTACTGGGACAATCCCGGACAATCCAGAAAGTATGGCAGATATGTGGAAACATTCTTGTAAATGTCCTTATTCAGGATGACAGTTTATATCTGTTTATCAGAAAAAATCTCTTTTAAGTTTTATTAGTGGTCAAAATGATGAAGATGGGTAACAGTAAAGACTAGGGATGGCAACGAGTAACCGGTTAACCGAGTACTCGATCGAACGTCCGAATATCGGTTAACAAAAATGATATTCGATTACTCGGAAAAAATATATAATTTCTATTTTTGGCAATTTAGAAAGATTGGTGTATCCAATTAGTTCAGAAATTCGGAGATGTTCATGTATCTTCATAAATATCTGTTAAATGCAATCAAAACATCCTTGCAGAGGTGCGAAAATGATATCGTACATTAACAGTTTGACTTGCGCATGGGATTGAACACCTGTGTCGCTTACGTCATTCGGCCTCTTATGATATTTAATAACCTTTAATTGTGTTACAGTTTGTAGCCGAAACTTGTTTTAAGGTAACTGTTTTGAAAACAGCAAAGGGCCGGATTGCTATTATGAATGTTAGATTGTAAAGGTTGTAATTAGACACGATTAAACGTTTGTTTTTCTTTACTCAATAATGGAGAGTAACTCCCTTTTCTTATTTACGCATATAAATCAAGAAATATCATAACTTTTTATATCTTGATAAAGTTTTTGCTTAGAAGAAACAGACTTTCATGTGAACTTGTAGATAAGATCATTTTCCTCAAGAAAAACAGAGCCAGTGTTGTTAAATACTGACGCGAAATATTAAAAAGAAACTGATGTGTAGACCAAAGTACAGCATAATGCTGTAACACGTATGCTTGCATGAACGCTAAGTTATCAACTGTGTAAACGATGTTAAGATGAACTCATAGAAAAGTGTTTAATTTTCTTCGAATAAAGACACTGTACTTAGAGAAAAATACGAGAATATTGTTCTATATATATAAATGCTGTCATTGACGATCTCTCATGTTTATATTTATTATGTATTTGCTAGCTTTATCCATTGCCGCCGATCAGTCTTTATTATTTCAAAAACTGTTATACATGTTTTAAACTTGATATTGCATTAATTAAAACGTTGTAAAATATAATGTTGTTTGTTAAATTTGTTTATTGGTTATTTTAAGTTACTTCCCTTGCAGTCCTATTTATAGTTACAAATTGTATGAATTAAAAAAAAGGAAAACGAAAGTAGCTTGCAGAGGGTGTTGATGTTGTGTGATAAAACTTAGAAGATCATTGGAAATCATCCGAGTAACCGAGTACTCGATCGGAAAAATTACCGAGTACTCGAGTATTGATTTTGGTATTCGTTGCCATCCCTAGTAAAGACATATGCTTAAAACAGTGAATGATAAGAAATCATGAACATTGTAAGAAGTAACATTGAATATATTCAAGTAAAAAGATTGTAATATTTGTCTTTTTACATGTACATGTCAAATAAATACCACAAGTATTATAACTCTGTCTAGAATATTTTCAGAATTATGCCCCTTTTCAACTTAAGATTCATTATAAATTGCTTCCATCAGGGGGAGACATTTTGATTTTTGCCGTGTTCATCCATCTGTCTGACCATTTGTCTCATTATGTTTCTGTTATTTACTGTAAGTAGTGTTTGACCCACAGCCTTCAGTTTTCACAGGATGATTGCCATTATTGAGTAGAAGAAACCCTATTGCTTTTTGGATCAGTAGGTCAAAGGTCAAGGTCAGAGTCAAAGTGATCTTGTTATGAAGACTGTTTCCACTTAATAACTGGTACACCATTGGAGCCAGAGTCTTCAAACTTCAATTGATGGTTGCCCTTTTTGAGCTCAATACCCCTGTTGTTTTTGAGGTCATTAAGTAAAGGTCGCGGTGACCTTGGATTTGTAATCTGTGTCCGCTCAATAACTTGACTTTCATTTGACCCACATCCTTTAAACTTCATAGGATGTTTCCCTTTATTAAGTAGATGACCCCTATTGTTTTTGAGTTCAGTTGGTCAAATATTTACCACAGCTGAGACAGCCAAAACATTGGCACCCACAGGCATTGCTTATGTTCAAAAATAAAAACAGATCTACTTTGCAAAATGAGAAGAAGGCATAATTTGAATATGTTAAAAGTCTTATCACTTACAGTAGTTCTGTATGTGAATTCATTTATTTTTAGGGAATTTCAAACTCTGGCGTTAGAGTTGTTAGAACACTGTTACAAGTTAGATGATGACTACACACAACAGTTGCTCACTTATGAGCTGAAAAACTTCAGTGACCAGACCTGTCTCAGTCTAGCTGTTGCCGCAAACCACCGAGAGTTTGTTGCTCATGCGTGTTGTCAGCAGTTATTGAATGACATGTGGATGGGTGGACTCAGAATGAGGAAAAGTACAAGCTTAAAGGTTTGATTTACTTTTTACAAGATTTATTTTAAAAAACAGCTTAGGTGTCATAGGGTTTTAAATGTATCTGTCTTTTGTGACTTCTTTGGTTGAGCATGAATAACCTTTTTCCGCATCTGTTCAAAGGATTGATTAAACTGTACCTTTGAGAGTGTACAAAAATTGGTTTGTCAGAAATTGTTGGCAAATGGGTTATTGCAGCTTTAGTAATAAAGCAGAGATATGGACCATTGATATAACCTGTATATTATATAGGCATATTTCTTTGAAGGTTACAGTTGTCTCACTCCTGTTTACTGAAATATTATTTATTTTGTGAAACTACCCTGTAACTGGAAAGCTACTTTCCTTGATTCAATATTTTTACATCTAATCTTCCAGTGTAATTCAGGGCAACATTAACACTTCACTCCTGTGGCCCATAACTGTCAGATTCAGACATAAGTGTGAACTTTTACTCATGATTGTTACGAAGTAGAAATTGTAGTGTGAGTATCATTTTCAACATTGAACTGTTAACTTTTCCAGGTATTGTTAGGTATATTGATTCCACCATACATCCTGGCCCTTGAGTTTAAGAGTAAGGAAGAGCTACAGTTGATGCCGCAGACGATGGAGGAACATCTCGATGAGCTCGAGAGTGAGTGTAGCGACAATGAGAACCTCTCTGTCAGCTCATTTGAGGATGATCAGGTAATAAAAGCTATTGATAAACACATAACAGATTGATATACATAACATTACATTGCATGACCCAAAATTTGATTGTGTGTGAAGTTGTGTAGATTTGCCCTTGTCCATCCATCTGGCTGTCACGCTGTCAGTATGTAGACCAGTTTGTGTAGCGTGTATCTCCAAATGTATAACTGCCTAAGCCATGAAACTTTCTAGGAATAGTTGTCAGCATGTGAACTTATGCACCTGATATTTTGACGTGAATTTTTTGGAGGTTGGCAGAGTTATGCCCCCCCCTTATTAAGCAAAAAATATCAGGTTTAGACTTGTGTCACATGTAACTCCAAACATATAACTGCCATGAAACTTTCTAAGAATAGTTGTCAGCATGTGAACTTAAGCACCTGGGTATTTTGACACAAATTTATTGGAGATCGGCAGAGTCATGCCCCACTATTAAGCAAAAAAATAGCATTTTCAGACTTGTGTGGCGTGTAGCTCCAAATGTATAGCTGCTAGAGCCATGAAACTTTCTAAAAAAAGTTGTCAGCATGTGAAATAATGCAGATGGATATTTTGATTCAAATTTATTGGAGATCAGCATATTTATGTTCCCTGATAAAGCTAAAAAATTGCATTTTTAGACTTTACTCACCTGTAATTGTTCACAATTTTTTGTGACAATACAGCAGAATGTGGGGGTAAGATGTGTCCTATGTATCATTCATTTGTGAATCTGATTTGGTTCAGTCGGTGGTTAAAAACACAAAAAAATGTTACAGTTTGCGATAATGCGTCCCAAAATCCAGTGCTTAATTCTTCACCTCATACCTCTTCATTGTATGAACTTTCTCTATATGGGTGAAAAATTGTTAAATTTCATATGTGCAACAGGTGTGCATTATATTTCAGAATGCCTATGTCGATGAGATTGAGTCCAGTTTTGCCTCACATGTTGCTAATGCTACCACAATAAAGGAGAATGGAATGTTTGTAGCTGACTCAAGTATGTACTCAAACCATGTGTACAAGAAAAAGAAGAGCCCACTGAGGTTGGGGAAGAAAATATATGAGTTCTACAATGCTCCAATCACAAAGTTCTGGGCAAACACTGTAAGTTGCTTGTCTTTATTTGGACATAGATTTAAAAAAAATACGCTACAATTGTTTCAAGAGCTAGTCAAAGTTAAACAGTTGTTAGTGCACCTGACCAAAGGTCATGTGTAGCTTTTAGTATGCTATTTTGTCCGTCATTTGTTGTTCATCTCCCCTCTGTCCATCTGTCAATCATCCACAATTGACTTTAAACAACATCTCTTGTACCTTTGGGGCAGTTACAATCAAACTTTACAGAAATGATCCTTGTATGGCACTCTTTCAAAATTATATATAAAAAGGAATTCCAGGCAGAATCTGGTTGCCATGGCAGCTGAAAGAAAAAAAACAAGGCCTAGATCTTATTTAGTGGATAGCATCATCGTGTGGACCTATATCAAAGTTATATTAATCATGGCCCTGAGGTCAGTATTGGCACCACCCCAGGGGTCACTTAATTTTACATAGACTTATATTGGAAAAACTTAAAAAATCTTTTTGTCAGAAACCATAAGGCCTGAGTTAAGATGTTTGGTGTGTATGACTATCCAGTGAACCTGTACCAAGTTTACACAAAAAATGACCCCTGGTTCAAAATTGGCCCCATCAAAGGGGTCACTTGATCTCACATATGGTTATTTTGGAAAAAAGATTTTAAAAATCTTGTTTGAAACCAGAAGACATAGAACTTCCATATTTGGTTAATAGCATCATCTAGTGGACCTCAACTAAAGTTACGTAAATCATGGCCCTGGGGTCAGAATTGGCCTCACCCTAGGTGTCACTTGATTTTACATAGACTTATATAGGAAAAACTTTTAAAAAAATCTTCTTGTCAGAAACCATAAGGCTTAGAGTTAAGATGTTTGTTGTGTATGATTGTCTAGTGGACCTCTACAATTTTGTATACAGATCATGGCCCCTGGATCAAAATTGGCCCTGCCCCTGTGGTCACTTGGTTTTACATTGAGTTATATAGGAAAAAGTTTTGAAAGGCCTTTAGCTTAGATATAAATAGTTCAACATTGCCTAGACCTTGACCTAGTTCCTTGTTTTTGAAGATATGTCTTTGAAATTTTAACTAATTATATAAGTCTGCATACAGACTGCCAATTTGACTTTGGTTTACCTTGAACTATTGACTTTCTATTTTGGTTTAAAAAAAGTTTTTGATATTTTCGCATTAGACATAATGAACACTTTGGCACAGGTACTCCTAGATCTATTTATCTAAGTTGAGATTAATTGAAGTTTTGGGCAGACCTAGAATTATTGGCTGTTATATGTAATATTTATTGGAAATGTAATATAATTCTTAAAAATGAGAATACACTGGGACCCCGTTATAGCGCTCTAGTTGGGGTCCAAGGTTCCAGACTGTGATATAAATGGGGTTCCGATATATAACGCGCCTACCGAGATCGTATAGTTGACCTGTTGAATTTGCTAGTATTACCCCACCCACCTATTTAACATGTAACTGTATCATTATGTTAAAGTTAAAACATTCAAAAGATCCAAATTTGTTTGTAAACCACTCAAGATACATTTTGTATAGAGAAAAATATTATTTGGTAAAATATAACCTGCTTTGTTTAATAAAACAGATAAAAATTGCATAAGAAAAATGTAAACATAAGCAATTCCCGGGAAAACCATGGCATAAGCGTTACCAAAGTAAAACCATGAAAATCGGTAAGTTACAATGTGTGCAAGATTTTTAAACAGATTTTCGGCTTGTGTTTGTTACTCAGTTCATTGATGTTTGCGCGTCAGAGCTTCGAATTTGAGGTTTTCATAACAGTTTGATACCTAACTGATCATCGATCACAACGAACAAAGAAGCAGATTAACACCAGACTGTGCATGCTTTTCACACTTTTCCCGCCCTAGAGTGTCCTAATTACGTAGTTAATTGTACTTCTTCCCTGACACATTAAACAAGCGTTGTTATCGATACAGCACGTAAGATATGCATGTAAAATAATTATGGTTGGTGAAAAATAGGTTCGGTTTTTTTTTGGAGCCATGATCCTTGAGCGTTATACTGAGGTTAGCGTTATAACGGGGCACGTAGTAACGGGGTCAGAGTGTACTATGTCACTGAGGTTTCATGCACTCCACTCTCTGACTACATGTGTTAGACTCTACACAAATTAATATATTTGAGAAAGTGTAGTACAAAAAAGCTCTACTAGTCTACAAAGTTTGAAGAAAAAAACAGCAGTCTGTCTGCTTGCAACATTTTCTAACTCAACTGTAGTCTTGAACAAAACATCTTATATACCAGTAGACATATTCTTCAACTTTACTGAGAAACTTTTAGAAGGCAATGGCTTACTCTGGATCTTGATTTGGAATTCACTTCCTTTAGAAGTATGCTGTGTCAGATAAATTCCTTCAAATCCTGATACATCAAATACAAATTTTCTCATTGTAGCATCTTTCGTGATATACAATTAAATAAATACTTGTTTAGTCAATTATTCATTAAGACAGTCTGGTTACACAGTCTTGTGCAATATAATGATCTGAAATAAGGAGAATTGTTGATCTAAAGCCACAGTCACACCAAAACTAAACACAACAGTGCTATAACATCAACAGAAGATGTGACAAATTACTCGTCTATTGCTGTTATTGTATGTTTATTTTTCTGGCCAGTTTGTGAATTTAAAGATTTACTTGTTTCATGGGGTATATATTGGCTACTGACATCATTCTATTTGTAGGAAGTTGTCAGTTTTGATGATAGTGTGTGACAGTTTTTTCCTTCCAAAAAGAAAGTACATGTATACAGTAATGAAATATTTTAAGAGTTTCTGGTGTTTGCATAGATTATTTTTTGTATGTTTCAGCTGTTCTACTTTGTTTTCCTATTCATGTATACATACATTGTGCTGGGACAGACCCTGCCCACCCCTAGATGGCAGGAGTATTATGTGATGGTCTATATTGGTACACTTGCAATGGAGAAGATTAGACAGGTAATGATTTGTTGTTATAATAAATCTAAAGTGGGGAGAAAATATCTCATTGTGAATAGGATTTGTCATGTATGGTTAAATGTTTGATAAAGAAATGCAATACAAAATCTCCCTAAAAACAAATCTACAGATTGTAGACCCTGTATTTCTACAAAATCAGTTGTATTGTATTTGTTCATGGAAAATGTCATAGTTGTATATGGTTTATTTACAATGCTGGTTACAAAATGTGGAGCAAATACAAATACTGTGCTAGAGTATTGTTACAAAGTTTAACACCAGGTTGAACATAATGTTATCCCAGTACATCCTTAGAGAAATCATTTGCTTCAGGTTGTCAGCACTTTGATTTTAGGGAGGGTAGTGGTCTACACTATGTCAGAGTGAACAAACTGGCTTTGACGTAATTGAAATGTTGAATATGGGTATTAATCAAACAAACATATCAGTTATCACTTTTAAATTAGTAGGTGCCATGCAGGATAAACAGTGTGAAAAGCACATTAAATAAATCAAATTTCTTACACAATACCATAACTACAAATGAAAAACTACTATGCTTTACACAATGCATTGCTAAATAGCCCTGTTGTAGTCAAGTTAATTCTTCTGCAGTAAATGTATTTTGATTTAATTGCACTGCACTTGCATCAACTGTGATCAACCAACACAAATATGAATAACTTATTGTTTATACAGTACTTAAACTGTTGTTTTCCAAATACATTGCAAGAAGCGTTATTTAAAACTACAATAGAAATGGCATTGATTTAGTTGCTGCGAAAAATGATATAATTGGTTTGTTGAAATGTTTTTTGTTATGTAGTTCCGTGTCACAGATAAAGATTTACTTCAAATGCCCACACATTGTGTAGTTATATTTTGTTAAAGTTCTGCCATGGGAGGCAGTCGAGAAGAAATTTTTCCTGGCAGAAAGTGTGTTGTATCTTAGTATTTCTCTGTTGTCTCTAACTATAGCAACAAATATCTTTGTTGTACCATTGTTTAGTATTTACTTATTTAGTTATTCACATTTATATAATTAGTGTTCTATCAAGAATCTGCCCACTGAGCTGGTCCTAGTGTAAAATACTAAGACGTGTAGTCAGATATTCAAATGAAGTTAGGAGATACAAGTATTTTCAAACATGAGTGGGAGACAAAATTTGTCTGTATAAAGTTCTTTCAGAAGGTCAGTGCCTGTTTTCTCTTTCTCAGGGTTGGGTGATACAGAATTGCCCATTGCCTGTTCTGAGGTTTTTTAGTTCCCTGCTAGTGAATCAGTAGAAGATAAATTGTAATGGAAAATAAATAAGTCTGTTGGCAAAATATGGGTTATATAACAAGTCCAGAGGTAAAATACGGGTTATATAACAAGTCCAGAGGTAAAATATGGGTTATATAACAAGTCCAGAGGTAACTTGAGCTTGATAACTGATACTTTTATAAAGTGGATAGATACTAGATCATAGGTAATGCACATTATTTTAAATTTTATTCTTAATTAAAATCTGTCACTTTTGTGTAAGTTAGTGGTAACTTTAGTTAAGTTACAAGCTTAAGTTTCCAAGAGACAACACTCAGTTTTAATTACAGCTTCTTTTAAGCTTTTTGGTGTTTTAAATGTCCATTCATGTAGCCAGGGTTAGGTGATACAGAATTGCCCATTGTCCATTTGTCCATCACATTAATTTTGTGTTACTCATCTCTCACAATCTCTTGAGAATCCAATGAAATATTTAGCATTGAGTAAAGGTGTGCACTATAAATTCAGCTTTTAGATGCAGACTTATGGCCCTTGACTTAAAATTTTCATGTCCTACATATCTGGCAATGTATAACTGCCTACATTCTGTAGGCCTTTAGAAAGATATTCTTAAACACACCAATGAAAATGTATAACATGGGAGTATGGTCCCAAAAATTCGACAGAAATATTTGTAGCATGTTGAGTTGTGCACCTTGGGCTTCCCATGCATCACCCTTGAGATGCAGGGTTTATGCCCTTTGACTTACATAAAAGCTATTCTATACTGAAGCATTTAGGTGGCAGGTATCTTTAACAGATATCAAATCAGCCATATTGATGAACCACCTTGTAGAACAAATGTACAATTGTAATGACCAGCAGGTGAGTCTTGATGTTCTGGTCTAGAGATATTACTGACACCTGTCAATTTCCTTGAAACTGATAGAAGCACAGCATGTTCCAGTATAAGTGTTAGATTACTGTGTTTGTACTGATGAAGGAAATGTATTTTAAGCTTTAATTTGTCCAGTCGCAGTTGGTTGTAAGTTCATTTATGTTATACAAAAGTTTACAACTTTTAAAGGTGAATATATTGTCAGTGTAATGTTTTAAGGCAGCACTTACAATTGTTTCCAAACAGATATATAGAAAGAGTAGCCTCTTTTGCAAGGGATAACAAAATGAAACAGCCTGAGTTTAAGTTTCTAGATGAAGAGAAACTTTTCCAGATTCCTATGTTTAGAATGAACAGACTTTCTTCAACAAATAATATTATGTTACTTCATAAACTAGACAGTAATTTCTTTGATTAACCAAGTATTGTCAGCTTTCAGTATTGTGTGTTCTACATACACTTACTTATTTCCATGCAGTCTGGTGTTTGTGGAGCTGCCAGGTTTGTTCAGATGTTTAACTATAACATTTTTCACTCTGTTGATCTCTGTACTCTGTGTACTTGATAAAGTTGAGACAAGGACACTGTTAGTATTGGAATCTCTAAGCACAGTCAAGCATCATCTACCATGGAGACAACCTTCAGAATTGGCAGCACAAGCCCAGGGAAATTGCATTGCAACCAAACTTTGGATTGAAACTGTTGACACAGTGGTCTGTAGGGTCTAAAAGATATTCTTAAAGAGACAAATGAAAATGCTTTATGATTGATTATTAATTAAGGAAGATTGTGCTTCCAAATTAAGTTACAAGGAAATGTATTGTTACGTATATGTACAGGACTGAGTTCTGACAGTTTTTCAGTTTTGTTCACCCAAGCATCATTTAAAAAAAAAGAACACTCCTTTTTAATTAGAATATTTATTTACAGATTGTCTATCAACAAAATGTTTACAGTATCACTTAGGTTTGTTAGCTAAACAAAGACTTACACAAGAGAAGGTATTGAGAGAAAAAAGTTTTTATTTCATGACATTATTGACAGGAACAAAAAGTTCAACAAAACAAATAGAGACTATAGCCCTCTCTAAGTAACAGTGTGAGAGTTTTCTCACTACCTACTATAACAAACATTCCAGCTGATGATTTAATACTTACAGGAAGCCAGATATCTCTGAGTAAATAAAAATGCATTAGCAGTGGAGAATTTGTCATAAAAACATCAATAGGTTGGAAAACAACCCTCCTATCTAACACAATGCTTACTGGTATAATGCCTTATTATATTCTATGAATGCAGCACTTAGACGAGTTGATAAAAAGCTTCCAAACCTTTAAATATGTTCATACATTATGATTATAGACTTTCAGCATGTCTGAAATAAGATCAGAGTCATAATGACAGTTCTAGAACAAAATAATTATGCAGCTCTGATGATCCTGTCCGCTACTATAATAATTATGATGCTCCTATTTCAGGTGTGTAGGAGTCGGGCCTGCATGCCATATATTTCAACCAGTAAGTTAGCAGCAATATTATATGAAAAATGAGATTGACATGACCTGTGGCTACTTAGAGAATAATAGGTAAGTGTCTTAATATGAGAAAGTTTATCTGGCAAGGCGTAGGAATTTATTGGGTGAGCCGAAGGCGAACCCGATAAATTCCGCAGCCGAGCCGGATAAACTTTCTCATTTAAGACACTAACCTATTATTCTATTTATCCTGTCACATCTTGCATTTGTCAATAAATTACTAGGATATTGAAAATCTATCTTTAAAATGTTTCAAATGTCAAGGTTATCCGCCAGGTGAACATATACACAAAAAATAGTTTCAAAATTTCGATATTTTTTTTCCTGAAATGATCATGCTATATTATGGGATCTAGATATTGAAATATTAAATTTTTATTCCAGTAGTCTCTGTTTGTAATAACAACCAATTATTCACTTCCTTCTGATTATTAACACAAAAGTAGTCCATGACGTAGCATGTGCCGTATAAAGCAAAATTTATACGACCCCCCTTTATCGGGTTGGATATGAAATAATTGACAGGATAAAAAAAAGTCCCTTCTGGTGACTGGCTGCCCAACCCACAGCTAATACATAGCATGTCATGTTGATAAGAAGAAAATTTGACAGTTACCAGTTTCACATGTACTGCATGTGAAATTGTCTAGAAGGGAATCAGCAGACTTCAAATAATAACTATGAAAGGCTTAATGAAAGCTGTCAGACCATAATGTCATTGTTTGAATCAGCCTTATATCAGGTATCAGATAATAATGCATGGTGATAATGGACATATTTAATACTTCTGTTTGTTTTTAGAAGCGAAAGCTTCTAAAGCTGCACACCACACAATCACATGACCGCTTCTTATCCATACATTCGCGTTGAAAAATATTACCACAGGTTGTATGAGTTTTCTTTGCAATTTTCATGCAGTCAAGAAATTAGTGTCTGTTAACTTCTGTGTTGTCATTATAATTGCATTTGAGGCCACAATATATATTTGCAGTATTATTTTTATACATTTTAGGTTACTTATCTACTGGTTTCACATCTTAATTATTTGCTCACATGATTTTGTTACTTTTTATGAACAGTTTACTTACATATATGTATATACATGTATGTCACAATTCAGAAAATACTTGAGGGATTGAGCTTATACTTTATACAATGGTCACACTTTAGTGACAAGGAAGTCCGAACAATGACTCTTCAACCTTGGTTCATTTTTGGATTATCTCCATTACTTTTATTTTGAAAATTTTCTTTCTAGAGCATATCTAAAAAGCAATTGAAGGAATTGATATGATTCTTATCACATGGGTGCAGTGACAAAGAACAATCTTCACACATTTTAACTTTCCCTTTGGCAGTACTCTCTGTGCTTTGATAACTGAGTAATGCAGATACCGGGTTTCATGATTTTTTGCTTTATTTTCTTTCACAAAGTTTTCTCTTGCAGTGGATTTTCAAAAATTGATCAGAACTGCGAATTCAGATTTCCTTAGAAAACTTTGCACATGAAGAACTCTACTTGGTTAAATACCTGTGGATTGAATGTGAGCAGGTGATTAAGAAATATGATTTGAGACAAATCTAATGGTATGCAATTTAAAATATACTAGATCAAAATGAAGGAAAGGGTAAATTTTCTTTTATTGGAATGGGAAACCCTCTCCATATCCACCCTTGCTGTGCAACCTTAATGTTCAGATGCTTTCTACGCCCCTGTAATTTATGGCTGCCAAGTTGTCACATTCATATGAAACTTATGAAAAAAAAATTCCACTGTATTCCCAATGCATCAGTACTTCTGTTCAAAAGAATTTTCAGTGAACAAAAATTACTGAATAATTTAGTATATTTTTCAAACAGATTACATCAGATGTTGTGACTTACAGCACATGTTGCAACAATAATTCATTCTCTTGGCATTTGAAATGTCTGGCTTAATGTGTCACATGTCCAGTATTTTAGGCTTGTTTTACATCCAAAACTTTGTCCCTACTCCAGGTGCAGAACCAATCACAATCACAGTAAGTATAGAGCATCATGTTGTAACAGAAAAAGATGTCATCATGTTTTCATGCTAGTGGCATAGTTAACATGATGATGTAGCAACTGTGTTGTAGGAGATAACAGACCATCATGTTGACACAAGAAAGTTGATCATCATGTTGGAACAGGATTTGGCTATCATGTTGTAACAGGAGTAAGGGGAGACTGTCTTGTTGAAGGTTCATCTGTTCTTGTACAGCATAAGCACCCTGTAAAAACAATGTCAGATTTTGAGAACAGAGCTATTTTATTTGAATCATGTTCTGCAACAAAATCCATACACTCCATTTTAATAGATATTCAAAAAGAGTACTTTGGTAATTTTTTTTATGTTGTCGCTTTCAATTGGTAAAAAAATGTTGCTCTTGCATGTTATTTCTGAAAGGAAGGACCTTTGGTAACCAGGAGAAGAATGTGAACATCGTTTAAACATACCTATTGTACAAGGTTTTATCAAAGATAAAGGTGTAACCTGCCCATAATCTGTGTAGAAGAATTTTCATCTTTTGCCTTTATCAAGATAGATAGAATTTCTCTCTCGACCTCATCTGCAATGATATTGGAAATTAGTTCTTGAGTTGATTTATAAGAAATAAATATTTTATTAGTTTTTTTTTTTCATATATTTTCCTTTAATAAAGAAAGGAAAATTAAATATTGGACTTGTGTGATGAAATACAGCATTTATAGCACAGAAAGTTCAGTTACTTAATGTGAATTACTTAAGTAATTTCAAACAGAAAACTGAAGACTGTTTCTATTCTAGATACAGTGTACTTGCAAACTTTTTTGGTATTAAAGTGTACAAATGACTCCATTAGGAAATTTTGCTTTCCATGTTATCTTTCTTAAGTTGGACTTCCTTATACTTGAACAAATCTCTTTAACCTTTCTTGATTGATGTGTATATGTTCACAATCTCCTGTTCGACTAATTTTAACGCCAAGCATTGCATGATAAGTAGGCATACAGATTGTGTTTGTCTTATCTGTTAATCTGTCTGGAAATTTAGCATCAAGGCATATGATTCTTCAAAAAATAGAGAACATTCCTTTACTTTAATGCACAAAACTTCATGATCAAACTCATCTTGATTCAGACATAATGTGCCAAATAGCTTAAAGTTGTACAAGAGTTCTATGGATACTGAATGAGCATAAGGCTTCTGTAATATCTCTTTACAAGTCCATGCTTGAGGAACAAAATTTTAACCTAACTTTATAAAACAAGTTCACTTAAAATTATATGAAATTTACTTTTACATAGATATAGAAATTTAGCTTAAAATTCGTTGTACAGCAGGAGTTTGATTGACAGGTTGTTCTGCCAAGTAGCGAAAATTGATAACTTTTACACTGACTTCATGTGCTATTTGTCGTTTATTTTAGAAGTAGCAAGTTTGTTCTGAAAATGAAGACAAAGCCACTCAGAGTTTTTCATTTCTTTATGATATTAATTGTTTCATTATAAGCTTAAATTGCATTTTCAATATTTGATTCTAAAGACCTGAAAATCTGTTTTTGATTATATCATTATAGAATTTATATTTAAAGTTTTTTTTAAATTTTAAGCGTTCTATTGAAGTCGGGAAAGACACATCATAGTTTTCTTTTTTTCTTCATTTGTTTATAAACCACTGGTAGTGAAATTTGCACGATAGTTTCTTATAATTTCTTTTTATTTTATTTTATAGTTCTATTTTTTATTCTGAATCCAAAACAATGATTAAGTTTTAATTTTATCTAATAAAAAAGATCAAGAATACATTTACAGCATGTAGTAAAACTCAGGGTTGCAAAAAATATGCAGGTATTTTGTTTTATTTCACTGCTATTACCTGTTAAATTACTTATGTGAAACAGTTTTGAGATAAAACCAAGAGTTTTAAAATCTAGTTAAAGAAGCATTTAGCAATTTGTTTGCAATTTATATTAATTAAAATATTGATTAGGTTTCGCTGTGAACAAGAGAGCTGAACTTTTCATCTTGTTAAGCTAGTGTTTTAATGATATAAAACCCAGAAATTGTGAGAAATATTAACCTTTTTCAGTATCAGCCCTATGCTGCCTTTATTAAAATATATCAGAGATAGGGAGAGTACATCCCACCGATTATGGGAGGCATGGTTATCTAGCTATACTGTCGTAATGTCAATAACATGATAGTTGGCAACATTTTTATGACCTGAGCTTTAAGTAACAAAATCTAAAGAACTGCAAATATTTAAATTTAGAAATGCCATGGTATTATACTGCCAAACAAGGTAACAGCAACTAACTTACTTCCACGATTTCCATATGTGTTTTCCATCAGTGGAAAAACTGTTTCTTTCCCACTTCCACTCCTGCTAGCTTTGAACATGAGCCTTGGTTTTGGTCGACGCCTCCTGCGGAATGACCTGCATACTAACTTCATGAACTCCCTGCGGAAAGTCTGTCCGGTGATACAGTACAGGAAGAAGTTGATAGAATGATTGATGTATAGTAATATATAACAGATAACTTTCACAAGGAAAAACTTGGCAGCCATTTGTACAGACTCAGCTTTAAGAGGTAGAACTGTGTACAGTGCACTTGGTGTTGTTGTTAGAATCCACACAAAAGAGATACTTAGAAGTGTTATAGCTAATTTGCGATGAGTGTATCTGTTTCGTCGGTCTGCACGTGTCATCTGACTAGATATAATTTGCCTATGCTTTATTAGACTCACAATTATCAAAATGTTGAAGACTAGCAACGAAATGAAAGGAACAAAGGAGTAAAGTGTTAAATGTACCCATGGTATCACATCTTCATACAGAAATCTATTGTTTTTGAGCATTGCACATGTTTTCTGTCCAGTAGTAGGTTTGGTTATCAAATCTGCAGTCCAAAATAAATGTGCATTCAGTAAGAAAAAACCAATTGCAATACCTAGTGTTGTTAATTTAGCCCGTTTAGTACTGCATATAGATGTAGCTTTAAGTGGAAACCAGACAACAATGAACCTTTCCACTGTCACAGCAACTATAAGCCATGCAGACATGTGAAGGCCGAAATATGTGACAAACATAAACAGCTTACAGCTTGCATCAGAGATGTGTAACATTTCAAATCCGGTACACAGTCGTATCCATGTCTTGAATGCACTCATAAACAATACTACAGTATCTGCAATTGCTAAAACTGCAAGGTAGAAAAATGTTGATGTTTGTCGCATTTCTCTCTGAAGCATAACAATAAAACTGAAAATATTCCCGATTGTTCCAATGGTGATTATTATTGGCAAACACCATGTAAGTAGTCCAAGTCCAAGCTGGTACAATGGATTTCCAGAGAGCTCTCCTCCACCATGGACAAAGCTTTGGTCTTCAGTTAAGTTTTCTTGAAGAGATGAATTTCCTTCTGAGGTATTAAGAGTAGGTTGTAGCATATCTACAAATGTGTAGTTGACTATCATTGTCATATTCATTACAACTTCAGTGCTTCATCACTGTATTACAGTTATTTCATGATAAATTCTCATTTTTCAAAGAAGTCAAAATTTTCGTGAAATGTCATTAAGATATTTATAGATGTTTCTGATAAATATTTCTTTTTTTCCACCCTTTTATCTTAAGTTAATGTTGTATTGCTGTATGAAGTGATTTTTACAAAACTAATAAGATGATCTGTTATAGCTATACTGCTGTCCTATTGCATAGTCAAAGACAGATATGTTTACTGGAGTTATCAGGCATTCAGTTTTATACTGACTTTATTGGCATTTTCTAACACTGTCACATGGTCCAATAGTCAGTACAGAGAGTACAGGCTGTTGTGAACGGTTTCAGTTTCGGTTTGTAGTTCACCTGAGCCTTTGTCTTTGATTAAAACATCTTAATCTAGAATTAATTTTAAAAGACATCTTCTTCTGGTCAAAATTGGTGAGAATGCGCTGAAAATTTCCTTGCATGGTTCCCTTTCAAATTTGTTAGATACATTCAATCCAATACAGAATTTTGATTGCCACAGAAAAATAATAACTAGAGTGTCATCTAGAGACCCTGTACCAAGATCATTCAGTGTATGACTCTTGGTGGTCAGTATTTGCCCTGCAGCTGGGAGTCATATTTTATACAAAGAACAGATAGACTTATCTGACACCATAAGGATAAGAGCTTAAGAGTTTTGGACTGTAGCGTTATCTATAGGTTTTCTACCAGTATATTTGAAACTATGCACCTTGGATCAGCATTGGCCCTGATGGGTCACATGTTTTACATACATTGTAGAATAGATAAACTTTAGAAATCTTTTAGTCTGAAACTGTCAGGCCTAGAACTTGTATGTTTTGCATGATTGTTCAGGTTATGTCCAGGATTCAGATGGTTAATAAACATATAATTAAAGAAGCAATATAAAATTAAAAGATCTTGTCTGAAACCATATATACTGACAGTTTTTTTTTTTTTGCTTAGAGCATTTTCTTAGTTCCTCTACTAAAACTGTTTGAAAAGGGCCCCTGGAATCATTATTGTCCCTGTCTAAGGAAACCACATGTTTGATATATATTTGACCTTAACCTTCTGGTGCTTTAGAGCAGAGATACACCATTGAGTTATATAGGGCCATCTTTACTCTTTGTGTTACAATATACCTTCATTCTGCTGACACTGACAGTCTTTGCCCTGGTAGTATGTTCATACCCCTATATGTGACAAATGGGTTTGTCCAAATTGAATGTCAGACATTTCCCTTTTTGAATTTAGTGGAATAATGTTTAAATATTCTTCTTTATGAGTCTGCTATTCTGTAGTAAGCAGAGTTGATTCAACATTTAAGAAATTATGAAAAAAAAAAGAAAATCATTGTAAAAGACAGCTACTCTTCCTGTCAGTCTGTAATAGTCATTGGATGAATTTTAATATTTTAATGATAATGATCTTATAATGACTGCATTTTCTGAAATAAGTTACCATGACAACATTTACCAAGTGGTCATTATGGTATAAAACATCAAACCAGACTGAAGAGGTTGAGAAAAACACTGCAGTGCAAATCTGTTATAATGTTGTTTTTCAAAGGTGGCATACCATAATACCTTATGATATTCTTTAAAAGATAAGAAACAATATTTGAAAGTTAAGCAATATTAAAAATTTTAAAAGTTTGAATGCTGAAACACTGTAACACTCTTTGAAATATACAAACATTTGATATGAAGCAGATAAATATGAGTTATTGAAATTAAAATCTTGTTTTGTTAAGGCATATCACACTTCACACACCTTAAATGCTGCCTAGCAATACAGAATGTGGATGGTGTGTTGTCAAGTATCATATGTTTGTGATTCTGATTCAAACATGAAAGGGTTGGAATTAAGAAAATGTCATTAGCTGTATTTGTTAAGCACTTAAACAAAGTCTGTGGGATGGACATGCCATATAATGACGTAAACTGACATTGATAATGTTACAGCATTGGTCACCAGTCTTTTCTTGACAGTCATAGAGTGCTATGTTTGTTAAAGCTGTCTTTTCTGGACAATCATAGAGAGTTAGGTTTGTTAAAGCTGTCTTTTCTGGACAGTCATAGAGAGTTAGGTTTGTTAAAGCTGTCTTTTCTGGACAGTCATAGAGAGTTAGGTTTGTTAAAGCTGTCTTTTCTGGACAGTCATAGAGAGTAAGGTTTGTTAAAGCTGTCTTTTCTTGACAGTCATAGAGTGCTATGTTTGTTAAAGCCGTCTTTACTAGCATGATCTGTTTTTCCCAGTGAAACATTGCATATAAATTACTCATTCAGACTTTGTAATATAACAGAGTTCTATTTCTGGTTTTTATTGTACTGTGGGCAATGTCACAGGAAAACTGTCTGTCCTGTTCTGTCATTTAATTTCAATGTTCCTGTTTCCAGGAGAGTCATCCAAATTGAAGATGAGTGCGTACAACAGATATAAAGCATATATAAACATGGAAAATAAATAAGCAAGCAACTAAAATTTAAAGAAAAAGAAACCAACATCTAATTAAACTTAAGAGTTATTAACAAAGCTGCAAGCTGTTCAGACTTAACAAAACATAACCAATGAAGTTCCATGACAGAAGCAAAACTGCCACGTTCTAAATTTGAATGAACTTAAAAAATAGACAATGGTAGTAGTATTATTAGGTAGACAACAGTAGTTACTTTAAATAAAGTGGACAACAGTAGTTTGATTAAGAAAGACAACTGCAGTATAAATAAAATAGATAACTGTAGTGTAAATTAGACAGACAACATTAGTATAAATAAGATAGACAACAGTAGTATAAGGGAAACAGACAACTGCTGTATAAATAAAATGAACAGCTGTTATATAAATGAAACAGACAACAGTAGTATATTTAAAACAGACAACAGCAGTATAAATAAAGTAGACAGCAGCAGTACGGTATATATGAAATAGACAACTGCAATATAAATAAATGACAACTGTAATATAAATGAAATTTGACAACAGAAGTATACTGGCATATGAAATAGACAACTGTAGTATAAATGAAATAGACAACAATAGATTATATGAAATAGACAGCTGAGTAGCATATATGAAATAGACAACAGTAGTATAAATAAGATAGACAACAGTATTATAATGAAATAGACAACTAAAGTATAAGTAAAAGCACTACTGAGTAAAAAGGAATGGCAAACACAGAATTTACCTGATAAGTTAGAGAGCTTAATTAATATTCAATTATATCTTCTTTTTTTGTTTGAAGACATTGTTCAAGCTTTGTCCCTTGGGCTTACTTGATGACTTCTTAGAAAGTGAGAAAAACACTGATGCAAATAATTAAAAAAAAGATATGCTGCTTAGGACTCTGTTAGGGCTTCCTTACAGGGAAACAAGTCAATCACACAAGGTTAGAACCTCTTTTAGAACATCTTTCCATTAACCAGTTAAAATAGCAGACTCAGGCACATGAGAGGACCTATAATTCTTACCAGATTTGTACCAAACAACCCCCCCCCCCCCCAAACAAAAAAACACTAACAAAAAAAAAAAACAAAAAATAAACAAACAAACAAACTGGTGAAATTCTGCTAACAATAATGACTATCATAAGAGATGAAATGGAATAAGTTTTTTGGAATGACAGTTGATTTACTGAAAGAGCATCCAGTATGTAATGTAAGAACATCTCATTAATGGGTTTGGCTCTGAACTTTAACATATGTACTGTATGAAAAAATATTTTACACAAGTTCTGTCAACCTATTTATTATACCCTCACTAAGCTTTGTTTGCAGGGCACATAGGAGTCACATTATGGTTGGTTAGCTGGTCTGTTGCAGAAATCTTTCAACGCAAACTTCTCCCACATATACAGGACTATCAATTTGAAACTTGGTTTGCATGTTCACTAATAAGTGTAGATGTCCGTGACGCATATTTTCATGCAGGTCTATACCTACTCAGCCATTTTACAGCCTGTTCATAGCAGAATCTTTTGACACAAACTATTTCAACATTTCTAGGACTTTAGATTTGAAACTTGGTATGTTTGTTTACCAATAAGCGTAGACTGTGTGACAGATTTTTCATATGCACCTATGTTCCCTCTGCGGATTTATGGCCTGTCCTAGCAAAATCTTTAACACAAACTACATCCACATTTCTTAAAGTATCATATTGAAACTAGATGTGTATGATCATCAGTAATTATAGATGTGCGTGACACATTTCTCAAATACACCAATGTCTGCTCTGCGTTTTTAATGGCCTGCCATAGCAAAATCTTGTGATGTGAACATCTTCCAGATTTTAAGGACTATTGATTAGAAACTTGGTGTGCATATTCACCAAGAAGTGTAGATGTGTATGATGCCTTTTTCATGTTTGCCAATGCCCGCACTGTGATTTTATTGCCCATCATAGCAAAATCTTGTGACACAGGCAGCAGCCACAACTCTAGCACTATCACTTTGAAGCTTGGTTTGCAAGATGATCAATAATTGTAGATGTGTGTTATGCATTCTATATGCCCCTTTTCCTCTAGCAAGGGGTTATTGCAAGGGTATTAATCACATTCAGGGATAGCTCTAGTTAAATCTTTTATTACCATATTCCCCCTATCTTCGCGTCATGTCCCTATGAGCATTCCCCACATGTTTTTTAACCTGCAAATGAATCAGCACCAGTATTTGCAGTAGAAAATTGGTAAATAGACATGTTTCTGTTCCATTTTGATATGGTACATACAGATTTTACTACAGTCTGACAAAAAATTTTATTGCTTCTTAACCTGGAGAGTAGGCTTCATATTGGGACCCCTTTAAGTGCCCCCTTGTCTTGAATTTTCCAAGTGCTCTGGGTGCTAGTTGATGGGATGAATATGGTAATCTGTTTTTCATATGTTGAAGTAAGGTCATGTGATATATAATGTAATTATCGCCGTCCCTGGACGGCGATATATACAGTTAACAAGATTTGAACAGTTTTGCCTGTACACCGCCTGCCTTTAGCCAATCAAAGCAAAGCATTTCATATCACATGATAACAAAATGAACGTCAAAATTCTTCTGCAAGGGGTGCGTAATGGACTCGCCCAACCGCCATGTTTGTCGGGTTACTTATTCTTACAACTGAAAAATACCATCATGAATGTACGATCTCAGGAACAGTCTTCAGGCTGGTGAAGGATAAACACAGGATAATCGCAATATTTTTTGCTACATGTCATTTTTAACTAGAGAATGTAGTCTAAATAAGAGTATGGTTTGTTTGTTTTTTCCAAAACTTGCACTTAAAGAAAAAAATAAATGCTTGCTTCCGGGCGGTTCTAATGAGGATACAAACTCCCCGCAGGGGTTACTTCCCCTGATTAGTACAGTAAAAGTAGCAAAGCGTGACTTAACCGGTGGGAGGAGTTTGATCAGGATTTTTCCGTGTTTTATATATGCTTCGTTAGGGTTAGGGCGATCAAAAATAGTCCAGCTACAATAAAAATTACAATGTATATTTAATCTACTTTATAATTTCTGTGTGAAAATTATCAAATATAACTTCGCTTTTCACTGCAAAGCATGTTGTAAGATTATCAAATTAATGAATGAAGAACATGAAATACATTCATCTATGGATAAGACGAAATGCATGGCTGAACGGTGATTTCAAGCATTTTTGGAAATGCTAATACTTGTATCATATTTACATTAAGGCAGAGCTAAAAGCGTGTATCAACCAATGTGAAATTATGTTGTAGGAAACACGTCAAATTACGTTGGAAGGATGGCAGATTTCTTTTTGTTGTGCAACTTTGAAAAATTCAGTCCTCAGTTACTTGCTTGTAAAAGATTGTATGGTTGTTTTAATGATAAAACAACTGTTGTCTTTCAGGTTTTGTCAGTATAAGGGTATTAATCAGAAAGACAATAATTGTATAACATTTTTTGAAAAACATTTTGCCTTCTGCTGGAAAAATGTAGGTGACAATGAAGTTTAAGAAGTCATTGTCTCCTAGGTTGTTCTTATACAGAATACTTGATAGCTAAGTCTAGACAAGGTTTAATAAGTGATTTATTCTATATTTTCAGATTATAGCGTCAGAGCCAACAAGTTTGCTTGGGAAGATCAAGGTGTTTTTCAGTTCTGTTTGGAACATATGGGACACAGTCTCAATACTCTGGTTTTCTACTGCTGTCATTGTACGCTTCCTTCCTGTCAACCATCGTGCGGCACGGGTTCTGTATGTGATTAACATAACATTTTGGTATCTACGCATTCTTGAGATACTAAGTGTAAACAAGTATCTGGGACCTTATCTCAAAATAATAGTTAAACTGGTAAGTATGTATTGTTATTCATATCATTAAGTTTGAAGTTTTCTCTTTTCTCTTTTCATTGTAAAAAAATATAAAAAGTACTGTTTTGTTCCTTCTTCAACAAAAATCTTACCTGCTATTGAATTTTAATGTTCTAATTCCAAAATTGTTTACAGTATACAGAAAGTTACTCAAAATTACTGCTATACCTCCAAGAGAAACTGTTTAAAACTCTGTACTTTACATAACTTTTTAGCTCACCTGTCACATAGTGACATGGTGAGCTTTTCTGATCCCATGATGTCCGTCGTCCGTCCGTGCATGTGTCAGTCAACATTTCCTTCTAATGACATCTCCTCTGAAACCGCTAGGCCAAATTTTCTGAAACTTGCCTAGGATTTTCCTTGCATGAAGCTCTACCAAAGTTGTTCAAAGAATTCAATACCACGCAGAACTTTGGTTGCTATGGCAACCAAAAGGAAAAACTTTAAAAATCTTCTTGGAAGAAACCACAAGGCCTAGAGCTTAGATATTTGGTATGAAACATCATCTAGTAGACCTCTACCAAGATTGTTCAAATTGTGAACCTGGGGTCAAAAATGGCCCCGCCCCAGGGGTCGCTAGATTTCACATAGAGTTATATAGGGAAAACTTAAAAAATCTTCTTGTCAGAAACCACAAGGCCTAGAGCTTAGATATTTGGTATGTTGCATTGCCTAGTAGACCTCTACCAATATTGTTCAATTAATGGCCCCTGGGTCAAAAATAGCCCTGCCCTTGGGGTCATATGCTTTGCATAGAGTTATAAAGGAAAAATATTAAAAAATCTTCTTGGAAGAAACCAAAAGGCTTAGAGCTAGATATTTGGTATGAAGCATCATCAAGTGGACCTCTACCAAGATTGTTCAAATTTATGACCCTGGGGTCAGAACTAGCCCCACCCCTGCGGTCACTTAATTTTACATACTAGAGTTATATAGGAAAGTCTTAAAAAATCTTCTTGTCAGAAACCACAAGGCTTAGGGCTTAGATGTTTGGTATGCAGTAATACCTTGTAGACCTCTGCCAGTATTGTTCAAGTTATGGCCCCTTAGTCAAAAATGGCCACGCCCTGGGGGTCATATGTTTTACATAGAGTTATACAGGAAAAAAATTCAAAAATCTTCTTGGAAGAAACCAAAAGGCTTACAGCTTAGTTATTTGGTGTGCAGCATTGTCTTGTAGATCTCTACCAAGATTGTTCAAATCACGCCTCCCCCCAACACACACACACACAAACGTTTGAAAAATTTCATTCTGCAAAGAATTCTAATCACCACTCAGAGTAAAAACACTTTGTGTAGAGTCCATT
Organism: Cyclina sinensis; assembly: GCA_012932295.1. Taxonomy (NCBI): domain Eukaryota; kingdom Metazoa; phylum Mollusca; class Bivalvia; order Venerida; family Veneridae; genus Cyclina; species Cyclina sinensis. The sequence goes on from JAAONU010000017.1 coordinate 30,030,984, forward strand.
ACATAATAATATGAAATGTATAAATTCAACAAATTTATTCCTTTAATACAACCACCCCTGCACACTAAAATTAGTAAAAAATGATGTTGCCACCAATGTCTTAATATTGCAATCTTGTTAATTTAAACAATTTACTCAGTTCAGTGATTAAAGGCCATCATGGCCAATTGCATTCCATTGATATCATCATGACCCTTCCCCACTTTATAGCTTATATAGACAGGTGAGCGACTTAGGGCCATGATGGCCCTCTTGTTTGTTTTATACTGTCAAGTACAATATGGTGGGTAGATTTTATATCCTAAAGACAAGTAAATCATTGTAATAGCATATCAAACTTGTTATAATTAGCCCCTACCCCCACCCCTCCAGCCACTCACACTTTTGGGAATTGCAACACCCAGGAGTGCTAAGTAGATGCAGTATGGTATACTTACATTATCCAGGTCATTTACAGACATTTATCAGTAGGTCAAAAAAAGATTAATAAGTATTATGGCACTTCCTTATTTTTGAAGAGCACAGCATTAATGGAGAAATTGTTGCCCCATAAAGAAACCATAAACTGCAGGAAATTTCAGGTTTTCAAGTTTTGTTTCAGAGTTTGTTGACATGTCTTTGTTCATATCACTATGTCATGCCATAATACGACATAAATATGTTCAGAGAGGAATTGGTTTTTATTCAGGACATAAAAAGGAATAAATAGTCAAGTTGTTGGCAGGTAGATAAAAAAAGGGAATCTTTAAGTCTTCTTGCATAAGATTATAACTTTTTAGCTCACTTGAGCTTTTGTGATCGCCCTGTGACCGTCGTGCGTTGTGCAACATGCGTTGTCAATTTTTAACTTTAAACAACATCTCCTCATGAACCAATAAGTGAAAGATGATAAAACTTTACAGGAATGTTCCTTGCTTGAAGCTTTACCAAAGTTGTAAAAAGAATTCCATTACATGAAGGACTCTGGTTGCTATGGCAACAAGAATGAAAAACTTAAAAAATCTTCTTGTCTTAAACTGCTAAGCCCAGAGGTCTGAAATTTGGCATGGAGCATTGTCTAGTGGATCTCTACCAAATTTATTCAAATAATTTCCCTGGGGTCACAATTCGCCCTGCCCGAGGGATCACAAGTTTTACATAGCAATATAGAAGAAAATCTTGAAAAATCTTCTTGTCTGAAACCACAAGGCCTAGAGTTTTAAAATTTGGCCTGAAGCTTTGCCTTGTGAACCTCTACAAAGTCTGTTCATAATTGGCCCTGCCTGAGAGGTCACAAGTTTTACATAGCAATATAGAATAAATCTTTATAAAAGTCTTCTTATCTGATACTTTTAAAATTTGGCATGATGCATTGTCTAGTGGACATCTAGAAAGTGTGTTCAAATAATGTCCCTGGGGTCACTGTTGGCCCTGCATGGAGGGGTCAAAAGTTTTACATAGCAATATAGAAGAAAATTTTTTAAAATCTTGTCTGAAACCACAAGACCTAGAATTTTTGAATTTGGCATGAAGCATTGTCTAGTGGACATCTAGAAAGTTTGTTCAAATAATGTCCCTGGGCTATTGGCCCCGCCTGAGGGGTCTCAAGTTTTACATAACAATATAGAATAAAATCTTTTTAAAAATCTTCTTGTCTGAAACCAAAAGGCCTAGAATTTTAAAATTTGGCATGAAGCGTTGTCTAGTGGATCTAGCTTTTTCAGATTATTAGATTAGCTTTAAGGTCACTGAGGCTGAAAATAGATTTATCCACTTTACTTCATACATGTAGAGCCTTCATTTATTGACTAATATCTTTAATATTCGGTATATAGGTTCCTTGCATGGACCTCTACCCATAGGTGGGGTTTGAGGTCACTGTGTCAAGATCAAGGTCACTATAGCTAATAATAGATATTTCTACTTTCTGTCATAAGGCCTTTATTTATTGACTGATATTTTAAATATTTGGTTTGTAGGTACCTACAAATATTCAATTAGAAAATGAAATATTGCTTCTTGTGTTTGCTTAACAGCAAACCCACAGCCAAAGTTGTCAGGTGAGCGATCAAGAGCCATCATGACCCTCTTGTTATGGGTACAGTTAGGGCTTCATAATTATACGAAGCTTTAAGCTTATGAAAAATAAAAAAAGAAAGAAATGAAAACTTGTCAATGTGTTAATGTGTTTGACCTAAGGGAAGCCTTAAATGATTAAATACCAGAAAGAACTGGTTTCTTGCAGTATAGTTTGATATAAGCCTCAAAACTTTTAAAGATAACAGAGTCTTTTGTCAGTATTGCCAGAATGTCTAGAGATACTGAATTATAAAAAAATATTAATTTTATATGTAAAAAGATAAGAATGTTTACATGAAAGTTCTATGTAAAAAGGTAAGAAATGATTAACATGTATATATCTTCCAGTTAGATCAATATGTCAGACATGGATTTTTATGCTTCCCGAACGGAGAGCATATAGTCGCCGCCTTGTCCGTCCGTCCGTCCATCACACTCTTGTCCTGAGAATAACTTGAGAAGTATTAAAGGAATTTGATTGAAACTTAACATATTGATAGAGATGCAGTGTCCAAGAACCATTATTCTACCTTGCATAATTTTTTAATTATCCCCCTTAAGTGAGAGGAAGTGCAGTGTCCAAGAACCATAATTCTGCCGTCCGTCCGTCACATTTTAATTTTATTAAAACTTCACACAGTGATAGAGAACTGTGAGAGGAAATGCAGTGTTAATGAACCTTAATTCTACCTTGCTTAAGTTTTGAATTATCTCCCTTAATGATAAATACAAAAGTTAAATAATGCTTGTCTGGAGTTATAGTTCTAAAGATATCAGTGATATCTAATTATATCTTCACACAGTTATAGAGACTAGTGAGAGAAAGTGCAATGTAAAAAAACCATCACTCTACATTACTTAGGTTTTTTATAATCTCCCTTTATAATACCTAATAATGCTTTTTAGGAAAATAACTTGAAAGTATTGAAGAAAATTGAATAAAACTTCACACAGTTATAAAGACCAATGAGAGGAAGTGCAATGTTAAAGAACCATCACTTTACATCAGTTAGTTTTTTTAATTATCTTAATTTATAAAAATTTATATAGCAACCCCGATTGATAGATAAATCAATGGGTTATCAGCTAGAATTCTTGAGAATAACACTGATTATATGAAGTACAGGTCTACATTTTGCACCTGCCAGCCAAGCACTTGACACCTCTTGTTGTGATTATAAAAATTCTGGCAAACATTCACAGGTTAATTTTGCCACAAATCAACTGTCCTTACAAATATGGCTTTTTATGTCCCCCGAAGAGAAGCATATAGTTTTTGAACTGTCCGTCCATCATTCCATCAGTCCGTCTGTCAGCACTACCGAAAATAGATAGGGGGCCATCCAACTGTAGACATAACAAAAGAGAACAATAGAGTTCATTCAGTAACAATAGAATAAGGGGCCAATGGCCGTCTGTTAAACAACTTTAACATTGCCCATAACTTCCTTATTAGTTAGTGGAATTTCATACTTCATACTTGGACACAAGCCCCTTTGGACAAGGCCTTCCCAATGACCTATATTTATTTGACCTTCACCCCTGAATGACCTTCACCTTGAAGATCCAGTTGTCCAGAAACTTTCACATTGCCCATAACTTCCTTATTAGTAAGTGGATTTACTTCATACTTGGACACAACCCTCTTTAGATAAGACCTTCCCACTGACCTATATTTATTTGACCTTGACCCCTGAATGACTGGTTCTCAGCTCAAAGGTCAAAGCACCATTTTAGGGGGCATTGTCATCTTACAGTGACAGTTCTTGTTATACTATAAATCCTCAAATAGATTTAAAGATTTACAAAAGTAACTAATGTTTTAGCTGAATATTGTTTGAAATGGAAACTTACCATTAATACTAATAAAACAAAGATTATCATATTTAGAAATGGAGGTCGACTCCCTAGAAACATTTGTCTTAACTGAAAATGGAGAAAACATAGAAATTGTTAACAAGTTTAAATACTTGGGGTGTGATTTTTACCAATGGAGGTGCATACAGTGAAATGGATAAAACAGTGTCAGTCCAAGCACTAAAGGGAATCTTTCAGCTCAATAAATATTTGTACAAATTTACTCCACTATCGCCAAAGCATATTTTAGAACTATTTGATAAATTAATAAGCCTGTTTTTGAATTATTCATCTAAAGTATGGGGTTTTAGCGAAGGAAAAAAATATAGAGAGAATTCATTTACAGTTTTGTAAGAAATTATTAGGTGTCAAAATGTATACACAAAACAATGGAAATAAGAGAATTCTTTTTCTCTTTTTTTGTGTTATCCCTGGTATTGGTGGGCATTACATGGTTCTCATTTATTTATCTTATAATTATATTTTTTATATGACATGCAATATTGCTAGTCTATTTTGTTACCACTTTGTTTTTTTATGTATCTTTTATCATGCCATGTGTATGTACATTTGTACCAAAATAAAACTAAACTAAACTATATATGGTGAAGCAGGTAGGATTCCATTTTTGTCAATGCGCTATTTTAACAGAATAAAGTACTGGTTGAAAATTTGAACAACTGATGACATAGTATATTAAGGGAGCATATGACTTCATGAAACGTGATATTGACATTAATCCAAATCTAGTTTATTTGGTCTCAAAGACAAAATTACTTCTTTCAAGTTTAGGGTTTTTGGATGTATGGAACTATCAAGGGGTTGAAAATCAGAAGTTATTTTTAAGCATAGTTAAACAAAGGTTACATGATAACTTCCCTCAAAAATGGAAAAAACCAGAAGCTGTACCTTGCAGTAATAAAGTATGTAAAATCTGTAAGAAACTTGACGATGAATACCACTTAGTTATAGAATGTAAGTTATATAATGATATAAGAAAACAATATATTAAACCATTCTATTAGAAACACCTGTGTAATATGAAATTTATTTAATTGATTACGACACAACTTCTAACAAGAATGTTTTAAGAAATTTAGCAGCTTTCACATCCAAAGCATTTGAACATCTCAGACTATTTATTAATATTTAAATGAATATTTTTCAGGTCTCTCCCAAACTGTGTTTAATAATTTTCAATGTTTATTTTCATTCATTTTATATGACTGATGTAATTAATTGTATGATAATATTTATGCTATGATCTTGGGCTTCATAATAAAAGAATGTTTATTTTTTTTTTATATAGGTTAGAATAAGTTTAGATGTATTATGTAAGAAAAAGGTTGACAATCATGTAAATATAGGTATGAAAAAGTTTAAATGTAAATAGGTAAGAAAAGGTTTACACATAAATAGGTTATAAAGAAAATGGCAACCAAAATATTTGTCAAGGAAATCGTAGCGTTTGGGATATTGTAACAGGGAATCTGTAACAGTTTCCGAGTTGCAAAGACACTACTTTGGTCAGCATATATAGCTCTAATACACTTTGCCTAAGTTAAATGTCTCCTTGAAAAACCGTGCTAAGACATTGCCATCCTATACTGACCTTTGGATTTATCTTGTTATCATTCACAGTCAAAAGCTAGATACAAAATGTGTGTGTGTTTTTTTTAATTCTTAATCTGACTTTGATTTGAGAAGACATTCAGAATCTAAATACAAAATGTGTGTGTGTGTGTGTTTTTTTATTTCACAATCTGACTTTGATTTGAGAGGACAATTCTCTGTAAAAGCAAATATAACTGATGGAAAGATCTGTATGTACACATACTTTGAAATGGCATATCTGTATATTGAGCTCCGGTGTTCCTATTTTTCAGTTACGGGAGATGTGTTATTTTCTGATCATTTTGTTGATTGTTGTTGCTGCCTTTGGTGTTGTCAGACAAGCAATACACTACCAGGATGAAGAACCTCGATGGTTTCATGTACGCAATGTCTTTTTCTACCCTTACTGGATGATCTATGGGGAGTTGTTTGCTGATGAAATAGACAGTAAGTTTATCTCAAGATTTCACTTACACATTATCTCCTGGGAGTTGTTTGTTGATGAAATGGACAGTAAGTTTATCCAAAGATTTCACTATAACATTACTCACTAGGAGTTGTTTGTTGACAAAAAAGACAGTAAGTTTATCTTAAGATTTTGCTTAAACATTATCTACTGGGAGCTGTTATTTGATGAAAACAGATGCTGTTTATTGGAAGATTTTGCTAAAACACTGCCTACTGGAAGTTGTTTGCTTATGATATAGACAGTAAGTTTATTGGAAGATTTTGCTAAAACATTATCTTCTGGGAGATGTTTGCTTATTGAAGTAGACAGTAAGTTTATTGCATGATCGGTCTGTACATCCATGTAGGGCATGATCAAGCTATACATCCATGTAGGACATGATCAGGCTGTACATCCATGAAGGACAGATCAGCCTGTACATCAGTGTAGAACATAATCAGACTGTACATCCATGTAGGGCATGATCAAGCTATACATCAATGTAAGACATGATCAGACTGTACATCCATGTAGGGCATAATCAGACTGTACATCAATGTAGGGTATGATCTACCTGTACATCCATGTAGGGCATTGTCAAGCTGCACATCTATGTAGGGCATGATCAAGCTGCACATCCATGTAGGGCATGATCTGCCTGTACATCCATGTAGGGCATGATCAGCCTGTACATCCATGTAGGGCATGATCAAGCTGTACATCCATGTAGGGCATGATCAAGCTGTACATCCATATAGGGCATGATCAAGCTGTACATCCATATAGGGCATGATCAGCCTGTACATCCAAATAGGGCATGATCAAGCTGTACATCCATATAGGGCATGATCAAGCTGTACATCCATATAGGGCATGATCAAGCTGTACATCCATGTAGGGCATGATCAGTCTGTACATCCATATAGGGCATGATCAAGCTGTACATCCATATAGGGCATGATCAGCCTATACATCCATATAGGGCATGATCAAGCTGTACATCTATATAGGGCATGATCAGTCTGTACATCCATATAGGGCATGATCAAGCTGTACATCCATATAGGGCATGATCAGCCTGTACATCAATATAGGGCATGATCAAGCTGTACATCCATATAGGGCATGATCAGCCTGTACATCCATATAATGCATGATCAGCCTGTACATCCATATAGGGCATGATAAAGCTGTACATCCAAGTAGGACAGATCAGGCTGTACATCCATGTAGAGCAGATAATTTTTTAGCTCACCTGAGCTGGCTCAGGGTGAGCTATTAGGATCGATGAATGTCCGTCGTCTGTCGTCCGTCGTCTGTCGTCCGTCGTCCGTTCACATTTAGTTCGTTAACACTCTACTGGTCACATTTTTGCTCCAATTGTCACGAAACTTGGTCAGGATGTTTTTCCCAGTAATTACTCGGACGAGTTCGAATATGGGTCATATTGGATCAAAAACTAGGTCAAGGAGCCCAATAATAGAAAAATCTTGTTAACACTCTAGAGGTAATGTTTTTAGCCCAAATAATCTGGAAATTTGTCAGAAAGGTTGCTTCTATGATTTCTAGCTCAAGTTCAAATATGGGTCATCTGGGGTCAAAAACTAGGTCACAGAGCCCAAAAATAGAACATTCTTGTTAACACTATAGAGGCTACATTTTCAGCCCAAATAATCTGGAAATTTGTCAGAGAGGTTGTTTCCATGATTTCTAGCTCAAGTTCGAATATGGGTCATCTGGGGTCAAAAACTAGGTCACAGAGCCCAAATATGGAAAAACCTTGTTAACACTCTAGAGGTAACATTTTCAGCCCAAATATCCTTGTAATATGTCAGAAAGGTTATTTGAATGATTTCTAGCCCAGGTTCGAATATGGGTCATCTGGGGTCAAAAACTAGGTCACAGAGCCCAAATATGGAAAAACCTTGTTAACACTTTAGAGGTAACATTTTCAGCCCAAATATCCTTGTAATATGTCAGAAAGGTTATTTGAATGATTTCTAGCCCAGGTTCGAATATGGGTCATCTGGGGTCAAAAACTAGGTCACTAAGACGAAATATGGAAAAACCTTTTTATCACTCTAGAGGTAACATTTTCAGCCAAACTATCCTGGAGATATGTCAGGAAGGTTGTTTTGATGATTTCTAGCTCAAATTTGAATATGGGTCATGTGGGGTAAAAACTAGGTCACACAGCCCAAATATGGTAAAACCTTGTTAGCACTCTAGAGGTAACATTTTTAGCCCAAATTACCTAAAAAACTGTCAGAAAGTTTGCTAAGATGATTTCTGGCTCAAGTTGGAATATGGGTCATGTGGGTTCCAAAACTAGGTCACACAGCCTGTATATGGAAAAACCTTGTTAACACTCAGGAGGTAACATTTTCAGCCCAAATATACTGGAAATATGTCAGATAGGTTGTTTCAATGATTTCTAGGTCAAGTTCATATATGGGTCATCAGGGGTAAAAAAACTAGGTCACACAGCCTGAATATGGAAAAATCTTGTTAACACTCTAGAGGTAACATTTTCAGCCCAAATATCCTGGAAATATGTCAGAAAAGTTGTATCGATGATTTCTAGCCCAAGTTCGAATATGGGTCATCTGGAGTCAAAAACTAGGTCACAGAGCTTAAATTTGGAGAAACCTTGTTTACACTCTACAGGTAACATTTTCAGCCCAAATATTCTGGAAATATGTCAGAAAGGTTATTTTGATGGTTCTAGGTCAAGTTCGATTATGGGTCATCTGGGGTAAAAAACTAGGTCACAGAGCCCAAAAATAGAAATATCTTGTTAAGGCTCTAGAGGCTACTGTTTCAGTCCAAATATCCTGGCAGTTTGTCAGAAAGCTTGTTTGGTTGTTCACATTATTAGATTAGGTTAAAGGTCATGGAGGTAAAAATAGATTTATCTACTGTACCTCATAAAGCCTTTATTTATAGACCAATATCTTTGATATTCAGTATATAGGTTCCTTGCATGGACCTCTACCCATGTGTAGGGTTTGAGGTCACTGAGTCAAGGTCAAGGTCACCATAGCTTGTAATAGATATTTCTACTTTCTATCATAGAGCCTTTATTTATTGACTGATATTTTACATATTTGGTTTGGAGGCACTTATATATTTTCAATTAAAAAATGAAATACTGCTTAACAGCAAACCTACAGCCAAAGTACTCAGGTGAGCGATCCAGGGCCATCATGGCCCTCTTGTTTGAAGGAAGTATTACTGTACATTGACTGTTCTTTATTTTAGCTCACCTGAGCAGGCAGTGCTCATGTGAGCTTTTAGGATCAGTGATAGTCCATCGTTTGTCAGCTACTGTCATCCACATTTACTTCAAAGGACATCTCCTCAGAAATCAGCTGGCCAAATTTGATAAAACTTGTCAGGAATGTTACTTGCATGAAGCTCTATCAAACTTGTTCAAATGGTTCTTGTCCATTGCAGATCTAGGCCACAGGTGCTAAAAATAGATTTAGAAAGTGAAAATTTTAAAATCTTCTTCTCTGAAACCTCAAGGCCTAGAGCTGAGATATTTAGTATGTAGCATTGTCTTGTGGTCCTCTACCAAGTTTGTTCAAATCATGGCTCCAGGTTAAAATTCACCCAGCCCCAGGGGCCAGATGATTTTAGATAAGCTTATATAGGGAAAAGTTCTAAAATCTTCTTGTCTGAAACCACAAGGCTTGGGGCTAAGGTATTTGGTATGTAGCATTTTCTAGTATTCCTCTACCAAGTTTGTTCAAATCATGGCCCTGGTGTCAAAATTGACCCTGCCCCAAGGGCCACATGATTTTACATAGGCTTAAATAGGGAAAAATTCTTTGTCTTCTCTTATGAAACTGCAAGGCCTAGAACTAAGGTATTTGGTTTGTAGTATTGTCTAGTGGACCTGTATCAAGTTTTTTTTTCAAATCATGGGCCTCAGTTCAAAATTGACCCTGCCCCAGGAACCACATTATTTTACACAGGCTTTTATTTGTACTTTTTGTGGTGGAGCCTTCATTAATTGACTGATATCTTTGGTATCGTACCGTGCATGCACCACAACCACTGGGTGGGGTTTGAGGTTACTGGGGTCAAGGTAAAGGTCACAGAGGTTAAAAAAAATTTCTTTACCTTCTCTACTCTCTACCTCATAGTGCTTTGCTCGCAACTAATTCAGTTTCAACCAAACTTTCACAAAACATTTATATACAAAAGATCTCTTTTCTTTTCCTGAACCAACCTGATCCTATTATATGTTTCAAAGGTATGGGGCCAGAAAAGGCTTATTTTGCCATGTCTGAATGGTTTCACAGCTTTGATAATCTTATAAACCACTTTTTGAATCTTCATTTATTGACAAATATCTTAGATATTATTTATGTATGTATGTATCATAAGCATCTGCTCTTGGGTTGGATTTTAGGTCATTAGGGTCACCAAAGCTAAAAAATCAAAATTGGCCCCAACCCAGGGTTACTTGGTTTTATATGGACTGGCATAGGTAAAACTTTAAAAATCTTCTTGTCAGAAACCACAAGACCTGGATTTTAGATATTTGGTATTTGAAGAAAGTAGTTGCAGTTGTTTTCAGGTGATTGATATAAGGGCCATCATGGCCCTCTTGTATTTTTTTTTTTTTTTTTTTTTTTTTTTTTTTTTTTTTTTTTTTTTCTTAAGCAGAAATTAAATACTAAGAAAAAAGGTTTTGTTTGGAATACTCAAAATTTGATTTAGTGGGATTTTATAACAGTATTAAAATTCACCTACATATTTAGAAATACAGCTGTAAATACTACTTTTAACATACTATTTTTCTTCAGCTTTGATTCTGAAAAAATGAGTTTGGAGTACAGAAGTCACACTGTAGGTTCTTTGTTAAAGTATCACTTCTAAATTATAGGTGTACTGTCTTTTAGTGATTACGATGTGAAAATTGAGGCAGTTGTTCTGTGGAGCGAACAGAAATTGTGCTACATTAACAACAATCTTCTAAATGTAGCTTAAATTGTGTAGATATTGAGGGTTAGTAGACTGAAGTCAAAGAATAATACATAAAGCATAATTATTGAGTTTGGGACTTTTATTGCCCTAAAGATATTTTATTGTTGTGAGACTTTATGGCCTCATGGTAAATATGCAAGATAATTATGTTCTTATTCTTAATTATTAAAGCATTCTCTCATAAAGAGAATTTTCTTCTGATGTAGATATTCTAGGTTACATGTAATGACAAAAATCTCTCCCCAGTATGCCCTTCAAAAGAAGATGAATTCTTTAACATCAGCATGAGTTTGAGATGCAAGTAGAAGATAAAGTAAACTATTTTAAGAAAGGTAATAAACACACAATGCATTGATAAGGTATATGCAGTCCTGCCACTTCCAGCATTCTTGTGTAAGGTAAGGTAAGGTTTTAGTAGGCTTACATGGAGATAAAGAGAAAAGTGCTAGTTTATGTTTATCACAATAAACAGTCTGTTATATGCTTTGGTAAACCTATGGCACAATATGCCTTGGTAAACCTATTGCACAATATGCCTTGGTAAACCTATGGCACAATTAGGTAAAAGAAAAATGCACACAAGAGCACTAATCAGTTTGTTTATTTCAGCATGTACTGATCCTAAGAGACTTGAAATGGTAGCTAATGGTGAAATAGATGATGCATGTGTGTACGGGTCCTGGGTCGCACCCCTGTTCATGTTCCCTTTTCTACTTATGGCCATTGTGTTAATGGTGAACCTTCTTATAGCAAGATTCAAGTAAGTACCACATAATAGTGTATACATGATTTTCTCTGTATTTCAGCATGCACAGATCCTGTCAGAATTGAGATGTATGAAAAGGGCGAGATAGATTCTGTTTGCACATACGGCTCGTGGGTCGCACCTCTCTTTATGTTTCCTTTCCTCCTAATGGCCTTTGTTCTTGGGGTCAATCTTCTGATTGCTCGTTTCAAGTAAGTTAATTGTCGGCAGACTCGGGAACTGTATGTACATATGCCTTGTTTCTGTGGCAACAGTTGTGTGAATTAACTATTTAAGTATTTTAACTTTGCATGGCGGGGCTTTTTGTATGTGTATTGGTGATGGAAATAGGTATATGGAATAAAGAGGACAACTTTCAGAATTACATGAATCTTGCAGTGTTGTCTTTGTCATGGTGGCATTGAGTCAGAAATTACGTCTTTTTCTTTATCTTTTTCTGTATTCTAGAAAGAATAACATACACAAGTGTTTACTGCATGGTAGCATAGAAAGTACAGCCTTTTGCTTGAAATAGAGTAAAACGAAAATTATGTAACTAATAAATCGAAGGTGAGGTTACAAGCAGACGAGACGTTATTGTTATCTTCTTGGACAGTCAGTGTTTGGAAGCACCACAGAGAATTTCATTAATATTTATTCTGGTTTAAAACACAAAGAATGGAGTAGCAAAGAAGGGGGCATGTCTTAGGAACACTTGTGTTAAAGATGACTATAGCTCTTGGAGATTTTCTAAATAATTCAAGGAATATATATTTACTGTTGATTAAAAAAGAAAAATCTTTCATTTATCTAGCATTATTATTTGCATTTGGACTTGAGTATAGAATGACTATATCATAAGTATGATGTATCTACATTTCCAGTGAAATAGGGAAACTACATTTGTTTACTAGACTTGAGCATTATGACACTGTTTTTTATGGTAAATGATTTGAGGAAGTACTCTCTTTTCAATAATGTGATAATAAAAACAAACTATGGCGTTTCTTTCATCTATCCATCATTTTGTGGCTGCTGAGCACATATTGTAGATCTTGGCAAAACCATTGTCTGCCAATCAGATAGATACAATAGCCTTCAGTATCACATATTTTTAAAACAAAATAGAGAACTGGTCTTATGGAAAGATGTGTTTCATATGTATTGTGTGTAAAACCAGAATTATTATAATAGCATATTGTTCTGTCTTTACCATTTTAGCAAAACAAGTGAAAATCATTTCTCTAAATAAATAGAAGGGAGTTTCGGTTCTTTTCAGTCTATTTGTTCATGTCAATAGGAGTTAATTGAAATGTTCTCCAGTGAAGAGTACTTTGACAGTTTGATCCAACAACAGTCCTGTTAGCATTCTCTGATTTCAGTTGATGTAATTCTGAATTTTAATTGAATTATTTGTCTCTAGCATACAATACATTTAACAATGAAACTGATGACTTTTCAGTATACCTGGGCATTTGTGATTTTATATCTATTTGAGTTTATCATCAATACCAGTTTCCCATGTGACTGATGCCCCCTGAAGATATTAGTAATTTTAAGTTGTGTAAGAGAGTTCAAGATACAGAAAGCATCTCTTTCCAGAGATACCCCTAGTTCTTTTCTATACTCTGTGTGCAGTGTTGATACATGGGATCTTGGTTTAATGTCTCGTCTGAAAGTCAATTAGTAATGTTAGTGGAGGAGTGGGGGATTGAACTCTGGAGCCCATGATAACAAGTTGTGTGTGTTACCACTGGACCAATGATCGGCCATTGATTTTGAGTGTCAGACTTGTTTAAATATGATTGTGTTGGCTCTTGACAGTGGGCCAGGCATGTCTTTTAATCCTAATTGACTTTAATAGGATGAAAACAATGAACTTTAAAGTAAACTGAAATGATGCAGTCCATTGAAAACACTTTAAATTGCTTTGATATATACTCTTTGTTGTCTGCGATAAACAGGATTTAGTTTTTATAAGGTTTTAACATAAATGCTGAGAGTTAAAGAAAAAAATACATTTTTCAAAGATATCTGACACTCTGCAAAACTTTTCCAAACAAAACAGAGACAGATGTACAAGATTGATTTATCAGTATTTTTCAGTTTAACTCTCATTTCCACATATCTATTCATTTGTGTTTTTGGATACTTACAGTGCAACATTTATTCGTATCAACCCTCATGTTTTTGGATACTTACAGTGCAACATTTATTCGTATCAACCCTCATACGATTAAGCTGTGGAAGTTCCAGAGATGTCAGCTCATTGTGAATTACGAGCTTCGTCCAATTTTACCACCTCCATTAATTTTGATCAGCCATATATATCTGGCTCTCAAGTTTGTTAAGAGAAGATGCCAGGGCAAGAGGGATATTGACTCAGGGTTAAGTAAGTAAATAGACAATAGTGTAATTCTTCGTTAAATTAAACTGTTTATTTAGAAGCACTATGTCTTATTCATTATGTCTGTGTCAAACTTCTTTCAGCGCACTATTTTGTCAAGTCTTGACGGTCCTCTTTTTTTTTTTTTAAACCTCCCTTTAACCATAGGGGCCAGATCTGAGATATTTGGTGTGTTTTACTCTGATTTGAAGATACATGGTTATAATAAAATTTGGACAATATGTACAGTTTTGCTTGTACTTTACCGTGACCTGCTTCCTTGTTTTCCAAACTTCAGTATTGAAATTCGAACTGCGTGCATAATTTTGTTGTCACATTTAAACTTTCCAAGTTAAGGCACTTGCCATTAAAGGGGCTGTGCTCCAGATGACAAAAAAAGAAAGTTTTCTTGTATTATAAATTTCTTGTAATATTTATGACTAATGCTTAAAAAATAACTTACTGACAAAAAATAAGTCAAATAATTACATTATAAATTGATTTTTTTCCCTTTCAAAGTGCTATACCGTAACGCGACGGTATAACTATATCGTATAAGATTTAAAGTAAATATCTGTAATATAACATGCGGCGATGGTGGTGACAGTAAAAGCGTTGGAAATATTTTGTTAACATGAGGGTCCAGAGTTCAAATCAGGCTAGAGCGAAAATATTTTTTTTATTCTATTTTGACTTATATAATCAGTTTTGAAGTAAAATATTATGTTGTTATAATCTCACGGCATCTAAATATATAATTTATGAAAATTTTTTTTTTATGTCAAATCTGGAGTACAGCCTTTTTAAGTGAATTTAATCATGGATGTCTGTTTATGCTGTAGTTTAGTTGAATATCTTTCATTGGTCGTGCTGTAAAAAGCAATGTATGTGATAGGGAGTTATCATGGCCTAATTGAATGTTCTTTTACTTTTTGTTGAAATAACTTTGGGGACATCTTAATACACAGGAAACATTCAACAATTCATTAATGAAATTATCATATAAATGGAACATTAATGTGTTTGACAGACCACAACCTAAACTAAATGAATGGATATTTTTCCAGAGTTATTTCTGTCTCATGATGACATGGAGAAGCTTCATGACTTTGAGGAAGAATGTGCTGAGGATTATTTCCGTGAGAAGGAAATACAGCTGCAGTCTTCATCTGAGAAGAGAATACAGGTCATCAATGAAAGGTAACAGGAATAATTATATCTATGTGGAAATAAACTGTACTGTTTTGATTGTTCTATTGATTCTGTCTACATACAGACTTTCAGCTTGAAAAAAAACAACTGTACTAACAATAGTCTGGTTGTCAGTGGACAAGTTTTAATGGTTTTCTCCTCAGCTCTTAAACAAGTCATTACATGTATATTGCTTTGATATTGTCAGTGAGTAATCCATATAATTGTGAAAATTTTTACCAGTCAAATGGCAGTAAATGATGTACTGTCAATATCTCATAAATTTCAAGAGATTGGTTTTGAACTTTGTTACCATTTAACCTGTAACACTTACATTACAGTCATCTAAATAAATGTCCCACTTTATGTTGGGTCAGAATCTTAGTCTTGTTATCATGGGTTATTGATTCAAATTTACCCAATAGAGGTAAATTGTTTTAAGAGTGGGAACTTTTTTTCTACTGGAATTAACAACTGGTCTCTGCTTAATGTAAATACTGTTGAAAAAGAGAAACAAAAAGGTTCACTTTAATATACACTTCATATGTACATTTCAGGGTTGAGAACATGTCTCTGCGTATGGATGACATGAACCAGAAGGAGAACACGGTGAAGTTGTCAATACAGTCATTAGACTATAGGATGTCCTTGTTAGAGGACTTGGCTGTACAGAACATTGACATTCTTAGTCAACTCAAACAAACTCTGGTACAGTTTGATGTACGGTCACGAAATGCATCCAGTAGAGGAAGCAGCCGAATGCGTCTCGACAGCGAAGACTCTGGAAATGATCAGATTGACATTCAGCAATATGAGGATAAATTCTCTTCTCAGACTGACCAGTCCAAAGCACAGAAACGTAGAAGAGAGTTTTCTCAGGCTGCTGAAAATGAGAAGTCCCTAACTCCGGAAGTTAATGCTACAATGAAACCAATGCCATCTCCAATACTGGTACATTCTCATAAGGCTCTGCAAGATGATAGCTTGCAGAAGTATACAGACTTTACTAAATCTTCCCCTAAAGTGAGTACTTCTTCACTAACAAAACGAGTTGAGAGACAGTCAAGTATTAAACATAGGAGATCTCTTCCTAGACTTCTAGAGAGAAGCCCTGAGGTGGAAAAACGTGCAAGTGGAGGTACGTTGTTAGAAAGGCGGCATGGAAATATAGGTAAACTGCGCCTCAACACAAGTGAAACAGGTACTTCAGCCAAGCAAGAATCTAACACACATGTACATAAAGATAATTCTAACATTAATGCAAGTGGTGCATCCGTTTACAGTACAGCACACATGGATACAGAAACCTCAGTATCAACTCAGCAACAAGGTCATATAGAAACAAGTGATGTAAATGCACCAGTCAGTTCTATTAAAGTTGTTGACTCTCACCAGTATGATCCTCTTCACATAGACATCCCAACTCCAGAATCTATAAACTCAACAGGTTACGCTTTTTCTTTGCAGTCTACACCCCTAACATCGAGTTACCCTGTAGGGTACGCTACTTCAACGTATTCAACACCTTCAGCTTCTAGCTATGCAGCAGGTTATGCTACATCAATGCATACAACCCCCTTTACTTCCATGTACTCTGTAGGGTACCCAACGTCGATGTATTCGACCCCGATACCTACTATCCTGACCTCACGGTCAGCTGAGTACACAACTATTACAGATGAAATAGACACTTCATGTATGATCAACCGTTCACCTCCTCGCAGTCCGACTTCTGCTATACCAATAAGTAGTGCTGCTGAACCCGGGTGGGAAAATGTAAAATTAGAAAATCCCGCCTCAAAATCTGAAAAGGCAGCATTAAAGCGAGCAGAAGAAACTGAACACAGGAAAATGGAGAAAGTGATTAGGCATCGTCTGCGCCAGATCTCAATGGATGAAAGTGACAGCATAAGTGATATTGCTAAACTAGTGATCACAGAGATGGAGAATGAAGTTGAATATATCCACTCGGATCACGAAGATGATGAAGATATTCATGGTTCGACAGAAGACATTAGAAGTATGACCCGGTCTGAGGAAGATGAGGAAGTGGAAGATCAGGTAGATAGTGGGCCAATCACATTTCAGGCAGCAGCTAATGTAGAAATACGAATACGTCGTGCTTCAACATTAGACGAAGAGCCAGGACCGTCAAATAATTGTTAAGTTGCTTGTACCTACGTTGCTTTTGATGATGTTATAAAAACAGACTTTTGGGAATATACATACGGGACTTAATTTACATAGACTAGGAGAGAAAGTTTTACATGGAAACATAGACTAGGAGAGAAAGTTTTACATGGAAACAATGAATTTAGATAACTGCCTGTTAAAAGTTGGTTTTGTATAGAAACCAGTGCCAATCTTTATAACAATGTATGTGGGTTTAAGGGCATTTTATTCTGTGCTTTTAAAGACATGTATCTTCTAAAGAAAGGGCAGCAAATGAAAAATTATTGTAAACTGTTTAGTTTCGGGGGGTGGGGGGGGTGTAAGAAAATATGTCAGACTCCACTGTTGCATAACATAACAGACTTTAGAGATGATCATCTTAATCACTTGGTAAAATAATAAGAATTGTTAATTGCTACTTTCTGGCCTAGTATATTAGAGTTGTCAACTGTGCCTAAGCTTACGTTGAAATGAAGGTCTTGAGAAGTAAAAATTTTCAGGTAAATTTCCATCTTAGTGTCGGGTTTTAAGCCAATTTGCTGTTTCTGTGTTTTGTTTTAAAAGGGCATACCCTACAAGTAACCAATAATTTACAGCATATCTATTTTATTATTGAATTATTATTTTTTTGTAATAATATTTTATATATTTGAAGATGTGCTAAAAAATATTCCTGTTGACATTAAGACACTTGTGAAAGTGTCTATTGGGAAAACATATTCACCCAACAATGGTACAATAACTCTCTGTTTGGGGACTGATACTAATGCATTTAGTTTACTTGTATTTAGAAGTTTTGACTGACACCTTGATTCATTCAGTATCGTTCACATTTACAGGATTTTGAAGGAAATGGAATACTTTCAATTTTGGGGTGTGCCTCATTAAATAATAGAGAAAAGAGTTTATGTAGATCTATCTTACCTCTTTTTTTTTCAAAGGATTTTTTGGGCATATTATACACTGTAATTGGTAAAAGGAGTGTTATAGATAGATTTATTTCAGCTAGGAATGCATACATGGACATTTACAATATTTACAAAATAACAAAAAAATATATACATAATAAAAAATATACCATGACATGCAAACCAACATCAAGGATAACACAAAAAAGAGTAAACCCATATTTCTGTGTTACTATTTCTTGGTGAAATACAGAAATACAATTATTGGGGACATAGTTTTATTTGGACTGCCATGATTCTTGTTAACATTTTCTTTTCATGAATAAACCCGGTCAGAAATGTTGTAATGTCTTTCAAAGAGCGGATTGAGTTTTTGCATAAATATTTATGTGTATTCATTAATGGCAGGGATTAGTCGGTGTATTTCGAAGTCAAACTTGTGGTGTAAATGTAAGCAGGTTGTAAGTCTATAACATTTGAGGGTTGAATGTTGAAATTGGAACACCTGCTGTAGCAAAATAACTTCCAGATTGAAGGTGTATTACTCAGAACTCAGAAACATTTTCACATAAGCTTGCAAAACTGTTCAGCTTTTGTAGCTGAGTGCAAAATAAGATAGACAACCAGTCCAAAGACTGGTTGTAGAAAATAATAAATATTTAAGTAGGTTTGTTAAATGATTGTTCTTCATTCTGTAATCTGTTGATTACAGGATTGCAGGTTTGTTTTGGCAGGGCCTTAGTTGAGGCCCTGGTTTTGGTTTGTTAAATAACAATGGATCATTTTTAGTATGGAAATATTCCTTAAAGAGTTAATTTGATAGACTAGGAAATAAAATTTTTGCTTAGATATATCAGAAGCAATAAACTTGATGAAAAAAGGTAATAATTAAATTCTATAAAATCAGAGGGGAAAAATGTTGTATTTTTAAAATGTAATTTTCCTTTAGGAAAGCTATAAACTAGAAAGGATTTAACTTTCTTTAATACTCATGTGGGTTAGTTATGCAAGGGGATGTATTAAATTTGTAAATATAGCTGTGAATGGAAACAGTGACTTCATGTCAGAAAATAATATAATAATGTAATGTAAGGGAGATAACTTACAGATAAATGTAATCAAATGCTTCAGAAAAGTAACATTTTTCTTGATTTCTTGAAAAATCAGATTATTGGCAAGAAGAATGTTTGGATACTAAGGGAACTCCTGATTTATAATAAATGCAAAAATTTAATAAATCACCAATGTTATAGTTTTGTTTGAAAAAAAATTCTGTTTTTTTTCCAACTGCCTTTTTTAGATGGAAATACAGCATTGGTCTGACACTTGAACATATTTTAGAAAGAATAGATTCATCCTTAAAATGAATATTTATTATATACTTTACCTGTAAAAGATGTTAAAACATCAGAAGAACTTGCATATAAATGATTGTACTAGATGGATTTTGCCATGACATTAGAATCAAGTTAAGTATTTAAGGGCATCTCAACAATTCTTGCTGTGATGTTGATGCATAATTACGGTGTCAGAATTATTGTACAATATGTACATCCATTGTTGCTCAAATGTAAAGTGTGATTTGTTGAAGGGTCTAAGTATTACATGTGTGAATGTATGGAGAATTTTATAACAGAAAGCTTTCTGTAAATTTTGCTTTGTGCTGTATGTATCTATATTTTTCCAGAAGTCCAGCTGGATTTAAATACCTACACCTGCATTGATACAACATACATATGTCATTTTACATTGTAATGTACCATATGTCAACAGTAACACATTGACTTGAATTAATGCTTAGCTTATAACTATAAAAATCAATCTGTCTGCTATATATAACTTATAACCAGCCACACTTAACATTTGGCCCTTGCTGACATTTACCATGCTAACTATCATCAGACTGTATACGTGTAAGTACCCATAGCATCTAACATTGCTGTATTCATGCCAGGTCACATGGTATTCAAGTTGTTCTGGACTTGTCCAGATGTTCATCAGCCTGTCCATGCTAGGTCACATGGTATTCAAGTTGTTCTGTACTTGTCCGGATGTTCATCAGCCTGTCCATGCTAGGTCACATGGTATTCAAGTTGTTCTGGACTTGTCCGGATGTTCATCAGGCTGTCCATGCCAGGTCACATGGTATTCAAGTTGTTCTGGACTTGTCCGGATGTTCATCAGGCTGTCCATGCCAGGTCACATGGTATTCAAGTTGTTCTGGACTTGTCCGGATGTTCATCAGCCTGTCTATGCCAGGTCACATGGTATTCAAGTTGTTCTGTACTTGTCCGGATGTTCATCAGGCTGTCCATGCCAGGTCACATGGTATTCAAGTTGTTCTGTACTTGTCCAGATGTTCATCAGGCTGTCCATGCCAGGTCACATGGTATTCAAGTTGTTCTGTACTTGTCCAGATGTTCATCAGGCTGTCCTTGCCAGGTCACATGGTATTCAAGTTGTTCTGGACTTGTCCAGATGTTCATCAGGCTGTCCATGCCAGGTCACATGGTATTCAAGTTGTTCTGGACTTGTCCAGATGTTCATCAGGCTGTCCATGCCAGTCACATGGTATTCAAGTTGTTCTGGACTTGTCCAGATGTTCATCAGCCTGTTCATGCCAGGTCACATGGTATTCAAGTTGTTCTGGACTTGTCCAGATGTTCATCAGCCTGTCCATGCCAGGTCACATGGTATTCAAGTTGTTCTGGACTTGTCCAGATGTTCATCAGCCTGTCCTTCCAGCAGATTGATATTGTTACAAGTGAACTGATTCAATCACAGATGTTCAGATACATTTTGATTGAATTAATTAAATTTACATTAGAATGACAATTTTTAAATAGTGATGTATATGGACTGTAATGTAATGTTTAAGGTGCAGTATGGTCCTTTATAAAGACTTTTGTCACAGCAAGTTTTAACAATACCAGTGTTCAACATGCTGCCTGAATTTCCTTTTCTTTCTGTTATATACTGTATACCTATGTTGGACTCTGGTTAGTACAGATAATTTTAAAGTTCATATATGCAAGAATAATTGTTTTAACTTTGTTTTAATTGTTATAAATCTGTTTTGGACTTCATTTTAATTTTGCTTTTTACTCATAATCAGGCTTTATTTGGCCGTCTGTTTTGGTGCATGCTTTTGAGAGTACATGTAGTTCTCTTTTTAACTTGAATCTCTCTTCTTTTATTTTTTATCCTTAAGGTATGTTATCATGATACAATATAGTGGTTAACATATCAGAATTAAATGATTTTAATACCAGATCAGTTTTATGAACAATGAAATGAAAGAATATATCATAAAACAGTACTTTTATTTATATATCAGAAATGGAATAAGATTTATTTTTTATATTTATAGGGAGTTTTTGAGCCTCAAACACTGTCTTACCTCATTTTCAGCATGCATGTTTGTGTTTCGAGTTGGTTATTTTTGTAAGAATGCTAGGTATTGCAGTGTTCTAGATGTCTGTTTGGATGATGAGTGATACATTAAATTGACGTTACTCTGGACAGTTTGAACAGAATTCACTGAACACAGTGAATGTCCTTAAAACTGCTGTGTTTAGTCAAGAACAATTTAATCCATTCTAAACTGATTTTTCCTGGGGTAACAAAGTGTACATAGAGGTCCTTGGTTACAATGATGATATTTTGTGAAACATTTTTAATTTATACAGGGGTAATGTTTTGTTCTGCTTATAAAGAGTGAGAACAGAATGGTGTCAGATTTTTAAAGTGGTTAATTTTAGCTCAAAACTTTTGAACATTTACCAGTTCTTTGTTCTAAAGGCAACATTTTTAAGGTTGAAACTACCCTAAATACTGTCTAATGAATAAAAGTGTACATTTTTTATTTTCAAATGATACGTTACATTGTTGTCTTAACACTTCTGTTCATGAAAAATCATCATATCTAACATAAGTAGCAAGTGCTTAATTGCCTTTAATCCCATTTGGTGCATATTTTTTTTTTACAGCTATGGTGCATACATATTGTTGAATAGCCTACATATAAACTAGAAAATGAGAATAGTTGTCAAAGGAATCATCATTGTGTAAACATTAAGTGTTATATTGGTGTTATTATTGTATTTCATGTATTACATGTACACTTATTTTCATGGTTTTTACAGTTGTTAAGTGTTGACCTATATTTTGTATATATTTGCCTATATCTCAGTGGTATATTTTTCTGAAACTTAAATAATTATGTTTAAAGAAAACGGGTTGTGGGTTTATAATTTATGATGCTATAGACTTGTTCTTGATGTTTTGTGTCATTGTTTTGTCTTAGATAAAGCTGTATTAGTGTTCCAAATGACCAAGATACAATGCACTCCAAATAAATGCTGAAAAAATTGTAAATGTTCAGATCATGTTAATTAGAAATTACAAAGACTTTATTTCAATTCTCAGAGATATAATGAATGAAAATAAACATTCTAGTGTAGTTGTAAATTTACTCAATGACTGAGTCAGTCATTAAAGATTTTTGACTGAGTTCAACTAAACTTGGTGGAAGTTTTATTTTTTCCTTATGAAAATATTTTAAGCAGATGGATTGGTAATGTTTGTTTCTAAGTACACACCCCAGCGCAAACTGAATTTCTTCAAATATTTAGGGTCACTTCAGTCATTAAAAACATTCGCCGTTATTGAGGATGAACAAAGTTTTAATAAGTATTGTTACATTTTAGTGCTAAAAGAAGCTCTTTTCAAGTAAAGGTTACCTAGCTTTAGCTTGTGAGCTTTCTGGTCACTTCACATCTCAGACTGGCTATGAATAGTGAAAATTTATGGTGAATTAAAGACTGGAACATAACCATTTGATTTCCTGTCAGTCATTCATTTTTCTTTTGTTACACAATAAATTAAAAAAAATTGACTTTCTTTTAAAAAGTTAGTTGAAAGTCTTGAAGTTAAGCAAACATGTGAATTTTGAAAGTCTGATATTCAATTACAAAGTTTAGAAGGAAATAAGATTGTAATGAACAAATGACTGTTTAACCCTTAGCCTGCTAAATATCTTAAATGGACTTGTCTATCTTTCAGTTTTGACAGATCCATTCACTGTTTACAGGGGTGCTTACTGAAAATTTACCAACTGAATGGGGAATAGTGCAGACCATGATCAGACTGCACAGATATGCAGGCTGATCTTGGTCTGCACCGGTCACAGAGGCATACACAATTGTCACCAGAAGAAGGGTTAAGCAGTTTTTTTTATGGAAACATTACACATTGAAGATAGATTGCTTTGTCATGATCAAGAATTTCTTTTAGAATAACTTTTATACACTCCAAAAATTAAACAATATCTAGTCAGCAGCTGTCATATCTAGCCCATCCTTGCCAAACTGCTAAGGATATTGTGTAGAGTTGTCAAGGGTGACCAATAAAACTGAGACACTTAACCTAATATACCTGTCAGCATAATAAAACAATTTGCTTGTAGAATTTATTTAAGCTCTGAAGCATTCAGAAATGATATTGTTATTTTTTTGGTAAGGGAGTGTCTCTCACATTGATACAGCATTTTTGAAATTTTAGTTTTGTAAAAGAGTAACACCTGCTTCAGGGTATACACTAGGTGCTCATCTTGAATCTGAACAAATTAAAACATTGTGCCGCATGTTATATGCAAGAGATACAGTTGTTTTTAAAGTGTTGACTGTATATACTAAAAACATTAAATCTATGTAATCTGTGTTGTTCAAAAGAAGAGAGCTTCATTTTGTAGAAATCATACAAAAAATGTAGTATTATGTTACTGTGGTGTTAAAAAAAACTGTTATGCAATATTGTAAAGAATTGTAATGTATTTAGATATTGGGCTGTGCTGTAAAAACCAACACAAAAACTATCATTAGTTTACACTTTAATGTTATTTTTCAGAGGAAAAGTGAATTACTTTTAAAATTGTTAAGGTTTTTAGATTCCACTGTGACAGTACCTTTTTAAAACAAAAATTAATGGCATTTAATTGTTGAGTTTTGCACAGAAGAGCTCAAGTACAAATGACCTTACTGTTGTTACATAGCATGCTTATAAACATGTAGAATTGTCCTAGTATTATTATACTGTTGTTATTTTACGTTTGCTGTGACATTGGTATTTAACTGAACAGTGATCTAAAATATACCGGTAACTGATTTCCAAGAAGCAATAGATTATTTGTTGGTACTCTCTTGTCTTATTTTTTCCTTTCGTCCATTACAATTTCTTTGCAGCAACGTACCTTAGTTCCTCTGATTCCACTAAAATTGTCTGGTAGGCAGGCAAGAATATACAGCGCTCATTTACTATAGTGTCAACCTTAATGATATTGAAAGGACCAGTCTCCTGGGCTTATAAGACACCTCTACTTTTTGTACAAATGAACTCCCTGATTTCTACAAGCAAGGTGCCAAGTTGACAACAAAACCATTCTTTCATTGGCTGTTGGCATAGCAACCAGCCTTGTCAGAACAAAACCCTGATGGGACTCGAACCTTTGATTTTCCACTTCATACATGCCTTAATTAACCATTAGGCCATGGAAACAGCGACATTTTACCTGGCCACCTTCAGGTATAATGGTTTTAGACTACCTTTGATTTCACTCAGTAGTGGAGTGTAGTGATGAACCAATGATTTTCATTCAGTGAGATGGTGAACTTGTTTAAAAGTCAGCCAGTTGGAAGTAGTCAAATAAAAAAGATCTTTAGACACCTAAACTGATTATTAGCTCTGAAAAAATATGACTAATAAACTACAAAAGTTTATTCAGAGTCTGTAGCACCTCTTTCCTCAGTCCAAGTTTAAGATGTCATCACCAAAAAAGAACAAATAAGAAAGAAAAAGAATAACAAAAAACATTTTGTTTACTTTGATGAACTACCATATATAATATGCATCACAATACAATGCCACTACAGAGATCATACATCTTACCATAAGTACACTAACTTCTACATCACCGTTTCCTTGGCTGGACCTTGTGTTCTCAACATTTGACAAGACAATACAAGCCCCAGCATCTTCACCGATGAAATATTACACAGAACTGTAGAATCCAGCCAGTCTAGTTCTAAGCTGATGACATCATCTGTTGACACAGGTGAGTGACCAATGACCACTAATGTTCCTGTTTCCAATTCAGTTTTATAACCTTTGTCATATTTCTTCTTTTTGTATGAGCAACTTGTTTCACTCTGCCAGATTGTTTTTCCACAGTCAAACAAAAAATATGGCAACCTTTTACATGTTTACTTTATCTTTAAACCAAACACTTAAGGGAAATCCAAAATTCCATTTTGATATGTACTGTACAGATCAGAGTTTGTTGTATCCCTAGGGACTGCAGGCCTCCTTTCTCTAGTAGCTCCATTCTCTGGTAGCTCCCTAATGTTCCAGGTAGTTTGGCAAGTTCTGCTCATACATGAATACTTCAAGTCAGTGAATCAAACAACTTCAACATGTGGGTCTCAATTGTTTGCTGAACTAAAATACATCAAACCAAATAGTTTTTGATGGTTTCAATGCATGTAAAGACTAAGCTAAATGGAACAGAAAATAAGGAGTAAAAATCACTGAAAAATAGCAATTGCACTTTCCTAGTTTCTTTTTTATCTGAAAGATATGACAATGTATGATTCAAATGTACTGTTAAAAGATTTTTTTATCCTTTAAAACTGTATTTTCCTGTTACATCAAAATGAAAATATTTACATAAATCTATACTTACTTATCAGTAAGAACTAACTCTAAATGGTACATCTTTATAAATTTTCATATATCCCAATTACAGAGTGTCTCTGGACACAGCAAATCTTCATTAAAAATTCTATGCAACCTTGTTTTAATGAATCAAGCAAATCTCGGGAGATACTGAAAAGGGTATATTGTTAATTCTAGACAACACTAGCCTTACTGTACCTGCTTTGTGTCCCTGGCCGACAGCGAGATCCATGGCAGTATAGCCATCCTCGTTCTGTAGTGTTATGTCAGCCCCATACTCCAGCAGTAACTTTATACAACTTGTGTGGCTGTTAAATGCTGCATACATTAGACTACTGCTACAGGTCTGAAAACAAAGGAAAACAGAGAAATAACATGTAAACAAGAAAAACTCTAGCTGTCCCCAACTGGACTCAAACTCGGGGTTCTTAAATTCTAAATGGCTGACACTCTAATGCTACCATGTAGCCATAAAAGCCAGCTGATAGGCCAGGGAGTAGACGTTCTGTTGCTGTACTATATTTGTTCTTCTACTACAAATATAACTACAGAAACAGAAGATGCTCAACCCTTGGAGACAGTGTTCCTGTTTAAGTCCTTAACAAAGGCCGAAAAAATACATGTACATTTATCTGTAAATTTTAATCTTGCTGGGAAATAAACCTGACCTTCAACAACTATGGTTAAAATGAACTTCAATTCAAAACAAGGCTGTTCTGGCAAAGAAGCAAATAAATGAATCAAAATGCTCACATAAATACTTGACCACATCTAGAATATCAAAATAGACTTATACTTAATAACTTTTTAAAGCAACACATGATCTGGTTTGGTCTTCTCTTTAAGTGGTACCTGAGTTTTGTAATGAATTATTTATTACTTCACTTCACTATGGTAATTGGAAATTAATTAACCTCTGTCCAGAATATGACTTTCACTTGTAAGGCTTTTATTTATTTTTGACATGTTGGCCACTGACCACAACACACCAATTGTTCAACTATACATGCACTGCTAGCATTCTTGTCCTCACTGTGGCTATAACACATGACTCTCTGTCAGTGAAAGGTGATAGAATGTATGCAAATCTTACCAGCATAGCCTAGTGAGTGAACTAGAAATATACCTAAAACCCAAAAAGATAAACTTACAAACCTCATCAACATAATTGACATCCATGCCTAGCTCTAGCAATAATTTTACTATCTCTGAGTAACCATAGCAACTTGCAAACAGTAGAGCATTTTCTCCATGGTTTCCCACAATGCCAAGGTCAACATTCATGTCTAGCAGGTATTTCACAGTGATCAACTGCCCATTGGCACAAGCCCATAACACAGGGGTTAGCCCATAATCATCTCTTCTGTTCAGATCAGCTCCTGTATATGTTATATAACGCAAAATTTCATAAAAAGATTTAAGATTCCAGCATTCGTTAATGTGTTTTTGTTACAGTTTACATTGCATCTTTCACTTTAATACAATTCTAGTTAGACGTTCGAAGATTAGAAACTAAACCATAATTTTCTTGTTCTAAGGGAAGTAACCCACTATTACAATGTACAAACCTTGTTCAACTTCATGTCTCAACATATTTAACTCCCCTTGTGCTGCCATCTGGTGTATGGTAAAACCTGCATTGTAAGTGAATTAGACTGAATGTACACACAAAACTATGGCAGAATATTGCTTGCAGAATCTCACTACCATGCTTACTAGGTCTACAAAATCCTCCTTCACTAGACAACTGAGCTGGTGGTTTAAGTTGGAAAACAGACATGATAGAAACACCAAAGTACAAATGTCAAAATTTGAAATGACTTTTTAAGATAATATGCTATTTGCATTTATTATACCTCAATTAAAACGCTAATGTTAATTTCATATCTGTCAAAATGGAATAATTTGTCTGTCTTCCATGCACTTCCATATTTTTGAATACCGGGTATTACCCCCGAGTCTTATTTTGAATGTCACATGCGCAGTGTTATTCTTTTGCACATAAGACATGCCCACTGCTTTCAGTGGTTTACACTGAAGTATTTTTGACATCTGGATCACTAGGTGCTTATTAAAATGTGATGATGTACAAACATCTGTTTGTTACTGTGTCTTTAAAAGTCTACCAGTAGTAGCTGTTGCTTTGGTATAATAAAAGAAATAACACACAGGAAAGGGTGTAAATACATTTCAAGGGTTGAGCATATCTATATCACCCTCACTGCCATGACTGTGTTATTTACATATATATTAAACCTGTATATATACATAGGCTTTACACAGTAGGGACTTGATAGCTCAGTGGTCATTTACTAGGTCACAGGTTTGACTCCTCCCCGTCATATTGTGAGGTATGTGTTTGGCTTCATTTCACATGTGCCTGTTGTTAGTTCATCTAGCTGTCACATGGTACAAATAATAAATGAGACAAGATTGTCTAAGGTTATTGGGCTGCCAAAGGATTTCTCCAAAGCAGTGTAACTAAGTTAAAAAAAAACCCTGTATTATAGCTTAATTAAAATATATTGTACAAATTAATTTTATTTGAGCAGTAAAGGCTACAAAAGATATCATGGTGAGAGCATGTCGCATGACTGGACCAAGTTTTCTGTCTTAGTCATTCAAATACTTAGTCCAGTCTGTGGCAAGCTCTTGATTGGTTCTCACTGTGTAGCACAGGTGTTGCAGTCTGAACGTTTCCTCTCTGTATGTTAGTCATCACAGTTGCTGGCTGAAATAGAAAATAAACGGCTAAACATGGAAAAAAACTGCTCTAAATGACAAAACTATGGTAAGTGTATTTGCTTTGCCTTATAATATTATTTAACTATAAATAAATGACAAATTAAGGGGTTTGTGCATAACTCCCGTAACTCCCGTAACAACAAATAAAATGCTAGGGAGATAAAACAGTTTTGCACTGAGATCTCAAACTTAAAACTAAAACTGGTGTAAAAGTGTTCTGCCAGACTTCTTAAACACTTCCCTATGACACAGCATCATTCCTGTATAAGAATTTATACTAAAGCACCTTTTATAATTAAGAGAATGTCAACATTTACATACATGTAAAAGGTTTTAGGCAGGGCTTTCACAAACAAACAAAAATCTTTCAGAAGTAAGGCATCAGAGCAGTATGGCTGTGAAAAGCAGTCTATTTTTATTTTTATTTTCTGGTTCCTAAGGGTAGTCAGATTGCAGTAAAAGATAAACCAGTAATATATGTTTTGTTTTTGAAAATGGCACATTTTAGCTACAAAAAGTTTCTGTTCAAAAAATAAAAATATAAAACAAACACAGGTCTGGTTCACAGTTTGCTGGTTCACTGACCATGCCTGACTTGTTTGGTTCACAGTTTGCTGGTTCACTGACCATGCCTGACCTGTTTACCTCTGTAATCTCCTATCACGTATGAGAATTGTCTTAAATTTAACTTGAAAATAACTTGAATACACTTGGCCCTTACAGATTCATTTGTTTCTATCAAGAATAATCATATCAGCAGCTAACTGCTCTATATTCACACCATCATTGTAAACAGTAAAGGCGTGCTAATGTGACTATTTTAATCATATCAAAATCATGCATAAATTATCAATATGACAGAACCAAAGTCAAAAATTTAGAACAAACAAGAACCCTATTAGACCAATGTATTAATAAGACCTTTTGACTTGTCTCATTTGCAGGTCTTTGCTATAAATAGAATTCCCCTACCCTGACAGGCATCTCATGATGTTTAGTTTTTGTAGGCGACACTGATCCACCTGAAATATCAAGTTACATTGATTACGAAACAACTCTGTATATATACCGTTCAATGTTCATTGTCTTCACAGTGACAGCTTGCATCTGTGCACAAATTACACATCTAGTAATCACTAACTTACAATCTGTTGTGACTGGATTTCTCTAATAAACATGAATTTAATCTGTATTAATCAATATTAGCTCTAATCTTAACTTTTTTCAGACAGGAAACTAATGTACAACACAATGAAACTAAAAATACAAATGTCATAACAGACTGATCTTAACCCTGAACATGCTGAAATTTTGTAATGGATTTGCCCAGTTTTGAATTTGGAACAGTCCATTCAAAGTTTAAGGGATTTCAATATCAAAATACAAAAATGGAGCTACCAACAGTATAGAGCCTGGTCAGACTGCACGGATGTGCAGGCTGGCCTGGCTCTGTACTGGTGGCAAAGGCAAATCACTTTCGGTTCCAGCAGGTTAAGGGTTAACTGTAACAAAATTCAGTAATATACAGCCATGAAAATTTATTTGGTGAATTATCACTTATAAATGAATAAATAAGAATGGAGTTTCTAAACATATCAAAGCCACATCTCCAATGTTTTACTCAATCAACAAAGTCATCTTTGGGCTCTTTAAAACTGATTTCTTTTTCGAGACACAAATCTAAAATTGCTAGCTCTAGATTTCAAATCTTAGGCTAATAGCCAAGTGCTAGCTAGGTGTGTTCTGAAGTACAGCTGTTGACACTTGCTGGTCCCATTTCTGGTTATAAATATATATCAGAGCCAAAGTTGAAGGAACTGATGCTGCCTCTGCATTTAAATAAACTGATGACTGTTTACTAAGCATAGATCTGCTTACCTTCAGCAAGAACAGAGGCAACCTCTAAATCTATAAGTTCTTGGTCACTATCTATAGGTGACACCAGACGCAAGGCACTCAGTTTCTTAACTGGTGACATGAGAAAGCGCCTAGTCCTTTCTGGTGACGATCTTTTGGCATCTTTTGTGGGTCTGTGCTTTGAATCAGAAGGTGACACGGACTCATCAGTTTCCATTGTGTAAATAACTAAAACCAAAGAGCAATATATAATTATGTTTGTAGTTATGAATAAAAGTTTTTTTCTGGAAATATAACTCTGTCAATCTATGAACTGAAAGGAAATAATATTGACAAATGTTTCATTATGATTATACAATGTTCTTCATTATTTAAAGCAAATGACTCACAGATGGGTCGACAGTGCAAAGAAAAGGAAAATGTTTAAACATTTATAAAATCTGGGTGTAATTGGAAGAACATATCTAAACTAAGTTACTGACTCATTTTTTTCACCGAAACACATTAAAATATAGTTATACACATTTTTAGTGGTAAAAAATTTATCCCATTAGTCACAGGGTAGATACTTTATTTATATTATTGATTTTGACAGTACTGAATAACTTTTACCACTCTCGACCTCTGTGGTATAGATCGCCGTCCTACATTTTATTGACCAAAAGGGCATGGGTTCGAATCCTGGTGAAATCAATTTTTTTTTTCAATTTCATAGAAGCATAATATTATGTTTTTTTCCATAGTATATTAACTTCTCTTAAATTTTAGCTAAATTCTGTGAGTTACAAACATCAAGTGCATCATGACCATTTTTTAGGGATTGAACTGCCTTGTTGTTTTTTTTCATTTTTTTTCTAGTGTAAACCTTATTCTAATATAATGAAAAGTTTTAACACAAAGCCTAAAACAACAAGAGCTGTCAGAATGTCAAATCAGATGAGCTTATATCAGTTGAATGCAGATTTATTTACTAATAAACCTGAATATACAATATAGTTTAAAATTCCAAGATTCTCTCATTCTCAAGTAATTGACTGACAACCACTTATGCAGAACAGGCCCCTCTAAACATGACATTTGACACAGTGAGCATAAAATCCATAGGATTTATCTACAAATGCCCACCATCTTGAGGGTCAAGGAAGCAGTTATCTTCAAGTTATTGATTGGAAAGGAAGTGGTTTACTGACCAGCTGCAACCGACATCTGCAAAGTAATATACCACCTCTTCTTCTTAAGGGAGGATTAGAAAAGCAAAATCTATAATAAAAAGTTGGCTCAAGAGGTGATCAAACCCACTGACTTCAGTGAATAGGTCAACACAAATTAATTAAACTGTTCAGTTATGAGGTACTGCATTACCCCCAATTTCCTTAGACTGGATAAAAAGACTAATACCATGAAATATTACAATATATATGACAGATACCCTCTAGACCAACAATACTGCTTTTATTCAAAGCTTTTATAGATTTTATTCATAACCTTAAACATGAAAATTGGTATTAAAATCAGTTAACTGTCAAAATCTTACTTAACTGCTGCAAATTATTATTTGCAAAAGCATCAAATCTTTTCAGTTGTAAAATACTTTTTCCTGACATTTGAATCAAATAATCTGGACTTGTCAGAGATCAAACCCAAAATGGACACTACTGTATCTGCCCCCATCATTAAGAGTGTTATTGGAGTAAGCATGAAAAAGGCTACAACACTCCGAGACTTGAACATATCACTCAACAGAAGATCAAATCAAGAGTGTCAAACAAGCAAAATGCCAGTTTGTCAACAATATGACTGAAAATGTTGAATCTCGGCTTGAGAACAGTGACATTATCGACAACATGTCAGTGTCCGCCATTAAGGACAGTGATTCTCTAGCTAGTAATGATGAAACTGAAATGCTGGCCAAACACGTTAATTACAACATTGACAAGTGTCTTTATAAGTGGGACCAGCTGAAGGAAACTCTTAAAGATCTGGACTCTAAGTTCATCGGCATGTACCCCTCATCACTGACAAATACAAACCAAAGTAAAACCAGAGACATAGATAATCTATTTCTCTGGTAAAACCATCAACCAGTAATGTCTGTTGAATTTAGATTCAATTAATGTAACAATGCAACTGCATGTTTATTAATGTATTTTTTTTTCATTTTGTCTAGTAAATATGAGGGTCATTTAATATATAATACAACCTATTACACAATTTTCTAAATTAATATTTTAAGGTTGTTACTGTTCTACATTCCTTCGAAGTAATATCCTTTGTGGTCAATGACAGACTTCCACCTCTTTGGCAGGTCATCAATACCAGCTGCTAGGCAACTATTCTCAAGTACCCTAACCTTTACGGCCATAGTGGATTCAAGCTCCTCTAAATCGTTATAACGAATACCCTCATATCTTCCTTTAGTTTTGGAAAAAGGTCAAATGCACACAGACTTATGTCCAGGGAATAAGGGGTGGGGGGGGGGGTCAATGTTTCCCACTCATACTGCCTTAGCAATGACATCACCCCATTTGTGCCATGCCATGTTGCTTTGTCATGCAGAAGTATTTGACTGGCTGCCAAAAGTTCAGGTCTCATCCTACGTATCACTTATCTTAGTGTTTTTTTAATATACTCTTCATAGTATTTTCTATTAATGGTTTTACCACTCTCGACCTAGTGACTAGTGAGAATTCCATGTCTATTGTAGGCAAAAATCATTAACATTTTAAGTTTAGACTGAGTTCTTCTTTACTTTGCTGGCTTCGGGGAGCTTGGTATCTGCCTCATTGCTGATTGTCTCTTCAGCTCGAGTTCTACAACCTCACTCACGTTTCATTGATAGCAACAATTCTTGATAAAAAGTCTTGTCTTTCAGAATCAAACCGTGGAAGGAGATGGGTGGCCACTTCCAAACAACATTCCGCTTGATCCAATGTCAAGTGATGTGGCACCTACCTGACCTAAACCTTTCTCATTTTCAAATGGTTATGCAGAAAAAAATGAACTGACCCCACACTTATTTCCAACTCCTGAGCTATTTCTTCACACTTCAATCAGATTTCAACAAACTTTTTAACTGTTCAGTATTATATCACTGTCGGCAGCCGTCACAGCTCCACCTACTGCCAATCTTGAACGCACTCCCTGCCATTCTTGAACTCATTCACCCTTGTAACTTGAGAATACGATAGAGCATATGTGCTGCAAGCTTCCTGTAATGCACTTAATATTTCCTTTGCTGCTTTATTACATTGGTATTCAATTTTTATGTAACTATGCTGATCCTGCCATGTGACTGCAGCCATGAAGGTTACAGCAATGTCATGTTATGATGATGTCATTATACAAGCCGTCACGTGACATTACACGCTAACTGCATTTGTATTGAAGTATCTACATGTCAAGTGATTGGTTGCGTATTTAAGAAATTATTAGATAGGTTGCATTATATACTGAATGACCCTCGTACTTGTCTTATACTGGCATATCAATTTTTCAAAACACAAAACCTTAAAATGCCATAGGAAACTCTATTGATATTTTTTGTAAATAGGCTTACAAAAATTCTTTAAAAATTAGAAGTTTACAATGTTATTTTTGTAAATGAATTGTTCAAAAATTAAACCTAAGTCAGTTTAAAGGGATACACAGGCAAATGAATGACCAAAAATTCAAAACTGATATTATTTGCTAAAATCATGTTCAATATGAAGAACTTTAAATTACCAGTATGTTTGTAGTGAAATGCGGGCTTAAACATAAATATTTGGACGTTCTTTAACAGAAAATAAAACGTGAACAAAATCACTGAGTTATATTTAAATAAGTCACGTGAGAAAAACAACAAATCGTCGTTTCTTGTGGGTTGCTTTTTGCCATAGATCACATGACAGGTACTTAAACTGTCCAATCATTCACTGCGAAATTTAGCGTGAAATCAAAATTTTCTATCTAGACCCATGTGGGTCAAGTTAGGAAACCACCTGATTTTTAATTTAAAAAGAGGAAATCTTTGTTACTGGGACTGATCATTGTATTTATTTTGACCACATTTATAGTACATTGATAGAAGAAATGAGAAAGAAAGCATAAAACTTTTGCCTGTATATCCCTTTAATTTGGACATTTTATAACACATTCATATAAGTTTACTTTACCTTGTATATAACTATTAACATTTATTATGTTTTATTATTCATTTCATGATGCTATTCATGATGATATTCATGCTAAATATTTAAAAAAAAAGTTTTACATTATATTCATGTGTTAAATAAATTATATGAATCAATAATACATTACATTTCATAAATGCATGCATAAAAATAAAATATGAATGTTTTCTGTGTTTTATTTTTGTTTCAAAAATATCTCAGCATATGATATCATATGCATTCTAATAGAAAGGCCTTTAAAAATTGTGTCAGAATGGCCCAGAATGCAGGAAATCACGCACTTGATTTGGGAGCATGGCCCGCACTCCACTAGTCCAGGCCCTTTTCCTCCAACACCTAGCCCTTTTCCAGATCCAGATACATCACTAACTTGACCATAGTGTTCTCATAACGTAGAAAACTTTAATAAACATAAAAAGAACAGGACACAGAAAAAGCTTAACCTCAACATTGGTACATGACTCTTGAGCAAGATTTTTTTGAGTGGGGGGGGGGGGGGGGGTGTGGGGGAAGGTCTGACAGAGGAGCAGGCTGGACAGGGAGGGAGGGGTGAGTCAAGTACTGACATATTAAAAAGAACTAATGAAAAAAAATTCAGACGGTAGGGGTAACAGAGGAGGAAGGTGGGACAACAGGGCTGGTGGGGGGACAGGGGTAATGGAGTGTGTGGGGAAGGATCTAAGTAAAATCCAGTGATCCCGAAGATGGGGCTAATTTTCACCCCAGGGACATTGGTACCAACAATCTTTGCAGGAGT
The DNA here is from genome assembly GCA_012932295.1 of Cyclina sinensis. NCBI lineage: Eukaryota > Metazoa > Mollusca > Bivalvia > Venerida > Veneridae > Cyclina > Cyclina sinensis. The sequence goes on from JAAONU010000017.1 coordinate 30,066,623, forward strand.
CTTGCTGGTGATCAAGTATTCCAAGCTTGAAGGGAATATCTTTGACACTTTTTGAGAAATGGACCTTAACAAAAAGGTTAACCCAAGCCACCCACAAGGGGTCATGACAATAACTCCACTTTTTTCTTCAAAAAGTGTAGCTAAACAGTCGACAATTATACCAACAGGAAGAGTAACTTCTTTGCCACAAGTCACATGTACAATGTATCCTCTGTAACCCTATTATCGGCGTACTTCTATTATCGGTGACAGACACACAATTGTCCCTGCAAGTACATATACTCAACGCAGTTCTAATGTCACACTTCCAGACTGTACGAAAAGGCTTTATTTTGTTAAATTATTCAGTTAACTTAAAGTCTCCTTTTTCAGAAATTGTTTCATACTTTATTATTCTCTCTTTAATAAGAAGACCAGCATTTTATTAGATCGCCAGTATTTACATGTAGTATGGCCAGTATACTTTATAAATATACAATTCAGGATATTTTGAGAATCCCTATCACCTAAAGGTAAAGGTAAAGATTTCTTATTTAACGTAGGTAGTCGACGAAAGTCTGGAGTGGATGGAACAACTTATTTCCAGAAGAGCCAACAGTGCATGTATGATCACCAGTCTGGGCCGATACTGCTGGAAACAGTACCCCGTTAGACTACCACCCAATCCTGGGAAATCAGTAGGTAATTCAGTCGCTACCCAGAATCGAACCTGCCCAAAGCACAAACCACTCAGCTACCAAATCACTTACCTATCCCATACTCCCCAAAGCTCTCCGACTAAAACAATACACAACATAAACTTAGACAGAGGCAAGAAAGTTCTCAGAGAATACTAAAAAGTAACCAGGTTTTAAGACAACACACACAGTTACAGTTTTCAACACTTTATAGACTAAAAAAATACATTATCAAGCTACTGTGCTAAAGACAACAAAATCATACTAGTGTAGTGGACACTGGGTATATAAGGCATTTCCAACAGCCTCGCTGTTGAGCTAGCTCTTTAGCGGCATGGTTGGAGTGTCTCGAACGTTTGCTAAGTTAAGCAATGTTCTCCATGGTTAGTACTTGGATGGGCGTCCCAAATTAACCTCATAGGCCAGGTTACTACATTGGTGACAGCGGTAATTCTACGAATCTTCGCCGGCTCTTTACCTTGGTTTGTGCCTGTGTGCACTGGGAGTGCAGTGTGGAATCGAGTCCCTTGCACAGTTGGAGCAGAATGGGGTCTCTGTAGGAAACTGTACAGTGGATGCTCAGCTCCTAAAGGTTAAAGAGGGGAGGAGTGTAGTGGCCACCAGGTATATAAGGCATTTCCAACAACCTCGCTGTTGGGCTAGCTCTTTAGCGACATGGTTGGAGTGTCTGGAACGTTTGCTAAGTTAAGCAACGTTATCCATGGTTAGTGCTTGGATGGGTGTCCCAAACTGAGCTCATAGGCCTGGTTACTACACTAGATCTAAATCAGTAAATGTTATGTAAATTCACAACATAATATTAATGGTATCAAATCTGAAGACTGCTGACAGTCCCGATAAAAAGCGTTATACATGTAACAATCATTGATTATTACCTCAGTGTCAGTCGACAGCCGCAAGTACAGACCAAAGACTAAATATCAACTCCAAAATCTTATTTCATTTTTATCGACTAGTCAGTACAAATGGCGGATATGCAGATAAGGGGAACAACTTGGACATTTTGATTGCCTCGACTCGCGTTATATTTCGCTTTCATATCTGTACTACAGGCTAAAGAATGTCAACTTTATTATATGTGAATTTGTTTGCCGTGTTCAGTCTTGGTTACTGTGGTAACTACACTGTCACGCGCACTGCAAGCTGCATCTCAATGAAGTGCGCGTCTTCCGCTTAGAAAATCATCAAAATCATCAGTCATTATTATTTTATCATGTATATCAAAAATTAGACAAGCGTTGCAAAAAAATAAATACCAAGTCATGGTTTAAGGGGGAATGACGAAATGTCACGCATTTCGAAGATTTCCAAGAAACTACTTGAGTACTGAAAGTTTACTCAAATTTGGTCGAAATATCTTTTATTTTGCAATTCTTGTCTGAGTTTTAATAATTATGATAAAAAACAGCTGTCCTAAAAGCGTTGATTTTTTAGCCGCACTTCTGCCTCTGGAATACGCACATCTCATTTGAACCGCCATGAGATGCACTATTGGTAGCGTTGACTTAAATATAAATCTGTACAGGGTAACTCTCCTGTCCGTTTCGACCTTCCACCATCTCACATTATCGGATTTTAGAATACTTTTGACGAGAAGATACGTCGCAAACTGTTCATGTGTCTGTCTGAATTCCGACCTTCGTCTGAACAGAGACATAGATAACATGTTATCTATGTATCTGGTCTGAACTGCCAACTAATACCTGGTTCTTGCCTCATTTTCGTAACTCATTGTCATCGTTAGGGTCTGGACAGTAACTTCTGTTGGTACTAAGTGCAATAGATGTTAGTTAAGAAACAAAGACAGGAGACCATGTTTGCCCGGTCTTTGGAAACATCGAGCTAATTCTACGTATAGCAATATCTCTACTCGGTAATAGCCTGATTAAACAGTTCCGTACGTTCGTTCGTTCATTCATTCATTCATTCATTCATTCATTCATTCATTCATTCATTCATTCATTCATTCATTTATTCAAAATTTATGTGTTTGAACAGAGACATAGATAACATCTATGTCTCTGGTTTGAACTTGCTAGTACCTATCCAATAATAACCAAAATTCCCATTTCATTTCTGTGTTGTTTTTAATTTAAATTAGCGATTTTTGTGCATGCTTTCAAACAAAGACAACTTCAAAATGTATTCGTCTGGGGTTCTTCAATGTCTCTTTTCTAAGGGGTTCTTAAGTTAAAGAAGCACTTGTACAAAACAGAAATATATTAAAAGGTAGATAAGCAAATGTTCTTGTTTCAGTCCCAACAAGTCATTCTTTAACCCATTGACTGAGGAACATCTGGGGCTTGTTAAACACGCAGTAGTGCTCGATATATTAGGATTACATCTGACAACGATCTATACCCCTACAATTTCATGTCCACGACTGTTTCTTTGATATCAGCAATGACTCGTCATCATGATGGGCGGGGCTTGCCAATTACTTGATGTGGTTGCCACGAGAATGCCACGCTTAAGTAATCGTTTCATAAACGTTGAATATTATTTCTTTTCAACGTGTATGATCCCAAATTATTAGATATTACAGCGGTCGAGGCAACAGCTTCTTACAATCTCATTGGCCGAAAGTTTTACAAGCAGCGTTTTGATTGGAGCAGGTACCAGGTACTCGTGGCCTCTGTGAGGAATAAATTTTTGCTATTTTGGTAGCTCAGCCTTTTCGTTTTCACCCACTTAGAAGAACGCATCTAAGAAAGGTAACTTTAGATTTATATTTTTTTAACAATCAGTTGACTTAATTCTATTTATTATAATACTCATTATTTTACCGGCTAATTACGTATTTAAAATGAATTTAGAAACCCTTTAAAAACTATAATTAAATAAACGAAATATCTTAGTTAACATTCTATCGCAAGTGACTGGTTTTAACATGGATAATGTCTCAACAGCGTTGTTACAAAGATAAAATAATTTGTATCGCAATGTAGCAGAAAGAAAATAACAGATTTTAACCGACAACGTTTTATCAATGACTCTTTTTCTCAAAATATTACTTGATGTTTTTAGATAGGAAAAGTTTGCAAAACTTTAAAAACTTTTTCGTGAATTTCTGCAGGACGAACGGAATACTCAAGTCATGTTCACAAAAAAATTGAAAAATGCGTTTCCAGTTTATATGTTTGTAAAAGAATTGCGTGACAGCATAAAACGGATATAAAATCACATCTGACTTCTTTCTGACACAACATGTAAAAGTCTCTAAAAGATGTTAACACGAAATAATTATGTCACTTTGCCTGAGAATCGTTTGCTGCTAGTTGCCAGATGATATATCTTAGATTCCTCCAAACCTAAGCATTCGTTAAATCTTTAGTCGAAGATTTTTGTTTCAAAATGTTGAGAAAGTGATAACGTTACATGTAGCGCCCGTTCCGACATGTACTAGTATTTGACAGTATAGTTTGTATACAGCTGTTTATTTTAAAAAGATACGTTGATAAATATGTATATCTGTACTACAGGCTAAAGAATGTCAGCTTTATTATTCGTGAGTTTGTGTGCCGTGTTCAGTCTTGGTTACTGTGGTAACTACACTGTCACTGAAGAGGCGTGGTTTGATGTTGAAGTCAAAGACCTTGATGGACCCGGGGAGGACTACAGGGGCCGCTTTGTAGTTGCCTTGTTCGGTGACACGTGTCCAATGACAGCTATGAATTTTGCCGCCATTGCCAAGGGTTTCAAACGTGGCAGGGTAAGTCATACTTTAAACTTTTGTGGAAATAAAACTTGAACACACATTTAAGCGACTAAACTACAACTATGTTCTTGCTATTTTCATACTGTGCAAACGTGATAAAATAAAACACGTGATAACTACATGATTCGTGTCACAGAGAATGTTCAATTCCCGAGGTTAATGTATAGATGCAAAGTAAGCTGTTTTAAGTTGCATAATTTGCAAGTTTTCCATAGAAAGTTTCACTCCATTTAAAGAATTCATTAACCAAAGCAATTCATTACATTTTGCATAGTAGAGTAAATGAAGTTCAGTTGCTTTGAAGTGAAGTTAAACATATATGAGAGAGCCTTCTCTTTCAGCACTACTTGTTATTAAAGCATGGAATACTATGTACTATGTTTTGTTCTTGAACTATATTAGACAAAGATCTCTTTTCAATTTGAATAGCCTTATAATTATTCAATGTATTGTCCACGTATTTACTACTAATCGATTTCGTCTGCTTGTTTGCGTCCCATGTTGTTAGGTAACAGATGTTTCACGGATAATTTTCTTCTTCTAAAGGATTATTGACTTTGATTACCCGTTCGCCGATAATGTCAACGTATGTAGTGCCACGTTTAATCACAGCCCAATACATGTCGTGAAAAATATTATATCATTATTTATAACTGAAGGATTTGTCATTATTATAATAAACAAACTGTGCCGAGATTGGTAGAGTTTTTAAATAAAAATATATCTGCATATTTTTGCTGTTTGTTTGGAATTGGCGGTTTATCATCAAATGACCGAATCAATTTGTACTTATTATTGTGATGATCTCAGATCAAGGGAATAAAATCGCATGTACTTAGTACTTTTCAATATTTCAATGACGTCTGTCTCAAATTTTACATCTCAACTTTTGGACAACAGTTGTAATGAAATGCGAGAAAAATATATAAAATACTTTCAAACCATCTGTGAAATTAGTGCTAATAGATAACGACTCAATTGGGTTAAGCTAATATTTTATGTTTTATTAATTGCTAACCTAACTAAATCAAAGTAAAACGATCTTACTGACTTTCATTTTAATGTTCTTGTTTCATAGGAAACTCTTCTCCTACATTTCTAAAGCGAGGCTATACGAATAGTTACGAGACTTACGAACAAATGTTAAAATCTGTGAACTGAATGTTTTAGTGACGTTAATATAACATGATTCTGACATTCTTAATTGCGAACATGATTTTACCATATTATTGAAATAGACTCTCAGAATTTTGTTTGTTTACGTAAACAGGAAACACTCAGTTTCAAAGACACGAACGTTCACCGTGTTGTCCCAGATTTCATCATACAAATGGGTGACGTCACTGTAGGCGATGGCACCGGCGGTAGGTCACGTGACCAAACCAACCCTTATAAACGATGTATAATAATCACCCTTATCTATATCTATCATTTATTTAACAACATGTAAACAATAATTATTCAGTGATTTATGAACTTTGTACACATGTATATGGCACTCCCACAGATAGACTCGGGTATTTGCCACCTCTCTGTGTAGATAGCGTGTTACTTCAATGGCAAAGAAAGTATTCTTTACAATGCATTTAACTTGTTGCCGTAATGCCGTGCATCGTGGGTTCCCCACAACCATGTTATTTCTTCTCTATTTTTATCACATTTAATAAATGTAGTGAAACAGGTTTTTTTCTACAATGATATAGGAGAACCAGTAATCATTTTGCAGACGACATTTAAGACACATAATCAAGCAGTCATGTTTTATATAATGACGTCAACGGCAGCCTACGTCCGCTAATTAACACCCTGATGTAACGCTGATTGTGAACTATGCACAAGTGATTGCGACAGGCGTGATATATTTCATATACTCATTACCAAAAGTGATTTTAATATTGCATGATGCTAACAATATAATTTGACCTTCTTCAAACATCATTTTGCTAGTGGAATTGCTGGAGTAATGTTTAGTCATACAACGGTTTTCATATCTTTTAAGTAAAATGTTTAGTAGAATGTGGTATTTTAGATAAAAATTACAGAATAGAACAGAACAGAACATACAGTTTATTCAGCCGTATGAACATACAGCATATTGACAAAAGCACACACCACACACACATATATATACAAGTAAAAGTAACAAAATGGCAACATTGAATACAAATACAGTGTTGAAACTATATATTTTTAACAGCTCTTGTCTTCTTTCAAATGCTTTTCGTAAGGAAACAGCAATATTATGCAATAAACTTTTATCTGATTTGAGTTATTCCACAAACCTAAACATATTTGGCCTCTGCCTGTAATATCTTGGAATGTACATTACTATCAGTTCACAGTACATCACATTCTAGTGTCATATGGAATTCATCTTTATAAAACAAACACATCGTTAGGTGGACGCATTTGTTTATTGTGCTGAAGTTATTGAAATAAGAAGCGTTCAATTGTTTTGTGGAAACGTGCCTGCCACGCAAAAGTGAAATTTCAGATTTTCATTAAAATTAGGCTTGTCTCCATGTATTTTCAGGCAATATTTTGAAACAACAAGACAGATTTGTGATTTTCAATAAAACAAATACCTAGAACTTTTAAATTCATAATAATGATAATAATAATAATTTTCAACTGCCACCAGTTGAAAAAGTAAGCCCTTATAAAGGTGTGTTCAGTTGACCAGCCTGTTTTGATGTAGACTACCACTGCAAGTAGACTAAACTATTTCCTTGGTATCCCATGTACCAACTGAGGGTACCTGCTGATCTTATATTGAAAGAGTTTCTATTTAGAGGATTCAAAAATTATTGAAAATCAAATGTAAAAAATCTGAGGCTACAGCTTTTTGAAATAAGCAGTTTTATGTATAACATGAATGTCATTTTGTGAATCTCTATTTCTAGTTTCTTTAACAACATCAACAATAATGAAAATAAATAAAAACCCACCTCTGTCTAATGATCATTGGTTTACCAAGTATCAACATTCTATCATTAAAGCATCGAGAAACAACCTTACTTTATGCTGTACCCTCAACAATACATAGAACCAGTTTTGTTCTGGAGAGGACCTATATTCAGAGTCCATTTGTACAAGTAATGCTCGTGAAAAACAGTTCGTGCTATTCTACAAAATGTACATACCGAACTTTTTTTTTTACTCCACCTCCTCTAGTGGTCTCTTAAAATAAGTCTGACTACATTGTTTTCCGTCCAATGCAGATGTAAGAATATCTATCTTTTGTATTTGAAGTCATCACTAGCGTACAAAAATACCAAAATTCACCGAGTTGTGCCCGACTTCCTGATTCAAATGGGAGACGTAACTGTTGGGGATGGCACTGGGGGTAAGATGGGAATGAGCGTAGTGAAAAGGGAGTTTGGAGCAAAAAAGGAGATGGGACTAAACTAGTGCCTTTTAAATATACAGGAACTTTTCTCTACTGCGAATGATGAACTATAAAACTCTGTTTTACGTTATTTAGATGTTTAGTAATCGTTTTATTTATTTATTTATTTTTGCTGTTCGAATAATTTGGACTCCTTTTCCTTCTTTATAATCGGATTAGCTTCACTTGATTAAGTTATCTCCCTTGGACTTTTTTGGACTAGATATTTACTCTGCCTTTCAGTTTTTTTGTCCTTTTCAATTGCAGAGTTGGCGAACTGTAGGAGAGGATGCAGAGTTTTATTCTATTCCACCTGTCTGTCGGTTGAACTTTGTACTATGTTTAAATAGTAGTTAACATTTTATCTACTGATACGCCTATACATATTTTTATGACATGTCCTTATTTGTATAGCGTTCTTGCGTAATCTTTTTTTTTGGCGGTGATTGTGTAACGGTAAAGGTGTGACATTACAAAATAGAACAAGGAAGAGTATCGATCTAGCAGCTTTGTTCTACGTGAACTTAAGAAATTCTAAAAATAGACATCATAATCTAAACAAAAAGTAAAAGTTAACAGTCATGTTTCTATAATAAATTATGTATTTTATAATCAATTACTATTTTTTTTTCAAGCGTTACGTTTTCATTATTCACTTGTTCGAATGACATACTTGTACACTTTCTTATATGCATAGTATATGCATGAAATAGTTAAAATTTCTCAATAAATAAACGGTATATCAAAAGTTGTTAAATCGTTTTATGTTATCACATTTTGAAAATTTGCCGCTATATAAGATTACTAGATCTATTTATTTTTACGAACAGGCAGAAGCATCTACGGGGATAAATTTGTCGATGAGAACTTCATACTGAGTCACCGTGCGACAGGAATGGTTTCTATGGCAAATCACGGAAAGGACACGAATGGTTCCCAGTTTTTCATTTTGCTTAACAAAGCTAGATGGTTGGATGGGAAACATGTCGTGTTCGGAAAGGTCATCAGGGGAATGGTGAGCTAGCATCACATATTCACATAATATTTATAATTGATTACACCTTTTATAGTTACCGGTTAGTATGACTGAACATTAGTGGAAAGGAAGGGGTTTTCGAATAAGCTGAATATCATATTCATTTTTTAATGGTCGATATCCTAAATATAGCGCAATTTCATCCAAATAGTTGCAAGCAAGTTTACAAAAGAAGGATTTGAGCGCACTGTTAAATTTTTTATTGATATTGGGTGGCCACAATAATGAGTCTTCTAATGCCCTCTTTCATTAGTCTTTTGATTACTAAAGTCCACACTGTTTTGTTCTTACAGGATGTTTTGAAGACTCTGGGTGAAGTACCTGCCGACCCTAACACCGCTGTTCCTAAGAAAACTATCCGTATCATTGACAGTGGAGTGAATGGACTCGAGAAAAAATATGATCTCACTCCAGAGCAAGTTGACAGTGATGAAGATATCAGTCAAGATTAAATAAACTCTTTTAGTGATAGACGCTTGTTTTACATTACAAATTGACAGACGCTTATTTTTAAATCAGCTTAAATGAAAGACGCTTGTTTTAGTACTTTTGTAACGGAACACATACCTGTCAAGGGTCTGGAGAAGGTTAGAGTGAGATAAAATAAAAGGGGGGGTCCGGGGGTCCTCCCCCGGAAAATTTTGAAATTCTAGGTCGTCTGTGGTGCATTCTGGGCTCATTTATACAACAAAATTAGGTAATTATTCACTTTGTTTACATTGACACCGTGCGATATTCTGATAATTTATAAATCTTATGCTATCACCGTTTCCGGATATTAGGTCATACACCACTAATAGCTCAATTTGGCGTAATCAGGAAGGAAAAAATACAATATTGCCGTTCAAAATTATTTTATAATTTGTTGATTTTTTTTTTCATTTTGTTTTTATAAAAATGAGTGAGAAATTATTTAATCAGCGTGAGGGTCCAAATTCACTATAAATAGCGTGAGACTCACGGCGAAACCGTGAGACTTGACAGGTATGGGAACAATGTGTTCAGACGAACTTGATTTTACTGTTTTCCTATCATACGTCGTTACTAAGAAGGCACACCTAAGCAACACGTATGAGCAAGTGTTTATATCTTTCTGTATAAATAATTTTATTATCGCTTCACAAGTTCAAGAGTGCTTCCTGTCTGATCAGTTTTTAGTTGTAGAATTTTTCATTCATATTGTTTAATATGCAAATCATATTGCAAAAAGGAGCGCGGTTAAACTACTTAATATACAATGTATATTATCAAGCTCGCATTGAATATTTTGCGCGTGAAAATGTGAGAATTGCGCACGTGACAATCATATAATTTAGTACATTGTATTCATTTGTCAATGTACAAGGTAGGTTAAATACACTGAACTGTCACAATGATCGAAAATCATTTTTGCAATATCTATTTAACAGTATATAGTTAGTCTATTGCTTAAGAACTGTGGAATTCGTTGTGCCATTTTGTTTTGCATATAAATTAGATATTAATTGTGAAAAAAGACTGTGTGAAAACACCTACCGTGAGTTTTGAAACATAACAAAACGACAGTTCATTGTAAGTAACTACAAGTGAATGTGTATGTGTGCGTGTGGTTTTGATTTTATGTAATTCAGATGAAAATAAAATAGGATTATATTAGTATGTATATTAGAAGTGTGTACTTACTTACTTAAATTTGACTGATAGCTATAGATAGATGCATTAAACACTTGATGTCTAAAAATTTGTTCTTGTTGTTTAATTTAACACAAATAACGTGCTCATGTTCTTTTTAGCCCCACGGTATCTATCAGCGCAAATAGCAAACACAAGTTGTTTTAGCCCGGCTGTATCTATCAGCGCAAATAGCGAACACATGTTGTTTTAGCCCGGCTGTATCTATCGGCGCAAATAGCGTACACATGTTGTTTTAGCCCGGCTGTATCTAACAGCGCAAATAGCGTACACTTGTTGCCCGGCTGTATCTATCGGCGCAAATAGCGTTCACGTGTTGTTTTGACCCGACTGTATCTATCGGTGCAAATAGCGTACACATGTTGTTTTAACCCGGCTGTATCTATCGGCGCAAATAGCGTACACATGTTGTTTTAGCCCGGCTGTATCTATCGGCGCAAATAGCGTACACATGTTGTTTTAGCCCGGCTCTATCTATCGGCGCAAATAGCGTACACATGTTGTTTTAGCCCGGCTGTATCTATCGGCGCAAATAGAGTACACATGTTGTTTTGACCCGACTGTATCTATCGGTGCAAATAGCGTACACATGTTGTTTTAGCCTGGCTGTATCTATCGGCGCAAATAGCGTACACATGTTGTTTTAGCCTGGCTGTATCTATCAGCGCAAATAGCGTACACATGTTGTTTTGACCCGGCTGTATCTATCGGTGCAAATAGAGTACACATGTTGTTTTGACCCGACTGTATCTATCGGTGCAAATAGCGTACAGATTTTTCTTTAGCCGGGCTGAACATGTTGTGGTTTTTGACAAGCTACAGTGATATCATAAGCCTGTCAGGGTTTTCTAAACAAAAGTTCTGCGGTATGGTCCCAGTGTGTAATCGACCATCAAGTTCTTTTTCTCATATCATACATTCAAGATTTTATTTACTCTGCCATTTGACCACTTTGAGAATATATAAAGTAAATATGATTATATTTTTGGAGTTCTTTTGTCTAAAGCCAGTATTTTAAGTATAAAAAGGCCTGGCAATACTGTTCTTAGGTTTTACCAAAATAAAGTATTTATCGTATACTACCTGTTAATGAAAAGTTCCTACATGCTAAAAGATAAATGGAATTTAAAGAAAACTGTCCATATCGTCACAATTAGTAATTTTGAAAACTAAAGTGTAATACCTTACAAATCCCAAAAAACAATTTCTTGGTATATTGCGTTTTGAAATTCACAGACTTTGTCAGTGTATATGTCCACCAACTGCACCAACAACTGGCATTTACGTCGCATACTTCTGACCATCCTAGGTGTACCCTACTGGGGTATTCCCGATTAGTGCCTGTATACATTTTTGACGGCTCCTGGTGTTAGTTCGGCGTTCAAACTGAACCAATTTATACTCGATCGGTCTCTGACTAGGTGAAAATGTTATCAACATTAAGACAGCCAGATGGGAATCCGAGTATAGGCTCTCGTTATATTCTTACATTGATAATGATGTCATCGTGGTTCCAAAAAATGGTAAGAAGATTTCCTACAATAGCTCGTCGAGGTAAGGATGAGTCGTCATGTTGCAATCAACAAAGAAGAGGTGCTAGCCCACATTATAACACTCTTTCCTTGAACGTTTGCCTTGCAAGTACGCAACAATCAGCATAACGTTCCTCTTGACGCCGCCATATTTTAAGACGCCCGTTGTGCATGTCATGGCAGAATCAAGATTTGTCAGTGAACAGAACAGTTTGTAACTAAGTGTGTGGCCACCGGATATGCTGTCTTTACCAAAGTAAGCAATTTTTGTCGCCTTTCAACGTGACGTCACTCTATGACGTCATAAGCACTGTCTATCCGTCACAGACCCCGTTTAATTCTTCCTTGTGATTAAACGAAATGACATTCTCTTTGCAATCATTTTAATGGTTTCTGGCAATGAACGTCAGTTAAATTATGCTGTTGCTAGCATTTTGATCATAATATGTCATAGATATCATGTAAATTCATTAAAACAGAGTACGATAGGGTCAGTTTACATGGCGTCTTAGCAAAGAAAGCGCCTTTTACTCGAATATTTGGTGGACAGTAACTGAAGCGGAAAACCCGATACTCTGACAAAATAGGTATTAATAATTGTTAAAGTGTTAGACTGAAACAATTTCGAAATCAGATTTCATTAGAAAGCAAGTACATGAGGTGGTAACCTTTCATTGGTCCGGAGTGTAAAATACAGTTTCGTACCGTGTCAACTTAAAACACTATCTCGTACATAGCAGTAAAAGAAAACCTTCACTTGCTGCGTAGCTTACTACGTCTGTAGTCATGTTTAATAGAACTTTGCTGGCTTCGGAATATTTACACGAAAATTCTTTCTGTTCTGCACACAAACAAAAAGTCTCAACTATGGAAAGTCAACTTTTAAAGACCTATAGTCATAATAACAATTCGCGTTTTCACACTGATGAAAGACGCCTAAATCTAGACCTTCTTCGTTATATTTTTCTCGGTGTCTTCTACACCAACCTGTTGCGTTCCCTTTATGTAAAGGTCGCTTACACCATCGTAAAATTGTCTGGTATTTGATTCATAATTAATCTGTGAGGCAAAAAGCATGTATAACGACAGCAAAACTTTCCTCTATTCAATTGATTGTATCACCTCAAATGTTAAACAAAAGTAAAATAGTTGTCACCTAACGTGACATGATAGTCTGTGGCATCATGGCTGAGGACAGACGATGGCAAATACTTGTTATTAGAGCTCCGTGACTTTGATTGTGGGCGATCAATTAAAGTCTTGATATAAATTCAAAAGACAATGATTCTTTGTAATATCAAAACTCAAGGCAAATAAATCACCGATTCAATCTTAATTCCTCTATCCTATATACCTGGTAGTAGAATTTATTCATGCAGATAACTTTTTTTTCTAGTAACCGTCTCAAATTTGAATGATATTAGAAAACAGTAGAACTGTCTTATATCTAAGCTTTAAGCACTTTAAATACTGTACTTCTTCAGGCGAGATTTTATAACTATTAACTCTTTTCCCTTTTCCCTTTTTATCAAAAGTGAGATTTGTTATATTTGTTTTAACATGTTACCTTAGCTTCACTATCATTATAGAGCACAACATTTTAACTTAATGTGAAATGTTTTGTCAATTTTTTCAGTCACAAATTTCGTGTTCCGCTCGTTAAAAAAGACTTGTCATTATAACCCCTTAGCTATAATATAAAGCTTAAAACGCAATTTTAATTATAAAGTATCTCTATGCATTCTTTAGCAGGCATAGAATTTATCATAAAAATTACCAAATATCTAAAAATAGTTTAGAAAATCTCGTTCATCTTTATTCTGCGGCATTTTTTTGCGACCCTATATATGTCGACGTTTCTGTATTTGTCATTGTCTTTTATTCATTAAATCATTTTCATGTTCAGTACAAAAACATATTATTCTTATGTGATATAAATTTATTACATATATTAAATCATATAAATATGATATAAAGTATGAAAGTAAATTCTACGCAGCATTAGAAAATCTTTCGAATGTTGTGTTAAAGTTAGCAAGTTATTTCAAAACACTATATAATATCATAAGTCTTGAAAAGCACATGATTTAATGAATACACTGTAAAATATCATCTCTGAAAACTCAACTCCGATCATCTAATTTTTAAATCGTAAATAGAGCTTAAAACAGGGAAACTATTAAAAAGAGAACAGCATAACAAATTTATATTTTACAAGACTTACATTTCCAGTGTGCATTATATTCGCTTACACATTTGAAATAACACCGCTGTATTTTGCATTTTTGTTGTCACAATACAACATGTTGTCTCTTTAAGCTAGCGTCTTGCAGGAGGTCCAGTGGTAATGTGCTGGACTAGGTGATCATGAGGTCGCGAGTTCGATCCCCCGCTCATCCACTAACATTACTAATTGTCTTTCGTTAAACCATGGCCCCCTGTATCAGTGTTATACACTGAGCATGGAAAAGAACCAGGCCCCGTGATTATAAAACTTTGAGAACGTGCTCCATGCTCAAACTCATACTCCGTACTCAAGTTGGAGAACGTTCTCAAAAATTCCGTGATTATAAAACTTATGAGAATGAGTACGTGCTCAATTTGAGCATGTATTTCTGAGAATGCCTTTAGGCTTTCTCAGACTCATTCTCAAACAAGCAAAATGGCCGCTCATATAAATGTTTATCGGCGTCGTCGACAGCAAAGGCAACTTAGATTGCGTCGGCCTCGTGTTTTCCGCGACCGGACTAATCCCCTGGAAGTTCTCGAGGAAGATGAAGTATTCGAGAGGTACCGTTTTCGCCCTCAAACAATAGGTTATATCCTGACTTTACTGCCTGAGCTTATGAGTCCAACAAAAAGGAACATGCCATTGCCACCATTGTTACAGTTACTGATAACTCTACGTTTCTTGGCAACTGGGGCCATCCACCAACTAATTGGAGATTCGTTGTCCGTGTCAAGGGCCACAACGAACAGAGTCATAAGAAATGTGACTTTCCATTTATGTCAGCTTGCAGGTAGATTCATAAGATTCCCCCATGGTGACTTGGCAAACGAGGTGAAAACTGGATTTGCAAGAATTGCAGGTTTGTTTATAATACATATACATCTTTACTTCAAATCGAGACTGACATTGACCTTTATACAATATCCGGTTTATAAATAGAGACTTAGTAGCCGGGAACGGGTACCACACATAATGATTTAGGTAATCGGGACAGTAAGGTTTTGTGTTTTTCGTATTAAAAAAAGAAAAAAAAAATAATATAAATTTTGACTAGTACAATTAAGCAGCTTTAAGAGCATGCTAAGTACAAAATTTACCGTGTATATATCTAATGTAAGTTTTTGCACAGTGATCGAAAGCTGAACTATAAAAAAGTGGCCCTCAAAAAATGCTGTGATGTTTATATTGCAGGAATAGGAATACAGATCTGTCGCTCTAAAGCTGGGAATTTCTGAACTTATGTGAAGAAATCATAAAAACATGTATATTTTAATGTTTCTTGTAAATCCGTGAGAATGCATTCCTTTTGTAACAAAAATCCTCACCGTTTTTGCATTAGTGGACGCTAACTTTATACTGTTCTTTACCACAGACTACGACTGTTACTAATTCCTTAAATTAACCATATATTTTTTTGTAAAGGCAAAGAACATTTTCTGAACAAGTTTGAAAATACGGCTTGTTTCAATATCATAAGGTAAATATCGAAATCTGCCCGGTTATATATTAATACTCTCATTTTTTAAAGATATTATGAGTTCAACAGACCACATCACTGACTGGTGAAAACATCCTGAATTATAATTTTTTTTTCTCTGTAAACCGAAATGCTTATGTTTTTCGACGGCACCTTTTTATTGTCTTCTAACAGTCCCAGTTATATTACGGTACTGTAGTTCTAGTCAGTCTAAATATAGACATGGAAATTGAGGTTCGAAATGGGGGCTTAATTTCAGTTCAATTAAACAGGATCTTTCCATGTTAACATTAATTTCCTTATATGTTTGATTTTACGAGAAATATACTTGATACTTGAAGTAGTTAACTGGTTAGAAATGTTTAAGAATTAAGTTCTTATAACCTAATGCACGTTTTTTTTTGTTCAAACTAATTAAGGTTATTAATGGGGAAGGTATACCAATATACAAATGGACATGTTCCAAAATGACCATTACTTCGTATTTAAGGTGTTCTGGGAATAACTCTACTGTCAATTTGCTACTACTCGAGAAGATACAAAGATAAATTTAAGTACAAGAGAGTACCTGCATTTCTAGTTTATTTGGCTGTAATGAAGGGCATTACTTACCTCACCTCAACTCCCCACAAGAGAGCTGTACTTTGTCTGGATTTTCAAACAATAAATGCGACATAGTGATCCCAATATGTTGCAGCTATTTTGTGCTGCAACACAAGTATATGTAATGAATAAACCAGGACATAATGAAAATGATTATGGACTTGACTGATTATAAGACTTTTTATGTGAATAAAGAATCTTTCTAATTCTCTTTAAGAATCCATAGAGAACAACTCACCTGTCAATGATGTTAAGCAAGTACACTTTTGTGCTTTTCACAACTGTGTTCAATGTCAAACAATATATATAAAAGTTACATTTTAGGGTTTCCAAATGTTCTGGGGTGCATAGATGGTACCTTCATCCGGATTCAAAGACCAAGGCAGAATGAGGCGGACTATGTTAATAGAAAAGGATACCATTCTTTAAATGTGCAGGTTGTAGCATTTGATTGTCTGCCTTCAAATATAGATTATGTTAGTTATGAAGAAGTTGGTATATTGTCTGTTAAGAAAGTGGTTCCTTAACTGATTTAAACTGTAACAGATAAATAACAAGTTTTTCATCAATAGAAATTTATTGTATTATCTTCACTGGTCAAGTGCAGAGATCTTCATTTACCTGTTATGATTTAACAATACCACAGTATAATGACAAACCTTGAATGGAATACATGGTGTCTGATAAGCTAACAAATGTATTATAAGAATAATGTAATATTATTGCATCAGTTCAAAAATGTACAGGTAAACTTCCATCCTATTTCTGTAAATAAGATACTACACCTTAACTATAGACTTTTACATAATTCGAACTCTTGGTTGAAAATGATGAAAAAGTTAAATGATGAGGATCAGAAAGTATACAGTATTTTTTAGTGAAATAACACTAGCGAAAAACACTGATGATTTCAAGACTGATTTATAAGTAAGGGCAAACTGAAATGAAATGTATCGAGAAAACAAAAAATAACCCGCATTTACGCTTTCCAGATGTGCTGTGACTACAGGTTTCTTATAACAAGCTGCTATGCCTCCTGGCCTGGGTCAGTGCATGACAGTCGGGTATTTCGGAGCTCGGCATTATGTGCACAATTTCAAAGTGGTAAGTTAGCATGTTTTAGAACAATAATCTCTCTAAACTATCTAGATGTTATCAGGTTAAAGTTAAAGAAACATGATATATTGTGATAACAACCAATTAGTCTCAACATTGTGACTCACAACATTGACCCACAATTACAACAGGAAGATTCCTTGATGTGGGTCAAGTCTTAACCTTCCAAACAGTTAGATGATAAGTGAGTTATGGTTCCCGGGCACAGCATTTTTTTTTTCAATGAGATATATCCATCTATGAAGTTTCAAGTTGTTATCTACGATACTTCTGGAGTTATGCTTTGGAAAGAAATTTCAAAGGGCAATAACTCCAAAAATAATTAAGGTTCTTTAGCTTTGCAGTACTCTGCAATGAACAGTTAAAATTTGCAATAAACTGGTCAAAATTTATCGAACAATACACTCCTGAAGTCATTAGTGAACTCTTAAAGTAATACAAATTGATGATAACTAAAAAATATGTATGCTAGTAAGCTGTATGAAAAAGATTAACAATAGTGTAAAAATTAGTGTTACTGCAACAAATTGACAAAATATGTACTGCAGAGCTAATAATCATAGACAAATGTTAATCTAAATATCACAAGACTCTCTCTCTCTCTCTCTCCATGCTGTCGTAATTACTAACACTTGCTTCCTGTATAATTTTCTAAGCATTATCAACTTGTTGCTGGGAAATGACTAAGATAATTATTTACGAATTATAATAAAAAAATTAAAGTGAAATATGTGTTCAAAGTGACCATCAATGTTTTGAAATATACATTAACCATTTGTTTCTAAATTAAGAAAAACAAAAACTGCTAAGGTTATAGCTAAATTAAATGATTGCATATAACAGTTTCATTCCTGTTGAACATAGTTGCAAAATAATAAAATCTTTTTTGACTAGCAGTCTTTTATAAATTTGCAGTTAAACTTTGTATGATAATGTTTTGTATACTTTGAAGCAAACAATAGTATGTTATTATTTGGTGAATGTTTCAATATTTCTAAACATATATAATGTTTTAAACATTCTTCATGACCATAAAATTTCCACTCTTTATGAACACACGTCACTTTAATGAAATAAATCTATCCAGAATGAAATTCAGTCATAAACATCTTTTTTATCTGGTTAAATGAAATTGAAAAAATTACTTTCATTGGTAATGGTTGATGTAACATCATAAATATATTTCATACATTTCAGGTAATCACAATGGACTGCTTCTTGGAGACTCTGGGTATCCTTGTCGGCATTTTCTTATGACTCCCTTTTTGAATCCAACTACCCCAGGTCAAACAAGATACAATAATGCTCTATGCAGGACTAGAGTCACAATAGAACAAACATTTGGGATCCTTAAGAGACGGTTTCAAGTAATTTCTTTAGAGGCGGTTCCAAGTATTGTTTTTAAGATACAGTTTCAAGTAATTTCTTTAGAGAAGGTTTCAAGTAATTTTTTAAACATATTGCTATGTTATCCTTAAAATTTCTTGCCATAATTCAGACAACAGTCTTTATTATGGTTTTGGTAGTTAAAAAACAAAAACAAAAAAAAAGACAGAAGCTTTTCCTTGTGTTAGCAGTTCAACCACTTCAAATGTTCAATTTTTAACCTCTACGTTTTTGCTAAAACACTACAGAGAAATGTCCCCCCTCTTTAGAATAGTTGTGAAATAAAACAACATTCATTACAGGTACTTCACTGTGAGCAAAGGAACAGTCCACTGCAAGCAGTGATTAATACAGTTGCCAGTGTGGTTCTGCATAACATTGGCATACTAAGGGGTGACACTGTGAACATTGATGACGTTGTTGCTGACAATGATCCTGTTCAGATTCCAGAACCTGAGGGAGATGGTGCTGCTATGCGCAATCATCTTGTCAATGAATTTTTTTCTTGAAATGGCAAACAGTGAATTAAAAAAATTAATGATGACTTAAAAATGTGTTATCAATTCTCTAGCCACACTGTCTAACAGATAACAGCAATACACTGAAAATTCCTAATATATTCAGTTTAAATTAAAATATATACCTTATTAAAAATTCCACAACATCAACAGAGAGCCAAGGAAAAGTGTTACCTATGTGCTTTAAGAAAGGGTTACTGAAATACTTTAAAACATGTTATGCTTTTTCTAACCACACTGTCTAACAGATAACAGCAATATACTGAAAAATCCATATATATTTAGGTTATATTAAAATAATATCTACCTGATTAAAAATTAAAGTCAATGCTGAACTCGAGTAAGACAACTCAGCATTACACTTTAGTATCTTTTTTCTAGTGTAAGAAAATACGATCCAATCATTACTTCATATATGTGACCAAAGTTATGCTTACATCAAATCTAGTGGTCTACATAACAGTAGGTGATTGTATAGTATAGTAAATGAATTTTCAAACTAAACATACAGTGAACCACTATAGTGAATGCTTAACAAATGTTCTTTTCCATTTAAACATTGCAGAAGATACATGTAATATTTCACTAAAGTCAAAAATACTTGAAGTTTAGCATATTATTGTAAAGACTTTTTTTCACATCAGGATTTGCTTCAGGTATGTGTTTTATCATCAACCTAAATTAATTTAACAACTGTAAGTAGAATGATTTTACAGGATTGCTAAGATATTTATAGTATTTTATTGTACAGTCAATCAACCTTTGTTATGACAAAATACAATTTCCGGAAGCACTACCAGTGTCTGTTCTAATTCAAGGCGTTTCACCCTCATTGCCTACCTTGTTTTAAAAGTGATAAAAATATTCATAGAAACATTGCCCAATAATTCACTAAAACAATACCATAAAAACTGCTGTCATGAATAAATGAAATTCTTTACTTAAAGGTATGTTACATGCCAATGAAGCAGTAGTTCAGAAAGTCTTTAGCTTTCTGGCTGACAGGAAATGTTGTATTCAGAGCTTATTTTTAATGATAAGTAGAGATTCAAGCTGTCAAATGCTGCCTGCTGACTTTTAAGAGTCTTTAATTTTTGTTCTTGTAACTGCAATTCGCCTTTCAGCCTTTTGTTATCAAACTCAATGTTCAACAATGTCGCTTCATCCAGGATATTCTTTCTTCTTTTGGTTGTTTTCTTTCCTGCATCTAAAATGATGAAATCTAATTATGTAATATAAAAAGAGACTGAGTATGAAATATAATATTGTTAACATAAAATATGAAATCTTGGCATATATCAGTTATTAAGAAATCAGAAAAGGTGAACATTAGCACAATACTTTTTTTGGAAAAATCATGCTGAAACAAGACTTGTTGTTGTGAACAGACATATGCCCCCGAATGTGACCTAAACATCTGAGGTGGACAACTGATTCTTGCACATGACACATCGTCATCATGTCCAACACATTTATGCCAAGTCATTTTAAAATACATGCAGGAATGACAGAACTGTTGACGGGACACAACCACCAATGCGTTCTTATGAAAATTTCTTTTCAAGTCCAAGTGTGACTTTGACTTTTGACCTGCAAACCTTTGTCTTGCATGTGACACACTGTCTGAATGTGCCACACATTTATGCAGAATTATTTCAAAATTCATCCATGACTGACAAAATAATGGACTAGACAAAAAAAACAGACAGACGGACAGACATACAATTCAAAAACTGTATGCCTCTCTTCGCAGTCATAAAAAACATTGATTTTTAATGCAACAGACTTGAGTTCAAATCCGGCTCTTTTTCAATATGCACTGCATTTCTGTTAGAAACTGTCATCTTCGTAAAAATATCAATTATATGATATATATTTTAACTAAGACATGAGTTGCCTCTGGTGTCTATGCTGGGTAAGTACTGGTAATTTTAATACCCAGCAAAATCCTTTGACATATACATTTATCTGTTATATACCTATGCATCTACTTGTTGTGGCAGTGCTAGAAGAAAGTGGTATATCTGGAGGCTGTGTCCAAGATGTTGACCCTTCTTCTTCATCAACTGGTTTTTCTCCTGATGAAATCAAGTCTGTGACAAAATCAGAAAACAAACTGACAATTTGAATTCAAAGTATTCAGTATTGAACAGTGAAGAGTTCTGAATATTTCATTTTTCTGAATAAGCTTATAATGTTTGAATAATTTACTCAGATAGCTATAATGCAACCAGTAAAAAAACGGAACACTTAAATTTTTCAGTTCATGCAGTTAGATATAGAGATAGCTTGAACCTGACAGAAAGTAACATTTACTATGAAAGTCTGTGTAAACCAGCGACTAAGACAAAAAAAATGTCCACCCCTATTATACGTTTGCTGGGGTAGCAAGCATGAGAGTTTTATGACAAAATCAACAATTACACAAGGGATTACCATTTTCTTTCATTTATTTAAGAACTAGATAAACCTTATTTAAGTAGCAATTGCTGAACAACCCTCTAGTTGTACAACAAATTAAACAATTCAGTAAACACCTGTAAATACTTTAATTTGAAACTGCTGTAAACAGATCACATTGAAAACACAGACTAAAGAAGTGTTTTAAAAGAGAATGAATGATAAAATTTCAATTTGGAAAAAAAAGTTAAACAGTGGCAAATATGACACAATAATTGTTTTGCCTAAATGAAACACATTCTCAGTGTCTGAATAACGAAAGAAATGAAATGTTCACTTATTTTCTTAAATAACGACTGTTAATCATTTAATAGTGAATGAGTGTATAAAATAGACATCCAGCATACCAGCGGTTAATTGTAAGGTATGTCCCTTTAAATGGTACACTGTGATTATTTATTTCTGTCAACTTTTAGGCTTGCAAAGTAATTAACAGTTCTATTAGCAATAATGAAATACCTGTGTCAATCCCATTAAGGCCCCTCATCCCTGGCCGGTTACCACATACATTAATCAATGCCTCTTCAGCTGGAGTGGGAGGCAAAGGTTCCGGCCCACCACCAGTCTTCCCCCTTTGTTTCCTAGCCTCATCTATTTTTTCTTTAGCTGAAATATGTATAGTTAGGATGCAACATAATAATTTCATTTTCAAGTAACATCCATTTCCCTGTATTTCAAGAAATGCCTTCATATAAATCAAATGTTTACTCAAATACAATTCTAAAGGTCCAACCTAATTTTAGGTTATGTCAGAGACATATATAGTGTCTCTGGTTATGTAAACAGTAAACTGGTAAATAGTGAAACAGAGTTCGAGATACATTTAAAGCAAAGGCAAGTTGCTCCTGGGGTAGGACACTATGATAACAGTAGGGTGCAATAAAACAGGTCAGAAAAGGGACATGATGCACCATGCTCACAGTACTGAGATCCTGTCAAACTATGTGATAGTAACATTGTACTGCCATATAAATGCAAAAGTCTGTGACTTCAGTTGACATACAGTTATTTACAATGAAAATAAGTAAATCATTAGAGAATATACCTCTTTGCTTTATGTTGTGAAACTTCTTCTTCACCTTTTCAACGCTTCTTTTTTCAATTGTGTGGCGACTGAAACATTACAGTTGTAACATGTATATAAATGTCAAGGTTAATGAAGGGAAGCAACTACGTACAGCATGATGTAATTTCTGTCTAGGGGCTCTTCAAGGGAAATCATGGCAGTAAATAACGCGATTAAAAATGCCTTTCTTTCAGTTCTGTCTTAATTTCTGATAAATCTGTAATTAGCCAAAGACAATTTGTAATGTTTCTGTCGTTTTGCACGCCTATATGATTATATCTTCATCTCTTCTTCGCAAGGTTTCTTTTTACACTAGAGACTATGACACTAGACAATCCAATGGCAGTAAGTTGTCCAGTTACCAAACTCGTGAAACAAAATGTTAATCTAGAGTATATCTACCTCGACTTTTCTCGTTATGTTTAATCTTCAACAGAATGCCAACATTAATTTCTGTAAATCAATAATATTCTATACCTGTTTAAAGTCTCGGCGATTTCGGCCCAAACTAATGCCCTGCGCTGTTCTGTCCGGCCTGTGCTTGAGGACACCGGGCCTTTATGGCACCCGAAGAGCTCCTCTTCGTGACTTATAACTAAGTCAATCAGTGTCAGCTCTTCAGGCGCAGTCCATCGTTTTTCAACTGTTTTTTTACCGCTGCTGTCCATCTCTACCGCGCGAGAATCACTGCTGTCAGACGACACGTGACGTCATGTTTACAAATATTGGGCCGCTTGTGTCTAGTACAATCCGTACTCCATGGAGTACGTACTCAAACAGTTTTATAATCACGCTTTGAGCACGGTACTCCACTGAGAATGAGTTTGAGCACGGAGAACGAAGTTTGAGTCTGAGAATGAGAAAGCTTTATAATCACGGGGCCAGATGTGCCTTTGCAATGGGGTGTTTTCTGTATCTAAAATAAATAACCTCTTCCTGAGGCGTCGGTTATATAGGCAACCGGTACCAATGATACTTTTTATGTGATATCTATATCTTTTAACTTCTCCTAGGAAGTAGATGCTAATCTGTTCATCCACGATCTGATCGGGGTGATACCTGATTCTTTAACACATTTTTTTGAACTGCGCAATAGTGCCTTTTTTTCCACATTCAGTTTTTTTTTTTTTTTTTTTTTTTTTTTTTTTTTTTTTTTTTTTTTATCGTCGTGTATTTTAATGATTTTTTTATTTAACGATTAGCGTCTGCTTCTTAGCTTTAACGATATAAGCATGCATATAGTATATATAGCAGTAATTACGTAAGTCTTTTTATTCGTTGAATTGTTACTAAAGTCTCTTATAACTCAATATATGAGTGGCAATGTACTTTTTAAATCATGTTATATGTGTTCTATGTATATTGTTGTATGTATGTACATTGATGAGACTAAAATAAAGATTGAATATATATATATATATATAGATAAACACGGCGATAAATAAGCACAAACAAATAAGAGCTGTTTTAGCTACACCCATAATTATCTGCTAGCATTAAAGGTATTTCTGAATTCTGGGGAAATGTTCAAGTTGTTGACGTTCTAAGCATTTATTTAAATGAGGTTCATTTTAAAGTATCATTTCTAATGTTTTTATCCAATGGTTTTAGAAGTATTAAATATGCTTCTACGGCAAAAAGATGCAAAAACGCCAATTTCTGATAATTCTATTATGATGTTGTAAGTGCAGTAAACAAATTTCAATTGCATTGCTGTCGTTACTAAAGATTATGCAAAATTATGATAATTACAGTCAATTTCTCTGTTAAATTCAAACACATTATTTACCAAAAAGAAAACACACACACACAAACAAATATGTGCCAACCACAGTGAAAACAACAACAGATTCAATACATTGAATGCAGCTTCCATCATTTTTAACTCTGGCTAATAAACATTAAAGACAATCTAACTATTGCACATTATTGAAACTAGGGCACAAATGGGGTCGCAGATAGGATCGCGGGGCTAAATAATATGGATGTATGAAATTCTTCGGTTGCAGTCACTCTGCTGCAATTTTTTTATTGTCCCGCGACGCTCTGTCACAGATCTCGCCATGCCCTAACATTTGAACATAACCCCCAAAAAGGAAAGGAAGGCGCCAGGCGGACAGGCAATCGCTAACCATTCTTTAACTAGCTGGCGGCTCACCGCATCAGCACAAGCCCCTGACGGGACTCGAACCTTCGATCTCCCGCCCCGTAGGCGGACGCCATAACCATTAGGCCATGGAGACGGATCTATTTTTATAGATCTATATTTATCTTAAGTTTCAAAACAATCTCTTCCATATTGTTCAAGTTATGCTCCGGACAACATTCATTACAGAAATGAATGGAGGAAAGATTTCTCAAAACCTGGATAAATTAAAGTTATGCTTCTTGGGAGCTACACTTCTCCATCTATTTACCTCATAGATTTAAAAGTTAAGCTCCGGACAATTTTATTTTAGACAGGGAAGATAAAAATGGGACAAGGTAGAGAGCTATGGTTCTTGTGCACTGCACTTTCACTTATTCCAAGAAAGCTGCATAGCAAATTTGAAGTCAGTAAGCCTATTAGAAACAGAGTTATCGTCCGGACAAACACTGGACGCCGCAGACCCGCTAGCCCGCCCCGGGGTTTCTCATAATACGTCCCTCTTTCGACGGGCGTATAAAAACGTATTCGTAATCTTCAACTGTTTCGGGCCTGAGGTCATTTATGTAGTTTGAAGTCGAGCTAGAGTAGTCTGTACTGTTGTTTAGTGAAGAATGAAGAATTTAGTCTCAGCTCTGCTAATGGTAGGATACCGTTTGTTTTCGCAGCCGCGGTGAACGTTTTACAGATAGTTGGCTTGATTTGTTGATGAAACGTTACGGTTTGTGGCGGGATAGTTGGCGTATTCCAAAATTCTCAACTCTTGATATTGTCTTTTTAGACGATATTAGAAAATGATTTGTAAGCATTGTTTGCCCGCTCAAGGAGCCGAGTTGAGACCTTATATGGTCTTCTCGTCCGAGGGTCTGTCTGTTCTGCTTAACAAAAAGTGATGACGTTTTTGTTCAAATCTTGGTAGCAAAATTAAATACAAGTTCCGATATAACTATTCAAAATACATATGTAGCGGGGAATATAGCAATCGTGTAGCTCGATTATGATTTTACATTAATGCTTAGAAAAACATTGCTTCGGTCCCCAGTGCATTTAAATGAAGATTGAATCAAACGACTTTACAAGAAAATTGTGCTAACTTCAAAGACTTTATTTGTTGTAACTATTGCATTGATCTATTTCAGACGAGTAATTTTGAGGTGACTTGACAATGTTTGTTTTGCTCACCAACACTTTAATACCATCATTTCAATTAAACCTGAAAGTAGTAAAGTACATCTGCACTGTTGTCTACTGGAAACCATGAGCCCATCAAGGCATAATTGAATTTTCTTTTTTCAAGGTCTTAACTGTTTTTGTCGGTTTCGTAAACTTTATATTCTTTGCATGTCATCTTCTGTATGTTATGATGGCATAAACAACTTCAGAACATGAATCAACAAAGTACGAACAAACATTCTAGCTCTAAAAGGCCTACAGTAGATCTAAATTTTTTGTCACGAATTAGGAAGGTCACCAATCTGTTCCATCTGCTTGGCCTGTTACAATGTCTTGAGAGATAAACAGATATTGAAATGTAAATTTGAATAACTTACTTTATGTTTAAGAAGGAAACAGGCAGTGAAACTGCATACCCAAGAAAAGCATTCCGTATCATATGTAACTTAAAATTCAATGAATGCTTTGCAAAAATATTAACGGGAAATTCGAGTGATAAAAAAACTAAAACAGTCACACAGTCACATTGCAAGTGATACAGAAATTGTCTCACTCATTGAATTAAACCGTTAATATAATAAGGATTGTGTTAAAGTTTGTCACCATATCAACCAATAAAAACCCTTTTAAATGAAGCATTCTTGATACCTAATAATCATTAATAGTACATAACCAACAAAGAGGGTTGCAATTCATATTTTATGTTTTTGGGATAGTAGAATATGTCAAGATATTGTAATAAGCACTTTTGTTCAAAGGCATTAATGGACAAACAAAGTTTTTTCTTTTTCTATGTCAAGGGCATCATGTAATATAAAATTAAATAATATTTTCACAGCCTTCTTACTAAAAATCATGCCAATATTTTGTTTGTCATGCATCAAATGTTTACTCAATTTGGCACAAAGTTTATATATATATGCCCTAGGTGCTCTACGAATGACTGCCTTGCTCTTACTGGGACAGCGTGTTTGTTGAAAGCTGTTTAGTTGACGCCATAATGTTAATAATAAGCAAAACCAAAACAATGAAGCGAAAAACTGTAACCATTGACGTTAGTCTGCTCAAATATAATGATTTTTTTGTATTTCAGTTTTAGTGGTACATTTTGGTTTCAACAAATTTGACTGGAATATATATCAGAACAAGAATTTACAATCACTGACTTAAAGTTCCCGTCATCCGAGAAAGCATTAGAAATCAGTCTTGCTAAAGCTCGTTTCATCCATACCCCAGTTCCTCATAGTGACTGGAAATTCCAGTCCTGTAAAACGGCCAACAGAGGATCCTTATAGTCATTATTTGAAGCGTAGTAATATTGTAGTTATATTCGTTTTTCAAGAAACGAGAAGCATCGAAGACAGTCCGTTGTGAAAGGATAAAAAGTAATGTCTGAAGCTCCCACAGTTCTACCAGAGACATTCACCTATGCGTAAAAATAATACTTTTTCTAACACAGATCGATAACTTTCATATAAACAATATTATAATTGTTAATAAACACCAAATATTTCAACTCTAGTAACCGTCTGTATTCTGAAGAAACGAAAATGAAATACCGTTATAACAGGCCCTTTCAAACAAATACCTTACTGGACACTACGTCCTCAAAACCACTTTCGAAATATTCTAAAATCACCATATGTTAATTTAGCCTCCTCGAAATTAAAGGAGCATTACAGTCTGCTATCAAATTTTAATATGTCTAACTTAGCTAAATATTATGTTGGCTTGTCGGAGAAATAACCGAAACGAATTGAGACAATGCAGACTGGCACGATGTTTGATCGCTAGAGGCATTCTAACATGTTAGAAATGTGATTTTTTTTAAATACAGGACCGAGTTAGAGAGAGGAAAATGGCAAGCAGCTTTTATTCTGTTTACCGAACTTTAAAGCATCTAAATACATTACGATAATTTCGCGAACCGAAAGACAAGATACCCCTGTTAAAATTTGAATGGCTAATTAGTAGAACTGGAAAATCTAGTATTTTTGCATTTTCTTGGATGAAAATCGCGATAAGTGAGTTATATGTCTTGTCTGTTCGGGAACATATAAAGGCACTGAAAAAAACCCACTTTTTTATGTGATTTAGACAGAACTGAAAAATAACCCTTGACGAGGAAATCCAAAACCACATCGAGTTTCTGACCCAAAAAGAAATTATGGTGCACGACCATTCTGTCAAAAAGCATTAATTAATTAATTCTATTATCGGTATTTGTAAAATTTACCCAAAGATGAGTGAAAAAGTCAAATATTTCTACTTTTTTTTACCTTTTACGTAAAAGAATATTATGATGTTTTCTTTGTATCTTTTTAAAAACATAAATTTCTGTTCCAGATACCTGTTTATTATATACTTATAAATGAAATATTGAGAAATATTGATGAAATAAATTGCGTATTTTCATTTTCCGTATTTTCACTGTAAAAATTTATTTTTCACTGCAGCGAAACATATTTTCCGTATTTTCACTGGTGTCTTGCCGGACTACTTTCTTCTAAATTCAGACAATACACTAAATTAAAGGGGAATTCTTTCGAATCTTAAGGTCAAAAAAGAGTAAAATAAATATAATAAACAGAAAATTCAAGTTTTTTTCATTAAATACGGGATTTATTTTCATCTCGTGGTATGAAAATAATCATATTTCACTCGTGGCTATCGCCACTTATGAAATATTTATTTTCATACCACTCGATGAAAATAAATCCCGTATTTATAGAAAAAACTTGAATATCCTCTATATCTTTAAACTCATTTGATAAATAATACATATTTGTGTCTGTAAAGAAATAGGATCAGTTGTAAATAATACTATATCATCAACAAATAGTCGCAGTATCTAATCCGCGTTATCTAAACGAGTCGATGTGAATGATCTATAATCTCTGATAGTCAATGAATATATACACCAAAGTTAAAACATTTGAATAGTATTATCTAATAGAAATATTGCCTCTACTGTTCTCCTTGACACCAAGACGAAGGATAAAAGTTAGATTAACAGATTTTGCTAAAACTGATAAAACAAGTAAGGATTTATAAATAAAGAAATAAGCAACATATCCTCTTGTATCTTTTTTTAAGATGATACAGTTTCTTAGAATGTAAATGATTTGTCTAAGATATTTCAACACTATGATTTTCACCGTGATTTGTCTAAGATATTTCAACACTATGATTTTCACCGTGATTTGTCTAAGATATTTCACCACTATGATTTTCACCGTGAGAAAACACATTCGCAATTGTATCAACTAATTGTGTACCTGAAATTCTTTAAATTATTCATAGAAGTCTTTTGCACTGATATGCTCAATCAGTTTTAATGCTTTTATTAATTTTCTCTTTACATACTTCCAAACTTTCGGCGGTTCTTTTTTTCTTCTATTTTTTCTCTGTGGCGTAGTACATTTGCTTGGCATGTATTTTTTCTTGTACGAAAACTCAACAACTGTTTAAAAAAGATATTTTATTTTCGTCTGTCGGGTTAAGATTTAGTATATGTATGTTGACTGTTATTGAAAAAATTGTTTTGGCAACCCTACAACTATCACCAAACCATGGATATTTCTTCTGTGATTGCAGTTTCTGCAGTGAAAAGGAATCAAGACAAGGGAAGATTAAAGCTTGTGCTGACACTTTCGGACGAACAGAGTTCGGACGTTTTCATTAAGCTGGTGGCAGTGTTTTGAAAAGCGTAACGAGATATCGACACAATTATTGCGAGAAAAGTCTAACTATTGTGTTAATCACCTGGAGAAAAAAAGACTGATCAAAAAGGAAAAAGAATATAGATATATCTAATCGAAAATGAAACATACTTCTTAGTTTAAATAATTTTAATAGCGCAGTTTTTTAACATATAGGAGAGCGTTTAGGGAGCAACCTCACGCTAATATGCCAATTTCAATATCTTTTCTTGAGTAAAGGGCAAGTACTTTTTCGAACCTTATTTTTTAATTCATCTGTGTTAGTAAAAAATCGTATCAAGCGTGGTTTTTACAACAGACAGCAGTTGTTTTCTTTCTTGTTTTTTGTTCGTTTGTTTGTTTGTTTGTTTATATTTTTATTTTTTTAACATAGGCCAGGACAGAGAGTCTGACTTCGGGTAGGTCAACACCAAATTTCTCTAAAACTGCAGCAATGAACAGTAAATAAAATGCAATGATAAATACTTGGTGACAATTTCCAAGTCATTCATGAACAAGTAGGCGTGTTATTGGAAAAAGTGTTTACAGAGGCGAAACATGTTCCACGGCGGGCATCGGAAAACTATTGCATGATAGCTTCATAGCTTATTTAATAAAACTGTACGGGGTACAGTTGACGCACCAACTATATATACTGTACATAGGCAAATGATCTGACTAACTGAAACGTTTACATTACACGTACTTAGAACTAAAACTAATTCATGTTTTTTCTTCATTCTTAAAGACTACAGAGGAGAAAAGAAACTTATTTTAAACATAATATAAATGTAAATAATACAGGAGTATGACTGTATACTTGATGAAAGAGAATTTCTTAGTTTTATCCTGGACCACATACGCATAAGATGAAATTGTAAGTATGTTTTCTGTTAAATAGTGGTCTTATACTTGTCGTTGATTAGATGATAATGTTTAGGTGGTATATAGAAATATTAGTGTTCAAAATGACCAAAAATGCTGAAAATACATTGAATGTTTATATATCAGGTATATCAGAAGTAAAAAAATCTTCATTAACTTCTAAAAGATATACAAATGACAATATGTCTTTCAATATTGCTGTAGATTTAATTTAGGACTGTACAAGTCAGATAATATATTTGCAGAATTCAACGTTACTCAATGGGAGTAATTTTTCGTTTCAATCAGTAGACATATATATGTTTTTAAGTAAAAGATTAACATTGTTTTTTATGGATAAACCATTGGAGCAAACCAAATATTTGTTTTTCAGGATTTAGAGTCACCATTACCACTTGAGCAAATTTAAGTTTTCAGTTCTTTTAAGTTTCAGGGATTGTGTCGTGTTGTAACATTTTGCTTCTATTTAATATTTGCGGCGGTTTGAACGGTGCTGCTTCAAACGGAATAATACTGAAAATTATATATTTACGGGTAATAAGGTATCAGCTTGTAATTCATTTTATAAAATTAAGTTAAATAAGAGTTTAAATTAGGATGCTAAATTTACCAAAATAAAAGTACTTATCAAAACATACAACTCAAAAAACAAAACAAAAACAAAAACATGTTGCTCCGTTACATGACAAAGTTTTAAAGAGAATTCTTACTTAGATCCAAAATATTGTTATAACTTACTTCCTTATTTAACTCAGATGGTAACGAGTGAAGGTAAAGATTGCATAGTAATTCCAAAGGATGCTGTCATTTAATCTTTTCATTTTCCATTTCTTCAAAATTCTTTTTGATAAATACAAATAGATTAATTACGAAAGTAATTGCTTAAATACTGTTTTACGGATGCCAAATTTATATTCCGAACGATTAGTTTTCATTAGATAAAGATAATTAAGACTCTTGTTTTCGAACGATGTTACATTAACGGAAACTTTCAGCTTTTTTAGATTTTTTCGCCAAGTTTTCAGCCTGTATCACCTTTTTTGGAAAACTTAGATTTTCAGCCTGAACAATATCATCGGAGGAATTTCGCCATGGAAATATGCCCGAAACTGAAGCTTTAAACGTGCACGTAAGGAAATTTCAAAATGTCAGGTTTTCTAAATAAGAAAGAGATATAATCGAATATTGGAGGGCGATTTTCCCTGAAAATAACTTAATTGGTCATTTTTTTGTAGCTTTAATGACATATTTATGGGGATTTTACTGAAACATTATCAGTCATACTTTAAAATATGCCATAAACCACGCGAACTAGCAACATTCAAGCCTGGCCCTTTTTATCATTTAATTGCAAATTTTACACTAAACATATTTTTAATCTGTAATAAGGATAATATTAAAATTAATATAAGTAAGTTTTCATTTCCTCGAACATTTGATACTATTTTTTTTGAGACAGATAATATCCAATTATTTTTTTATTATTTCAGTGGAAAGTATGACATTTAGTTTTCAAGGTGTTTTTTCATCTTGACAATTACCGTATTTCGTTAATCTTCTTTTTTCCCCAACTTACGGATAATTTTATCATCAAAACTGATTTAAAAAGGTGTATTGAGAGAAAAACGGAAGTTAATATCTTCGTTTTAAGCTTCTTTAGCCAATTATTTGTCAGAAATATATTTAAAAACATGTTTATATATGTCAAAAAGAACAGTTCACCTACCTTAATGTAGTGGGAGTGTAACGGACTTTTCTCGAATGTAATTAAAAATAATTACCTAATGGCAAGCATTTCAAAATCCTGTTTTTGTTAGTGTGACCATAAAAACTACAGTAGTGCAGTGACGAGTCTGCAATGTCACGGCTGAGAAAATAACTCTCACAGTTCATAAAATTGTGAAAAATGGTGAAATACAAACATGGAACAAATTTACCCTACCCACTTTATAATGTGGTGAATATATCAAAGAAAATTTCGATTTTATATAAATTTGGCTTCAAATAAACTTAGACAAATTCCATTTTTACACTGTTCTCAATATTTAAGCAAAATGTAAAAGAGAGATTTCTCATGTAGTCTACGATAATTAATTACTGAAATCGTTGATACTCAATTTTCATTTATTTACCACGTCTAAAGGAGTTATAACACTCGAAGTATCTTAAAAATGAAAGAAATTCAGTTTTATCACAATATCAATTACAGTTTAAACAAAATCTGTACTGAAAAAGGAAAAAAACATAATAAATCAAACTGGCTTAATTTGGGATTGAACACTCTGCCTTTCAGGAAAAAGTTATAATATCAACACAAATTAATGAAACTGAGTATTCTTCGTTTAGGAGATTTCCAACTACATTGATACAAAATGATGCATTTATAATAAAGGACACAGGTATCTGTAATAATCAAAAACTATTCACTACAAGAACAGCTGCAATCTGTATCATATTTAAGTAAAACACTATATCGTAGTTTCCGTAACAGGAATGTAAAGAATTTCTAAATCATAGAAATCATTGGACAATGTTGACTGTGGTTCCTTGGTATTAATTTCGTTTATATAGACTTTGTATATCGTAGAAGGTTTCCGAAATGTAAAGAATTTCTAAATCATAGAAATCATTGGACAATGTAGACCATGATTCCTTGGCATTTATTCAGTTTATAGTTTTTGTAAACAGAAGTATTAGTTTGAACAGTATGAAAGTTTCATTTTCTTATGCATGAAACTAATGTTCTTGCAGTGTAAAGAATGCTTTGTTTAAGCCTTAATTTATGTAGAGTGTGAATGTGTATACAAACTCTTTCAGTGCAATAATCAATGTTAGCATGGTTGTTGAAAAGTAAGTAGATAAAAAATAAATAAAAAAATATTTATCGAAATGGAGCGTTAGTCGTTTATATCAGTGCTGATATTCATGTATGCACCCGAAGAGTCTATAAAGGATCTGTTGAATAACTAAAACATTTGTTCATCAGTAGTTTTCAATGGCAAAATATCTTTCAACCGTTTTATGAATCACTGTACACATTTATGTAAAAACTGCCAAGAAGGACGATTCTTTTCTACAATTATCTGTTATCAACAAACGCTATACACGGCTTCTTTTCCTTTAAATAGCGAAAATGTGTAACACAATATGTTTTTGTTTTTATTTGTTTTGTTTGCCAATTAGACATTTTCGTTGCCTGTTTGTTTATCTTCCGCCTCCTTAAATAAATTTTAAAGCTGTGGATGCATTTTTGCACGCCTTCATTCAGTTATTTTCAGCATAAATATGTAAGTGTGTGTCAGAATAATATTAAAAAAAGATATTTAATTTTTATCAACGAAAAGGCGGTAATCTATGTATGCTTTTTTCGTTGTTTTTTTTTTTTTTTCAAAAAAACCCCAATAGTTTAATGTTCTCGACAGTAGAATAACTACATTCTACATTTCATTGTTTTTAAATACAACACTTATGAATATTCATTAAAGTAATAATATCTGAACAATCGCTTGACATTTAATTCTTGTTCACATATTTCTTATGTTGATGAAACTGTAAATGGACCTTTTTAGTCTAAAGCAAAGAAATATCCACGTATCTAATTTGTTCATTTGTATGTACTGACATATATAGTTAGACAACGATTTTGGACAATGACTATCTATCGTCGGAAAGAAAAATAAATGATTAACATATACTCTTATCATTACCTAGATATAAACACTCTTTTGCATTAGAGTAATATTTGAGTTCAGTCGAAACACAAAAAATACAGAATTGCATTGAGTAGATTCAGATCGTTATGACACGGTCTTGAGATAAGAAAGGTAATTTAGATCTACATTATCGTAAATAGAAAAGTTGTAGTCATAATACAGTGGAAACTTGGTACAGTGAAGTGTTGGTACAGTGGAGAGCGGGTTTTGTATTCTTATAACAGTGGACAGAGGGTTTTGGTACAGTGGACGACGAGTTTTATGATCATGATACAGTGAAGAACAGGTTTTGTACTCTTGGTACAGTGGAAAACAGGTTTTGTAGTTCTGGTACAGCGGAGTATGGATTTTGTAATCTTGTTACAGTGGAGAGCTGGTTTTATAATCTTGGTACAGTGAAGAACGGGTTTTGTATTTTTGTATTATTGGTACAGTGGAGAGCGGGTTTTATAATCTTGGTATAGTGGAGAGCGGGTGTTGTAAGCTTGGTACAGTGGAGAGCGGTTTGTTTTAAATCTTGGTACAGTGGAGAGCGGATGTTGTAATCTTGGTACTGTAGAAAGAACGGTTTTTTCAATCTTGGTGCAGTGGATAGCGGGTTTTGTAACCTTGGTATAGTGGAGAGCGGATTTTGTAATCTTGGTATAGTGGTAAACAGGTCTTGTAATCTTTGTACAGTGGAGAACAGGATTTGCTATATTTGTACAGTGAAGAACGGTTTTTTTAATCTTGGTATAGTTAAAAGCAGGTTTTTTTAATATTGGTACAGTGGAGAGCGGGTTTAATAATCTTGATCAAGCGGAGGACATGTTTTGTAAACTTGGTACAGTAGAGAGCAGAATTGTAGCCTGGTACAGTGGAAAACGGTTTTTTAATCTTTGTACAGTAGAGAGCATGTTTTGTAGTCCTGGTACAGTGGAGAGCGGGTTTTGTTATGTTGCAGAATGAGAAACGTTGTACCGTACATTTTCTACACTCAAACAGTGAATCAGTCGTTGATTTAAATGTACTATGGAATGGTATTCATTAAATACGTTGTTTGTCTTTCTTTGAGTATTTTGTGAAAAAGAAAGAAAAACAAGTATCAGCTTTCAATCAACTGTCGACCGAAGTATCGAAGCATTCAGCATTAAAAAGCGAAAAAATATTGTCTTGTTTACGTCATATACAGTTATGACATATCACATATTAGAGTTAAGTTAGCTATGATATCGGCAATCGACGTTTGACATTTAATGTACAGCTGTGCAATCGACGTTCAGCCCTGCATTCAGCGAATGTAGATCTGTGCAATCGACATTCAGCTCTACATTCAAAATACAATATTCATGAATGTAGAGCTATGCAGTCTATGTTTAGCTCTGCATTTAGCGAATGTAGAGCTGGGTAATCAACATTCAGCTCTACATTCAAAATAAAATACTTTTGAATGTAGAGCTAAGCCATCGACGTTCAGCTCTGCATTCAGGGAATGTACAGCTGTGCAAACGACATTCGTAGAAATTAAATCAAACGTGAAGTTGGCAGTAGCAGTACCAGCAGTAGCAAGTAGTTATTGATTTATGCATCAAAGTGTAGGCTGCTGCGAAGTTAACATTTGGTTTAATGGCCCAACATCTCATCATGCTTAATGATTCTAAAAAGTGATATTTTATAAAGTTTGAAGGACACTGGAATACTTGTTCATGAGTTACTGATCGAAAATTATTTCAAAGTTCGTGTCCCTGTATGCTTAAGCATTGACTTTCTAGACCTAAACACAAAAGGAATGTTCTCTTGGTCAGCTAGCCTTTGAAGTTTTAAGATCCAGAGATATTGATCAGAAACGCTTTTTAACATTCTCACCTCTCTGAAATTTACCTTTTATCCACTGGGTCCAAAACAGTAAGGCGAATCTACGCAATATTTCCAATATAGTTAACAAGTAAAACGTTTCTGAGTCTTTATGTTTTTAAAATATCAAAAAACACTTGGTCTACAGACGATCTGACAGACATTTGCAAAGCAATATACCCGGAGAGGTGTACGTAAAATTATTATAAAACAGCAAAGATTTCTTTGAATATTCTTGCTAAAATGTCATGAAGTCTTGATATGACCACGAAATATATTTATAGATACTATCTATAAAATTTCTTAGCTGGGGCGCATATTGTTAATGTGGGTGTATGGCACGACAGGGCAACAATTTGACCTGTTAGCTGGGGCGCATAATGTTAATGTGCGTGTATGGCACGACAGGGCAACAATTTGACCTGTTAGCTGGGGCGCATAATGTTAATGTGCGTGTATGGCACGACAGGGCAACAATTTGACCTGTTAGCTGGGGCGCATAATGTTAATGTGTGTTTATGGCACGAGAGGGCAACAATTTGACCTGTTGAAGGGGTATCATTTGATGAGAAGTTAGAAACAGTTACTTGCTAATTAAATAGGGTATCAGGTAATATAAACTATTAAAAATTATAAGGCTTACTATGTATTCTGTATGACATTTTACCTATTTCGGTTGACAGTGCAAGACGTCATTTTTTGCGTCAGTTAGGCTAGCAAGCTCATGTTGTTATAGAAAAGCATCATCATTAAACAATTTAAATAGAAATATAAACTATCGCATTTAGAAATACGTCTTCTAATATCTGTCAATGAAATATTGTCTGTCACGAAATGCATAGTATTGGTATTGTAATGCTTCGGCATTTATCTTCTCTCTTTTCTGTCTGTCATAAAAGTGTATAAAACGAGCACATTTACCACAATCTCACGATTTCACGCTGCTTCCCATACAAGGTCACGTTGCTCTACCCGATTTACTAACCCAGTGTGAGTGTGTGTGTGTTTTATATTTATTGATTTTATGTGGACTTATTAACTTCTGTGTAAGGTAAGTTTAACCAAGTAGCACATCTTAAATTTTGACTGTTTTGATAATGTCTAGCGAAAAGGACTGTAATGAACTTTGAATGACTCTTTCATAGGTGTGTTTAATAAGATCTTCAGTTATAAGTGAACAATCCTCAGATTTTAACAAAACAAACGTACAGAAAAAATGTTGTCGTATTATGACAAAATAAAACAGCTTTCTCGGACAGCCTACACAGAGTTTATTTCGAAATATTTGAATTGAGTAACTGACATTCAGATATCAGCAAAAAATGGTTGTAAGATTTCACATAAGATTTTCAAGCTGCAATTCTGAAAGTTTCAATTGAGTGTTGTCCTGTACACATTATCCTCTGATACTCGTTAAAAGCGATATTTCGCTATATTTCTGATTTTTAATATTACGTTAGAGACTGTTTAGGCGGATTTATTGTAGCAAAGGTATTGTAGAAGACGACGAGTTTAAGTTATAAAAATGTCAAGTGCTTTATAATTATCATAAGAAATGACCTCGTTAAACACACATGTATTTTTATATCGGAACGTACAAAGAAAACTGTGTTTATTTTTGATGATTTTGAAGAAATATTAAAACACATTTTAGATTTATTATTATTATTATTATTATTCAGAAGTATCTAGAAATATAATATTCTTATTCAACATTTGATGTATGCATCTTTCAAATACTAAAAGAAAACAATTTCAGAATTCGTCCTTGAAGGATTACACCTTTGTTGTTATTCGGCTATGGGTTATATAGCCGAAAACACCTGTAGGAGTCAAGGTGTGGGTTTTTAGCACATACCACATGCTGAAAGTAATAATTTTGTAAATAGATGTAGTTCTACACCTTTATTGTAACAGAAAAAAATAACACCACTCCTATACACGTGTGTGTTTACAAGAAGAAGGATATTTTCATCTATTCTGAATTATTTATCTTCGGTAGGCATTGTCCATGCGACCGACGCCCAACGAAGTTTGTTTTAGGCTGTGGAGGAAAGTGCAAGATAGAGAAAGAGTTCAATTTCAGAGAATTTACATGACCAGTCTATAGCACCAATACATGAGACATCAGCTTATTCGAAAGAACATAAGCATAAGAACTGTTATAAAACTCTGGACCCCTGGATTACAAGTTCTAATCGTTACTTCTGGCCCACTAAACCGTCTCTGAAAAACATTGATTTTATTGTAACTTTATAATATATCCGAAATGGGTTCACAAAATACCTGGAGGATCGTAATTTCCTTTCTTATAAAAGGATTTAGTCGCACTTCAATTTTCATTGTGTCAACGACTTGCAGTCACGTTTCCGACTGTAGTCGTTGGTAGCGTCGTATATAAAAGTAGTTTAACTAAACATCCAATCTCACTTACAAATATAAAGTGTACTACATTAAGTGTAAAAGCTATACTTCTAACAAACATTCCCAAATTCAAACAACTAAATCGTACAACCCCATATCCTAAAACACTCAGAAAACACCAGCAGTGTTATATCCACTAAATGCAAAATGAGCTACGGTCACGTGTTTAATCACGAGGTCTTAGGCAGATCAAAATTTATAAGAAATGTCGGGCCTTAGAATGAGAAAGTAATGCTGAAAAAATATGTACACTCTAAAGATGTTGATGTTCAGTTATATTGGGCAATATGTGGGCAAAATGGGTGGATTGAAGTTTATGCTTCTTTTTACCTTCATTTAACTGTACATGTAATTGGTGTGTTTTGATCTCGTGATGATATATATGCTATCTATACGATAATTTACACGCTTATTTAACACCTGCACTAAAAAACTGAACAATGGCTAAAGTAAACAGATCTTGAAAAAAGTCAGTTAAAATGAAAAGAAGTACTGTAATAACATCATTGTCGGAAACCTACGTTTCACTCTATATAATGTAGTTGTGCGGAATATGTACCGGGAGTAACCGAGGATGTAATAACATACAAAACGATTTAAGTTTTTTTTTCTGCAATTGAACCGGAGTTATTTAATTAAACATAAGCATATATTTGCATTGCAGTTTCTTCTGTATTCGGAAAATAAGATCTAGATTTGAGTAACAAAATATCAAAGTACCTAATATTATAGAATGCTACTATGAAAAACTCACCCGTGATCAGTTTAAATGAAATTCTCGTTAATTGTTCAATTAATGTTGTTCAAAACTTTGACTTCAGAAAGTCATACGCCATTATTGTTTCATAAACCTTGTAAAGTCAGTCTTTCAGTGCGTTTTGTCGGAAACCTTTTGATTAGAATTTCATGCCTTTCCATGCTCCCAGTAACAATACTCTCACTGTCTAGGTATATAGACTTGGATGGCTGAAAGAAATACTCGCGAGTAAAACGATGGGTAGATGCCTGCTTAAACTGGCTTGTCATATTCAGTCAAACAAGCATGATACGGATGACAGACGAACGAGAATTGATTGCTGTCATTTTACAGTAATATTTGAATTGTGCCTTAGCCCAATTTATGATTTTGTTGTTAGGATTTCCAACGATTTCCAGGATGCCTTGAGCGGAATAATTGGTAAAAGTCAGTCAAACATAGCAAACAAATCCAAATACTCAGGTTTAACTGGCTAAGAAATAAAACTTAACATTCTTATATGTCGTGAGTGAACAATGCAATTCGGGAATGACCACTAGATGTCGGCCTGGTCCTAGTTATTTTCAAATTGAATATACATATCGCTTCTTACGTTGCAACTAACGTTGCAACTACTTCGAATGGTCAAAAAGCGTATAAAATTGATAGCTGTCTTTGGTGTCCCTATATTGTCAAGGAGGTTTAATTAACAGATAATGATTTGATTCCAGAATACTTCGAAAGAGGATTTGAAAACACTTGATAGTGTCAAGTAAGATACTGGTTCGAAAATGTTTAGCTTGTTATTACGGTAAATCATTTTCGTTTCTTCGTGATAAAGACGGTTACTAGAGTTGAAATATTTAGTGATTATTAATATAAGTAAAACTGTAAATAAGACAATGTTATATCTGTGTTTATAAAATACTATTTCTCACACAAGTGTAAACTTTTCTGGTACATGTAGTTCTGTGGACGATGCAGACATTACTGTTTATCCTTTCTCAACGAACTCTCTTTGGCGCTTCTCATCTGTTGAAGAAACGCATATTAATACCCTTGAAATAATTGAAAGCGGACATTTTCCGTAAGGACCCTTAATGGACCGTTTTGCTGGACTTGAATTTCAAAAAAAGTACTGATACAAAAGAACTCTAAAATAATCAACTTTCAAAACATAAACACAAATGGAGTGGACTGACAACAAAGTTTATATTTTTCTACTTCATTTTTTGTGACATTATTATTATTAGCTATTTACTTCATTAACTAAGAAAGAAGGCTTTTGACAGCCTTTTTTGAAAATTCGATATGTTTCTATAATTTGAAGGCTTGTTCTTCAATTTGCGAATAAAGCAAGTTCATACATATTTGTGAATTTATCTGCTCTTACTTTTAATACCAAGAAAATAGCGATTTCTGTTCGCTATCAAGAATTTATCTAAAAGACAAGAACAGTTCTGTATTCAGTTGCTTTTGAACCTAAAAATAACTGTCACCAAAAATCAATAAAAGCAGACTGATCTTGTTTAATTTTCACTGTGATTCGTCTGTCTTCTAAATAGACTTCTACTTTTCAACAGAAAATATCTTTCTAAAATAACTCTATGACATATTATGTGTGAAAAAGCCTTTTGTTGGCTGAACTCAGGTGCCATTTGATTACAGTTTTATTGCGAAAAAACAAAGAACTATCAGATATGAAAGTTTACAAGATTTTGTTGCTCTGGTGGTATTTTTTATGACAGATTATCTGTGAATAAAGCCTGTGACGTATTGGTCTCATCTGACATGACAGCGTGTCTCGGGTAACATAAAAAGACTTGAAATGCATTAAAGAGAATTAAATACGAAATGAAAAAAATATTTTTATATGCTGTTTAGTAAATGATTTGATATAGGCCTGTTTATTTGTTCGAGGTCAGTGGTCCGTTGGTTCCGAGACCGAAGGCCCGATACGACTGCTTCTAGGACAAATAACAGGGACTTTATCAAATCACTTTTTAATAACACTTTTAAGTATATTACCAAACCGATAAGTAAAGAGATAAAATGAATATTTTATGTTTTATTTGAGCATGCAAAACTCAAGCAGAACATATGTTTTATTAGGAAGAAACTGGCTTCTATTAAATAAATCATAAATAATTTTTAAATAAATCATAAATCATTATTAAATTGATTACTTAACTGAATCGTTTAAAACTAACGTGTTGGAAGCTCCGAGATCTAGGGATACAGAACATTCACCAAGGTGACACAGGTTTGATCTCTCGCTCCAGCTCCAGATCTCCAAATGAGACTTCAACAATGTTCTTTTTATCTGTATTTTAAAAGACTCATAGAATCAATAATAAAGGTTTCGAAAACAGAAACTAAATTCCTAATAGAATTATCAATACATTTTACACTAGTAATTAAGCCGCTTGCTTTAACACCTACCAATATATTATATTGTGGTTTCTTTTGGACATATTACCAAGCAATTTAATGAATGGCGCCATTGGTTAGAAGAATAACATCATTGCAGTTCAAATTTATTTTTTGATTTATAGCAGCATGCTATATAAATATATATAAACAGTACGAATGTTTTACACCAAGTAACAGTAATTGTCGTGTTTCTTTGACATGAAATCTGACTTCTGCTGCATAATTATACCGTAAAATAGTTGCATTTATTGTAGTATCTGATTCCAGTAGTGGAGAAACTGATCCTTGACATGTGACTTTGGGATTTATCTACAATTCTACACCCATTAAATAATTTCTGAAGGCCTATTTTACATTGTAAATCCACCCGGTGTCGCTAATTACCCGTCCATAATTGCAGACGTTCGATAAATGAGCAATTATAGAGACTTGATTTTGTTTCGGCTATAATTGCCGTTTTGTGTGGGAGGACATAAAGCCTTACTAGAAGCGTTACCATGTAATGTCATAATACATTGTATCGCTATATGTTCATGCTCAAAACTTGTCTGTCGAAACGGCTTCAAGGGTCTTATAATAAATATTGATATTACATAACACTGGCCATGTACTTATTGTATAGAATGTTCATCAGACTAAAACCTGACAAAAACTTTTACCACTCTCGACAAATGTACATATTTTGATAGGGTATATTGACGTTGGATCTGAAAGGTTCACTCAAGTCAAAGAACTCAGTTACCGTTATTATTGCTTTAATTCCATATCATTATATTTCTTATGTATTTCGAATGATACGTTAATGTCTCTTTTCTTATCATTTAAAGTTAGTTTTAGTGCTTTAAAAGTTCTGAATTCAGCTACATATGTGCATTTTTTTCTAGTTTTTAACCTTTCCTAAATATACAAAGAAAAATAAACGTAGCTTGACATAACCAGCTGCTTGCGTTCATGACCCGTGAAATCGGCCGTCCTCTCTGCCCTTCTGAGTTTAAGCCCAGAAATATAGAAATATATAGTTAAGACTGCACCTGTCTGGATTTTATGTAAGCCTATCACTATTTTTATAGTATCAATATCCAAGAGGTACTTGAA
This sequence comes from Cyclina sinensis, assembly GCA_012932295.1. Lineage (NCBI taxonomy): Eukaryota > Metazoa > Mollusca > Bivalvia > Venerida > Veneridae > Cyclina > Cyclina sinensis. The sequence continues at coordinate 30,109,661 of JAAONU010000017.1, forward strand.
TGAAAAAATGCTGAATTTGACTTCTGGAAAATTTTGCACTAGTCCAAAATGTTTGATCTAATTACACTAATTAAACAGTGTAAAATTGACATACTCTATTACACTACAAAATTGTTGTAGTCTACAATGTAAAGTGGAGTTTTGTGTTAATTTATGCTATAATAAACCATACGTTATTTGACTGTTCAAATATCTGTACTTGTTAAGATGCCTTTCTGTCTGGTATAAAAAATAATGAACGACTTTAAAGCATGATTATTTCTCTCAAAGTTCTATGCATCCTCTGAAACCTATCATTGGACACAAGACAACTTCCCTTACATCCATCTACACACTTTGGAACTTTTGTTCACAAGGTGATATCCCAATATTTTACCGTAACAGTCCTATCTGACTATTCAAAGACTGTTCCTTAATTGTACACCATTTGCCCACTGGGCTTCTATGCGAGTGATACAAGTATCTTTTTTGCCAACGGATGAAATAATGTGTTCTATCAGTGAGATTAATCTTAAAATTCTGTTTAACAGACTAGGGAATGATTCAGTTTTAAATATATACTTTATATAAATATAATATAAAATATATATTTTTTACTCAGGTTTACTTGTGTCTGGAGTTATCTTTGTAAACCCTGTACATGACTAATGATATCTTGTAAATTTAATAAACTATATAAATGGAGCAATGCATAAAAGCATTGCTTTAAGTAACAAACATGTAATCATAATCTCATTTCAAAAAGTAATTTTTACTTCATACTGCATTTAATATTACACATTCATAGACCCACCATATGCTTGGTGATGACAACGTTTGTTTGTTTAAACCCATAAAACTTGACTGTCATCTGACCTTGCCAAAAATAGTCAGAGGTGCAAAATTAAATAACTTTTGGAAGAATGTTTGCCTGGAAAAGAACTAAATACACGAATTTTACTCTGTATTATAAAGTTAGAGCTTAAGCACCAAATTTCACTTACAAAGGTAAAATAAATTTTAAAAAATCACAAACATAACGAATGTCAACTGTCTGTTATAAATTTAGATGCTCATTATTATAATAGTTTTAGCACCAACGAAAATCCTGTTATCTTGGATACCTTATCTTTAAACAATTCGAGCAATATAGAGTATCTTGACTGCGTTGTGTATTAGTTGACGTACCATTGCTTATGGCTAAAAGCTAAACAAATCTTGCTCAGGCTGGGATCGACGTTCAAAGTAGAGTTATTTTCACTAAGTGTTTGCCTAAGCAATTTACAACAGTTTTCTGTATTCATTAATTACAGTGAATGTGTTTGAATAAATATAATTCTGAGTGTGTAAATTAAAAATGTAAACCGTGCCTACTCCAAGGCCTAAATTATACAGTAATTACAGTCAATGTATATTTTTCGATTTCGTAAAGATATTTTATATTTTCGTGCACAAGAAAAGATCAGATGAAAGTTATAAGGTTTCTGTGGTTGTACCGCTGCTTTAAATAACTAAGCTTAGCACGATTTTGAGACTGAGTTACCAAAAACAAAGGTTTACTGACAAGCAATTTGTTTAAACTGTATTTCAACAGCTGTTATATTCAAAGTTACATTTCCAACACAACTTGGCGTCAAAAAATGTTTATTTGTTTCCGGTACTCTATTGTTTTGCGAAGCTGAAAAAAAATCGATTTGACCTACATTCGTAACGAATGAAATTATTAGAGACAAAATCTTCTGCTTCTGAAGTAAGTTTGCCATTGGTCAAAAGTATTGATGTTATGAAATTTTAAGACAGACTTTGCAATCGTCAGTTTAATTGCTTCTGAAAATAATACAATGATAACATTAATACAGTCGTTCATTTTATAACAAAACGATTCAACCATGAAAAATTATACTAACTGAAATAAATATATAATAAATATGACTAGAATTTAATTCATTTTACTGAAAATGATACAGACACTTTTAGCATTAATGTTGTTAAAGTTGTTATTGCTTTGTTTAGCCTTTTCATGACCTGGCCCAGTTAAGCAACGATTCAGTTTGATTAGAAAGCAATAAGGGTTGTAGTCTGATATTTTTGATGTAGAGAGCAGTGACTGTTTCGTCTTAACTATTGTCTACCTATTTAGACTTTTAATCTCTAGAGCAGACTTAAAATTTTGTTTGGGACGAGAAACTTACAATGTGGATTCAAAGACAATCGATCCATTAGTTTTTGTAAACTTTGGTTAGAAAAAAGCATGGATATTATTAGCTTGAAGCAATAGTAGAAAAAAGAATCACTTTATTTTAATATCTATGGAACACCAGTATCGACAGAAGAGTCGGGATGTCCCTTGCAACTTGTCAGAACTTTGACCTAAAACATTTGTGAGTGGTGCACATACTTTCTCCGTAAAACGATGAAGTCAGAGAGGGTTGTTTTACATTTTAGAACAGTGCCGGTGGTTATATGTGGAATAGGGAGTATGGCCTGAAGAGAATAAGAGTCTTGAAATGAAATACCTACGGTCTCTCAAGTATATTGTTACCTTCTTGAATACTTGGAGAGACAGTCTTTGTGTTGACTCTGACGTATTGTTTTTAGTACATCTACACTTAATTTACTATGAACACAGTTTAGCTTTTAAAGAAAATTACATCTGTTTTACGTGGACCATCTGCCCTTACCAATTAATTGCACTTAGAATTGAGGTGTATCCTCCTTCCAAAGTTACACCTTGGCTCTCCTAGATAGAGGATATTGAACACAAAGGAAATCAGATCTTGTCTCTACATTTGAGTAAGCTATTTCTAGACATTGAGATAACTGCGACTCTCTTTGCTTGCAATGATCAATTTGTTCAACCATACAAACTCTCCTTCAAAAAGGACAAAGCATTTCGTTCCCAGTGGAGATCTTGCTAATGTCATCTTACCTGAAAATTAATTTTTTTATAAATCTTAATTTTCGCAATAAAACCTTACAATGGGACAAATTATCCACTACGAAGCAATCGTTAATTAAAATTTTATTGCTAATGAGTGACATATTAACTACTTTCCTGCGACAGTTTCCAAGAACGATTCCAAGCCAATGGGCAAGGAGTGTTCCTGGGCAAAAGATATGCTTCTACCGTATGGTACTTGACAGAAATCTGCGGTTATTTCACTGTTGGTAACGTTTATACTTCCATGCGCTATGCGTGTCGCAACATTGCATGTTTTTAATATTCTGTTTCTGAACTCAGTAGAAGGCGATGACTCTGCTCTTGCTTCAGACAGTAACATTCATAATCATATATGAACATTTTCTGATAGTGCTTAACTTTCTTAGGAGCTCCTATGCTTTGAGAGGTGTGCACGAACTCTTAAGTTCCGTGCTAACGAAAAACAAATCACTTTGTTTTGCATGCAATACAGACGTCCATTTACGGTGAAAGGCAAGAAAAAATGAAAACCTCCTTTCAGTCTTTTATAACACTTTCATTACTAACATCAACAACAGAGAAAATACAAACAAAAAAGAAAGTTTGGAAAATATACTGTTGTTGCAAACAGAGTTTGTTTCACTTTTTGAAAATTATGTTCAGTATAACACAACTGGAATCACCCGTATACATGTGTTTTTTCCCCTTTTACATAACGTGAAGCACTTCAGAGAGTTACCCTCGAGTCACGTTTAGCTGTTTATGTCATTGAAAGATGATATGTTAGTTTATGTTTATGTCAAAATTAAATTTTGACAGAGTACTGTAAACATGGAAATGTGCCAAGCGCGAGATAAGTACATCGCCTTTCAGCGATTCTCACTGTCACTAATTTTATTTAGCAGAGTACTGGTCACACTCCAAGAAGCAGTAATCGAGAAGGTATAAGTTATATAATATAGAGTAAATAGCTTTAATTGAGTATATGTTTGTAACTGTGCGAGCGTTGTACACACCTTCCCTGTGAAACAGAGCTTGTGTAAGGTATTGCGTGAGGCTTCTAGTTTAAAAAATCCAAATGGAATATGATTTTAATTGATAAAAAACTTCCTAGTTTCTAAAATGTATTTCATTTTTATTCATTCTGCGACATCATTCAATAACCTTTTTAAAGATATTATAAGGTTATTATACATTTATCTGTACAATACGGGAATATATTTGGACGAGTACACAGCTTGAAAAGTCATATTGGACGAGCCGATAGGCGAGTCTAATATGACTTTTCAAGCTGTGTACGAGTCCAAATATATTCCGTATTGTACAGTTAAATGTATAATAACCTTTTTATTATATATCTTTCGTTTAATTTAAAATATACATCATCATCATCCCCAACAAAGCCACCACCACCAATACCAAAACAAAACAACGCTTCCTGGTCAGCTAGACGCTTTACAAGCAGTTTTAAACATATACTAACAAGCGTCTTTATACATGCATGGTTCCCGGTCTTTAATTCGTTAGAGATTGAAATCGGAAACCAGACTAGCATTGTTTAGTGCACATGTACCCAACCGTCCAATATGAAATTAATATATATTTTTTGGATCCAATATGGGAATATATTGGACGGTCACGTGGTACAAATGCAGATTGTCGATTGGTTACTTTTATTAGATATATAATAATAGATCATATTGGTATCAGATAAAACTGCAATAAGTTTGTCTCCGATAATTTGTACCCAGTCTAATTCAAAGACCAGCGCGTATTTCATAGTGAAACTGTATTAGCATCATTAGTATTTTCTCTGCAACAACAACCGTAGTTAGAGTGATGAAAGCAAATTATGTTATGTATATATGATGCTGCGATTGATAACCGATACAAATATAGAGCGAAACAACATACAAAGTGATCATTCCTTTTATGTTATTATACAAAGGGTTATGTTAGCTGCACACATGGGCATATGTGGCATTTCTGACATTTTACCAAAGCTTCTCGTTGTAAGCATGTCACGTGAAATGGCAATTTTATCTGCATATATATCCACTGAAACAATATAGGAACTAACATATCATTTCTTAAATAAAACATGTTTATTCTTTCCGGACAAGGTGAGTTCATAACACAAACACAAACTGGTCGAATAAATAAATTACAGTTTATCTAGAAAAACACGCTCGGGGAAAAATCTGTTACAATAAATAGCTAAGGTTTAGCGTACGTTTTTTGTGCAACATAGTTAATATTAAAAAAGAATTACTTTTTCTGATAGTAGAGTTTTGAAGACGTTGGTAAGATTTTGGTCGTGAGACAGGTGTACTTTGTAATTGATCCAAATATGAAACTAATAAACAGAGGTTAAAGAACAATTAAACTGTTTTACTTTTCGCATGTCACCAAGGTTCAATTAATGATATTTCCCGATGTAACTTGCATTTGAATATAAAAGATTTTAAATTTATCAATTTGAATACACATGTTTAAGTATGACATGTTAAACAATAATTAATGAGGCAAAAACCAATAATCCAATAATTAATGCGGCAAAAACCATTTTCAAAGCATCGTTACAAAAAAAGCACAAAACTCGAAAGTTTGTCATTTAATCTTTTCTTTGCCCTATTCCAATGTGGATATTATTTTTATGTGGACATTATTTTTATGTGGACATTCCAATGCGGACATTATTTTCAGACGGATGCGTTAAAAGGCGAAACATACTACTCCAGTTTAAAGTATTATTGCGCTTCTGTTTGAATCGAAACTCGTAATTGTTTCAGTAGTTTTTCTATTTTTTCTATCTTTCGTAGAAGATATTCCTTGTTTCTGTTCAGTACAAGAGATGAACGACTATTCGATAATAATCAGGACGTTTGTATAATCACTGAACTCCAGTCTCACGCTTTCACGAAAGCACGCACGTACTTACTTGCATGCACACAGGTACACAAGGACGTCCGGTCACTCGACTCACCTTGCAGTCTAAGGCAAAGCATCATTTATAAAGTAAAGTATGAGTTTGTTTAATAAAAAATCATGCATTATTCAAGTACATCTTACCAATTCATGCTACTCAGTTATCAAATATGTGCTATTTATATTTAGCAAACTTGAAATTTCTAAAGGAGTTCTGCTGAATATTGTTTAATACTGTACGCTTTCGAACAAATAACAACACATCTCAGCAAAGATTCACATTTTAGAAAAAATGGTTTAGTTTAAAGACGCATTTTCATTACATGTTTTGATGCTTTTTTTAACGGGTTGCCTATATTGGTAGTATTTAAGAAAAAGCAAACAGAATCGATAAAGAACAAATTAGTATCTGAAAAAGAAAAGAATATTTTTTTAACAGCAACGTAAGGAGACTGGCTAGTAAAAGAGGACAGTGTAACACGTTTCAAGTTTTGACCACATTAATTCTATTATCATTAAAACAGCATAAATAATTATTAACAGCGAGATATTTGGCAGAGACGATAAATCATATAATGATAAGAATTAATCCTGTTCCATTGATATCCATGTCATTTATGAGAGCTTGTATTAGAAAATCGCGTATGGAACTAAACTGAATTATTTAAATACACATAATAATGTACTGTTAAAGAAATCACTCCTTACAGTCACATACTAACATTTAACATCAGCAAATGCAGATGCTTTTACTTAATTACTAATACTTGCAACTTTGTTTGTTAATGTTCACATTTTCATTTTATTATTGTATTTAGGTTTGTATTTAAAGGCCCTTCCTCTTGTTAAGTAACAGAATATATTTCCATAAACTTTCAGAAAAACATACATTAACTTAGGGAGCATTGGTGCTAGTGTGAAAGAGTTTTGATTCATACTTCTTCGCCTTAGTTCCCTTCACATCAGCATTTATAATTCTGTTCTGTCTATTAAATGCTCTGTTGTTCTAGTAAATATTTTTACCTCACAGAAGTGTGCATTTAATCTGCTTTTTACAGTGCCATTATCAAGACAAGGGTATCCTTTGACAAAATAGTCCATGTATGTAAAAAAGGGTCATAGTGTTCGCTTCTGAGTTCAACTTGTTCTCTTAGAAAACATATTTGCAATCTTTTTAAGGAAATAAATGCATAAAGTGACTTCGCACATTTTTTAAATTTTGTTTACACATTAACTTTTTTCGATATTAGTTTTTTAATCGTAATTTTATCAATTTTGCAAAAAAAGAGAGAGAAAAATGTTTCAGGAGTTAACTGGAATTTATTTGTAGTTGTTGGGACAGACAGGTGAACTTGAAAAGGTAAACAAGTTCTGAGTAGTTATATAAAATGGGATTGTGTTGATGAAGTCTCCAATAATTGATAATTATCATGCGAGACAAGGTTTGATATAATTTATTATGCCTGTTTTCTTTGTCGCTTGATTTATGAAACCTCTAACACTTGAACACTTCGTAAAAGAAAAGAAAATACAACGACTTCAAAATATTTAAGTGACAAATGATTCTGAAACCCTCTGAATCATAGACCCAAAACATGAAACATCACATATAGTAGCAATGCAAAAACAAAGTGACACACATCAATTGTCAATACAACGGCCAAATTACAGAAATGGGATTGTGTTAATGTAGCCTTCAATAATTAATAATTATCATGCGAGACAAGGTTTGATATAATTTATTATGCCTGTTTTCTTTCTCGCTTGATTTATGAAACCTCTAACACTTGAACACTTCGTAAAAGAAAAGAAAATACAACGACTTCAAAATATTTAAGTGACAAATGATTCTGAATTTCTCTGAATCATAGATAAAAAACATGAAACATCACATATAGTAGCAATGCAAAAACAAAGTGACACACATCAATTGTCAACGCAACGGCCAAATTACACACACTTTTAGGATAAAAAAAACACATCTTGCAATCGCGGGAAACTACTTAGATATATATAATTTTTAATCTTCAAGCAATTATTCTAAAAAACTGAAAGGCAAATTTAATCATAGCTCTTGGGATCACAGATGAAATTGTACGCAACTACACTTTGTTATTTGGGCGAAGAGTACATGTTAGACAGATGTATCCACGCCAAGGGAAATAGGATGAACTATTTCTAAGCTACACGCAAATAGGTTGGATATTAACATTTCTATTTCTGTCAGCATTTTTTAAAATAAATATTCACTGAACTTAAAAGGACGTACCTTATCACAAGTCAGGCCTTCGGATATATGCTTACTTGCTACTTCAGGGATCACTTACTTGCATTTTGTTCATTGTAGAGATACAACCTAGCGATAGTTATTTACGAGGTAGCTTCATTCATGATCACTCTCAGAATTGTGAATAAGTACTTTTATATCGCCGGCAGATTTGAACTTGTGTTCAACATCATATATAAAGCCTCAATAACATCTAACAAAGACATACCATTTTTTGCAATCACCTTTAGATGAACAAACAACAACAACAGCAAAAAAGAACATAATATAAATAGCACATAGCAGTGAGGATGATATGGATAGTGGCTAAGTGTTAAACCATTTCTCGGGTTGATATGGATAGTGGCTAAGTGTTAAACCATTTCTCGGGTTGATATGGATAGTGGCTAAGTGTTAAACCATTTCTCGGGTTGACAATATCCAGATCATCTCCCTGCAATCTGTTCTTTTATTTTATGACCAAAGCAACAAGTATTAAAAGCAAACTTAAAAAGATTTAAAATGATAAAACAAAGTTTAAAATTGAATTCAACTGTGTACTCGTAGGAAATATTCAACCAACAGAAACATTTGATAAGTAGTATCAATGCAACTGTCTATTATTAAACAAAACGACAACAAAATTGTAATTTAGAAGTGTTAATCAGATTTTTTTAATGACGCTGTCATTTGGTAGGACATACCCAGTATCAGTATCGTCACATTTTAATAAGCGCTTAGTTATCCAGATGTCCAAATAAACATAAACCACTGAAAGCCGTGGGCGTGTCTAATGCGCAAGAAGACACTGTGCATGTGATATAACACTCGGTAAAAATTCAAAATCACAAAAGTGCATAGGAGCAGGGCCTTAATTAAGGCCCTGATAGGAGATAGACAACTTATTCCAATTTGACAGATATGAAATTAATATTAACATTTTAACTGAGGAATAATAACTTAAACAGTGACCTGTCTTGTTTTGTTTAGTTTAAACACATTTGTTAAATATCTGTTTGAAACCAGTTCTTGTATTTTATATTTATTTCAATCGATGACTGGTCCTTTCATTTAATTCATTCAGTTGTTTGTGCCGAAAATTTAATTTGCGGATAGTTACTGAAACCTCCCGTCACTCGGGATTCGTAATCTATCCTTTGGCCAGTACATCTCAAATTTGTTTTTGCTTTAAATGATAGTATATGAAGAGCAAAGAAAAAGGGTAGTATGGAAAGCAAATAAAACAAGAAGTATGAAAAACAAAGGAAAGTGGTGGTATAAGAAACATAAGAAACAATCACGTGAACTGTTTGTTCATTCTGTTAGCAAAGAAAAATATCATGTTATGTGCGTGTGAGGCAGTGGGGATGGGGTTGGATTGAAATCGACAAATTTCTGTATTTACTTTCTACAGTTTAAATTGAGCACTTGAGTACAAAATGCACAATGAAAACTATAGTCATTCGTATCTGTGCATTTTAGTTATAGTGTAAATACTGTGTTACAATCAGTGCTGGTGTGTAAGTATAAATAATTTCATGTAAGACTATTTATTTGGACAGGGTGTGATGTTTTGATTCAACCGAACAGCAAGGATAGGTTGAACTAGAGTTGTTGAGCACGTGATGTATTATTGATATAAGACTGTTAGTCACATGACATTTCTTATATTTATACCTGTACTTCATTGTTAACTCATTCCTAACGGAACGGAAAGACAAGCGGCTTAATCAGTGTACATTTATTTATTTGACTATTTTTTTTAATTTTTGGTTCCTGGTTTCAGAAAGATATTTTTGACCAAAAGAACTGGCGTTTTATAAAAAATACCGGCGACTACAAGTTTTAATATAACAATCCTTTAATGAAATACTACGATTTTGGCAAAATGTTAGGTTGATACTTATCAAATTATATTTTGTTAATGTTCCGATTGTGTTTATCAGGTTGTGATGCAAAGAAGTAGACGCCATTCAGAATCAGAAGCAGGTTGACAAACTATGCCTATAGAGGAATTTATCTGGGTAAGTAAATGTTCTTCTTTTTGTTCTAGATTAAATAGAAGTTTTGAAGGAATGGCTAGAACCATCTTTAAAGGTACGTTGGTACCGGTTGGTAGAGCTAAGATATGTTTCGAATAAAATGTCTTTGCATAAGGGTGCACATCAAATTGAAATTCAAACCCGGTAACTTTCGAACAAAACATAAATGAATCACTATAACATGGAAGCTGAACAACACTCTCTTTGTTTTTTGTTCAGCAGTGGTAATTTCTTCAAAAAGGTAAAGATGAAATTCATATATTGAACAGAGCATCAAATATAACCAAACATAAAAAAGTTAACAAGAAATATCTTCAAAAAAGTACAGTACAAACTTAATGCCTCATAAGTGTATAGTTTCAAGACATTTACATATATTGAAAGCGCATTAGTTTCCATAACAATTAATTTATTGAGTTTAATGTTAAAAGTGTCAACGTCATTTTCAATGAAATAATTTGAAAAGTTATTCATATTTATTATATATTTGTTCCATTTAGTATAATTTTTCATGGTAAGAACATTTTGATATTTAATTTACGGCTGTATTAATGTTGTTATTATTATTGCATTATTTTTAGACGCAGTTAAACTAACAAGAGTTCTTAACATCAATAACTTTTAACCAATGGCAAACTTCCTTCTTCAGCTGAAGATTTTGTATCTAACAATTTCATTCGTTACAAATATAGGTCAAAATCGACTTTAATACAGCTACACCGAAAAAAAAGAAGTTTGTGTTCAGTTAAATATTCACATAAAACAAAACACAGCAGGAGAATTTAAGTTTAATTCGCACATAACTGCTAAATACAACCTATTCAACATAAATGATCTCATGTAAATTTTCCTGCAAGTTTACGTTGTCTAATAATTGTTAACAGATTTTATAAAACTAGTACAATCGAATGGATGTGGCAATGTTAACTTTCTATAAACAGATTTCAATAGGAATAAATCGCCAGTATGAACCATGTGTACCACGACGAGACCTCAATGAATTTTTTTAAAGATGCTTTCAGGGTTTTGCTTTACATGTACGATTTGTGTTGCAGTCGCTTTTGGTAAATAATGTACGTGTTACATTAATCTATTATTGTTATTTCAGGTGCTACTGGGGTTTATGGTGTATATGATAGGTGCCATCGTCCAGGCAACACATACATCAGTCTTGCAAGATTTTCTCATTCCTGTTGATAAAAGGTTTGTAGAGCTGTGATTTTTTTGGGGTAAAATTTCTGTCAGTCAGTTTCAGCTTCAGTTTAAGTATTTATGTGACGATGATTTTTTTTCGGTTCAAACAAATTAAAATGGAACAGCTCAGCAACTAGAATTCTGTGTCCAATTTTTGGTGACATACTTGTAAAAATTTATTCCTTAAAACACAATAAACATGACAATAAAATGATCAGTTTAACAGACAACTGCTGGGTTAGTAGTTGTAAATGATATTGACAGTGTAGTCGCGTATTATTGGTTATAATTGCCTTCCCCAGTACAAGCTTGTTAGAAGTACAGTGCTGACAAACATACAAAGAATAGTGGAGTTCGATGTATGAATATCAAAAGAAAAAAGAAATAGCGAAGATAGGAATATGTTCAAAGCTAGTGAAATTTTTTTCTCTATTTTAAATCATTATACATAAGTCTACATATATTACAAATACAGTGATCTAGCCGCCACCATTTACGACTTACAGATCGTATCTAAGAGTTTGTATGGAAACAGAGCAGTTAAGTTGAGAGAAAAAAGTATGCCTTGTTACACTCTAATGTATGCATTTGTCGCAAACCTGATAGCTTTAACCCTTACCTCATGCACTTGATATGCACTGAAAATAGTTTACTGTAAACTTTCGAAATCACTAAATCAAAGTTTTTTTCCAGACACATGTACCACCAAAAACGTTCGCATCACAATGCAGAGCAGGAGGGAGAATTAGAAATAGGACTTCCGTCCGAATGCTGTCCATCAGTAACACGTGCGATTGCCCCTCTAGGTGGCCTCTCGAAGAATGGTGCTTTACTGCAGTTATTTCGGGATTCCAACACTATACAGAAATTTTACGAGACCACGTGTGCGCATGGTGTAAAGGGGCGGCCATGTAAATTCATTAACCAATCAGAGTGGGTTTCTCGCTGTGAACAGAAACACACGTACACATATGCCATTGTAAAAGACTTTAATGTAACTGAACCTTACAGAATAGACTATATGAAAATCAAATCTGGCTGCTCTTGTACCATTACAGCACGTGCTAGGCCCTCTGTCATCCGCTTTACAGATGAACTTATAAATGAACTGGAATCGGAACTGTTTGAGAAAAAGTGATGTTAAAGTTTCTAATCATATTGAATATGTTCGTAATTTACTGAATGAAATAAGTATGAAATATTTAGTATTCGATATCTTTCTTAGTTCTTTTTTTTTTTGGTGTTTCTTGGTAATGAAAAGTAAAGAACAAATTATTGTTACAAGGTCCTAATACAGTCTGAATTTATTTGTTAAAGTGTCTTCATATTTGCTTAAATTTCTGCCTTACATTTTACTCTATAAAAATATGAAGCACGTAGCTCTTTATTTATGTATATTTTTGTATATTTGTCTTATTCTAGCTACAGAATGCTTCAATTTCAAGATTTAAAAAAAAGTTTTTGTTTTTTATCTGGTGTTTGTTCAGCCACAAAGACGGTAATGTAAAGCGATATTTTGTTTGTTAAGCAAAAAATAAATATATTCTTCAAGCAAACTCTGTGTTTTTGTAATGGTGTGGAGATTAGTGCTTTGCTGATATAACCAAACAATGCAGTCAGCTGAACAAAAAATATATATTACATAAAGTGTGGACGTTGACAACGAGAGCATCAATGCATTATCTTTCCCACAAAAAATGAAAGATGCTCAGGTAATTTGGTATCTTGGCTATGTTGTAAGATCTGTCTATAATATTTCACAAACTTGCAAGTGCTAAATTACATAATTTATCATATGTCAAGAGGGCAACGATGGTCCTGAATCGCTCACCAGAGCACAGCACCTCTAAACGTCAAGTTACCACAGTCATCTACCCAAACATAAAAGAAACAACCCCTTGCCAAACACCAAAGGTCTAGGATATTTTATTTTCTCCCGACCTTTCTGTTTTTTCAAACATGTAACCCCACGATTGTACTGTATATGTCCCTTTAGGCACTATTTGAACAATCTTGGTTGAGGTTCACTGGACAAAGATACATACATAATTTCAGAACACTCATCATTGTGGTTTCAGGCAAGAAGATACACGTTCTCTATATGTTCTCCATATAAAAACTTTGCCTTACTTTTTTGGCCACTCAAATTATGCACATTTTTTTTAAATTAAAAAAAAACGCCAACAAAATCTTTGTTATGTCGAAATTATATAACTTATTTTTTACTGGATATGAACATCACGAGACGTCAGAACCTCGAAATATTTACTCTTAACGTAACCAGCCTGCATGGATCTATAGGGAAAAGATACACACAAGCCAAAACCACTTTTGTCTTTTGTAAATTCCAAATTCCTTTAATGGTTACTGGAGATTTCCAACAGAGCTTTAGTGGTTACTAGATTCGCTTATTCAATCTGGTTTTAGACATTTTAAATGCTTTTTAATATTGATATCCTGTTATAAACGAGTTAAAGTCAAACCAAATTTAAAAAAAAACAGACAACATAAAATACAAACGAAAAATATGCCTCGAGGTTTGCCTGAACCCATGACCTCGTACCAAGTTACTGCTATATAAATAAGAATCTAGCACTAGCAAACTGGCGAACTAACTGGATAAAAAATTTAGTTACCTTTCTTGTCAAAATGACCAAGATTGATGACGGTCAAAGTAAACACAGTACATTTTCAGAGATCACATTTTAGAGTAACTGAAGACAAGAGTCCTTATCATTTTGACTATATAAAATTATTGGCTTATTCTAGCTTCACATATTTTTATTTACATTTCTTCGAAATAATGTCGTTTTGATGCAGAAAGTTATTTCAGATACTACCGGGCAATTTTAGGTACCTTGTCTAATCTGGGCAGAGAGAGAAATAATTCTTTAATGTCTATTCCGTTTGTCTAAAAAAACATGAAAATTGATTTAACTTCGTAATATTCTACTATTTACTACAAAAACTTTTTTAATAATTTCTGTGAAGTTATAAGTACATTTATGTACCATATCTAAATTTGTTACTATTTACACAATCAACACGGTCTGTAACGCCATTTTCAGGTAACGCCACTGACAGAAAGAAAGAAAAAAACATAAAGCGCTCGGTTTTAACTTAAAACAAGAATAGTAATAATTGTTTATCCTCCAGTCAAATTTTACAAACTTGTTTAGTCGAAAGATGTGCATTGTCTACGTGTTTTTCGAGGCATACTGTTTTCGACAAATTTCATATTTGTCTCGAAATGAAAAACAAAAAAACAAAAACAAACAAACAAAATGTCGACTTGATTTTTTGACAACCATAGATAGTGCTCATTGTTTCGTTAAACATATTCTTATAACATTTTCATTCACTATCATCAGTTAGAACAGCAAGTCAAAGTGCAAAATGAATAAATTGTATACACTTACGATACTATCAAACTGAAAATTAGATAAAGTTTATAACAGCCCTCTCCCTTTCTTCTTAACACATTAGCTCGCCAATAAACGAGGTACAAACATGCCTGGATACTTTAGGAGCGGCGGAGTTAAGGCATCTTTATATCTTATGTACAAACTGATTTTCAGGCCACAGACCCATAACAGTGGGAATATTTTAATTTCTGTTATCGTTTAGAGGTGGCCATTAATTCAAGTAACATCTTCACTGTTTTACACAGAGCTGTTTTGTAAATCAGTTGCAGAAGTGACGGGTGTCTAGAAAATTGAAAGAAAACAGTCATTTCTATTAGGAACAAGTTTTGGCCATCAGATGTTTACTTAAACTTTGCACTTCGAGAGGGCAGAACATATGCCAATTTTGCATATTTCATTTAATTGTATTTCAAAATTGTAGCAGACGTTTTAGTGCCTTTTACCCGAGCCGACAATCAGAAATATCATACATTTGATTTCATAACATATTTATACCAACAAGATCAAAGAGGTTAAATATGCGTAGACTTACTCAGTATGTTATATAAATAAATATGTATTTTGCTTTTCTCACTAACTAGACAGAAAAATCCGAAATGTTACTAAAAATAGCCCTAGTGGAAAATCTTTTCTCACTAACTAGACAGAAAAATCCGAAAATGTTACCAAAAATAGCCCTGTTGGAAAATCTTATCTCACATGGGCTTATCTCGACCGGAAACTTGCCAGAGGCTCCTTTGAAAGTGTGGCTTCACAAGATTTTGCTATGATTTGACCTGGTTACCTAAATTTTTAATTTACATAATCTATATACAAAAGGAACCTAAAATCATTAAGACAAACATTTTGACAAAGTTCCACACTGATTGGATGGGATTTGAGGCATTTGGAGTGTTCACAAGGATTGTGGCTAAAATCAGATTTTATGCAATTCAAACACCCATAACTTAAAAACCTATGGCGTGATATTGCTGCTTTCAAATGGAACCAAGATTTTACAGATATACAAGTTGTATTCAAAAAAATAGTGAAAAAATGCATATCACAGTCAAAAAACATAGCCTCCCGATACACTCTAAAAGTAGAGGAAAAGATGGCATAAATTCATTTATAGATCGAATCAAGAAGACACCACAAACAATTAACGAAAACGAGAACCCAAAGGGTTACCGCCTAGGAACGGTCAGTGGCAAAACATTTGCAACTAGGAGTTTAAACCAGGTTCTAAGGTGCACCAACCTCACACTTGCCCCAGTGGCTAAAGGTGTTGTAGAGCGAAAGGGAATGGACTTTACTGAGACCAGAGCATTTGGAATTAGATCAGCAAGAACACGATGGCAGTAATAGAAGAGACTGTTCGAGTTTCTACGTTCTCTTTCAAGATTTCCATAGAAACATTCATAAACTCTCAAACCTCTGCCGCTGTCGTGCAAATTAAGAGGTAAGGAAAGCAATCAACCGTAGAAGGGTAAATCACCAAGTAGGCAACGCGCTGTAGAATATCATGCTGGAAGCCTTTCTTTTTTAATTTACAGATGGTTTTTACGAAAACGTGGAGAGATTAATATTGCCTTTTTTAAAATTTATAAATCAAATCTCCATAAAACACTGGTTGAAAAATAGTTTGTTGCAGTAGTGGTTTTAAACCGCAATTTTGACTTAAATATGCGTATCGGCGATAAAACGTTTTTTTTTAATTGTGGTACTGATGCCCCTGTTTCAAAAGTTGTTCTCTAATGCAAAAAATCTTTCATATTGTTCTAGCTCAAAAAAAAAAGCGAACAATATGTGAAATATAAATCTCATAAGATGTAGCGCGTAAGACGTCCCCATATCAAAATGTATGATTAACAATATTAAAATCAAAATCATCTCTTTTATCGTATATTTTAGTAGTAACAAAACCATTTTCAATAGAAAGATTTAGAACAAGAAGGTTTGCTTGCTTTTCTGAAGTGTATTAAGCTGGAGTTCATTTAAATATATTTTATAGACCAGAGATATTAGATGGTTATTATCTATATTTAACAAATCGTCAAGATTCCAAGGCTGTAGAAATGTCATCTTAATGATCACTAGAAAGAGATAACACAAAGTCTCTTTCCTAGCAGTAGAAAAACAGATCAGCAACAAGTGGTGCACATTTAGTTACATGAGGATGCCCACTACCTGTTTAAAGATAGAGGTTCCAAATTGACATAAATATTATCTAGTAAGAAAGAGTTCATTACAAGCAATATAGGATTTATTTTCTCTTGCAAACATTTTTTTTCAGTGTGACTTGTGAGCTTGTCACTATTAAATTATGCAGTGTACAATGAAGAAAATTCATGTTGACAAAAAGAACGCATGCAAATTATTTTATTTAAGCTTATTTAAAACGTCATTCGATTTTTTTAATATACTAAAATAGGTTTTTGTCAGTTTTTTCAAAATCGATGTCGCAATGCCTGATAATATGATTTTATGGCTGTAAGACAAGATGTTAAGAGCATGGATAATTTAGTAGTTGTGCAAGAACTAGCATTGGCGATAAATCTTACTTTATATAGTGTTTTGTGCATTTTAGGCCTCCAAACATTGTAGGTACTTTATCTTGTTTCGGTCCGACTGATTCTAAATTTTGAAATTTGTAGGGTGTGGAGAAACAATATCAATCTCTGATGAAGAAGTCGGTGTATAAGTATTAGTACTATTATTTTATTAAAATTATGAATACCCTTTCTCAAATGACGAAAGTGGGTCGAGGTGGTAATAAAGCTATATTTCTTTTATAAAATGATATGCGAGTGTTAATTATTTTGAAGATTTGTCTTTTCCAATAGATAAAGCATTAGTCTCAGCATGCTCTCTTTAACACCATTTATCATAAAATAAACTTAATGACTTGTCAATTTCTGCATGAGAGACATTAAAATGAATTTCCGATGGAATTCTATATTTGGGACCTTTAGAAATTAAATTACGGATTTAGTTTGATAATATGATGATCTCTAATAACGATATTATTGGCAAGCTTACAGCAATATTTTGAGTTTGAACAATCTCTAGATTTTGATGTATATTCAATAAACTGTATATCAGAGATAACTTTATTGTAATTAAAAAGTGTGTTTCTAGTTGACTTGTTGTAATTATAACAAACGATAGGCGAGAGAGACTTCAAAATTTCAAAAGATAATTAAAGACCTATTATTTCGTGCAGGTCTACGAGAACTAATTGTTTCAACCTCGGTGCAGCCGGTACAGTACCCACAGGATGGTATGTCCTAGGTCATGGCTTATCATGCTGACAATTTTATTTTTATGTTGTTTTTTTGTTGATATTAGTTGTTTCATACATGTGTAAAATTATCATAACTGTGATTTTTTTTACTATTCTTAACTGCAATATGTTGGTTGTAGAGCACCTTTGAACGTATATTCTTTTATACGAAAAAGGCGCTTTATAAATTTGTTATATAATGATATAATAATAATAAAATAATTAGCTACAGCCGATTTAACCGATTTATCTTTAAATATACATGGAAGGTCAATAGAATAAATAAATAAATAAATAAATAAGACCCGCTGAAGTTATAGAATAGGGTACAATAATGCAATAGTGCAAGAAAAACTAATTAACTATTTAATTATTTTCTTCATATCAATGTTTTTCACGTGTTCCTTACAATCACTGCCCTAACATAAATTTATGCCTTTTGTTGTAAAGGTTAATTTCATTGTCACCAAGTAACAGTCTGATAATTTAAGTATGATCATTCATCCAAAGTCGCGTGCCTGCTTTGTCACGTGCGCCTGTATTTTAGTGCAAATTCCAATTATCATCCAAATGAGGCTAAATATTAGGCATTTCGTTGTACAAAGATGGTCATTTTGCGGCGATGGCGGCGTGGCCGAGTGGTTAACGTGTCGGACTAGTTTTCAAAGGATTGCTAGCCGCACGGGTTCAAACCCCGTCAGGGGCAAGCCGTTGTTTCCTTGAGCAAGAAACTTTACACTCATTGCTTAGTACTGGTTGGTTCCAGGAACGGATTCGACGGATTCGAGAGTTTGTCTATAAGCTAAAAGCTTCCTACACAATCGAACTTAAATAAATTTGGTATAAACTAAGATGGTCATTTTATTATAAATTATCCCCCAACAAAACAACAAAAACAACAACAACAACAACACTATAACTTTTTATTCTATTATTACATTTGTTTTCCAGATCCTACGACTTATAAAAAAATGTGAATAAATGTCCATTTTGTTTATGTGTCTTTCTGTCAAATGTTGTTCATTACGAGAAGAAAAAAAAGTCTTAAGAGATTTAATAAAATTTCAAGTTTGCTTAACTTGAATCTTTTAAATGACGCCACATGTTTTCAAAGTCTTCGTGTTATTGTAACCATGATGAAACTCATGAAACACTTGAGGTTATTGCAAGAGCACGCGTTTAGATCACTGAAAAAACTCAAAACAATCTAGAAGTCAGACGTCTGAAAAACTGAGTCTTGTGGGTTCAGAATTAGGTTCATCAGCTGAGATCAGTTGAACATTTTCTGAGAACTCCTACAGTCCTAGTGTATCTGTATCTTCACAAAACATGGTTTAGACTTTGTTTCAATGTTCTCTTGAACATGTTTTGAAACTGGGTCATTAAGGGTCAGTATAAACGTCGCCAGGTCTGATTTGTGGGAAATCTTGTCAACACATGGTCAAAAAGTAGATCACAAGAAAAGCTTGTGAACACTTAATATACTTGTTTCGATGTAATATGTTTCAGAACTGAAACTTAGTTACATGTTATCAAATATAGGTTATCTAACTTAAACATCTTAAAACCGTTTCACAGATATCAATTTATGCTTACTAATGAAATATCAGTGAAATTTATTCCATATCACTCACACTGTGACTAATTCAGATTCTTTAAATCACTCACAGTAGAATTATCGGAACCTCTTTTTATATAACTCTCTTTGAACTTTAAGGGTTAATAGAAAACAAAATTGAGATACCTGCATGTTAAAGAAACAAATCAGTATAATTCAGTCATTCTAATTTTTTTTCCAAGAAACTTTAGATTAAACTGTAAGGTCTCACTCATAGGGAAGAAACAAACCAGATTGTCTGGTCATATGAAATGTAACAAGAAATATATTTTAAAAAGATCATCGGAGTAGATACAGTACAAAATTAATACCCCGTAAGAGTATAATTTTCGGACATTTGCAAACATTTAACGCGTGTAGTAATCGAATGTCCTATGTCCATAAAAATTTAGGCTATAAACAAAAGATGTTGAGTTTAATGTTAATTGTGTCAATGTCATTTTCAGTAAAATAAATTCAATTCTAGGCATACTTATTATATATTTATTCCATTTAGTATAATTTTTCAAGGTTAAAACATTTTGATATTTAATTAACGTCTGTGTTAATATTGTCATTATTGCATTATTTTCAGACGCAATTAAACTAACAATTAGGAATTCTGCCCTTAATTTCAATACTTTTAACCAATTGCAAACTTTCTTCTTCAGCTGAAGAGTTTGTATCTAACAAATTTATTTGTTACAAATGAAGGTCAGGAGCGATTTTAATACAGCTACGCCGCCAAACAGATTTATAATCAACTTTTGACCTAGAAATGAAAACAGTTACCTTTATACTGCTTTCATAAAACTCTGTTTTCAATAGTGTGTCAAGTAATGCAACAAAGGGGTCGAAAACCACTGATATATATGTCTCAGTCTTAAGAGACTTAAGGACTGTCGTCAGTTTCACTTTGTTGTTTACGATGGCATGGATCCAGAGTGTCCATTGTTAATAATAAAAGTGTGTAAAAACAATAACGATATATATATATATATATATATATATATATATATATATATATATATATATATATATATATATATATATATATATATATTGCAGATTAACTAGTATTAAATGCTTTGCAGTTTAACTCTCGTGTGCATGTATGAATCTTTGCTAATATAGAAGTGAACCTTCTCCGACTGCTATTGTTTAATCATCTATACACTGGCAGCCATGTTTTTGCACTTGAAGTATCTATGACATCACCATATTAATGTCAATGATGGCATCACTAATAATTATTGATTGAATTGAAAGTGCTACGTATCAAGATAAAATAATTGATTCAGTCTTTGATTAAAAAAATAATGTCGGACTTTGTTTTGAAATGACAACACTTATTTTCTGTGGATATGGAATATAAATACAATTATAACATTTTCACTCGCACTACGCACTCCTGAAAATATTCAAAAGCATCACTTCTCAATGAGGTATATTCCATGTAAATAGAAAGGAAACAAATATCCTCTATATATTTTCAAAAATGACAGTACAGTTGTATCTTTATTTGCAATTTCGGACAGCTCATAAGTTACTAGTAGGTGAATCCGGTGTGAACTATTAGGGATTTGAACATAAACATGTGCCACAGTTACTCACAGCTTGATATCGCCATTCTTGTCCCAAATCAGGTAATTGATGTTAATTTATGAGACGTTGGTTTATTCTTGCACCAGCACGGCACCTATCTCACAAGCGTTAAGACCGTCTGATTGAAGGCGATTTCTGATTGTCTGTCTCGAGACATTGACCCCTCTGACATACCAAAGGCGTTGTTGAAGGTCCTTGGCCGTCAGTGCTCTATTACGGAGAGCATGATTTACAACATAGCGGTCGTCTCGCACTACAGTACATCTTGGACGCCAACTTCTTTTGATATCAATCACGTCACCAGTTATTTGAAAGAGTGACAGACAACGGACTGTAAAACATTCAAGTCAGCTGCAGCCTGGGCCTATGTACTTTCGTTCTGGAGCATACCAATGGCCCGCCAACGTTGAAGTTCCGTTAGACGTCTCAATTCCAATTGCAAATTTGACTGTGAGATCTACACAACACAATATTCTGAAAGTTTTGCTCAACTAAAATCAAAATTACCATGATTTCGTTCAATGTTAAAATCCGCGTGCTACCCTTCATGTGTTTATGTTGCACGTGCAGCACACATTTGAACGAGATTTCTATACTTTAGTGTCCACACTATCTACACATGAACGACCATTGTAAAATACTCGAAGATTGCCTATAAAGAATAGGTTTCACATATTATAACAAAGAGAGTAATATCCCCTACTGTTTGTGAACAGTAAAATTAAGAGCAACGATGAGTAATATAGGTGGTAAAGGACTTAGGTTCAGCAATAAAAATAGTAAAGGACTAAACAATTTCAACAGAGGGTTAAGGCCAATAGATTAGCAAAATAAATGGTTAAAGACAAAATATCAGCAATTTATATGGTTAAAGACAAAATATCATTGATATGAACAGTTATGGAAAAAATGTCACCAATATAAATGGTCAAGGGCAAAACATAAGCATTATAAATAGTAAAGGGCAAAACATGGGAAATGTAAATAGATAAGGACAATATATAAGCAATATAAATAGTTAAGAACAAATACTGGCAATATAAATAGATAAGGAAAAAAAAACATCAGCAAAATATATAGTTGAGGACAAAAGACCGGGAACATAAATAGTTAAGGACAAAAGACCGGCAACATAAATAGTTAAGGACAAAGATAAGCAACATAAATAGTTAAGGACAAAAGATCGGCAAAATAAATAGTTAAGGACAAAAGATCAGCAATATAAATAGTTAAGGACAAAAGATCAGCAATATAAATAGTTAAGGACAAAAGATCAGCAATATAAATAGTTAAGGACAAAAGATCAGCAATATAAATGGTTTAGGACAAAATAGCAGCATTATAAATGGTTTGGGACAAAAAAGCAGCATTATAAATGGTAAAGATCAAAATATCAGCAATATAAATGGAAAAAAAAAAGTTCGGCAATATAAATGGTAAAGGATGTTCAGCCAAATAAATGATTATGGACAAAAAGTAAAGTTTAGCAATATAAATTGTTAAGAACTAAAGTTCAGCTGTATAAATGGTAAAATACTAAAATCCAGCAATATAAAATAAATTCAAAGGTTAATGCAGCACTTTTTGCCACATCCTTATTATCATAGCTTTTGGCATTCTTATTCAATATACCCTTCTCATATGATAGATGGGTAGACCTCTTGGATCCTTTTGTCGGAAAGTTTGCAATTTCAGTTGTATAGATTAACCGAAACCTGTGAATGTCTTGAGAATAATTTTAATTGTGGCCTATGTATTCGCATCATAGCTAATGCTGTACAGATATTACCAAGTTCGTTCAAATTGTCTGCATCTGCGATATTTCTTTACTTGAATCAGCAGCAAGCTATTCCAAATGAACTCGTGAACTAGATCGTAAGAGCATTTCTACTAGGTCTTTAGGTACAAAAAACCTGTTACGTTGTTTGTAGGTCCCATCATTGTGGTAATTGTTGGCTCCCGGTCTTAAGTGACCGATAGTGACTGATTTGTTTTTATCACAAATGTTATCTTTACATAAAGTGTGAACACCTTATCAAGAGAAAAGGTAAATCTTAATCAGTTTTCACCACATTAACAATGTGATCATACACTTACACATATTTATTTATAACCTGCTATGTGATTTAACAATCGTGATTTGACCTAATTGTGTATTACAAACCCAGCAGACACATTGAGATTAAATTTAATTTCCTCATTGAAGCAAATCTTTCTTCCTTTACTAAAACAACAATAGAACGCTCTTATCAAAACAATGAAGAGTAGGCCCTATACAGAAAAAATATAATGTACTGTTTAAATAAAAAAAAAGAAGAAAAACAATAAAAAATAAATTGAAATACAAGTGTATGATATATGAAAAATATTTATTAGATAAAAGTCTGATTGTTCTCTGTTTTATGCCAATTGCATCGCTGTATTTTACTTTGTTTTATTTAATACCCCTTGTTTATATGTTACATGTCATATACTGGGAGAAATAAAGAATTGAATTGAATATGTGATTTAACAATCGGTTGTATACATCAATTAGTATGAGTCCACAAAGTTTAATCAGCCACATTTCTTGGCGTAATTAAAAACATTACATGCCCGTTAATTCGACCAATGGTGAGGATTATTCTTGAATTAAACATGAATCATGATATTAAACCTTCATCACTATTTTTCTTATACGAACTTTATATAACTCTTAGTAATAAAAATGAAAGGAACTGAAAAAAACCTAACTCCGAATGCGTAAATGATGCGATATAACACAATCTATTAAAGTTTGTTGCTTTGAATGGTTTGACGTTCGGATTTAAATGCAATGAAACCTGAATTTCAATTTATATGGAAACCAAGAAATTAAAACAAGAGGACCACGACACCCATACATCGATCACCTGTTTACAGCTGCTTAAAACGACAAGTACAACATAATGGATTTACAACCAATATCAAAGAGAACAACAGACAACGCATGTCAAATATCAAAGATTTAGGCTTCTTGCTTGAAAGCAAGAAGAATTCAAAAGTTTTATTATGTTTATTTCTTTGGAGAATGCATGGATCAAGTATAAATTTTGATCAGGAGACTTAACATTTCAATGCTACATACCAAACTTTATAACTCTCCGCCATTTGTTTCCTTAATATAACACTATGCAAATCATTTTACCCTTGGGGCAGCGTTTGAACTATTGTCGTAGCAGTCAACAAGGCAAACAAACTTTCAGAGCTCTGTAGGGTTTTGTACGGAAGTTTAGAATATTTAAAGGTTTCTCCGGTTTGCCCTTAAGTAGCCCCATGTGTATAATTCGATTCTTCTTTAAAAAGGTGAACGATTGTAATACAGAATCCATTTATCAATGCTTGAAGAAAGATTTCAAAACTCTTGGCCGCTTTGTAACAGGCAAAATTTCTTGATATTTCTGTGGCCAACATGTGCCCCGCGGTGTGGAGGCAATATTGACACCAGGGGCATAATTTGAAGAATTCTTGTAGAAGTCTTCTTAAAAGGCTCAATCATATAGTTTTTGACGAAAAGATTATCAAAATGATTGTCTGTATAAGAAGATCTCTAACCAGCGGGTTAATATTTACCACAGGGGCAAATTGCGAGCACTTTTGGTAAATGTCCGATTGCAAATGCTTTATACAAGTTTTCAGAACTCTAGGGTTTGTGGTTTTAGACAAAAAATAGTTTTACAGATTTTCCTGATCTTTTTTCAAAACAAAACATTCAAGGAGTGGAGCTAGTTATGACTCGAACCTCGGTTCTGTGATTTTAAGTATGAATTTAAAAAATGTTTCTGTGTATTGAATAAAAATCGTCTAATTCTCAGGCGGAGCTCAAAGTAATCCCAAGGACTTAATTTGAACAGACTTTGTAAAGGTGCAGACGAGTCTGCTACACGGCAAATTTCAGAGCTCTGGAACTTGTGGTTTTAGGCAAGAACATTCTTAACGAATTTACAGTTGTGACTTCGACTCAGAATGCTGCATAGTACAGAACTGTTTAAAATAATTTTGTAGGACTTTAAGCAAGAAACATCCATGCCAATTTCAACATTAACTGAGCGATTTTTGAGACGATGACATTTGAAGCAAATTGTTTATGGACAACGTACGACAGACGTCGACGGAGATGGACAAAGGTCGACAAAAAGCTTACCATAAGCACCTTATGCTCAAGTGAGCTGTAACTAATACATGCTCTGCACAACGGAGAATAAAATGATACAAGATAACTTTCTTAATATACGACAAATATTTAAGGTCAAATTACCGCAGTTTTCAATAAACTTTCAATAAACAAATGATATGATTCTTTAGATTGCACAATGATATTTTCCATCTTTATAAGTACATGTAAAACAAAATAGGAGTTTCGAGACACATTAATATGCGGAAAAACAACAGAAAACACAGACATTTTCATTGCTGAGTCCATGCACAGAAATAGAGCGACAGATCCCTATCTAAGGTTTAATATAAAAGATTGTTAAAATAATACTGATTGTATATTGTTGTTGTGCAGTCTTAGAAAAATAAATGACACTGTACTACTTTTGCTATGAGTATAAACAAGGTTTTAAGAAAGTTATGTACATTTTATTTTGAAGCAGGCAGTAACAAGTTTTTTTTCTCTTTTCTTTACAGTTTTGTGCCCGAGTAAATTTTAATATAAATACTTTATGGCTATACCTTATGACTAGGTCGATACTTAAACTATAACTTAGTCAACACAATCTGACTCATCTCTTGGTATACAGTGTTTAAAGGTGTGACCAACAACCTTTCACTGTACAATTTTTTTCCTGTTTCAGCAATACTTGATTGTTTTAATTTCTTGTCTCTTTTTTCTGTTTACTTACATTCATTTAATGAACGAGATTCAAAGTGCCTTATCTCCACATTTAAGGTATGCGATCCACTATGCCTTACCTCTACATTTGAGGTATGCGATCTACAATGCCTTACCTCTACATTTAAGGTATGCGATCCACAATGCCTTACCTCCACATTTAAGGTATGCAATCTACAATGCCTTACCTCCACATTTAAGGTGTGCGATCTACAATGCCTTACCTCCACATTTAAGGTGTGCGATCTACAATGCCTTACCTCTACATTTAAGGTGTGCGATCTACAATGTCTTACCTCTACATTTAAGGTATGCAATCCACAATGCCTTACCTCCACATTTGAGATATGCGATCTACAATGCCTTACCTCTTCATTTAAGGTATGCGATCCACAATGCCTTACCTCCACATTTAAGGTATGCGTTCCACAATGCCTTACCTTTACATTTAAGGTATGCGATCCACAATGCCTTACCTCCACATGTAATGTATGCGATCCACAATGCCTTACCTCTACATTTAAGATATGCGATCTACAATGCCTTACCTCCACATTTAAGAAGTGCGATCTACAATGCCTTACCTCCACATTTAAGGTATGCGATCTACAATGCCTTACCTGTACATTTAAGGTATGCGATCTACAATGCCTTACCTCCACATTAAAGATATGCGATCTACAATACCTTACCTCCACTCTGAAGAGGACTATATTCCAATGATTTGTATTGGTTTGGATTTGTTAAAACTTAACTCAAACCAAATTTTCCTTTAGTTTCGAGTTTTTTGTTTTGTCTTTAAAATAGTAACTTTTATTGAATTTAAAATGATTTTATTTCACTTGTATATCTTAAATTTGAAAAAAGCCTTTATATATGGCAAAAAAAATAAAACAGTAAGGACATTAAGTAATTGCAGTTCATTTCTCCAAATGTAAATGATAAACCTCTTTGATATTTTGCTATTTGCTCACTACAATATATGAATGAAAAACGAATACATAGCTATTTTGAGGTCTCTACGATACATGTTGAAGTTTACTTTGATACCATTCCTTAATCATGAAATAATATGAACGATGTTCAACTTTGTAATATTTCGTTAGTTTTCAATATTGGCAGTTCTCAATATTGTCTCTCTCTCTCTCTCTCTCTCTCTCTCTCTCTGTTTTTAATTTCTGTAATTATTCGTTGGTTCTTCATATTTTGTTGCTTTTATTGCTAAATTACTTTTACTAAAATCACGATGTCTACTTTTTACTTTATAGCATAAATTCTGGTGAGGTGTGAAGTTAATACTTGCCATAATTTGAAAATCTCATGGGAAATGTCTTGTATAATTGTATATCTTTATAAAAAAAAGTAAGTTTCTTGAAAAATAGCTGAATTCAATGAGGTTTGAAAAAGTTTACAATTGGTCTCAAAGAATATTTATTTTCAAATTAATTAGTGAAAAGGCAAAAACCGTTTACCTTTTGGTAATTTCGAAAACATTAACAATAAATAAGTCACAGGAATAAAGATACACCAAAACAACAGAAAAGCAAATAGTTGTGAGCATAAACATTTTCAGAATATTTACACGTAATTGAAAATTTTCACAGGTAAACTTAGTCAACTGAGCACTCACTCACTCAATCCTCCCTGCACCGTCTGGTGCTTTGAGGCGACTTTAAGAGATTTCCTCCTGGCTCTGTCTGCAGCTATTTGAGGCACTCTCTCTATGGTCAGGCCTCTGATCTTCAGGTCTTTCAGGACTGTTCGCCTCCAAGTCTCTTTTTGCCGGCCTCTATTCCTTTTCCCCTGGGGTTTCCATCGAAGAGCAACCCTGGGCAGCGAGTTGGGGGCATGCGTAGAACATGACCATGCCATCTTGTTTGGATGGTCTGTAATATTGTTGGCATCCCAGTTCTATTCAGCAATTCTGCATTAGAGATGTTGTTAGGCCAGAAGATCTTAAGAATACGTCGCAGGGATTTGGTTTGGAAGACTTTGAGTTTTCTTTCAATTGCCAAAGAGGTCTTTCAGCATTGTGATCCATACAGGAGGACCCTGAAAACATTGCTGTTGAAGATCCTGATCTTGGTGTGGATGTTAAGTCCTGTAGATCTCTACGATGCAAAAGCTTAGTTTGCCTTGCTGATCCTGGTGTAAACTTTCTTGTCGCAGCCGCCCGTAGTAATGACTTTCCTTCCAATGAATGACAACTCCTCAACGTCCTCTAGTGGTTTACTGTTGATCAGTACTGGATTGCTGTTAGTGGAGTTTACTCATAAGACCTGTGTCTTTTTGACGTTGATCTTCAATCCGATTTTGTTAGCTGTGGCACTGAGGTTCTCTGTCTTCTGCTGGATATCTTGGTGTCTGTTAGATAAGAGGCCAAGGTCATCAGCATAATCCAGGTCCTATAGGATTGAGGTCAGTGTCCATTGCAATCCATGTCTATTCCTGGTGTGACGTTCGAGGGAGAATAGCAAGGGCGACAGAATACATCCTTGTTTCACTCCAGTGGTCACTGCAAAGGGCTCTGTGAGCTGTGTATCACTCGGCACCCAAAGTTCTGAGAGGGACTGGATGATACGATTCAGTTTCTGTGGGATGCCGTAGTGGCGCAGGATCTTCCAGAGAGACTCACGGTGTAAGCTGTCGAAAGCCTTTTCAAAATCGACAAATACAGCATAAAGTGTGCTGGCCCACTCACATGACTGCTCCAGTATCTGTCTTAGTACAAACATATGGTCGATACAGGATTTCCCCTTTCTGAATCCGGCCTGCTTCTGGCGTAGTATGTCTTGTACGGCAGATTAATGTGCTGTAGTATGTTGCGGCTGAAGACCTTGCTGGTGTGAGATAAGTGTAATCCCACGCAAACTTTTTCAGTCTCAAAGGCCACCTTTTTGGGCAGCTTAATGATGACTCCTTTCTTCCAGTCATCTGATATATCCTCTTTATTGCATATATCTTGGAGTATATGCTGCAATATGTGGGGTGTTTCTTTTCCTTATGATTTTAACATCTGGAGACATACACCATCCTCTTCTGCAGCTTTACCATTCTTCAGTTTATGGATTGCATTTGTCACCTCATTCAGTGTGATGTGGCCTATTTCTATCTCAAGGTCCGTCTCTGCCTCATCAATGTCAGGGAGTATCAATGGATCTGGTCGGTTCAGAATCTTCTCAAAATGCTCTTTCCACCTCTATAGTTTTGCCATGTACTCTGTAATAGCTGAACCGTCTTCTGCTTTCACAGACTGGTGTTGGTTTGGACCGTGTTCGCCTCTTAGTGTCTTCGTCATCTGGATAACGGTTTTCATGTCTTTACTTTCAGTGGCTATCAGTGCTTTCTCAGCAAGTTGCTCCATGTAGCGGCGCTTATCTCTCCTCGCTGACTTCTTCACTGCCTTATCGTTCTTTCTGTAAAAGACGGTTGCCTTTTTTTCAGTCTTGGTGACTTAGTATCTAGGATGTTTTTCTTAAGTTGTTTCCTCTCTTCAATCATGAATCATATGTTTTTGGATAACCATTCTGTTTTGGCACATCTTTTGTAGCCTATGACTTCTGCAGCAGCATCATTCATGGTCTGGTGGAATTGGTCGACAGTGTGGAGTGTGTTGTATCGGTTCCTGAGCATGATGTTGAATTCTTCTCTGACACGTTGGTCCTTGAGCTTGGTAACATCGAATCGCTTGCTCTTACTAGTTCCGATCTTTGTCTTTCTCAGCTTAAGACTAATCTTTGCTATTACAAGGTTGTGGTCACTGCCGATATCGGCAAGGCGCCTTACTCGCACGTCCTGTAGAGATAGCCACCGTCTACTGTTAATCATGCTGTGATCGATATGGATTTTGGTGTTTCCATCTGGTGATGTCCAAGTCAGTTTGTGGATGGTTTTATGAGCAAAAAGAGTGCCACCTATGACAAAGTCATTTTCCTTGCACATGCTGATTAGCCTTTTGCCATTGTCTGTGAGGTCGCCCATTGCATTGGCCATTCCAAATTTACAATTGGTCTCAAAGAATATCTATTTTTAAATTAATTGACAAAAAAGCAAAAACTGTTTTCCTTCTGGTAATTTCGAAAACAGTAACAATAAACAAGACAAAGGAATAAGGATACATAAAAAACAACAGAAAAACAAATAGTAGTGATGGAGCATAAACATTTTCAGAATATTTACACGTAATTGAAAAATTGCCCAGGTAAACTTAGTCAACTCATACGGTATCTTTATTTTCGCAGGTCATGATTTATTATTTAAGTATGTATTACGATTAGAATTCTATTATACAACACGTTAGATAGTGATATTATATTATTATTGCCATGTATTGAGATCGATTTGAAGATTGCTCAATTCTCAAAAAGTAAAGTTCGTGGATAAAGTGTCTTCTTACATTTGTAAGTTTAATATAAAATGACACGACTAGAGACGATGCCTTGATTGGCCGTCCCAGATACAAGCAGCAATGAATATAACACAGGTATGCCTTTAACTTCAATAGGATGTATCTGTATAAAGATATGGTAAAGTATGCTTCTTGTTACAAGACTGCAACTGATTTAGATGTTTTTGGGTTATGCCCTTTAGGGCATCACCAAGTATAGTGGCGAGTTTTCAAAATGCGACAGAGCGCCTGTGGAAATAAATATGCAGCAGAGCCTCTGGAGCCGGGGATTTTCTGTCATCCTTATTCTGAGGCACTGCGATCCTATTTGCAGCCCTAGTTTTAACAATATGCAATCATATAAGGTCTCTAAATGTTTATTAGCGAGAGCTGAAAAATAAAGGAAGCTGCATTTAATGTATTGAATCTGATTTTTTCATTGTGACTGGCAAATATTTGTTGGTTTTTTTTACGTAAATGATGTGCCTTTATTTAACTGAGAAGTTGATCGTAAAGTACATATTATTTTGCATCATTTTTGATAAGACAGAAATAAAATTGAAATTTATTTACTACACGTAAAAATAGACTTACAGTTCAGACCTTAGCGTTTTTGCAACTGCTTTTGCCGTAGAAACACGGTGTTTTTACACTTCTAAAATCATTTGATAAAAACATTAGATTTGACATTTTAAAATTTAGCCCAATTTAAATAAATGTTTAGAATGTCAACAATTTGAGCAATTCCCCAAAATTCAGAAAATGACTTTAACTCCAGCAGGCGATGTGAGCGTTGCTAAAATAACTGTGTATTCTCTATATATTTGAGTTTATTTATCGTCGGTACCTGTTGACCATTTGACCGATCCCCGATGGAGAGGTTAGTTATTTTAGGTTGTTGGGGATAGTGCAAGACAAGTGAGCATCCCATTTCAATGACATCTCTGGTTCTTTTCCATGCTCAGTGTATAGCACTGATGTATGGGACCTCAGTTTAACGTCTCATCCGAAAGAGAATATTAGATTAAGTAATGTAAGTGGAGGAGCGGGGAGAGAAATCGCGACCCCCGGATTACCAGTTCAGCGGGTTACCACTGGAACTTTTTTCCTGCCGGATGCCAGCTTAAATAAACATGTTGAAACATGACAACAAAAATGCAAAATACAGTGGCTTCAATTCAAATGTGTAAGTGAATATTATCTTAGTCTTGTAAAATATAATATTGTTATGCTGTTCTCTTTTTAATATTTTCACTTTTTAGCACATTTTACGATACTTAAATTATTTCTTAAATAAACGATCGTAGCTGAGTCCTCAAAGATTATATTTTCTAGTGCATTCATTATATCCTATGCTTGTAAAGACTTAAAATACTATATATTGTAATAAAATTACTTTCTTTGCTTACACACTGGCAATATTCACTAATATGAGCAGAAACATTAAAGCAGAAAGACAACTATCAATATTGCAAGAAATATTGCATTAAGGTGTGATCACATGTAAAATTCAATAATTTGGCATAACCCATTGGATGCTTCTTAAGCAGTAAACTTGTTTTATAATACATTTTTTTTTTTTGCTGTAGTTGTACAGTTATTTTATCTTCCTATTTATCTTAATAATATATAATTATTGCTTTTAAGTGGGTCGATAAGAGGACGTCGAGAGACGTCGCTCTAAAGTCTAACAACACTTGTCTCGTGATTAAGTTCACATCGGTCAAATCAAAATTTGTTCGCCACCAAACCAAAACGACGTTTGATTATTAATGAAATGACCGTTTCTCAAAAGAAAAAGAAAATTTAATGACGTTTGCATGACATTCGGAACTTAAAACAAGTATTAAGTAAACCTGTCCATTCTAGAAAATACTTACTATCTAGTTATCCTTTTGTCAAAATAGTTGAAAGTGACTCATAAAATTTATTGCTCCGAACAATGTAAAAAAAAAAAATTACTGTAGGTTCTCTATTTATTATAATCTTTTTTTTCTTTTTCTATTAAATTCGTTGCTTTAATTCTGTGTCATCGTCGGTGACCCCCGGTACATATTCCGCACAACTACATTATGTACCGTGGGATAATTGACTGCAGATTATTCGTTTTCATGAATATTTATTAGCAAAGGGAAGTAACTCCTCGTCGAATGAGATTCCGCAATACAAATAGATACTCTTCAGTGTGAAGAGTATGAATAATGACAAGTAACTTAAAATAGAGGTATTTCCCAAGATTTAAACATGGGCGCGAAAGGCAAATTGTAACGAGTACTTTCATTGGCTGAGATTGCGTAAGGGAAATCTTCCGGAAACCAATGAAAGTAGGTAATGAATTATTCATGAGTACGAAATTTCTACCAACCAATTGTCCCACGGTAGATAAATAGAGTGAAACGGAATGGATCGAACGTGGGTTTCCGACGATGATTCTGTGTGTGAAGCATAACCTTTCGTTCATTGGTAGTTTCCGATTTGTAACATCCAGATCGCCATTTCATACCTTGTATCAATATAAATTTTCTATTCACCTTGTCGAGAATTTTTTTTCTGTTGATTTATTTCCTTCTATCATATTGTTCTTCCTTCTGTCGCTCGGTTTCATCTTTAATGTACGGTCATTTGTTTCTGACTGCTTTGATATTTTTAGGACTGGAACTGACATATTTGTTTAAAAGCCTATATTTGCGCTAAATCGAAACACTTATATGAATATGTATAGGAAATGAATAGTTTCTATACAAAGCGATTTATGTATTCTGAGGAAAATGAATTAAATGAAATGTGTTAGACATATTTTTTTTTAATTTCACATTTCTGACGCCATTTGAGGGCGTGAGACTAAACTTTAATTCAATTTTCTGTGACTAAGATACGCACATATGTAAAATACAGACATATTCGGAAACGCTTCTTTCGTAAAAGATATCACGTGGGTTTGTATCTTCGTTAGTTGTCAATGCCGATAGCATTTTGGTGCGTGACGGATTTCTTGTCTCCAAAGCTTTCTAAAATTACTGGTTGAAGGATTCGTAATGTGTAGACAGCTTCCATAGACAATTTGATTTCCTGTAAATGAATTTGGTATTAAGGTGATCCCACACTTTGCTCATTAGATTGATTCCACTGCGTGATTGGATCAACGGGATGCCTGTTGAAGAATCTAGAAAGGTCAACAGGCTTGTGTTTTAATGAGGATTTGTCTTTTTACGATATATATGAAATATACTTTCACTGAATATAATTAGATGAAAATAAGTAACTTGAATGAAGGAATACCAAAACAATTAACACATAGATTATTATAACTCAATTTAGATTTTCACGATTATGTTGTCATCTACAACCAGAATATTCATATTTTCGTTCATCAGTATGTAAAATTGTAATAATTCATAAAATGGCGGCAGTTCGTCTTCATACCCTATATAATATTTTTATATCATTCACTGATCCAGAAAAATATCCCTCTGTATAAAGCACTCAAAATCTGGATGAAATGATGTGTGAATCAATAAGATTCTTTATTCAAAATATTCAAGATTCTGATTGCTGAGTTTTCCAGAAAAATCCAGTGTATGAAATTCAAAAATAAAGAAAGATGGACAAGTTAGGTGAAATATGACAATCAAAATTCAAATTGCACGCAAAAAGGTTTTCTGCCATTCAGGTGCACGTTAATAAATTATCTGCAAGAAAAATGTTTAAGTGATTCTTACATGCTACAGTAATTACCAACCAATTACTTATTATATCGATATGCAATCATCTACCATATAACTGGTCTTTGAGGAAAGTCGAGCGAAAGCATGACAAACATAGATCAAACGTTTCTATATATAACCTGCATTTCTAATTTCAAGTGACCAATTTTCTCGACAGTAATTGTGTTTCTTTAACTACTATTTTTGATTTAAAATCATTTGACATGAAACATAGATAGGTTATTCGTAAGAGGATTACTTTTCTGTCTTTGTTCTGAAAAAGATCGGTATTATTTCATGCATTAGTGTTAAAGACAAAACGATATTTATTTTATACATATCATTCTATGAGACGAGTCAGTAACGTCATTTCAAACGTCATGTGAAAAGAAAGATGAAAACTAAAGGTGTTCGTCAAATTTAATCTGTTTCATTAAGGCAAGGTTATTCCCAAGGTAATTGTAGCGTGCATTCCCTCTCATAGTTTTTTTTTATCTTCTCTCCTTTGCCATGAACTTGGTTTTCATTGAGTATTAGTTGTCTGAAATCCTCAAATGCCTAATTTTTGATAGTGCAATCAAAATGGGGGGTAGAGTCACGTGTTATTAGTATAAAGATTAAAGCATCTTTACTGGTTCAAATAGTTTCACTCTGCTACTGTTTCTGCATATTCAAAGCAATTATGTGTGTATTCTATTTGAAATTTCTAAAAGTTGCATCAAAACATGAATCACAAGTCATTTTACAATTTTCAATACATAACAAATGTCCAATGACAGATTTCTGTCAATAAACAGAAGCAAAATACTAGTACATTTTTTTTTCGCTTATGTGTATGTTGAATTATAAAAAGTATTTTACCGGAGTTTTTCTTTGTAATACAGAATGTTCATTGCATATCTGTACCTGTGTTTTGTCTTCAGTAAAGTAGATATTAGGAATGTTATAAAAACAGCGAATGTCAGTTTAGGGATTTTTATTGTGGTCGTTATTTTTGGATAAAGGGTTTGAGGAATGTTTAAGATAATATCATATTTTGTATTATTATTTTTAAAGCCTGTTCTTTATATTATCGTATTGTGTATTACTTAGATTTTCCGTTAGAAATAAGTCTTACTGATTGTGATCACGTGATATACGATAGAGGTGTTTTGTTAATGCAGAGGAAAATGTATTTTTTTAATTTCTCGGATATTCCTTTTTATAAAACTCAATTCTCATTGTTGTGCATTATTGGAGATAGAATAATTAAGATATAGGACATTAAAAAATCCAAAACTACAGTAATGATAATCAAGTTCCTTACAGAAGATTGAATTCTGTAGAGCATCATTTTTCTAATAATCTAAAAATTTCTCTGATTAAATGTCATGATACATGTACATATGGGTAAAAGTATCAATAACGAAACATTTTTCATGTAAATATAGGTGGCAGTATGAATAACGAAACATTGTTCATGTAAATATAGGTAACAGTATGCATACCGAAACATTGTTAATGTAAATATAGGTAACAGTATGAATAACGAAACATTGTTCATGTAAATATAAATAACAGTATGAATAACGAAACATTGTTCATGTAAATACAGGTAACTGTATGAATAACGAAACATTTATCATGTAAATATAGGTAACAGTATGCATAACGAAACATTTTTTATGTAAATATAGGTAACAGTATGAATAACGAAACATTTATCATGTAAATATAGGTAACAGTATGAATAACGAAACATTTCTTGTGTAAGTATAGGTAACAGTATGAATAACGAAACATTTATCATGTAAATATAGGTAACAGTATGAATAACGAAACATTTTTCATGTAAGTAGAACTATATGAGCTTTGAACCTTATCTCCTCGCCTTTACTTAAGACAGCCATGACAGTTTAAAATATGTTATCATCTTTCTAGCGCTCCTACGGAAACAGACGCGACATTCGTTCCGTGCCTAATCTCAGTTTGTAATGACATCATTATTACACGTGAACATTTTATGCATTCAAACGAAATATGTCATGCTTGAGTTTATTCGTTTAAATTATTTTAGCAGGAATCATATTCATTGTAATTTCAGATGATATAGAGGATATTTGTTTGTTTTGGTGTAAGATCGAAATTTATTTCATCGAGTGATGGCAAGGATTTATATTTTCACGAGTGGCGTCCCTTGCCATCACTCGATGAAATAAATTTCGATCTTACACCAAAAACAAACAAATTTTCTTTTTTATTTCATGCTTTTCAATGGATTATTTGAATTATTTCTCATTTTTAATGTTTTACCTATCCAAGTGTTCCCCGTCTGGTGCCCCACTTTCCTTCTTCTTCACGTGCTAACACATGTATATTTCGTAATAAAAATAGGCTTGGATGGGATCTCGGGCCCCACGGAATTCGAGTCCAAGTTTTTTTTTGTGTCATGAATAACTTAATAAACTAATGCTAATAGACAGCTGAGCAATGCACGCACTTGTGAAAGGTGCATACAAATTGCAGTAAATGTACACTCATCCGAAATGCAAAAGTAATAGTATAGTTCTTGATGTCAGCGGTGTAAGTATCGCATCGTTCTCTGTTACAAACTGTTTCCTTATTAGACTCGTAGTTCTAACTGCTCTTTAGTATTTTTTCCTGACATCTTTTTTTATTTTATTTAAAAAAATGTAGTTGTTGTAAACTTTACTGTGTCTGTGCCGGAAATTAATGATCTTGAATGGTATTTTTAACTTTTTTTTTGCTTTGACAGTTCTACATTTTTCACACTCTGACTTTCAATATTAACTTCTTTCAAAGTCCAAGTATGTTTACTTTGATAAGCATTTAAAACAACCGCGAATTATATATATTTACAATATCAGCAATGTTGTGTTGTCGAAGGGAATACGTTCTTTAACGAGGACATAATTGACTTTCAAAATTGCTTAACTCAGATAAATATTTTTCTATTCACTACTGCTTTTTGTTGGTGAATGAGTGAACTTAGGCTTAAAACCTTTCAAAAGTTTATGTCATGTCGGGAGAAATAGGACCGAGGATCAAACGCAATCTCCTGACACGCAGTCCATACGTGAACCATTATGACACCATGACGAAAAGCTGCATTTATATACCAACTTTTGTGAAGGCCTGATTTTGATTCAGGCAAAACCCCTTACACGTCTTGTCTTTGTTTGCCACTAATAAATCTACTCAAACTTTCTTAAGCATCACTTAAAAAAAATTAATTTACTTTTATTCTAAAACTAAGAGGTCCGTATTAGCTATATTTCAATATCATGAAATTTTGACCTTCCCAGTTAAGCATTTGTTGTTGTTTTTTTGTAAAACAAACAAACAAACAAAAATAATAATATCATATATGAAAAGTTGATTATCTTTCATCCGAAAACATGATTATCTTTCAACCTGAGCTCAATATTTTTGTTAATCAAATATTTGCACGCCACACCTTTGTAGTATAAGAAATCATTTAGACAGAGAACAAGTTGATATACTTTAATAAAGATGAATAGTAAATTTTCCCGAATCATGCTGACACTGGTGCCTGTAAATTGAAATTAACTGCTTTGTCAGCTCTCTAGGCGAATGTATGGAAACAGCGAAGTTTTCTGAAATGGGAAAGAAACTTTCACCCATCCCTGTAATCAGTTTAAATGTCTTATAATCAATAATCATATCGTAAACCAAAGCAAAAGTCTCTGTGATGAATATGAACTAATTCGTGTATTTTACAATTTGTTATATTCCTGCTGATCATGAAATGTCATTCCAGTTGAATGTTGTTCTAATTTATTCACCATTAAAGTGAAAATAGGCAAATGACTTGATCTAGTTTTAAGTACACGTAAAAAGTATGTCTCCTTTTAAATTGTGTCAGCATATAGAATAGTTTTCTACCACGCACAATCATTTGCGGTCACTGAAACATTTCCAGTTAATTATCTGTTTCTTTTGCGCGATAGTTGAAATAACAATTTTCAATGAAGTAAACACATAATTCTCTTTCTTTATTTAATATTCACTCCATCAGTTAGCTTGCTGATTGTCTAAACTTGCAAGAAAAAATTTGCTTAGTGTCCGGATGTTTTGCGGTCGGATGATTTTCCATATGGTCATGGCCTTTGGAATGAACAGTGAGGAAGTTGCGTTACGGAAACAATTATTTGAATGCAATCTAACTTTGTTTTAATCTTCACTAGCAAGAACCAATGTCCATATGTTCGAGATGTTTGTGTTGGCTGGTTCTTGTTTTTTGTATCTAATGTGCAATATCAAGCTGGGAAATTAAGCGAACTACAAAGGTGAACGTTAATACCAAGAAATGATACATAGATGTCTACTTTTTATCAGTAAATAAAACTTGTATCAAGTTCGAATGCATACAAATTAATTCACAAGTGCGAACACCTGTGGTTTATGAAAACAGTTTCTGTTACTATAAAATCATTTCTAAATGTCTGGCAAAGTTGTGCTCCAGCTTTGTCCTCTGTACAGACTTTTGTGTATTTGTCATTTGAAATAATGGAGAGAAATAGATAAAAACGACATGAACAATCCTTATACTTTATTATTAACAGCCAACAGTGGTTTCAGTATCAATTTTCTCCGAAACTACTGTTAAAAATCCAGAGGTGGTTTACTTTTTTCTAGGTGTATATATATCTGGTTATGTATAAACTTTTTTTCATGATAATAAGGAAAAACAAGAATACAACAACAACAATAATAATAATAAATAAATAAAATCTTGTCCATACAGAAAATACGTGTTTTCGACTTTGAGATCAAGGAAAGAATCCTTTTTCAGTAAAAAAAAAGAAAAAAAACACTAAAACTATTGGCCTTTAAACCTATAACGAAACTTTGCACAACATAACAGTATTTATTTTTCAGAGCCGTAAAAATGAAGACAATTATTAATTGAAAATAGAATAATTATAACCTTAACAATAATGATCTTAATAATAATAGCAGTTAAAAATTACTGAGCTTTTGAAACAACTGTTTGCATTTTGAGTCATAGAGTCATTATGTTTGTCTCTGCATCATGTCTCGTTCAGTTTCATTTCCAAACCATATTGAATACTACCAAAAGCAAATAATACTGCTTTATAACTCAGTATTACAGTTTCAACATTCCCGTCTATGGAACGCCTGAGCTGCCTCTATATGATGTATACCAGTTCGTCATGTAGATTAATAGGTTTGTGTTGTGCAATTATTAGTTCGTGATGTACAAATTTTAGTTCGTTATGTAGATAAATAAGTTTGTCTTGTGCAATTATTACTTCGTGATGTACAAAGTGTAGTTCGTTATGTAGATAAAATAGTTTGTCTTGTGCAATCATTAGTTCGTGATGTACAGATTTTAGTTCGTTATTTAGATAAAATAGTTTGTCTTGTACAATTATAAGTTTGCGATGTACAAAGTGTAGTTTGTTATGTAGATAAATAAGTTTGTCTTGTGCATTTTTTAATTCGTGATGTACAAAATTTAGTTCGTTATGTAGATAAAATAGTTTGTCTTGTGCAATTACTAGTTCGTGATATACAAAGTGTAGTTTGTTATGTAAATAAAATATTTTTTCTTGTGCAATCATTAGTTCGTCATGTACAAAATTTAGTTTGTTATGTAGATAAATAAGTTTGTCTTTTGCAATTATTATTTGGTGATGTACAAAATTTAGTTCGTTATGCAGATAGAATAGTTTGTCTTGTGCAATTATTAGTTTGTGATGTACAAAGTTTAATATGTTGTGTAGATAAAATAGTTTGTCTTGTACAATTATAAGTTCGTGATGTACAAAGTGTAGTTTGTTATGAAGAAACAACAGTTTGTCATGTACAATTATTACTTCGTGATGTACAAAGTTTAGTATGTTATATAGATAAAATAGTTTGTCTTGTACTATTATTAGTTCGTGATGTACAAAGTTTAGTTTGTTTTGTAGAAACAACAGTTTGTCATGTGCAATTATAAGTTCGTGATGTACAAAGTTTAGTTTGTTTTGTAGGTAAAATAGTCTGTCTTATCCAATGATAAGTTCGTGTTGTACAGTTGAGTCTTATCCCTAGAATCTGGGTATTTCTAAAAGTAATCCCTATAGGCAGCCATAAAAGTAAGTTAGGCATGAGCCAAAGAATTCTACAGTTATTGATCAGAAACCGTTTTGCTGTTCAAGGTCAGTGTCACATTGGCCCTTGACCTGGTAATCTGTAAAATTATAAATGTCATCTATTGGTCATGACCAAGTTTGAGGGACCTAAACAAAACGTTCTATAATTTTTATTCGGAAACCGTTATGATTTTAAGGTCACTACGACGACCTTGGCTTTTGACGGAATGATCCTAAAATCTATAGGGGTCATCTACCGGCCATGACAAACCCTTTCTTGAAGTTTTAGGGATCTTGGCCAAAACGTTCTATAGTTATTGATCGGAAATCATTTTGCCTTTGTACTGGTGACCTGAAAAGCTATAGGATTCATCTAGTGGCCATGACCAACCGGCGTACCAAGTTTGAGGAATCTGAACCCAAGCATTCTTTAGATAGTTATTGATCGGAAACTGTATTGCTTTTCAAGGTCACTGTGACCTTGAACTTTGACTTAATGACCTGAAAAACTACAGGGGTCATCTACTGGTCATAACTAATCTGTCTTTAAAGTCCTGGGGAGCTTGGCGTAAGCCTTCTATAAAACTTGATTGGAAACTTTTTGCTATTCAAAGTCACTGTGACCTTTGCACGGTGACCTGTAAAGCAAAATTGGTCATGACCAACCTACATACCAAGTCTGAGGAACCTGTGCCCAAGCATTCTATGGTTATTTATCGGAAACTGTTTTGCTTTTCAAGGTTACTGTTATCTTGGCCTTTGATCTGGTGACCTGATAAAACTACAGATGTCATCTATTGGTCATGACCAGCCTACATATCAAGTTTGTCAGAGTCTTCCCCAATTTCGACAATATTTTAGGCGCTAATGTAGCACGAAAACGTGACGTCAAATTCATACTAATTAGTTATAGTTTTCTCCCTTTTATATCATCATCATCATAATGAAAAATGCACATCACAAACTAATGAATGTACATAACGAACTAAATTTTGTACAACACGAACCTATAAATGCACACGACAAACTGTTGTATCTACATAACGAACTAAACTATGTACAACACAAACTAATTATTGCTCAAGACAAACTATTTTATCTACATAACAAACTTAACTCTGTACATAACGAACTAATAATTGCACAAGACAAACTATTTTATCTACATAACGAACTAAACTTTGTACATCACGAACTTATAGTTGCACAAGACAAACTATTTTATCTACATAACAAACTAATAAATGCACACGACAAACTGTTTTATCTACACAACGAACTACAAATTGCACAAGACAAACTATTTTATCTACATAACGAACTAAACATTGCACAAGACAAACTATTTTATCAACATAACAAACTAATAAATGCACAGGACAAACTATTTTATCTTCATAACAAACTAATAAATGCCCAAGACAAACTATTTTATCTACATAACGAACTAATTAATGCACAAGACAAACTATTTTATTAAACTTATACATAACGAACTTATAAATGCACAAGACAAACTATTTTATCTACATGACGAACTCAACTTTGTACATCACGAACTTATAGTTGCACAAGACAAACTATATTATCTACACAACAAACTAAACTTTGTACATCACGAACTTATTATTGCACAAGACAAACTGTTTTATCTACATAACAAACTAAACTCTGTACATAACGAACTAAATATTGCACAGCACAAATTGTTGTATTTACATGACAAACTAGTATTCATTATATTAAGGCAGTGCAGGCGTTCCATACCCGTCGGTTACGTTACATTCTTGTTGACCGTGTTCGGTTCGGCCCTCTCCATCATTAAGTGAATCATCATTTACACCAAGTTAAATCAACTTTAGCTACTTGCTGCTCTGCAGATCGTCTTTCCTAAACTTTTAAACAGAATGCTATTCTTATCCCAGATTTCATGTTATTTATGTTGTATATCATGAACTGAAAACTGGTTGCAGAATGTACTTCTTTTTGTGCATATATCAGGCGTGCCAGTGAAAGCTATGTCGATATGTTACAATATATAGAAATACTCGGGGGAGTTTTTAATTTACGAGATATTATATCTTTTCTACGCTGTGTTGATTGTCATTCCCGACTGAGTCTCTGTACGTTACTGGCTTTTCGGCGCCATCTGCTTTCAAAATTTATTTTGTAGACATTGCAGTGTGTTGACATTTTAACAGACTATTTGATTTCCTAGAAATGAATACGGCGTTATTTTGATCACACTTTGCCCCTTTTGATTGATTCCCTTGCGTGCTGGGATCAACGGATGCTTACGGATGAAGCTCGTAAGTTCTAGAGTGTCTTGTGATCAACTTAGTTTTTTTTAGTTTCAAAGTGATGGAATACGTTAATGAGAATTGTTTGATAGACGTTATAGATGTTGGAAGCTTCTCCATAATTTTTGAATGTGATCGACATTTATTGTACATTTCCATTCTAATAATATTGTCTTTAGTATCGTGATATTTTCAAGTATTTTTTTCTTCTTTAGGACAGATGCATATAATATTTCATTTTCAGGATTTTGTGGACAATCGACAAAACCATCAAAATCACATTAGATTGTTCTTAAACTAACTGTCTGTATAGAGATCACCCAAGAACGAACTTATTTTACGACTAAACACAATTTCACAAGCACCTACTATTTCTTTTAAATGTATTGCTTAATGACATGGCTTGAAACCAGTTTCCATGTTATCAGACTCTTCAGAGTGTTCGTGTATTTTAAAAAATGAATGATATATGCCTTACATTGAGTAAACCGAATAACTCAATCCTAAGGTTCTATTACTGTATACAGGATCTGACATGTAACATTTCTTATAAATTTTTTTTTCGACGAGTGCAACATAATTGTTACTAGCGAGCCTCTTTGTATGAAATATTAACAATTGTCAGGTTCTTTTTGTCACATAACTAAAACAACAATAAAAAGGGTGTATTGTGGCTGTATTTAATTTTACTATACAGAAAACAGCAATAAAAAAAGCATCCGCGAAGAAAGTAGTTCCGTGAAAAGGTTAAAATTGAAATAAAACACGTTTATTTGGAACACATCCAGAAAATATCCGACCAAGCAGCAACAAAAAACTAAATGTGCAGTCTTACGTTTGATGTTACAATGTTATTACACGTGTGTAATATAAAGAAATAGCTAATAGTTGTATTACATTAAAAGCAACAAATATAATTTATTAAGATTACATATTTGGTTGTCCATCGACGTATTGCAACTGAACATTCAACTAGAGTATTTTTTCTGTTCCAGAAATCTTTGTTGTATCAGAACAGTCGATCATTTTTCAAGACGCCAGCATGCTTTCCAGTTTATCAACTAAAAACAGAATTTCTTAGCAATGTAGGGGACTTGCGCTTATATAAGGACATAAAACTAGTGTACTGATCAAGCGACCGCTGGAATGATAAAAAGAACAAAACAAAAACACGTTTGCAACGTTCCTGTTTTTTTTTTTTCGTTTTCATTGTTTCGGAAGTTTATCCTTCTCTTGTTAAATAATAATTGTGTAAAATTAAACAAAAACATCTTGTACCACCCTTTATAAAATTTTCTGCAATGTATTGGTCAGTGGTCAGCATTTTAAACATGTAAATTAATTGAAATGCAAATTTGGCCCTTTTTGTAAAATCAGACATGCTGACTGAGAATAATATAAAAATGCATAACCTTAGCCACACTTTTTTTAATATCAACGATATAAAAAAAATTATCAACAAACACACCTAATGACCGTAACTTCAAGGAACTACAATCCTTCAATAATTTTTAAAGAGTGCTGAAATTGATTTGAAAATATTCTTCAGTAAACAATGATATAGCTGTAACCATGAATTTATTAAATTGTGTTATAGTTGTAATGTATGTGTATAATATATTGGAACGTACAAAAAAGAAAAACAGGATTTTTTAAAAATTCCCATTATTATTATATAATGGTAAGATAAAAATATATATAAGTTGAGATGGCAACAAAAAGAACCTTTCTTCTCGGACATCTAAGTACGTCTACGCATTTACAAAGACTTTCTGAAAT
Source organism: Cyclina sinensis (assembly GCA_012932295.1). Lineage (NCBI taxonomy): Eukaryota > Metazoa > Mollusca > Bivalvia > Venerida > Veneridae > Cyclina > Cyclina sinensis. The sequence goes on from JAAONU010000017.1 coordinate 30,154,032, forward strand.
GATTTTAATTGATTGCATAGTATACATAAGAATGATTTGATTTAAATATCGACAACCTGAAATATTTAAAGCACTTTTTATATAGGTTTGGTCAATATTTCCTGAGATCGCGTCAAACAGGTTTTACCAACACTTGACATACGAACACAAAACGTACACAGCACGCAGAAACAGATACGTGATATTTCAAATGTAACATATATATAGGGTTACACTGCTAAAGCCAGTTGTGACAATCAGTATCAATGCCTAGGAACCAGCGAGGCTTGCAATAAGATTGAGCTGTTTAAGTACAGAACAGAAGAGAACAGAACAGAAGTGTATAAGGTTTTCAAAAATATACACTAAACAAGTTTGAATTTGGTCGAAATAACCCATGATCAAACAATACTGTATATAAATACTACGAGAACACCACATCATTATATGAATTTGTCAGTACTGATACATTTGAAAAATATAAATTAATAACTCATTAATGTCTAGCGTCTACAAAAGTAGACATAAGCAAACAGTGCAGACCAAGATCAGACGCTGCACACTGTGGTCTACACTGTTTGTGTAAAGGACTTTCTTCCTTTAATAGCATGAAATTGAAAATAAACACAAGAAACATGTTTAAATCGAAAATATACTCGTTCAACTGACAAGAATGGCTTAATCCTTTGGGCTTAAATGGGTTAACATACAAACATGATTGGTTTAGTATAATTATGTTGCTCGTTAGTAAAATAGCTTAAGTACCTATGTACATTCGGTACTTCGGAATATTTCATCCGGATTTTTAGCAAAATATGTGTGTCAAATAGGCTGTAGACATTAGAATAATTTCCACCTGACTGTGTTATTTATGGTAATCAGAAATGTCGCTTCAGTGGAATACACTTGTTAGTTGCCTTGTCATGATTAGGTAATTTTTCAGGTTTGGAATAAGATTGTTGAGCAGTTTCTGACACAAATTGGAGGGAAAATAAACAGATAGAATAAACCACATGATTAAAGTCTATTACAGCTTATGCCAGATAAAAAATATATAAGTACAAATGTATACCACAACTCTTGCAAATGCGCGGCAGAATTTGAAAGGATTGCGGTGTCAAAGTGGCGTGGACCTTAACGTCTTCTGTTTTTTTTTTTTTCATATACTGCACTCACTGCCCACATTCAACGGCTTTGTTAAAATAAAACCGTCTTTTTTGTGTAAATTTGCAAGACAGCACAGTGATAAACAGCTTCCATGTTTCTATTTACGAGGCACAAAACCTTCGACAAATATTAGGACATGCAATTTAGTGGTGTGAGCAGTAATGGTATCATTATAGTTCAGTTATAGTGACATCGTTTTTTTTAATATACACGCTTTTCGTTTTTAACTCAATCATAGCTTGTGTAAACCCATTATTTAATCATATAAGCTTAATTCTGAATATGCTGTTCTTGTTTCAACACGTACTTTTTAGTATAAGATTTTATTCTAGATATCTGATGTGTTGTTTAATAAAAATTAAATAAAATAAATGTTAAATTATAGGATTGTGACATAAAATATATATGGACACGAACAGGTCTCACAAGCAAACACTCCTCAAAGGCAAATATGTTCACATTACAACAGTTTTTGCCTTACTATGCTAGAAAGACTAGGCCTATCCCGTCTAATTGCAAAATAGGGAGAATTAAGTAAAGCAAAGTTTATACTGTAAATTAAATGTAACTTGCTAAATGATTTGTTCACATTCACTGTTAGTACATTTTATTTCATTTACTTATAGTTTATTTCTGACCTTCTGACATTTATGCTGAGGTGGCTCAGTGCTCCAGTCGTCAAGTTACGTTAGAATTGTATTCAAGTGGTCACGAGTTCGATCCCCCGCCCCCTTTAACATTTCTAATTGACTTTCGTATGAGACGTGTAACCGAGGTCACTTACATTAGTGCTGTACACTGAGAATGTAAAAAAGAATCAGGAGTTTCTCTGGGATGGGATGCTTTCTGTATCTTACGCTATCCACCACAACATAACTAAACTCTGCACGGGGCATCGGTCATGTGGGCATCCGGTACCGACGATAAATAAAACTCGAATAGAAAGATAGACATTAATGCAGTAACCTAAAAAGAAAACCTGTAGACAATAATATTTTCGCAACAGTGAGCTATTTAACTTCAATGGAAATGAATGATATTTTCTTATGAACATGACATACTGTGCGACACACAATAAATCAATGTGCAAAATCAGCAGGGTAGTAATGAAGTTGCAATTTGCATGTTTTTCCCTTAGGTTTTTCTTTGTTTGTTCTTTTTTTAATATTTAAAGAACATCTTATAAGACCGTTATTCCAGTAGGTCAATATTTCATTAACATGTTTGCAAGCCGAGAAAATGCCAGAAAAGTCACCAACAAGTAGTAATCACCTTATTTTTGCCTGAAAAGGTGCAGTTTAGATTCGTCAGTTATAAAAGCCGCACAAAGTGTGTGGGGGCTATATTGGTTTCACCTTGATGTCCCTCCGTCCATTTGTCCGTTCCGTATCTTGTCCGGACCATAATGTCCTCATACATGGAAGGATATAAAAAATACCTTGGCATATTGTTTCACCTAGATGAGATGGTATGTCGTGTGTAAGATCAAGGACCATAGCTCAATGGTCAAGGTCACAGTGACTGGTTAAAGGTAAAAAACCTTGATTCTGGACTCTGTCTGTGCCATAACCTTTCCATGCATGGTAGGATTTTAAAATACATTGTAATATTTGTTTACCTTGTTTTTATGGTGTGTTGCGTATAAAACTCAGGTCCATAGCTTAAAGGTCAAGGTCACAGTCACTAATCAAAGGTAAAAATGTTGATGATAGACCATGTCCGGACCATAACTTCTCCATGCATGGAAGGATTTTCAAATATCTTGGCATATTTGTTCATGTAGATAAGACGGTGTGCCATGCTTTAAACCTAGGTCCATAGTTTAGGACTTTAAATTCTCCTGGTGATTGAAAGTACGGGAGTGATAGTTTACTTTTTGTAGCCTTCTCATTGGATGAAATATGGGACAAACACAAATGATATGAGCACCAAATTGTTTATAGTAGGTCACACACACAACAGACAAGATTTTGGATCCGCACACTGAGCAAGCTGTTTAAGACCACGAGACTTCGAGTGTTTTTTTCTAAGTGACGATATGTATTAAGCACAGTCTTTACCGTAATGCATTATTTAAACATGATAAACAAGTTTTTAGCCACTTGAATAAATAAATGCACATAGCATTGGCAGAAATGAATACATTAAAAATATTCAGGGATTTTTATTTCTCAGTAATAGAATGGTAGACTTCAGAATGTAATCGAAGAAAATGGTTTTGGTCATGAACTAAATCCAATTGAAATTATTGCATCACTACGTTCTATACAATAAGGCAACGTCTTTCATACTTTTCAGATTTTATTTTATTGTAATCGCTAGTCAAAATAATCTATAACGAATTACACATGCGCTAAACAGAGCAAAAACGTCTTTCATTCTTGTCCAACATTCTTATATTCAAATCGCTTGTCGTATTTATCTATAAAGAATTACAAAGTTAAAATCTTTGTCTTGTCAAATATATGCTCAAAATATCACTTATTTTGATGTTGTTGCCTTTTCTCATATACTTTAAGTACCGCAGCCGCTACTCCTACACGGGTTTGTTTCTGTTCCGGAAGTATTGTCCACGCATGCGTTTCTGTATCGAAACATTCAATTTCTTCTGGGCGCTTGCATGTGTTCCAGTTATATCCGCCAACAACGAAGATTTTCTCTTTAAAAGCGGCGCATCCAAATTCAGAGCGAGGGGTCCTCATTTTCGTAACAAATGTCCACTGGTTACTGCTGGGAGAATATCTAAAGTAATAGAAACAAAACTAAAGCTAGCTGAGGTTAAGGGTGATGCTGCAAAGGTGTGCTGTAGATGAATCACCTTATATGTAATCAATAATATTGTTTATTTTTGCAAAGCATCAGTGTTGACATGTCATAGCTTTTTGTTTTATGCACAAGGTTTACCTTTCAATTTCTTCTATACACATCAGGTTTCCATATTCGTCGATGGCGGCTCCACCTAGAAGGTAAAGGTCACCGTTTATTGGCAGCAGGTTCCCGTAGAAACGTGGAGTACTGATGGACTTTAAAACCTCCCATCTGTTATCACTGGGTGCGTATCTTTCAACGCGACTTAACAACATCTTGTTTCCTGAGAGAAGACAGAAACACACATGCTATTTTTGTTACAGTTGTAACGACTAAAAGACTTGTGCTGTTATCTAAAACGTATGTATTTTTTTATTAACACAGAAAATGTCAAAATATTTACATAGGCAAGAAGACACGGTATGATTCAATTAGTCAAAAAAACACCCAAAAAACTTTCATCTTATTCAATGTCATTTATTCAGTCTTCTCGCAAAGTAAACAACTCAAAGTTGTGTATGTAGCATTTGGCTTTACACCTTGTTTATGTTTGCTTGAAACGATACCTTTTTATCAATACATTTTAATAAAAGTTATATCAATTCTTACCAGATCCCCCGACGGCGTACATTTTCCCGTTCAAGGAACCGACGGCCATACATCGCCGGGGAGAACATAGTTGTGCCACATCTTGCCAGCTGTCTGTGGAAGGATCATAACGTTCCACTGAGGCTAAACAATTATCCTGGCTCACACGACCACCTAAAACATATCTCAACATTACTTATTTGTAAAGAGTCATTGCACAAAAGTTTTCTGGTATTTCGTACATTGTAACTGTAAAACTCGTTGGTAGACCCTGTCTTGTGGGATGTTTTGCTATTAAAAGGAAAAAGTCAGTATTTACTACTATTGTTAACTTCTATAAAGAAACCCCGAACACTGGAATTATTTAAATAACAAGAGATATTCCATTCCCTCGCCGAAAATAATACATATCTATAAATTCATTTCATTTTACTTTCATACATAAACATTTGTATAAAGCATGCGATGTATTTTCTACAGCTGACGGTAACAACGTCTGATTGTGACGTCAAAAATAACGCCATTGATTCATGCAGCCAAATTCAAACTGACTGAAATTAGAATAGAATACCAGGCTAAGGCGGCATACACGGCTGTGACTGATTTCTTAGGACAAGCGAACGTGCAAGTGTTGCATGGACATAAACAGACATCAGCATCACGATACCTGTTATTCCGTTTAGATTTAGACGCCAGTTATCAAGTTTCAAATAGGTAAACTTTCCTAGGTATCGGAGCGTGGGGGAAATTTTTTATATAGATATTTCGCTGAAATAGGTCTGTGCAATTTGTTCATTTTCTTCTGAAAGAGAAATAAGGCAAAAGTCCGCCGAAAAGATACAATCCTGGACCAGTGCCCCTATGTATTTAAAAGTTAAAGCACAGTACCAAAGAGGGTCAAAATACCAAAGTGAGCAAAGAGTTGGGAAAGATTGTAATAGCAATACGTTTTCGAAGGTCCAAGGTTTAGTAACTGTTCCTGTAAGGAGAAATTCGCGAATGCTGAAAGTTATCATCAACTTTGAGTTGGTTATATTATCGAGCAAAAGTTAAATGATAATTATGATGAAAAAACTTGCGAAACTCGCTAATTCGACAATGGCATGAAGACAGGGTTTTTAAGCGGGTCGATGCGCACTTGTAGAAAGTCTCTATTGAATCAGAGAAATCTTACACGGGAATTGAAGTAACTTTTAAAGTGGAAAAAGTTGTTGCAGATTTTTTCATACGTATCATATTTCCTTAGTTTCTGACTTTAAACTTGGTAAATGAAGTCATTCAATCGTCTGTCACTACATATTCATAGCCTTTATTTACCATACCTGTTACAAACTATAATATTTTGATACAAAGATACAAGTGTAATTGTTTTAAAGAGGTTCTTACCAACAGCATAAATAGTGTTATTGAGAACACCGAGCTGGAAGCTTTGACGAGGGGTAGACATTGGCGCCGTCTCCATCCAGTCGCCGTTCCGAGGGTCAAACCGGAACATCTGCTTGGACGGGGCTACAGCACCGGTGACCTCCTGACCACCGGCTACATACAGGAAACCGTTCAATACCGTTACTGTAAGTAACAAAAAAAATCATCTTGGATAACGAGTACATGTAATATAATGTACGACTCTGAAAGCAGTGGTTAGACTAGATGAACCCGAAAGAGATTCTAAATTTCAAACTTGCATTTTAGTAACACATCTTTATAAATTCAAATCTGACACCAAGATTTCTGCAACCAAACGTAATCTGCACAAATATTTTAAAATAAGTTTACGTCCATAGAGAGGAGTTCATAGAAGTGTTACTGACACTTTTTTCTGTTCCTGTCACAATGAATTGTATATAACTGTCTATAACAATGTTTCTCAGCAAATTCATGAGAAATTTGAAAGAGACACAGAGGATCGACATTGCTCTTTCTCTTAAGGTTAATTCGAACCCGCTGGCTCTTTTACAGTAGTCGCATAGAACGACATTATTTTAACGTCAATGAAGGCTATCGTTCTGAAGCAACATTAAAGTTCAAACATTTCTCCGTTTTAGTGGTCATGTCAGGAGAGGCAGAATTCAAAGCAGCTACAACAGTGGAGCTACCAACTTACGTACGGACGCATGAAGAATGTGTGGGCATATGTATTTGTTCACTCTTTCATTTTTTCTGATGTCATCACGATAAAGGCAAAATACAAAACACTATTTCGAACAATCTGCAATTTGTATTGACAGACAGACAGACAGACGGAAATTTACTGTCATTATATAAATAATGATGGAATGCATTGATTGGACGTGGGTGTTTCCGTCTTATGAACTTCAAAATATCCATACCAGAATAAAGAATGGTTCAGCAAAAAGAACACAGTTTTACAAATGGAAAAGTGCGTGGTAAATACAGATTCCTTCTCCTATTGATCATTTAATTTGCCAGTATTTTAAGTCATGTTCCAAAATAGAGATTCAAATTACATGCAAGGTTAGGTTAGTTTCAAGGGAGAGTCTTGCTTATTTTTAACCAATAGATAATTGTCCAGAATTCATTAAGCGATTCATAATTGTATGTAATTGACCATAAACAATTTGCAACAAGACGCTTATTGATAGCGTCCGCTCTTTCTGCATATATCAATGACGAAAATAACAAGATAGCATCGCGAGACGGCGATTAAATGAAGGATCTCGACGGTTATTCAATCTATCAAAGCCTTAATTATTTCGCGTGAGTAAAGATCGTTACACTTTGAACAAGTGTTGCACGGACATAAATAGACATCAGCATCACGATACCTGTTTATACCGTTTAAGATTTAAACGGAAAATCGCGGAAAATCTTACAAACCTCATTGGTATGCTTTTAAAGTGTCAATGAGATGTATTGTATGCAAGGAATCGCGTCATGAGAAATTACAAGTCTAAAATATTTACTTTTTATTTTGAAAACAAAATATCCCCTTGTCCATCTTGGAAATCCATTTATAAATACTGTAGCATAATTTTATGATCCTATAAAAAGAGGTGACAAAATGCAAGACTAAAACCACATAAGCAATATGAATTCACAGCATTTTACAAGAAAACAAGTTGTAAACGTTTCTAAACCAGCAAGAAGAACTAAGTATTCCTGCATTCTTCTTGCATTAAGAATTTAGTTGCATTGATTTTCGGACGTGCTTTTTAAATAGTATGAAGGAACTACGACTCTGCTTGAATAGGTCGGACACACGCGTATGTGTATTCATTGATGGCTGTAGATTAATTAATTAATAATACAAACAGGAATACGACCATATGTGATTGAAATGCATTAACATGACCAAAAAAAAAAAAACACACACTAGCTTTTAAGTTTGTCAAATTACAAACAAAAAAAGTAGCTTTATATCTGATTTAACTTTTAAAAAAATGTGAAAATAATTGAAACGCAGCAAATGTTTAAGCTATAAATATCAAGAGTTCTGAAAATAAACCATTTCCATAATAATAACTTCTGGTTATTATGCAAATCTGTTTCAGCATGAACGACACTACCGGAAGTTCTTTTTGTGATGAATAAGTAAATAAAAGGCCAAGTTATATTAATTTTGAGTGTATCATGCCATATTTCCATATTTTGACCAGAAGTTATAAGTTATATTAATTTTGAGTGTATCATGCCATATTTCCATATTTTGACCAGAAGTTATAAATTATAAGGACTTTGGCCGTAGGTTTTTAAACTATTCAATGAAAAACTCACAAGAATTCCTTCATATTCCCCCCACTCCCGCAAAAAAAAAATATTTTCCGAAAAAAAAATTCTAATGTAAAGAAATGGAAGTACCTGCGTGATGTTGTCTTGGAGCGGGTAACTTAGTGAGCAATTCCCATTGATTGGTCTTAGAATTTAACTTCATGACGTCATCACAAACTGGTTCTGTTTCGAATCTTGGAGCACCACCAACTGTTACCAAGCACATGTCTGAATTTGATCGTGGCATAGTTCTTTGGGACTGTTAGGAATAAAAAAGTACATGATATATAATGAAGTTCGACGCCCTTACACAAGAAACCCACTGCTGTAAAATTTGATACAGCTTCAACATTTGCCGAAGGAGTATCGGTTAGTGAAATAAGTTTGTGTGTTTCTTTAGGTGAACTTCCTCCTATCTTGTTGAGGTGTTCGGGCAATAAAATCAGGCTTTCGAGTACGTGATCTGTAAGTGTCTGTATGTCTACACTCGCACATCTATTTCTAAAAGTAAAGATAACATGCATTGAGTCCTGTTTTGTGTAGACAAACGAACATTTTTGTGAAAGCAAACGTAGGTAACGATTTATAAATGAACACGATTTCGGCAAGGACTACCGGAATAGAAATACCAAGGAAGTTGTACTGAAAGAATATTTAGCGCGGCCACATTTTTGTGTTAACGTATTAGAAATGGCATTTATGAAATGCTAAAATATTTGACTTCTCAAGATAGAACGTATTAATTTGCTTATCCCATCGCTTCAAGTCTACAAATAAAACTACACATTTTGGATTTTTTTTTGATCCGATCCTTTAGTTCGACGGAAATCTGACTCAAATAGCAGTCTGTGAGGTGCTACAGTGCAGTAGCGAGGTTCCATGGACCTGTACTTTTGTCCTCTGCAATGTTTACACTAGCATGCATCATGGACGCCTGCAGATGTATTTTTGGTCATTATGTTTAACAATAACTGTATTATATGCTTAAAGTATAAACGCTTTCAGTATAGAACATTAGTGATGAAAAAAATATATTCGGCTCTTCCAAAGCCAAAATAAGCCTGTGGATTTTTTGGTAGGTGGGGGGTTTGAGGTTAACGCCGATTTCAACATCTAGGATGTATCTCGGCGGTCAGTCCACCAAACCGGTTTTCCTGGATAACTAACCAGTAATTATCAATTTCTTCGCAAGTGACTACTGTTCCCACATGATCTACAGCCTGTGGATGTATTGTTTACTGATAAAATATGGTAGGGGAAGTAACTTCCATTGTGTTTCTTTAACGGCAGTAACTGTATGGCCAAAATGCTTGACGATCTAGACGAAATTATTAGAAATAAGATAAAACGATAACCATGTTTTTTTTTTCTATTCTCAATATAACGATTTACTCTGTTCGAACCATATTTATTTAACATAAGCAATTTGAAAGAGATTACCCTTATTACTCCTTACCATGCTGGAGGCAATTGACTCTGCCTTTGCAACCAGTGCAGACTAATATCACTCTGCACATCCATGCAATAAGCACCCCCATAAACAATTAATGGAACAGTCCAAATTGAAAGATGGATAAGTCCATTTCAGATATTTAGCATGGTAATGGTAAAATTCAAATGTTTTTATGTTCCTATCTACTTTCTAATAATCAAATCAAGCAATTAAAACAGTTAACACGTTTTCATTTCACTTGAAAAGTATTCTTTTCTGACTTTTGTCTGTCATCTTTACTTTGACTATATGGAAGAATATAATGTATGTTGTACTCGAAGATGGGACAATATGCACGAACAATGATTTAAAAAAAGGAACATAATTTATCATACGTAAAATATACCTGCAATAAACACTGTCTAGCTGGCATGAGGTGGTAGTGTAGACATTCTTTTACCATCTTTTGACAAGCAGCGATGTCCATTAGGTATCCACAACATTCTATCTTGTCTATAACTTCCGCAGGGTTCAACAAAGGCAGACGGATTGTTGACATTAACTCTGCTGCGTACTGCAGACGACTGGATTTGTTTTCTTCGATCCAAGTTCGAACGCGTTGAAACACCTCTATCTCGCTTTCAACTTCAAGGTCGTTTCTCTTGAGCATTGGCACCAAGTGTGCAATTGGCAAATTACGGAACATGTGTCGTTTAGAGACTGTCTGAAAATTTTGTGCTGCTATTTCTAATGCCGCCTCGGTAAGACGATTCAGGCTGAATTTAAAAGCCGTACTTAAAAGCTGTAGGCAATTTTCTTTGGAAGCATGCTCTAGCAGGAAGTCCTCGCAAGCTTCTATAACTGTAAACATTCCGATTGTTGCAGCAGACGACAGTATATCATCAACGTTGGTCGCTTCTAGTTTCACTTTCCCTGTGTACATTGCCTCGAGTAGAGTTTCAAGGGTACTGCTCGAAATGTCTTCCATCTCGACTCTGGCGTACTCAGTAGACGAAGAAGATTGACTTTCAACAAGAATGTCATAGAAATAATCACAGCAAGTTGAAAGGACGAGTTTATGAGCTTTGAAGCGCCGCCTATCGGAAGAAATAATTTCTGTGTCGCACAGTAGGTTTTGGCGCCATAAAACTTCCATACCAGTATGAATGTTGTCCGAAAGCTTCTGAAGAGATTTGTAACCTTTTTCATTTCCTTTGAAAGATTTTTGAAGCATTCTACGGCGGATGAATTCGGTTCGGTACCCATCGAGGTTCATTGTGCCCGTCTTGATCGGTAAATGTTTTGGTTTAGGGTTCATAATCTAAGATCAGGTTACATCCATTTTCTTCGAACTGTCATGCTTGAAGGATAATTCCAAACTGACGTTTACGTTTATTCCATAACGACAACGTCAAAATTATGACGTCTGCTTACGTTGACGTCATATACATATATTTGTGTGTCTTAATATACTCAAGTTAGTTACCCGTGATTTGAATTGCCAACGGAATTGAAATTTTGAGTATCAAACGCTGAATGTTTTCTTATTCATACTTTACTTACGTTTTCAACATGTGACTTGTAATGGACGGTGGCAGCGCCTACTGGTGGAGTAAATGCTGAGATGGTATGATGAACATTTACAGGTAGTTAGATTAGTTAATTGTTGTTTAGTTTTTCTGCAAGTTTACATGTATTGATAATAATAAAATACGAAATATTGTTTGATTATAGTCTTACTCTGTCTTGTGTAAATACATGTATTAACGTATATATAAAAAAACATTACACAAGGCTCGAAAACCTAGACGTCATTGAAACAGTAAAGGGTCTAACGCCATAATTAGCTCGAATAGTGGTGGCACCAAAACCAAACACAGCGCACGAAATACGCATGCGCAAGGCTATCCAGAGAGAAAACCGTCGATTTTGTGGACCATTTCCGAAAGGCAATTATGCGATGGCAGTGATCTTTGACTTTAGCTGGTTTCCTATTGTTGAATTTATCAGCAATATAGCACAGTCCATCAAACCGCGTGCAGAAGCTTCTATGGTTATGCATAGCATCGCAAAATTAGACAACAGCGCTCCCTTCTACAGTCAGAAATTTGCCGATCTAGCAAGACAATCAGGGTTCAAGCATCGCAGAGTGACATCTTTACAAACACAAACAAAACATCGCCCCCTTCACAGTTTCAGGTGTAGAAAAATTAAATGATGTTAAAAAAATCAAACACCAAAAATCCTCAAATAAACAGAATCAGGTCCATGATGAAATGGTTGTCAGGAAAAGTGTTTGGCTTCGCAACAGAGAGCTTTTAAAAAAATATTCATAATATTTTAATCCCATGAAAGAATTTTATTTGACAGAATTCGTGACTTATGCAATGATATTGACACAAAAATTCTCAGTTTTTATTTATTTAACTTTTATAAATTATCAACTGACAAAACTAGTTCAACATTAGCTTGAAGAAATTAATAGTTTTATTGAATTAAATTAATAATTAAATGCAGGTTAAATCAAGACAGGAATTGTAACAGAGCAATTCATAGAAAAATAGAACGTAATGATTTATTTTTGCATATTAACAAATTATTTTCGTATTTTGATATGCCAACGTTTAAATGTCGACTTCGTGTATTTCTATGTTCTTGATGATATTGTAAACTGTGGAATATTAAATTTGTGAAATAAATTTATTTTGTTTATGTATTGATCCCGCTTGTAGAACTTAAACGTTTTATTAATAGAAAACAAGATAGAAAAGATTAGATCCCCGTTCACTAATAAAAAAAAAAAAATAAAAAAATAAAAATGCTGATATCGATTTTTTTTAAATAATGGTACCAAGGGAAAAAACTCGTACAGTCAATAAAGAGGATAACGACAAGGGAGATAAATCGCGATTTTCAGTGGTATTTCTGGATTTGGTTGAAGCATTTATGAAACAATTAGTAAAATCACTGAAAACATCAAAAACTGAAGGCACCAACCTGAAAAAAGCTCTCTGTCAGTTCTTACAAAACCACCGAAGTACGCCTCATCAAAGAACGGAGAAATCATAAAAGATTTATTAATAAAACGTTCCTTAATAATTCTAAGAAGGCAGCATTCCTCCTGATCACGCGTCAGCTTCTCGTATTAAATCAAAATAAATTCTTATCCGGCAATGAAAACGACCGTTACAAGCACAGTCTTTTTACATGGAAGTTCCTTTTTTACGTCTCTGTTGTAAAACACATGTATTTACAAAATGTTTAATGGCAACTGATTAATTTATATACCCATTGAATCAGCGGGAGAGAGAGAGAAAGATCAGCAATTGTTATGCCTCTGTTATAACTATCTGTTATACTATCTCTAGTATTTCTTCAAACTACCGTCCTATTTCATTGGTTAGTTGTGTCGGTAAAGTTATGGAAAGAGTGGTGTACAAACATTTATATAATCACTTGATTTCTAATAACCTAATATATTTCAAGCAGTCAGGCTTTTTGAGGGGACATTCCACAGTATTAATTGACATATATAATCAATTAGCAAGAGCAGTAGATACTAAACAGTTTACATGTATCGTATTTTGTGATATATCAAAGGCATTTGATCGTGTCTGGCATAAGGGACTTTTATTCAACTTAAAACAAAACGGTATTCACGGGAAACTTTTTGTCTGGATTAAAAGTTATTTAGACAATAGAACCCAAACTGTAGTAGTTGGTTCATCTATTTCTGCTGAAGTTTCTGTTACTGCCGGCGTCCCTCAAGGCTCAGTCCTTAGTCCTCTATTTTTTCTTGTCTACGTTAATGATTTAATTGATCAACTACTAGTACTCAGTATAACACGTCTGTTTTAGGACGACACCTCTTTATCTTGTACAACTTCAAATATTAATGACTTAGAAGGTATAATTAATCATGATCTAACACTTACTCATTCTTGGTCAAAAAAGTGGTTAGTAGACTTTAATCCCAACAAAACTGAAGCTATTCTTTTAACGACAAAACCAAATGTTACAATGCCAAATATTTTGTTTGACAATATTCCTGTTTCTTTCGTGAAATGCCATAAGCATCTTGGGCTTACACTTAGTTCCGATGGTAAATGGCATGAACATATTGAAAATATAACAAAATCTGCTTCAAAGCTTTTATGTATTATGAGGAAATCAAAATATTTTGTTGAACGACTAATTTATGCATTGTGAGAAAATAAAAAATTTTTGTTAAACGACAAACATTAAACCAAATATATATTGGTTACATAAGATCTATTTTAGAGTATGCGTCCATTGTGTGGAATGGATGGACAACATACTATCAAAACATTCGTGATAAAATTCAAAACGAAGCAGGTCGAATAGTGACAGGATTAATTGAATCTGTGACACTCCATAAACTTTTCAGTGAACTCGATTGGTTTACCCTTATCTGATCGCCGAAATTATCTTAAACTTGTTACTATGTATAAAATGCATAAAGGGGACTGTCCTGATTACCTGAGAAATTTGTTGTCAAATCCTGTGACATCAATTTCTGATTATAACCTTCGAAATAGAGGTAATTATGAAATAAATTCCAGACGCACTCTGATATACACACAGTCATTTATTCCTTGAGCTGTTATCCTCTGGAATAATTTACCTGTTGAAATCTGTAATTTAGACACATTATCAAACTTTAAGAGGGCACTACTTAATTTTTACTCGAACTCTTCTCCTGTCCAAAAGTATTTATTCATTGGTGATAGAAAAACAGCTGTGTTCTATGCTAGGTTAAGAAATCAATGTAGCAATCTAAACTCACATTTATTTCATAATCGTTTGCAAAATACGGAAAATTGCTCATATGGTTATCCCAATGAAAATCTAGAACACTACTTCTTTAATTGTCCCTTTTATGTTCAACAACGAGTAAAACTTTTTCTTAGTCTACGCGCCTTTCAACCTCTTAATTGCAAAATGCTTCTTTATGGTCATTCAACATATTCGTTTGATGACAACTGTTCGATTGTTATTGCTGTACGTAATTATATCAGAGCGACAAAACGTTTCAATTAATTATCACAAAGATATTTTTATCTAAATATATCCTAGTATTTTTACCTTAAAAGACAAGACTTTTTTCTCTTCTTCTTGTCATTGATTAAACTGTGTTTCTTTCAATTACATTTTTTACTGTACTTTTTCCAATCTAATTATCTTAAATGTATGAATATGCATTTTTTGTTCTTCAAACTTTCTAATTATTTCCATATATATGTATAGCTGCAAGTAACCATAACCATCAGACTTGTGTAACTTTTAATTCATTTGGGGAAGATCGTCAACTAAGTTGTCAGAACTTGTGATCTAACCCTTTTTTCAATTATAAGAATTTGGTGTGTGTTAAATATACCTGTGTATGTTGTAATATCTTTTGGAAATAAAATATGAATAAACTATGGGAGAGAGAGAGAGAGAGAGAAAGAGAGAGAGAGAGAGAGAGAGAGAGAGAGAACAAGAGCAACACATGCAACCTTAAAATATTGACATAGGTCATGGCTAGCTTTGAAAGGTTACAAAGTGCAGCAACATTTGTTAAGCCTGTTTTGAAGCAATACGCATTGTTTCAATGCACGTGACTGAGAAATTTTTTTTCCACAATGTGCCCATTTAGACGAATAAGGACTGGCGCCCTTCCCTCTTTTTACAATGTTCTGCTCTTTTTGATCCTTGAATATAACACAAGTTACAATTATTTTGAGGGTATATCGCTTTTTTAATATTCATTGACGTCATACAGAGGTTTTGTTGTGAATAATCAGAGAAAAAAGAATGCATATGATACTCAGCAAGAAAATTCCCAGACTTAACCATTTACCATAGATCTACTATTTACAGTGTTTTAGTTCACGCGTTCTGCATTTTTCAACGCTAATTTATAAAGACACACGCATGCACATTATGGATGGCGCTGACTTTAATCCTTCGAAGTTCTTTTCGACTGTGTAGGATCACATGATCTGTAAACATTGGCATCTCCTCATTTTGGAGGTGACTAGAATAAATGGTCAATGGCACAAACGAGATGGGAAGCTAATGACCACTTTGTTTAACTCCAAAAGGAGACACTTTACCCATTAAAAGACCCGAGAGTTGAAATCCAGCTCTGGGTAAGGTGAATTTTCCTGGTTACAATACAGCAGAACAAATGATCTTTCACTAAAAGAAAAAACAAATCCTTTTGTTTTGATAAGGGGATTTATTAAAATGTGCAGATTCTCTTTAATACTGTATTTGGTGCTAACATTTGATGTATACAATCATCTGAAGAAGATCTAGTTATATAAAACAACAAGAAGACTAAATTTATATATGATACATAAATATTCATCTCACCCAGGTTTACAAAGGAACAGTCCTGTACTCACAGAAACAAAAGCTGTGTTATAGCCTTTAATATGATAAATATCACTACATTCCCAACATATTTTTATTTCAGGCCCTTCATTAGGTCTAGACAGCCAGATAAAAAGTTTTAAATTTAACTTCTAAAAAGTACCTGATCTTTCCACTAAACTTGTAAAAAAGTTTGCTGTTCAAAATATAAAAGCTTAAACCTATGATCCCCTGTCTATAAGAAGATACAGTAGTGTACAAGTTAGTGACCTTGAACCCTGACCAATGTTCCAAAGGCAAATCCAAGGGAACCTTGAGGTCGGGCTAATTTTTACCCCAGACACATAACATGAACAAACTTGGTAGTAGCTACTACAGGATGCCTCAGATAAAATTATAAGTCAAATGAAATTAGAGAAGAAGATTTTTGAAGTTGTTCCAATATAACTATATACAAGTCTCGAGGTGGGGCAAACATTGACTCTGGAGTCATGATTTAAACCAGCTTGGTAGAGGTCTACTAGACGATGCTACACACCAAAAATCAAACTCTAAGCCTTACAGTTTATGATTAGTCAGCTACATTAAAGTTTTTGCTTGATCCTGACACCAACTCAGTGGCCACAACAGCATGACCTTTTTCTTCGAAAACAGATAGCCGATAATGTAGAAAATATATGTAATTACTGATATACATTTGGCAAACAAAAGACGAATTATCAAGAGCACAGTGTAGGAAACGGGGGCATATTGATAGATTTTAAGTTTGACCTAAATAGGTTATTATATACATTGGGCAACTGTTAAAAAAACATGAAGAAACTATAAATAATATGTATGTAAAACATCCTGCTGAATGAAAACATTTTTTTGGAGGTTGGCGGGGTGGGGGGCCGCAGTGTGGCAAGTACCAGCATCCAAAATAAAAGGAATGAAAAAGAATTTTCCTATTTAAGCCTATGCAGAACCAAGTGACCCCATGGGTGTGGCTAATTATGATCCCAGGGACATAATATGAACAGTCTTGGTAGAGGTCTACTACAGGATTACAATACTCTGTGTCAAGCAGTCTTAGAGGTTTCAGCTAGTAGCTATATAAAAATACGTCAAATCAAGTAACCCTGGGGTGGGGCCAATTTTGAACCTGGGGTCATGATTTAAAACAACTAGGTAGAGGTCCACTAGACAATGCTACAAAACAAATATCTAAACTCTATGCCTTATGGTTTGAGTAATCAACTATATTAAAAATTTTGCACATTTGCTGACGATAATGACACAGTGATCACAATAGCTACAGACATTTATGATTATATAGAGGATATTTGTTTGTTTTTGTGGAAGATGAGAATTTATTTCATCGAGTGAACACCATATGTGATATTTTCACGAGTGGCGCAGCCACGAGTGAAAATATCAACATATGGTGTTCACGAGATGAAATAAATTCCCATCTTCCACTAAAAAACAAACAAATTTTCTTTTTATTTTATGCCAACACGTCAAAAATGGGTTTTTTTATGACATTTTTAATCAGGGCCTTCAATAAATTCCCCATGGTGAGCCCCAAATCAGTTAATGCGTACTTTGGTTACTCCGCACAAAAAAAGTGCAGGCAATCTCCAATACATATGATAACTTTACTTCTGCTGAAATAAACTGAATACACTTTCATCAAATAATATTTATTTTTGTGTCTACACAGTTTATCAATATTTATTGAATTTTGCCATACATACTTTAATTATAAAAGCGGATTAATACTCAATATTCAATAGTTTGGGCACAAACATGTATTATCAAAATGGTAATTAACTGATTCAAAACAGTGTATTATCACTTTTATCTCACTGATATTTCCCTATATTTCATTGGTAGGCATAAAATAAATAAATATGATGTTTAACATTGTGGTCCCATGTCTATGAGTACTTACACAAGTTTGTAATGTATAAAACATAAGCCAACAGTTTATCACAAGTCAAATCATGTGTTACAGAGAAACAGTGACATTTGTTACTTCATTTTATGATGTGAAAACACATGTATATTCTTATGATCTTGCAGCTCCTTTAACTTGTCAAGGCTATCCCACCATTTAAACAAAAAATGCCGGCAGATTAATTCAAACCATGGTGTCAGAATGACTGATCCAGTCTTTGCAGATTCCAGTATTTCTTCAAGTTGGCCTTTGTTAACATATTTAATACATTTCACTTCATTTGGGTTTATACTTAAATCCACATCTTTACGAACAATCAGAACATAATCAATCTCATTTTCACCAAATTTACCATCATTTGGTATGTTTTCCGCCCGATATTTAATTCTTGTAAGATACTGAAATATGTTCAGCGGAATCTGGTCAGCAGTTATGCCAAGTTCATGGAAAAGTTTACGCTGAGCAGCTCTTTTCACACCCATAGCGTCCTCTTCATCTCTTTCGAGATCGAAGTTCAAAGGATGACTGCAGCATGTGTTTGTGAACAGACCTGGAAATGTGATCTTTGCGTCGGATCTCTGTTGAAGAAGAAGCTCATTCTTACTGTTGAAAAGAAAAACGCTGAAAGCTCTATGCAGCATTCCAGTGTTAATATTACTCAGTAAGTGACAAGTCTTCTTTGAGGCTGTTCCAGTTATCTGATCTTGGTCATTCACAAGTATACAACGCTCCTCCATGAGCTTGACTTGTTGCTCATCATAGTCATTAAGAAGCTTGTCTTCCCTGGGAAGATGTATATTTGTACTTGACATCTTAATAGATGGGAGTCCACAACCTGAAGTGGGTTTCAAGAATTTTGAAGCTGTAATCACTTTTTTAAACATAATTTTCTATTCAAGTACTGGTACAAAAACAAATCTTGTTCAGTAGAATGAAACTATTAGATCTGTTTTCTGTGTCTGGTTACTCTTTGAACTTCCAGTCTTGTCTACACATTGGACATAGCTGATGAACTTGCTGGGAGTTGAGCCATTTGACAATACAGTGTATGTGGAAGCAGTGTGAACATTCACCCCAAACTGAAATTGCAATCAGTTTTTATTGTTAAACAAAATACAGCAATGCTGACTCAATCAAGTTTTACAGTGGAAAATTCACAAATAAGATGTTAATTATAAAAAAAACTTTTTAATTTTAATGTATTTCTCTCTGACAGTATCATACATTAAACAGAATGTAAAGAAAATAAGCAATGTCAAACTAAATCTGATCATTCTATAGATTTTCAGTACTGAAAAGAATATATTCACTAAATCTTGACCAATTTTTTTCACTAGCAATATTCTTGTGTCAGTAAAACAATCAAACACTAAGCTTTCTGATTTCTGCTCTCTACAAACAAATGGATACGAAGATGGACATGTGAAATTTGTCATGTTTTCTAAGACTGAACTATAAATAACAGCTCTTAGGAACCTCTGACTTATGAGATTAAGGCTGATACACAGGACTTCTTACCTAGAGGGCAATCATCCCCTGGTAGTTTACAGTCAGGACAGCAACCATCAAATGCCATACGACAAATACCACAGTTGTCGTCATTAGCAACCCATCGCCATGTAGCAACAGCTGTCCAGCTAAGAAAAGCGAACTATCACAGTTTTATTTACATTTCATAAAATAGGTGACTAGGGATCTATTAACTATTAAGGATCAGCAATTAATTAATAACTTTAGTGATCATCTTTATAATGCAAGTTAGTTTTTCTATATATTTTCACCCTTCAATTTTCAACCAAAAATTAACAAAATATGTAACTGTTCTTGGGAAAGTACTGTCAGGTTTGTAATTACTGGTATCTCATTCAAGAAATATTTAAAAACAATATTCAAAATTTTGACTATGTGAAGGAAAGGTAAAGTCATACTTACCCTAAGGAGTTACCAACAAGTACAGGAGTGACAAACCACAATATGAAAGAGATAAAGATAAAAATTATACACAAACTGAAAGTAAATATATATAATATTTCTGAAATTTTTATTTTAAAACGTGACATGTTATTAATAAAAAACAATTGTTGATTAATTAAAACTCCTCTAGCATACTTCTACTTTAAGTCAAACAAACTGAATTTCCAAAATGAATACTAGAATGGTGGAATCCCAGAAAGGTCTCATCAAGAAAAGCCCAGTGTTTATTTCTACAGCATGATATATCCAGTTTTTGTGACATATTCTTTGCCCTAAGCATACTGTTTACCCATAATCATATAAACAAGAAAAATTGCTGTCAATATGTTATACCATAGTGTTAACTAGTGACACAAATTTACCAGAAGCAAAGGTCAGAACATGTATGCCATGCTATAACTGACAAATCACACAGTTATAGCACTTTGATATATTTGCACAGTATATCTTCAGTATCCACAGTCAAAGACGAAAGAAAAGTGTTATTCATGTTTTATGATAAACAAGACCTGTTGTTGTGAACGGACTTATGCCCCAGAAGCCAAACTTAGGACAAGAACATGTTTTTCATTGGAAATGAAGGCCAGACAGTATAGGAAAGTGGGAAAGAAGAAGTGTGAAAGGAGGAAGGAATGTTAACAAACACAAGTTAGTAGGTTAGTGTAGGCACACATTTATTAAAAACATAAATTACTAAACATATTTATAGTTTCTGAAATTGCTGGAGTCAGTCAAAGCACAAGCACCTTTTACATGTGATCGGTGTATCATTTATTTCTAACCTGTATCATTTCTGCGAGCATAGGAAGTAGATCTGTTTACCTACCTTTAAATTTGTAATACCATAAATAATTATACTGATAGTAATTATCATAAATGACAACGAACAACAGAAGAATTAAACATACATGTTGTTTGTTAGTTGAGATAAATGCTCTGATTATATTTATAATTAAGAAAGTATCAAGGCCTGGTTTATTGTAGAATAGCCCATGTTTTGAGTTCTTATGCGTACGAACGGGCTTCGTGATATATTGTTTCGCATAAGAACAAAAACATGGGTTATTCTATTTTATTTTATTTCAGTCACAGCGTGTTTTTATCAGTTATACATGACACTGATTTGGCTGTCCATATTTTGGAGACAATATTCGCGCATGTGCTGAATTAAAAATTTTCAGTGTGTATCGTTACATGTATATGTTGTTCCAGACTTGATTCTGAGTCGTCGACAATTAACGTCTTTGACGGAAGTTGCCGACAGACCACGAAGTTACCCTCGGTGAACACTTATCATGTCTGTGTACATATCGCGTTTCTGAACATGTATGTTTATACTGTAATTGCATTATTGTGTAATCATTGTATTTGTTGTACTGGAATGAAAAAATTCTTAAATGAGAGGTTTAAATCTATTGGATCATCCAACTTTACTTATTTTTTTGTAGCAGTACATTTTCCTTTCTCTGGTCAGTTATGCAAACATTGTCTAATCTAATGACGATGCTGTGGTAAGAATATATATGATATTTCTTCACATAAATTGTCATCTTTCACGTGAGTTTGAATTACAGTGCAATATTGTCTTGTTTTTAATGCATTGTTATTATCTAAATGTAATTCTATGAGCTAAAAGTATTTTTTAATATTCTATGTTTAATTCCTGATGTTTAATAAAGATACAATGAACCTACACCAGGTGTTTGTTAAAATATACCCCCCACCCACCCATGACACTTCTGTTGTTTTTTTTGTATTTAGATGTGATTTATAAATCTCTAAACGGGAGTTAAGTAACAGAACTAGCTTTTTTTCAATTACCCTATAGCAGTAATCTTTGGATTGATGCAAACACTGCATGTATATAGCAAATATGTAACTAATGACTATAATTACACCAGTAGTGTGTCCCAAATGTTGTTGGATCTAAAATGGCAAACCTTAGAACAAAGACGTAACATCAGCTCTGTCACTTTTTTGTATCAGATCCAACACAATCTTGTTAGGGTTGACCATCACCACCTGACACCAACAAGAAACCTGAACTATCTTATACCACATTTAAGGACACAATATCATTCCAACTCATTCTTCCCAAGAAGTATTCGTCTGTGGAATGGTCTACCTGTGTCCTTGCAAGCTAGTC
The DNA here is from genome assembly GCA_012932295.1 of Cyclina sinensis. NCBI lineage: Eukaryota > Metazoa > Mollusca > Bivalvia > Venerida > Veneridae > Cyclina > Cyclina sinensis. The sequence goes on from JAAONU010000017.1 coordinate 30,176,178, forward strand.
CCAGTATAGACACCTTAACTGGGCGGCTGCATCCTTTCCACCACTTCTATATGATCTATACACTGTTTTTACCTTTTTAACTTTAGTTTTGTAGTTTCTTTTATTTTGAAAATCTAGTAACTTTGCACTCAACATATCTTAACAGCTATTCCCAGACAACGCGCCTGCTTAGTATAATCAATTGTTGATTGTGAAGCAGTATCATGTAGATGAGATGTAGAATATCCGAAAATATCCGAAATTAAATTAGGTCGAAATAATATAATTCAGACTATTTTCTTTCTTCCTCGGGAGTTAGCCTTAACCATACAGAAGAAAAATATTCCAAGTTACAAAGCACATCTAAAGAAATATAAAAAAGGCACATAAGCTTTCAACAGTTAAGTAAAAAGAATGATACTTCACTTTTCAATTTAACTTTCATGTCTGCATTTTCAGTCCAAGGGAGCAGTCATATTCTGTACTAGTAAGATGTTAATATTTGAAACAAGTTTTGTTGAAAATTATAAATAAAAACCGGATATTTTTATATTCTAAGTAGTATTTTTTGGTGAAACTCTTTTTGTTGAAGGAAAAGGAAAATATAAATAGAAAGTTGATGATGTACAATGATTACTCCCTAAGACAATATGGCTGCGCCCACGCTGTAATTACAGTGTAAATAAGAAGTATATTTAACTCGAAAATGTAATGACTAACACGTATTGAATAATATTAGTACATCGCAAATAATTTCTAAGCACGCAGATTATATATTTTTTCACCTTAAAATGTATACAAAACCCTTAAATGACTTTGTAACAATGTTACTTATTCAAGACTTTTAAACAGACATGATTTAACACTGTTAAAGTGTCAGATGAACTCTTTCTTTTCACCAACTATAAAATGTCAATCTATAAAATGGGTTCACCTTCAGAGGCGAAATAGTGAGACTATCTTTCCAAGTACCACCAGACTGTAAAATGCCTTACCATATTACATCAAGACCAGTGTAAGTCTTCAGAGCCTAAACTCACACACGTATTAATTCCATCATATTTTTTTATTTTCAACAAAGCTGTATATCATGTGCAATAACAAGACTTGTAACTTGATATCTTAGTTTTTAACATTTCTCCCCTACCTCCCAGTCATCATGTAAATATATATGTCCTGCATCTTAAAACATCACAGTCGCACATCTTCTTCTTCTTCTTTCGTTTATCAGCAACGGTAAAACCATCACGCTGATTGCCGTGTCATCAAGTGCAGGTGCAGATAGTGAGCCAACAACAAAGATTATTGACTGGAAAATCAATAAACTGGTGACTATTTACAGTTGGGTTCCAAAGAACTCGTGCAGGTTAAAAACAAGGCTGATGGTCTACGTTTTCACTGATGCTTTGGTCTCTGGATGGTAGTGAGACCAGAGGCACTCCTTAAAGGTGGTAGTGTCCGAGTCAGTTACAACGTTACTGGGCAGGTGGTTCCAGTCTCAGATTGTCCTGGGGTAGAAGCTGCTTTCATATTCAGTAGTGTTACAGTGTGGTTGCATGATGTTGACTGAGCGACTGTGGCGTGTTTTCCTGTTGTTGACTAGGTAATATGATGGAATCTCTGTAGCTACATGGTGGTATAAAATCTTGTGGAATACTATAAGATGGTTAACTGTTCTTCTTGTTTCTAGTGTTGGCCAATTTAGGTTGTAAAGTATTGCTGTCATTGATCCTGGTTGGTAGTTGTAGTTGTTGGTTACAAATCTTGCTGCTCTATGCTGTATCATTTCTACTTTATTGATGTCTTTTTTCCAATGAGGGTCCCATACTGAACTGCTATACTCTAAGTGCAGTCTTACTAAGGCAATGTATGCATGTTGCTTAACTTCTTGTGGACAGCGGTATAAATTTCTTCTGATAAAGTTCAGTCAGAGAGGAGGCACCGTGGTCCAGGGGTAGAGCGCAGGACTCCGGATACGAAGGTCGTGGGTTCGAATCCCGTCAGAGGCGAGATTCTCTCACGATCTTCACATTCCTCCATGCTGCGCGAATACTGGTATGGAACCCAGGAAGCAGTCATCGGGCGTGATGAATCTAAGTTGTAAGAACTTGTATCGCAATCGATGTAAAATAAATGAGTCTAATAAAGTTCAGTTGTTGCGTTGCTTTATTGATCTTGTTGCTGATGTGGTAGCTCCAGTTCAGTTTACTGTCCATTTCTACGCCGAGATAAGGGTTGTGGTCTTTGACTTCAAGGATGGTTTGATGTAGATAGTATGGTCTTTCTATCTTATTTTTTGGTTTTGGTTTTTTGGTTTTTTTTCCTTAAAATATCACCTGACATAAAAAACAGGATGACCTGTTGATTTAAAGCATTATGGCATATTTCCAACAGGGTCTGATGTCTTACCAGTTTTTAAATTACTGTTAATATAAACATAGTTACATTTTAAGATGTAAAGCTCATAAGTTATTTTTTTTGCTACCTGAGAGATAATTTGAACTTTAAAATACTTCTGGGCCCTTGATCTGGTATATCTGCGGCTGATGTTCGGCCACAATCCCCCATCAAAATGTTACCATTTTTCCCCCTAAAACAGATAAAAATTTCCCCTTCAAAAATAAAAAACTTACGGAAAAAAAAGAGGCTATTGCGCTTCTTTTTGACATGTAAAATTTGATCCGTGTTTCATGATGCTTTTGTTAGTGAAATTTAGTACCTCTACACCATCTTATATGGTTATATTTTTTTATGCTCAATATTTACAACAAAGATCGCATGAAATCTTTGCTGACCTTTGCCAAAATGTCTCATATTGTAAAAAAGTAAAAAAAAAAAAAAAAAAAAAAAATACAGAGTTGTGCAAAAAAATCCATTTGTTGTTTAAGCAACAGATTTTGGCTAGAGCTTGGCCAATAAGTGGTATTTTATTTGATATTTCACCTGAAAAGAAATGAAAAAAATTCCCCCATATGCTGAAATTCCCCCTGCTAAGGGGTAGCGACCCGCTCCCCCCAAATTGGATTGAGGGTCGTGTACATAGAAAAATAAATCATTTTTCTGTCAATCCATCAAAAACCTGAAATACTGTGGTATTTTAGCTCTGAGAATCTGTGTAAGTTACAGCGAGTTTTGTTCGTTAGTTGTGAAATAATTATCAGGTAAACATGGTGATAAAAATCCTGTAGCAACAGTCCTCCATTATTTTGTTCTTTCAATTTTTTGGTAGGAGTGGAGATGTTTGCAACTCTTAGATTACCTCAATATTTACAACAAAGATTGCATGAAATGTTTGACTGTTGTTGACCTTTACCTAAATTGCTTTATTAGCTCCACTGTTCGAAGAAAAAAAGTGGAGCTATTGTCATGACCCCCTCGTCGGCGTTGGTAAACTTTTTTGTTAAAGCGACTGACTCACAGACGATGATAAAAAGAAAATGTTTATACATCTTGAAATTCTTGCTGTAATCGCGAAGAACATATTTAAACTAGGTTATTGACTCAGTTTTTGTGACAGAAAAACATCAAAATATAAAGTTTTACACACTTTTATCGGTAAAATATTTACCCCGTTAGTCACGGGGTAGACACTTTAGTTATAAGATTAATTTTGAGGCAATCTAATAACTAGGTGCTGTGGCTCAGTGGTCTAAGTCGTTGCTCTATATTTTACTGACCGAAAGGTCGTGGGTTCGAATCCTGGTTAAGTCAAAACTTTTTTTTTTCAGTTTTCATGGTGTATAGTAGCATAATATTATATTTTTTCCATAGTATATTAAATCCTCTTAAATCTGAAAGAATAAAAAAAATCAGCAAAATTTTGTGAGTCAGTCGCTTTAAGGTCCATTTCACAGAAACTATCAAAGCTATTTACCGGGGTACTTCAAATTAGGGATACATGCTCACTATCAAAATGCGACACCATTTCTCAAGGGCAGATAACCCTTGGATTTATTTTTGCAAAGTTATGCCCCTTTTTCAACTTAAAAAATTTCTTGATTACCTTTTTGTTAATGTCCATTTCTCAAAAAGTGTCAAAGATATTCCATTCAAACTTGGAATACTTGATCACCAGCAAGACCCCTGCAAAGATTGTTGGTACACATGTCCCTGGGGTCAAAGTTAGCCCCATCCCAGGGGTCACTTGATTTTGCTTTTACTTATATATAGGGAAAAAACTTCTTAAGCCTAGAAATAAACTATTAACTTAAATAGGATGGGTAAGTACTTCCCCCACTCCCACCCTGCTCTGCATTGGGAGCTCCCTTCCCATACCCCAACATATTTTTTTTTAAAATATGTAGGTACTTGACTCCCCCCACAATGTCTGGGATCCCCCGCACTCACTCACCTCTCCCCCCACCAAAAAAAAATAAATTTAATAGGAAGGTATGAAGTTACTTGACTCTGCCTCCCCCCCCCCCCCACCCCAGCTTTGAAATAAACTTTTAACTTACATGAGTATGAGTATCTCCCTGACAAAATTTTTACATTTTTTTTTTTTCAATGCATAGGTACTTCCCCCCCCCCCCCCCCCCCCCATCCCCCATTCTGGATTCAAACTAGTACTCACTCTGGATTAGTGGAATGTTGAAAGTCTTCGCAGAATTTCATTCCTTGTGGGATTCAAACCAGTGGCCTCCTGATCAGGAGTCTGGTGTTCTAACCCTTCAATCACTGCTCTTCTTCAATTCTTTTCAAGATGTGAAAGTGTTGACTGGCTACCCAAAGACCTTTTTACTTTCAGTTGTAATTGTCCCATCTAGTCATACGTGTATCATGAACAACTAAATGTTTGTGGTATTTCCAGATACTATGGCTAGTCAAACTTATTAAACTGAAGGAGTATTGCATTTTAACTATTTATCAAAACATGATATTCAGATGTGTACTGCGTGTTTTTTTTATAAGGCAGAACAAAACTACTATGTCCTATCTGAGTTGTATTGATGAAGATTGCCTGTTAGAATCTGTATGTTGACTTGTGTGAAAAGAAATATAATTGAGTACAATAATGAAGGGGACTGTAGGTGAAAAAAAAACAGTTGAAAATTTATTTTGGCTCCACCGCATTAATTAGCATCTCACATTGTTTCATGGAGATGACAAGGTTCTCTCACTTACTGGGAAATTCTATCCTGGCACTAGTATCAAAATAATGTGAGACCAAAGACTGCCAAACAAAATAGTAATATTTTAGCTTGTTGGATAAATCACATGGAAATTTCATCTGATGACATTTTGCATCGCCATGCAAAGTAACTTTAACGTTTTACCTAGTACAATTTCATTTTTCAGAGATAAATATGGAGTCAGATGATGGGAGTCTGCCATTCAACTTTCCATATGAGCATAGCGCATCAGTAAAACATCGAGAAATATTCACAAATTATGGATTCCCTACTGTTGTTGATGTCAGTAAGAGTGGAGAGATAGTGTGTCAGAAGAATAAGGGAGATAACTATGTAAAATTGTGTGCAGTTCATCCAGTTTTGCCCCTTTCATGTACAGCAGAGAAAGGTAATGTCATTTCTCTACAGTGAAAACTAATTTGTACGATCTTGGTCATTAATCAAAGAAAGTATTTTTCATGTTAATAACTAGTGGACAGGTATGATTTTAATAAACTTGCTTTTAAGATGATATTTTTTAAAAAGCACATTAATTTTTTTGTACTCGGCTTTAAAATTTCTTGTAAGGGTCTATATATCTGTAAGTTGATATGGTTTGCCTTAGTTTTTACATGAACATTTTAGCAAATTGAGTCAGCAGTTGAAATAATTCCTGTTAGCAGTAAATGTTTAGTTGTAGCTTGGTGTGGAGTTCGTTGGTTACCCCAGGTACATGTTCTGTACAACTACATTATGTATCATGGGACAATTGACTGCCAGTAACTCTTTTTCATGAATGTTAATGAGCAAAGTTGAAAGAACTCCTCATCCAATGATGTTCCACATTACAAATAAATACTCTTCTGTTTGAAGGCTGATCTGTAATGTCGAACAGGGATGTTGTTATTTTAAATAGACATGTTTCCCAATTTTAAAAATAGCTTTGTGTTAAAATGTAATGAGTAATTTCATTGGCTAAGATTGCAAAAGAAAATATTTTGGAAACCAATGAAAATACATCATTAATTATTCATGAGTATTCATGAGTACAAAATGTTCGAAACCAGTTGTCCCATGATCGATGAATAGAGAGCAACAGAGTGGATTAAACCTGGGTTTCAGATGATGGGTGTGGAGGTTACATTTTATTTCTAGTATTAAAGCAAACTGACATACACTGACTGAGCAGCAAGGGGCAAAGCAGACTTTTATCAAAATTTTCAAATAATTATGAAGAACTACTTTGTTGACAGCAATGTTTCCTTAGTATTTATTGGCACAATAAGTTTCAGTGAAACTTACAAGGAATACTGACATTTGTTAATACTCCATTGTTTTTGCCTCATATCTGTTGACAGATATCCATACAACAGAAGCTGCTGGTTATAATTCTTGTGTTTTAGTTGTTCAGAGAGTAATATTTACTGAAGAATAAAGTTTTATACATTGTTGTGATCATTTCAGTTAGTTTTATAAGACCCATGTTCAGATGGATATATCCATCTATATTAACTTTGTTAGGCGAGGTTGTTGGTTCTAAACCCTTAAATGTAGAGTGTACAAAATTTAGGAGTATGACAAGATTTTTTTTCTAACAAATCTCTTGTATCTGATAATAAATTGGCTTGTTTAGCAATTTATTGTTCTTTTTACTCTGAGTATTTAGACATTGCTTTATACTGGGGAGAATTAACTGTAAAAATTAACACAAAGATATGAAAGACATTATTTGTATAAAATGTTTAGAGTATTAGTCTTTACAATGATGTCATACATAATCTTACAAAAATATATAATCATATAATGTTAATTATCATAGAATTATTATACATGTGTATACCCCAAGGGGCATGTTATGTTATGGACCTGGGCGTCCGTCCATCCATTAGCAATTTGGTTTCCAGAGGATAACTTGAGAACTGTTTCGCCTACAGTCTTTTAACTATATTTGGTGATTGCCTATATTGAGTGCATGACCGCTTTTGACTTTGGGGTCAGTTGCTCAAAGATCAAGGTCACTGTAACCTTAATATTAAAAACCATTTCCGCCATGTAACTTAACCATCATTTGTTATAGAGACTTCAAACTTTATATCATGATTGTACAAATTGAATGGATGACCTTACACATTTTGGGGTCAGTTTGTCGAAGGTCACAGTGACATAAATGTTTAGAATCATTTACACGCTGTAACTCGACAACCATTTGTCGTAGAGACTTCAAAATTCATATAATGGTTGCACACATTGAGCGAATGACCCCTTTTGATTTTGGGGTCAGAAGGTCAAAGGTCACAGTGACCAAAGCACTGAAAACTATTTCCGCTGTAAAACTTTATAACCATTTGTCAGATAGCATTCAAACTTCATAATTATGATGATTGATTACATTGAGAAAATGACCCCCATACATCTTAAGATCAGTAGGTCAGATGTGAAGGTCACAGTGACCTAACTGAAAAGCATTTCTGCTGTTTAACTTGGCAACTATTTCCCATACAGACTTCAGACTTCTTAGGATGATTGCCATCATTAATTACATGGCCCCTATTCTGTTTGGGGTAAGTACATAAAAGGTCAAGGTGACAATCAACTAAACAATCAATATTTCTGCACAATAACTTGATAACCATGCGTCACAGCATGAACATCATAACTCCTGAAAGACTGACATTTATACAAGTTATAAAACCTAAAATTCAGATATGATAAAGATCTGTAAGTCTCTAAAATTAAAATGATAAAATGTTAATAATAAAAATTTTTTTAATCAAAAACAAAAAATTCAAAATTTAAAGCAAATCATTTAATTCCAAAGCCGAAGGTTTCCTCCCTTATTATCACAAATGCATCAATTTAGAAAAAACACCCTTCAGTGCTCATGTTTTGTTTTATGTAATCAGTTACAGAGGATGAATTCAGACAATGTTTTTCTATCATTTTGTTACATTTTAAAAACATGTTTTACAGTTTTACGTCATTTTGATAAAATAATTATAATGGTTTTTCAAAATAAACAGTACTTTAGCAGCCTATTGTTAGCAAAAATAATAGAGAAATCAGATATTAGGCAAAACAACTGAAATCCACAATATTATATTACTCCATGGGAAGAGCAGTCACTCCTGGCATTCATTACTGAAAGCTTTGTGCAAGCTAGTCATTCTGTTTGTAAACACAGTTCTTGGCAACTATGGCATTTGAGAATTTAATATGTTGCTAATATTACTTCATTCAAAATTGCAATAATGGAAAGAGTATCAGAAATATGAGAATTGTATTACATAAGAGGGCATGGTCAGGGATTGTTGTGGGAGTTTTATTGAAAAATTTCAGCAGTTTGCTAGTCCTCCATCAGTTATTAAAATATTCTATGTTGTTGTCATGGCAACTTGTTAAAAATTACTGCATACAGTTTAACAAACCCAGAATTAATTCAGTGGAAATGAGGTTTATCTGGTAGGTCTTATGTATAATATGAATAGTAATAATGTCTTCATTTCTCATATCATATTCTGACAAGTCCATTTTCAATATAGGTTTCAAGACAATATACATATTTACAACTTACCTAAATGAATAGATTACAACTTCCCTTACTTAATATAATTTAAGAAAATTAAAACTACAGAATAGATTACCACACAATAGGAGGTAATTATGTATGACCATTAAAGAATCTCTTGTTAACAGATCAGTCAGATTTCCAACCAAAGAAGTGTCATTGGTCATATTTTCTATATTAAGTTTTCCATCTTCATCAAACATAGATCACTATGTATATTATTCCAAATTTTAGGTCTTATATTATATTAGAGATTTATAAACTAGTTCTTGATTAGATTTTGGAACTTTCAGTAACTGCTGTTCATTAGATCTAGGGAAACAGTTACTAAAGTACATGTAATCAATTTGTGAAGTACTGGTACTGTGGGCATTAGAGGGATGCTGGTGGTTGTGTGTGGTGGGGAACTTTAAAACTGTGATAACTTTTCTGTATGTTAAATATTAGTGTTCAGATCATATTATATTAATTGATGTCAAAAACAGACAGATACTTTGTACAATTTTGATAGCATTTAACCAAGACAAGCAATGACAACCTCCAAACAATTACTTGACTCATGGCTCTCACTCACAGCACTTTTAAAGGAACCTATGATTTCATTGTAAGGCAGAAAGGAAAACTCTTTTTAAGCATTTCCTATTGTTACCTGGAAAAATCCACCTGCCCCGAGCTGGGTTTGAACAGGGGGTACCTTCGATTACTAAGCAGACACTCTACCACATTGCCATAAAAGTTAGCTGATAGGCAAGGGAATAAAAGTGCCATATTATACCTCTGCTACATCTATTGCATTTTTTAAATAGATTTTCATTGTTTTCAGTGGAAAAAACAATGTTTTTATACGCAGTATTTACTGGGTTGGAAGTGTTTGTTATCTCTCCTGTGCTCAGAGTGAGCTTTTGTGATCAGTCTGTGTCTGTCACCCATCTTTATTTTAGCTTGTGGACATTCTAGAGGCCAAATTGTGATCCAGTCTTCATGAAACTTGTTTAAATTGTTTGTCCTGATGATCTAATACACTCCAGTTTGGAACTTGGTCATGTGGTTTTAAAAAACCAGGTTTCCATTATCCAGATCGAGGAAAGACCTTGTGAACACTTTAGAAGCCTCATTTCTTGAATTTTGAATCAGTATAATACCCGTAACTTCCAACACAGAAAACTTCGGGTAGTATAAGACCAGGAAGCTGTTAACAGTGCAGTACTACATAATACATTGACTTTCTTTATTAACATATATATCTAAGCATTTTTGTATTCTTACACTAGGCAATCATCATCACCAGCATGTCTGTATTCACCTTTATTTCAGTCAAACTTCCACTGAAGGACAGGATTATGGGTGACGTGGTTGAGAAAAACAAGAATTTGAAAAGTTTTGCTTTGAGGATACAGAAGTTTCATAGTCTTGGCAAGGTAGGCTACTCTGACTTACCGGTAATGTAGAAATACAAGTGTTGTGAGAACTTAGTCCTATATAATTATAAGTAAAACTTGTAAGGTAGAAATATTTTGCTTGTCAGAAAGTTGCTGAATGAATTTTAAATTATTTTTTTTATCCATAGCAGCTGACTTTAGCCTTTCATTTAGGGCAATTCCAGTAATAAGTGTACATTTGTATGGGGGGACCCGAAATTTATAATTGTGGGTGATGGGGTGAACTGGAAGTTATAAATGATGCATGCTGGGGTTCCTTAAAAAATCATGATTATGGGTCATGGGTCCTAGTCAAATACAAAAATTATTGGGGTGGGTGGGGTCCGTAGACCCATATTAATTTAATACGGTAATTAAATTAATGAAAAATAGCAATAGGGGTGTTGTATTAGTTTTGCCTGTTAAGCATTAAAGACACATGCAGAGATGAGTTTTAACCAACATTCATTAGTTGCCTCCCTTGTGTTCGCAACCACCATGGCAGACAAAAAATCATGGAAAACGTGGTCGATAGACGACATGAGATGGGGACATGCCATTTTTCTTGTGGATATGTATCAGACAAAATAATCAAGCTACATGGTAATACGGAAGTCCATGGTTTTCTGTAACTGGACCTGTGCTTGGACCTGTCATTTTTCTGACATAAACTCATCATGCAAAAACCACAATAATTCAATGCTGAAAAGATAAAGCAGCCTTCTTTCTTTAAAAAAGTGGGGTTTTCACACACACAAAATGAAGACGGGGTATGTGGATATATTGTAAAATTCATAATTGTGGGTGATAGAGATTAAGAAAATACATAAAGCTGGGTGCTGGGTCTGAGAATTCATTTAGATAATTATAGGTGGTGGGGGGTCTTCAAAAAAGTGCTGTCCCCTTCTCCCATACTCTTATTACTGGAATTCCCCTCAAAGGATTTGAAAATCAAAACATTTAAATGTTTACAATAACAGAAACATTGTGTTATTATTGATACAAAGGTTGTGTAGAGGAATTTTTGTGCCACCTGCAGTATGATGATCTCCTTTTAAGTTAACATTTGAAGTATGTATTTTTCAATGTACTTGTTTCAGAGATGGGGAAAGATCGAACAGGTAGAAGATATTTTGTCAGCTGTGGAAGATTTGAAGGTAGCATGTGATGCCACAAACTCTGAGCCATATGAGTTTGAGGGGGAGATAGGTGATGTCAGTATACAGCCTTGGTTCAGAACCATGCACAAGGAGTATATGCAGCTTCAGGAATCCACTGGGTTACAGGTAGATTTTTCTGTAAACTTGTTTACTAGTTTTTGTCTCTGGGACTGACTATTAAGGATCTTACTTCTTTACTTTATCTGTAGAAGTATTATAAACATATATTTCTTTTATGATAATTTTCCTAATGCTTGGTTTCAATCAGGGTAGTTAAGGCACACTTCAGTAGAATACAAATTTTTTCAAAATAATATTTTAATCTGTGATTTACGGCAGTACCTGATGATTTTACCATAGAATTGTATTTGTCATCATGTCACATCTCTTGTTTCAAGCAAAAAGTTCTGAAAGAACTAAAAAATGTTTTCATATGACATCAAAATTTCATTACGTCACAGTTTGCTTGATTGTGCTTTGACTGTACAAAAATATTTATTTTTAGTGAAAAATACTAGGGCTTACCTTTAAATTTTCATCACTATCCAAATGATGAGATCTTTATAACATTGCAATTTTGATGCAACAGAGACAGTTCTTACATAAAATTATTTAACCAAACAGAAGTGTTTTGCTGAATAGGAAAAAGATGTTGATCTAAACATAGTATACAGTGTATGAATTTGTCGCCTGGAAGGTACTTTCTTTGTAGGGTAAATTTTCAACAATTTTCTTTGCACAATAGATGGAAATTTTCCATTTTCAAAGTACAGTTTCACAATATCAGCACAGGACGCCATTTTGGTAAGCTGAAAACTAATGTCGTCATTGATGATGTCATATTACGTTACGGTGACGTCGCATGACACCATTCATTTTTTTAATGAAAAACTTTTATCCAATACCTTTCATTTGATACCAAATATGTAAAACAATGAGTGACTGTGTAGAAGTTATTCAAATTATTTAAGTGGACATATATTATGGGACACCCTGTACCTGCGTTAGTTAACTTTATCGTTCCAGTATATTGAAGGCTATTTCAGCTACTGGTAACGCTAACATTGTTGTTTATTGCACGGTATCATTTCAGTTTAACAATTACAAGTATGCTGGTGGGTGTATCAATAGTATAGATGTTGAAGGTGGTAGTTATATTGTATCAGCTGCCAGCGAAAAGTTTAACCAGCTACGTATCCTTTCATAAACCATCTAATTACTTGTCCTTATTCAACAGTCTGATTCACTTGTTTTTGTCATTATACCTGTCCCATATAATATCCTGAAAAAAAAGAACAAGCACTCATGAATATATCAATTGTTATGTTGTAATAAATTATTTGCCTAATGGATTGACATTTATTTTCTTCTAACTGCCTTTCAGCTTAGATATTTTTTGTGTTTTTAACTGTTTTTATCAAATACATGTAAGTGTTAGCAACAAACATTTAGTTTATTTGAAGTTTGCTGTGTTTATGACAGTACTAGCTGTTGATTTTTTTTTCATTTTTATTGTTCCCCTTTAATTTTTGGTGGTGGTGGTGGGGGGGGGGGGGGGCGGTGAAGGGGATGTATCAGTGGGAAAGATGGGTTTAAATGGAATGTTGCTTTACATGAATTCTTTTCTCCACAATTTGAAGCTTAAGGGTCACCCACTTCCCTATGGGAATTCGTTTTTTTATCGAATACATTATGACTTTAACTGTTGAAAGGCTTGACATTTGTATCACAGAAATCAGATGGTGTTTTACAATCTTACAAAGCAGAACAAGTTAAATTACCCCACAGCATATATGGAATCAAAAGCAGAAAGGTCCAAGGGAGAGGTAAACATATTTGGTTTTATGTTGAGAAAGGGGCTAGTGGCAGTTGTGAAAAGGGACCAAAGTCTATGGGTTTTTTCAAAAATTTAGTTTACAATACTTATACTTACCAAACTCTACTTTTAAATTACATTTAGACTCTAATTTAATTTACCTAAAGCACCTGTAATCAATAGTCTATTGTCATGGTCAAGTTGTCAATGTTACAGACTTAATCAGTTGAAACCTTTCCATGATAAAGTGTTGTAAACTGTGCCTTGTAACACTCTGATTGTATTTTTGACAAAAGTCAGTTCTTGTATGGAAAATAGATGAGTTCTGGCACTGAGTCTCCACTAGCTTATGTCTCCCCCGAAGGATGTGAAGTTATGTACCTACTAGGTATTTTGATGCAAATTTACTGGAGATTGGCATAGTTATGCTGCCTGATAAAGCTAAAAAAAATAGCATTTTTAGACTTTTTATGCACCCGTAATTGTACAGGATTTTTGGTGACAATACAGCGGAATGTGGGGGCATTTATGTCCTATGGACACATCTCTAGTTAATTGAATATTCTTTCATACTAAAATTCTTCCTGGTTTAAGAGTGTGGAGAAGTGTTTTAATGTGTTTCTCTGAAATCTTCACATGTTGAGGTCTCTGTTTACCAAGTCATAGAACTGTCCTAAAATAATTTGGAAACATGTAGCTGTAGAATGTGGCTATAGAAGTGTAATGTTACATAGAATGTGGCTATAGAAGTGTAGTGTTACATAGAATGTGGCTATAGAAGTGTAGTGTTACATAGAAGGTGGCTATAGAAGTGAAGTGTTACATAGAATGTGGCTATAGAAGTGTAATGTTACATAGAATGTGGCTATAGAAGTGAAGTGTTACATAGAATGTGGCTATAGAAGTGTAATGTTACATAGAATGTGGCTATAGAAGTGTAATGTTACATAGAATGTGGCTATAGAAGTGTAGTGTTACATAGAATGTGGCTATAGAAGTGAAGTGTTACATAGAATGTGGCTATAGAAGTGTAATGTTACATAGAATGTGGCTATAGAAGTGTAATGTTGCATAGAATGTGGCTATAGAAGTGTAATGTTACATAGAATGTAGCTATAGAAGTGTAATGTTACATAGAATGTGGCTATAGAAGTGTAATGTTCAGTACATTAGTCCTAGAAATACAGCAAATACCTAAAGCATGCATGTGAATTGAAAGTCACACATATTAAATGATAATCACAGCTCATATCACACAATTTTACAGCCTATTATGATTTTATTACCACTGTTAAAAACTGTTAAGGTTTCACAGATATATTCCTGGTAATTGTGGGTCAGATAGTTTATGGAAATACATGTATAGCTTTATAGGAAAGATGAGAAAACTTTTTTTATATATACATATACACACATCATTTTTAACATGACCAGATATTTAAATGTTACTTTGTATGATTTCAAAATTTTTGGAAGATTTGTAAAATAGAATTATTGTTGTCTATGATAAAGTTGTTCAAAATATGGAATACAGTAAGAATTACAAAACATGTACAGACCTGAGATAGATTTCATAAACTAGGTTTCCAACAAAACCTGGTTATTAGATTATGGAATATTATAGACAGTATGAGACATAGAGATTACCTCTAGGACCATTAGGGTCAAGGTCACTATAACTAAACATTAAAAACAGTTATGCCCAGTAATTTGAGCTTGCACTGACCTTTTATAATTAAGAGAGACAATTAGTTTGTTTATGGGATCACTGGGAGAGAGGCTAATGTAACTATAATTAAAATATAGCTGTATTCTCAGGCTTTATGTTTAACCTGGTTTTGCCACATTGTGATGTTTCTTTTTTATTGAAGTTTGATTTCTAATTTCAGATTTTATCACTGTTCGGACCAACAGTGAGTTTTATTTGTATGAATTGGCACAATTATCTCATGTTAGAAAGCTACAGATAGTAAATGAACCTCAGAGAATGAACTGCTTGGCTATGGATATCAGGTATATATCTAGAATTTACTACCTGTAAATATCTGGTATATGTGAGTAAAATAACCTATGACTATCAGATATATGTCAAGAGTTTATAACATATGGATATCAGGTATATGTCAAGAGTTTATTACATATAAATGTTGGGTATATGTCAAGAGTTTATGACATATGAATATCAGGTATATGTCAAGAGTTTATTGCTTATGGATATCAGGTATATGTCAAAAGTTTATTACATATAAATGTTGGGTATATGTCAAAAGTTGATTACATATGAATGTCAGGTATATGTCAATAGTTTATAACATGTGTCTGTCAGGTAGATGTCAAGAGTTTATAACATGTGTATGTCAGGTATATGTCAAGAGTTTATTACATATAAATGTTGGGTATATGTCAAGAGTTTATTACATATGAATATCAGGTATATGTCAAGAGTTTATTGCATATGGATATCAGGTATATGTCAAAAGTTGATTACATATGAATGTCAGGTATATGTCAAAAGTTTAAAACATATAAATGTCAAGTATATGTCAAGAGTTTATTACATAAAAATATCGGGTATATGTCAAGAGTTTATTACATGTACATATGAATGTCAGGTATATGTCAAGAGTTTATTACATAAAAATCTCAGGTATATGTCAAGAGTTTATTTCCATATATCAGAAGGCAGTTACCTATACCCAAACTGTATATAAACATTTTACATTAGTGACTGTGTATGACTATAGGGGCACAGGGCATGTGTTAAAAAGCAAGTGTGTATTTCTACATTAGGAAGTAATCACTACTTTATTACTTTCCATTTTGTATGGTTTACACCTGTATTAGAAAAAAACAGACATGGCTGAGAAAAAAACTTCAATTTTTCTGAGAACTTTCAATATTTTCATGTTCTTTTTATAGTTCTGTTTCACATTTGGCGTTTGTCACATTTGACACTGAATTTAGGTTAAAAAAAGTAAAAAGGAAAGAAACACCTTTTTGACACTTACACAACATTGATTAGATCAGATCAGGTCTAATAGTTAAAGTTGCATACTTGAAATTGCTAAACATCTCACTGATGGAAGGTCATGGGTTCAAGTTCAGGTCCAGCTTATCATATTCATTTACGTCAGAAAGTTGGCAGTTTCTTACACAGGATGGGGATCAAGTACTGGTCTTCCCTAGGAATGATGGTTTGGTAAACTGCCCACCTAATATAACTGTAACTGTTAGAGAGCTTTAAACTCCACTAAATCTGATCAAGATCAGGTCACTGAAGTTTATCTGTAAATTTCAGTCCATATATAGCTGGAGAGTGTGCATTGGTTGATGACAAAGGTAGATGTTATTTGTGGAGCGGTGATAGATTGGATGACCTGGACCTTCTGGGTGAACCTCGATTCCAGGTGTCTAATGACTGGCAACATATTCAGTATGGAAGCCATCCGAGACAGTTGGTGTATGCTGACCAAACTGCTGTCCAGTTGTTTGATCTTAGGGTATGGTTGTAAATCACTGGAATCAATTTAGATAAATCACTATATGTTTTTGTCGTAACACTAATAGGTAACTTTGATGTTGTAATCACGCCAATCCATGCTTATTGAACTATGTAATAATTGATTTAAACTTTTATCTGTTATATGTGTTTGTTTCTCTAAACATTTGTCAGTTCCATAATTCGGTGATACAGTTACTCACTTTCTGTTACTTACAATGGTAGCTCATTTGATAGAGCACCAACCAGTTGGGGTGACATGGTTAGATTCCAAAACAGGAAGCTTGATTTTTTCCTGACCTGGCAACATTGGCACTCAACTAGTGACATGGTCTTTGACTGTTTACAGTAACTTGTGTACTGTCAACAGCCTGGGTAGCTCAGTAGTTAGAGTACCTGGCTTGCAAGTGGGAGGTTGTGGCTTTGAGTCCTGCCCTTGGTACTTTATTTTTCTGATGAAGGCATAATATCCCCTTGGAAGAATTTATAGTTTATATTTTTTTGGGCTGTGTGTGCAACTGTTATAATAAACATTATCATTTTCACTCTTGATATTTTATTTTAGTTAAAAAAACTAGATAGGCTTCACTAACGTTATGTCTTAATCTCAAATATACAAGTAAGAGTTAGAGTAATATGAAAGATCTTAAATTTGTTTGTGACCTAAACACTCCATTTCAGATGCCTACAATTGAAGGTCATGACCTTTTCTCACTGCCTTCCAAGCTGCTACATAATTCAGAACGTATCCAAGCATGTGGACAACACCCAGCATCAGCATTTTGCCACATAGTTGCAACTGACTACAACCTTATGTTGATGGATGAGAGATACAGCAAGTATCCAGTAAGGAAATTGGAAATTAAATATAGAATCTACAAGACTTACTGAATTTTGAATTGTATTAAAGTGTACATACCATACTTTGAATACTTCTGCCAAAGTGTTTCCCTCATTCTTGCATTGAGAAACAGAGAAAAGTCTTATACTTAAGACAGAATTTTATCTAATGGTTGTAGAAAGTCCAGTGCTGCCCAACTAAATGAATAGTCAATGTCTAATTGTTTATAAAGTATTTTTATTTTCAGGTATTGAGATGGGAACACATGCTATCCACACCCCCACAGTACATGAGTAGTATCAATGGTGGATGTGATAACACAGATGATAGCTTAATATACATTGCTAGCCAATATCCACCAGATGTTCATGCTTTTAGGTTTTCCCAGAAAAATAATCTTCCTCCATTAGCTGTATCTCAGCCTCACAGAGCAGCAAAAATAACGTAAGTCCTACAAAGTACAAGTCCAATTTTAAGATGAAATTATTCTGGTCTTACCAATGACATACTGACTTTATTTTATTTATAGCTAAACATGTATTAAGTTCTTAGATGAGTTCTACAGGAATTTTTAGCAGTTTTAACTGATAAAGTGAGTAGAAGCTTAACTATATACTGTGTAATAACTCAAATATATTACTTGCCATAACTAAAAATGGAAATGGATTAGTTTTTTGTTGTTTTAAAGACTGCTCTAATCTACAGATTTAGATTTCTGACAAATTCAAAAATTAAATCTGCTTGAACCAGTAGTTTGAATCAGTTGAGTAAATTACTGTGTACATTTTAAAGTATTTTCATAAAACTGGAGCCAGATCTGGACACATTTATTCTGAAATTGTTTGTATTGTTAAAGCATATTCTTAGTTGTGAGGCTGTGAAAGAACACAGGACTGTACCTTTCTCATGTTCAAAGTATGTAAACCTGTACTTTGATATCAGTAATAAGTAGTTGCAAGAATTTGTCCTCTGAATTTTGGTATCTAGTGATATATCACTAATATATGGATGGAAATACCACTGATAGAAAACCCGGGTACCATACTAAGTTCAAGAGGTTCTTGAGGTGAACTCATATCACCAGCAGCAAGCAAATATATCTATATAGACATCCTGAATGTGTTGTTCTGGTTTTATTGTAGGGACATTTCTAAATGGCCACAGTTTGTAAATAACTGCCCTAACACAGACATGTTACACCAAAGACTTGACACATCTCTAGCTGGGATAGCAACATCACCATGGCAACAAGGTCATGTGGTTTTCCAGGTACAGTATCAGCCTCCTTTTATGGATTTTAAAGCATTGTTTATAAATGGGTCCTTAGTCAAGTTCTACTCTTTGATGAAGGTCTCAAGTACCATTTAATTACATTTGACATTTTTGTTATCGTTGTTTACAAAGACACATACATTCTTAAATGTATGAGGTTATATAACATGCTGTGTGAATAGAAAATTACCTAGGATATGTAAAACAATTTGTCAGCAAAATTGTTTTTTTGCAATGCATTTAACACCAAAAGGCAATTTTCTTCAGCATTTCAAATATATAACACTTTTGCCATTTTGTAGCTGGACAGTCATGGAGAGATCTTCCACCAAGTATTTTCAGCCGAAAAGTCAGCATCTGATGCATCATTTTTAGCTGGACAGGGATCACATGACATAACATTTTCTGCAGGACCAGAGTCACATGACCTACAGCCACTTCCTGTTGCAATAGAAAGAGCCCAAACTTGGATAGAGTCTTGGGTTGATATGATGAAAAATCTGCTCTCTTCAAAAATAAAGACTAGGGAAATACATTCTACATCACTAGGTAATCATTTAAATTTTTATTGTTTTTAAAGATGCAAATCTTGAAAATACACTTCTTTTTTTTTAATTCACACTTCACACCTGGATGATTAAGGCATGTGCAACACCTTATTGTCTTAAAGAGATTTTTAACAAGGAGCCATCCAATTTCTTTAAACTGCACTTACACTGACTGTTTAATAAAGCCCAACTTAAACTCATTTACATGTTATTGCCATAGATGCTTCAAGGATGTGGATTTGTGACCATAAATTTCATATCAGTATTATTTATCCTGTCACTTATAACATTTTTGAACTGGTTACATGGTGCCTTATATTTCATATCATCTACAGCAGTTGGTCATGTGATACGGTTACCTGATCATGTGGTCACCTGGATTACTCTAAATCAAAACTTTTATTGATGATTCACTTGCATTTTGTTTATTTTTTGTTGGAAAAAAAAAAAGAAACTGTGTGACATGGTAATAGAATAATAGGTAGTTGTCATGGATGGAGAAAGTTTATCTGGCTCGGCTCCGAATCCTGCCTTCGTCTCACCTGAATAATGCCTACAATCTGCCAGATAAATGTTCTCCATCCTGAACATCAACCTATTATTCTTAATTTACCTACTCTATTCAGGAATTGGAAGAATGATACGAAACTGGTATGCTCTGTTGAAAAAAGAATCATATAATATATTCAGCTTTTGTAGGGATGACAGAATGAGCAGTTTTCATGTTGGTATATTTAGTCTTTGATTCCTTTATTCTCTGATTAAATAAACCATGTGTGGTATAGGAGACTGAGCTGATATTGTCTTTTTTTCAGGAATGTTTCATTACAGAACTCCACATAAGCAATGTTGTGTTTGTCAGCCAGATCTTAGCTATATGCCAGGTGAAACGAATGTACCAAAAGAAACTGCCTTCTGTGAAACATGCATGGTTTTGTTAAAAGATGGCCAAAATCTTCTGAACAGTGTACGAAAGGTGAAGGATTTTCAGTTTTGCAGAAACAACAGAAATATACCAAGAATATATAATATTATAACTATAAGCGTAATTGAATGTTGTTAATGTATTGGTGTGCACTGAGAAACTAGGAATTTCAAGTGAAACTTCTTGTCTTTATTCAATTACAGAGAATTTGCTTCACAATGGCTGCCAATGTCTTTTTTTTCTTATGATTTGATTGAAAAAAATCAAAGTAAATGAAAAATCAAGTCTATCTATCTATCTATTTGAGCTTCTTTATCGTCGGTACCGGTTGCCCATATGACCGACACCCTCTGAAGAGATTAGTTATTTTATGTTGTGGGGGTAGTGCAAGATACAAAAAGTGTCCCATTCCAGAGATACCCCTGGTTCTTTTGCATGCTCAGTGTATAGCACTGATACATTGGACCTTGGTTTAATGTCTCATCTGAAAGACTATTAGTAATGTTAGTGGAGGAGTGGGGGATCAAACTCAGGACCCGTGGTTTATCAGTCCAGTGCATTACCACTGGACCATGTCTGCTAAAAAAAATAAAGTGTAAGGCTAACTGTTTTAAGTAGTTCAGTTATATCTGTGCATTACAGTTGCTTTTTTTGTTTTACTTTACATATAATGTATGGAACTAGTAAAATTACGGTCAAAGACGATATAGCCAGTTTTCCTAGTGGCCTTATAAAACTTGACATTTTTTTTTTACTTTTCTGCTTATCTTGTGATGTTGTAGGATAATGTTATGGCCTCTAGATCAGATGACAGGCCTCAAGGGTTAGATAAAGTGGAAGATCTGCCTAGAGATACTGCCCTCAGTAAACTGTTGATGAAACAGTGGTATGGAGAGAAAGACAGCCAGAGTTTTGAGGATATTCTTCATGACTGGGTATGTTGATAAACTATAGCAATTCATTATTCACATGTACATGTTAATGTGAAAACTCTACAGCTATATTCTAGAGGTTATAAAACAGCAGACAGTGTACCTATGTTTTCTGAGAAATAGCAGAGTGATGGCAAGGGTTTAATGTTATGACAGTGGAGCTATACTTTAACCATCATATCACTCTTTGATATAGATAACACTTTGATATAGATTACTTTTTGATAAAGATTACTATTTGATAAATATTACTCTTTGATATAAATTACTCTTTTATAAAGATTACTCTGACATAGATTACTCTTTGAAACAGATAACTCCTTGACTTAGCTTGCTCTTTGATAAAGATAACTCTTGATATAAATTAGTCTTTGATAAAGATTACTCTGATGTAGATTACTCTTTGGTACAGATAACTTTTTGACATAGCTTGCTCTTTGATAAAGATTACTATTTGATAAAGATTACTCTTTGATATAAATTAGTCTTTGATAAAGATTACTCTGACATAGATTACTTTTTGGTACAGATAACTTTTTGACATAGCTTGCTCTTTGAGGTATAGATTACTCATAGATACAGATTACTCTTTGACACAAAATATTCATTAACATATAATACTCTGCTTTGTTATCTCTTCGACTTAGATTACTCTTTGATATACATTACTCTGACATAAATTACTCTTGGACACAGAGTATTCTTAGACATATATTACTGTGATGTTAAGGACTGATGCAACAATATTTAACTGGAATTTGATTTTATTCCTTAAGAACAGCTTTTATTTCTCTTTCATTTATAGGCATATGTATTGCCCTAATACTGTTTGTGTGACATTTTGTCATACTGGTACTTTTACATATCTTGTAGTGTTTTAGGGAAAGAAAAAAGCTGTCTGGAAATAAATAACAATAAATACTGAATTCAACTCACTGAATCCTGGAAAATATGACAGCCCTATACACTTGTAGTCCAAATAATACATAATTCATGTAGTAACATTTTTTGAGAAAATGTACCAAAATGTTTCTGTTGTTTTCCATTTAAAACAACTCTTAATGAAATAATGCATGATGTAATGGTTAATTACATGTAAACATGACATAGAAGATCACATAATTTATAAGAGACCTCCTGTGGAAGCTTCTTATTTGAAATATCACAACAATAACTAACCAAAGTTAGACTTAATGTACCAAATTGCTAGACTCTAGGGCCAATCTCCAGCTTAAGTAGTGTATCAGTAGTCACTTCCTTAGATTAATCATACAGCATGTATGTGTAGAGTTTACATTCTCTCTGTGACACCGTTGATGGACAAACACCTTTATTCAGATACTTAGTTTTTCCCATGTAAGATCAGGTGTTGCTTATACTCTTGTAACTGTTTTTGTGTTTTAGGATAAAGAAGTCAAGGACAAAAGAAGTGCCAAGAAAACACAGAGAAATGAAGACGTACAACATATGTCAGAGCAAAGTGTGTTGAACAGAATTCTGCAGAGGTCTGCTGGTCCATCTGGTTCCACTGTTTCACAGTCTACTACATCAGCTGGAAGTGAAAACAGGGAACCAAGTATAGCTTCAAGTGCATCTGATATTGATGGTGCTTTTACACAGCTTAAAAACCAACACAAGTCCAAGAAAGATCAGACTCGTAGTGTAATGCAAAAGGAATCACCTCATAGTGTTACACCTTCTAAACATAAGCATCGTAAAAAGACACCAGGGTCAAAGAAAAGTGATATAAGCTCTCTCAAGTTATCAGCTGACAATGATTCCATGAAATCTGTTGTGTTAGGGTCAACTGACTCTTCCATATCTGACACATTCAAAATCGCAAGTCGTGGTGAAAGTAATACAGTTGACACAGAGTTTTCAATATTCAGGTCAGTGTTAAGTCCATCAGGGGAGGCAACCTCTTCTCCATCTAAGCGGAAGAAACATAACAAGGACAATGAATCTGTCACTGAATTTTTACCACCACTGTCAATAACTCCTTCCAGAACTAATGCAAATGTGACACAGCAGTCAGTGAATAAAAAGACACACAAGAAAAATTCAAAAAGTCCTGCTCATTCAGCTCATTCTATGGAAACGATCAGCGAGATATCATTGGCAGGGTCTGAAGACTTGTTTAGTGACAAAGCACATACTTTAGAACTTGCCAGTGAAGATGATAAAATGAGTTCAGTGCTGTCTGTTGTAAGTTGTACAGGTGCGTTTAACAGCCAGATGTCCAAAAATGTGTCCCGCAGTTTGTTTTCAAGGGAAAACATACATGGCAAAAATATGGACCAGTTTGTATCATCGCCAAAAAAAGGAAATATTGGAATTTCACCCAGAAAGGGGATTTCACCCAGAAAGGGGACAAAAAGGAAGACAGTAGCAGGGTTTTAAGGAGTATTTGTTAATTTTTTATGCCAGTATTGTTAAAGAATCAATATTACAAATCTGTGCAGTTAAATCTTGGGCCATATTTTATAGATATTTAAAATTTCAGTCAAATACTTTTCATGAATGTTTCTACCTGCCTGATGTTAGAACATCTCTCAACATGTGTATTTGCTGAAAAATAAAAAGTTATCTATATAAGACTGGTACTGTGTTGAAGAATTTTTGTCTCCTCCATGTGTAATGATTGTAGTGATACGTTTGAGACGAAATCAAGTTAACAACAATTAAGGCAGAATAGAGACAACTTATTAAGGTGCAAAATTGCGTTTTCTCTCATCGTGCAACCTTGACAATGAAAAAAGTAAATCAATCGTCACTCTGAATAAACATCAAATAAACTCAACTGTTTTAAGTGGCATGTTTACGCCTAAATTAGCTTACTGGAATTTCTCAAATTTGGTATACAATATAGTATAGTATTTTTTTTTTTTACCCAATCAACATTTTTGTTACCCCGAATCCAAATATGATCAAAGCTGATACACAAGTTTTAGGCCTAAGTGATCAAATTTTTATCAGAAGATCACCAAATTGTTATCTCAAACAATAAAACAACATGACCTGTTTTTGCAATGAGTATCTTTGAATCATGCACATGTGTAAACAGGCAACCAGTTCAATGAACAAAACTTCTCAAAATCCCAATAATACACATACTTACATGATGCCATGCCGATGTGATTCCCAGACAGTTTCCAACTTGTAATTGATTTATTATGCAGCTAAATTTCCATGAATATGAATACATGACTTTGACTAAATCTGATTTTTCTCGGCAATGTACATGTTTTCTGTACTTTCATGTTGGAAGTTTGTTTTTCTATCTGCTTATAAAGGGTCTTTTTTCGTACTTCTGTTTATAAAGGATTACAGCGTGTGGGATCTGGACAATTCCCGTCCCTTTCAAGCTAACAGATTTTTCAATTTCCAATCCGAAGATGATATGATGATGTTAGCATGGACCATTCCGCTCCAGCATTTGACAGATCAGACAATCCCCCGCCCAGCCATTTAAAAAAACATGTGCACACAAGTACCTTTATTGCATCAGCAAACAGACTTCAATCATATTACTAATGTGTTTAATCCCTCGAACTTGTAAAAAAAGCAACAACATCTTTAACTAAAAAGAGAAAAGAAAATTGTCCATTAAGAGAAGATGTTGAAGATTCAAAGAAGAAATATTTATCTTCCTAAAATGATTACCTTCTTAAAATTGCTCAAATGCCACACCTTAAAATTACCTCTATATTTGATATATTTCAAGTATAACACGTTTTCGTTGAACCATTAGAATTTTCTGTTTTATGTTACTTCAAATCCCATACAGCATGAATAAAGGAATCTAAGACAATGAGGGAGAAAAGTCATAACTGATGACGTTTTTTATTGATATTGTATGAGTGGTCATTATGACACTTCCAATAGACATCCAAATATGGTAGTAAGTCATTAATGATTTCATGACCAGCATCCCGTAAGAAGTAAATGATGGAAACAACAGTTGTGACAAAAACATAACGTGATTTTAGGAATCAGAAGCTAAAGGAAGAAATAAACAGTTTTAATTGATGATGAAAGTTTAGAATTTGTATTACGTCAGCTCTTTATGATCACTGTGACCTTGACCTTTGACCAGCTGACCCCAAAATCAGTCCAAAATCAGTAGGCTTCTTCTACTAATTAATGACAATCATTCTATGAAGTTTGAAAAATCTGGGTCAAATAGAACTCAAGTTATTGAGTGGAAACCATTTTCAAGTTAAAGATCACTGTGACCTTGACCTTTGAAAAGCTGACCCCAAAATCAATAGGCTTCTTTTACTCATTAAGGACAATCATCCTATGAAGTTTCAAAACTCTGTGCCAAATGGCACTCCACTTATTGAGCGGAAACCAATTTTTACATATAAGGTCACTGTGACCTTGACATTTGACCAGCTGACCCAAAATCAATAGGCTAGGTTTCTGTAACTCAACAAGGACGGTCATCCTATGAAGTTCGAAGACACTAGGTAAAATAGAACTCTAGTTATTGAGTGGAAACCATTTTCACATTTAAGGTCACTGTGACCTTGACATTTGGCCTACCTACCCCAAAAACAATAGGCTTCTGTAACTCAGTAAGAGCAATCACCCTATGAAGTATTCTAGTTATCGAAGGGAAACAAAGTGTGACTGACGGACAGGGCAAAAACAATATGTTTCCCCCAGAGTGGGGGAGACATTAATATAAAGACAAGAGAATTAAATGTTGACTTTTCTGTATTTTTATATCCCTACCTTCTTGCCATTTATCTCACAAACTCGGATTCATTTTGATAAAATGAAATGAAATAAAATGTACATTATTTTCATAATAAGGCAGCTAATTAACCTTGTAACAAAGAACATTATTTTGTCTGATCAGCTGATGAAAGTTTGTATGGTAAAGGATCGGAACAGTATTCAACAAATTTCAGTTCTTTTTATCTTGGTTACAGAAAATAATGTATCATGTACATTTCACATAAGGATCAAGTGCTTTAAACAATGTCAATATATTTCTCTGAATCACATTTAAAGTTACAGACACAGAGTATTTTTATTTGTACTGTCTAAAGTATGAAAACAGAGTAAGTCTAAAGTATGAAAACATTGTGTTCTGTGTTCTAACTTTTTCTTTTTAGTCCCAAAATCAAAATTTGAGTTGTTCCCCTTGCATTGTTTCTTTTTCAATATGTCAATAAAGGCTGACATTTTTTTCTTTTTTTTAAGATTTTACAAGTCTGAACCGAAATAGTTTAAAGTTTTACAATTTCATTGCAGGTTTCATTTTATGTTTTAAACAATCATTAACATTTAAGTAATTATCATTATTCTGTTAACATTCCTGAAATTTCTAGAGCCATCTCTGAATACTTGTGTCTTTTCTTGGCTCTAAACATTTCCAAGCAGTATCTCACTGTTGTCTTTGTCACTTTTTACTTCTCTAAAACTGGCTGTTTCCTGAAAAAAAATGTCTATTGCCTGCATGTAATCATATATCATCTTTCTGCCAAGTTAATTTAAAACCTCTTATTGTTACAGTACAGAAAGCACAATTGCATTGAAGTCTCTGACATCTCAGTAACAAAGGTTTCAATTTCAAAAGAAGTAATTCTATCAGAACAATAGCAATGTTTATCATAATGTTTATGATAAATAATAAACAGTATCTTTAAGATTCATGACAAATAGTAGTCCAACTTATTGTTAGTGAGTCCAGATATTGTGTAACATGTAGTACATCGTATGGGTCAGTATCTCCTCCCTAACATGATTCTGATCAAAAGCAAGTGTCTCAGAATGCTCTCAAGTCATCACTTAATTGTTTTGACTAGACAAATAAGAAACAATGTACTGGTCTTGCTAGCTCAGAGGTTCAGGCATTTATGCTGTTTAATATGTCCTACATTCAAATCTCAACAAGTGTGTGATGCTGGTGAAAAGAAGGATATTTGGAATTGTACCACAAGACTAAAGTTTTATTTATGATTTATATACATATGTATATACTAAGATGTTGGTATTCTGCATCAAACTCTGTTTTCTTATAGCAAGAATCTAATTTTTTTTGACACATTAGTCTCACCTTTCTTAGTCTCTTTTTTCTCTGAATTTCTACGAAACTGCTTTTTCAATTATTGACCAAAGAATATTCTGGAAACTCAACATTAGCTCTTGGATGTTCTCACTAATACTCACACGGAAGTTCATTTCACATTGAATTGTTGAATTCCTCATCTGTATATTCAAACCTGTAACTTCCAGGGTAGAAAAAAGCAGACACACTACCCCCATTCCTGCTAGGACATACCAATCTTTAAAAGAGAAGAGCAGTAACTATCAAATGGTTTAAAATGCAGGTTTTATCTAGTCTAACAGCGGGTCTTAACAGCAAAAAAGTTCTGTATATTGATGTTAAATTCAAGAGCTGGCCACCGTATTAAGAGATTTCCTTATGGTTGCCATCAAAACCAGATTGAGTTCTTAATGGAATCATTTAATTTTAAGGTATTTGAAAAAGGATCAACTATGGAACATTCCTGTGAAATTTGGTCAAAATTAGCCCAGTATATTAGAGAGAAGCAGCTTGAAGGAAAATGTTGACAATGGACAACAAACAAAAGACAAGGAACAGTTGCCTATTCTTACGGCT
The DNA here is from genome assembly GCA_012932295.1 of Cyclina sinensis. Lineage (NCBI taxonomy): Eukaryota > Metazoa > Mollusca > Bivalvia > Venerida > Veneridae > Cyclina > Cyclina sinensis. The sequence goes on from JAAONU010000017.1 coordinate 30,203,881, forward strand.
AAACCTTGAGCATTTTGTGCCCAGGTGAGCTAGCTAACACATGAGAGCTTACCTGGTTATGTGCTTATCTTCTTTTTTTTCAAAAGTTACTGCTGTTTATCAGTACAACAAATGGTAATAAGATGGTCCTTCTGTCTGTAACCCATCAACACTTTCAATTATTGCTAAAATGAAAATGAAATAAATAACAAAATGAGAGCCTACCTGAATATATGTTTAAATACAATTACAGATAAAGAACTGACAGATTTTACAATCGATGATTTTTATAGTATGGTATATGAAAAAGTGTAAAATTTTGTTCAGGATATACGTGTATTGCAATTTTATTTTCACCTCTCAGTTTCTTAAAAAAAATAATTGGTTTACTTATAGTAAAAAGAATTGATACAAAATTTCACCCCTTTTCCTAATATTCAGCTGGCTTTTCTGGTCCATAGTAGATTTGAAAACATAGGTTTCCTGTGTTTAAATCAAGCTCAAAGCAGATTTTTAAAATTTGCTATGAGATACTATTTACAGGATTTTTTCAACACAAAATTATTCCTAGCTTTATCACTATAAATAGTAGATGAATTTTGACAAACGGATTGATTCAGGTCTGTTTTGTAAATATCCTCAATCATTATTCATGCAGTTGCTTTTGATCTTGTTCTGTGAGATCACACTCAGTGAAGGATCACAGATTTAAAAGGTTTTACCATTCAACAGCAAACTTTCTGGTCACATTGGGACTAAACCCCAATGGGGGATCAAACAACTATCTCTTGAATTGTTGCGAGTTGCATTTCCGCAGTTATCTAAAAGGTGTTTGCCTCCTAAATAACCCTATACACTATTAAACTCATTTCTTTAATTCAAATTGTTTTTCAGATAATGTCATTTGTTAGATAAAAACCTGTCACTGGTGATGTGCTGTCTACGCATGGTCATAAACTTTTTTAAAGGTCCTATGAAAGATATAGAAATGTATTTAATGTAAAAAAAAAACTGCTTAACTTTTTTTGGAATTTCCTTTTGCTACTTCAAAGAGGATAAGTTAAACATAAAATATCCCCCAAAAAATCTATAGGAAAGAATGTACTTAAAAGGCAACTGAGCGATGCTGCAATGTTATCAATTAATTAAAGATGATATTTTTCACATAATTATTCTACTATTACTGCATAGCATATCTAGACTTCTCTAAAACATGTTTTCTGAATAAATTTTCTTAAATTATCTTGATTTTCAACCACAGTAAAATACATTTTGCAGTTTTATGCCTAATCTATTTAAGACATTGATTTATATGATAAAATTAGGTCATGTGCTGCAACAGATGCACCAGATTCTCCTCTCAAAATTCTTATTTGTGTTTAATAATCACTAATAACGGCCTGTTTCTATACTAGTCTGTTTCCTTTGTCTCTTGTTAGTGTATCAGCTGCCCTTTATATTGTTTTTAAGAACATTTATTCAGAAAACATGTTTTAGAGAAGTCTAGATATGCTATGCAGTAATAGCAGAATAATTATGTGAAAAATATCATCTTTAATTAATTGATAACATTGCAGCATCGCTCAGTTGCCTTTTAAGTACATTCTTTCCTATAGATTTTTTGGGGGATATTTTATGTTTAACTTATCCTCTTTGAGTTCCTGACATGCGCCTGCCTAGTATAGTCAGTATTGACTTTTGGCAGTAATAAGTTGAAGTTGAAGTTGAAGCATTATGAAAACTGAAGAAAAAGAATTTGATCAGTGGTGGTGTGTAAAATTAGTACCAAAGACCTATACCTCTGAGCCACCACGGAATGTTCTTTACAGAAGTCAAAATTAACAATATAAATAAAGTACCTACCCCGTGACTAACGCCGATAAAAGTGTGAAAAACTTTATATTATGTTGAGTTTCTGTAACAAAAACTAAGACAGAAACTTGGTTTAGATATGTTCTTCACGACTACAACCAGAGTTTTTACATATTAGCTATCTGTGAGGCTACAACGTTTAAAGGGAAAAAAATCTTTATATAACCTGTAAACTGTTAAACGTTGTTTACTTCCCTTGGAAAAAGGTTTGCATGGGAATTATTGTCCGTGATAGGCCTGTTGCGCTTTGTAGCGTAACGGGGTGCATAATACAAGGGTCATACGTGAAGCCTTCTCCACAGAACCTGTAGTTAATTCTCCAAACCAACACGAATGACAACTCAACACAGTGAAACGTTTCAACATATTCCATTTCAGTTTATTAATAAATTTAGAATTTCCATCTGAATTATTGTCTCTTTTATCCATGATATAAAATAATGTCTAAAGCTGTCAGACTGTGTCAGAAACTTATAAGAATTATTTTAGGAACAGTACTTGTTTATAAATAAAAATTAGCATAATGAGGCAGTGTGCTCTTGGTGACCTATGTTGACAGGCCCCTTTCGGGCCTGCCTGCTTAACATTTTACATGAAGCGTTTATATATCATCTTTGCCAGACGAAGATTACCAAATAAGACTTGACTTTTCCGTGTATTATGAATATACATAAGAAAGATCTACAGTGATTCAGCCTGAGGCCAGAAAGGTTTTCTTATTTGTGATTTTACAAAACAGATGCCAAATACCAACGTTATATAGTATATTACGTTATAGCTTTTCTCATTTAAAACGTGTCATTCTTTAATGACAGATAAAAACACAATCGTTTTATCATGTTTATCGAGAGGAAATACAATTCAGTGTGTGTGTGTGTGTGGGGGGAGCGAAATAAATACCAAAGAAACTTGTGGGAGAAGTAGAATAAATAACATACAAATGTTACTTTGTGACCGTTCCAAAAATATTCTAACAGTGGAAAAATATATTCGGACGGCCATGCTATTATAACCTCGTACGAATACAGAAAACAATGGATTTTTTAAGACTAAATATTCTGTCATCGCATGTGTGCGCGCGCACGCGCGCGTGTGTGTGTGTGTGTCAAATATTTAAAACTAATTTAAACTAAGAATTCATTAATGTTATCGCCTGTGATATAACTGATCTATAAAATCAATATTGCCAATATAAGAAAGTGTCACAATGACACGCGAAAAATAAAACTAGCGATGACTTAAAATCATGGTGCCCTGAAGAAGTAATTCTTCGAGTTAATCTATCTCAGTTAGAACAACAGTTGTCGAGGATTAGAGCCCAGAGGTTACTTGTTTGATCAAAATCCCAGCAGGGAGAGAGTCTCTCCAGTGACATTCTGCCTTTCGGTGCAGTCCTGGTTTGAACCCAGGAGGTAGTCATAGAGCGAGATTGATCACATGCATGAACATGTTCCCAGTCGCTGCAATATAAATAGCTTAAAACTTAACTGTTGGTCTTACACTGGAGACAGACCCCATCTTTTCATATCAACTAATAGTAACCAAAAGGTCCGTCGTATCGGTTTGTGTGTTGAGGAAATGAAACTGAGAAATAGCTTTAATTTAAACTGAAAAAAAGACAACACAAATCTAATCCAAATGCAGATTGGCATCACACCGCCATCTTAATTGATAATTGATATTAATGTAATGTTGAACGCCTTCAGCCTGAAATGAATGCAATGTGATCATTGTCAATGTTACAATGAAGTGTTTATCAAAAACCGTATAGCAATACGGAAATCCGGTTACAACATCACAATCCTTGACTGCCTGCACTGAACTCCTGGAGACTTGATAAAACATTTAACATAAGCCCTCCTAATTAGGAAGGAATGCATAGAATCCTCGTGATAAAGTGTCTTGAGCTAGGTAAACCTTTTAGAATAACAATTTTATAAAACAATTTCAAAGAATATGCATGTTTTAATTGAATTAAAATGTTATTAATTCGGAGGTCTTTGCAATAACTGTCTCATATGTATAGCCTGCCTTAAGCTTGGGGACGAGTATTTCAGGAATGTCTTGTTTCCAAATAAAGATTGATTCTGGCTGAAAAATGGAAAACCCCAGATTTTGTATTTTGCAATTGTTAAAACTGATAAATTGCTTTATTATTTTTTTTAATTTTCTACATCCTTCGCATACATTCACCATCAAAACTTTACATGTTCTACTACTCAGCATGAGAAAAGGAAATTAAGACAATGGGCTAGCTATTGTGCCCAGGGTCCTGTTGTGCCTTAATTGATGACATACTCATTCAAATGTGACGTCACATGTTTATGTCTAAATGTGGAAATTAGTCATAACTTCTTCATGGTGACCAACGTCCGACCAAAAGTTTAGAAACGAGAAATTAATTATCGTAAAATCAGAATAAACAACGGCTTTGGCGTGATAACAAAAAGAAGACGAAAACAACAGACTGAATTATTCGTTAAAGGTTTATTGTTTTATTTGGTATTGTTCATTAATTAATTAATTTATTTCTGTCAGCGATCTACGATGAATCATGCTCAGGAAATACTTGTATGAAAAACACGGTATGTGAGCATTTAGACTGCTGAAGAAAGGCTATCCCGTCCGTCTGATCTCTGACGTTTAAGATTCGGAGAATGAAATTTTTGTTCTTAAATTTGGGAGCCTTAGTATCTCGGCTTCCATTGTCCTTTTAATTAATAAGCATTATATAGCATATTGTATAAAAGGTTGATCATTATTTTGAATTGTCAAATGTATATTAGATAATAATGATTTACTTTTTACATCATTTTTAATTTTTTGGTTTTAATTACAGATAAAATGGCGTCTACTAAGGTCGTGATTTTAGTGTTAGATGCTTTACGTTGCAAGCCTCCTACAAGTTTGTCAGTGCAGGAGACGGTTGAAACGTTGTTGAATCAGCCGGATTTCCGGCGCCTGTACGGACTTTATCTATAGACCAAAAGGACCTTTATCAGCGCCAGATGGACGACGTGAAGAAGATGATGGCGTGTGTCAAATTATTTACACAAGGCGAGGAGCACGTTGTATTTGTGATGAGCTAATTGATTTCTAAGGACACTTACCGAACATCAAATACGTACTGCGTTAATGGTTGACTTTTACGATTGGTTTATACGATATAAATGTGCTGACTGATAAGCCACAAGCAGGGATGGTGATCAATTACAGTCACATGTAATCGATTATTAATCAATTACATGTCTAAATTTGATGTTATTGATTAATAATCGATTTTAATGATAGAGCTGTGTAATGGACAGGTTTGGGGCTGATTACTTGTGTTAGTAACTGATTACATAACAGTTACTTTGAAATTTCCTGATTACAATTACATTGGATTACTTTAATGTTTTGATGGTAATTGATTACATTACAGTTACTTGTGGTCAAGTAATCAGATTACATTTGATTACTTTCAATATTATTTCAAACTGCAAGACAAATTTTCTAGGAGAAAACATTAAATCAGAATGGAAACTTTATTTAACAAACATGAAACAAATATTATTTGTAGGAAAAATATTGGCTCAGTAAAGCAGTTAGTTTTTGTCTAACACACTGAGTCACTAATTTTATAAAGGAAGATTCAAAATGTCATACTGTTCGAATCATATATATTTAGACATCTCCATTGCATTTAATCATCATCAATTTTTGAAAGTTTTCATTAGAAAGACGACATTGTTCTAGTCTTATAAAAGAGGTTCTGATTACTTTTTAGGTTAACACTAGGAGCGGATGTGGTCCAGTGGTAACGCGCTGGACTGGTATACCAGGGGTCCTGAGTTCGATCCCCCGCTCCTCCACTAACATTACTAAAAGTCTTTCGAATGAGACTTTAAACCGAGGTCCCATGTATCAGTGCTATACTGAGCATGAAAAAGAACCAGGGGTGTCTCTGGAATGGGATGCTTTCTGTATCTTGCACTACCCCCACAACATAAAATAACTAATCTCTTCAGGGGGCGTCGGTCATATGGGCAACCGGTACCGACGTTAAATAAGCTTAGACAGATAGATTTTAGGTTAACAGTTAAATATCTGGTGTAGTGCAGTTATTAACTGATATTTTTTGTTTTCCCTGGGGCACTGTCTGACTATAATTTCATTATTATTAAGATTATGGCTTTCACACCTATTGAAGTACAAATTCACAATTGTAGCAAAGTTACCTGCAATATGTGTTAAGAAAGGTGACACAATAGATCATTGATCCTTATAAAGAGCACACAAAGGAGACAAGTAACATTGTGATCAATATATGTTGTAAAAGAATATTTTTCTTAGGGAGATGAGGTTGAATATATAATTAGCATATTACTTATTTCTAGCAAAAGCAGCATATATTTTTATCTTTTGCCCCAGCAGTTAAATGCAATAAATGAATTTATCAGCTATCCAATGTCCATGTGCAATCAGAAAGTAATCAAAAGTATTCATGATGAAATACAAAATTTAGTCTATGTAATCGATTGAATTACATTATATGTAATCAGATGTACGACAGTAATCAAATACATTTGAATACTTGCACTTGAGTAATCAATTACAGGTGATTACAATTACTGTATTCGATTACCCCAAGCCTGGTAATGGAATACTTTCGATTTCTTTGGCAAAAGTAATCATGATTACATAATGATTATATTCGATTACATACTTTTACAATGAAAGATGTCATTCAATCTGTCAATTTTATTCCTTTATATTATACATACACGCACATTATTATATGTGTTTTTATATACAGTTTATCAATATATAGCACAATTTTACAATTAACACTTTACATACAAAATTATTATCACAAGTTTATATAGACATAATGAATTAAATTTAAACAAAGGGAAGAAAAACAAACTGTTATCTATTCTAAAGTATAATGTGTATGTTCTATCACAAATTGTGCAATGAATGCATATTATTTTTATTGTGCCTTCTGATGGAAACGGGTCTGGAATTACAAAATGACTTTTCTGCAACATTACAATGTTTCATATAAAATTATGCTATCCTCTTGCAAGAAATGTATGAAATGAACCCAGTTGTACAATATAACAAATAGATGTGTATTGAGCACATCTCCAAAATAGGAGCATACTGATATAATAGCTTCAGGGTATAACAGTTCGGTTGATAACCTTATTGTACTTTGATGCTAATACATATATGTTAGATCTTAGTAGCTGTTTCAAATCTAGATAAATTATACTTTGCTTCATTAATTAGAGCATGATTTTAAAATTACATATTATTACTCTTTTTTTCCATTAAATAAATATTTTTTTTATTTTAAACAAAACAAAATGTTGCTATTTCCAGTTAAATGTCTAATAATCAACTATATTAATAGTAAATTAATCGAAATGTAATCAATGATTACACGAAAATTTAGGTTGGTAATTGATTGACTTCGATTACTGATTACTTTCGATTACTTGAAAACATGTATTTGATTACAATCGATCACGATCACTGATTACGATTATACCATCCCTGGCCACAAGTTTGATAGATTTGTTCTGTGTTGTTGGGTTCAGAGTTGAAAATACCTTTTTAAAAGTGGCATGGAGAAACAAAACAAATCGTCAGAGAAATTAATTTTGAAATAAAAAAGAATCAACTTTAAATGTTTCTTTACAAGAAATATACTCAAGAGGTAAAGAAACGCAGGGTGACATTATTTGCAATATATTGCGAACGCGTTGTTCAAAAACAATGAAATTCGGCCAAGCAGCTCTCTAGGTTACAGTGCACGTGGTCCTCTATCGAATGTCGCATAACAGATTGCGTAACGATGTCTCCCGGGGAAAGCATGAAAGCAAAAACTCGTGCACAGCAGTGTTGTGACAGCTCGTCATACCAGTTGGTAGTCTTCACAGAGACAAACCATTTTACGATATTTTTATCTTTTTTGATAGCATTAAACAATGGCACGGCTGACGGAAGCTCAGAGGAGTCAGGCTGTTGCGATGATTATCCAAGGTCAAAGGCAAATACAGGTTGCCAGAGATTTCACTGTCAATGTTTGCACTATAGAACGACTTGTTAGACGTCTTTAGAAGGAAACTGGGCGGGTCGCTGACAGACCAAAGGTCTGGGCGTATATGATTATAAATTATGTTTAGAGTAAAAGTTGCAATAGTCTGTTTCTTCTTCAAACGAAAATTGACATGTTTTTTTGGTATTATTTTCTAAAGATACTAGTAAAAGATAATTTGGAAGATAAAGGAACTTCACAGGACTTCTGTTTGAATTTCAATAATTATGTTTACGTGCATACTGTTTGTGTATTTTTATGTGTCTTTCTTTTACGCGTGTTTTCCCTTTGTTTTATGCAAATTGACTCAATATTTCTTCGTACGCGCATGTAAACTCTTTTAATTATACATGTTTAACGTTGTGAGAAGTATTTGATATTTCATTTCTGTTGGTATAAGAGGTTAGATATAGTGGAAACATGTTAAAATGGTAACACTCATATTACATCCTCGAGCCAGCATGTTATACCCTGCTCTTCAATAACGTCACTGCTTGTCTTTTGGTGGAATTATTTAACGGTTTTGTGTTTTCGTGTTTCTGATCATAAAAAAATAACAAGGCGTTTTTCTTAACATGCGCTGTCCTCCACGGGCCTTTGATGGTTGAAACTGAACACTGAAAAACCAGCAGAACCTAGCAAAAGAATGAAAAGGAAACATGATTTTCTAGAAACTAATAATACATTCCAATCTGCTAATTGCAAGAAGCATGAAAAAGGAACATAATTTTGCAAAAACTTTAGGCACATTCTGATCTACTATCTGCTTTGTCGTGCAGAAATAAATGTAAGAAAAAGAAGGAAAAATGGTTTGCTCGGATTTAAGACATATTCCGACCTACTAATGGCATTGCATGGTCCAGAACCTCATGCAAGAATTAGAGAGAAACATGATTTGCTTTGAACTAAAACATATTATTATCCCACAGTTCCTTTGCTCAACAGAATGAGTAAGAATGAGACGAACACAAGAGCTTTAGGACTTCAACCTATTCTTAGCATGTTCCTCCTAACAAACAGGTTTTTGTTTTTGAAAATAGTGGATAAATGTCACGTCTTGCACAAACAAATCTCCATAACTGCTTTGTTCTGTGACCAGTATGCAGAACTGATCAGTGGTCAAGTGGTATTGGCTTAAACTGGTAATTCACAATTTCTATCTCCTGTTAACGTGCAATATTCTTTTCTGAGTGTCTCTAAATGCTAACGGAAAGCAATATGCAAAACAGAAGTGATACACTTTACTATATTTTGATAACACGTGATCTTTTTTTAACATATTCATTTCAACGGCTTTTGAGATGAAATGGGAAACAATATATGGATATCATTGGAGAGGTCATCAGACCTCTCCACAGTGTTGTCTTTAATTGCTGGCGGCATCCATTTTTGCGTATCAAATTTTAGTTAATGATCTCATATTAAGCCTAAAATCATGAAAACCAGTCTTCAAAGATAGTTATGCGCACGCTCCGAATCAAAATACGAATTTATTTAAACGAAACCAAAATTTAACATCGGGTCAAAACGGCCCATGGTTAAAACGGCCCATTGAACAGAACGTACAGAATAATTTTGTATTCCCTTAACTAAACACAAAAAAATACAATTATAGGGATGCATTTCTTATAATGCATGCTACTTTTTAAAAACTACAAATTCTAAAATGCATTTTTTTCTGAGAAACTCATCAGCCTGTTGAACAAATTATTAATATTTAGCCATGGTCATGAAAAAATGGTAAATATTTTTTACGAATTTCAGAGCATTTTTGACAAGTCCATTTCCTCGATTTGGATCAAATTTACGCCCTTTTAATATTTAGTCCAGCATAACAGATACTATCGCTGATTATTTTGTAAAACATTTGGACTAAGAAAGGTGTAATAAAAGCTTGAAAGGGAAAACAAAACTTAATGAGCCTAAAAAAGCAGCAGCTTCGCATGGGAGTTCTGGCTTCAACAACTACATGCACTGTTGTAAAAGAGGGGGGAGTAAAGCCTTAGGGGCTTATAAGAAGATCCCCAAGATTCTACAAGGTATGAAATGAGGTTATCTTAATTTGTTTCATTTATTTAAATAATAGATACGCCACTATAAAAACATTTGAAATAACTAAGTTGTAGTCAGTTTCGGTCATTTTGCCTAATAAGGTATTAACTATTAATAGTAGTTAGGTTACTAGTTTTTATAATTATTTAAGTCACAGAATATTTAAAAAATTCAAAATGATCTTGGAAACAAGTAGATTCATTCTTTCAGTGACGACAGCTGCTGACCTCTCTTTGGCTTACTTTTTAAAGGAAGCCAACTTGTTATTTCTACATATTATTTGATGTAGTAATCTAATTGTTAAGAGATTTTAAAGAGCCGAGTCGTAACGACAGATAAAGGAATGCCAGTAAACTTCAAGGGACACCACTCTTTCTAAGTCTTTTTGATGTTTCCTTCAGTTGCTTTTCTTGTCTTGGATCACTTATCAAATCAGTGGTCAGAACAAGCACCCGCATAGTAGGTGGACCATTGAACCAATAAGGCACAGAGACGCATATTACATGTCTTGGTAAGAGACAGTCAACTATCTGAATACAATCCCCGTCCCACACAACAGACACGCAGACACGCACACAAAATGATATAAGAATGTGTTTGTGAATTAACTTGATCCTGGTGAAGATACCGAACCTTTAAGACATTATAACTATCATATAGAACAGTTTCAGTCAGATTTAGCTAGCACTGACATATCACTTATGTTCATATATATCCAAATGATAAGCTCCATTTTTAGATACCTTTTGGGAAAATGAGACTGTTGTCCAAAGTCACTTCAACCTGTTTTTGTCTGTGAAGAATAATAGGCAACTAAAGGAAGATACATGTCTACGTTAGTTATTGTTAATTCACATATCCACTTTATTAAAAAGAAAGGGTTAATTTTTTTTATAACATATGAAGAACGGTTTATTGTTTATAATTTCCTTTAAAATATATTGTTTTTAGAATATAGAGTCTGTTTTGTAAGCACTACCCGTCTACGTTTCCACGAAGCTATCTTCCCGAAACAGCTGAAAATCGTTCCAATAAAATGATGATTATTCCTCGGAATTGGCAATATGCAACTGTGAGTGTGTGCTGTTCATTTTGTAGTCATTTGTGCTGACTGGCTAATTGCTTATAACAAATGGTTGTTCAAAGCCAAATAAAAATAACAACTTAAAGCACCATGTTTCCTTTTGTTTTGTAACAAGACGATAATTTGTTACTTCCCAGGAAGAACTCTCGAATCGTTCGTGAGAACGCATAAATTGTGATACCTTTGAACCATATGAGTGTATAGTTGGCGGTAATTGGGTTGTTGAGCAAATATTTTCTCTGAGTGTTTCGCAGCGACTGTCAAGATGCTGGTTTTCTTGTGTTATGTAGCAACGAATAAACGATGCCAAAAACACCAGTTTAATGATTTCAGTAAACAGATTTTGTATCTGTAAGACATTTTCATTATATTTGTAGATACGTTTACGAGGTGAAATTGCTCCCTATGGCCACAATGTAGACAACGATTCGGACAGGCTGACTTTCGGAGAGCCTAAACACTGGTATTTATGGCCAAAACCCCCTTTTTTCGGGCTAAAATAATGTTTAATCTATAGTAAAAACTTGTATTTATGGTCACGTTCGAAAAATAGCAGAACGGAAAGATCTAAATGTTAACTTTTTTTCTGATTGAAAAATTTGTTTATTAAAGTTTGATGCGAGCTAGTAACATATTTTCTTGTTTTGCTAAGAATTTACTAGCTGACCAACAGAAATCAATGACCAAATACGTTTGATTTTAAGTGTGTGTGTGTGTGTGTGTGTGTGTGTGTGTGTGTGTGTGTGTGAAAGAGAGCGAGAAAAGGAAGGGGGAAAAAACGTATTTGGTATACCTAAAATTGTTTTGTTCCAGTTGTACTGCGTGGTAATTATTGCATAAAATTAAAAACATTCGAGGCTACTTTTACAAGGGGTAGGCTCTTAATCATGAAGCTCGGTGATTTAAGCGAGAAAAACGTGTAGTCTATGACTAATGTCGTCAGTTTTCGCGTAAATATTCAGGAATTTGGTTAAATTATCAACAGCTATGGGGATGCTCTTGGAATATATGTATAATGTATACGACTAGTACCTGGCCATATATGTATGCTAACTGTAGCTGCTATATTATAGAAGAAGAAATGTGTTACAAAAAAGTTATTGAAGGGATGCCAACAAAGGTGTCCCATTTTTTGTGTGAATCTGCAATATTTTGCTTCGGTTTTTCAGCTTGACCAATAATTTTGCGCCATTAAAATGATATTTTAAGTAAACAAGAACAGAATTAAACATTTACAACCAGTTAGGAACATACATAATGCATCTATGTTCGATTTGTTTAACTTGAAGACAATAAACGTGTAGTTTGAGTCACTTTAAGGCCATATTGTGTAACCTCGGTTCTTTCATAACTACATACCGGTATTCTAATACATAAAGTATCTTTCTGATTGTTGGCCAGTCTGAAAAACCAAAGCAAAATATTGCAGATTCACACAAAAAACGGGACCCCTTTGTTGGCATCCCTTCAATAACGTTTTTGTAACACATTTCTTCTTCTGTCAAATAGCCGCTACAGTTAGCATACATATACGGCTAGGTACTAGTCGTATACGTTATACAAATATTCCAAGAGCATCCCCATAGCTGTTGATAATTTGTCCAAATTCCTGAATATTTACGCGAAAACTGACGACATTAGTCATAGACTACACGTTTTTCTCGCTTAAAGCACCGAGCTACATGATTTAGGTCCTACCCCTTGTTTTAGCCAATTATGGCTATGCTTTATTGGACATGTGTTTCAGAGAGTTACAGTCAGCTAGATTACTGGATCTTATCTGAACTTAAGGCGAACTTCTGCCCACTGATTGTAAGCAGAATATGTTTTCTTAAGCCGAAATACAGTACAGACTGGCATTTGATGCATGCAAACATGTGTCTCCTAAAATGTCAGAGGTTCCTTATACTTAAAGGCGTCTGTCATATATAAACGTTTCATTAGACAAGGTTTCTAAAGTAACAATAAATGGAGCAATTGTATCCATAAAATAATAGTTAATAAAAATTTAGAGGAATCTTTCTTGAAAAAACTGAAACTGCCAATTTAGCTGTAACAATTCATAGTTTGTTTGAATGCAGGCATATTAATAATTGTATATTAATAATTGTGTAACGTGAATTTTTAGCGTGTCTTTTAGCGCTTACAGTCTGTTTAAAATTTTTCGTTTAATTTGATCCTATACATCACATTTTCGATTTTCCAAATGCTGTTCTCGTCTAATATTAAATGTTCGTCCATTACAGGTGTTAAACAAAAATTTAAACGTTTAATCAAAATGTAATTTTGGAAAACATATGACCCTTCATAGTGCAGTCTGTGTTATCTGAGTCGTATCTAAATTGATTATCTTGAACCAGTCGATGACGTGAAGAGATGTGTTGAAGCTGCCTGTTTGTCAATTGTCGCTTTTTTTCATTTCAATGGCATATTTAGTTTTAGCAGTAAAATCAATGGCTTCCGAGGTCAGGACTAGGTTTTTGAAGTTTTAAAAGGTCACTTTCCTGCAACAGACATTGAGTAGATTATTACAATATCACTTTCAACAGTCTGTAGAATTGAGAGAGTTTAAAATCTCTTTGAGAAAGACTTCAAGTTGACACCCTCTTACCTTCAAGCTGTTTCTTACACTCAGATATTCGCTAGTTGACAAAAGCAGTTTTGCTGATGGGTAACAACACAAATAGTAGTTTGCTGGTTTATCTTTTCCGGCAGTTTGACATTTTACCAGTAAAACTGAAACATTCAAACAGATGTTCTGTTATCTTAAAGTAAATTTAAACGTCAGATAAGGACTATTGAAATCCGAATTGAAATACATGTACATTAAAAGTGCTACAAGAAGGTAAAGGTGATAACAACTCGGGGAAAAGCCCTCATATCAGTGTAACAGGTGGTGAAAAATCGTGGCTCGACCGGGACTCGAACCCAGGGCCTTCCGCTTACAGGGCGGACACTCTACCAACTGATCTACCAAGCCACACGGTTCTGCCTCATCGATTTATCACCTATAAACCTGTACCCGGCTACATATACCCCCTCCAAATTTAGAATTCGTCCCGAATTCTCAGAGTCATAGAGAATATTGTGAAACATTCTCGAGGTGCCGAAGCAGTAGCCAAATTATAACGTAGGTTGTCTACTGCTTCGGCACCTCGAGAATGTTTCACAATATTCTCTATGACTCTGAGCTAGTTTTTCCTCGCACTTAATGTGTTTAAAATTCTTGCATATCAGCTCCAAACTACACAGATTGCCAAATACTTCTTTGTTATTGCCATGCATTCGATTTCACAGAAGTATTCATGAGTTGATTAAGTGCTTAATTTTCTCGCAAACCTCTGGAACTTTGGTAAGCATTTTCATCATACGATTTTCTTCCCGTTTCAACTGTAAAGAATGTGCTATTTTTGTAGATTTTTGTTATTCAACATTACTGAGCCGAGTTCAGATTGAGTTAGAAGGGCATTTTCTATTCATTTCCTTACATAGATCATTACGCTGATTGAGTTTACATGGTAATGTCATCGTAAAACTAGGTCAAACTATAATGTGCTATCAATGGCAGAAAGACATGTTTAACTTACATCAAAATATTTTTGCGATACGAAATACCATTTAAATAAAGTAAAAATTATGTATTTATTATTACAAATTAGAAAAGTTAGAAACTGATTTCCCATGATAACTCGATACGCAATAAACGGACTAGAAAGTTGGCTTCTTTTAAAGTAGGTGGGAGTAAGGTGAGCTATTCTTTCTGTTATATGATCCATTTTTTTGTTTTATAACATTAAAATGTAAATACCCACACTGAGGGAGCAATAATCAATGAATCATCAATGTAATAATAGATATTCAAAGCAAGCAATTACAATTTCAAATGGTGTAGACAGACAACTGCCGCCATTTGAAGGAACCATAAATTTTAAAAGTTATGTTGGATTTCGATTTCGTAAATTTCCTAAAATAACCATTTCGAGACTACACCGATTCAATTGCTATACTAAAAAGCAAGAGAAAGGTGTTTAATAGCAAATATTATATACCCTACTGAAATGCACTAATTTCATTGGTCGGGAGAGTTGCACGCGCGGGTACGTAAAAAGTGATAAACACCTCCAAAAATAAAAAAAAGAGTGTGGGGGTAAGACAAAGCCTTACAGAAGAATGCCATCAAAATACTAAATCAATGTTGTGGTAAGCTTTTGTTCTATGTACAAATTTCTTGAAATAGGTGATGAGATGCAGAAATAATTCCTTGTCCAATCAACCTACAGTAGTCTGACTCTCACAGACCAAATGAGCTTCGAGACGTATCCTCCTACGAAACGCTGATTTATCATTTGGTTAATAGGTTTGTTCTCAAATTTGGGATGCAATCACTTCCTATTCCGACAGTATAATGGAGCTTTATCTAATTCATTATGTAGATTCTATTATATTTTGGCAAATATGTAGATTGTGTCTTAATTTCCTCGGATAGACAAAGTATGCATCTGTTTGAGTAGTTTTTCTACTGACCTTTCTGTCAAGTTGTATCATACGCAAAACTATTGTGTCGATTCATCACCCTTTTAAACTCATATGAACTTGACGGATGCACTAACCTTACATTGTATTATTATTTGGCACATGACGAACAAGTGAAATCATATTTTATAAATCACATTAGGTCTTATCGACACGTCCTATGGCACCCCTACTAAACGGTGGCTCTTTCACATTTTGGTGATCTGTTTAAATGAGAGCCCTCGACACTTCCGTTGTAGAGCCCTCGACCAAAACAAGGCTGAAAAAGGTAAGCACATTTTATAAAAATATACGTTTTTAAAGAGCATGCTTGTTTTTCAAAAATCGAAGAATGTCATGCCACGTAAAACATTTTTCTCATCATTTTAGATGCAGTTTCGATAAGAATTACCCCATAATGACGTTGCTAGAACTTGTACCAAATATCAACTCGTGTGTTTTCTTTTACGAGGAGACACATCTTGAGTGATTTCTTTACCGTGAAGTAGATGTTGACCCACATAATCGTCATGTAACATTGTTCCAACCTCCTCATTGGCTCAGCACTAAAAATATTTCACAGAGTTCGGTTAAAAACAAAATACTCACATTTTTTCAAATGTGATCGAGCCATCGACAATGTGATGGCGCCATCGGCAATGTGAAAGAGCCCTTGAAAATGTGATGGAGCCAACACCATCATTCATTAAGTGTTAATATTGTGGAATTATACCAATTAAATTCATGTATAGATTAAATTGCATGAGTTGATACTTACTTTCTTGAAATGTTTCGAATAATTGTTCAATCAGATTCGTTCATATGAACTAGTTTTTCATTACTCATAATTGTATATGCATAGTTTAATTACAGATAACGGTCTTTAGAGGTAAACTAAGAACAGAGTAGCGATTAGCACGAAAAAGAAAATTTCGTCAAATCAATGCAACACGACTCAGAAGTTATTGTCAAAACAATGAACATAAATAAAAGAAACATTGGGGAAAATTTTTTCGAGGCACCACATCGGCGAAAAAGAATAAAAGAAAACGCATCCAAGGTTAAAGTTCTACAAAGCAAATCAAATACTCTATGTTAAAGACAATATTTTCGGCAACTAAACATTTTACACCTAGAAAAACATCAAAAAGAACATTGAATTGTTCACTTGAAAGCCATTCAATCAGTGATGAAGAAGTTATTTGTACCCATTAGACGATACTTTTTTACAGATAGCGATGTAGCAGATATTGAAGAACCTATCTCAATTAGTTCGGAATATGAAGCAGAAGACATTAAAAACAATGTACCCAATGATGCTGGAATTGAAGACAAAACAATATCCGGTGTTTTCAATAAAGTTTTACCAATTTTGAAAAAAAAAAAAGAAATCAGATCGTCGCTTTTTTCGTGCTTTTTAACATACAATATTAACACTTATTGAATGATGGTGTTGGCTCCATCACATTTTCGAGGGCTCTTTCACATTGCCGATGGCGCCATCACATTGTCGATGGCTCGATAACATTTTAAAAAATGTGAGTATTTTGTTTTTAACCGAGCTCTGTGAAATATTTTTAGTGCTGAGCCAAAGAGGAGGTTGGAACAATGTTACATGACGATTATGTGAGCCAGCAACTATTTCACGGTAAAGAAATCACTCAAGATGTGTCTCCTCGTAAAAGAAAACACACGAGTTGATATTTGGTACAAGTTCTAGCAACGTCATTATGCGGTATTTCTTATCGAAACTGCATCTAAAATGATGAGAAAAATGTTCTACGTGGCATGACATTCTTCGATTTTTGAAAAACAATCATGCTTTTTAAAAACGTATATTTTTATAAAATGTGCTTACCTTTTTCAGCCTTGTTTTGGTCGAGGGCTCTACAACGGAAGTGTCGAGGGCTCTCATTTAAACAGATCACCAAAATGTGAAAGAGCCACCGTTTAGTAGGGGTGTATGGGGCTATTGCAATCAATATCAACAGATGTTTCCAATCAAACACTTAAATGCTATCATTTTTAGTAATAATGTAGAAATGTTTTATAGAAACGTTTCATCCATTTCCGTTTATGATTTCCATGCATGAAACTTTATCCCTGCATTATTCGGAGCATACAAATGACTTATACATTAAGTAAAGGTAACTCGTATATTTTGTCTGTATGAATAGACAGATATATAGATGTATTCTTAATGCAACTGGTACTTTTTCTGAACTGACTAAAGGTGACTCTACAGCCCCCTTCATAAGTAGTGCTATATGAATATATTTGCCCATGCGTTTTTGTTTGTATGACACAAGTGAGCACGCAAGCAGCTTAATCGTCGTCGGCCAGATGTATTTCAGGTAAACGTGACAAACTATTAGTGCTACAAGATGACAAGCCGTTTAAATACTTATTAAACTGAGTAGAAACTACAGAAGTAGCAGGCAAGGTCACACCGTCAGAGTCATTTTGAATATTATCAGTACATGCAGCAACTCCGTTTTTGGAATGTACTGCTAGAATATCAGAAGCTTAAAATCTGTTTGTCAATAACACTTGACTAACCAGTGTCCGAGTGAACCAATCGTAAATCTATGCTGTCCTAGAACACCTTCTTTTTTCATCATGACCTATTCCTGGCTGCTATTTTTGTTAATGTGGCCGAGTGGTCAACGCGTCGGACTAGTAGTCAATGAATTGCTGACTGCGCGGAATTGCTGGCTGCATGGGTTCAAACCCATTCAGGGGCAAGCCGTTGTTTCCTTGGGCAAGACCCTTTACACTCATTGCTTAGTACTGTTTGGTTCCAGGAACATATTCTAGAGTATGTCTATAAGCTTAAAAAGCTTCCCACACAATCGAACTTAAATAAATTTGGTATAAACGCAAAGACACCTTCGTCTTTCGAGTTTGCTCCTCTTTTTACCAGAACAGAACAGAACAGAACAGATACTTTATTTTTGACTTGTACATCATACATCGTCATACATAAATAAACAATTTTACAATACATACTAACATAAATCACAAGATCGGATCTAAACATGTCTCTTTCATATCAATATAGAGGATGAATTATTAATATATTAAGTTGTATCTACTATATCTAAATTATTTCTATGAGACATCGCATCTCGTACATACAAGGATAAATTTAAAAGTATACTTCTATTGTTTGATTTTAACATATCAGTGAATTTAAGCATACTAGGTCTTATATAATAGTATATTTTATATATTTTTTTCTTATATCAATATAACAAGGACAAATTAAAATGAAATGGTATTCATCTTCGACGTCATGTAGATTACAATATAAACAATATCTTTCATTTCTAACAATTCTATTTCTATGAAACCTTCCAGTTTGCACATGTAATGAATGCGAAGATATTCTTATTCTTGTAAGATACTTCCTTAAAGTACTTGGTATTATATCAAGATAATTTTCATATACAAACGAATCTTTAACATGATTATACAGATACAAAACAGGACTGCTCTCTTTACCAGAAAGCCAACTTTGTAAAAAACAATCAATTAACCTTTGCTTAAATATTGGTAAAAATATTTTACTATTTACGGAATCTGGAAAATCCCAAATATCACTAAAACCATGGTTACATAATAACAATTTAAGATTTGATAACCAGTTTTTCTTACCATTATTACAGTCTTCAAGAGCAATGCTATATACATTTTTAAGAATGATATTATCTGTCTCAAGCATTTTAAACCAGAATCTTAAAATCTTAACATATCTTGAAATATATAAAGGATAACGTGCTAGTTCACCATACACAGCAACATTACATGAATTAACTTTTACATTTAATATTTTTTTACAAAATTTAAGATGAAGTCTTTCAATTTCCTTTGATTTAGTAAAACCCCAGATTTCAGCAGCGTAATTTAAAATTGAACCAACAAAAGAGTCAAAAAGCTGACATAACACTTTAGGTTTTAACTAATATCTATTACAATTAATCAATAGTACATTTAGAGCTTTATGAGCTTTACCAATCAAATGTTCTTGATTTAAACTAAAACTACCAGTATAAGTAAATATTGTTCCTAAGTAATTGAAGCTATCGACAATATCTAAATGTTTCCCTTCGTAATAAAATAATTCATTGTTTTTTAAACCTCCACGTCTTCTGAAAACAACAACTTTGGTTTTATCAATATTTACTTCTAAGCTCCATTTTTTACAATAATCATTCAATAACGTCAAACTTCTATTTATATCATCTGGTGTATTTCCTAAAATTACCATATCATCAGCGAACAGTAACAAAATCAAAACAATATCGTTTATAGTCAAACCACTATTTATATCCCTTTGTAAAAATAATTCGAAGTCATTTAAAAAGAGGGAAAATAAAATCGGTGACATTACCTCCCCTTGACGTAGACCTACAGCATAATTAAAGAATTCTGAATAACTATTACATAACCTTACACAGGATTTTACTTTACTATACATGTCTTTTACTAGGCGTAACAATTTACCTCTAATCCCACAATTACTTAATTTTAACCAAAGCGCGTTTCTATATATACAATCGAAAGCCTTCTTAAAGTCTACAAAAACACAATACAAACGTTTATTATTATTTATATAATTTTGAACAACTGTCATAAGAATAAATAAAGCATCAATGGTTGATTTTCCTTTTCTAAATCCAAATTGTGCATCTGACAAAACATGGTTTTCTTCACAATATTGTATTAATCTTTTATTTAAAATAGATGTAAATAATTTCGATAGACAACTAACTAACGTAATTCCTCTATAATTATTAACATCATTTTTGTCACCTTTTTTATACAACGGAATTATCACACCTTCAGACCATGTATCTGGGAAATATCCGCTATCAAGTACATAATTAAAAATATCACAAATATGCGAGGATAAAATATCAATACATTCAATAAAATATTCATTTAACAGGCAATCAATACCAGGTGATTTATTTGTTTTTAAAGTTTTGATTGCTTCCAAAATTTCATTTACAGTAATACGTTTATCTAAAATATCATCCGATCCATTTAAATTTTCAAAATCATTGTTGCGTGAAAAATCTTCGGACTCCGTGTTACTTGATTGGAATATATCATTACCTAATTCTGAAAAATACTTAAAAAATTCATCTAGTGAAATGTCATGATTTACCTTATTATTACATTTAAATAATTTCCAAAATTCTTTCGGCTTAGAAAATCGTAAGCTCTCAATTTTTTCAACTTTTTTCAATTTAAACAAACGTCTCTTTTTCTTAACCAAATTCTTATATTTAGCTTTATAAAAACACAACTGCTCCCTATTTACAACACTATTATCTACTTTAAAATTATTTAATGCGTTTATATACAACTTTTTAGCTTGTAAACAATCATTATCAAACCACTCCTTATCCTTAACAATACATTTATCAATAAATGTAGGCTGATTATGTATACTATAATTCTTACCAAATAACGGATTCGCAATTTCTTGTATCACATTGTTAAAGCCTAATAAAAGAGAGTCTATCGCAGAACGATCAGTTAAATCTACATTATGACATAATTTGTTTAATACTGGTAATTTTCCAATAAGATTCGACCTGAAACTATCTCTAAGTTCGGGGGACCATACATATTTAACAAAATTGTCATTTTGTTCCCCATGTTTACATTTATACGTTTCACTACAATTAATACTGAAAGAAATAGGGCAGTGATCACTGCATTCAAATCGTGTACACTGAAATTACTTATCAGCGAAAAATTACATTTTTTTGTTAAGAAATAGTCTATGGTTGATGACCCCTGGCTAGAAATAAACGTGCATTTACCGTAAAGATCACCTATTCTACCATTTACTACACGAAAACCCGTGGATTTACATAACTCTAACAGTCTATAACCGAGCGTATTACAATGTTTATCTGATGAGGCTCTACCAAGGGGTTCGTCGGGAAAAAATTCATCAAAATCAATGTCACTGTTCACACTGTCATGTAAAATAAAGTCATTTCTACAGCCAATTCTCGAATTAAAATCTCCTATTAAATAAATTCTGCCTTTACTTTCAAAGCTATATATGTCATTTTGTATAATATCAAATAGGTCAACATTATGCACATCATACGCTGGCGAATCCTCACACCATATGTACACACAACATATGTAAACATCTTCTTGAAACTTGAAAAATGTTTTATCTAGCTTAATCCATATTATAGTATCATAATGGTTTTTAACAATATTAATACCACCTTGTAAATAATCTCTATAATATAGCGCAACACCTCCGCTGCTACGTTTGGCTCTTCTGTGCTTGAATTTTCTGTAATAGTTATGCGAAATAAAGCCAGATATATCGATGTTGCTGTTTTTGTTGCACCAAGTTTCACATAAAAATATAATGTCATGTTCAATAATCGAATCAATAAAATCCTGGTTACTCCTTTTTATTTCCGTTAAACCGTTTACATTCCATGCACAAATACTCAATTCAGCCTCTCCGCGTTCCTATTTCTGAGCCTTTCCATCGATGTACAAAGTATCATATGACAGCCATGCTTTATTACCTTTCTGCCTATCTTCTTTCAATTTTGGCAGTAGTTCTCTCCTCTTGTCGATAACCTCTTTTGGAAATTGTTCGTTCACAAAACAATTGGTACCTTTTAGTGCTACACCTGACTTCCTTACAAGTTCCCTCTCTTTAAATAAATTAAATTTGGCGACAATATTTCTAGGCTTGCCATTTCTACCATGATTTCCTATTCTGTGCACTCTTTCAAATTTCATTTCTTTAACTAAATCATTTGCTATTTTCATTTTATCTGTCAGAAAGGTTCTTATCACTTGTTCACAGTCTTCATTATTTCCCGTTGGGGCCTCATCAATGTTTGTAAATATCAGGTTATTCCTCATTGATTGAGATTGAATGTAAACAAGGTCATCGTTGAGTTTTTTGTTTCTGTCTTCAAGATCGGCTATTTTGGATGTAACAATACCAACATTGAAATCTGTACTTTCAACTTTTTCTTCGACCATATTAAGCCTTGCATTTGTTTTGTCATTTTGATCCTTGATAACATTCCAAAGTTTAACTAAATCTTTGTCAAAATTTTCAATTTTTTTCTCCAAAGATTGCAAACATGTTAATTTTGATTCAACATTTCCCAGTCTCGCGTTTATTTTTTCAAGGCATTTCATGATATCAGCGTTAGATGGAGAACTGCACGCCATTGTTTCACTGTTCACCGGGTGCTCGGACTGGATTGATAAGGCTGTTATATCTTGCGTTGAAATATCATTAAATAAAATGTTCAAATCAAGAGCAATACTATTTTCATCATTTTCATCACTATATAATACTGAATTTGCTTCTTTCAAAATGTTACTCACGGTATTTATATCTTCTGGTGATTGTGTAAATCTACCTGATTTTCGCTCATCTTTCACTGAATTGTCACTATGTTTCCTTTTTTTATTCCTTTTATTTCCACCCATTTAGTCCAAAAAATATACCCAAACAACACTAAAACACACTGATCACACATTTACAAAAGTGGCCTTTTTTCCTCTCTTTGATAACGACTAGTGAACTTATTAACTTATTTAAGTACAATGTCATAGTTGTTAAAGCGACTGACTCACAAAATTTTGTTGAAATTTTTTATTCTTTCAAATGTAAGAGGATTTAATATACTATGGAGAAAATATAATATTATGCTTCTATAAACCATGAAAATTGAAAAAAAAAAGTTTTGACTTAACCAGGATTCGAACCCACGACCTTTCGGTTAGTAAAATACAGAGCGTCGACTTAGTCCACTGAACTACGGCGTCTACTTATTGAATTGCCTCAAAATTAATAATATAACTATAGTATTTACCCCGTGACTAACGGGGTGAATTTTTTTCCGATAAAAGTGTGTAAAACTTTATGTTTTGATGTTTTTCTTTAACAAAAACTGAGTCAGTTACTTATTTTAAATATGTTCTTCTCGATTACAGCAAGAATTTCAAGATGTATAAACATTTTCTTTTTATCATCGTCTGTGAGTCAGTCGCTTTAACAAACGTGAGAGAGCTGCAGGCTATTTATGGCCGTAAGACATGTAGGACTAGGAAATAGTGTATTAGAGAACGGAAGCCGTGACGTCACGGTCAAGCGGGTGGAATAGTATCGTATTATCATCTGTTTAAAAGATACATAAAAGCAAACGAGAAATATAATGAAATATAACAATAACAATTTAATGCTGAAAATAATGTTAATTATTGCATTTGAACATGCGTTTCCAAAAAAAAGCCAAATGTATCTATATTTAAAAAGATCTTTTATATTACAACGTTTCAATACTTGTTTCCACAGACAAAGAGGAATCTTGCAGAAAATAGAAGCTGCAAATTATGTTGTGAACATGTAGGTTTTGTTTGAATTTTGTTTGAATTGTTTGAATTTAGGAATTTTAGTTGTTTCTGACACTCATTTATGTGGTAGTTGACACAAGCGATTAAAAAAAAATTCTGTTTTAACAGTTAATCTTATATGTTACTTGTAAAAATGTATTCGGCTATTTTGAAATGAATCCTCGTGTCAATTTAGAGCTACTAGATACCGGATTGAAATAATCAACAGTCGCAAGAAAAGAGTCAACTATAATTCGATTACTCACACCCTCCGCGCAGCTTCACTGTTTGAATTTCTATCATATTTGATCTACAAAGGCATGTCAAAATACTTTTTCTTTGAAATCATTCATTTTAACGCAACATACGAAATGTATCTGTTGTAAAATTTTCAAAAAACTCCAAGCCTTGCAGTATGATAACAAAATCAGTCCACAAAATGCATGAACTTGTTTTGTGTTTGCTTGTTCATTTTGTACTGTGAAATTGTTGAAATAATACGTTGTGTATAATTTATGTTTATGACACAAAGCAATTGTAGAATCTGTTTTGTTTTCTTGTAAGTCTCTAGAAAGTAAGTAATCACTTTCATCATACGGGCTTCTTGTCAATTTCACGCATTAATACTAAAATTACTTTAAAAATATGCTGTATTTATCGTCATATTGAGTCGCGTCAAGACTGAGTTAGAGTGCTATTTGCTATTGTTTCGCCGTACATGGTTGATTAAACTGATTAAGTTTGCTAGGTAATATTATCATGAAACTAGGTCAAGCGACATCGTGCCAGAAATGACAGAAGCATCGTTCCCATAGATTTGACTTAGTTATTTGTGTGATGTGGAATAACATAAGAGTGAATGTTGTTCTAGCTTTATGAATTAAGAAACGTAAACATGCTTTCCTCTTAATATTTGAAAATAGACGGATTAGAAAGTTCGTATCTTTGAAAGCAAATCTGATGGGAATAAATGGAGCCTAACTTCTTATGCTCTAACGTGTAATTTTAAATTCATCAAAAATTGTTTTCTTTTTCATTGAAATGTAAATGCTTACACTAACGAATAATACATAAGTCATTCATCGCCGTTGGAATGAATATTCTAAACAAGTCATTACAATTCCAATTGTTTTAGACAGAGATCTGCCAATATTTGAACGAACCATAAAGTTAAAATAAATGTTTATGATTTTGAATATAGCGTAAAAGTCATGTTGAGATAACACCACTACTTAAAAAGTTTACTGGTTGGACACTGTGGACAAAAAACACCAAGAAGAAAAAAAAACAATTAGTTCACAGCAAATACTTAAGCGTAAATGTGATTCTCTCTCATAATTATACGAGTGCTAAGTTTTCATGAAATGTTTATTTTATGCTGTATTTTTCTGTATATTTCTATTATCCTATATATTTTGAAACGTTCATTCATCATAAATTGTTCCTGTAGGAGCTGGTCGGAAGAGGATAAAGACAAATCTCCGAGTGTATCCGAGTAGTAGTTAACAATATTCACAAAACAAATGTTTATAATATTGATTTTTTTCGTACAGAATATAAATAAAAATATTTTTAACGATATATTTCATTATTATCAGTTTGGGTGAGAAGCAGAATAAAAAACATTAAGAAATACTGATAGAGATTGCTTATTAAAATTCTGTGGAAGCAGATAAAATAATCCGCGAAAAATATATTTGATATGTAGATATATTTAGACCAATGTAAACCAGTCCCAATGCACTGACGTTGAGGGTCAGGCAGCTCATCTTGAAGTCTTTTAAAGACGAAACCAAGGCACCCACACTCTGAATGTTAGTAGTAGCTTCGTTCCTCAATATGTTTTTATTCTCTAATATTTAACGTATGTAAGAGTAATGCTTAAGGATAATCAACACGTATCAGAAGTGGTTTACCCTTGCTAAAGATAAAGCAAATATTGTAATTCCTACAAACTTACATTCGTACGTTCAATTCATTCTCATTAATGGTTAACGTGTTACATCCGGTCAGCTTTACGCAAAGTGTAATAAAAGGTAAACATTTTGTTATTTCAATGTTAGTTGCGAATGTCAAATGAATTTAACTTGGCCAAATATATTTTACATCCAGAATAAAGGCTGGTATCTTTTTAATAGCAATGCATCAGAAAAAAACACCGGTATAAATGTTATGTAATCGATAATATTTTTAATAATATTAGTGTAAGATATTTTAATACTCTTTGATTCAGTAGTTCAGTTGTTCTTTACACTTCCATTATAAAGTTCGGCCTTGTAAAGAATAAATTCCTTACCTTCCAAACAGTTGCCACTTCCACAAAGAACGAATGAACTTTTCTGAGACAGATACACTGTCCAGTTGCTCAGTTTTCACTGGTTGATGGTTTTTATCTATCTTAGTTTAAAGGTGTAGTTTTTCTTCATTCTGGCGAACTAATGAGGCAGTATCAAAATAAAAGTAAAATTTGTAATTACGAAGATACGGAAATAATAGTGTTTTTTTTCTATCCCTGTATTGGCACTTGAGGTTTTAAATTACAATGGGCAAATTTAATACAAGTCGTTTGAAAGCATATCTAGTCAGCAATATGGATGGAACAAGAATAAAGAGGTTTATGTTTGTAAATCGCAATGAAAAGACTTCTTTCATCCGTTTACAGACAGGCGATCTTATTAATGCATAAACTTCGCTCCAAAACATAATTAGAAACATATTTATTAGAAACACATCATTCCTTCACACTAAGCGTCTGTCAATTAACTGATTTGGACATTTGCTTGATCAATTACTGAACGCTCCGCTTACCTCTGTCTTCTTGAATCAAACGTGTGAGTTGTTAATTAAAACCATTTACAAGTTTGCCATAGAAGCAATTAGGCTGGATCAACATCCGGTATTCATCAAAGATGAAACAGAAAATAGTGAGTTTTAATCTGTCAAAGATTTGTAGGTATAAATTGTTCAAAGCTTACTAAAGCTTACACTCATTTCAATAAACGTAACAAATCATCTCATCAGTGGTGAATGAGAGTCATTTTCCAAACCTTTAAACCAAGAAGGTGTTTTTTTTACTCATCCTTTCAAATGAAAGACAAACGTTTAACTGTAATTTTGCGAGCGACATTAATTAAATGCATGTCTGTTGCTTTTATCAGCTTTATGTTACTAAAAGGTTTTATTTTGCCTCAAGGCATTCAAACCATGGTCTTTTACGGCTGCTTCTCATGAAAGCATTGTTAATAAAGGGAGCTAGATACCTTGTTTATTGTAGAAACCTCAACAGAATAAGATTTGATTCACGTTAAGCAAAGAATAAGACGCGTCATACTTTTAATCGAAAGAAGAGGTCTTTATCGATCATATGTCGTATTCATTTATGCAAGTATGTTTGTTTAAGCTACTTGTTAAAAGGAAAATAGACTTAGTCACCTATACTGTCTGTAGACTTCAGTATCATCTTAGTACGTTACATAAATCATGTATTTAGTTCGAGTAAAGGGAAGAAGCTGGCAAACTACTGTTTTCAAAAATAGGGACCCTTTAAAGTAACTGAAAAGTGGTTTTATGATCATAATAGAGACATTAGATACTGTTTCTTAAATTTGTATGATCTTATTAAGTACATTGTCATTGTATGAAATAGTGAAAAAGACTTGCTGAAACGCTAATGAAGGAAACTCTTTTTTTTCAAATGTGAGACTATGCCAATATCATACAATACTTTCTTTAAAATATTTAATGTTATGACTGTAGAAAGTTCCTTATGCATTAAAATCTTCGTAACGGAATAATTATCGTGATTCTTGTTATCCAAAAAAACTACTTACTTTTGTTGAAATACTTTGCTTATACTGGGCTGCTGTTCTAAAAATGAACTTTACTCCCAAGGTTTTGTTTACATTTGAGAAACACAATCATTAGGTAACCGGGCCTTTTTAAAAAAAATATATCCGTTTATAAGCAGAAAATAGAATTCAAACATTATGTGCAATTGTTCTTAATGCATTACTATTTCTCAGACTACTGTCATCATGACCAACTTGTCTAGCATTCAAACCAATCGAAACTCTGTTTGTGTGTAGGCAACATAAAAAGTGTTTTCACAAAAATTATTCAAGGGTTATCGCAGACCATTGCAAGAAGCTATTACTTCATTTGAAGATAATAACATGATCTGGTTACACACACCAGCTAAATAAACAGCTACACAATCGTTACACACCGCTTGGTCGGTGAAGCAAGTTTTATAATAACTTCTCTGGGAATATGCTGGAAAACTATTACATACTATCACATTATTCTGTGATGTAATAGGAACTTAGTGAGTTTCAAAACGTATTGAAAACTGCAAAATAGACAATACCTCACGGAGGCTCTGTTTCCATCCAGGGGAATAATTTTATACTTTATCGTTTTTGGCTTTTAAATAAAAAGGAAAATAATGTATTTCGTCGATTTGAAAGTGTTTTATTAAAAAAATATGAGTCGTTACAATGATGTTAAAAACAGTTAGTTTTCCAAGCGTTATTAGAAACTTTCGGTTTACTCATACAAAGACAAAATTGCAATTTGTTCATCCGAAAAAAATGTCCCGTTGAGTATAACTGATGCTGGTTAAATTACGACGAATTAATCAAAAGCGTATATGATTAAATCATTTCATTCTAAACGGCTGATAAAAAGTGATAATTTTCTGTAAACTGGTCAATATATTACGATTTTATCATTTTATCAAAGAAACTAGATATGTGTAGACACTTTGTGGAAAAAGATAAGATAGCAAATATAGAAGTATGTGAAGTTGGCTTGTACATTGTACATCGTAGTTCAGCTTGTAATTCGCCAATTACAAGCTAGTAGTTGGGTATTCAGCTTGTAGTTCAGCCCAGATACACTAGCACACACAATATTTGAATTACAAGCTTGTAGTTGGATATTCAGCTTGTAGTTCAAACCAAATACATCAGCATACGTTATATTTGAATTACAAGCTAGTAGTTGGGTATTCAGCTTGTAGTTCAGCCCAGATACACCAGCATTCACAATATTTGAATTACAAGCTTGTAGTTGGGTATTCAGCTTGTAGTTCAACCCAGATACACCAGCATACGTTATATTTGAATTACAAGCTAGTAGTTGGGTATTCAGCTTGTAGTTCAGCCCAGATACACCAGCATATACGTTATATTTGAATTACAAGCTTGTAGCTGGGTATTCAACTTGTAGTTCGGACCAAATACACCAGCATACATAATATTTGAATTACAAGCTAGTAGTTGGGTATTCAGCTTGTAGTTCGGACCAAATACACCAGCATACACAATATTTGAATTACAAGCTTGTAGTTGGGTATTCAGCTTGTAGTTCAGACCAAATACATCAGCATACGTTATATTTGAATTACAAGCTAGTAGTTGGGTATTCAGCTAGTACTTCAACCCAGATACATCAGTATACCTTATATTTGAATTACAAGCTAGTAGCTGAATACCCAACTACTAGCTTGTAATTCAAATATTGTGTATGCTGGTGTATCTGGTCCGAACTACATGCTGAATACCCAACTACTAGCTTGTAATTCAAATATATCGTATGCTGGTGTATCTGGTCCGAACTACAAGCTGAATACCCAACTACTAGCTTGTAATTCAAATATAACATATGCTTGTGTATTTGGTCCGAACTACAAGCTGAATACCCATCTACAAGCTTGTAATTCAAATATTGTGTATGCTGGTGTATCTGGGCTGAACTACAAGCTGAATACCCAACTACTAGCTTGTAATTCAAATATAACGTATGCTGATGTATCTGGGTTGAACTACAAGCTGAATACCCAACTACTAGCTTGTAACTGGCGAATTACAAGCTGAACTACGGTGTACAATGTACAAGCCAACTTCACATACTTCAAATATAGATGTATACATATGTGTTTCTGCATTTTTATGTCCCCGCCATATGGGGGGGGGATATAGATTTGCCCTTGTCCGTCCGTCCGACTGCCAAACTGTCCCGTCACGCTGTCCCGCTGCACGTACGTAGACCGGTTTGTGTCTCATGTAACTCCAAACG
Organism: Cyclina sinensis; assembly: GCA_012932295.1. NCBI lineage: Eukaryota > Metazoa > Mollusca > Bivalvia > Venerida > Veneridae > Cyclina > Cyclina sinensis. The sequence continues at coordinate 30,233,955 of JAAONU010000017.1, forward strand.
AAAACTACTAGAGCCATGAAATTTTCTAAAAATAGCTGTAAGCATGTGAACTTACGCACCTGGGTATTTTGACGCAAATTAATTGGAGATAGGCAGAGTTATGCCCCCTTATTAAGCAAAAAATAGCATTTTTAGACTTCATACGCACCTGTAATTGTAAAGGATATTTTTGTGACAATAAAGCGGAATGAGGGGGCATCCGTGTCCTATGGACGTTTACTCAGATTTTAGCCTCATGGAAAAACGACTCTTAAACCCAGATTGTTTAAGCTTGTATTATATAATTTATCAGTTAATCACAGCCGCTCATCACCAATCAGCATGTTTTATGTAATATATCCTTATTTTAAACTCAAACACAGGCACGAACAGGTTTCTAATGAATATCAAACAACTGTAATGATTTAACAGATGTAGCAGTAAATGGTAAAATGTTCCAATTCTAAAGACAGATACTTATCAAAATTCAGATTTTCTCCTTTTTGATATGTAATCATTAAATGTTTAGTGAGGTCAATATGTATTATTACAGGTCCGTAAAAAACACGTATTGACCAGAACGTAAGTGTGTTTTATTTTTTATAGCCTATTGAAATGTAGGCTGAGAGGTTTAAGTGCGCATAATAATTACATGTTCGTGAATTTGTTTCAGGTGTGTATTACTTTTTGGACTAAAATATCTAGTGCCGTTCAAATGAAATGACAACCATTTCGTGAAATATATAAATAATATACAGGGTACATCTCATTTTGAGAGTTAACTCTAAATACAACTATATACAAACATAATTTTCTGCATTATGAAAGGACAAATAAATCTATTATATACCTATGAATATTTTCATTACCAGAGAAATTCAGCTCCAGACTGCAACTAAATATTCGATGAGAGCACGTGTATATCTTGTTTGTCTGGCGTGTACGCTACGTCATAACTGAATAAGAAACGTTCGTATCTTTTGTGTTTATCGTGTAATGGGCAACGTCATCATTGCATACAACATAAACAATGATCGCTTATAAATATCTAATTCTATTTCAGGATGAACGTTAAATGTATAAAATATAAAAAAAAATGTAGTAGTGTGCTAGTTTGAGGCCCGGGTCTTTCTTATTGGTTGTGTTTTCACTGATCTCAAGAGAGGCGGAAATTCTGACTTAGATTAATACACACTTATAGTATTATGTTCAAATCCACAGACAAGTTTATAAACGATAGAAGTGAAACTCTTACTTTCAAGCAATTTGCCAGAAGACATTTCTTTAAACAGGACACAATTACTATCCTCATAATTATTTACATAATAATATAAGTTATCTGCTAGCATTTTATTTCCAACAATGTTTTTTGTGTATCCAAAACAATAATTATTGTTCATGCAACTAAATCATTGTTTTGAAGTTCAAGTTTGTAACAAGGTGCCGATGCACGATGTTTTGAGAGAGAGAAAAAACAAAAACAACAACAACAACAAAGAAAACAAAACAAGCGCTCCGACACATTCATTTCTATATAAAAATACAACAAGCAACATTTAAATGATCTCAGACGCAATTTTCTTTAAACATCTCCTAAATCATTCAGCCAATTTTGTCGAAACTGACAGGGATGCTTCTCGTATGGAGCCATTTTAATATTCATTAAGGAATTCTCTTCAGTGCAAAATCTTAATGATAAAAGGCAGCTAGAAGTAAAAGAGAATTTGCATGAAATTCGCGTGTTTAAAGAACTGTAAAAGGAATTGCTCTTGGTCAATTTCGTCTTATGTCTAGAAAACATGACTTTTAAATATGACTTGTAAATTACTTATATATATTAAAGCCTGATAAAAGAGGAGAAAGTTTTAAACTTAAGTGATGCAATTTAGATAAAACTATGTATCTAAACGTAGTTCAAACTGATTGCTACACGACATTAATCATGACTCTCCGACCATTCTATAACTGAGTATGAACTGAACTGGTCATTGGCTTCGATATCTTCTAGTTGCTTGAAATAAAACATATTTTAACTGATATACAGTAATAAATGATAATGAAAATGATACAATTATTGTGTGCCAATGGTGTTACCGTGATACTTTTCAATTCTTAAGACAATTTTAATACAAAGAAGATTTGGCACTAATGAATACATTAATTATGCAACTGGTAGGCACTTTCATTGCATTTAGAAAGTGATAGAATACAAAAAAACAGACATACGTGTTATTCCCGTTTCCCTTGAATACTCTTTTCTATACAACACGTCAAGGCAATTTATTAACCCTGCTAGGTGAAGTAAATTATCTATAAAAAGTTGCCGCTAACACGTGGTACTCTGACACTCCATGCTAAATAATATGAAAACATTTCAGATCTGTCACATTCACATCTTCTAAAACCATTTTCTCAAAAGACCTGAACGTAACACGCTACTTCTGAAAGAGGACGACTAAAGAATAGAAGTTGTTTTAACATTCTTTCTTTTAATTTTGTTTTGACTTGTAATAATAATAATAATAAACAAAAACCAACCAAACCAGCAACAACAACAAACAAACTAATCTTACCCTTACTTTTAACTTCATACTTTAAAAAGGGATGCCTTAAAAAGGTTTCAAATTGTATTTCCTTCGAAATCATATAAATATGAACGTTATTGAACGATTTCTTTCCCAATGACTAAGTCAAATATTATAAAACATATCAGGCAAAGTGAATGCATTAATATAAATCTTTTACATAGAGAGTTGTACGGGTGGACAAAGACTTATTACAAACGAACAATGTCTTAATGTATGACCTAACAAGTCTTTTGACCATATATTGTTCTTAATATTATCAACTGGTTTTTTTCAGTTTAAAGGAATGAGACAGTAACAAACGAATACATTTTATCTCCGGTTAGTTTAAGAACAGAAGTGAATATGTCAAGTGATAGATTGAACAGAAAATTATTTTCTTGGTCGGACAGCATATAAAGTTATTTTTAAAATATGATCTTAATGAACAAATACAGATTGATTAGTATTCTTCTAAACATTTTATAGGTGAGAAACTGATTGCTAGATTTTATGAAGATTATATTAGTTAATGACAAGCCGAAGTTAACAGGGTAAATGCTGAAACAGAAATTGGTAGATATAATTTAAGATTTTATAAACCTTTAAAAACAACCTATCAAGTTGAACCATATTGCAAGTCGGTGTTGAATATATCCTATACAGGTGCAATGTGCAATACAGCGCCTATTAACATTAAAATAGGAAGGTATAACAATGTTATTCTAGATAATAGAAAGTGTATTGTCACAGTGTAGGTATTAATGTTGTTGAGGATGAGAAACATACGTTAATGCACTGTCTCTTGTATATTGATATAAGACAAATGGTGTCTGAAGCATTTCGTCAGTTTCCTGAGTGATACGGAACGGTTTAAAATACTTTAAGCAGAGGAGACCATTGTTAAATTCAGTGTCAAAACCTTTAAAAATTTCAAATATTATGACGTACGTGCTGCATGAGACCTGCCTTACCCCCTGTTTAACAATTCCTACATAACAAGTTCTCAAATAGCAAATAATAAGATATTTAAGGAATAATATGCTTGGTCTATGTTGGAAATAATGATGTCACTAATTTCATTTTTATCACAGTCTCTGATAAAAGATTGGTCATTTTTATTGTTAAACAAAACACATTGACAATTCGTCCAATATGTTCGTTCAATTCCGTTTTCAGACATACTTCGGTTATGTGGTATTGAATCTGTCTTTTCTGAAACGGTCTAACATTTTCCTTTTCTAGGACTGCATATTTTTATTGTAGGTTCGTTTAGCAGTTTTGATGTTCAGGCAGTGTAAGCAAACTTACAAATTGCGAGAATACTGGCATAAAATATTGAGGTATTGCAATAAATGTTTATTTCTAAGGAACAAGAAGCAGATGGCTCCATATGTTATGTAAATTGTCGCTTTCTTTATTCTGCTATAATTACTTTGAAGCAAACGTGTTGTAAACTTTTATTTGGTAGATTTAACAAAAAATATTTGGAATCTGAAAATTATTAAGATGACGTTAAGATGAATTAGTAAATTCCAACCTTTTAAAACAACATAGACATTGTCAATTTTGGTGAAAAAAAATGAACACAAGCACAAAGAAGTAATTTTGTGAACAATTTTGTCTTAAACTTTAATATTCATAGAATTAGCTACATAGACTTTTTCGAATCACTGACTCGTTGTCTTCTTTTCCTGTTTGACTTAGGAAGTCTTCGTCTAAAAAAAATTAAACATGTTTTCCAAATATAGAAATAAATGGTTAAAAGAGAGGATGCTGAGCCTAATGTTTTTTTCTAATTGGAAAAGACAAATCGTCAAAATAACTGACACTCGCCTGTCTTTTCATAAAAGAAACATAGCTTTATTACCACATCGACCTCGTTTTGACTTTCGTCATTTGAGAAAGGGAATTCAAGACTAACATAACATCATATAGAACAAGAATTATCGTTAATTCTAGTTATGAACAACTACTTAATTTTCCGTGCTCTTAATAACTTGTCTTAAAGCACATATCATTAGGTATTATGAAACGGTTTTTGAAACCACTGGCAAAATTCTATTTTTGTCTATTAAAAACTCGGGTGACGTTTCAAATAAGCTTAAATCAAATAGTTCTCAGGAGTTCTCTATGTCAGCTTACGATTTTTCTACACAGTACACTTCACTTCCTCTTAATTTTATAAGAGTCAAGCTCACCAGTCTCATCGAAAAAAAAGATGTCCCACGCGCTACATCTTACGGTGTTTATATTTCACAGCTTGTTCGCTTTTCTAGATCTTGTAACATTTTTAAAGATTTCAATGAACGCATAACAGAAACACTTTCGAAATAGGGGGTATCGGTACCACAAGTTAAGGAAAACGTATTGCAAGTTTTATCGCCGATACCCAGATTTAAGTAAAAAAATACAGTTGCAGTTTAAAATCTCTACTGCAATAAGATATTTCTCCACCAGTGTTTAATGGAGATTTGATTTATAAATTAAAGAAAATAAAAAGCAATATTAATTTCCCTACGTTATTTGAAAACATGATATTCTACAGCGCTCTGCCTACATCTCCCTTTTCGCTCTACAATGCCATCAGCTTTTTTATGTTTATATGTTTGCGCGTTTTTGCACGCAACATGGTCGAGTAGATAGGTGGGTTAATTCACCAAGACATCTTGTTTTTGTTTGTTCTTATGAAAGCCTGTTGGGGCAAGTGTGAGGCTGGTTTAAATCCCCAGTAGCAAATATTTTGCCACTTACCGCTCCAAGGCGGTAACCCCTCGGGTTCTCATTTTCGTTAATTATTCGTGATTTCTCTTTTTTAAATCGATCTATAAATAAATCCATGCTATCTTTTCCTGCACTTTTGACTGTGAAGGGAGGGAGGGAGGCTGTGTTTTTTTATGTTTTTCCCTGATATGCATTTTCACTAATTTTTTCGTAACCAAAAAAAGAGATTGTTTAAAATCAAAGACTTGAAGAATAAAAAGAAATGCTGGTTAGTTTTTCGTCTTAAATATCATCGTATCATTACCCAAATTACGCCTTGTCGAACTGGTACAAAGATTCAGTGGAATACATTTATTTTACCCGTGGATATTTAAAATCGGTCTTAACTTGTCAAGAACAGTATTTTCTATGAATTGGCCGTTTTCTGTTTATTTCTCAGTAAATTTGATTCGTGTACAGTCTTAAACTTAGACATTGAGCCGGAGTTATATTGCGAATTTCATAATTATTTCTTTTATGAGAAAATGAAGTGTTTAACTCTTGTTAATATTCTTATAATACTGTCACGAAGGTTTTTTTAATGAACCAGATAATCTTACACAGTTATTACTTTATTTCGTAAGGGGCCACATTCGACAATTTCTATGTTATATCATTTTAAATGGAATGTAAAAGTAAGTGTTAACAGTCGTTATTGTTTCGTATTCTACAGATTAAGCGAACACCTAGGAGAAAGCAAATCTTGATTTCATTTGACAAAATAATGAAATATCCTAAAAAGCAAAACTGACAGTAATAATGAGCACTTTTCGTTGAGGATTGATCTTAATTTGACTAGCTGCTAACATTAGCTGCTTTTTGGATTTCTGTCTCCTCGCAACGAGAAAAGGTTTTAAAAAATATTTTTGGTATTTCTCGATAAAAATCGTGTAAACTTTAATAACGAGCAAGTCGTTAATATAAGTGCATTTTAATAAATAAATAATTAAATCAATAAATAAAATCTATCTGAGAGTTTCTACTTTCAAACAAATAAAAAAGTCTATATTTTTCAGATTAAAACCTGATGACTGGACTTGAATACGTTCATAAAGTACTCAGTTTGAGGCATTATTTCGCTTTTTCCTTACACTTGAAATGTATTCACTTTTATAATTGTTAATATTTTGCACATGTCAATGGCCCATATACTAGTATTCAATTCATAAATTCTAAGGATAAAACAACAGCGTAGCTATCAATTTATATTTTACAGTCTGAAAAGACTGCAAAGATCAAAGTTTTTTTTTTTTTTTTTAGATATTTAGGTATTTTGTTTCTGCTTTTAAAACTCACTCTGCAGTTTCCACGAAGAAGGCTTTCCATTTTTCTTACCTCAACTAGACATACTGTATTTAAACGATATATTTGCTGAAATGTATCACCTCACTAATAGTATGTATATTATATTTAAGTGAAATAGGGATATATTAACTTCCGATCAGAATAGAAACTAGACATATTTTATTTCATTCTATTAATACCACCCCTCTAAGTCTATTCTGTTTTATTCTATCTTAATCTGTCCGATTAGTTTCGATATTTTGATGTAAAATTTAAGCATCTCTTTACATTTCAAGCATCAAAAGGCCAGCTATGTCTGCATTTAGACATATTGAATAGACAGTGCTGTTTAAGAACTGTCAATATTTAATGCTATATTCTTGAACAGATCTCCTCTTCTCTTGCATTTTCTATTGCTTTTTAAAGTTGATACCAAACACGTCATTACTAAAAACTTCCTGTTCATTTTATTCATTCTTTTTTTACAGCACAATCACGGGTAAAGTCAATATTCCTGAAGTTTAAACGGATAATTTAAAGAAGTAATTTATAGCTTTCTGAAATTCACATAAATTGAAATAGCACTTTAATGAGCTAGAGCGCTATAAACCTGATTTTACATACGGAAGTAGGCAAGCGGAAGTATTTTTAGAATATCAATATATTTTCCCTTTTAACACAAATATAGGTTAACAGAGACTGGAAGAAAAATCTAATCAGTTGACAAACATACAGATACATATAATCGTTTAGATTTCGGAATAAACAACCATAAAGCGTTATATCTTGTAATACAGTATCATTATACAAAGCGTCTTTTGTATTTGAAAAAAAAACATCTTATGTAACTTCGTTTAACTTCATTATTGTGAATTCTTCTAACTGGAAAGTATAATCAATTAGAATTTTTATCTAGAAATACACAGTTAAAGTAATATTTTCTGGTCTTCAAAATAAATTCTGGCAAAGTTGAATTAAACTAAATTATTCCATCAAAATACAAAAGCAGTGTTGAGCTAAGCGTTTGTTCCGCGCGATATTTCTCGACGTCGGGTTTTTATTGAGTGCCGAGATGCAGAAATATTTCCTTCTCCCAAAATCTTATAGTTCTCATACAGACAAAATGAGTTTGGAGACCTATTCTTCTCCGAAACACGCATTTATCATCCGGTTAATAGGTGTTTTTTTCAATTATTTTTGATGCAATCACTTCCTATTCCGACAGTTTAATGGAGCAATGTCTAATTCATTATGAAGATTCTATTATAATTTTGTCAGATATGTAAATGGTGTCTTAGTTTCCAAAGTGTAAGAAAAGTATCGGTAAAAGCATTTTCTCTTACAGGATTTTCAGTCAAGACATGTCATTAACAAAACTATTGCCTTTCTCGAAAAGATTGTCGATTCTGTACATAATTAAACTCATCTGAACTTGACGGGTGTATTAATCTTGCGTTTATTATTTGGCATATTACGATCAAGTGAAAGCAGGATGCACGTTTTCTATCAAACCTCTTAAGGCATTATTTCTTTTTATCATCAAATGATTGGTAGTACGTCTATTGACCACTTTAAATATAACGCACGTTGCAAGAACTATTCTATTTCACCGATGGAACAAAATACCCAAGTGTAGCATGGTATTTTCTTTTATGTTATCCTGTTTATTCCGAGCCAAAAGATAACTTTTTTCCTACCAAAAAGGACCAAAAGGTCCTTTGATGTTCACGTCAATGCTTCTCTTGTTTTATACATACGTTATACTATCTGTAAGCATGCACATAAAGAACGAAAGAGAAACAAGCAACAAAAGAAACAAAATCTCAGGCATATATGTAATACTTTCTTATAATAGTCGTTTGAACGAGTTAAATTTATTTAACTGCTAATTCTTCACCTATCATTTAATAATGTGCTGTCCTTTTCTGTGTTTTTTTGTGTTCAAAAAACATTTGACCAAAATATTATAGATGAGGATCTAGATAAAGAAATCAGCATTACAGAAGTAGAAAAGGCAGTTTTTTCGCAAAACAATAATAAAAGCAGTGGCGTAGACACACTAATATCCGAAATTTATACATGTTCATATCATGAAACCTCGCAATTTATTTTGAAGCTTTTAAACAGAATATTTCTCACAGGGGAATACCCAGAAGCGTGGGGTTCAGGAATTATAATTCCAATATATAAAGCGGGCGACATAGAAAGTGCAAAAAATTATAGAGGTATAACCCTAATAAATATTATAGCAAAAATTTACTCTCAGGTATTACTTAACAGACTCACAGCATGGTCAATAAAACATAAAAAAATTATAGATAACCAATACGGATTTCAAAAGGGAAAGTCAACGATAGATTGTATCTTTATTTTACATTCAGTCATAGCAAAAACACTATCTACCAAGAAGAAACTACATGTATATGTGGCATATGTGGACTTCGAAAAATGTTTCGACAAATTAGAGCGATCTTACATTTTCCACAAACTTATTCAAGAAAAGGTTAGTTCAAAATTTGTAAATGCAATTCAAAGTATGTATAGCTCTGTAAAAGCGGCCGTAAATTACAACAAACAGTTATCGCCAAGTTTCGACTCTAATATCGGGGCCAAACAAGGCGACCCCAGCTCAAGTCTGTTATTTCTATTTTTCGTCAATGACCTTATTAACAACATAAACAGAAATATTGAAGGTCTTTTTAGTCTAAATGTTTTACAGTTATACATGCTTTTGTTTGCGGACGACACCGCACTATTTGCACATACTCCGGAGGCGCTACAGTCAATGCTAAATGATTTACAAATGTACTGTCAAACTTGGAGCTGAAAAGTAAATACAGCTAAAACTAAAATAATGATATTCGAACAAGGTAGGCACACAAATCATATCTTTAAATTTAATGATCAACCATTAGAAACTGTTCAATCATTTAAATACTTAAGTATTTATCTATTTAAAAATGGTCATTGTTATCGAACACAAAATCATCTGGCTCAACACTCCCTGTTCTCATTACATAATTTATTCACAGTATATAATCAATTAGATCTAAAGATAAAAGATAAATGTAAATTATTCGACACACTGGTAGCACCCATCTTACATTACGGAGCAGAGGTCTTTGGGTTCAATGAAGGTAAAAGTATTGAAAAAGTACACTGTAAATTCCCCAGAAAAGTCCTTTGCGTTAGAAAATCAACCAATTTAGATGCCGTATATGGCGAGCTAGGTCGTTATCCATTGGCAATACATCGCAAAATAATAATGATCAAATATTGGTTTAAAATATTAAAGTTAGATAATAATTGTATATTAAAAAAAATATACAATATGCTCAAAGAAGATGCAGATAATGGTCTGTCATACAACAACAAAAACTGGGCTTTCCATATAAAAACTATGCTAAATCAAATAGATATGTCAAATGTCTGGCTACAGCAAAATGCTGAAACCATTAATATACAAATAATAAAACTAAGAATATTAGATATATATAAACAAAGCTGGTACACAAATATTAATAATTCTAGTAGACTTGAATCCTACAGCCTCCACAAACACACATTTGAATTAGAACAATACTTAAATGTTATAAACAAAGATAAACACAGAATTGCGTTAACTAAATTTAGAGTGTCATCTCATAACTTAGAAATAGAAAAGGGTCGACACGAAAATATATCAAGAGAAAATAGGAAATGTCGAAATTGTCCCTTAAATTTAATAGAAACAGAATATCATTTCTTATTAGTTTGCCCAAAATATTATAACTTAAGAAGAAAATTTTTAAAGCCATATTTTTGTAGATGGCCTACATTACAAAAGTATGAAACACTACTGTCGAGTACAAATGTTAAGACTCTAAATAACTTGGCAAGTTACTTATATTATGCTTTCAATGAAAGGATGTAACTGCCGAGATTATCGCCCTTATTTCCTAGTTGTTCCTTGTTGTGTCTTGATATATTTGCAATGTGAGGGCGTTAACAATACATACGTGACCATGTAAGGTTTAATGTAACATAGAGGAAATAAGCTGTAAATCGATATTTTCTGTCGAGTACTTAACATTTTTCAAAATTACTACATACGTATTGTAAGTGTCGGAGGAATTTTGATTCTCAAAAAGTACATCCTTTTAAATAATATTCTCATCGATAATTAACAATTGCCAATTCAAACATTGTAGATTATGATCCACCTTTTAATTTAAGTAAATGCTATTACCATACAGAACCAGATTTAATTGAATGTTTTGATTTTCAAAAAACTTCTCAGCTAAATGTTTAGAAACTACTGACATGTGTTATGCATTACATATATTGTTTGTATTAGACTATAAGTTGTATGTTTACAATTTTATGTCGAATAAAATATATGTTATATGTTATGTTATGTGTTCATATATTCTTAAAACTATAAAATAAAACATTTTAAAGTTGGTCCGACAAAGATAAAGACCGAACTCCGGGGCTTTCCTTTTGTTTCCGAGTAGTAGTTACGAACACTTATAAACAAAGTGTTTCTTACATTGAAAGTTTTCAATAGAAATAAACTTTTCATGATAGAATGTCACTAGTTTGGCTGACTCTCACAAGAAACTCGTGTGATCTGCTGTGTATGTTGTAGTCATCTAACAAAACTACATGCTTTCAGTTAGTATCTTAAATGTTACTGACCAGTTGCCTCGTAGAAAATTCGATTTGATGTGAAAATGTCAAGAATAATACTTTTAAGTGAGTACTTTTATATTAATCACACAACAAAAGTACAGTTACAATTATTATATTGACTCGGTTATAGCTGGCTTAAAGATGGTCCGAGATCAAACAAGAAATTGATAAAACCAAATAATGCCCCCGAAGTACTTTGTTTTGTTCAAAATGGCAGAAAAGTAAGTAAGTACTATAAATAGTATTTCAATGACATGTGAAATTAAATACTTTTTAAGTTATAGTAAGTATAATCATGATGAAACATATCTGAGGATTTATAGTATATAAGACCACATTTGTAACTGCAAAGTTTACCTGCTACTTGTTTGATCTTTGAATGTTTGCCAGAATTTTTTAATTCACAACAAGTGGTGTCAAGTGCTTGGCTGGCAGTTTTTAAAAGTAGACCTGTACTTCATACAATCAGTGTTGTTCTTCAGAATTCTAGCTGATAAGTCATTGATTCATCTATCGATCGGTGTTGCTATATTAAGTTTTATAAAGGGAGATAATTAAAAACTAACTGATGTAAAGTGATGGTTCTTTAACACTGCACTTCCTCTCATTGGTTTTTGCAACTATGTAAAGAGTATTTAATTTCCTTCAATAATTTTCAAGTTATTTTCCTAAAAAGCAGTATCAGGTGGTATAAAGGGAGATAATAATAAAAAAACTAGGTAAAGTAGAGCGATGTTTTTTTTTTTTCAAAATTGCACTTCTTCTCACTAGTTTCTGTAACTGTGTGAAAATATAATGAGATATCATTGATACTTTAGAAGTTATACTCCAGACAAGCATTATCTAACTTTTGTAATTATCATTAAGGGAGCTAATTCAAAAATTGAGCAAGATAGAATTAAGGTTCATAAACACTGCATTTCCTCTCACTGCTCTCTATCACTGTGTGAAGTTTTAATCAAATTCCTTAAATAGTTTTGAAGTTGTTCTCCGGATAAGCATAATTAAGTACCATACAGGTAGATAATTAAAAATCAAAGTAAATTAGAGTTATTGTTCTTTGACACTGCACTTCTTCTGACTAGTCTCTATAACTGTGTGAAGTTTCAATGAGATATCCTGGACAGTTTAGGAGTTATATTCCGGACAAGCATTATTAACTTAAGGGAGATAATTAAAAAACATGCAAGGTAGAATTATGGTTCTTGGACACTGCACTTGCACTCTCTGGTCTCTATCAATGTGTTAAGTTTCAATCAAATTTCTTCAATACTTTTCAAGTTATTCTCCGAACATGAGTGTGCCGGACGGACGGAAAGACGCACAAAGCGGCGACTATATGCTCTCCCGTCGTGGAGCATAATAATAAGTCACGCATCTCATTTTTTAACATGGATAATTTGCAGGATTTCATAAAAGCGAAAGTGAAGAGACAACGTGAAAGTTATGGATTAAAGAAAACTGCAACTATAAACCATACTCTAATATATTTGACACTCGCTTCTGCAGGCAAGTTTCTTCTATTAACATACAAAAATGCAGAAAAGTGGTATCCCTTACATTATTAAGATCATCTGTATTGTGAATAAATCTGTTGAACCTCCTAAACATCTGTCAGGTCTATTCTATAAAGAATAAGCTATTCTAGAAAAAAGTTTTATCAACATTTAAGTACCTTTACAATTTTACCCGCCTAAGGTGGGGTTTTCAAAATGAAAATACTATCTGTCGTTAAGACAACACAAAAATGATAATTGTTGTTTATATTACCTCCCTGCGGTGATTTAACCAATGTTTATGCTAATACTTCTAATATTTTTGAGTTCCATTTACAATGGTAGGATACTACGTCATCGCGCACTTGTTTTATGCTCTCTCGCGGATCAACAACCCGTCGCTTTTTCTGAATGCATGCTGAAACAAGGAAAATTCAAATGGACTTGAGTCCATTTGGGTGTACGGTTTTTACTGTATTTTTAAGGAACCTTAAGCTACAGCACTCTATTTTGTTTGCAGATGGTAATAACAAGAAATTTAATATATATCTTTAAATTGAAGATCTGTCTGTTCAGACAAATTATAACTAAGGTAATGCACATATTTTGAAGAAGAACAACAACATATTTGTTCAACCTTTTATTTCCATATATCTCTTGATGTTAATGGTGATAATTATGGTACAGAAACATTGTTTGTTTTGTTAAGTAACAAAATAACATGAATTTTATTGATTAACATGCTTGAACAGAATAACAAACATGCTTGAGTAGAATAACAAATATACTTGTAATATCAATTACGATAATAAACTATGACCACGCTTTGATTACTTTGATATAATTAAACATATAAAAGACCAGGTGAGATACAGCCACAGTCGAAGCAAAGTACGACCGGGAACCAGACAGAATTTTTAACTTTAGATAACTTTTTTATTTGTGAGCCTAATTTTATTATCTGAAAACATTCAACATAAATATTGTATCATTTTACGTCATTTGAAAGCTCTTTAAATTCATATTTTGAAAATATAAGCAGATTTTGAATTTTTGCTTTTAAACAAGAAAACTAAACTAAGTTATACCTGTCGTTTCAGCATTTTTTTCAGCATTTTTCTGGCAGTTTAGATGCACTAAGTTTAACCATTTACAAACAAGCAAGTGAACAGTTTTGACAATTATTTTTATATAAATATGTAAAATATGAGTTTACAGACCTTTTAAATGATATAAAATATTGAATTGTTTGATGAAAAATGACTTTGTAACTGTTATTACAAAATTACTATGTTTTGCATTTTTATCAACCGCCATATTTTTGCCAGCCTTCAAGAAGTTACCTGTATCTCTTATAAGTTACTTGTTACTATTTATAGATTTCAAAACAATAACATTCAATGTTCCTACACAATATTACCAGACAGTCACGTGATTCTGTCCGAGGATTTCCGGAATAACACAACTTCGCAAAATGATTCAACAGGTAGTACATCGTAAAAATACGTAATGCTTCGGCAATAATCGGATCTTCTAACAGCCAATCAAAACACAGAATTACATAATATTGGATAACACTAACCCCGCTCCAATTGTACATTAGGAATATAATACTGGCAATTTTCCGTACAAAAATCTTTCACCCGTTTTCAGGCCTAAACTAGAATTTTACATTATAAAAATTCTTTATGTAAATACAAAGTACACCGGCCAATCTTTGGTGCACAACATGATTTTTGCAACTCTACATATTTCTAATTGAAAAAGCCCATTTTACCTTTCAAGCGACGGATTGTTGACAAAAAATGGTCCGCGGAAGAGCATAAAACAGATGTGCGAATACGTAGTATCCTACCATTGTTTATAGCCAAGCGGTTTCAGTTATGCAACAACTTCGCATCAAAATATATGAGTAAAACGTATTTCATGTACACTTCAGCTTTGCCTGTCTATATATTGACTCTGACGTTTGCTTTATGCTACGCTTATCTCTGTCTGTTTTGATTATATTTGTTGATGGTTAATTTGAAATATTTACGATTATGCCATTGAAGCAATTAGTCTGGGTAAACGCACAATTTGCATCGACAATGAAAAAGTAAATAATGCATTTTGAATTTTCAAAGATTTGTAGGAATAAACTGTTCAAATCTTACTAAGAGTACATTCTTTTGAATAAACGTAACGAATTATCTCAACAATGGTAAATGAGAGACATTTTCCGTAATTCAGAATCCAGCCGGCTTTCGCCTACAGTCTTTTATCTACAGACAGATTCTTCCTTACTTATAAATGTCAAATATGGTCTGTAATTTTGCCAGATATGTTCCTTAATTGCAAGTTTCTGTTGCCATCATCTGCTGTTCCCTATAGTAAATCAAAAGACAAAATTGCTTTTCCAGTGTCTATAAATCAAAACATGTGACGTGTGAAAACACATTATAAAACTAATGCTATAACTGTCTAACAGCGTATGACGTCGTTTAATTCTGATTGGTTTAAATTTTTAATGAGTCTAAACCTGTTGTTAAAGTGTAATTTAAATATAGAGTAAATTGGCCGTTTGACCATTTTCCTTGTATACTATATATTTCGATATTGTTGAACTCATCATATATATTAAATGAATTGATATACAATAAATGATGATGATTAACAGAATAATTATGGTGAGGCTAAATGTGATACTGAGAACAAGTAGGAAGTTATCATAATATAAAGAAGATTCTACACTAATGAGTAGATAGACGTTTTGAGTGGTAAATCTACTTTAGCACTTAGAAAGTGTCTCAATATAAAAAGACCAAACGTACTCTTCAGACTGTGTCCATTAAAGGGTTTTCAAATCAATGATAAAAGTGACTGCTTAAACCCGTAAAGACGTATTCAAAATTTGAAAATCCTAAATGTGTGCTTCGATATGTCGTAAACTCCTTTGGCAGTTCTTTCTAAATATTATGATCTATCTATGTCTTCAGAGACAATAACCTAGGAGTGTTTCTTTATGAAACCTTGAGATGGCTTGTATTTTGAGATATGCTAAACGAACATGTATAATTTGATTACACTAAATGCTATTTCTGTAACTTGAGATGTGGTAGATTAACCCTATTTATTTTTGTACTATTAGAAAAAACAAACATCTGCAAACTGGTACAGAAAAAACTTGAAAAAAACAACCGGTTTTCTAAAACTCATTTATGGATTCAAACAGACGGGAAGTTTATATTAACAAACCTTATCTTTGTAGCAAAATACTGAGATATGACCACGCTAGAAACAGGCACAAAAGCACAACATTAGCACGCTCTGCTCTGGTGAGCAAAACAGTATTTCCACTGAATATGTATGCAAAGGTTTATGTGCTTTTTATTTTTATCTAGAAATTTACAAAGACTTGTTTTCATAGGTCAGTAAGTATTATTCAAATATTTTGTTTAATTTTCTATTCCTGAATATCAACAATATCTTTTAAAACCAATGAACTTTAAAAGGCATACCATAAACTGTAATGCATTCCATTACTTTCAAAGTCAACTAAACGTTTTTTTTCAATGTGCCAGTCACAAAACTAAATATACCATATAAACTGAATGCTTTAATGTAAGTCTTTATATAAAAACGTTGACCGAAGAAAAACAAAAAAAACCCGAATGCTTAATATCCTTAAACATTTATTGTATGCTTCATTTAAAATATTATAAAATTACTGACCTTTCTAGAAAACAACATTTATATAACAACAATAAATCCTCTCAAAATATATTTCTATTTTCGTGCGACAGTAATTTTCAGGTTTCTTAACCAACAGTTTTAGTCCTCTCATTAAAAAAAACATTTGACAATATATGATAATACACAAAGGTAAATCGATTTGTTACACAATGAAGCAGTGTTTTGCATTAATCGTATCCTAAAGCAGGCTAAAAGTTGGAGAATATAAAGGAAAAGTTAACACGTAAGGCTTCCTTTCTTCAAAAACAATTGTCAGTCTTAATAAACTTTCCATAAAAAAGAATAGCTATAATCAGAACTCATTTATGCACTTGGTTACTTTCTTTATTCAACGAGATCAAATACGTAATTCTATAATTGTTCACCAGGATCATTGACTTTTTACCTCTTCCTTTCTGAAAGATGTATTATCAGTCATTATCTTACCCTTAAACACTTAGTGTAAAAAATAAGACATCATTTTTTGCGTTTATTTAAATGTAAATGCAATATCTGCTTACTATCAATGATCAACAATTTATTTACACCAAGCATTCTGATATATCAAATTTGATTTCGTTATTTAAGACTATTGAGGGCGTTCATTGTTAGTATTCAAACTAGAACTTCCTATGTTCTATCAAGAGTGCATACAATCTGCATTTTGTATGTACTCTTAAAACTAAAACTATCGCCAAAAAATTTTTTTTTCTGTTGAAATTATGTTTATATCACACATTTGCATTATTCTTAACTATAAACAACTTTTGTAAAAACTGACAGCAATACGGTATTACTGGTATGACATTTACATTGATATAAATTCTTGCTTAAAGACAACAATATTACTTACATATAATTGACATCTTTCGCGATAAATAATAAGAGACATTTTGGCACCAGAGAACAAGAACTAACACTGTTTAAACGGCAGATGTATATCATTTAAGAAAAGATAATTAAGATGAATTCATTTGAAGAATCAGTTTGTACTGCTTTAAATGTTTTATGTGTCTGGAAATCTTACTAGTAATTTGTGATTTTGTGTATGATACATGTATTGTTCATTTTAAGAAGTTATACTTGTTGCAGTAGAAACGCCTAACCGTCTGGTAAAGAATATCTATATAGCAAATGAGTTTACGAATAAAAGAAAGGTAGAATACCTTAGAAAAGGCTTGACTGACGAAACTATTTTCGTAATATATAGCATTTTTTCACTTTGTGCACCAACAGTCTCAGGTGTAACAGTGAGTATTTTTATTATTTTATTCAGCATAACGAAAATAACAATTCGTGTATTCGTTCATTTCAGTTTTTAGACACGTCCTTCTTATGTGTTTCTATTTTTTTATTTATTTTAAGGATCTAAGTTTTTCTTTTCTATGGATGTAGATGATTCATTTTAGGTTCATTTAGTATCTTTGGCTTTCAGGAAAGAAAACAAAGATTTCAGACGCTAATTTTTGTGCTAGTAGACAGATCCGAACGTTTATATACTGAAGTAATAGTTACTGTAATATTTTTAATTCCAGACAAAAAAGATGGATCATTCTGACAGTTGTCTATTCTCTGAGAATTTTTTTTCCCATCGGCAGTTGTTATCTTTGGTTCAAAAATGCATCAAACGTTAATGTTCTAGATTTAACAGAAATTAGTTGCAGGCTGAAACTTCATTTGTAATTATGACGATTATCTTCATCCATTCTTCTTTAAGACCAGACAGGTTTAATTGAATTTTAGAAACTGAATTATGCACGTACAATGTATGTACTTTTAAAAGGATTTGTGGATTCTTTTATGGAATACTTTTACATAGAATCATACATACCAGTTATATCAATAATTATATATATATACACGGTTACACGACACTCTTCATACTTAATACCTTTTTTCTACACCAATTTTCAAAGTATATTCTTTTAATTATTACTGTATCTCATTTGCTTCAAATAATATTATTTTTATATCTATTCTAATTTTGATTATGTTGGTTTATTGTTGACCAAGATATTCAAATTCTCTTCAGAAACATTATTATTAATTAAAACTTTTATTAACATCAACGTGCGTTTAGATACTAACAAAATATAGTCGTACCATTTTGAAAGAAATGTGTTCGCAAAAAAAAAAAAAAAAAATGAAAATGTTTTTCTGTTTGTGAGCTTGAGATTTCCAAGTTTGTAATATTTCATTTCAACTTTAAGTATGAAAGTATGACTTGTTTCGTTTGTACCAGCTCAGATGAAATTAAATATTGTGGAGTTAATATATCATTTAATATTACATTATCGATTGGACTCGTTAACGTGCAGGTCAAATATTTTGATTACTGTATATTTCTTAATAGAGTCTATCTCTGTGTTGCAACTGTTTGAGACAGTTTTTGAATTTATCCAGTTTGGTTTCTAAATTGGGTTTACTGTTTAATTCCCTGTAAGTGACGCATGTCAGTCAAAGTGTTTTCACATTTGTTAAAGTTTAGACGAAATCCAAGTTGCATATAGTTAGTACTTATTTAATTATCCTAACTTTAAATCTTTTGACACGTGTTTCTATATATTAATGGCTCAAAAGATTCCTTTTTGCCATTATTTATATTATTTACATATGTTGTGTAATCTGCAATTCGTGTTTAAGCCGTTATTCCTGTCATTTATTTATATTTTACCTTTTAAACTTTGCTGCTATAAGACAGCTGTCTAACTGATAAATTATCGTACCCTTAATGTTATAAACGAAACGATAGGGCATTTACTTCTGTGAAGTGTAGATGGTACCGAATAAAAAAACTTGCAAACGGTAATAACGAGCAATCCACAGCCGAATGTGTGTTATAATCAGAATTTAGTCTAAAAAGTGTTTTAAGAACCAGACGAGAAGACATTCTTAGAAGGGCCCATTTTGGACAATATTTCCCTTGGTTGAAACACGTCAATCATTTTCTGCTTTCCGTTTTCTTGTTAAAGATACATTGTGCATCACCTTGCTTTTTACTGACAGTTTGATATCGAAGTTTGGTACAAGTCTGCAAAAACAGCATTTTAAAGGGGCTGTGCTCCAGATGACAAAAAAAGAAAGTTTTCTTGTATTATAAATTTCTTGTAATATTTATGACTAATGCTTAAAAAATAACTTACTGACAAAAAAATAAGTCAACTAATTACATTATAAATTGATTTTTTTCCCTTTCAAAGTGCTATACCGTAACGCGACGGTATAACTATATCGTATAAGATTTAAAGTAAATATTTGTAATATCTCATGCGGCGATGGTGGTGACAGTAAAAGCGTTGGAAATATTTCGTTAACATGAGGGTCCAGAGTTCAAATCAGGCTGGAGCGAAAATATTTTTTTTATTTTATTTTGACTTTTCTAATCAGTGTTGAAGTAAAATATTATGTTGTTATAATCTCACGGCATCTAAATATATAATTTATGAAATTTTTTTTTTTATGTCAAATCTGGAGTACAGCCTCTTTAAAAAATAATATAAATAGATATAAATATATGCTTACGCTATCATTAGATAAATTACAATCATATCACCTCCTAAATACGTCTATACTTATGGAAACTCTATATATATTCTATTTCATTCAATCTTATGTTTAATATGAAATTTTTAGCATCACTTTACATTTCAAGCAATTCAAGCACATCTATTGTTCATGTCTGCATTTTAAAATGTCAATATTTAATGCTGTGTTCGCGAACAGATCTTCTCTTGTCCTGCATGTCTATCGCTTTTTCATGTTAGAACTAACACAACATGTCAATACTTTATATTTCCTATTGCGTTTCGTACATTTGATTCCGTATAGCAATCAGTAAATTTGGTATGATACGGATAAGATTTAATGGATAATTTAACGACATTGTATTTAAGTCTAAACATATACTATATGTTTCTTAGATCCAAGGAAATAATCCTTAATGAGATAGTGCGTCATAAGCAAGGACTGATATACACAAGCAGATGTGTGACTGCACTTTGAAGTGCCATAATCTTTTCCCTTTTGACAAACAAAATGTTTTAAGTTGTCAGAGATATTCAACCAAAATTTAATTACCTTGCCAGAGACATACAGTATTTCATCTGATCGTTTACATTTCGAAATATATCTCAAATGAGTAACAACTTCTTTATGTTTTATTTTTTGTATCTCAATTTACATTAGTTTTATGCAAAGTGTCTTTTGAATTTGAATAAGTTTCTTCTAATTAAAAAAAA
The DNA here is from genome assembly GCA_012932295.1 of Cyclina sinensis. Lineage (NCBI taxonomy): Eukaryota > Metazoa > Mollusca > Bivalvia > Venerida > Veneridae > Cyclina > Cyclina sinensis. The sequence goes on from JAAONU010000017.1 coordinate 30,254,667, forward strand.
TCCAAACATAGCTTTATGCATGTATTGGTAAATATGAATTGTGATACATGGTTGTATATAAAACAAGAATATAAACATAGGAAACAATAAACATGAAATCAATTAAAAAGCACAACATGATGTCCGTATTAGATGCTTTTGCTTCAGTGCATTCAAATTCATAATAAAAAATAAATAGATAATATGAGATTTTAACTTTTTTTGCAGATATGTAAGTTGTAGTTTAGTGTTCTTAAATAGGAAAAGTATGCAACATGAAAAGTATGCAACATGGAAAGTATTTCCTCCTAAAGATTCTTCTGTCAAGATATGCCATGTACAAAAATATAGCCTTTAAAAAAAAGAAATGAGTTAATAAGATTTAGATACAAGGAAAACAACATCTATTTATTAGTTTTTTACGTTAATTGTTTAATATGATTATTTCACTGCTTCTACTTAAAATAAAAATAGTTTAATTCACTTGTTTTAAAATTGTACCATTTTAAAGATCTTAAAAGCTAGTTCGTTAGAAGAAGATTTATGTTCAAATATTCGAGCTGAATTATCACATGAAGTTTGTTACATGATGATTGGGAGTCCATTTCTGATAAATATTTGCGTCCAATATGTAATAAAGTATTGCTTGGATGTTTTCGGCACTGAAACTGAAAGAGAATAGACGTTTAACATGTAGATCTGAAGATCAAATTGAATTGAAAAAAAAAATCAAATGAATAACTACAGGAAATGTTATGTTCTGTGGCGTACCAAATGCAAGTAAGTCCTTACAAAAGGAATCAAAATGAAACACTTTTCATTAGTAGAAGGTAAATGTCAGGACGAAAACACTTTTCAGACTCGAATACCTAATTTTATAGAAGACAAGAATATAGTGCTGATAATTAAATATATTTTCCATCATCCTATCTGCTCTTCGGATATTGCGTCATTTTGCAAATACAATTGGTATATAAAATAAGCTTAGCTTTTTTTTTAAAAAAAAAGCTAGCTTCCGGCCCGTTGACAAAGTAAATTTAAAACGAAATCTTAATAAAATGGTGTAATACTTCAATCAATTAACAATTCTTTATTTCTCCCAGTATATAACATATAAACAAGGGGTATTAAATAAAACAGAGTAAAATACAGCGATGCAATTGGCATAAAACAGAAAACAATCAGACTTATATCTAATGAATGTTTTTCATATATCATACATTAAAGGTCATGTGACACGAATTTTTGACCTCGAAATTTTAATATGAGCGAAAAATATATATCTAACTATGACTGTTTAGCAAAATTCCGCAGGTAATTTTCATCTTAAAGATGTTTTTATAGCAAATTAAAATCCATATTTTACGCACTCGGTCGCGCGCACCTGTCACGAGCAAGACCGGAAGTGACGCACATTTATCCCTTGCCACTTTACAAAGCTACCTGGATTGTTAACAAAAACATTAAAATTATGATGGAAAAGTAAACAAACAAAATTGAACAAGTTAAGCTAACATCATGAATATACATTGAAGATTTTTTAAAGAAATAATTTGAAAATTTGATGGAATTACGAAGCCAATGAGCAATATTATATAAAGGTTACTTTAATCAGGGTTATAGAATTAAAAGATATATCAGTGAAAATATCTAGACTAAGAGATATTTTTCAAGTAACTGATCCAGAAAGATTTTGAACATGCTTTTTTTTATCTGATGCAGTTTGTTGGAAGACTTGATTAACTCCAATCGAGAGATTTTTTTCCATAGAAACATTCTCCTTACAGTGACGTGTTGCTTATTTGTCTGTGGTATATTTTGCCTGAGGTACGTGTAAATAATCTTTAACTAGATCTATGATTTTTTTTCATTATAAATGCATATCTGTTTTGGGGGACTTATTCATTCTACATTTTTTTGAAAATAAAACAATAATGATCAATCAACAAACAATATGAAGAAGCACTAAAAGCTATGTCAAAATCATAAGACAAACACATTGTTTTTTGTTTATGTTTTTTTAATTATTTGTTTACATTTAGAAGTCGAATGATTTCTATTTTCATCATAAATACATCCATTACATTTAATTATCAAATTGAAATATGTATCTGGATGGAAGCTACTTAACTAAAAATTATTCAGACATGTTAATTGGAACAAGCTATTACATCATGTTTTCACAAGTGTGACTGATCAAAAGTAATACAATCAATTTGTAAGATCACTTGCCATAAAATTTTGCTATTTGTCTCAACTTTATCATTGATTGGGTCATAAAAAAGTTAATTGCTTTGTTTTGACAAATATGCAAAATATACAAGGGTCCCATTTGGGAAGTTAAATTTGCATAAAGCCCACAGTATAAGGCGTGATTTATGGATCTTTGACATTTCATTGGATATCAATTTATAAGCAGACACAAATTTCTACTTGATAAACATGCCATATTATTAATATTTAAACAATATCCCAACGTGAAATACACTGTAGTGTGAATTTCCATACCAGTGAAACAAATGTTGACACATTAGATCACCTAAATTCACTTCAATTTTACTACACTTAAATGAAAAAAGAATTTGTTTATGACGTTAACATCAAGTGAGCAAGTGTTACGCAGCATGTAAAAACGTGGAGATAGTTTTATATAGACCCACAACATGGAAGAAATTGGAATATTTATTAATATTTAAGAAGGTAAAATTACAACCCGTTCTCCTGGCCCAAAGTTTGAATTTACTTATAAAGATCGAGAAGTAATCACATTATTTTATTTAATTTACATTTTATAGCATGTTATATTTATATGTGTGCCTTTATCGTTTTTCTTGCACTTGTGGTTTAGTGGGGTTTTTTCATCTCAAAACGGATGTGTGAGCAGTGTAATTCTGCACTACTGCCTGGTACAATAGGGATAAATCTACGTCACAGCCAAAAAATGCGGCGGAAACTACCGATATAGAAACGGAAACGGCCGATCATCAAAAACACGTTTTTTCTTATCAAAAGAAATATTTTTGATAATTTCGCAATTAAACCATTTTAATCAGTACATTATGATTATTTTGAATAGACAAAGTTGCTATAGTCGTGTCACATGACCTTTAAATTTTGTATTTCAATTTTGTTTCATTAAACAGTACATAATATTTTTTTCTATATAGGACCTACTGTTCATTGTTTTGACAAGAACGTTCTATTGTTGTTTTAGTAAAGAAAGAAAGATTTGCTCCAATGAGGAAATTAAATTTAATCTCAATGTGTCTGCTGTGTTTTTGAATACACAATTAGGTCACGTAACATGTGATTAATTATATTTATCTGACTGGTCAATTTTGGACCCGTTTCAAAGGTCGTGTAGTCCATGATATTCATGCTGGGATTTAACCACGTGTACCTAGTTGAAGAGTGTCGTGTTATTGTGGTGAATGGATTTAAAGTTCTATTTATGATTTATTGCCGTTGTTGTATTGTGTGTGGTTCTGGATAACTCCTTTTAGATTATTTTTGTTTGCTTCAACTAATATTATGTGGATTTTTAAAGTGTGATTCAGTTAAATTAAATGTGATGTTTGACCTTGTTTGAAATTCGAAATTTGAGTTTTACTGTTTAATGGTGTGTGATATTCGCGTTGGATTTAATTTCTAAACAAAAGGCTCATAATGCGAGAATGACCTGTAGATGAAATGACCATTGATGATGTGAATTTTTGTCACAAGACTGTGAGTATATTTTTTCTAATATTGTATTATATTTACTATTGTAACAATTTACTATTATATAATTTATAAGCATGTATTACTTATTTGTCCTTAAAAAATTCCGAAAACCATTTGAAGTATTATACATATATACATACAAACATAAAACATAATATACATACATCTGTACGATATCTTAAGTTTGACACGAAATATCAACATGGAAAAAATAAATATTATTTCTGCAACAATGTATACATGTAATCATTGTTTTTCTCAATCATTCACCATCAGATCTAGTAAACAAAAATTCAGGTTTACACTGTTTATTTATATATTTTTTTGATCATTTGTCGAAATATTTGACATGCCAACTGTAATCTTTAAGCAATCTTACCGAAACGAAATGTAAGAAGGCTATTCACATACATGTCCTAGCTTTCTTGTAGCCCATATTTAAGAAATTAACACATAATATATGCGAATATACTTGATGGTGTATACATGTGTATAATGGACTCTCAGGTTTTATTACACGCTAAGAATTGTATAAAACATTATTGAATGTCCTTGCCAAACTGTGAACCACTATGTTTGACAGAACCAGTGCGAAAAGGAAGACGTAATAATTTTGTCGATTTGATTTTAGTTTAACTCATTTAGTCCATTTTTTAAAGACAGTCTATTAACTGTAATTTTATTTATTCACTCTTCACGATTTCATCTAAATGTCACAAGGACAATGACAGAGAACCCCTGGGGGCAACATTTTGATGCTAAAAAAAGACTGTATCACTTGCCCAGTTCTTGCATGTTTCAACACAGTGTGTGTACTCTGATTTTATGCAATGTTTGTCTCATGACTTTTACATGTACAGGGCCGGGGGAGCCAACTCAAAAGGTAACTCTGTTATGATAAAAAATTCAAAAACATCTCTTTGAATTGTCAATTTATGCATTTTCTGCATTGTTTTCATGATTTTCTATTTACAACATTTAACTCAAGCAAATATACATGTAATTGATTTTACCTCATATGGGTATGGAAGGCAGTTATGATCAGTGGCAGTAATAATTATGTTTGTGGATAGGGTATATCCGGTCAAAATTGGGAACATGTTCTTCCGGAAGTAACCACAGAAAAAATACACTGCATCCGTGAGCTGTTGGTGTTTTTTGCTTCTTTCATAGAAACTTTCTACCCTAATACCGCCCCGCCGAGAGTGCCGGAATAAATACAACGCTTGCTTAAATTCTCATTGAATTTATAAGCCGCTGTCTGTTTACGTTGTTTAAGTAACAGTATCATCTGGTTCCTAAAATGTCAAAAGTTCTCTTTACTAGAATGTTCTGTTTCATTACGCATGCTGTTGAAAGCTACAATAGATGGAGCAGATGTTTCTATAGACAAAAAGGATAGAGAAAGGATGGAGCAGATGTTTCCATAGACAAAAAAGGATAGAAAAATCTTTCGGGAAAAATTGAAACTATCAACATATTATACGTTTGAATGCAAAAATACATTAACATTTAACCGTTTTTTGCATAAGAAAAGCATATCTTTTAGACTGTGTTTGAAATTTTCGAAGGTAACACAAATTTTCGTCTATAATGTCCGTCAAAACAAGGGCTAAACAAATAATCAAAGTTTTAATAAAAATGTGGTGCACGAAAATTAACCCAATTATTGATATATAAGTTGACACAGGATTTTTCAGTGAGAATGGAAAGTGTCGCCTCGGATGAAAGAATTCTCCTCAGGTTGACAATATGTACTGTCCCACTGAAAGCCACTATGTTATTTATATATTTTATATTTGTCTATGAAGTTCCGCATACAACTTCTAATTTTAGGATTTATTACTGACTCTCAGTCTATGCAATGTTGAAACACTTAGGAATAAAACCTTTATCAAACAGTTTTTTTAGGATAGGTATTGATTTATTTCCTACAGGTATGGTTTGGTTTCCAAACTGAAGATTTCACACTGGCAACGTTGGCATTATATTTTATAAAATAATTCGACGTATTTTATGGCTCCAGATTCTTCTATCATTTTGTAAAAAAATGTAGAAAGTATGCATAACTGATGTTCTCATACTAAAGGTCTTACAAACAGTTATTTTTTATCTTGAGTATGAGTCCAAAGTAAATTTAAAACTCTAGGATGTCGCACTACTTCGTCAAACGTTACTACTGATAATCAAACATGTTTATTTCAATATGACTGTTTAAGTATTCGAACATTTTTTATTGTTTTATTTCTTATTGAAATATTAATAAGCCTGGATAAGATATAGTTATTAAAATGAGAACATAGATATTTCAAGTTAAATTAATAATTTATAAGTCTATAGTAATTAAAAACATTCCAAATATACTTTTTATGCTCCCCGAAGGGCGAGCATATAGTTGCCGCTTTGTCCGTCCGTCCTGTCCGTCCGTCATAATTTTGTCCGGAGCAAAACTTGAAAACCCCTGGATATAATTTGTTTAAACTGCAGACAGTGGTAGAGGGCATTGACGCGGAGTGCAGTGCCAAAGAACCATAACTCCATTTTGCCCCGTTTTTGAGTTATCTCCCCTTTTAGAAAAATCTTGTCCGGAGCAAAACCTGAAAACCCTTGGACATAATTTGTTTAAACTGCACACAGTGGTAGAGGGCATTGAGACGGAGTACAGTGCCAAAGAACCGTTACTCTATTTGCCCCGTTTTTGAATTATCTCCCTTTTTAGAAAAATCTTGTCTGGAGCATAACCTGAAAACCATTGGAGATAATTATGCTCCCTGAAGGGCACGCATATAGTTGCCACTTTGTCCGTCCGTCCGTCCCATCCGTCCGTTCGTTCGTTCGTTCGTCTGTCATAATTTTGTCCGGAGCATATCTCACAAAGTATAAGAGATATTAACATGAAACTTTATTGGTAGATAGATCTCTATGAGGAGAAGTGCAGCATGCAAGAACCGTAACTCTATTTTGCATAATTTAAGAGTTATTGCCCTTTGTTATTTTTCATACTTTAAAAAAATACATATTAAACAATAGCCATTTTGGAATTGGCATTTATTAGGGGAGCATCCATCGGTTCTACCGATTTCTTGTTTTCTTTTATTCTCATTTAACTATTTCTGTAGTATTAGATAAAGTGCCATGAATATGAACAAGAGTTGCCAGAATGTTTAGAAGCTTTTAGTTTTGACAGGGTAAGAAAAATATGTTTTTGAAGGGTAACACATCAAGCTTCATCAATTAGTCAGACTGCTAGGCTAATTACAGTGCTCCTATACTTTCTAAAGTTCGTACTGATGACAAATCTGAAATTGGAATATGCATTTGAACCTCTGGAATATTAACAGAACTAAAATGTTTAAACGTAAATGTATTTCTTCTCCTTACTTTACGATATTTTACCCAAGATTTAAATATTTCATGATTTATCACGTTTTTTTCTTCGCGTGTACTAACTGACAAATGTGGCAGACTGTTCAAAGTCTTTATTTAAGATGTTTGAATGTCAGCAGTAGTCACCTTAATTTTTTTTAACCATATGAATGTTTTAAAAAAGTCAGCCTTGTAAAAAAAGCCTAAAACTTACATATTATCTTAAGCAATACATTAGATATTACAATTCCATTTCCTTTCATATTGCCGCTTGGTTGAACCTTTGTTTGAGAACGATTATAATATTCATATCTCAGCCATTAATGTAACTGAATTAAAATGATTAAAGAAACAATGTAGTTTGAATGCGTTTTCCGACCTAATTTCTGTTTAATCGTTGTGTGCAAGGCGGTATGTTTTTTTAACTCGAAATATGTTCAATATACTCTTTATGCTACAGAACTTATTTTTGATAAAGTCTTAAAGAGTATCAAATGATAAGGTCATATTATGTGTGATTTAATGAAAAGGTATTTTTCGACATTTTTTTTACTATCGGATCTGATACAAATCGAGGACTACGCTTTTGTAAAATCTTTATGTTTCTATGATTTTTTCATTTGGTTCCAGTTTGACTACAATTTGAATATCTAGATGGAATCCAGCGTTATATGCAGTTATTGTCAATATTTTGTTTTAATCTCGGCATCGCTTTACATTTCATGCAATAAAATCACATATGTTGTTGCAGTTATGTCTGCGTTGTGACATGTTGAGAGGCAATAATGTATAAAATGTCAATATTTTATGCGATGCCAGAGAATAAATCACCACTTGTCTTGCATTCGAATGTAATTTGTGATGTACAACATGGGTTTGGAGACAAGGCTCATTTATCATCAGCGTAATAGGTTTTATCAAAGTTTTATGCAACCACTTCCTACATCGACCGTTAATGGCGCGCCGTTTGATTCATTGTAACGATTTTATCATGTTTATTGTCAGTTTTGTAAATCGTTTTTGTAAAAAGATGTTTTCGTTTTTCAAAAAGATATGAAAATATTCAAGCCATATCAAAATATTACAAGTGGACCATGATTGCCGTACATTGCTCACCGGGTACTATTTCATCGGAACTTATTCATGGTGATTTGGTCGAAAAATATAGTATTTCAGGTGAATAACTTTTTATCCCATAAATTTGGGACAAAGAAGTGATACCTAGACGAATTGAACATTATCAGAGTAAGTGGTAGAAAGTTTCAAATACTGTAGGTTGACAGTACATGAACCTGAAGGACTAATATGAGTATACACAAAAACACAAATCCTGAAATTCTACAGTTAAATTGTACAACTATTCAAAACATCAAAGGAAAGTGTATAATGTATGAAAAGAATGTGGCACAATTTACATTAGCTAAGCATGTGGAAATATTATAGCATAAAGTGAAGTTATGATAAAATGATTGAAAATGACTAAAAACCTTTATTCTAATGTTTATGTACATTTGTTTTACACATATGCAGATATCAGAAGTAATAAATTAAGAAGCTGCATTGTTCGACAAGAGACGACAGACAACAGGTGATCAAAAAAACGGTCTCAAAATCATGGCGCGACTTCAAAATGTGGCTTCTACAGAATTTACAATAGCTTTTCTTTGATCTAAATTGAAGTTCTAGAGTGCTGACAACGAATAACAGGCGATCACAAAAGCTCAACATAAGCATTGCTCAAGCGAGCTAAACAATCATGCTGACGCATTCTAGAGCAATTACTACATTTTTTTTTCATCTAAGCCAATGCCATGGTTTTTCTTTACCTGAGATGACCTAGAAATCACTAAGACAAGCATTTTGACTAAAACTCATGATATTCAAAATGTGGCTTTTCTTTTATTTGAAGGGATATACAGGCAAATGAATGCCCAAAATAGTAAAACTGAAATGCGGGACAGAACATAAATATTTGAACGTTTTTTAACAGAATGTAAAACGTGAACGGAATCACCGAGTTATTTTTAAATAGGTCACGTTACAAAAACAACCAATCGTCGTTTTTCTTGGATTGCTTTTTGCCGTAGATCAAGTGACAGGTACTTCAACCGTCCAATCATTCACTGCGAAATTTAGCGCGAAATCTATATTTTCTATCTAGACCCACATGGATCAAGTTAGGAAACCACCTGGGTTTTATTTAAAAAGAGGAAATCTTTGTTACTGGGACTAATCATTGTATTTATTTCGATCACATTTATAGTATATTGATTGAAGAAACGAGAAAGACAGCATAACACTTTTGCCTGTATATCCCTTGAAGCCAGTGACCTAGTTTTATTACTCTAGGTGACACATATTCAAAGTTAACATAGATATTATGAAATTAACATTGTGAGTGAAAATCATGACGACTTATCATAAAATGTGACTTTTAGAATGTTAACATTTTTATTTAATCCAGTGACCTAGTTTTTGGCCCCTGGTAACTCATATTCAAAGACCACCGTGAAATGTTCAACATAAACACAGTAACTGAAAATCATGATGACTGACTTCAAAATACTGCCTCTAGAGAGTTAATACATACATATTCCATGGATTTAAGCCAGTGACCTTGTTTTTGACCCTGAATACCCATATTCATAATCGACCTAGAAGTCAACAACATAAGACTAAAAAAACATGAGGATGGCTTCCTGGGCGTTAAAAAGATTGTCCTTAGCTTCAAGGCATTGATCTGTTTAACCCCAGAACCGATTTCAAAAGTAGCCTGTAGATTGTTAACAAAGGTTTTCCTTCGATTTGGACTAGAGTCCATGTTTCTTGTCCTACATGACCAAGTGAAAAAATTCACCTGAGATTCATCTCATGAAGACTTCATAAATAATGTGGTCTACATGGTAAATTGTTGACAATGTACGACGGACACCAGACGACGGCCAACAAGCTATCTCAAAAGCTCACCTTGAGCATGTTTAGGTAGTTAAAACGTTGTTGAAGTAAGCTTTTGTTGTATGCAAATGTATATTGCTCTTACAATTAAGTAGTTTTTTGGCACACCCAAGATAATTTTTATTTTATCAGATGAGATGCATAAACAATTCTTTCTTTTATGTTTCTCTTCAAGGAAAAATGTGTTTTGAGACTTATTCTCCCCCGAAACGCAACCGATCTATAGGTGTTATCCACACTATTAGTTTGAGTTAATTTCTATATGGACCATGTAATCTGATTCATTATGAAGGTTTTGTTATGTTTTTGGCTATTTTTGTCTTCTCTAGTAAATATGAATTCATTGAAAGTATCTTCTCTTGCAAATCTTTCAGTCAATAAATGTCATGCACAACGTCATTGACTCTTTGGGTAAACCGTAGATTTTTCATACTGTTTAACTGAATTAACTTTGACGGATGCATTACTCCTGGGTTTATTTATTTGACATATGACGAATATGTGACATATATTATAGCATTTTTCAAATTCATTGACTACACATTTTCTTATCGACATATCCTGTGGAATTATGAATGAATAAATGAATGAAAGAGTTTTGTTTGACGTTCATATGAACAATTAAATAACCTTGTCTCCCATGACTTCTCTCTCACTCTCAACGACTTTACGTTGTTAATATGGAAATTTACGTCATTGTTATTCTGTTGTTTAAGAGTATCTATTTTTTCCTAAATATTTCATATTGCACTTGTTTTATGCTTCACGGATGCTACCATATAGAAGACGGTTTGTCCGTTGGACCATTTCTCCAAGACGCTTCAAGTACAATCTTCATGTTAAAATAAATCTCAAGTAGGATTATTACGTAAGAACATAACTCTCTATTTACAAGTCATTTTCCTGGGTTATTTGTCATAGTTATTTTTTCTGACTATTTCTTGAACACCTCAGAGATACAGACCTAACATTGAATTTGAAAGACAGACCTACAAAAGGAAGAGTGCACTTCAGACAAACCAAAAACTCTCAATATAATGTGTTAAGAGTTATTTTTCTTTGTTTAGTTTAGCCTTAATTTTTATACAAGTAATTGAACGAAGACGGTTGCAACGGTCAGACCTGAAAAAAAACACAAAAAATAGATCATAGAAAGAAAGAGAAAGTATAACTCCCCATTTGCTATCTATATTTAGAGAAGCTGACCGTCGTTTATTTCATATTCAGTTAATGATCGAGACAACGGCAATAAACATAACAGACAGAACTTGAAACATCTAATTGGGTTATTTTAGAAATATGCTATGAACCAGAACTTTAACTATCCATTTCTTATTTTTTAAAGTTACTAACCTATTTGTGATTTACGAGTTGAAATTTCTCCATACCATATTTCCGAAACCATTAAGATACAAAATTTCAATGCCATATATTGAGAGAACATACAAGGAAGAAATAATTACCTTAGAATCATAACTTCCCACCTGCTGTTTTAGACTGATGGTCCCTTGTTAAAATGAATAACACGATGTGTATTCGGAAAGTAACTTGTTTTAATAAAACACAGTGCAGCAGAGAATGAAGAATATTGAATCTAACATTGTACATGTATAGCATTTTAAGATTACATTGATGAACGCAATACTTTGTGCAAACCTACTAAGCTTAACATTAACCTGCGATTTATAACAGACTTTGACTTATAAATCAGAATCAGACAGATAATAAAGATCGAATAGACACATTTGTAGCTTTATATTGCCATTACAATCCGTTATCTTTTGCAATATTCGAAACTGTTATTAAACAATATTCACATCTTGTTCTCTGCATGTTAAATGTCAATCAATATCGATATAAAGCTATTCATGGTTCAACTATTGAGAAACAAGTATTTGCAAATTATATCAATCCCGCACGAAAATTGCATCCTTGGTTCAAATACATAAAATACTCGAATGCTAAAATTTCACTAGAGACTCTTTCGCCAACCGAACTCCGGGTCGGGGGACGGATTTGAATGCCAATCATAATCTATGACAGTTTACCATCCGGTACATTTCCTATTCTCTTAATTGAAGTAACCCTTAACTTGTTGAGACATTTGTGGACGATAGAAATATAACATATATAAGATACTGCGAGTGCAGAGGTCGTAACTGAACGGACAGGTATATGTGTTATAAACTATCAATTAGGTTGGTTTCATATTCTTGCAGTATAATAATTAAGAGACGGACGTTTTCAATTATTGTATATTGATAAACTTTTATGATCGTGTGCAGTGCGTTTATGGTTACACTAGATATGTTTTTTTATATATATCCAGATGAAACATTTTTTTTATTTCAATCACTTGAATCATTTGGGGGTAATCCAGTCAAGGATAATGTGCAACTGCTCTAAGAACGGTAATATCATGTTCAGCAAACATGCAACTGCTGACTAAGAAAACAATTTAAAATTGTTCATGACCAGTAAGCCTGAGAGATATGAAAATGGTGTCTGTTCTGTAATAAAGCTTGGAACACTTTCCAATTCATGAAAAACTTTCAAATTAGAAAAATCTGTTTATAAGATAAAAAAATTGTAGAAAAAAATTAAAACACAGAACCAATCATAAACCACTGAATCAAGACAGTTGTTTTCTTATTTTCCGAATTCAAATCGTATGACGGCTTCCTGGGCACCTGCTCTAGATAAGAGACATATTCATTTTGATAAAGATGAGATTAAACTTTGACAAATACTTTATTCTTCAAAAGAATGTGAATGTTTGCAATACTTCGTTTCTCTATCAGTGCTATGAAACATACAAAAAATGCTAACTAGAACTCAGTCAGCAGTAATGGGCTCCAAACTTAATTAATGAATTTGAGAAAAGCTAAGAATTATTTGAAACATCAGCTAAATTGCGATGCCATTGATCTAGCAGTTTTGTATGTTAAATGTTCCGGCTGTAAACATAAATATTTCATCTTTACTACAACACAAGTTTCATATTCAACATGTAGATCTATAACTGTTATAACCTATATAAATCATGTCACGATATAGTTCCCTAAAGTAGACTGAGCGGACTAGAAACTCGCGCATCTTGACTCATACCACATAATTGGTTTGCCAAGTCTAAATTGTAAATCATAGATAAATTAGTCCGTTGAGACCAGTACAGACAGTACCCAAATGTGAAAACTATCATTTGTATGTATAAATGGCGCATTCATTTATCGAACCATCTTATAAAAACTTGCTTATGACGCTCCTCTGTATGATTTAAAGCAATTGTTTCCTAAAAACGACATTTATGTCTACCTAGACCACAAATGAAGATGTGAATACACCTGATGATTTTAAGGGCTTTTAAATGACTATTATTCTATGTAATAACAAACCGAATAAAACATGTTTGATTTTAATGTCACATTCATAACTGGGATATATCATTGCGGCTTCAGATTTAAAAGGGAATGAAATGAATGTTAATATGCCATTCTCAACGTTAAGCCTTTTAATTTCTATGATGTTTTACAAAAACTTCAACAATTCCATGATTTCTTACATAAACTATCCTATTTCTCTTAACTGAGATGTGAGTACAACATGGCAAATTCTCTCAGTTTAAACAAACATATGATATTTAAATTGTCACTTTAAAATTAAACAGTCTAGCGGTGTGGTTATACTCTTTATGATATAATAATATTTTAAAGATCGTTTTCATCCTTGACACTGCTTTTAATATGCTTAGCTTATCAAAAAATCTCCATTCAATAATGTTACAGGCCTCAAATACAGAAACTGATTTCGGAATTTTGTTATTAGCAGTCTTTGAAGACAAATTGTATAAAATATCTTTTTAGTTAGAGCAAACAATGCTATGATACAGGGCTAAATCATTCCCAGTCCATTTTTCAACATTTTTCTAAATCAATTTTTAGAGAAAAGTTTTAAATCTCTTCGATGTTGTCAAAGTAATTCTTGCAGGGGAAAAATGACCGGAAGGCCCTGTAATGGCTTCTCCTGATTCAAGACCTAACACATGGTCTACCACACAATCAAAATGAATCACATCCAGCTTGAAAGACCATAAGCTCTATCTAAACAAGTTCCCAACGATTTTTGGGAGGAAATCTGATATGCCCTGTACAACCAATGTATTAAAAATAATCTATGTGTGATAGTTAACTTTACAGAAAGTGCTCCTAAATATGTAAACTGAACTGTAAAAATAATAAGACAAAGACTTAAGATAAGTCACTGTTTGTCATTAGAGAATACAATTACAAGTCAGTTTTAAATGAAACAATATGTATGAAGTCTAGTTTTAATAAAACGAAAGGTGCAGAATTCTAGTTTTCAATGTAGTAATTGATTATCAAACCACCAGATTGATGTGTCGGCGAAAAACATGTACACATGTTTATGCTAATAGTGACAACTTTTGTAGATAATATTACTTTTATCTAAATTTCCTTTAATACATGTACTTCATATCTGGTAAACAAACGTAACGCGTTTCCAATACTGTATACTCTAAATACGTCAGGCACAAGCTGGTTGAGTCAAGTATTTTTTCAACCGTTGATAGGCAGTGCAGATATTGTACCGCACGGAATGTTCTTAACACTTGACACTAACCAAATTTCCCAAAGGTAATTGTTAATAAAACCGACACAAAAAAAACCTCTTAGTTTTCTAGATCAGCATATGCTTTAATGTCCACACCTTCGATTTATAAACCAGTAAAAAAACTTGCTACGAGAGGTGTTCAACTTATATTTTGAACAAAGTAAACAGCAATGTACTATAGGTGGTAAAGGTGTTATATTGCAAAAAATGTTCGATATGTGAACCATGACAGAAGTAGTTCATTCGATATCCCTTGGGGCAAGAATTGAAAGTTTTGCTAATCATATTTTGATCACGATTTTCCCACACATGCTTCAGAGCTTGTGTTAATGTTTTTTTCTGAAGCTTTCGTTTCAAAATACCCCAGATTCCAAAGTCCATTGGAGCTGCGTCAGGTAACTTTGGCATCCATTCCTCTGGTGTAATGAAGTTAACTTTCCTAGATTTGAGGTAGTTTAATGTATTTTTGGCAGTCTGGCTTGAGGCACTGTCCTTACGAAACACAATGGTTTTCTGTGTATGACCGGAAAACAATTAGGGGACATCTATGTCCAAGAGTGGCTCAGAACATTATTAATAAAGTAGTCCGGGTTGACTTTAACAATGATTCTGATTTCTGTTTTGTCTTTATAACAAACACCAGCCCATGCCATGAACCCTGCTGCAAAGGCACTTGAATTTATCGTCGACGTTATACCCCTTACAAACATAGGAAACTTGATGACGATATCCACAAAGATACATGGCTTCATCGGACGTCACGATGTTCTTCCATTTGCCACCACTCAACTTCGGTTGTTTCCAAGACCGGTGGCGTCGTTTAGTAATATTGACAGTGTTGAGTTGGATGGACACCTTTTCCTGAGTTTTGCGTGAAGTGCCTTGCCAATTACACGACTGACGGTTCCAAGTGATACATTCAACTTAAAAGCCATTTCGAGTTGCGTTGGTGGATTGACCTTGTTAAATTTTTAATTTATTTGTATGCAGGCATTTAGAAAGCATTTTGGTTATAGCAATTTGCTCTGCGGTTTTCAAGACTATTCACTTCTTCAATCAGCAAATAGAAGAATTGTTACATCTGCGTTTTAACTCTACACTAGATATGAATTGACGTAATGTATCTCTAGTTTACTTTCTTCCAATACACAAAAACCTGCAATCATGTATATTTGATACAGATGCACCTGTTGATCTATCAAAAAATGCAAACTGTTCATTGAATAAATAAACACATTGAGAAAGAAATGATCCTGCTGCATAAATCAATTTTTACATCATAACAGCAATTTGGCTAGTTTTTAACTTCATGATTCATGTTTTCTGGATTCAATCAATGAAAACTGTCACATCATGTTCTTGCTGATTTGACTTCAAGTGCTCTGGTCTCAGTAAGGTCATTGAGTACCTACCCTTTTCGTTCTACAATGCCATTAGCTTTTTATGTTTTATATGTTTGTGTGCCTTTGCATGTAACATTAACGAGCTGATAGATGGGTTGGAGTTAATTCACCAAAACGCGTACTTGGTTTTTTCTAATAAGAACCTGTTGGGGCTAGTGTTAGGCTGGTGCACCTTAGAACCTAATGCGGTAACCCCACGGGCTCTCATTTTGGATAATTGTTTTTGGTGTCTTTAATCAATTTAATCAAGTTTTTTCATCAATATATAAATTTATGTTCTCTTTTGACTGTATGAGGCTGTGTTTTCTGATTGTGGGTCTTTCTGATAAGCGTTTTTCACTTCTTTTTTTCACCAGAATAAAAATATATCCTCTTCATATCTAAACGTAAACACGACATCACACAAAATTTGTGAGCAGGACTTTCCAAATAAAACTGGCCAGATGCTGCGCATGCGTCCTGATAAACACTATTAGTTAAACATGTCTCAGTGGTAAGCTGATGACTATTACCTCTTAACGTGTTTATTATTATTATTATTATTACAAATACTATATAAATAGTATAACTGCAATAACAATGTTAATGTTGTATTTTCATTGCGGCAATACATACATCTTCACCATGTTCCTAAATTATGGGCTTGTTTTCATAGAATACCAACTTCTCTTTAATTTTAAAGAAAAACATTTTTAAGTTTAATTCTGCGAATCTGTCGCTTTAAACATTTTTTATCAGAATGAAAAGATTTAATCATATTTAATCGTATTTTACAACGTATAATTATATTTCCCTTGAACAAACATCAACAGTAACTTACAATTTGAAATTAACATCTCCTCGGTTTAAAAAAAAACAAACATGTGAATTCATTTACAAATATTAGAGATTCTCTATATTGTTGCAAAAAATGTTCATAAGGGAGTTTGTGTTCGAAAGAATCGTTACAAATAATACTAATATCTGTCATAATTCGATGTTTTCTTGGCGTCGACTCTGCCATGATTGCTTTACAGGTACAGAAACTTCCTTGTAGAAAATTTTAAGCTTGTTAACTACACCGAATTTCACGATCTTAAATCATCCAGAAATGTTGTTTGGAAATTGCAGAAATTGCAGCCATGATGTTTTTCATAAAATCTTAAATACGTGAAGTGCACAAGTTTGGATTCCAACTTAATCTATCTTTATCTAGCTAAATATAGACTATCACCATGGTAGTGGAAGATTGGCTCCGATTGGTTGGTGGAAAGGTCACCAGAAGGTGACCTCCTATCGGTCGTCCTCAGATCCTAATAGCGTACCGATTCTTAGGATATATATTAATCAGATTGGGTGTTCGACAACCATTCAAGAAAACAAGGTAGAACGTTAAAAAACAACAACAACAACAAAAAAACAACAAACAAACAAACACAACTTATGTGTCTCTTTTGTTAGTTTGGTCGTGTTCTACAATTTCATTCGTTTCCACAAGTTATTCATACATTTTCCATTTAAGACGTATATTAGGGCGATTATTATTTTTTTAAAGAAGATGTTAATGTATACACAAGTGGATGTTTAGGCTATGACTGGTTTTGCTCTTTTCGATGTGCAATAAAATGTTATAATGAGTAACACCTGTTTAAGTTTAATATAGGAGAAATTTTATTAAGATTTTACCATACTACTGCCTTATTGGTCCGTCTTTTCTTTCAAGTTCTAATTAGGAATATCGAAACACTGTCAGATACATCTTTCAAAGTTAATGTAACATGACAAGTCATTAACTTGCTATTATTTTATTAAGAATATGACAAACAAGAGAAACTATTTGAAATTAAAAACAAAAAACAAATCTAATAACCAAATCCTGTGAGACTGTTGCATGGCACTGATCTGTTTTGATGTGTGCTTTTAACGCCAAATGTAGTGTTAATGTTGTCTATTTTTAACAAGAACAGTCATTGAAGATGACAAATATCCCCGCAACGGCGCATTGACCCAACAGCAGAAGCAAATTTGGAGTTACTATAGTAGGAGCTTAAATGATAACATTTGTACTTAATTAATCTGTTGAAAACTGATGGTGGGGTTTGTGGCCACAAGGTATGTCAAACGTGACAATAAGTCTAAGTTCAAGGGCAATAATTGTGCCTGGCTAGGTATGCATCAGAAATATGTCTTTCACATCTTCATTACCTGATTACTATACTGCCAAGTGTCATTTCCATCGGTAAAAAATGGAGTAGTTTGTGCCGCATGGTATATATTAGTCAAAAATAGGGAAAAAGTATAAGTTCAAGGGACAATAACTCTGCATTATATGCATGGGTTTGCATCAAACATGTCATGCGCATCTACGTGACAGACCGACCGACAGGGTGATTCCAGTATACATCTCCCCCCGCAAACGAAGTATAAAAAGGAATATCTCATTATTCCAAATTGAAATGTGAAAAAAAATTTACCCTTTGGAAATGAATAATAATTTTCGTATTTTACTCAAGCATGAGGAAAAGTGACAAAAACGCAATGTATAAAATCTTGATTTGATGTTATGTATTCAAGAACAAAGACAGATTTTAACATGCCTTTCTGAAGTGAAATGATTAAAAAGTTATTCATATGTTATGCCGACATATCCATTTCAATGTCAAGTCAAAGAATTTAACAAAAACCTTTTTGAATTGAAATATCCAACTTTTTAATCAGTGTCTGTAGAAACATACTGTTTAAATGGAAACGTAGCCACTTTTCTCATAGTCACTAAACGTTCTAAATCCGAGCAAAATTTAAACGGTTTAAGTTTCGAAACCAGATATTCGTTAAATTTACATACATAATTATTGACATCTTCATATATATATAATCAGTCATTTTAAGAACCACGTTTCCATCTTTGCGATGTAAATGATTGATGTCGAATCTACTTCTGACAGATAACATACGTAAAGTTCTGAACATCAACAATCTTTCATACTTTATTTGCAAAATAGGAAGGACGCGAAAACTCACGTCGTCAACTGACTCGGCGTTTCGGTTTATGAAATATGCGACATATTGTTTAGAGTAAGTGCTTGTGAAACGTGATATTTAATCTATCCTTCATCATGCTTGAACTTGGACAATCCTTTAACATTCCTTCCTCAAGTGGTTATTTAGACAAACACGTGCATTTAAATAATATTGTAACACTTTCACAGTGTGTATAAATTATTGTTAGACAGTAAGAACTACTTTATGTTCATTAGGTTATAAAAAATTTATTTCTATCAATTAATGCTTCCTCTAGACACTTAACGTGTAATTTCTGAAGAATTTTTACTATAATTGTTCACGTGTAACCGTACAGAACAGTATGCAAACACAAGACTACTAGATGTTAATTACATAAATTAAAATTAGCATATATGTAAAGACGAATAGAACTAACCGTCTCAAGACGAACAAAACTATCAGAAAGTCTTAATTCTATGTTAAATTCACTCGTCATATCAGAAAGTCTATTAACAAACAGGAATGTCTGAATGCCTTTTCAAAAGCGATCGTTTATGTTTGTGATGCTGTTATTCGTAACTACATATAAAGTTTTTCTCCTATATATCACACCCTAAAAGACTGAAATCATTAGAAACGTGCATGCGTTTGTTAAATGTGATAGCAAATGGCATTATCCAATTATCTATGGTACTAAAATAGATAACATCTTCTGGCGATGTCTTTAAACGATTAACATTTACGCTTTGAACGTAAACCTATCTCCCTATGAAGAAAATACATCAAATGTCTCGTTCAAAAGTTTACCAGGGATGTAAGTGAGGAGTAGTGGATCAAACAGTCAACTAAATGATGTGATTGTGAAGCACAATTATTCTTCAGTATACAATAATTGTTCCAACTAACTACTCAAAGTGATCGCGTGTCTCTTCTTTATTTTAAGAAGGTAAAGACTATAACACAAAATAGAATGCCTGTTAAGATTGTCTATATAACTTTCCTGCCTTCTCGAAATTTCTAGTCTTATAAGTTCATCTAACAGATAACTTTAGTATTGTCTGGAACTTACAGCAGATATAATAACAAGAGATGTATGTAAAACATATATTATATGCCCCCTAGCGCCTTATCCCTAGAGGCAGCCATGAAGTTCTGAGGAGGTGGTACCAAGCGTTCTGTAGTTATTGATCGGAAAACATTTTGCTATTCAAGGACACTGTGACCATGGCCTTTGGCCTGGTGACCTGAAAAACTAAAGGGCTCATCTACAAGACATGAACAACTTATATACAAAGTTTGAGGAAGATGGGCCCAAGCGTTCTACAGTTATTCCAAAACCATTTGCTTTTTAAGGTCACTGTGACCCTTGACCTTTGACCCAATGACCTATAAATATACAGTTGTCATCTACTGATCATGGCAAACCGACATACTAAGTCTGACGAACTCGAGGCAATGGATTCCCTAGACATTCAGCAGGAACTGTTTTGTTTTTCAAGGTTACTTTGACCTTTGATCTAATAACCCTAAAAACAACAGGGTCATAAAGTTTGGACAACCTGGGATCAAGGGTTCTATAGTCATTGATCAGAAACCGTTTTGCTATTCAAGGTCACTGTGACCTTGGCCTTTGACCTGGTGACGTGAAAAACTGTTGGTCATGACTAACCTACACACTTAGTATGAAGAACCTGAGACAAAACCTTCGATATATTTATTGATCGGAAAGCGTTTTGCTTTTCAAGCTCACTGAGACTGAACTTTCACCTGGTGACCTGGAAAACTATACATGTCATCTACTAGTCATGTCCAACCTACACACTAAGTTTAAACAACCTTTAACCAAGGGTTCTATAGTTATTGATCGGAAACTGTTTTCCTTTTCAAGGTCACAGTGATCTTGACCTTTGACCTGGTGATCTGAAAAACTATAGGGGTCATCTACTAGTCATGATCAACCTACATACTATGTTTAAACAACCTGGGACCAAGGGTTCTTTAGTTATTTATCGGAAACTGTTTTGCTATTCAAGGTCACTTTGACCTTGGCCTTTGACCTGGTGACGTGAAAAACTGTTGGTCATGACTAACCCACACACTTAGTATGAAGAACCTGAGACCAAACCTTCTATATTTATTGATCGGAAAGCGTTTTGCTTTTCAAGCTCACTGAGACTGAACTTTCACCTGGTGACCTGAAAAACTATACATGTCATCTACTAGTCATGTCCAACCTACACACTAGTTTAAACAACCTAAAACCAAGGGTTCTATTGTTATTGATCGGAAACTGTTTTCCTTTTCAAGGTCACAGTGATCTTGACCTTTGACCTGGTGATCTGAAAAACTTTAGGGGTCATCTACTAGTCATGATCAACCTACATACTATGTTTAAACAACCTGGGACCAAGGGTTCTTTAGTTATTGATCGGAAACTGTTTTGCTATTCAAGGTCAATGCGACCTTGACCCTTGACTAATAAAATTAGCTTTTCTCCATGGTTCTGTGTTAATGTGTATTTGATATCATATGAAGTCAGTATTTCAAAGATTTTGTGCTTTTTTTATGTTTAAATACGTTTTGGACAACATCATCTAGCTGCTCAAGTCGACGGGATTATATCTAAACTTAGGAAAAATGCATTTTCTTTGTCAGCTTATGATTTTTCTACATTTTACACTTCACTTCCTCAAAATCTAATAAGAGAAAAGCTCACTATTTTCATTGAAAAAAAAGTTTCGCTATAACGTAAATCTTGAAAAGAACGTTTCTTTTATTCCTGCCACCGTGTTCTTGCTATTTCACTTAAAGTGTTCTGGTGTCAGAAAGGTCATTGAGTACCTTCCTTTTTCACTCTACAATGCCATAAGCTGTTTATGTTCTATATGTTGAATGCTTTTGAATGCAACATTGTCGAGTTGATGTTCGGGTTGGAGTTCATTTACCAGGACAACTTGTACTTATTTGTTCATTGGGGCAAGTGTGAGGTTGGTGCACCCTAGAACTTGGTTTAACCCCCCCCCCCGTGTCAAATATTTTGCCACTGACCTTTTTTTGAGGCGGTAGCCCTGCGTGTTCTCATTTTCTTTAATTTTATGTGTTTTCAGAACGTGGTTTTCCTAATATGCGTTTTTCACTATTTTAAAATATTGATTTTATAAAAAATACCTAGTCTTAAAGCAATGCAAATAAATGCAGATATTTCATTTGTCCACAGGAAGGTTACACAAGGCACGCTATGTAAAAGTTTACACAAAGCTTAATATCTTATATTTGTTGTTCACAATGACAGATTGTTAAAATTTAATGGCAACTTTACAAAACATTTTTATGAGGCAATGTGTGGTTGTTAGACAAAGGGTTAGATACCATGTGAACATTTTTACGATATGTTATAGAATTAAATCACTTCTCCCTGAAAACGTTCTTACCATTACATTTGGATGCCCTTAGTAAAGACTAATGTATTTAAATAAAGCATTTATCTTTCTCATCTGTACGAGAACAACTAACAAGATGGCCCATCTCTTAAATTGCTCTACAATCAAATAGGTCGAAAGAAGTCAAATAATTTAAACGCATTCCAACAAATATCAGGATTTTTTTATTAAACCTTGCAAGGATGCAACAAGGTTATCTTTAAAACATTAAACCTTTGTATTTACTTCGTGTCATTGCATGTTTAAAATTTATCATAAGTCAGAATGTTATTTGATCTTAATTGCGTCAACGACATTATTGGATTGAAACATTATCTCGCGAATGACTACAGAATTTCAAGATCAATAATGTCTTGGTCTATACGCATGGGAAATTTCAGATTGGACAACAAATCAGACCCAAGAGCCAGCTAGAGGATTTATCAGATCAATCATTTAAAGAATCTATTGATCATATTAAACATAAGTTACAACATATTTTTGTTTATTTTCGTTTCTATTACTTTTATGTCTCACCGTTTTACGAAGGAAAGTCTCAGCTTTTGTCGGTCTGACAAGAATTTGTTTTTAAATAAGCAAGTTCCTAGTGGGATTGGAACCCGCACCGATCGGCACCAACCGCCTGGTAATCCAAATTAAGAATGCCACAGAGCACTCGGCCATCACAGCTATCCCAAAAAAGGTATTGCTAATAACACACCGGTGACTGAAATTAGATGTATGACAACACTGACTTTATGTACGGTGAGACATTTTACGCCCGGCACAAATACCACTGTAACACAGTTGTGAATTACAAGAAATCAATTTCCCAGTGGGATTCAAACCTGCACCGATCGGCACCAACTGCCTTTCAATGCAAAGTGAGAACGCATTAGACCACTCGACCATCGCAGCTTTTGTATTCATGTCTACGTAAAGCATGCTACTTTCGAGGTGAAACCAAAAGTCGAAAAGTTTGAATAATCATAATGATGCTTTATGCAAAAGAACTCTGGTCCTTGTGTTTTTATTCATAATGATGCTTTATGCAAAAGAACTCTGGTCCTTGTGTTTTTATTCATAATGATGCTTTATGCAAAAGAACTCTGGTCCTTGTGTTTTTATTTATAATGATGCTTTATGCAAAAGAACTCTGGTCCTTGTGTTTTTATTCGTAATGATGCTTTATGCAAAAGAACTCTGGTCCTTGGGTTTTTATTCAAGCAGAATTTCAAAGATTTTCCTAAGTTTGATAAACATGAAAAAAGGGTCCAATATGCACGATAAGAAAACATTTTGAAAATACACTAATTATTTTTTAAACTCATATACTTGTTCTTTACGTAAAAATTTCTTTCGATGTTTGGATTCTAAGACCTCTTCTTCTCGAAAAAGTTGCAAACCTCCATCTGTTAAAATGTGATAATAATAGTAAGCGTTAGGGTTTCTACAATGTGTTCACATTTTGAACATAGCTGCACGTTGTCTATATTACTAGTAAAAATTGAATTCACCTCTCTGAAACCTCGATGTTAATTCAAATGTCCATGCGATAAAATATAAACATTTTTGCTTTGTTGGAACGAAAACAAAATAATTAATATTCTTTCAAACGTACATTGCGAAGTACTCAGGTGGCTAGAAGGGCCAAAACAAGTTATCAATCTGTTGTTCACCGTTATGACCACAGAGAATAGATTTTCAGAAATATTGAATATCAAAGAGATCAAAGAAATAATGTAGATCAGTGATACGTTGAAACAACATAAGCGTACTTACAGGAAAACCTTATGTGATCTGTGCAGTAACGACGTAAAATGAGTAATTGTAAAAAGTTCAAAATGTTACCGAGAACTTCACAGAATAGGTTACTAAAGAAACATACTATTAGGAAAGGGAAAAGAATCAACATAAATATGGCTTACCGAAGGAATATTTAGTACATTGTGTTATGTCTCATTACATTTCACAGGAATAAGATATGATAATATTAAGACAACACATCATGACAAACTAAACACATGAACAAAATGATATCCATACGGAATTATCCTAAATTTGTTTTAAGTGTATTGGAAACAATTTTAAATATTAAATGTACCGATTGTAACAAAGGTTGTACTATAACTTCTATAAAATATATAAATCACCTAACGATACGGTTCCCTAAAGCAGACTGAGAAGAAATCGTCTTCTTCAAAGAAACTAGCGCATCGTGACAGATACCACATAATGGGTTTGATAAGTCTACACTGTACGTCATAGATAAATTTAAACGTTTAGATATCAAAATCTGAAAACTACCACTTGTTTGTATAACTCTTTTTAAAACACTTGCGATGTTATGACACACTCTATAATTTGTATCGTTTCCTAAAAGCCATATCTAAGTTTACCTAAACCACAACCTTAGACAACATTAGATTATTGTTTTTGGTCAAGATCCGAATACAACTTTTGATTTAAGGAGTTCTTAGTTACTTGTTGTCCTTGCATAGTTGAAACTCGTGGGTATAAAATCTTTATCTAAAGACTAGATTATTGAAAACAAGTATTGCCTTATTGTTTCCCTACTTAATCTATCCGTACATACATTTAAGATTTTATATAAGCAAGGTATACAAGGAATACAACTTCCGTTGTAAGTACCTTTAACTGACTATCAGTCTAGGCATTGTTCCTTCATAATTGCAGGTTTTCTGCGAGTTCCATGTCTGTTTTATATGAGAATGGTTTGAGAGTAACCCACATATAAAAAATGCTGAATGCCAAACAAACGTGATTCCCTTCGTCACTGTTATTTCTTATATATATTTTGTATAAGATTTAATATTGGTCATATTGTACATGAAAAACGTTTATTAAGTAACTTATCTGAATCCATGATTTTAAAACATCTCGAAAAGTATTCAAAATAGACGTTTCAGATATCTCTCTTACACATTTTTATACGAAAAGGATACATTTTCATTCCATTACTCTTTTATGTTAACAATTTTACATCTTTCTCAGGATATTTTACTGATTAACAACTCAGTCTAGCTTTAATCGGCTGATAGACCTACTACTTTATAGTGAATTGTAAAGATTTAGGATAGTAAAAAATGAACATCTTTTATAGACAATACACTCAACATTGAAAGTGGGATTATGGTGCTATGTCGGCTGATTAATGGTGTTTATTGGCATGGCTATAAAACACTTTATCAAACTTCTCTGTCAATTGTTGAGTTAAGGTATTATTATTTTTGTTGCAGTCACACTTTCTTTGAAATGTATTCCAATTAATCATTTCAAGCAGTTGTCTTCAGACTGAGTGCTTCTTATTGACTAAAGACTTATTTACCTTTACGTTATAACGTTTTGAGCTCCATTATTTTCTTTCATTTTGTAAAAACTTGCAGTATGGTCGAGCAATTTTCTCATAAAAAAGGTAAAGGTATCAGGTTCTTGTCTTGAGTTTGAATCTAATGTAAATTTACAACTTTAAAACCTCAAATCATAACACAGATGGACAGTTATTGAAATATTTCTAGTCTTCTTTAGATTTTCTGCTTTTATGTTTATATATTCTACTTATGTTATATATCTACTTGTGAGTTGGAGGAATGTTCCCCTATCTACTACTGAGATGGAGGAATGTTCCCCTATCTACTACTGAGATGGAGGAATGTTCCCCTATCTACTACTGAGATGGAAGAATGTTTCCCTATCTACTACTGAGATAGGGGTATGTTCCCCTATCTTCTAGTGAGATGGGGGAATGTTCCCCTATCTGCTTGTGAGATGGGGGAATGTTCCCCTTTCTACCAGTGAGTTGGAGGAATGTTCCCCTATCTATCACTGAGATGGGGGAATGTTCCCCTATCTACTACTGAGATGGAGGAATGTTCCCCTATCTACTAAAGAGATGGGGGAATGTTCCCTTATCTACTAGAGAGATGGGGAAATGTTCCCCTATCTACTTGTGAGATGGGGGAATGTTCCCCTATCTTTAAGGTGAGATGGGGGAATGTTCCCCCATCTATGTTCCCCCAGAAAAAGGACAAATGGAATTTCCTTTTTTATTCTGGAAGGCCTTATAACTGCTTCTCTACTGTAACAAAAAATGAATGAAGCTTTTACTCTTGTCAGTGAAAGATAACTTATTTTTTTGAACGGATATACATCAAAATACATCAATTAGTTTGACAGCTAGGTACTTTGCTACATCGCTTACATTACATGAGTCCTAGTTCTGTCTCAGATCAATCAGTGAAATGAGTGATGGGAATAAATAACAACCGTACTCTTTGACAAAGGTACTGCTTCAACAGAAAAATGAGCAGTTTCTTTTTTAAGAAAAAGTCTGCTTTTAAAACGTTGAATACTGGGATATATCATTGCGCCTTCAGATTGAACAAGAAATATATTCAAGATGATCAAAGTCGATTTTCATACAGTACATAAAAAATGAATAAATAAATAAATAAAATGAAAAAATAAATAAAATAAAAAAATGAAATATTAATAGACCATTCTCAATATTAAGCTTTTCAATTTCAAGGATATCAAAAAAGGCACTCAATGACCTTTTAGTAAAATCACCAAGAACACGACAGCAGGAATAAAAGAGACCGAGTTTCTACGTCCTTTTTCAAGTTTTCCCTAGAAACTTTCTTAAACTCTCAAAGCCCTGCGACCGTCGTGCAAACAAAACAGGTAAAGCAAAGCGATCAACTGTAGACAGATACAAACATAAAGTATTATGTTTCTTAAATTTGTTCATCTGTTTTTCACGAAATGAACTAGAAGGCTCAAAATAAATGGTGCCTTAAATCTTAAATGAACTACTCAAACTCAACTATTATATATAATTTTGTGCAGAACTCGGTGCTTGAATTCGATATATTAATTATCCCAATTATTTAAAACAAATCTTAATTCTCTGTTGGAGATAAACATTTTTTTTTATTATACCTCAATTTCATTTACAATGTTAATCTTCCATAGGCGACCGTGACATATAAGTACTGTCAGAAAAAATTTACTGTCGGAAAAATACTGTAACCCGCTACCATAGATACGAAATGTTCGAAAATTATACTGTACCATTCGCGCATGCGCAATATCTATTTTTACATTTCCGTTGTAAACAATTTACTGTCGGAAAAATACTGTCACCCGCTACCATAGGTACGGAATGTTCGAAAATTATACTGTACCATTCGCGCATGCGCAATATCTATTTTTACATTTCCGTTGTAAACAATTTACTGTCGGAAAAATACTGTCACCCGCTACCATAGGTGCGGAATGTTCGAAAATTATACTGTACCATTTGCGCATGCGCAATATCTATTTTTACATAAACAGACGACAATAATGGCAAGCAACAAACGTTTTAAAGTTTAAAGTTGAATAAAGTTGTTCAAGGTTTGAATAGTTTTTCGGTATTATAAAATAAATGTTACATGTCTGACAGGGTGACAGTAAAATTGTCAACTTGAGGAAATACTGTCAACCGAGACGAAGCCGAGGTTGACAGTATTTTCGAAAGTTGACAATTTTACTGTCACCCTGTCAGACATGTAATATTTATATAATGCTCACTATGCCCTATGACAAATGCTACACTTGTCGTTCTGTCATGTTTTCGCCCTGCCAACCCAACCCCCACCCCCGCCCCAACACGACGGAACGAAATGGCTGAAATCAGCCAATGAATAAATAAATGAACACATTGAGAAAAAAGGGTCGTGTTGTATTTATCTTTTTCTATTTGTCAACATCAATTTTGCTACAATAATAACATTTTCTTTCATATTTTCACTATTATCTTGCTTGAGTGTGAAAACATCATGGTAAGATTAAGCCGTGTTAACATGCTTAGAAACGATTGTAATTCTCCTTCGTCGTGCCGTATTCAGTCATAACAATAGCATCGCGGAGCGGCGCCAATGCTCGCCTGTTTTACTTGTCAAAAAAACAGGGGCATTTTAATAGATTTTAAGTTTGATCTGTATAGGTTTTTTATTATATATTGCATACCGTTAAGAAAACATGAAATAAAACTATATTGGAGAGAAAAATCCCGTTATATGCAATAATCACAAGAGGGTCATGATGGCAATGAGTCATTCTTCTGGAAAACAGGCTATCAAACAAAGCGGTGGAGAGGGGTCTAGTCATTCCAACTAAGGCATGAGTCGAATTGCAGATGGCGAAAATATAATATTAGATTAAGTTTAAGTCGACATGAAAAATTAAACAAAACAGGTAAAATTTAATGTGCAGCTTAAAAATCATGAAAGAAGGTCAGTATATCAAGTTCAAGGTCATCCAATGAAAAAGGTCAACGTTGAAATCTGCATCCAAAATTATACAAAAATGTCTATGCAAAAACAAAAAAAACAAAAACAAAAAAACTGAAGAAAGATAAATGATGTTTATGGGGGAAGAAGTTTAGGGGTACCGTCGGAGGGGGTCCTGTGCAGGGGGTAGGAAGTACCTCCCAGTCCAATAAGTAGCTAAGATCTGTGCTTTATGCTTTCTACAAAAGTCAGTGACCACTGGGGTGGGGCTAACTTTGACCCCAGGAACATAAACTGAACAATCTTAAAGATTTGCTAGAGGATGCCTCACATCAAATAAGAGAGCTCTGTGTCAAGCAGTTTAAGAGAAAAAGATTTTTCCCCCCAAAATAAGTGTATGTAAAATTAAATGACCCACGGGCCAATATTCCCCCTTTGGTCATGATTTTGACCGTCTTGGTTGAGGTCCATTAGTTAATGCTACACACTAAATATCTAAACTCTAAGCCTTATGGTTTATGAGTAATCTGCTGCATTAAAGTTTTGCACGACTCAAACGACGACGACGGCTCAGTGATCACAATAGCTAGACTTTTTTCTTCGAAAACTGTCTTAAAATCATTACATTATTCTATCTACAAACATTGTGCCGCGTAATCAAAATAAAAATATCACATAAAAAGATAAAAAAATATGTTTACCTTGCATGAAAAAAACACGGTACTTGTTTGTTTCGTTCGTGAACACCAAAGAAAGTTACTTCACATCTTCCATACAATCATAACTAATGGAGAAAAAATGACACAAAAATCGTTAGCTACACTTATTAAAACAATTTTAAAGTCTTTTAAGAGAAAAGCACTTTCTAGAGTTGTTCATGCTTACTTTTCTGTATTCTATTGTTTTAAATGACTCGTTGAATCAGTTACATTATTTTCTACGATTTAAGTACTGGTTAGCATTAATCATTACGTATTATAAAATACAAGTTTGGCGAGATGCGGTGCAAGAGTACTATTAAACACAAAGTGAAATAGGCTTCTGTAATAATTTGATCACGTATACCTGTTTTTTTTGTTTTTTTTTTTTTGTTTTTGAAATGTATGAAAAGTATGACTGCTTTAACAAAATTTTTATCTTTTTTTTATTTTTTTATTGAAGAAATGCACACAACTCAGTCATGTTTTCTTAGTTAAACCAGTTACTGTTAAGCTCAGTTTTGCACATATAGCATTTTTATTTGTATCTAAAATATTTCTAATGTAAAAAGTAGTATAAAGCATCTACAAAACATTATCACACAAATTTAAAGCGAGTCTGTTCGAGTGCAAATAATCCAGGATTTTTAAGAGTTTGCTGCGGGTAATTGCTACGCCACGATAACGTCAAGACCAGCATGAACACACCGTCAGAATGCTGATGAACGGAACCTCGCAAAACCGAGTCGCAGCGCAACTTGGGGTGCATAAATGTACGACATCTAGACTAGTTAATCGTTTGAGGAAGACTGGTAATACTAACGACCGCACAAGATCAGGGCGTCCACGTGCCTCTACGCGTCAGGAAGACATGTATAGTATGTACGCCTAAAACACCTGCGTCATTGGTTTTGAACAGCAACTGAAACCGCAACCCACATGAGAGGAGTTCGTAAGAGTGCCAGGACGGTAAGAAATTGTCTCCGTGCATTCGGCTGAAATGCTAGGAGGCCGTACGGCGGCTTGAAGCTAACGCAGGATAGACGACATCGCCGCCCGCATGGATTGGCTCACCGCGCACCATGAGGGAGTTTTTTCTTTACGGCAGTGGAGAAAGTGTTGTTTTCTGACGAGTCTCGTTTTTTGTTGTTCCGTTCAGATAGAAGAACGCGTGTCTACCGACGTCAAGGGGAACGCTATTCAAAAGCTTGTGTGGTGGAATGTGGTCGCTTTCGAGGAGGCGAGGTAATTGTATGGGCAGAAAACACCATCATATTCATCGCTGGATCTTTGACAGCTGTTCGCTACAGGGACACTGTGCTGCAACCGATCGTTGTCCCATTTGTTCAACGTCACAACGTCATCTTTCAGCAAGACAATGGATGGCCGCACTTTGCTAAGATATACCAAGCCCACCTAGCCGACAACAACGTTAATGTTTTGTCTTGGCCGGCATTCAGTCCCGATCTTTCGCCCATCGAACATCTTTGGGACATTTTAGACAGACGTGTTCGTAAACGACAAATTAGGGCTGCGATCTCTGCCAACGGGGGTCATACCCAGTATTAAAACTTTGAATGGCGCATTCGACAACGTCAATTAAGCTGCCATATCTGACAATATGATTTTTGTTTAAGGTCTCGAAAAATGACATTGAAGCAATACACTTTAGTTGTTAAATCTAGAATGAAATCCATTAATTTTGTGAATAAATTTACAAAAAGATTGTATGCTTAACCTAGAATTGCGTTTTTTTTCTTTGAGGCTATATTGCCTATGAACAAACACATCCACTGTAGCCTCCCTTCTACAAATTTAACATCCCTCCGGTGTGAAACTGCAAACGTGCAAAGTCATTTAATAAGTATTAGAGATTCTCTTTACTGTTGTAAAAATCGTTCATTTGAGAGTATGTGTTCTTCACCCATTCAGAAAACTTAAAGACTTACCTTCTTGACTCGAAAACAAACTATGGTCGAACGTTAACAAAACGCCAAACATTAAGTATTTGCCAGTCTTAGTTATGTTCTACAATTTCAGACGATTTCTAGGTTACGATAACGAAAGTTATACATATATTTTCCATTCAAGCCGTCTATTCGTGTGTTAATTTCTTTTACTGATAAACTAGTCAGTGTGTAAGGTATGAGTGATTTTTCTCTTTCCGTTGTAAAGTAAAATGTTATAATAAGCATCGCTGAGTTAAATCTGAAATAGGAGAGATTTCATTTAGATTTTACTATACCATTGCGTTATTGGTCTGTCATTTCTTTGAAGTACTAATTAGTAAAATCGAAACACTGCCAGAAACATCTTTGAAGGTTAATAAAACATGACGAGGCATTAACTTGCCGTTATTTTATTCAGAATATGACAAATAAGAGACAACATAGGAAATTTTTATAAAGTCAAATTTAATAACCAACTCCTGTGAGACTGATGTCTGATTTGTTTTGATGTGCTTTTAACTCCAAATGCAGTGATAACGCTATTTTTCAAACTGAAATGAAAAATGTTTTTTTTTCCGTATTTTCCTCCTTTATGAACAAATTTCCTGAAGTTATGCATTTTAATGATATTGTAACAATGTGTAACAGTTTCACAATGTCTATTAGGTAATTCTTAGAGAGTAAGAACTGCATTCATATATACTCAGAAAAGGTTATTAAAACGTAATTTCTATCGTTTATTGCTTTCCTCTTGATGTTGACAATCAAAACATTTTTGCTGAAGAAATATGCAAAGAATACACGCAACAATCAAACATTTATTACAATCTCAAAACCTTCATGACTTAATGTCTGTGAAGTTAGAGTTGAATATATTATGGGACTTAGCTAGGAAATTAGCAGAAAAATACACAAATTTATTGTCTCATAATTAAACTGGAATTATACCTATAATGGATCAAATTGATATTTTGTCTATTCACATGAAGGTTACACGAGGCAGAATATGTAAGAGGTTAAACAATGCTTTATATCTAATATTTAATTATTCAGCAGTATTTTGGCAATATTAAAGGCTTTGATAAAACAAAATGGCACTTTTGTTGTTCAGACAGACTGTACAACTTGTTAAAATGGTAATTTTACATAACAAGGCGTATGTATAGTTTATTCGCTGGGGAAGGGGTCAGATTTCATATATTCATTAATTATCGTATGCTATATAATGAAACCTAACAAGGCGTATAGTTTGTTCGCTGGGGAAGGGGTCAGATTTCATTTATTCATTAATTATGGTATGCTATATAATGAAACCTAACAAGGCGTATAGTTTATTCGCTGGGGATGGGGTCAGATTTCATATATTCATTAATTATCGTATGCTATATAATGAAACCTAACAAGGCGTATAGTTTGTTCGCTGGGGAAGGGGTCAGATTTCATATATTCATTAATTATCGTATGCTATATAATGAAACCTAACAAGGCGTATAGTTTGTTCGCTGGGGAAGGGGTCAGATTTCATATATTCATTAATTATCGTATGCTATATAATGAAACCTAACAAGGCGTATAGTTTGTTCGCTGGGGAAGGGGTCAGATTTCATTTATTCATTAATTATCGTATGCTATATAATGAAACCTAACAAGGCGTATAGTTTGTTCGCTAGGGAAGGGGTCAGATTTCATATATTCATTAATTATCGTACGCTATATAATGAAACCTAACAAGGCGTATAGTTTGTTCGCTGGGGAAGGGGTCAGATTTCATTTATTCAATAATTATCGTATGCTATATAATGAAACCTAACAAGGCGTATAGTTTGTTCGCTGGGGAAGGGGTCAGATTTCATTTATTCATTAATTTCCATATGCTATATAATGAAAACCTGTTTTCCTTTAATACCTTTACTTATTTACATCATACTAAGATTCCCTTAGTACGGACAGACGTATTATTCTAAAGCAACTATCTGTCTCCTTTTGATAGAAAATAACTAAAACAACTTGTGGTATTCAGACCCGTCTTGCTTAACAATCAAATACATGTAGCTAAAAAAAGTCAAACTAGTTAAATCCATTCCATTTGTTGTTGTTGGTTTTCTTAATTTAACCTCGCAATGATGCAGCAATTTAATCATTGAAACATTAAATCTTTAAGTAATTAATTGTATCTATCCTTCAATGCTTTTTGTTTCACTATATGTTTAAACTTTATCATAAGAATGTTATTTGATCTTAATTACATCAGCGGCATCATTGGATTGAAATATTATCTCGCGATTGACACCAGAAGTTTCACTTATAGCTTCTTTTATGTAGCATAATGAAGTTTTTTTATTATCAATAGTGTCGTGGTATATAGGAATAAAAAATGCCAGACTGGAG
This sequence comes from Cyclina sinensis, assembly GCA_012932295.1. Classification (NCBI taxonomy): domain Eukaryota; kingdom Metazoa; phylum Mollusca; class Bivalvia; order Venerida; family Veneridae; genus Cyclina; species Cyclina sinensis. Next base: position 30,288,457 of record JAAONU010000017.1, read on the forward strand.
AAATATATCCTCGAGCCAGGTAGAGGATATATTAGATCAATGATTTTAACGAATCTTTTATTCATAACAAATTTCACGCTTAACGACATATTTTTGTTTATTTTCCTTTCCACTATTTTTTATGTCTCACCGTTTTACGTGTTTGCCTGTCTGACAAAAAGGTTTTAATTAGTTTGTATTCATGTCTACGTAAAACGTTTTACTTCCGGGCAAAAAAATGACCCCAGAAACAAAGGTCGAAAAATCATGGTGATACTTCATGAAAAATTCTAGAACTTTGGTCCTTGTGGTTTCATTCATTGACAAGCAGAAATTTAAGATTTTTTAAAAGTATGAAGAGCTTAAAGAAGTGGTGCAATTAGCATGCTGAGGAAACAGTTTTAAGAATTTTAAACTTAGGTACTTGATCTGTCTTATATAAGTTGTTTTGTTTGGATAATAAGAACTATTCTTCTCGAAAATGTTGCAAACCTCCTCCCATTTTTTTTAAAGACACACACACACACACACACACACACACACACACACACACACATATATATATATATATATATATATATATATATATATATAGTAATTGTTTGGGTTTGTACAATATATATTTGTTGGGAGGAGACGGATTTTGGCTGACTTAAGACCAATGCCTCTTTGGCAAATGATGCAAAATGCTGCGAGAACTGAAATAATTGCTTTTCAAGGAACAGACACAAACGAAAGTAAATGGCAGAATTTTATTTCTGAGTAATAATCCGTGTCTATTACGTCATAAGTTTGTATGACTTAAGATTTTATAACGTCTGGTCACATCCCACTATAATATGAATACGTAGCATGACTTCGAATACACAAAAACAAACATCAGTGACTTCTTCTCCATAAAACAAACCTTAAAATGAAATGCTCCGACAGAAACTCTAATATACACTTATTATCACCTACATATATCATGATTAAACATCTTTCCTATCAATTTAATACTGCTAATCATAGGAACTGGACATCCTTCGACATTTGCTAGTAAGATTCAAAATATTCTTTAATAAAGCTTGCCCAAACCAAAAAAACAAAAAGCAAACAGACAAACAAACAGTCAAAAAATGGGCAAAATCCGAATCCAAAACCTTTTAATTATGATATCCAGTTGCAAGAAATATGAAACTGTATGGTTGTACAATGAATGCACAGAAACTATATTTACCTACTGTTAATGTGAACATAATTCAATGCCGTGTAAAACAAAGTAGCAAAACTTCGTGTATGTCAGCTGCGAATGAACAAAGATAGTAGAGGAAGCTAAAATCCTTATGAACGGACGGACGGATAGACAGATGTATTGACCTTTTAAAAATTTTAACTGAACTCAGCATGGAGAGCCTAACGGTACTAGCATGTGTATCAGCACACTTTATAAGCAGTTTTCAAAATAAAGCTGTAGAAACACAAAGATATATGAAAATAACGTGAATTATTTGCAAACAAACGGCCGTAGCTCTGGTGTTCCTAAGACTATGTATTTGTAGAGCCCCATCAAACTCCCAGCAAAGCTTGTACATATACACAGAAAAAACGACACGAAATGTAGAACTCTTCATGTATTTACCTGGTAGTTGCGTAGCTAGATTACATGCTACAGTGATGGTGAATTTTACTGTCTTTATCCACAAAATATGTTTACATATGGAGTCGATAAGCGTCCACATTTTGAATATAGCTGCATCTTGTCTTCAGTAGAAAATTGGATTTACCTTTCTAAAAATCAAAGTTAATTCAAATGACAATGCGAAAAAACGAATATTTTTGTTTCCTTGGAACGATAACAATGTAAATATTGTTTCAAATGTGCGTGGCGTGGAACCAACCCAGACAGTACTCAGGTGGCTGAAACAGAAAAATCAGTATATCATCTGCTGTTCCCTGTCATGACCAGACTAGGGGTGCAATGGAACAGAACTTCAGGAATAGTGCTTACCAATAAGATTAAAGAAGTAACAGTAGTCAGTGATGCTTTGTAACAATATAAGCGGTCTAATAAGGAAATCTCATGTGCTCTGAAACGATGTAAAATGTGTAAGAGTAAGAAGTTCTAGATGTGATAGAACACTACAAAAAGTGCCAAAATTGTAAGCTACTAGAATCGGGAAGTAATCAACATGTGGCCTCTAGACGGATTAAAATCAGTACATTGTATTATGCCATTATATTTTGCAGTAATAAATCTGGTGTAAATCAGTACATTGTATTATGTCATTATATTGTGCAGTAATAAATCTGGTGTAAATCAGTACATTGTATTATGCCATTATATTTTGCAGTAATAAATCTGGTGTAAATCAGTACATTGTATTATGTCATTATATTTTACAGTAATAAATCTGGTGTAAATCAGTACATTGTATTATATCATTATATTGTGCAGTAATAAATCTGGTGTAAATCAGTACATTGTATTATGCCATTATATTGTGCAATAATAAATCTGGTGTAAATGATAAGATGAATAGCTTCTAATGACACTATTTTGTTTTTAATGAAATAATCTACAAAATAATAAAAATGTTGTAGTAAATTAATTCTTGAACACTTGTTAGGCAGTTGCTATGAGGACTGTGCATCCCATAAGAGGTACTTGCTTTGATGTCGTTTGCTTTGTTAACTTTGTTCTGTTCTACTAAAAGTTAAATCAGTTTAATGCAATTTTGCGATATTTCTAAATAAATGTAAACTAAACAAAATTCCTTAATTTAACAAGCGATGAATAGAACAGAAAAATGAAAAAGTACATGTGAAGAATAAATTTCCTAGGTTAATACATGCAACTAGGACCTACAATTACTATGCTTGCTACTAATTATACTTTCAGAAAACTAATGACGATTAAAAGCTTGAATGAAATAAAACACTTGACGCTGCTTATGGTTATTGTGGCTGTAATTTTCTACAGAAATGATAACCGATATAATTACTCCCATTATCACCAGAAGATTTTGTTCTCTCTGTTGGAAATAAACAAATGTTTTGCTCATAGTTATTTCTGTTCATAATATAAATCGACTCACTTAGACCATAATTGTTTTGTGTAATTACTCGACTGTGGCGCACAAATTGCAGGTTATGGCAATTTCCTTTTGAAAGCGGCCAGCTTTCACCGTAACATATGGTAACTTTTTATAACAAGATTTGTCAACGTCAAAGTATAATAAAATATGAATATTTAAACAAGAAATCGGTAGAACCGATGGATGCTTCCCGAATAAATGCCAATTCCAAAAGGGCTATTGTTTAATATGTATTTTTTGAAGTATGAAAAATAACAAAGGGCAATAACTCCTAAATTATGCAAAATAGAGTTACGGTTCTTGCACGCTGCACTTCTTCTCATAGAGATCTATATACCAATAAATTAACATGTTAATATCTCTTATACTTTGTGAGATATGCCCCGGACAAAAAATAAGTATGAGAAATTTCAAAAGGCAATAAATCAAAAATTAATAAACCAAGAGTTATGGTTCTTGTGCACTGCACTGTTCATCAGTGAGATCTATCTACTTTTAAAGTTTCAAGTTGATAACTTTTATACTTTGTGAGATATGCCTCGGACAAAAAATAAGTATGAGAAATTTCAAAGGGCAATGACTAAAAAATTAATAAAGCAAGACTGCACTGCTCCTTAATGAGATCTAACTATCTATGAAGTCTGGTCTTGATATCTCTCATAGTTTTTGTGTTATGCTCCGGACAAAATTATGACGGACGGACAAAGCGGCAACTATATGCTCGCCCTTCGGGAAGCATAAAAACGCTACTTATTGGAATAAAATAATATGTTATAAATAACCTTGTGGTATTCATAATCGTTATTCAAATGTTAATAACGTTAACTTAATGAATTCTTAAACTGATTCTGACTTTTTCTTGGATAGTTCTTACGTCCACTGTTTTGATTCATTCAAGGACAAATAAACACGTGTGCTGATTTTCTTTTAGCACTCTTTTGTATACAATTGTTTAATCCACTGAACAGTCCCGAAAACAAACGTCTAGACTAAACTAGTAGTAGCATTCCACTGTAAAATCAATTGACATTTAAACCTTTTATGTTCCTACCAGCTAGCTTCCTATGTATAAGATATTATAAGAATCTTAAACTGGTTGCCGGTACAGACGGAATATCCGGCTCTTGGGTAACTGTTTAGCGGTAACGTTACTTAAACAGTTACCTTCGATACGCGTATTCCAGTCTGTACCGGCAACCAGTGGTTGATTCTTTTTCTTGCATATCACACATACATTAAAAATCGGAATAAAATAACGAAAACTAAAAGTTTTATTCAGCACTATTTTCTTATAGTAGCGTATGCATTTACGACTTCATTCCTAACGGACTAACGTCATTTAAAGCATTTGACTTATCTTACATGGGATGTAAGATGGTTTTTTTCTAGCCCCGGTGTAAACATCAGAAAATCCTGTCTGATGTGCAAGAAATATAATAGAATTATTAGGAAGTGGAATATTAAAAAAAGTATATCAATTCCAGTACCTACATATTAATGCTGAAAGAAAAGCATTCAAAAAATCTATAAATAACAAATAATAGTGTAAAAGAAACCCATGTCATTCTGCAAAAAGCCAGTGCAATTTCTGTGTTACTTTAAAATACAGAAGGGCTGCTCTGGGAGAAGAGCAAGGGACATCTGAAGTCGGTACAGGTTGTTTCTGGTTAAACAAGCTAAATAAAAATGATAAAATATCACACGTTCTTCAGAAATCTAGATCAATGCATTTTATGCTGTAATTGAAAATACATAAGATATGAATTTGCTCCTTTAACTAAATTTAAACAAGTGAAACGAAACATATAATTATGTTTGATGAGAACACACACTCAATGGAGGGTAAGAACTTCTACAGTACTTTTCAGTAAGGTTGTTTAACAATTGCGATCGTAGAGGTTTTACTCTAGACAACCAAAATGCGCAAAAACTTTATTTGTGGAGTAATAACTTGCAACAAATACACGCAACAGTCACGTAACGATAATAATCTTCAAACATTTTTGACTGGTGCGTCTGTAATGTGAGATCTTTACTTTTATCCTGGGAATTAGCTGAGAAATGAACAGTAAAACAATATACAGATCAATTTATAATAACTTGATTTGAATTATTAACACTGCCTGTGTGAAAACACTAAGAAAATATAAGGCTTCTAGATTTCTATTAGATATTCATTTACCCATCGTCGGTGACCCCCGGTACATATTCCGCACAACTACATTATGTACCGTGGGATAATTGACTGCTGATTATTCGTTTTCATGAATATTTATTAGCAAAGGGATGTAACTCTTCGTCGAATGAGATGCCGCATTACAAATAGACACTCTTCAGTGTGGAGAGTAGGCATAATGACAAGTTACTTAAAATAGACGTATTTCCCAGGATTTAAACATAGGCGCGGAAGGCAAATTGTAACAAGTAATTTCACTGGCTGAGATTCCGCAAGGGAAATCTTACGGAAACCAATGAAAGTAGGTAATGAATTATTCATGAGTACGAAATTTTACCAGCCAATTGTCCCACGGTAGATAAATAGAGTGAAACGGAATGGATCGAACGTGGGTTTCCGACGATGTCATTTACCGTATATTGATAATACCTTCACATGTACTGTTGTAGTTTCTCGAAATGAAAACTTCACGTGCAAAATCATTTCATATTGAAAAAATATTATTCAAATAAGAGCGACGGCGATAAAAGCGGGGCATTCCTCAACATGGCATTTTGGAATATAAACAGTCTTCGACGGTAATGCGTATTATAAATAGGCACATGCCAAGATATTTAAAGAATGAATGTTATTCTTAATGAAATTGCATGTACCTGATTTTTTAAACAGGTTAATTACAAATAAGGCAGCTAGGAGTTTCAGCATAGTTTTACAGACATGCAAAACTGGTATGTATTGCCAAGAATTTCGTAAAAACATGATGTACGTATTTTTTTAAACACGTTCATCAGTAACCAGATTTAAATAAAATTATTTCGGAAATTACTATTTGGAGACGAAATCCGTTTTCGAATACTTTCCCAGTATTTTGTCAGTCGACCAACCGTATAACCAATCCCAAATCCAGTTCGAAAATATACCAATTATACCAAAGTCATGCCGAATCCGTTTTTTGAACTGCTGTACAATCGAATGGCGCGGAATAACTAGCAAAGATGTTGAAAGGTATTTTTAAAACTTCGAAGCAATCGATTCTCACTTTTTTCTTTGGTGTTTCCAGTTTTAATGAAACACTGTTTTTCTCTTATGGTTTCTTTCATGAAACATAATAAAATGCATATCTTTTGCTAGACAATAAATAAAGTTGTGATCTATACGTGTAAGAAATGTCAACAATAAGAGAAAATTATCACATCCAAACATTGTATCAGGCTAGCTCAAACTGAAATTCCTTTTTTACTTTTCCATTTCGTTTTTTGTCTCACCATAACACATGAGAAACTGCCCATCCAAAGCTGAATATCTCTCATTAAAATGTGTTTGCAAAAAGACAAAAGGTTGGCAAACATGTAAGCACCTAAGAAATCGGATAAAAGTAGCTTTGAGTTTTTTTTCCTTTGGAATAAGTAGTGCAAAAAGGTGAGCTGCGTTCATTTGCACTGCTGTCAAATGTTAGTATCTTCATCAATGAGTACATTAAAAAATTAAATGAAGTTAAACCATTTCTATTTATTGAAATGCATTTACAGAAACAAAGTTACATATCGTTCCCCATTTAAAAGTATAAGTTTTCCCTGGTCAAGAAAATTATATACATCAGGTATCTAAATTTAATGTTTGTCATTGGAAAAAGAAAAAAAAATCTGTTTTGTATTGAAAAATTACTACAAACGAAATCACACACACAATCCTTCGCCTTTTAATTGATTTTATTTTAGAACGTAAAGCACCTAATTTTACGCAGTTATGATTGGAAACGAACTGTTTTCTTGTATTTATTTTTAGATGCTTTCACTGGTCAGTATCCGATATAACACTCTTTCTGGATGTGCGGACCAGTAAGTATGTGCCTAGTTATCATGTATTCCTATCCGAAGCTGTATCTTTTACGAGATTATTAAGTATTATGTCATCAGAAACTGCAGTAATAGATCCGATGTAGATGGCCAAATACATAGTCTTCTTAAGGTGCAAGTTGCATTTTTATTGAGATTAAAGTTATAATCCTGTCCATAATCGCTATAAAAATTAACCAAGTAAGAACTCAAATATTATAAAAACATCCTATATGCATGGTTATTTGTCAAAGATAGCAAGATATGCTTGAGATATCTAAGGATCAAATTATCAAAACATATTTTGACCCACAAAGTCTTCTGTAGCTTTAGAAATGCCGAACGCACTTAAAAATATGCGTAAACCACGTTGTCAATGTCACGTGATCAAATTTGAAAACGTGACGTAAACAGCAATAGTGGGTAAACCAAAACGTAAATTAACACAAATAAAAAGTCCAGGAAACATGGTTGTAAAATCCTTACCGGTACGCAGAAAAAAGCTGTAAAAATTACAGAGGAAGGTACGAGCCGAGAATACTAATTGAAACTAAAATGACGAGTTCCAATAAATACTGTTATGTTTCTAGAAATTACTTTTTTGTTAAGCACCTTCTGACTATGTAATTTTTATATCTGCTGACATCTACGAACCTAGTCATGATATAGGTTAAAATAAGCAACAATTTCTGTCAAACAAGGTTTATATGCATTTATGTGAACATTTGCATAACCTGTCGACAATATAATTATGATTATTGGCCGTAGTATAACTTCAAACTCAAATAGAAAGACAGACCAAAACGTAATCGGAAACATGGTCGTCAAAACCCTTATCGGTAATAAGAAAAAGCTGCCAAATACGACACGAGAATACTAAATGACACCAGGTCCTATAAATACTATGTGTTTTTAAAAATTATTTTTGTATGCAAACTAGCATATTCTTACTTGAAAGAAAGTGTATACTTTTATATCTGCTGACTTCCACGAACCTTGTCATGAAGTATGTAAAAATAAACATAACTTTCTGTTAAACAAGGTTTCTATGCATTCAGAATGCTCATGCATAGTGTCATCATTGGAAGACAATATCATTTTGTAATAAAAGAATTCTATTCAACGCTTGTATATGTGAACTTGCTTATATCGAAACAATTTGTTCTGCTAGCGGTATTACTGTTCTTTAACATTGTGGCTATAATGTCGTTTGGCAATATATATTACAATAAATGTAGACTGAACAAAATTCCAATAAATAAACAGAAATTACTAAAAATAATATAAATCGTAAAAAAACTAAAACATAAAACTAAATCTTGTATGGAATGCAACAGTTAAAACGCCGCATACTGAGTAAATTCAAAGCTTACTTTTACTAGATGTCGGGCATTTCACAACGTATAACTTGAGATAAACTTTCTTGCGCTTCTGCTGAATTTTAAAGCCATTTCCGGTTTAACCAAAGATCAGAATATGTGTTCTTCGTCACTAGAGTAGGTAAATGACTGTGATAAAATAAACGGACTAATAACTTGACAACTGAATGTCCTCCACTCTGCTTTGTTTTGTTTTTTCTGGAAGTTTTGGCCCTGTTCCTCTTTAAATAGGGTTTCAAAGTAAAATATTTTTTAAACATACCTGCTACTTATTTAACTGTAGTGTTTTAAGATCGATACAATTATTCGATTATATCAAGAACATTGTTTTCTCTGCTTGGATTTTTTGTTTGTCCATAGAGTCGTTTTGTACATAATGTTCAACAGATTGTTGAGCTGATAAATATTGCAGTCGGATAATCATTATTTTTTTAGGCGTTTTCCGATTATGATGCAGAAATTACAGTTTTTTTATTTAATGTTTGTTTACGTTTTGTCTGTTCTGACGAAAACTCCCCAAATGTAATAATTAAACCTTCGTGTTGTATCCTATGGTGTTCTAGTATGCTGTTGTTACCAGCCAGATATAACGACAAGAAAAACTAGCAAAGCAAAATGAACAATTATGACAAGATGTTTTCGATAAAATATACGATCTGTAATGTAAAACTATGACAATTTCGACAAGTTTCGTGAAATTGTTTTGTGAAATGTTATTAAATTAATGTCTTCCTAACAATCCGAATTCAAAGTTTGATCGAAAATAAATTGGAAACCAAAGATTTATTGCACAAAAGATACTGATTTACTGCCTCTTTATATAAGTCTTTCTGTCTATACTGTAACTGAAATAGCATCCTTTACCAAATTTACCAAACAAAAACATGTGACAAACATTCCAGTATATCTAATTCTGATATTGAATAATTTCATAAAGAAATGTTTTTCATTTACCTAAAAGTATAAAATGGACTTTCCCATATCAAGGGTCTATTAATGTTCAAGAAAACTTAAGGAGAACCAGTAAAGAAAGGTGGTGTACAACTGACTAAGAATTCACTTCTAAGTATTATTTTTGAAAATCAAATACTGCACCGGTCTCAGACTGCCGCGATCTGACTTTATTTGAGATTGTTTGTACCCTTTAACGCTCAACGGCATTTTTGTAGAAGTTTTATGTTGAAGAAAGCAAAACATTGAGTTCTGAGTAAAATAAAGATTTTTTTCATAAAACTTTATAGTATTGATTATATGGCTTTTGAGAGTCAAGATGATTTAAGGTAAACACATAGTGCAACTATTAAATCAATATATATATTAAGTCAGTTTTGAACCACTTTGACAGACACTTAAGGAGATTGAAACAGTTATTTGAGTTGTCCGCTGTTTCAATTAAAAAATCCCATATCAAACAGCTTTTTGGAAATATATGTTCGACTTTAAAATTGTTAGCAAGTGTTTATATTCACCTCAAAATATCAGCAAATGCGTCTGTATTCTTTTGACTTTAAGTTTGTAAATGAAATTTGTAGTTCAGAAAATGCAAACAATGACCTTCTAATCAGTTTTCATTTAAGCGAAGCCCAATGGTTTCAAATTCCAACAATTGTAATCTCTCAGTTCGAATTTTTCTGTTTTTCCTTTTCTTTTTAATTGTCTATCACTAATTAGTGTAGCAATAACACGTGGCCGTGACGTCAACAAAGGCATCAAAACCAAGACAAAACTGTCAGCTTTGGCTCCGCTTGAAAATAGAAAATAACTTACAAGTATTTCATTTCTTCATCGATTTGTATGGGAGGTGTGTCAGTCTAAGGATAAAAATATAAGCTTTCCATAGAATATAGGATCTCTACCAGCAGCTGGGCCGTTTTCTTTTCCAAGCACTACGCGAAACTTCTGAATTTTTCTGTATGCGAGGTTTCAGGTAGTGCTTGAAATAACAACAACAAAAAACAAAACAACCCCCCCCCCCCAAAAAAAAACAAACAAAAAAACCAAAAAAAAAAAAAAAAAACAAAAAAAAAAAAAAACGGCAGAGCTGCTTTTCAGTGGAAAGCTTATATTTTTCTCCTCAGACTGACAATAACTGACCATTCTAAAATAGAACTGTAAGAGCCTCCTGTAGATATAGTGTACAATGAGTCCTCATTGGATTCACCAGGTTTGGAGTACATACACCAGTACTCTGCAAAGAGTGCAGCAACATTTCTTTTACCCCAAAAGCCAATACTGATTCATGCATCCCAATGCCAGTCAAATATGTATAAAACATGCGGTCAAACTTTAAGCATATTGTAGTCAGATGTGTTTTTAAAATAACAAATATTTGCCAGTTAAGCAGATTACAAATCTTTGTCGAAACATGTGTCAATCTGATAGCAAATGTCGGAAAGATATATTGTTATTTTGAGAGCATGGCTTTTATAACTTAACATTAGTACATTTGAGTCCAAGGCTTTTATTGGCAGTTACACGTTTGTAAATTTAAGATCAGGGCTTTATGGACAGTGGCACTTTAGTTCGTAAGAATACATCACAATATAAATGTCAACAGACATAACTCTATCTGTTCACAAAATTAATTACATTATACATTCCCGTTTTAATTTTCTATAGGTTTTTATGTTACCTTCTTGATGCAGTCCTTTAAAAACTATTAATGTCTTCGGAATTCCCGCTATGGCTAATAAGTATCATAGGACAGTCCTATTTTCAGTATGTGTCTACCTGCTGCTTCATTACTTACATATTTAGTAACGGCAAGTATTGTTTTTACACTGTAAATATCAAATATCCGAACATATTTATATTTCTGGCTAATATCATGCTTTTGATTAAAATGCTGCTTTACACCGAAACACATGAAATGTCATTTATTTTTGTTTTCAGCTTCTATATTCAACTTTGCAAAGCAATGACTGAATAAATTTAATATTCCCTTTAAAATTTGATGAAGGTAACAGCTTGCGTATTCATAGGAACGGAATGTTAAACTCATTGCTGTAAATATAAAATAATTTTGTAACAATCAAACATAAAGAGGTGGTAAAAGTACAGTTGTAAGTACTAGACTAGTATTTCTGATACCCTTATTTTCAGCAGAGTTGAGTTATCAGTGTAGATGGGTGTATATTATTTAAAGCTTTTCGTACAACGAATAATTAGATATGCCATATCATCCACCACCACCATTGTCTTCCTAATATATTTATCTTTAACCACAAAACGTGTGATCATTCATAAAGTTAGAGATATTCTTTATTTTTGCAAATATCGGTTATTTCAGAGATTGTGTTCAACACCTATTCAAGAAACCAAGAAGAAGAGATTTTTTAAAACAATAATTTTGATATGTAGTGTATTTTTTCTCTGATCATGTTTCCCCTTTATGCATTTTTGTAACCATTACAAGACACAAAGTATTATTCTGGCAATTAAGGGGAAATAAAATCCATTAAAGGTTAATGAATATTTTTTTAAAAAGTTATAAAGAACTATTTTCTACGTAACAATTCCAGTTCAACTTTATGAAAGTTTATTTCATTCAAATATGTGCATATCTCTCTATCACATCTCGTTGAGGTAATTTTAACATTAACATAAAAAATAACATTGTAAATTTACATTCACAGATAAAATAAAATAATTCAATTTAGAATTTAAAAATTGTAAATTTACATTCACAGATAAAATAAAATAATTCAATTTAGAATTTAAAAATTGTAAATTTACATTTACAGATAAAATAAAATAATTCAATTTAGAATTTAAAAATTGTAAATTTACATTCACAGATAAAATAAAATAATTCAATTTAGAATTAAAAAAAAAGGAAAGTGCCACCTAAAATAATTTTGTCGCAGTCTCGTTTTCTTGCATTTTGACGTCATCTTTATTAGCAAGGTTACACTCTCTTTACGCAATAGTTGATTTATAATCGGATGTAATTGAACAGATCATGACAAGAAATTACTTTTGATTAATGACCGGTTTTGAATCTTAGAAAAAGCATCCGTTTCCATCCTACAAATTGTCAATAATTTGGCGCCATGATTTAGAGTTCAAAAATATTGACTTCTATACAGAGAAACATAATTACTTAGGTTATAAAAGTTTATATTTAAGCTGAATTCGATGTTACACTTTCACAGTATATGAAGGTACTGATGTGCAATAACTTTTTTATTAATTCTTCATAAAAGTTATTCTAACAACTGCTATCGTTTCAGGTTTAGTCTAGACAAATGAAATACGGAAATATTTCTTTGTGAAGTAAAACTATGCTTGGATAAACGCAACAATCAAATAATTTCCACGTCTCGTATATGTGTCAAGTTATATTTTGAAATATATCCTGTTAATTTGTAGGGACAAAAACCGCTAAATTACAACATACAGTAATTTTACTGAATAATTAAATTGGGTATTTTCGGTTTCCCGTATGAAGACGTATTAAACACTTCAAAATCATGGAATTCTAGCTTACAAATAGATTTTTAGCATTAATAATAAGTCGTAATAACGCAGGATCGTCATATTGTTGCAGAAAATAAAAGGTTTGAGATAGAGTCAACGATTTGCCCCGAAACAGATAATTTATCGTCGATAAGGTATGCTCCTGCTAGTGCTGAAGATGCTGTTAAGTTTTATTTAATCCTTGAGGTTGTAGAGAAAAATCCCGAACATAAATTGCGTTATAGTAATCCATATGTAGCAAGTCAAAGGGCCATAACTCGATAAGAATAATAAATCCGGATTGTAGATTGTAGCATGCGCATCTTCTTCTGTTACTAAAAAATTCACATTAAGATCACATTTAATAAAATTCAAGCCAGAGTTTACTGAGATAAGGCTTTGGTGTTTATAATGCAATAAGAAAATAAAAAAAGATATAAGAAAAACAAAGATTTAAAAATACACTAAGAATCCTCTTTTTTGGAAGCAAAAATGTATTTTTTTTCATTTTAGTTTTTACTTAAATTTACAGCAAAACTTTGGAATTCCCAATTATACAGAAAAAGAACGAAATCTATAGAACATTTTGCCGAGTTTGCGTCGTCAGTGGAAATTTCCACGCCATAAAACAGTAAAATGTCAAAGAAAAACTGCAGGAAATATTGCCAATTTTTCACACGTCTTGGAAATTCCCACGCTTAAAAGGCGAACAGCAAAATAAACAGGTTTCTCAAAAACGACACAATGTTAACCAACTGAAAACTGCAAAAAGTTAGTTAAAAGGAAACGTGTCAAAATTTCAACCAACACCATAATAAAATGTGTGCATTTTGTTGTGAAGTTTTAAAAATTTACTTAAAAACGCTTAATCAAAAGTAGCGATTTTTCAGTCATAAGTCGGCCGATAGAAGGCGCCATCTTGTCACGTGACCATTTAGGTTGTGACATGCTTCTTTTTATCTAAATTGATAACGACTATAGGTAAGATTATCGGAAGAATGCTTGTTTATAACATGAAAGTATGCTAAATAAATTGATGACCTATTTTGTATTTTTCCAAAAGAAATAATTCGTAAGCATTGTTTCCGCCGATATTGTTTTTATACTTTAATGATTTACTATGCGAGGTATTAAATTCAGTGAAATTATCAATCAATCATTTTATTGCATATAACAAACGCATGTTTTCAGCAAAGTTATTTTTTTACAAACACAGTATTATAGTAGACATTTACTTGGGTGACTTTGTTAAAAAGCAGTAATTTAGTATCATTATTATTTGACAGCGGATTATAAAGCCTGCAGATTTTTTTTTCATGACAGGCAAATTAGGTCAAAATTGAAACCAACCATGTATATGAACTGTAACATCATGTGCTCTTCTGTTAATCTATGTCTTCAGTCTTGTATAATGCATTTATTTGCTATAAAACATTATCATGTTTTAATGCAATAAAATAATATTGTATTGTATTATTGTATTGTATAACGGATTTTCGAAGATCAAACGGCAATTAACAGTGGCTTATCCAAACACGGACAAGTCACAGGCTATTATGCAATCACATTAAAATTGCACTGTTATAATTGCCGTCCGGCTTTTACAGTAACTGTTCTGATAAGGACATAGTACTTTAACTCTTGGAAATTTTATTTGGAATTAAATGTCATTTTTCTAGAGATCTGGCATTGTATTTTTAATTTTATTTGAATTATATGTGCAGACGTCAAACTAAAAGAAGTAAGGTCTGTTTTTTTTCTTGGAGTGAAAAAAAGTTCAACCTAGGATTAAAAGTAAAGAATACAGAGAATGTAATAACTGTCATTTACACTCGTACTATGATGCTGATTTAAGTTCATCATGACTTTGAAGTTTTAATTCAACAATTGTAAATCAACTTCAAACCTGAAAGAATAAATCAAATAAAATTACGATACTGAAAAAGTTAAATGGTTTAAAAAATAACCAGACTTCAAAAGAAGTCAAACTCGCATTATATTTTGTTAAACAAAACCATTGACAACCAGGGGTGTGACTAATTACAGGATCTAAGTTCTGACCGCGGATCTAAGTTTTTTTCTACGGACAGAGCTTCCTACAAGCAGATAATTAGATTTATCCAGGTATTGTTTGTATGGACTGAAGAATAATACAGCTTGTAATCTTTTTTAAGAATGATATAAAAGTATTATAAAGCATGCCTTGTTCTGTCCGCGGATCTAAGATTTGTATAAGGCTAGTGCTTCAAACGAATAGATAAATTAGTTAGCCAAGGTGTATTTTGTACAGATAGATATTTGTATGATAAAATTTAATTGTTTTAGATGATAAGTTAAATTATTTATCCAAATATAAATACAACAATTTATTTAGACGAACTCTAAGAACCACTATATGTACACCTCTGCCATTCTCTAATGGACCACATTTACACCACAAATCTTAAGTCTCGCTATCTGTCGCCATGTATTTTTGCAACAATGGCGCCGTCGATAAACCGAGGGACAACTTCAATTTTGGAATTCAAAAGTCAAAATTCATCTATTTAAAAATCGCAGATTTTCGTAATATCTTGGATTATGAAATAAAACAAGAAGATGATTTAAAATATGCACTCGAAATGTTTGACTTTCCGTGCCCTTGAAGTTCTGTGTTACTTTAAAATACAGATGGGCTGCTGTATTGGGGTCAGAGAGAAGAGCAGGCGCTATCTGAAGTCAGTACAGGTTGTTGAAATGTATCCAGTTAAACAAGCTTATAATTACACATGATAACAAAATATCACACGTTCTTAAGAAATCTGGATCAGTGCATTTATGATGTAACAGAAAATCCTTAAAAATACATAAAATATAAACTGGCTCATTAAATTTAATATCAATGAACGGAAGATATTTTTATGTCTGGATAAATGCATTTTGTAAAAGAAACTGTTAAGAACATTTACCCAACGTGCGTAGATAACTATTCGAAGGTAAGTACTTCTTTTATACTTACTCAATAAGGTTATTTTTAAATTAATCATTGCAATCGTAAAGGTTTTACTCTAGACAACCGATATTTGCAATAACTTATTGTGATGTAATAACATGCAACAAATACACGCAACAACCACGTAACGATAATAATCTTCAAACATTCTTGATTGGTACGTCTGTGATGTAAGATCATAATTTTTATCCTCGGACTTAGCTGAAAAATGAACAGTAAAATAGCAAAGAGATCAATTTATAATAATTTTTAGTTTTTATCCTCGGACTTAGCTGAAAAATGAACAGTAAAATAGCAAAGAAACTTGATTTGAATCATTAACAAAGCCTGTATGAAAACACTGAGAAAACACTTGTAAGGCTTCTAGATTTCCATTAGATATTCATTTCCCATAATTGAAATTACCTTTACATGTACAGTTGCAGTCTCTCGACATGAAAAATTCCTCATCCAAAATCATCTCATATTGACACAAAAATAAGAGCGACGGCGATAAAAGCGGGGCATTCCTTGACATGGCATTTTGGTATTTAAAGTCTTCAAGGGAAATGTGTACGATAAATTCGAGCATTCCAGAAATTTTTAAGAATGAATGTTATCCTTGATGAAAATATATGATTTTTTGAATAGTCTAGTAACGAATTAGGCAGTTAGGTTTTCAGCATAGTATTACAGACAGGCAAAACTAGTATGTATTGCCGGGTATTTCTTTAACAAAAAAATGATGTACGTATTTTTTTTAAATGTTCATCAGTAACAAGTTTTAAATACAAATCGCTTATTTCGAAAATTTACATTTGGAGACAAAATCCATTTTCAAATACTTCCCAGTATTTTGGCAGTCGATCAACCGTATAACCGGGCCCAAATCCAGTAAGAAAATACAACAATTATACGAAAGTCATACCGAATCCGCTATTAAACTGCTGTAAACTCCAGTCTTAGCGCATCGAAGGCCAACACTCTAACCACTGAGCCAAAGAATAAATTCCGTGACGCAGTTGTCAGAGGTTGTATTTATACAGTTATAGGAAGGTATGCACTAGACCGTAACACTTGCAATGATGTTTAAATGTATTTTTAAAACTTCGAAGCAATCAGTTCTATTTTTGCTCTTACTTTGTTCTCTTCTGTGTTTCCAATTTGAACGAAGCATTGTTTTCTCTTATAAGTGTTCTGTGATCAAGAAAATGGAGTACTGTCTTTGTATCACGGTGATGTTAGTATGTGCCTAGTTATCATGTTCTCATATCCGAAGCTGAATATTTTACGATATTAATTAGTATTATGTCATCATAAACTGTAGTAATAGTTCCGATGTAGATGGTCAAATAAATAGCTTTCTTTAAATACAGTTATCATTTTTTATGAAATTGAAGATATAATCCTTGCCGTAATCGTCATAGAAATAAACCAAATAAGAATTCTTATATGTTACAAAAACATTATCAACACCCTATCTGCACGGTTATTTTTCAAAAATGGCAAGATGTGCTCGAGATATATAAGGAAAAAATATCAAAATAAGTTATGACCCGCCGAGTTTTCAGTTTCTTTGGAAATGCCGAACGTACTTCACAAATATCCGTAAAATGAATTCCCAATGTCACGTGATCAATTTTGAATACCTGACGTTAAAGACACTAACTAGTGGATCATGACCAAAACTTTCATCAAACTCAAATAGAAAGACAGACCAAAACGTAATCGGAATCATGGTCGTCAAAACCCTTATCGGTACTAAGAAAAAAGTATGAGACGAGAAGACTAACTGACACTTAAGTGCCCAGGTCCTATGAATACTATGTTGTGTTTCTAAAACAAGTATTTTATTATGCAAACAAGCATCTTCCGACTTAAAAATAATGTATATACTTTTATATCTGCTGACATCCACGAACCTTATCATGATGTAAGTCAAAATAAACAAAACTTTCTGTTAAACAAGGTTTCTGTGTAATTATGTGAACATTTGCATAACCTGTCGATAATGTAAATTTTATTATTGGCTGTAATATAACTTCATAGTATGGGCAGAATGCTCATGTATAGTGTCACCTTTGGAACACAGTTTCACTTTGTAATAAAATAATTGTCTTCAACGCTTGTGAGGCAGAAGCAGTATTTAACGTAATGAACTTACTTATATTGAAACAATTTGTTCTTCTAGCAGTTTTACTGTTCGTTAACTATGTGTCGATTTACTTTTGTGCTTTAAATGGCTATTATAACATTTGACAATAAATTGTCATAAATATAAACTAACAAAATTCAAATAAATAAACAGAAATTACTAAAAATAATATAAATCGTAAACAAATAGAAAACAATACTTGTGAACAGTAAGTATTAATGGATAAAGAATGAAACAATTACTACACTTGCAAACTGAGTAAATTCAAAGTTTGTTGTTACTTGATATCAGGCATTTAACAACGTTAATTGGCTTTAAATTTGTTGCGCTTCCACTGAACTTTAAAGACATTTTCCGTTTAATCAAAGACCAAAATCAGTGTTCTTCGTCACTAGAGTTCGCAAATGTCTGTAATAAAATAGACAAATTAATAAAAAGTGTTACTTGACAAGCGGATGTCCTCCACAAAAATCTTGTTTCGTTTTTTTTTGTAGCTGTGGCTTTCAAAGTTAAAATAAATTCTTAAAACACTGCCGTAGTACTGTAGATTTTGCTTAAAATCGATACAATTATTCCATTATATCAAGAACATTTTGTTCTCTGCTTGAAATAATTATTTTGCCCATACATTCTTTTTGTACATAATGTTCCACTGATTGTTGAACTGATACATGTTAGAGTCGAATTACAAAAAATGTTTCTAGTAGTCGATTAAGACGCAGAAATTTCAGTTTGTGTATTTTAATTCTGTTCGAACAAAATTTCTCCACATGTAATAAAGCTTACTGTTGTATCCAGTTGTGTTCTGGTTTGCTTGTTAACGAGAAGGTAAAACAAGCAACGCAAAATGTAAAATCATTACAAGATGTATACGATGAAATATACGAACTGTAATATAAAACATAAACAATGTCAACAAGTTACGTAAATTATAACGTAAAAGTCCTTCTAACAATCAGTATCCAAAGGTAAATTGAAAACACAGTGCAAACCAAAGATCTATGTCAATAAACTGTCTCTTCATACAAATATTTCTGACTATCCTGTAACTGAAATAATAATCTCAAGAAAGCATCCCATACCAAAATTACAAAACAGAAACATGTAACAAACTTTCAAGTATCTCCAATATTGATTTTAAATAATTTCATAAAGTAATGTTTATAATCGCCTTAAATGTGAAATAGACTTTCCTATATCTAGAGCCTATTAATGTTCAAGAAAACATTAACCAGTACACAAGGTTCCTGTTAAACTGTTTCTGAATTCACTTCAAATGTTCACAGTATTATTTTTGGAAATCAAATATTGCATCGGTCTCATACTGTGGCGATCTGGAATTTATTTAATATTGATTATACCCTTTAATGCTTAACATAGAATTTTTAAAGGTTTTATGTTCAAGAAAACATTGAGCTCTGAGTAAAATAATAAATTAATGTTTTTTCCTGAGACATAATAGTATTGATAGTATGACTTTTGCAAGCTGACAGTCAAGATGATTTAAGGTAAACACCTAGTTTAACTGTTAAATCAATATTCCTACAAGATTTCGTACTAAGTTAGTTTCGAACTATTTTGACAGAAATTTAAGAATGTCTTTAATCCGAGACTGAAGCAGGTATTTGAGTTGTTTGCAGTTCAATTAAAAAAGTAAAAATATTTCTAACAGCTTTTTGGAAACATATGTCAGCACTTAAAAAAGTAAGTGTTTTGAATTTTTTTGACAATTTAAACTTGAAAAAAATATATATTCACCTTGAAATATCTCCAAATGCGTTTGTCTTCTTTTGACTTTTAATTCATGATATATATCCTTAACAAAATTCTGATAACAAAACTAATCAATTTTCATTTCAGCGAAGCCCATCGGTTTCAATTCTAAGTTTACTGTCTATCGCCTAAATGTTCTAGAACAATATTAAACGATATAAGAACAAACCGCAAACCATTATTCAGCCAAAAGTATGCACATGAAATGTGGTCAAACTTAAAGCATATCATAGTCAGATGTCACCATTTGCCAGTTGAGAAGATTACCAGAAATTTGTGACATCTGTAAATGTGATAGCAAATGTCGAAAAGTTATATTGTAATTTTGAGAGCATGGCTTTTGAGTGTTGTAAATTACATTTGAGACCAGGGCTTTGATGGGCAGTTAGACTTTAGCTCATTAGAAACATTACAATATACATATCAACAGACAAAACTGTCCACATAATGAAAAGCCTTATAAAACAGTATGTTAAGCTTCGTCATTACTTTATATATTTCCGTTTTGGGTTTCCATGGGTTTTTGGTTTCTCTCTTGATGCAAAAGTGTTTTTTTTTTTTTTAATCATTAATGTCTACGCAATTTCCGCTATGGCTGATAAGTAATCGCAGGACTGTTCTGTGTTCAATAAATGTTTACCTACTGCTGCATTAAAACTTAACATTTAACCAACAAAGGTAACGGCAAGTTTTTTCACTGTAATTATAAAAAAATACGAACATTTTAATATCTGTGGTAAGATTTCATGTTTTTGATTAAAATGCTGCTTTATATCGAAGCACATGAAATGTCATTTTTTTATGTTTCGGCTTCTATATTCGTCTGTGAAAAGCAATGCCTTGATAAATGTGGTGTCTTCCACTTTTTGGTAATTACTTCTTTCTTGTTATCATATTTATTTTCGGTAATTAAAGAACATTTTCAAGGTCTTCCGGCATGTTAATTCTCTTCGCTATTTTTCATTTCTTTCTTTTGAAGAATTTAGGCAGTTTAAGCCCGCATAGAGTAAGTTTTCTGTATTGTTTCTTTTAAATACCCGTCTGTCACTTAATTACATGTAAAGTTTGTGGCCATTCACTTCTGTTTAGATTTTATTGAGGATTTTATAAAATTGGTTATTCGTACTCATAAGATTGGTACTTTGGTTTTCATACTACATTCCTGTAATGTTTTTGTATTTTGGTCAAGAGATTTTCTAGTAGAATTTAACTATTGAAATAATATTGAAATATGGAACTGTAACTTTTAGATAAAATGTTTATATTGTATATTTTCAGCAATTTACCATAAATTACACTTATAGACTGCTATACAGAGTTTGTTGTGTTTCACTTTGGTTCTCTAACTGTCATACGGACAAAATAATAAGTTTAGTATGAACGCATGCTGGATTTACGGATAATGACATTGGACTGTTTTAAATTATTTATAAATGTCTGTGTATGTACCCACTTCAACATTATTTCAGTTATCAGGAGTGTTGTTTCCTAACCATCGTTCCCGGAAAGTACCAGTACTAAACTCCACTTCTCCAGAACAAACAACAAAAATTTTCTCCTTTAAAATGCTTGTCGTAGCGGGGCCGTCCATCTATAAGAGCAAATCTTTGTGTTATTTCAAGTTTATTATTCACTTTGGTTAACAAAGTTCATTACTTAGTTTTTAGGGCCTGGTGCAACATGTTTCCAGTAGAAATACGTTTGAAAATACATGGAAACATTGTCTTGCAAGAACTTCAGTTGATATTTAGCAGAACTTTTCATATGCTCCCCAAATTATTTCTAGGAATTCAACACTTTGGAGCAAATTTGAGCTAAACAATCCAGTAAGTCTAACAGTTCAAGATTTGGAAAAGATATTCAAACTTTCAACAAAAAAATCAGAATATTTCAATTACTACCTTGAAGTACATATTGATTGATGTCTTGCATCTGATCTAGACTTTAAGATTATAACTGGATTCCATGCGTTAAATTTGAAAAGTTTAAGTTTGGTTGACAGCCAAATATCAACACATGCATTTCTTTGAAAATATGTCATTTATCTCTATTCTTAATTTGTGTGGATAAAGAAATCTAGCTGATAATGTTTTTCGTAATATAACATGCTGTTCAGTAGTGGAACAGTTATAATTGTTGTTTACAAAAGTGCAGTCCATTCGCGATGCTACGAATATGCATCGAACCCTGTAGAATTTTCGTAGTATCGCATTTTTCGTAGAATCGCATTTTTATACTTACCCGTTGTTGATATTATCGTAAACTGTCAATGTCGTTATATATTGTTTTCGTGATATGTCGGAGTCAATTAAGACTTAAATAATAATTAAGAATGGAACATTTGATGTCAATTTTATTGCATATTTACATGTTATCAATCAATACAACATAAATGGATATATTAAACAATATACAAATGTACATTGACATAATGTTGTAGAAAGGTAGCACTGATTAGATACGCATGCACTAATGTTACCCATTGAAAGAGTACACAACCATTGGTCTTAAGTTTCTCTATCTATTTAAAATTATTTACGGTCGGTACCGGTTGCCGATATGACCGATGCCCCCTGAAGAGATCAGTTATTTTATGTGGTGGGCGTAGTGCAAGATACAGAAAGCATCCCATTCCAGAGACACTCCTGGTTCTTTTACATGCTCAGTGTATAGCACTGATACATGGGACCTCGGTTTAAAGTCTCATCCGAAAGACTATTAGTAATGTTAGTGGAGGAGCGGGGGATCCAACTCGGGATCACTGGTATACCAGTCCAGCGCGTTACCACTGGACCACATCCGCTCCGTCTTAAATTTACACTGTTTTAAGTCTACAGTAGTTTTGTATCACACATTTAACACAATTGTGAATAAGTAAAGAATCATTGTTTGCAAAGTTTTTGTCTATAGTCGCTAGGAAGAAGAACAACACTCCTCACATAAAAACTCAATGATAGCGTTTTTGATGAACTGTAAAATGGATGTTTCATCATAATAGTATCGTCCCATTATCGCTTGGGGCGATAATTGCTAAATAATAGTATACAAAAAGGCGATCTGCGCGAGCAATAGGTATCATTCAAAGAGGTGTGAAAACACCTGTCTGACGACAATTCGCTATATTGCATCTTTATTTCACTGTTAATTACAATTTGGGACCGTGAACATTGTTCGCTCAATCGCATTTTTCGTTATCTCGCATTCGTTAAATCACATTTTTCTTAATTGAATAAAGAACAAAAAAATGACGGGACCGATAACTTTTTTCGTAGTACACCGTTATTTCGTTATATCGCGATTCATAGCAGCGCGTTTGAACTGTATCACCAGCAACAGTATTCGACTTGACAAAAACTCTGGTATTGATTACATTCGATATTTGTGGCACGGCATTTACATAATAGGAAATTATTAAAAATAGAGAATATTTATCAGAATTTATCGTTCTTTAATTTGTCTATAAACTTTCAGGAATCAGTGTTTAATCAAGAAGTAGTAAAGCATTATTTAGGCTTCGTTTCACAGCTACAAAAATGTTTAGGAGGCGAATGAACCTAGAAGAAACTTTAAAATTGATAGACGAAACCAGTGATAGTGATGGTAACAGAAATAGTGCATACAATAAAATTGAATATGATAGTAACAATAAAAATCTAGAAAATAAGTGCTAACAACTTTGATCAAGATATAAGTGAAGTTGGTAGTGATTGTGAAGAAACATAATGGTGTTTCATATGAAATTGAAAATAAAACTATGAGTGACAATGAACGGTGCATAGACAAAACTGATAATGAAGAAGAAAACGTCAGAAACTTTGAAGGTCAAAATAACAGCATAATGATTACAAATTAAGTAAACAATAACACCTGGAAACACGTACTTTTTTCACTTATACATTGAAACTAGAAAATCAGTAGATGGGATATTGCACATAATTATACAGAAAATGAGAACTCAAAGAGTATTTAAGGAATGAAGACACGTTAGATGAAATAATGAAAGACTTGTTAGTTGAACCATAATGTCTGATAATAAACGTCATGCCTTTGAAATACTTTCTACATGTGATGTTAAGTATGATGACATTACAGATAATATTAATGTTGAAGATAGGATTGAAACTTTAAAGATGACTGCACATGAAACTAGAGAAAAGGTGCTGCTAGAGATCTATGTAGTACATCAGATGGTGAAAGATAAACAAGAGGGCCATGATGGCCCTGTATCGCTCACCTGAGTATGACTGCTTTTTATAAAAGTGGCTATGGACCTGGTTAACTGACCCCAGATGACCCATTTTCGAACTTGAGCTAGAAATTATTGCAGCAATCTTTCTGACAAATTTCTAGGTTATTTTGACTGAAAATCTTACCACTAGAGTGTTAACAAGGTTTTTCCATATTTGGGCTCTATGACCTAGTTTTTGAACCTAGATGTCTAATATTCGGACTTGAGCTAGAAATTATCGAAACAATCTTTCTGACAAATTTACAGGATATTTGGACTGAAGAAGTATCCTCTAGAGTGTTCAAAAGGTTTTTCGATATTTGGGCTCTGTGACATAGTTTTTGACCCCAGATGACCCATATCCAAACCTGAGCTACAAACCATCAAAGCAACTTTTCTGACAAATTTCCAGGACATTTGGATTGAAAATGTATCCTCTAGAGTGTTAACAAGGTTTTTCCATATTTGGGCTCTGTGACATAGTTTTTGACCCAAGATGACCCATATTCGACCCTGAGCTAGAAATCATAGAAGCAACCTTTCTGACAAATTTCCAAGTTATTTGGAGTTAAAATATTTCCTCTAGCGTGTTAACAAGGTATTTCCATATTTGGGCTCTGTGACCTAGTTTTTGACCCATGATGACCCAAACTCGAACTTGAAGTAGAAATCATCAAACCAACCTGTCTGACAAATTTCAAGGATATTTGGACTGAAAATGTAACCTCTGGTGTGTTAAAAAGGTTTACATATTTGGGCTCTGTGACCTAGTTTTTGAACTCAGATAACCCATATCCAAATCAGAGCTAGAAATCATCAAAACAACCTTTCTGGATAATTTCAAGGACATTTGGACTGAAAATCTAACCTCTAGAGCATTAACAATGTTTTTTTTCTACTTTTGGGCTCTGTGACCTAGTTTTTGACCCCAGATAACCTTTAATCAAAAGTGAGCTAGAAATCATTGAAACTATCTTTCTGACAAATTTACAGGTTAATTGGACTGAAAATGTAACCTCTGGAGTGTTAATAAGATTTTCTTTTTTGGGCTCTGTGACCTAGTTTTTAAAACCAGATGACCCATATTCAAACTTCAGCTAGAAATCATAGAAACAACCTTTCTGACAAATTTCCAGATTATTTGGGCTGAAAATGTTACCTCTACAGTGTTAACAAGGTTTTTCAATATTTGGGCTCTGAGACCTAGTTTTTGACCCTTGATGACTCATATTCGAACTTGAGCTAGAAATTATTGATGCAACCTTTCTGACAAATTTCCAGGATATTTGGACTGAAAAAGTAGCCTCTAGAGTGTTAACAAGGTTTTTCTATATTTAGACTCTGTGACCTAGTTTTTTTACTCTAAAAACCCATGATCGAACTCGTCCGAGAAATCATCCTGACCAAGTTCAAAGACAATTGAGGCAAAAATGTGACCGCTAGAGTGTGGACGGACAACAGACGACGGACGACGGACATTTAGCGATCCTAATAGCTCACCATGAGCCTACGGCTCAGGTGAGCTAAAGAGTAGTGAAGATGAAACAAAACAAAATTGTTTATAAATTAATTAACAAATTTTTACTGATTTGTTACATACGTTCTGATATGATGTTTAGTTAAATGTGTTGTTTTAAAATTTCATTTTAGATTGTTATAAACTGTAACTTTTAAAACACTGTTAGTATTACAAAGACAGTTTTAACAAAATAAAAAAAAATACTTTCTCTATTGTTTTTCACACAGCTTATACAGTAGTGTAGAGCTATATTTATCGATGTTTAATGTTGTCTTTGAACACTTGTCATTTTCGTTTCAATATAAGTATTATTTTCTGTCTCTGGTAGTTTAAATTGCATTCCAACGTGATCTGTCTGTAGGGCGTTCACATTTACCCTGTGAAAACTTTGGAGGCTATACTTTTACAAAACATTCTTGAAACTTTGTCAGAATGTTTGTTTACTGATTTGTCTTACAGATTTTAGGTCAAGTTGAATATTGGTCACCTTGCGACAGAAATAAGCCCATGGAAATAACTTTGTGAAAACTTTGCAAAGACAGCGTTTGCATGCAATTTCGATGAATATTAGTCTTTTGTTTTCATTAATGTTTGAACATTATGTCATTTTTGTATGTAGATCATCTGGCGTAAACAACTTGGTAATACTGTCGAATCACATTTATTTGCTCTTGTCTCTGTCAGGAGAATATGATCTATATGTATATCAAAAAGATTATGAGTTGGAAACACGGTACTTAACAGGAATTATAATGAACATGTAAACGATCACAATTTAGCTTTAGTTTCGAGAACTCCCGATGCCTTTATCAAAGTTAGCCTAACGGCTTTTTTCTGTGCTTATATAAGCTATAGCTTATATCTTATGAAGACAGTACTGCTCCAGTTCACTTAAAAAAATCGTATCTTAAGTGTAGTACGTCCAATTCTGAAAAGATAGTCCAAGTTTGAAATGACGTAATTCCAAACACCACTTCAATTTTACAAATTAAGTAAAAAAGGTTACAAAAATGTCTGCGAATCATTTAATCAAGATCTAGTAAAAGAGTATGAAGCAGCTGATATAAGAATGACAAAAAAAACAACAACAGCCAAATAAGTGTTGCATACTAGTACATCTGCTTTTGAAATTTTTAGAAACTTTTCACTTTTACTTTGCTTATAAAGTAATGCTTTATAATTACGAAAATGATCGAGTGTTAGCACAATATTAAAAAATATTCTTAGTGTGATTTCTTATATCCTTAGACAATGTATTTCAAATCTCGTAAATTTTTACTCTAGCCAGTTTAGGTACTGGTGGATATATTCCCAACATTCATTTAATTTAACAATAACACAGATATTCAGCCTTAATATGTCGTAATAATCCAAGATCGTCATATTAATACAGAAAATCAAAAGGTTGAAGATGAAGTCGAGGTTTTGTCTTGAAAACTGAAAGGATTTATTTTTAACTAAATGTTCTCCTCCAAGTGCTGACGATGTCAGTAAATTAACATCTAATCTTAACGGTTGTTGAGAAAAAGCCTGGACACAAATAATATTATAATGTACCATATGTAGCAAGTTAAAGGACACATAACTTGGTAGGAATAATGAATACTGATCATGACTGTTGACTGTAGTATGCGCATCTTTTTGTACTGAAGATTCCATTATGATATCATTTAGTAAAATTCAAGCCAACGTTTACTGAGATAAGGCCTTGGTGTTTATAATGCTACAAGAAAAATAAATAAAGAAAAAGAAAAAATAATTAAAACAATTACACATTGAATCCTCAAAAAAGAAATCTATAGAAGATTTTGCCAAATTTGCATCGTCCATGGAAATTTCAACGCCTTAAAACAGTAAAATTACAAGGTAAAACTGAAGGAAATATTGCTAATTTTTCATACGTCTTGGAAATTCCCACGCTTAAAAGTCGACCAGCAAATAAAAATGTTTCTCAAAAGCAACATTACAAAGTTGGAACGACGAGTAAATTCAAATATGCAGGCGAGGAAATGTATGGTTGTCTATCATTGCTTTTAAACTATAAATCCTTCCAAATCAAAAAGTGAAACACACCAGACAATATTACCTGACTGAAACACATAATAATGTCCACGCTTCAAAAATACAAAACATAGCATTCCCTTAAAAAAGAAAACATTCTCGATTATGCTGGTGATAAACAAACATCCTCTGTATTAACTATCACAAAAATGTATTTCATTTCACTAATGGTTACTGAAAAATAACCCGGACACCCTTAACCTTTTAAAGGACCCTTAACTCTGTGAAAAATAATCAATTCCATTTGTGATTGCAATATGCGCATATACTTTAGAACTAAAGATTGCCATAAATTTGTTTTGTTTTCTTAATCTAGCCTGTGCGTTAACGTTTTCGTTCCTCTGTCCTGGAAATCAAGAAAAAAAATAATATTTCATAATACCAAAGACTTTCCAAAAACCAAAAACTGATTTCTTTTTGTTCAGAATAACTGTATCGACTTTACAAACTGGAAATATTCAACAGCAGAATAACGAAGGCGCCTAGCGTTTCTGAAATTGGAATAGACAAATCTGTAGAATAAATCTTCAAGCAGTCCTTTGAGATATTTTCCCGTCGTCTTTATCAATGTAAAAGGAACAATTTCTCAGTGTTTTGCCCTGTTATTGTCTGGATTTGTAGATACTGTCAGTTTAATATCATTCATATCAAAGTCAGACATTACTACAGCTTATTTGTTCACTTTAAGTAATGTAAAGTTTTAAGGTGTGTATGAATATATTCAGTTAAAGAAACATTCATTTATTAATCAGAGGAAATCTAACAAAAACAAATGAAGTTACTGTTATTATCTATGGCATGTGGAGTGTTGCAAAATTGTATAAAAAATATTTGTTCAATAAAAAATAATTTTACAATAAAATATATTTATGTTCTGAAAAAATATTTATGAGGTTAAAAAAACATAATGGACAGTAAAACAATATATATGGACAATAATTAGAAAAAAATAATTGATCAATAAAATATATTTATGTTCTAAAAAAAGTATTTATGAGGTTAAAACAGGTATGGACAATAAAAAATACATATATGGACAATAGTAAGAAAAATATATTTGTCCGTAAGATATATTTATGTTCTAAAATAATTATGAGGTAAAACAAATATGGAGAATAATTAGAATTGTGGGATAGCCAAATTCAGTTTGTATCAACGAATCTCATTGGTTCATATATCAACTGATATTATACTTACCAGTAGCATTCATCTCTTTGGTGGCTGGGTGGCTGGGCCAGGTGGGAACTGTCATATTGGAATATACAAACCAATGAGTTTCGTTGTTACAAACTTAAATTGGCTATCCCACAATTCTAATTATTGTCCATATATATTTTTTACCTCATATATATTTTTTAGAACATAAAATTAATATATTTTAAGAACAATTTTTTTTCTACTTATTATCCATATAAATATATTTTTATTGTCCATATTAATTTTTTAACCTCATAAATATTTTTAGAACATATATATTTTTTTATGAAGAATTTGTTTTTTTTTGTAATTATTGTCCATATAAATACTTTTTATTGTCTGTATATATTTTTTAAGCTCATTAATTTTTTTTAAAACATAAATATATTTTTTATTGTTCATATGTATATATATTTTTACCTCATAAATATTTTTTAGCACATAAATATCTTTTATTGCATAATTATCTCTTTTATTGTACAAATAGCCTTTTATACAATTTTGCAACACTCCACACGCCATAATTATCATAAGCATGACCTTTCATGACAACAAGTATTACAGATAACAATTTGTACATTATCAATAATTCACACCAAGAATCATTTAAAGGCCCATTAAGTATAAAAATGCTACTATTTTTTTATTTCTCAAAAGCCTTTTCTTTTAAGTGTACTGTTACAATTTCCAAAATAGTACTCATTGTTTCTTTTGCTTTTTGGCCACTAGATAGAGGATATTTGTTTGTTTTTGTAGAAGATGAGAATTTATTTCATCGAGTGAACACCATATGTGATATTTTCACGAGTGGCGCAGCCACGAGTGAAAATATCAACATACGGTGTTCACGAGATGAAATAAATTCCCATCTTCCACTAAAAAACAAACAAATTTTCTTTTTATTTTATGCCAACACGTCAAAAATGGGTATTTTATGACATTTTTAATCAGGGCCTTCAATAAATTCCCCATGGTGAGCCCCAAATCAGTTAATGCGTACTTTGGTTACTCCGCACAAAAAAAGTGCAGACAATCTCCAATACATATGATAACTTTACTTCTGCTGAAATAAACTGAATACACTTTCATCAAATAACATTTATTTTTCTCTACACAGTTTATCAATATTTATTGAATTTTAGCCATACATACTTTAATTATAAAAGCAGATTAATACCGAGTAATATTCAATCAATTGAATTGAAAGTCGGCCATATTGGATATTGTCCATGTGAGTTATGTAAACAAATCAGACATTTTAAATAATTTATGGCGAAATTCATCATTGTTCACAACTAGTTAGGCTCAGGAATTCAATATTATAATTGGATTTAACAAGGTAAATAAATTTCACTCGCTGTCACAGTCTGAAATACAGCGGATTCTCTTGAATTTACGTGGTGGGGAAATTCCTGAAGTTTCATCAAGCAGTAGTTCCGGCACAAACAGTGTATTATCAAAATGGTAATTTCACTGATTCAAAACAGTGGATTATCACGTTTATCTTACTGATATTTCCCTATATTTCATTGGTAGGCATAAAATAATAAAGCTTTATTGAATTAGTATTTTGTATGGATGTCAAAGTTACCACTTTGTTTACATTTTGCTACTTTTATAACAAATTATTTCATATTCAGCGCATTTATCTTCAAGTGATAAGCATCTAATATGCTCTAAATCCATTATTCAAGTATTGTAAAACAGATTTTTGCCTTTTCTTCAAAGAAAAAATTGTAGTCATTTCTGAGGCTTAAATGGGGTCTTTAATGGAACTGCTGTATATTCAGCAGAAATCCTAACAGGTGTTGCCGAGCCCTTATTCCTTCTTCTTGAGAAATGTGCACCTTTACGAATGATTTACGATGCAAATAGTTTAATAATTTAATTACACAATTAATAAGGTACAGTTTTCATACACATGATTAGAAATCTATTATGAATGTTTAAAAGTTTTTCTTAACACACCTGCTGTAAAACATGTAAACACTATAAAATATAAAACGGCGACTTTAATTGAAGATTTTATTGTTTTTTTGGTAAGTATCATATTTTTTCACGAAATATAAGACTTTGTTAGTTTAACTTGAATGTAACCAGGTCACTTTCTTTAACCATATCACTGACGTCATTTGCTAATTGTTTACCGTTTATGGCTTGATAAAACAGAGCGATTTTGTCCCGTATTTCAGCTGATAGTTTGAGTCAGGTGAGTGTAAATTTGTTTAAAATGAACGAAGACATTCTACTGGGTACCAGCTACTTATTTGAACTAAAGAGAATAAGCAAACTGCTATAGGCGTCTTGCGTATCTCTAACTCTATACTAAACTCGTTGCATTAGACTAAACAAATGTGTGGTCGATGGACAGTAAAGTTTCGGAATGAATGAATGAAAATAAATGCCTGTTAGAAATAGTAAAACTATATAAAAAAGTACCTGACAACGTGCTTGCCAATTACGCAACTGTCTACCGTGGCCTGGTATATTATTTTCAAACCTTTTGGTAACGGTCAGTGCTTTTTGCGAACGTAAATGTCTTCTATTGTTAAAACAATGGAAATACTGGTTAACTATATTTATATTCAAAGAGGAACCTAAACAATTTATTGAAAGAAATATGCTTAAACGTAGCATGATAACTCTGTCGTTGTATTTCCGCCAACTATGATACCTTTTTTGTTCCTATAAATTTATCTTTATGAACAGCCATCCCTTGCCTAGTCGAAGCGTCTGCAAGATGGATATAAATTGTTTAAATGAGGCAACCAAAACACAAATAATAAATTATACTGCTCTCTTAATGTGAACCTAAGACAGAAAGGAAATAAAGATTTAGTGTGTTATTAGCCAATTATCAATCATTTTCCCTACTTAAAAACATATTCATTCCTCTAAATTCTGGTCTGTTTCTCCACTTTGTTAATGAAATGATAGCAATTAGGTAACTGTTGAAATATGTTTCTTTACAATTAGCCACGGCTTGCATTTGCTTAGAAAATTTATACAATTTTGCTTAGCTATGATAATGCAATAACAAATGCATGCATCTTTTTTACCTTTTATTTATGGACGAAAAGAAATTAAGTATTTTATGAAATAGTTGTACTGAATTGTATCTGTGACAAACATGTAAACATATTTGCCAAGTTT
The DNA here is from genome assembly GCA_012932295.1 of Cyclina sinensis. Taxonomy (NCBI): domain Eukaryota; kingdom Metazoa; phylum Mollusca; class Bivalvia; order Venerida; family Veneridae; genus Cyclina; species Cyclina sinensis. The sequence goes on from JAAONU010000017.1 coordinate 30,320,418, forward strand.
GTTTGCTTTATTTTTGTTCGAGGTAACATTATGTTATGATAATTGTGTTAAAACGACATCTCCCCCTTGATGTTTGTTAATGAAACTTGGCAGGGATATTATATGAAAGAAACAACACAGTGCTGACACGGTCCAGCAATAGTATATGTAAGTCATTCGTGACCAAAAACACACGATTACTGAGATCTTTTCAACTTATTACATAGTGGTCTACTTTGTTTATGACAGAATTAACTGTTCTGACATGGTGAATAGGCTTAGCATTACGGTCAGGCGGACTATGTACAAAATATTTGTGCAGGTACACCTGCATACTCGTTTAATTAAATCTTAGAATTGACACTCAGTTGACATGAAGGTTAACCGCAAAATGTTCAACCTACCTCTTCTGAAATCATTTTGTTAGAATCTAAGAAACATAATTTTCAGTGCAAATATTAGTAAAATTAAAAGTGAAGGTGAAATGAGTTTTGATTATGTGCAATTTTTAAAGGAATGAAGCAAATAACAACTTTGGAATGTTATATTTCGCACAAACTACAACTGTCACAAAACTAAATATTAACACTTAAAAGATTTACAAAGGAATACCGGAATTTATTTTTTCATGATGCATATTTCTGGTTACTGATGTCTTTGTACTTTTTCTTACATTTTCTAAACAAAACACTAAAAACTTACCAATATGCTTATAGTGCGACTGTCTGGTTGGTATTACAACTTTAAGGACTGATAGTTAAATGCAAAAATCGAATTATAGATATAAGTCCTTTTCAATGTCCTTTTACTCTTCAAGATCACCATTAAGGTTTATAAACACTATCATTTTTATGTTAGTTAATTACTCAGTTTACGGTTTTGTTGTTAATTTTATATCACCGGATATGAATAGTTTGGATTTACCTGTCTCTAACACCTCTTATAATCGTTAATATATTTGGCCGGGAACCAGACAACAGATATAACTAGAACAAAACCAAACCAAAATGTCAATAAATGTTAACATTCCAGTTGAGATTTAAAAATAAATAGGGAATCTCAGTAAAACTGTAACAACAACAACAATTTACTAATGAACTGACTTCAACATAAATGCAATTGCATTAGAGTTCAAATTTTACTTGCATTTATTTAGTATTCCATCAGTTTCTTTAACTCAAGTACTGTTTTTAAATGTCATTAGTGCCATCCTTAACCTGTACAGTAAAAACTCGAGGTAATTTATTAAAACCATACCATTTACGCAAATGTATTTTCAGAAACAAAGTAATATCTTGGCCCATTAATAGCAATCATGATGTTCTCTTGTCATGAAAGCGCTGTCGTAATTCCAGAGTATTCCGACTTGATTTTAATTACCTGACAATCTGAAAAACATATGTTCATTTAATGAATGAAAACTACACATTTACTTAACTGACAAAATACAGTCCTTGTCGTATTCTGTCAGGCTTTTAGGCGTATCCATTTCAAAAGCCATACATAATACGTTTTGAATACTCCACTGAGTGAATAAAAGCTATTCTTAAATAATTAAAGTTTCATATACAAATCACGGCACGGGAGTATAATTAAGCCGGTTAATGAAAACGACTATACACATGTGTAATGACTATGCAAATGAGGCAATTCATTAGTGATCACTTTATTTATGTATTCATACACGCTGACAATAATAAAAATAATACTCATAATAAAAAATAAAAATAAAAAACATGGCGGACCGTGCGTTATCGTCGGCGATACTGTTCAATTGTGACACTGTAACAGAACTAAAAAGAATGTCAAATCACAGTGCACGCGAGTACCTTGATCAGAAATTAAACACCAACTATGTACTACCAAAATCATATCATGCAAAAATATATGGTCAATAAATAACTATAGTTACATCAAAGAAAATCAACAAAGAAAAATATCCAAACTTCTGTAATTGTCCCATGACACTGCACTTGCAAATCCTGACACTTGGCACCGAAACTACACGGCATATCATCAGAATAACGCAGTGTCAGTGACCTTACAGAAGTCAAGTTCAACACATTCCAGCTCAAATTTTACTCTTACTGGTGGTTTTCAAAGCCGTTTTCCCGGTCCAATCCATGGTGGTTCTTTTAATGTATATATTAATCATGCCAATAATATATCACCAACTATTCCACCAAGAAACGTAAAAGAATCATCGAAAGCGACAGTGATTCTCAGAAGGCCAACATGTACATTTTGCCTTTCTTCGAATTGTCGCATGCGCTATACTATACCTATTTGTGACGTCATTTGTTGAAATAGAGCTGAATGTTTATAAATAATAGTGTCGAGCTGAGTTTTTTGTCATTAATGATTAACATGAAATGCTTCATATTTAACACTGTAGATAGGGTCAAGATAATCAGCTTAATATTTAGACAAGTGTTGTTCTATTTTTTACTCATTTATTTTTAAAATACCCGACACTCGTACACAATAAAATCTAGAATGAAGGACCTATCAGAGTATTGAAATGTGTGTTTCATGATAAAATCCTGCATACTTAAAATAATCAAGGCGGCATTTTGTTGTTCATTGAAGCAGCATGTCGAACTTGCCAAATTATTATCTTCAACAGCAGAATTAAAGAATTGTGAAAGCTTCTGACGCCTTTGAAATTGGATAAGACAAGTCTGTGAATAAAATTTTAAAAGTGTCCCTTGAGAAATTTTCGCGTCGTCTTTGTCAGTGTTACATGCATCTTTATCAGCGTTTTCCTTTTAATTGTCATGTTTAATTAAGACTTCGTCACTCGTCCCATTGATTATTTTGAGTAGTTAACATTCCTTGTACAGGTCGGAATTACATGTTTCTTAGTCTTGCAATATTCACATTCCTATAACAGGTACATCAGTTTTATGTCCTTAACATAGATATCTGACAAAATGTACGAGGGATGACTCAGACGTTCGTGGACTTTATTATATTATAATTATTTTCAAATTAAAGACAAAATAATCGCATTGGTCATGCCTTAACTGTCTGATAACCATTATGATTAAAAATCATAAAGAAAAACAATATCAGTAGCTTTTTTTTACATTAGTTGAAATAAAGTCACTAACTGCCACCCAGCGCACGCTGTGTTGTCTTACAACGTCAATAATGACGTAGCACAAAATCACTCAAACTATGTCGATATAATCCGCGCTCTTATACCCTGTCTATGACGTGTAACCCACTTCCTGTATTTATCCCGATTCTATCGATAAATTCCGTACTGTGAATCATGTCTTCGTAATCAAATCATACCCCTTTGCCACCACTGTTGACGTAACGCTTTGAGACCGACTGCAAAGTTCATTATCCTCTATTGACACGTCCGTCTTAAATCGTCCGTGCAACTTATATCATAGTGACCGGCTGCATTTTGAAAAACCAGACTCTTTAATCTTATTTTGAGTCTGTATAGGGGCTTTCTAGAGCGACACGCAAAAGTTTATCACTACCCATAACTTCAGGTCGCCAGTTGACGTCATGATTAAAATCCCCGCAACAGTTCCACTCGTGATTTGTTCTGTATCTCCGGCCAGGAAAACGTTACAAAACGACAACTGGTAAGGAATGAAGTCATATTGTCACACTTAAGGCAGACGAAAATGCGCGCACAGATGCTGGAAAATAAATGTTTTTGTACTCTAATTGGAAATGTCGTTTGTTACGTTTGTTACGACGGACAGCAATTCTCTATGCGCCGATATCTATTTATCACGTTTCTATGGAAACTTGTCTAGGCAACATTAGAAGAAGGTTCAGAACAATGCTAATAGATTTTGATTATACTATAGACACAGTGTACTTTGTATGAAAAACAAACAAATCTGCTGACAGATTAAAACGTTATGGTAAAAGTCTACGAACTCGTACGTCCATATTCAAACAGAAAGTGATTCAAAGAAATGTGTTACTATTACTATTAAATACTATTGGTTTCATTGGTTGAATTAGATATGTACGGTGGCACAGAGGTGACATGCACAACTGTTTTTTTAATTGCACTTCTCTTTTTTTATCTCGTTCCCACGAGATACTAACTCGAGGGAACGACTTAGTATCTCGTTCCCACGAGTTACTAAGTCGTGGGAACGAGATAAAAAAAAGAGAAGTGCAAATCTGAAAAAAAGAATCGCATTTGAAAAAAAAGAGTTGCGCAGTAAAAAAAAGAATCGTGTTGTTAAAAAAAGAACAGCGATATACCTGTAAAATACAATCGAAACATCCTTGAAGAGGTGCGAAAATTATATCGTAAACATAACGAGTAATCATCAGTTTGACACGCGCATGGGATTGAACACCTGTGTCGCTTACGTCATTCGGCCTCTTATGATATTTAATTACCTTTAATTGTGTAACAGTTTGTAGCCGAAAATTGTTTTAATGTAACCGTTTTGAAAACAGCAAAGGGCCGGATTGCTATTATGAATGTTAGATTAAAGGTTGTAATTAGACCCGATTATACGTTTGTTTTTCTTTACTCAATAAAGGAGAGTAACTCCCTTTTCTTCTTTAAGCATATAAATCCATAAAATATCATTAACTTTTTATATCTTGATAAAGTTTTTGCTTAGAATAAGATATTAAAATTTCCATAGAGTCAAAATGCCGCCTGCAAAATCTAATGCTTGGAAATATTTCAAACGCTGTGCTGATAGCAAGACTGTTAAATGTACATTATGTAGCTGTGAAATGATGTATACTGGTGGTACTACAAACATGCTAAATCATTTACGCTTAAAGCATCCTATGCTGTCATTTCTTAACATTATCTTATCAAACTTTCAAATGGTATTGCTTATGACAACAGGATAGGTTGATGCCAAAATTTCTAGGTCAAGGTCACATTTGACAGAGTTATGCCCCTTTTATACATGGATTTTGTCATGAAAACTTAACGTTGGAAATAACTTTGCCATTTCTTAACATTTCAACATCAAACTTTCAAATTATATTGCTTACGACAACAGGGTCGTGACGATGCCAAAATGTGTAGGTCAAGGTCACAATTGACAGAGTTATGCCCTTTTTGTACTTGGATTTTGTCATGAAAACTTAACATTGGCTATAACTATGCCATTTCTTAATGTTTCCTCATCAAACTTTCCATTTGTAATGCTTACAATTGTATCACTTAAGACAACACCATTTCTCAAGGGCAGATAACCCTCAAATTTATTTCTGCAATGTTATGCCCCTTTTTCAAGTTAAAATTTCTTGGTTAACCTTTCTCTTTATGTCCATGTCTCAAAAAGTGTCAAGGATATTTCATTCAAACTTGGAATACTTGATCACCAGCAAGACCCCTGCAAAGATTGTTGGTACCCATGTCCCTGGGGTCACAGTTAGCCTCACCCCCAGGGGTCACTTGATTTTGCTTATACTTATATATAGGAAAAAAACTTCTTAAGCCTAGAAATAAACTATTAACTGACATGAGATGGGTAAGTACTCCCCCGTCCCCTCTGCATGGGGACCTACCCCCCCCCCCCGCGAAATTTTTTTAACACCCCCACCCCCGGGCCTTTTTTTTTGTTTTTGTTTTTAAATTTTAATACATAGGTACTTGTCTCCCCATCCACCCTCAAACCCCCCTCCCATTTTTTTACTCCCCCCCCCCCCGAGCCTTTTTTTTTTCTTTTTTTTTTTTAAATTTTAGTACATATGTACAACATGACTCCCTATCTCCATCAACCCCCCCCCCCCCCCCCCCTTGGCCAATTTTTTTTATATTACATAGGTACTTGACTCTCAATCCGATCCCTAAACCAGTCCGCCCTCCACCACCCCCCCATTTTTTTTATCCTCCCCCCGCCCAATTTTTTTACCCTCCCCCGGACCTTTTTTTTAATTTTAATACATAGGTACTTGACTCCCCATCCTACCTCACCCCCTCCCGCGAAATTTTTTTAACACCCCCACCCCCGGGCCTTTTTTTTGTTTTTGTTTTTAAATTTACTAAACATGAGATGGGTAAGTACTCCCACGTACTAAAATACCCAATTTTTTTTTAATACATAGGTACTTGATTCCCCATCCACCCTCAAACCCCCTACCCAGTCACCACCCCCATTTTTATTTACCCCCCCCCCCCGGGGCCTTTTTTTAAAATTTTAATACATAGGTACTTGACTCCCCATCAACCCGTCCCGCCCCCCCCCCCCCCGGGCCCAATTTTTTTTAATAATACATAGGTATTTGACTCCCAATCCGATCCCCAAACCAGTCCGCCCTCCACCCCCCCATATTTTTACCGCCCCCACCCCCCTGGGTTCTTTTTTTTTTAAATTTTAATACATAGGTACTTGACTCCGCATCCACCCTCAAGCCGCCCACCCGACCCAATTTTTTTTTTAATACATAGGTACTTTACTTCCTATCACCCCCCCCCCCCCCCACACACACACACACCCAACTATCGGGGCCCAAATTTTTTTTTTTTTTAAATACATAACTACTTGACCCAAATTTGGCTTATAATTAATTATCCAGCACTGAGAAAAGTGGAGCATGCTGTCTGTGGACAGGTATTGTTGTAGTTTGACTAGCATGCTGTCTTTTCCAGCAGGCTCTTGTTTACCTTTTTAGTTATTCTAACAGAGTACCCAAGGGCGACACAAGTGTTCCACTGAACACCCATCTAGTGAGTGGATTTCGAACTTTTGACATGCACCCAATCTTGTAGAGTCACTTAATTGCTTTTATGCAAAAATGTCAGAATGTACTCTTCGGTTTTGCTTCTTTTTTATGCTCCCCGAAGGGCAAGCATATAGTTGCCGCTTTGTCCGTCCGTCCGTCCCGTCCGTTCGTCCTTCCGTCATAATTCTGTCCGGAGCATAACACAAAAACTATGAGAGATATCAAGACCAATATTCATAGGTTGTTAAATCTCATTAAGGAGCAGTGCAGTGCGCAAAAACCATAACTCTTGCTTTATTAATTTTTGAGTTATTGCCCTTTGAAATTTCTCATACTTATTTTTTGTCCGGTGCATAACTCACAAAGTATAAGAGTTATCAACCTGAAACTTTATAAGTAGATAGATCTCATTGATGAGCAGTGCATTGCACAAGAACCATAACTCTTGCTTTATTAATTTTTGAGTTATTGCCTTTTGAAATTTCTCATACTTATTTTTTGTCCGGGGCATATCTCACAAAGTATAAGAGATATTAACATGAAACTTTATTGGTAGATAGATCTCTATGAGGAGAAGTGCAGCGTGCAAGAACCGTAACTGTATTTTGCATAATTTAGGAGTTATTGTCTTTGTTATTTTTCATACTTTAAAAAAATACATATTAAACAATAGCCCTTTTGGAATTGGCATTTATTCGGGGAGCATCCATCGGTTCTACCGATTTCTTGTTTACAAGTGCAGATATTTGTGCAAATATTGTGTTTATTTTGTATAAATCAAACAGAAATGAGTTTGAAAAAACAAAATAGGGAAACAAGAAGGCTTGTACATGTATATCCATTTTATTTGATATTTACAATATCTGCAAAATTATTGCCCTGACTTCGTTACATGTGCATTGGGAGTCTTTTTTTCATGTCAGCTTTCATTTGGGGAGGTCTGTTTGCTGCGGGTAATAGAAGAAAAGTTTGTTTTGCATGTTCATCCTTAAAATGGTTTAAAATTGAAATTATGACATAGTGTCTGATAAATGTTTAATTTTTTACTTTAAGAAAGTCTACAAAGTAAAACAAAACTGCTTTGCAACTAAGTGTGTGAAAAAATGGCATTGAATGGTTCTTTACGACAGGAGGTAAACATTGACAAACATAACCTGGTAAGACTTAAGGTACATTTTATTCCTATAAACAATGCATATCATTTTTTTGTTTAGTTTATCTCTGTAAACAGCTCTTCCTCTGTAATAGGAGGTTGTCTAGTCTAAGTGTCTGCAAGATGTGTACAATTTGTTTTAATGGGCCAAACGAAACCCAAAACCATAAATTGTAATGATAAGAAAGGAAATTAAGATGAAGTATGTTAATAGATGACTATCAATCATTCTCTTCGGTTTGAAAAAAGCATACCCATAGGATAGATTTCAGGAAAGCGTTCGATTCAATAAATTAAAACCTGCTTTGGAATAAACTAGTTAATGCAGACATGTCAAATGAAATGCTCTTTTCGGTAAGAACATTGTACAGAAATGTTACTTCCTGTGTACGCTTAAATAATACAGTAACTTATTACACAAAATGGTTCTCACTGGTTTGCGTCAGGGTTGTTCATTATCTACTGTTTTGTTTAACATCTATGTAAATGTATGTAAATGACTTTTGTTAAAGCATTCAGGTAGAGGAATTAATATTGGAAATGAAAACTGAAAAGGTATATATTTTACTTTATGCAGATGACATCGTCTTAATAGCTGAAAAAGAAAATGATTCATAGTTTATGTTCACTATATTGAATGAATGGTGTAAATTTAATTGTATGACTGTTAATATAGGTAAAATATTTTGTGCATTTTAGACCAAATTCTGAAAAACGATCAGGCTTTATTTTTAAGTCAGGTGATTCAGTTATTGAGTAAGCTGAAAAATACATGTATTTAGGCCATGATATTTAGGTATCATGTCGACTTAAGTCAAAACAAGATTTTACGAATCGCGGCTTCACAAAAAAATAACAATACAGTCTTCTACGACAACGTGCCTTCCGTCCTTTTTCTTAATATATTTTACAAAATCACGCGACGTAACCAAACATACAATAAAATGAACATTGCCATACAAAAGTGCAGACTTAGGTCCAAACAATTGAAAATATTGACGTTAGATGCGATAATACGCCCTCTCGAGAAACTCTTGTCACACAGTCATATTCTAAAGTTTAGTCTACTCTACTTATTCAAACTAGCCCAACTGCTTTCTCGACTCTTGTAATTATTACTTTTGCAAACAGAAGGATAAAAAGGAGACTTAATAATAAAATAAACTTCAAAGATGATTTTACGAGTACTTTTTTTAAGTTTGGTTTTACTTGTATTATGTATCAAAGGTTAATTTGCAAATGTATTGAGACAAAAATTAAAAGAATTAACTATGTGGACGACATTTGTCAGTTTTTGGTAAAAGGTCTTTTCTTGTTCTATCAACGAAGTTAATACATTTACATGGTAAATCCGTAGAATTAACGTTAATATATATGATCATATCTTAGTACTGTAAACGACAAATATTTTTCCTTTTATTAGTTTCTGTAACGACAACTGAAAAGCATTATTCTATGAATTAGGACGGTCAAATGTAAATGATGACACAAGATCTTAAACAAGAAACACAGGATGTGAGATGCGGGAGATTATTACGAATGATTCGATTTTACGTAAAAGATAGTCTGGCCCGTTATATTATTGTAAAATCGCGTTTGGACTTGTAGTAAGTAGGAACAATAAGCAAATAACAATGTCTTTTACTCTTCCAAGAATAGTTTCGGCTAAAAATGGTTCTGCAATTTGTTTAAACAGTTTTGTTTACGATTTTGTAATGAATTTATATCACTAATACGATTTCAATTAAAGAAAACCATCAATAACAGGGCCGGATCCAGAAATTTCTGACTGGGGGGGCTTGGGGGAAGGTACGGAAGGGGGTGACCCCCTTCTGTAGGGGGAGGGGTTTGGGGGTCCTCCCCCAAGAAAATTTTCTAAAAAGGTGGAGTAAATGGCTCATTTTGGTGCATTTTAGGCATAAAAATATAATGAAATTTGTGTGAGAATTTAAAAGAAATATACTGGTATTCTTTGAAATGTTCAACTAAAGCAAAAAACATATGACAGGTTTTAACTTTTTTATTTTATATTTATAAAGTCCTCTGAAACAAATAATTTATCAATAAATTAATTTTCATAACAAATAACATCGTCATCACATTATCCAATCTCCTCGCAGTGATCTCCCCTTCATTCTTTGGAAAGATCTCTGCAGACACGGGTTAACCTTAGCTGGATTTCAGCTATATAAACATGTATGAACTTTTTTTAAGAATTTATTTTTTCTCTGTTTAGTTTAGTTACAATTGGAATTGCATCGATTAAACATGCCTGTGTGTAATGAAATTTTAGAAAAATGTAACTTAAAAAAAAGTTAAAAATTTTGTTTATTTACTTTCGACCATCATCACGTGACATGACTGTCGGCAGTGGTAATGGAATGGAGTTTGCACCATTCGGAACACCTCGGGCGACTTCAATATGTCTTTATACGAAATTGTCGGAAAAGGCCGAGTTATTACGATTGGAGTTTGCACAATATCATCAGGCAACTGATCATGGCCAGCAGACGCTCATTTAACAACTTTATCAAATACGTCAAGGTTACTAGACGCTTGAAAACTATACATCATGATCAGTCTGGAGAACTCTCTGATAATCCGTGCCGCCGAATATACGGTACATTGTGTAATATACACGGCTATAAAGTTGCGAACTCGTTATCAGTTGTTACGCAATATTGCATGACCATTGCAAATTGAAAGGTTGACTGTGTTTTTGTTACGAGCTGAAAAAGAGCTGAAAAAATGTTTAAGAGTCTTTAAAAATGAGCCCTTTTATTTTTTTACAAACGGGCCAGCTGGGGGGGGGGGGGGGTGGGGGGGGCTTGGGCCCCATAAGCCCCCCGGTAAATCCGGGCCTGAATAAATGTTTACCATTATACTTGATTATTCTTTCCTATAACACAAAAAAAAACACAAAACAACAACTAGTCCTGGATAACCTGCCCCTTCCATCGTACGCTTATACACAAAACTTACCAAATTAAAGAAAGAAAAATAGATTAAAGCAATTTTATCCAGTTGTGTTTTAATTTTGTTCATTTTACTTATTATTAAAGCATAATCAAACATTCTAGTACGTCTCATTTGTGACTCTACAAATGGTTATAACTTAAAAAAAAGTTTTGCATAAAACATATAATTATTTGAGAAAAACAACAACATTAAATAATAAAGTATCAAATGAGTGCTATTTTTCATTGCAGGATGCTTTATAAGGCTTGATAGAAAGCAACAAAATAATCTGACTTGGTGTTCAAGATTTCAAATTGATAAAAGCAATATTTGTTTCTTTCGGTGTTTTTTTTGTATCAGAATGAGACATTGTAATTCGTCATTACGACGTTCATGTTGATGAATAAATCACGGCAATGTTCAAACATAGTTTACCGTTACTGAATTACAAGGCAAATAGTTTGTCTGAGGTTTCACGTACGACGTTAGGTGTTGCAAATGCCTTTTCAGGGTTGAATAAATTTAGGCAATGTTTACGTATAGATTATTCAGAGGTTTAAGATACAATGTTTAGTGTTGCAAATGCATGTTCAAGAATGATAAGCCAAACGATACGAATTTATTAAATAGGACTTAGCAAAAAAAAGTTACAAATGACACTAGGATAAGATGTTCCATTAGTATGAGGTTAAATGCCATAGTGAATTGCTTAAGGATAAAAGGACAGATATTGTATCCTTAAATATTTCTCAATATGAGTAACTGCATTATTCCCTGATTACTTAACTTCACTCAAATTTAGATTAAATAAACTTCGAGTCAAACTAACAGATCTTTCGCCTTCTGTTAGAAAATATATACAAAATGCACCCATTTTATCAACACCGCATATTAAGCTGCTCTTCAAACAAATAGTACGTGAACAATTAAACTAAATCCGTACATAGCAACATCAGCTTTTTTTAAAAAAAGTAAGGTAATCTTTGAAAATGTTAAATTTCGAAGCAATTTATTTTATGCTCCATGCATTTGATGAATTGAATTTTGTTTCCAATTTACCTTAAGAATAAAAGCTGACAATTTCGTCAGTGACAATATTTGATTAAAATATTATCTCAATAATCTTGCAAGCGACTGCAGAACATTCTGTGACTTTAAGGCTCTTTTACGTGAAAAAATGTACACGTACTTGCTCTGAAATTAAAAGTGATATAATAGAGATGTAATCTGTACGTAAGCCGCACCCTTGAGCAACCTATGCACTCAGACCAATGCTTTGAAGTAATCTTATTTCATTTAAAATGAATTGCCTCATCACGTTTTATTAAATATATTATTATTATTATTATGTCTGATCATTTTACGTGAGAAAGAATAATTCTAGACTTAAATATATCCCATTTAAAGTTATATCAAAGGCACAAACATTGATATATACGTCTACAGAAAAGAAATGTGTAAACTACAGTTTTACAAATGTTCAATGAAATACAGCGTTGACTAGTAAAGATTTGTTTGTTACTGTGGTACTGTGGGTGTATAAATAATGTAATAGCATGCTTGCAATTAGTATTCTGTCAATTTCCTTACATTATTTTCATACCGCTTTCAAAAGTATCTCCGTCAAAATTTACATCCAAAACTCAACGCAATAAAGGCGAAGCTAACCATTTATTTAAATGTATTTAGAGGTACAAATTATTTGTTTAATTCCATTGAGAACAATGTTGGCGTTCCTTATCCACTAAAATGCACTCTAAATTTCAGATTACTTATAAGACTATAGTATATATGTTATTCGGACTGTTTTTTTTATTATCGAACAAAACCAAACAAACAAACAAAATCAATGGATTCGTAAATTCCTCTAAACCTTCGTGATATCAACTTCAACTTACTACTGCTAATAGTCAATACTGACTATACTAGGCAGGCGCGTGTCAGGAACATTAAAATCGTCGAAGATAAAAAAAGTAACAAGATTTTACTTAAACATTTATTGTGAATATTTATTGTGAATATTTAAAATGCATAAAACTTGTATAATCCACTGATAAAAGCTGGTACAGTTGGTGTAGCCTCGGTCGGTAACTCGTTCCAGAGTCGTATAGTCCTTGAGAAGAATGAGTTCATGTGATGTTGTGTTTTTGTGGGATGAGGAATTTGTTGTTGTTTGTGTCTGTCAGATGATTGTGATCGACACTGACCTATTTTTTTATTATTTTGTATAGCATGATCAGACTGGATTGGTTTCGCCTTTGCTGTAGTGTTGAGTTTTAATTCCTTAATCATGTTTGTTACACTGCTTGTATAGTGATAATCATTATGAACATACCTCGCGTCTGACTTCTGAACCATTTCTGTTCTGTGAGTGAGGTATTTGTGCCAGGGGTGCCATATGGTTGAGCAATATTCGACCTGGGGCCGTACATATGTTTTGTATGCTGCTTCTTTGAGCCGTTTGTTTTGTGTTTTGACATTTCGTCTGATGAATGCTTTGTTTGTGATGTTGTTTATGTTCAGGTTACTACTTAAAGTAACTTCTTAGCAATTTGCATTTTCTGTGGTTTTCAGAATATTTCTGTGTATTTTCTATGTTATTTAACTAAAACTTATTCTTTAAACTTTTTTTCTTGTTTGAACTTGACAGGTCTTGAAAGAAGCGTCTCATTATAGGACACACCAATAATTCGAACTTTTACGCACTGAAGCAACACCGTTCAAAATAGTCTCCTATTGTGACAAGCTGACATCATTTCGAAATAAAAGTAGGATAATAAACATATACGTTAGTTTGTAAACTTACGCCTTACTTGTTGAATATGATCATGGTTTCATAAGGGTTCTGGTGGACAGAAGAAGAAGAAAGAATTAATAGCTTATTATTCAAAGCGTTGTTATTGTTCTAAAACATTCTTTTTTAAAACGTTTTGAAGGTATTAAACTCTGTGCATAATTTATTGCATAAAAATGAACAGGAACTCAAACCAGAAGATAAATTTAAGATTTTCGAATCATAACACATGATTTGATGGTGTGTGTGGTTTAAGTTTTTAAGGACGTTACATACAAAACAGACTCAAATACAAAATCCGTGCATCTAGCCAGAATAAATTAGAATACCACTTCCAAAGCCAATTTCACTATTTTGAAAAAGCTGGATAATGAATCGATACAGTCGAGGTCTTTGGAGACACTTTGGTTTGATTTAGCAAAACAGAGAGACAAACAGGAATATCTTATTCTCAATAAATCAAACACTAGAATTAACTGTTCCGACAGATACTGAAACAGACACTAGATTAATGTCGAAATCTATCATGCTTAAGTTACTTTCCTAGCCATATAATGATCCTAATCAAAATAACTACTTGTAATTCAAGTATATCTGCGGGTCTCGCCGAGATAAGTTTCTTATTATACCCCCACCACAAAATGTGGGGGGGGGGGGGGCTATAATGGATTCGCTTTGTCGCGTCCGTCCGTCCGTCCGTCCGTCGGTCGGTCGGTCGGTCGGTCCGTCCGTCCGTCTCCATTATCGTGTCCGCTCTATAAATCCTATACCAACTGAAGGATTTTATTCAAACTTGGCTGAAATGTTCACCTCAACAAGGGGATGTGCAGAACCCATGTTGCCCATGTGTCAGCTCAAGGTCAAGGTCACAATTGAAGGTCAAATATCAAACAGTCAAATATTAGACATTATGTCGTGTCCGCTCTGTAAGTCCTACACTAATTAAAAGATTTTCTTTGATCTTGGCTCAAATGTTCACCTCAACAAGGGGATGTGCAGAACCCATGTTACCCCTTTGACAGCTTAAGGTCAAGGTCACACTTGATGGGCAAAAATTGACTTAGAAAATATTCTTAAATTTTAACATGTATTTGAATATTTCTGAAACTAGCACAGGTATTTGCTTGAAACTTAAAAGATGTATGAGGTATCACAAGTAAGATATGCAGGTCAAGTTTCATAACTCTGTATTGCATTTTGACAAAGTTATGCCCCTTTTTAAGTCTTCAAATTTACATACAATCAAATATTAGACAATATGTCGGGTCCGCTCTATAAATCCTATACTAATGGAAGAATTTTCTTCAAACTTTACTCAAATGTTCAACTCAAAAAGGTTATGTGCAGAACCCATGTTACCTTTGTGCTGGCTTAAGGTCAAGGTCACACTTGAAGGTCAAAATTGACTTAGAAAATGTTCTTAAATTTTAACATTTACTTGAATATTTCTGAAACTAGCACAGGTATTTGCTTGAAACTTAAAAGATGTATGAGGTATCACAAGTAAGATATGCAGGTCAAGTTTCATAACTCTGTATTGCATTTTGACAAAGTTATGCCCCTTTTTAAGTCTTTTAATTTACTTATTATCAATACTAGACAATATGTTGTGTCCGCTCTATAAATTCTATACTAATGGAAGGATTTTCTTCAAACTTGACTCAAATGTTCACCCCAACTAGGCAATGTGCAGAACCCATCTTACCCTTGTGCCAGCTCAAGGTCAAGGCCACACTTGCAGGTCAAAAATTGACTTAGAAAATGTTCTTAAATTTTAACATGTACTTGAATATTTCTAAAACTAGAACAGATAATCATTTGAAACTTCAAATATATACGAAGTGTCGCAAGTAAGATATGCAGGTCAAGTTTCATAACTAAAAAAAGTGGGGGGGATAACTTTGTATTGTATTTTGACAAAGTTAAGTCCATTTTTATGTCTTTAAATTAGGGATGGCAACGAGTAACCGGTTAACCGAGTACTCGATCGAACGTCCGATTATCGGTTAACAACATTGATATTCGATTACTCGGAAAAAATAATTTCTATTTTTTTTTGCGATTTAGAAAGATTGGTGTATCCAATTAGTTCCGAAATTCAGAGATGTACATGTATCTTCATAAATACCTGTTAAATGCAATCAAAACATCCTTGTAGAAGTGCAAAAATGATATCGTAAATTTAACAAGGCGATCAACAGTTTGACACACGCATGGGATTGAACACCTGTGTCGCTTACGTCTTTCGACCTCTTATGATATTTGATTACCTTTAATTGTGTAACAGTTTGTAGCCGAAACTTGTTTAGGTAACTGTTTTGAAAACAGTAAGGTACAGCATAGTGCTGTAACACGTATGCTTGCATAAACGCTAAGTTATCAACTGTGTAAAAGATGTTAAGATGAACTCATAGAAAAGTGTTTAATTTTCTTCGAATAAAGACACTGTACATAGAGAAAAATACGAGAATATTGTTCTTGAACTGTTAAACCTTTATTTATAATTATAAAACATATATGTATACTGTCATTGACGATCTCTTATGTTTATATTCATTATGTATTTGCTAGCTATATCCATTGCCGCCGATCAGTCTATATTATTTCAAGAAGAAAAAAAGATACATGAACTGTTATACATGTTTTAAACTTGATATTGCATTAATTAAAACGTTATAAAATATTATGTTGTTGATTTAATTTGTTTTTTGGTTATTCTAAGTTACCTCCCTTGCAGTCCTATTTATAGTTACGAATTCTATGAATTTAAATAGAAAACGAAAGTAGCATGCAGACGGTGTTGATATTGTGTGATAAAACTTTGAAAATCATTGGAAATCATCCGAGTAACCGAGTACTCGATCGGAAAAATGACCGAGTACTCGAGTATTGATTTTGGTATTCGTTGCCATCCCTACTTTAAATTTATTTACTATAATATTTCCTAAACCAGAACAGATATTTACTTGAAACTTAAAATTTATATAAATGGTTACAAGCAAGCTCAGATGACGAAAATTCTACAATTCCATTGAATTATGACAGAAGTTATGCCCCTTTTAGACTTAGAAAATGTTCTGATATAACCATTAATACTTAAATGTTTCTGAAACTAGAACAGATATTCACGAAAATGAAAGGTTATTTGTAACTGTTTCGAACATGGTTTGACAATATATATTTATACTATTACCTGTACAATTTGTTTGTTTTTTTCACCAGAGATAATTTCTTTTTATGTATATGTAGTTGTGCCACTAAAGTTATTCCCTTAACCACCTTTCCATGTCGTCTTCTGTCAAGGACATTGGTGGGGGTATGAATCGCATTCAGCGATAGTTTTAGTTTGCGATGTTTACAAATCAGAATCTAAATACTGTTGTGATTCATTTGTACAATAATGGCTATTTTTCGGAACCATTAATGTTCACCTTTTAAGGTTTTAAATTATCTCTCTTCATTCATTCAACATCGCATTTCATATATGCCGGAGGAACTGCATAATGTTCATAACAATAATTACAGAAGTTTTAGTAGGAGGGGAAAAGAAACATAAACAATATAATAGAGATAGAATAACCCTTATTAATTTTTCGATTATCTTTTCTTCTCCAAAATCACCAAGTTGTATTATCATTCGCATAGATGCCCTATAGATCTCAGTAAGAATGTGTTCTATATTCCTGTCTGTTTTTATCAGTACTGTCTCATTTCTTGTTCGGCAAATGACCCTTAAAGGAAGACAACAGACTATGATGCCTGTGCTATAAGTGGGGTACACTGCATTGCTCAGTTCTGCGAGGAACGTAGGGAAGATGTTACCGATGCATAAAACATATTCCAATACTCCTCGGCAATGCTGAGAAACAGTCTGCGGAGTACGCAATCATCGGCAAATAACAATATTCTTTTGTACAAAACTGTATCAGACGGAGGTCGGATGTATATTGATAAGCTGTTAGACTGGATGAATTATATATAACAAAGGTAAGTCATTTTAGGAACTATGAACAGCAAATATCTCTTTTTAAATGAAGAGAAAAGTGTTTTCTAAAGACATTCTTAGCCAACGAAAAGTTTGGATTTACATATAACAATATATTTACTTTTAACTAAAGTACTTCTGATGTTTACAGACAATATATATTCAGCTATACGCGTGTTAATTGACCTATTGTTAACGAACAGAAGAGCTAATGATTATGCCACTACAATCAAATTTTCTTGGGGAATTATTTGTCACCTTACGTTATTTCAAATTAATCAATTGCAAAATGTGTCAGTTAGTACCGTTGAACTGTGATTAAGTAGGAAACCACTTAATGTATCCTTGAACGAGATGCCTCTTTTTCGATGACTTTTTGTTCTTTTCACTTAATTTCATTACAGTGATCCAAAAACTCACTTTCTTTTGTTTTAATTAGGAAATAGATTTTAAGTTTGAGTGATATACCGTCTGATATATCACGGTGTCGAGTTCAGATGCGTAGTAATTTAATCACGAAGGCCGTAGGCCTGAGTGATTAAATAACTACGCATATGAACGAGAAACCGTGATATATACGACGGTAGATCACGAAAATGTTAAAATCTATTTCCATTCTAACACGTTGGTATATTTATAAGGGGCGCAAGTATGTGCACTATTTAACAGTAACGTTCGCATTGACGTCAGCGGGCGCGTGCTTGTGTTCAGCGTGCTATACTGCCTATGATATATCACGCTCAATTCCTTCTTTGCTTATTGTCGGCGAATTGCAGATAGTGTTAGAAATATAAATAAATAATGTTTTATAAACTGTAATTTGATCCTCTCCTCCTGCTGTGAGACACTTAAGCCTCGAGCTATAATTCTTCAGTTTACCTTTTTTTGTGAGCGCTGTCGCGTTAAAATTGAAACTTAATGCTTTCACGTGTAGCTGTAACTGCAAATTATTTCACTGCCTTCAAGCCAGAATGATAAAAAACATGTATTGTTTATAAATCTATGTTAAACTTCGACTCAATTGCTAAAGTGTAGCTCATTTCGAACTGATTGCCAAAATAACAGATTTGTAATTATGGATACCACAACTTTAATTTAGTATTAAATTTTGTCGATAAAACAGAGTAAAAGAAAACAAAAGATATTCTTTCAGAAAATGCTTTTAGCTATGAATACGTCCATGTTTTAGCAGGCTTGTACATTATGTATTGTTTTATACATTCTAGAAAGTTTGTACCTTTTTCACATAACTGTAAGTCTGTACAGTAATCTAAAGTAATCTTCATCTAACAAAACCTACACGCAATGCAAAACAGAGATAATTTGAAACTATAAATTAAGACTAACACACTGAAGACGAACATTTGAATGAAGATAATGTTTTTAAAATTGCATTTTTGACACACACTTCTCTCTTGTCAATAAAATATGTAAAAATCATATTTGGAA
Source organism: Cyclina sinensis (assembly GCA_012932295.1). Taxonomy (NCBI): domain Eukaryota; kingdom Metazoa; phylum Mollusca; class Bivalvia; order Venerida; family Veneridae; genus Cyclina; species Cyclina sinensis. Next base: position 30,339,417 of record JAAONU010000017.1, read on the forward strand.
AACAATGTGGCAATTTAAATCTTATTCTGAAATATCTGTAGAAAGAAAACAACAATGCAGAAAATGATATTCATCTTACTAAATCCTTTTGCGCAAAATTAAAAAACTCATAGATTTAACAATTATACAGTACCTTCAATCTTTCAAATATTAAATACATTTTTTTCCTTATGAAACGGATATGAAAAAGAACATAAAATTATGTCTGAGAATATAAATCAGTGCTCATCATAGCATAATATAAAAAAATACAGATATAAATAACTCAGTCAAACATTCTTTTCTCTTGAAATTATGCATCGCGTTAAGAGTGTTAAAAAAGTAGTCAAAATTGAGTTTGGAGTTGCAAAAAAATACTCCTGATATTTCTGGAACATATTATTAATATACGTTTCATGGATTATTTCACAGAAATACGCTACCAAAATATTTGCAGTTATTTTTCTCGGCAACGTGTAAGACGTCGACACAACAGTGTTTTGTTCGTTGCTCTTTGTTGCCTTGAAGTGAAACAAATTTCGAAATGTACAAATCGGATAAAATAAGCCAATGCAACAATAAAGTAAGGAAAATAGTACAAGTAGATGTTACTTGTAACAACATTTTTACTTCTTTAAATCTCGACCGGTATGTTGATTTTCCTAATATTGTTTTCTGCAGCAGTATATCTGCAATACTTACATGGGTTGAAGGAAAAAAAGTGGTTAGGTCTCAAGAAATCAATGTTGTATTATTTAGTATTAATTAACTATACAATATTAGGCGCATTTTCACTACAAATGCAGGGCCAGTATGAACTTCTCCAAAACATTATTAACACAAAACTCGGCCATTATGAAGAAACTCGGCCTTTATGAAAAAACTCGGCTATTATGAGATTCGAGCCCTCTCATTGGCTGAGCAGCTCGGCCATTATGAAATTGCTTCTATTCATTAGGTCTAAAGAAAAAAAGTAGCCATCTTGAATTTTCTGAACTTAAATTCAGATTCTTGTTTGATCAATGTTAACGTCAGATGTTTTTGAGATATCCTAAAGTTGCAACATAATTTCGCGCAATTAGTACGGGTTAAGATCCGGACGGGTTATTTACAAGTAATTATTACACCAGACGGCATTTTTCTGGCAGCAAAATAAAAATGAACGAAGGTGAGCCTATACTGAATTGAATTACTATTATATCATTAAAAATTTGAAATTTTCACAATGATTGTTATTTGTTAACTATCTAATGTTCTTTGGTAAATATTGTATAATTAATTAATAAAACTTTCAATAATTAAGTGTTTTCATAATGGCCTTGTTATTGGGCTTCAGACAGTCATATTAGCCTTCGGCCTTCAGCTAATATGACTATCTTCAGCCCAATAATTAGGCCATTATGAAAACAATTATTAACATTATATTAATACTAGATTGGAGCCAAAGCAAGCACGGGCTTTAAGTCATAAAAGTTATCGATATAGTTATTTCAAACATGCATGCTTTTAATGCTTTTAATTGGCATTCGTTTGACAGGGTGTGTGATAAATTATTTAAATACAACAACATCTGACTCCTAATTTGGTCTTTAAAGGCATGCATGTTATGTTAAAATCGTGTAACGTTTCTGTAAAATAAGGTGCGTGTATAATCTATAATAATAATTTACATATTTTGTAATTCACCAGAAACGGCTATGCCATCTTAGGTAAATAATAAAATTTCGTTGTCTTTAAAGACCTAATAATTTTACTGCTACAAATCTTGAATATCTGTATGATTTGAAATAGGTTAATAAGAGGAAATAAATTTAAGTACTGCATTTTTGCTTAGGAGTCTCCACGTATTAAATAGTAAACGACTGCTAATAATAGGTATTTGTTAAAGCTGCTGATTCTCGGATGTTCAAAAATGCGAATAAAGTTTTAGTTTGTTTTAATTACACTTTTTTTATCTTTTAAGGGTTGATTTACACCCATGATCACTAGATCAGTAAAGAGTTGCATTCGATTAAAATGTAAAACTAATTTTATGTAAAAACAGAACAAAAAAAGTTTTCTGAGTTTTCTGAGCTTATTTTTTAGGAAAACACATCATTTTGTTAATTATTGCCAATTTTCGTAAATATCAAGAGTCAATTTAATATGCCCATATATAGATGCTTCATCGCCATTCAACAAAATTGTTTAAAACCCTGCAGTTATTTCCCCACAAATCGACAAATTCGTTTTTTTTCCAATTATTAAAACAGTGTAGATTCAGTATTGTTTATTATAACATTTTACGCTGTACAGAAAATTAAGGTGAGTCAGTATGTGCAGCTTATTAAAATAGCAAAGGATTTCTAGATGTTATTTCAGCTTAACGAAAATTTGATCTGAAACCATCATATCTAATATTCTAATAGTAATTGAGGATGCAGGTATCTAGTATTGGCCATGTATAAAGTGCATTGCTTATAGAAGAACGACACAACCATTCGCAAAAGTTGTAACATTATATATTTTGGAATGTTCGTATTGAATTTTCCAATTTCTTAAGATTTCGGATTTCTTCAAGAAAACTAATATCCTATTTTTTTACTAGTAACCATCTGAAAGAGCATAACAGGGTTTGTTATTGTTCTGTTAAAGATTGAAAAAAACGTCAAAAAGAAAATTATATTTACATATTTTTGATGACTAGACGATTGACGCCATCAGGAGAATTCTCAATCGAAAACAAGATTTGCCTTTTTCTATGTCAAGTTTCCTGTCGCATTTGATGTTCAGTAAATATGTCGAACACAGTAAAATTAAATACAGACTTTCTTTTGAATGCCAATAACGAGGAATTTACATTGCATTTCTTGATATTTAATCATTTAACAAATGAGGTAACTCTGTAGTTGGTATATAATATGCGAAATTATGTTATCAAAAGTTTTAAGAGCAAACGTACTGTCTTCCTGATTTCAACATTTCATTACTGTTGAAAGGAAATTGTTCAGCCTAAAATTAGAGTTCTAGGTTTTCATATTGCTGAAAAAAAGGTATCTTATTATCGTCATCTGGACAGAGCTGGCAAACAATGCGTATAGCCTTCTAGACTGTCAGTCTGAGTAGAAAATGCAGTCAACATCCAAAACAGAGCAAGCGTAAAACGTTTTCAAAACAAACTGCATTGAAACAAAGTCACTGTTAGTGATGCCGTTTATAACATCAAAACCAACAATTTAACAACACATCAAGTAATTTGTGGTTCCCTAGGTGACATTTTAAATCATATTGGAAGGGCCAGAAGCACATATTAAAAAGCAGTTTGCCATCACGATATTTTCAAATTAACTTCGCTTTCGCATCACTTCAATCATAATCTTAACATGTCAGTGTATTAGCCTATATATAAAAAGGCTTAAAGAGATAGATATTATATTTGTTTTTTTTACTGAAAATATATATCTTTTATAAAGCTCGTGCCTTACATTTTACGATTTTTTCAGAGCAGATTCTCTACATTTTACTGACAACGGGTATATTATTTTTTTAAAGCGCGTTCCTTTCATTTTACTGGTAATGGATATTTTTATTAGAGCAATTCCTGTAAATTTTACTGATAATTGGGCATGTTTTAAAGCACTTTTCTTACATTTTACTGACAATGGGCATCGTTTTCCGAGCATGTTTTGTGCATTAACTGAATGTGAGTATCCTTGTTTACACATTCGTAACTTAATCTGACAAGAGTATCATTTTTTTAAGCACGTATTTTTAATTTTATTGTCAGTGGGTATTTCTTTTCAAGCACATTACTTGTATTTCACTGACAATGAATACGTCTTTTAAAGCTTGCCCCTTTTTTCTGACAATGGATATATTTTTCAGAACACGTTCCTTCAATTTTCCTGACATGTATTTACCCAGCATAAGAAGGCTAGATTAGATTTTGTTGATTTTACCACTTGAAGAAGATTACAAAATATTACGCGATTTTTTGCCATTTCTTATTGTAAATACCGGAACCATATTGAAGAGTATTTAAGTAATCAGTTAGGCCTTATTTGGATTTACGTTTACATTTACTTCATAGATGTAGAATGCAAAGTATTTCCGCCTCTATGAGCCTGAGCATGTAATGTTTACACTGCATATTTAAAACACGCTGTATAATGAAACTTAATTGCTAGGTCCACAGTATTTCTGGGTCATTTATAGTACACAAAATTGTGTACATGTTTTTTTCGGCTTAACTGTATTGAAATCAATTTTGACCTACATTTGTAACGTATGAACTCGTTAGATACAAAATCTTCAGCTGAAGAAGGAAGTTTTATGTTGGTTAAAAGTGTCGCTATTATGATTTTTTGGACAGAATAATTGTTACTTTAATTGCGTGTGAAAATAATGCAATAATAATATTAATACAGCCGGAAATTAAATATGGAAACGTTTTAATGATGAACAATTATACTAAATGGGATAAATATAAAATAAATCTGACTTAATATTTATTCATTGCATTGAACATCATATTTACACTTTCAGCATTTAACTCAACATTTTTGTTTATAGCCTAAACTGTTATGAAAATAAGTGATTCGATTATTATGCGCGTTCAATATTTGTCAATGTCTGAAAACTATACACTTACGAGGAATTAATTTTGTACTCTATCTACGACGATCATCCTTTTTGACGACATTTCTTGTTTCGAATAAATTGATTTTTTTTAACCTTCTTTATGATAATAATAAGGATATAGAAAAATGTTAGACATCTGCATAGTTTCAGCACTAGAATCTTTTATAAATTCAGTAAGTACAGAGTGGTTTTACGTTCTGTCTGAAATATCTAGTGAAAAGGTATTGACATTTCACTTTGTTGTTTCTGGATTTGTGTCAAGGCATTGCTAAATGAAACAATGTATGTTAGATGATTGTCAACAGATTAAAGCAAATTTAACAAATAGTAAACTGACGATACAAAAAAACCACTTTGAAATTGCATTTTAAGACCTTTAAATGAATTCGTATTTTCCTTTAAAGTAAATTATCCAAACAATCTCTAGACTGTGTGTCTTGTTAGAAATTCCAATACCGTATGAGGAGTCCAGTGGAGATTTTTATAGACAATAATTGTATAACGCTGGTCTAGATGATAGCCCAAGATGTGTCAGATTGGAAACGTTTGTTACAAATTATAAAGAGGAATGTTAAAAAAGATACGTGTTTACTAAAGAGATTCATTATCACATAGGTCACAAGCAAATTTTAGTATTCTAATACTGTCTTTACCATTCTTAACGGACACATTCAGGCAAGTGTAATATCAACTACATGTTTGACATCTTGTTCGACATATTCATATTAAAAATGTCTTACACAAACAACCTTTTTTTTAAAGCCAATCCATTTGATAGAGAAATTTATAAATAACCGTCATGCAATTAAAATATAAATTTTCCAATAGAAATGGTAGGTATTTCAGCCTACATGCTTCTGAGGTATTCCCAAACGAGGAACGTTTTATGCTTTTTTTGTTAATTGAAATTTGCAAGCTTCCCTGAGTTTCGTAGTTACTTCTTTGATATGAAACGATAACACTAATTTCATAAAGATAAGAGAGGGGGCGATGCTATTTAGAAGTAGTCTGCAGTGTCATCGAAAATAAATAACACCAGAGACCATGTCACAGTTGACTTCTGACATCTAAAGAAGGGTATCTTGTTTGTTGAAAACATGCTCTGATATTTCTTTTTAAGTGAGTCTCATTTCGATTTGGGAAAAATACATTATAGCACATATATCCATAGAATCTTCATTTTGATTTAGATAACGCCCCATTAGGTGGTCGGAACAGGAAGATATTGCATCTAATTCTGTGGATAAAACCCATTAACCGCTTGACAAATGAGCAGTTTGGAGGAGATCTGTCCCAAAATCTGTGTGTGAGACAAATGACACTTACTTAGAGGAAAAAAAAAACATAGATAAACATAGATAAATCTTATTTTTTATCCCTAATCACATATGACTTACCAGCAACCTACGTTTTTACTTGAGAAATATCAGATATTCACAGAAGAGCTTATTTTAACTTCTCGGGCTTTTGTGTTATACATTTAATTTATCAGAAACATTTATGTAATGGATTTAGACTGTAAATAAAGAACGCTTTATTTATTTCAAACTGAAATTCAAGATTGTCTTAAGAGCAAATATTTTGTGATCAATCAGTTATAGAATAGCACTAGACAAAAAACTCGTATAATATGAATTCATATTCGTGTTCAAAATAACAAAATGTATGCTAGTCAAGTTAAAAGCTGAAAGCAAAGATAATGTTCCGAATAATGAACATTAGCAATAACAAACACAGTTTACTTCGTACAAGAAATATTTTCCCCCAAATGAGTTTATTTAAGTATGAAAATTGGTAATTGTTGTTGTTTTTTTCTAAGGGTAAGCGCAATTGATATTCTGTTGAGTAGTTCTGGTCACTTTGAGCTCCTTTATTACTCTGTTCTAGCTCTAGCTTTTTAGCTCACCTGAGCATGCTCATGTGAGCTTTTAGGATCCTTGATTGTCCGGCGTCCGTCCGTCCGTCCGTCCGTCCGTCCGTCGTCCACAATTCATACAAACAACATCTCCTCTGAAACCACTGGGCAAAATTTAATGAAACTTGCCTAGAATGTTCCTTGCATGAAGCTCTACCAAGTTTGTTCAAATGGTTCCGGTTCATTGCATTTCTGGGTCACAGGAGCTAAAAACAGATTTTAAAAGTTGGATCTTTAAAAATCTTCTTGTCAGAAACCACAAGGCCTGGAGCTTTGATATTTGGTATAAAGCATTATCTAGTGGATCTCTACCAAGTTTGTTCAAATTATGATCCTGGGGTCAAAAATGGCCCCGCCCCAGGGGGAACTTGTTTTACATAGATTTATATAGGAAAAACTTTAAAAATCTTCTTGTCAGAAACCGTAAGGCATAGAGCTAAGATATTTGGTGTGTACCATTGTCTAGTGGACCTCTACCAAGTTTGTTCAAATCATGGCCTCCGGGTCAAAAATGGCCCCGCCCCAGGGGTAACTTGTTTTACATAGAGTTATATAGGGAAAACTTTAAAAATCTTCTTATCAGAAACCGTAAGGCATAGAGCTTAGATATTTGGTACGTAGCATTGTCTAGTAGACCTCTACCAAGTTTGTTCAAATTATACCTCTGGGGTCAAATTTGGCCCCACCCTGGGGTCATTGGTTTCACATAAGCTTGTATAGGAAAAACTTCGAAAATCTTCTTGTCTGAAACCACAAGGCCCTGAGCCTTAAGACTTAGTATGTAGCATTGTCTAGTGGACCTCTACCAAGTTTGTTCCAATTATACCCCTGGAGTCAAATTTGGCCCCACCCCGGTTTTACATAGGCTTATATAGTGAAAACTTTAAAAATCTTTTTGTAGAAGGAGAAGTAACATTTTCAGTCCGAATAATCTGGAATTTTGTCAGACAGGTTGTTTCTATGATTTCTGGCTCAAGTTCGAATACGGGTCATCTGGGTTCAAAAACTAGGTCACAGAGCCCAAAAATAGAAAAACTTTGTTAACACTCTAGAGGTTACATTTTCAGTCCAAATATCCTGGAAATTTGTCAGAAAGGTTGTTTTGATGATTTTTAGCTCAAGTTCAGAATTGGGTCATCTGGGGTCAAAAACTAGGTCACAGAGCCCAAATATGGAAAAACCTTGTTAACACTCTAGAGGTAACATTTTCAGTTCAAATAACCTGGAATCTGTCAGAAAGGTTGTTTCAATGATTTCTAGGTTAAATTTTAATATGTGTCATCTGAAATCAAAAACTAGGTCACAGAGCCCAAAAATAGAAAAAAACTTGTTAACACTCTTAAAGCTACTTTTTAGTCCAAATATTCTCGAAAATTTTTCAGAAAAAATGTGTTAATGATTTCTAGCTCAGATTCGAATAAAGGTCATCTGGGGTCAGAAACGAGGTCACAGACCCCAAATATGGAAAAACCTTGTTAACACGCATTGAGGTAACATTTTCAGTTCAAATATCCTGGAAATTTGTCAGAAAGATTGTTTTAATGATTTCTAGCTCAGTTTTGAAAATGGGTTATGTGGGGTCAAAAACTAGGACACGGGGCCAAAAAGTAGAAAATCCTTGTTAATGCTGTAGAGGTTACATTTTCAGTCCAAATGTCCTAGAAATTTGTCAGAAAGGTTGTTTCAATGATTTCTAGCCCAGATTAGGATATGGGTCATCTGGGATAAAAAACTAGGTCACCATTTTAACACTCCACAGGTTACATTTTCAGTCCAAATATTCTGGAAGTTTGTCAGACAGGTTGTTTTGATGATTTCTAGCTCTAAGTACTAATATGGGTCTTCTTTGGTCAAAAACTAGGTCACAGAGACCAAATATGGAAAAACCTTGTTAACACTCTAGAGTTAAGATTTTAATTCCAAATAATCTGAAAATTTGTCAGAAAGGTTGCTTTTATGATTTCCAGCTCAGCTTTGAATATGGGTCATCTGGATTAAAAAAACTAGGTCACAGGGCCTAAATATCGAAAAACTTTGTAAACATTCTAGAGGCTACATTTTCAGTCCAAATGTCCTGGAAATTAGTCAGAAAGGTTGTTTTGATGATTTCTAGCTCAGGTTTGGATATGGATCATCTGGGGTCAAAAACTGGGTGACAGAGCCCAAATATGGAAAAACCTTGTTAACACTCTAGAGGCTACACTTTCAGTCCAAATAACCTTGAAATTTGTCAGAAAGATTGTTTCAATAATTTCTTGGCCAAATTTGAATATGTGTCACCTGGGGTCAATTAACCAGGTCAATAGCAACTTTGTTAAAAGCAGTCATATTCAGGTGAGCGATATAGGGCCATCATGGCCCTCTTGTTTATTTGCGTTTTCAGCGTGCTATTAAGTTAAGTATTATTAGTTTGTTTTTTCCTACTGCTACTGTTGTGTACTGCTACTGCCAACTTCACGTTTTTTCCTACTGCTACTGCTCTTACTGCTACTGCCAACTTCACGTTTTTTCTACTGCTATTGCTCTTACTGCTACTGCCAACTTCACGTTTTTTCCTACTGCTACTGCTCTTATTGCTACTGCCAACTTCACGTTTTTTTTTTCTACTGCTATTACTCTTACTGCTACTGCCAACTTCACGTTTTTTCTACTGCTACTGCTGGTACTGCCGCTGCCAACTTCACGCTTGATTTAATTTCTACTGCTAACTTCCTACAATTAAAAAAACTAAGATCGTTAAAATCACAAAACCAATTGTATCTCATTTTTTTCATATGAGCTTCATAAATTAGACAAATTATTGTTTCTATTCATTTTATAATGATTTTATACAACTACCATTTAGTGTAATATTACAATAAGCTGTTTACTTTTTACAGGTTTTAGTTTTAAATGAATCTGCGTCCAAAATCTGTTTTGTCACGAACAGAAAATTGCTACCTGTCTCGAGCAGAAATATAATTCTGGGTAATAATTGTATTGATCTGACAAATATTTTTTTTAATGGAAAAAAGAATTAATGATAATAATGACCATGAACACTTTTGTGTTCATGAAGCAATTTTAGATGACAATTTAGGTTCGTCTGTTGAACATTAATTACATTATACATATTTAACACGACTTAATTAATTGTGTGGAATTTAAAAAAAATGCTGATTGAAGAGCTAGTCAGTATGATAAATAATGTCTACTACATCTCTTTATCATATGGTAACCAAATATACGGTAAAAAACTTTCAGACAGTAAAACATAGTTCCAGCATTAAATCATCAGTGAGCATAAAATGAGCAGAAAGTTTGTTCATTTTCTGTGGATATGGAATATATACTATACTTAGAGATACAATATAAATATGTTTACTCGCGCCACGCGCTCGAGTAAAGTGATCTCACTTTTCATTGAGATAAATTCCATTTCCACTGCAAACAAATATCTTCTTTAACGAGTTACGATGCTATTTATAATTTCACTTTTCAATGAGATAAATTCCATTTCAACTACAAACAAATATCTTCTTTAACGAGTTACGATGCTATTTATAATCTCACTTTTCAGTGAGATAAATTCCATTTCAACTGCAAACAAATATCTTCTTTAACGAGTTACGATGCTATTTATAATCTCAATTTTTAAATGAGATAAATTCCATTTCGATTGGAAACAAATATCTTCTTAAACGAGATACGATGTTGTATATATTTCTACTTAAGTCTCAGTCACCCTTATATGTTCTTAATTCAGATGTTTTAAATTAGATTTTCGTGTTTTACTTCAGTTTGTAGTAAAGCGGAAGAAGAATGAACGGAACAAATTCAACAGTGGAACAGAACGGACAACCGCCGCTTGATACATTTGAAATGCATAGAATTGCTGCCCCTGAATTGCTTATCGTCGACAGAGTTATAACACCTATTTGGTATTTTATTGGAATCATTGGGAACACAATTAGTGCGCAAATATGGCTTTCAAAGAAGATGAGGAAATCAAATTCTTCTGCAATATATCTTGGTGCTATTGCAATTGTTGACCTTGTTTTTATTTTCTTCCATTTTTGGATGGAGCTTGTACAGGCATATGGAATACGATCCTTCAACCAGCCAGTCCTGTGTGAAGTGTATAATGTATTGTTACTGTGTCCTCAGTACCTTGCTCCATTACTGATTCTAGGGTTTACCTTCGAGAGATTCATCGCTGTCTGTTTTCCGTTTTTGAGAGAAAGTTTCTGCTCTGTGAAAAAGGCAATTGTTGCAGTCGGTGCCCTTACACTTTTTTCAATACTTATTAGCCTAATACAAGCCTATTTTTGGACGTATGATGAGTTTGGTGCCGCGTGTGAAATAAAGAGACACAAGGTAAATTATTTCTTTGTATTTCATTGGACACACATATATTCATCAACTAGTTGAGTACGTGATCGTTACATTTAAGGTATTAGAATAGTAATTAATACTTTGTCAGCCCTCATTGAGGTATTTTTATATTAAAGAAATATACTATCCTAGGTAAACATATAGACCATATAACACACTTTTAGCACAGGAGTTTCAAGAAATGACTAATATTCACTTCAAACCTCACGCGACTTAATGGGTTTATGAGGTGTAGAGAAACGCAATGTTTTTTTCTAAGACTGACCAGAAAAAAAAACTGTTACTTGGTATGTAATCATTCACATAATGAAGACCTACTAACTGGTGACAAAAAGCAAACAAAATGAAAAGCCGAAAGAGAGAAGAAACAAAATATGATTTTAAACATGGCACAAGTTCACTCCACTCACTTCATTATGAGGGGATGTTATCAATGTAAACTTCAAATAAATCTTCGAGACTTCAAATTAGCTACAATTATTTTTTATTCATGTACTTTTCTGAACAAATAGGCAAAATATTAAATATTTTTAACGTCTAGTTTTGGAGAAATTAATAACTGAATTCACAGATACCCAATTTTCATCAGTTAACCATGTTGAAACATTTGAAATATATTTTAAACAAAAGAAATGGAATTTAAATTGTATAATAGTTACTGTTGTAAAACCAAAACAATGTAAAACTTCCAAAAACTAGAGAAAAAAGTTGGCTTGAGTGGGGTTTGACCTATGTCCTACAGTGAAAATGTATCAATCCTACACAAATTGAATACTCTTTAGAGTGGAGGTATGGTATTAGGAATCTAATACCTTAATAATTGTGTTAAACCAGAAATATTTCTTAAACAGTTTTCAAAGCTTGAATTAATAGACCATTGCATATTAATACTGTCTACTTTATGGCACAAGTTTTGTGTCATCTAAAAACAGTAGAGTGTAATTCAAAGGTAATTTATTAAGGACAGATATAACATTCTAACAAATGGAACACATCTTAGAAAACCTCATTCAAATCCAGGATCATTTTTATTAATGGAGATACAATCCCTTAAACAACTATTTCTTTTACAGTTGTAAATTGTATTTTGATGTGTAAATTCCACCCATGTAAATATTCATGAGTGAGATGAATAAGAAAAAAAACATTTATTATACATAAGCATTGTTATAGCATATTTCTTGCAATATTATTCCTTATTAAAATCAAATCCTTTATGTTATTACAGGTGCCTTTCTACACAGTCTGGACATGGGCGTCAGAAATGCTGATATTTGCCGCTGTCCCACTTGTTGTTCTCATCTTCAATCTCCTGGTTATAAAAGAAATCAAGAAAATCAACAAGTTTCAAACGTCATTTGGACAAGAACAGAGTCGAGGGTCCAATCAAACGTCAACAATTACCTTGTTGTCTGTTTCTTTTTATCTTATTTGTACCTTATTACCGGCAACAATCGTCTATGCTATTCAACTGAGCGTTCAGGGCGGCAATCCGACAACACGTGCAGCTGATTGGTCAAAAGATCCCACGTGGTCTAGTTACCTGATTTATTACCATATTAGAAGAATTGTGGAGGAAATATGTTTGTCAAATTACGCCTGCTACGTATTTATCTACTATATTACCAGTACTTATTTTAGAGATGAGGTCCACCGTTTGTGGTGTTTAGATAGATTAGGAAAATGTTTAAGATGCCAACAATCGATGGAAGAAAATACTAAACGTACCAACAATTATACTTTTGTCAGTTGCGACAACGGTGGCAAAGGAACTCCCACTGATGTTTAATGAGTAGAAAACTTAACATATTGTAGAATATAATTGTAAAATAATGCATTTCTAAAACTGTTACGCTTTGCCTTCTACTTCAATTTGATTAATCTTTATGCCAGTAGTTTGCCAAATGTTGCTAGAATCAGCATTACTTTGAAAGGATTTGTTTTGTTCTGCCATTAAAAAAATCAAAACAAATTAAACCTTTAAAGGGTCAAGTTTTGATTTCTTCTTTTCTCATTTGGACTGACTTATTTAATGTTTTATGGGCATTTATGGTAAATTTACTTATTAAACAAAAAAAGACAGATTTTGATAATAACATAAATGCTCATGAAAACAGCCTGTCGTGTGTAGATGGAAGTGTTACCAGACTGTTCCTTTATAACCTCCCGAGACAACTCGAAGTGTGTTAAGTCCCGGCCAATTTAACTATTTACTTTTAATCACCATAACTAATTAGGGCAATCGGTAAATTGAAAACCACATATCAGACCACGCCCCTTTTGCGCTTGTCGTAATAAATTGCATTTATATATATCCTACATGCTGATTATCCCGTCTTTACAACTGAATGACTGAGAAGCATGTTCACAATTCGAAAGATAATCAAAGAAATGTTAAAAATGGAAATAAAGACAACAAGACAGAAAAAAGAAATGAAAAGAAACACACGAAAAAACATGCTAAATGAGGATAAAGAATGATAATAGGAAGGAATGAAGGAAGAAGATAAAAACAGAGAAAAGAGAAATTGAAGGCAGGGAGGGATGGATTTTTATGTCACATTGCACTTAACTGAATCACAAATGATAATTAAAATGTGCCAAAAGGAATAAATTTAAATAAATCTTGTATTAACATAAACATAAAGACTGGGCAACTAGTGCTATACCAACGATATGTACAGATGCTACAACTACTTCCTACAAAATTCAGTAATTTTGAAACCAATATTACACCAGTACCACCAACGCCCTTCGGGAATGATCAAAACCACATGAAACGAAGAGTTGATCAAACGTCAGACCTTTCGTCGGTAAATTACTTCTTTCAATTTTTAATGCAGATGATTGAAGTTTCTTTATTTATAACTATGCAGATTAAACCGATTACTTGCAATATTAACAGGCTGTGACTCCCATTTACCTATCGGCGCTAGCGCCGATGCGAAAAGTCGCTGATCTGCGTGTTTCCGTCTCGTCGTTTATCGCGTTTTCGCTAAAATAGGATAGGTGCAGATGCCAAAAGACGAAGTTAGAAGACGTGCCGATGATGGCGCGTTTTATGCGTCGTGCCTTCTTTCGGCATTAGCGTAAAGACGAAATAACCCCGATCGGCACCTTTTTATGCCAGCGTCTTTTCGGGTTGTCGCGTTCCTGGGCGCATGCGTAGATCATTTACAGAAAAATAAACGAAATAAGATTACTGATAAAAGTATTCAGACGTGATGGGTGGTTTGCCTCTGGTTTACTACAGTGACTGTATATGTAACAAGAAATAAATTTTAAAGTTTTCGTGATTTACCGTTATATATATCTCACGGTTTCTCGTTCATAAGCGTAATTATTTAATTACTTAGGCCTACGCATCTGAATTCAACATCGTGATATATTCGACGGTATATCACTCAAACCTAAAATTTATTTACTAAGTTTAATGACACAGTGGATATATTTCCAGCCTCTCCAGGTTATAAACCATCTGTGGAAAACGAACATACGTCCTAATAATTACAAGAAAGTTGTTTCATTAAAAAAGACATTTAGTTCTGTAAGTTCAGTTCTATTACTCGGTAGGTGTCATCATTTACTGCGATTCTTTTTTAAATAGGAAACTTCGTTTAGAAGATATCGCTAGATGCCAGTGCTCATGACATACTGGATATATAAATTACAGATGATATTGTCAGCCTTGGAAAATAAGCGACCTTACCGACGATAAGGGTTAACATTTAGTTCCCAAAAGCAGCAAATTACAGGGTTTCATTTCAAGACATTCATCTGTTGCATTGATTAATATGGCAAGAAAGTATATCCTGGGGATAGGGCGGGGGGAAGCTTTTCAAGATAATTGCTTCAGACTTGTCAAGATTTATCAAAAAAGCGCACTTTTTAATGATAAGTGGCGTTTCAACACCCTTCTGTAGAATGTAATATAATAGCATATCCATAAACTAATTTCAACTGTTTTAAAACAAATCGAAATTTGACATTAATACAAAGGCTCTAAAGATTTAATATGCCTTAATTAATAAAGATGTGAAACGAATTACACGTGAATTATAATGCAGTTTTTCAGCTAAAACTTAAATCCCATAGAAGTTTCACCAGTAAATGAAACTTAATTACCCTTAAATGGTTCAAGAAAAACAGTTAATATCCTCAAAATGCTTGTGAAATAAGATTGCAATTTGTATGAATCAGTGATACTCTGTTAAATTATACAATGATACATTTTAAGGACTTGCAACATGTATGTTTAGGTGGAAATGCTTTTTAAGACATTTGATTACGAGCCATTATTGGTTTATTGGGGTTTAATGCCAGTTTTAACAGTTAAGGTCATATCCCTGCGGTCACTCCATCTAGCCAGTTTACTAACCAACTTCTCCGCAAGTGACTGACTACTTCCTCACTTGCTTCAGAGGTGAGGGACAAATGACCTATAGACGCACTGCCTGAGATCAATTATCACTGAGAAATTTTGCCGCCCCTGATGGGGATTGAACCGGGATCGTCAAGATTGACAATCTGATGTTCTACCGATTGAGACGAGCCATTAGCATGTTTATATCAGACCGCTGCTGTCAGTCTCGATACAGCAGACAAGAACACCACCACCAACAACAACAACAACAACCAAACAAATTTAAAAAAATAGGAAGATTAAACCCACACATTCATTCTCTCTGAGAACAGCTATTTTTATTAATGGTATCATGTACTGCTTCATTTATCCAGTTTCGTAACAGCAGTAAACATGTGTAAGAAATACTATATGAGTATACAGGGCCTCGGAATAGACGAAAACGTCACGTCTTGTTGAAACAACGAGAAGATAAAGATCTGCTATTAACAGTATACAAAGTAACGGACTGTGCGTATTGTTTTCGCTGCTTGATTAAACGTCTGCTTTTGAAGAGAGTATGTCTTAAAATAAATGCGATTTTTTTTCCTTTTCACCCAAGTTAGCTATAAATTGCCCGTCTTCAAGAGCATCATTAGAACTACTATATGAGATGGATTTCGTCCCATTAGAAGCACGAAATAGGAAGCGTTGTATATTAAATTGTAGATAAAATCTATTATCAGGCTAAGAAATGAACTTTTCGGGAAAAAAATCTCAAAATCTCATTCTCTGTAGGAGACAAAAGATTTCTGTTTTATACGAGGAAAGTTTATAATAAAGAATTGGTATTGATACTTGTAATATTATTTTAATCCAATGCTGTTTTTTTTTCCAGTTTCCTTCACATTTCTTCCACGGAACTGAAACACACTCATTTTAGCCGCATAATCCAACTGAAACATTATTGAACCTTTAATAGATATAAATTAAATGCTATTTATTGAAACAGTACATTCCTTAATCACTCCTCGAGTACTATATCTCGTGTGTTGTCATTTGAAAATTACTGGGTTTTTTTGTTTGTTTTTTTTTGGTACTACTGTATGTACGCCAGTAGTTTTTCTATATCTTGCATTGCAGGACCTTCGATACAGTTCGTATTTGTCTTAAAAAGGTTTGTCGTTTTACATTGATTTTGTTACTTAATTTCTGGCTCATTTTAATCGACCCAAATATTTGTTACCCGTAACAAAGTTCGAAAAAATTTCTTTGCAATTAGGATACCTTTTATTTATATATTTTTTATTCTTATATGTGTATCAATCATCAGTTTTTCGGATATTCGACCAGAGCAGTATGTTCCAACACCTGTTATACGTATTTCAATATCTCCACCCACCTACTGACTATTATACTATAATTATTTTATCGTTCCCTTTAATATCACTTACTTCCTGATACTTATCTTGCGTCGTCAATGAAGTAATGACTTCTCTCTAACGAGGACTCTAAAGGACGTTTTCTGTGTATGTTCGCCTGTCATTTTGCATGCAGTGTAAGTATAAAGCCAGAGTTATTGAATGTAAGAGGGAGTTTTAACAGGTTCTATCGTTCACTTCAGCAAAAAAAGAAATTGTCTGATGTAAATAACATACGACGTCTACGAAACTACGTCAGTCGCATTTAAAGTATTTCTCACTTCATTTCGTAATTAAAGACGGGTTTTCAAAAACGGCTGGGCGTAATAAAACGTCTATATCTCAAAAACAGTTCGATGCTTCTTCAAAAATGTTGATGCTGACACGGCCTTAGGGATCTTTTTTCATAAACAAAACCGCTTACGGTCCTAGAATTCGAAAAAAAATTACATGTATTCATTTTTTTCGAAATACATCAGAAAACGAGCAAAATCCAGAGTTAGGACAGGTTCGTTCACTCGCTGTCCACGACTAAACAGGTCTTATTACATAGAAATCGGACAATCTCCGTAATGGTTATTTATAATACCTTAAAAAATTAACTTAACGCTCAATGAGCTATATGTGTTTTGAAAAATAGATGTTGCCATCATTTCTCCTGTCTAGGTAGATCCATTCCTTCGAGCTGGCATGTATAACATCACGTGACTACTACGTTACACAGGATCTCATTGGACAGGTACTTACAGGTACTGCCGGAACAGGAAATATCCTTTCTTCTCAAAGAAATTCACGAATCACTGTCTAAATTAGGAAAATTGTAGTGTTTTCGAAAACGCAAACACAGTACATAGTTTTTTTTTCGGATTAAGTGACGGACGATTTGATCTAGAACACATCAATTAGCAATAAATGAGCAATTCCGTCAGTCAGTTATTTAGGTGGTTGGTAACTGTGTACTTGAACCCGGTTTAAAACATTGTATATGACATGCACGAAATGTATACATGAAGCAACATCATACGACGATCATCCAGTGAGAACGATGGTTACAAAACGCTGTTATGCATAGTGTCATTTGTCATCTGACGGAATCCCTGTGTAAAATACTTTAAAAAATAAATCAGAACGATTTTAGCGTGTGTTCCATGACAAGGAAATACCTACTCAGCGTTAAATGTAAGTTTTTATGATATTGTACATAACCATTACGTCAGACTGTCCGATTTCTTCGAAATAAGACCTGATTAGTCGTGGACAGCGAGTGAACGAACCCGTGTCCTACCTCCGGACTTTGCTCGTTTTCTGATGTATTTCGATAAAATAAATATTTTTTTCAAATTCTAGGACCGTAAGAGGTATTTCTTTATGAAAATAGATGCCTTAGGCAGTGTAGGCATCAAGAGTTTTGAAGATGCATCGAACTGTTTTTGAGATATAGACGTTTTATTACGGCCAGTCAGAACTGAGAGTTGGATCTCTTGTTATTTATTATATGGTATAGGAGTAAAAATGTCAAAACCCCTATGCTGTTGTTATTGTTCTCTATATTAAAATTATATAAATTCTTTCTCAAACCTGAACTTTATTGCAGCACTTCACATTGAATGTGGCAAGTGTATACATGAATATTTGAATTTAGAACTCCTGACATTCTTAACATGAATCAGCACATACTGTGGGTTACAACACAGATACAAATTTATCAGATGGGATTTAATTAAAGACATCAAATTCAGAAAATAACTGCTTAGTACTATGTAAACATGATACGACGTCGCTGGATTTACTGTCTAACGGTTTGACGAGCATGACGATTCGAAAAATAACTTCCTTTCTGTCTATTTCATTTCTTTGCACTGAGTACACATCTGGTCAAGACAGTATTAAGTACTTCTCCCCCCACAAAAAACAACGAATTTTTACGTAACATATGGATAGCATAGTTAAATCTAAACACAATTTGTTGCTTGCTTTCCACTCTTCGTTCATTTGGATACTTGTATTCATCCATCTTTAAGACGAAAACCAGATTACAGCTGTTCTATTTGTGATTTCCTGTTCATCTTAATGTTCTATGCGTATATAAATCGCAACCGAATTGAATACAGACTAGTTTTTTAAAAGAGATAAAACTCGGAAATTATCAATATTGTGCATAGAAAGTGAAATAATTACTCGATCAGAAAAGCTAATTTCATGTATTCACTGCACGCTAGTGAGGAGAAAGGTAAGTACAAAGTGACCAAGCTATGTGCTCTTTAAGCAAGACAAGTTTGCATGAATTTTCTATAAATTGTTTTCTTTTTCAGTATCTTGTTCTGAGCAAAGGGAACAAATAATCGCATTATTTCGATCTTTCTATAAAAGTTGCGGATCCATCTTTCAGTTCATGACTTATGTAACGATATCGCAGTTCTCTCAGTGATCTGTTCTTTGACAACATGCAGGCATGCTCTGCTCTTTGAATACACGCAAGCACACTCTGCTCTTTGACGACACGCATGCATGCTTTGCTCTTTGTAACACGCAAGAATGCTCTGTTCTTTGACAACACGCACATATGCTGTTCTTGGCGACACGTTTATACGCTTTGCTCTTTGACGACACACATACATGTTCTGCTTTTTGACGACACGCATGCATGTTCTGCTCTTTGTAACACGCATGAATGCTTTGCTCTTTATAACATGCATGAATGCTTTGTTCTTTGACAACAAGCATATATGCTCTGTTCTTGGCGACACGCATGCATGTTCTGCTCTTTGTAACACGCACGAACGCTTTGTTCTTTGACAACATGCATTTATGCTCTGCTCTTTGACGACACGCATGAATGCTATGTTCTTGGCGACACGCATATATGTTCTGCTCTTTGACGACACGCATGCATGTTCTGCTTTTTGACGACACGCATGCATGTTTTGCTCTTTGACGTCACGCATGCATGCTCTGTTCTTTGACAAAATGCATGTAATTTCTGTTCTTTGACAGAACGCATGCATGTTCTGCTCTTTGACGACACGCACGCATATTCTGTTCTTTGACGACATGCAAGCACGTTTTCCTCTTTGCAACACTCACACACGCTCTGCTCTTGCAACATGCACGCATGCTTTGCTCTTTGAAGACACGCATACATGGTTAGTTCTTAGACAACACGCATGTACGCTCTTTTCACTGACACCACGCACGTATTATCTTTTCTTGACAAACCGCATTTATGATTTGTTCTTTGACAACAAGCATGTATGATTTGTTCTGCAATACTTCTCACTTCTTGTTGTGAAATCTAAAATCAATGTCTTGAAATGTCTTGAGAAGAGTCAGTTGTTTGAAGACCCCTATGGCAATACATAATGGAAGTATGGACATGACTTTTAAGTGCTTACATTGCAGCCATACTTGATATATGCTATTTATTTTTTAATTGAAACTTGTTTTTAACTCATTATCAAATACATGTGTAATAGAAATGAAGATTTTTTGGTCAAACGAAATTGGTCCCGGCTTGAAAATGTAAAAGTTTTAAAGAAATTAAATAGATGGTGCTCTTTTGTGAAAAAAAGATACACATCATCAGATAACCTATCATAATTAATCCTATGACATGGTTTGTTTTCAGAAACTTTAAGATATTTGTAGAATCACGTAAAATTTTGATAATAGCCTTCACTTTTCCTGAAACTTTCTTAAGATTTCCACTTTACTTTAAAAGCTCAACATTTCTCCACAACTTTTTTATGGCGAGGTCCATAGCATTTACAGTAATTGCTTGCTAAAATTTGTATACTGTTGGCATACCGTTAATATACGTATTGATTTCGTTTTCATGTAAGAAATTAACAGGGTGTCTTACAACAATAACATCCTTTTCAATGGTAAATTAAGGTTAAAGAACTCTTAGAACAAATAAGAGAGTAATAACGTGGTCAAAAGTTATGCACGTAAATTCAAAAACAAAATTGCCTTATATCGCTCACCTAACTATAACCGCTCTAAAAGACAATAAGGTAAACGCAAATGTCATATAAATCAGTGGGAGAATGTTATATAAATGCCATAAAAACAAATATTTACTTATAGATAAAATGAATGTAAAATATGGTATTTCCAGGGCAAGACGAGTAGCCAGTGGAAAGCAACAAACTCTCCACCGCCAAAGAAAGCCCGCGTCGCAAGATCCACCGATTAACACATGTTCATTTTGTTTGTAGAGCCACGTGGCCTTTCAGTGTCCCCTTCACTTGTGTGCGTTAAAAGGACAACGCCTTGAATGAGCTTCATTATGCTGCATTAGCTGTTTTTCGGCAATTTGATTTAGCATTCTATGCAGAAACTTTCAATCATTGGGTTCACAGACATCAACGCTGCTTTGACGCAGGCAGGGCATACTTCATAAACATAAATTGACGTTAACGTCGTGTTTCTGAGTACCTGCGGTGGTAACATAACCCCTATTCTAGTTGAGTGTAAATTTTTCAAAACCCGTTTTATGTATTTATGTGAATTTTTAGCAAATGATGATTAAGTGACCAAAGATTTGTTCAGATTATTTTTTTTTGCTGTAGCTTGTGCACTTTTTGCATTATGACCGTTGTCTACGAACTTACTGATCAACCCTCGTACATACATACATACATACATACATTATAAATCAATTGATAAGTCGCAAGCCGTCATTTCAAGAACAACAATTAGAAGAAAAATATGTATTCATTCATATTTATTGTTTGTACTGACGTCATGAAAAAGAATCTTACTTTTTATGTATTAATTATAAAAACTCTGTTCGTATAAAGTAGCATGATAAAGCATATCAACCCTTTTACGTCTAATTAACATTCCAAATTTTGCCAGACTGTTGATCATAATGTTCTGATACAGATAACCTGGTAATATTACTTATTAAGATTATTTGTGCGGTGTAAGTTCTTTAACCTTACACTCAGACCTTTATTCTATCTGTCAGTGAAATAGTTTATGACAATTTAGAAACAGTGTCATCATTCCTGATTTGCTCCAGACACTGCTAGAAGAAGTAAAGATCTTATTCTTCAGAGGCCTTATCAAATGCATTCAAGGCAGTCAAAGATCAGGGTAGGCAGAAAAGAGAGCAGCTTAACAGTGAGGAGTACCAGCACAAACATTAAGAGACAGATTAAAAGACAATGTCTACCATGTTGCATTCAAAGTGACTAAAGAAACAGGCCAGCTATGGGGAGGAATTGTTGAATATGTTGACACAGGGGTTAAGCTAGTGAATGGAAAAAGTAATACACAACTACAATATGCTTCTGGTGAAAATACTTTTGACTTGAAAGAACAGAGTTAAGCCTTTGCGTTATAATTGATTCCTGTAGCGACGGCATATCAGACTAAGCTCAATTAAGCCTTCAAACGTTGCTCAGCGACCGGACAAAGACCACAACTCACGAATGTGTAAAAAAGTAATTTGAATGTCCTTCTAATACTTTTGACAAATAAAGCCTACACAACAAGCCACAAGACGTTTACAACACGGAAGTACAACCTGACCATAGAGCACCTAATATATAATCGCACTTACAAAATTGAACCCCAAGATCTAAAACTACATTAATTGCATGTATTAATGCAGCATGTAACTCTGCCACCATTCTGTATTTAAATGAATGTGGTTTAATCTTGAACTGTTGAAAGGAGCTACAGCAGACACAGATTACTCAATGTAAGACTGCGGATGGTGGTATTATGTTCTCTTCAGATCAAAACATGAATACCATTTCCTACCAAATTTCAGAGGAAAACTAAGTGCATGTACTATTATGGGTTTGAGTCTCATGTAAATGAACCACTAGTCAAATGGACAAGAACATAAAATATCTTTTGTACCTTCCTGCACACACATCTAATATAGTGCAGCACAGAATGTGCATATAAACCAGATATGGCCAAAAACATAACTCCATATGAATTATGTCAGCTGGTCAATAAGACATAATTATCTAAAATCAATGACAACACTCAATATTTTGTCCGATTTCAAGAAAACTGGAATCCAGTCTCATCTGGATGAACAAAAGGAAAATGTATTTAAAAATCCTTACATGCATGGCTAAGTTATGACCCGGACAAGGCCTTTCATCATCACTATTTACTTTTGACCAGTCATCAACATTTATTTACCTTTGACTAGTCATTCTGACCTTGCCTTTTGAGCTTGTGACTTATGTCTTGCACATGAAACACCGTCCCATCTAGACAAAAAGATCTGAGCAAGGTTTTTTTTAATTGAAAAGAAACGCATTTCATGAAGAAAAAAAAACAGTCAGAAATCACAGCCTCCCTACACAGTCAAAAAGTAGAGAAACGCATTTCATGTAAAAAAAAACAGTCAGAAATCACAGCCTCCCTACACAGTCAAAAAGTAGAGAAACGCATTTCATGTAAAAAAAAAACAGTCAGAAATCACAGCCTCCCTACACAGTCAAAAAGTAGAGAAACGCATTTCATGTAAAAAAAAAACAGTCAGAAATCACAGCCTCCCTACACAGTCAAAAAGTAGAGAAACGCATTTCATGTAAAAAAAAACAGTCAGAAATCACAGCCTCCCTACACAGTCAAAAAGTAGAGAAACGCATTTCATGTAAAAAAAAACAGTCAGAAATCACAGCCTCCCTACACAGTCAAAAAGTAGAGAAACGCATTTCATGTAAAAAAAAACAGTCAGAAATCACAGCCTCCCTACACAGTCAAAAAGTAGAGAAACGCATTTCATGTAAAAAAAAACAGTCAGAAATCACAGCCTCCCTACACAGTCAAAAAGTAGAGAAACGCATTTCTTGAAAAAAAAACAGTCAGAAATCACAGCCTCCCTACACAGTCAAAAAGTAGAGAAACGCATTTCATGTAAAAAAAAACAGTCAGAAATCACAGCCTCCCTACACAGTCAAAAAGTAGAGAAACGCATTTCATGTAAAAAAAAACAGTCAGAAATCACAGCCTCCCTACACAGTCAAAAAGTAGAGAAACGCATTTCTTGAAAAAAAAAACAGTCAGAAATCACAGCCTCCCTACACAGTCAAAAAGTAGAGAGACGCATTTCATGTAAAAAAAAACAGTCAGAAATCACAGCCTCCCTACACAGTCAAAAAGTAGAGAAACGCATTTCATGTAAAAAAAAACAGTCAGAAATCACAGCCTCCCTACACAGTCAAAAAGTAGAGAAACGCATTTCATGTAAAAAAAAACAGTCAGAAATCACAGCCTCCCTACACAGTCAAAAAGTAGAGAAACGCATTTCATGTAAAAAAAAACAGTCAGAAATCACAGCCTCCCTACACAGTCAAAAAGTAGAGAAACGCATTTCATGTAAAAAAAAACAGTCAGAAATCACAGCCTCCCTACACAGTCAAAAAGTAGAGAAACGCATTTCTTGAAAAAAAAAGTCAGAAATCACAGCCTCCCTACACAGTCAAAAAGTAGAGAAACGCATTTCATGTAAAAAAAAACAGTCAGAAATCACAGCCTCCCTACACAGTCAAAAAGTAGAGAAACGCATTTCATGTAAAAAAAAACAGTCAGAAATCACAGCCTCCCTACACAGTCAAAAAGTAGAGAAACGCATTTCATGTAAAAAAAAACAGTCAGAAATCACAGCCTCCCTACACAGTCAAAAAGTAGAGAAACGCATTTCATGTAAAAAAAAACAGTCAGAAATCACAGCCTCCCTACACAGTCAAAAAGTAGAGAAACGCATTTCTTGAAAAAAAAAAGTCAGAAATCACAGCCTCCCTACACAGTCAAAAAGTAGAGAAACGCATTTCATGTAAAAAAAAACAGTCAGAAATCACAGCCTCCCTACACAGTCAAAAAGTAGAGAAACGCATTTCATGTAAAAAAAAACAGTCAGAAATCACAGCCTCCCTACACAGTCAAAAAGTAGAGAAACGCATTTCATGTAAAAAAAAACAGTCAGAAATCACAGCCTCCCTACACAGTCAAAAAGTAGAGAAACAAGGAGCATAGATTTTTTAAGTGATCAGTTAAAAAAAGAGACATCACAAACAAGGCCTCTCAAGCCAAACATCTAATCACTACGTTTTCTGGATTAAAGAAAGGTATATTTTAACTTTAGCTATTCTAAAATGCATGCAAAACAGCTGACATATCATAGGCGATATCACTATTTACTCAAGTGTAATCATTTAAATATTCTTGTTACAGAACCTACAAATGAAAAAAGTGTGAAATACTCAAGTTTAAGAGTTACTACCCAGCAGGCACAAGTATATCGTACTGATATTGGTACTCTGATATCAGTTTACAATATTGGTCCGATATAAAGCCGTTTTCTCAAGTCTACCTACATCAACGTCTATTATATTTTATCATAGACCTATATTTAGATACAATCAATATATTTAAATATTTGGTTGAATATGTGCTAAACGAAACAAACTATCAAGGTTTTGTCCACATTAAAATTCAGACCGTTTTCATATGTCGGGCTGATCTCGGGCCGATAACATTAGCAAGGGAAGTAACACTGCTTTGAGTTATCTATACTGAAAGGGAAGTAACTGCTGCGTTAGAAACCTGCATTCAGCATGCGCCAATCTGATTTTCTTCAGTAGCTTGATTTATATTGCAACAACAGGTACTGAAATATTGTTATATATTATGATGTCAAATAGTTCTTTAATAGTCTGATACTATTTTATGGTTGAGCCTTTACATGTATGATGAAAAAGCACAATAATAAAGAAAGTCACATATTTTCGCGTCTTGATTTTGAAAGTGATTTTAGGATTGTGTGCACTAAGTCAATTTTAAACATAATTTTAAGCAGACTGATAAGGCTAAGCGTTTTTCTCTTTATAAAAACACACAAGACTTTGCCTTCTTTTCTAAATTGTCCCCTGTACAAGTTAAGTAACAGTAAAGACAAAAGGAAAAAAGATATATGTTTGGTTCAGTGACATTGCATTCTGTTTGTGAAATGTATTTTGATGAAACAGTGCACATGTGTGATGATGTGAAAGTTCTGTTAACTTCTAGTCAAAGGGAAATGGAATTATTTAAATTGTAACTGTTAGTCTGTTTTACATTTAATATGTAATAAGTTGATAAATGGTGATTTTAACCACCAAACCTTGTCAACAATAAGTTATACATTGTACCACAGCCACTGCATTGATTTGAAATTATTGTATGTTTGCTGTGTCCAAAAGTCTGAAAATGAGCATGTTCTTCGAGTTAAGACAGGTTTTCTTTGCATATCTTCAATGTAAAACTAATGCTAAACTTTGATTTTTTCTACCATGTGCTAACTGTCATTTTAGAATCTAGTCAAGTGTGCATATAGTTGTTTATTGTAGAAATATAAATCTGATACATGTTTGTATATTTATTTGTGTTTTCTGGTCAGATTTAAATTTGAGAGTACATATTATACCTTCATACACAACTCACAAATATTTGAATTTTAATAGCTGTAAGTATATAATTCACTACCTCAAAGGTCATGGTCATACAAGGTCATACAAGTCAGATGTCAAAAATATTAAGTGCAGATTTGCTTGACTGGGTTTATTAATTGTTCAGGCTCTGACTTATGAATTGAAATAACACAATCTAATGATAGCTTAGATTTAAACTGTTATAATTAGAACAATACGCATTTCTATGTATTGTTTTATTGTCTTTGGTTGAAAACAGTTGTATTTTAGCTGTAAGTATAATGAAATAATAAAACAGATTTACTGGCTGTGTGTATATATTTTTACTTACTATTTACTAGTAGCCTTGCTATGTTTTCACCACTCATAGGGCAATTTCAAGCATATTAACTGATGTCTCGGAATAAATATTTGTTTATTTGCACCGAGAAAGTGTGAGACATAGCGACCATTTGTTTAATGTAATATTGATCATTTTAGCCTTGGGGGCAATAAAATGTGATTTATACATACTGAAATCAGCTAGGATTTAAACCAAGATTTCACCTTTGTTTCCAGGGATACTGGGTAACAGATTGTGGTTTGTTACCCCACAAGTCCTGCAGACAGGACCAATTGAGGAAAAATGTATGCAGGTCCAATAAAGGCATATCTATATCTGTCGAATATAGGCGTATTGACATTAGTATAATACTGAAACTATATCGGTCAAATGTCGGCCCAATGTTGGAAACGACATCGAACCGATATAGCATTGACTTTGCAAAACCGAAGTTGCCCCGATATTGAAATCAGACATTGGGCCGATATTAAAAACCATATCGGTCCAATATCGGCCCAATTTAAAATGCCTGCTGGGTACTTCTTTAGAACTTAATCTAGTCTGTTATGTATGTGAAAGATACGACCCAGCTTATACATGATGACATAGCAAGTCTTGGTAGAAAGCCGATGGTGCATCAGTCCGAAAACTTAGCTCTTGTCGTTGTAGCTGCCGACATGAAAATAAAATGAACATATTTTTATATAAATATTTATAAGGAGTGCACCCGTTGGACGGGGTCAATTTTGATTATTTATAGAGGACCTCACATGCAAACTATATTTGCTCTGCACTGCGTGGTTTCAACTTATATATTTCCTTGGCATGACATCTACAATTTTGTATGGATTTTTATTTGAAAAGAAAGAAACCTCTCTGCCAAGTTGTATCAGTTTTGACAAGACGGTTCAGGAGAATTTTTCGAAGCAAGTAATTGACGAAAGACGACAATCAACAGACACAAGCCGATCACAAGTCTCCAGGGGCACCTTGTGCTTGGAAGTCATTTTTTAATTTGCCTTTTTTTCTTTTTCTTTCGATGATATATGATTCCAGTTAAATTATAAATAGACACGACAGCTTTTTATTTCTAATATTCATGTCAGACACTCTGCAACGTGGCACAATACTCGAAGTGAAAAGCAAAGATTTCATGTACTATTTATGTAACTTGCTTGTGGTTTATTGTGCCACTCCATGCTTCTTTTCTTGTATACAGACGCGTTAAGTATTTCAAACAGTTTTTATAGGAAATATAATATGCATTTGTTTTGTTTGAAAGCTTACCCGTTGGGAAATAATATGTCTTAGTACAATAAATACTTCGGATTGTTTAAAGCAGTTGAACAGTACAATTAAAAAAAATATTTTCTACTCTCCCTCGTTTCAGGCCCGCGTAGGTCACATTGCACGGAAAAATGCATTTTTCGTTAACGCCTACTTGGGGAATTTCGGTTAAATATAGAATACGACATCCCCGAAGCAGGTGCTTGCTGTACCACGTGAAACGTTCCGCAACATGGCATCTTCACCAATCACAGAACTGGCATTCGTTTCATGGATAAATGTTCGGAACCATTTTATAACCAACATAAAGTTTGAAAGTTCACAAGACGGAATCTGAGGGTCACTTTACTTTAAACAGAGTTTCTGTAGTTAAGGCTGACAGATGCTTTATAACTCTTATCGTCCCAATAGCTTTCTTTTTTCGAAGTCCTCCACTCGAAGTTTAAACGTTTTTCCACTGCACCTCTGATTTCTCTCAAATGAATGTTTACAAATTAAACCTTCCGTGACAGCACTTCTGGTCTCTTACGCAATAAATAGACAAGTTGGCTGATTAAAAAGCATCGTGGGTTATGCCAAATAATTGAATTTTACATATCTTTACAAGCACAGAACAAAGTGAATACAGTATAAAATATAATCTTTGAGATAATCTATTTTAGAAATAATAAAGAATCGAAAATAGAGCTAATAAGGGATAATATTTATAAGAGTACAGGATAACAATTTTATAAATATTTTGCAACACTAAAATTTCTAGTGTGCATCATATTCACTTGCACATTTGAAATGAAACCACTGTATTTTGCATTTTTGTTGTCACATTTCAACATGCTGTTTCTGTAAGCCGGCATCCTGCAGGAGCACTGGTCCACTGGTAACGCGCTGAACTGATAATCCAGGCTTCCTCCTCCACTAACATTACTTATTCTCTTTCGGGTGATACGTTAAAATCAGGTCCCTTATATCAGTGCTATAGACTGATCATGGAAAAGAACCAGAGACGTCATTGAAATGGGATGCTTTCTTGTCTTGTACTATCCCCAACAACTTTAAATAACTAACATCTCCTTGGGGCGTCGGTGAAATGGTCAATACATACCGACAATGAATAAACTCAAATAGATAGAGCAATATACAGTTAATTTAGCAACACTCACATCGGCTGCTGGCATTATATTTTCTGAATCTTGGGGAATTGTTCAAATTATTGACGCTCTAAACATTTATTTAAATGAGGCTTCATTTTTAAAATATCAGATCTAATGTTTTAAGACCTGTGAACTATGTTGCTACGGTAAAAATCAGTTGCAAAAACTGAAACTGAATTGTAAGTTTTTTTATGTGCAGTAAATAAATTTCAATTTTATTCTGTCGCTATTAAAATATGCAAACTTGTATGTAAATTAAAATCAATTTCTCTGTAAAATTTAAACACATCATTTACCTAAAACACTAACAAATATTTGCCAGTCACAATGAAACAGTCAGATTCAATACATAGAATGCAGCTTCCTTTCATTTTTTAACCCTAGCTAATAAAAATTTAGAGAAATCAAATGATTGCACTAGGGCTACAAATGCAAATAGGATCACAGGGCCGCAGAATAAGGATGTCAGAAAATCTCAAGATGTTTTGCTGCATATTCTTTTTCAATAGACGCCCCGTCGCATTTTGAAAACTCGCCACTCTAGTGTGTGATGCCCTATGGGGCATACCTAAAAAATAGATATTAAATTTTTGAACAACCTCAATCTAAACATGTCAATCGTCAGATATTTTGTAAAAAATAATATGAAGTCTTTAGTGGACTTTCTGTTTTTGTAACGGATCCTGTGGATAAATTCTCTTATCACTTGATTTAGTTTCAATTTAAATATTATGGCAACACTTTGATAGCGATGGGACGATTTGAATCATGTTTGAAGTAAAGTAAAGTGATCCTTAAATTCATTCATGTGAAATTTCGTATCTTGTGTTGGTTCTATATTAGTTCGGGGCATTTATCCATGAAACGAGTGCCTATGGATTTTGGTCAAATATTAAAAAACGGATATAATATGAGCGCATGGACGAAGAGTGAATGTGATCATTCATATGACAGCAAACGAAAATAGAAATTCTAAATATACGTTTTATACCGTTCGTAGCGCTACAGCCTATGATGGAGAAACTACCAATTTTTTTAAAATCACAAAATGTTGCACTGGGTGATATGAGTCTGTAGATGGGTATTGATAGACGTAATACACACAAAAAAGTCAATGACCAACTGTGAACGAGCTACTTAAACACAAAATGTTGGCTGCTTAACAAAGCTTCCAAAAATTGATTGAACATATGATCACATCTAGATGCAATATTTCTTGCGATATTGATAGTTATGTTTTTGCTTTTATGTGTCTGTCCATCTAAGTAAATATTGTCAGAATGTAAACAAAGTTAGCAAGTAATTCTATTTTAAGTTATTACAAGCACAGGATCAGGATATAATGAATACACTATAAAATATAATCTCTGAGATCTAAACTACTATCATCTATTTTTAGAAAATAATTTAAGAGTTGAAGGAGAATCATAACAATTCTAAATTTTTCATGACTTAAATTTCCAGTGTTTTCATTTATCAGGGCTATACACTGAGCATGGAAAAGAACCAGAGGTGTCATTTGAATGGGAAGGTTTCTGTATTTTGTACTATCCCTGAACAACCTCTTCAAGGGCGTCGGTTATATGGGCAAGGTGTACCGACGATAAATAACCTCAAATACATAAAGCAATACGCTCTAATTTTAGCAACGTTCAATCGCCTGCTGGCATTATAGGCATTTTAAGAATTCAAGGAGATGGTAAGACTGTTGTTGCACGTGCAATAAATAATTTTCAATTTTATTGCTGTCGTTATTAAAAATTATGCAATATTATATATCAATTACCATTAATTTCTTTGTTAAATTTGAATAAATCATTTGCCTAAAAGCACAAACAAATATTTGGCACTCTCTCTAGAAAATATTAAGAGAAATCAAGTGATTGCACCTTGTTAAAACTAGGGCCGCAAACTGGGTTGCAGATAGGATCAGAGGGTTGCAGAATAAGGTGTCCAAAATCTCCGGTCCAGACGCTCTGCTGCATATTAGTTGTCATTAGATGCTCTGTCGCAGTTAGAAAACTTGCCACTATGCTGGCATTACCCAAAGAATACTTACGTCGTCGCAATAGAACAAG
Source organism: Cyclina sinensis (assembly GCA_012932295.1). Lineage (NCBI taxonomy): Eukaryota > Metazoa > Mollusca > Bivalvia > Venerida > Veneridae > Cyclina > Cyclina sinensis. The sequence continues at coordinate 30,370,349 of JAAONU010000017.1, forward strand.
AAATGATTAATGACTATGATACTTTTTTTTGGTAAAATGTCTACGTTCACGCTGAAAATAAGACAATTCTAACAGACAGCAGCTTTACATAGCCAGTTATTGATCTAGCCCACAGCTTATCTTAAAGCGACTGACTCACAGAATTTAGCCAACATTTGTTCTTTAAAATTTAAAGAATGTAATATACTATAGAAAAAACAATATAATGCTTCTATACACCATGAAAACTGAAAAAAAAAGTTTTGACATAACCAGTATTCGATCCCATGACCTTTCGGTCGGTAAAATACAGACCGACGATCTACACCACTGAGCCATGCAGACTACCTGTCGAATTTCGTCAAGATTAATTTTGTGAATAAAGTATCTACCCCGTGACTAACGGGGTAATTTTTTTTCTACCCATAAACGTGTGAAAAATCTTTATATTTTGATGTTTTTTCTATAACAAAAAATGAGTCAGCAACTTAGTTCAGATATGTTCTTCAGAATTACAGCAAGAATTTCAAGGTGTATAAACATTTTCTTTTTTATCGTCGGCCAATCTGTGAGTCAGTCCGTTTAATTCTGAATACTGAAACCGTAAGAAAATGCTTTTATGGTATATTTATTTTAAGAAAAATATGTGTTACTCTTAAACAAAGACATTATCGATGCTATAGTATGCTTTTTATACGAATTTATGAAGCTTCAAACTTTCTTTGAATAATCTCTTCGAAGTATTGACTAAAAATCTGGATTGACATGTAATGTTAAATGGCAAAATGCAGGTATCTGACTGATCATTGTATTTACATAAAAACGCGTTTCACTGACAACACTGAGGTAATCTTCTTTAGCTGGTAAATCTTGAAACTTAAATTTTGCCCTTTGTAAGGGATTAAGAATATCAAACGACAATTTTGTCAACATGTCATAGCTGAGACTTCTACAAACTTGCTCTTCTAGAGATGCGGAAAAAATCAACATAATGCTGGTGGTATACAAGAAGATGTCCAAAATATTAATAAATATTGAAAAATAACTCAACAGTGTAAGTTTTTACATAAACTTAATTCATGTTAATTACATCTTGAATCACGAATATCATTTAAAGCTGACACTGAAGTCCCAATTCGTACATTTTCCTGATAATAATCTTTGTTTAAGTTTGACTGTTTAATTATTCAGTTATATCTTTTTAATTTTAACAGTCATTTATTCTAACATATTCCCAGAACAGGTATTATGGGTCTATTGTTGCACGCCAAACAATCACGGAAGTTTTGTAGCTGTTAGCTTTATTTGGCTGTTGCGTGCATGTTAGGCATGATATTATCTTCAAATAAAGTAATTACGCGATACTGGTCTACAGTAAACCCTACAGAATTCAAATGATAAAATTAAAAGTAAACATTGTTTGTAAATGTACTGGCTTACAAAGCCGAGAAACAATAAGGAAAAGCCGTGCATTCATTGTGGAAAAACAAACCATATATCAGATAAATGCAGACTGAAAAATGCTGTATATCACCACTGCAAACCTAAGGGGCATATTAAAAAGTATGTTTGAGACTGAAAAAGAAACATTATGTCGAGGAAAATAATCCAGAAACAGTGTATGTCATTAATTCTGTGAAGAAAATACTGTTAGCAAAATCACCGTCATCCGTGTAATTGAAAATGTAGAAGTGTCTACGGAATTAGACACAGGGTCAGCAGTTTCGCTCATGTCAAACGACGACTCCCGGAAATACTGCTGAAAAATAGAGTTGGAATCAACATATTCCGTTCTTAAAACATATTCAGTGGAAATAATTGAAAATGAAAGTGTTGTTACGGTGACAGTTAACTACAATGGACACAATACAAAATTTATGAAATTAAGAACAATTGTCGAAAAAATGGACAGTCTTCAGAGCCAAATGATTATCTCAAAGGTTGAGATCAGTGAATGGGCTTCTCCAAATGTACCAGTCGTGAAAGGAAATGGTAACGTTATGATTTGTCGCGATTTTAAAGTGACTCAATCATAGTCTCCTAGTTGAGAATGGCATAGAACAATGGATCAGAACCCTGCAAGATTACAGTACATGTATACACTTGATAAAAAAAGTGGCAGAAGTGAGAATGAACATTTGGATAAACTTGAATTAGTGTTTTCTAGAATACAACAGTATGGAATATAAGTGAATAAGGACAAAAGTGTGTTTTTCGCAAAAAGGATTACTTTCTGTTGTCATGAAATTGACGATCAGAGATTATGAAGTGTAATGACAAAGCTGAGGTGGTGTTGAATAAACCAGCTCCACATAATGTATCATCTTCAAGGGCTTATCTTGGTGTACTTAATTACTATAATCGTTCCCTGTTTGATTTCGCGACCGTAACTAAACTCATGAAAGCACTGCTAGAGGAAATTTACAAATTTTTCTGGTCAAACCAATGCCAAAAAGCATTCAGAAGGTTAAAAACTTTGGAACATGTTCTCACACACTATAACCCGGAAACCACTGGAAAGGCTTGCGTCGGATTCCCTAATGTATAACATTTCCCGTATTTGTCACATGCTGAAGGTTCGGAGAAGCTTATTGCATTCGCGTCTAGGTCTCTGGCCAACACTGAAATGTAATACGGAATAGAGGCCAAAAGTACAAAAAAAGGCATACAATTGGCTTACCTACGACGTCAAAACAAAAGCATGAAGAATTACTAGTAAATGACATGTTCTTTACTTCTCAGATAGAACAAATGATTGTTACAAGCGCGGAGACTAGTCGTGAAACGAGGCGAAAATGTACTGGAAGATGAATATCGTGGTTGGAATGACAACGTCCTTGACCCTCATATGAAATGCTATTACGCGCGACAAAATGAAATATCAGTTCATCGCGAATGTTTAATGTGGTGAATGCGGGTTATAACCCCCTTGAAACTGCACGAGCATGTACTTGATATTTTGCACATCATCCAGGTACTGTGAAAATGAAGGAATTAGCACGCATCTCTATCTGGGTGCCTGGCATTGACACTGATATTGAACACATGGTCAAAAGATGCGTTCCGTGCCAAATGCACAAAACTCCCCTGCGAGAATATGAGACCTGCCGCCTAAAGTTTGTAGCTTGTACATAAAGATATTGCAGGTCAATTTCTAGGAACAATGTTTTTAGTCATGGTAGATGCTGATTCAATGTTGCAAGAGGTGATTGAAATGAATACTATAACTTCAGTCAAAGCAATAGAAGCTCTGCGCGCAGTGTTTGCTTGGTACGAGATTCCAAAACAAATTGTGACAGTTAACGATAGTCAGATCACTTCTGATAAATTTTCTCTTTAGAAACAGAAATTGTCACGTTAGAACTACAGTATCTAAACTCTCCACAAATGGTCTTGTTTAAAGGTTTAATGTTACTTTCAAATCTGCCTTGCATGCATTAAAACATGAACATGGTGATTAAACTTTATATCTATTTTTATTTCTGGCATATTGCAATTCGCCATATAGGGGAAGAGACACCTGCAAAGTTATTTCTGGATCGAACTTGCGTAGATGAAATGAGCCCGACATACAGACCAGTGTCACGAATGGGCAAATGAAAAATCTAAGACAACAGAAAAGCTCGCGGCGAATTTGAACTTTGCCAACGTGTCTGAGTGCGGGACTTAAGACCTACTTCGAAAGAAAAGTTGCTTACATTGTCTCTCGTGCCACCTTTATACAAATAGTGAAAAACGCATATCAGGAGAAACCAGTCAGAAAATATAACCTCCCCACACAGCAAAAGGTAGAGAGGAAAAGAGAGCATAAATACATACATTGATCAATTAAAAAAAGTTGATATAGTAACCGTCGACATGTCGATCAGCTTCGCACCACAGAAATTCTAGCGGATTGCAGCCAAATTCTGTCAATATCTAAATCTCTTGAACAAAGGTTAATTGCTTGAGATAAACAAGAAAATGAAATACCACCGATTAATTTACCAGAGAATGATGATAGCAGTATTGACAAGAGCTTAGAAACTTCTGAAATACGGTATCCGTTACGTAACAGACGGGCTCATGAACGTCTTGAGAACAAATAATCGATGCATAATGGGATAAATATTAACTCTTACTTTAACATGGAACACTAACTTTAGTTGTCCGGAAATAAAGAAAAGATTTATAACTTTCTAGAAAATTTGCAACTCTCTTCAAACTGTGTATACATTGTAACAATTTTATAATACCATGGTCACTTTTAAATGAAAGAAATATTTCTACATGATCATAAATTTCAGAATTTCATTGACTCATGTTGTTTATTTTTCAGGTCACTAATATATGTGTTTATGATCAATGAATTTAAAAGGGGCGAAAAGTCATGTATTAAGCCTAATTGCCAATCTGTTATATGATACCTATAATTGATAAGCCCCGCCTACTCTGTAGTTGTTGTATGCTCGCCACTGGCCATTGGGCAGCTGATTAAATAAAGTATAACTGAAAGCATTGAAATTACAGGCGATACTTGGTAAATGACCTCAACTCAACATTAGGTATTTCTATTTGTAACATTTTATCATATGACGCTATGCACTAAAGGTTCAAGCAAGCGTTTTCCTTAAAGAAATCATTGACTTTTTTGTTTGTATTGAAAAAAACTTTCAGTAATACAGCTATTTAGCATTAATGCATGTCATAGATAGATAGATAGATAGATAGATTTATTTCGGCATGGGAAACAAACAATGGTTTACATATTAATTTGAACAATATAAAATAAATACTACAAAAAATAACAATTATAATAAATTTAGAAGTAGAAATAATCATGGAATGCTTCAAAAGCCAAGCCTTAGGATAACGCAAAAAGTGCGAACACTTATTTCCATTGCGGTCCTTTGTATTGGTTGCATGACCCAGAGAGGCAAAGTAAAAAAAAATAAAAACAATAAAAAAATAAACTAGTATCACTGGGGTATTAACTAACTATCACAATGGGTATAAAATACAGTATTTTGAAAAATTGGTCTACACAGTAAATAGATAAGATTACAGCAGAATTTACCTAAGCTGAAATAAGTAAATAAAAAAATAATAAACAAAAAATAAATAATCTTGCTAAAAAGGTTATAACTCCTGTTACAAACTTTTCATAAATATATAAATATATATATATATATATATATATATATATATATATATATATATATATATATAATTTATGTTTCTTGTATTTTTTGTTGGTATACAACGTGATGTTGATTTAATATTGTGCAAGGAAATCGAATGTAAAGTCGTTTCTTTAATAAGCAGCAGAAAACCCACTGAAAAAAAAGACTTTTATATAGTGGTCTTATTGCCATTCTCCATGTTCTAGTCCGTTATCGTGACTACCTCAACTGAAAAAAAAGAATACTGAATCAGTTCACGTCTATCGCACCGAGATGGTAGTGTTTCTTAGTCTCAATCTGGCATGTCTGAATGAATGATAATTGAAACAAGTCTACAGTCGAAATAGAAGCAATATTTTCTTTTTACATTCAGTGTAGTAAAGTCATGCTTTTTCAGTCTTAATAAAATACATTGGAACACGCACATCAATGCAACGGAGACTTAATTACATTGAAAAACAATAAAATCATCAGGAATATTCTGTACAAAAGACTCCTTAATTGAATTTTAAAGGCTTATGCTCAATGAAAATCCATATCCTCATGCTCTATTTAAAAAAGATAAAGATATATGAAAGGAAAGGAGTGTCTCTTTATTTACAATCAATGGGTCTGGATACGATTTATACATAACAATCCACCAGGCAAGCTGGTTTACTGTAATTGATAAATAAAGGATAGTAAAATGTTATAAAAAATTATAGAATTAATATTTCTAGGATGACAAATTCGGCTATCAGTGCGAACAAACATTATTCTTCGCATGAAAATGAAATTAATCACAGCAAAAAATACACCAAAGCCACAAACCCGAAATCAATTGTTTTTTTTTCTCTCCGTTTTCCTTTTCTTCTTCTTTTTTTCTTGTTTAATTATATTGATATCGTCTAAATATTTTATTTATCTCATTAAACTGCTTACCTTTAATTGATACTGGTTGGAGAGAAAAAAAATGGAAAAAAGATACCTTTAGCGCGGTTTTCTCAAGATTATTAAAAAAATATTTTCTTCTATTATCTTTAATTTTATCATTTCTAAAATGAACAATTCTGATTTTGTTTATTGCATCAGCCATACAGTTATATCCTGACGGCTTCTAGTTTCTGTTTTTGTTTTGTTTTGTTTTGTTTTTGTTTTTGTTTTTTTTTTCCAATACATTAAACAGTCATGAAAATTCTTCAGTTAATTGTATTACATCAATTTATACAAAATATTTAATGAATTGGACCCATCCACGAATTGCAAGTGTATCACACGAGATGTTCATGCTGCACATTCCCGGTTTTTGAATTAACATAACGATTTTAAATCTTAAAAAGATAGCTAGTATCAAATACAATCACTCGCTGTAACTGGTAATACGAGAATCAATGTTGAATTACAAAAACGTATGAATTGCAAATCAAGCACTTTTTGCGTGTATATTATGAATGTGAATATTAAATCTTTATCAAGGAAAAGTTCTTTGTTATCAGGTTTAACATGTTAAACCAGCAGTAAAATGACACTGTTTTTCATGCTTTTTTTTCAATCAAATAATTTGAAATGATTATTTTAAACTATTTGCAACGAACACTTAAGATATTATAAAATCTTGAATTTAATATTATAGTCAGTTTATATTTGTGAATTCAGTTTTCTCTTAAGATTTTGATTGTACTGAATTGCTGAAAATATAACTCCTGGAAATGACAATGATTTTATGGGCGTAGTTGTTTGCCGACTTTACCTCAAGGATATTCTTAGCCTTTGATTTGTTTCCTTTTTGAAATTTTATCGTGTTTGGTAATAATACGCACCACAAATGCAAGGGAAGTTATATTCGATAGTGCTAACAGGAACCTGCTCTAAATATATTTTGGAGTAAATAACTGCGGTAGATTAATCTTAGTGGTAACGAAAACGTCTATTTCGTAGCAAATGGATCTGCATTTTGACAAATGTCATATAGGTTAATTTGATTCTGATGAACAATACGTTACTGTGGCAAAAAGATTATCAGTGTGGCAGACAAACTCATATTACGACAGAATAAACCCTGTAGTGGCAAATAGGTATTTTTAGGAAAACTGCATGTAGATTCTTGGAAATGGACGAGTATATTTATATTATTGTAATGACCCTGTAATGGCTCACACAGTATACGCTTTTTGATTGTTCTTGTTCACTTCAAATTAGGAAGACTTTCTAACCTACCAGTTGTAAAATAGTCCCATGTGTCACCTTGTTGTAGACCTTTTACTTTATGATGGAATTGTTCAATTTGCTGTGCAATAAATATGTTTATTACTTCATCAGGTCTGATAACTTCGTGAATATTGTAGAAATTATCCATTTGTACAAAGAGGATATTGAATTTACCCAGCAATTGCTTTGTGAAATAATATTACTGCTCTGAAAGAAGAATTTCTAAGGAATGTTATGTTCATGTTTTATTTATTTGTTCCAACATAACGCGCAAATGTACAACATAATTCCATGTTTTTAACATCAAGCTAAAACTATGACATTTAGAAATTGTAATTTTCTGATACCTGTTAAAATATTGCAAAATATTTTTTTGTTTTCATCTATTTATAATTTGAGGAATATTGAACGGTTGAACTGAACATGGTTTACTTAATCCTACATGAAATATAAAAACTGCAGTGAGGGACTACAGTCAAACAGAATGTTTCGAACTGATTGCTGTTGGCTGTAGAAGTTGTACTTTCATGTGAGGCTTACAAAATCATTAACAACTAAAACTTTTTAAATGCTTTATTATATTACAAATGATAAAAACATACAAAAGTTATTTGCTCTTTTCTCGTACTTATTGCAGCAACTCTCTGCTTATTCTTTGTCTCATTGGTCGTAAATCATGATCCAGAAATCAAAATAACTCTTCAAAAAGTATTTTTGTTGAAAATTGCATACTTTCAACTATTTCGTTCTCTGTAAAACATAATTAGTGCATATTTTAGAAAGACGTTGGTCAGAGTTTCATAAATGTGATCACTTAAAGCATTGTACAAATATTAATATTGAATTAAAATACTAGTAAAATTTTAAAATACTATGTTTTAATCAATAAGCGTTTACACTATATGTTGTTTATATTGTTTTCTTCAAGAAAAACATTTGTAGACAGTGCATTACTAAATTACTAAATCAGATACATTTAAGATACTGTCGCAGGAGATTTCCTAGTAAATGATTATTACATTTTCGAGAGCTTCAACCATTTGACGACAAAAGAGCTTACCAAATCCAAAATATGACAACCATAAATGTGTATTACGTCCATTTATTTCAAATGAAACCGTCGAGATAATCAGATTTTAGGCTATCAAAAGACTCGAAACTGCTAAAAATAAAACTGAATCCACTCAACATCTCCTGCAGATATTGATAGGACAATCAACACTGTAGTCTTAAAGAGACATACCCTTCAAATAATCAGGGATATATTGCTTATATTAATTTGCTGATTTTGCTGTAAATTAAAAACTGATAATTTAAAAAAAGGCAATAGTTTATTTTTTTTATTCTTTTAGGCATTTAGATACTAACACAGTGTCCATTTGAGTTAAATGGCTGGCTGTACACCCTTAATTGCGCAACAACTCTCTTCATAAGCACTAATATTAACGTATTCAGTTTACCTGTGGAAACAGAATTGGTTCAACTGACAACACAGGGTAATATTTTGTTCAATATTATTCATTTTTACATTAATTTAAAGAAAACAGAATACTCAAAATTTTAGGGTATGCTCCTTTAACAGACAACACTGACACAATATCCATGAATATACAAATATGGTGTAAGATAGATGAATTAGATGTTGATAAATTCTGACATTTTAGCAACATCTGCTGCAGCATATGCTTTCAAAAGAACGCTTCTTGCAAAACTTACATTTTGAATACATTAAGAAAGACGACAGATGTAATGGAAAACGAGCGATATTAAAATGAAAAGTACACTTTTGGGTTTTCACTTTTAGAAGTCCTCCAACACTACTGCGATAATACCGTATTAGAATATCATTCATTAATTTATAGAAAAGATTCTAAAAGCAAACAAATGTCTTTTACAAAATTTCAGTTACTTTACGTATTATATACTAAGTGCTTTGGTTTGCATTTTTTAGGACTTAAGTACAAGACCCCTTTTCCGCAACAAGAACTGCTCTCTGTAAGTACACTTTATAAATTATGTAGTTTTAACTTTGTCAGCAAATCGCTAATTATAGAGGAGGCACGTTAACTTCATACTCAGATAAAGAGTAACATTCTCTTGAATCGTTGTGATGTGTTTAACGGTTGTATTTCAACTGAATTTGGTGAGTGTTTTGTCCAGAAGAGAACATATTTCAGTTCTAATCTAGTTGATTGTCTGCCTTCAAAAGTCTACAGACAGGCAGCTGATAGTAATACTCAAATCAGTTGGTTCTACAATAATAAAGTTAAAACACCATCAGGTTATTTAAAAGGATCATTTTTTCTGTTTGGTATAGTTGATAAATATTATGTTCCTGTTGTTATTACTTTTTGTTCCTCAAACTTTGTATATAAGTTGTTCATGACTTGTAGATGAGCCCTTTAGTTTTATCAGGTCACCAGGTTAAAGGCCATGGTCACAGTGTCCTTGAATAGCAAAATGGTTTTCTGATCAATAACTATAGAACGGTTGATCCAAACTCCTCAAAACTTCATGGCTGCCTCTAGGGATAAGGCATTAGGGGGCATATATGTTTACAATCATCTCTTGTTTTCATAAATACACGACATGGCAATTGACTCCCTAAGCAATAAATATACACAAATGAGGGCTTTAGGGTCTTCATGACCCTCTTTTACCAATGAGAAATTTTAATATTTTACAACTACTTGGATAAAACTCTAGCCGTCCTTAAAACAACTTAACTCAATCAAATACTATAATCGAAACATGTATCTCAAATAAGTTTCACATGAAAGAGGATTTTTTGCTTTAATTACAGTGTTTTATCCACTCATCTAGTCGTTTGCCATCAAATGATATTAACTGATTTTATAAAATGTAATGATGTGTTTTCTCTTGGATCCACTAAACACAGTTCATTTGTTTTTTGCGCACATGCTTTGGTAATTTCCTCAAATGTAGTCGAAGTTTTTGTTCTAGTTCCATACATTTGACAACATGTCAGCTCGTATTTTGCTTTTGTGACAGCATTGTCACACATTCATTAGATAGACTGTGAATATTTTTACCAAATATTTACGAAATTCAAACTGACAAAACGATTAATAAAACAAATTTATTGCCAATTGTATGCTTTATCTACTTAGGGGTTTCTATTGTTTAAAATACCATATAAATCATTTTTATTAAACGATCTGTATATGCTTGTCTTTCACAATGTTAAAGATCAACACTCTTCAAGAACAAAGGTCAGATAAGCAAAAACAATTAGAGAACATGCCCTATTATGGCTCTCATGTTTTCTTGATAAAATTATCATTCACGTTTTTATTTCTAAATTATACTATTAGTTGTAAGATTTCATGTTGATTATTATATTTATTTAATTTCCACCAGTATTTTGTCGTCTTATATGCTTATGTGCTAAAAAGTGTGTAAATACATATTTTTTTTCCACAAAGTAGATACATTAACTCTTGTCTTGACTTTTTTCTTGTTCGTATATAAATATTTAACTTACATAATTAAAACATACGTATTTATATTTTTCAATTATTTAATATCATTTATGTTATTCATGTGTAATTCAAATCCAGAGATTTGTTTATACATAAAATACTTTAAATCTTTTTATTTTCAATCGCCATATATCATATATGCTGTTCATGTGTAGATATGTTCACAGATTTGTTCAACATAAACTTTGTGTTTAAAATTTAGTGGAATTGTCATTACAATTTCAGACATATACTAAAAACAAAAACGTCCAGCATGAATATAAAATAGTTAATTATGAACATGTAACTGCTTCGTTGAAACTTAATAAGATAATTAAGGTTATTATTACCAATGACACGACATTTTGTTTAGAATGCAAACGACTTGAAAGTATTTGAGTTTGAAGGAAAAATGTCTCTTCCAAAAGCTGGATATAGAGTATTTTGGAAAGATTCGCTTTACGATAGGAAAAGTTCTGTTTCTGTGTTATAGCAGACAATTTCCACATGATGGAATTGTTCAGTTTAAAGCACAGTATATATATTGACAACTTCATCAAGTAAGAAACAGCATAAATACGAATACTGAATAATAATCAGTTTGAACAAAGTGGATATTGAATAACCCAACGATTTCTTTCTGGAAATGAATTAAATGCTTTAAAAGACAAGTTCTAAGACAAAGTATGTTTTATTTGTTCAAACATAGAACATTTATCTTATTACAAGGCAAGCGAATGTCATGTAACGAGAATAATGCTATTTTAACATTTAATATTGACAATTCTCTCATATTCATTCAGCGTTTTTATACAGATATTGACAAAATAACTTCATAAACGCAGAAGGATTCACATAATACCCCGCTTGATTAAATGATATTCAAACTTCAAACAAAATAATACACGCTGACGTTCGCTTAATTTAATCTTACGTTGTCAAAAATCTGGTATCTGTTTGTATTTCATGTTTAGGGAATATCGGACGATATTTATCTACGAAAATAAATTTTCTTTTTGTTTTTCTTTTTTCTTTTTGGTCTGTTATAGAACAACTGTTTTGACGTAATGAACGAAAAATGAGAATGTTCTCAAAGGCTGTCGACTTATTTCTGTTTTAGCTAATAGTAGCGTGGTTAAGATATTAACGTCAGTAGAAAAAAGAAGATATTCACCATTATGTCAAGTAATACTATTCTAACGGAAAATTTAGTTTAACCTCAGAAATTCGATAACGGCATGTGCATTTCTGTAGAAAATCCGTGGATTGATACCAGCTATGGATTTGAAAGGTATTTTGCTCTCTTTTCAGATTCAGTTACTCCTACAGGATAACTGTCTCGATAAAGTGGCTAGAAAAAGGTTAAACTAACTGAGAAAAAAATCTAAAATGATGAGTTCGATGTCGTTGTATCCGAGATATTTTCAGAAATTGAGCATTAAATGCAAATCTTTGTCTTGAACGGGTCTTGTATGTATGTTTTCCTTGTTAGATTTTGTGTACCCTAAAAACTGTCAAACAAAATTTATCATTTAAATCATTGTTCAAACTACAGTTATAAAACAATAATAGTACTGGTTCTATAGATATCTATTTGCCAGTATATACCATCATTTTTTATATCAATGTATGTATGTAAAAGTGCTTTAGTCAAAACATCATTTTCAGATACTGTCAAAGCTGATGTGATGGTTAAACAACTGTATATATCAACATTTATGTTTACAGCTCATAAATACTAATTGCATGTTTTATGTTTGGGGAAAGGTTAAGTTAAAACCATTGACCACCCTACCGTTGCAACACATATATTGATAAGAACGGGTTTTCCTAGATCTTGGATATATCAAGAATGGCGACAGAAATAATGGAAACCAAGCGTTATCAATTAGTGAGACCATATTTGAACACATTTACTACTTATAATAATTATAATACCTGTATTCGAACGAACTTCAGTTACACGAAATGATAATTACAACATCATATGTTCTTCTAAACTTGTTATTCCAGTCGAGATAAGAATAATGCTTGTTGTAACATCTGCAAACACTGGCTCCATCTGTGATGTCAAAGGATATGTTTAATCAAACGTTTCGATAGGAAAAAAACTCTTTAAAATAGCAAATCCTTTTTGACATTTCGTCAGACCTTTTTTGCAACCATAATTGCCACAAATGTCACGGTTGGATTCGAATATCTCAAGAAATAATGCGACCAGAATATAACTGATCTATTATCATCGATTTTAATGAGTTTTTTTTTGTTCAGAAAACTTGTTTTAGCACTAAGGCAATATTGTTTGTCCGGTAGGTTACGCTTAAGAATACATATATATTCAGATATGTTATATAAAAGAAATACATGGACGCGGCTAAGACAGTTTGCAATACACTAGGGCATTTACTATTCAACTTGTTTGCCGATATTTCCAGTTCTAATTTATACATATGCACAATAATTATAAAATATCTCAGAATGACTAGTTCTTTATTAATGACTTACTTTTAAAGCATTTGATTACATAATGTATATGTCAGATGGTTAGTAGAAAGATAGTGAGTGAAAAAATGCATTTTAGTTTGTTTTTTTTACAGATTCATACTTCCATATTCATTTGCATTTCATAAAAGACAAACTGAAATAGATCCGTTTGGGTTTAAAAGATAAACAAAGAAATGCGCAAACATTGTGACGTAGCTGTATGTGTTATTAAGTAAATGATTTGATAAAAGCCCTGATTTTTGTTTGAGGGCAGTCATGTTGGTCGAAAGCCAAGGGCCACTACTACTGTTCTGCGGATATATCACAGAGCCTATATCAAATCAGTTACTTAATGGCAATTTTATTAAAATCGCAAAAGGCATTTGAACCAAGGAATGTTGCAGGACTGATAGGACACTTAAATGAGGAAAATATCGAAAATATTGCATTTATAAATCTCTATTAAAGTCCAAGTTGAGTAAGGTTAAGTTATTTATAACCAAAAAATGGAAAGAAATTTAGATATGCACTAAATCATAACACGGATTATGACATATTTCATGTCATTTTCGACTTACTTCAGCACTTTACTGTTTTGCTGTTTTCCTGTGTCGTTTTATTTTGTTCATCTAAATTAACGTAGTTTAGTAAAGGTATTGCTTTTCAAAAGCAATGACTAAGACGATAATACACGTAAGATCCCACCTATGATAGATTAGTCTGAAATAGATGTTTGTCCTTGAAAGCACGCTTACTCATATTCCGAATGTCCACTTGGGTCAAACTTCTTAATTCCTTTCAGCATTCTTACTGAAAACAGTTATAGATAGGTAGCATAACTGCTCTTGAGTTGTATCTTTCCGTCATTTACGTCAAAGGCTATATCTACTACCAATGCACTTAAGACAGGTGTCCCAAACTGTGTATGTTGTGATAATGCTTTGCAAGTGATCACTTTCTTCTTTGATGTGATTCACGCTCCGTGTAATGTTAAGCAAAGAATAAATTCTGTACTTGACAATGCGTTGTTCATATTCTGTTTATTCCCGAGACAGATATTATTTGACTAACATCATGAGCAAACCAGTGATGAATGTTTGCAAATGTGAACTTTATTTTGCTATTGCGTGTTCGTTAGTCATGGTTTTTCGTTCCAGTAAAGTAACTGCACATTAAACCAGTGTAGGACAACCAAACACGAAAGAAAATAATGAAAATGTATACAAAACAATCGTTGCCTGGTCATTTTAAGGCCTTCGCACAAAACGATATTGATTTGTTCATTTTAAAACATTTAAATAAAGGCTCGTCTCAAATCATGTTCTGTTTTCGCTTTACAAACCAATTCAACCGTTTCTTTAATAAATTCAATATTCGTTAGCCATATTACAACAGGATGCCCGAACAAAGTTTTTGAAATACAAAATTCAGATTACATCTTGAGGAGCGAAAGTACCTTTCCTGATTTTTTTTTCTTGTCTGCCATCATCAATCTTATGCTTGTAAATTATATTTCAAATGTCTTTATTTTGTCGGAAGTTCTCATAAACTTAATTTTAAAAAAGTCGGACTGTTATTTGTATAAATCTTATCGGTCACAAAAGCCATCGGGAATCTACTGTTATGATATATAACAAAAATAAATGAGATAGTTTTCAGTAAAATACCTAAAACGGATGCCAGTCGAAGATTTTGAACCGTATGATGGGAATCTATGTCATTAGAACATCGAGGAATGTCTTATTTGAGCTTTCAAGAGAACAAAAACTAAAGATGGTGTTTACTTCACAAAATATTACCCAATTTACAATTGGAGTTGGCATTTTACCCTGAATCTAATCTGAAAGTGTGAATTGCTAGTAAGTTACAAGATTTTAAAGCGAACTGTGCCACAGAGACCTATTATCACGAATCATCAAAATTAATTATATAACTAAAGTATCTATCCCGTGGTTAACGGGGTAGATGTTTTACCGATAAAAGTGTGTAAAACTTCATATTGTGATGTGTTACTGTAACAAAATATGAGTCAGTAGATATGTTCTTCACAATAACTGCTAGAATTTCTATATCTTCTTTTTTTCACGGTCGGCCGATCTCTCAGTCGCTTTAACAAATGTTAAGAAAATAGGCTATGGCTCTTGCTACGCCACTCGTGAAAATATTTAAAATCTGATGGTCACGAGTTGTTGTTGTTGTTTGCTCACACTAGTTTCACAGATAGCGCAATATTCCTTCTCTCTTTTTAGTGCCTACATTTTGTGGGAGGCAGAATGTTGTCCCTGTCCGTACATATGTCTTTACGCCCCAACATTTGTATGTCAAGATTCTTATTCGATCTTATGGAGGCTTTGCATCAAATTCATCGATGAATAGCCGAGGTGTGTAGATGGTTGTAAATAAAATGTGTTTATCTAAATACGACGGAATGTCGCGTGCAAGACCATAGTACCCAACTAAAAAATCAAGGTTACAGTGACTTGTCAAATATAAAAAATGTTAATGATAAACCTTGTCCGGGTCTTAGTTTTTATCTTGGCTTATTTGTTCACATTAATGAAGCGGTGTGTCGCGTGCAACAACCTAGGTCCATAGCTTTTAGGCCAAGATCATAGTCACTGGTAATAAGTAAATAAATTTTATAAAAAAAACTTGTCCGGGCCTTAAGTTCTGAATTCATGGAAGGATTTTAAAACACCTTTCAATATTTGCTCATCTAGATGAAGATGCACGTCAATTTGGTAGGTAGTTGGATATTCCAATAACCAACTACCAACTAGTTGGTGGTTGGTAATTCGTAATACCCAAATATTTAATAGCTGTAGCAGATAATTAAATCCAATAATAGCTACCTTCTAATAGGTAGTTGGTTATTCTGATTTTGCGTGCATATCTCATAGATGAAACGGTATGTAGTTTGCAAGACCCAAGGTCACAGTGACTTGTCAAATGTAAAACGTTTTGAGGATAGACCTTGTCTGGGCCATGACTTCATCCATAGAAGGATTTTAATACCTGTCCAAATATATGTCACCTGCCGTCTTGGTATTTATGACTTCCTATAATATCAAACAATCAGATAAAATAGCACTATAAGCAGTATTCTATAATTTTTACTCAATGCCATGCAAGAATTTTACAATGACCTCTTTTACCTACGAAGCCTTTAATCCTGTGACCAAGCGGAGTGTGGGGGTATACGTTACTTCTGTGAAAAGCTATAGTCTCCTACTATCCATGCATCTTTTGGAAAATATCCGTCAGACTTACTGAAATGAACAACAGTCTTCATGAAAACGTCAATTAAGAGGGAATTTTAGCTGTAAAACTTTCAGCTGCATATGTTTTTAGGGGGTTTTATTACAAGAATATACGTTTAGAGGAAATTTTATGTATGCGACTTGTTAATTAGTTTTTAGAAGAATTCCTTTTGATTTCAAGGGATTAAATAACATTTATGAGCAGATGGTAGGCAGATCATAAATCAGTGAATTCTCGTTTCAGTGCTTTTAATACATCATTGCCCTTTTCTTTTGTGACTCGCCCTTAAAAACACTCCGGACGGAAGAACTTTCAGGCAGATGTGTTATATAGAAATGATCGAATGGGATGAAAAATGATTTGCTGGATAGATCAAGCACTTCAATCGATATGACAGATGTTTTGGACGTGAAAGTTAAATATCTGTATATTGAACACTATAAACAACGTGTTTGAATGTGCTATTTACGGAAAGAAGTGTAGGTATAAACGTGCCCTCACTCGCCGTTTGATCCTAAACAGCAAATACTAATGTGCATATTATCATGTATATATCAAAAAAATGAACTTTACCTTTTGTCTTGCTAGTCCATTACATTTACTTTTTTGATTACCCTATCAAAGAAGTAGCTGGCTATAGTAAAACCCTATTAAAGAAGTAGCTGGTCATATTATAACCTCATTTAATATAAAAGATCAAGTTCTTTGGACTCCGAACCTGCACTGAAGGGCACCAACCGCCTAGCAATGCAAAATAAGTAGACTCCTCGGGATCGCAACAACCCCAAAGAAGTAGCAGCTGGCTATATTATAACCTTATAAAGAAGTGGCTGGTTGTATTATAACCTCATTAAAGAAGTAGCTGGCTATATTATAATCATAAAAAAGAAGTAGCTGGTTATATTATAATCTCATTAATGAAGTTGACATCTATATTATAACTCTATGAGATAAGTAGCTGACTATATTATAACCATTTAAAAGAAGTAGCTGGTTATATTATAATCTCATTAACGAAGTAGACAACTATACTATAACCCTATGAAGGAAGTAACTGGCTATGTTATAACCCTATAAAAGAAGTAGCTGGTTATATTATAATCTCATTAAAGAAGTAGCTGGCTATATTATAACCCTATGAAAGAAGTAGCTAGTTATATTATAACCCTATAAAAGAAGTAGCTGACTATATTATAACCCTTTAAAAGAAGTACCTGGTTATATTATAACCCTATAAAAGAAGTAGCTGACTATATTATGACCTCTTTAAAGAAGTGACTGGCTATATTATAACCCTATAAAAGAAGTAGCTGGTTATTTTATAACCTCGTTAAATAAGTAGCTAGCTATATTAAAACCCTTTAAAAGAAGTAGCTGCCTTTATTATAACCCTATTGAAGAAGTAGCTGGTTATATCATGACTAGGAGAAAACGCAGCTGAAGTTGTATCAAAACGGTCACTATCAGTGAATTAGTTTGTTGATTACGTGGGTACATCTTGACGATGTTGAACTTATACGTACTTTCTGTTTTGGACAAAAGTTGGAAAACAAAAGAAACACCCCGAACGACTCACTGCATGGAAAACACCTCGTGGATATACAGGTAAACATTGAGATCGTTTTTGTTTAAATCATAGCTATCTAACAATATTAACAGGTTTTAAGAAATGCCTTTAAATCAGAGATAGAAAAAACATCTGTTTCTGTGACCAGAAGTCGTTCAGGTGTGTACAGTTACAAAGAATTTGTCTCGGAAGCAGTCTGATTTCTCTAAACAAGAGGGCCATGATGGCCCTGGATCGCTCACCTGAGTACTTTGGCTGTAGGTTTGCTGTTAAGCAGTATTTCATTTTTTAACTGAAAATATATAAGTGCCTACAAACCAAATATGTAAAATATCAGTCAATAAATAAAGGCTCTATGACAGAAAGTAGAAATATCTATTATAAGCTATGGTGACCTTGACCTTGACCCAGTGACCTCAAACCCTACCCATGGATAGAGGTCCATGCAAGGAACCTATATATTGAATATCAAAGATATTGGTCTATAAATGAAGGCTTTATGAGGTACAGTAGATAAATCTATTTTTGGCCTTTAACCTAATCTAATAATTTGAAAAAGCTTGATAAAGCTTGCTTCATGCAAAATTTTAAAATTCTAGGCCTTGTGGTTTCAGACAAGAAGATTTTTAAAGATTTCCTATATAAATCTATGTAAACCAAAAGAACCCTGGGGCGTGGCCATTTTTGACCCAGGGAACATAATTTGAACAAACTTGGTAGACATCCACTAGACAATGCTACATACCAAATATCTAAGCTGTAGGCATTGAGGTTTCCAGTAAGAAGATTTTTAAAGATTTCCTTTTTCACATATTAAGGGCTCCCGGGGCGGTAACAATTTTGACTCCACGGCCAACATATAAACAATACTGGTAAAGGTTCTCTACACAATACTCCACACCAAATATCTAAGGTCTAGTCCTATTAGTTTCGGAGAAAAATGACTTTTAATGTTTTTCCTATATAACTATATGTAAACCAAGAGAACCCTGGGGCGTGGCCAATTTTGACCCAGGGGACATAACTTGAACAAACTTGGAAGACATCTACTAGACAATGCTATACACCAAATATCAAAGCTGTAGGCATTGTGGTTTCTGAGAAGAAGATTTTTAAAGATTGCCTTTTTTACATATTAAGGGCCCCCAGAGCGGTGCCAAGTTTGACCCCAGGGCCAACATATAAACAATACTGGTAAAGGTTCTCTACACAATACCCCATGCCAAATATCAAAAGGTCTAGTCCTATTAGTTTTGGAGAAAAATGATTTTTCATGTTTTTCCTACATAACTGTATGTAAACCAAGAGAACCCTGGGGCGTGGCCAATTTTGACCCAGGGGTCATGATTTGAACAAACTTGGTAGACATCCACTAGACAATGCTACATACCAAATATCATAGCTGTACGCATTGTGGTTTTTGAGAAAAAGATTTTTAAATATTGCCTTTTTTACATATTAAGGGTCCCTGGGTCGGAGACAATTTGACCCCACGGCCAACATATAAACAATACTGGTATCGGTTTCCTACACAATACTCCACACCAAATATCTAAGGTCTAGTCCTATTAGTTTCGGAGAAAAATGACTTTTAATGTTTTTCCTATATAACTATATGTAAACCAAGAGAACCCTGGGGCGTGGCCAATTTTGACCCAGGGGACATAACTTGAACAAACTTGGAAGACATCCACTTGTCAATGCTACATATCAAATATCATAGCTGTAGGCATTGTGATTTCTGAGAAGAAGATTTTTAAAGATTGCCTTTTTTACATATTAAGGGCCCCAGGGCGGTGCCAGTTTTGACCCAAGGCCAACATATAAACAATACTGGTAAAGGTTCTCTACACAATACTCCACGCCAAATATCTAAGGTCTAGTCCTATTAGTTTTGGAGAAAAATGATTTTTCATGTTTTTCCTATATAACTATATGTAAACGAAGAGAACCCTGGGGCGTGGCCAATTTTGACCCAGGGGAAATAATTTGAACAATCTTGGTAAACATCCACTTGTCAATGCTACATATCAAATATCAAAGCTGTAGGCATTGTGGTTTCTGAGAAGAAGATTTTTAAATATTGCCTTTTTACATATAAAGGGCCCCCAGGGCGGTGCCAATTTTGACCCCAGGGCCAACATATAAACAATACTGGTAAAGGTTCCCTACCCAATACTCCACATCAAATATCTAAGGTCTAGTCTTATTAGTTTTGGAGAAAAATGATTTTTCATGTTTTTCCTATATAACTATATGTAAACCAAGAGAACCCTGGGGCGTGGCCAATTTTGACCCAGGGGACATGATTTAAACAAACTTGGTAGACATCCACTAGACAATGCTACATACAAAATATCTAAGCTGCACGCATTGTGGTTTCAGAGAAGAAGATTTTTAAAGATTTCCTTTTTTACATATTAAGGGCCCCAGGGGCGGGGACAATTTTGACCACACGGCCAACATATATACAATACTGGTAAAGGTTTTCTACACCAAACTCCACACAAAATATCTAAGGTCTAGTCCTATTAGTTTCGGAGAAAAATGACTTTTAATGTTTTTCCTATATTACTAAATGTAAACCAAGAGAACCCTGGGGCGTGGCCAATTTTGACCCAGGGGACATAATTTGATCAAACTTGGTAGACATCCACTAGACAATGCTATACACCAAATATCAAAGCTGTAGGCATTGTGGTTTCTGAGAAGAAGATTTTTAAAGATTGCCTTTTTTACTTATTAAGGGCTTCCAGGGCGGAAACAATTTTGACCCCAGGGCCAACATACAATCAATACTGGTAAAGATTCTCTACACAATACTCCACACCAAATATCTAAGGTCTAGTCCTATTAGTTTTGGAGAAAAATGATTTTTCATGTTTTTCCTATATAACTATATGTAAACCAAGAGAACCCTGGGGCGTGGCCAATTTTGACCCAGGGGAAATAATTTGAAAAAACTTGGTAGACATCCACTAGACAATGCTACATACCAAATATCTAAGCTGTACGCATTGTGGTTTCAGAGATTAAGATTTTTAAAGATTTCCTATATAAGTCAATGTAAAATGAAGTGACCCCTGGGGTGGGGCCAATTTTGACCGCAGGCAAATAATTTGAATAATTATTGTAGAGTTCCATTAGAGGGTGCTAAATGCCAAATATCTAAGCTCTAGGCCTTATGGTTTCAGACAAGAAGATTTTCAAATTTTTCCTTTAAGTTGCCTTAGCAACCAGAGTTCTTGATGGAATTGAATTCTTTGAACAACTTTGGTAGAGCTTCATGCAGGCAACATCCCAGGCAAGTTTCATTTAATTTGGCCCTTTGGTTTCAGAGGAGATGTCATTTGAATGAAAAGTTGACGACGGACGGACGGACGACGGACAAAGACTGATCAGAAAAGCTCATCCTGAGTTTTTTGTGCTGCTCAGGTGAGCTAAAAATGAGTACTCCGATGATAGTTATAGAAAGGATTACATATGGCAACATGCATAGGCTCAGTATTCTTTGGTTCCGTTCCATATTTTTGTGTATATGGAAAAGTATATTGTTTATAAACATAAACAAAAGTGCAAGGCGTTTCAGAAAAAAAACTCGAGAAAGAAATTAGGTTACACTTAGTAACATATGTGTACAAGCTTGATATGGAAACATTCCTCCGTCTCAAAGATAGAGTAACGTTCCCTAGACACGGTACCGCAGTGCCGGAATAGTTTTGGGAATACTTCCCTGTTTGTAGAAGCGAGATAGTAGCCGTGTGTTGATTTCAAGATAGAAGAACGCTCCTCCATCTTACATATTTGATCAAAAAATAAATTAGAAACAAAGTTCCAAAAGTAGTTTTATTAATTCAATGCTGTATTACCTGCAAGGCAGTTGATAATATAATATCTTCCTTTGTCAGGGCCACGGGCGAAATTTTGAATATGATTTGCTAAAATATCTTAGATGTTTTATAAATACCCTATTTGTCTTCTTTTTGTACACACAAAATGAATTATAAATTATTTAATGTCTGCCCACGATTTTCAACAGATAACCTTGACATTTTGTTACGTCAATAAATAAAAGCCAAAGCGCTATTTAATCGAGAGGCAGATGGCAAGTGTCTGCTGTCATTCCATGACAGGCAAATGTAATAAATGTTCATCTGTATTGTAATTTGATCTTTGTTAGCAAAGATTTGATCCGTTAAAATTAAACCTCATGCCTTTAGAATATATGTCGCAGACAGTGCATTTTTGTACAAAATCTTTCGGGGAAATTAAGTTCTACGTGTTGCACTAATGCCAGCGTTGCAGGTCTATTACAAAGTTGTATCTAGGAAATATGTATTCAAATAAGTAACCAGTGTCTTAAAAATGATAACTTATGTTAATAAATGAAAAAAGGTTTAATAAATAGAAACAGCTTAAAAATAAAACAACAACATCCAATAACATAAAAACATTTGCCTCGACATATAAGTAATTCAGCTAAATGAACAATATTGCTTTAAAGCGACTGGCTCACAGAAATTAGCTGAAACAGTTTTTTTCTTTACAATTTAAGCGAAGTTAGTATACTATGGAAAAATGATATTATGCTTCCATGAAACCTAAAAAAAAATAATTTCACTAGGATTCGAACCCATGCCTTTTCGGTCGGTAAAATGTAGCGCAGCGATCTGAGCCACTGCGACAACTTATTCAGTGTTGTCTACCCTTGACATAACAAGTCCTGAAGGAAATATAAGTTCATCACAATAAATGCGTCATCGGCAGCATGATGCTAAATGGCTGTTCCTGAAAACTGATGAAAGCTCATATACCTGCAACATGTAATTCCGATCTTACTCAAGACATTAGAATAGTTGCAAAAATCAAAGGAATAAAGTACAGTGAAAAATATGTGCTGTATATGTTGTTTCCGCAATGTTTCTTGCAGTATGCGATAAAATATTTTCTCCAATTCTCTGATAACTTATTAGAGTAAGCGTGCACGTTTCCTTTATTTAAAGAAACACTGAAATTTCTTTGATAAATCATACAAATGTGAGTCTACTGAACATTAAGGTGTCAGAATTTGAGTACAACAGGTAAACCAGATGCACTGATATAACTCTTAACTGGAAGTTTATAGAAAGTTGCTCTAGTACAGAGTTTTGGTTGACTGATTTTTTAATGAACACTGTCTTAGCGCCTATACGCCCAAAGCAAACTCTTTGAGCTTAATATGTCCTGCTTTACTTTTTCAGTATATTTTTTAATGCAACTGAGAAAAAGACAGAAACACACAAATGTAGTACAACACTGGTTATTATTTAAGAAATTTTCGAGCCAGCACGTACCACAAATGCCCTATAGCGACCGTTCAAAATGGCCTCCTCATGTCGCTACTCAAATAGCTATTCCTGCGAAAGCAAACTGAAGCTTCTCTTTTTTAACAGTGTCTATGGGAAGCGCGATAACTAGAGATGACTTTTTTAATGTAATACAAGCGAGTTGCATTATCGTACATTTTCAACTAAGTACAAAATAACGCAAAACTGAATGCTTATTATGAATCATTAAATAAAAACAAAACAAAACGAATTCTGAATTTCTAGGTACAGTTCGCGTACAGTTAGACTTACTAAAAATTATACGGTTTATTAATAATAACAATTATAATAATAACAATGTCTTAAATTAGGCAATACATTACTGGTTATTTATATTTGTATGTTCAAGATTTAAAACGAAATATTTAACAAAGAAAGTTGCTGTGATATAATTTTCGTGTGGATAGCCATTTATTTTAAATGAATACTTTCCTACTTTCTATGAGCCTTTATGGGATATTTTCGAATGTATTATATATTCCTCTTAACATTATCAATTTTCTGTATTTTCAAAGAATGAGCCAGTATGATACATATGCAGTTTATAATGAGTTACTCTTAGGACGTGTCCATTTTGAATAAGACTACGTTGAAGTATGCATCAGACTTCTACCGCTTGCAAAACTGATTCGAGTTTCATGTATTCGGAAAGCGGAAAAAAGTGACGTTAAAATGTTTATTTCAGTAGCTTAAACTGTCACTTTACTGATCATCCAATCCCAGCGAGGCAGTTTTCTCAGGTATACCTGTCAATAAAACTGCGTCTTGCAATCTACCCGCAGCCAGTAAAATGTGCATTGGCGGCGCCAAAGTTACTGTGCCGTAATTGTCGCTGCGTTGCTACCGGAAATCATCTCTCAATATTTTATTTTCGTAACCGCTTTTCGATTTCTAACATAAAATGACACTAGAATAGCACTATTGACAGGTAATAGGCGGAGTTTGAAAGAAACACATGGGGCGCTTTAATTGATTGATTTTTGACAGGTGTACCGACGAGTCTCGTTCTTTACCTAACAGTGTAAACTCTAATCGATTTTGCAAGCGGTAGCATTTAGGTGCAGGAATAAAACGGTTTGGAAATTTTCACAAGTGAGATGTAACTGTTCTGGTAAATTATAAAAGAAAATCTTAAATCATACATATATATATATCAACCATCATTCTCTCATCACGGGAATCTTCAATGTGAGCCACCTAATTGATTAGTAGTCAGCTAATGCATGATTAAATGTACCTCTCAAGTGTAATATTTATCGACAGATAATAATTCCAGTATGTCTTCACACTAAAAATTGTCTAACAAAGATACATTCTAACGAAGGGAGACAAAACTTTCATGGAACTTTGCGTTTTTGTACTCACGATTACTTCGCCTCTGCTATGCACGTTTTCTTCAAATTACCCACAAAACTGTGTTTTGTTCGAGAGAATTTGCGTGTTAATGTAAAACTAACTACAATATAGCTTTATTGTCTGTTCTGTTCTCTTTATAATAGAAAATGAAATTAGATATTCCAGAATTTCTCTGTCCTCGACTTTCGAGTTTAACACAGTTCAAGTTTGTAACTTCAGTATCAATGCACACCAGTCCAGACAATTTATGGAAAGATTTGAGTTAAAGGGTCATTATTTATGAAAAGTGGTCAAACACTCAAATTCAAAGGCATCACAGTGAGAATGAAGAATAACGTAGCCTAAATAACGCGAGACAAAAGCAGCTCTGGTATTTGATACTTAGTAAACAGCAAGTATTTCCGATAACGGTCCGTTAGGGGTAATAACGAATGACGTCATCCGAAATAAATTCAGAACCAAAACTCAGTTACCGGAGTGAGTAATGCGTCATCAAACATCAACTACACACTGTTTAATGCATAAATTAAAGTTTGTTATTCCTCATCAGAAAGTAAACAAAACTACTAAATAATTTGAGAATTTTTTACAGAGCTAAGGTTTATCTGACATTGTACAAGTTACTAGGACTTCTTAAATCAATGAAGGGCACAATTTATCCCAACGTGCTCATTGGTGCGCTATTATGACCGTGCTGATTCCGTCATCCATTGTCAACTTTTGCTTTAAACAACACCTCCTCTTAACTGCCGGACAAAATTGATTGATATTTTTTTGTAAGTGCTCCTTGCACGAAGATCTACCAAAGTTGTTCAAAGAATATAATTCCATTTACAAATCTAGTTGCTATGACAACCAATAAGAAAAACTTAAAAATCTTCTTGTCTGAAACAACTTGACCCACAGCTCTGAAATTTGGTGTAAGGTATTCTCTAGTAGACCTCTATCACGATTGTTCAAATAATGTCCCTAACGGTTCATTGTGGCTTCGCCTCAGAGACCACATGTTTTGCATAGAATTGTATACGAAAAATTTCTTGTCTGAAACCACAAAGCCTAGAGCTGAGATATTTGCATGGAACATCATCTAGAGATTCTTTACCAAGATAGTTCAAATTATACCCCTGGAGTCATTAATGACACTGTCCCGTAGGTCACTTAGTTTTATAAATACATATACAGGAAACAAATGGCGTTGATTCTAAATATTTTGTGTGTGACATAGTCTAGTAGACCTGTAGCAAGATTGTTAAAATTATGCCCCAGGGGTAAGTATTGTCTCCGCCCCAAGGATCACACATTTTGCATAGAATTATATTTGAAAAACTTTTAAAATCTTCTTGGCTGGAACTTAAGGTATAGAGCTGAGATATTTTGGAAGGAGCATCATCTAGAGAGCCTCTACAAAGATTGTTCCTATTATACCCCTGGGGTCATTAATGGCTCTGACCTGGGGGTCACTTATTTCTATAGAGACATTTTTAGAAAAACAAGTTGAAAAAAATCTCCTCTGAAACCACATGACATGGAATCTTAATATTGTGTGTGTCACATTGTCTAGTACACTTGTAAAAAGATTGTTTAGATAAACACCGTGGAGACAAAATTGGCTCCTCCCCTTGAACCACATGCTTTTCACTAAAATATGAAGGAAATACTTTGTAAGTCGTCTTGTCTGAAACCACAAAGCCTAGAGCTATTTTGCTTGGAGCATCATCTGGAGATCTTCTACCATATTTGTTCAATTTATGTTCTTTGGGTCATTTATGGCCACGTCCAGGGGTCAGTTGAGTGTACATAGACTTATAGAATCTTCTTGTCTAAAACCACAAGGTCTATAGCTGTCCCTTGGTTTAAAATTGACCCCACTTGAGTGGTCACTTTATTTACATTGAGTGATGTAGGAAAAACTATAAAAATCTTCTTCTTTGTAACCGCATGGTCAAACCCTACTCGAGTAGTAACTCTATTTACATCGAGTGATATAAGAAAACTTTTAAAAATCTTCCTCTTTGTAACTGCATGGTCAACAGTCTAGCAATTTGATGTGTAGCATTATGTTGTTGACCTCTGTCGAGATTGTTCAAATTATTCCCAGGGATTAAAATTTCCTTACCCTGTGGTCCTATATGTGTTTAATATAAAATCTTTGAAAATCTTCTTGTCAAAAATTGTATTTCAGCTTTGACTTAAGGTGACCTTGACCTTGTACTTCTTACCTATTTTTTCTGTGTGAAATTTGGACTAATTGTACAATATTGCATGCAGATTTCAGCTTCGACATTATGTGAACTTACCATGATTCCTTCATTGGCCTTGCTGTTGCAATTTATACTCACTGGTACTCATGTGAGCGATATAGATCCGCTATGACCCTTTTGTTGTACTAAATGACTATTTCTGAGAGATATAGGAGCTTAAAAGTATTAAACTTTTTCACTTTTTTTTATAAGTAAACAAAACATACAGGCTACAAAAATGTACAGTAGCTAGTATAAGGTCAAAGTTGCGTAGTTGTTGTGATACATTATAATGAGATTGTAATGATGTTTTCATTTAAATTTAGTAGTTTACTTTCTTTCTGTTTCAACTGCACTAATTGCACCATTTCCCTTAACCATCTGTAAAATACAAAACAGAAAGTAATTCAATATATCCAGTCTGCTGGTTAAACATGTCTGCATAAAGGTAAAATTTAGCGTCGGTATTACAACATCTCTTGCACAGACAGTTTTAAGATCTCAAGAAGTTGTCTGAAACAAACTTGAAGTATGACTCAAAAGACATAACTACATTTCGGAATTAATCTGATCTATACAGTTAAGATTAAGGGATATTAACCCGCTCAATACATGTTTACTGTTTTTAACAAACAGTTTCTTATCACACTTATCGTTAATATATACCAACAAGCTTTAAATAAGAAATAGAGAATAACAGGTTACTGTCTTTTGAGAAATCCCTTTCTCAAAAGACAGTAACCTGTTATTCTTTTTATCATGCCACTATTATGATATTGCATCTCATTATTTTAATTCGGGGCGCTGATTTCTGAAAGTACGGTAACCACTTTGTACAAGAGGGTTATACGCCAAAAAAAGTAGTCCGAGGGTTTTTACCAATAATTTTATAACACAACACAATTTTTGGTACAATTTGTTTTAACAATTTATTTGCTGTGTATTATCATAAATATTCAGCAAAGTCAATTAAACAATACCAACAATAAATATCATCAGTGCTGAACTGGCGTAGGAACATATTACCATTTCAAACAAATTTAGCAAATGGCCGCCGGCAGAAGCAGACATCAACTGGAAAATTTAATATAACAAGTGTGATTTTTAAAGCTATTAAGGAGATTAATACAAAAAGAACAATGTTTTATAAACTGTTAGCCAGATATTAACAGTTAACATAACGGATTTGGACGAAGGAGTCTCGGTTTAAGCATGGAAAAGTGTTCTCAAGTCACTGACTGAGAAAGGTTGCTGTTCTCAGACAGGCTTTATCAGGCAGTTGTCATAGTAATGGCATGATAAAAATCTTTATATATTATTGTTACTGTTGCATTTGAATGTCAAAAATCCTTAAGTGTAACATATATATATTATATATATATATATATAACTTCAAAAGCGCAGTTGAGTGAATATTTTAGTAGTTCTGTTAGCCAAAAACCAGAAAGTTAATGTTATAGATTTACAGTTTTACTTTTATTGCATACTTTGATGCCTGTGATAATAAAAACTATGATCCAATCGAACGTATATTTCAGAGAAGTATCATTTTAGGATGATTAATGTGTTTTATTTCAATAGGCCACCACTGATAACTTTATATCTGACAAGACGATCACGTCTCTATCACATTTTTTTTCTACTGGGAATCAAACAAATATTTATTCAACTTCAGGCTAGACATTAATATATGTTACATGATATTTATATGCCAATCATTTCAGTTCGAAAGAGGCAGGAAAGCAGATAAATTCCTGTTGAGATCTGTTGAGATCTGCATGCATTACATGATTACAAATTGAACAGGAGTGACATACCGACTGTAGTTAATTACCCATTTACGAAAGTAGCTATGCATTTGCACTCAATATATCTGCCTTGCACTTGCGTTCTGATATTTACATAGAAGATATCAGATAAAAGTGTTTATTCCTCATGCTATGAAAATGTCAACACATTCGAATACCTTTAAACTAAAATAATATCCTTTAACAAATTGAGTAAGTCAGCTGCCAGCCAAAAAATGCAAGTCTGTCCTCGATTAAAACTGTGCTTGTCTTATGAGAATGTTAAATTCAATGTTTATTTAATGTAAAATCGGCAAAATAGGTTTTATGTCATAGATATACTTAGCAGGGTCAGCTCAATTTTTTTATGAAAGTTTTATTAAAAAAAAGTTTTCGGTGTTAATTAGTAACAAGTTCAAAATACGAATTTTAGTGACATATAGAATACATTTAATAAATAAAGTTCAAGCTGGATTAAATGAAACCATGTCTGTTTCAGTCAGTGTATTCGTTGTGCCAAAGTTTTGGGTATCGCATACTTCCCCAGAATCTTGGTGAACTAATCGCCGTTTTAATAATTTTTCTCCGTTTAACTTGCAAAAAAGCAAATCATGAAAACATCAGATTTTGTATTGGTGACTCAACATTCAAATCAAGCTGTTTTCGTGAATCATCACCATTTTACCCTGTTTTAACATTATTTTGATTAGACTGCAATAGACTGCTCCACTGAAAATAATGAACGATATCATGTGAAAAACACACCAAATCAATGCATCAACGTTCTACTTTTTAAGTGGTTATATGCCTGTAAATTTCGTCTTCAGCTGCATTTGATGACACCTGAAATGAACACTTCCTTTACCTTATGGTTCTAAAATAGAAGAACACTCTTCATATTGAGAACTCTTCTGTAATAGTTCTTACATCTAGAAAGTGTTTCGGTATTTAGTCGTGGTGTTACAAAGAAATAAATTGCGAATATATATGTGATCGTGTAAAATTAATGAGGCAAACACATAACTGCACCTATTGCGTTGGCTGTGTCATGTACAAAGTATTATATGAACTACTTTTCCTAGTATAAGGGTCAGTATATCAAAAGTAATAATCACGGGGCCTTAACTTCAAACTGCTCGTAAATGGTTTGATAAATGTTAAAATGTTAATGATTGAGAAAATACTATTATGGCACTAATAAGTGGCGAAGGTAGAGTTGGTGGTATGTAGAATGGATGACATTTCGATATCTCTTTGTCAATTATTTAAAAAAAAATATATATATATGGTCTATATCAGTCTAAGCACTTCGCATACTGCCTTTTTCCACATGTATTACGTTCTCGTGATTTTCATAGTTATACCCAATGATCAAAAGATATATCTTAA
This sequence comes from Cyclina sinensis, assembly GCA_012932295.1. Lineage (NCBI taxonomy): Eukaryota > Metazoa > Mollusca > Bivalvia > Venerida > Veneridae > Cyclina > Cyclina sinensis. The sequence goes on from JAAONU010000017.1 coordinate 30,400,609, forward strand.
CATATCTGTCAAGATTACCGCTTATGTCAAACTTGTATATTTCAGTTGTTGCCTGATTGGGCCACCAAACACATAAATTTTCTGGGTAACTGCCATAATTGTCCAACTTTTAGACATATCGTGAAATTGTGCAATAAAACAAGACAGAATAGTCAGGAAGGGACTTTGTTTGAAATAACTTGAAATTGCCTATCTGTATCGCAATTCCTTAGATAACACTGACCTACTTCAAGCACTTTCAATATGGAGAAAAGAAAATTGAGCTGTGAGTTGTGTTAAGTGACCTAAATAAACATTTTACTTGACATTAAATTGTTCAATAAATATATTAAGTCATTGTTATAATTTGCAGTTTATATGACATGAATGTTTCATATTTATATATCTGAACTTTTCATAAAGTGTTTTAAAAAGTCCGGGGCAAGAGTCTAATTATAACATACAAACAAACACAAAATAATGAAGAAGTGTAAGTCAGGAAAAATCTAATGCTCACTGAGCACGCATTCCATTAGTCTTAGACAAAGAGCATTTGATTTTGTTTATACATTTGAGCTCGTTGTGACATATTTCATATTGCATCCACTATTAGTTCATTTTTACTGATCTCGAATATGTTAACACATAGTGATTGCAAAATATGTTAGGCTAAATGTGTTTGAGGGAAGTATGTTATAATCTAAAGTTTCAGTCCATCTTTCTTTAGAGGTACCATCTAGTGGTGTGCTTAGCTTTACTCATGAACGTCCGTCCTTAAGACAACAAGTTGGCTGCTTAAAAAAGCATCCAATGGGTTATGCCAAAATAATTGAATTTCACATATGATCAAATCTTTATGCAACATTCCTTGCTACATAAATAGTTGTCCTCTTCCTTTAGTATTTCAGTCTATGTTAGTAAATCTGTCACTGTTTGAACAAAGCAAGTATTTTTTTGAATATATAGTATTATCAGTGTTTACGAGCACAGGATATAATGAATACACTATAAAAATAAAATCTTTGAGAACTCAAGACAACTACGATCATTTATTTTAGAAATAATTAAAGTATCGTAAATAGAGCTAAAAGGGAAAATTAAAAAGGGAACAGCATAACAATTTTATAATTTACAGGACTAACAATTCAAGCGTGCATTATATACTTACTTACACAGTTGAAATGAAACCACTGTATTTTGCATTTTTGTTGTCACATTTCAACAAGCCGGTATCCTGCAAGTGCAGTGGTAACGCACTAAGCTGATATTCCAGGGGTCCTATATATTAGTGCTATACACTGAGCATGCAACAGAACCAGAGGCGTCTGAGTTCTAAACATTCATTTAAATAAGGCTTTATTTAAAAATATCAAATCTAATGTTTATATCAAATGATTTTAGTGTGAAACATGTTTCTACAGCAAAGCAGTTGCGAAAATCCTAAAGTCTGAATTGTAAGTCTGTTGTCTTTGTGCTGTAAATAGATTTCAATTTTATTTCTGGCGTTTTTTAAAAATATGCAAAATTATATGTAAATTACAATATATATCTCTGTTGAATTCAACTACATCATTTACCTTAAAACACAAACATATATTTGCCACTCACATTGATTGAATCAGATTCAATACATTGAATGCAGCTTCCTTAATCATATGATTGCACATTGTTAAAACTAGGGTCGCAAATAGGACCGCAAATAGGATCGCAGGGCCGCAGAATAAGGATGTCAGAAAATCTCCGGATCTAGACCCTCTGCTCCATATTCTTTTTCAATAGACGCTCTGTTGCATTTTGAAAACTTGCCAGTATACTGGGTGATGCCTTAAGGGGCATAACCCAAAAAATAAATCCGATTAAAACGTGAAACATTACAGGGACAACAGAAAACTGATAAATTAAAGGAGAATGATAATAATGATAACTTATGAACAGTAAATATTGGCAGTATTGTGATATGGTCTCAGGCTAGCTAGAGTGCGTAACTTTACCTGTCTTATAAAAATCGACCCCTTTTTTGAGGTTGGTAAACTGACAAACCACCAATGTGCCCTTGGAGCATAGCTTAAAATGTCCAACCGAATTCCCTTATATTGTATAAAGTATTTGAAGATAACTCCATGTCTTCTGAAGATAGTATCAGTCATCAAGCGTCTATGTGATCGTTGTCTAATAGAAGGTAAACGCCAAAAATATTATATTCACTAGACTGCAATGCAACTTATTCAAACAGTTATTCGTATATACAGTCTGGTATACTGGCCTCTTATATATACTACTCACAATTTGATAGGGATCACTTTTTATTTTTTAAATATCTTTTAAATGATAACCTCAAGATAACTGATTTTTTCTCATACATGTAGTTTATTCATATAGCAAAGCCGACCTGTCCAGCAGATTTTGATTTTGATTGTTTACCTGTACATGTCTCAAGATGCACGGGAAAAGCGATACCCCTGGAAAAGTGGTGCACTGCGGGCATGTACCTTCATGTACACATCCGTTTAATTCAGACTTCGCTTGTGCATGGTAACGTTTATATCGAACCTAGCACTGGTCATGGCAAATTTACGGCAAAGACGGCGTATTGACGATCAGGAGATGAATAGGGGGGTAGGGATGCTTGAGGCTGGGCGTTCCCAACGGCACGTAGCGGGTGTCCCAGAGCACCGTTGCCAGGATGTGACGACGGTTTCATATTTACGGGCATGTCACGCATAGGCATGGCAGAGGGCGTCAGAGGTCCACAACTCAGCGTGAGGACCGGTTTATTGTCGTTCAAGCGCGACGTCAGCGCTTTGTTACCGCTACTGCCCTCCTAAATGGCTTCCAGAATGCCACTTGTGTAAGACTTTTCACTCAAACCATCAGGAACCGTCTTCATACAGCTGGCATGAGGGCTAGAAGGCCAGCAATCCGAATCCCATTGACGCGAAACCACATCCAGGCACGTCTTCAATGGGCCCGCGAGCACGCCAGGTGGACGCTGCATGACTAGACCTCAGTGCTGTTCACTGACGAGTCTACATTTTGTGTGGACTTAACTCATAGGCGAGTGCGGGTATGGAGATCCGCCAATGAGCGTTTGGCACCCGTATGTGTTGCTACCCATGACCGTCATGGCGGAGGCTCGGTCATGGTGTGGGCGGCATTAGCATGCTAGGAAGAACGGACCTGCACATTGTTCAAAACGGCACAATGACGGCTGTACGATACGTCAATGAAATCTTCGTCCGTACGCTGGTGCTATAGGCCCTAGGGTCACCGACGAGTACCTGGAGGCAGCAGCCAGAGAGTGAATGGACTGGCCAGCAAAGTCTCCAGACCTCAATCCAATAGAGCACGCCTGGGACATGCTGCAGACTGCAATATCTGCTCGCCCAGTCCAGCCAACCACGGTCCCTGGGCTACAGCAGGCCCTTCTGGACGAGTGGGCTCGGCTCCCACAACAAAGCCTCCGGAGACTCATTAGCAGCATGAGAAGGCGGTGCAGAGCAGTAATCCAAGCAAACGGACACCACACTCGATTTTAAAGCAAAATTCAGGCCATAGACTTGATTTTTCCAAAAAGTTCCATTTCATCTCCTGTCTGTGTTATCCCAAATTCGTGCCCCTCCCACGGCTCAGCCTCTGTCACGCTTCAACGGTTTACAGAGTTACTCATTTTTTGGTACCAAACTGTTGTCATATAAACATATTTTCAGAATCACAACAAAAAATGTAACCTTTCAACCTAATGTAGTAAATATACACATTCTTATCAAATTTTGAGTAGTAAATGTTTAAAGCACACTCTCTCCGTACATATTTAGTCAACTTCAAGTTTCTTGTAGTGATCATAATGTTATTTGTTAAGATCCGTTGCAAAGGAAATGAATTTCTTAGTAAGCAATCGAAACTCAATAGCAATCCCATTGCGTATTGTAAACACTGAAGACAAACATCATGATTTCTTAGAAAGCTTGCGTGCAGTTTTGTGTGAGCGACGTTTCATTAACTCCGTATCTATTCGCTATGTCAATTGCTTATATTTTGAATAGATCAATTCATTAGACTGTCTGAATCTTGTAATTCAGATCCATTTCAACAAATAAACTGATCATGCAAGTCGGGGATGTAAAGTACAAAGTGGAATTTCATTGCATGTAAACACTTCATTACCCTTTATTATTTCTGTGTAAACTATTTGCTTTAGTGTGGATTTGTGAATACTTGAAAATGTATTGATTTGCATTTACATTTTAGTAGTTTCAAATATCTGTTTTCTTGCCCGTCTTCTAAATTTAAACAGAAGATTTAAGAGGTTACTCAGACGCATAAATCACGATTAGCATTGTTACGTTGAATGCAAAATAAGATATTATTCACATGTAATATCTGCTGAATTCTTTTAAAAATACCGCTGTCTTCAAACCTATCAGTCGCGACTTGAAATCTACTAAGAAAAACATACTGGTGTTTTCCTATTACTAACTCCAACTGTATTACTGAAATAATATAAAAATATACTCATCAAACGATTGTAAACAGAAATGCAGACGCGCAGTCGAATTGCTTTTTCAGTGGGTTAATCAGTCTTGTATAGCTTTCTGTTCTTCATATAGTAAAAAACGCCATTCTTGATTTCATAAAAATGATAATAAAAAAGATATTTGAAAAATCTTGTCACATCAGTATTCTGCCAGCTAACATTTTTTGAAATAAAAGTTAGTTTCGTGATCGCTCTGAGAAATGTTCAAATACAATCCACAAAGTTGAAGAGTGAAAAAAAACCACTCAAATACCTTCTTGCATCGCTAATTTTAATTTTCGTTGTCATAATGATCAACTCTTATGCATCAGAACATAAAGACACACACATTTTGTCGCCATTTAAACATCTAAAGGCCGTAGGAAAAGGGACGTAGCTGCTAGGGTGGGGTGAAGAAGGTACAACAGAAAAATCCATTATCAAAGGCTACACTTTATTTACTTGTTAACTGTGAAGAGCTCGTGTTTCTCATAAAATAACTTCTTCTTATCAAGTTGTTTTTGTTAACTTGCTATGGTCTTGTAGATCAGATGATATTTAGAGTATTTCAAGACTCATTTAATTTTATGGAAAATATAAGATTCACAAACAAAAATACCACAGCCCTGGACAATTAAAATGTTGATATTTTATTCATGTTTATAAAGAACTTATGTAAAATTACGCCTATGAAGCAAATACGATGGAAATATTATGAAAGACGTCACGAATTGAAATATAAAGAGGAATCTACAGTGAAAAATAAAAGAAACACGTGACGTAGAAATGTTTGGGCGATTGTTTCTGGTTAAATAAATTAAAACACATTGATGCTACAAGAATTTCTGCCAGAAAGTCGTTAATCAATAATTACTACCGTAAAAAGAACATAAAATTGACACTGTAGAAAATTGCCCCAGTTGTTCACTTTCAGTCGTCACTTTTTTCTTCAGTAACAAAGTTTTTCTTAACAAAAACAGAGAGGAGACTTTGTTTAAAAAAATGAAACTAATATACACCTTACTGTGTTGCATACGTCATCAAAATTGTTTTCGATAGTAAAGCAAATTCCGCTCGACCCAACATTTATACCTTTCTTTACTTAAAAAACCAAATGCAAGTTCGTCAATAATTAAGTTTGCTACACCAACGCGTTCTCCGCGATCAATTTAATCTATCTCTTATTATGTGTTGAAACACACTGAATTTCTTTTTTGCCATCTTATCTTTAAAATGAATTGCAATTTGTTATGCATACTTCAAATGAATTAACAAATATCACATAATTATCCGTCTTAAGTGTAACAGACATCCTAATGAAACATCTATTCAAAATTTAATTAGTTGATGTTACAAACAGAATCGAAGTCAATTTAACAAGGTGTTTATATCAAACTGCACGCGAGACTTCTCGAGAAGCATACTATTCAGTTTTTTTATTGTACACAAAGGCTTCCGTAGATTTGCTATTGATTTCAGATTGTTTACTACGTTATTTAGCTCCCATTTGCAAGTTGTATTTGTGGAGGATGCAAGTATGACCAAATCAGACGGAAGTCGTAACGAAAATACACTAAAGGTCAATGAACCCAAATCAAAATACGTAAAACTTTTTCAGCCTTGAGCGAACAAAATGAACGCAAAAGTATGCGAATCTCGACTAAGCAGTCAGTATAAGGGTAATCTGTGACAACCTTTTAATTTCTTATTCTGCTACACATAATATTATGTAACAAGCTGCTTATTGATTTTTTCTTTTATATTTGGTTTACAACAATAAATTTTTGAATAATTAATCAGTAGGCAGTTTGTTTTTAGCAAGAGCGACAGATATTATCAAAACAGGGGGACGGAACAAAATGGTCAGGTGTATGTATTTTAAAATGGATGACATAAACATAGAAATACAGACACTACATGAAACTGAAAGCAGTCACTGTTTCTTAAAATGTGTTATATTTTGTATTTTTAATTGAATCAAAGTAAAACTGCATGAAAATAAAATCTGGTGTTATAACGCCTTTTATTTTTTGGGACAATAGAAACTGTGGGATTTGCTTGCAACAGTGTTTGTTATTCTTTTGAAACATTCTCATGTATTCTCATTCTCATAAATTTATATAAAGTTACATCTTACTGTATGTAAACTAAGGTAATGAGATCTTTGACTTATTCTTTCATTGTTCGATTTCACAGTGTCTTCATAAATCATAAAAACGTATAACCAACATATTCCGTTAATTTAATACGTAAAACGACTTTCTGAAGCAGTTTGGGGGTATTTCAAAATACTGGTACAATCTAATTCCTCATTAGAATTTCTTATGTATTTAAATATTTGGATCTTTTTCGGTCAAATTGTTTCCCTTAATACATAAATTATATGAATGGAAAGAACGGAAATTGACGTCGACACTAAAGCTAGGAATGTCTGGATTAAAGTAGCAAATATGTACGCGTTGGCTTCGTTTCATAACATCCTACTTTAATTGAAATGTGATAACATTCTGTTAGATATGAAAATTTATATTGCCGCCTTTTGAAACACGCACCTTAAATAATCCAGAAGGGTAGCATTCTGAAATGACAAACCGGAATAACTTTTGTAATTGAAGAATTCTATCGTGCATTAAACACGTTCTTTTTGCAAAAGCCTCAGCGTCACATAATATATTGCGGCTGACAAAGATTAAACAACGGCACCAATGTTAATGCAAAGTGACACGCACAACACTACCACAGTTATTCTCTGATGTCAATTTCTTATGTGAACATTCTTTAAGAGAGAATATTCTAGCGCGATTGTGTAATATTTCTTTAATCGAGAAAAAAAACAGTATTCAAATGAATTCTATGATATTTCGCAACTTAAATACAAACTCGCAATTTCTTTTGAGTCTCAACGACATACTACACAGGAGTAATTGTGCGCCTTCAGAGTCACTATCATTAGCGAGGTATTCGAAACAATTCTTCGCATATTTTCACTGAAGTTGCCTCGTATTTTCAGAGAGGCCTCTGTAGAATTCCTTAAGAATAAATGACACTGAACACGGGTGAAAAACGAAGTGTTAACACTTGCGCATATTTGTGAGAATACTAACGTTTTCGTAAGAACGTGCAAAGTTGTTCAGATGGTTAATATAATCAAGTAACTAATACTTAGTTCCAGTCAGGGCCAAGACAAAAGATATTAGTGAGGTAAGATTACGTGTATACTCGAATTTTCATCGAAGAGCTTTTGATGATGACACTAAATAATACCTTCCGGTATTCTTTCGAAATTGGTATTCCGTTATTCACAAAACGTTACATCTACCTTCTTACAGCTGAACCTTCTGTAAACATTGAAAATGTGAGCAACAATAAATAGAGTACATTAAAACCCGCACCATTTTTACCAAAAGTAGTTTATATGTATGGCTGATGTAGGAATAATATTTTCATTGTAAAGTATTGAAATCAACATTTTTTATTCCTTTCTGTTTCAGGGGCAAATGCTTTATTAGCTTTAGGTAAAATGATAAAGCAAGTACAATAAATCATTCTAAATTACTGCCATAACTGTCTATATTTTAAGACACATCCTGACATTGCGCAATAAAACGAGAGAGAATGTTCATGAGTAAGTAAGTTGCTTATAAATTACCGTAAAAATACATCTTTTACATGAATATATCTATTTGACTTCCTTTGAAATATATATGTTTGAGAGATAATGGAGTGTGATTACTGTAGTACTTGACCTAGAGTCAGAAGATAAATCGAGGACGTAATGTGAGTGCCACACTTAGCCTATTAAGCTCTCGTGACAAAACAGATCAGCGTTATTTTCATCGCAATCAGAATAAAGTATTTGCTTTTATTTCTGTTTCGAAGACAATTCTATAATTCTTACAATCGCACAGCTTACATAATTAAATAGTATGAAACTTCTATGGAAAAAGTTGGGTAGTTGTATACACTTCAGTTAATGAAAATTGGACCCTGGCCTATGCTTTCAATCAAAATTATGTATATGACATTTCAAAAATACTAGAAATCTGATATCTGAGTTAAGTTAATAGGTCAAAATGATTAATGTAAAGCTAACATTTCTATATAGTAGGTTAAAACATCCCCTGAAACATTATGAATGACGATTCCGAATTTGACTCAGTACTTCAATATATTATACTGACTGACATCACAAAAATAACACTGATACAAGAATATCAAACAAGACACATTGAATAAGATATAAGTAAGTATGTTATTGATTCTGGATTCAATAGAAATTACACAATGACCTTAGAATTTTCCTCCTAGAAAGTCGTTAATCAGAAATGATAAAATAAATGAAATTGACATTGCGGAAAAATGCATTAGTTTTCTTCCGAAATACCCTATAAGAATTCACATTAATCAAAGCACTGAACAACCCAAATTTGCAATTGTCCTGGAGTTTTCTGAATTAAAATATATCTTTAATAAAGCGATTACACATTTCTCATCAAACATATTTTGCCTGTTCACAGTGAGATGCAAAAAGTATAGGGAAGAAAATTTATGTCATAATTCCTTGCAGCATTTTTTCTTGATTCTTAACTGTAATTAGAATAAATAGGTCGTGTCCGAATCTCGGGGTTGATCACGTGAAGACTGTACTGTGAAATTAAAAGTTTTTAATTCTGAAAATGATTACGAGCATGAAGGTAGACGCACTGTCTGGCATATTACATTATCTTAACCTATAAATTTAAGATGGACTTAATAGTACCTTGGTTGCTAGCAAGAACGGCACCTTTGAAGTATAATTTATGTTGCCTTCCTCTTCGAATCGTATGAAGCAGGTAATGCGTGTCAAATTTATATACAGTAAGTGATACCTCTGCTATTCAGCGCTAAAATAAGGTCTGAAAAGTAGGAAGATGCTTTTCCTTAATGTCAAAGGAACGTAAGAAATATATCCATTACAAAAGGGCCATGATGGCCCTGTATCGCTCACCTGAGTATGACTGCTTTTAACAAAGTTAATTGACCCCAAATGACCCATATTCGAACTTAACCTAGAAATTATTGAAACAATCTCATTGACAAATTTCAAGGTTATTTGTACTGAAAATTTTACCTCTAGAGTGTTAACAAGGTTTTTCCATATTTGGGATCTATGACCTAGTTTTTTAACCTAGATGTCCTATATTCAAACTTGAGCTAGAAATTATCGAAACAATCTCTCTGACAAATTTCCAGGATATTTGGACTGAAAAAGTAGCCTCTAGAGTGTTAACAAAGTTTTTCCATATTTGGGTTCTGTGACCTAGTTTGTGACCCTAATAGCCCATATCCAAACTTGAGCTACAAATCATAAAAAAAAACCTGTCTGACAAATTTCCAGGATATTTGGACTGAAAATGTAACTTCTGGAGTGTTAAAAAGGTTTTTACATATTTAGGCTCTGTGACCTAGTTTTTGAACCCAGATGACCCATATCCAAATTTCAGCTTGAAATCATTGAAACAACCTTTCTGACAAATTTCAAGGACATTTCGACTAAAATTGTACCCTCTAGAGCATTAACAAGGTTTTTCTACTTTCAGGCTCTGTGACCTTATTTTTGACCCCAGAAAATCTATATTCAAAACTAAGCTAGAAATCATCGATAGAACCTTTCTGACAAATTTCCAGGTTATTTGGACTAAAAATGTTACCTTTAGAATGTTAACAAGGTTTTTCCATATTTGGACTCTGTGACCTAGTTTGTGAACCCAGATGACCTATATTCAAACTTGATCTAGAAAACCTCAAGGCAACCTTTCTGACAAATTTCCAGATTATTTGGGCTGAAAATGTAATCTCTAGAGTGTTAACAAGATTTTTCTATTTTTGGGGTCTGCGACCTAGTTTTTGAACACAGATGACCCATATTTGAACCTATGCTAGAAATCTTAGAAGCAACCTTTCTGACAAATTTCCAGATTATTTGGGCTGAAAATGTAACCTCTAGAGTGTTAACAAGATTTTTCTATTTTTGGGGTCTGTGACCTAGTTTTTGAACCCAGATGACCCATATTCGAATTTGAGCTAAAAATCATAGAAGCAACCTTCCTCACAAATTTCCAGATTATTTGGTCTAAAAATGTTACCTCTAGAGTGTTAACAAGGTTTTTCAATATTTGGGCTCTGTGACCTTGTTTTTTGACCCCAGATGACCCATATTTAATCTTGAACTAGAAATCATCAATGCAACCTTTCTGACAAATTTCCAGATTATTTGGGCTGAAAATGTAACCTCTAGAGTGTTAACAAGATTTTTCTATTTTTGGGCTCTGTGACCTAGTTTTTGAACCCAGATGACCCATATTTGAACTTAAGCTAGAAATCATTGATTGAACCTTTCCGACAAATTTCCAGGATATTTGGACTGAAAATGTAGCCTCTAGAGTGTTAACAAGGTTTTTCTATATTTGGTCTCTGTGACCTAGTTTTCCAACCCTGATAATCCATGTTCGAACTCGTCCGAGATATTAATGAGACAAACATCCTGACCAAGTTTCATGACAATTGAGGCAAAAATGTGACCACTAGAGTGTTAACAAACTAATTGTGGACGGACGGACGGACGACGGACAAAAGGTGATCAGAACAGCTCACTCTGTCACTACGTGACAGGTGAGCTAAAATCTGTACTCGCTTTCCTGCCGAGTTAGAAGCGTTCTTATGAAAATAAGTTACTGTTTTAATGCCGTTTCGATGAACGGGTTTTAGACTCTCTGAAATACACAAAATGTCTGAATTGTAAGAAAATATTAAACAAAGAGAAACAGCCAGTGTCTGTGAAATTAGGGAAAACGATTTTTTATTGTACGATTACTAAATTTGTATAATGATAGGAATGTCTTCTACTTCAGACAACTGTTTCCTCGATGAGATATATTCAAGGCACATGCAGACATCATTAACTTCTTAATCTTTTAGAGTTTTGTATACATTAGAAGTTAAGATATTTTCAATTAAAAAACCTTCTCCAGTCGGTCTTTATTTTAATCTTTTTTTACCAAATTCTTACTTCTGACAAGTGTGTAGCTAACTTTTGAGAACTGAGATTAAAACTCTTATTAAGATAAACATTTATCAACGGCAAAGATTTCTATCGTCTTTATGTGACTACTGTCCTGAAGAGGAAAGAAAACTATTTGTAATTAACCTCAAATCTACTGCAGCAATGCGTTACACAGAACAATCAATGATATACCAGAGCATAACCTTCCATAGTTTAAAAGGTACCCGGGTGCCAAAAGCACTTGTTGATTCCAGAAATAACATGTTACGCATGTTTTTGGAGTTACTGCTGAATACGAAGCACTAAAATATTCTTCAACATTCAATAAATCAACCAAATTGGAAACAAATAGACGTTTATTATATGCTATTAAATGATTAATCCAAGAAAATATGGCGCTTACACACGTTGTTATATATTTTATATATATATATATTGCATCAAATAAAGGTTACTTTATCACTTATTTATTGGTTTGCAAAGGGAAATTATATATATCTAATGTTCTGTTGTTTATTATGAATATGGCTGTACTATGCCAATATTATTCACTTTTTTTTCACCTGCCGTAAAATTCAAATCCGGTATTCGATGCTGTCAGGATCATACGCATCGCGGATATTAACAACGTAAGCTAGGCTTCGAGGGTGCAGGTCTGGCTTGCCACTTGAAAGGCAAACCTATACTATTTCAATATTGCTTCAAGTCCGCATTATTTGAATTACAGGAATATAACTTCAACATTGCCAGCTTCAGTAACGAAAGTGTCTGTTATCCTAATTTACAAACCAAGTTATTCTGAACATACGAGTTTATATGTGATCATCAGTAGTTTGGGCTGCATACACTGATTAACAGTAACACAAACTTGAAATTTACATAGAATTATATTAAATTCAAATATGACAACTCTTGGGAACGTAAGAAATATTAGATCCTTTTGTTTGATCATTAAATAAGATCTTCATTGTAATGAATTTTCCTTGTAACTGTTACTGTCGTTTTTTTTAGGTATATTGACAATATTTACTTCGTTTCTTTCAAATATCAAAAGTTTCAGTACGTTCGTAGTTTTCATTCATTCTGACCAAAAGATAAACACACTCACGTATATACATGCGGTTTCCTGAAAGCAAAGGGACCAAACATTTATCAAACACAAACGCGTATTCTGCATACTTATAAATAATAACATTAAGAATAATGACAAAACATACAAACAAGTATCATAGGAAGACAATATAATTATAACAAGTAACACATAAAGACAAATTAACATCATATAATCACAAGAGAACATAGCATGAAGACATAAAGGCATCATATAGGCCAAATGTGTACCGTATAATGGCAGCTGCACAACATAGAGTGACAAATGAATATTATATTATTACAGACTATCTCGTATGAAAGGAAATAATCACCAAAAATATTGATATAAAATTCGCACTACAGCAAATGTACCATGTCAAATGACAAATGAACATCGACTAAATGACAAACACCTATCATATAAAGAAAAATGAGCACTAATGGCAAACAACTGTAGTGGTGGGTGCATAATAAAAAATGTCCATTTTCAGTTTAATGACTGCATCATTTAATGCCAAAATTTACAGAAAACTACTTATCTTAAGGTAATTATGGTTTTCCATAGTACGGAGCAAAGTGCTACTTAATGTTGTTCATTTGAATGTGTTGTTCGGTTGGTAAAACTAGATTTCGGTTTAGACTGTTCACAATGTGTCTTATTGTCTTGCACAATGGCCAAAATATAGACGTATTTTATAACAATACAACGTAAGTATTCAGCAAAATAAAATGCAAGGAAAATATTTGCTTGTAATATTAAATTTTGTTTTGATTGTAGAAGACAGCTTTACCTGAAATTATGGGATACAAGAACTCTTTCTCTTTCTTTTATCCAGATGTTATGCCCTATTGGTAGGTAATTACCTTTAGAAGACCTGTTCGCTTTGAGAAATGTCAGCCTGAGGGCTTTGATATAAATATTTGCTAAACATGATGGCTTTTATCTCTGTAGCAATGATAATTGTTGTCTGTTTGATTTTGAAGTTTTTTTCCTAGTGATTATATTTCGATCTAACAAGTGTATTTGAGACAATATCAGAAAACAAATCACCTCTGTTTAGTCTATTTTACAAGTGCTGTTTATAATATATATAAACTCCAAACTTGAGTACAGAAGATTTATGCAGTAGGTACTTTGTTGTAGATGTCTTTTTTTACAGATGCAGCAAATGATAATGGCGAACAGTAAGATTTTTAAAACGCTGCCTTTCTCGAGATGGAAAATGAAAACTAACAACTCCCTTAATTCTCCTATCAAACATGCATACAATTTCTTGAATAAAGATTGCATTATTTTAGTTTACCTGAGAACAAACTCAATCTCAGGGTTCAGATGTTTTACAAAACTGATATAGGAGGACTACTTAATTATCTTCTAGTCAGAAATCGCAGGTCTGAGACTTCTAAAATTTGGTAGGAAGCATCATCCAGTCGTACTCATCCAAGATTGGTTCCATCCCAAGGTCGCATTTTCTTTGCACAGAAATACAGAAAAATCTGTTTTATAAATTCTTGTTTGAAACCACAAGGCTGGTATGACGTATTTATAATTTTTGCACGAAACCTCGTCTATTAGACCTACACCAAGATTGTTAAAGCTTATCCCGTTAACCGTTCAGGTGTTTTTCAAAGACTTATATACTTTAGGCAAACTCTTTAAAATCTTCTCGATCAAAACACAAAACTGAAATCTTTACGTGTAGCAGATCTCTAACAAGTTTGTTCAAATTATGTTCTTGGGGGTTTCTATTGGCCCTGCACGAAGGGACACTTGTTTTAAAAAGACAAATAGCAAAAATCTTTATAATTCTTCTAGTATGAAACTACAAGGCCCGGAGTTCTAAAACATTTTGCACAAAGCGTTGTCTAATTGAACTCTACCAGCATTGTGCAAACTTTGACCCTGTGATAGTTTTTCCCATTCCCGGAGATAAGAAACAATTTATTTATACAGGCAGACTACTTAAAACTTCTTGTCAGAAACGTTTAGCATTATACAGTGGTATTCTGCCAAACATTTTTCAAATAACGTCCCTTGAGTAATTATTGGCTCTACCCCGGAGATCACGTGTTTTGCATAGAAATATAAGGAAATCTTTTTTCAAAATCTTTCTCTGAAACAATAGGGCACAGAGACTTGAAAAAAATTGCATGAAGCAACGTCCAGGAAACATCCACCAAAATTGTTCAAACTATGCCCCTCTAGTGTATTTTTGTTCCATTTCAGAAGTTTTACGTGGGTTGTTACTGGCAAACTTTAAAATAAGTGTCAGAAACCATAAGGATGAAACTATTAAAGTTTGTTTTGAAGCATTGCCAAATTGACCTCTTCCAAAACTGTTGTAGTTATGTCCCTTGTTCAGTTATTTTTAGCAGTTTTACTGAGGTGACCGCTTTAGATTCATTATGACCCTCTTGTTTTCCATCTGATTGGAGTGAGAAAAAGGTTTATATTAGATATCAAAACATCAGCAACACATTCTTAATGGCATTTTTTATAGAAAAGAGTAGTAACATACACTGCGTAATTTAACAGTTTTGCTTCCATATTTGCACGAACGTCATAGTGTTTCATTTTAGTGTTGGCTGCATGTAGGGTTAATCTTAACGTCCGCTTACTGTGTGTTGTTTTAGGGTCAAACTTTAGACAAAAAGTCGACCTTTAAATACAGTAATAAATTAAGACATGTTCGTTGCAATAGATGAAGTAAAATTTATGGGAGATCATCTTTTAAATATTATCCTTAAAAGAGTTGTTTCAAACCACCCATTTAAAAAAAATGCATTTTATCTCCTGTCACTGATTAACGATTACGATTAGACACGGTGATATCTGACAATAACTGTACATAAATTATTTCAGGTCAAAACCTAGTTCATTTCCTTAAACTTCTTTAAATCAGTGAGATTAAGTGTAATTTTATGAGTAACTCTAGTTAAATATGCAATCATTACATACTGTCTTATGTGCACTGTGATATTTTCTAAAGTTATGCCAGTGCTTGGACGTAAAACGTCATTTACATTTTATACCGTGAATGTTGATGAGAAAATATCACGAAATAATTCGCTATCTACAGTCTCAAATTTACGACATTTGAACACCTATTCATGATATTATGTTGAGGTGAGAAATTGTAAACAGGTTAGTGCATAAAAGCAATTGAATAGAGTAAAAAGACTGGGTACAGAATTAACATACCCTAAAGGTAGTTTGATAACTCGTTATGCGGTTGTTCCGGGCCGCCCTGGTGGCAAAGATATTACGATATATTTTTCTATAAGAGCTGCGAACAAGGCTTGTTTGGTAAACATTAAATCAAATGTAATAAAATCTGTAAACATACCTTAGCCATGTTTGTCCATTTTCAGACTCTACGCTGAGCAACCGCCAATATTGTATCAGTTACAACTGCCATCGAAAGTGGGCTGTGAATGAGTCTTATCGAAGGAAGTACATACCAAACAAACTATTTCGAAATGTTTTTCCTTTATCTGCTACTAAAATTAGTTTGAACAAATTTTATTATCTTAAGATGTCTTGACGTTCTGAAATGAAAAACAATCAACTTAAATGAAGTTGAATTTATTTATTTGCAATCTGTACCACATGACTTACTTGGTGGAAGTAACAACTGTACGTATTGTTACCGAAAGTAACTGCTGCATTATTATCTAAGTTAAGTGTTTTCCGTGCAACTATAAATGTTGGATCTGACGCTCGTTTACATAAAAAAATACAATAATCCAATATTCAACGATAAGTTAGCCTCTAGTTTATATGCCATGTTTTTGTTATTGCATAACAAAATTTTCACTTTCAGTTACAAGGTTTATCGTAACTGTTAAATTTAACTATGCGGAAAAGGGCGGTATAACAAAACAGTCTTTGTAATATAAAGAAATACGTTATGGTTACTCTACATTAAAATTAACGTTTGTCATTAAAAGAGACATGATACTTTCCGGAAAATAACGTACAAGTATTTTGTTGTTTGAACTTGGAACTTTTTTTTTCACTATTTATTTCAGATGTGTGTGTGTGTGTGTGTGTGTGCGTGCGCGCTAAACGAACCGGTGACTAGCTAACCTTGTCGTACTTCTAGATGTCACGTGATAGAAATACAATGATCATCTTGTTAAGCGCCAATTCACTACATTGTAAAATGCATCAATTTTGATATCAATATTCAAATATTGTTCTTGGCTTGTTTTTTCGAAAGTTCCAAAAAGGCGCACTTCCTTGAGGTTATCAAATGTTTACGCCTTTGGAGGTACTGACAGTTCTATGAAACGGTGTATTCAAACTTAAATCACTGGATATTGCAAACAGACAGAAAATCAATGAAATGTCATACCCTACAAAACTGTATGCAAGCTTTCAATAAAGCCTGTCCTTGCTCTGAAATGTACACAAAGAAATAGCTATCGATTTGAGATTTTTCACAAATTAATTCACTTTCCGTTGCTAGTTATCTTATTTAAGAATATTACGGTGACTACATAAAGTCTGATTTGATCTAATAAGCTAAGAGAAATCATGTTAAGGTAAAGCCATACCAAGCGGCCAGTACACCCAATTACAGCTGATTTAATCCAGTCAGAAAAGCCAACACTGTAAGAGAACAACTCGGAGGAATTTGTCTTAGTAGAACTGCAGGGTTAAACCACCTATGTCAGATCCGCTTTGATACTTTTTAGACTTTTTTATTTGTAGCAAACTTAGCAGGTAATATTTAAAAAAAAATATGAGCGAATATTAAAAGAACAATGACAAAAAACGTTTCATATAATAAAAACGTTTATTTAATGCTAAGATTCAAAATGATAGCGGTTAAATACGAAGCTTCACTAGCTGCCAACCATTGGATCACTACAACAGAGGAAAACTTTTAAAATATTTACCACGCTCAAATAGACTTGGTTCCAGCTATCAATTTTTTTCTCTATTCATTATCTTTTGGATATATGTTGGGGGAAAAGTCTTAGAATTGGCGTTGACACAAACTAGAAGAAGCGTGGCACTTAATTAAGGGTGATTTATAAAGTCACAAGCCTAAGTTAGACTCATAGGATGCATTGTTATATTCTGTTAAAAAGATGTTGCATATTTTTTCCGACACGATAAGCTAATACTAATTGGTTGAATCCAGTTCTATTGATCAAAGAACGTGTATCAAGATATTCTAGAATAACATAATATATTACACAATTGTAATAGAACAGTTTTCTCGAAATAAATGCCATAAATAAAGCGAAAAATAACTGAAATTGACATTGTAGAAAATTGCCCTGTTATTATTTATTCAACCGACATATCTTTTCTGACAGCATTCAATAAACATGGATAAAATTTTAATTGTTATCACATTGGGAAGATCCGGGAAAATAAAAATAATGAACTGTTAACCTTACACGTGAACTGTGTAAAAAAGTAATTTCTTTAATGAATAAATTAAATATAGTTTTGCGTTGATGTTGCTGACCATGCTTTATGCATTTTTTTCGCATATGAGAGTGCAAGATCTGAACTGAAATCATGTTTATAGATATGCAAGACAAAAAGATCTTGACTTTTCAGAAGCTCAACTTAGCCGCCAACAGATTTTTTTCTTTTTTATTGCTCGGAGCTTTGGTTAGTCCATCAGTTCGATTTAGTATTGGTCATACAATTTTATACAATCTAACACAAAAGTCACAGAATGCTCGTCAGGCTAAAGGAAATTCCAAATAATCTAAACAATGTGGATATGAAATTGGCAAGCCGGAACAAAGCAAACAAAAAACACAAAAAAAACAACAAAAAACAACAACAACAACAACAAAAACATGTCTGTCGCTCAAATGTAAAAGTCACGCTTTGTGAGTCCAGTTTAAGGAATTAAATCAATTTACATTTATATGCTATCATTTTGCCATGCATTGTTTGATTTAAATATTCCAGTTTCACTTAAACAGAATTTATTAATCTAAAAATATAAAAGACTTGCATACGTGGATTTGTTAAAACTTCTAACAAATATTTGCTATATAAGACATTTAATAATCGCAACGTCAACTGTTTCACTAACTGGAAGATACATATATTAATTGCCAATTATCCACGGTCACGTTGGCAGTCATAAGACCGTAGACAAATCTTAATTTGTAAGAAACGTAACAAATGTCCCAGAGCTAGGAGGGAGAAAACAGAATGTACAGAAGCCATCTCGTAGCTCGATTGTTTGACAGCACTTAAAACGGAATGGTTTTGTTTTGATTTTCATATTTGTTATTTTTTGTCTTTACAGTCCAGCTAAGTATGTGCAGTGAAGCCGTGTGCCGTGTTTATACGCCAAATGAAAGATATAAAGTATCTTTTAAACTGTTGAAACTTCATGCCCTTCTTCAAAACTATTTGCAATACTATACTATATACTAATACAATACTATATTACCGAAAACTGTCGTTTTGAAGAAAAAATATAAGAAAAAAGAGCTGTTATTATATACTAAAACTTAAAACTACGTTTGCATAATTTGGTGCCTGTGCAAGTTTTGTTACTGAAAGATGACAATTATTGTCGGAGGTCGACAATCTGTTCTGATATGCATAGATTTATTTTACAATAAATTCGTGCTTTAGCAAATTTGAGTGCTTATATGTTGCTTAAAGGTCTAGACTACCCCCAAGAAAAATGTCTGAAGCACTTTTGCTGATGATTTTGTATCGTTTTAAAAGAATATATTAAAATCACAAAATGTCACAATTAATATGCTTCTAAAGAACATTTCCATTATCTAAACAGCTTAATACTACCCCATATCTACATATAACGTTTTCACTAACTTAATTTTTAAATGCAGATTAGCTATGGTTACGTGAACAGTCACATTTCCATCTACTCGCCTGCGCATCGGTTCTTACCTCTGCTAAAATTTAATTTTCAAAACGGTATTTCTATTTTTAGACAGGGAAATCCACAGTTACTATTCAGCCAATCAGTTACTAGCCTACAACGAATTTGACTACCAAAAATGTAAACAAACAATGCATGTTCGCATGTTACTTTTGTATTTTACTGATCAAAGTGTTGTTTTAATGTATACGTAAATAAACCAATAAAAATAACAAATAGGTTAAAGTCACGATGGTATGATTGTTTGCGGACGTTTTATTGCTGTCTTAAAGCGACTGACTCACAGATGGGCCGACGGTAAAAAAAAGAAAGAAAAAAAAAACTGTATATACATCTAGACATCCTAGCTGCAGTTGTGAAGAACATATTTAAATTAAGTTATTTACTCATTTTTGGTTACAGAAAAACATCAAAATATAAAGTTTTACATAATTTTATCGGTAAACAATTACCCCATTATTCAAAGGGTAGATACTTTAGTAATTTGACAAATCTTGTTAAGTTGTCTCTGTGGTCTAGATCGTCGGTCTATATTTTACTGACCGAACAGTCATGGGTTCGAATCCTTGTAAAATAAAAAAAAAAAACATTTTTTTCAGTTAACATGTTGTATAGAAGCATGATATAATGTTTTTTCCATAGTATATTCACTTCTCTTTAATTTTAAAGAAAAAAAATCAGCTAAAGTCTGTGAGTCAGTCGCTTTATAATGTTAACATAAACGCATAGTTCAATAGTGTTTACAATAGTTCAATAGTTCAATAGTGTTTTGTGGGAAAACACCAGTCTATTTCTAATTTTTGCAGTCAGAAGGTCATTTCAACAAATGAAAATTGGTTTTAAGATTTCTTGGTTGCGGGGATATTGGTACACGTTCATTGGTCGTTTAAAGTTCATTGTAAAGGTCAATATCATAAATCTGCAACTAATAAAGCAGCGGTGTGAAGTTACGGTAGTGTATTCACATAGCTGCTGTCGAAGCGTACTTTCCATCGCGATTCATGAGGATTGATCGGCCTGTTTTCGTCTTACTGTCTTTTCGCTGGCGCCGGAGCGACAACGTGAAATATTGAAAGGCGCAGATGCAAAAGACGAAATTAGAAGACGTGCCGATGATAACCTCGTATATATGTCGTGACTTTATCTCGGCGTTTCAGCGCTAATGAAAAGACGAAATAACGCCGACACGACAACGCGTCGATAGGTGAAAAGACAAAATAACGCCGATCGGTGCCTTTCCGTGCCAACGTCATTTCGTGTTGATGTGTCGGCTTTATTTTATTTCATCTTTTTGCTAGCGCCGAGACGAAGACACGACACATTCCGCGCCATCAACGGCGCTTCTTCTAACTTTGTCTTTTCGCATCGACGCCTTTCTCTATTTGAAAAATTGCAGTCAGCAATTTGAGAATCATGTAGAATGCAAAGAAAATGCGTGTACATTTTCTGACAACTTTATCGAAAACCTCCAGAATCCCGTTAGGGCCACGTAAAATATTGCCTGTTTAACAGACGAGACTTTCTAAAAATCTCTTGTCTCGCTCTTTCAGATGAACATATATACTAGCGAAAATTCAAAACCTCCAAAGGAAGTACAGGCGAAATCTAACAATTAAATTTTCGCCTATGTCACTTTAATTCTTGTGAGACTCATAATAAAATGCGGCATGTCTTGCATTACATTCTAATAAGGAAATACAGGCGGAAATTAAACAAGTAAAATATTTCCATCGCCCCGCCCAATGGCAACAAGTACATACAGGTATCAATTTTAACTGAAAAAAGTTTATGTACAACTCTTTTATGTAAGAAAGCAAAATTATTGGCTTACAGAATGTTACTATGATTTATTTAACTGAACACCTGGTCATCATTTAATCGCCATCTAATCATATTTGTGTATCGTATATAGTGCAGTTTAAAGGTTTCAAAGTTTACAATTTACAACTTTGAAGAAATAAATGATAATAAAATTGCATGACATTTCAAAAGGTTCTCATAACTAATTTGTCAGCATCAAATGTAATTAAGGGAAAATGTTTTATTTTTTATATATTTTATTATGACATAATGCTGCGAGCTGTCGTTAAGAGTTATCGACTATGCCTCTTCTCTCACACATTTCAGATTGTGACGAAGAGTTCTTGCAGCATTTCTAATTCTTTATTATCAAGAGCTTTTTTCAGCGAAGAATAAAATGCATAACCATTCATATCTAACTGGGTTGCAATGATATTATGAAACATTGTGTTCTAATATCAAAGGGGTTATACGCACGAGAGATTATAAATTTATGTTTGATTTTAGCCACACCTCCTGACAAGCCAAAACGTTTATTCGTAGGTGAGTACACCAGACAATAAAGACTTATGCAGATTGAAATTTTTTTTCAGGAAAATATCTTCCCACAAAGGTTTAGTTTACAGATAACTGCTTATCCTTTACATTTATGGATACAAGTTTGGGTTACCATTAACCTATTTTTCAAGAGGCATTGAGAACACAATTTTGTATCCAAGCTGTATAAATAAAAACTTTCTAAAATGATTTTTTGCTCTCTCTCTCTCAAGCAAGTATAGTATTTATCTCACAAATTGGTTTGTGGCCGTTTTTAAACCCGCTCTTATCTAATATGACAACTAATGTGATTACAACATTTACTGCGCAATGATTATTCAATCATCGAATGAAAGATTGGTTTCAATGTAAAATGAATAACCCTGTGAACATATATTATTCCGCGTGTTGTTAACATCTCAGTCAGTTATTATGCGGTCGAAGAAAAGCTTGCGTGCAGTTTTGAATAGAAATGAAGTTTCATTAACTTCTTGTCTTTTTGCAACATCAGTTGATTAAGTTTTGATACATCATTTTTATTAGCCTGTCTGTTTCTCTGAAGTGTGATGTGTTACTTCATTACACATAAGAATCGCTAGCAGCTAAGGCGTCAGCCATTTTAATCCTAAAATCCTTTGGTTTTGCATATTTGAATTTGAAATTGATGCTGTTTATCAAACAAAACGAGCATTAAGTATGTCGACAGGAACTCTTTTACAATATGTATACATGTAATTATAATGTTACGATGGATACTAAACATTCCCGAGTAAAAAGAAGTATTTCCCTAAATAAAAATAAGCTGAATAAGTGGGGTAAGCATTGCCGTATATACAAACAGCTCTTTTACTCAAGACAACATAATTATGTTGTTAAAAACTGACAAACCTGTTTACTTCTGTCAGAAATACATCCATGCATACAACAAAGATGGTATGTAAACCATTTACTGTCTATCTGTCTGTAACAGAAAACTAAATTTGTCTAAAGATTTATATCTTATTGTTTGACATAATTTTGACTGTAACAGAATGAGATTCATTTAGGTCAGCATTGAAAGTAAGTCTGAGCAGTTGTTTTCAAAGGAATATCATTTTACATACCTGGTGACCTGTACTTATATCGAAATAATGCTTATACATCTAACGCATGTTGCATTAAAAATAGGTAGATAAGTGCATACAAAGTAGTTAATACAGTGACTTCCACATGTACTTCGAGGCTGAGTATGATCTGATAGCTTTTCTCTTATTTGTTACATGTTTTTCCAAAACTTCATGTTTAAGTATAATAAAGTGTATCAGTATTGGAACTGTTCTTAATAGAGCGATTAGTTTTAACAAATCAATGATATTATGTTCCATTTCATACATGTTCTTTTGATAGCGCATAAGCATGGCGAGACTACACGTTCCATAAAACTATGTGTAAAGAGAAAAAAAGAAGTCAACGTCGAATTAATCCATTTCATTTAGTTGCTTTCAGACAATTAAACAACTTATTAAGCCTGTGATGTTTTTTTTCCCTTTTTTTTTGCCTTTGACTGAGGGCTCGGACATGCGTAGTTTTTTTACAAATATAATAATAAATAATAAATAAATAATGCTTAAGTTTGATACAATGTATGTTTGAAATGTATACACAAAGCAATCTGAAAAGTAACTTTACTTTAATTAATAGTCACAAAAGTTGTTATATAGAGAGTTATGGTCGGACAAAAATAAATATGAACATTAACAAAGGGCAATACTACCGCTTGTGGGGTTACCGCCTTGGAACGGTCAGTGGCAAAACATTTGCGACTGGGGGATCAAAACAGGTTCAAGGGTGCACCATGAAATTTTATGTTGATATTTCGTATAGTATTTGAGTTTTGTTCTGGACAAAATTTAAGTATGCAAAATGAACAAAGGTCAATAGCCCAAAAACTGTAGTGCAGAGTGACAATTCCTACTCACAGCACCTTTTTTATAGGATCTATCCACCTATAAAGTTTCAAGTTATTAGCTCCTATAGTGTAAGAATTAGGCTCCGGACAAAAATTAATTATGAAAAAAGTAACAAAGGGCAATAACTCAAAATTAATGAAATGCAAAGTAACGGTTATTAAGCACTGCATATTTCCTTTAATATGAGATCTATCAATGTATGAAATTTCAAGTTCGTAGCGCTAATAGTATAAGAGTAAATAAATGTGGGTAAAAGGCGAAAAAATGACGAAGTGCAGGGCAATGGTTCTTGTGCACTGCAAATTTCCTTTGTGAGGTCTATCGGCCTATTACGTTTCATGTTGATATCATTATTATTTTTTTTTAATTGTGGTCCGGACAAAAAGCGTGACAGACATACAGAAAGACGGACGGTTCGTTTCATAAAACGGAATTGTCAGCTTGAGTACCTTGTTAAAAAAATGTTAATATGATTATCTAGCGCTTCTGCAATAGTCTTGAAGTTTTATGTTGATAAATGTTTTCCAGATAATTCTGGTAATGCATCCCTTCTGTTAGGTCTATCTAACAAGGGCTATGTACAAAGTATTCATGACTTGATTTCTGGAGGTTATAGAATAATAAAGAACGATAACATTTTCTTTCTTAATCAAACATGCTGCAAATTATGGAATTCAAGCCATAAATGGCGTTATTCGGAAAATTTCGTGTATCCGTATTCATTTTTATTTACAACAGCTTAATTATTCATAATCATAACAAGACTTGTTTTAATTGCAAGTACCTTAAAGAAAATTTCAGCTCAAGATAAGGTTAGAATTATTACAGTAATATATCTTTAGCGGGCTTCTAGCATTTTTTATCTCTGTTATCAAATTGACGGTTGATATATCTGATATTATGAAACAATTACATCTATTTCATTTTGATTATGAATATAGTAGCAGTCAGAAAATGGATGGAGATTTCTCTTACCTACGTTTCCGCTGTTGTTTGCTTTTCTCTGAATCGATCCACGATGTATGATTTTTGGGTTATGCCCCTTAGGGCATCACCAAGTATACTGGCGCGTTTTCAAAATGCAACAGAGGGTCTATTGAAAAAAGAATATGGAGCAGAGCGTCTAGATCCAGAGATTTTCTGACATTCTTATTCTGCGGCCCTACGATCCTATTTGCGGTCCTATTTGCGACCCTAGTTTTAACAATGTGCAATCATATGATTAAGGAAGCTGCATTCAATGTATTGAATCTGATTGTATCAATGTGAGTGGCAAATATATTAAGGTAAATAATGTGTTTAAATTCAACAGAGAAATTGATTGTAATTTACATATAATTTTGCATAAGTTTTAAAAACGACAGAAATAAAATTGAAATATATTTACTGCATAAAGAAAACAGATCTACAATTCAGACTTTAGATTTTTCGCAACTGTTTTGCCGTAGAAACCTGTTTCACACTAAAATCATTTGATATAACATTAGATTTGATATTTTTAAATGAAGCCTCATTTAAATGTATGTTTAGAACTTCAACAATTTGAACAATTTCGCAGAATTCAGAAAATGTATATAATGTCAGCAGGTGATGTGAGCGTTGCTAAATTAACTGTATTTCCTTTATCTATTTGAGTTTATTTCTCGTCGGTACGTGTTGATCATTTGACCGACGTCACATAGAGATGTTAGCTTTCTTAGGATGTTGGGTATAGTGCAAGACAAGAAAGTATCTCATTTTTAATGACACCTCTGGTTCTTTTGCATGCTCAGTGTATAGCACTTATATAAAGGACCACTGGAATATCAGTTCAGTGCGTTACCCCTGCTCCTGCAGGATACCAGCTTATTGAAATGTGACAACAAAAATGCAAAATACAGTGGTTTCATTTCAAATGTGTAAGTAAATGTATAATGCACGCTGGAAATATTAGTCTTGTAAAATATAAAATTGTTATGCTGTTCCCTTTTTAATGTTCCCTTTTTAGCTCTATTTACGATACTTTAATTATTTCTAAAATAGATGATCGTAATTGTCTTGAGTTCTCAAAGATTTTATTTTTATATTTTTGTAGTGTATTCATTATATCCTGTGCTCGTAAACACTGATAATACTATATATTCTAAAAAAAATTACTTGCTTTGTTCACACACTGACAAATTTACTAACACAGACTGAAATATTAAAGGAAGAGGACAACTATCAATATCGCAAGGAATGTTGCATAAAGATTTGATCATATGTAAAATTCAATTATTTGGCATAACCCATTGGATGCTTTTTTAAGCAGCCAACTTGTTTTCACAAGACGTGAAGCTGTGAATTACTTATTTGAATGCTTGTACAGCATTTAAAATGTTTACATTACCCGTAACGTTATTAGCATTTATATCATAGTTCAAGTTTCCGTGTCTGAAGTGCTGAACTGCCGATAATTGAACTGAAGGATTAAATTAATACAGAATTAATTTTACAAACAGGCCTTGTGGTCTTCCTCGTTTTATACCATTACGGAGGAAACAACGTGTATTTAAAAAGAATGTTTAAGAAGCAATAACGGGCGAATGACAGGCCCGGTTGTAAGTCACAAAATCTTGTATAAAAGAACACAAATCTACTGGCTAGCAAAATTTAACTATGAGTTATTTAATTTAACACATTGTCGTCATTTAGTAATATTTTAGCTATATTTGTGTAGCTTAAACTTTAAAAGCTTTAAAATGCCTCTACAACTTGGAAGAAATAAAAAAGCATTGCCGGACATTTTTAAAAGTGCCCATCACTTATTTATTAGCATATGTATCAAATGTTAGTAAGCCAAGTAAGGGTTTTTTATGCATTTTATTTTTTACATAATGTTACGAGGAGTCGTAAAGAGATATCGACTATACTTCACACGTATCAGCCTGAAACGAATACAGTATTTCGTTTTTCCCCACCGCATTTTTCGTCCATTTTTATCTGTCTGGGTTGTTTTAGAATAATACAATGTTTTTATCAAACATGATGTAGTAATATCACAGGGAAATATAGCTAACACATGAGGGATGTCACAATTTAAGTCTGATTTTAGCTACTACACCTGACATGCATATCATATTATTCGTAGTTGAGTGCATCATAAGACGAAAAACGATTTCGCTGAACATATTCCTGTCTGGCTCGAGACAATAAAGTCTGGTTCAGATTAACACACCCTTACAATTTGCCTTCTCATTGCGTACGTACACGAGGTATTACCGTTGACTTATCGTGGAAAAAAACTTTAAACTGAAAATGTGCCTAATCTAAAATCGATAGCGATTCCACCATTTTACGGTATTAGGAAACTATCTTTCTACGAAGGTTTATGAGCAGGTTTGTAAACAGATAACTGCCTATTCGTTACATTTATGGAAGAAAGTTTGAGTTTCTATTAACGTACTTTTTTCAAGAGACATTAAGAACACAATAATCCGAGTATTTCATTGTATCCAAATGTATAAATTCAAACTTTCTAAAATGCTTTTGCTCTTTGTCGATCGTGTTTAGTATTTATCCTACTAATGCGTTCATTTTTATAACACTTATAAGCGTTTTTTAAACTTGCTCTAATCATACATGACAGCTAATATGATTAATGTTTTTACCACGCAATGATTTTTAAAGCTTAGTTTTCTAGATATCGAAAGGAAGATTAGTTTCAATGTAAAATGAATAAACCTGTGAACAATCCACAATCGATAACAGTTCTTCTGAGCATTGTAACCATCTCAAGTCGAAGAAAGTTTGCGTGCAGTTTTGTATAAAAAGGAAGTTTCATTGAGTACTTGTCTTTTTGCAACATCATTTGATTAAAGTTGGAATACATCATTCTCTGAAGTGTGATGTGTTACTTCACTACACATAAGAATTGCTATCAGCGAAGGCGTCAGCCATTTCCATCTTACAATCCCTTGGTTTTGCATATTTGTTATTGATTGACAGAAATAAATGCAGTTTATTAAAACAGTGAACATTAAATATAATGACAGGAATACTTTTACAACATGTATACATGTAATTATAATATTGTGACGGATGCTGAACATTCCCGAATAATGAGAACTATTTCTTAAATAAAAATAAGCTCAATAAACGGGAAAAATATTACCATATATACATACAGCTGTCTTACTCGAGACAATATATGTCGTTAAAAGCTGACAAACCTAATCTACTTCTGTCAGAGATACACTCATGCACACAGTAAAGTAGGAGTGTCCACAATTCACTATTCATCTGTCTTTAACAGAAAACGAAATTTATTTTAAGATTTATATCTAATTGTCTGCTAGATATATTTGTGTGATCTTAAAAAAAAAATATATATATATATCTAACTTAACAGTGTTATTATTATTATTATTATTACTCTTTTAGAATGGGAATCATTTATGTCGATTAGCCTAAAAACTATGACAGAACAAATGTTTCCCAAAAGGCTATCCTGTTACATGCCTTGCAACTTGCAAACAGATCGAAATAATGCATATACATCTGCCACATTTTGCATTAAAGATAAAAGATAAATGCAAACAAAGTAATAAAAACAGTGACTTCCACATGACTTAAGAATCTAAGTATCCTCTAATAGCCCTTTTATATGTTTTTTTTTTCCAAAACGATATGGTTAGTTGTTGCAGTATTCAAATTGTTCTTTATAGAATCATTTTTCTTCCATGGATACTAAATTATTTTCATTGAGAAAAATTTGTGTTGAAGTCGGCCATCTTTTCTAAGCAGGTTGTCGAAATGCGCGCCGAAATCTCTTCGAAGTCATAAGTGACATGTCATAAGTCACAAAATGTTAATTGATGTCAAGTAGAAGTCAACACCTCTGAAAGAGGAGTAGTGATGCTTCAAAGATTATGGCAACCTGATTCGTTTATTCTTTTTCAGAAAATAAGATAATTATCTATTCAACCATTTGCTTGTATGATATATAAGTATTGTCTCGCGCTGATAAAAATTACGACGACACTTTTTCTGTTAAGAGAGCAGGAATTATAATAATTATATGGTCATTATGTTGACGAAACACATCCATATAAGACATATCTTTGTATTAAAAACTAAATCAAGGTTTCGGTATGTTGTACATGACACCCTTTAACACGTCCTCGGTAATTTCGTTGTGGCATAAAGAGGCTTTCACACAATAAAGGAAGTTGTTAATCATAATTGATCAAAACAATGAAAATGTGCACTAGTGGTGGTTTGGCCAGTATTCTCTTTTTTTCATAAAAATATCCTTTCCAATATTAAGAAGCGATGGTGAGAGCATTCAGAAATATCTTAGACTGATTGAGTTCTAAAATAATTAAAATATAACATTTAAAACATTGATCAATATAGAGCACAGTGATTGGTTGCTTTTAATGGTAGATACACGCGTGTCTTATCTACAAATGCTTTAGTTGTAAACCGTTCTGATCAGCTCTGTTTATTGACTGTGGAAAGTAACTATACATTTATAATAACAATTCAGAACTTTTATCAATCAAATATACATTTTAAGTCATCAGATAGTAAATCTGAAGTATTATTTGTACGTCTCCTTGCCTCAATAAATAGTAGCATTTATATTTGTATGGCTTTAATCTTACTTCCAATCAGTGAAAGCACAATATACGAGACTTTTCCCCCTTCATTAGGGAGTAAGGCAGACGGTATTTATTGTCAATTTGCATACAAATTTATTTCTTTCTGAATGTACTAGTGTCGGATTCTTTATTTAATTATGCTCCATTATTGTACTGTATTCCATAGGAATGGTCTCCTCTAAGCTTTATAACCATAAATGTGAATGGGTTTTAATAGAGACAAGACGGACTTTGAATAATGAAAACTGCTTTAAATGGAAAAATAAACTAAAATAAACAAGATATAGCATTCTCTATACATGTGGTTGAACTAAAATAAAAATTTGAAAATAAAGAGCAATTAGTAACTTAAAGAAAATGTTCGTGTAAAAAAAGACAATTTACGTATCTCTTTACTTATATGTTGGTCTGATCATGTTGTGAAGAAAACAATGTTTTAATTAAATAATTTACTCGAATTTGTATTAATAGTACTCAGGCACCGCTAAACCTTGAATTAAAAGAGAAAAAGAAAATGTGATACCCTATGAGTAAGATAGTGTTATAGTATTGCAGCAGGAAACCACTTGTCTTTCTATTTTAAATGGTATCAGGAAGGCAGAAAACAAAAGCACAGAAAACACAGTCTCCCTAAACAGTCAAAAAGTAGAGAGGAAAAGCTTACATAAATTTGAATTTATTGATCATACAAACAATTAAGAGAATGAGAACCAGCGAGGTTTCCGCCTTGGAATGATAGGTGACAAAAATTTACCACGCTGGGGGTTTAATTCAGGTTCTAGGGTGCACCAACTTCGAACTTGCCACAACGTATAAGCATAATAGCTGTGACTTAATGTCAGTCATTTGATGTTGCAAAAATTCTGTATTATGTTTAAAGCTACTTGACGAATAAAGTATTTAACATTTTGGGGACTTTAGCTGCGGATTTATTCTCTAGATATGGCGTTTTTTTTTATTCTAATCCAGAAAGCTGCATTGTCTATTACACTTTATCCTTAAAGCAGCTCGTTTACAGATGGTCATTGACTAAGAATTTGCGTTTAACTATCTGTGAGTATTACGTCTACCGACACATTTTCACACAACGCAACATTTCGCGATAGTGAAAAAAATGGGTAGTTTTCCATTATAGGCTATAGTGTTACGAACGGTTTAAAACCTACATTTAGAATTTCTATTTTCGTTTGCCGTCTCATGACTGATCACATTCACTCTTCGTGCATGCTATCCGCGTTTGAATATTGTATCAAAACCCACAGGCATTCGTTTCATAGATAAATGCCCTAGCCACTATATAACCACAACAAGGTACAAAAGTTCGCAAGAAATCCTAGGGTCACTTTACTTTTAAAATTGTCCATAATATTGAAAATGATAGTATATCAGGCTTATCAGCTGATTCGAGTTTATCTGCAGAAGCCGTCACAAAACTTCAGTTAATTTTCAAAATAAATCTGACGCTTGTTTGAGATATTTCGATTGATGTTGTTCAACTATTTAATATCTAATTTCTATTTATTGCGTGGGAGACCGGGAAGTTTTGTAAACAAGCGATAAAATTCATTTGAGACAAATCAGAGGTGCGGTGGAAAAAGGTTTTTACTTTGAATGAAGTTTTTGATTGCTATACTTAGGAGAAAATATTCAGCTATCGCTGTGGCTCAGTGGTCTAGATCGTCGCACTTTATTTTACTGACCGAAAGGTCATGGTTCGAATCCTGGTTAAGTCAAAACTTTTTTTTTCAGTTTTCATGGCGTATAGAAGGATAATATTATGTTTTTTTCCGTAGTATAATAAATTCTCTTAAATTTTAAATAAAAAAAAATTTCAGCAAAATTCTGTGAGTCAGTCGCTTTAAATTACAGAAAATCTGTTTGAAGTAAAGTGACCCTCAGATTCATTCTTGTGAACTTTCATACTTCGTGTTGGTTCGGGACATTTATCCATGAAACAAATGCTTGTGCTGAGATTGGTGAAGACGGCATGTTACGGAACGTGTCACGTGGTGCAGAAAATCACCTGCTTCGTGGATACAGTATTCTGTATTTAACCGGAATCCCCCTAGTAGGCGTTTACGAAAAACTGCGTTTTCCCGTGCAATGTGAACTACCCAAGCCGATTTTTTTTGTCAGAAAACAAAGACTTCACCATCAGTAACGAGAAAGAATAGAAAATACCTTGTTTTAAATTCTACAGTTCAACTGTGAACGAGCTGCTTTAACATTAAGCATTGAAGCGCAACAAATTAAGACGAATGCCTTTGTTTATATACACTATTGTCTAACACGAGACAATATTGTCTGATGAAAACTGACAAATTCCTATCTTCTCCTGCCAGAAACGCATACATTCACAGAACAAAACTGTTGATTACATCATTTAATGTCGATTCGTCTCGAAGAGAAACGAAGTTTACATTAGACCACATTTGAGATTCTGCCAAATATTGCCGGTTTTTATATATTTTCAGTAAAATTGGGTTTAATTCCAGACAATTCCGATAATGACGCAAAATGTTTGCTTGTGCTTGTTCATTCTTTATAAAGATATCCCACTGAAAAAAGAGAGAATAAATCACTGTTAAAAAAGAAATCGAATTGAGTACAAGAATAAGTAACAGAACAGTGTTAAAACCTTTGACAATGCCATGCCGTATAGGGTTAGCTCAATCCTTATTGTCTCTGCATTGAATTCGGAGAGTTGATAATTGTGAGGTTAAAAATAGACACCATCTATAATGATTTGTAAAACATTAAGGTAAAATAAAAGGTTTTTGTTGGAATTCGTATGTATTTGATTTGTAATACTTATTAACTTTATTAAAGCTATTAAAACATAAGGTACGAATTTATCATTATTTGCTATGTTGAATCTGTTTGGTCATTCTTGGGAATTCTGTTCTAAATACTGGATGCAAGGATTTTACATATAAAGTATACACCTCGTCGTGGTTCTGACAGCGCTGTGTCAAGACTTTAAAATATGTGTTGCTTTTGTGAAAAAGCTTCGCCTCGAGTTGTCAGCTTCTTCAGACTATTAAATGCAATCTACATATAGATTGCTAAATATTAATGGAGAAAAGTGTCTTCAGTGTTACACTGAAACTGGGTTGATAAATTTATTTACTCATTACTCAAATAATGAACTCTATCATTAAATTATTTTTCAAAGAAATTGGAATTGTATGAGAGATCCGAGTGTTTAACTTAACTTTAGAATACAATGCAAAGGCAGGTTTTGTATACCAGCATGGTATACTTAAACATCATACCAAAAATTTGTTTTATTCAATAAAGCAAGACTTCTATGCAACTATGATTTTACTACAATGGACTTATTTGTTCAAAATTATGTTGTTTTTCCCCTGAAAACAAGGCGGAACACTGTAGGTTCAATGTAAAATATATTTTTTTCTGAAAAATAATTACATTCATATATTATTTGACATATAAAGTAAAAATTAATCCATTTGAAATTCATGAAAACTAGCCCAATGTTAATGCTTATTACGATTGTTAGTTTAACATTTTATGATTTAATACCATCCTAGAAATTATATGCCGTATTGGTAAAAATTGAAACTAATTGCGTTTTTCGGTATTTTAATGTTGAGTAACGCAGTATTAGCTTTCTTGACATAAGTTTAAGTGAAATTTTCAACTCGTTTCAAAACTTGCAACGAAATTATGAGCTGTGTCCCTGAAGTTTTGACAAAGAGAAGAAAGAGGAGACATCTGTGTCTAGATTACGACTGTACCTCAGGGTAAAAACTATAACTATATGTTGAAAAATTTCCATATAATTTTTATATATTGTTAATGGAAATTGAGCACAGTAAATAACAACGTTCAAAAGAACTAAAATTCTTAGACATGTATTTCATTGATATTCATTATATTCAGCGATTGTTTATAAAATCATTACAGAAACTATTCCTTAAGGATGAATTACTTCAAAGCATCCGATTCTCTCCGAAATCTGGATACCATTAGAAATTGTACTAAAAAGAGAAAAATCGTTAAATGGACATTCTGATTAAGTAAAGTACTATGAAATATTATTATAGGATTCTTGATCTTTCTAAACCTTTTAATTCAACCAAATAATTAAGCTGTGTCAGCGTCTGTAGGAATCAAAATCACAACCAAAACCATACCATTAAATGTCTTAGCTGCTTGAGTTTTGAACTACAACTGTCTAGCTGGTCTGTCGCTCATTTGACAAAATAAGAGTAAAATTTAGACAGAAATTTAATTGAGCTTTTCTAAGCGTTTTAACCATGACTAGGGAAAATGCAGGGTGACTACTTTTAAATCGGAGAATATGGTAAT
The DNA here is from genome assembly GCA_012932295.1 of Cyclina sinensis. Taxonomy (NCBI): domain Eukaryota; kingdom Metazoa; phylum Mollusca; class Bivalvia; order Venerida; family Veneridae; genus Cyclina; species Cyclina sinensis. Next base: position 30,434,379 of record JAAONU010000017.1, read on the forward strand.
AGTGGTCAATTACTGGATATTGGCCTAACTTTGTCATATAAAGGCAATTTGCATACAGATGATCTCCCATGGCATTGTCTGTGTTAATGCTAGAAAAACGAAGAACTGGATATATTGCATTTGTTTTGTGTATAGTACGTTACTGAAAATGTCCGTGAAGTTGGCAGCCTAGCAGCCTTAAGTTGGCAGCCTAGCAGCCTGCTAGGCTGCCATCTTCAGGCTGCTAGGCTGCCAACTTCAGGCTGCTAGGCTGCCAACTTCACGGACATTTACTGAAACCATATCAATTAAAAATAACATTTGGAAGGGTTACAATGGGCCCATATGAAAGGAAATTAATGATATAAAATATTATATAATGCATATTTTGTTAGATTTCTATATTTTTTCATTTTTTTAAATTAATTATTTGTTGTTTTTTTGTTTGTTCTTTGTTTAGTCGTGGGTGAATATTTTGTATTTTTACGTTGCTTAGACTTGATGTTCGTCCTAGGAATTGTTTCGATTAAAGTTCATAACAACACATAATCCAAAACTTTTTAACTATAAAATCATGATTAGATCTATAAATAACACTTTAAACCCATTTTTTTTCACATATTTACTTTTTAATTTTGTAAATGTAGGTCCAGGTCCATTTTTCTTGCGTATGCGTAAAACACCAATAACGTTGAGTATAATTATTTCAAGCTGTTCTTTGCTTTGAATACGAATTCAATCAGCATTAGTTATAAAGAAGAAAAAAAATCAACCTTTAATGGTTATTGTAGTTTGTGTCGAACTAAAGTTAGTAATCATGTAAACTTTATGTGTTTGCACTTATTTCAGTAAATCTGTATCTGCTCTTTATGGCGTACATGTTACTTAATGTACGGCTTTACTGACATCGTCCAATTAGTTGATGGAACACAACTTGCTTTGAATGCTAATTTTAATGGATGACTCCGAAAATAGTAAAACTTAGCTCTTTTGCCTGGTTATTTGCTGCATACTATTGTCAGAACAGCCATCATAACTGAGATACTTCCAAATTTCAACTGTAACTTAAGAATATTTGAAATCTTAGCAGATAAGTCTTAATTTTTTTGTGATGAGTATTGTACATGATTTTATCATGTTTGACTTGTTTAAATGTACTGTGAAAGTTTAAACACAAATTTGACTATTGAAAACAGATAAAAAAATGAATTTATCATTATAACTTTATTGTCCGTGTTTCTTAATTCATCAGCTTTATTGTAATAGAAATAATTAAAGAAGAGATATCTGATATGACATACTTTGCATATACACACTTATTAAATGAAACACAATAAGCATATTTATTGTTCAAAATGTGAAAGTATTGTGTTCCATAAAGAGATCAACCACGACCCACGATTTGAGGCACATTTACTACCGCTTGCAAAACTGATTAGAGTTTCACGTAACAATTCGGAACGCAATAAAAATGACGTTACGATGTTTATTTCAGTAGCTAAAACTGTCACTTTACTGATCATCCAATCACAGCAAGGCAGTTTTCTCAGGTATACCTGTAAATAAAACTGCGTCTTGCAATCTACCCGCAGCCAGAAAAATAAGCCTGGGCGGCGCAAAAGTTGCTGTGTCGTAATTGTCGCTCTGTTGCTACCGGAAATCTTCACTCAATATTTCTTTTCCTAACCGCTTTTCCATTTCGTACACAGAGTGACACTAGACAGTATTGACAGGTAAAAGGCGGAGTTTGAAAGAAACACACTTGGCGGCGCTTTAATTAATTTTGAACAGGTGTACCGACGGGTATTGTTCTATACCTAACAGTGTCAACTCTAATCAGTTTTGCAAGCGGTAGTATAACCGCGTCTCAGTCTTGTCTCTACACAAAATTACAATTATGTCATTTGTCTTGTCTCTAAATTGTCAAAAAGAAAAAAAACTGCGACATCCATTATCTTTTTGTATTCTAAAAGCAAAATATATCCTACAATCATTATCCACAATAGTATAGTGGTTTAACAGATCCAAGATGGAAAAAATAGCAATAAAATAAAGTACAGAAGATAATTACAACAATTTTTATTTGTAAATTATCTCCTGTCTGAAAGTTTCTCTTTTAGAATATGATAAGTTATTGTTGTCAAGAGGACTGGAAAAAAGGATAAGATGCAGATATGTTTTCTCCTTTTCCCTTTGTGCAAGGTAACATGATATTGTTTCTAAGATCGTAGGCTCGCATACATAATACTGGAAGTATCGTTTTGAGTTTAACATCTAGAATCAATAAGGTGAAAATTGCCAGCAGGCAACTTTGTGGTACTTATTGTTTGCGTGTCTTGATTCAGCCACAAAGATGATGAGTTGTCATTGTGAACGAAGCAAAAAATGAAAATGGCAAAAAAAAATACATGAGAACTTTTAAATATAACAGCAGTATCGCTGCTGTTTTTTATCGAACAGACGGGCTTCTTCCGTGGTTGATTCTGACTGACACTACAATTCATCATTAGATATTCTGTTGGCATTCCTTTATTATTTTAGGCACACTAAATTTTTTATTAATTGTACAAACAAGGATAGTACATGTATAGATTACCAAGATTATCAAAATTAATACATGTTTTATTCAATAAAACAGCTCTAAGTACTAATGGTTTAATATTTTTCATTGCCATAATGAGAACGAGAATTCTGAAAATTTAATATTCTGGCCTGGTAGCAATCCGAAATGTAACTCATAGAGAATGATTACATGTCGACAGACTGAGAATTTAATATTAAGCTAAAACAAACACATCTTTTTTTATTCTAAAACTATATAAAACTTTATATCAGTAATAAACATGCACCCTACTCAATTTTTGCATGTGTCAAAATCACCTTAAAAGGCTCATTTTTAAAAGTCTCGAACCGTATTATAAACAAACCAACAGAGCATCTATTTCTATTTTGGTTTATTTATCGTCGGTACTGTTGCCCATATGACCGAAGCCCCCTGCAGAGATTAGTTATTTACTGCAAGTTACAGAAAGCATCCCATCCTAGTGACACCTCTGGTTCTTTTGCATGCTCAGTGTACAGCACTGATACATAGGACCTCGGTTTAACGTCTCGTCCGAAAGACAATTAGTAATGTTAGTGGAGAAGCGGGGGATCGATCTCGGGGACCCCTGTGTTACCAGTCCAGCGCGTTACCACTGGACCACTGATCCACCCTCAACAGAGGACAGGTGTGTATATACAAGTTTTTCAATGAAACCTGCCAATTAAAGACAAAGAAAATAGTGTAAAGGTAATTATTCTAGCAAAGACTGACCTCTGTCATTCCTGTTTTTCCAACGCATAATTTTCATATAATTATCATACGCCTCATGTCTATGTTCTGTCTGTACATACTGAGTGACAAAAATAAACAAATTTTCCCCTTTTTTGCTGATAATCAAAACTTTTTCTGCTCTTTTCATAGTGCTGAAGTTTATAACAGTAGACTGTCAAATAATTGTTAAAAGATTTTTTCGAAGCACGAGTAACAAAAACATAATATTCTGCCCATGCAAACGAGGCAAAAACAATAACAATTTGCTTAACTGTAACCATTAGTAACTTCAAAATAAAGCCAGTAATGTATCTGTTGTCGTACAGTTTCTTTATTAATTATGTTTCTGATGTAAATCTTTATCGCGTGTCCAAATTCGCTAATTAACGCTTGCTTACTAACTTATACACAAGCGTTTAGCGATTACAGAACAGGTCCAATACCAGTAAATTTTTGAAAAGCACTTAATCCTGTTTACTGATACAAGTACCTATACTGTGTTTTTTCCTCTTTGGTAAGTCCATTAATGAAACTGGAAATTTCTGTTCTGTTCTGCTCTGTTGGAATGTTTAGCTATGTTTGTTTTGTGTGTAGTAGAAAAGGGTGAGTCGTTGCCGATTGAATAAATTTATTTCTGTAAGTGAATTTTTTAAACGGAAACTGGTGGCTTTTTACAAAGTTACCATTAGTTTTTAGGCAGATCAGCATATACATGTTACATGAATTCAAGGTTTGAATCATTACGTATTCAACTATAATTCTTAATTTACAAGAGGATATTGTCGTTTTAAAATCTAAATGAATTACCCGTATATTAAATTCTTGATTCATATTAATTTTTTTCGATACTCGATAAGATACCTGAGCATTTGTTGAAATTTGAATTACTAAAGTCTGATTATTTCGTAAGATAGAGAAATATTGATACAATAAAAATATCGTACCACATAGAAATTAACACAACAGTGGGGTTTGCTTTACGAAACGTGGTTTGGTTGTAATGGTATTTGCTCAAATGTTGTACAAGATTGGTATTATACAATGCTTCAGTGAAAATATTTTGTAATAGAACGTGGTGTAAACAATAATTATCAAAAAATAATAATCATTGTCTTCTTATTTAACGCACGAATCGAAGTCCAATTATTACGCTTTGACTAAACATTATTCGTCACATAACGTATAAAAAAGAAAACACAAATGAAGACGTCGTTTAGTCAGTACCATGTAGTTCAAGCGATGCCAGACAATCGAACAACGTGTTGAAACTGTGCATTCACTCTTCCTTTACACCTTGCTCTTGTGCAATTGTTATATTATAACAAATTAAGACGATGCAGTTTGACAACCCATTCGACACCATATACTTGATGTATCTTCCAGTTAGTGAAACCATAGGGGATATCGTTTTGGTTCGTCCAGACTTTGTCTCGTGGAGAATTTTGACACTTCATATTCACCGGCACGTAAACGTGCATTCCTGGGAACTTTGATGCAGACTTTTACAGATATTTCGAGCAAATGGCCGTTAATATGAATTTGTAGAAGTTTTTGAGCTAAAAATTTAACATATCAACAGTTTTATCGACATGTGAAATTGCTCACCAAATTCTTTGAAGTGGCCCCTGACTTTGTTAAAATTGGTGATTGGAATTTTTGACGAATGAAACCCTTTAAGGTATATCAGCTGCTAGTTATAAAACTGTACTTGCATATTAATCAGCATACGTAATTATTTCTTGGGTATTTTCATGTAAAGTTATGCGAGCATGATCTGTTTTATGTGAAAAATTGCATTCTTCAACTCCTCTCGCGCATTGATCTGAAAGTAATTTTATAGGTCAGGGTAAGCACCATTTCTGTTAAAGAAGACACATACTGATAATCAGTTTTCTAAGTTAATAACATGTTCACCAGCCGACCATCACCTGAATTTCTAATTCAAAGAAATGTCTATCTAAGAACACATTTTTCAAAGAATTATTAGCTTTCCGAAATCTTGATACCCATACAAAGTAAGAAAACAGAATAATAAAGCCTATCCATGGGCATTCTGAGTAAGGAATGAATGATGAAATATTATAAACAGTTTTCATTTTATTAAAAGAACATTATATAATGTTAATTTCGATCGGAATGTTCTGTCACTGGTGAACAAAATATGAAAGGATTGTTTTATTCACTGAATCAATAAAAAACAAAACAGATGTATTTTAAGTAAGGGGTCCCAATGTTTATTCTTTTTTCTTTTTTTTTTCAGAGTAACATTTTATGATTAAACAGCGTCCTAGAAACTAGAATGTTATATTTGAGAAGAAACTGACAGAAAATTAATGCGTGTTTCGGTATTTTTTTCATGTTGTTTAATGTAGTGTTAGCAGCCTTGACTCTAGTTTAAGCGAAACTTGCAATTTTCAAGTTGTCTCTCACCTTGCGTCGAAATTATGTGAGCTTTGTCCCTGAAGTTCTGAGTGAAGAAAGTGGCGGCATCATCTGTATCCTCTGGAAACATAGCAAGATTAAGATTGTACGTTAGGGTAAAAAAGATTCCTGTTGAAGAAAATGTATAATTCCAGACACACATTGGTAAGTGGAAATAAGATCTCAGTTAATAACAACGTTCGGAAAAACTGAGATTCTTAGATAGTTGTTACATTGATATTCATTATGTTTAGCGATCATTCCTTGAATTATTACAGAAACTATTCCTTAAGAATAAATTTCTTTATAGCTTAAGAGGCTTTCCGACGTCTTCATACCCATTACAAATTTGGTCAAAATAATAAAAAAAACTTTTTTATGGGCATTCTGATTAAGTAAAGTGCCATATAATATCATATATAGGATCCATGGTCTTTTTATGCCTTTTGATCCAACCAAATAATAAAGCTGATCTTTTACTATAATGACAGCAAATGTAGCAATGAAAATCGCGGTATGGTATTTATATTGTATATCATAGGTACTTTATAGAAAATTGTATGAAAAAGCCAATAAATGTTTTTTGTCTATGTGATTTCATTTCCATACACAGATAAAGGATTTATTCATATTACAGTTAGTTAGGGGAATGAGATAACACTTACACAAAGTATGTAAAACGAAAACCACAAGCATAATCCTACACCATTAGGTCCTTTAGTAGCTTGAGACTAAATTTCTCCGTCATTTGTCCCTCACCTCTGATTCCAGTGAGAAACGAAAACCACAAGCATAATCCTACACCATTAAGTCCTTTAGTAGATTGAGACTAAATTTCTCCGTCATTTGTCTTCACCTCTGATTCCAGTGAGAAACGAAAACCACAAGCATGATCCAACATCATTAAGTCCTTTAGTAGCTTGAGACTAAATTTCTCCGTCATTTGTCCCTCACCTCTGATTCCAGTGAGAAACGAAAACCACAAGCATAATCCAACATCATTAAGTCCTTTAGTAGCTTGAGACTAAATTTCTCCGTCATTTGTCTTCACCTCTGATTCCAGTGAGAAAACCGTCAGTCATTTGCGGAGAGATTGGTTAGTAAACTGGTTGGACACCTAGGAACATTTGGTCGACTGACCACCGGGATATGACCAAAAATGATGAAACTGGCATTAAGGAGGTTAAAAAAACAAGCAAACAATAAAAACACCTTTTTTGTCATTTTTATTTACTTTTATTTTGCCAGGTAATGTTCATGGTTACATCAAAATTAGATTTAGCTTGGCCAGATTGGTTGCCAGATTATATACATATGTAAACGTGCAAATAAATTGACTGAGGCCTGGAATGGTCAGATGCCCATACTGATTCTACTTTGAGCGTCAACCGCAATATACATACATATTGTTTCACTAATGAAGTTACCACTTTCCAGAGCTGCATCGGCGGCAAATTGCTTATTTCACTTTCTGCTTGATAGAACAATTTAATTATTATATAATCATGTATAGCAGATCTTACGCACACCTTAACATCGCAATGATATGGTACAAATGAATATTAATGGCATGTCAGTATCTTCAGCAAGTTCGACAATTTTCAGTTTGACATGCAAGTTTCACTGTACGTGGGGTGATTGGGAAGTTCGTGGACTTTTCTTATATCGTCATAATTATTTGTCGCTTTACTATGAAACTTTAAATAAACGTTGAGCATGCATTTGCAAAACGTATGAATTTTATATTATTCACTGATAATCAGTGTCCATAGCAACGTGCAACGACAACCCTGGAGCGCGTCAAAATTAGGCATTTTTCTACATTTTTTTAATTGACTAGCATCTTGATTGAAGGCATTTACTTTAGCGATATAACTCCGGCAAAATATGTGCTGTTCTACGCCGTTTATGACGTAATTTCCGAAGTTTTGACGTTTGTCGGTTTTTCCGTTTGAATAATTATTTTAAGCATTTTATCATAGCGTTGTCATTAACCAAAATCATGACGTCAACGGGCGACGTAGAGTTAAGGGCAGCCATTAAATTTTGCGTTAGATTAGACAAGACACCAAGTGAAACGTTTAATTGGCTACAGAGTTCCAGTACTACCCCAAAATGTAGCAGGGCGCTTGTCTTTAAGTGGGACCCACGGTTTTGTAAAGGAAGATCCTCTATAGAAGACAATTAGCGATGTGGTCGCCCGTCTAAGGTGAAATGCACGATTTTAGAAAGTGAAAGATTTGGTGTACAGTGACACCAAAAAGCTTAGTTTCTGAACTGGATGTTTCAACTTCTACAGAACATGACACTTTGAAAAAAGAGCAAGGAATGTCTAAAGTGTGCGTGCGCTGGGTGCCGAGACTCCTTAAGGACCATGAGCGAAAAACCAGGGTTTGCTGCTCGAACGAGTTTGACCGCCCTCACGAGCGTGAAGGCGAAGTAACGACCGACGAGACTTTGTTATGGCACTTCGACCCGGAGACGAAAACACTGTTCCGTGTATGGAAAACCCCTGGGACCCCATTTGTGGAAACAATAAAGCCTCTAATGGTTACCGTATTCGTTTCAACCTAAATTATATGTTGCCTTTATGTGTTTGCACCTATTCGAGTAAGTTGTTTGCTTTTTTGTCTGTCATGTTCATAAAATTCCTTTAAGGAAATAGATTTTAAAAAGTTGGTTTTCTTATCAGTCATTTTACACTAATTATTATATTGTTGTTTTTTTTACGGAAAATGTGATAATGAAATCAGTCATTACCGATAGTTCTTTATGGTTAACTCAGTTATGAATTATGAAACAGTATAGCATTGACGTTACAAACTTAAGACAAGTATTTGCTGACACCATCCAATGAATTGACAGAACACAACTTGCTTTGAAATGATGAGTCAGTTAACGTCGCCAATTTTAATTTGTTATAAAGCTTATGTTTTCTCTTGTTCCGTGATACGTTAAACAATTGGCATAGAAAAGTTAAATTTGAACGGATGAAATTTAACACAAATATTGAATTTAGCTTCTGTTGGTTGTTTGTTTACTGCACAGTAATAACACTTGAAATACTTCAAACTTTAAATGGATTCTTTTAATTTTCTTCGACTTTGTGTAGCCCCATACCTCTGATGATCTTAGTTTTAATAGTACTGATAATCCCCTGCTGTTGAAATTATTCTGAAACTTTAACTAAATGTGAGTTTTATGAGACCCTAGTATAGTAAGCAAATAAAAGTACTTTAAGCATACAATTTCGTCAGTACAAAAGCCTAAATTAACCCAGTCTGTAAATATAGTTCTAAGTCTTCAAAAACGAGAGAAAACATGAAAGGGGCTGTAACTTCCCCTTGGTGAAGCCATACCGTATATTCAAGGTAACATGATTTAACACAAGGTTTGATACACATCTTAGATTATTCTAAGTACTATTCCTTTGAAAACCTCGTTTGCATAATTTAAACCACAAATCATTTCAGTGAACTGAACCAAAACATTCGATCATGTCCACAAATATAACATAAGTTTTTTTCATACTTTTGAATTAATGACATCAATAAACTTCGCATCTGTCGTGGAACGCTCTTTACGAACTCCAAACAACATCCGAAAAAGTGTCATATTCGGTACAAACTATTTCAAAACGTTTGTTAAAATAAAATATTCGTCCATTGCTTAAATGGTGTACAACACTTTATTTCACTAACAGTAATAAACTGGTCAAGCTCAGAAAATCTATCATTATCGTTCTCAATTTTTTCTGTTTTCCATTCAATGCCTGACAGAGCAAAACGTAATATTTTTAACTTGCACATAGTTCCTATTTAATCATCATTGACAACCTGAAAAAAAGATAACCAGGTAATATTGTAGAAAAGACTTCAATACGTGTATCCAAATTGAGTCTGTTGAAAATAGTGGTTTTTATTCGAGGGGATTTTTGTACAGCATGCCAAAAGACAGCACGAAACAAACACATAATGCTGACAGCCTTCTGCAAGTCAATATCTTCTTTGTTTCTGCAGTTATGTTTACTTGTTTTTGGAAATATTTAGGGTTACGTTCAAAGTCAGCTTTAGCAGGGTAAGATACATATCAGTTTCGCACTTTACAATAAAAGTATCCTGTGACTGAGCTCAAATAAACTGACTGCGTCAAGGAATGTTCAACTGCTCAATATGGATCGAACTTTGAGCATCAAACGTAATAAACATATTGTTTTACCTAAAAAGTTGCCAAACTTCAGACCTGCATCCGTGACGATTAGATTATTTAATTTTCTCCATAACTGCATCCTTTAATTTTTTTATATTCATGTATGGCAGATCCTAGACATAGCTTTACCTAAGCAATGGTATGGTACAAAGGACAGGTAATGGCATCAGTATCTTATTGTCTTTTACGTCATCTGTAGTAGCTAGTCCAAGAAATTTAAGACATAAATTCATGAAAGAAGCAAACAAAAATATTCATTAATATTAATTATAAATAATGTATTTTTACGCCTCAGTTATTATCTTAGACATTACCTCGGTATTGGAACTTTTATTATTTTCAACATTGTTTTGTGTGGAATTGTTCATGCCACATGTGTAGGCGATTGAAAATTATAAATGAGTTTGTACATTGTGTTATCATCCTTAATTATTATTCAATTTGATGGATTATCATTTTCAAACAAGTATAACTCAGTATTAACACTTAGGCAAAAATACTTTTATGAAAAGATTAAAGGTATCATATCATGTCCTGTCGTGTCACATCATATCATATCATATATCATATTGTTTTTGTTGCTGTATATTATGTTTTGTTCAAAGTCAGCTGGGCAAACTAACATTTTTTTTACCAAAAGAAAGATTAGATTTGACCACATTATTAATGATAATATGAAAGGGCAATTGGTTCAATGTTTCTACGAAATAGTTGCGAATGTTTCATTTCAGTATGAAACGCAGAATTGAATTGTAAATTAAAAAAAAAACGTTCCTTTATGTGACAGTGGTTTTTAATGCAGAAGTGGTATTTATCTGTCCTCATTCTGATGAAAGAAGCAATGTTAAATTATTTTGCCTATAATTCTTCCTGAAAAACGTTTTATACAGATACCATGAGCGTGATTAAAATGTCAAATTGTGAGACAGCTCTTTGTATGATCATTCCACAGGGAAAGAATACTGAGACAAACAGCCTCATAAAAACCTCAAGACGAGTATTTCTGTTATAATCTTAGAAAAACTGTATTGAAAATCTTTCCCTAAGTGACCCTACAATAGCCGACTTGGCTGATCAATTATTACAAAAGTAACATTAATTGTTAAAATTTAGTGCTTAAATCTTAATTTAATATGTTCCATTCGTAATCATTAAAATAAAAAAAGAACCACTGTTTGAAACAGTTTATATGTTTTGATAATGATTCAATGGAATTTTTGGTAATGTCCGATTTATTTTGTTGATTGTTTTATTTTGAGAATATTTCAAGACATACTGAGATACAAGACTTTTTCCCAATAAGCGATAACAAGTTAAGGAAAAGGCATGGTTCATATATCTACATATCGGTTTTGCGAAGGAACACGTGCTTTACTTTCACTGTTACAGATACAGGCATAAAGTTTCATGTCTAGAAAAGCGGGGCTTAATCGAGGAGTAAAAGTGGAAATTCTTATTGGTATTTAATGAAGACGCAGATAGACACATCGTTTTCACTCGTCCAAAGGTCTTATATAGGTGGCAAAATCATTGATATAGAAAATTATCATTCAATTTAAATTTATTTAAAAAATTGATTGCTTTGATTTTATTAGCAAAATGAAACAGAGTGCGACTAATTTATAGTTAAAGTTTTTATCTTAAAAAAATCGATCACAGGAAGTCATTAGAGTATTTAATCTAAGCTTGATGGTTGCTGCTTACCATTTAAGCCTTAAGAACGGAGTTTACGTGTAACACACACAACTAACAGGACAAGCAATTATGTGTGAAGATTTATTATTTCAAGCTATTACATTAGTATTTAGGAATTAATTCAGCATTATTTATACAAATAAAGCGTTAACTTTCATGAAATAAAGCCCAATCCGTTCTTTTTGTGTGTTCGCTTTTATGTATGATTGAGTCTGTCTCTGTTCTTCATGTCTTAATGTACAGCAGCTATTTTTTATTCATCAGTCACTTCCTACTGTTTACAATGTTTTTATACAGGAAATGTGATAAAGAAATCAGTCAGTACTAATAACAGATTAACGTCATCTGAGTGATGATCTACGAAACAATGTAACAATTGACGTTATCAGCTTGAGGTACGTCTTGGCTAATTCCTTCCAAAGAGTTGATATAACACAACTAGTTTCAATATCATTTTCATTAAAATTATTGAATTCGTATTTTATTCGTTCCGTTTATACGTTTTACAGACACTATAAAGATAAATGAAAATGGTTGCAAAACAACAACATAAAGTAAAATATTTAGCTTCTACTGCTAAGTTACTTACTGCTACCAAAGACTGGACAGCAGTTACAACTGCGAAACTTTTAAAAGTTAACTGTTACATAATACTTTAATATCAGAACATTTTAGTACTTTTTTTGATATATGAGTATCTTTATATAGAATTTCTATCTGTTCCTTGTCTAAATTACTAAGGCAGTCAAGAAACATCTGACTTTCAACATGGATATGTAAACATATTTTAAATTTCATTAAAAGTGTTTATTTAAAAGCAGATTGGAACTAGAAATGTGACCACACGACACAAAGGCCCCCACCGTAAGCCTTTGTCAGAAAGAACGAAGAGGCATAAAGAGTCACAGGCAAACAGACAAAAGCAAATCGTATTTGGCTTGCTGTATATGTGGAGCATTACCAATGAACTTAAATTTAAGATTTTGTATAAAATGCCCATCTTAAAGATTTAAAGGGTCATAACGGTTATCACAATAGGACGAGCTGAAAAAAATGCACAATAACTCATCATGGCAAACATTTCTGGAATTTTTCGTGATTTCATTTCAATTACTTAAGGAGTTACGCCCAACACAACCTTAAAACCTTAAAATGGCCATCTATACTACTTCAAGGGCTATAACTTCACAAACAAGGGCGGAAGGACGGACGGACGAACGTACAAGTTAAATCTTAGTGCCCTCGCCCCCTTCAGTTGGCGGGGACAGGACACAAAAATACAGTATTTGTATTGCAATATTGTTTATAAACATGTGTTTGTTCTATTTAATGAAAATATGTTTTTCTCGAAAAGTAAAAGTCTTGTTATCATCCATGTGATCATCCCAGCGCCCCGTTTACAGTGATAAAAACTGACGTCATGTTCATATATCACAAAATTAATGGCAAATAGTAATAGCAGCGAGAATTCCGTCATTCCGAAGCCAGTGTGATTGTACCCCACTCAGATATTATATTCTATACTCTTTAGCTTATCCCGAATTTACATACAAATGCAAAATCAATTAATAAATCCAAAACGTGATGGTATCTGCCTTGTATTTCAGCCCAGCCGCGGATTCAGTCACGGGCTTCAGGGCTGCAGCCCCCCCCCATCTCGGCCTAAAGATACGTTTTCCAGCTGGGCTGGTATATTTTAATGCATTTATGGTCCATAGTGTATTCCGTTATCAAAGCAGTTAATTGCTATCATCCAACTGTTAATTTCTTGCCTGGGGGCTTGGTTGAGAATGTAATTATCGATCAACAAGTTGTACACACCTGATTGACATATGACCGTTGAAACGGTGTATTTGATTGGCTGATCATTTTACAATCATCCAATGAAAATAACAGTTACAAAAAGCGGCGAAGCTTTGATAAAGTTAGCAGTTTGTTTACATGTGAAGATGGAGTTGCAATTTTCTTAAAAACTGATACTTTCAAGTTACATTGTATGAAAAAAGTGTACATTTTGTACATGTGTTTCATAAAATGTGTATGTTATATGAATAAGAATATTACATTGAAACAAACAAAAAATACTGAACTAATGTAATTTAATTGACTTGTCCATTATTTTTTTTATCAAAATACTGAAAAAAATAGAAAAAAAGGTCAATTGGTTTTATATTTTTGTTGCAAATATTTTTGAACTCCATGTATTAGATGAATTATGAATTTTAAACTTGAATATAAGCATGCTTTATGTGAAATTTCATAGGGACTATTTGAATTTGTACAGTTCTCAGCAGATGAATTAATTATCTTGATTTTTTTTTTGCATTTATATCTGAGTATTAAAGATTTATAAAGTTGTATATCATCTTGTTGTCTGTTGTTTGGTAATTTGTGTTATAACGAATGCAACAAAAGGCCCAAAAATGCACCAGAATGCAACATTTTAGACCTTCATTTTTCAAATTTTCCGGGGGAGGCCTGTACCCCTCTCGTACCCACCCCAATGAGGTTCTACCCTTCATGTCAGCCCCCCCCCCCCCCCCCCCACAGGCAGCCCTATTCTGTATCCGCCCCTGTCAGCCCCTGTCAGCCCGTTATTTTTCGTCACTAATTATACATGAGAACGTTTTACTCTTTACTAATAACAAATATTTCACCCGTAACTACTCCAATACTTGTATCCAGGATGAAATGCTTCCTGGCCATCGAAGCTATATATATACATGTAGTCACGTTATGAATTTGTTCTTCAATAAATATGTAGGATATTTACATTTTTCAGGTCAGTATTGTTGTCAGTACATTACTTAAGTATATGTCATTTTCATACTAAAAATACAGTCTCAGTTAAGACTTGTATTATTAATTGTAGAAAACTGTTTTACTGTTTAAGTTATTTGAAAAAGCCTAAATAGATACAGGCGTTTTATACTAATGGAAAGACATGTTCAATTTAGAACATACTATTTAAGGACATATTTCCACGTGAGACCTGATCATTGAGTGGCCACGTTAAGAATCTGTTCTTCAATAAATATCTAGGATCTTTACATTTTACAGTTGTCTTTCTGGCATCGGTTGCCAACATGTTTCCTGCGACTTGCATTGTCTCTGCCTATATATATATATATATATATATATATATATATATATATATTGCTTCAGTAATGTCATAACAAGTCCTGTACATTGTCAGAAGAGGTACTATATATTTCATTTTGGTCTATTAACGTGTTGTATTCTAAGAGCAACATTTACTGTTAAATCAATATCCACGACAGTTTTGTTTTCCCGACGGAAATAGAATTCGTGATAAATTAAGTTAAGGGAAATATAATAACAAAACACATTGAATTTGGAAATAATCTCCATTCTAAAATGTATTATTTAGAAGACAATAGGTTTACTATAGCTGTCCAGAGAGCTCGAAGAGACATTTTCCGTTCTTTTCTTTTTTTGTAAAATCACGGATTCGTGTAAACGAAACACATATTTAGCGATTTGACAAAATGTAAGCATCAGTAAATACCAAAATTAAGCCAATAGTATATTCTTTTTAGTTAACATAGGCGTGTCTACATTAAATGGGAAGATACCATTAGTCTTTAAGCAGGATGAACCAATTCTAGGTTTTACGATAAATCATTACATGTTCTATCTTTTTTTTCTGAATTTCTTATTTAGGATTAATTATGTTTAGTTTTCAATTTAGCTTTTCTAAATTGTCGACTTAGTTAATATATCTTGCAAATTGTTTATATTCGAATATTTGTTTTGATTATTTTGTCCAAAGAGGATAGTGTTCTTGAACAGGATACATGTATCATAACAGAAAAACCGCAGGAAAGGGATTGGAACCTCTATAAACCGAGTTTTGTTGATAGCGTAAATTCGTAGAGGCAATAACTGAAAGGCACCATTAGTTACTTCCAGACTGTTTTATCGCTGCTACTTACGAGCGTTAAATGTTTTAGGCACACATATTCTTCCAGAAAGGGATTATATATGTCAGTACAATATTCATTAAAAGTACCTATCTGTATCACTGTATATTTATTCTAATGTTATTTTACTTCGTAAAAATTCGAATATTTGAAATTTAGCATAGACAAGTACTGTATAAATTCAGATTTATTAATTTCTGACCCTGACATATGGGCGGCTAAAAATCGACCTCAACCGATAGGTATCCTGCTTGATGCTTGGATAATGATATATCATGGAACGCCCGTTTCATTCCGGATCGCCCATTTTAAATTCATCCCCGCTAAAATGCTAGAAATAACGATATAAGTATTGTTTGAACGTAAATAGATTCTCGTACCGGTAACTCAACTTACAACGGTCAATTTTGGAAACTATGTCGCTTTCTATTTCCCAATAAACTGAGCCATGTGAGCATTGGGGATGCTCTCTTGTGTGAGACAAGTAAATAGCCACTGTCAAACATCTTTGAAAGTTACCTCAAACGCATTTCATATATTACGATACATCTATTACCGTCATATGCATCTGCCTCTTAAAGTTTTGTTTTTAGCAAGCAAACAATGACGAGATTTTTTTACACGTTTGCTTTTGTATTTTGTTTCTCCTCCAAAGTTCCCCTTCTATTCACTTGATAATACACGGTATTATACTACACAGCTATATGGACGCATTTCATGACATTCATGTGCGAGCTAACGATGTGACAAATATTATTACATCAAACGAAAACATTTCTTTAAGGGTTTTTTGTGTTCATTTCACAGGAGAATAAGCTGTGTGTCCTTGATTACATACAGTTTATAGAATAGCTTTATGCAGAAAACTCGAGTACTTCCAGAATAACAGCTAATAAAAGACATGATTAGCTTCAGGAAAATCCTTAGAGGAATGTTTCGTGTTCAAAAATCACCGTGTTTGCCAGAGAATGATTGAAAATTTATATCTAAACTAATCTCACTATCGCCTTGAGAGCTTATATATCTCAATACGTGAAACAATCCATTATTTCCGTGGCAGTTGTTTAAAATTGATATAACACCCTCAAAAAGGTAAAAGAAACAACTTCAGACCACAAGCTTTTCTGCCTTCTTTGTCGAGTAGGTAAAGTCGCGGAGCTGCAATCACCTTAACTCTCACTGGTTCAAACTCAGCAAGTCCAAAACATGATAAACTGCCGTCTATATTAAAGGCTTCTGTTACCTTAAAAATAAATGATATTTATTTCTTTTAGAAACGATTTAGAAAACTTCATTTTGCAATCTTTCATAATGGTAAAAATTGATATCTAAGTACTGCTTAAACAAAATTGGAGGTTAAAGTATAGCAGAAACGTGTACTTAATTACAGGGAAAACTAAAACTGGGCAGTTATGATTATTGGTAATCACCAGAGATGGATATTTCATCACTGGAATGGGGACAGAATGACATACGCACGAAATCCCAAGCACAAAACCAAAATACATGTACATTTTATGTTCAATGTAAGTCAAATAAATCATAGTAAGAGGTGTGAAATATAAATAATACAACAAATCCCCGAAGATATCTGATGCAGATTTTATAACACCGATTAATAACAATATAAAATTAGACAGGAGTTCTGCGAGAGGAATTCAAAATTAATTATTGTTTAAACTAAAAGTTCAGTTAAAATGTACAAAAAAGTAAATCAAAATAAGAATGTTTAAGCAGTTTTACACTGGCACACAATGATAAAAGCAAATACGAACATGATGAACAAGATGTGCCACCTCAATATCCCACCAAAGTTTTGAACCATTGAAAAAAGGATGATTGTCTTATTGTATCTTACCTTATATTTGATATTGATTACTCTTAATAAATCAGGGTAAAAATGGAGAAAAGCTACTTTCATGGAAATAAATATTGATGATAAAAATACTATCCTTCAATATATAAATAGTTAAAAATGCATGTAACGAAACATTGCACTCGTCACCTTATTACTAACAATAGTTACGGGTGATTTTTTTTGAATAGGTTAGATACTATAAATAACAGGTACAATCTGAATCAATTAATGGTAAATTATTTGATAAACCAAAGTTTGCGTTAAATAGCAAATAAATATAGCGGATCTCTCTGTATACTTACAAAAAGATTCTTCAGCAATTAAAGCATAATGTAAAAACAGAAACTTTTTATGCACAGTTTAAAATTCTTCAATGGCAGATGTCCCCATTCTTCTTGTGTAGACTTCATGTCTAAGATTTGTTATGTCCCAATCGAAGATGAGGGGGCATATTGTTTTGAAAATGTATGTCGGTCGATCGGTCAGTCTGTAGACAGTTTCTGATCAATATCTAGAGAACTCTTGGACTCATCTTTCTCAAAATGGTATGTAGGTTGTCCGTAACCAGTAAATGGCCCATATAGTTTTTCGGGTCATAAGGTCAAAGCCCAAGGTCACAGTGACCTTGAAAAGCAAAACATTTTCTGATAGATATCTAGAGGATCCTTGGGCCCATCTTCCTCAATCTTTGTATGTAGTATGTCATGACCAGTTGATGACTCATATAGTTTTTTCAAGTCACTATGTCAAAGGCCAAGGTCACAGTGACCTTGATAAGTAAAACTGTTTCTGATCAACTACTATAGATAGCTTGTGCCCAGCTCCCCAAAACTTAATAGGCAGGTTGGTCATGGCCAGTAGATGACCGATATATTTTTTCGATCATTAGGTAAAGGCCAATATCACAGTGACCTTCAAAAGCAAAACCTTTTCCGATAAATATCTAGAGAATCATTGGGTCCATTTCCTCAATCTTTGTATGTAGTTGGTCATGACCAGTAAATGGCCCTTATAGTTTTTCAGGTCACTTAGTAAAAGGCCAAGGTCACAGTGACCTTGAAAAGTTAAACGGTTTCCGATCAATAACTACAGAATGGTTCCTAGGCCCAGGCTTTCTAAAGTTTATAAGCAGGTTGGTCTTGACCAGTAGATGATCCCTTTAGTTTTTAGGGTCATTAAATCTAAGGTCAAGGTCATATTGATTATTAACTGAAAAATTGTTTTTAATGAATGACTAGAGAAAGCTTTGCCTAGGATTCTTGAACCTGCAATGCAGGCTTATAATGACCCTTAGATGATTGATGTTGCTTTTGGGGTAACCTGGTCAAAGTTCAAGGTCAGACTGACCAGAAAAATTTTCAATCAATAACTATAGAAACCCTGGGGCATTGACTTCTCAGACATGCTATGGAGGTTGGTCGGTTCAGGAGATGACCCCTATTGTTTTTAAGGTCACTAAGTTAAGGGTCAAGGTCACGGTGGTCACAAACCGTATAGAGGAAAACAGATTCTGATTGACAAATAGAAAATCCTTGGGCCTTGCTGCCTCAAAACTTCCTACCTACCTACCTACCTACCCACCCATCTTCCTACCAATGCAGTTCCTGTACTCTTTCGTTCTCTCCAGTAATTAAACTTTATTCATTTTATTACCAAAGTGTCACTGACATAATCTACAGTTCCTCTCATTCATCTACTTGCCATGGCCAATCGTTTTTGATATCAGAAGCCCCTGGTATCCTCCATTTCATGTACTGGCACAGGTCCCTGTCCTTCTTCTATCTCCTATACTTCTGTGGCTGACTCTAGCGATATGACGTTAGGTAGGCATATATGTTTTTTACAAACATCTCTTGTTAAGTATTGTCTCTCATTTTTCATGTTACTTTTAGACAGTAATTTTATTTTAAAGACATTGAAAGTAATAATGAATATGCTTGTACAATTTACACACTTTTTAATAGAAATGTGATGAAAATGTTTATAAATGTATTTCAGTAAAATATATTTTACTTATACGGATTTTCGACACTGTGGAGACGAGAGAAAGTTTAGTATATATTCAGAGCGATCTGCCGTAGTTTTTCCAGCAAGCTGATGGCATCCATATCACAAATGTTCAGAGCGGCGATGAGTTATAAATCATTTAGAATTTGTGTTTCTTTTGAACATTAAATGCTGTCTACCAAGTTTCATAACAGATCAATTGCATACATATTGCTACATTTATGGTGTAACAAGTCTGTGAATTGTCAATAAGAAAACTTCTTATTTCATTTATTCCATTAACGTATTGTATTCTATGAGCATTTCTACTGTAAAGTCATTATTCATGATAGAATCGGGTCCTTTAAGATCCTAGATGGATAACAAATAAGCAATAACAGAAAGTAAAAAGAAAAGTTATGACATAGGAAATTGAATTTGTAGATAATCTTCAGTCTAGAAAGGTCTCATTTGGAAAGGCCTAGTTACTATTTGGCGTCCAGAGCACTCGACGCATAGATTATGATTTAATGTTAGGAAACGTGATACAGCTTCACTGATCTGAAAAGGTCTCACATAACGTAATTATGTTTTCAAATAAAACGGTGCATTGTTAATCATTAATATATAGTTAATTATGTCAAGGACTTAAGCACCAAAACAATTCATCACATCATGAAAAACTCAGAGACGTTTCTTATGAATAAAGAATGATAGTAAGAGAAATAATCAAACAAATTTGACTAACGAAACATTGAATGGTTTGAGATATTCTAACGAAATAAAAAGATAATCATCGATCGAGCACAAAGCTTTGTAACGTAAGCGTGTAGGGTTAGGTTCTTTAAGTGTCAAGAAGCCTTCAGATCTCTACCTACTGTGTAATATGAGCAGAATAAGTAGTTTAAAATACTTTTATTAAAGTATGTGTCAAAACGTTTCATATGACAAATAGGATCAGCTTCAGTTTTATGTAAATTATTTTCTGACCTGAACAGAAACGGGAAAATGTGTGCTGTATGTCAAATGCATGTTTCTCTGCAGTATTATGGTATTAAGACATTGAAACGTGGCTCCATTATAGTGTTACAGTAGATAAACTCTTCAGCTCGAAGTTACTATTACCTCTATTTTGACATTAGCAAGAACGTCTGGATGTTAATTTCATTAAATAAATAGTCACGATATTCATTTGAAAATCGTATGTAAAGTTTGCATGCTTTTAATTTCAAAAACCTTAAACCGTGTCTCATTGAAAGGATATTTCTTTTCTGATTTCTTCAGATACGTATAAACTCATACGGTTCTGATGAATAAATGATAAATTACATAAACAATTCGTCATTCAACATTTCGTGCAATCACAAAAGAAACGAAGTTAGCGTCGAAACGACTGGTGTCAGTAGAAACATATATATTAGTTGAAATTAAAGGGGACGTAAAAATGTCGCAGTTGTTTTATACAGGAAGCCTCAAAGAAAAAAAAATAATGTCAGAACTATTAATTGAGTTTATTTTCATTCAATTATATATCTTATCTTAAATAATTCAAAAAAGTTTGCTACTATGTTACAAGTCAAATTTTTTTTTACTACTTTGAAGTATAAAGTTTGAAAATCAGTCAAAAAATCTAATAAGAGCATGCACCAGATATTACTGTTGTACACTTACATACATGTAAGCAGATTAAAAAAAAACAATAAAAAATTGATATTCAGTTGAAACAAAAATGTATTTAGCTTATCTGAGCAAGAAGTGCAAAGGACATTTCCGCTGAGCTATTTTCAAACCGCTTGCTTCAAATTCACATAAATGTTTCTTTTCCGACCCTTTATTTTGTTCGTTATAGCAATCATGTTTTTGTTTTGTTTTGTTTTATTTAGGAAAGGGAAAAAACCTGGCCGTCACGGAGCGGGGCAATATGGCAGACTTTGAAAATGTTTTCCTAAGAAACGATTAGTCTGATTTTTACTTGTCCTTAACCATACGGTTTGAAGGTAAGATATCTGGTATGAAGCATTGTCTGGTGAAGTTTTAACAATTATGTTTAAAAAAAAAATACTCTTTGGTTAAAAAAATTGGTTCTGTCAGGGGGTCCTGTTTGTGTAATGTATGAAATATTTGAAAATCTTGTTGTCTTAAATTTTAAGCTTTGGAGCTAAAATATTTAGATTGTAGCATTGTTTTGTGAACCTCTACTAAGATTGATCAGAACATACCCCTTTGGTTCAAGTTAGGCACTACAGGGATCATTTGACATACTGACCTTATTTCTTCAGGTTAAAGCTACAGCAATAAAAGTCGAAACATCTAAAACATTTTGCATATAGATTTGCATGCCAACAGAATATTCCCATTGAAGCAGTGGAGGAGGGTCTTGTTTACTGATGAGTCCCGGTTCACCTTTTTCGAGCAGACGGTCGACGTCGTGTAAACCGACGTTGTGGCGAACGTTCTGGCTGAGAGAGGAATAGTTTTGGGGGTTTGGAGTGGATTGGTTATGGTGTGGAGAGGAATCTCACATGGAGTTATATCACCACTGGTTGTGGTAGCGGGTAATTTAACTGTCGCTCAGTAAAGAGATGAGATCCTCCGACCCCATGTTGTCCCATTATTGCAACAAAATAACCTCACATTCCAGCACTTATAAAGAACATTAAACTTGATTACAATACAGATGAAGAATGAAGATGTATGTATATGAAGGATAATTTTATGTAGCACAATTGACTGTTGTAGAAATGTCAAACGAAAAAGGCTTGATTGGCTAGATAAATCTCTAGAGGAAACTGTTTTGGTCAATAATCCCTGTAGGGTAATTAAAAATGTCAATGCAAGCTAAATTTGCAATCGCCAAAAGGGCCTATAAATCCCACTTAGTGAAATAATTCATTAGTTATGTGGCAGTTATTTCTTATAATTAAATTAAAAATCAATGCCAAACCCTTAGAAAGAGAACAAATGAAAACAATTGGTCACCAACACCAGTAGCACTTTCCCAAATTACAAATATTTTCTTTTCTACGAAATAAAGAGATTTCTGGCATTGTAACGGACATATAAAATGATTTCATATTTAACTGAGCCATAGCGTTTGTAAACATAATTAACATATGGGTTTCAATTCCTTTATTTGACGACTTCAGATAACCTTACAGTATGTTATGATACAAGCGTAATATTAAACATCTGCATACTTTTATCCCTGAAGAGAGATATTAACAATAGATAGCTACCTACATTTTAAATGTAAATGTTTGTTCAAGTCAAATGTCTTAGCTACATTATGAGCATTCTTAGTTTGAAATGTATATACTATTTCTAGATTCCACTGATTATAAGCTTGATCCCATTTAGTTTGGTTAATATGGGTACGAAACAACCATATATGTACTTTTCCCGTCTATCAGAAAATAAAATGCTTTGAGAGGAAACTGAGAAAAACACGAATGGGTAGTAAATTGTACATGGATGGACTAGTACTTTGTTACGACTGAATTGGATTTTATGGTGAATTAGAGAATAGTTACCGTGAAGACAGTATTTCAGTTAGGGAGACATTAAGTTAAACGTGTCTGCTGACGCATTGTCACGAAGTTGTCTGATTGTTTGATACACAAGAAGACAACAACTGTTTGCAGTCAAACTGGATTCAAACCGTTAACACAGTTTCGTACACAGTCACAAAAAAACCCCGAAAACATATGATAAAAAGTTTTAAATAATTAAGGCATAACTATTTCTGACATTGTATTTTGTCATATATATTTGATTAAATGCTGAGAAGGTCTAATATTAGAACCGTGCGTGTCTTTAAGACATTTATACCCGACTATAAACTATAAGTCTTAATTTTAACCTTCTAACCGACTAGATTTATTCGAAATTAGCTTATTAGTATCAAACGATTGATGCGGCGTTTTAAGCTGAACTTCTCTGATGCAAGACACCTTAGAATACCTTATTAAACATCCTATTTCATTTTTATTTCTAATTTATTTTGCCACATTTCACATACATTAATTGGTTATGAAATGTTGTAAATCTTTCTAGAATTGCGTCTGTTTAAGAGAGTATGTAGTTAATACAAAAACAAAGAACAAAAACTAAGAGATAGCACGGCGAAACAGACCATTGAAGCCAGTATATAAGAATGGTGATTTATGAAGGGAACATTTGTTTCAGTATCGTCAAAAAAGTTTATTTACTCATTTCTGTTACATTTCTATATAGTTCGAGTTTTTTTATTCTGTTACAGCTACAAGACTTAGGTAAGGGCTCTTATATATTGGCTTCTGTCGTTGACATAAAACCTTCTGTTCGTAAAACAACTACAGTGATGCAAATAAAAGGATACTTTCAAAAACAAAATACTACGGCCTTTTAAAATTTAGATCATTTTTTTTATAGATGCATCGATAATTTGTAAAATAAACACTTGTACTGAGGTCTTCCATCGTTTGGAGTGCTACAAGTCGATGGAGTTCACATCAATGATTTAGGCGACGACCAGTAATCAAAAACATTAGTCTTACGTGTCTACAACATTAAATTTTCTTTATCCAGTTCCTTAAAAGGTAATTTGCAGACATTAGGAGACGTTTTATTTCATTTGATCCATTAACATATTGTATTTCATGAGTATAATCTACTGAAAAAGCATTTTTCACGATAGTATTGTGGCCTTATATATCCCAGACGGATATCAAATTAGCAATGACACAAATAAAAGGAAAAGTTATTACATTAATGAATTTGTAAATTACCTTCATTCTGAAAGTGCCGCAGTCAGAAGAGAAAGGTATTGCTGTTCCCTCTTCAGCGTACCCGAAGTGCAAGATATGATTATAATTTTTTTTCTTATTTCTATTGTTTAACGTGATCTAACATTATAGATATCGCACTGTCAACTATATCTAGTATTAAATGAATACAATATGTTCCACTTAGTCTTTTTTTACATGACCTTTACCTTGTGTACAAATAAAGCAAGTCAGTTTTCAAAGAAATATCTATTGTTATCGTTACTTGTATTTTACTTTTGAAAAAAATAGAATGTGCTTAAAAATATAAAGTTTAATACGGCCATGTGCACCATCACAATTATCACGGAGTGACCTGTTTCGTTGACTTCAGAAAAAACTCATGATCATCTAACTGATACACTCAAATATAAGATAGAAATATATGCGTGAAGTTAGCTGTCAATTCAATTGACAACTGGCAAATGGCATCCAACTTCATAGCTCAGCTACCAAAGTGATATAGAGGCAAAATTGTTATGCTTTCTTTTTCATTTCTTCAATCAATGTACTATAAAATGTGATCGAAATAAATACAATGATCAGTCCCAGTAACAAAGATTTCCTCTTTTTAAATGAAAAACCGAGTGGTTTCCTAACTTGAGCCACGTGCGTCTAGATAGAAAATTTGCCCTAAATTTCGCACTGAATGATTGGACAGTTGAAGTACCTGTCACGTGATCTACGGCAAAAAGCAACCCACGGGAAACGACGATTGGTTGTTTTTGTCACGTGACCTATATAAAACTAACTCGGTGATTCCGTTCACGTTTTATTTCATGTTCTAGAACGTTCAAATATTTACGTTCAAGCCCGCATTTCACTTTATTTATATGGACAAACATACTGGGAATTTAAAGTTCTTCATAATGAACGTGATTTGAGCAAATAATTTAAGTTTTAATTTTTGGGCATTCATTTGCCTGTGTATCCCTTTAAATGAAATCGTAACCAAAAGCAAGATCGCCAAGGATGGCGCTTTGGCAGCCAGATGCCAATTCGATAAGTAAATTCTGAACATTGAATAAATTGGCAATTGGCAGCCAAATGCAAGATCGTCAAAAATTGCAAATCGTGAACTGGCAATTGGTAGCCAGATGTCAATTAGACAAGTATCATGAATTTTTTATATTAACTGAATTGGAAACTGGCAACTCAATAATAATAATAATAATAATAATATCAATAATTCAGGATAAATGTCGAATTGGCATCTGGCTAGCAACTGACAGTTGACGAATCGCAAATTTTGATGAACTGGCTTCTGGCTGCCAGTTGCCAATTCACTCAATGTTCATAATTCATGATATTTGTTGAGTTTGCATCTGGCTGCCAGTTGCCAGTTGACAATTCGAGATCTTTCACGAACTGGCATCTGGCTGTTTGTTGCCAGTTGCTTATTCACTTAATACTAATGGTACTTGTCGAATTAGATTCTGGATACCAATTAACAGTTGAGAAATTACCGATTTTGTCTAACTGGCATCTGGCTGCCTGTGGCAAATTCACCAAATGTTCCGAATTCATAATGCTTGTCAAATTGGCATCTAGATTCCCGTTGCCAGTTGCCAATTCGCGATCTTTGAAGAATTGGTCTTTGACTGCCAGTTGCAAATTCGGTTAATATATATAAATCATGATAGATGTCGAATTGGCAAAAATATCAGTGAAGTGCTAAAATGAAGGGAAATGCAATCGGGTATACAAAAAATATCTGACTAATGGCATGAAGCCCGGACATGGAAAAATAGGCGGACACACCGACGGACAAACGAATAGAGCGATTTTAATATGCCCACATTTTGAAACAAAATACCGGATTCCTGAGACGATATTTAAAACATTTCATTGGTCAGAACTCTTTAACTGATAGGCCATCGTACTGAATGGTGCAAAAACTGAAAACAATGGCAGAATTGTATTGTACGACTAAACTAACTAGTCAGGTATTCCCTGGAGCATCGGTGATGAAATTACTCCCTTAACATGGCAAACTCACAAAAGAGGTCAAGCGTTTTCTGTCAGACACATAATCAGACTCGGAAACTTGAGATCTTCTACAACTTTGCCCTCACCTTCAACTCCACAAGCAGACAGGACATCTCATCCTACATCCAAACCAAATGCAGCAAAACAAACAGAAATACAAAACAGACAAATAAATCTCCACCACAACAAAAAGAAAAACAATTCAAATAAACAAAATCCTAAGCAGACTTTTATATCACAGAAACCTATACCAGTTAAGATCGATTTGAAAATCGTGTCTCTGATGAAGAAGGAATGGATGACGAAACCATTGATGGGGATATTTCTGAGTCCGAAGGAACAAATGAATCAATACGACGTAACAATATCAAAGCTAAAAAACAAACCATCTCAGGTGGGAAAAAACAGCAATGACAAGAAACATGAATGCAATGCATACTGCACAACTGTATCTATATATGCACTATATTAGTTCTTACGAGTAATAACATAATACAATGGAACTGTCACGGTATTAGACATAACACTGGGGAATTATTATTACTCTTATCTCAATTCAAACCAGTAGCAGTTTGTCTCCAAGAAACTTTTCTTGAAAGTACTGATACTTCTTCTGTAAAACATTATTCTTCTTGCAACAAAACAACAATTCTGGTGACAGAGCTTGTTGAGAAGTTTCAATACTCATCAGTAATTCCCTTCCACATGAAATTTTACCTACTGATACACCTCTCCAGGCACAATCTGTAAATATCAAATTACACGATACAATTGCTATATGCTCTCTTTGTCTTATGCCAAGTCAACCAGTTAACATTACTGAACTTGACAAACTTATTTCACAACTTCCTTCCCCATATATTCTAATGGGTGACTTTAAATCCCGTTTATGATGATGTTCTGATACAAATCAACGTGGTCATCTTATTGAAGATTTCATTTCAAAGCATAATGTATGTCTTTTTAACAACAAATCACACATATTTACATACTGGCTCCTACTCCCTTTTAGGTCTCTTTGTAGTCCTGGTATATGTTTTGATTTTACATGGAAGGTTGACATTGACTTTCATGGAAGTGGCCATTTTCCAATCATTCTATCAGAGAAGGCCCTTCAGTTCAGGAACGCCCAGCAAATTGGAAGCTTTACAAAGCAAACTGGAACTTGTTTAGGGCCCACTGTGGACAAATCATTTCACTAGACAAAATTTTTGATCATTAAGATCCATCAGAACTATGCTGAGAAGGCGAGACTTCAGACCACGACTTCTTCACAACATCTACACAACCCTTGGTTTAATGAAGAATGTAAGACGGCTACATCTGTACGGACAATTGCCCTCAGACAATATAATCTGAGACCTACCACAGAAAAATTATAAAAAAATAAAAATTGCCCGAGCAAATGCTCGTAGAACTTGAAACAAAGCAAACGCTCATCGTGGCAACGGTATGTATCTACCCTTAACTCCAGATCATCTTTTAAGAAAACTTTGGATATAGTGAGGAAAATCTCTGGAAAAAATAACCATAACTTTGCTCAACATCTTAAAACTTCATCTGCTATAGCAACATCTAAACAAGAAATAGCAGATACTTTAGCTAACATATTCGCACACAAGTCATCAACTAATAACTACAGTGCAGTTTCAAAAATACAAAAAAATGAAGAAAACACAAAACTCAGTTTTAATAATGAAACATACAATAAAGTATTCTTAATTAAAGAGCTTAAACTAGCTCTTAAAAGGGCACACGGCACTGTACCTGAATCAGATAAAATCCATTACCAATTCCTTAAAAGTCTTCCTGGTTCAACCTTACACTGTTTACTTGACTTCTATAATGAAGTCTGGAAAACTGGAATTCTTCCATATTTCTAAACCTAATAAAGATTTAACAAATCCATCCAATAACCATTCTATAGCTCTGACAAGTTGTCTTTGCAAAGAAGAACATTCTTTGGAAGGAATGGTAAATACAAGGCTTGTTTGGTTTCTAGAAAAGAAAAAAAAACTAATCACTTCCTTTCAATTAGATCATCTAGTTAAATTTTAAACTCTCATACGAAGCCTTTATCAACAAAGAACACTTTGTTTCTATATTTTTTGATCTTGAAAGTGCATATGATTCTGCTTGGAAGCATGGTATCATGCAGGACCTCCACAATTTCAGAATCAGAGGTCGCCTTGCCTTTTTATTTCTTCATTTTTAAAAGACCGTCAGTTCAAAGTTCGTGTTGGTAATACACTAACATTTTTAATTATATTCGTTTTATTTATTTACGTTAGAACTTTTAACTACATCCTATTTTACATACGACAACTTAACATCACTGCAACTTTTTAACAAAATCGTTACTTATAAGTTCTTTTTATACAATATTATATGCGTCGAAAATGACCGTAGTTATCGACGGGCCATAAAACTCCATTCATTTATTCAGGTATTCCCTTGAATAATCTGAACCTTCGAAGATGTATCATTTAGTAAAGAAAAGTGTTTTACAAAGACTTAATGATACATTTTGTTTTGCATCAGGAGTAAAAGACGAGGCAAAAAAGATATAACATAAGCGGTTGCTTATGAAAGGGCATTCTTTGATATTCAAGGGATGACATATTTTGTCATATCTCGAAAGATGAAATATAACGAATCCATCTTTTTAGGAATTGTTACTGGATTAACATTTCTATTCTTGTCTAGACAGTGTGGTGCTTTCTAATTCGGAAAATAGAAGTAAAATGGCATTATCAGCTGCAGGCTGATGAAATGCTTTTTTGTAATATTTATATCCCGGTGTTTGATTGGAAAAACTGACCTATGCGAGCCGGAGTATAATGAACACAGGAATTATTTTTTCCAAGCTCTCTCTTGAAGTTTTCTGCCTCCTAGTGTCGTTAATACATAACAAAAGCCAACGAGAAAAAATAGTCATCGTATGAAAAGATACAATTACATATTTGTAGTTCTTTTTGTTAGATATTGACGAACTCCTGCCTTTATCAGTCAAGGGGAGTAACTGTTGATGGAGTACGACCAGTTTGATTGTACCTCAGCACGGTACGTCAGCTGTGGTCATTGCTAGTAATAATTGGTTACTTAAGGGTGACGTTCTTAGCACTCTTGTACTGGAATAGTAACTTGAGATGTACCAGATCTACAACGATCATCGACGATGCTTAGGTCTCGAGGGGTAATATTTGAATACTTGTCTTTCAAATGACTACCTGTACTACCATGTTAAGCAGAGAAATGGCCTTAACTCTGTTAATCTTAAATGTTGCAGTTTGAGTTAATTCTTATTTGTGTTGTCCGTGATTTTTTAATCCAGCTGATCAAAATGTTTATACATTCTATAAAATGCCTTTAGATAACATTCATCAAGTAGATTTAACTTAAGTTTATCCTTACTTTCAAATATCTTTTAGAAGTATCGTTTCCCTATGGCGAGCATTTTCTTACTGTCTATAGTTATGTACTCTAACAAAACCAGGACAATAGAATACATAAATAAATCAAGCATTTACATTTTACAAGGTACTACATCATGATTTAAATATAGACAGCCAAGAAACAAAACCACAAACCAAGACCTGACGTCTTAACTCTAAAGTCACAGTTACGAATTTCTCATTTCGACGCATTTCAGTAACTTAACTGTAGTGAGTGCTATATTTGAATGAATTACATACAATTTAAATCAGACAATTTAAGGTACTTCATATCTATATGGTCTTAATGAAACTTGTAAATGACAATAACGACAAAAATGAAGTGGAGTTTTTTCATCTTTAGTCTCTCATAAAAATGATTGTCTTGTCAATAACAGGTAGGTATTTCTGTCATAGGCAAGCATGCCTTTTATTGTTTGGAAACGAACCCGAAATATTTCTGCGAATTCAAAGTGAAGCATAAAGCGAAGATAATATCTGGAGAAAATACTTTCGTTGGGTCAAGTCAATATTTCCCGACAATATCAAAGAAACTAGTTTCGGAAAAGTACTAAAGACCTGGCTTCAAAGGTGGATTTTAGAAAATCACTACTTTGTAAATGTTGGAAAAGCTGTGTTCTGTTTTCTATGTAGAATGTTATTAATAATTTTCTGCTGGAGAACAAAACAAACGTTTATATAAAGGATGATAAATGTACTAGGAATGACATTAAACTGATTGAAATACTACGGAACACATCTTTGAAAAAGAAATGAAATTGGCGATTCCAAAATTGACATAAAACGTCAATATACTTCAGTGATTTACGAAGAATATAACAGTGGATGGAAGGGTTTTTTTCAGACTCCAGCTAAATAGGTCCGATAGTTCAATATATAATATAAAACGACGGTATATGTTTTTTCCAGCAAAGTCATTAATCAAGAATGATTAGTTGAATCAAACTGACATCATGGAAAATTGCCTCAGTGGTGCGTTTGTCAGTTTGTCTTTTGAAAATCAATCCAAAATAGCACTTCAATTAGAACATTTATATTCTAAAGTAAATACCGCCTAAAGAATCAGACAATTTAAAGAAAAAGACCAGAACATACAGAAATGGTTCACTAAGCTTAAACATATGAATGAATCCCTGCCCTTTACTGGGAGCTTAATTCTGTATCAGAACGCTACAATTTCTCTTGTATGTATTTGCTTCAAAAGCATTTTAAAATGCATTTAGGAATAACACAAAAATTATCTGTAATACCGCTTTAAGTTTGTCTGTGCAAGATATAATTCATATTACATCGTAATTATGACGTACAAAGGCTATACGACTATTCCTCCTTTTCTAGTCCGTATGAGCCTCACCTGATATCAACTGTTTGCAAAAGACAGTATAGTTAAATTAAATGTCCACTTAGAAAAATGCTTAAAAATATTCTTTTCAATATTCCCTTATATAATAAGTTTATTCTTGTGGTCCTGTTATATGAATTCTATTCCCAACAGGGAAACAAGAATAACGTCTTAAACGCATTAATAAATCAGTGAAAGAAAATGCGCTCTATTACTTGTTTTAAAAGGTTATGTTTCTCCTTCATAAAGTACTTTGATATTTGCATATTCTTTTGATGTAAGTCCATGTTACTTCTCTTTGTTTCTTCGTCAAAGATAAATGCTTAAAGTTCTGTGATATAATACTAAAAGTGGTCTTGAAAGTGCAAAAACATCGTTCTTTCTGTAATGTGTAATCATGGATCCCATTGACGGTTAATCGATTATTCAACATGGCGGATTGTTTCGATTCGTCGAGACTGGGTGAAAACGAACAAATGAACCATTCTTACTGGTGAAAGTATTAAAGTCGTAGCCATGCAATACTCATTTTAAAGTACAATACTCTGTGCGTTACAAGAAAACTTTCACCTTTTATTAGTGTCATTACGCTTAAATACGATTGGTTTAAGTTAAAAATAAATGCCATTGCAGTTTTAAGAGTAAATCTTTTATAAGACGTGTTAGTTCTTCTTCAAGAAAAATCGTATTTAAACAGATTACTTGAATATTTTTTAAAGTTTATATTACAATGACATTTGGATACACAACATCTCTTTCTTTCTAGTTAGTCCATCGTCGGAACCCACTGTATATATTCCGTTTCCACTACATTATATACCGTGTTAGATTCAACTGTGAAACTCGTTTTCATGAATATTTATGAGCTACATACTGACCAATGAAATCGTGCGTAATATATCGAATACTCTTCAAAGAAGTTACTGATTTTCAAAATGGCAGCGCCCAGGTGTGCGTGTTGTTCGGAAATATGCAATAAAAAGTCATACAGAAAGCTTAATAATGATTTTTCATCAGTATTTAGCTCAACTGGAATTCACAAGTTAGTCACTGTGTGCTACCCATGTTTTAACAAATTGAACCGCATAAAAAACTTTGAAATAGTGATACATTCGAATACATAAACAAACTGAAAGTTTCGATACAGGAAATCGAAAATGGAATACTTCTTCTGCCCGGCGTTAAAAGAGCCACGATTTCTACTCCACGATCAGGTAATTTCGCGCTGTTTATAACCTATTTCAATTTGTACATATGTGTCAGACTTGCTGGTTTTCAGCCTGTTACGGGTACAGTGTAGCTCGGTTCATACATGTACATATGCACACAACATGGTGGGAAACACTTGGTTGTTTATTCTAGATACCACAGACATGTGAGTAACACTGTAATATGAGGCTATACTATAACTTTCTAATGCATTACAGTAAGGTCATCAATGAATATGTGTAAGCAGCTAAAACTGGCCTGTGCAACGAATTATAAAAGGTTCCTGGTCGTTAAACCCCTGGTCGTTTCACCCCTGGTCATATCACCTTATAAGGCATTTATAATTCTTTGGGTATTGATGAAAAAAAATCACTGTTATAGATACATGTTTTGCAATAAAACTGCCCATGTTTGTCATTACAGATTGTTAGTATAAATTCTATATGATAATATACCTATTCGCTACATTAATAATTCGCCACATATCGATCCGCCACACAGTGTGAACTATTCTGGCTGTCATGCAGGTGATCTGGGTTCAATCCCTGATGCGTGTCATTGCTTTTCTCTGGATCACTTCAGTATATATAGTAGAACAGAGTTTCACTTACTTCTAAAACTAAAGAGTAATTGTCATTGATAAGTAGATCTTATCATTTTTACTGAATACAAACTTGATTTTGTTTTAAAAAATGACCCTTCAGCTAACAAGGGAGGTTTTTGAAATGTCATGGATCAAAACTTCTTCTCAGGATGTATAGCAGTGTAAAGAAATATTTTTCCTGTCTTTTTTTATGTCAGCTGTAAAAGTAAATTTGTATTTTTTTCAGTTACATACTTGAAAAAAAGACCCATTAGTACCCCGACTGGTGTTACACCTAAAAGTAAAAGAATTTTGTTCTCTAGTCCAAGACAAAGCAAACCCCTCAGTCCAACAAATACACCAGAACCAAAGAAGAAAGCTGACACTGCAACACAGACTGTGTCTCAGTCAAGTGACTTCATTGTAAATGTTTGTTGTGACAGTAAATCATATCAATTTTTTTTTCATTTCACATATTTACAGTATTACTAAAATTACTCTGTTTAAATATTTACTGTTAACTGTGTTAAAAAAGTACAGTCAGAGAAAGCTTCAACCACATGTTTCTTGTTGCACAATGCCTTTTAGAAGTTTTAGTGTGCTAATAAGATCAGTATTAAGTATAGATAACACATATGGCATTGTTTTGATCATTATTATATAGATTACCTTGTCCTATCTATATTTGTTGGTTGCTCTTGCAAACATGTTTTTCATGAAATATAGTTACTGGAATATTGTAAGAAGCTTAGTCAGAAATTGTGATCATGTAAAGTTATTTTATATTGCTTCAACTGCTTAGCTAAGAATAAATTTACAAAAAGAATATGAGTGGTTTTGAATTGTGATTTAATTGACGAAAGTGAAAATTCTTCATCAGGAATGATCAGGATTTTGCAAAAAGTGCATGAGCTCACTGTAAAACATAATTACAGTTCAGTAACAGAACGAATTGTTTTTGGGGGAGAAGTTTTGACAAACGAAAGGGCATTTTCTGCACAGTCAGCAATGCAGAATAATACGACAGATTTTGGCAGCCTAAGGGGAGTTGTTCATAAGCCTGAGGGACTTCCTCGTGAATTCAACTTCCTTTCAGTAATAATTAGTTGGCAGTGTTCTCAGTTCGTGTTCCAGTTATGTTTGAGTCATGTCACTCATTTTGGTATGTTACAAATTTGTTCATTAACTTGGTCTAGTTGCTCAAAAATTTAAATGGTTGATTCACCTAGCACAATTTTGTATCTGAAATTTTAACAGTTTGAAGTTTTTATCGTTTTTTTGATGAAGAAAGCTTAGAAATTATAGTTGTTCTCTTAGCACTTCTAAATTAATAGTTATTTTCATATTTTGGACAGCTAACCAGTGTAAATAGTTTGATAGTTTTCCTGCATTGTCAGAACACATGCTTGGCTTCTTAATAGATCAACCTGAAACCCCTCAGCTGTTTAGTTTTGCATTGTTTACATCATATCCAAGTGAAAATTTAATATAATCATATGTCTAAATTTTAATGTTCAGTCTCATCTGAACTTAAGTTGGTTCACTGTCAGACATCTGACAT
Organism: Cyclina sinensis; assembly: GCA_012932295.1. Lineage (NCBI taxonomy): Eukaryota > Metazoa > Mollusca > Bivalvia > Venerida > Veneridae > Cyclina > Cyclina sinensis. The sequence continues at coordinate 30,468,728 of JAAONU010000017.1, forward strand.
ATTCTATTAAAATTTAAAAAAAAAAAACTTCTGTAGAAATGATTATTTGATGTGAAATTTTTATGTCTAAAAACATTTTGAATTTACCTTATGTCTGAATGGTATGTTACAATCTTTTTTAATGACTAGTCTGTTATTTAGCATTGAAGCTATTTACCAGTTGTTCTACAAAGAATCCAGTGCTGCTGAACGAGGTTCACTGTATCAGTTGAGAAATTTAATCAACCGCAGAGATATTTCTGGACCAAAAGAAGTGAAAGAAAGGTTCAGGTATTACTTTATTAATTACCTGTTTTTTTATGATAATGTTATATTGTTTTACATAAAAAATTAAGTTCTAGGTACAATGTACATTCAATTATACGGAAAAGTGTACTTACTTAATGCACTTCATTTTGCTGGAGACAGAAACTGTCAATATTTCTAAAAAAATCAGTATTTATCTATTGTATTAATTTTATGCACCTGATTTTTTTGTCTTGGTATGACCGCTATACATGTACCTTGTATGTTACATTGGAGATCATTATGCCCCCAGGGCAGTAGGAGGTATAATTTTGGTCAGTTTGTCACAAATAAAACATAAACATTGGCCATTGAAGAGAACTCCTTCTTACAGCCTTTTAACTTTAGAGGTAAATGTACCATAATGAACTATAGTCCTCTAACTATCACATCCACTTACAGGTCATGGGATCTAAGGTCATGGTCACTGTGACCCAAAATAGTAAAAATTAACCTTGGCCATAAAACATAAGTCCTTCCACCTATAGCCTTCAAACTTCAAAGCTACATGCACTTTTGTTAGGTCACCCCCAATTAAAGGTCATGAGGATCAGAGGTCAAGGCTATCATTCCCCAAATTAGAAAATATTCACCTTGGTCATGAAATGAGTTTTTACATCCAAATTTCAACCATGTTTTCACTTCAAGAGTTTTAGTAATGACACTCACTTAAGGTCACAGGGTCAGAGGTCAAGGTCATTGTTACCTATAAGGCACCTTGAGCATGTCGTTCATTTGAACTTAGTGCTTGTTTCTTGAAACAAATTGCATATGGTCATTTTCTTTCTTTAAGGCCACATGTGCAGTTCATTGAAGATGTGACAAGATGCTTACATTTTATCAGCATTCCTGGATATGATGGACATGGATGATACAGTCAGTAAACCGAAAGGCATGCCAGTATTGTCTCTTATGACAGCTGAACAGAGTATCAAATGGCTTGATAGCATTTCAGAGAAACTTTTGGACAGGTTGCAAATTATTGACTTAACTTGCATTGAAAAACTGTACCAAGATCTCAGTGCTCTTAGTGATGAAAATAAAAAGATAGAAGCTATGAAAATTGGAGGTCTTTATAGGTGCCCTCTGTGCACAAAAACTTACAGTCTAATTAGCTGGTTTAGGAAACATCTTGAAAAGGTGCATCAATGGAAATGGTACCAACTTGACAATGATTGTAGCGAGAGTAACCCAGTTAGTACCTTCCTGTTCATGGCTCTGTTATTCAGAGACACCTGTGATTCGTACAAATTGGGTGATAGAGAACGGATTGTACGTAATGCATACTTCGAGTGGTTGTTCGATTCAGCACTTCATCATTCAAAATATAAACTCTGGTTGTGGCGAATGATTACATACAGTATATCTATTTAAGGCAATGAACATAGTTTTGAATACAAATAGAACATGTTTATAAATTTAAAAGGCGGTGTTACAAACAATATTCCAAATGACAATGGTGTTGAGTTGCAGGTAAAACATGTGAAAAATCAGTTAAATACGCAGGGTGTAAACAAATGCTTTGAGTCTGCAAAAAGTTTGCATGACTACTCAGGTTGTTGAAAATATTAAAACCAATCTTATCAAAAAAACAAAACAAAATGCATTCAGTCAAAAAGACTTAGACCAGAAGTTGACAAATCAAATGACATTTTAGCTATTGTGAAATGTTTAAGAAGTCAAGGTACAATTGAGAAATTTAAATGGAAATCATTAAAAAAAATTCAAGACCTTTTGAAATGTAGTGATGCAGAAAACCTGCATTCTTGGATAAAAAAAAACAAAATGCTATTGCATGCAAGTATGTATTTGTGAATTTTCTGTAGAGCTTTTTAGCTCACTAGAGAAGAAGTACTCATGTAAGCTGTTGTGATTGTTTGATGTCTTTCATCTTTTGTCACATAGTCAGAACCCAATGGGTTAGTGCCCATTTTGCAAGGTTTGTGAAGTGAACCTCATCCAAAGTTGCTCAAATAATGTCAATGGGTCAAATTGCAATTGCCCTAGGGTCACTTGTTTTGAAAAGTCTTAGAAAAAATCTAAAACCACACCATCATACACTATTTGCATGGAGTATCATACGGAGGTCTTCTATTATGTTTCAGTGGTTAAATTGGCCCTGCCCAATGGGTAACTTGTTTTGCATGGAGTTACATTGCATCAGAGTGATCTTGTCAGTAACCACAATGCCTATAGTTTAGATATTTGGTATGTAGCATTTACTACTGGACCATTACCAAATTTGTTCACATCATGAACCCAGGTCAAAAATGGCCCCCTCAAGGGTCACTTGGTATTTCATATGCATGAAAAGGGATCAACATGTGTCAAAAACTGTCACAGAACCCAAATGTGATAAAACTTTGTAAACTGTCTAAAGACTACAATTTCAGCCCAGATGACCTGGAAATTTTCCAGAAAGCTCGTTTTTGGTGATTTCTAGGCCAAGCTTGAATATGGGTCAAGTGGAGTCAAAAACTAGGCCACAGGGGTCAAATATGTAAAAACCTTCTGAACACTCTAGAGGCTACATTTTCAACCAAAATGTGATATAGTACAATATAGTACATTATTGTACAATGCAATACAGTATAGTACAATATAGTATAATTTCATACAATATAGTATGATTTAGTACAATAGAATAATTTAGCACAATATGTAAAAATATAATACAATAATGAATTATGTAATGTAATGTAATGTTGATTTGAAAGTAAAGTTTGAGTATGGATCATTTGGGTCAAAAACTAGGTCACAGGGTTCAAACTTGGGCTCAGGGAGGGGGGGTCATACAGGGCCATCTTGGCCCTTTTGTTTGTTAAAGCTACATAATTAAAATTCCAACTGTTTGTTTAAAAAAAATGCTTTATTTTTTTACTTTTGGTTTTGAAGCAAGATTCTTGAAATTTGCAATACCATATATGTACAGTTGTTTTTATTACTGGTATAAATTTTACTAACATTTGATATTTCCATGGTAATTCGGTGAGTGATATAATACCATTGGTTGTTCATAGCAGGTTGGAACAGAAAAAAAAAACATTTATCAAACTCTGCAAGGGAATCAACTGTTAACCTATGGAGAAGAAGTATCTAAAATCAATATATTTGAATGTTGACTTAGCACACTTGTTTTGGTTAATATTTATTGTACTGTAGACCGGGTAATATTCATAGTATGTTTGGTAATATAAAATATTTTGAGTTCTGTTTTGTATGAACATTACAGATTAATGCAATAAATTATTTATACATCATACTTAGTTCTGTATTTAGTTGGATTTAGTTGGATCTAATGCATTTATCTGTAATTTCCTCAGTCAGTGTTCAAGATCACAGTTATATGTGTAAACCAATTGGTACATTTGTCAGCTAATTTTACCATCATGGTATTAAACTGGCCACCTGCTTTATTTCTAAGTTTTAACCCTTTTTTATTTATACAGTATCACTATCAGTATCATTTATTCGGCTGTTTTCAAAGAAAATGTCAAGATATAGCTCCTCAGTGTGCAAAAACTTTGACATTTTAAAATATCTTTGCCATTACCTCATGACTGTTTCAAACTCAGAATACTTCATGATGACAACCTGCATTTGTCCAAAATTTATTATAATTAATCACTTCCTGAGATCTGCTCTAAACTATCTGAAAAATCTAATTCTGATTCTGAAGTGGTACCAGGAGCTTTGATTTCAAAATATGAGTGTAAGACATTTGAACAAATGTTGTCACATGAACATATTTTTGCACAGATATCACAACAAGCATGTTTACTGATATTTGGAGAAGATGTCGCATTATAGAAACTCAGAAGTTTGTCTCTCCTGCACTCAGAAATGTTACTGATATACTCCTTCATTTCAGAATCAATATTTCTGCACTGTTTTGCATCGTGCAGTAACAAAGCAGTAGCCTGCCCGCCATCCCTGCCCGCCCGACCAAACTGTTGGACAAAACTATCCATATAGTTAATTACACCTTTTATAGCTGCAAAGTTAACTCCCATACCGGCTGCACTAGTTGCTATCAATATGCGAATAATACCATCAGGATTACCTAGATCACACTTAATCTTTTCCTTTACAATGTCAGTTGTACTAGAGTGGTACATCTGAACATGCTGGATATAAGATCCAAGTTCTAAGCGGAACATAGTATGTAAGTCACTTAAACTTTAATTGATGGGCAAAAAATCACATATCTTTCACAGGTTTGTTTTTTATCTGTAATCAAATGTATTAAGAAAAAGAATGTTTTAGAAAGAGGTTCGGTGCTTTTATACTTCTCAACAAGCAATTAAATGTTATTCCCGCCCGGATTATCAATAATTTCATGACAATTTTGCATGCAGAACTGTTTTCTTGCTGATTTATTAGCAGTTGCTGTGATTAAAAGCACGGGACACTCAAACAGAGACCGCAGTTCTCCTAGTCTTCCAAACCAGGACCAAAAGGCATCTTGGTCAGTGTCAGCTTCGCCACTGAAAGACATAATCACATACTTAAATATAATGATATTTTTTATCTTTGATGGTATGTTAAATACAGTAGTATAAACACTTATATCTGCATGCACCTTTTTTCCTTAACCTGCTTAATTTGAGTTTCATTTCTAAAAAGCATGTGCTAAGATTACTGAACAGTATCATAGCCATCAAGTCTACGAATAGATAAGTTCTGTAATACCAGTGTTTTTTGTATGTCGTATTGCAGAAGGGTACAGGTATAAGGTGAAACATTTATAGGATTTAGACCATGTGGCATTGTAGCTCAGTTGGCTGAGTGTCTTCCCTGTTAGAAGAAGCGTTGAAGGCCCAGGGTTCAAGTACCGGTCTAGCCAAGATTTTTCTACACCGCTTACAATAAGTGTCAATAAGCATGTGTCATTCAAACCACCATTAATTATCAGTATATATTACCACTGCAAAACCGTGTGAGCTTCATCCACAACCAGCAAGCGGATACTCTTTCCAGCTTCAGACAATATCATTTCTCGCCACTTGGTGTTGATAGCAGTTAGAAGCAAAAAGAAACTGAAACTTTCCACCTACTATGTCTTTATCCTGATCTTGGTTTTTCCCAATATAAGTGGCAGAAAAACCATGTCTATTCAAAAATTCACTCTGTTCTCTCATGATAGAGATCAATGGTGCAACAACGAGAACGATGCACGCTTGACAATTGTTTTTAGCAGACTATGCTGGCTGAAAGGCTTGGAAACATAAACTTTTGCCCGCGCCTGTCTTGACGGAAAGAAACACGTCTTTTTTGTTTAACAAGCTTTCTAAAGTTTCACGCTGAAAACACTGAAAGTCACTTAGGTTGAATCTAAGCTTTAATTCATTCATTGTAATCTATGGGCGCAGCCATTTTTTTCTAACCGAACCACTGTATCTAACACGCCGTTTCATTGGTCGAAAATCCGTTAATTATAAAAAAGCGCGTCCAATGAAATGCCTAATTAATTATTTATGAGAACGAAGTTTTTCTAGTTGAATAACCCACGGTCGATTAGGAAGCATAACGTATTGAGCGAACGTGGGTTCCGACAATGTAGTTAGTCATGTCATTGAAATGAATAAAGATATAGAAACACCGACTCATTCTAAGGAGCATGTGATTATTACAAAAGGAAAGAACATTTTCGAAAAAACTATTTAGTACAAAGAGTTACAATGCATATGTAAATAGTTTTAACTATAAAAATATTATTTTTTCACAAAGCATACAATTAACTTCTGTTTTTACCGAGCAAACAGCCCAACTGCATTACGAACATTACTTATATTAAGGATTTCATTATATACAATACAGTTTTACAATTAAATCAATGTCGGAAATACACCCATTTAATAAATTTGTTGTTGCATGGTTATTGTAAGAACCGAAAGATAAGCGGTCCATCAAAAGAAGTACCAGCTGAAAATTGCTACGGTTGGTCAGCCTATGCATATTAGCTATATCTCATCTTATCTCAATAAAGAAATTCTGCATTAGGATTGTTAGTTACACTTAATAAGCTTTCTGTATTGATTTGAAGAAGGACTTGTCCATTAATGTATTGTATTGCATGGTTATATGGTCTTCTATCGAGCATTGCGTCATTATCCGAGAATATAATAGGGTCTAATAGACCGAGACAGAAATTCAATTAAGCAATACTATGATGACAAAGAAAAAGACATAAAATATTATACATATGTCTAATCTATATGGCTCTACCTTTTCCTGCTAGTGTGGTACAGTCCCGGATATATAAGAAAAGTTTATCAATGGTTTGAATTGCTGTGAAAAAAATGATGCAGATAAAGCTCCAATTAGTTTTCCTATCCTAAGACAGTTTGTTTCAACGCTGGTTAGTCTTAAGAGATAACTAAAACGCATACACACAAATTCATGGATATATCTGATCTTTTTTTAAAGTATTTGTAATGGAAACGAAATGTAAATGCAGTTCACATCTATTAAAATTTCATAGTTTATCAATATCCAATGTCTAAAAGCACCAGAGTAGTATGCTGACGAATTTCACTTTACAAGGGCGCCTTCCGTGTTTCACATAATGGCCTAACAACATTACATGAGACGATGGTCAGAAAGAAATAATTCACATGGGCTTGGATCAACAGGATTTGGTGGACATTCAAGTACATCCATATTCTCCATATCAGGCATGTTATTTTACGATTTTTGTACAAGTATGAACAAAAATACTGATGTGAACGAGATTAATAACGTTCTAGCCAGTACCATAATCCTGTTTTTCTGACATGTTTTTGCTTGGCCTTAGCATGTTATTCTTATACAAGTTCTGGCTGAAAATCATGCCTGACTTCGGGCGAGTGTAACTAGGCAACAATCCTTCCAGGGTTAAAGTCAGAGTAACTAGGTCACAAATATGCAAAACCTACTCAAAATTTATTTGTTTTAGAGATGTTGAAAACAAAACATTTTCGGTCTTATTTTTATATTGAATAAAATGCACATTGAGTCGCAAAACTAGCACAAATCTTTCGCAACATTTTATTACCGATTCGGATTAACTAAATCAAAATTCTCACTCTATCAGTTATTTCTTCCGCATTCAAACTAGCTCCTTCAATTCATTTATGCAGAACAAAATAGAAAAAAATCAGATTTGATTAGCTTTGTACAGTTCCTTTTGAAGAGAGTGTTTTGGGCAATAAACCTGGGACAACTGGAAATTGTGATTTAACCTAATCTCACCATCACCAATAAGTCTTGTATATCTCTGTGGAAAAGTTCATCAGCAATGTGACACTTGAATCTCAGAATTAGATTTAGAATCGATGCCACACTCTCTGTAAAGAAAACAAACCAAAATAAGTCAGGTACTCAGCATATTTTTTTTTCGTTTGTAACTTCACAGATTTTGCATTCTACCTAGAAAATGCGCACCTTCATTTTGAAAAAAAGAGAAATAAATGAAAATGCATTTATCATTTTGACAAGGCATTTTAATGCAGAAAGGTCGAATTAATGTAAGCCTTAACTAAGTCATATATATCAATATATCATAACATAAATGACTTTAGACGCCAAAATATTTCGGACAAAATTATATCAGTCAAGAATTTTTAAGTATTAAAACAAACACCCGTCTCCGTGGTGAAGTGGTTAAATTTCAGCCACTTAACCTTTGAAAGAGTTAATGGTCATGGGTTTAATCTCCGCAATTAGTGTGCCGTATGCAATTATGAGGTCTCCATATACACAATGAACAGATAAAAATATGTATGTTATATGCGTTAATGATGTCATGCATTTCACGACGGACCGACAAAATACATGCTATTTTATTGAATACGGAATTTGCAATATTAAGAGGCATATTTTACGGCAGATTTTAGCCAGAATTTAAAAAAAATATATTAGAGAAAAAAGAAACATATTATGGACTATTGGTTTTAACCACGAATCTCGCATTAATAATATCATCACCTCAGTGGCTTCTCTATTGGTATGACTAGCATACAGTCACTTTAAGACAGTTTAAGGTGTATGTACATCCTGCTCCATGGGTAGTTTTGGAAACTGCATATAAATGGAATGTATAACATTGATAAATGTTCGGGACATGTCGTAGTTCATCTCTCAAGAAAATGATTGTCTGGTCAGTAGATTTTTCAATCCATACTAAACTTCTGTCTTCATCGTCTTTACTGTCGTATTTGACACACATACAATACAAGTACTTTAAAGTAAGACTGGTACTGCTTGTTTTGATTCGTCTCAGTAGCATATTAAACAAATCAAATAGCTTAGGGTGGTCATAGATGTACTCATGACAGTACAAATCTGTTGATCTCTCTGTAATTACTTCCTGAATTTGCTTCATCTTCAAATTTCCCGTTATTTCCCTAATCATCAGATTTGCTACTAAACTCATTTTCCTAAAAGATAAGAAATTTGACCATTTTATCTTTGTTAATTGCTTTAAATACTGATAACTGTAGCACACACAAAAAAGTGTTACAGTTATCGGCACCTCTTCGTTCGTATAGTCTCCCATAATATTCAAATTTAGATGTTTCATACCTTAAGTGGAATTTTAGGCGGGACCGATTGGGTATAAAACGAAAAATTTGCTCTTTGTCAATTTTACGATACAGTTGTTCTCCCGAACACCGTCAATTAACCTATGACAAAAGCAACCATGTAAACAAGAAAAAGAACGTAAAGCAAGTAGTTTTACCTGTTCTGGTGCAAAAATTGGTCCAAAAAATCGCGGTTAAACACAAAATGGTGCCTCCTGATAAGTTTTCTCAGAGACTGTGACGTAAAACACCGTAAATGATGTAATAATTTAAATCAATCCAATGAAAATTTAGAAAAGTGCCGATAATTATAGCATGCCGATAATAGTTGCATTCGCTCTACATAGTGTGTGTATTGTCATGGACTGTAAGTGGCTTTTATTCATAAGAAACAATGCAGAGAATTTCCTGAAAATACAAAATGAAGCATATAGCAAAGATTCTGCTAAGAGAATAGTTCAACGAGATGAAAAGTCAATATCTATTTTCTACAAAAATCGCCTTAAAATCTGGCTTCAGGAAGGTTTTTCAGATATTCAGAACTTTGTACAAAAAATATCTATATATTCCAATTTATTATGAATGAAGGTTTCTTGAAATAAAAAAAGAATCAAACGATAATATCAAATATGGTCAATGTACCAGGCATGACACGAAACTGATGAAAAAAAAATATTGTACACTTTTTTATAAAGGATATAATTGATTTAAAAGATGGACAAAAGCATTAGTATATTACAATGATTTACCGAGAATAAAATAGCTTATGTACAAGATTGTTTCGGTACCAGCTAAATGTCCAAGGAAAAATCATGCTAGATTCAGTTTTCAATACAAAATGACAGTGGTTGTTTTCTTTTCCTGTAAAGTCGTTAATCAAGAATGATATAATGAATACAACTGACATCGTGGAAAATTTTCTCAGTGGACCGTTTGTCAGTTTCTTTCCCTCTCCTTTCTTTCCTTAACATCACTCATATTTGGATGTCAATACAACCTAAAGATTTGTTTTCTTTCAAAAGAAGATTTTTTTCACGGACATAATAACAACATAGAGAATTTTTATTAAGCTAAATAAGTTAAATAAACCTCGAATTTGTTTTGTTCTCTGTTAGATCTTGCAATGTTACTAGCATACATATTTCAGAAATATGTCATGTATTTAGGTGAAAGAAATGCTATATCGCACGTTTCACAACGACATAAATATGTGTAAGAATGAAAACATCTTTGTGTCTGTTATACATTCACTTCGAAATATCATTAGAAATTAATGAGATATACGGATTAAAGACACTAGACAATACGACGCCACATTTATTGGAATATCGTATCGCGTTGTCGTGCGTCTACCGGAAATAGGCAAATTGTATATTCCGGCCATCAAATTAATTAAGAACAAATTCCACAAGGAAAATGCGGCAATCACGGCCGTGCTCTAAAAATGCGATATGGCTATGGAGAGGGCAGGATAATACACGGGCACGTGAAATTTTGTCATTGAACCGTCAGACGGCATATAGATCTTGCAACATTTTAACCTGTCACCAGTAAAACGCACGACAACGCGATACGATATTCCAATAAATGTCGCGTCGCATTGTCTAGTGTCGCTTCGCGTTTTCGAGCGTCGCGTCGCGTTGTCTAGTGTCGTTTGGCATTTTCGTGTGTCGCGGTAGAGGATCACACACGACGCGCGACAATGCGATACGACATTGTGAAAATGTCGCGTCGCGTTGTCGCGCGTCGCTTCGCATTGTCGGGCGTCGTATCGCATTGTCGTGCGTCGAGGCCTACACAAATGCAAAATGCGACGGACGACAACGCAACGCGACAACGCGATGCGACCACGACAATGCGATACGACGTACGACAATACGAAGCGACAATGCGATATTTCGCGCTTTTAAAGCGCGACAGTACGAAACGAAAACGCGTTATTTCGTTTGACATAGTCGCGCTTCGCTTCACATTGTCGAGCGTTGTATCGCATTTTCGCGATGTCGCATCGCGTTGTCGAGCGTCTACCTCTAAGCGCGTACGGCGACATTTTAATCGGCCCCAACAGGATTCCGTAAAATCATGGCAAAAAAGGCGTATTTACAATCGAAAGAGTATACGTACTGAGTCATATACATAGGCTTTTTTCTTTGATATATGACGAAAGATTAAAGATTACTTATACCAAACAAATATATACTATATATATATACATGGACAACATAGCTTGCCTTGTAGAGTGTAGCAATACCACGTGACCTTGACGTCACTAAAGACAAAACTGTCAACATTGGCTCCGCTTGAAAATAGAAAATTACCCGTAGGTATTTCATTTCTTCGTCGATTTCTATGGGACGTGTGTCAGTGTAACAAGAAAAAATAAGCTTTCCACTGAATATAGGATCTCCATCAGTAGCTTAGCCGTTTTTTCAAGCACTACGTGAAACCGCACAAACAATCAAATTCCAAGATTTCACGTAATGTTTGAAAAAACGGCTCAGCTGCTGATGGAGATCCTCTAATCCGTGGAAAGCTTATATTGTTCTCCTTAATCTGACACATCTCCCATAGAAATTGACAACGAAATGAAATACTTACAGTTAATTTACACTGGAGGAAGCAGTTGGTAAAGTTAACAGGGGCAGTTTTAAATGCAAAAATAATAACAGTAAGAAAATATATGCATTGCTCACGGGAAAACAGACGAGCAGCTTTAAGAAGTTCGGGAATACTTCAGAAATTTTTGGTCATTGCAAAACTTTATTACATGCTAAAAACGAACTATTTACTGTCTTCAAAACAAGATACTGTATTTCTAGAAATGTTCGCGGAAATTTTCGCGTTTTTTTGATCAACGACATTTTCGCTGAGACAAACTTTCGCGCACTCATAACGACTGCGAACTCCGCGAATATTAAGTCGCTACGGTAAAAATACATATTTGTACTTTCAAGTCCCCGATTTACTATCACTCAACAACTCGTTATTTAATGTCTAATCTCATGAACACTTTGTGAACACTTCTTACTTATATCTACCTTTTCGCGAAAGGATTAAGCCATACCGATTTAAAAATTCCCGAGCTATTTATTCTCATTTGAAATCATAACTGACTTGGTTGCAAAAAATGTCGATACGTAAATTCTTTACCCCTGAAAAATCGAAGAATATTATTTAATAGTAACTGTAAATAAAAATGATTTTCTAAAAACAATAAGTGTAATGCAAACTGTGTATAACGGTTTTGTGTTGTAACAAATCAATCCCCTGTGTTACCCCCGTGTTAACCAATATGCATAGAACAGTTGACGTTTATTTGTAAATTATCAGTCTACCGTTTGTTTTTTGTAGTTTGTACCTCGATGTAAATATTGAATACTTTGTTATAAAAATATAACCTTAATAGAGGGAAAATAAAAGGAAATGGACTGAATTATTATTTCATCAGACTTGTGAATGCGTGTATGCATTTGTGTAAATTCGGATTTATGGATACAAGTACACAGAATGGTAGATTTCAAGTTAAGAAAAAGCTAGAAATGTTCGCGTTTTTGTTAGAAGTGACAGTTTCGCGGCTAAAAAAGTTCGCGGATCCATGCTTGACGCGAAAAACGCTAACTTAAAAAGCGCGAAATCTTTTCTAGGAATACAGTATTTGACATAATAGAGATGTGGTCATAAGCTCATAAAATCAATTTCACTCCGTTATGCATTTAGAATGTATATAGAAATCAAAGTACTATTTTCAATGATTTCAGAGTCCTACTCACAATAATACGATAGGGAAATTATTACAATAAAAAGGTTCGTACAGCGAGCTCATAAAACTTTCTTTTTAATCTACTTCATTATAAAATAACTTAAATATCCTGGTCCATTTATTCAACATATTGTTTTCTCAATGACCTATTTATGTTTTTGTTCTGTTGTGAACATGTAATTACAGAGTTTGTAAAAGCAAACATGTTTAAATCAAGTTTTAAAGGTGATCTCATCAGGCAAAATGAATCTTAATCACATGTTTCAACATGCTTCACATGCTATCAACATGCTTCACATGCTTCAACGATGTTCTGTCAAGTTTTGAAAGATTACCAGTACACCATTACAGAACAAAACAATAAATAATCATAAATAATCATTAAGTTACCCCCAAGAGGCCGCTTGTATCCACCTAGTCTGATCAGTCGCTATCTGCATACGAATGATTTTAATAAAGTATTCTGTACATCTCTATGGGTATCAGCAAGCAAGCTCATTGTCCCAAATTACTGTATTATATATTTCTTGGTTATTCTCTACCATATGATCATTATCTAAGAATGAGAAAGTGTATGATAGATGTTAGACAGATATCAAATAAATAAATATAATTATGATGTAAAATGGAAAAAAAAACGAAGTATTTACTGTCTGATTTCTATTTCTTTACATTGTTGTGGGTCTAGCGGTTTAATTTCTGCAGGGGTGCAGACGTTGCTGCAATACGTTTTGAAAAACCATGTGAAACCAGGATTAAGTTCAGCAATTTACTTCACATTATTATTTGTTACTATATCCTAATAATATATGTAACATTCGAGGAATCACACTTCACGTTTCATTTAACAGTTACGAAGTTGAGGGTCTAGCAAAATTTAATTTCTGCAGGAGTGCAAATGTTGCTGCAATGCATACTGAAAAAAAACCAGGAAACCATGAATAAGTACAGCATATCAGTTCATAAGTTGTTAATATATCTTAATAATATATTAAACATTTGCAGAAAAATAGTTCTCGTGCGTTTAACAGTTTGTGATTTCTAATGTTTTTATCCCGTACCTTTTAGCTGTTTAAGCTCACCTGAGAACGTTGTGCTCAAGGTGAGCTTCTGTGATCACCCTGTGTCCGTCGTGCGTTGTGCGTCAACTTTTTTACTTAAAACCAAATCTCCTCCTAAATCACTAGGTGAAAGATGATACAACTTTACAGGAATGTTCCTCGCATGAAGCTTTACCAAATTGTGAAAAGAATTCCATTCCATAAAATCTTTAAAAATTTTCTTAAAAATGTCTGAAACCACAAGGCCTAGAGATAAAAAAATGGCATGAAACATTTTCTAGTGCACCTCTACCAAGTATATTCAAATAATGTCCCTGGGGTCACTATTTGCCCCGCGTAAGGGGTCAAAAGTTTAACAGAGCAGTATAGAATAAAATCTTTAAAAATCTTTTTGTCTGAAACAACAAGGCCTAGAGACAAAATATTTGGCATGAAACATTTTCTAGTGCACCTCTACCAAGTTAGTTCAAATAATGTCCCTGGGGTTACTATTGGCTCCGCTTGAGGGGTCACAAGTTTTACATAAAAATATATAATAAAATCTTTAAAAATATTCTTGCCTGAAACCACAAGGCCTAGAGATAAAAAATTTGGCATGAAACATTGTCTAGTGGACCTCTATCAGGTTTGTTCAAATAATGTTCCTGGGGTCACTATTGGACCCGCCCGAGGTGTCACAAGTATTACATTGCAATATAGAATAAAATCTTTAAAGGGATATACAGGCAAATAAATGCCCTAGAAACTAAAACTGATATTATTTGCTCAAATCACGTTCAATATGAAGAACTTTAAATTCCCAGTATGTGTGTCCATATAAATAAAGTGAAATGCGTGTTTGAACGTAAATATTTGAACATTCTTTCATAGAAGGAATCACCGAGTTATTTTTAAATAGGTCACGTGACAAGAGCAACCAATCATCATTTCTCTTGGGTTGCTTTTTGACATAGATCTCATGACAGGTACGTCCAATCACTGACTGCGAAATTTAGCGCGAAATCTAAATTTTCTATCTAAACCCACGTGGGTCAAGTTAAGAAACCACCCAGTTTTTCATTTAAAAAGAAGAAATCTGTTACTGAGACTGATTATTGTATTTTTTTTATCACATTTATAATATCTTGATTGAAGAAACGAGAAAGAAAGCATAACACTTTGCCGGTATATCCCATTAAAAAATCTTTTAGTCTAAAACAACAAGAACTAGCGGTTTAGAATTTGGCGTGAAGCATTGTCTAGTAGACCTCTACCAAGTTTATAAAAACAATATTCCTGGGGTCACTATTGGCCCCGCCCGAGGGTTCACACATTTTACATGAAATAGACTAAAATCTTTAAAAATCTTCTTGTCTGAAACCACATGGCCTATAGATAAAATATGTCTCATGAAACATTGTCTAGTGGACCTCTACCAAGTGTGTTCAAATAGTGTCCATGGGGTCAATATTGGCCCCGCCCGAAGGGTTACAAGTTTTACAGTGCAATATAGAATAAAATTAAAAATCTTTTTGTCTGAAACCACAAGGCCTAAAATTTTAAAATTTGGCGTGAAGCATTGTCTAGTTGACCTTTATTAAGCTTTTGCAAATTATAAGATTAGGTCAAAGGTCACTTAGGCTAAAATTATTATTTACTTTACCTCATTGAGCCTTCATTTATAGACCAATATCTTTGATATTCTGTATATATAGGTTCCTTGCATGAACCTCTACCCAGGGTTTGGGCTTGAGGTCACTGATTCAAGGTCAAGGTCACCATAGCTTATAAAAGATATTTCTACTCTCTGTCATGGAGCCTTTTTCTATTGACTGATATTTTACATATTTGGTTTCTAGGCACCTACATATCATCAATTAGAAAATGAAATACTGCTTCTTATGTTTTCTTAACAGCAAATCCACAGCCAAAGTACTCAGGTGAGCAATCCAGTGCCAACATGGCCCTCTTGTTTCATAATTTGTAGAGGTCAGGCCTTCTCAAACTTCATATGGATCTTTGCGATTAATCATATAACGTCAATTGAGGGAATATGTTTATGCACCATGAACAAATTAGGAGATTACTACGAA
Organism: Cyclina sinensis; assembly: GCA_012932295.1. Taxonomy (NCBI): domain Eukaryota; kingdom Metazoa; phylum Mollusca; class Bivalvia; order Venerida; family Veneridae; genus Cyclina; species Cyclina sinensis. The sequence continues at coordinate 30,484,470 of JAAONU010000017.1, forward strand.
AGACTTCACACTTCGATATTCCAACTTAAGATTTCACTTCATACTCAACCCCCTTACTTTTTACTTCAAGCTTAATACTTAGACTTCATTTTGTATCAAAACAAACTGATATTCAGTTGTAAGATAAATGTATAGTAAATAATATTGTAAAAGAATTTGACTTAAATTCCTTAGAACGTTTTGAAAGGTAGCGAAAATCAATTGTTTGAATTGACACGAGTGCTAAGTTGTATGCGCTAAATACGGTATATTACTATAACGGAATCAAAGGCCAGCAATTTTACTAAATATAAAACTAAACACCTGTACAGTATATGAAAAAAGTATTATCTGATAATCATCATGACAGCATTTAGACAGGTTTTTGACATTGGTAAACAACAATGAAACATAGTATTTAATCTCCACTTAGTCTAGTATCTTTTGTCATCGATAAATTTAATTTATCAATATAATTGCACAAGGGAAGTAAAAGTTGATGCACTTTAAAACATGTTTCTATAACCACAGTAGATTCAGACGACCCACAATACCATGCATTTTCAAGAAAACTGATCCATAATGTTCCTATTTTAACCGATATAATAGAAAAACAAACCTTGAATTTTGAAGAGGGAAATATATTGCTTGAAGTACATAGTTTGATGTTTAAAGTGTGAAATATGAAGCTTGTATTCATTTAATGAGTACAGTAGGATTTTTCAAATTTGAAGTTTAAATTGAAAAATAAACTGTGAAGTTTGACGTGTGAAGTACGAGCCTACAATAAATAGTTAGCGTTTATCCAAGATGGGTGAAGTATGGACTTTGAATTATGAACTATGAAATTTGAAGTAAGAAGAAAAATGTCACCACCGGTCTTGCGTATATTAGGCCTTGAAAATTTTTAACTGCAGTACCTAAAGTATAATGCTGCGACATCAAAGGCAAGACCGAACGATTCGTGTAGTAGCTCTTCGTGCTAGTTAAATAGTCGAGTTGAGACAGTCGTCCTATCTTTATCCAGTTGTGTGTTTATCCAGTTGTGTGTTTGATTTCAGCCAATAAGAGGCTGCATTCAACATATGTGATACTCGCTGAAGTGAAGTCAGTATCCTTTAAAATCGCTTCATATGCCATTGACTAGGTATGCACAGATTTCAAAATTGTTGATAGGTAATCGTTGAGTCACAGGTAACCGATACATAAAAGGCCGTAAAAGTAACTAACAACAAAGTAGACGAGACAACACATATTTTTATTGAACATGGCGTAAAGAGGAATTGACAAATGCATATATTTGTTTTGAAAAAAAATGAAATGAATTTATATCACCCTAAATAATAATGATATTAATAATAATAAACGTTTTTAACAGTAAAAACAGTTAATTGAAAATAATCGAACCCTGACATTTTAAACATAAATGTAGTATAGAGATAATAGTTTATTGTTGGTTTTGTGATTTTCAGCAGAATAAGGAATATTGCCACACAACTAATCACTCGCGTTGCAAATGTTTTTTATGTCTTGGTAGAAATTGAGAAAAGAAATATTCTAAAGTTCTAAACACATTCACAGTCTTCATTTTCACAGGACCAACTTTTCTAGCGCTCTTTTCATATTGTTTTGTCATTTAAAGCAGATACACTCAGCTTACTTCTATTTCTGGATTGTCCTTAGTCTAGTGTTCTTAAGTTTCTGTACAGAAGAAAACAGTGTGATTGTATCAGACACTTTTGCACATTGTTGCTTAAATGATTGAGATCCATCATCCCAAATACTGATGCTGATGCTATGTGGTTGATTAAAATGTACAACTGTTGTATAGCTTTGTTTTAGAACAGGCGACTTTTTTTGGAATGAAACAAATGCCTCTGAAAGCTATATTTCGTAGAAATACTAGAGAAATCTGTTGCGGATAATAAATCCCGGGGAATAACAAGTAATCGAGGTTAATCTCACTTTCTTCATGTGGGCATGTGTTCAACTCACTTGTGTGAAATGTATTAGATAGTTTGAAGATATTTCGCCACACTGGAATTGATGGCACATCTTTTAATGAGTTAAAAAATAGAAAACGATTCCAAGCAGATAAACTTAGTTATGCTTCTTGTTTATAAGCTTATGACATAACTTACATGCTGCAAATATGTAGGTAACAATTACAATATGAAATTATGTTAACAGCGCGTCTCTGAACATAGATAAAAAACAGCATACATTGAGTGAATTTGTTCCAAATGTAAATGGTTTATGTTAAATCCATGTATGTCATCTTATCCTTAGGATAACCAGCGTGATTGATGTGTCTGTTATTTGTATATAGATGATACGATAGGAGATGCAATATCGTTAAAATGCATTTGATAAATGGTTGAAATGTTTGCAAATTAAAAGTCGTACGCCTGAAAGAAAAGGAAAACGTTTTAACTTTTATCACATAAAAATCGATTTAAAAAATAAGATATAGAATAAACAACACCATGGTATATGGCGTGTGGAACGTTGCAAAATTCGAAAAATATTTTTGTGTGATATAATTTTATATTTTAAATTTTTTTATGTTGTAAAAAATATTTTTATGTGATATAATTTTATAGATTTATATTCTAAAATTTTTCATTTATGTTGTAAAAAATAAATATTTATATGGTAAAATTCAGCATTTATATTGCATAAAATGATTTATGTTCTGTATATTTTTTTTGAAACGCAAATATTGATATGGTAAAAAAATTATGTGGTATAAAATGAAAGTCAGCGTAATGCATTAAAACGTGATGCTCCGCTGTTTAATTTTTACATCTCCATGGGCGCCGCCATTTTTTTCCATACATCCAATGAGAGACATCGGTATAAAATTTGACCTCTGACGTAAAAGTCTGTATCCCACAATGTAATTATAGTATATGAATCGGCTTTTTATTGAATATAAATGAAATATTACAGCATATAAATAACAAAATATTGAATATAAATGGGGAAAAATATTGTATGTAAATGAAAAATTATTGCATATAAATAAGAAATTAATGAATATAAATGAAAAATTAATGCATATAAATAACAAAATATTGAATATGAATGAACAAATATTACATATGAATACGAATATATTGAATATAAAAGAAACATTTCTTGAATATAAATGAAAAATATATTGCATATAAATGAAAAAATATTGCATATAAATAAGAACAATTATTGCATATAAATCAGAAAAATTATTGCATATAAATAAGAAAAAAATATTGCATATAAATAAGAAAAAATGTAATATAATTGAAAAAATATCGCATATAAATGAGTAAATATGGAATATAAATGAAAAATATCGCATTTAAAAAAGAAAATATTGAATATTAATGGACATTTATTACATATGAATAAGAAAATATGGAATATAAATAAATGTATAGAATACAAATGAAATTTAGCGAATATTGCAACGCTTGACACGCCATAATGGTATGTCAAATAAATTTAGCATTTAGTTGTAAAAGCTACTTCAGTTTTCCAAACTATAAACTGTAATTATTTCTGACGGCAGAAATCTTCTTTTAAGTTTGGCAGGCCATATTGCTTTAGATGCTATGTTGTGTATAGTCAACCAGCTTCCAAACACTGTTCCTTAAATATTGTACATATTCTGTCGTCTCCAAATTCAATTTGTACTTTGAGTAAGTAAATGTTTGTAAGACACATTGAATTAAATACATTATTCTGACCAATACAACGGAAAATTATAAATCTAAACAGTATTCCTATTTTTTTATAACTTTATTTACATTTTAGTGGCCTACGATATTTGCGGTAAAACTTAAGGAAAAGTTTTCCAAGATCGCGTCAATCATATAGCATTATGTACATTAAACTTAAAACTGTATTTAGTATGTTATACAAATTTATTTCATGCTTTCCAGTGTTTTATTGTAAAATATCAGATGATTATATTCTGATAGACCACTAGCGTAATTTACAAAATATAATTTTCACTGTGCCGGACTACTTTTTCCCCTCACTGCACCCCAATTACAAAGAAACACAGTTCGACGGCATATAAACGTATCCGCATGATAGAATCAGATGACAGTGATTTTTAATAAAACACTTAATTAAATCCAGATCAATATGAAAACACTTTTAATTTTGTTCAGTTATCGTTTAAAGAGCTTAGTGGACCAGAACGCGATTTTACTGTTAAAGAAACTGTAAACAATATGGCGGACGTTTCATTTTTGCGTCATGTCCTGACGCGGAGGAATATATTTCATTGATGTATTTGCAGTTCCTGTAATATTTCGTGAGATTGAATAAATGTTAAAAATGTTTTTATTAAAATGTTATTTTTGTGCTTATGAGTGAAGAAATAAACACTGAAAGCATAGATTTTCATTATTTTTATCGAATTTCTTGGAACTACTTTGAATAGCGTCTCGCACGTGCAGACATAGTAAATATTGGGGCGCACCACGGGTGGATAAGATGTTCATGTTATCACTGTTTTACCTTTTTTCCGAAATAACACTGAAAAGCATAAAATAAATAGAATATTTGTTTTTTTCAGTGTGTGATCGAAATTTATTTCACTCGTGACCACCAGATTTTAAATATTTTCACTCGTGGCTACGCCACTCATGAAAATAAAAAAGTCTGATGGTCACTTGTGAAATAAATTTTCGATCACTCACTGAAAAATATCAAATATCCTCTATAAATATTCTTCGCCGTTGAAAAAAAAAAATTGTAACATGTTGTTCATGTGTGAGAAACAAATTTAAATATCACCAAAGCCATTTAAAAACTAAGACGAAATTAATATTTACTTTTTGGCATGCAAACAACATCCTTTGCCAAAACACTTTTTGATTCATTTAATTTTGAATCCATATGAACCATTTTTTGTTTCAGGCTTAAAATTGACTAACATTCTCAAGGCGGTTTTTATTAATTTAGCTCTAGTTAATGGAACAGAACAGTACAAGAACAGCGTCCTTCTGTCTAATTGTAATTCAAGCATCTAAGTAAATTAGAACGTTCAATGATTTAGTGTCACCCTACAGATTTCAGCATCGCGTCCTCACTGGGTGCTGACGTGAGTAACGAGAATCGTTCTGCTACAAAAGCATGTGTAGGTTGCACATCGAAATTTTATAAACATTTCTCCGTAAGCACTACGTGTTGAGGTTCTTGGCCTGTGTTTTCCAGAATTTTAGATGGTTTTCGGTTGGTTTAAGGGCAAAAATTATGATTTGTATGTTGTAATAGTAAACATAATTGATGATATTTCTTCTTGTCGTTGTTGCACGTTTTCCATGCATATTATTAAACAAACATGTGTTTTATGCTTTTTCATGTGAATTTTTAACGATTATTCTTTAAATGGCAATTTCTACAATGTAAATGATTGTTAAACGCCTTCATGTTTGAAATGTATAACTATATAACAAACATAACACCTTTTCTTTTTAAATTACTGTTTGTGCCAGAAAAAGTTCATTGTAAGATCTTTTTCAACTATTTGTATGAGTACGTTTCGCATAGAGTATGTGCGTGTTGCACAACGAATACAGAATTTAGGAGGACATTACTCAACGAAATCATTTAAATTTCAGGAGGATGAACACGCTGTATGTCCATACTGTCAGAAACTCGTTTGGTGGCGTAAAGGTAGAAATACGTCATTTTCTGGTCTTTGGAGGATTATTTGAAGAGTGTTTTGAGATGTTGAAAATAAAATATTGCTAAAGACGGTGCTCAGGTGTCAGAGGTATTGCGCACTGGATACTAGTTAGAATGACTACAACAAAACTGAACTGTTGCTTTAATTTCAGATTCAAAAGACGCTCTTGAAGTATCCAATTTGGTTATAACAATAATATACTAATAAAAATGTTTTATTTCCTTGATAAGACTAACTAGGGCCTTTTTTTCATTTTAAAGACAACTCGGGCGTATCAATTATTAACAAATGGGTTGATAGGAAAACAGTAGAATCTCGTACTTATTGGAGGAAATTATTTTTGCACCATTTCTTTTAAATGAAAAAATACTTTAAAAAGTATATCATAATAATGCTAATAATAACAATAAACAGCTAGGTTTTAAAGAACAGTATAAACGGTGCACAAGTGAATGAAGCTTAGTCAAACACAACGATCTTGATTCAAACATATTTAATAAATACTAAGCACGGAGTCGTTTAAAGAAAAAAAGAGCAGTTTCTGCAAAAAGAAAGCTACAGCCTTATCAAGTAAGATGCCATTTAGAAAAGTTAGACCCAAAGAACAAGCATACTAATTTTCAACTTTCAGCTTTGCAGTGATTATATCACTGTAGACATTATTATTTTATAATGAACAAAAGGTGAAGGTCATTCAAATTCGCCAAGTTCTACCTATTGCAATGAAAATTTTTATTTTGATAATAAAAAGGGGGTTTAAATTTAAATGTGAAAGCCACAGTACTGCTATTAATCATGACAATCATATAATGAGCTCGACAAAAGATACATGTATAACAAATATAAAATGTCCACTGTATTAGTTAAGAAAGTTAAATTACTAAGCTAACAGGGCAGTTTGAAGTAATTGAACAAATTAACATCAGATTTAATGAAATAAGCAATACATCCAAACTGATTGATCCAATCTGATTTATGTTTGACCCTTCTTCTGTACAACGCATTTGATTACATTTCTGTAAAACGATAAAAGTCTGACCTTATCTTTTTCACTGCTCCCACAGACACCGTCGCTGAACGAAACTTTCAACCAATCCGACGCTTTACTCACAAGATATTACCTGGAATGGTAGGAATACGGCAAAATTGCCGTCTGTGCGAAATGTGCTCATTTCGTTTTCGCACAAATTTCGTTTTTGTTTAGGAACGCCTGCAAATTAGTACTGTTGCCCATGGCAACAGCTTTTACATTGTCAAGAGAAAACACAGCTAATTTTATATCATTAACAGCCTATTAACACGATAATCTTGCAATCGTGCAAAAAATACAAACTATTTTATGGTATATTTAACATATAATATCTATATATTCAACAAAAATCTTTTGTATTCGTCATAAACAGTAACACATTTTATGTTGTATATATTACTTGTAAGAAAAACTTACAAACTTGGTAACTTACTTTATTCGTTGAGATGAAAATTCCCGGCCTGAAACCCGATTTATTGTATGTCAATCTCTGAATGTGTAAAGAACTTTGTTGTGTATCAGATTATTTTTCGTAGAGAAAAATCCACACGCTGTCGTTGCGGAACATTTTGCCGTTACACGCGTCAGCCCACAGTGGTTGTATTTTACACTCGTCAAGAGCACGGACATATAATCTGAATTGCATAACCTTTCGTATTTATGTGCAGTTTAAACTCACGTTTGAAAATAAATAAAATAAATGAATGAAAAAAAGCTAAGCTTGTCAAAATGATTATGTTATCTGTTTCATAAAAATAATTAAAATAAAAAAACAATTGATGTAATATGTTAAATTAACATCAATTTTGTTAGAAAAGGATCTGTTATATCGATTATTATGTGCAAAAACACTGAACTAAGCAGAAATGTGTTTAACTAATCTTGTTAAGTCATCACCCGGCTCTCGCAGTCTTGTTTATTTCCTTTAAGTTAGTTATGCAAAAACTGTAAATATCAAAAAAGATTACTGAATCATCTGTATCACATACCTTGTAAAATGTTTAGCTTCAACGAATGCCAATGATTCAAGCTGTAGGTGTAGAAGTTAGTCTCACAATTTTCAAGATGGATTATTTAAGTGGTTTAATAAGGTAAGAATTGGCTCACTTAGATGGAAGATGAAACAGACACAATGCCACACGTTATCGTAGACGCGACCGGTTAGAATATATCCAGTTTGTCTTGTCTATATAGTCAATTTCAACTTAGTTATGGAAAAAATACTAAGACTGTCCAATAACAGCAAGGCAAATTAAAATGTATGACACATTTATCATTTAACAGTCCAAACTGTCACCGGAAAATGTTTGATTATCGTCCGTTCAAGACACTACCTTAAAAATGTTTAGCTACTTTCCCGCTTTATGTGATTACGTTAATAATTTTGTTATGCAAGTGGGTCTTGTCGATATTGAGAAAACATTTTTTTAAAAGAAGTTTGATATAGCTGTCGAGTTTATTCCACCATTCTGTCAGTGACTTAGCGAAAGACAGCTCATAAACGGGAAGTATTTTCTAAGTCTTGCTAAATACATTGAATATATGAACAACAAGTGTTATCATATATTAAATAATCGCAAAATATCAACAAGTTGGCAGCTTAAAAAAGCATCCAATAGGTTAAGCCAGATAACTGCATTTTACATGTGAACAAACCTTGATGCAGTATTTCTTGCGATTTAATGTTTAGTTGTTACTATCAGTGTGTAAACAAAACAAGTAAATTTTTTACAATATATATAGTATTATAAGTCTGTACAAAAACAGGATATAATGAAAAACACAATAAAATATAATCTTTGAGAATTCAACTACTATCGAATTAAAGTATCGTAAATAGAGCTAAAAGGGAAATATTTAAAGTAGATCAGAATAACAAGTTTATATTTTTCACGACTTACACTTCCAGAGTGCTTTAAATTCACATATTTGAAACGAAACCACTGTTTTTGTTGTCACATTTCAACATATTGTCTATTTAAGCCGGCATCCGGCGGGAGCAGTGATCCAGTGCTGAACAGGGGTCGCGTTTTCGCTTCCAGCTCCTCCAACATTCAGACTTTTTATCTTTTGGATGAGACATTAAACTGAGGTCCCATATAGCAGTGCTATACACTGAGCATGGAAAAGAACCAGAGGCGTCAGTGAAATGGGATGCTTTCTTGTCTTGTACTATCCCCAGCAACTTAAAATAACTACCTTCTTCATGGGACGTCGGTCAATTTGTCAACAGGTACCGACGATAGATAGGGCAATAAACAGTTAATTTAACAACGCTCAGATTGCCTGCTGTCCTTATAGGCGTTTTCTGAAATCTCGGGAAATTGTTCAAATTGTTAAGTTGTAAAAATGTATTTAAATGAGGCTTCATTTTTAAAATATCAAATCTAATGTTTATATCATGATTTTTGAAGTGAAAAACATGTTTCTAAGGCAAAAATAGCTGCAAGAAAAACCGCTAAAGTCTGAATTGTAAGTCTGTTTTTATGTGCAGTAAATAAATTTCGAATTTATAGCTGTCGTAACTAAGAATTATGCAAAAATATATGTAAATTACAATCATTTTTTCTGTTAAATTTAAACACATTATTTACCTAAAACACGAACATAAAGTTGCTATGATACAACATACTGAATAAAGCTTCGTTTATGTTTTACCTTCGCTTATTAAACATTAAGAGAAATCAAATGATTGCACATTGTTAAAACTAGGGCCGTAAATGGGGCCAAAAATAGAATCTCAGTGCCGTGGAATAAGGATGTCAGAAAATCTTCGGCTCCAGACGCTCTGCTGCATATTCATTTTCAATAGACGATCTGTGACATATTGAAGGGGCATAACCCAACAAATAAAAGGATACTGTTACTGTTAAACATAGGTTTATGTAGATATCTATTTACCCGAAGTCTTGACAACGTATTTAATTACTTTCTAAGGTGTAAGCTTTCTTAGCAGTTCAATACATTTGTTTTCTTTGATTGGTGAATCTGTTTTGACTTTATCAAATTTAGAAATACATTGCTGTTTTACAACTTTATTTACCGATTAAGACACCTTTGTTCTGTATAAGTATTAAAATGTTTCTTTGGAAATAAAATTATAAAGGTGAAAGCTAGCTTCAGCTTGTTGTCTTTTAACTTGTAGACAGAAAGGGTCACTCTGGAGATGTCATGAACAACTTGTATTTGTTTGTTCTTATGAAAATTTGTTGGGGCAAATGTGAGGTTGGTACACCCTAGAACCTGGTTTAAACTCGTAGCGGCAAAGGTTTTGCCACTGACCGTTCCAAGACGGAAACAGCACGATTACTCATTTTCGTTAATCGGTTGTAGTGTCTAATTTTTATCTGATCACTTTAAAAATCTATGCTCTTTGTTCCTCTATTTTTTTACAATGAAGAAAGGCTGTGTTTTCTGACTGTAGTTTTTCCTGTTATTCGTTTTTGCACGTTTTTAGAATTTAAAACTGTAAAAGAAATAAGTTTAAGTTAAATCAATCCCGAAAGCTCCAATTTTATCAGGAAAAATTGTTGCATTAGGAATTAGTTCCGGTATATAAACTGCGTGCGGGTTTTTTCTCACTAATAGGAGATACAAGTTGGCTTCCTTTAAAAAGTAAGCCAAAGAGAGGTCAGCAGCTGTCCTCACTGAAAGAATGAATCTACTTGTTTCCAAGTTTATTTTGAATTTTATGAACGTTCTGTGACGTAAATAATTATAAAAACTAGTAACCTAACTATTATTAGTTAATACCTTATTAGGCAAAATGACCGAAACTAACTAAAATTTAGTTATTTCAAATGTTTTTATAGTGACGTATCTATCATTTAAATAAATGAAACAAATTAAGATAACCTCATGTATTTCATACCTTGTAGAATCTTGGGGATCTTCTTATAAGCCCCTAAGGCTTTACTCCCCCTCTTTTACAACAATACATGTAGTTGTTGAAGCCAGAACTCCAATGTTAAGCTTCTCCTTTTTTTGGCTCATTAAGTTTTGTTTTCCCTTTCAAGCTTTTATTACACCTTTCTTAGTCCAAATATTTTACAAAATAATCAGCGATAGTATCTGTTAAGCTGGACTAAATATTAAAAGGGTGTAAATTTGATCCAAATCGAGGAAATGGACTTGTCAAAAATGCTCTGAAATTCGTAAAAAACATTTACCATTTTTTCATGACCATGGCTAAATATTAATTTGTTCAACAGGCTGATGAATTTCTCAGAAAAAAATGCATTTTAGAATTTGTAGTTTTTAAAAAGTAGCATGCATTATAAGAAATGCATCCCTATAATTGTATTGTTTTTGTGTGTAGTTAAGGGAATACAAAATTATTCTGTACGTTCTGTTCATAATGGGCCGTTTAAACAATGGGCCGTTTTGACCCGATGTTAAATTTTGGTTTCGTTTAAATAAATTCGTGTTCTGATTTTCATGCGCATAACTATCTTGGTAGACTGGTTTTCATGATTTTAGGCTTAATATGAGATCATTAACTAAAATTTGATACGCAAAAATGGATGCCGCCAGCAATTAAAGCCAACACTGTGGAGAGGTCTGATGACCTCTCCAATGAGTGCATTTCTTGTGCCTACCTACTTTGGCTCATGTTGTATAAATTTTTCATTTGAGTTACGTTTACCAGTCGTTAGGTTTTACTTTTCGAGTATAAAGATTAGCTTCTAGCTTAATTCGACAATCCGCTATTTCAAATTGTATACCTAACTTTCTCGTTGCAGAATTTGAATAACACCGCTCTCATTCTATGTGAACAACAGATTTGATTAAATCTAAAAATAATATTTAATAAACTTTTGTACGATTTTTTATTCCTTTAGGACTCGCTTTGTATCCTTTGTATTTTGAATTATTCTAGAAAAATAGCGAAATCTTTGTTTGGCAATTTAGAGGTCGCTGGATCACAGCATTTCATGACTTTCTGAATTCCGCAATGTATACATAAGTCTTCGTCTGAATCTAGGAAGCAGTCAACGCAATGGACAAAAAAAGTTGAAATAAATTGTTTCGAAAACGACGAACCGCAAAGGTTTAACTACATTATATATTCTAATAGTATAACATACTAGATGAACTCGGATAAATTGTAGGTTTATGTCTGCATATGAACTCAAATAAAAGAAGTGAAGATTCTTACCACCATGCCTTTCAACTATTAATACAAGACAATTATTGCTTCTAAGCCCACCTAGCCTTATCAGACGCTATCTATATACGAATTAGTTTACTAAAGTATTCCCAAGATGTCTGTACATATCTATGGGTATCAGCAAGCAAGCTCATTGTCCCAAATTATTGCACTATATTTCTTGGATACTCTCTACCATATGATCATTATCTAAAAATGAGAAAGTGTATGATAGATGCTAAACAGATATCAAAAGAATAACTATGTGATGTAAAATGGAAAATGATGTAGTATTCACCGTCTGAATTTTATTTTCTTACATCGTTGTGGGTCTAGCTGATTTTAATTTCTGCAGGGATGCAGACGTTGCTGCAATGCGTATTGAAAAACCATCGGAAACCAGAATTAAATTCAGCAATTCACTTAACATTAATATTTGTTACTTTATCTTGATAATATATGTAAGTTTTGCAGGAATCACAATTCACGTTGCATTTAACAGTTTGTGATTTCTAATGTTTAAATCCCGTATCATTTAGGTGTATTTTCTCATAATTTGCAGAGGCCAGACCTTCTCAAGCTTCATACGGATCTTTTTGATTCATTGTGTATGTTGCTTCATTTGTTTGTTTGATTCTTGACGTAGTTATATCATATATAACGTCAACTGTGGGAATATGTTTATGCACCATGAACAAATAAGGAAATTACTACAAAAGACCGGTGGTGACATTTTTTCTTTCAAAGTTCACACTACGATATCCGAACTTCAGATTTCAGACGTCATATTTCACACTTCATACTTCAACCACCTTAATTTACACTTCAACCCCCATACTTTACACTTCAAGCTTAATACTTAGACTTAATTATGTTTCGAAACAAACTTATATTTAATTGTAAGGTGAATGTATAGAAAATAATATTATAAAATAAATCTGACTTAAATTCCCTAGAGCATTTTAAAAGGCAGCGAGAATGAAGTAAATGACACGAAAGTGCAATAGTTGTATTGTTACTATAACGGCATCAAAACGACATCAATATTACTAAATAGATCTATATATGTAGTCACTATATGAAAACAATCTTATTTGTTGATCATCATGATAGCATTCTGACAGGTTTGTAAACAACAATGAAAAATAGTATTTTATTTTCACTAGAACCTCTTATAATTATTAAATTATGAATTTAACTGCACAAGGACAGTTAGCCTAATTAATTTAGCGTTGACGGTTTGACCCATTTTATAGACTATTATTGTTATTGTCAAACCGTTACGCCTAACTTTAACTGTCATTTTTGTGCAAGGAAAATTTAGCAGCAACACTGCCGGTGGTTTTGGTTGATTTTTTTCCCTGTTAGTTTAAACTTATTTATTTCTCAATATGTACAAATTACACAAACAATCCCTGTTAAAATATAAATGCATCTTCTATTTCCTTTAAACATCGAAAGAACAAATTTTTTTACTAATATTCTAGTTAAAAAAAACTTCCTTTCAACCAGTAGCCCTAAAGTGTATTTGCCATTTATTTCACATTTGCAATGTGAAAATCTTTCCACAGAGAAATGTCGCATGACGTCACCGTAAAAATAATTATGCCGTAAACACTGGTAGAAAAATCAATATGCCTTACCGGTAATGATAGAGTTCACATATACGAACTGGAAATTTTTTTTTTTAATGTACGGCTCTCGATGTATTTAATTAAGAGTTGATAAAATATACCCGACAAACGACAGATATCCAGATTTATAGCTAATGTTTACCTCTGCATCGTTTATCTCATTCCAGCTATTCAAAATGGCCACTTCTACAGTCAGTTAGCGTTGCCATTGAAATTTAAGTCAATTTTGATATCACAAGTTGTTCATTGAAAAATGATATTTCGGGAACTTATATAAAAATTGTTTCTCTAAAAGGTTATGTTGGTCATTTCTCTCTAAGTATGCTAGTTATTACTCCCAACAACTTCTAATTAGGCATTTTCCGTGCATAAAAATGCAACTTGTAGTTGGACTTAGACAAAGACATCGCCTGTCAAAAATTATCTCGATGTCTCTTCGACAAGTCTGATTAGTTGGACTAAAGAGGCAGTAAAAGTTGATGCTCTTATACTACAGTATATACAGACGACCCACAGTCAACTGTATTTTCCAAAAAAAAACTGTTCCATAATGTTCCATTTCATTGATAGAATCAAAATACAAACCTTGAATTTTGAAGAATGAAATATAGTTCTTCCAGTACATAGACTGATGTTTAAAGTTTGAAATACGAAGCTTGAAATGAAAGATTTGACGTGTTAGTGAAAAAATCAAATTTGAAGTTTAAATTGTGAAAAATGAACTGTGAAGTCTGGAGTGTGGAGCACGATCCTACAACAATTATTTAGCGTTTATCCAAGATGGGTGAAATATGTACTGCGAAGTATAGACTTGAAAAAGAAAAAGAAATATCACCACCGGTCGTGCGTATATTACGCCTTGAAAAAATTTAAATGCAGTATCAAATATATACATGCCGCGATATCAAAGGCAAGACCGCACGATTCGTGTCGCAGCTCTTCATCTTAGTTAAATAGGCGAGTTGAGAGAGAGAAAGAGAAATTTGAGTTATTTATCCACGGTACTGGCTGAGGCCATATGTCCGAGCATGTTTGTCTTAGAATAGTTATTTATTACCCTTCCGGATTTTTTTCTCCTTTTTGATTGGATATTGATCCGCCGAAAGAAATTGATATAACCGAGCCAGACAGGTAATGTACACATTAAATTTCCCATTTGGGTACCCCACGTTGTAAACAACATGCGCTGTGGCGATGCGCGTACGGTTCGATGTTGTAAAGTGTAAATTCCGATATACAAGCACTTATAAAAAATATTTACCAAAATAGAGTAATGATATTAAATATTCTCATCAGTATTTGAAACAAATATGACCTCGTTAAACCATGATATTAATTACAAAAAAGTGTCATCAACACTACTCCTTTTCTCTTGTTTACATTCGTTAGGTACGAAAGCAAATACTTCATGTAGATCTACAGACGTCATTATGCGGTGAAGGGGTACCCTAAAGGGAATCTTATTTCGATGTTCCATTTGAAACAGCAATGATTTATTTTAAAATCGTCTTACTCGGCAGGGAAAGGGTAATAAAATCATTATTTGAGTTTTTGAGTGATATATGTGGATATATTACCTGCCAAGATTTTATATCACCCGAGACTCGGGTGATATAAAATCTTGTTAGGTAATATATCCACATATATCACTCAAAAACCCAAATAACATATAATATATTAGTACTTCTTATTTACACCATGTGCTTTGTTCTAGCAGTTCATGAATGGTCTGAATGAGATCTAAAGATACAAAGGTATGAAGCATACCGTTGTTTATGTAAGACAAAGGTATTATTGTGGGTATCTTATCATTAATTAGTAAAATTATTACGTGAGTTAAGACATACGTCCTGTCTTTATCCTTTCGTGTGTTTGATTTCAGCCAGTCCGAGGTTGCATTTAACATGTGTGATACTCACCGGTGTAAAGTACTTTAAGATCGCTTCATATGCAATTGACTAAGTATGAACAGATTTCAAAATAGTTGACAGGTAATCGTTGAGTCACAGGTAACCGATACGTAAATCGCTGTAAAAGGAACTTTCAACAAAGTAGACGAGACTGTGTATATTAAATTGAACATGGTGTAACTTGGAATTGACAGATGCACATTTTTGTATTGAAAAAAGAACCGAAGTAATATCAATTTAAATTATAATAATACAAATAATAATAATAAATATATTAAAACGTAATAACTGTTGATTTAAATTAATCGAACCCTGACAGTTTAAACAACAAAGTATTGTTTTTATCTTTTTCGGCAGAGTAAGAAATATTGCCACACAACTGTTCACTCGCCTTTTAAAGGATTGCTTTTATGTCTAGGTAGAAATTGAGAAAAGAAATATTCTAATGTTCTGAACACATTCACAGTTATCATTTTCAAATGACCAACTTTTCTAGCGCTCTTTTCATATTGTTTTGTCATTTAAAGCAGACACACCTTGTTCTATTTCTGGATTGTCCTTAGTCTAGTTTTCCTAGGGTTCTGTAGAGAAGAAAACAATGTGATTGTATCAGCACAGTGTTGCTTGAATGATTGATATCCATCATCCCAAATACAGATGCTATGTGGTTGATTAAAATGTCGACTGTTGTATAGCTTTTTTAGAACAGTCGACTATTTTCGGAATGAAACAAATGCCTTTGAAAGATATATTTCGTAGAAGGCCCTAGAGGAATCTGTTGCGGACAATAAACCCCGGGGAATAACAAGTAATCGAAGTTAATCTCACTATCTTCATGAGGGCTTATGTTCATCTCACTTGTGTGAAAATTACATTCGGTAGTTTGAAGATGGCACTGGAATCGATGGCATATCTTTTAATGAGTTATAAAAAAGAAGACAACGATTTCAAGCAGTTAAAGTCAGTTACGCTTTTTGTTGACATAACTTACATGCTGCAAATATGTAGATAACAATTACGATATGACATGATTTTTAACAGCGCTTCTCTAAACATAGAAAAAAACTCTTAACAGGTTATGTAAAGTCCATGTATGTCATCTTATCCTTATCTAAACATTATTTATTTCAAACCAATAAAACCGACTTAGGAAACCAGTGCGCTTTATTTGTCTGTTACTTTGTATATAGATGATACGATAGGAGATGATATATCGTTAAAAATGCATTTGATACATGATTGAAATGTATGCGTTGTAACATTTATAACATAAAAAATCAATAAAAAAGAAATGAATTTGAAACATTTGGAATAAACGGTATGTCAAATAAATAAATATTTAGTTGTAACAGCTATTTCAGTTTTGCAAACTATGAACTTTGATTAGTTCTGACGTCAAAAATCTTCTAAAACCTAAAGATGTTTGAAGTTTGGTAGTTGATATGGCTTTAGATGCAACGCTGTGTATCTTCAACTATCTTTAACACTGTTCCTTAAATATTGTACATATTCTGTCGTCTCGAAATTCAATTTGTACTTTAACTTAGTAAATGTTGGTGAGACACAGTGAATCAATTCTGACCAATACAACGGAATATTATAAACCTAGACTGTATTTCTACCTTTTTATAACGGTTTTACATTTCAGTTGCCCATGACATGTGCGGTTAAGACCAAGGAATAGTTTGACAAGATAGTGTCAGTCATACAGCATAATGTGAATTAACCTTAAAACTGTATCTATGTTATACAACTAAATCATCTTCGTCGTTGAAAGAAAGCTTTTTTTTATTGAAACATGGATTTCATGTATGAAAAACCATTACGTGAAGATAGATTTATATATCATCAAAGCCTTTTCAAAAAACCAAGACGAAATTAATATTTACTTTTTGGCATACAAACAACATCCTTTGCCAAAACACTTTCTGATTCATTTAATTTTGAATCTATGTGAACCTCTTTGTGATTTCAGGCTTGAAATTGACTAACTCTCTCAAGGCGGCTTATTGATTTAGCTTCAGTTACTGGAATAGAACAGTAGAGGAACAGTGTCTTTCTCCTGTCTAATGTCAATTCAAACATCTAAGTAAATTAGAACGTTCAATGATTTAGTATCACATTACAGATTTCAGCATTGCATTGTATTTTACGCGGACTGCACGAGACAAGGGCACGGGCATGTAATCTGAATTGCGTAACAATTTGCACGTGTGTGCAGTTTAAGCTCACGTATGAAAATTAATAAAATAAATAAATGAAGAAAAAATGTGCTTAGCTTGTCGAAATGATGTATGTTATCCGTTTTAGTAGAACAATGACAATAAAAAAATCTACATGTAATATGTTTAATAAGCATCAACTTTGTTAGAAGGGGTCCTTTGCAATATCATTACTTCATTCACTACAAAGTCTGGGGTTGTTATATCAATTTTTATGTGCAAAAAATATTGACAACGAACTGTGCAGTAATATGTTTAAATAATCTTGTAAAGTCATCATCCGGCTACAACAGTTTGTATTTATTACTTTTTAATAAGTCATGCATTAACTGTAAATATGTAAAAAGCATACTGGCTTATCTGTATCACATACCTTGTAAAAGAATTAATGTTTAGCTTCGTCAAATGCCAGTGATTCTAGCTATAGGTGTACAGAAGTTAATCTCACGATTTTCTATTATTAGAGTGGTTAAAACAGGTAAGAACTGGCACACTCAGAAGAAAGACAACGCCGCTTAATATCTAAGATCTTGTCTATACTACCACTTTCAACTTATGTAAAACAAGGATTTAAAAAAAAATAAGACTGTTCGATGTCAGCTTAGTGAGTTTAAAAATATTTTTTTAAATGCATTTATCATTTAACAGTCCGAAATTCAACCGTAAAATATTCGATTTTCGTCGGTACACGACTGTACCTTAATTTCTCCCCCGCTTCATGCGATTATGTTAATAGAACGTTTAACGAATCTCCTTAAGCAAATCAAGAGCTTGAGATGGATCTTGTCGATAATGAGAAAACAAATGAAGTTTTATAAGCTGACGAGTATATTCATAACTATGTCAATTTACTTAACGATAGACAGCTCATTAAGCATTAATTGAGAAGTGTGTGTGCATTTTCTAAGTTAGGTTAAATACATTAAATATATATGAACAAGAGGAATATGGTGATCTGTTATTGCTCACCAGGAAAAAAATGTTCTTAACAGCACGGCCAACGAAAATGTTCAATTAAACTGCTAGCAAATTATGCGAGAAACTGTTGAATTTCATCACCTTTTTGCCCGTACGTTTCAAAGGAGATGTTGTTTACAAGAAGTGGTCGACGACGGAGGCCGGACGAAATGGTATCACAATAGCTCGCCAAAACATATTCATCAATTTGTATCACCTGGTTCATTAGCATTACATTTATAATTAAATACCAGGGCGACATACGTTTTGTGTTTTATTTAGCTGATCCTCCTAGAAAGAAATGGTATATGATCACGTTACGAAATCAATTTGATAAGCAGTATGAACTGACTAGCTGAACCTGTGTTTACTGTAGTAACTTTTGTAACATTTTCTTATTTTCACTGTAGGAATTTACAATTTACAGTTGCCACTAGTCAACCCAAAATCCATCAAAAACAGTCCTCGTCCTCCCCATGGCATACGCTTTATACACAAATTTTCCAAATTAATGTTCATAAGGTCACAATTCTCAAGAAAAAAAAACATATATCGACAGGATATAACATTTGGATATCGCAGCGTATACCATTGGTGGTCACACAGACACTATCCATTTACGTTAAGTGTCATTTACCTCTCTTATGACCATGATTACAATAATTACTGGCGATAAAGGTTGTTGTAAACTTTAACAAGAAAAATATTTTTGCAATATAAACTGCGAAAGAACCCGCACATTAAATATGTATTCATGGATGTGTGTACAAACGTTATAGGCTGGTCGTACGTGTTTCATTCCTGAAACAGTAATTCAGCAGCTATTCGAATGCAAAATGTTCTATAACTGATTTCTTTCATAGTTATACTAGTAAAATAACGATTTAAGTTATGATACAAATAGTGTTCATGTTGTTCGAAAAGTTCCTTGAAACCATATCTTCGTTTGTATTTCTAGATCATGGAGCGAATCCATGGACATGCTCTTAAACATCAAGCATTTACTGATTCATTCATGAGTTTTCTTAACATCAATACAAGAAAATTCGAAAACGATCGAAATATTCTAGCTTTTTAACTCAGAGTACCTGCGCAAACTCCATATAGTGCAGCTTGCAATAACCCGTAACTCATAAACTGTTTGTTCACACATCTCAGATTTCAAAGCTCAAATTAATGTGCAACGTTCCCCAAAGATGTGTGAAGTTAAATCAATCCTGAACGACCTGTTTTTTACATGGAAAGCATTGTTGATGGTAGTAAGGATGCGTGCAGAATTTTTTCTTAGGCTTGACCTACCCTTTCCGCTCTACAATGCCATTAGCTTTTTATTTGTTATATATGTTAGTGTGCGCAACATTGTCGAGTTGATGGGTGGATTAGAGTTAATTTACCAAGACAAATTGTTCCTGTTTGTAATTATGAAAACCTTCTTGGGAAAGTGTGAGGTTGGTGCACGCTAGAACCTGGTTTAAACACCCAAATGTTTTTACACGGGCTGTATCGAGGCGGTAGCCCCGCGGGTTCTCATTTTCGTTGTTTATGGTGTCTTTTTTTTAAATGATCAATAAATTAAATTTATGCTCTTTTTCTCCTGATATGCGTTTTACATTTTCTTAATGCTAAAAGAAGACATAGATACATTACAAATGCTTCGAGTACACACCCTAGGTATACTGGTTTGTGTCGTATAAATCTTATATTCGAGTAATGTTTTTTATTTCATGTGTCAATAGAACCATGATATCCGCCGGTTAAAGTTTTGTACCAAACTTTCTCGTTGCAAAATGTGTCAATTGGATTCACATCACTCTCATTCGTTAACCATTTATTCGAATATTAATAACCATAGATTTCATTAAATCTAAAGATTGACTTTATGAAATTTTCAACTTTTCCAAAATGACGGACAGCAAAGTTCAAAGTACACATATATTCTGCAAGTGTAACATACTAGATGAACTCTGCTGAACTGTGGGTTTTGTTTTGCATATGAACTGAAATAAACAAAAGGTTTAGAATCTAACCATGCCTTTCAACTTTTTATTAATAATAATGAAATACAAGACAGCTGTCATATGAATAAAATGAAAAGAAAATATAACATGTTTGGAATGGATATATGAATATACAAGAAATCAACAATTTGATCTCATATTGTCCCAAATTACACGTGTCCGGCTCTCACCAATCAAATACGTCAAGTTCATGAATTTCTTTCAAATGTAATTCTACCATTTTAGTATTCAGAAGTGTTCTGAGCTTTCATAGTTCACAAAAGACAAAGTTCGTAGACAATAACCAATAACAGGTTTTGGGTTTGTTTTTCGCATAATAATTAGAAGATGATACAGAAATATGTAGATTTCAAATTTCATTTCAAAATGAGAATTATAGTAGTATTTAGTTAACTCTTAAATGTACATGAGTGAACGACAAAATCGATTTCTTCCAAAATATAAAAATCAATCTCGAAAGTGGGTACATGATTTCATATGAATCAGAATAAATGTGATTGAGGTATATAATTGATGCCAGTCATTTTCCAAATCATTTCATTCTACAAAATAATACACAACGAATATTTCAAAAATGCATGAGACATCTGCATTATGCAAACAATTATAAGAACTGAAAGATGTGACTGATCGACAGGCAAACATACACTTTTTTCATTACATGTCGCAACATGTGTGGACAAAATCGCCAACTGCCTACAGAAATTCATAGAAATCTTTTTTAGCTACAGCTTTATATTAGGAATTTTCTACACATTTTTACGTAATAGAGAAAATCATATACCTGTCCGAAATTTAGGACATAAAATGTATGTACACAGAGTTCAATATTCACTACACTTAATATAAGAATCGCCATAGCTCTTTAGCATACTAAATAAAGTTGTTTTATTGGGGGTTAATGCCAGTTTCAACAGCTATGGTCATATCCCGCCGGTCAGTATACCTGACAAGTATTCCTGGGTATCCAACCAGTTTACTTACCAGTAACTACATTGTTCAATTATCACGGAGGAATTTTGCCGGCCGTTAAACTGAATGAAAATAATAATTTTATGTTTCTAATACCTTATTAAAAAAGGAGATAGTTATATAAAAAAGAAAACGTACAAATATTTTGTTCACTTAGTGAAAAATGGTATCAAAACATATTATTTCAGTAATTTTTTTCATGATATTTACAATACAGCAGATGATGTTGATGACCTTTATATGTACAACAGTTCTTATTCTTCACGAAAAGTGGCTTGCAAGGAAAGAGTCTAAATGTGGACTGTAATAAAATCAAGGTATATTCAAGAAATAATGACTATTTTGTTAAACAGTCAATATATCAATCAAACAGGTCGAAGACCGATATCGCTTATTGTTGTCTTAGAATAAAGGATATCCGTAAATGGTTTATACATTTCTAATTTAGTTGTTTATGTTACACTATCAATGATATGCTATTCCTTTCTGACTGAATCATTTTGCACAGCAATCAATGCCGTCTTATCACTTGTGTCTGAATAAGTCATTGCCTTCCCAGTTCCTTCCATAAACCTGGGGAATTTATATTCCATCATTAATCTAAAGGCACTATGTAAGAATCATCAAAAACGTTTATCACATCCTGGCCTTTCATCTCCAGACAAGAGCAATGATTGCAAAAATAAGCACGTGAAAAACGTAAGCACGAGTCAATGCTGCTGCACTGTCCGGAGCTGTATTAAGCTGACCGCTCTCACCACTTTGGGCTTCATTTCCAGAAACTGAAATATTATGTAATATATTTATGAAATAGTTAAAACATGTTCCTTAAAGGGTTTAAACATTTTAAAGTTTAAAAATCCTGAAAGGGTTTAAACATTTTAAAATTTAAAAATCTTTTTGATAAGCTTATTTTTGCATTATAATTAATAAAAGTGATTTATAATAATTACAGGAAGGAAAAACAATTGTTCAAACTACAGTCTATGATAAGACCATGTAGTTACTTTTACTTACCACGTCGTGTTAAATTGTCTTTTTCAGCTGAAAATAAAAATGTTAAATGTTAAACATTAAATGACATAAAAAAGACTTAAAAAATAATGAAGGACTGATTAAGGATTTATTTATTCTACTGAAATGAAGACATTCTAAATATTTTTTTTAATAAATGACTCGATTGTTTCTCTGCTTAGGCAGAAGTGCAAAATTTAAGTAAGACATTTCTTGTTATTCTCCATTGAGCCTGTCAAGATACTATACTATCACACATCATGTTACAGACATGTCTTTTAATTATTAACCATGAACTGAAAAAAGAAGAATATTTTTTACCATTTAAAACATGTACTGTAATACTATTCACTGTTAAATCAGAACTTCTGCAAACATAAGATCCCTTATCGTCCAACTGACTTTGGTCAACTATTAATTCACTAGTGAAATATTTTCCTTCGAATGATTCGTGTTTCAAAATTTCAACTCGTCCCCGCCATTTTGGATTTGACGGATGTATTCGGTTGCCTTCGTAAAACCAATCGACAGCTTCTGGTGCACGTACAGCACCGGTAGCATTGCAGATCAAATGTAGTTTCTCTCCTTTGTTTACATATTCCGTGCCAGATAGCTTCAATGCTGAAATTATAAAGGTAAGATACAAAAATCCGATAATTTCTTTATGAGAAATGATTGCTGTCAAATGTTTCTGTGTAAAAAAAAAGACATTACAAAGGACGTTTTAGATGGACCTCTTCTGAAATTTCCTCGGTGAAAAAGAAAACCAGTGAAAGCAAAGTCAACAGGAAAAATTGTAATCCGTAAGGCACAAATTACGATTGTTCGATGTTTCAGTATGACTTGAAAGTTATTGTACTAGAATGATGTCAAGCTCTTTAAAATATAATTGTTCTAAATAAAAAAATACTTAAAACGTGACTGATGTTAACGCACACGGTTCAATTTATGTCACACCGACCGCTCCACAATCCATGCTCACCGACTTAAAACTTCACGATGAAGTTAAAAATAAACACTTATATCATATTAATATTGATATTTGAAAGGAAATGAAAATATTTCATTGAGCCTTCCTTAACGCTAATAAATTAGACGTTGCAGAGTCAGGTAAGTCCTGAGGAAAACACGATTTTTGTTAAAAACGGATCATTGTATTGAAAGCATACGATACGAACTAGCTGGTCACATCCTGCTTGTCACAACTAAACGTATCTATTGCGGACACTGTTGCTTTTTTGTTAGTCTCATGATTCTAATGACATCGAAACAACTCGCACTAAATGAAAATGTAACTGTATGTTAAGAAATCGACAAACATAGACTCGATCTATTGCGAAATGGCCCGATATCCGATGAAAATTGCACGTCAATTGTTCATGAAGTCACACTGGACTAAAATCATAATTAAAACCACTAACCCAAATTATAAAAATTAGGGATGGGAACGAATACTTATATCAATATTCGAATATTCGCTTTGCCATATTCGAATATATTCGAATATTCCTGTTTTTTTCAGTTCAGTCAGTTACCCGAATTTCGGTATCCGAACATTGGTACTGTTTTATCAACTGTACGTTGTCGGGGGAAACTGCTAAGTATCATCTAGAAATGGCGTAGAAATGGCTTGTTTAATGGAAGTTTTAAATACGTATTAAGTGATTGGCAATACATAATACATCATATGTTCCGTTCATTGAAACCGCGTGAAATAAGTCCAAACACGCGAAGAAGGCATGATTTCTTTTTTTTTTTTTTTACAGCTTATTTCGATATTGTTAAGCGATGATCAAACATAAAGCGATGGTCATTTTTTTCCAAATATACTTATAAGAGAAAAATATTTGCGCAATTCTACTGATTGGGCAACTAAAAAGTAATATCAATAGTGTTATAAGCGTGACGGGTTGTTCGTTTTCGTAAAACATAACGTTAATCCTTGAATATTGTGAGACAAACAACTTCTAAAATTTGTGATATAAACGGGCGCCAATTAAAATGAACAAAAGATTAAAAGGTATCACAACCACGCATGTTGCAAACTGTTGCCCCTGTCAGTTATGTACTGCAATTTTATTGTTATTTGAATCATTTTTGACACGCGACAAGCAAACACAATACCAAACAGATTGTTGTTTGTTTTGCATGATCAGATGCTGACATTTATAAAAAATCAATGACGCTTTATTTGAAAAAAAAAATCATTACAGAATATTCGAATTTGATTTTCAGATTCGAATATTCGGTCGATTTTCGAATATTCGAACATTCGTTCGCATCTCTAATAAAAATCTAAACACAACTTGCGTGGTAGATGCAGAAACTATTATAGAATGATGAGAAATAGACATATCTTATAAAATCTATTCTAAGTAACATTTGCGTGATAAAAATTTAGCATAACCAATATTGTACACAAAATGTAAATATTAATTTTATAACTATTAAATAAAGAATATTATATATTTTTCAAGGAGGCATACTATAAATATTCAGGCAGACATTCATCATATTGGACTAAGTGTAGTTTAAACATGACTGGAAACTAAAATACAATACAATAGAACTGACAGCATTTCGCCTTTCTTCATACCATTGTCAACAGAAAAAGGCTTACAGGGATTTATTGTCAGTTTTGTATCTGTTAAGAATGCAATATGGAACAAATAGGACATGAATAACATTAAATACGTTATAGTGTCCAAAATAAAGAGAAATTAGAATAACAACTAATTGAACCTTTTTCTGCCAATTTGTATATGGCAAAATTTGGATGTTTGTACAGATGATGGCATCAGCAACAGCTGATAAACAAGTGGTTAAATATACTTATTTAGCTTAGAAAATATTAGGGTATGTTCATAGCCTTTAAAATGCATGTCCAATGCCAAATTATTAAAAAAAATCGCAAATAAACATCGAATGAGCTGAGGGCTGAAATTACCAAGGGAGAAATGAACATGTCGGACACTGTTTATGCTTTCTGTTCAAACTGCATAAATATGTCAAGTGTAACACTGATTATGGCATCTCGCTCTCTCACAAGAATTAGGATCTAGTAAATTTTACTTTATTTTTAAACTTGGGCTTTCAATATCTAATATTCGTCAGAGTGATTGAGGGGAATTCTGAAAACGCGAAGTGAAGCACCTAATGTATTAAATACCAAGAGATAAACTTAACAATACACTGAAAGAGTAAACAATTTCCAAACAAGACATACTAACGTATATTTCTAAAAAAGGCGAGCTCTAGCAGCGTTTTTCGAGATAATTGAATAAATTTGATGTTTTCAGACATGTTTTGATATTTTACAAAAGCGTTGTAGAGAAATTAAATAGAATGGTTATATGGTAAATCAAGCAATCTTAACAAATCGGTTTCTTCCCTTAACAGTACAATTCACCGCCACAACCCATGACAAGTTACTGAATTCTTCAAACTGATTTTATTTCATTATCATTTTATAGCATCAAGACGTGAAAATCAATATTATTTGATCATAGCAATTAACAAGAGGGATTTGTTCTCAAAACATAGCTTCTACATATGTCGGCTCAATTTCTCCACAAATAAACTTGCAAAGGCAGTGGTAAGTGATACGACAGGGGAAGTAACTCTGCGCGGTGTTCAATAAGATTAAAATACGCAACACGTTACGAAAATAATAAAATATTCAATTTCGTTATTGACCAAAATACGTGACTGATATCAAAATACGTGACTGATATCAAAGTATAACATTAAGGTCATCATACAATTCGTAACGCTAGACTGCCTATTATAAGTTTACCGTGATTGTGGTGTAAGTTCAGATATTACACAATGACGGTAGATTTGTTTTCTTCTAGAAAGTCGTTAATCAAAAATGATAAAATAAATGAAATCGACATCGTGGAAAATTGCCCGGAAACTCTAACTATTCTTAGCAGCATACAATACAAACTAATATCTTACTAATAGAGGCTTATCCCTTCGAAAACAAACGCGTTGGATGCAAAAACAGACAAAATATAGAAATGATAATGAATTCCAAAATTGGAATTTAACGACAATTCATACATCCATTATCATTGTGTCAGCTGACTGTATTTTTTCTATTATTATTATCATTTATTATGGATGAAGAGGATTCGATTTCACAGCAATTTGTTTAACTTGAAACTTGTATCCAAGTATCAGTTGTGACAAGTGACAAAGTACACATAAAATGCTTAAAATTCCGATGGACAGACAGAAATGTACCAGACCGAATTATTATGTTGAAAGCAAATTGACATTTTGACTGCACAAAAATACAGTCGTCGTTTATGTTCAAGACAATGAAAGTGACCGATACCATTCTGGCGTATGTTATTATCAAGTGGAAGCATTTATTCGAAGGTTTTGCTATCTTTCATTTGTTCTGTTTCCATGGTAACATGTCAACCGTCAATTTACATTCTAGTTACAGGAGACTGAGGAAGATCTGTCACTTCTGCTAGTGAAATCCAAGTACGGTAAATGTTATACTTTGGAATGAAAATGGGAAGTAACGTGAATCTTAACAATGTAAAACTTGTAGATTACATATGTTTTGTGAAAAAGTCGCTTGCCAATTTTCCAAGTAAAACACAACAAAAGTAAAACACAAAAGAAAACAAAAAGAAAAGTTCTAAAAAGCAAAGCTCTAATAAGCATAATATAAAGTTAAAGCTTTACAAGGCAAACAAACACCTATCACCTTTAGAATATGTTTGTGTTTGTTTGTTTGTTTGTTTTTTCAAAGCGTTATTTGCTAAAAAGGCAATCACCACATTGTCTAATGTTCCTTCTGATATATAGGACTGGTAAGTAAAGATCAGGCATCAGGCCAAATGAATAATAAGCAAGCAGAATATATGCATAAAAAAGGAAATGTTAATGTTTTATTTACAATGCTACTAGGAGATAAAACTTATAATTTATGGCTTTTACGAGTAAAATGATAGGTCGTTACAAAGCCAGTTAACATCAAACAGAGAATAACAATTATATGGGTTAAATGCACAAGACTTTAGAACCGATTTTAAAACATGCAGATAAAATAAAATGAATCTTTTTTATGTTTCTTATTTTTGCATGGCTCAGCTGCAATCATCTATAAAACAATTATTTTGAAATTACAAAAGAAGAACTGCAGGTCCACTGTGACTTCCCTATACGATGTAAAAGTATTGTCATTAGTTTTCAGTCTGTTTCTGTTTATCAAAATGACAATAAATCTGATTTGTTTGTTAACAAGACGAGAATGAACTATATAAGTAAACATAACTGCATTTTGACTATCTTTGAAATGCGGACTAATGTTTAAGCGTCTGATTTGGGCGTTTTGCCAAAATTCGCAGCGTAAGCCATCAAAAATATACGTACCCGATTTTATACTGGATTTGTCTGCAATAGAAAAGCAAAAGAATTCAAATTAAACAGTGCATTCTAAAATATACCAGTTGAGGAATAAAAAAAACTTCAGTAGAAACAAAAGGTGAACGCCTGTAGATCTCATTAAGCTGAAAGACTGAGAAGAAACAAAGGAACAAAACGAAAGGAACTGCAAAACAAATTACATTTGTTGAAGTAAACATTTGATGCTAACACAGCAAAAAAAACTTAAGTGTTAAACAAAATAGGAAACATATATTTGCTAGAAACACAAATACATATGTAACTGGTATAATCAGAAATAATACACTTATTAACGACAGGAAGATATCGATTTCCCTAATTAAAGATACATGTATATGTACCACTGACTTGGTCAATGCTCTTTAGAAAACATGGGGGTGTTCAAAATATCAAAATAAATGTTTTGTTTTTGGCCTTTTTTAACCCGATTTAGAATCTAGTGTATTCAAATCGCTAAAATCTAGTTATCTTTGACTTAAGGTATTTTCAAACTAAAAAAAATATCAGCAAGTGGCCTTCAAACAAATTGAGAATGATAATGTCATTGACTGCTCATCACTGAGCAGCTGTATTCACTTCCTTTTCGTTAAGGATTTCACTCCCAACCAAACAGTTGTTAGTAAAAATCCAGCTAAACCACACGTCGACTGTCTTAATCTTAACTAAAACATGAAAGTATGCCGCCACTAACGACTTCACATTATATACCATAAGCCTCTTATACTTTATAAATATCATAATAAAGTCGTTCAACAGTCTTGGTTATTTTAGCTCAGAAAAAATGGCGAATACAATCAAATATTGCTTCTGGACAGCTTTGATCTGACTTTGGAGAGGAAATGCAGAACTGCCGATCATTTTTTAAGGTTAGTTAACAAAAATTCAATTCCTTACTACGTATTTCATCAGTTCCAAAGCACAAGAGTAAATCCTAAATGTCTCTGTTAAAAATATGAAGAAAGATTAGAAGCCAACAGTCAAATCGAATATAATTTTATTTTCCTTAATAAACGATAACTGCTTGTAAGTGAAAGTACTACTTACAGAATAGACTAAATTAAAATGTATAAGTAAATCTTGTATTCTTTAATATTTAATGGTTCTTACTTTAATTAATGATTTTAAGCAGAAAGTCTTGTTTCGTGGAACATTATACAGAACTTAGTATTATGATTCTTTAAAACGGTTCCTTAATAGCGGATAATGTTTCATTTTGCCACTGAATTTTGTTGCACTGGAATACTCGTTTGCTATCTAATTTTTTTGCACAAGCAATATCCTTCTAAAGCTCTGGTGTGATCCATGGTCGGTCATAATTCTTCTTAAAGCTTATTTTTCAAATGCAATTATTTAATATTTTTGACAAAATAACGCGAAAACTCATTGTTATATGTTAATATAGTCCATAATCTTCTTTGTCCAAATTTGACAAATCTGACATTTTACATTATAGCATATCAGTGTCTTGAAGTACGTCTACGGTTAATAAGTAGCATGTGACAAAGCCTATGACTACTTTTCCATGTGTTTGTTTATTCAAAACGGTGACTTTTCGAAAATGTTCCGTTGTTCTTCTTGGTATATGATATTGCTAAACATGCAAATACAAAGTTTTGCTACTTTTGAACTGGTCTTATTATTTTGTTTGATTATATCCCGTCAGCCTTGCCTACTTCTAAATTTAATACACATTAATAAAAAAAGCCGACAAATCTTACTCGTACCGACCTTTCACTCGGCACTTTCCTATGCCCATTTTAAGGGACGTATTATGTTATGCCCTTGGTCGTCCGTTCGTTAGCAATTTCGTGTCCGCTCTGTATCCGATTTAATCAAATTAAATCTACTAAACAGAAATGTTAACCAAAACGAGACGATGTGCAGAGCGCAGTTTCTAGCTTTCTGATATCAAGGTCAAAGTCATTTAATCATAAGCATCAAATGTGTCAAATTTCTTCTCCGCTTAGTATCAAGCGAACCGATCATATCAGACAGAAATATTAACCATTACGAGATGACGTGCAGAGCGCAGTTTTCAGCTTGCTGTGATCAAGGTCAAGGTAACACTTACACTTAATCTTTATGTTTTAATGAGTCAAATTCTGAAACTCTTGAACCAATTAAAGGAGATTGAAACTGCTTGGCAAAAATTTTAACCATACTGAGACAATATGCAAAGCGTAAGTTCCAGCTTGTATTGATCAAGGTCACAGCCATTATGATTTAATGAGTCAAATTTTGTGTCCACTCTGTATCTCTTGAACCAACTGCAGGAGATAGAAACTACTCGGCAAAAATAGAAACCATACTGAGACGATGTGCAGAGCGTATGTTCTAGATTTCTCCGATCAAGATCAAAGTCACAGTCATTATCATGAAATATGTCAAATTTCTTCTCCGCTCAGTATCTAGCGAACCGATTTAATTTAATTAAGACTACTTGACAGAAATTTTAACCATTACGAAATGACGTGGAGAGCGCAGTTTTCAGCTTGTTTTGATCAAGGTCACACTTAGTCATTATGATGTAATGTGTCAAATTCTGAAACTCTTGAACCAATAATAGGAAATTGAAACTACTCGGAAAAAATGGAAACCACAGTGAGACGATGTGCAAAGCGCACATTCCAGCTTGTTTTGATCAAGGTGAAAGTCACACTTAGTCATTATGATTTAATGAGTCAAATTGTGTGTCCACACTGACTTTTCTGAACCATTTGAAGGAGGTTTGAACTACTAGACAAAAAATGTAAACCATATTGAGAAAATATGCAAAGCGTAGGTTCCAGCTTGTTTGGAACAAGGTCAAGGTCACACATTGTCAGTCTTATTTCTTGTTTGATGTTTCTTGTCCTGTATCTCTTGAACATATTGAAGGAGATTGAAACTACTTCGCAGAAATTAGAGACAGTGTACATAGCGCAGGTTCCAGCTTGCTCGGATCAAGGTCAAGGTCACAATTAGTCATTATGCTTTAATATGTGATATTTTGTGTTCGCTCTGTATCTTTTGTACCGATTGAATGAAATCGAAAATAACTGGCAAAAATGTCATAGGTTTTGGCTGGTTCGCCTCAAGGTCAAAGACACACTTATTCATATAATTATTTGTATATATATTGTGAAATTTTGTGTCTGCTCTGTTACCAAGAATTGACGTAAATTCCTCTTGAAGGGAATTTTAACTGTTTAGTAGAGAAGTCTTTACGCCTGAAGGGAAATATTATGTTATGCCCCTGGTTGTCCATCTTTCTGTGGGGTTGTCCGTCCATTAGCAATTTTTGTTTGGCAGAAATATTTGAGAACTGCTCAAAGGTACCAGTAATTTAAATACATAGTTGTTATACCATAATGAGATGATGGCAGACATGGGCCATGAACAAGGATACTTACAAGCTTCTCAGCATACGTATCTTGAACTGCTTGTTTAATTACCTGTGAAACTTTGTAAGCATACTACACTTACTATACAATCTGCTGGCTTGGTTGTTTGTAAGGTAAAACATGACTAAAGAACTAATCAGTAAAACAATAAATATTTTGAACTTATTTGCAGACATTGCTATAAAATTGTCCTTATAAATAAACAAGATCGTTGATAAGTGTTTATCAAATGTGAAAAAGGTCTTCTACTGTCAGTAGCTTTCCTCGAGCACATTTTGCCCCGCTTCAGTGAAGCTCTTGTTTGGGGTTGGTTACCAATAATCTACAATTCCCTGTCAATTAATTATAAAAAAATTCAGTATGTAGTGAAAAATGTGCCTTCTTACACGATCCAATGAATCGTCGTTTTTACCTTGGCGACTGCCGGCATGTTTTATATACCCTCTAAGTGGCTGAAATCACACAGAATGCCAGGATACAGCCACCAGGCACGTTTAATTTCGTCTATTTGACCAGACAAGTATCCTGCTGTCTTGTCGTTTACGTCGCAGAATTAAAGTGATGTGTTTTAAATTTGCAAGACATAATATCATATAAATATATTATTCGTTGAAAGACTTGTTTAACTCTGCAATAATTGCTCTTTTCTTTATGCCGAAGCTTTAAAGTTGGATTGCCCCTCGTGCGTTAAACAGCTTCTTAAATAAAATCTTATTTCTAATAGAGTAGCGGTTTTGTTCAACGATATGAGTTTCTAACATGACTTTATGCCGCACAGCTGTTAATGGAAAATATCATAAGACAAAGTTCTATCTTGTGCCCAATTTTTCCTACCTTAAGTCTTTTGACAAGAAATGTTGTTATAAAGAACAGACACAAAAGGCAAGAGAAAATAACGCAAAAATATAACACTTCGAGGAATGTTTAGTAAATTCAACTTCATTTTAGTGTTATTTTAATAAAAAAAATATGACAATGATTACCTTCTAGAATTGAAAGTTGATGATTTAGTCTGTTAATTCATTCCGCATTGAAAATTGCACAAAGTTCAAATACCTCTTATTTAATAATTTTTCAATAACAATAAGATGAACAGAAAATCGAAGAACACTAAACAATCCTCGTGTAAAGCTACTAATATCTGAAATAAAATATAACATTTAGTCTCAGCAAGCGACCGTTCCACAAACTGTAAAACCCAAGAGGGTAATGTTTTAAATAAGTTTAGTATTTTTTGCCATTTTATGAAAAAAAACTATCATTTATTGCCGCTAATGTGACATTCACTGCTACATCTAAAAAGCCCCCGCACCCCCTGCAGCGTATCATTTTTATTAATTCAGTAATTTTAAGATTCTATTTAAGACGTCTATCACAACAAAACATTTTGAAGGAAAATCAATGTGATAAATACAAGTATGTTGCCTATATACATGTGCTATTGAAGTAACAAAAAAAGCTAAATGAAAATAAATAAACAAAATAAAAATTAAAAAAAATAGTCATGTGATTTGTACAATTACAATGTCCAAGAAGGTTCTTGGTGATCAGCGTTTTTTTTACTTTGACGATGGTATATATTTGAATACGAATAAAACAATAAATAGTTTGTCTTATCAAAACTAAAAAGATTAGAAGTTCCAGTGGCCGTTCTTAATATCAAAATTTATCTTAAGTGAGGAAATATACGACTTATACCAAAAACTTGCTTATATACTTACTTCAACAAAATCTAACTAAAGCTCTGATTTATGCTCGGATATAATGAGAATTAAGCTTAAGATCTTTATACCAAAACACCGAGGACAATTATAATTATATACAACTATGGCAACTAAACTTTAACGTAAGAGAACAAAAGAGACGTACCTAAGAC
This sequence comes from Cyclina sinensis, assembly GCA_012932295.1. Taxonomy (NCBI): domain Eukaryota; kingdom Metazoa; phylum Mollusca; class Bivalvia; order Venerida; family Veneridae; genus Cyclina; species Cyclina sinensis. The sequence continues at coordinate 30,517,727 of JAAONU010000017.1, forward strand.
ATACAGTGTGACATATTGAGCAATGAGATGGCTCGAAGTGACCTGACACTCGTACACTCCTGCATGGTGAGGCTTCACACTTTTTATAAGGAGGTCCCAGCTGCTGCTACTCCGAGTGATTTGTGAATGGTCGACTGACATTCCATCATCCGGAGAGAATGTCATCTCACCTATCGTCAATGGATATTCCATATTCATTCTTCGCCACACAACCTATTAAAATTCACAGGTGTAGTATAAATTCTTATGTAATAACAATTCAAATGTTTATTATTTTGTTGTAGTAGTGTTTCCTTTAAATTTTAATAAGGGTCGCGAAATACATAAAAAAGAAAGATTGGTAAATGCAAAGTAATGGTAGTTGTAAAATGCTAATTAGAACCGCAAGGGAAGAGATAAACTGAAAGTAAAAAAGAAGCTATTTCAGTAGCATTATAGGGCGTAATTAAAGTTTGTTTCACTTTTCTCTGAAGTCATGATACTGTAATCAGATTGAAGGTATCCACTTATTAACCTTTATATCGTTTCAGTTTTCAGCTCGATTTCCAAGTTTTGTTCAGCAAACAGGTCTATAAAAGCACAAATTACACACTCTTGAAACAAACTTTAATGTCTCTGAAATGCACGTTACATCGCGCCACTTAGGCCATAATCTGAATTACTCACAAGAAGGAAAATGGTTTTATTGATAATTCCATAAGTTATAAAATTATATTTTAACAGACATTTAGAAAAGCAGTTGGAAGTAACTTACCGGAATTTCCATAGATTTATAACACAAAATAAACTGAAACGGATTGCTTATTCGTTGTTTGAGAAATATTTTTTCTGTAAATTGATTTTGTCATTAAACTACCCATATCATTATCTGAGTAGGATATGAGAAGAGCCTATGTACTTAGGATAAAACTCAGTAACATGCAATAAATCACTTGCTACTTTTATTATTATTTCATAATTTTATAAAGAATTTCTCACTGAGTTGCCATATTTTATAAATGTTAGTCTGTAATTTTTGTCTTTATATTTATCGAGAAACAGAAACAAGCTTGTGTCATACAAAGTATCGTTTAAAATGTTTTGATCCCAAGCTACTTGACCAAAACCGATAGATTAGATAATTTGACATAGGCAAACACTACGTAACATTACTGTGTCAATACAAAACTCTTCAGAGTACTTGAAGAAGGCATTTTTTCCAGTGTAGAAAGTTAATGTTAAAGACACTGTATGAGATTCCAGGTAAAGTACATGCGGGAAGAGTGTTTATAAGGTGGGCTGGTTTATTTAAGGGTCATAGCTTTGGTAATAATACAGGCTGAACATTCTATAATGAAACAAACACAGACAGTTTTCTCAGTACAAGAGCACAATGCACATGACCTCCGTATATCTAGTAAATTGATTTGTATTTTCAAGTTTAATACAAACAAGGCAAGACATAAATATCCGACTTAATTCGAGTTTAACACACGCAGGCTGTCCCACGGCACAAGTTATTCTGATAATGAAACATTCAGTAGTAATTATTTTCACGGTCTACTTTCAGGTGTAAGACACTTATCATTAAACGATTTTAATAACGAATCCCGATTTTTAAAGCAGCAATATAAATATAACTGTCGAAACTCCTAAAATGTAATTTAATGAATACTTTGGTTGATGTGCCGAAAAGTAGGTCGTGATTTGTTTGTTCATAAATATTGCTTTGAAAATAAAACATGCCACGAAATGCCAATAAAAAGTTTCTGTAGATGATATCAAGGGAAGTGTTTAACATGCACTGAATGCATATATGTTCTTCAATTATCTGCAATGCTACTTACAAGTATGATGATCTAAATTCAAACAAAACACACTGACTGTTCTAACAAAGGACCATACTTGTGCACGAGTCTCAGCTTCCAAACAACTGAGAGCAAGCAGCTTATTAGAACATAAAACATAACACTCTTAATATCCTATAATTATCCTTTAAAATTTCTTCTCAGATTTGTTTGTTCAAATATTAAATTTCAAGCCTACCCTGCGCGTCTGAGTTTCACTCCTTACCCGTTTGTCTTAATTCTGTTTGATGTATATATTACCAGCTTTGAAATGTTTCGTCAACTAAAGTGACTTAGCGTGAAAAGTCAAGAGTCTTTGAAGTTGCTACCAACAGTCTCTTTGTTACTGTGCAAGAGTTTAATGGTCATTTTCGACAAATCAATGAACGTTTTCGATAATATTTTAGTCCATTACAAATAAAAGAATGGTGTTGAAAAAATGTAAACAATTAAGCTCGGGATTTTTATCAAAACAGGGCATACCGTAAATGAAAAAGCTGTTCAGACTATTTGGAAAAAGTCGGACGCTACTGTGCCTGATATATGCGGAAAATACAGTTATAACAAGGTTTATATATGCATAAATTCAGTTCTTATATGCCACTTGCTAAGATCAAAACATTGTCTATTTCTTGCTACTTCAAAACGTCAAGACTCATAGAGGGTCTAACAAACAAATGCTAAACTTCAAACGTACAACTAGCCTAACTAACAAATGTCAAACGGACTATAACACTATCAAGGTCTCTTAGCCCAAGAAGACACACCCAACATCTTTATTTAAGCTACTATAAAATGACTTCTGTTAATCACGTTTCACATGTCCAAGTTATCTAAGTTTTCAATTACTACGATATATGTTTTATGGTTTTAACAGCAGATATATAACATGAAATAGACTCATATTTCGACCTCAAAAGAAAGGAAATACACAAGACAATATGTAGCCTACCACGTTTACCATTTTCGGTCCAAGGTTCGCAACACGACATTTTAATCTAGCAAGCTCTCCTTCCTGTACGGTGACGTTGGATTCTGTAGGAAGGAAATACGGCTCCCCATCCCGTTTCACGTTGTAACTTGTTCCTGAAAGTTCAAATGACGTATATGTTTAAATGAGCTATAACTAAATAATTTCAGAAATGGCTCAAGAAAAAAATGGATTTAAAAAGTCAATGGAAATATTTAAATTACTAGAATAAACTAGGGATCCGTAAAAATTTACCGTTAAAATTCAATTTCTTCTTATCTTTTACTGACAAATTAAAATATTCGTACACATTTTGAAGATACTGTTTGCTAATTTGACGGGTAGATGTCTTGATAGAATGAAGGGCATTTAGGGGTTTTTTATTCATTTTTCTACTTCCAGTACTTATTAGGACCTTCTTTAACCCTCAGTACTGTTGCCTTTAAATAGAAATAATAGCAGTACGGCCTCACTTAGAGAAGAAACAAGTACAAAATTAATATTAATATGAAATGTTTAAAAAAAAAACACAACAAACAAACAAACAAAAACAAACATTTACATTGTGTAACCTATATAAATTTTTGGGGGGCACTCTGGAATATTTATTTGTATATCCTATATAATTCCATCAAATAAAACGACCCTTGTAGTAGTACAACATCAATTTACTAAAGATTCTTGTTTTGATCATCTATCATAAGAAAACAAATCGATCACTCAAGACAGAAAACTGAAATATCTGTGACGTATTTATGTCAATATAACATGCATTCCAATAATACATTTATAATTTTCTGCCAGACTCTTCCGTGACACTTTCTTTTCTGAAGGCGTTAGTAACTGTAGGCTTATTTCGGGTTTAGTGTAATAGAAAATATTTATATCAATATTTTTTTCATTAGTTTGCCGTCGTGAAAACGAAATGATCCCTATTACATCAAAAAGACGCGTCTATACTAGAATCATTAATGTTATATCACACTATTGAAGTGCTAAGACTAAGGCTGGTGGAGATCTCGGGATAAGACCGATGAGCAATCAATTGGCCTCTAGTGGCCAGCTTCACCATATTGACTTCTATCGTCTTATCCCATCAAAGACAATCTGCATACAGAATATTACAGTTAATGGAATTGTAAGTCTGACGTAATGCATAGAATGTGACTTCATTATTACATTTTCCATATTAGTGCATTCTGTTCTACAATTATAGGGTCGATTATTGACTAAGGAGTCATTATTTAAGAATAAAGTTTCATCAATTCTAACAGGAAATGTAATCAAGCAATATACTGTTGAAGAAGAAAATGTAATCATATGGCATTATATCCTGTATCTATTTTGTCTATTTATGCTAGACTTGAGGTGTCTCAAGTAAGGATATATTTAATGCAGCACTTGATATGCAAACCATGTAATATAACTAGGAGTTAGCAATTTTTCTCCTTTTATATTTTACAAGTTGTGATTAGAGAAAGCCTTCCGAACAAATATTGATAGTTTTAGTTATAGAAGTTCAACATTTTCATAGAAAACAAATGTATAGCTGAATTTGAAATTTTCCACAGACTCATTTTATTCATTTCTTTATTATATAGATTGTATGAGGGTCGAATTGAACAGGTTCGTTCATTCTTTCCACGCTTGTGTATAATTTGCGTCTTCGTTCGCTTTATACTTTATAAAAGAGTCAGGTCGACGGTCTTAATAATTCATTAACGGAAGCATAGCAAATCACGTCCATGCGTTTTACAATATAAATCATTTCTTTATTCCCACATTCTGTTCACAACTGTGGTATTAAATATTATGCTATCAAGTGAACTTGTAACAATAAATTGATTTTCTGGCAAAAAAGATGTCAAGTAAAGTTTCCTGTTTTCTGAGATATTTCCAGTTTAAGAAAATGAGAAATCAAAAGAGATAATTAGTTTCAGACAAAATCCCTGAAGGAAATGTTGTCTTTGATTGGACTGAGCGCTTACACCATCTTTTGCCTAGGGGTTTTGTATCTTGTCAAGTAAGTCAGTTCACAAGTCATTGTAATGTAGCTTCATTACTATCACACCAAAAACAGAAACATATAAACAAACAAATAAACCAAAACAAAATGTTGCATCAGCTCCCGGAATAACTAAAGATAATACAAACTGGGTCTCTTAAGAATTTTTGAAAATAACAATTATTACAAATAAAGGTTTTCTAATTGACTGCTCAAAGGCAACAGTGAAAAATCTGCATTTTTTCACAGTTTTCCTGAAGAGACAGCTTCCTACCACTGACACTATCTAGTTTCAATAAAGGCAATTAAATATAAAATTGCACTATAATTGAAAACAGAAGTTTTCTTTTTATTCTAGAAGTATATTCATTGCTTTGTTTGCTCCATTACTGTATTACATTCCATGATTAAATTCAACAACAGAAGGCCACCTCGTAAATTTTCCATCAGCCAATCAGAGCACCGCTTCTGACGTTTTGGTACTGTAGGTGGTGGTTCTGTTCGACTGGAGAAAATTTGTATTTAGTTTGGATTCTAAATCACGCAATTCTCGCATGTCGAAGATTTTCTGCCATATACACATTATAGCTGCACGCATGTCAAGTTGTATTTAACGTTATCTAGTCAAATACTGACAAAATTTTATGTGCAGGATTATTTCCAATAGTTTTGACATTTGAAAATTCTATCTATATTTTCGTGAATATATACTTCAATATGCTGCTGCGTTCAACAAATACAAACCAAATTTGAATAATTTTCGAATTAATTGATCTTACAATAAATAAAGGTATTTTCAAATCATTTAACATCATCTGTTTCTGATGATTTAAACATTACCGTGCTTTAGAAGTTGAAACGCTTAATAAACACCCGTGTGTACAGAAGAACCATTTGAAGGCGCCTTATAAGATTCAATCTCATTGGCTGTTGAAAAAACACTGGAAATCCGGGTTATCTAGAAAGGCGTCTAGAGATTTAACCGTAGGAAAATTATACACGTCAGTCATATTTATAAAATATTGTCTATTTATTACAAATATCCGTTATGGCCAAATCAGAACTGACAGCATGAAAAATATCTTGGAGTATCATCTTCAGATGTTACTCAGAAGCAGCACTTGTCCAAGTTATTTTGTACTTAAAAGGGTATAAATGATTATCTTTATAACTTTTGTTTACTGTATGATTACCCGAAATAAGATATAGGCTGTTGTGTAAGAATAAGCTTTGTTTAAAGGGTTTCTGTCGAAATGCCATATCTTGTTCTACTAGCTAATGTGCTCGCTTTCTGCAACAGTCATTACTGTGCGGAGTGCAAAACTAATCACTAGAAATGCGCAAGGCAGCGTTTACGTTATCTTGTTTCGCCATTACATAGCTATCAAAATCGGTATTTATTTCTTTTTAATTAGAGCGTACTGACGCATAAATTGTAAACAGGTAAAACGAATACTGGTTAATTATTGTTACATACTTTGCATGAGGCATTGTTTTACCTGGAATCATTAAGCTTTTCTCTAGTTTTCCATTTTCCCGAATGCTTTAACGGCAAAGTGATTTTGTTAATGGTATGATTATCTAATTTAAAACATATTTCTGAAAAGAACTTTTGAATTCTAATCGAAATGAATATTTTGATTAACTGAAGTCGGGAAAACATATCACAAAAGTGCGAATTTTCAGTGGCATAAAGTTACATCTAGGAGTTCTTAAAACTTCATTATTTAAAAAAGAAACACGCTTCTGACAGTCTCTGTACCTTTACATAAGACATGGCAGATTAATATTAGGTTCGTTTTTCTGAAGCTCTAGCAATTAATTTGCCTTTAATACTTATAGGCCGCCAATTCTACGTTTTTACGACATATTACGGTCAATACATTCAAATACTGAAGAAAAAAAACATTTAGCTAAAGGTCAAAGAACAACGCCAATCTTAACTGATCTCTTACAAAAAAAACGTCATCAAAATATTTCTTACAATTGCTAGGCTTACATCAATCAAACAAGAAGGCGGTAAAGATCATAACGTTATGTAGTATGAAAAGCATACCATGACACTATGGTCCCCAAAGATACAAGTAGGGATGTAATTTCTCTAAGTTCCAGTGAGGAAGCATACCCTTCGGAATGTAAAATGGTTCTTCGTTCCTTTAGGGTATTTATATCTTCTTTGTTGTAACAGAAAGATAAAACGGACAACAGACAGAGAAGTAACAACATTCAAACGACAGCCAACAATCTAATTATTTCAAGATTATTATATGAACACGAATAGGAGACAATAAATAAAGTGCTTAGATGTGCACCACACTAAAGATGATAATCGTTAGTGATATGCTAAATCAGTCATTTTCCAAGGAAGGTGTTTCTTTTCGGTATTCCACGAAATAAAAATAAAATAATAAAAATAGTAAAACGTTTAGCAACATATAAGGATGACTTACGGACAAATCAAACCAATTGCTGCTGTTTTTCTGTGATGCTTAAATGGAGAAATAAATTACAAACAACAAAACATGACAACAGCGACAACCAGATTCTGTTGGTTACTAGTAAATTTCTATTGGTAGGCAATTTTCACAATGTACACTTGCAAACAGTGACAAGTCGACTGATTTGTTGCCAAAGTCATGTTATCAATGCGATAAATGTTCTTTCAACTTAATGATCACACAAGTGTTTTGTAATTGTCTAAGAATTATACTGATATAAAATAAGTAACGGTGAACATAAAACCGTTGTAAACCAGTTGGTTTTATCCCATCCGAGATATTTACCCAGGAAAAAATATCTTGTCAAACTTCTGTTTTATCAAAGCGTAAACGATAGTGAAATGTGACGAAATGATTCACAAAGTACACTGTCGAATACAAACATACGAAAAAAGATAAAATCTTAAAATATGTTATTTTAGTGGTGTTTGTGTGTGTGGGTGGGTGGGAGAGGGGGTGGGGGGTCTATACATATTTTTTTATTTCCAGAACCGAGTATAGCTAAACTATCTAAGTGCAAAGACATGCCTTCAAATAATCATGACATTTCTATAAACAGACTCAACTGACTTCTTTCTGTAAGTTATTTTCCAGGGACGTCTTTTTACAATCCTGGTCGAATCAGTCAAAAATACATGCATCGAAAACTCAACTTACAAGTCGTGGATGCCATGATGAATATATATTAACTAGAGACTTCAAAACAAACATTCAATTCCTAACAACGTTTGCACAAACAAAACTAACGTCGAAATACTTTTACACAAAAAGCACTGTTCTTAATTGTACTCCAGACAAAATGTAATCTATTTCTTTCTAGTTCAACAGAAACAAACATACTGGCATTTTTTATGTTTTCCTTCATCATTTGTTTAGTGCTTAGAACAACTTGTGATATAGCGAGAGAATACTTATTACAAGTAATATCCAAATGATCTTGAATCAACGGCCCATTATTAAATTATAAGATTTGTATAACTAGCCTGAAACCTTTTTTTGGCATTGTTGGTACTGTCTCCACGTATTTTGTTTTGTTTCTTTTCTCTAGTGTATATCCAAAATTGAGGTTGACACCAGACACACATATTCAAGCTCAACATAATTATGTGCTATACGTTTTCTCTCTCAAAACTATAATGCAAGCAATAACTCCTTCAAAAAAGATACATAGATAATATACAGATCTTTACAAAAAAAAAGGTCATAAAATGGACTGACAGTCGATACATGCTCTCATGTCTTCTGTCAATACTGACAAAAACAGCAACAGTGCTTATATAATCTTAAGTGTTTTGGAAATGGTAAAATTACCATTACATTGCAAGAAAAAAAAACATAACCTAAAGATATAAATTTTTTGTATGCAGCGAACGTAACTAGACTCTATTTACCACATGCGCTGTTGACATTGTGGAATGGCAAAGATTTTAAAGCCATTAACTGTGGAAGAGACTTAGAACAATAACAAAGCATCTCAAGTTTCAGTGGTTACGCAACTAATATGATATAATAGCATATAAATATCTAAAAATCTGACAGATACATATATCATGTTTTAACTTTATTGCAGTAATGACATTTTAGTTGCTTTTGATGTACAGTAAACAGAAGAAAAATAATAAAATTGTCTCTGTATACGCGATGAATTGTAAGATGTACCATTGTATGGACTAAACAAAAGATAATCTATTTATTTAGTGGGTCGCAATATATATAATGCTTTCCTATGTATAAATTTTATAAATCGTTTTGCCGATTTAAAAGATGAACATCAATACTTTGGAATACTTTGGACCTTTCGCAGCTTACTAGTTAGGTAAATAAAACCAACAGCGAGGCTTTTAGATCTGCCTAGAGCACTCCAGTTAATATAATCAAGATAGATTAGCTGCAGCATGAAATATTATGCAAATTTATAAAATTATTAACATCTCTAAGAAAGACAAGTGCCATGTTATTTATAAAAGTTAATGCTAATTTTCTGCGATATAACACCGAAATCACGCTTAAGTGTATTAATAAAAGGAGATACACCGTTTATGTACCAAAAATTGATACCTTATTAAGAAAGCAAACAGCAAGCACATTTTTGCTTCTGGACAGAAGTTATAATTTATTTTCAAACTGAAAAAATAACATAAGCGTCACCGCATACTATTTTTTCTTGATGACAAGTGACTGTAGTGTACATGGCATTTCAGGGGTCCCGTATGCTTTCAACACAGACAAATACATGTACCAAATAAGTCTTTCATGAATGTAAACGAATTTATTTTGATTGACAGTTCGCCGATTGAATTACGTTCTTAAGACAGAATTGCGATGAAACTTTCCGAGTCCAAGCATAGATAATCCATATCTGAACGTAAGTCTTTTCTAGCAAGACAAAAATGCTAATAAACTGATATATCATCGTCAGAGAATTAATATGGATTCTTTCCCAAGGGCTTTGTCCGTGACATTTACATGTAACACACTTACGGCTTCTTACAAGAATATGAACTACAAATGCAGTTGTTAGAAAACTAACTAAATGCCCATCCCGAGTCCGTGATGTGACAGTCAAACAAAATTCCAAAATGAAAACAGAAGACGTAAAATGTATACTTAAAAGATTTTATATTTATGGAGACACTTCCATTTAATTTAAATTCTATTTTTTTTGACATATGATTATTAATATCAAATGAAAGGAAAGCAAAAATAAATTTAAAACATATTTGAAAGACAAATATGTAAATAAAAAATATATAAGGAAAAGAAGATAAAACAATTCAATTTTTGTACCTACACGTAAAACTGAACATTCATACTTCAATCTCTTTAAAGTTATAATATCGCCCATTAACAAAAATATAACATTGTCGTCAAATTTTGCAAATATCAATGCCAATGCATAAACTTGCTGGAAAGAAAATCTGCTGTTTATGTTTGCTTGTAACTACTTAAATATTTTTGCGGAAGTCAGTGGATATAAAACACCTACTTTCGTTTTATGAAACCTCTCCACCATTGCCGGATTTAGTCGGAAGATACTAATTTGCATACGTAAGTTTTGTTTGTTTGTTTTTGGGTTTAACGCCGATTTCAACATATGTTATATCTCGGCGGTCAGTCCACCTTACCGGTTTTCCTAGATAACTAACCAGTAATTGCCAATTTCTCGGCAAGTGACTGACTACTGTTCCCACATGATCTACTCTGAATCAGCGGTGAGAGACAAATGAACATAAGACACAATGTCTGAGAACAATTGTCACGGAGAAATTTTGCCCTGCCCAGGGGTCGAACCAACGACCAATGGATTACTAATCCAGTGCTCTACCTATTGAGCTAAGCGGGCGGGCGTACGTAAGTTTTTTTTAGAAACAACATCTGACAAATTTAGTGCCGATATGTATTCTCAACTAATCGTACTTCATCCTCTATAATTTTTAAAGCTTTTTCTCAGTATTGTAAAGTATATTCTCAGTATTGTAAAGGTTTGACCACTACGCTTCCGAATACTTTTTTGTCTTTATTCCCCGCGGGCTCCAGCCCCTAGGGTATTAGTATGCACTTTAGTTTAGAGCTATGGAGGACCACGTGATCTGTCATCGACAGATGGAAGAGCACGTCATATGTCAACAGTTCACAATTTATTATTTTTTTATTAGTCATTTTTAATAAATTATTAATAATAACTACTAAGGAGTGCTCACATATTCATCTTTATAAACAAAAGAATATTGTGTTGAAATTCTAAAAAAATGAAAGAATAAAATGCCGTAAGAGTTTATATTCAAAGTATCAATTACTACGGCAATTGATCGATTGACTACATCCCTCTCAGTACCAAGACTCACAGACACTTGGGGTAAAGAAATAGTACTTGTTTCACAAATGCGAAGACATAAGGCACTCATATACCAAGTTTGGTGCCTGTCTGAGAACGTTTCAATAATTGCTAAAATTCACTAATATGCATTATAAATATAAAGATATAAATGTTTGTCACATGTAAACATTCAACACGCGTAGATTTACATCGCGTATTTTTCTCGTTCAGTGTATATCATGTACATTACTGATGTCATGCGACGCAGAAATGATTTATCTTCACGTTCATGTAACTCAAAATACCTGTTATCCTTGTTGGCCAAGTTTCTTTACCCCAAGTGTCTGTGCCCAGACTAAGTTATCAGTGTATGGCATCTAAAATCACGTGGCATTAGCATTAACGGCGGTCATATTTTGGTGTTTAACGACTTTATACAGGATTTCATGCAATTTGTCAAATTATGTTACAAATTATAATGTAAAGTTTTAGAAATTTTTATCGGTAAAAAATTTACTCAGTCACAGGGTAGATACGTTTTCTTTTATTATGAAATTTGAGATGAAATAGTAACAGGTCGATTTAGCTCAGTGAGTTAATTCACTGTTTTGCATTTTACAGGTCGAAAGGAGAATGATTTCGAATCCTTGTGATTTCATTTTTTTCTTCTTCATTTTTCACGGTGAATGGAAGCATTATATTTCATCCATAGTATATTTACTTCTCTTTGATTTTAAGAAAAAAAAACATCTAAATTAAGTGAGTCAGTCGCTTTAATAATGGTTTCAACGAACGTAAATTACAAATCTGGAATCAAACTTTTTATAATGTCTCCCCGCAGGAATCCTTTTAACCTATTTTTTAATCATTATAAATTTCGAATGATCCACTATTGTTTTTAAAAGTGATCATGTGACATTGATGGCTTGTTTCACGGATATAGGCGAAGCGCGTTCGGCATTTTCCGAAGCAATTTAAGACCGGCTGGTCATAAAACATTTTTGATAATTTAATCGTGCTGTATCACAAGGACATCTAGCATCCATGAAAAATAACCGTGCAGATAGGGAACTGATAATATTTTTAAGCATTTTAGACTTCTTATTTGGTTTATATTTTTATGACGATGTTGGCAAGTATCATAACTTTAACGGTAAATTAAGGATATATATCTACCTTATACTATCTTGTTTATGGTGACTGGCGGGTAAGTTACATATCTTGTTAAATAAAATTAAATCATATCACTTAAGGATAAAAGGTGATTTTATATGTCTTTTCATTCAATTTCTTTCTTTGGTCGCCCGCCAATTTATTGTAGTCTGTCGTATTATTGAAATTTAAAAAAATAATTGTTTTAATTTAAATCCTTTGTATTATTATGTAATAGTTCTACGAGATATAACTTATCAATGGCTTTGAATTCCCGAACAAAAAACCTCTATATTAAACGCCCTCATAAACTGCGGTCTTGAGTACATATTGTTCACCACATGTTCCGTTGATTACCTATTTACAATGTACAACATCACTGTGGAGACTGAATTGAATAATTACACTACCAACCTATACCCCATCGGTAGGTACAACGACAACTTATAACAAAACAGATGTATCTACAAGATAAAAAATAGGTAATTCCGACTTGCGCTCCAGACTGGACTTGACTTTTTGTTCTTGAATTCAACATAATGAACTGTAAAAAGATATTTTCTTTTGCCCGTTTTACACGTCTATTGATATATAAAATCCACAGTTTTGCTAGAATCCCACGCATCTGTTATATCTAGTAATTACAAATTTTAAAACGTTAACTGTATTTGTGTCATTTCTAATACATTGTTTAAGCATTGTTGTTATTTCTGTGCGCGTATAATAGGTCTATTAGATTAGCTAATGTTGTCCAAATTAAACAAGATACATTCTAGTTATAAGAAATGTACAGACGGGTTTTAGGCATTCATGGAATGTTGTTTTTTGGTTTAATTACAAAGTATGAATAAATCACTGAAATTGCAGAAATATTTTGAATATCATTTCAGTATTTCAGAGAGAAATAATTGTTACACAGAGAATATTTTTCCAGGAGTTCTCATGTTCCCATTTTGTGATAAATACGTCTGATAAAGGTAAGAAATATGCTATAGAATTGTACTTATATTTCCAAACGTGACTGTATAAACACGTTTTTTTCTAGCTTTAATATGTGTTAAGATCTTAACAAATCTAACAGTATTTTAGAGGGAATAAAGGCTTTACCTTCTTCCGATATTGTGCAAAAGTTAAGGATATTTTTGTACTTAGATTTTCTTATCATATGAAAATGTTGCTATTAATAATACAGAAGTTAACATAAGTTTGATAAAGTAAGAGTCTCGTTCAACGACTTAATAAAACTGGCATTAATACCTTTATGTGGTTGATACAGTTTGCATTACGCCTTACAGAGTAGTCCCCCTTCATAATAATCAAAGTTAAACTGAGACTGCTTGGGTAAACTTGTTGAGAACTCGTCACAAAATTTGGTATAGGCTAATGACATACGTAACAATAAATCTTATAACTACTGCTAAGTAAAAAAAAAATGGTACATATTTACTAATACATGTTCATAAAATATATTGTATACACAAATTAGAAAGAAAAATAGAATATTTCTGGCATAGTATGTTTCACTTGACAATTTAACAACATAAATAAATGTCTTAGCACAAGTACTTATATTTACCTTGTTCATAATTTTTTAAAAAAAAGTGTTTACACATAGACCAGACAATAACAAGAACAAACATATTTGGAGAAATGTCTAATGAATATGTAAAAGAAAATATATTGGCACAAGTCACACCGACTGAACCACACAGCATTCGATATTAGTAATGGAATAGTCTGTCTCGTCTAGGTTAAATAGATCCATTAACCCATTCTGAAGTGTAAAAAATTCGCTGTTTATCTAGCAAAACAAAAGGCTAATGATAAACAGATGAATTATACATATTCAACTCAGGCCCAGGGGTTTTGACAATGAATAAAAATGACGTATCAGTTCACACAGTTACATTAACACAATTAACGCGGTTTGGTTTTGTCAATGAAATATTTTAATGTCCTTCTTAATATGAAATTCGTTTCAATAATTTTAATAAAAAGCTCAGTAGTCTTGATTTAAAACCTGTCACTTTTGGATTGATATATTTTTTATGTTATCACTCATTTTTATTTTATTCTTTTATATATTGTTTTACCCATTCTTTACTGCATGACTTTTGCTGCCCAAAGTTTCTGATAGTCTCTGGCAGATGAATTAACAAAATGCAATTCAAGATCAGAGAGATATATCACTTACAAGAAAACAAAATTTCAAAGTCAGTTTAAAGTAAATGACAAAGATAGAAATCGATTTTAATTTCATTTGGATTTATTTCTTATCTACCACGTAATTACATTTTCTAAGGCAAAGAAGATGGGTTCTTTCTTGCATGAATTGTTTGCTGCTAAACAAATAATCAAGTCCTCTCACAGTTGAAAACACCGATTTGTGGATCGGTTTTATTGTCGAGCCCGCTTGCGGTGAGCGCGACTTATTCGCCACTTTTGGCGTATAGTTCGGTGTATGTGCGTCCGTGCGTCCGTCCGAATTTTCCGATCTATATCTTGCTCATTCTTTGAAGGATTACAAAATAATTTGGTACAAATGTTAAACATGATGGGGTTGTGTGTAGCACACAAAATCCAGGTCCGCCGCTCAAAGGTCAAGGTCACACTTGGGGGTCAGTGCAAAACCCGTGTCCGGAGCGTAACTTCTACATGCATGGAGGGATTTTAATATAACTTGAAACAAATATTCTACATAGTGAGGTGGAGTGTCGCGCGAAAAATTCAGGTGTCTTAGGCAAAGGTCAAGGTCACACTTAGGGGTCAAAGGTCAAATAACAAAATAAAACATTCATTTGTGAGTTTAACTTCTATATACATAGATGGATTTTAATAAAACTTAGCACAAATGTTCTCCATCTTGAGTTGAGTTGTCTCGCGCAAAAATGAAGGTCAAGTTCAAGGTCACAAGAGGTCAAAGGTCATATAAAAATAATAAAATTTGTTTGTTGGCACTGTATCTTGCATATGCTTTGAAGTATTATGCTTAGTGGTCAGAGGATTTGAAAAATTGAACTGTCTGTGGCAAAGGTCAAGGTAACATTTAGGGGTCAAAGGTCAAATAACAAAATAAAACATTCATTTGAGAGTATAACTTCTATATACATGGATGGTTTTTAATATAACTTTGCACAAATGTTCTCCATGTTGAGTTGAGTTGTCTCGCGCAAAATGAAGGTCAAGGTCAAGGTCACAAGAGGTCAGAGGTCAAATAAAAATATCAAAATTTGTTTGTTGGCGCTGTATCTTGCTAATGCTTTAAAGTATTATGCTTAGTGGTCAGAGGATTTTGAAATTGTTGAGCCCTCTTGTGGTGTGGTCGACTTAGTCGCTGCTTTTCACTTTTTGTGGTTTGGTGTATGTGCGTCCGTCAGTCCCTGTGTCTGTCTAGATTTGCCCGGTCTATATCTTGCTCATTCTTTGAAGGATTACAAAATATTTTGATACAAATGTTCACCATGATGAGATGGTGTGTCACACGCAAAACCCAGGTCCGCCGCTCAAACGGTCAGCTCAGTACCCGTGTCCAGAGCATAACTTCTACATGCGTTTCTTTATACATGGATGGATTTTTATATAAGTTATAACAAATGTTCTCCATAGTGAGTTGAGTTGTCTTGCGCAAAATGAAGATCAAGGTCACAAGATGTCAAAGATCAAATAAAAATATCAAAATGTTCAAATAACATGAATTGAGTTTTTAGGCACAAATGTTCATCATAAGATTTCGTGTCATGCACATGAACCAGGTCACCGGGTCAGAGGTCAAGGTCACCTAAGATGATGCACTGTCAAGATTTTGCCTTTGTATAAAGAGCATGTGCTGCGCATATCTCACCTATGTATACATCTTTCTCCTTGACCTGAAGCTTATAGGTTCAGGTTTGAATTATGCCGAACGGGCTCGACATTCTGCCCGTGGACATATCTTGTTATACATTACGTTCAACTTTCGTATTTTCTTTTGAAGAAAGACAATAAATTCTTTGTTTCATCTTTTCAAATGAAATTCCTAAACCTTCTATGTGCTCTGACATCTTGTTCCTTTACGGATTTCTTCAAGTGTTGGTATGTCAATTCATTATTGTGAGCACATGATAAACAGTCTGTGCTAACGGTTTCATCACTAGCTACTAAATGTTCATAGAAACACAAGGATACAGACTATTTTCAAGGTTTCGTTATTTAGTTTAATTAAGAAGAGAGCATAAATTTGCAACCACATTTTTAGCATAACTATATAAAATGACTTGGTTACAGAAATCCTAGCATTCAATAACATTTCCAGCACTAAAGATACACTGACACTTTATTAATACATAAAAAAGAAACCTATAAACTATAATGTTTCCCTTAGAAGAGAGATGGGTAATAGGTTAGACTTGATCTTAAACAAATTCAGATAGAATAAGCGACTGAAATTCAGGGTCCGGAATATTTATTAAAATATCTGATCAAATATCAGTTTTGTTTTTGGCTTTTTTTGTTTTTTTTCCACAGGAGTGAGTTTCTACAGATAGATGCCTCTGATGATTTTTTTTCAAAACAAAAACATCGTGACAAGACTGAACTTTCTCAACGTTGTTGATGATACTTGGGATTGAATATGTTTCTTTTTGAACTTGAACATACCACAGATTGAACAAATGTTACATTTCATTCTTTACAGTAAATTTACCTGTCATCTGTACCGATAATGTTACCCAAAATTTTAACATAACTAGCTCAGTTACAGCTGAAATGTACCCACAATGCTTCTAAATAAATGTATAAATAAATGAATAATCAAACAAATTAAACAACTTCTAATATAGTTTCTTTTTATCAGTATCTGTTTCTAGGTTGACATTTGCAAATGTTTGCTGACAGACATGCTATACATGTATAATATTATTTAGTTCACTTGAGTGATTCCCCTAATGCAAACCCCCGCTGTTTAACTAATTTGTGGAAGAATTTTTGCGCCGTTCAGTGTTAAATAAACATATTACTGCACTGTGTATTTGCATTAAGATATTTTGTAGTTATATGCTATGCAATAAACGCACACAAACCTAACCCCCGCCCCCTTAAAAACGAAAAAAAAAAAAAATCTAAATTTAATTTTGCACACCAATTCACTTACGGTAGACATTAAAAATAACATTTTCATCGTTTAAAAAACAACACAATCGTCAATTAAGTAAGAAACAGCATACATCTTTTAATTCTAAAAAATCAAATGATTTCCTTGTATTTCCGATCTTTTCACCAAAACTAAGCAAGAGAACCAAGGTGGAGTTGTTTCGCTCACCTTAGTACCATTGCACTAAACATCAAGGTTACAGTAGGACTGGAGGTCAACTCGGCCAAGTACAAATTAGAATTGGAAATTTGATTTTAATGCTGATGCTAAAAATCGAGAAAAGAGGTCAAGTAACAGTTAAAAAATGCTGAAGCTGAAATGTTCACGCAAATGTACTCAAATTTCATAAAGGCAACTGAAATATCGAGTAGTTTAGACGGTCAAAGGCAAATCTGACAAAGTAAAAGTTGAAATCTACATGCAATATTTTATGAATAATGATTTCATGAGAGCTTAAGCAGATAATGATTTCTCAAAAATTGCAAAGTTTAGCGAAGAAAATTGACAAATTCTACTCTTTTGGAGCCAAGAGTCTGCGTTCAATATATTATCTACAGTCTGAAACACTTTTCTCCTAATGACCTCTGTGCATAACCATTTTGTATCGAAGTGCCTCTACATAAATCATGAAGTGCTCTTGTGTGCCTTTTGTTTTTGCTCAAGACAGACTGTACTTAGCTAACGTGCATGCTTGCCTAGCGTAATGTATTCGTTTTAAGCTGAGCAATTTCTTCTTTGCATAAAGCATAAACACGTCTTCATAAGACATAACATTGAAATAATCTGCATGTAAAAGTGATATAAGGTCAATGGAAGTTAACTCTGGGATGTCTTGATACATATGAATAAAATATCATGTCTTACACTTCTACATTGTGTATTGACATGCCTTGCAAGTCTCATTTCAATATGTTTAAAACTGATGGAGGAGTTTGTGCCACAAGCTATGCCAAACGTAACAAAAAGTCTAAGGTCTTGGGAAATAATTATGCCTGGCTAGGTATGCGTCAGAAATATGTCTTTCACATGTTCATTGCTTAATTACTATCTCTGCCAAATGTCATTCCCATCGGTTAAAAAAATGAAGGAGTAGTTTGCGCTGAAAGGTAAACATTAGTCAAAAATGGGGAACAGTATAAGTTCAAGAGGCAATAACTCTGCACTGACTGCATGAATTGCCATAAAAAATGTCATGCACATCTACATTGCTTGGTGACCATTTCTACCAAGTTTCATTTCAACTGGTTGAAAACTGAAGGAGGAGTTCGCGACACAAAGTATATATTTTACAAACATTGGGAAAAGTAGAAGTTCAAGGGGCAATAACTCTGCAGTGCCTGCATGGATATGGCTCAAAAATATGTCTTGCACATTTACACTGGCTACTGATCGTTTCTGCCAAGTTTCATGTCAATCAATTGAAAACTGAAGGCAGTGTTCGCGATGCAAGGTAAAGATGCCACACGTGATAGACCGACCGACCAGTAAACCGACCGACAGGGTGATTCTAGTATACCCGCCCTTCCCCTGCGGGGATATACCTATTGCAGAAACGTTCTTCTCAGAGGTCTGGTTTAACTATATCTTTTTTTCAAAACACTGTCTTCCCTGTTTTGTTACTTTACAATTTCGACATAAGACTAAAAAAGACATAAGAATTAACGTCACTATCCCTAGCTTAAAATTTGGTTCAAGCTACAAGGTCCTGAAACGTGACTTTAAAATAAATCGCAATTACCCTTCGATTTCAGTTTCTCTTCGATAACTTATAAGTAGGGGTTATTTAACAAAAATAGTTTTATTTTTCAAATACCAATGACTTCTGTCGTCTCTGTGTACTGTTCGGATCATACTCTTATCAATCGTTCTACAGATAGTCGTTATCATTCCATCTTTATCATCAGGTCACCGACCGACACAAAATTAAAACAAAAACATGCAAATTACGAAAAGAGTGACTGCTAAAACTTTCTTTGGAGATACAAAGGGCAACAGTGCTATCGTTTGCAAATTATCAGCGAACGTTAAAAGATGACTATCATCTCTAGGCCAACCGCCATTTACAACAGCCTGTCAGGTTTCGTTCCATCAGTAAGCAAACCTCTCATGAAACATTGATAGAAGTGGACAAGAGAAAACACCTCAGTGCCAAACGTGTAATAAATATAATATTCTATAACAATGAAACAATCCTGTATAAATCCGTTGAATTGTTAGCTAGTTTTGCGTCTATTTCCTTTCGTTTTTGAGCCTGTTGCTACTTAATTCGCATTGAGGTAAAAATTTCATACAGATAAAGATGTATCCAAGAGCATTAGAGGGCGTATTCCTCTCTCTCTCTCTCTCTCTCGGAGTTTTAAACATGTGAGTAAGTTTAGCTTCCAAGCTAATTACTGTCTACATCCAAAACTGTTATCCTTCCGATGTTTTACACAGATAAGAATTCGAACAAGGTTCACAAACACACAAACATTTTCTACTTATGAACAACTTTATATTTTTGAATTCACTACGTTGATTTACCTGTAAAATTTCATGAACTATTTATTCAATCATTTATATTGATTAGTGTCAGTTCGTCTTTTAAACACTGTGATAGTGAAAACAAAATCTATGATTAGCATATTTCAAAAGAGTTTCGGATCTAGTGGGAAACATTTTGTGCCTCATTTATCAAAATACTTGGCATAATCGTTACAAATATATTATGCAATAATATCTGTATACTTTGTAGTTAGTAGTTCTGAAATCAACATCCAAGAAAGCGTGAAAGCTCACATCTGATTTAGTTAATGGTGTGTTACCCGTCTGCGTTATAAAAAAGCCCAGCATGGAACTCTCATTAACTCACAGTACCTGTTATTGCACTGTACTCGCGCTAGATATTTGGCGCTAAGTACTGAAAGTAATTAGCAAACTCATCTTAAAGTTGGCTTTTGTTTTATTCTAATTAGAGCAAGGAAAATAGTAACTGACAAAAGAGAGTAATGACAAGCACCCAAGAACATAAGATAAATTAACAGAAAGTTCATAGTATATCAGTCGTTTCTAGCAAAGCCCACATCAACGTAGAACTCATGCACTGAAAGAAAATACAGGTTTATAAGCAACTCATCCCAGACTCCTTTCTGAATGTATGTATTGCGAGTACTTGTTTGTATATTTATCTGCATGTATCAGCCTCGTAAATATGAATTTACAGATCTTAGCGCCAGAACATACAGATCTTCATCTATTGGAGCCAGGATTATTTCGTCAATTTATATCATCTCATATCTGTTTCGAAACCGCTCAAATACCAATGACCTTTGCACATAAATAGCTTATATCAAGGCACTTTTTACAGAGAAAGCAATGTTCTATCGCTTTGTATTGCTTTTGATCTAGACAGAATTATATGATTTCTTTTCACCGTGACAAGCATGCTTGATAATATGAAATTTTATTTTTCTTTTTCGTTCACCATCGTCGCCTGAAGAGCTGTAAATCTCCATACTCAGACATACTCTAGTAAAACTCAGACATAACCCCTTTAGTAAATATAATTACGCTTTGTTCAGAAACTACTGATGATAATTAAGTACAAGATAAACTTGCCACTGTAGCAACATGTAGTTTTTCCTTAACATATGCCTTAATTGAGTTTAACGGGCAAACACATTTTTAAAAGAATGTATTGGCCGTTGTTAAAGAAACAAATATAAGAATTCTAAGGATAAACATGTAGATGTTAGATCTCCTTAGTCCTACCAATGTGCACTGGTCATGTGTAGATAAAAGATCTCCTTAGTCCTTCCAATGTGCACTGGTCATGTGTAGATATAAGATCTCCTTAGTCCTTTCAATATGCACTGGTCATATGTAGATGTTAGATCTCCTTAATCCTACCAATGTCCAATGGTCATGTGTAGATGTTAGATCTCCTTAGTCCTACCAATGTGCACTGGTCGTGTGTAGATGTTAGATCTCCTTAGTCCTACCAATCTGCACTGGTCGTGTGTAGATATTAGATCTCCTTAGTCCTACCAATGTGCACTGGTCGTGTGTAGATGTTAGATCTCCTTAGTCCTACCAATCTGCACTGGTCGTGTGTAGATATTAGATCTCCTTAGTCCTACCAATCTGCACTGGTCATGTGTAGATGTTAGATCTCCTTAGACCTACCAATCTGCACTGGTCATGTGTAGATATTAGATCTCCTTAGTCCCACCAATGTGCACTGGTCATGTGTAGATGTTAGATCTCCTTAGTCCTACCAATCTGCACTGGTCGTGTGTAGATAGTATATCTCCTTAGTCCTACTAATGTGCAGTGGCCATGTATAGATATTATATCTCCTTAGTCCAACCAATGTGCACTGGTCATGTGTAGATGATAGATCTCCTTAGTCCTACCATTGTGCACTGGTCGTGTGTAGATATTATATCTCCTTAGTCCTACCAATGTGCACTGGCCATGTGTAGATATTATCTCTCCTTAGTCCTACCAATGTGCACTGGTCATGT
Organism: Cyclina sinensis; assembly: GCA_012932295.1. NCBI lineage: Eukaryota > Metazoa > Mollusca > Bivalvia > Venerida > Veneridae > Cyclina > Cyclina sinensis. The sequence goes on from JAAONU010000017.1 coordinate 30,539,628, forward strand.
GAAGATATTATATCTCCTTAGTCCTTCCAATGTGCACTGGTCATATGTAGATATTATATCTGCTTAGTCCTACCAATAATGTGCACTGGTCATGTGTAGATGTTAGATCTCCTTAGTCTTACCAATCTGCACTGGTCGTGTGTAGATATTATATCTCCTTAGTCCTACCAATGTGCACTGGCCATGTGTAGATATTATATCTCCTTAGTCCTACCAATGTGCAATGGCTATGTGTAGAAATTATATCTCATTAGTCCTACCAATGTGCACTGGCCATGTGTAGATATAAGATCTCCTTAGTCCTACCAATGTGCACTGGCCATGTGTAGATATTATATCTCAATAGTCCTACCAATGTGCACTGGCCATGTGTAGATATTATATCTCCTTAGTCCTACCAATGTGCACTGGCCATGTGTAGATATTAGATCTCCTTAGTCCTTCCAATGTGCACTGGTCATATGTAGATATTAATCTCTTTAGTCCTACCAATGTGCACCGGTCATGTGTAGATATTAGATCTTCTTAGTCCTACCAATCTGCACTGGTCGTGTGTAGATATTAGATCTCCTTAGTCCTACTAATGTGCACTGGCCATGTGTAGATATTAGATCTCCTTAGTCCTACTAATCTGCACTGGCCATGTGTAGATATTAGATCTCCTTAGTCCTACCAATATGCACTGGTCATGTGTAGATATTAGATCTCCTTAGTCCTACCAATGTGCACTGGTCATGTGTAGATATTAGATCTCCTTAGTCCTACCAATGTGCACTGGTCATATGTAGATGTTACATCTCTTTAGTCTTACCAATGTGCACTGGTCATGTGTAGATATTAGATCACCTTAGTCCTACAAATGTGCACTGGTCGTGTGTGAAGGAGAGGAAGGCAAACGTGGTTTTTTGATGTTTATTACAATTGAGACTGGATTATTAATCAAACAATTGTGCTTTTAGCTTTTGTCTACATAAAATTTGCCGACCTTGCAAAATATTAATATTGAACTGTGCATACGCCCGGAATTTCTTTTTATATAGTCAATAGCCGTGACCCTTTCAAAAGTAATAATTCTGAAGTTTTATCGATGCTATGATTGTATCATCAAATTGTTTCCTTCCTTTTATCATCGCCTGTATCTAAACACATAAAATGCCACTGTAAATTGCTTCTTTTTCTTCAAAGAAACGTGTTGGTAACACAAATGCATGTCAGATGTTATTCATAACGGTAGTTAAAAAAATTGAAGAAAATAAAATAAACTCTATAACATGTTTCAACCTTTATGGCAGCTATATTCTATTCAATATTAATATAATGGAAATATTATGGTTTCTTTTATGAAAAAAATGTGTTCTTACTTAAATCTCAAGAGATAGACACGGATTCATAGACACGGGTGTCTTTACAAAATTTTATAGTCCTTTTTCTCTCATCTGTCGTAATAATCAAAAAAAAGAATGGTTACAGTTTATCAAATACAGGATGGTTACAGTTTATCAAATACAGGATGGTTACAGTTTATCAAATACAGGATGGTTACAGTTTATCGAATACAGGATGGTTACAGTTTATCAAATCAGGATGGTTACTGTTTATCAAATACAGGATGGTTGCTGTTTATCAAATACAGGATGGTTACTGTTAATTAAATATAGGATGGTTACTGTTTATCAAATACAGGGTTGTTACAGTTTATCAAATACAGGATGGCTGTTTTTTTATCAAATACAGGATGGTTACCGTTTATCAAATACAGGATGGTTATAGTTTATCAAATACAGGATGGTTGCTGTTTATTAAATACAGGATGGTTACTGTTTATCAAATACAGGATGGTTACTGTTTATCAAATAAAGGATGGTTATGTTTATCAAACACGGGATGGTAACCGTTTATCAAATACAGGATGGTTACTGTTTATCAAATACGGGATGGTACCTGTTTATCAAATACAGGATGGTTACCGTTTACCAAATACAGGATGGTAACCGTTTATTAAATACAGGATGGTTACTGTTTATTAAATACAGGATGGTTACTGTTTATCAAATACAGGATGGTTACTGATTATTACATCGTTGGGACACACCCCTTTAAAAACAAATAACTCGTTAGAGATTGCCAAACGTACAAGTACTTCTGCAAAAATAAATTTTATATTGGTAGTTGACTGTCTTCGTGGTATTTTACCAAGACTCCTCAACCATTTAATTAAAAGAAATAAATATAGAATTTTAAAGAAGCAAACTAGGCCTATCCGGGTTTGTGAGTAATTATCAATTTCTAAGTTTAAGACTTTTTCTTTGACAAATCAAGACAAAAGGCAATTGATTAAAGTCGACAGTGTTAGTCGATTACTTTTGGTTTGAACTTCCATTGAAATTGACAGTTGCTAACAAAAAAAAATAAAATCGAACCAATCAGGATTCGTGAATCTGAGTCGATTGGGCCGGTGTAACCTGACCTTACGACTGACGATTTATGAAAAGAGGTATCATAAGCCTTCGGATTACCGATGTTTTTAATGAACCACCTCCTCTGTCTAACGGATGAATGTTGAGAATGTAGGCAATGTATCGTAAGAAATGATTTTGTTCAACCACAGGGTAAAACTCCGACCTCATTCGTCCACGGGGTGAAAATCGGTCAGAAAAACGAGTTCACACTAAACGCAATTGATTTTCTTTTACCAAGTATGGAAAGCAATCTTATTGGAACCAACAGATAAAGGGATAACATTTTCTCGCTGTGTTTAAGCAAAGAATTGGAGACCTTGTTTAATTTTGTAGCATAGCTAGAGTACTTGTCTCGAAAAAGTCTTCTTGACACTTGATTTATTCTGTAGGGTATTCTAGCTCCTCTTTGGAGTAACGCGTAATCGATTACAACCCAATACATAATACTTACAATGTAACCTATGTCGACCCGCTTTTATTTTAAATGATAGTTTTTGTTTTACTTTAAACCATCGTAGATCATTTCAATCCCTTTATGACAGGGTTTCTCTCTTATATCTTAAATATACATCAGCAGGAAAGATCGACAAAATCGAACATACTGAAACAATTCTAACAACTTGATTTTTTTTAAATGTCGGAGCCATTTTAGATACTTAACTTTACATGTAAATAAAAAGCATTTGAAATGCAGAAAAAATATTAGTGTTGCCCCCACCCCCTGGATGTTCTGTTTTCCTTTAAACACTTTTCTTTAAATGTTGACAGCGAGTGGCGCATACAAATGTAAAAAAAATATATCTTCGTTTGCGTCAAGGTGTAATGCGTAAATTAAAATTCACGGTAAAACGAAAGACAGTTGACCAAATAAACCTCTCTTTTTACGACCTATATTACTTGAATGTGCTTCTGTTCTGTTTGACAACCGTGCCCTGTACAAACAAGATGAACCTAGAAAAAAATCACATTTTAGCCACAATACGTACTGGAACTGCACGTGCGATCAGTCAAAGATACACTTTGTCAGAGCGAAGCAAATATCAGAACTTGTTTTAATATATTAAGTTAATAAAACAGGGTTTCCGGTTACCTAAACACTCTTTTTCCACGGTCTGTAGGAAGAAATTCACAATACTATCTGGGAGTTTCCGAAGATTATAATAGGTTTTCTAGAGAAAATTCATTACATGAAAATACATTTTCACTCAGTGAATGGAACTTGATGCAGTCGTCTTTTAGGAATTTAGTCTCTTGGCTTATTCGAACACGAGCTCATGGGAATACTTTTATCAGCTTTACAGTACCGTCTATTTAGATACATGGGATGCGATACATCTGTCACTCTCGCCGGTCAACGTTATAACTGCAATGACCATAAACATGACCTTTTGCAAAACCACATCGTCGATAAGGATATCTGCCTCTCCAATGGTATGTGGCGGGAAATGCCAAACATCTCTTTTTTTTTAAACTTTAGTTGTTTAATCAACGAAAGTCTTCATTAATTTAATGAAAGAAGACAATTTCTTTACATTCTTGCACAGTTTTACTGTTAGGTTACTCTCATTTATTTCACGAAAATAATGTCACTATGTTAACACCATTTATTCATTTATTCTAACAACAAATATTACATTAATTTACATGTAAAGCATCCATTAATCCCATGGCCCTTTTCGACTTAACTTTACTTATTACTTTATCATATTCTTCCTATCTTAATTCCCTTATCTTCTCTAACTGTTTGTTCTATACTTGTTTGCAACTTTTCTGCCCAGTATAAACATGATTATCGTCAAATTATTTTTTTACAATTATTAAATACATAAATGATGACATTAAATTGCCATTTATTTTAGAATGATTGTCTTTCCACAGTGTTGAATTATATCTACAGTACATACTCCATTAATATCTAAAACTAGAACTGTGTTCATAGGACACGAATGCCCCCACTATACATAAGTGCTCATAGTGCTATAATTTTTAAAGCTTTTTCTCAGTATTGTAAAGGTTTTGACGACTACGCTTCCGAATCCTTTTTTGTCTTTATTCCCTGCGGGCTCCAGCCACCAGGGTATTAGTATGCACTTTAGTTTAGAGCTATGGAGGACCACGTGATCTGTCATCGACAGATGGAAGAGCACGTCATATGTCAACAGTTCATGATTTATTTTTTTATTAGTCACTTTTAATAAATTATTAGGAGTGCACACATAATCATCTTTATAAACAAAAGAATATTGTGTTAAAATTCTAAAAAAACTATAACTGTGTCCATAGGACACGGATGCCCCCACTATGCATAAGTGCTCATAAACAAGAGCATGTATATTCTGTATGTAAGATTTAGGTGGGGAACAATTTTTTTCTGTAGTTGCAAATGAATTGAGGTGTTTTGTATATTATTAATGCTGTCCTTTTATTTCAACATTAGATATTTTATACTGAAACAAGGGCTCTGGGATGGACAGCACGCCTGACTATTCTTAGTGCTTGAAGGTATAATAAAAGCCTGAAGTTAAAGATTTTTCAAAGTCTTAAAAGGGGAATAACTAATAAAAATACTTAACAGAATTATGGGCCTTGATGGAATGACACAGTCCACGGGCAAGTTTGAACCAAATATCTGCAGTAGAAAGGGAAGAAATAGTGAAAATGAGAAGCTTGCCCTAACACTTTAACCCGATAGCCACGCCGCAACTACAATAGACCTCCTTATTCTTTGAATAGTCGACATCAAAATGTTGTAAATATTTATGTACTCTGAGGAATCACATAAGCGAAGACGAAGAAAGAGACACACAAGTAATTACATGTTGCTGATATTAAAGTAAGCAGGTAAAATTTAAAAAATGTTACACATGAAAGTTAACTACAGATTAAAGTATAGAAACCCCAGGTGTGTCAGGTCCCGTAAAAACATTACCCTTCCTTTACTTTCATCTACACATTAAGGTTGTTCATTCCTGAAAGTTTAAGCAAAATCTGCCATCCGGTTTATGAGGAGTTGCGTTCACTAATTAAATGTACCAGTCGCAAGTTACGTTTGCATGATAATAAGTGATTTTTTATCACTGACTTGATTAGTTTTATTGGAGTTTAAAGACAGTTTTAACAGCTAAGGTCATATCCCGGCGATCAGTCCACCTAACCAGTGTTCCTAGGTATCCAACCAGTTTCTCCCCAAGTGGCTGACTTCTTCCCCACTTACATCAGAGGTGAGGGACAAATGACCTATAGACACACTGTCTGAAATCAGTTATCCCGGAGAAATTTTGGCGGTCCTGATGGCGACTAAACCGGGATATCACTAACTTGAAGATCCATTTTCGTTACATCACGATTTCTCGCAGTTCTCCCCTGCGACTGATATGAAAACACTTCTTTTCATTTTATTTTAGTAAAGTTCTTCTAAACTGTTCTTATCTTAAGCAGTTTTCTCTTTGTTAATTTATAATAAATCATTGAAGTAAATCTAGATTGAAACTGTAAAAGATGGCTATCTTCGCTAAGCCGAGTGCTGTATACAACAACCTGCCAGTTTCCATTTCATCAGAAGGCAAAATTTACAGGAATCACTAACAGAAAACGACAAAAAAAACACCTAAGTGCCAAACACGTGTTATCAATATGACATTCTGTAATAATCATGTACGTCTCAGCAATTGTTGTTTTCTTTGGCCTTTTTTGCGATGATTTTCTTCAATTTTACAAGCATGAAATTGTTACGTTACCTACTTGTAAAAAAAACAAGTACAAGTCCATGGACAAAAAAAAACTTAAAAAAAACTAAAAAAAAACTTTTAAGCTTGTTACTATCTATAGCCTTTATCTTACCGATGTTTTACACAAGAAGGAAATTCGAACGAAGCAGTGCTGAAGAACAAGGGACATCTTTTTAAACTTTATACTTTGCTTTTGTTCTGTTGCATAATCAGTTTTAGAAATGTTTCGTGGTCTACTTATAGGTCAGAAACATTTTAAAGCAACGAAGTGAAACATTTTCCAACCTGCCGATTGTGTTCGTCTTTCAAATACTGTTAAAGAAAAAAAAATAGCAACTAGGTATGTTTTGTAAATTCTAGTTCAATAACAACATTTAGTGCCTCATTTTTCAAAATTCTTGACATAATCATTACAAATATATCATGCAACAATATTTGTATACTTTGTTGTTATTAGTTCTGCAACCAACATCGAAGAAAGCGTGAAAGCACAAACCTACAATAGTTAGTAATTTGTTACCTGGCTGCGTGCTGGAACTCCCATTAACTCAGAGTACCTGTTATTGCACTAAACTCGCGCTAGATATTTGGCGCTAAGGATTGAAAGCAACTAGTAAATTCATCTTAAAGTTGGCTTTTGTTTCATTCTAATTAGAGCATGGAAAATAGTAACTGACGAAAGAGACTAATTACATGAACACCACACAACTAGTAACATTTTGATAATCGTAATTACAGGAACGTGTCTCATTTAGTAAACAATATTTCATAGTATATCACGCGTTTTAGCAAGCCCACATGAACGTTTTAACTATGCATTGAAATAAATACAATAGTTTTGTAAACAACCCAGCATGGATCGCTTTTCTGCATGTTTGTATTGCAAGTACTTGTTTGTATATTTGGCGGCATGCATCAGTCTCGCAAACATAAATTAACAGATCTAAGCGCCAGAACCTACAGATTTCCGTCTATTGGAGCCAGAACTTTTTCGTCAATTTATATCATCTCATATCTGTTTCAAAACCGTTCAAATACAAATGACCTTTGCACATAAATAGCTTACATCAAAGTACTTTTTCCACAGAGTAAGCAATGTTCTATCGCGTTTAATGCTTTTGATCTAGACGGAATTATAAGATTTCATTTTCACCGTGACAAACATGTTAAATAGTATGAAATTTGATATTTTTTCTTTCGCCGTCGTCGCCTGGAGAGCTGTAAATCTTCGAACTCAGACATAACAGCAGAACTTCAGTAAAACTAATTACGAAATTAACGATCTTAATTAAGAACAACAGAAGCAAAGGTCCATTTTCGTTTTGTCTGTTTAAAAAGTTTAGAAGTTATGAAGAAGTATTGTTTCATACACTGTTTTAAACGCTAAGGCTACCATTCCATTTAACGGACGCAATGTTGTAATTATAAAAAATCTTACTGTTTTTACTGTAATAAAATGAAAATGTTTATTTTTAAATCATCCCTTGTATATGAAACACGACTATTTATTATGCTCCCCGAAAGGTGAGCATATAGTTGCCGCTTTGTCCGTCCGTCCGTCCCGTCCGTTCGTCCGTCATAATTTTATCCGGAGCATAATGCAAAAACTATGAGAGATATCAAGACCAAACTTCAAAGGTAGTTAGATCTCATTAAGGAGCAGTGCAATGCACAAGAACTAAAACTCTTGCTTTATTAATTTTTGAGTTATTGCCCTTTGAAATTTCTCATACTTATTTTTTGTCCGGTGCATATCTCACAAAGTATAAGAGTTATCAACTTGAAACTTTATAAGTAGATAGACCTCATTGATGAGCAGTGCAGTGCACAAGAACCATAACTCTTGCTTTATTAATTTTTGAGTAATTGCCTTTTGAAATATCTCATACTTATTTTTTGTCCGGGGCATATCTCACAAAGTATAAGAGATATTAACATGAAACTTTATTGGTAGATAGATCTCTATGAGGAGAATAGCAGCGTGCAAAAACCGTAACTATATTTTGCATAATTTAGGAGTTATTGCCCTTTGTTATTTTTCATACTTAAAAAAATACATATTAAACAGTAGCCCTTTTGGAATTGGCATTTATTCGGGGAGTATCCATCGGTTCTACCAATTTATTGTTAATCTCAATTAGTAAAAGATTAATTTATTTCAAATGCTTTTTCCATCTGTCAATATAGGGGCATAGTCTTATGACATTGAGAAAAAATAAGCAAGTGATACAGTTCTCGGCGACGAAATGGATACTGCCAAATGTCCGACCAATGTACACTGGCCTTACTTACAGAAGAAGAAAACCGGGAACAAGTTGATTTTTTTTCTCAGTTGTGATGGGATAATTAATTAAAAAATTATTGCCTTTTAGTCTTTGTCTACATGAAAATTTGTCGATCCTGAAAAATATCCAGATCGGTCACGAGGCCGAAATTACTTTTTCATGGTCGTTAGCTCTGTAATTTGACGTCTTTAAAGGCAAAGATTGTGTAAGCATATTGTTAACATGATTATTATTTTACTATTATGAAATAATCAGAAGGCTTTACAATTTAAAGCAAAAATGTTAGTAACACATGCCACCGAAAATAAGCTAACACAATCGTATGTCAGATGTTTTATATTACAATTCTGGCCAAGGATTTTGAAGAATGATATATCGTTAAAAATTAATTTAACATTTTAACGTTTATGACAGGTTTGTGCTTGCTTTTTGACATTAGTTTAATTCAAATCTTTCTGTTTCGGTGCATTTTGCGGTCTTAAAGATGGTCAAGACGTTTGAACTTTTCTGTCGATTCTTCATGATTCTTCATACATATAAAATTAAATTGAATATTATTTTCCTTGAAAAAACGTTTAAATCACTACCGACCGCATCGATATTTTAGTCAAAACGGAGATTTTGCAAAGGGAAATGAGATTTTGCATAAGGCAAATACTCACCTGCACCAAATTATCAACATGTACACAGTCTGTTGTCGTTCGCGGATCAACGGCTGTTCGTAAACCCGGTTGAACGGTGTGATAACAGTGAAGTCATCTCTCCTAGTAAGTCATGACAATCATAGGTTACTCTCCCAATTTTCCTTAATTCAGTTTTGCTACACCCTATTTAGAACCAAAAACACCTAGCATACCTCCGAGAATTAACGCTGCTCATACGCCAGACAAAACGAATGTGTATCCTTTAAGTATACTTAATTTAATATTTTCTTTTTGTCATCTTGTACTATTAATGTATCTATTAAAGATCTTAGTGCTTAAGTACTTATTATGCCCAATGATGCTTTATAAGGTGCGGTTCCAAGTAAAGTTAATTTCTGCCCGGTAAAGTCAAGGTTATGGCACAAAAAGATTTTTTGAATTAAAGCACTTTCACTATGGAATAATACTTTCAAAATTACTAGTTTATTCCTAATGTCAATGTACATAAAAGTAGTAACTCTGGCACAGACAGTGATCAAACTATGGTACATATTTTTCTTCGATAACGTTTACACCCTAGTCAGACAGAACAAAGATACTTGCTATAAATGAAATTAACTATAATGCCAAACATTTCACATAGACGGTAAAAAAGTCTGAAATCTTTTATATTCATAATGGAAATGTCTGGGTATGTGATGTGATAATCAATTTTTGAGTTGAAGACCTTTTCTTTGACCTAGGAAAGTAAAATTCTAGACCATTAAAGGCGAAAACGTAATAATGATTATGTCAAATACTGGTTGCAGTGCAATAGATAGATTGCAGATAGATTAAGGGTAACCGTATTTTCTTATTAGAAAAAATACGGTAAAAATAAATCGAAAATGGGACAGAGTTGAATCAGAAACAAGAATAAAAACATCCTTCAAAACTGCTGTTAAACCAGATGCTCTCAGCACTGACATTAGATAAAAAAGGTATCGTAAAAGCAAAGTTATGACTTCTTTATGTGATGAAATAAAGTTTTTCATTTACCTTAAAAAATTTAAAACATCTGTGTTTATTTGAATTCCGACTGCAATGTTAACAGCGCTTATATCTAACTCAGTCAATTGTTTTTATTTTTAATATACATTAAAAGTATAAGATGATAAAAAGAAATTTATTGAAATAATTCTTACCACTTGAAGTTTTATTTTTTACGACTGTTTTATTTTTTGTCAAGATATCGGCGAGATTAAGGATGTTAAACTGTACATCTAAGTCAAAACATCTTAAAATACACATAAATATTATTATGCATTTGATCTCAGAGTGGTCTTAATTTTTTTCGTTAATTAAATGTTGCTGTCGCAAGTTACAGCTAGCCCATGGCTCATAATAAGAGAAATGCAGTCATTGATTAGAGGATTCATTTCCGTCACAACACGATTTCTCGTAGTTCTCTCCTGCGACTGCCATGTATACATTTTTTTTATTTATTTTCTTTTGGTAGAGTTCTTCTGTTCAATTGGTTTTATCTTAATCTACTGTAATCATAGCAGCAAATCTAGAACAAAACACTGTAAAAGATGACTATCGCTAGGCCGAGTGCCGTGTACAACATCCTGTCAGTTTCTGTTCCATCAGAAGGCAAAATTCCCGTGAAACACTAATAGAAAACGACAACACAAAACTCCTATCGTGCCAAACATGTGTTATTAATATGATATTCTGTAACAACATGTACGTCCGGACCTTTGCTTCATTTACTTGCTTTGTTTTGTTGTTGTTTTTTTCACTACAATATCCGACACCTAAATAACCGTAAACCGTATTTTTTCCAATCAGAAAAGTTGTATTTTCATCAAATGCCGAATAAATCGAAGAATTCAGGGAATGAATCTGTTTAATATTCTCTTTTACAAGCAACTGACCTAAATGGAAATTTTTATAAGAATAAATCTTTATAAATATATTAGGATAAATTTTCAATTTATGCATTCATATAATTATCAGGTTATATAAACAAGCTGTCATGGACTCATGGTCTTCAGGAATTGTTTTAACCTTTGTTTTCAGACATAGCAAACCAAAGGTAAACAGTGTAATGTTAGTATACCAGATTATCCAGGTACTGATGTATCTTTTTTTATTTATTTTTTTACTTAATCTTTTCCCCCTTTTTAATTAATTATTTTTTTAGTTTTTATTTATTCATTTATTATTCATTTATTTTATTTTTCATTTACTTTAATTTTTGCGAGGAGGGGTGGGAGTGGTGTCATTTGACTGCCATAGTTGTTAAGAAAATTTGCTTCAACAGTATTTGCATACATAATCAAGCCAATTTGTTTTACATAAACTTCAGTCCCCGCCTACGAAATTAAGTGATTTAAGAGTTATTAGAAACAAATTTCTGAAAATAGGCTGCAAATCAATAAAAAGTTTTCAAAACAGAAAAAAAGAAAATTTCTTATTTCTAAATGAAATGACAAATTTCACAATATCGATGAGACAATGGAAGTTTTGAACAATGGAAGTTTTGAACAATGGAAGTTTTGAACAATGGAAGTTCAGCTCATTTATTAGTGTTTGAATAGGAAATTTTAACTTTGTTTCTTTAAAGACAAATCAACATTTTTCTTTGCAATTTATTTCTATTATGTTGCAGCATATTTAAGGATCAAGTTTATTTAAATAAATGATTTTATTTTCCATTTTATTTTAAACATTAAGGATTTTTCTCTTTTTTCAGTTAACAAAACTCATAGGTTATTTTCAACGAGATACGAACTATTATTCTTGATCGAAATTGTTGTTTTAACGACTTATAAACGAATTTTAACATGAAACAAATCAGTGTTATATATATATTACAAAGTATTTTACGGCAACGTTTCATTTTCGAAGTTTTAATTCTTGTATCTACATTTAAATATTTCATAAATGATTGCAACAATAATAAAACCTACAAATCTAGAAGGTTATATAACTTAACGGTTGGTGTTATAATCTATAGGGATCGATTCCTGTCTGTATTTTTTTTTATTCTTTAAACAAATTTACCGCAATTTTTCATTCAAACAGGAGGGGCATTTTATTTTGCTTTCACTAGCATGTAATAACTACATAAACTAACGGAAAATCATATTGAATGAAAGGTGGAAAAAGGATCCTTCACTCTGTTAGGATTGATAAAAATCAGAATACAATTAAAGAGTTAAACAGTTAAAGAGGAGATAAAACCTATCTTTAAATAGAAATTAAAAATAAAGACCGCATGTTTGTGAAATTAGAGGTCAAAAGGTCAGCTCAATATTTCCAGCAACCACGCTGACTAAAGTAAAACTTTCTGTCTGTGTCATTGCTAATTAAGTCTTTTCCATGTATAAGTAATCTATCTGTACAAATGAGACTTTTCCAATGATCTAACACGTAGTTAATCAAGTGATGCGGATAGAGAGTTGATAAGGACTATTGCTCAAGGGTTTTTATCGATATCTTGCGATGATGTAACATTTAATTTGATGCCTACAGTGCTTATTATACCAAAGTTCACATTCTGCATGTTGTGTCAAAGCAATCCCATAACGTAACCGCCCCCACCCTCACCCACCCACCATCCTCAAAAAAACAATTCTAAAAAAGAAATAAAATTAAAACTGTATATCATCATGCAAGAGAATCTCGGCCGAGAAGATAAAACCTTTTTCTTAATATTGTATATGAAATATATCGTAAAGTCAAAGTTTATTACAAATATATTTTCTGTTGCCTAGATAATTCAACTTCATTCTTTCAGAGATTTTTAATATTTCCCAGACGGTCTAAATATGAAAATAGTAATAAACGTGAAAATGTTGCTTTGTGAGAAGTAATTCTAAGAAGAAGAAAACTAACAAAAATAAATACTGGCTGTCGGTACCATCGCCTAAAATATTTTGTAACTTACCGTTATGATTATAACGACTGTTAGAATTATACGTTATAAAGATATTCTTAATTCTATTACAGTTTCTTTCGCTTTCCGTACACCAGAATATTACAAGTCACTAGCAGAATGTTGCAGAATGTATCACAAATTTATTCCTTGACGAGAGGATACATTTAAGTTACAACACGATTCTTCAACACAATAATTTACTCAGATCGACAGAGACACAGTGTCGACGTTTATTTTATGTCGCTAAATTTTCCTTCAAAAAAGTCTTTTTATACGTGGAATATTTTTGTCTGTTTGTAAATTTGCTGAGTTTGCTAGACTGAGTGTTTCTAATGAGGTACGCTCTTATTCATATTATTAACTATTCAGGTTTTAGGACTGCACTTTCATGACAAAACAAAGTGTAGCAAATAGAAATACCGTCTGTAGTGAAAGGAATTTAGAAAATCTTTGTTGTTTTTTATGCAGAAAAGGCGTAATATAAAGTTTTACAAACTTATCGATAAAACATGTACCCTGTTAGTCACGGGGTAAATACTTTATGTGGTTTATTTTGACAATCTGCACTAATTCTGTGTCTTAGTGGTTTAGCTCATCACCTTTCATTTTACTGACTAAAAAGGCATAGGTTCGAATCCTGTTGAAATCAAATTTTATTTTCTTCAGTTTTCATGATGTGTAGAATCATTAATTTATGTTGCTTTTTCCATAGTACGCTAACTTCTCTTTCATTTTAAAGAAAAACATTTTTAATCTAAATTCTGTGAGTCTGTCGCTTTAAACACACTAAAACTTTAAACGTACTAGGTAATGTTACAGATTTATGGGCAAAGAAATCCATTTACCTTTAATTATGTTATGGAATGAAACAAAATGTACTGTCTTACTATGCATTATATTTGTCGCTCATTTAGTCCCGTTTTGTGCACCCGTTCCGTAGAAAAGCTAATGCTATTATGTAAAGCCAAGCAAAAAAAAACTTTCATTATTAAGCTTTAGGTTTCATTTCGGCTGAAAAACGCTCAATTTAGCGTAATGAATTTTACCAATTTTCATCATAATAACATGAGGCAATTTCCGTCGTTATAAAATGCTGCAAGCAGGAATTCTCAGTAATGAGTACAAACGATGTCTGAATGAAGAGCTGATAACAAATCAATCTCGTAATTTTAGCTTTCATTACCCCTCGAAAAACTATATAATCAGACCAACGGAGAGAGTTAAGATTATGTATTTGCACTTCTGAATTAAAGTTAAATTACCAGTGGAAATATTAGTACTCAAAACAATTTATATCAAAATTAATAAAAGGATAATCACACAGTTTAACCGCTCAAAATACAACATGATACAAGCTGATTTTTTCAGGAAAAGTATCTGAGAAATTTATTCTAGTTTCTAATGTAACAATACGCGATCTGAACCTTTCATAGCACAACTAAATCTTTAGAAATATTAGCTTAGTTGAAGATTATCTTCTATTACGCATGTTATCAAACATGAAATAGACACATGTTTTTTTATTCTCACAGACATATGTAATCTTTAAGAGGAATTGTAATTTTTTGTGCACTGAAGGCGAATAAGCTGTTTATTTTACTATTTTATTATTTATTTTATTATTAGTGAGTAAATAAGTACATAATGTATTATTTTGAATTGTGTTTTACCATACAGATTACTTGGTACATAAACATAACTTAGGGCCAATAAGTCACTTACGTTGACTATGAAATCATTACATGATATACAAAGGAAATAAAATGAAAAACAATAAATATGATGAATAAATCCAAATACTTGTAGAAATTATGTTCGATTTAGAACAAAATAACATTTTAGGATTGCGTTTTTAGCTCAAACGAGAAAAAAGAGTTTAGTTCCTTTTGAAATAAGTAATAAGTAACTTACCAAGCTGTAATATGACAGTCAGAAGGAATGTAAGTGTAGCTGTTTTCTTCAGCCTGTCCGATATTGGTATCCGGCCCATGATGCGACAGGATCAAGATGTTCCATAAACAATTAATTCACATTTTCTGACTGTACGGAAATTTGTTAAGTTTCCGCACCATTAAAGAACACAGTGTTCAAAATTTCTTAATCCGAATTGTTAATAAACTTTAAAGGGGTTTTATTTTCACTTCACGATTTCCTTTTTCAAACTTTTGAACGTAAAACTTGATAATTCCAAATTTTAACTTTTAATTCTCCTTAGCATATTTCTATTTTTCACATGTTGAAAGCTGAGCGTAGGAATGTAAAACGCGGTATTTATCATTCATTCCTCTTAACAGAGCTATATTACGTCATTTATCCTAATTTGATATTATTTACATAATAATCCGAGACGGAACCTTTCAGTAACAACTAGTCATATTTAAGCTAACTTTTCATACAGCGTGTGCTCTTATCCGATAACCGACTTTGTTCCCCTCAGCATATTACAGAAGCCGCGCTACTGACAAAATCCAATATACTGCCGACAGCGATCACCACAGCCAGTAGTGGTGTCTTTATTTTTGTAACTCCTTCCAATCACTTCCAAATCTACTCCTGCCAGTATCGATATGAACAACAGTATTCCTAATTAACTCTCTGTAAACTTTTTAAAAATCGCCACGTGGTACTAGGCAATCACGTATTCACTTTTCTGCAAGCACAGTTTTCATTGTATTTACTGACTTTTAATTATTCGGTAACCAGTACTGGTGTTACACGACGGAAGTCTGAAAAAGAAAAAAATCACGTGATTACAAGTTTTCTGTAGCAAAATTCACACGATTCAGAAGCATTACCTTTCGTTTTTCGAATATATTTTATATAATTGAGCTATTTTGAGCCAGTGATGATATCACTAAATTCTGATGGGTATATATCTGTCTGAAAATAAAATTTTATTAATTAAAAGATTTGATAAGAGTATTTGCTTTTGGCCACACAGATATTAAGCCTGAGGTCGATCAAAACAGAACCTTTCCAAACATATTATTTCTACATATACTGAGATAACTAAAACAAATGAATAAATTAAATGTATTCTACATATAATCCGTTATAACTGGTTTAATATCGTCTATACGTCTGGAGTAAACAAATAAAATGCATTGGAGCTGTGGAACCGCAGTTGTATTTTCCCACGGTTGAACATTCTTTGCATTTGCTACATTGACCTGGTCTACTTTTTCATGTGATACCTTTCGAGATAAATGCTAAGATGTCATAGCTGAGTAGATGATTTTTTTCTTGTTTCTTGTTTAAATAACAATTTTGCCGCTCTCGGATTCCTTCGTGTGTATCTGTGATAAGTGAAGCAGAAATCTTTTAACCTTTGCAATCTAATCTCGTATGTTCTCGCTGCTCGCATATCTTACATCTTACTTCCAAAATTTCATATTACAAAACATTACTTCAAACACCACGCTTATATCAAGAACGATATAAAATGAACCTAAACTTAAAATACAAAACATATGCGTGATATTTTGAAACCAACCACTGGTTTGATATGCAACAGTAACCCTTTTTTTCCACGCGTAAATCTCTTCATTACTTAGTACATCCTAAGCGAAACAGGTCAGTTTGGTATTTGTTTTTCTTAACCGATAGTAACGGCTGTGATCGAAAAGATTCTTTTCGAGGAATCGAACCCTTTTTTAAAAACTACTTTCCGTGTTAATAGTTATGTTGTTAGTAGTTTCGCGGTGTTCAGTTTGTTGTTTTCTTGGCAAAGGTGTTAGCTCGTGTCAGACAAATGACAAGACAAATATATTTTCATCATTGGAAACACGCTTTGCTTTACAACACTGCCATTATAACAACGTTCATGCTTTTAGTTGTTTGGCAAGCTCCATCCCATTTTTATATACATTCAATTTTGTGAAAAACTAAACTATCCGAGAAACGGGGTTAACTGTCATACACAACTGAAGCTAGTAGTACAGTTTTACATGGACTATTTCTATTCATCATTCTAGTTCATGCGGTCTGCCAAAACGCCATTCCATATTAATTACTTTTATTAATTCCGTATGATTAAACATCTTTCTTGTAACATCTTTCTTGTCACAAAAACACTTAAAAATCAGCTATACTACATTTCACAGTACCCATGAAAATGTCTCTCTGTTACAACACGATGCACTAAGCTTAAACAATTACAAGTTGTGGAAGAGTACTGCACATCTATTTTTGAAACATTTGAAAACAAACAAGAGACAAAATTACCGCCTTTTTATTTGATTTTCGGATACAAATTTTTTGTGTGGAAAGATTTGCTGTTATGTTTCTCACGAAATCGAAAGAAAGAACATTTCATAACTAAGATTACATGAATCAAAGATTCTATATATGTACAGAAGTCTTTTGAAGTCACTAAACCTTTTTCATTCCGAGCTTTCAAGCATTAATAATATTCCTATCAAAACGCATATTTTTGTTTCTCTTCTGTTTTCAATTCAGTTATAATTACCAAATAATAAGATGCAATTGTTTGTCTTTATAACATAATTCCAATAAAAAAACGAAGCCAAATATAGCTTTCATAATGTCTGCAAACTACTCCATTAATATATTGATATTCTCGTATAATAAGTGACAGTTTAATTTTAGTCTGTGGTTACAAAAGCTTCACAGTCAACATGGCTTTGTGTTATTTTTTGCTATTTGTATTGAATCTCTGTTAATAATCTCCATAACCCATTAGACGTGCATTTAAGTTCTGTCAATATTTGATCACCGAGAGAATATTTCCCACAGAGGCTAATCCAGAATGTTTTGAGAACAAATTGCCCACACCGAAGAGAACTAATGTTATTTGTAAACTATCTGCGTAGTGGTGTAACCCAATATATCTGCTGAACTGAACTGTACGCGGTAAACATCCCTGAACCTAAATAGCATCATCATCCGAAGTTATTTTTTTCTACATTTGTTTGGAGTCGAGACCAGTTCTATACTCTCTCTCTCTCTCTCTCTATCTCTCTCTCTCTCTCTCCCTCCCCGTGTATTTTCAGTTTTATACAAGTTGATTTAAGATAATCAATACAAATAATGACAACTGTTCGCTTGATTCTTGATTAATCTCCTACTTTCCAGCAAGTAACGAGAGATTTGGTATAAACAAACTAACTATAAACTAAGTAACGAGAGATTCTGTGCCGGGACCTGTCCAAAGTCCGTCACCGTTATTGCTAAAAAAATTACCTGGTTTTCACGACTTCAATGGTCGCTTAAGCCTCTGTTTTTGTCTGCAGCGTTAATCGTGATAACTCTTGTGAACATAATTTATAAATATCTTGTAACCAGTTAAGATTTGTGAAGTAACCGGCCTAGCGGCCTAGCGGCGTGAAGTTAGCGGCCTGGCGGCCTAGCGGCCTAGCGGCGTGAAGTGAACGGCCTGGCGGCCTAGCGGCCTGGCGGCGTGAAGTTAGCGGCCTAGCGGCGTGAAGATGGCTGCCTTTATCACAATTAAGGTTGATCTTAAAAACGGATTGAAATCTATTTTTACAGCATATAATGTAAATTGCAGGGGTGTATAAGAAAGTTATCGACATGATTTAGCTTTTATTTTTTAAAATAAATTATTTAACAAAGTTCTAGCTTATCTGCAAAGACGACTCGAAATCTCTTTGTACATTTACTCCCATGTACTCTTTGTAAATTACATTTCAATTGATGATTAAGTAAAATATCAACAAGAACTAGCTTTGATTTTTTTTAACTTTTCGAAGCCTGGCGGCCTAGCGGCATGGCGGCCTAAACTTAAAATTTATCATAATTTATGTTTATCTTAAAAACGGCTTGAATTCGATTTTTACAGCATGCAATGTACATTTCAGGGATGATTAAGTAAAATATCAACAAGAACTAGCTTTGATTTTTTTAAGTTTTCGAAGTCTGGCGGCCTAGCGGCCAGGCGGCCTAAACTTAATATTTATCATAATTTATGTTTATCTTAAAAACGGCTTGAATTCGATTTTCACAGCATGCAATGTACATTTCAGGGATGATTAAGTAAAATATCAACAAAAATATCAATATTTTGCTTATTCACCCCTGAAATGTACATTACATGCTGAAAAAATCGATTTCAAGACGTTTTAAGATAAACATAAATAATGATAAATATTTAGTTGAGGCCGCTAGGACGCTAGGCCGCCAGGCTTCGAAAACTTAAAAAAAATCAAAGCTAGTTCTTGTTGATATTTTACTTAATCATCCCTGAAATGTACATTGCATGCTGTAAAAATCGAATTCAAGCCGTTTTTAAGATAAACATAAATTATGATAAATACTAAGTTTAGGCCGCCAGGCCGCTAGGCCGCCAGACTTCGAAAAGTTAAAAAAAAATCAAAGCTAGTTCTTGTTGATATTTTACTTAATCATCCCTGAAATGTACATTGCATGCTGTAAAAATCGAATTCAAGCCGTTTTTAAGATAAACATAAATTATGATAAATACTAAGTTTAGGCCGCCAGGCCGCTAGGCCGCCAGACTTCGAAAACTTAAAAAAAATCAAAGCTAGTTCTTGTTGATATTTTGCTTATTCACCCCTGAAATGTACATTACATGCTGAAAAAATCGATTTCAAGACGTTTTTAAGATAAACATAAATTATGATAAATTTTAAGTTTAGGCCGCCAGGCCGCTAGGCCGCCAGGCTTCGAAAAGTTAAAAAAAATCAAAGCTAGTTCTTGTTGATTTTTTACTTAATCATCAACTGAAATGTAATTTACAAAGAGTACATGGGAGTAAAAAGAGATTCCGAGTCGTCTTTGCAGATAAGCTAGAACTTTGTTAAATAATTTATTTTAAAAAAATAAAAGCTAAATCATGTCGATAACTTTCTTATACACCCCTGCAATTTACATTATATGCTGTAAAAATAGATTTCAATCCGTTTTTAAGATCAACCTAAATTGTGATAAAGGCAGCCATCTTCACGCCGCTAGGCCGCTAACTTCACGCCGCCAGGCCGCTAGGCCGCCAACTTCACGCCGCCAGGCCGCTAGGCCGCCAGGCCGCTAACTTCACGCCGCCAGGCCGCTAGACCGCTAACTTCACAAATCTTTAATGCCTACCGTTCACAAAACTAGACATCGGCAAAACGTCTTTCTTTACTAAATAGAATGAAATTTAAAATTTTACGAGAAACCCATTTAACTGAAAATGGACTCATCCAGATAACAAGGATGGCCTAATCCGTTAGACAATATGGGTTAAATACTTAGCCCAAAAGCTCTGTTACTAGCATCGTGCACCACCCACTGGCTTGTTCTTGTCAAGATCGTAATTTAAGCGTACTGAATTATAGATCTCAGCGAAATATGTTTTTCATAATGTTATCAAGATCTGTCCACACTGAACATCCAGTTACTTTTTTTCCGGTCAGTGATATTAATATCATAATTTAAGTAGTGTCTGGCGGAATTTAATCTTCAAAAGTGCAATGAATAAGTAATTGACGTCACCTCTTTGATTAGGATACGCAAATGAAAGATGGACGTGACTTCGCTCCTGGAGACTTGATTTCCCAAACGTCTGACTGAAAAATATCATTACATCGTCCTGTCGTCGTCAGCAGATGTCTATATATTATCCGCTAGTCGGCGACTGGTCTGCGGAGATGTGAGCAAGTACAGAAAACAATCGGACTGGATAATAAATGAACAGGACAGACAAAACTGTTTTCCATCGAAGGAAACTATGTCAGGCCGTTATAAAATAATCAATACAGAAATTTCTGTTGCTTGAATTAGTGAATATACAATGTTTTCTTACGTGTAATTATGAAACTCAATGAAAAAAATTACACTTAGACTTTAACCAACGTGAAGTCGGGAATGTCTTCATGAAAATGAACACTGGCAACACAATGTGATATGAACATGATGCGCAATAGTTACTCAGAGTTTAAGAGCCTGACAAAGTTTTCATCTGAAATTTTACTAAAATAGTATAATGTTACATGTTCTATATCAAATTACTCTGTATTTCTTATATTGGTGATGTAGTTTTTACAAGTCGAAATAAAAGTTCTGTCTGTCTATCATTCTGACAAGTCCGAAACAATTTATCAATAAAAATAAGTAACCGGTACTTTTTTTAATTTAAAATGAAATACATTTCTTTCACATGTGCGTTAACTGAAGATAAAGAAGTGGAACATTATTGTCTGAGTATAGCCTTCCTATATTAAAGAAATACTTTAAAATATTCTCGAAGTAATTCTTACAGGAAACAACTCGTGAAATTGACAATTTATTTCGACTATAGATTATATATATGCGAAAACGATTCCTTGTGATGAGTGTGCTGGCGGAGGTAATGTATATTTCGAAATGTATGGAATTCGGGCGTTTATTCTAGCTAGATGTATTTCTGCAAAGAAAATACAAACAGGTCTCGGTAAAATGCAACTTGATTTATTACTTGCATTCATACAAACATACTAACATATGTGAAGTTCATGATGCATTGATAGACAATGATGAACTGACACCAAAACAAAACCTTCACTAATTTAATAATACGCTTTTACTACCTGCAATGCAAAACACTCACGCGAACTGTGTTTTTGGCGTTTCGATGCCGATTTTATTTATCACTGACTCAATCGACTGATTTTCGCTTCAAAAGGCAAAAATCTTATTTGATACACTCTTATTTTTCGTTTAAATTTTTAAAGAAACTTCTTTGTTACAGATTGTCTTTTGACTGCTGTAATGTTTCAAGTTCACTATTTTTTTACTTTTTTGTAAAGTTCAAAAGCCAGACCTTATATGTCTTTGTTCTGTTGAACATGCCTGCCGATATGTTTACATAAAAAAATATGCTGTAACATAGTTAATTCTGTATTTTGTAAGTAAACATATCGGCAGACGTGTTCAACAGAACAAAAAAATATAAGGTTTGGCCTTACTTTACTTTACTTAACTTTATACATAAAAAATCATATTATTTTTTTTTTTGGACATGTCGTGAGGGAATTTTCCCTAAGATGTTTTCTCTCGGGAATAAGTTGCGTGTCAAGTTGCGATCTGTTTTATTTTCTTGGAACATCCAGGCACGATTTTGATGTATTAACTTTAATATTTAATGTGAAGACAATAGAAGATTTTCTTTTTTCCTGACTATTCTTTGTTTCTACGCTCCTTTACTTTTGTTTTCTTTTCACCGCTTTTGTATAAGAAATTCTGCAATTTCAGGCGGTACAATGATAGTAATAGATTAAGTGAATATTAACTTCATTCGCTTTTTACATGATTCTAATAGAAGCTTGAGAACATGGACACCGACCTAATATATCAAATGTGAATAAATGAATGTTATGTTCATAGTTGAACTCAGCGGGCCATACCTGCAATGATAAACCAAGCAACGTGTGTTAGAAGATGATGCAGTAAAGTAAAAAACAAGAATGTATCGAAAAAAAAACGTCTCAACAAAAATGTTTGTCATGATGAGCATTCTTAGCATCTTCAGTTTTATATGATTTTTTTTTTCTGCAAAATCCTACTTACTACTGTACACGAACAGTGGTCAGTTTCCTGATCCGGAGGTCGCTGGTTCGAACCAGAGTCTCCACTTGCTCTTCACAT
This sequence comes from Cyclina sinensis, assembly GCA_012932295.1. Taxonomy (NCBI): domain Eukaryota; kingdom Metazoa; phylum Mollusca; class Bivalvia; order Venerida; family Veneridae; genus Cyclina; species Cyclina sinensis. Next base: position 30,562,272 of record JAAONU010000017.1, read on the forward strand.
TCTAGACCTTTGACGCAAGTACTGGATTGAATCCGGGGAACAGTCATTGGTCAAAATTTATATTAAGTGCAAAAACTTATTTCCCATTCGTTTTTTTAAAACTAATCTGGTAAAACTAAGCTACATTTAACTAACACCTCCTCACGCGACAGTTTGTTTGGAAATGTCAAGGAGAGAAAATCACACAAAGACTGAGTTTAGTTGTGAGAATGCTGTATATTATCTTTTCAAAATACTTTTTATCTAAAAACAATGACCTAGTTCTAACAGCAATCAATCAGCAATCTGATAATTGTAACAAAGTTCGCGTATGTCAGAAAAGGAACACACCAGTCTGACGTAGTTTTAAGTAAGTAACATTTTTTACTTCAACACAATTTCGTTTATTTTCTTTATAACTTGTGTGATAAATTAATGTTTTCATTCCTACGAGTGACCTTAAACACAACTTGATCCTTTTTAGGCATAGCCGTCAAACCAAACTTTAAACTGTCCTAACAAACCAGTTAAATCAGCTGCAGAAAACAAAGTTATAAAACCGAAAGAAAATTAAGAATGATTCGTTTGGTCACATATCTTATGGTATGTGAGAGACAGTAACGTCACGATATCGAAGCGCTCATGAAAAATACAGAGATAATTAGAATCGTTTGCATTCATCATTTTGAAACCTTTAGCAAATCAGAACTGCGTAACGAAACTTAATAGAAACTAGAGAAAAGAAAACTAACCTGCTCTCAGCGGCCGTTTCCTATTTTCATTTTCAAAATAAGTTATCTATAAATTTTCACAAAATTGCTCCTATGATTCATCACATAAACTATGTTATTTTTTACGGTCCATGGCCACACATATACAATGTGCCTTTCCGACAAATGCAATATTTCTTTTCACCAACTATATGCGAAAGATCACCAGGACAATTTGATTTTGGTAAAGTCTGATTACAGCTCAACTGAAAATTCCCTACGTTACATACATGAGTATTATTACATAAAGCAAGTGGTGGTACAAGTTATCTCAAATGTGGAAGATCAGATATTTAAACTGTCTTGCTTGGTCGGCAGGGCTCTGTATTTAATGAAAACATAAAACAGTCTGTGTATCTAAGAAATTGTCTCTGCGGAACTTTTATTCTTTTTCATATTCTGTTATAGAAATGTATTAATTAATTATCATACCAAGCGTAGCGTAAAAATGCGCTTCAAAGGGTTCGACTGAATTATTTTACCTGTTGGATAACTAGCTTTAGGCATATTTTACATGTAGAAGAGATTTTTGAAATGTCAGTAATTGTTTACCTTCATATTAAGTAGATAAAATTACGGAACTGTGACGTAACACTTGACTTGCATTTTATGAGATACCCTTTTAAAAGTTTAAGAACATAATTAATGTGTCCTATTAAATTAATTTAATTAAATTAATAGTAAAAACGCCCAATATGAGTAAAATATTTTCAGACTAAGTAATCTAACAAGACAATCCTTTGTAACATTTAGGATAAGAATTCGGCAAAAGGAGTGAAAAAATCTATATTGTTTCTGACTTTGTCAGCAAGAAACCATTTTCATGAAGGAATTGAGTGCTGTTAATATAACTTTAGGAAATTGAGTCCTAATGTCAATTTTCAACCGATGATACATATCATGTAACTCGGTAGTGAAAATGTTTAACAAGCGTAATTCTAAGAGAGCTTATAAACAAAATTTTAGATTAATTCAGCGCCTTTGACTGCAAAAAGAAGTTTCAATGAAATGGCTTGGCACCACTTAGCACTCCTACAACAATCAAAGCAAGTACAATAAAGTTAATGACAGTCATAAACTCCATACTTCTTTACATCTCAATGAAGAGCTTTCTCCGCCTCCCTCAAGAAATGTTGAAATATAATCTTAGCATGTTGACTATACTTACAGTCATACTGTCTGCCTATAGAAATCAAAGCGCTGACGTACTTAAACGACGGGGCTTAAGCTCAGGAATGAACTGGGGTAGTAATGTGTTTAATCTTCTGTTTAACTTAGTTACACTCCTGTAGCTACTTCATGCATGTATTGTTTATCTGGGACGAAAATTGGGAGGCAATGAACTACCCCGCTTCTAAAGAAATAACAAATTTGTTTCGAAGCATTCGAGAAAGTCTTATTTGCAAACGTATTTTCAGAACCGATCAAAAGTCATCGCCAATAAAAAAAAGTTAACAACAAAGGTCTTTCCGAAAGGTTTATGGTAGAATTTCACAGAATATTTCATTAAATATGGCGTATTACGATCCAGTTTGATGTAAGTTAACATTAACTTACATTAACAATACATTTTATCAAACGGCCAATAGAAAACGAAAGGAAAATACGTAAATTTCTTGTTCTAGTTAAAGACACATTAAAGATAAACGAAAGTCACAAATTCAACCGACACCAGAATAAAGTTTGTGCATTTATTGTTAATTTTTGAATATTGAAAGAATATCTATTTAGAAATTCTTAATCAAAAGTAGCGATTTTTTCATCGGCCTACCGCTGGAATGCACCATCTTTTCACGTGACTTGTCACTGTTATAACTGCCGTCCTGTTTCTGATAAGGACAAAGTACTTTAACACTTGATAATTTTATAAGGAAATAAATGTCATTATCCTAGAGATTCAGAACTGAATTTTTAATTTTATTTGAAATGTATGTGGAAACGACAAACTGAAAGAAGTAAGGTCTGTTTTTCCTTGAGTGAAAAAATGTTTAACCTAGGATTAATATTAAAGAATGCAGTGAATGTAGTAACAGTCAGTTACACTAATTTGTATTCACTGGAACACTAGTTAAGTTCATCACAACTTTGATTTTTTATTTTAATGTTTGTAAATCAACTTTAAACCTAAAAGAATTAATCTGATAAAAAACGAAACTGAAAAAAAAGTCTTATGATTTAATTATATCCAGACTTTTAAGTATAAGTCGCGTAATATTTTGTGTAACAAAACCATTGACAGCCAGCGTTATTCTGGATGAAACCAGACATATTTGTTATTAAAATACCTCTAGTTACAAACTCGGCACGAGAACAGACTGTTTATCAATTCGAAATTTTATATGTGCAGTACCTTTCATCGTCATTAAGCACAAATCTAAATCAAACAGTCACTGTCCAAGAAATAAACCTCGCGTCCAGTGCTATATATCGGGCACTTGTAAAAATCCAGGAATGTATTCGCAGTGATTCGGTTTCCTTTGGTACCTTTTATCTACTTGCATCTCTTCATTCGTTCGCAGTGTTTTGAAAGAAGTCAAATTAACAGAACATGATTCTGTACTGTACTCCTACATTTATCTCGAAAACCACCCTGCTACATGTATAAGCAATTCTCATATTATTCTTGGCCCACACTTGCGAGGGTCCCCATCTTAAGTTGAATTTATTTCTTATTTTTCCTCAAAGACATTGGACAGAAACACGTATAAATCTAAAATAACTTTGCTCCAGTTAGTTTCAGAACTACTTTTTGATTCAGAAAAGAAATAAATGAATTGAACAAATAAATCCCTTTCAAAAATGTGTCAGGTTCAAGTTGAAAATTTTTGTTTCACAGGAACTAATTTTTAAGTAAGACTTTTATGAGTTTGTCCTTGAAAAGAATCTACGGGATAAGATATATAATTTGTACAGTGGTAACAATTTGAATTGAAATTGTCTTGTTCAGTCTGGTAATCTTCGGAATTTATGTAAACAGAGGACAGTCTGTGTAATAAGGTAAATCAGACATTGTCTGTTGATCTTTCATTGAGTTTTGTCATAAAAGTAAAATTACAGGAACTGAAGACGTTTTTAGCATGTTTTTTTTCTGATGTAAGTATTGATCATCACGCGTCTACAATTTTTACAAATCAAGCAGTTCGCAAGTAGTGAAACGCGTTTTATCATTGCACAGTTAGGTACTTTGAAGAAGTAGCGTTATAAGACGTTTTAGACGTCATAAATAAAAGCTGTATCACAGAATTGCATTGCATCACTTAAATATAACTATAAATTGCGAAAAGCTATTAAAACATTAATCTGAAGAAAATGTATCATAAAACTATATCGATGTTATACGTTATGCAAAACCAATTTGAGGCATTCGGCGCCTCGATCTTAGACGTACCCTGTATCGATCGATGACAGTTGCATACATTTGATTTAGAATTTTCTGTGAGGCCAGTTTGCTAACGCAATTCTTTGCACTGGAATTATAATATTTCTTTTCTGAAGTTCAAACTTTGACATTCAAAGCTTCATTTGATGAAAGATGTATTTCATTAATAAAATCTACTTCATACATTATGCTTATTTTAAAGAGGCTGTACTCCAGATTTGACATAAAAAAGTTTTTCATAAATTACACATTTAGATGCCGTGAGATTATAACAACATAATATTTTACTTCAAAACTGATTATAAAAGTGAAAAAAAGAATAAAAAAAATATTTTCGCTCCAGCCTGATTTGAACTCTGGACCCTCATGTTAACAAAATATTTCCAACGCTTTTACTGTCACCACCATCGCCGCATGTGATATTACAGATATTTACTTTAAATCTTATACGATATAGTTATACCGTCGCGTTACGGTATAGCACTTTGAAAGGGAAAAAGATCAATTTATAATGTAATTATTTGACTAATTTTTTGTCAGTAGGTTATTTTTTAAGCATTAGTCATAAATATTACAAGAAATTTATAATACAAGAAAACTTTCTTTTTTTGTCATCTGGAGCACAGCCCCTTTAAACAAAGTTTAACTATAAAAGTTTGTCCAGACGGGAGTTCAAACTTTGCCGACGTTCGATCGGCATCACCATCACATTAGAACTATTCGACAGTTTCAGCAAAATAACCAATTCTCATACTCTTCATTGAAGGTAAAACATTGCGTGAGAAAGACATTTTAAGAGATATCAACTTTGAAGTGAGCCGAAAAAGCTAGTGCAGAGAAATGAAACAATTGAACAGACTTGTGAATAATGTTATTTAAAAAAAATAACGAAACGCGAAATATAATTATTCTGGCACAGTATATTTCTTTGTTATTCTGAATATTCCCATACTGTGCATTCTATGTTAACGGTTACAAAATTATAGTATTGTGTAACAAAACTGTACGTTCAGTTTCGAAGCAACATTTACAATAATAATTTATTCATTTTTAAAGAAATATAAAGGCATTTCAGTAATTAATAAATGAAGAAAAAAAATATATATTACAAACGTTGCTGCAACTTACCTTAGTTCAGTAACCCCATATAAAAGAATGATCTCAAGTCTAATGGTTTCGCACACGCATATTCTTATCTACGTTCTCACATACAATCAAAATGTTACTGACATTTATACTATTACACATAATGTGCAATACTGTGTTTTAAGCAGAGCAATATAGTTGTATAGCCTCGTAACAGTTTAGTAAACTAGCGAATAGATCTTCAACTTGATGGTGACTTTTGATTGTTATGGCAGTATTGGTTCGTCATATCTTTTTTAAAGCGTTAATGTAAATAAGAGGTCCTCCCCAAGAAACAAAGGAATACCTTCCCACTTCTTTTATTACTGGTACATTCAATAATCACTTATAAGCCATAAACCTGTGACAAAAAAAAAGAAATTTCAAACGAACAGGGAACTGGTTCATTTTGACAAAATGTAAATTAGCTGAAAATGCACTACAAAGTATGCACGCCATCAGCATAATAAAAAAAACAATGACTTACCAAAAGCAAGATTTAGAACTACCGTTATTACTCTACGAACGCCATATATGTTTATACTTCTAACTAATTATACACTGAACAGCAAATTATTTGTCCAAATATGTCTAAATGTGAAAATATGGCACGTATTGTATAAAATGAAAACTGTATCATATTTAACATTGTGAGCTTTCAGCTGTTTACGGACCCCACACATTTTTTTGGATAATACATCATTTTGCAAGGCATTAATTTTATGACATTTATTTCTATCAACCGGCTATGCTCAGATAGTGTATAAAAATAATTAAATTAATAAAGACAACCTGTTACCGCGGCAGTGTTGTTGTATGGGTATAAATTTTATAAAGCTTTTGCCGCTTTAATTGCCAACAATAAAAACAATAGATTTCCTACACATTTTGCTTTTGTTATCCAGTAATAGGCATTTCTTGCAAGTTTCAATATCTAATTAAAAACTAGAACTTACCAGAGCAATATTTATGACTGAACCACGCTTAGTTTAATGATTGGAGCCAAATCTCAAATCAACAACATTCGAGATAAGAGTTTTAATTAATATGACTTGTGTAAGCTTGAAAAAAATCTAGTCCAAATAATTGTACTCAAAAAGTTGAATAGCGTGCTATTTTTTGAATGGTCGATATCCGCCTTCAAGGCAGCATCCTGCCTAAAGTCGCATTATTGAGACTAGAAAAAAACAGCGTTATTTTATTCATAACTATAAATGCAGAACATGGTTTCATTTTAATATATCCATGTACCTATATTTATAAGCTTTCTGTTACTCTTCATTGTTTTTGTATATTCGAACATCCGCTATTTGATGATAATATTCTGTTCTTATATGTGAACTCACTCAAAGAGATCAATTGAAGTTAATAAACGTTCATCGTAAATCATAGAATCTGGGTTTTACTTCATTCATAATCTTTATGCTGCATCTCACTGAATGTATCCAAAGCAAATAAAACACTTCTCATCAAGATAAAAATGTTCACATGAAATGGTTTGCACTGAACATTATTCGTTTAACAATCAAAGCAATATTCATAGCAGTAATAACAGCTGTAAACTTTGAAACTATTTGTCAGATTATACTACAGATATTGTGTTAATTGTCACATTTGTGTGTGATGAAGATATTTCGGAATAAGCTTTATGAATCTCTTATTTTAAGTAGAGGGCATTACTCTCTAGAAAGTTTCCTTTAAAGTTTAATTTATTACAGATTAGTGCGTTCGAAAAATGACCCGTAATAAAATTCCTGAGCAGGACGTTGTCATATAAGATCAAATAAAGCGCTGTCAGCTCCTCTTTTAATACATATCCGTAATGTTAGCTCTCGTGTAAAGCAACTAATCATTTTTAAACTTTCCGGATATTAGCTAATTAGCTAATCTTCGTTTTTTTTTTCATTTATTAAAAAAGGAGACCCATTATCGTTAATGAGATTAAAATTGATTTGACTAGCATTTCAGCGGTGCACTATTTTGTGTTGTCCGGTATGTCTGGAGCAGGTGCCAACGCAGTAAATACAAAAATAACTTAAGCAGAATTAAACATTTAAATCTGATCAGAACGACAATATCTCAATACTGTTATTCATTTTCCAGATATACTTTAATATGTTGCCAACATGCGCTTAAATAGAAGTCAAACGAGAGTGAAATCGTATTACCAAAGTATGTTTGTAAAAAACAAGCACTGACAAAAATCGAGTTTTTTGGTACTTTTTTCAATTGAAAAAACAACATTTTAGAACCTCATTGTTATACTTCCATTCATCCTAACTGAAATACAAGACAGACGGGATTTAAATGAGAAATCTAGAAAATACCTTCAAAATTATGCCATACAGTGCCAATGCCGTATGATGTTCGATAACAATATAATAAATATTTTAAATTCATGCAGAATGTCAGCCATTACTAAACACATATCATCCAATTAACGATTGACATGATCATATCCACATTCCACATTTTTCTTTAATAAGTCAGACAAAAGCAGATTTATTCCCACAGGGGTTGCATCTGTATTGCTTATAAAAGTAAGAATTATTAGAAGTAAAGAGATTTCCAATCTCAGCTGAGAACGTTAATTCATTGTTACGAATTGAAATGTATTTTTCATGATTTTATTTAAGCATCAAAAATAAAAAAAATGGAGTACACAATAATGCAGAATTTCAAATAAATTCACCTTTGATATCAAGGAAGTAAATGCATTGTTTCAAAAATGTTACTCTGTAACTGTGTTAATTAAACTAGGGTTTAAGGGTTACGTCTATTCAGTAAGTCGACTCTTGGCGTCCGAAAAGTAGGAGGTAAACATTCCTTTTAAGATTTTGTTAAAAATTATTTTCATGATGCACTTAGCTTTTAATGTTTGCAAAAAAATATTAAAAATAAATAAATAAAGTCCTGATTTTCTAATTTTAATAGGACTTAAAAATATGACTTCTATAGTAGTAGATAGTCTGAGCATTCAGGAAACTTTTTCTAGACAGTTTTCCGCTTAACTATAGATGATTGTGAAGTATAAACCTTTTTTTAAAATTAACTACTACACTATCTAAACAACGCTTTACGTAAATCTCTTATTCATTTTGAATTTAAAGTTCGAAGAACTGACGTATTGACTGAAAGGAACTCGATATTTGCCAGGTAGGCAACGTAGTCTTTCTATCTAACGAACCCACAAATTCCACTCCCCCCCCCCCCCCCCCCCCCCCCCTTACACACACACTCCAATTTGAACGTAAGAATAATTGTAGAGAAGTCAGAATTGCAAGCAAAAAAGTCAATCTTCAATTTCACCAGCTTAAAAAAAGTAAGTCTACTAGAGTGATTAAATATCTCTCGCTCGGCAAAAAAGATAAGTTAACTATGCAAATGTAAGATTACTTTCAACCTCTTTTTTACGTTTTTACGTTATATTTCAGGAAAGATGCATTTGTGATACATAAACAAGTAAGATATGTATTGACAAGATACTTTATCTGGAATGTACGCACCACATAGCTACTAAAACTAATCGAGCGTAAATCGTACTGCGAAATGTGTGTTAAAATCATCACAAGATGCAGCTTCTGAACACGTATGTACTCAATATCTATAACGTTATAACGTACATAGATATTATAGCTTTGACTGACCTAATTAACACGAACTTAAACCTGTTTTTTTCAGCTATTTTATATAACAGACAAGAATTTCTAGCAATGTTAAGTAAATGGTTCCTCTGCTTCAAGAGCCTAAATACGGGTTTCTTAAGGGACATATTTACAATGACTATTTGAAAGTAATTAGATTTGACATAAACGTTTGAACCTGATGATTGTTTTCTGTTTCAAAAAATAGGTCCTATTTAATATGATACAACCCAAGGAAAGAAATGGAGTAACATAAAAATGGGATAGATGCATGCAAATTAAAAAGCGGAAACAGTTTTTCACTCAGTCTGTCAGTCTCTGAAATTAATGTAAAATACAGCTATCTGGATAATCAAATCACTGTATAATATGCAGATCTTTATGTTTGTTATCATTTAATTTGCGACATTTCTACTGTCTTGTTTTGCTTCTTAGCAGTTTTTAATGGCTAGAGCAATGATTTCGGTTCCTTTACAGTTATATTTATTTACCTTTACAACAGAAGATATTTCGAAATTCTCTACTTTTAGGCAATGTTCAGCTATGCACTTAACATTATTAAGCGGCAATTCAAATCAGAGTAAAATCTACTATGCTTTAAAAAAACCCGTTAAGTTTGACGTAAAATATGTGTTCTTTCGTTATTGATCGAAACAATCTTTTCTGTGATCTTCAACACGTACGCTGTAATCAAAAATCAGGGTGATCTAGTGAAACATTAGTCTGCTTTCAATCTTTATTGCTCCTTGATGCTATGATGCTACTTTCAAATGGGATCCAAAAGCATAACAAAACATCATTTAGTCCATAACGTTTTACTGGAGTACCTTTAATACAGAAAAGCTCATGTACTTTTCATGACATTGCTAACATATAATGTCTTACGGTCCCAAACCCAACGGTTCGTTAGTTACAGATGGAAAAGGACTTCGGTCACTGTGACTTTGACCGCAGTCATCCTAAAATCCAAAACAGACATCTAATTGTAATACCTAACATTATACCAAAGTACAAGATTTCTACGTTTATTTGCTTTGATGTTCACGCGGACCAAGGGGCATCTGCAAAACACATTTTTTTCTTTTCCGTGGACAACAGAAAACTGAAAATAAAGATAAACGTTAAAGAGTGATGATTGTTTGTCCCAGTATATAAGTTTTTATACATTAAGTATCTTTCCGTCCTGTGTATGACTATTTTACTACACCCTGTTTCTTTTTTATTTACCCATCCTTGTTTGCTTAAATAATTACAAATAACTGATTTTTAAAATATATTTGTATCAGAAAATAATTTGACTCAGATTCAGAGAATTGTTTTCAATATACAGACTACAAAATTAGTATGGTGGAATGTAAAATGTTTTTCATAAAGCGTATGCAAATTGGATCTAAATGTCAATATGCAATATATAGTTGACATAAAACAAGTAAAATGCTTGCGGTATTAAACAGAACTTGACAAAATAAGGGTTCACATGAGATGATTTGCAACGATAAGCACATGTACTGTAACTTACTGACGACCATGAAAAAAAAAAAAACGTTTGATTTCATATTTTATTGGATTTCGTAGAAAATGAACATCATTTACAAAATTTTCAGACATATGCCTCATTATGCAAACAACTGGCACAAAGCACTTTATCTTCTTTTGCTGCGGGTCTTTTTATTTACTTACAAATTTATATTAATCTGATTTAACTCTTAGCAAATAACAATAAGAAAAAAAGTATCTTTTCGTTTCATTTCACAACTACCTTAGTTTTTAATACCTATGACAAGGTTGTGTTATCAAGGGACAGTCGCCAGGCACGTTATGATCAAAGATATCAATGATAACTGGATTATTTTAATATATTATTTACTGACTTGGTATAAAGTACTTTTTTTCTTTGAAATAACCTCTCTGTAATAGTGTAACAAAAGATGAAATACTTCATAGCGGTTTCTTGTGGGCTATGGTTGCGCTTAGAGTTGAGGGCTGTCCTAGTTTTTCGTTTGAACGGACACAGACTGTCTCCACATTTTACAGCAAGACAGAATTACTTACTATTTTACCAGTTTATGATAGTCAAGGAATATTCGACGTCCTCAAAACACCGAAATCAGAAATATACGTTCGCGTTGAATGTTGGATGTATAGTCCTCTTAAATGAAAACATTAATGCCTTAACTCACGCTATCAGAAAAAAAATTATTATGAAAAAAGAAACGAATAAATATATATATAAAGCTTAATAAAAAAATATATACGATCGTAGGTTTTTACTGAAAAAAAAATGAAACAATGATAGGTAAAAAGCACAAATCGAGTAGCACATTTTGAAGACTTTTCTACAAAAGAAGAAGAATAAAAAGTATGGTGAATTATGATCTAGTTTTTTGATACGAAATAATTTCCAAAGAACGCATTTTGTCGTCTGCATTTTGACAGAATCATTGGAATTAAGTACATTCCATTGTGATAACAATTTGATTTGAATTTATTTTGCTCAGTCTGATACCCTATTAAATTTAGTAAATGTAATTCAAACATTGTCTGCTGGTCTTATTTTTAAGTTTTGTGGCAACAGCAGAATTACCGAAACGGAGAGACTTAAAGTCCAAGACAGACACTTCCATTTGCTATATTTATCTTGATTCACTAAGGATAAAACATTGCTGTGATAAATACTTATCTTTGTCCCCTTAAATAATAGTTTAAAGTTGAATGCAAAACAAGATGTCTTAGGCGACTGGGATACACGGGAATTACAGTGCAATATGAAAAAAGGATAAACAGAGAAAAGCAACAGAGATGCTTAGGTTCTAAGGAATATTTGACAAAAAGAACAGTACCGCTGTTATGCAAATCGCCTCTAAGACAACCGGCGACTCGATCTCATGTAATAATACACAACAGTCATGTTTATTCTTTTTATATTTTTACGGTCAAGGGAATCATTCACTAAATGAAAAACATCTAAAGAGTTTGATTCACTACTGAGAGCTACATAAGTAAAATTCATTTTGTCATAATTTCATATTTCGTATAACATGCTTAATTTTTACCCATTCCACACGGATGTTCAAATAAAGTTTGACGAGCTTCAGAAAAAAGTTCAGTAACATATGCTGAATAATCATTGATATATTATCATTTTTATCATAGAAAAATATATAATTTATATATGTAATATATAATATAAAAACAGAAAACTCTTCTTTTCAAAATAAATAAAACCTTTTGATAACGTTTACTGCAAACGAATCATAATTGGGAGAGATATTCTAGTATTATTTGATTCTTATAAATGAAATATTTAATTATGAAAACACGACATATATACAAGTCTTCAATTAAATACATTCAGTAAAAAAATCAAAAGTTAAAAATTAACTGTGAAACTTATTATTAAAATACACTTACTTCAGTTTGGGTGGAACGTTCACACTTTATTACTTTTTATAAAACTCAATCGCAATACAACCTGTAACATCTGAAATCCATTGAGGAATTCTTAAATTTTGCACCGTTAGAACTTATCTAAAGCAATTTCAGTAACCCCAGGAACAAAGATAACTTTACGTTTAATGGATTACACCAAAGCGTATTCTTGCCTACATCAGCGAACACGCATCAAAAACATTACCGACATTTATAAATTTGCACCTAATGTGCAATGCCACAATTAAAGAAAGCAGACGGCTTTCTATGTAGAAGTTGAGTTTCAAAAGATGTAGACTCTCTCGTTGCAAGTGAAGAGATATTTATCTAGAGAATGACTATTGTTATTAAGTCTCGATTATAATATTCATTTATCAGTTAGCAGGCCTAAAACTTTGTACAAAGGATTTCCAAGCGAACATACTGTGAGGGTTGGTTTAGTTTGAAACAAAGTTTTGAAAACTACAAAGGCTACAAAATATTTTAATGGTAAGTATGTGCCCATTGTTCCATATACAACACCCACTACTTAGACACTTTTGATGAAACAGCAAACATAATGTTCACAATATTGTTAAAAATGTATTTACGACGCTCTCTATGGACGATTGCATTAAGTAAATATCATCCCATTTTCCAAACTCATTACAAGCTTCTGTTCGAAAATGATTAAGCAAACACGCATCCAAACTGAACATTGTAGCAGATTTTTTTTATTGCGAAATTGGTTTATATTTATTTTATATGAAATACATTATAAACACTAGATTTATGCTTTCTGTAAAATACATTTACACATAAACGAAAATTATTTACTTACCAATTAATTAAGAAAGCAGAAGTTTTAATTCAGTACAGGTGATGTGATTATAGACGTCAATTAGAAAACCCATAAACGTATTTTCCAGAAGGGATCAAGATTCCTATTAAAGAGTCCTTGTATATTTGTTGAATAATTCGAATACCATCATAAACCTGGTAAATTATTATAATGCCACTATCAAAACAAATAAATACTCAAAGTTATATAGACTGACGTGAAAATGTGTCATTTGACTTGCCTCAAAATAAAAATGTGTACTAAATTCAGGGCAATAAAGGGGAAAAAAGTGATGCACATACTTGACAAATAAGAGAGAGGAAACCATGCATTTTCTGATGCAATATCATTTCGCAAAGCATTAAGTTGAGGTCACTAGAGGTCTTAATATGTTCAGCCGGATTTGTATTTTTGAAATTAAAAAATGCCTTTCTTTGTAGTAATTTAGCAATACTTATTACATTGCAGTCGGTCGAATTAAGTGTGCACCTGTTTCATATAATGTGCATTCTTTTGATAACGCAACGAGTCGTACCAAGTACATAAGAATGTATCATTCATTAACGACCTCTCTAACGTTTTAAGTAGCAATTCTGAGTGCAACAAGTTTCAGTTTATCCAGAAGAAGGGTACTATTAATGAATTCCCAATGCATGAGCTATGAATTCTTCAAAATCATAGACTTCAAGAATATGTTTCTGAACAACAAGAAAGCAAAGAGACAGCTTGAATGCTTTAAAGTCTATAAAATGTTGATTGTAATAGTTTTGCTGGAGTTCTAACTCAGTGCTGTATTACGTCCCTAGTTCTCAATGTCTTCTTGTCAAATTTCAATCGCTATTGAATGAAAATATCCAAATGTGAATTCCTAGGTCATTGTACATTCACATTCTTCTACCAAAGTAAAGCTTGCAATCACTTTCTTTTATGATATGCGCTTTAAGGACGGGTACTTTTTCAAGGCGTGATTAGTCTGAAAGTGTATTTGAAGTTACAATATTGAAGTTGAAATAAGTATATATAACGTAAACCTAGAGGTGTTTATTTGGCTCCCAAAAAAGGTTTAAATTTCCATATATTGATCTGAATGACAACAGTTCCTATAAATTCAAACTTACAAATGAAAGAGTTCAGTTAATTATACATTTATTTAACATCGAAACGTAAGTGAAGCAACTGAATACATTCAAAGATATATGTTAAAGACATTCTTCTTGGTATCATATAGCAGCACTTGATCCAAATCAATCAGTTTCATCTACAGGTATTTCTGGAAGTATTTAGCTATCTGTAGAAGGTAATGGGTTTTGCAATACTGCGCACAGCAACACTTAAACAAACACAATTAGAACCAACATTGTCATTTTTTTAACTTTACGTTTTTACCTGACCAAGTTAACGTCGAGGCCTTGTGTAACATAATGCGTAATCAAACACAATAAATTGTACTCAACAACTTCACGAAGACAACTCTGAAGGGTATAAAAACATTGCATCTAAATGTCCCAGGCATAAATGAATGAATTGCTTCATTGTTTAGATGAAACAAAGACACATAAATGTAACAGAAACAACATCAACTATCGAAGGCATTATTACATAAATCCTGCTATTGTTCCTGTGAAACTTTAATAATTAAAGACAGGGGTTTAGGATTATCTAGGGAATTTTCATTCTTTGTGCCGAGATATTAGCAATTAAGATACGGGGACACACTTATATTACAGGTATTGTTATTAATGGAATGACACAGAATATAAAATAAATCAGTTTGCAGAAGACACCTCGTTACTTTTAGACGGAACTGACCAACCATTAAATCGTGCTTTAGACGTTTTGAATGATTTTGCTGTCTATTCAGGTTTAAAAGTTAATTTTGAGAAAACGCATGCCATAAAATATAGTACCAAATAAATTACAACAAAATGGAAACTGAATTGGGGTACAACAAGTTTCAAACTCTAATGTTTCATGTTGAACTAAATTACATGACAGATATGAATTTTGTTGAAAAAATAACGAAAATAGAGAACTGCGTTTCATACTGGAAGAAAAGAAAATTAACTGGTAGAACTACGGTTGCAAAGTCCATACTATTACCACTACTTACACACCTTTTTATATCATTACCAAATCCAGATTTTTATACTACAGTGAAAATTGATAAGTTACTGTTAGATTTTGTGTGGCAAGGACCGCTAAAAATTAAGCATTCAGTTTTGGTTAAAGATTCCTCTGAGTGGGGTTTAAAAATGACTGATTTATTATCATATATTAAACGTTTAAAACTTACATGGTTTAGGAGGGTTATTATATTTGAAAACAGTGGGTTTAATATTGTTAGTAGTCTATTTAATTTTGAGAAACTGTGTAATTGTGGAAAGGAATATACTGATATTGTAGCACAGCAATTGATGAATGATTTTTGGAAAGATGTTCTAAATGCATATTCTTGTTTATTTCTTGTATTAGTGTTAACAGTATTTACGATTTCTTAGAGATGCCTTTATTTTACAACCATAACTTACTTATTGACAGAAAACCTGTCATTTAAAACAACGGTATGATAAAGGAATACGATATGTAAAGGATGTTATAAATAAAAATTGCAAATTTATTAGTAGAACAGAATTAGAAAAGTTAACAGGTCTTAAAATCAATTTTCTGATACATGCTGGCATAAAAAGGAATATTACACAGCTTCTTAACAAATTACATCTAACAGAAATAACTACAACCGAGCGTTTCTTTCCGGTAATACCTTGTTATTTAAAACCAATAATTAAAGCATGTAAAGGTACACAAGATGTGTATAATATCTTGATAAAACTGACGATACTCCAACATGTTTAGAATAATGGGACAGTATGTTTCATATTCATATAGCAGAATGGAAACAAATATATAGCTGGGTTTTTTAAGATTTGTAAAGATACATATTTACAATGGCTGCAGTCAGGATGCATAGACTACTTGGTACAAATGCCTTATTGTATAAAATGAAGAAACGTAATTCTGATTTTTTGTACTTTTTGCCAAGAAGCTGCAGAAATCATTTATTATTTATTTTGGAAATGCTGTTTTTCTCAGTATGTAATATCTGAAGTAAAAAAGATATTGTATCATTTAGTGATGCGAACTTTTTCATAAACAGTAAGTTCTTTATTTTAGGGTTTCCTAATATAAACTTAAATCATGATAATGTGTTGTGTGTAGAAATAAAAAAATGTATATTTTTTCATGTAAAATAAAAGAAATATCGTTTCTAGGTTTGAAAAACAGTTTTAACTTTCCTCTGCAATAATAGATAAAACGTCCAAAAATGATAACTCAAAGGTTATTGGTCACTTTTTGAACAGTTATGTTCTTAATAGTTTGTTTTCTATACTAGGACAAAAATGTCTGCTATTACTTTTTTACCTAAAATAATATTTGACAAGATTGTTTTTTTTTCTTCTTTTCTTTTATTTTTTTCTTCTCAAGAAAAAATGACCTTTTGCAAAAGCCGTTTATTTTCCTGCTATTTGTGTGGATGTGTATAATCATATGAATTATATTAACATTATAATTATTTTATTCATTTCATATTAGCACTTGTAAAGTTAGTAGGGAATGGTTCCTCGACCCCAACCTAACCATTTACGGGGATAACAAACGGGGTTACCCATACGGGGCCTCAAAAATATATAAAAATAATTTAGGGACTTTATAATCGATCTCTTAAGTGCTTTTACTTCAGTAAGATATTGTCTGCACTTCATCTGATATTTATCATTAAGACAATTTGGTGATGATAAACAGCCTTGACTCATATTCTGTAGAGGCGAAATAGCATTATGCTACAGAAATCAGTTTGCAAACAACGACAGTCATTTAATGGTAAACACCTCGTTAAATACTAAATACATATCGTTTAACTGTATCTCAAAACGGTTTAATAAGCATCGTCAAAGTTTCAATTAAAGTGGTTAGCACAGAACATACTTTTAACACCAAGATCATAACCCAATGACTACAAACTGAATATATCCACAGCAAATACTTAACGAATATTGAATTTGTGTTTAATACCAAAGCCCGATATACAGGCTGCACAGCGACACTAAAATTATTTACCTAGATCAAATATAACGATCACAATTCAGTTTTTTCCCAAATAAAGTAGCTGACGCTAATGCAAAAATGGTCTGTGAAAAAAATAAACGCGTAGTTGAAATCAGGTGTTACATAAAGACAAGCTGCCAACTTAGTGTATGTGCAAAGAAGATACACCAAGAACTGAGCATTGAATACGCATACAATATAATGTCCTATATGACATCTGCGAGGTTGGTGAACAGTTTCAAGAGAGGGCAAGACACACTGAAAGATGACCAAAAATGGCGAACTGCAACCTAAAAATGTTCATGTCAACAGATAGTGACATTGTAAACTGAGACACATGCCTCACACTATATCAGATAGCTATCCGGGTTGGCATTTCTCCTGCAAGTGTTTTCGCATTCTAAAGCGGTTGAGTCGCTAGAAATCTCAAAACTGTACCTAAAATATGACAAGACAATTTCCACTTTTGTGACTGAGTATGAAACGTAGGTTCACTTTTTTCATCAACTCGGAAGGTACGCAATAAAATATTTATTTAGCAATAAAGGGGTGTAGGCGACTTAGCATTGTGAAAAGGCTTACAACTGTAAAGAAGGTTATAATCGTATATTTTTCATTATATATGGTCCACTGCTTCAAGTTGCCGTTCCAAAGGGAAAATGTGTCACTGAGGTTTTCTACAAAAACTATGTTCTGAAGAAAATGACAAAAATGCGAAAAGCGCTATCCGCCATAGCGGTATTCAGTAAACGTCTTTGTTACATGACAATACGCCATCAACAAATGGCAACTGTACAGGACTTTTCGAAGAAAGAAAAGATTCGTGTCTTACCATATACGCCTTGACTCCATATTTCTTTTTTTCTATTTGCAGGTAAAAAATAAATGGTAGAAACTATAGCTCTCAACATACATTGCGGTTAGCTGTTTTTTTTCTAGTTTATGCGGGGTATACCTAAATCTGACCGTGAAAATGCTCTTAAAAATTGGACCCTACTACAGACTCACATTTGCAAAGCATTCTTACACGTTAGACAGTTTATTCCACAAAGTTTACACATTTTACAAAGACTATTACTTCTCCTTTGCTTTAAATTTGATATTTTGCAATTTTTTACCATGACCTATTACAGACATGTTGATTAGGTTATGACCTTAAAGCTGATCTCCAACCCCATAAGGTGCTATTCATAGACACTGAACCATTATCGGATACCTCTCCACAGTGTTGGGTGGGGATAGTAGTAGGTGGCATCCTTTTTTTGCGTATCGAACTTAATTTAAACCTCAAGATTTTCAGCCCATATCAATAGAACCAGTCTTAAATGATTTGTGTACACATGCTCTGCTTGAAAATACGAAATCTGGAAAACAAAAAATATCATAAGATGTTGTCAAATTTTCGTCTAAATGACCTTTCACCTGTTTAACTTTTGCATTCTGCATATTAAAGTAGCTTCAAACGGAGCCAACTGTTCCAAATATTTTGGAGACATGACATGACTACTTGAATTATTTGTCTACTTTAGGAAGTCAATTGAAATTTAATAAATCATCTCACCTCAAATGTATTACATTGATTTCTTAATCTACTTTTGCATCTTAATGTATCAAAAGCAAATAAAACATCTTCCATCAACGTAATGACATTCACTTGAAATGGTTTGCACTGAACATAATTCTTTCGACAATCATAGAATTAATAGTAGCTGTGAACTCCGAAATAATAAGTCAGATTACAGATAATCTGTAACAGTTAATATCAGGTTTTAGGGGTTTTCTAATATACATAAAGAAGCTAAATATTTTACAGGTTATTGCGTTGAAAAAAGAGATGATGTTATATTGTAAGGAGTTGGAACATAGGGGTAACAGATCGCATGCAGACGTATAACGTTAAAAAAGTGAAGTAAAAGAAACAGTTATGAAAATAAAATAGAATCAAATATCTACAACAAAACACCCTTTAGTTTAAAACTTCCTTCAAGAAAATATAGTTATTTACGTGTATGCATATTTTTATAGACGCCTACAGCTTCTCCACACATTTGTTGTTATTTTTTTATTTGTTTCTAAGCAACCCTTAATAAATAACGCTGATGTGCATTCCGGAAAAAAAAAATTTCTTTTCAAAAATGTGACCATTAAGTGCAAATGCCCAGCGGCTGTACCAATAACATTTTTGTAGGAAGCTTGCAGATTAAGAAACCATCACAAAATGCATATATCTTTAATGGCTGGCTTCATTTCGCTCACATTACACATTGAACAGAACTACTTGAGCGCCGGCTGTTTCTTTTCTGAAAACTGTTTTCTTCCATTATGTTTCGCTTCTGTGGTGTTAACATAACAACTAGTAAATGAGATTTCTCATAAAGAAATCGTTATTTGATTGTTATGGAAGTGTTTGTTCTTATTATCTCAATAAAGTATGTAAAACAAATAAAAAGTTTTAACATAAATGCAGATTTTGAAGAAAACGTGTTCCATTCTTTCATCTCTAGTACAATTAGCACTTAACAACCATTCATCCATGTACAAAGTAACATTATTGGAACATAAAATGCATTGACTCACTTGAAATCAATGATGAGAATGCTTTTTGAGTAGGCCAAGTTATATGTTTGCACGCACTCATTTCTTGTAGTTTCTTCAAACCTTAAAACAAATTAGGTCTTGTTTTGTTCAAATAATGAAGTTTCGCTTTATAACACTGCGTATAGCAAGATTTGTATAACCACTTTCCTTGTTATATACGACAGACATTACTGTTGCAAAAAGTGCATTCAATTATTTGAGATAGTATGTAAGCAGATAATAATCTAAAATGGAAACACTATCACATTTCTAAGCCGGTGACAACCAATAATAGAATGTTTGCAAATAATGTTTGACCGACCTTAATTTATTATTTTCAGAAGAGACATGTCAAAGTTTATATATAACACATGCGACAATATTCAAAATACATTTGAGCACAGCAGTAAGTCAAGCTACAATGTTTATGTACCAGGTAGTGTCTTTAATTGACTAGATCTATACTGTTTATGTGGAATGTACGCATCACATAACGTCTACAATTAATTGAGCGTAAATCTTACTTGGAAACGCGTGTTAAAATCGTCACATGATGTAACGTTTAAGTGGTGAATGCTACTGCTTCTTTCAGCAGTGATAAAACGCACGTTTTAATACTTCGAAATCAAAGGAGTGGCATATATATTTTTCTACAGGGCAGGATTTCAAACAGTTCGGCTACATTTTGTGATATTTGAATCATTTGTAATATTTCGCAGTATAAGCGCTTCAATAAAGGTGTATAAAGCCACAAAAAAGATATAGTTGAACACTGTTTACATTTTACACTCAACTCCGACTTTTGACCATTAACTATGTAACAGAATGGTGAAATACCTTTATTATGTAACATTTTTAACAACAAAAGCTCGATTTACCAAAGTAAACTGATTTAAGAATTCACTTGGTCCAGTCTTGTGCCAAAACCTCCATATTTTCCCTACTTTTCCCACTCCTCCTGCTGTTACACAGGCTGACAATTATCGCGCTAACAGGACTTTTTGCATATATGCTGTTTTAATAACCAAAACAGTCGACATAAAAACTATGCATGTTATTATTTTTAGCAACACTTTAATTAACTTTTAATTTGATATAAATTTTATTTTATTGAATATCAGCGCCAATCTGCTCATATGATATGCGAAATGTATTTATTTTCATATTTCTGCCAGAAACACAAAAACATATCTGTAGATCAAATGTAGTTTTCCGGTATTTTGACACTTACAAACCCCGCATGTTACCTTGGTCATCATTCATTAACTTTTATTAGATTTCTGACAATTAACAAGTCATTAATTTAGAATTGTTTGTGACCGCAACAACCTCGATTTATTGCAATAAATTCTTCCAGGATACAACAAGTAACTATTTGAATAATGTCCGTACAGTACATACGTATCTGTTTACTTTTCTATTAACCCTGGAACATTGTAACGGATTTTTAAATGCAGAAATTACAATTACAACAAAACATGAATGTAGTTCACATATACATATTAATATTGATCTGAGTAAGGTTAAGAGATCATGGAACCTCTCACTAATAAAAAATGTTTGGTTCCAGCCCTCCTACCGACTATACCTATATTTTTAAAATAATTGGCATTTCTTAAACGGGAATACGCTGATAATAAAAGTATTCCGTGTCATTCAAATCATTAAATAAGTGACTTTACTATCAAATGTCAAGATGTCAGTAAAACTATTACGTAAAACAGTTAGACTAAATGCATGTTAAACTGAATGGAGTTGTGTTGTACCATTTTTGATGGATAGCCAGTTATTTCAAATGAACGCTTTCTGCTTTCTCTAAAGCCCTAAAGGAATGTTCTTCTTTTAAAGGGGCAATATCTTTTCCATTTAATTAAAAGAATAAAAAAGTTTTTGACCTATGTAATCAAACAAACAACTCTTACAATCGACAACGAACAGTTTATCAATGTGAAACATCCCTAACGGGTTTTTTTTTTTAAATATTTCTACAACAAAAGTTCATGAACAAATATAGTTCGGTTACACCTTAATGATCACGTGACTCAGACAAGTGTTCTCGATCCGGCCTCTTTGTGAACAAGCATGACGGACTCAACAAGCTTATTATTATCAACATTCCAGCGTGCTGAGACTTGAGACGAAACACGTAGGGTCCCAAGCGACCCTTCTTACAATTGTTTTTTCCTTTCTTTTCTCTGATGCGCGTATTATTTTCTTGGGCAAATTGGGTCGACCACGACATGCCATTTTTAAAGTTATTTAACTGGTTAACTGTTTGCATGTGCGGGACTATCAAAAAAACCTTAGTTAAAAATAGTTTTTTTTTTGCAATTATATCATTATATCGCATTTCGGTTACAAGTGTTTGTGATGAAGAAAGACATCAAATTAACACTGAGGCAACCGTTGGGTTCATTTCAGATATAAAAAAAATAAAAGTATATTTATATATTTTTCATTTTATTACGAATGAGCAAACAAAAAAGATATGCTGCCTATATTTCGTTAATTTTACGGAGGATGGCAGTCTAATATTCGTCTCTCTCAGAAACGCTCTGAGTTTTCTGAGGGCGTTACACACTAGTTAAACAAAACCAACTTCCTTGCCAACGTTATCTAGTTAAAACTTTTTATGAACCAGCCTTATGTTTTCTAATCTCTTCTTGCAGAATTCCTACCGGGTATGAAATGCGAAAATTGCTTCTCTTCCAATTTATAATCAGTTTCATATTAAGCTATTTTCTGAGATTATTTATCTTTGTATACGAGATAATAAAATGTGCAAGAAAATGCATAACAAGGCACGTTAATTAGTTCAAGCATTTACATGTATCTGTTATGACTAAACAACAATAAAAAAAATAAATTTAGCAACAAGTGTATTGTATAAGAAATTAATATCCAAAGTTCCATATCATGGTGGCTGTCTGGATCGTTGTTGTACTGATTATAAACTAAAACTCTCGATCGTGGCTTCTACTCCGCTTGTTACTCGTATTATATACTATATTGCTTATATGATTTGATAAAGAGCAACAAATATTGTCTTGTTAGAAAACAGTGTAAATTATGAGTTCGACCTGTTTCTAGGCGGCATGTTTTCTCAAGAAACATGTGTTGCATAAAATAAATAACGAACACAATGTTTCTGTACTGTAATAACATCTGTATTCGACATTAAGGCTGATATATAATAGACGTTCCAACACCTTCAGAATACTTGCAACCTTTCCAAATAGTTTTGATCTTGCCACAAAGATTAAATAATAAGGCGGGTTTAGAAATAAATTGTTCGTAAATAACGGAGACCCAGCATAAAGACTCCTTTTAACTCAAATATTAATCAAATAAAAAAATCCATAATCAGAATTTTGTTTTCTTATTCGTCTCAAAATACATTGTTGTTTAAAGCTTTGTTTGGGAATGCCCTGTTAACACTCGCTTTTCGTACTATTTGTTCTCGTTAAGCAACGAGCGCACTGTGTACGACATGGCTCCTCTGTTGAATGCACCAGTTTGTTGTAGCATATACAATCAAAAACATAAATTACATAATCAGGCAACTTGCGCAATTCTCATAAAATCTCGCCACAGATAGTTACGGTATCACAAGGCTTCGTTTGCAGGTTAACTTAAATACTTCTAAAAGTAGCTAGGAATAGTGAAAATAAATTGGACCAGAGATAAGAAAAGTTTATTGCATGTGACATTTGTCAGAATGTCTGCAGCCTCGCCAACTTAATAACATTTACTGCATATGAACGAATTGTATACTAGAACTTCCTTGAGAAAAAAATGAAAAAATGATAATAAATAATAAATAATGCAAACAATCGCTTCGTTTTACTTTTTAAGTAATCTGGATGTAACAAAAATATGACAGAAAGAAACAAATGAATCTTAGTGACATATAACCATATAACCCGAATTTACTTTACTCTGACAACATTACGTGCCTACATTTTTCTTAATGTTATCGTGTTCTACTTTGGCAAAGTTATCAAAACCAAAATAAAATTGGAATCTTACGCATCTTATTTTGAGAACTCCCAAAATACCCTGTTACATAAAGCAACATGTAATTATTTACTTGATTGTCCAGGACACTCGACAGCCAATCTATACAAAATGAACACTGATGTTATTCCCGTTAGCAGATATAAATACCAAAACACATAGTCCATGCATACAGAAGGTCAGGAACAACGAGCGATAAAGCTATCTGAGACAACTGTTTTCCGAGCAGACATTTATGACTACACTACTGCAGGTGTCCATCATTTTATGTCTTTTGTCAGTAAATAAGTATGTCTGTATTTAGCTGTAATGAAGCACTCAAGTCTGGCCTAGGGCTAATTGTAGGATCTTTGAACTTGTTCAAAGAATGAACGGACAGTTTGGGATCAAGGCTGTAAAAAAAAGTTCCTGATTTAAGTGTATAAATAATTGTTCTATGAACGGTGAAAGTGTTGAACTTTTTGCATTTAACAATGCTATCGTTAATAGTTGACTCATTTGAACCATAGTAAAGAACACAGACGAGAAGTAGCAAACGAGCACATGAGACCGCGAAAAAAAGTACGTATAGATTAAGGAGATAACCCCTTGATGTGGTCTTAACAATCATGACTGTGGTATAACAACATCAAAACATTGATACCAATAGCATTTGTAAGCCACCTCAGTATCTGTATACGCACCCGTCACACAATTCACACGAGGACAAATGCCTTAAAAGATTCAGTATTGTATGCGAGGCTACAATCATTTTCTTTGCTAAGCTGAGATTCTTAATGAACGTTGATTCAACAGTGCGTCTTCGGTAACACTTACTCAAAGTTTGATTCCTCCAGCTAACATTTCATGTGGCAATACTTAATCAAAGAATGTGATCCTTTTAATCCAAATTAGCTAGTTTATCTATGGTTTTAGATTCGCTTAAGTATATTTAGAAAAATAATAAACAAAGTAAAAAAAATAACAGCTAAGGAGAAACAGAACAGTGATTTAAAACCTTCCAGTATCTTCATAAAGTCGGATGAGGGGAAAGCCATTTATATCATGGTGCGCGCTCTGAAAGTAAATCTGGTTTTATTGATTGAATGTTATCCTTATTTGGCAATTTTAATTGAAATGATCAGGAAACAGGGTAATAAACTATTTAGACAGAGAAACAAAAACATCAAATTTCAGGGAAATACAGAAAGAACAAGCCTATAAACTTTAACACGGACAATAAAAATAGAAACAAAAATCCTGATTTATAATAAGAGATAATTGCCGAGTTGACAGTTCATGAACAGGTTTTAGGTTGCACAAGTACATAATAAATTGTAGTTTCATTTTCAAATAGTAAAATGGCTCTATATAAAGGCTAACTAGTTTTTAAATCCGAGAGGAAAATTCTGAGAGATAATACTGTCACAGATTTCAACATCGAACACTGGTCGAAAGTTCATCGAAACATTAATGCTTTACCCCGGCCTTTAAATATAAAGTGAGCTACTTAAGCATAAAAATAAAGTAAAATCTAATGATTTACAAAGACAGTCACGCGCCTAAATAAACAAAGAATGGTAACGATCGCTCATATATCTTACCTTGTTTCAAATATAATTGCCGTAAAACACATTTCCCACTAATATAATTAACTGGTAATTGAATTCTTAGAACTGATCTACCACTCGGAATGCTAAATGATAACAGTTATATAACCTGAAAACATTTGATTTTGTTAATTAATCTTATGCAAACACGATTTAAATTCGACAAAAAATGAAAACATGTTTTACTTAGTATCTTGGTAATATTAATAGTGTAACACTGGTATTTGTTTTCGTAAAATCTTTTATCACCCACTGGATTTAACACACATTTTTTGAAATTTTATCCAGGCACTAGTTTGTTACAAGTAGCCGTTATGTTCCTTTAAGTTCTACCTGTGTTAAAGTTTTCCTTTTTTCTTTTGTATGACTGGCCATTTTTTAGCCTAAGCTGGCTAAATAAAGTTGTCGATGCATGAAAGATGAAAAATGCCAGTCTGTCATTAACGCGTCTAAATGTTAAGATGCCAGCTATAATTAAAATACAATTTTAAGGTTTAAGACTTTTGTGGTCTACACCTTGACTTGGCTATAAATCATTCCGCGCGGCTTAATGTTCATAAGGCTATGACTTCATTTATGTCTGTAATCTTAAAATCATTAATTAGAACGGTCTGTATCCGCAATGTTGCTGATGTATTGTCATAAAAATTCTTTAGTCTAGGATACAGTTTTCATTAATCCGTTACAGAATTAGTTGTGGTTTTAGCTGTTTATATCGCTCGTGTACTGATGAAAACATTGTTTGTAAACAAAAATAAAATCGTGACTCTGGTTAATTTGTATTATCCCGTGGAATATTTTGAGTTTATGCATCGTGAAAAATAATTTAAGTTTTGTTCACACTGAAGTAAAAAAGAAGCTGATTTATAGTTGTTAGTGTTATATATAAGACTATTTTTAAACACGATTTCATTACAATGAATTCGCCTTAAACCATTGCTCCCACAATTCGACGTATAAAGATATGGTTACTTACTTTTCAGCTTGAAGTAAGCTTGAAGTAAGCTTGAAGTACTGGGATTACGTAGGTGAATTACATACTACCAGGTGTTTCAGAATGTTCTATATCTTACAGAATTTGTTTCATTATCGTTGTTATATGTTTCGATTCAAATCAAAACAAATCTGTTGATGTAAATTGGTTCTCTAAATAGTTTCCAATTTGTAATAATGTCAGAAAAGCTGTAGTTCTAATGCTTTAGAAGTGTAAAAATATTTACAACAGTCGTATCTGATTTAAAAGCGTTAGATATAAGAATACGGTGTAATAATTTAGCTTCATTATCGAAAATGATGTTTTAAAATAATCCCTCTTGTGTTGTATTTTCCTAATCATCACATGTGTTCCAAATTGCAATAATTGTCAATAATTTTCCGCTTCTATTTATCTACAATGTACTTAAAGCATAAATACCAAGTAGTTTCTTCAACCTAACCTGAATTATCCCCCCCCCCCCACATACACACAAAGCAGCTTTATAATTAAATCTACAGGTTCAACTCCCTAGAAAAATGGCACAATACTTTATCTGACATTTCGTTAATAAAATGCCAGATTTAAGAATATTCCGAAACAAGAAAACACATGTATAATATTTAAAGAAGATATGACATCTATCTATCTAGCTAGCTAGCTATGATTAATCGTTTGTTTACTATAACAGTAACAACGTCTGTTGAAGCAAGATCGAAGTATGTTAGAAACACTCTACGTTGAGTTTACGACCTATTGCCTGGCGGGGGTTTTCTTAGGAAATATTTGAGAGGAACAACATTAACATCGAAACTTATGTGTCTTTGAATAATTGCATCTGTATGTTAAATTTACGGAAATGTATAACAGACTCTTAGATACTTTGCAAAATTTACAAAATAATTTACTTTATCTTTCTAAAACCTGCTGACTGTATAAAGTTTCGATTTCTCAAGTTGTTGATATATACTGAACTGAGTAAACTATCCCACATTTTCTATCTCAACACAAATTATAATTTTCGTCTGCGGATGAAATCCGCACCTGATGCAAGATTTTAAATGATTTATAGTAATGCCGTACAGAATCTGACTAAAATGTAACAGTAAACATAAGTGATATTTCGCACGCAAAACATTTTAAGTTATATTTTTAGATCCTTGTGGTTCCAAACGCGTCTTCAATGCACCTTTATATAACTTTCAGTTTGTTTACACTGTTTACTAGTGCATTATTGAAACTATACTTTTATCTGTTTTTATCAGACTGTCTTACTCGAAATTCTATCTATCAGCCGTATACCATGATTGTTTGTAATATGTAATATTCTTCATCTTCCCCGTACAAAATCTAGAAGTCAATTACAGTAAAATTCAAAAACACCAATCTCGTAACACTAAAAACAATAAGCATAGATTTGATGGATGTTTTTAGCTCCTACATTGTTGTTGCATAAATAACTTAAACCACTTCTGAATTACTTTATCGAGTGTTCGCCTTTTTGCAAAAAAGCTTTTTATAAGATTAAGCTTCACTTTAAATATCAGTAATTTCTAATGACCCCTCCTACAGGACTGCTTGGAAAGATTACTGTTCTCAACAATGTGAACAAGAGTTTAGAATAGAAACTTTATATGATTCGTAACAGAGTTATTAATGCAATAACAAATATGCATATTTCACTAAAATGGGGATTGTTAATACCCTAAAAAATCCGACTCAATGAATCATGAAGTCTTATAACAGTAATAATAATAATGATAATCATCATCATCATCATCATAAAAGAAACAATTTAACATCGAAACAAACCAACAACAACAACAAAAGGATGCTACATAACCAACAAATAAGATGACTACCTGGCCCCCATAACATTACATTTGTGCCCAGAACCAAAGATTATTCATAGCAAACTGCCACTGACAAGTTTTTTACAAGTTTTCTTTCTTTCCTAGGACTCTCTACTACTGTAGCCAACTACCACCCACTATTGTACATCTGTCAATACAACATCATTTCATTACAGCAATATCTAGCTTAGAAAACGTCTCGCTCTAGGTGTTGGCAGGGATTAGCCATTATTATATTGCATAAAATGAAATAATATAATTTGATCAACAGTATCCTTTACTCATTTAAGCAAATGATCTTTACATTTAAGTTGTTTTACACGGGAGGCACTGTTTTATCAACTTGAAAGAAATATGCAATAATTGTTTATAAATATTCTTTCATTGCAAAGGTGAGTGCATGCTTATAAAACGAATGTTTTTCAACGGTGACAGTCTTATATCAAGAAAGGAAAACATCAAAAGTTCCAAAATGATTATCTGTAAAATATTACATAGCAATCTAATGATTCAATCATCAAAGAATTATTAAGCCATCCCAAACTTTGTTCTTTTTTTTAAATTCACAAAGGGACTTTAAACATCAACAAGGGCATAAAATGCTTTTAATACATTTTACTTCGTGCAATAAGTCACTCCTAAATGCATAAAATGTCAACATGCATAAACTGATAACATCTGAAAATTTGTTACAAAAGTATACTGGAATCTAAAGAAAAAACACTTGCGAAGGATTTTATACAACCATGTAGCCATATATTTTATACCTACTAAATTGCACCAAGTCACTCCTAAATACAATAAAAAGTATCCGTAAATTCAGGCGTTTTACTCGAGCTATGCAGTGTTGAGTATTCACACCACCTTCAATCATCTGTTTTTCTCTGATACAGTTTTGCATACAAAGTTTTCTTGTAAAGGCTTGGTAAAAGCAAAGTTATGATGCTTTTTGGCTTTTATTATAGTTTGTATGATCTCATTAAAAGTGTGATAAAAGAGAAAGGTTTCAATAAAAATACAAATTTAAACCTTTGCACTTCTTTCATTAATGATACAATCACCGATTAAGAAAATAATACCCATTTAAAAGCGCTTTTAATACAATCAACACATCATTTTGAATGAAAGACCTCAATTGTCACGGTAAAAAAATATAGATATGTCTCTGTACATGTTATTGTTAATTTTGGTCCAATGTAACAATGACAAAACATAATAAGTCTGACCTCAACATCATCTTAACTCCTAAATAAAACTTCAGAAAAATAATTCATTCCATTTGGGAAAAATGTCTATTTACTTTGAAGTAAGTTCTCATTGAATTGATTAAAAGCACTGGTTTAGACATAGCCTATAAATCAGATGTATTATCTCTAAAACGTCGAAACAAAAACAAAATAATATGATTTTTTTTTCGATTTTTTATCAAATAGAAGAAACGGTGTTTAAAGTTTTATTTTGCTTTCTAAAAATGTTCACTGTCCAGAAACAAATGTGCAATATCTTTCTTTTTACTTAGAGCTAAAACTTACAATATAATATAATATGTTTGGCACATAGCAGCTCCTCTAAACATATTTATGTTTTCTGTTCTCAAACAATTATCTACTTGCCCATAATTCTTGTCGACAAGGAGTCTTGATTACTACAATAAAAATTAACAAGGTAATGCATTCTCGGCTCTCTTATATGTTTTACGGTTTATAATCATATCGGAATTTAGATCTAATGTTATTTTGAAATCACACTGATACATTATTCAAGCTTTTATTTCTAAATTAGATAACAGGGTGTACAATAATAGCCCCGTTTAATAGATTTGGATATTACATCGACAGTTTTATAACATTGTGAACCTGCAATATATTTTCAAGATAAATTCCCGCTGCCTATTTTATCCGATAAATTGAAGTCGATCCAATTTATAATCAGTTTCATATTAAGCTCTTTATGAGATTAGTGTTCTTATAATGAGAGATGATGAAATGTGCTAACTTTTCTCAAAAAAAGACCATGTTAACAGGGCAAAACATCCATACTTTTGTTCAATTTTCTAAAGCCTATGGGCAAATACGTTAATTTAACCAACAGCTAAGTCAGTTTTACAATAAATACTTTTATACTTTTTTTCGTCAATTATATTATAAGTTAAAAGAATATTTAAATTTGATATAAATGTAACTAAGCAATTCTATCACTTGGTCAGAAAGGACAATGCGTTAACTAGATAACCTGGGGTGTTAATGTTATTACTTAAATGCAATTCCCGTTTCTTGCAGAGGCTATACTATATTTGTGGTATCCCTTACATCGGCTAAAACGATCGTTTATTTGCTGACGTAAGCCTCACTTCAGTAAAAGTGTAAGGAAATTAAGAACAATGGCACTTTGTTAAGATAGCTATAGAAATAAACCGCGTAACGGTAAAGTAGTCCGCCTCATTTAAAGGAATCGGGGAGCGTCTTAGACAGATGCATGACTGTCTGCTTTACTTCACTTGATTATTGTTTCTTATTACTACGAAACCTCATTTAATCCAATTAGTTTAACGGAAATACTTGCAAATATTACTTGTTCTATAAATTATATTTGCAAATTTCATTTTGTACTAGTTATCCGCATTTCCAAAATTTTGGACGGTATTTCCTGTAACATAAGAATGATAAGATTACAAAAGTGTCTGTCTCGTATATTGCACGTGACTTTTGATGAACACTTTCAAAGAATCATTTTTAATCGATATTTGCAAACATCTTTATAAGTACAAAAGATTTACTTTTGTTTTTGTTTCTTTTTTATATACAACTTATTTTTATCCCACGCCGACGAAATCGGAAGGGTGATATTGGAATGGCGTTATCTGTTCGTCCCTCCGTCCTTCCGCAGGGATCCATATTTTAGATCTGGTTGATGTAATGTAATGAAACTTAGCATAAACGTATATATTTATAAAGAAATGATGCACGTCAAATGCCATCAAAATCCACTTGTCAGTTATTTAGATCTGGACCTTTGTTACTTAAAAATAGGCATTTTTAAATCCGGATCCATATCTTAGAATTTGTTGCTTAGATTAATAAAACATGGCAAGTATATATTTCGTATATGGATGAGGGCTTGATGCACGTGAAATGCCATCAAAATCAACCCGTGCGTTGAAGAGTTATTGTCCTTTTTTTTCACTTCAAAATAAAATTTTATATTTCTAATTACACACTAACAGACATGCATTAAAAGCTAAATACCTCCATCAGCGAACCAACATAATGAGATTAGAGCCTGTAATAAACCCAAAGATTGTGGTCGGAATTTCACATTTTGAGTTAAAGGTTACTCCTCACGCTCATAGATGTGCACAAGTGCGTTTGTTGTAAAATAACTGATAAAATGTGTATACATTTCTGTATACATCATTTCAACCTCATCAACGCGTGTTATATAAACAAAATGTCCCCATTAATAAAGCAGTAACTATGTTCATTTCTTTTACTTCTCGTACGCTTTTTAACTGTTGCGATATAGTTTTTGATGCCGCTTTTTATCATCACTCTGCATCCTTTTTCTTGAAATATTTAATGAATATCAAACAACATGAAATACAGCGAAAAACACGTACTCTATCATATAGAAACAACATGTGTTTTTGTTGCTGATTTTCCATCGTCTGAAAGTCTCTGTCTTCAAAGCAAAGGACAAAGGAAGGACTAATATTATGCTATTGTTTGTTGAGCAAGAACAGATCTATAGATTATAATTTTAACTACTAGCATTTCAGGAGGCAAGGGAAAAGTATTCATATTGTATTTCGCTTGATATATGAAATCGTACCGGTATTCTGTATCACTTGGTCAGAACAAATTATTGTTTTCGCTTAAAGGCCTTTTAAATGATTTTACCTATTTCTGCTGACTTGATCAGGAGATATTTCTTTTGCTCAAAGCTAATAGTCTGACTATATCTGATAATGCAACATTAATAAAAGCCTATGGCCTGGCTATAACTGATAATAATGCAGTAAAATTGCTGAAACCATAATGGTCTATGATTGTTGACTGTCTATGGCAGCGCTGAAATTATATGGACTGGCTTTAACTGATGATGGTGCACTAATATTGCTGAATTCGTAAGGGGCTATGGCCGACTTCATGTACTTTCTGTATACATTTAAACATACATTTAAAATATTTTCTGCCCTTAACAAGTGCAGTATGTTTCGGCGTAGCTGTATCAAAATCGACGCCTTCATTTGTAACGAATGAATTGTTAAATACACAATCTTCATCTGAAAAAGGAAGTTTGCTATTGGTTAAATGAGGTACTGTTATGAAATTTTAGAGCAGAATTTGTAACTGTTTGTTTAATTTCGTCTGAAAATAACGCAATAATAATAACATATAATAATACTATATATACATATAACAATAATACAGGCGTTATTAAAACAACAAAATCATGAAAAATATACAAATTGGAATAAATATATAATAAATATGACTAAAGATTTCATTTATTTTATTGGAAATGAAATACACTATCAGCATTTAACTCAACATTTCTTGTTTATAGTCTAAACTGTTATGGAAATTGGATATTCGATTACTATGCGCGTTCAATATTTGCCCATGTCCGAAAGAAATACACATATGGGGCATTAATTTTGTACTTTATCTACGCCTATATATTTTTTTTTTGAAGATATTTGTTGTAACACTTAAAAATGCCGATATTCCTCTTCGCTCGTAAATGAATAATAATGTGAGTGTGTGTGCGTGTGCGCGCGTGTGTGAGCGTGTGTGTGTGCGCGCGTGTGTGTGTGTAATCAAGTCCTTTAGATTTTGTCTGAGAATGACTAATAACTGATAACTCTATTTGATCAAATTATTTTTCTACTAGACATATTAATGACAGTCACTATCTTACAATTCTGATTGTCAATTTCGTTTGGCAGCCGTTATAGTTTATGTCAGTTAAAACAAATCGGTGCATGAAAAACAAACATGCCTTTGGCGTTCTTACACAACCACGAAGAAGATTAGTGTTGTGAAAGTATCTGCCAAATTGAAAATTCTGTCTTAAATGAATATCATGTAAATAACTACATAACTACATAACATAATGCCCTGATATTTATAAACCTTCAAATGCAAAACCTTCTTTTCTGCAACAAAAAGTAGTTGTAAGCCGTACTCATTTATATATCCACACACGAAGAAAATCCGTAACGCCTTTCCGTCGTTTGTAAGCTTTATTTTTCGGAAATAATAATTCAATAAAGCTTCGGAAACTCAGTGCGATAACAGAAATCAAACACTTAAAGCAAGTATATCCATTTATTAAAAAAAAGGAATATTTGCCACGTTACATCAAAGAGGTAATAACCTTAAAATTCTACCGGAAATATCCATCGCTAAACTTTAAGATATTTCTTTAAATATATGCCTTAAATGGTATAAAAAGTGCTTCATATATACTGTCTGAGCTGATTTAAGAGGTTGGTGTGCTATAAAATATTCTTAATATTATTTTATTTTGCATTTAAGCAATACAGTAATAATTAAAGGCTAGAGAGAGTTACGTTCATCATTATATTTCAAACACGTAAATAGCAAACTTTTGCATTTTACACTTCAAAAAACTTCTTTGATTCAATATTCAAAGAAATAAGAAGCTGCTTCGGGGTACAACATCTGATGTTTCTTACATCTATTATCTAAAGAGTCCACTCTAAAATGCATATTCTCGGCCATTTCAACATCCCTGTAAACATAAAATCTAAGGGTTTGCACTAAACTTCACTATTGCATCCATTAACAATCACATAAAACGAACAAAACGACCGTCATTAACCTTTCATTTTCCCTTAGATTACATATATAGTGTTACATTTCACACCTCCTTGAACACAATTGTACTCTTTTTTTCTGAAGCAGTGTTTCTTCGAAAGCTTTTGAGTCTTGCTAAAAAGACATATAACAGTTAATAGATCTTGATTACGTTATGTTTTATGTTGAAAACAACGGCTCTAATAAAATCACTGTAAAATACAAATAAGAGGTTTCTGCGTAACACCAATATAGAATAGTAGCAACGCTTTCGTTTTCGGTGAAATCGCCAGGTGCATTAAATCATTTTCAAAGAATGAGGTGTGAAAGAATAATCAGTATAGATTTGCTTTCAATATACAGTCAAATCTGATACAGAAGGAGGTGTCCCTATTTATTACGACTAAAATTAAATTAACTTCAAATCCCTTTCTCTCAAATCTGCATCAGAAAATCTCGTCGTAAAAATATAATTGTATATGCTAACATATACATGCACAAGATGTTGTTAGCTCGAGGTTATCCATGATTACACTTCATTTTTTCATAGTTCATCATGGCTGGCAAGGTTGTTGTTTGTTTTTGTTTTGTTTTTACAGTGACCTTAACCTTTGACTATCTGACTTCAAAATCAAAATGGGTCATATACCGGGTATGACCTACTTTCCCACCAATTCAGAGGACTGCAGGTCAAAACGATCTTTAGTTATTGACAATCAGACAATCTTTTTGATCTCAGTGACCTTGACCTTTGACCTACTGACCTCAAAATCAATAGGTGTCTTCAGCTGGTCATTGTTTACGTCCCAATTAAATCTGAGGACTGAAGGCTAAAGCGCTCTCTATTTATTCATTGATAGTGATCGTGAACTTGACCTTTGTTGTACTGAACCCAAAACTATAAGGATCTTCTATTCGATAAGGGTAACCAACCTATGTAGTTTAAAGTTTGTAGGACTAAGCAAGTTGGAACCTGCATTCTGCACACTGTCTCATAATGGTTAGCATTTCTGCAAACTAGTTTCAATTACTTTCAATCGGTTCAAGAGATATAGAGCGACAAGAAATATATAACTAACATAAAATATGAATGAGAATGTGTGACTCTGACTTTGATTCGAACCAGGTGGAATTTGCGCACTTCAGATTGTTTCAAAATGGTAAATATTTCTGCCAAGTAGTTTCGATTTCTTTAACTCGGTTCAAGAGATACAAAACGGACAAGAAATTTGACACATTAAATAACATGGACAGACTTATAATTTTGCTTGGTTGATAGCATAAATCTCTCATTAAATATCTCAGCAATTAAACTTACCTAGAAGTTGTATTCACACTAAGAAGACATTTTTTTTCTGAACAAAAAATCAACATTCACTACATGCCACTTCTGTATGTTCATTATTCCATCTGTTAACTTGTAAAAATATTACCGTATCCCGTTTTCTAAATGTTTATAACTACGGTCCTGACATATTGCGCAAACCCTTTGTATGATTCACAAAAGGTGCCCTTCTGCCAAAGAAAACATCGTAATAAAACTGTCAGTTGTAATTAATATACAATTTCCAGGTTTTAGACCTTTAGCAGTCCTAACAAGTTATCTTACTCGTTAATCATTTTGAATGGTTTGGAGAAGAACTGGTCTTTTATCATTTTACGCCTGTAATCGTAAAGTCATGAAATAAAAGTGTCTTAACCCGTATCGACCTTTTTGTATTGTGATCAAACATTCTTCCATTAAGGATACACAAGTATTTACGACTTGTTCCTTGCAGTAGAGCAATACTGGCAGCTTACGATTAAAGTCGTTACTGTTTTTCAAATCAATTTCAAATGTTTTAGATTTGACAAATGCTTTTCACTTTGTTAGCAGCAAATAAACTGTTTTG
This sequence comes from Cyclina sinensis, assembly GCA_012932295.1. Classification (NCBI taxonomy): domain Eukaryota; kingdom Metazoa; phylum Mollusca; class Bivalvia; order Venerida; family Veneridae; genus Cyclina; species Cyclina sinensis. The sequence goes on from JAAONU010000017.1 coordinate 30,598,245, forward strand.
ATGCATTCTCTATATTGGAATTCGTAATATCTAAATTGATTGCAAGTTTTTTGTACCTAACAGCTTTAATAAACAATAAATTAAAAAATTAACTTTAAAAGCAACATATCCTAAAGAGAATAAGTCATTCAGTTGCTATAACGTACCTTAAAGACTTGTCCCTTTTCTCCCTGTAATTTGTGTTTAGATCGAATCACATTCCTCGGGAAACTGAAATAAAAATAATATCATGGCTTAAGAATTATTACATGCCAAAAATGATTAGAATGATATTTCATAAATTATAAATACAAATTGTTATAATACAACTTGCAGCCGTTTGTAAGCTTGAATCAAAGAACGAAGAAGAAAGAAAGAAAGAAAGAAATACATAGGAAAAGACAGAAAGAAAGAAAAAAAGGGACAGACAGAAAGAAATAAATAGGGAAAGAAAACAAGAAAGAAAGAAAGACAAAGGGAAGAAAGAAAGAAAAAAAAGAAAGAAAGAAAACTAAGAAAGAAGGAAAGAAAGAAAACTACAAGTAACATTGCAGGACATGTAGAAATTCATGGCTTTATTTTTAATTTTTTGGTAGCTGCAAAGCTAGTGAAAAACTTTGTTTCAAACATATTTATATTTCAAATGAAATGAATTGCTAAATGCAAATATCAATGTAAACAGAGAAACATCAGTAAAACAAACGCAGATGTAAAAGAATCAGGAAGAGAATATTTCTATGGCATACAGATTTGTCATTATACATTTGACTTGTCAGCAGCCTTGTTATTTAGAAGGGTGAACGAACGGTTAACTGCCACATTTTACATTCTTTCGAGAAAGCAACGAAAAAGAAACAATCATCAAGAACTACAAGGGCTTTGTTTTTAAAACTTCTTATATCTTGAAAAAAAATCACCTTGACGTTATCTTATTAATTCTACTGAACACAACTATTTAAATTATATATTATGTCTGTATATATTTCTTTAACTCAACCACATCAAAGTACAACTTTAAAATAAAATGCTTAACATAGTTATATCACATGTTAAAAAATGTGGTGCCTCTCATAATTGGCTGAAGACGTAGAAGAGAAATTAAAAACTGACCAAAAGTGACGAACTGAATACACATTTTTATGTTTCTTTATGACTTTATTTATGTCAAAACTGGGTTTATTCAAAAACAAAGCCATGACAATATCATAACAATTATTATAATAACTCACACTAACTTTTGAAAAATGGTAAATTATACAGTCGCATAAGAACTTGCGATTGCGTTGCTAAAAAGCAGTGTCTTTGAACTATGTGATGGTAATACCCAGAATCATTTTGTTGTCTGTGTTCTGAGAATATACACTGTCAGTCATAACTTCTAGAACCACTATGTATTCATGATTAACATTAAATGTGTTGATATGTGACTGTTAGGATCTGACTGTTTTGATTATAAATCAAGACGGTAACTAACAAAACATCATGATTTAAATTCAAAAAGAGCATTTATGGACAAGAGGTCAATTTTCTAGAGTTTTCTTTAGATTTTCAGCTGATAGGCGCTTTTGTTCAAACATTGCCTGTTTGAAATCATGCACTTTTGTATTTAGATTAATTTTGCTTATTTCCTGGGATTTCACATTTTAGAGATCATGCACAAAAATGTATTACCAGACAAAGATATCGACACTTTGTAATTACGTGAAATCAAGTTTATATTCAATCAATCACAACAGACACTTTTGAACGGAAGTTCAGTGAAACAAAAAAATTGAGGTAGAAATTATGTTTTTATTTTCAAACTTTAACCTTTTATCTATTGTTATTTTCAATCGTTGTTGTGAAAGCTGCTTATTTTCCCCATTCCGGTATGTACCAAATGTTTTATTCGGTTTGTTTGAAGTTTAGAACATTTTGAATAAGAAATTATAAAGCAATTGGTTATAAATAAAACACTAAAATGTACTGTATTTTCATTTAATTATTCTTTATTTAGTTCAAACGTATGCAATACAAGGGCAATGCCTTGCACTGAGATATATGCACTCGTTCTCCCGCGAATTTTGAAATAATATTGAGCTCATACAGTCACGAAAAATGATATTGCATATCGTATCTCAGTACAAAGGCACATGGCCGATAAAACTGGGAACAAACGCAATCCCTGCTCAGCTAGTCTATCACTTTCTACGCATTTTTAACTTATATATTAATACAAATTAAAGTATGTGAACAATTGCCAATTTATAGCGTAAATTCACGTAAATATTAGATAATTTGGCACGAGCTATATTGACATCAATACAAAAATTTGTTGAAACGGAAATACCAGAAAATTTGAAAATATTTCTTGGAAATAAAAATGATACTGCAGTAGAGATATCAGAAATCTACTGAATTAATTTTCTGAATCGTTCCTTTTTTTTAATCGCATAAATCACAAAGAACAAATACTATTTGTTTAGTTAAGAGAATTTAGGGGAAAACGGCCAATCCCAAAGCTGAATGTTATCTGAAAACAACAAAACATGTGTTGCATAAAAGCCATAGCAGGTAAAATGTTTCCGTACTGTTGCATCATCTCTAAGTTACTGTAATGAACACATTTAATATGTTTTTCAACCATCTGCCAAATACTAGCAACATTTAAAATTAACACTCTCTTGCCTTGAAGCATGACAGACTGAAGGCGGGCCTTGAAAGGAATGGTGCGTAAATAACGACTAGGCTGTTTAGATTTTCTGTTACCTGAACCTCAGACAGAAAGTAAGTCATAATTGTGTTTCAAATTGATCCAATTAACCTTTCCGTTTCTTTATCTAAGAGAGAAAGATTTTACTTCAAGTAAAACGGCTGCAGTGAATATAGTATCTTAAAAATGTAGTTTTCATTTATGTTTTAAAGATTAAAATACAAGTTCTAGTGACAAAGAATTAAAGAAAACGACTGTTACAAGCATTATTCAATATGGTGAAAAAATATTTGAAATGTGTCCTTAGAATAACTATACAGATTTCATTTAACATATCTATGTATGCTTCTATATTCAAGCTTACATTTCGACTGTAATTTTAGCTAGACAGTAAAACTATTAATGCTATATCCTGGATACAATAAGTAACTTATATCAAAAATACGAATTGATAGATTTTCGTTTTTACCTGTTTGCTTTAATTATAAAATGTAACACCGTGTAATACATAATGATGAGAACATGTGATTTCTAAAGCCTTGTTGATAATGAGAAATTTAATAGTTGGTATTTAATTGAATCATAATTATAATAATTCTTTAGCCTTAAACAACAACAAATAGTATCAATGCGTATTTGATAAAACAAAGCAAATGATCATTAAGAGAACGCCTAGTTTTATTTCATTTGTAAGGCTTGGAGATTTTAATCAAATCTGCAATATATTTACATATAAAGCTCGGGATACTATTTATTGTTTATCAGGTATTAAATAACCATAAATCACTGTTGCTGGTCATACTTAATTTTCTAGAATTTATTTAGATTGTTTGAACACAAACTTCAGTTTGTAAACAGAGATGCAATTCGATAGATTGATTAATAAAAATACAAGCACGTCACTTGTATTTACTTGTTCTGTAAGCCAAGAACAAGTCCCAACTGTCAAATGAAATGTATACGTCCAGACATATGTTAAAACCTTTTTCAAGTAAATTTCTACGTTATTCTGTAAAGTTTCAGATGGAAATATATATAAAACCCGCCTCAAGAAAGATGCTTAGTTTACAAGACGGGTAAATGTCTGAATTTTTTGGGGAAAAACAACTTCATGCTCTTAAAACAATGTATTGTTAACAACCTATGATTTTACACCATTTGATTTCAAACAAAACAACTCAAAATTCTCGAGCTACACCTTTTTTTAGTTCCTCTTCAGAATTAATACAGATGTGAAACACAAATATGTCAAGTACATTTTTAGAAAAAGTTATGAATGCGTACCTACTTGTTTATGTCAGATCATATAAAACTTGGTGACTTGGAAAATAGATCGCAAATCTGTAGAAATTGTCGTACTGTAGTACTATCGGAACTAAGAGAACACAAATATTGAAATATTCCAAACTGATAATTCACTTGGGACTGTACTGGATACTTGGCCGTTAATGCAGTAATTTGTTTGTAGAAAACATCTAATAAGAGGATTCATAATTATGACACTTTTTTAAAATAAGAAACATCTTTTTTTCGTTTTTCCGTCCGTACGAAGGCAGACATATAGGTTTATATGTATGTTTCTCCGTATGTATGAAAGCGATACAAACAGAATGCACTTTTAAAAAACTGAAATGCGTTGGAAAAGCTAGTTAATATAAGTGATACCGAGGTTTAGACATTATTTTACATTATTTTTCCTTAATTTAAAACATATTCCGTGCTTTAACTGTGTTGTTCTTCAATTTTAATACTAACATGTTCTTGAAAGTCGTATTGCGAGTAATGATTTCGTACAACATGTATGTTTCACATATCTGAAAGGTATCATTGCCTTAAAATACAGATACTTATTTCACATACTGCATCTCGAGAACGTATTTTTTTACTTTAAATTTATACATTTTGCACAGTTACTCAACATACTAAACATATGACAAAAGGTATTTTATGTGTAAGATTTAGATCATGATTTCATTTTGCAAATTTGATGGTTTGTAAAACAAAAATATCAGAAACAACAACAACAAACAAACAAACAAACGAAAAACAAATCTTTTTTTCGAGAAGAACTTTATATCGACACATGATAATATTATATGAATAAATCAGTCTAAGTAAGAAATACCGATTGTCATTACACTATTTTATTCTGATTTAAGTCGATGACTAAATAACTTTTGACGTTTTATGTTTACACGTAAAATACGTAAAATCTTATAACTGAAGTAATGTTAGACCTGTAGTAATCTCGCATGACAATAGCTATCAACCAAATATGTACATAAAATGGACACAGAAAATGTAGGCTAAATTAACATGACTTAGTGTGCATCAAACTGCACTAACTGTCGAAACACCTTGCATACAAATATACATACATAAATGTCAAAGCAGAGATAATAATCATTTCACATTTGCAATTCATATAATGTATGATGAAAAACGCCTACGATTAAGTCTGATTACTTAAAATTGTTTCCTAAAAACGGTACAACATGCCAGACTAATACAAATATAAACGGTCATTAATCATTTAAACATGACTGGCATAATATATCTTTTGATAAAGGTTGATACTAGCGAAATATAACAGGATTGGTTCACATGCTTTGATGACACATTTAAGTCCCGATACAATGCCAATGTCAAATTTAAGCTGTTGAATACGATTTGATCATATATATTTTTGTTATAAATTTTAATTTATTTTAATGTACTCGTACATTGTATAACAAACATGATATTTATTTTCTGACAAAGGAAACTGTCCTTAATCATATTTATGTAGATATATTAACTGCAGTAATGTTAATCATATGATCAATTAGTACACCTAAATGCGCAGCATACTAGGAATGCACAGCACATGCATTCAATTAACATTCTATTTAGTTTGCCTGCAGTCATAATTACATTATGTTTCTGAAAAAAGAGCTCAGCGGTTCGATTAAATGTCAGTAATGTGGTTGAATTGCTGTATCTTTCTTGATAAAATCACATTTTCTAAAGCAATTGTTGTAGTGTACACCACAACTTAAGGGACAACTGTACACTTGTAAGTAAGAATGTCTAATCGCAAACAGGAATGCCTATCTTCGAAGTCTAGGCAGTACCTTACTTCATCTGCAGAAATTACATGGTAAAGATCCGTCTGGTGCTTGTGCTGGTGCTTGGCTTTAGCTGGTCCATTGCTTGGCTTTTGCTGGTTATCTGCTACTGCTGTTGCATTATTTGTCAGGTGCTGATGCTGGCTGTGGCTTGTTCTTGACTGGTGCTAAAAAAATTGTTCGTCACGTGCGGTTTCTTGGATGTTGCTTGTCCATTGCTTGTCTGGTGCTGGTTTCTGGCTTTAGCTGGTCCATTGCTTGGCTTTTGCTGGTTCTCTGCTACTGCTGTTGCATTATTTGTCAGGTGCTGATGCTGGCTGTTGGCTTGTTCTTGACTGGTGCTAAAAAAATTGTTCGTCACGTGCGGTTTCTTGGATGTTGCTTGTCCATTGCTTGTCTGGTGCTGGTTTCTGGCTTTAGCTGGTCCATTGCTTGGCTGGTGATCAGCTTATGCTTGTGCTGGTTCTTTGCTCGTGCTGGCCTATTGCTTGATTGGTGCTGGTCTTGTAAAAGCGAATTTATTGATCGAGATAACTTTCCTAAAACTTTTCGAGAGTAGTAACGTTTATACTGGACGTTTATTCCGGACTGACCTTGTAGATCAAGCCAAGGATTGGGTACTGTTTCAAGGGTGTTCTCACGCCAAAAAAGGCAAAAAATAGTCTTTAGCTCTAAGTGTTATCATGTTCTGTTTGCAACTTTCTGGATTAGTATAACTATTGAAACATGCCGCAGCAACCTTGGATCTTAAGCAAAACTGACGAAGGATGTAGACACTTTCTCCGTTATCCCGACAGAATGTCATGTTTCTGCTTAAGACACGTTTCTTCTTTAATACACTTTAACTGTATTCAATTATTCAGCTGGTGTGTATAAAGCTGAATACATCTTACACATAGTTCATCAAACACGTTTTCAAAGGGTACAAGACTTTTAGATCTTTCATATCTGTCAAGAACGCTTAACTAAACTGCACACTGCCTAACTAATGCACTTGATTGTACAAATCACAAATATCGCGATTACGCCTCGAGTAGATTTTATAACGATGTATTTAATATATTAGTGCTTAGAACAGTTTAAGCGGAATTTTCAACTGAGCTCACCTATTGTGTTTATTGCGTTATTGTTTTTATCTCATCTAACTTGCTTAAGCCTGTGTGTGTTAGACATATGGTGTGGTCTGGAAAACTCAATTGTATAGAAGGTGACTGTTACAAAACTCCTCACAAAACTGTTTTCCTAACACCTACATAGTTTGGGACCTGACATCTGTTAACACCTTTCGTGAATATTAGGTTTGTTGCCTACGAACTGTGGAAATTACCTAGAGACTAGAAAGAGCGAGAACTAAATTGCAAATACAGAGTAAGAGTTTATTTGTTTTCCACAACAACATCGGATTTAACGTCTTTTCTTTACTGTTCTGTAAGTCTAGAACTGTACAAAAAGCACTACAAGCAGAATTTTAATGATATAGACCTTACACTTTACGGGTTAGAACTTATATGAAACTAGAGCTATGGCCCAGTGCGGTTTTAACCCCGTAAGAGCCGATCTTCAGAAGTTTCTTTGACACATCCATGAAGTCAGTTGGAAACCTAGAATTCACCAAATTCTGCTGTTGATAATACAAATCATTGAACTACGCTCGAGTGTGTTTAAAATCGTTATAAAATGGCAATTAAAATGCATCAGCATTGAATATAATCCAGTGCAGCTAGTGTTTAGACATATATAATGATGTGATAGCTAATTTTAGTTTTTAGGTGATTTATTTAAATTCAAACTTAGTATCGCTGACATTCCTGAATCTGGAGTCAAATGCATATCTATGTAGGCATTTGATCGGCACTCCCTGTGGTTATGCATGAGATCGTAATCAAATTTTGGATTGTTTTTATCAGGAACAATACCAACCACCCTTATCTGTTCAAAAAGAATTTTAAATGTATATAACATGCTGAGAGTTTACCGGAATTCTAGTACCAACAATTGCTTCGTTTATTAATACTACGTATTATGTTATCCTAAATTGTATCATCTCTGACTTCATGTTAATATATATATTCTTATTTCATACTTTCCAGTGTTTTACTGTAATATATCAGTAGATAATATTCTGATAAACCGCTAGTGAAATTTACAAAAGATAATTTTTACTGTACCACTTTCCTCCCCCTAAAAGTAACCCCATTCACTTATCTACTCAGTAACCTCCCCTCGTTTATTTACAAACAATGTGCAGGTAGGTATACATAAACAACAAAAAGACCGTCTGCTAAAAACTTTTACAAAAGTTCAAAAAAGGTAAAAATAAACAGTGTCTGAAGAATCTGGACTTTTTAGGCTAATATCTCAAGATTTTGATAATGATTCTTCATTTGAATTTGACAATGTATCATTTATTGAGTATAGGCATGATGCTTTTCTTAACAGTTATCAGCTGTTGTGTTTTTATGCGATCGCACCTTGGGATGAAAAAGCAACACATTTAGCATCCCCGCCGAAAATTTGGTAAGAACAAGAGCCCGTATATAGCAAGTATGTGTCAGTGGGAAACGGATAATTAGCTGTCTACAACACGTCATAAAGTTCCCGATACCGAAAACGATTTAAAAATCGCCAGGAAGAATATTAAACGACAAGAATTGCATTATTCGTATCACTTGGACCGTTTTCCGTGTAAGATAATAGACAACATTAATTTTGATGCAAAGCATCAAAGGCGGCGCACATGGTTTTGAAATAAGATAAATAATAAGTGTATAAATTAACCTAAACAATTGTATACGTGTGTAGTACATGTTGTACATTTTGATGATATAATCAAGTTATTTACAGATGGCATGTAAAAAGATTTTAAAGGGGGACATTTGAATTATATCCATGTTTTAATCACTTTTATTGAAGTTGTGAAATCATGTGAATTCATTTTTCTTCAACAAAATGACCAGATATGAATGACTTTATTCTTATAAAAAATCATTTGATCTTTCACTTTTTATGAAAATGGCATATTGTCTCCCTTTAAAATTAAAAATTGGGATAATAATCAAGTGTTCTTCGTCTGCGACACAATTCAGCAGTTGAATATTCCAAATGTCTACTTTTGCTTTATTTCAACAATCTATACCCTTTTAATGATTTTAGTCTGTATAAATCCTACTGTTTTGTGTCTTTTTCTATTCTATCTACTCTCCTGCGCATCGGTCGAATGTTTCACTTTCTTACCTCTGCTAAAATTCAATTTTCTGAACGATATTTTTATTTTTAGACAGGGAAATCCACAGTTACTTTTCAGCCAATCAGTGACTAGCTTACAACGAAATGTCCATACATACAATTGACATCCCAAAATGTAAACAAACATTGCATGTCTGCATGTTACTTACGTATTTCACTTTTCAAAGTGATTTTTGATAATTTTTTTTATTATTATTATGTATACGTAAATAAACCAGTAAAACCATCAAAAAGGTTAAAAATCATGATGGTATGGTTGTTTTTAGACGTTTATAAGCTGTATTAAGATGTTTACGCAAACGCATAGTTGAAATGTGTTTCAAAATTGCCAGAAAACACCCTTCTATTTATAATTTTTGGAATCACATCATCGTTTAAACCAATGAAAAATGGTTTAAAGATTTTTCGGTTTTGGGGATATTGGTGCACTTTCATTGGTTGCTTATAAGTTCATTGTAAAGGTCAATATCATAAATCTACTTTTATTAAAGCAGCGGTGTGAAGTAACGGTGGTGTATACACAAAGCTGCTGAGGGAGCGTATATTCTATCCTGGTTGCGCGACCATGATAGACAGGATATAATCTAATTTTTACAAACTCGATCTATTTCTTGAAGAAATGTTATGTTTTCATTGTTTATATTTGTATGTATGAAGAAAATACCATCACACATGCACATGCAGTGGTCATAAGTCTTCAACGTACATTAAATACTATACTTTATATAGATTTGCTGCGATTGACCAAGGAACATTTTGGAACCATCAATAGCAAATTAAGTAAATTGAAACAAGGATGACTTCAGTGATCGGAAAGTCTAAAAAGGGTTGTTAAGTTTACTTTCCAAAGTTTCTAGGCAGCCCAAGTCATGTCAAAATTTCAAATTTAAACCTTGAATGACAATTCCAAGAATATGTTTTTCTTCCCACAGAGAATGAGAATTTAAGATCCATGGATGGTTATTTCTGTAGAAGAGAACTGTAGAAGAGAATCGTCATTATAAATTATTTAAAATCAACTCGTAATCTTGCTTTTTCCCCGGTCTGTGTTTAAGAGAAAATTATATCTAAGGAATTACCGTCTCTGGTAGGAAACAGGAAACGAATTTTTGTGTAGCAGTAGCAGTAATACAGTGTGAGTGTATTTCTGAAATTGGAACAAAGAGAGCTGCCGACCTGACAGTGCTTCCGATAGGTCATCAACTATGGAGTACACAATCTTCTATAATAGATGAAGGGCTTTACTACTAAATATTTTCTTGTATGCATAATATTCCCAGATTTGGTGGAAAATATAACAAGATACTTGTCTCTGAAGGTGTGTCCTCAATTTTTAAATAACAATTCCTATGTTATCGACATCCAAAAAATAAAACCTTACATGTAATATCTTTGTTCGAATTCCACATTTCACAGTATGGTATTACATCATTTCAAATATTTTGTAATTTGTCTGCACTAGATAACACCCGAAATACAACTGGTACTCTATCATATAGTTACATGGTTTAACGGTTTAGTGGCGTAGTGAACAGATATGGTTTTTATTTGTAAGTATAACGACTGAATTGACACCAGCAAAGTAAGAATGTTCTTCAAATTCATCCTTGTGTCTGTTTTCACAAAGACAGACTCATATCTTTATTATTGCATTAAAACGACAGATTTTGTACAATTTCTATTTTCAAGTTAGTTTATACAAATCAATTTTATTTCGATTGTGACGAAAGCTTTTAGCTATTGAATCATTCTCAAATCCGTCCCTGGAACCAACCAGTACTAAGTAATGAGAATAAAGTTTCTTGCTGAAGGAAATAACCGATGTCGTCACGGCCGCTGACAGGGTTCGAACTCGTGTCTTGACTAGCGGTCCTTAGATTACAAGTCCGACTTTTTAACCACTCGGCTTCACCTTTTTTTATATAGCTATAGTTGAAAGAATTAACAAAGTTAAGTAGCAACACATGCAGTGAATACACAAGTACTTGCAGCGCTTTGATTTCTTTTCGGGAAAGTCATTAAATCTGTAATTTTTGCATCAAAAACTTTTAATTAAAAATACAAACTTACTTGATTTTGATCAATTTATTTTTAAAATTAATAAATAAGATTTATGAAGTGACATATTTTAAGTGATGCAAAGAATAATCGGATTTTTTTACATTGATAACGATCCAAGATTGTCCCAAATTGATTACGTCAGCGCATGGTACAAAATGAAACAGTATCCAAATATAGGCGTCGCCGTTCTCGGCGCCGCCAATAAAATACTGTTTTCGGAAGGTGCCCGAAAATGGCGTTGCGTTTCTGTTGTTTTTTTTCTACATATGCCTATTATTATCTATCTGAATCACAAAACATTAAACTTAACTTAAGTAATCCAGAAAAAAAAGCACGTTAATGTTAACTTTCCCTATTAAGTGTAGTTTTGCCGATTAACAGACATAGAAAAACAATATGGCGGACATTTCAAAATCCAGAACGCGCAGGAATATATTTTATCGCTGATGTTGACATTTCTATATTATTTTAGCTGTATCAGTTTGAATCACGAAAAGTTATTTTTAAGAATAGTTCTTTTTCTTACAGATGGTGAAAGTAATCACAAAGTAAGCAGGCTTTTATTTATTTTATCGTTTTTCTTGGGACTATTTGAATATCGCCTCGCACGTACAGAGTAGTAAACATTGTGGTGCACAACGGGATTGTTCACTGGAGTGATTAAAAAAAAAGAAAAGAAAAGAAAACAGGCTCAGGAAAGTATGAAATAAATAGAACATTTATAGTTTTTTCTGCATGAGATTGAAAATGTTTTTCACTCGAGAGCCTCAGATTTTTACGTTTATGGTCTGGTGTACATGTATTTTGATACAAGACAGAAAATACCGAAATGTAAGTGCTAAAAACAATCTGTTTAAATTAAAGACTGTTATCACCATTTCTATAATATCACCTATAAATTTTTCACTCTTTCCTTTATAATCAAACAGAATAGGAGCAGCAGTGGTCGAGGGGTTAGAGCGACAGACTCACAATCCAGCCTCCCGATCCGGAGGTCGCTGGATCGAATCCCACCAGGAAACAGGCACGGAGAGGGATTAGAATTAGTTGCAAGAACTTTGCTTCCCAATCGATGTAAAACAAATAAGTTTAAACTAAACATATGTAGAAACTAAGCTTTTAAATTCGAAAAATAACATGAGGCGTAATACATCATTGAAAGTTGTGCTTTAGCTTTTAGTATGTTCACTCAAAATTGTATGTATATACTAAACATAACATAATCACACTATATAAGATAAATAGAAGTCAAGTGTTATTTCTCTGACTTACTTTATAACTTTAATCTTTCATAATCCTGGCTGCTTAATTACAATGACGTATATATCATCACAAAATATGTTAGATAAAAGATCAACGAACATATATTGTTTTGAAAAGACATGAAGCATTTATTTTGCACTCTGGAACCTTTGTTATTGAAACTACTGCACTGTTTTCCTATACTGAAATATGCGTACAAAAATGAAATAAATTTTGAAAATTGTAGTGTCAAATACTGCCATGTAGCGGGGGTGCCCCTCGTTATGATCTACTTAGTACTGGTATTTGCATCGTCTGCTGCAGACCACGTTTTGTAGCAGAAATGATAATTTGATTCCATTATTTGCATAATAGGCCAGTTTGAAGACTAGACACCGTGTCTGAGTGCGTAGGATGATGTTTTTTCTGAACGGAATGGAAGGAAAGCGCTCTACTTTTATGCATAGAAAACATGGACTGTTTCAGCTTTTATATCCTGATTATATATAATCAAGCACTTCGTTCCTTTTCGTGTCTTTTACGTATTTAGCCTTTCTTCCTGAAGTCAGCAAATAATTAATTATCTGCTGTCAAAAATATTAAACAACCGTATTTGAAAAAACTAGACCAATTATCAAAATTAAAGTTGTTTTAACGTTTTGTTTAACCATTTTTAATAAGCAAGAATTAAAAAAAAAACACTGTAAAATCATACAATATATTAAGTCTGTGAAGTTGGCAGTGGGATCAACATTCGACATTCAATGTCCCGCAGTGCATTGAACATTCAGCAGGACATTCGATTTCATGCAAGATTTTGAATGTCCTGCAGTGCATTCGACATTGGGCAGGACATTCGATTTCATGCATGTTTTTTGAATGTCCAGCAGTGCATTCGACATTGGGCAGGACATTCGATTTCATGCAAGAGTTTGAATGTCCTGCAGTGCATTCGACATTGGGCAGGACATTCGATTTCATGCATGTTTTTTGAATGTCCAGCAGTGCATTCGACATTGGGCAGGACATTCGATTTCATGCATGTTTTCAAAAACATGCATCAAATCGAATGTCCTGCTGAATGTCCAATGCACTGCTTGACATTCAAAAACATGCATCAAATCGATTGTCCTGCTGAATGTCGAATGCACTGCGGGACATTCAAAAACATGCATGAAATCGAATGTCCTGCTGAATGTCCAATGCACTGCGGGACATTCAAAAACATGCATGAAATCGAATGTCCTGCTGAATGTCGAATGCACTGCTGGACATTCAAAATCTTGCATTATATCGAATGTCCTGCCCAATGTCGCATGCACTGCTGGACATTCAAAAACATGCATGAAATCGAATGTCCTGCCCAATGTCGAATGCACTGCTGGACATTCAAAAACATGCATGAAATCGAATGTCCTGCCTAATGTCGAATGCACTGCAGGACATTCAAAAACATGCATCAAATCGAATGTCCTGCTGAATGTCCAATGCACTGCTGGACATTCAAAAACATGCATCAAATCGAATGATCTGCTGAATGTCGAATGCACTGCGGGACATTCAAAAACATGCATGAAATCGAATGTCCTGCTGAATGTCCAATGCACTGCGGGACATTCAAAAACATGCATGAAATCGAATGTCCTGCTGAATGTCGAATGCACTGCTGGACATTCAAAATCTTGCATGAAATCGAATGTCCTGCCCAATGTCGAATGCACTGCTGGACATTCAAAATCTTGCATGAAATCGAATGTCCTGCTGAATGTTCAATGCACTGCGGGACATTGAATGTCGAATGTCGAATGTTGATCCCACTGCTAACTTCACAGACTTCAATATATTACCATGTGACGTAATTTGACAGTATTCGAGGTCAAATTTTCACCAGCGTTAAGGACGCTTAATTCTGCCACAAAATTTTATCTTAAAAAGGTCTCGAAGAACTGAATTGGCACCAAAGGAACCATCACATAAACAGCACACAAATACCAACAATCACAACTCTCTTATAACATAATCGAACATAACAAAGCACATTGCGTCTCAAAATGGTTGATATACAGCTGTATGTCTTAAGCCAAAAGGGATGATTTCTCATAAACAAAACCAAATTTTTATACTGCTCATTCAGACAATGAGGTTTAAAATGGTTAAGGAAAATGTTTATTCTTCTATGAATTAGCCTTACATTTCGTAACGAATTGCTATTTTGTCAAATTCAGATCAATACAGGACATGAGTGAAACTTGCACCATTTCAACTTCAACAGAAATTAAAACTTATCTCTTAAATATGCGCTCCATCTACTTGTAAGTTCAACGCGTGATAGAACGAGTCAGTCACGCGGAAACTCGAAAAAAAACCCATTCTGAAAAGAGAAATTATGACATGGCGAAATATTGATGCCCCGTAACGCTCTTGCACCATTTGAATATTATTTCTATGATATATAATCATATATAATGCATTTTTGTGTATAATAATTTTTCCCTACGTTATAATTATACACTTTCTAAACTGACTAAACACATTACATCTAGTTAATTTCAAGACCAACCTCTAACAGCGAACACGTTTTTATTTGTGTTATATATTTATATCAATACATTTGTAAACATTAGACATTTTTATGACTATTTCGTCTATCTATCTTGCTGTTGTTTTGCATGTATTTATTAGCTGAATTTAATTCCAGAAATGCAGCTTAGTTTACAGGTTATGATGATTTTATTATCATCATCAAGCTGACTTTGGCTTAACAAGGCATTATCTGTAGAAAGTATTTTATGACAATAAAATGGAAAATAGACATAGCATTTGTGAGTAATTACATATAAGCTAAGATATATATCATATAATAATCAAGGAACCTATTATATGCATAGAGATTCGTCTGGTAGTTAGACAGGAATGTGCATCCATTAGTACCAACGACAAAACACCACCGCAGCAGCGAATGCACATACATGCACTTCGTGTTTTCTTGACACAAAAGCCGCATACATACCTCAGAAATCGAAATTCTAAGTTTTGATTCACTTTGCAAAATTATATTGTTAATGAAGCTGGCATCTGGTAAGCCATGAGTAACAAAATCAAACCTCCGTTTTAACTTCTGGTTAGCCTTGAGGGCATTCTCATTTAAGACAGATGATGTTAATTTTACCCATTGCTTTAGATTTTAACGTTTCTTTCAACAATACATATATATTATAGGAAAACAACGTTGCACTAAATTAGGACTGCGGTATTTCCACTCTCAATATTCGCGTAGGTTGTCCAGGAACATGTTTTGAGGGCAGTGAAATTATCTTAAATTTCTGTGAATGGAAACTTTGTCTTTAGTGCTTTAGTTGTTACTGATTAAAGAGGAACTTACGACTTTAGATACACAATAAGAAATAACAAATGAACTACTGATATCATGATAATATTTGTTCTGAAACTGTTTTTCAAATGTAGCAGGCCTGATGTAATAAATGTAGCAGACCAGATGTAATAAATGTAGCAGACCTGATGTAATAAATGTAGCAAATCTGATGTAATAAATGCAGCAAATCTGATGTAATAAATGCAGCAGATCTGATGTAATAAATGTAGCAGACCTTACGTAATAAATGTAGCAGATCTGATGTAATAAATGAAGCAAACCTGATGTAACAAATGTAGCAAATCTGATGTAATAAATGTAGCAGATCTGATGTAATAAATGTAGCAGACCCGATGTAATCAATGTAGCAGATCTGATGTTATCAATGTAGCAGACTGATATAATAAATGTAGCAGACCTGATGTAATAAATGTAGCAGATCGGATGTAATAAATGTAGCAAATCGGATGTAATAAATGTAGCAAATCGGATGTAATAAAAAATAATCAAAATGAAAATGACTGCCCTATACTGATGGAAAACGAAATATTGCTCTGAGCATTTCCGAAGGTATCTTTCCTTTGATCAACTCCACTGAATTTTGGCTGATTTAACAGTTTGTCAATAAAACGCTAACATCAATACCTCTGATTATTTTCTGTCATGAAAACCCCGTTAAAAAGAAAACAGTTACCATTATTAATAAAACATTATTGTGATAAAACTCCACATGATTAGTACACTAGGAAGTCCGCTGTTCTACTACTTACGGACTAGTGCCCTCAACAAATTTATCCCTTACTTTATCCTCAACTCAGTTTTTCTTTAGATGTCAAACAAAAGAAAGGATCAAACAGTATCTTTCTTAAATGGCCAACTAACAGATGTTGCAAGACAGCTTACATGTATTCAGAATATCACGGAGATATATGGTTTTGCATACATTGCTGTTGGCTAAATACGACATCTGAAGTAGGGGAAATATATGATAAAATACAGAGATATGACATAAAAGTCAATTCAGAATAAATAAAAAAACGCAAACAAAAATAATTCTGCTTTCGGATATAATTTCTTTTTGTCGCGCCTCTCTGGCATAATATACTGGCTACCAATAAATCACATAACCCCAGGTGCGCATTCTGTTAAAATCAGAACGGTTTTCAAAACAAATACTCAGTAATAATTTTATTTGTAAGGTTTACCCATACTTTTTCATCATAACAAATTCGTGTCCTTAAAAACACACAATAAATGAGTACTAACAGGATTTCTAAAACTAAAAAAATATTGAAACCATAAATTTCAATACTATAAATTGAAGCAATGAATAGAGTATCGCAACAGATGTCATCCACTTATCGAAACCTTTTATAGAAATATTTAGGATTAAACATCTACCTTTGACTTTTGTAAAACGAACTTTAGACACAAAATTACTTGTAACAATTAATTTGATAATCCATAAATGTTACATTTGTCATATTTTCGACTAGTGTTTTTTTTTCTTCTTAATAATGCTCAACTGAAGCGATAAATCGCAATTTAATCTTTTTGTAACCTAAGCGATACATCAAATGATTATGAAACAGGTGTTTAATCAGAGTATTTAGACGATGTTTTACGTTCAGACAAAATACAGATAAGCTACCCTAACATGTTTCATGAAAACATACAAGATTACATCTGAGGTAAAAGGTATCAAGATAACTGTGTACTAACGTTTCTTTAAATTCGTTTATTATTAACAACCATATGACGAAACTGTTACCTCAACCCCCCCCCCCCCCCCCCCACAACACTCTTTTCACTATAGTAATAATATTACACATACAAAATATTGTAATACATGTGCTTGTTGGCTTAATTTCAGTAAAAATCTGGAAAAAAACGAGCCAGAGCCTTAAAAGAAGAATGCAGAAGAAAATAAAATATTAGCTATAATCGGTTCAACCTTTTTTGAGTATTACAATTATTTTATCTTATATTAGGCTTATTTAAATGACAAAAGGTGCATGTAAGTCAAACAGGAACCTTGAGTATTTTCTAGCATACGCGTTTTCTCAAGAACAACTGATGTATAATATAAGTAACAAGAACAAGGTATTCATTTAAATTGTAAGAATAAGATACGTCATTTAAGAAAAAGGTGTACTGGATACAATCTTGGAAAGATCGTGAAAAGGCGTTTCATTAACATCAAAGCAAATAATATAGATATTTCTCTGTGATAAAAGGAGAAACCCTTCAAACGAACATGCATGCCCCTCAAAAGTAGTGTCATGTTTCTTTATCTTTCGCAGTTTTGTGAAAGAATTGCGATGTATTATGTAACAAATCAAGCCTTTTTTTTGTGATTTGCTTGATCTAATATCAAAATACAAAACAAGACCCTACGTCTCGAAGACCTACGAAAGGAGAGCGTATTTGTTGTAATACCGTACAATGTAATTAACCATGGTTCTAACACTTCATCTACAACGCCAGGAAATATTATTCATTAATTATGATGCATTGTTTTGATACTTTCTCTTCGTATAATGTGAGAGAAAAAAAGTGTCTGAGAAAAAAATATGTGTTGATTACTTAATGTGTCAATTGCTTAAAAACAGTAGGTATACATGTATATGACCAATATATATGAAACCGTTTAAAGCGGATAAAAACAACAAAGCACCATTGTAACTGCTTTTCAGCTTTTCCTTATTAACACTTGAAAACAACTGCTTAACTACACATATAACATTACAAATCGGCAGGCTCAAAATGGCTTTTGTATTTCTTTCATCAAAACAATTATAATGTCCTTTAAGAGAATGTTAACATAATATCCTAGTAGTAAATTTCATATTTTATATCGACAGCATAAGTCTATTGTTCCGTTTTAGAAACAGACAATGATAAAAGTGCGTTTCCTCTTATTCAATTGTTGTTTCTAAGATTTGTACTATAGAATACAATAGGGTATATACAACTTTATGTAAGGAATAATTTCCATACAGAACCAAAATAAAAATCGATTAACTTGAAAGAAATGAAAATTAATTACATGATTAGTCCTAGTTTAGAAGCAATTAAGCATCTTGTGAGACCGTCTTGTAAAGTTTTACCAGTCTTGAGGGAACATTTTTATTGGATCTTTTGTCATCTTAGCGTAAACCTGGTGCGGATTATTCCTATAGAGGAGGATTATTCATCAAAGCCTCACTTTCCGATATAAATATGCATTAATGACTCTGTAGATGAAGACTTTTTGTTTCTCAACAATAATAGCTCAGCAAGTTGATAATGTTGTATGCTTTTGAATCAATGAATTAGAATCCAGATTTTATAATAGAACTTCAAGAGAAAGGATCATTTTTTTATCATTTAAATAACCAAAGTAAGACGTAATAATTCCTTTCTCTATGTGTACAAATAATGCTCTCTCTCTCTCTCTCTCTCTCTCTCTCTCTCTCTCTCTCTCTTGCGAAGTTAATGGTGATACTGTGTTGCCGTGTTAGTCTAGTTATTCTATATTTAGTAACATCGAAAACACATTGGTATAGACAACACATCCTGTTAAATGCCAATGTATACTTCAGTTTTTTTTCAGCGTGTCTCTTGAATAAAAAAGACTGTAATAATCTCAATTACAAGTTGACTCAAGAATTAACACAAACGTTTTCAGCTATGCATTATGCTCCAATATAGGATATATCTTTTTCTCACTATGCCAGAGAAATATGTTGTTGTTATTGTTTTTATTGTCGCTGTTGTTATTAGGGAAGGAAATGATTTAAAGTTGTAGAGTAATAAAAGTTTCGTAGTTCTCACTGACGAAATTTGTCTTCCCTTTCGTTTTCATGTATGTATAGAACCCTTCAGCAGAATGTTTAACAGCATATCCAATCTTATGTTCTCAGACATCAGGTAACAACCAAGAAATGTTTTGCATATGCAGACGGAATTATTTTACATCATCTGGGGCATAATTGTAGAAATATAACAACAATCATATGATATATTTTGACGTTTAAATGCACAACATCACTAAATATGCATTCAATTATCATTCCGTTTATTTCTGATTCTAGGCAGACTTGCTACATATCTGCAAAAAAAGGTCTCACTGTTTTATTTGATACCACAATAATTGGTAATTACTGTATGGTATCAGCGAATAGTATGTATACATATTTTGAAAGTCGTCGAGGTCCTGGGGTTTGTCTGAATATTTATAAAATGAACAGAACAGACAAAGATGGTTCATTCTATTTATTAAATTTCCTGTGAGGCAGATGCATTTTGTTGCAACGATTGCGTAATTTGTTGTAAGTGTAATTTTCTAAGCTCTAAAAAGTCTGAAATGAGCCAAGGCAATCGCTGCCTAAAGTGTCGTACCTGATTTTCAGGGGGGAAAAAAGCCAGACTCAACAAGCATGACCGAACTGTTCCGGTTATAGAACAAACGTGCAATCAAAAATGCCATAGTTGACATAAAACCTTTTAATAAGTCATTTTTAGTGGTTTTCTCTTAGGAATTATAAAAAAAAGAAATATATTTTTTTTAAATAAAGATTCATGAAATTAATATCAACTAAGTACTGATTTTTCCGAACACTATTAAAAAAATCTTTTTTGCGAAAATAATATTGCCCGTGTACATAATTATTTACTTTTCATTGTCTTTGTTTTAATAGCTGGTGCGACCAAAACAATTTCGGGTATTTAAATGTAACAGATTTGCAATTTGTTTTCTCCGGGAGATGCCACTGTAATCACCTGAAATTCAGACTTTACAAAGAGAAAACAATGAGGATTCATCGATATATTTCACGAATACAGCTTAACAGACTAAATATGTAATACTGGCAATTCTAACACAAAAAAGAAATTCGGCAGTCCGACTTTGCTTCATAAATTCATTTCTTAATTAACACTGTGAGAAGATCAGCAAGCATAACTTAACGGCATTTCGACTTTGACTTATAGACTTATTTCTAAACACTGTTAGCAGTTTTGCAAACATGAATTTACCACTTTTTTAAGTATCTCTTGCCATAAGATTTACTTACAGTCAAATGTTATGTAACATTTCCAATATTATATTTATTTTGACTTCCTAGTGTTTATTTAATCTGTTCTTGTTATTTAAAACACTTTTTCTATCAATGTTTTCTTTTTTTCTCTCTGAGATTAGCATGTTTTTGTTGTTAATAGGTAAATACCACAGCCAACCTGTTTGAGTGATGGATTATAAATACCCATACGTACAGAACGGTTAATTGTTTTCTCTGCACCTCACATACTTAGAGAATAACCATGTGTCTTGACGTATGGTGAATATTGGGTTTGTTATCTGAAAACATCTACAATTGTACAGCAACACAGCCACAGAAAATATAGTAAACAAGATGATTTATGAAGACTCTCCCAAACACGTCAATTACAAATCCTTCACAAACAATAATGCAATTTGTAGACAGACTAATTTTCAACAATATGTAATTATGCATAGCACAACATATCATAATAACATGGCATTAGCACCTTTTTAAACTAAACGCAAAATACCAAGTGAGTATAGCATGGTTAAAAATAGATATTCTATGATTCATGTAGTTCAACCGTCCAAACATTGCCTTAATCAGCCTTAAAAGAATAGGTACAAGCCTAATCAACTAAGTCATCTATATGGCCGTGATAAGAAAACAAAAAAAAACTGAATGAGGAAAACGCATTAATGTATTTGATTATAAACGTAATGCAGAAATATCTTACTAGAACATAAATAACCAATGCATCTAAGATGTTCACATGATAAAACACATTTTGCAAATTTTGTATTTCCATTCAATATTGTAAAACTGTCTGTAAGAGTAATTTGCTGTGGATTACAATCAATAATGTGCAAGTTTTATAACAGAGAAAATTGCTTTATTGCCAACGATTCAGCAGTCATAAAATCAGTTTATTGATGCTAAGTCCGTATATCATATGATGTATATAATGTTAAATCGTCTTTCTTTTTTTTATACTTTTTCACTATGTCGCAAAACAGACAAGTATACCTGTATAACGCTCTATATAAAGCGGTGGTTTTATCACCGATAAAATAACAAAACTGCTTAATTGTACGCAAACTAAACATGTAACTGAAGCAACTTCAATGAACCAAATTTTAAAAATCTAACAAACATTCTTATAACAGAAGTCTGAGATACTACATTTCAAGACATGCCCAACAAAGAAAGACTGTCATGGAATATTTATTGTCTGCAGAGGTCAGCGTTTTAAATCTTCACCCTTACCCTGCTGAAGGCAATTGACTGTACATTTGC
The DNA here is from genome assembly GCA_012932295.1 of Cyclina sinensis. NCBI lineage: Eukaryota > Metazoa > Mollusca > Bivalvia > Venerida > Veneridae > Cyclina > Cyclina sinensis. The sequence continues at coordinate 30,620,268 of JAAONU010000017.1, forward strand.
GACTAGTGCAGATCAAGATCAATCAGCCTGCACATCCGTCAATCTGATCATGAGTTGTACGTTTTGCCATTCAGTCAGTAAATTTTAAGAGAGCATCCCTTTAAACATTTAATGGAGCAGTCCAAACTGAGAAACGGACAAAACCTTTTTAGACATCAAGCAGGCTAAGGCTTAAGATTATAGAACTACAAATTAGCTGATTCCGATTGTACTTTCAAGACTATTTTGTAACAACGGATTTAAATCAAGGTTCATGCTGACAACAAAGTTTCATACATTACTACATGCCTTAATTATTGAAAAGAATGTCTAGACAACATAATGAATGTTAAGGATATATGGAACCTGGAAATTTCTGTCTGCAGTCGTTTGTTAGCATCTGCAAAATACATGACCAGAATAATACGCTTAGTCGATACTTAATAGTATGATCAAAATATAATTACATCTTTAATAGAGTTAAGAAAAAATAAAGGACCTTATTTTGCAAAATACTTTTTAAAGTATCCGTAAGCTGTTTTTAACGCCATGTTCAGACAATAGAATGTTCCGCTGAAAGCAGCCTTTTTCAAAATCGCGAAAGGTAGTTTAAACTGATAAATTTAGTTTTAAACCATGAAATATTGAACTATTCATGGTTATATTGCCTCTAGTTATAACTGGGGAAAATTGACAGAAATGGTTTATTCATTTCAAGTCAGCAATTCACTACTTTGCCACAAAAATATGAACGGTTCGGAGTAGAAACTCAATCTGTCTAATAGAGTTCTTAAGGCATTGGATGAATGTTCTATATTGTGTATTGCTGGTAAGTGTGGATGTTTGCATATCATACGACAGATTTATTAACAGGCGAGGTCTGGAGATGATTAATCAAGCTTCTAGTTCTAAATTGTAGTACAAATTTTGTTGTTGTTGTTTTTTGTATATCGTTTAAATCTTTTGCTACTAGAAAAACGTCCTGTGTGGTTGTACAAAATAAGCAGCACTCAGAAGCGCCATATTGACATTGGTTTAGGAATCATTGTGAAAGCTATTATTTTGTAAATCAGTAATCTAATCATAATACAATGAGAAAAGTATAACTCAAAGAAACAAAACTGAAAATTGTTCCTGAGAGAGAAAATGCAAAGGACAACCATCACAATGCTATATATTAATCATAATAAATTGTCTCTCAGATGTGCCAAGGGAATACCGTGAAGAAACCATCTTGACACTAGAAATTCTTGCGATCACAGTATTAGCACTAAGGTTACACCTGATAATTCAATAAGCGAAACAAATTTCTTTCGCAAATGTCAAACAACGCGAATTGTCGAGGCAGTAAATCTTGCATTGATATTTTAGTATACCGCTTAAACTTCAGTCTATATGTAAATGTTGTTTAGCGTAAAACTTTAGAGAAAGAGGACAATTTCAGATTATATGTATAGTTTGCAATGTATGATTATGATACTCTTTGGAGAGATAAAGTTTTAAATATATTTAGCTTGTTTTAGATTATAATGGCACACCTCATTACTTATGTTTTCATTACTATCATTCTGAGAGAAAAAACACGGTTTTCTCGCGTAAGGAAAGAAACAATACATGAATTTTACTTTATTTCCTGCGGAAGTGTGTATATAAAGGTTGAGCTGTGGATATAAACGTTTATTTTCGCAGTGATACATCAAAAGATTATAAAAACAGGTGGTACAATATAGGTGTTTTACGTTCAAACAGATCCCTAATTAGCTAATTCAAGACTTATCGACCACATCTGGTTAAAACGGAAAAAAATGAGGAGGTAAATATTTTGCACGCCTAAACAAACCACCTTTTATTCATCTGTTCGTCCATCATCTTGTAGGTGTGTTTGCAGAATCTTGTGAATGCAACTCCTCACACAACTTGAAGCAAACGGTTCAGACTAAGAAATTTATTAACGATTATTCGCAGGTGCGTGAAAAGAATACATTATTATTTCAGCAGTTTTTAACTACTGTCAAATTTTTGTAAAAGAGCTTGTGAATAACACCTTCATACACTGTGTTAGTGATTTAATTATATTTAACGGATCATTAAGTCATACGACGCTAACAAATCGATACTTGCTAAAAGGCGGAAATGCTCATACAGCTACACCCTGGCAGTAACACCTTCATTTAATAATACTATCTTATAAATCTAGAAAAAAAAAATCTTTAAGTTGTTTAATATTTTAACTAAGTATTAAGAGAAAGGCTTAAGTTTTCGGCGTAGTTGTATTAAAATCGATTTTCACCTACATTAGTGACTAATGAAATTGTTAGATACAAAAACTTCAGCTGAAGAAGAATGTTTGCTGTTGGTTAAAGTGTTGCTGTTATGAAATTATTTAGGCAGAATTCGTAATTTTTAGTTTAATTGCCTCTGAAAAGAATGCAATAATAACAGCATCAATACAGCCGTAAATTCCATATCAAAACGGTTAAAATATGAAAAATTATACTAACTGGAATAAATTAAAAATAAATATGACTATATATTTAATTTACCTTACTGAAAATATTGACACCTTTAGCATTAAACTTAACACTTGTTTTTATTTACAGTTTAAACTGTTATGAAATAGGACATTTGATTATTAAACACGTTTAATATTTGCCAAAACTATTTACTCACGAGGCATTAATTTTGTACTGTATCTAAGCCGAATATTTTTTTATGTCCCGAAGGGAGGCATATAGTTTTTAAACTATCCGTTTGTCAGTCCGTCCGAAAACTTTAACATTGGCCATGACTTCATTATAAGTAAATTGATTTACTACATACTTGGACACAACACCCCTTTATACAAGACCTTCCCACTGACCTATATCTGTTTGACCTTAACCCCTGAATGACCTTCACCTTGGACATCCAATTGTCAGAAAACTTTAACATAAGCCATAACTTCCGCATTAGTAAGTGGATATATTTCATACTTGGACACAACACCTCTTTGGACAAGACCTTCCCACTGACCTATATTTGTTTGACCTTGACCCATAAATGACCTTAACCTTGGACATCCAATTGAAAACTTTAACACTGGCCATGACTTCCACATTAGTAAGTGAAAATACTACATACTTGGACACATCACCGCTTTGGACAAGACCTTCCCACTGACCTATATTTGTTTGAACTTAACCCCTGAATGACCTTCACCTTGAAGATCCAATAGTTCAAAAACTTTAACATTTGGTCCTAACTTCCACATTATTAAGTTGATATACTTCATACTTGGATACAACACCCCTTTGGACAAGACCTTCCCACCGACCTATATTTGTTTGACCTTGACCCCTGAATGACTGTTTATCAGCTCAAAGTTCAAAGCACCATTTCGGGGGCATAGTCATCTTACAGTGACAGTTCTAAGATGTTTCTTGTTTCCTCTGGTCAGGTAATGTTCGGAAAGAAAATTAAAGGGGAGTTCTTTTAAGAAAGTGTTTAAACACTTCTTTACTCAGCATATATAACTTAGAACAGAACAAACGAAATACAGAACGCTTGTTTTATTTGACATGTGTCAATTATAGCAATCTGCACACAATACAATTCATGTCGTACATCTTACTTCTTACTTTTATTTGTCCAAGTTAAACAATTTTACTTAAAAATAAGCTATTTACTGCTTCTAACAGCGTAAATGCAAAGAATAGGTCGAGTATGGTAAAATCAAAAAGTGAAAGGAATATAAATGACTTTGTATTACTGTGTTCACTGGCGGAATCCAAGAGAGATGGCGCACAAAATTCCATAAGTATAGGTAATTGTTACTGCCTGCTGGACTCCAGATCATTTCAGGCCATTCATCATTTACAGTGTCGTACAACAAGCACTACACTGACCGAGTAATTAACTTTCCACATGATGCATCACCATTCCATCGGGCATTATCTTTCCGTAATCTATTGATCTTTGGGTTGATTCAGTTTGTCAACAAACATGGACGGCCCTTAAAGTGCCAAACGGCTGAAAAAACAGACCTCTCTACTGTCACTTTTCACGATTCAAATTAACGCAGAAAGAAGGTGAATTTTACTCTATATGATTATTCATATTTGTTACTCAGAATTATATTAGACCAATATTTGAATGTTTATTTAAATAGTTTTGGAAAACATTATTGTCACGAATGGCTAACCCGCTAAAAGTTTATTTAATGCAAGTAACATAAGTAAAGTGCTACTCATTTGCAATATTTAATACTGATAAAAATAGAAACGATTTGGGGGATTGTTTCATAATGAGACAAATCGATGTAATAAGAACGGTGGTCAGCTGGAAACTTCCATTTATTTAAAACTAAATCTTAACAAATCACGAAGCAAAACATAAGTCTATAACAAATAACGATTGGTCGATAAAAATAAGTCTGGGTATGGTGGAGCTACAATCACGTGATAACTCATTATAAACATGAATGCGTGACTAAATATTCCTAGCATGTTAAGGTTTAACATTACTAATTTTAAGCTAATACGAAACAGAGATCGGGAAATCACTGACTCTGAAAAATTATCGTGGTAAATGGCTGACATTGTCTGTTATAATATATTTATTTATAAAAATATTTGAGCGTCTCAATGCAATAAAAACGCCCCCGAAATGCACCAGAATGCACCATTTTACACCTTGAAGTTCATATTCCAAATTTTCCGGGGGAGGGCTCCCGTACCTCCGTTAACAGTAGGGGAGACCCCTCTTGTACCTAACCCCACTCATAGCTACATAGCTAGGCTGCTCATGCACGCGGCTGGCCGCGTACGTCGTCGAACACAATTTCCCTGGCGCCCCCCCCCCCCCCCCCCCAAAAAAAAAAAAACAAAAACGGAAATCCTGGAACCGTCCCTAGTGTTTAACTTCTTACAGTAATGAATACTGATACGGGTTATTTTCGGTTATATATTGACTTGCGTTAATCTGGCATGCCTTTAATTACTTCGAACAAAATAGCAATGCAACGAAATCGTGTAGTAATAAGGTATTCCCGGATCGCCTTTTCATTTCGAACGCTCAATTTAATGTTTCCTGGGAATTTTCTAAAAGGCAATGTGATAATTAATTATCCTTGATCAGGATGTTTTGCATTCACAGGTCATTTATTATGCATTAACGAGTCACTGTAAATGTTCTTTTGTGAATGAGCATGTTATTGATCAATGAACATATGATTCTATACAAGAAGTGTACGACAAAGTTCAAGTTGGAAAAAAGACTCTTTAACAATAATGTCGCTGCGTCACAAAATCATATACCAAGGGCGGTACTCGAACCCGCGACCTCTGCTTGCAAGTCTCCTCCGGCTGGTTACAATACTCACGTAACCATATCACGTCACTAATACTGGTTCTGAGACAATAATATATAAACGTTAGTATGCCCAAAACTTTTACATCATATAAAATAACAAAGAGGTACAATAAGTTTGTACTAACCGCTCGAAATGATCTCAAAAATTGAAAAAAAAAGTAGATCCGCAGTTAATGCACGAGATGCACCGCTCCTGAACATTCTTATAACGCAAGTACTTTAATTGCAACCAAGCCATTTTCATTTCAAAGCTCTAGTGTATGTGATGACATATAATACAGAAGATTGGTGCTATCGTTTTAAGAAAAAAAGAACAGTTAAAAATACAATATACGGAAAACTCAGAATGCTACTGGCACTAATTTCATATTTATAACAGTTTGCCACAGGAGGTATTTAACCCGCTCAGATGTGGTTTAACATTAAATATTAACATTATCTTCAGGCATCAGGATGTCCAGGAGAATTGCAGACATATTTTTGTCATAAAAATAATATGATTGAACTGTAAAGCTTTCATAGTGAAGCCAAGAACTTACAAGCCCCTAGTCGAGATGTTTTCTATTGAAGTTACAGACTTCACAAAAAAGAGTGACTACAATTTTCAAGTTATAAATAGGTGTAATTTACATTTAAAAAAGATAAAAACGAGAAAAACAACTCTTTCTGATAGATTACCAAGAAGAAAATTTAAAACAAAAGAATACACATTTACTATTTACCGAATGAAGACGGAGATAGGGTGTGTTCGATTCAATATTAGTGTTAAAACTGTCCTCAGGTAGTTAAAGGTACTTAAAAAACATGTGTTTTAATTACGGATGAAACGTTTTGCAAAATGCTTACGTATGTAAGTAAAACCAATGTTCATAGAATAAAAATTTAGAAATCTGTAACATTTATAAAACACACTCGCAGAGAAGAAAGAGATATTATTTATATATTTGTTAGTTATCTTAAAAAATGTTGTATTTCTAGCGCCAAATCATGGACTTTTATAGAAGTCAATGAAATTAAATACAGCTACACTTTGATCAGTTGATAAAACACACATGGTTATACATCTAATTGGAAGTATAAAAGGTGCCTAAAACATATGAAAGAATGTCAAGGATTGTCAACCCAGTAATATAATTGTTTGTGGCGACTTTAATTTATACAAAACGTTTTCTAAATAATATTATATTGATGGATATCATGACACTCATTTTACTTGTCTCTATTTTTGGTTATATCATTGGACATATCAACACTTGAGGGCATTATATAAAACAATGGACAATCTTTTAATTTTCAAACAAAACGTTCAAGGCTTAAATTTGCTTTTTACATCGTGCCAGTAGATTTAGGATAAAGTTATCCAGCTCCATATGGTACAATTTACCACTATAGAATGCAAAAAGTGGAAAAAGGCGTATCAGGAAAAACCACAGCCAAGAAAAAACCAGCCTCCCTACACACACAAAAAGTAGAGGAAAAGATGGCATAGATTTATTTATAGATTAATTAAAAAAGGTAAGGACACCAGAAAAAATAACGAAAATGAGCACCCGAGAGGTAATTGCCTTCAAATAGTCAGTGGCAAAACATTAGCCACTTGTTGGGATGGGGGTTAAAACAGATACTAGGGTGCACCAACCTCCCATTTGTCCCAACAGGCTTTCATAAAAACAAACAAGAACAAGTTGTCTTGGTGACTGAACTCAAACCCACCCTTCAACTCGATAATGCTGCATGTAAAAGCACACAAACATATAAAACATAAAAAAACTATGGCATTGTAGAGTGAAAATGACCTGAGTGAGAACAGAGCACTTGGTGTAAAATCAGCAAGAACACGATGGTAGGAATAAAAGACTGATCGTCAGTTTCTACGTTCTTTTAAAGATTTCTCTAGAAACCTATATCAACTATTAAACCCCTGCCACCCTCATGCAAACAAAGAGGTTAGCAAAGCGATCAACTGTAGAACGGCTAATCACTAAAATAGGAAGAGCGCTGCAGAATAGCATGTTGGTAGCCTTTCTTTTTGAATTTACACATGGTTTTTTACAAATAACGTAGAGAAATTAATATTGTTTTTTTTAATTTTTTTTTTAAAATCTATTAATCAAATCTCTATAAAACGCTGGTTGAGAAATACCTTGTTGCAATAGTGAATTTAACCTGCAATTGTATCTTTATTTATATCTGGGTATCGCTGATACGACTTGCAAACAGTTTTTCTTAATTTGCAGTGTCGATACCCCTGTTTCAAATGTTTTCTGTTATGCAACGATTGCGTTCACTGAAATCTTTTTCATTGTTACAAGCTCTAGCAAAGCAAACATAAACCCCATAAGATGTCGCCCGAGGGACATTTGAAGTGACAGACGAATGTATCTCTCCGTTTACCAATCGATAATGTAAGTCCTTAAAATAAAAACTAGATTGTTGGAACCGGTGTTACATATGTTTTCGTTTGTTAAACGTTGTGCGTTCATTCTATTCTTATCTAAAGATGTAAACTGAACTTTTATGACAATTGAAATCTATAATTCAATTTCGCTCTCCTCCAAACAACAGAAGTTATTATTTGTAGAGCGCATTTGCGAAACGTAGCTTGGTACCTGTTTGGTTGATGGATGAAGACGTGAAGTCCTGTATGTACCAGACGTTTTCGGTAAGACCACATTTCATATAAACTCAACCCTAATGATCTGAACTATTCAAAAATGAAAGATGAAGTCGTGAACAAGGTGATCGTCTAATTTCTTTCTATTGTTTTGCCATGGCCATTGCCATTGCAAGGTTGGCTCTAAACGCTCGACAGATTATAAATGGATCTTAACAGTAAGGCAATCAATCCTTATCATGCTGGTCGGTTCTTAGAGCAAAATATCTTCTTCTTTTTTAATTGTAACTTCGTCTATAGAACTTCCGCGTTTTTCTTTTTGTTAATCCAGAAGATTAGTAGCATCACTATAAGGTACAACAAAGACAAGAAGACGCCCTGGATAAATTGCTTCATTTAAAATATAGCAATGGAAGTCGTAGGACTGTGAAGGTACTGGGCTTGTAGAAAAAAGTAAGGGAACAATAGGGCCAAGACTCATGATAGTATTAGGATGTAATTTGTTTTGGACTTCGTATAAGAGGACAACAATGCTTGGTGAATTGTTCCATCTAACACTGTTAATAAAATCTGATAATTTCACCGAAGGTTTGTTTATATATTATGCCATGATCAGCATTTCTAAGCTCAGTTGATACAAATATAGAAACTTCCTGTGTAAAATTATTTGTAATCTCCAGACAATAACATAAATGATTACCTGAAATTGATTCAACTGAACTGATTTGAGACCTTGACCATTTGCGTTGTCAACATAAATTATAACGTATCTGAAAAAAAAATGTAATATGCATACCACAGATACACTCCGTGTATCAATTGATAAATAAACGTAGTTAAGCAAATAAAACATGTGTTTTTCTTTCTAATTATGACAAATGCTACCTAAGACAGATGGCGAAACAGTCAGTCTACCAAACTAAGGCAAACGTGATGTACCTTGGATATATAAATATACAGAGAATATTTGTTTGTTTTTGTGGAAGATGAGAATTTATTTCATCGAGTGAACACCATATGTGATATTTTCACGAGTGGCTGCGCCACTCGTGAAAATATCAACATATGGTGTTCACGAGATGAAAAATATTCCCATCTTCCACTAAAAAAACAAACAAATTTTCTTTTTATTTTATGCCAACACGTCAAAAATTGGTTTTTATGACATTTTTAATCAGGGCCTTCAATAAATTCCCCATGGTGAGCCCCATGTCAGTTAATGCGTACTTTGGTTACTGCGCACAAAAAAAAGTGCAGACAATCTCCAATACATATGATATCTTAACTTCTGCTGAAATGAACTGAATACACTTTCATCAAATAACATTTATTTTTGTCTACACAGTTTATCAATATTTATTGAATTTTTGCCATACATACTTTAATTATAAAAGCGGATTAATACTCAATATTCAATCAATTGAATTGAAAGTCGGCCATATTAGATATTGTCCATGTGAGTTATGTAAACAAATCAGACATTTTAAATAATTTATGGCGAATTTCATCATTGTTCACAATTAGGAATTCAATATTATAACTGGATTTAACAAGGTAAATAAATTTCAATCGCTGTCACTGTCTGAAATACAGCGGATTCTCTTGTATTTACGTGGTGGGGAAATTCCTGAAGTTTCATCAAGCAGGCCAGCTTTTGGACTGGAATTTATGACCTGTTGAGATAGTTGCTGGGTTGCAGTTTTAGAGGAATTGAAATTGAAAGTAACATTTCCATGAAAGTGACTGTTCATGAAAAATCCTCTTGGTGCAGGACCAGATTCACTATTTCCTGCAATCATTGGAGCAGTGTGGTTCTTGGCTGAATCAGGTAAAAAAGTAGTTCGGGCACCAAAAGTGTATTATCAAAATGGTAATTTCACTGATTCAAAACAGTGTATTATCACTTTTATCTCACTGATATTTCCCTATATTTCATTGGTAGGCATAAAATAAAAAGATGTAACTGAGCAGACTGGTTGGTCGGTGCGTGAAAAATCGAGCACGAGAAAAGGTGCAGTAGAGTTTCTCTTATAAACATATGTTTGATCAAGTTATCTGAGTGAAACCGTTTCTGTTTACTGATTGCTTGTTGATCCTTGCAATTTCATTTAAGTTCAAAGAAAAGGAAATTGTAAATTCTGTCGGAAACTGAAATATAGAATTCAAAGCTATTAAGAATTAACTTGATCAAGTGTTCAAGTAGTAAAACAGCTAATTCTATATTTATGACGAAAATAAACTGATATATCATTCAAGCGTGTACGCTAGATATTTAAATTCGACAAGATGACATTCCTATGTCACTAGATGATTTAAGTATCTAATAATGAGTTCTTTGTCCTCATGCATTATCCGCATCACGAAACTCAAGTTTTACCGTATACTTTTTCGAACATTTTTCACCAATCAGATACGCCCATAATAGTGTCTTATTGCAAGTTTATAGTCTAAATATACTCAGACAAAATTACTAGCAATAAAAGATCTTTTACCTCTTAATTCATGCAATGTTGCAAAATTTTATGAGATATACAACCATGGTTTGCATGGATGGTAGACCATGAAAAAAACAACAATTCATGATATAAGTAAGTAACTGTCGTTATAGAATGACAGTGCATGGTCTATCTTGATAAATGTGGATGACAATGGTCGAACATGTGTCAATATTCCCTAACCTGATAAGCTTTTCTTGATTTAACCCTCAGCTCAATGTTAAGCTGTTCAAGTTAACATTAGTTAGTTAGTTAGTGTGCGTGTGTGTGTTTGTGTGACGCTGTTGCGATTTATGTTGCATTTTTATGTTACGTAACCACTCCGTATTAGCGGGATGGGTGGGGTAACAGACTACTTCAATATTACTCTGCTCTCGACTCTAGATTTTAACCCCTGTATGAATTTATTGAAACGAGTTGATTACCGGAGATAAGATCTTGTCGGCTTTTTTACGAATATTGCTGTATATAAACATCCTTTGTGTAAATTTACAATCTACCAGTTTGAGAATAATAATGTTATATGTTGTTATGTTACACAAGGTTTTCTTTGAAGCAATAATAAATCAGATCAATATAAACTTGGAAGGTTTTCTCAGGGCAACCCTTCCAACAATCAAGCCTTAGCTTAAAATGAATATAGGTAGTACCAATTAGCGAGACTCTTGTAACACGCAGATAAAAAGCAAAATTAAGCAATTTGGACAAAGTGCTGTGGAATTAAGTCAGGAATTTTTTGAAAAGCCAGTATCACAAAATGACTGTTATGTAAGCAAACATAAGTTCTTGTATCATATAACATGACATGTTGAATGCTCCTCGTTTTCATGAAATGGTTTATTTCTCAAATGAAAAACAGGAAACAAACCAATCTTTTGGAATATTTTAAAGTATCTTGAGAATAGAAAAGACACTGAAAAACGATGTCGATAATTTAGTTTAACTGATCTAACTAGAGAAATTAGATATATTTTTACCGAAAAGCTAACTAAAATCAAAACAACAACAACAACAAAAACCAAACAAAAAAAACAAAATCATATGAATTGTTTTAACATTGACTATCACTGCTGACCACTGTCTAAAACCATGAACACACGAACTCAGGTATGGTCATGTTAGTTCACGGAGTATTTCGTCTTGGTAACTTAGGTCGAAGTATAACTAGGCATTTGAATAAACTTTATTATGTACAATTTAAGCAGCACTCTTTCAAGACCTGTGCTTTAACAGACATAAGTAAGAAGTACAGGGTATGACAAGTCCGGTGCACAAAGTTTATCAGTGCAATGCTCGCAAACGCCGGTATCTTTGTAAAAGCTCTTTTAGTATCATTACTCTTGTATCTATAAGTGCCTCATATAATTGCTCATAATATTTGTCGTCTAGCAACAGTGTATTTTTATGTATTTTCACAACAATATACAACTGCAAATGGTAGTTTTAACCATAGTGTTTTGGCAACAAACGTGCAAACCTAGTAGCCTCTTGAAACAAGACATAAAAAGGACATAAAATACATAACCTATGAACCAATTATATTTACTCCATTATTGTCTGCGGAGAAATCTGACAGGTCTGCGTACGTATATCTTTAATAAGCACGTGTTCTGCCATAAAATAGCTTTACTTTATATATCTGCAGCTGCAAATGTACATACAAACATGCTAAACGTTATCGCGTACAATTTTAACTAGTCAATGAGAGCAGATCGGAACAGATAATGTAAAGCAATACTTATTATTTAAAAAACTTAATACTATCGATTCATTATTACTATAACTATCAATTATTGTTTAAAAAATATAGTCGCTACATGAATACTGAACACCAATTCAACCCTTGTCCAATAATATATTAGACGTTATAAATCCTTCAATAAAACATTGTCGAACAGCAGATTGTGAAGAACACGCTTCATGAGTATGTAAAACGGTCAATAGAAAAGTCAAAAAAAAAAAAAATTAAAAATCTTTATTGTAAAACAATGATAGCTCACTGAAATTTACAATATTAAATGGCTTCAATCTGTACTTGAAGGGAATGTTTTTCAAACAGTAAAAGTTATGTTGAACCAGTACCTTCCTTTTAACTACTAATATTTTTGAATAACAATGAAATATATTCCACTAAAAATAGATTTGTATAAGGCAGCTTGTATGAATGGCAAAGACTAGCCGTTTTATTTATGCATGTTTCTTCACTTGCATTCATAAAAGAAATATACTCGTACAGAACATTTGTTCTTTTCTAACAAAGAGAACGTATGAATCAGTTGAAAATTTTTGATAGCATATGGCTCAAAGGCAACGTTCAAAATAAGCAACCCTCATTGAATAACTGTCTGTGCTCACGTGTATACGTCAACTCTTTATCTATATGTTACCACCACATGTCACACTATATGCACTTACAGTCCTATTCTCAAGAAAATTACTTAGTACTTGTTTGTTTTTATTTTCTTGCAGGAATGTGGTTGTAAAGTCTTATTAACGTCTGGAACATGTAACCATATTAGGAAACTAGATCAAATTACTATACAAGAAGTCTCAAGTCTCTCCAAAGTACAATGGATTCTGTTTGCATGTAGAAGGAATATTTTGTTTTGCACGGTGCATCAGATACGATCGATATTCTGTTTTCTTGTCCCTGGTTCTACTTGTTAACAGATGAGTTTATAAAGAAAACATAAAAACGTAAATGCATGCGAACGTTTAAGAGAAAGTAGTTAAAACATAATTTTCAAACTGTGTCTAGCATGGTTTAGATTCATCTGAAAAATATTTTGATAAAGTTTTAAATGTGCAACTACAGAAAATACTGTGCTGCTTTTTAAGACAATGTCGGGACTGTTACTCGAAGTCTGAAACCTACATCCTTATCGTGAGCCAAGTCAAAAATACATTTTATTCTTAAGCACATGCTTTAGAAATCTATTTTCCAAATGAAACTGAGGTGAACGCAGTGTAGACAAGACGACAGCGGTCTTTGATGATTTGTAAATATTCAGTCCAGTTTGGGTTTTCTTTTAATTGGTTACTATACTCTTTGTGCTTCGGTTACCTACTGTTGCAGTGGCAATATCATTATCACTATAATTGTACATTGTTTAATTGTCTATCAATAGAAATGTCCTGTGTACGATATACCGCATTTTCAGAATAACGAGACAGTGCACGTAGCTCTTAATATTTTCAGTGTCAACAACACTAAGTGTGTAAGACATTCGCACTGCTGCAGTCAGTGAAAACCTTATATTTCAATTACATTTACGGGCGGTTTGTGATTTTCTTTAAGTGAAACCCGGAGTAATTAAAGTATCCATTATTTTAAGAAGCATTTCAATTTCACGTCACTTTTCAAAACTTTTCTGACAAAAAGTCTTTTGGGAGCCGCTTTTGAACAATCAAACAATTCTATAGGTTGTTAGGAAAGTCAAATAGTGAAAGAAATTTGAAGATAGCCTTTATAACGTTAGTAACATGGTAGTGTTAATAACAAGGTAAATTAAAGTAATTTCTCCTTGCACTCATTTGTGAAATAAATATATCGTTTCAGTAATTTCTTCGTCGTTATTATTGGATCTATAACAAAGGACCTACCTTGTAGCAAAGTCTTACTGTACTCAAGGAAGGTTTTGTTGTTGGTTCTGAAATAAAAACAAAGAAACATGTCGCTGTTTTTTATTATTTGAAAGAGTAAGGCCTGAAATTAGAAAACAAAATCATCTGATTACCTAAGGGTCATTTGCTTGATTCTGAATGTGTTTCTAGTTAAACAATAATTGATCATTGTAGTTCTAGCATATTTGGAACTGAATAATACACACACTTTTTTCATTTTGTTTTGATCTATTGAGAAAGAAAGGATATCACCAAGGTCAGTCTGTAGTTTAGTTTAAGCATATTTTATTGCTATATACATGTAATGTGTCATGTACAAAAGTTCATTGACAAAACAAAAGCAAGTTCTTTCAACTTAATAATCGGCCCTTCCCTTCAGTCTGTAGTATTGGGTATATAAAGAAACCTCCAATTACATCAATGTAATATAAATGAGAAATGAGATCTAAAATTGAATCTTTTTGTTGGCATGGCGTCAAAGTCGTACTTAATTGTGAAACAAAGATTGTTTACTTGATAAGAACATTGAAAACGAAGGCGTCTGGATAATTGAAACAACAAAATGGACTTTTGCTTTGGTTTCAACATAAAATTGGATATATTTGATACATTATTTTAGGCTTTGCTTTAAAATCGCTAACATAGTTGAAAGTAAACAAAGTATATGTAAATACTTGTCCCTTACTAAAAAAAACAAGTGAAGTGTGTCTGAATAAGGACACTCAAGAAGGTCCATTTTATCATCTTAAGAATGTGACATTTACAAGTTTCACGGTAAACCAATACTCTCTAGAATTAAGAGGCACCTAACTGAAATCGAGGTGTTTCATTATATGTTTGATACAATGGTACTTCTGATGACAAACATAGAAAAAAAAAACTCAGAACTAGGGTTAATGTGTAAAATTTAAGGATATATACTTAAAACTAGGAAGCCAGTTAAAATGATAACCCGATTTATAGGTCTACGGTAAACTGATTTTATAGACTACTCAGCAAAAATGCAACGCGGTATGACACTGTATATGAATGATGCATGTGATGTTTTATATGGGTGTTATGTCAGAGTGTATTGAGATAATCTCCAGGATTTACACAGGCCCCACAGACAGACTATGCATGGTAGCCATGGAAAGTATTCTTCTCATGATTTTCAGGGGTATTGTCTACAGAAGTTCGGTACAACGTTTAGAAGACAATTGCCACCCAAACAAATAGTAATCTACATTTTTTTATTAATTTTTTTTGGAGGGTGTGGGGTCAATGTTTTTACGCAAACCATCCATATGCGGCTATACGAGGCTTATTATAAATCTCTTCTCATCCCGTTAGCTCAAAATTACCGATAGGCGTGAAACAAATTGGCCAAGGACCACGCTGGTTGAACAAGGGAGGATATTCCTGTTCACCAACGAGTCTAGGTATTGCCTAGTCTACAAAAAGGCAACCTAAGGAGCGGAGATGACCTGAAAGAACGTTTTTACTCATTTAACATTGTTGAACAGAACCTTTATGATAAAAGTTCAGTGACTGTCTGGGGAGGCATAAACTAAGATAGATGCACCGTCATCTGTCCTGCAGCGCTGTACCCTCAGTGCCAATCAAGGACTTTCTAGTTGATGGTTCATTTTGATGACTAATCCAAACAATCCAAACGCCCGTCCCCATGTTGCCTGCGTGGTCCATGAATACCTTGACAGGGAGGGGATAGAGCGTCTATACCTGCTACAGAGTTTCCGACCCTTTATCCAAATGAACATCTCTGGGATGACTTACAGAGTCCAAAGATGAAACAATATGGAACATTATTCAACAACGTTCCATCAAAAAACTGACTGGGGGCATGGGAAGACACCGAAGTCAAAGTCAAGAGCAATAAACTTGAAAAAAAACCCTGCATTTCTTCACTAAAATCAAATCATAAAGAAATCTGAACAATTACAATATGCTTACCAATTCAGAACAATAATGTAGCTAAAACCTAGATTAAGAATGATGTCTCTGATGCTTTGCAAACTTTGATCAGTATCATTTCTTTTTCTTTTTAAGAAATATTTTGTTATAAAAGATATGGGTGGATGAACAATTTTGCAGTCTATGTGTCTTCAGAAAGTAAGATTTGAATATTAGTTTTTTATATGTTCTTTATCTTATTAATTATTTTTATATATGCTGAGCCAACAATATATATATATATATGCGGTATTTTATCGGCTACTATCAGTAATGAGCCTTCGACTTGTACTAGCGAAAAGAAGTTTAGTTTCAAGATTTAACATATTATGCTTTAAAAAAATTGTAGATAAGTATTTCTAATAAGTAAAAGAAAACAGTAAAAAGACTTTCTCTATAAGTAATGCGAGATAATCTTTATTCATAATATTTTTGACCCCTTAAACTCGTGTACATGAAAGAATATTATGTAATAACTAACAATAACACATAGTTATATCATAATACACAAAAAAAAACGTATAATGAAGCTATCATATATCAATTTTCTTCAATAGGCATTGTCTGAAAGTAAGATTCTCTTTAGGGAAAACATCAACTGAAGTGCTGAGTAATTTCAGGCTGACAAGAAAACATACTCTTACATCTTAATATTTCATAGATAGACATCTAGTTGGTAGACATTAATGCTCATCCTTTTATTTACGAGTCTCTGACAATCGCCAGGCATTATACATGACCTGACGTAAATCTATTTAGTGAAACTAGACCAATACTTTACAGGAAGACATTATGACGTACTCCTTAAAGGAAGAAGGACTGTGGAAACAACATCAACAAAAATTTAAACAATAAGCTTTTAACTAAAACCTGTGACCTCTGGTTGGAAACAGTGTTTGGTCACATAAATATTTTTCTAACACATCCGTACTGAAGATTTTAATTTATTGCTTATTATATAGTGTGTCCCGTTACATTTATAAGAGGGGAAAACGTCAGTCAGTCAGTCAGTGATGCATTTGAACATAACACCTTTACACTTTACAGGGAACCTGAGAACAAGTCTACTGTTCAGATACAAAAATGATTCTCGTGGCTTCTCTACGATCAGTCCTTAATTACTACAGTATCTATCTCAATATAACACTGTTAAACAAAAAGCACAGGTGATAGTAAATGTAAGTGTGTATAAATTTTTAAGTGTTTTAAGGATAACTGCAGGTGAAGACATGGTTCGGTTTTCCGAGTATTTTAGTGGCTAAGGAGTAACATCCTGTTTGCATAAATCATCTTAAATATTATAAATGGTTTAACTTTCCTAGAATAATTATATTCCCAGTACAGTACACTGACGTCCGGATTAATGTAACGTAGTTGGGAATATGAACACAAAACAGTAAAGTTTCGCTAAATTTAAGTTTATATAATGTTATTGTTTTTCTTCGTTGTTCTAGTTTTTTATTCGTTTTCGGATTCGTGATCCTTACTTTTCGATAAGACGGATGTTCGATAATAAATATATAAAGATATAAAACAAAAGTCTAAGGTCTTCGGATTCAAAGAAAAATATTTCGCATAACGTTGAGAAATATTCACGTGCTGAGGAATGTTGCTGTAAAATCGTAGGAGACAATGTTGTTTGCTACACACCTCTGATTTGCCTCGTCTGTATAATGGTTTATAACAACCATTTCCGGCCTTTAAAGAATTGTATGCGTCGACTGCCTCTTCGTAGTAAGACATAGGACTTTTTCGGTTGTAAGATTAAAACATCAACATATATACTTGAAAATGTTGATGATACGAGCGAGCAGATGTGTTGTTTGTGGACATAGCACCAGCCTAAGTCTTGTCAAAATAAATACACAGATTTGAAATATGTGTTTAATATATGCATGAGTCAAAATATTTAATAAGAACTTTTGATGGCTGATTTAAGATACACATGGCTGATCTAAGATACCTTTGCCATTATTTCATGTTTTTTAGCAGTAGACTAGTGAATTTTTCAGTAGAACGATAAATATTAAGTAAAGAATTAAATAGTGCCGCAAGATTGTTGCCGTTGTTCATTTTTTTATTTAAAACGTGGATTATGATTTTCTTAGAAGACAGAATGCAGTAAAGCATTTCAACATCTTCGGGGAAAATGTGTTGACTCTTTACTATGCATGAAATTATGGAAACGACTCAGTCGGGGATATTTTTAAAGGAACCATCTAAAATAGTCCTGAAAACGTGATCATTTTACAGAAAATTGCATAAGATCTCTTGTTTGTTATCGGTATACGGAAAAGAACGGTTTTTATTGTTTTCTCCCATATAAAGACCAAGTTGGATCAATTCAAATAAATAGCAGACCAAATCTAAAATTAAATTTTCTTTTTCCTAAATAACGTTTTTTATCGTCGTTTCGATACTGCGCGTGGAATGTATTTGTGACCTGTTTTTGTTGATTGTCTATGTGATAAAGAAAGACAAAGTTTTAAATTATTGAGATGAATCTAAACATAAATACGGATCCATTATCGAACAATTTAGAATGAAAAATTCACTGCAACAGACACAGATTTTTGAACTTGCATTAACCCACCACAAATAAAGGCCTAGTCTTGCCTATAAACTCTACACTTAAATACACGAAGCCGTCTTTGCAGTTATAAACCATAGCAGCGCGTTATTATATAGGGAGCTATAAATATTTATTAAGACATTGTTTCTTTGAATCTCAGACAAGATGATTTGTTTTAAAGACGACATCGTATTCTAGGACGATTATATCTGACATATAATCGAAAAAAATTGAAATAAGCATTTTAATAAACTGACACCTGCATTATTCACCACAGTGACACCTGCATTATTCAACCACAGTGAAATATTAAGGTTCACTATCTGTCGAATTAAAGACAAAATCATTTAAATACAACTGAAAAACCTTATTAAATTTGTTTTTATTAGATTTAAAAGAACGCTAAAAGTAACTTAACCAGACTGATACATGTATTTAGCCAACATGCGAAACAGATCATAACGGTATTATTTTTTTTTACTTTTTCCAAAGATAAGCTGGAACTTTTATACGAGAGTTTGTTCAGCTCATTCCGTTTCCACCATGCATTATTATCTTTATGAAATCGATAGCTGAAAATAATAAGAACTTATGAACCACCATAACTATCCCTTTGCTCTTAAGAAGATATTTATGTTAGTAGTTGCATGTATGAAATTTGTATCAAATGTTTAAAGTTTTTAAGGGAAAAAGTCTATTTTTATGGAAGAAAAATACGGCAAGAAATGACATACATGACATCGATGTCGGCAACTTGTATGTAGCAATGTTGTTGTGTCTTGTATTTCACACCCAAAATCTTAAATCAGTGTTCGTGTTGTCTCTGAATCATTTAAGACGTCACTGAAATTATGAAAGACCGGGCGTTTGGCGGCTACAAACGAATAATTCGAGGACCATATTTCCTGACTTATCCCCTTGTTCGTAAACCAATCATCATGCATGCCTTCATTAATGTTATCTACTTAGAAACCGTTAACTGCACGTTATTTACCTTAAACATTTAAAAAGCTCTGAACAACTAACATTTTGATAACAGAGAAAATACAAATTTTACAACTACTGATATCCAAGTAATGAAATGGACTTAATTTTATAATGTCTGACAATAAAAGGCTAAAACAGTATTGTCGTATTCAAGCAAAGTGTTTACTCATAAAATTTGTGATCAGCAGTTTTTATTCAGCCTGATAGCGAATATCTCGTAGACTAATAATGTTTATTTCATTTATTTTAGTCCTAGCTTCAGTTATATCCCGTAAATGCCGCACAATCTTGAGACACTTTTTATTAGAAAAAAATAATCATTAATGATGTCTTACTGCAAAGTTATGGCTTGAAAAACAAGATACCATTAATAGCAATAACATTCATTATAAATAATATAACAGAGGCCATGCTATAAAGATACAAAATTAACGAAATACACTGTAAGTATAGTAAAATTAATTCGAAAAGACTGACAATGAATGGGAATGAATGAATTCGTTTTCTTTTATCTTCTTTAAATTATACTGGAGATATATAAACTAGTATTCTTAATATTTCTTTAACAGTTTTACTTTTTTACTTACTTACTTACTTACTTACTGTCAATAAAAATAGAAATTATATAAATTATAAGTTACTCAATGTTTTACATAACAAAATACATAATAGATGAACAAAATATATATCTTTAAGCTTATACTGAAGAAATTTGCGATATTTAATCCTTAATTTCACAACAAGCATTCCATTTCTTAGATTTTAGACTTATAAAAACAAACAAATGGTAACTGCAGCCTAATGATGCAGCAGATGAATTTAATTGAACACGGAGAAACAAAATTTGATTTTTAGCAAGCAAACATATTATTTTTAATTTGTAATAGAAATGGTCATATATTAACCTAGCCTTTGTCAAATTACCTCTTTGGTACCCTTACACAATCAGTCTTGCCCGCGATACCACGTCTGTTGTGTTATTTTTGTTATTAAGAGAGATATGTAATGTCTCGGCTGTCTAGCTAAGGGATAGTCTATGTTGTTTGCAGAGACAGTTTTACCGGCATCTTTCTAAACTCCTGATTGTTCTCTATATACAGGACTGTCTTCATTTAAAATCTAGACATTCTGTGCTCTGTAATACGGTGGCACAGAGGTGACATGCACAACTTTTTTTTTAATTGCACTTCTGTTTTTTAATCTCGTTCCCACGAGATACTAACTCGAGGGCACGACTTAGTATCTCGTTCCCACGACTTAGTAACTCGTGGGAACGAGATAAAAAAAAGAGAAGTGCAAATCTGAAAAAAGAATCGCATTTGAAAAAAAAGAGTTGCGCATAAAAAAAAGAATCGTGTTGTAAAAAAAAAAGAACAGCGAATGTAAGCTATGTCGAGGGAACGACTTTCTAACTCGTGGGAACGAGTTAGCTATGTCGTGGGGACGACTTAATATCTCGTTCCCACGAGATACTAAGTCGTTCCCTCGAGTTAGTATCTCGTGAGTACGAGATAAAAAAAGAAAAGTGCAATTTAAAAAAAAAATGTATTGCTTTGGAAAAAAAAGTGTTGCACATTAAATTGCTTTCTCGTTCCCACGACATAGCTAACTCGTTCCCACGAGTTAGTAAGTCGTTCCCACGACATAGCTAACTCGTTCCCACGAGTTAGTAAGTCGTTCCCTCGACATAGCTTACATTCGCTGTTCTTTTTATTACAACACGATTCTTTTTTTTTACTGCGCAACTCTTTTTTTTCAAATGCGATTCTTTTTTCAGATTTGCACTTCTCTTTTTTTATCTCGTTCCCACGACTTAGTAACTCGTGGGAACGAGATACTAAGTCGTTCCCTCGAGTTAGTATCTCGTGGGAACGAGATAAAAAAAAAGAGAAGTGCAATTTAAAAAAAAGTTGTGCATGTCACCTCTGTGCCACCGTACTGTAACGATCTATAAATTGTCATTCTAGCAGAAGAAAAAATGTACTCATTGATTCGATAGTACTTAAAGGTATTTTTTTTGTTTACAGTAGGTGGTGTACAATTTCCATCATAATTTAAACAAGAGTACCGCTAGGTGGAGCATTATATGCCCGAAGAGTCTTTTTCCAAGTATAATGCATTTGTGATATAAGGGAAGAAACCTAAGGCTTTGGAATTAAATGATTTGCTTTAAATTTTGATTTTGTTTTTGATTTACAATATTTTGATTTTTAACATTTTGTGATTTTGGTTTTAGAGTTTCAGAGATCTTTATCATATCTGAATTTTAGGTTTTATAATTTGTACAAATGTCAGTTTTTCATAAGTTATGATGTTCATGCTGTGATGCATGGTTATCAAGTTACAATGCAAAAATATTGATTGTTTAGTTGATTGAAACTTTGACATTTTATGTAATTAACCCCACACAGAATGGGGGTCATGTAATCAATGATGGCAATGATCCTAAGAAGTTTGAAGTCTGTATGGGAAGTAGTTGCCAAGTTATGTTTTTCATTGCTTAGGTCATTGTGACCTTGACATCTGACCCACTGTCTCCAAAATCAATAGGGGTCATTCACTCAATGCGTGCAACCATCGTATAAATTTTGAAGACTCTATTACAAGTGGTTGTCGAGTTACAGAGTGTGTAAATTATTTTAAACATTTAGGTCACTGTGGCCTTGGCCATTGACATACTGACCCAAATATGTTTTGGGGTCATCCACTTAATGTGTTCAATCATGATATAAAGTTTGAAGTCTCTGTAACAAAAGATTGTCAAGTTACATGGTGGAAACGGTTTTTAATGTTAAGATCTATGTGACCTTGACCTTTGACCTACTGACCCCAAATTCAATACGGGCCATTCACGCAACGTGTGCAACCATTATATGAATTTTGAAGTCTCTAAGACTAATGGTTGTCGTGTTACAAAGTGTAAATGATTCTAAGCATTTAGGTCACTATGACCTTGACCTTTGACATATTGACCCCAAAATATATAGGGGTTATCCAATCAATGTGTGCAATCACGGAAAAAAGTTTGAAGTCTCTATAGCAAATGATTGTCAAGTTACATGGCGGAAATGGTTTTAAATGTTAAGGTCTACGTGACCTTGACCTTGGTGCTACTGACTCTAAAATCAATAGGAGTCATCCATTTAACGTGAGCAAAAAACATATGAAGGTAAAAGACTGTACACCAAAGAGTAATCAAGTTATCCTCCGGAAACCAAATTGCTTACGGACGGCCGGACGGACGCCCAGAACCATAACATAATATGCCCCTTCGAGCAAACAAAAAGTAAACAGAAGCATTTACGTTCATTAGCCTGAATATAAGGTCATTGCAATGCCAATTTTAATGTATAATGAATTATTTTTTATAAAAACTATATCGTTTTCTTTTTTAAAAATACAAATATAAAATTAGACTAACAAAAATATACGCTTGGAATATTTGCTGTGCATGAAACGTACAATACTTCTGTTAAATGAGCTAAACAAGAGGGCCATGATGGCCCTGTATCGCTCACCTGAGTATGACTGCTTTAAACAAAGTTGCTATGGACCTGGTTAATTGACCCCAGATGACCCATATTCGAACTTGACCTAAAAATTATTGAAATAATCTCGCTGACAAATTTCAAGGTTATTTGTACTGAAATGTTACCTCTATGTCCCATATTCGAACTTGAGCTAGAAATTATCGAAACAATCTCTCTGACAAATTTCCAGGATATTTTGACTGCAAAAGTAGCCTCTAGAGTGTTAACAAGGTTTTTCGATATTTGGGCTCTGTGACCTAGTTTTTGACCCCAGATAACCCATATCTAAACTTGAGCTACAAATCATCAAAAAAACCTTTCTGACAAATTTCCAGGACATTTGGACCTAGATGTCCCATATTCGAACTTGAGCTAGAAATTATCGAAACAATATCTCTGACAAATTTCCAGGATATTTTGACTGCAAAAGTAGCATCTAGAGTGTTTACAAAGTTTTTCGATATTTGGGCTCTGTGACCTAGTTTTCGACTCCAGATGACCCATATTCAACCTTGGGCTAGAAACCATAAAATTAAGCTTTCTGAGAAATTATCAGGTTATTTGGAATTAAAATGTTACCTCTAGAGTGTTAACAAGGTTTTTCCATATTTGGGCTCTGTGACATAGTTTTTGACCCAAGATGGCCCATACTCCAGTTTTAGCTAGAAATCATCAAAAAACCTGTCTGACAAATTTCAAGGATATTTGGACTGAAAATGTAACCTCTGGAGTGTTAAAAATGTTTTTACATATTTGGGCCATGTGACTTAGTTTTTGAACCCAGATGACCCATATCCAAATCTGATCTAGAAATCATTGAAACAACTTTCCTGACAAATTTCAAGGACATTTGGACTGAAAATGTAACCTCTAGAGCATTAACAAGGTTTTTCTACTTTCGGGCTCTGTGACCTAGTATTTGACCCTAGATAACCTTTATTCAAAACTGAGCTAGAAATCATTGAAACAATCTTTCTGACAAATTTTCTAGTTATTTGGACTAAAAATGTATCCTCTCGAATGTTAACAAGGTTTTTCCATATTTAGAGTCTGTGACCTAGTTTTTGACCCCAGGTGACCCATATTCGAACCTGGCCTAGAAATCCTCAAGGCAACCTTTCTGACAAATTTCCAGATTATTTGGGCTAAAAATGTAACCTCTAGAGTGTTAACAAGTTTTTTTTCTATTGTTGGGCTCTGTGACCTAGTCTTTAAACCCAGATAATATATATTCAAAGATGAGCTAGAAATCAGAGAAGCAACCTTTCTGACAAATTTTCAGATTATTTGGGCTAAAAATGTTACCTCTAGGGTGTTAAAAAGGTTTTTCAATATTCAGGCTCTGTGACCTAGTTTTTGACCCCAGATGACCTATATTCGAATTGGCCTAGAGATCGTCAAAGCAACCTTTCTGACAAATTTCCAGATTATTTGGGCTGAAAATGTAACCTATAGAGTGTTAACAAGGTTTTTTAATATTCAGGCTCCGTGACCTAGTTTTTGAACCCAGATGACCCATATTCGAATTTGAGCTAGAAATCATCGATAGAACCTCTCTGACAAATTTCCAGGATATTTGGACTGAAAAAGTAGCCTCTAGAGTGTTAACAAGGTTTTTCTATATTTGGGCTCTGTGACCTAGTTTTCCAACCCTGATAACCAGTGTTCATCTCATCCGTAATATTAATGAGACAAACATCCT
Organism: Cyclina sinensis; assembly: GCA_012932295.1. Classification (NCBI taxonomy): domain Eukaryota; kingdom Metazoa; phylum Mollusca; class Bivalvia; order Venerida; family Veneridae; genus Cyclina; species Cyclina sinensis. The sequence goes on from JAAONU010000017.1 coordinate 30,645,073, forward strand.
GACCAAGTTTCATGACAATTGAGGCAAAAATGTGACCACTAGAGTGTTAACAAACTAATTGTGCTGACCACAAAAGCTCACTCTGTCACTACGTGACAGGTGAGCTAAAAATGAAGTCTGTTGCAAGAAATAGAAAGACGTGTCTTCTAACAAACTTTCTATGTCTTGCTATATCACTACGTGCAAAAGAACGAAACTGATGACTAATGCTTTTTCTTACAGTATATATCTTTCCCACTTCCTTCTTTTGATAAAGAATTGTAATGTATACCCTCAAGTCAACATTTCTTATATAAAGTATTCATGCTTTGATAAACCTAAAAAAGGAAACAGTACTGACTAAAAATACATTTATGAAATATTACATTACTATTCCAACACTGAAAGACCTAATCTACTCTCGTCATAGAGAATGCACTTAAAACATACTTCTAAAGGAAATTGTTCAAAGCGAAATTAGGTCGTTAATTAATAGGAGTGTATATCCTTTATTCCGAGCCAATAACATGTAATAAGGCTAAGGATGCTTTGCAAAAATATTCTTCGAAACTGGTTTTCACAGTTTTTAAAGTACAGTTTGATACAATTTTGTTATCAATTTCATGTTAAATATTGTGTTGGTGAAGTCAATGTCTAATAGATAAGCTAATATTGTTAGTGTTGTTTTTTTACGAAATGAAAGTTACCAAGACAACAAATAGCGACATGGCAGATTTTATGTGTACTCTAAGCAATAAAACATATTTTATAAACAGTTTTATTCATGTCAGTTTAATACGGAGCCCCTAAAATGGCATGATACACCCTTATTTTTTGTTGTCACATTTATTTTATTTCTAATTCGTTTAAACGAAAAATGATTTCGTTTGAACGAAATAATCCGTTTAAACGAAATAAGTTGTCGTTAAAACAAAATAAATATTTCATTTAAACGAAATAATATTTTGTTTTAACGAATTAACATTACTTCTTGTTTAATCCAATTATTATCTTGTATAAGAGAATATTATTTCGTTGAAGCGAGTTATTGTTTTGTTAAACGACAGCTTTTTTTCGTTTAAACGAATTAATTCGAAATTTCGTTTAAACGAATTATAATTTTGTTTCAACAAAAAACAAAAAATGAGACTGTATCATTTTACTTTAGAGGCTCCGTAGTTTATACATGAAGACCAACAGTCCTGTTCGAAAGTCTAAATCTCTACAAAAAAGTACTAAGAGTGGTTATATGTTTGTGGCTGTTATTCTGCCAAGTTTACTGGATGTATTTGGTATTCTTGGAACTGTATGATATTTTCTGATCTGCCACAGTACACATGTGTAATCAGGTGTTTGTATCGTTTATAAAACATTAAAGTAGAGCATGAGACATTCAAATCTTAAGGGCCTTATTAAGTATCTAGAGTACGTAATATTTACGTTCAGACGTCGATGACAATATGATCCAGGTATTTCTTCGTTGAAATGTTCATGCTACTTAAAGAAAAAGTTGTGAATGAAAAAAATACCCTGTCATGCCAGTTCAAGTAAGGACTTTGAAAAAAAGCTCTAATGATCTTATTTAGTGTTCAATTTTTCAATAAATTGATATTCAACTTAAGATTACATAGACGCATATAACTTTACGTTTCTTTATTTAGGGTTTTAATATTCCTATGAACAGAAAGTTGACAGTAAAAAAAAAACAGCTTAAACTAAGCCTTTTGTGTTCTACATAGATATTTCATGAGGTAAACAACATGCAAAAAAGTATATCTAAAAATATCATCAACTGACAAGTTTACCATTCTTAATGAATGTATATTTGTATCCAAACGTTACAAAATATAATGTTACGTTGCGTAACAAAATACTTACGATATCAAGAATTCCAATAGTCCTTAAATGAAACAGTGTATTAATGTATGTTCCTTACACTTGAGTGAGATTGTTCATCTAATACATCTCTTTAGGTCAGATTTGTTAAATACTGAAACCCACGCCTTGATCAGTTCGTTAAATATGTATGTCTTCATGTTTGCATGCAAACATTCTCAGTATATAGTCAGTCATTTATCAAGGAATGTCAAGGAACGGCACACTCAGAGGTATAATTGTTGTGGCGACTGTAATCTTACACTGGAACAAATTCTAAACGATTTATTTCACGATAGCGATAATCATTTTCCTGCTTTTCTATTACTTAGATTGTTTCTAGGTGCAATACATAATTGATAAGAGTTCAATTGTTGCCAATAAAAACAAGTTATAAGGATTGGATTTGCTTTGACCATCGATGCTGCTAGTATTTAGGTTACATTCATTTTTTATAAATTTACATTGAGCTTGACTCAAAAAAATATCTGCAACAACAAATAGTAATAATGAATTATATATGAACGACTGCATTTTCACGAAGATATTTCTGTATTTACGTAGCCGAGTATAGGTATATTAGTGATAAATTGAAACGCCATTGACAGTGTGCCTTGGTAGCTCAATTTGTAGAGTGTCCGCCCTGTTAGCAGAAAGCCCTGTGTTCGAGTCCCGGACAAGCCAATGCTTTTACATTTGACGCCTCACGTTGGGTGCCATTACCCGGACGGGGTTTGAACTCTCGATGTGGGTTCGGGGTTATACAGAACCACACACTTAACCTGATATGATGAAATATTCGCCAATGCAATAAATATGATACATTTAGCTTATATAGAAAAAAATACCGCATGTACTTCACACACTTTAGACTACAATGTATAATTCATATTTTCTAACCTCGAGGTTACAGGTGAACCTTTATGTGAAAACATATTTGAATCAAAACTAAAAAAAAGAACTGCAGACACGTCGACAAAAATTATTAGTACCCTATTATTTGCACGTATCCCTTGCTAGGTTTAACTAGTAGTCTTCACAAAATGAACCTTTTGTGCTGCTTGTTGTATCTTTTGACAAAATAATTTACATTTGATTATTGATACAAAGGTTTGCATCTGATTAATAAAGTAGAATACACGTGTAAGAAAATGTCTATGTAATCTAACTGGTGTGACAGATATAAGGATAAAGACGTCGTAATCTAACAGTTGTTGTTTTGTTGTCGTTGTTGTTTTTATAAACCATTATTCTCGAACTATTTTTTCTACCATGTTCAATTACAGTTTTCTATGAAACACGACCACACAAGGAGTAGCTAAGTCTTTGTCGTTATGCTTAAAGTCTTTCTGTATGTGTTTATTAAAGGCATGAACTGGTATATTTGATCAAGATTATTTCCTTCCAGTAATATATTTATTTTTGCGTAAAGCAAAACAGCTAAGTTTTGTTTCAAAATACAAGCACTCTTGAGTTTGAGTAAAACTTGCTGAAATATTTGATTTTTGCACTTATATTACATAACTTTCAAGCACATGACAGTTGGGAGATGGTATTTTATCATCATCACTTTTAATTTGTTCTGTAGTACTACTGACATTCAGTGAAATGTAATTGGTTTTAAGATATCAAAACAAGTAAAAAATCATAATGTTTGTAAAATCTTTGCTCATAAATTATAAGCGTTCTTTGTGATTATAAACCACCATATTTGTTTTAACACTGGTTGTCTGATTTTAAGACAAAACAATTTGGTTCAAAGGAAGCAGCACAATTTTTTGTGTTTCAAGCTGACATTTGATTAATAAATATAGAAATAAATAAGAAATCGAACATTTTTCAATTAATATGTCTAAATCTAAGAAATTGAACACGGTGTTTTGTTACAGTGTGTGAAGACAAATAAAAACGATTGGTGCTGTGACAGTCTTGAAACTAAAAGAGTAACCAAAAGCTTTTGCGCAAAATCCCCCAAAGATGTATTCCATATATTATTTAAATATACATGTAATGTATTAAATCAGCAACAAAGATAATCATTTGTTATTTTCACAGTAACTCTCATCTTTGAGACATAAGAAGACAGCTGGTTCATATGTTTTTCACATGGGTGCAAATGTTTCTTATTCCTTGCGTCATTACTAGAAACAGTTACAGTGAAGTTTTATCATTGGATTAAGACGTTTATTTTTCTAACGATATGTTAACGATAAAGATACAGCAGGTGTGAATAATTTGTGGCGAAAATGTTTTGTAAAAATAAATATACGCACAAAAATAATTATTAGCCAAATCAAATGTTATCAAATTGTGTTTCTCGATGAAGATACGCCAACAGATGCTGGCATTTTTAACCTTTCTCTGAATAAATATCAAGGCAAAAGCTTTCGAAGTTTACACTATACTTAAATGCATATTTCCACTATACTGTCAGTTTCTTAATACAGAAATATTCCAATTACAAGTTTATATTTTCTGACAATCACAATGGTATCAAAAATCCTTATTCAATAAAAAAGTAAATATCTTACAAACACCTGATGCAACATTTGTGTCATAACAAAGAGTCATTTGTGACATAGCAAAGGGTCGTTTGTGTCATAACAAAGTGTTATTTTGTGTCATAACATAGGGTCATTTGTGTCATTACAAAGGGTCATTTGTGTCATAACAAAGGGTCATTTGTGTCATAACAAATGGCCATGATTTGCAAATATTACTCTTTACTCTTCTTACTGAATATTTCGGAGAACAATGCTTAGAAAACCAGAAACACTGCTCACAGAACTCCCAGTAATAATGATCGAAAAACTACTTAACTATTTCTACAAGTTCTGGATTTTTTACCAGACACTGCACTCTGAATACATTAATTTATCATCGACAGAGTAAGTGCCCTGATATTTCTATAAGTGTCTTCTTGATGGACTTAAGTCGATGTAATAGTCAGGGCTGTTCAAGAATAAGACTGTTTTCTGTATATTAAGACATCCAATGCAAACATTATTATATTATAGATACCAGAAATAATTATATAACCACACATAAAGAAACGATAAAAAAAACACATTAAAATACTTGAATTGGAAAAAAGATAGCCATAAAATTGATATTACATGTGATCTTATCAAAGGGACATTTGTGATGTTTCTTCTTCGTGTAAAAATTTAAAGTTGAACGTTTATTGGAGCCCACCCCCCACACACACACTTATTTGGAGGGATAGTATATCAATATTGGATGAGATACACATTCACTGCTTATTTTCATACACTTACAAAAGTGTCATTCTCAAAACGTTTTCGGAAGTCAAACTGTTTCTAGTCTATTATTATAACGTAGATGTTTCTTTACTTAAGCGGATTTGACTGGGAGTAAGCGTTAGCCGACCCATGACTGGCTTAGCCCGTTTGTTTAACCCCGTTTGAATGATTTGTCTAATCACTGGTGTAAGGCTAAGACAGAAAAGGCACAAAAACTGATCGAATTTACTTTAAATTAACACTTTTTTAAAATCCATATTTGCTCTTGTAAAATGTTACATTAAATAGTTCACGAAATTTGACAAACAATTTGACTTGGGTCCATTGACAGAAAATGAACTTTTCGGCCATTTCCCGGTGTACACCTAAAGAAATTGGAAAAATCGGCTCACGCTTTCTTATAGCAATGCTATAAGAAAGCAGGTGACGATGATTCGAACACTTTGATACTCAGTAAGCCTTTACCGATCAATCTGATTGCTTTCAAATAAATCGTTCAGCCTCATATGTTACTTATTATGCAAAAAAGGAACTATTAGCTGGTTGTTTTGACGTCTAAACTTCTGCCGTTAAGTATCTATACAACGAAGCAGGTGTGTTAACATAATAAAGATAAGTAAATTGTAAGCTTGTTTAATGACCCGATGGTTAGAGTGTTCTGTGCGGAAAAACATCATAATCCGCTTAAATACATAGGAATTCAGATACTCATTCCAATCTACCAATTGTAAATATAGTTGATTTATTTTTATCGAATCTAAATAGTTTGTATTTGGCTGTTACGAGCTTTCAAAATAAACTGTGTAAGTCTTGGCAAGAGGTTAATAGATTTCTATATTTTACAACTGGCTCAGATTTGTTTGTTTTAACACCTGATCTTGTAGAACCCGTGATGCTTACAGAAATATCCTCAACATATTAATGAATGGTACAGAAATATCCTCAGCATATTAATGAATGGTACAGAAATATCCTCAGCATAGTAATGAATGGCACTCAGAGGAGGATTCTGAAATATATTTCTGGCATTGAATTGGAACAGATGGCAAAGATAAATGGCTTCTATGGCGACAACTTGAACTAATGCATATTAAATTATGGTATTCTAAAATATATGTCGACAATAAAAAGACATTTTCTTCAGAATTATTCAAGGTTTTCTGTGTTTTTACCGGTAAATTATCAAACATGTACACGTACTACTAATTTGTAAGTAACAAATGGATAAGGAAATTATGTTATCCAGTTTTTATAATTAATGTTTCAATAAAACACATTTCACTTAATATTCTAAATTAGCCACACAACAGTAAAATAATAATATTCCTTTCGATGAAACTAATTGCTGTACTAAACAATATTTAATGTCAATACTGTTTTCTGAGAACATAATATGTGTGCTGAGTAAAATGCCCATTAAAATGTAGACACTTAATGCAAAAACTTCAATATTGCAGTAATTATAAAAACAAGTCCCCCAAAAAGGATTCAAAGCTTTGCTACAGTAGTTTATTATCATTTTATTTAGATATATCTTAGTTGTGTTAACTAAAGTTATTTGTAACCCGCTCAGATCTCATAATTTAACCATTACCAGAATTATACAGAGATGAAAAGGTGTGTGATATACATTTAGCGTTTTGTTTATCGTCGCCAAACACAAATCATCTGGTCCACACAATATGCTAATGTCAAGATCCTTGCAGGGACCATCCAGGTTACTGTAATAGTATTAACACTAGTCCTAAGTCATCTTTTCGATTATCAAAAACTTACGTGTTTTAATATTTGAGATTAAAATTTCATATGTTACACTAAGGGTTTTCAAAGTGGTAAAAGTCCTAATCAAGGAATGTGTGTTTAAAACAGTCCTCGATCACAGCTGTATTGGTTTAGTATCAGATAAAAAAAATAACAGATGTCTCAGTTAATTGGTATTTACATTCTTCAATTGTTCTCACCAGCCACACAATCATGTGTCAGTTCCGACAATTATTATCTTATTTCATTCAAATGCTTTCTGAAAGAGTTTTTGCCATTAGAAGTCAAAAACGTTTTGTTGATGTCAATGCTTGTCCTAGAAAGGAATTGTTTGATGATATCTCAAATACAAGTAATTATGTATTTTATGGTTCCGAATTAGACATCTAAAGATTCCATTATTTTCAATGAATTTTAAACACTGGCAAATGTAACGTGCCCTGTAATTATTCCGGATTCAGAGAACTAGTATGCATGGCATGATTATTGTCCATATATATTCAGACGGTAAAATATCATTGCATTGTCTTTCCTCCTACGTGTAGTAGAAGAAGTAGTTGTTGTTGTTTGCTGCTGTTTTAATGGTTAAGAAGTAGACGTTTTTTTTTCTTTTTAATATGAATTGTAATTTAATACTTTTTCATGAACGATTTTATTAATACTTCATAAATACTTGATTAATTATTTTATCATAAACTACTTGTATTCTCTTACAACAAAACATTGTGACATTCAAAAGGCATAACAAAATTCTGTTACACAAATGTCTTGTGAAGTCCGTATGACGAGACAAAAAAGAGCTTCTTTTATACCTAAGTCAGGGAAGAAGATTGATGATATGGGCGTTCGTTCAGACGGTAATAATCTGTCACATATTATGCTTGTGCACCTGTCAACTAATTGGTCCAGGTTTTATTGTTTGTAGTGCGCTAGAGTGTCCTTACGGTTTATATTACTTTTTTGTTATAACGTGACTTCAGTACTCTTACCTTTTGTTACATAACTTATAGTCTGCAACAGTCTGATAAGTACGCTTTTTGTCAGAACGAGGTAAGGATGAGTATCTAATATTCTCTTTATTTATTGCAGTGTACACAAAAAGAAAAGGACAAAGTGAGATGTCCGACCATTTTAATTGATCTCTATCTTGTATATTCTCATTTACACAGGATAGTATCATCATGCTGAAATTCTGTGAAGGTCTGTAATACGTGTATCAAAATATTTGGGTTTGAAGTCGCGAAAAGATCTATTTGTTACTATACACTTAATACATGTATTCCCTATTTCAATAGTGCATTGTGGGAACATACTGTACATTTGCTGTTGTTTTTTTAATGCTCATGACAAACACGTGCCGTTGTCATTCAAATAAATAGTCGACATACAGGACCTTCGTCTTAACCATTTTTCAAGTTGCCAAGTCGATGTTTTTTTTTATGGTTTAGCAATTCAATAAAAACTGAAACAAGTCCCGTCACGTAGAACACTGTCAGGCAGACCTAAGCTATTAGGTATGCGGGACGCAATAGGTAGTACTGACGTCGTAAAATTCTCTTACGATTGATTTTATACATAGCTGATGCTTACGTTTGGCTTAATATAAGAAAAAGAAATTACCTTAAAATTCAAAGTCAATCATATAATTTGTGCGATATTATACAGATATGGACTTTTAAGCTGGTGAATATGATGCGATATGTACTAAAAATTAATATTGACCGAGGCGATAGCTTACACGTTAAAAGTTCTATTGATATCTCATCTTATACAACTATTTAGGAAATTATTAATTAATTAACTGTCATTGATTATCATTACCCAATTTAATAACATGTTCTACTAAATGCGATTAATTTTCAGTCATCCCCCTGTCCCTGATCTTTAGCATTCACACTCACAGATTTCATACAGTAAATGAAGCATACGCATCATTATAAAAATAACTTTAGGTATTAGACCCATGACAAATTCTTTTTTCAGCCAACAGTTAATTGATCTTTCTCTTAAGGAACAAACAACATAATCGTGACAAACAGACCCTTTTCCGTTAGCATTTCAAGATATGAAAAGTATTAACTTCAAACCTCACAAGACGGAATGGGTCTACAAAGTAAAAACATATTGTTTCTTAGTCTGACAATAAAAACAAGAGCAATTATGAAGTCATTCACAGTCTGAAGGTTTAATAACTGCTGACAAAAACAAAACACACACACACGAAAGCAAACGGGTTAGAACTAACGAAATGTAATTTTAAACATGGAACTTAATTACCCCACCCATTTATGATGGAATGACATCAAAGTAAACTGCAGCATATATCTTGGTGTTTTAAATTGGCTTTTATTTTTTCATCATTTGTGTACTGCTCCGTGCAATAAGGTATTCTATGAAAAGGGTATATCTTGTAGTTTTTTTTTAGAAATAAGTAAAGGTATTATCGGATACCTACTTTTAATTAACTTACCATGACTAAAGGCTTACAACGACTGAAATGTGTTTTAAACGAAAAATAAATCATTTTCATTCCAATAAAAGTTCGTGATTAGAAACAAAAAGAGGAACAATTCAACAAGGAAAGAAAGTAATTGTCTCACTTGGAAATTGAACCAATGTACTTCAGTGAAAAGGTCTCAAACCTTCAACAGTTAATGGTAAGGCATTGTGTACCTAATATATTTTTTGTTAAATCATCTAAAATATCAAAGCAATAGTTTTCATCCAAATGATAATCAGAGGAATTAATTGACTGGAATTTATAAAACTCTTAATAAATATATGACTTACAAAATTAGTACATTTATTTTTTTTCTTATTTTGTAGTAACATTGTCTGTTAATATTAAAGAGAAAATCAACTTTGACCGTTGAAACCCTGTTAAAATTTTTCTCTTAACACCTTGTTTAAATCAAAGTTTAAAATAAAATTCGTTTCTCTGTCCTGAAACAAATATGTCTGTGTCGACAAAAGACACCTTAGCAAAGTTTTATATATAATATAAATTGAAGTTTACTTGAATGTATGTGTTTTCTGAACAATACAGATGCTAAAACAAGTTTATCCCTAAGCAAACGTATACTATTTCCATTTTCTAATTCATCAACTATTCAGGGTTCACTGAAGCTAATACGTTTTGCCTGTAGCACATAGGCATTATTAAATCATCAACTGCATCAACATGTGTCATTAATTTCTCTTATCCCGAGGTTATGAGACATATTTGTCATCTAAATATGTTGTTCTTACCTTTTTTCCATTAATTTTATAGAGGAAGTGTTGTCTGGATGGACTCACTGATTACCGATTTTTTATATATATATCCGTCCGTACGCCGTTTATATTATTTAATTGAATAATTAAATAATACTTATCTAATTGAATAATTAAATAATACTTATCTAATTGAATAATTAAATAATACTTGAATGAAATAAATCACATGAAACAGTATCATGTTACGCATTCCGTTTTATATAGATTCAGGGTCTGGTAAACTTTTTTCTAAAACATAGATTAGAATGTTTTTGTCATCAAATCATTTTACGAAAAGTCATGAAAGTACGAATGCACTGAGACACTGAGACACTTCAGTTACATTTTCCCACTAAATGCTAGAGAAATACAAAGCTTATTAATATCGTTTAGAACACTACTGTTATTTTGATTCAACAGAAATAGCATTGTTGCACAAGGTCATCATTGTATGTATGTCCACACTCATTTACACAAATAACAATATATAATTTCTTTTTTTTTTCGTCCGGCTTCTACTCTCCTGTGTTTGTTATAAAGGGGCATAAACTAAAATAACCGATGTTATAATACCTCATCTGACCGTTGTATGAAATTTCCAAATGTATGTAGCAAGTAAGCTTCTTTTAAAAGGGATAAGAGATACTTATCGGCATGCTCTGAAAAATTATGTTTATCTATTTCAGTATGTAAGCTCTGTTTATATCGACAATTTGTCCCTCGCACGAATGAAAACACGGCAATAACTGATGCAGTCATATCATGCCTCTTAAATATTTTAAATGACTTGCTCCAATTGCAGCCACTGTAATATGCAAATTGCAAAAGTTAAACAGGTCATTTAAACAAAACTTTCGACACCTAATGAATTTTTTTTTTCGTTATTTCAAGTTGAGCATGCGTACAAAGATTATTAGAGACTAGTTCTAATCTTGAGGTTTCACTTCAGTTCGATACGCAAACGGATGCCGCCTGCAACTATCCACAACACGACTTTGCCTTCAAGAGCGTCTAAATATAACTTGTATTTCAAAAGTCTATATCAAAAAGCGCTTCTTAAAATGCGTTTTAAAAACATTCAGTTGACTTCTGTCGATTTCAAAACGGCACTATTCGTTTTAATTTTCAGACTAGTTTTATTAGGATATGAACAAAAAGGTCGGATTTTTCTTTGAATGTCAATATGAACTCTGTGGTATTTCCTGCACAATGCAACAGATGACGGATTATGTCAAATGTCTTCGACCATTTTGTCAACTGATATCGACTGATTAATAATAAGTATATTTTATGTATCTTATGAAATCAAAGTGTGGGTTTTGGGTTAAATATGTTTTCCTTGTATTTTATTCGGTATGATAAAAGACAAAAAGTTGTTTTAAAGATACCTGGTCCTAGTACAAAGACGCATGAAATAAAGAAACTATACACTGATAATCTTAGTACAAGTACTAAGAGGTAACCCTTTGAATTGTTACCGGCGACAAAACTTTACAGAGGTCCTTTTCACGGACAAACAGGTTTCTTTCCACGTCTTACTTCCATTGTTTTGCAAAGTTTCCAGTGTTCTGTGTATTTAGCAAGCAATTTTACGCATTTCTGTGATGTTTTTGGTCTTCGAACTTTCGATTTTAAACGAAATTTTGGAATCAGACGGAACTGATATACATCACGGACTATATTTTTTGTTGACAGGATTCACGTCCACTTCAACATTAAATGCTTTCTAGTCAAGATATACTGTGTATCAAAAAGTTTTCTACTTACCAAACATAACACTAAAACAATTAACTTACTGCATGCAACAAACATCATAACCCAGATTTTTTTCACTTTAGTTAAGGTAAACCTCTTCGTCATGACTAAATTTACATGTTTAGGTGTCTAGAGGACCTTACATTATTAATCTTAGGAAAAGTATTGATATAAACATAATTATTGTGTGATTTATACTTATAATCATCTCTCTCCTTAATGTATGATTTAAGAACACGAAAGTTTGGAACGGTAAGCTTCCTAAGATATCGTATCATTTATCAAAAGGCTTTTAATCTGTGCTCCTAACGTTTGTTTATACTGAAAAAAATACAAAACTGTCAAGCCTGGGTCTGTTAATATCGATTTGGCACCACTTATATTGCGTTAGATTTAGTAATACATCTCAAACAAGTTTGGCAAAAGCTCTTTGTCTTCATAATAAAATAGTTTGGATGTAACAGAAAGGATTCCTGAATAACATTTTTGTATATTATATAAATGTTTGTAAATGTTTCCATAAATACGCAGTGCCTACTCACTGGATATCGCAAGATGCTTTAAATTTTACACTGTATGCGTTAATATGAAGCCAAGAAATTTCGAAATTCCATATAATTATCTGAATCACGATGCAGGTGTGTTTACGTAACGAAGCGATTAAATTGCAAGCGTGGTTAATAATCTGATGTTTTAAGTAATCTTCATGATAAACACGATAATCTTTTTTATATCCGATGAATATAAATAGACTATCCTTTCGATTTTAGGAATCTATCAGGTGTAAATAATAGATTTTTTTCAAGACTGATAAATATGTTAGAATTTCAATGATACGGATGATGGAAAGACGGAAAAACTGTTCCATTTACAAAAATTGGAAAGCTACGACGGTACTGTTGGATTACTTAACAACAGTGCAAAAAGAATCCAATATAGAGCGACTGGTCATACACAATATGTGATTACCCTGCTTCCCCACTATATGATCAAATGCTCACAAGAAGCCTTTTTAAAGACTGTCTTTTATGTCTCCATATAAATACAGAAACCCCTAGACAGGGCCAATAGTGAATAGCGAAGCAAATGAAGGTCTACTTAACAGTGCAGCAAGCAAATAAAACGTTTTACGTAGTTGATGTGAACCCTGTGGTAAGGCAAACTATTTCTTAATAGTTTCTGTAAAACATATGCAGGCGGAACCAGTTATGACCCAAGAGGCATGTTCTAAGTAAAAGTATACTAAAGAATAAATGTTATTTCTTAATTAAACACTCTGTGTCTTGCGTTTGTTTCCTTCTAGTTCCCATAGAACCCAAAGTTTTTTCATGGCATGGAATGGAAATCTTGAGGATTCTTGGCAGAGATACTCGCATGGAACATATATTTATACTACTTTTCGCCAATATCAGTCCATGACTTAAGATGTATTTTGTTTTAATGTTGACGATATACGACGACAGAAAAATACCTATTTTCAAAAAGTTGTATTATATACAAGCTAGTTATGATGTTACAGACACTGAAGTGAATTCGAGGGTGAGTGAACGGGAAATATGTCATTTAACAGTTTAACGTTGTTTTGACGAAGCCATTCATTTAAGGGCACTTTATTTTGGCTTGGTATTGTGCCAAATACGTACAAAACTAGAACTATCACTGTCCTTGTGTCAATACCCCCAGCATGAAGCTTTGTCAGTAGGGTATTGATATATGGGAACATTTTACTGTATGGCCCAGACTAAAATTAAGTATGAAAAAAGTACAAAGGACAATGACTCCAAAATTGTGCAAAGGAAAGTTATGGTTCTTTGGCGCTGCACTTCTTCTCAGTGAGATCTATCCTTCTGTGAAGTTTCAAGTTGATATCTTCAACACTGAGTTATGCCGCTGACAAAAAATAAGCATGAAAAATTTCAAAGGGCAATAACTCCAAAATATTGTTCTAACTCAAATAGTTGTTGAGTTATGCCCCGGACAAAGGAAACCCGACAGCCGGCCAGACGGCGGGCCGGACGGACAAACTGACAAGCTGATTTCAGTATACCCCACTTTCAACTTCGTTGTGCGGGTGTATAAAAATGGTAAATGCCTTAAGAAAAATGATAATATATCTGACTATTTCAGCTTGTATTGTAATAACTTACAGCTTGATTTTGTGGCTAATTATGAAGACTGTAGCGTAACGAACATGTTAAAATGTTGTCAGTTTGTAAGCGAACAAAAAGAACATATTTCCGGTGATGAACATTTTTGCATTTGTTTTGTATTTGTCATCCCAAGTGTTGCATTATTTTGTAAAAGCTTCGTTAGGCATCAATAAATGAACATACACATTTTATATAGAAGGTAAAAGAATGGTTTGCATTTTATAACGGCACACAGTGGACGTGCATTGTTCTTTACTTACATCTCGAATTACTGAGTAAAATAGCAATAAAGAAGAAAGCAAAAACGATAAAAATAACATATAGTTATCAGTACTATAGTATTGCCATAAATAAAGTTTCAAACGACTGATCTTAGACATTTAATTATTGAAACAAATTATTTAGATAATTCTGAACCGATATCCATAATGTGGATTGAGTTGTTACGGATAAAACAACATCACTCGATTCCAATTTGTCATAGTTAAAAATGTTCAGGTGTGTTGTTTATTTTTGTTTGTCAACGAGTTCAGTGAATCCTTACTGACAAACCAAGACAGAGAAAATTCCCATGTTAACATCCAACAGAACCTACCTAAAAAGCAATGGCGCTCAGGAAATTATTTTTAATGTTTTCTATAATTCAACATTTTTTTATTAACAGTAAAAATGAGTTTTGAAATTCAACATGTACAATTTCTATTTTGTTGAACCTTTTCGTGATTAAGGCTAACGTAATAGGCGATTTTCAAGCCGTGTAGAGCTTTGGATTTTGAAAAGTAAGACTGCTGCTGTGACACCATTGCTGAATAGTGACGTCATTCAGAAATCAGTGGTCTCAAATCATGGAAACGGGCTTTCTTTTTGAGATATCGGCTTTAATGTTTAACGCTTGGAAAAAGCAAACCTGAAACAATACAAGTCGAAGTATATCGTATCATGAGTGTTTTGGGACAGAGCAAGTAGATACCACGGTATAGGCATAGAGTATCAGTTTTGTATTGTGAAGGATGCAACGAAGAAGAAATCTATGCAATTGATGTGAATTATCAATGTTTACGAGCTAATTAGTAAAAAAACAATGTTCAGATTTAGCGATGTTTATTTTCATTCATTTAAAGATAGATACGTATTTTGCTATTTATGACTGAAGTCTGTATTAACGTAAGGATACCTAAGCTTCATTCGTAATTTATTGGAATTATGCATGATATTTTTTATATTTGTTGGCCGATGGCTTTTTTGTGCAATACACTTTGGTACCGTGTTGTTGTAGTGGTATTGTTGGTAATTACAAGCACTTCGACAAGGTTGTGCAGTCGGCAAACTAAAAGCAAAAAAAAAGAACAGAAAACAAAAATGAAACCCATTTGCCATAGAACAAAAACTAATAAACCATTTCGTGACGCAGAAAAACATATGCTAGACAGAACATATATAAAATATTCAGTACATCAGTCAGTACAAAATTGTTTACAATTTGCATTTTGTTTAAAAAACAACACCTGCTACATTTTAGGTTAACATTACAGGACTCAACTTCCTTCGTTGTTAGTCAATTTACTTGTGCGTGTTTATCAGTATAAAAGGTCAAGGTTAAATTAAACCAATTTTATTGTCAACTCAAAACACCTTTGAGTTAATTTTTTGAAACTGAATCTACCATTTCACACTTATTTCGACACTGTTTCGATTAAAATGCCTCCTTTTCAGTTTGCATGTTGCAGGCCTGTTTTCTAGTAAATATCCCAACAGTGTAACGTGATAATTAACTTCTTCTATAGAAATGCTAGCTTCAGGGGTTCATTCATAATGCATTAACAAGGCTCGACTATCCTAATCATTCTATTATTAGTATTGAATTTTTTTCTTTCTTTCTTTTAAAAAAAATCAGTTTATTATTGTCATGATTTATTAAATTCAATGCATCACGAATCTAAAACGTCTTCCAGGAGATATTCTGACATTAACAAACAGTTGGATTTCGTTCAATACAGTTGTAATCATCCTACGCATTCTTCTAGTGCACTCTTGTTTTGCTTCTCTTAAGATGGGTCCAGTACATCTTAAGTGTCTAAAACAATGATAACAATATCGTTATTTTTTCAACAACTGATTGTAGCCTGTGTCTGCTGGAAAGTATGTACATAATATACAATCAACAACCATCAAGTCAGGATTTCTTTTCCATTTCAGTGATCGTTATAGTGTCAGATGCAAATGCAAAAATAAATGTCGCTTTCACTAAATATGTATTGCGAATATTTTATGATACTAAAATATTTCAACATTATCAATCACAGTGTTGCATAACTGCATTGGAATATCGGTATGTAATCACAGAGAAAAAAATATATCCAGTATTGATATTAAGTTATCTTCAAGAGGAGACATCAAATTTTCAAAATTGGCGGAAATATTGTTATATTTTTTGCCTATATCTCCCTACATCCTAAGGCTTGACTAGTTTACACTGGTTTATTTTGACCAGCCTTGTTCGTGTTGCTATTGCATTTCTAATAATTATATTCAAACACGGTAGTATAGAACATAATATTATACAGGGTTTCATCGTTCAGTACTCAAGCATTCTGGCTGTCGACACCTCTATGCAAGATAAAAAAGGTATTTTATATGCATGGAGACATATTCAGGTTCGATTTAATTAAGATAAGTAACAATGAGTTTTTAGCAATTCTCTCAAAAGAAACTAAATTATTTTGTCACTAATGCACTAACTTATAACTGCGCACAAGCTTACTAGTGAGACTGTACTCTGCACATGACAAGAAGTTGAATTAAATAAATTAGAAATAGAGACTGTAATCTTAAGGTCAAATAATAGTTCCAAATGACTGATTGAAATCCGCTAAATAATTTACACTTTTTATCGTGTATTTCATTGGACCAAAATACTCAAAGGGATTACTTGTAATAGATAATAAACACCGCGCATCTGTCATTCTTTTTATTTGTTATGATATAAATTTAACTTCTGAAAACTACGTCAGAGAATCGATTCTAGCTCTGTGATCTAGAGGTTTGGTTTTTCAAGTTTAATAACCCTACAGATGTGGGCTCGAATCCCAGAAGACCGGCATTTTCTGATGCAATACAATCTGACAGTAGTTCACGATCTCCCTAATATCATAGCGATGTTAAGGGTATGATTTTAATCAGATTGTGATGCAATACATCTTTGTATTGTGATTGGCGAAATGTAAGGCCTTATTATCTAGAAGGGTTGTTTTAAGAATCATGCAGCACTACCAAATCTTCTCAAAAGGCCAGTGACACACTGTCCAATACTTTTTTCTAAGTACTTGTCGTTATGTTGTCGTTGTTGTTGTTGTTTTCCAAAAACATGCTCGCACTTTACTTGAAATTGTGTCATTACTTTCTAACATACAGACAGATAAAAGGGACATGATTTTTTTGTTCGTTGCGATTTTTTTTCCCATTACATAGATGTCAATCGACATGTTTTTTATGTTGCAATGAAAGTCAAAACATAGACAATACATTTTGAATCCTGATATTTCTGGATATTTGATCTAGAAAACACATTTCTTTTATGGGTTTAAACTGATACTTTCTAGTCTTAGAATCTCTAAAATGTATTCATTCCCTACAAAATGTTAAAACGTTGTAGGTATACAATTTTTCAGCCCTTAAAATGATCTATTTAGAACTAAGAAGCAAATATCAGAAGTTCATATGGCAAACAAACGATAAAAAAGGCATCGTCTACCCTCTGGGTATTACAAATGCGCTCTTTAAGCGAATCTCATTCTAGTTCTAAATTGAATCACTTACGTTGTCATACTATTGACGTCAGTTTCCAGTGCAATTTCGATGACGTTTTAGCAATCCAATAATTAACCCAATGATTTTCTTACAATTTAACAGGAGGTAAGATATTAGATAATTTCTTACTTAACTAATTATGTTTTGCACGAGGGAGCATAATATATCAGCATGAAAGTGAATATTTACATTTATCTTTACAGACAAACTATTTTAAATGTTATTTTAGAAGTATGCTTTTTGACTATTCTATTTAAACAAACGAACAAACAAACAAACAAAATTATCCAAACTTAAACTTGAAAAAAGTACAGTTGAGGCATGCATCTGTTTAACTTCCTGAGACAACCGTGTCTGATCTGTATCTCAACTGGTGTGTGCTTACTTATAATTTGAATAAAGCGCAACTGTAGAAACAAGAAAAATTCAAATGGACTTGAGTCCATTTGAGTGTACGGTGTTTACTGTATTTTTAAGGAACCTTAAGCTACAGCACTCTATTTTGTTTGCAGATGCTAATAAAAAGAAATTAAATATATATCTTTAAATTGAAGACCTGTCTGTTCAGACAAATTGTAACTAAGGTAATGCCCATTTTTTGAAGAACAACAACAACATATTTGTTCAACCTTTTATTCCATATATCTCTTGATGTTTATGGTGATAATTATGATACTGGAACAGTGTTTGTTTTGTTAAGTAACAAAATAACATGAATTTCATGGAATAACATGCTTGAACAGAATAACAAACGTGCTTGAATAGAATAACAAATATATACTTGTAATATCAATTATGATAATAAACTATGACCATGCTTTGATTACTTTGATATAATTCAACAAATTTAAGACCAGGTGAGGAACAGTCACTGTCGTAGCAAAGTACCACCGGGAACCAGACAGAATTTTTAACTTTAAATGTATTTTTTCTTAGTGAGCCGAATTTATTATATAAAAACATTAAACATAAACATTGTATCATTTTACATCATTTGAAAGCTCTTTAAATTCATATTTTGAAAATATAAGCAGATTTTGAATTTTTGCTTTTAAAAAAGAAAACTAAACTAATTTATACCTGTCTAGCAGCTTAGATGCACTAAGTTTAACCATTTACAAACAAGAAAGTGAACAGTTTTGAAAATCATTTTAATATATGTAAAATATGAGTTTACAGACCTTTTAAATGATATAAAATATTGAATTGTGAAGAAAAATGACTTTGTAACTGTAATTACAAAATTACTATGTTTTGCATTTTTATCAACCGCCATATTTTTGCCAGCCTTCAAAAAGTTACCTGTATTTCTTATCAGTTACTTGTTACTATTAATAGATTTCAAAACAATAACATTCAATGTTCCTACACAATATTACCAGTCAGTCACGTGATTCTGTCCGTAATTCTGTCCGAGGATTTCCGGAATAACACAACTTCGCAAATTGATTCAACAGGTAGTACATCGTAATAATACGTAATGCTTCGGCAATAATCGGATCTTCTAACAGCCAATCAAAACATAGCATTACATAATATCGGATAACACCAACCCCGCTCCAATTGTACATATAGGCACATTGACTGATGACATCACAAGCACCTGTTACCAAAATATAGCTGAACTACTGGTTGGCAAAAGGAACCAGTATTTATATACATTTGATAGCAACAGAATTTTTAATTTTAGATAACTTTTTTCTTTGTCAGCCGAATTTTAAGATTCTTATATCATTTGAAAGCTCTTTAAATTCATATTTTGAAAATATAAGCAGATTTTGAATTTTTGCTTTTAAAGAAAAAAACTAAACTAATTTATACCTGTCATTTCAGCATTTTTCTAGCAGCTCAGATTCACTATGTTTAACCATTTACAAACAAAAAAGTAAACAGTTTTGACAATTATTTTTTTAATATTTAAACTATGAGTTTACAGACCTTTTAAATGATATAAAATATTGAATTATTTGATGAAAAATGACTTTGTAACTGTAATTACAAAATTACTATATTTTGCATTTTTATTAACCGCCATATTTTTGCCAACCTTCAAAAAGTTACCTGTATCTCTTATCAGTTATTTGTTACTATTAATAGATTTCAAAACAATAACATTCAACGTTCCTATAGGAATATAATACTGGCAATCTTCCGTACAGAAAAAACAATTTTACTGTTTTCTACTTTTAAACAACCTTTCTGTTAAGTAATTCAAGAGAGATATTTTATCAGATTGCTCCCAGAAAGGTTCCTTCAATCAGCATGATGTAGGAATATCTCACGAGTGCAACGTGGCCGTTAATTACCCGTTTTTCATTTACAGGCTCGTGCATAATGCATTAAAAAGGCTTTGAAATCGCAACAGGACAGTATTCTGATATTCTGATGAATAAAAATATTGGATACCTGATATCTGAACCATCCCGCATATTTATCGCGTGCCAAACCATTGTTGTATTATAATTTCGCGTCTCATTTCCTATTTATTGAGATATTACTTACATATTGCTTGATTCATAACCCTACATGAAAACTATACATTTTCTACGAATTCAAATTTATATTATAGTAAATGGTTTGTCATATAAACTGGAGGTCCATTCAACAAACCTTAAACAAATATTATACGATGTTATGCTCCTAATTTACATTCACTTTTAATTCAGTCATAAGAGTCAGAGACTCGTAAGCACAGCTGAACATAAAACCTTTTTGCTACTTAAAATAGAAAATCTGAAACGTTTTTTTTCCACAAAGCTATCGCATGTAGAGGTGACGCGAGTCTGAGACTAGGTTGAATTCAGCCCAAAGGTACTTTGTATTTGGAAGGGATAAGATTTGCTAACAACACTTTAAAAAGCTGTTACTTACATAATTCTAATTTTTCGGTTATATTGCGTTATTGTCATAAGTTAATATGATAAATATGTTTGTACTTTCTGTTGACGCACTAAGAAAGAGTGTTTATAATTAAGAAAATCAGACTACTTTCATAGCAGAGTAGTGAATTTACTACTTTTTCTACAAAAAAAAACATCAACTCTGAATTCATTATTCCAAATCATTATAATATAGTATGTTTTCTAATTAATTTTGCGAAGCGCCTTTACACTTTATACTGATTTTAAGATACTGTGCCACATGCAAGATGAGCACAATGCCAACAAAGCGCCCACAGTTGAGTACGGAGCAGAAAGTATTTCTGTAAGGTATTTTCAGCTTACGGAATTAAATTTATACCTGTTTAACAGTTTATGTAAACGAGATTGAACTGCGGGTTAAAAATAACTTAATATTTCCTGATAACGATAAAGGTGTTTTTTGTTTTTTGTTTTTGTTTTTTTCTTTTTCTTTTTTTCACGAAAGGAAAAAGGATCATTGTTCCGCGAAACTTTGTAACCTTAACTGTGTGTTATTTAATGAATTATTTAAAAACCTTGCAAAAGAGTAGCTATATCAAAAAGGTATCTAGTAAAATAACGCAAATTCTGAAAACCTATACAAATTGCTAATTTAGAATGTTTTGTTACTTTCTGAAACTATAGAGCTGTCGAGTTAGCTACAGATTAACCTGCACTTGTACAGAGTTCTTTTATGCGGCAGCGTAACTACTGCATTTATACGCTATTTACCATTTTTTCCCGTTAAAGGTGAACGGATATAGATCTAATCTATTGTCTTATAAAAGTCAGTTCTCATTGCAACGTAAATTTGATTTATTTGATAAAAAGTGGTATTTTACTCTAAATATCTCCCAGACTGATATTCATCAATAGCAAGAAATAGGTGACGAAATAGGTACTGCAAATACTTACGGGTCAGTCCTCTAGTTTTACATCTGATATAATACACTTGTTTAATTCCAAGAAATACTTCTCAGCATTCATAAACAGTGATAAGCACAGACCATTAGCAATTGGGCAAGAACAAAAAGGTCATAAGGCATGCTCATTTAGAACCATGCAACAATTATCTTAGGGCACTAACGTCATTGCTTAATGTGCGCTGTTTCCTGTTAGCGTGTATGTGTGTTCTTTACCTGCTCAAGTAATGAAGAATATCAATAAAATAGTCGACAACTAAGGCAGAGACTGTAATCTTTCAATGAAACAAGTTCCAAACCACTGATCTAAAGATATGCTCAATTATTTACAATAGTTATTATAGAAATTATAAGACCTGTATACTCAAGGCGGAATTACTTGTAACAGATAAGCGAAAACTGTTCGATACCAATAATGTCGCTATAATTATTGGAATTTTGTAGACGTTATTGTGTGTGGTTTGCTTTGAGCATGTTATTTTCTGGCGCTCGATTCAATTAACATTTATCATCTGATAAGTGGCACAGAGAAATACAAATTGCCTATGTCAATCAACCCGAAGGATAAGGTGATGCTGAATAAATAGACGACACGAAAGAATGTGCCTTTGTAAAAAAAAAAGTTACTATCAAAAGAAGGAAAAAAAGAAGTGTTGTTCTTTTAATCATTAAACAGCATTCTCCATCATCAAAGCTTTACTGCACCAAATCATTTTTACTTTGCTTAGCATTTTAAAGTTTTTATTAGCACTATTTTAACTAAAAGAGACTGACTAAAAGGACTTAAGCTTATTTCTGTTTACTTTAAAATTAAAGAGAAGTTAATATCTTATGGAAAATTGTATGTTTCTATACACAATAAAAACTGAAGAAAAAAATATTTGACTAGAACAGGATTCGAGTCCATACCCTACCGGTCAGTAAATACTGAAATGGCACTTGATTAGCATTATCAACATGTAGAGTGGGCGTGCAGGTTCCCCCATGTAATCTGTAGTTTCATTCCTTAAATCGAGCGGATTCAGACTAAGAAATTAATGCTTAAAAATTGCTCGTAAAAATGAAAGATAATTATGTATTTACCTAAATAAATTAGTAACTATAACTGCTGACTTTTAGTACACTTTAAAGCTCTCCTTAAACAGACAAAAACATCTTCAGGTCGTCCTGTCTTTTGAAAATATCACTTATTAAAACAGTAAAAATTAAAACAGAATTTGAGAAAAGTTTAGCTTAGATGTCTGTAAGGTTCAAATGAAAATAAATTCTACTTCCCCTCGAGTACTGAAGTCAAGAAATAGAACTACTTCCAAAGATAATCAATTAAGAATTTTGCTTAAACGGGGATAGATAGACTTTCGATTGGAAATGTCTAAGTGTTTTATTCCCAGACTAATGAATAATTAAATTTTTACAAAGTAAGGTTTCACCCTTTGGATACTTATATTCAAGCATTTTTTAAATCGTCCTTCCAAGAACTAGTATTGAAACTAATAAATAAGTGATCTGTCTAACGGCAACAAATATTAGTCATTTTGATTAAGAACTAGGAATCTATAAAAACTACTCGAGACGTACTTTAAATCGACTGCAGACAGACTGATGTGCTACAATCTTACTATTTTATAATCTGTCAAAAGCCATTCATTCATTCAATGTACAACAATACAGGTTTATCTCCACGATACTGGAGTTTGGCGACATTAAATGCAGTTTCTGTGCGTTCGGACACATTTTGAAGATATTAATTTTGATGTCTATAGTACGTGCTCAGCATTGATTGCACTCGCTGCGAAGAACCCCTACACTTAAAATTTAGATTTTTTTGTTTAAAACCATCATGATTTTAAAATGCGGACAAGCATGGTGTGATGTAAATTGACTTAGCAAACTGCAATTCTTTCCCGGAAAATTCTTTGTACACTGAAATGACTGTAGTTAAACTTTAATTAGGTTTAATCCAGAAAAGTCGGTTGAATACTCTGGTTCTGGAAAATAGCAACTGAATGCGTTTTTTTGTTTCAGGTAAATTTTGGTTGAAACATATTTATTGAGATTCCACATGGTAAAATACTTTCAGATGTAATTTTCTCAAATGACTTGAACAGAATAGAATAAGTGTAGAACACTTGAATATGTAAAATATGAAAAAAAATGTAATAAATAGAATATCCTATTATTCACCGATTAAATCTTAAATTAATTATTTTATTTAAGTTGCTATTACATCTGATGCCTAAACTTCAGTTTAAAACACCGCTTTAGACGTATATGTGCTTTGACTATTAGCAGAATGTCTGTATTTCCTAAAGAACCACAAGACGTAACAAGACCTATTATTTTATTTCATTCTTCTTTCTCTTATCCATTTTTTTATTTTTAAACTTGGATAAAATTACATTTTTCCATGGAGTTTTTGCGCCAAGACACGTCTCTAGATTCAAATCAACATTGTTTCAGAACCATATTCATAAAATTATGATATTTTTTACATGAACTGGAAGCTTATGGAATTTTCTTTTCGAAACTGAACTTTTCTTGGTGGAATAATTTACAAAAATGTGAATTTGAAGGTATTTTTTACGTGGTAGTATAAGTTGAGTCAATAACGTAGTTTAAATATGTTCTTCGCGATTACAGCAAGAATTTCAAGATGTACAAACATTTTTTTTTATCATCGTCTGTGAGTCAGTCGCTTTAATATATGCGTCTGAACTGGCCGTACATTTTTATTCTATTATAACTATGAAATAGTGCAACTGATTGGAGATAATCAGACTGTTTAACTGTATTATATCGGTAACTGAATTGTTCGTCCGTTATGACGAAAAACATGGGCGGTAAAAAGCAATCGAAGGAAGCATCCCTCGATACTGTGAGCGGACGGCCAGATAAACGACACACTAGTAATATGGCCGACACTACACCGACACCGGCTTCGTTACTTTGTAAACAACGAGGATTGAAATATTTAATAAAAATAATAAGAAACCCAGATTCTTTAATGTATAGTGTCATGATTGACCAAATTACATTATATAATTGGAATGATGTAAATACTGCATCTTTAAGCATATGGTGTAAATCACTTAAATTTGTGTTAGAAAATCTTGGATATTTGGTTATTTGCTTAATGATTTGAATGCTAACATGTTACATACAGATATATTAACCCAAAGACTTAAAGATCAGTTTGTCCAGGAATGGTATCAAACAATATGTAATCAGCCTAAACTGAACAATTTTCAAACTATCCAAACAGATTTTTAGTTTGAAAAAAATGTAGAAAATATTAATAATGTAAGTCATAGAAAACAGTGACTAAGATTAGATTAAGTTCACATTGTTTAGAAGTAGAGGCTGGTAGATTTTATAATATACCAAGATCTGAACGCAAATGTAAATTATGCAACCAAAACGTTTGTGAATCAGAATATCATTTTTTACTTTGTTGTTCGTTGTATAATAAATTACGTAAGAAATATCAGATAAGATCAGCATGGCCTAATATAAATAATTTTGTTGCAATTATGTCAAGCCAAAGTAAAAGTACAATTAGAAAATTTTCAAAATTTGTGTATGACTGTTTTGAATTAAAACAAAAAATTCAACAAACTAGCTGCGTCTTCAGCAGATAATATTTCACTTAATGTTTATGATAACAAAAGATAAAGTTTTAAGTATATAGTACTTCAACTAAACCTACCACACATAAACAGATTCTCAACTAGTGTCTATTCGTATATGTTTTATATGTGTTTTGTATGTTGAACATAGTTTTTTAGTTGTATTCAAATGAAAAAAATGTATATAGATATTGTCTTGATCATTCCATGTATGATTTGAATTGTATATGGCCAAACAACTTACATGCCAATAACCCTTGAAACAGAAAAAATAAGCAAACGAGATTCATTCGAACATTGATCACCGAAGGCTGTAATGTGACTTTTTATCTGTCTTAGAGAGCTTTGCTCTTCCTTCGGTTGCAAAGGATATTCTGTATAAAAGATGTCACCTTTTGTATTCAGTTGAAAATTTCTTACCAGGAATATCTGAAACAGTTTACAAAAAAAGTTCTCTGTTAACAATTCTGATGAAATATTTGCTGATTAAATCAAAGGACTAACTTCATTTTTATAATTAGTAGCACATGTTATGGTCTAGATTTCGAACTATGCAACTCTTTATCTATACTAGCAAAGGTTTTATTCACATGGGAATCTTGACGGTATCTAAAAGGAAAAGCACACACAGGTATTATTTTTACGATTCTTATCATTGTACTTCTGATATAAGGGCTTCCTTGGTTAGTGGTTTTATATATCTGATTTTTTCTCAAATTCATTGTTAAATCTGAAAATTGCAAGTCAATCAGTTAACTGTTACTAAAACAACATTTGGTCACGTAGATGAGACGACCAAAACCAGTATTGTTGATGGTAAAAAGATGAATCATGGTAGATGAATCTTAATGGTTCATTGACTGGTACCTCATATATAACAGACAGATACAATTTAACAAAAGCTACAATTTAACGACGGCAAATCTTCTCCTGTAATTGATTTTCACTCTTGCATCAAATAAAATGTATTTACTGTACTTATTTCACCTTTTCATTCTTTCAGTTAAAAATACCAATCACTTTAGGTAGCACTCAAATGAATAATGCATTATGCACTGTAATTTAGCACATTTCCTCCTGTAAACTGTTAATTTAAGTGTGTTTGTTTTTTGTCTTGTGTTTTAAACACATTAAGTTGTTAATGAAGTCATATTTGCTAGCTAAAAGTTGTTTTAATTTAATTATTTTGTCTAATTTGTAAATGAAACTCTCTTTGAAATTTCAAAACTACCGCAGGCTGACTTTTAATGAATTAATTAGAACATACAGATAATACAGTGGAAAATTGCTAGTTCGAAGTCGCCAGAGCCGAAAAAAAGACTTCGAATTACTGATTGTTCGGATTGACACGACAAGTTTTCATAGCGATTCGCTGTTCCCGTTTTCTGACATTAACATGAATGAAAAAAAAAGTTATTTTTGTCCCAGTAAAAACAACAATCTTTATATATGGTTTATGCTCTGAACAGCAACAATAACAAAAAAGGACAGAGAGAAAATCCTTAATAAATAATTTTAGTTGATAAATTAAAAAAAAAAGGAATATGGTTGAATTTCTGGATGAACTATTCCAGGCTAGATTTATGTAAAAGATACGAACCTGTTGCTGTAAGACTGGTTAGAAATCTAGAAATAAGTTTGTCCAATCGATCTACTTGAAGACAATGAAACAACCATTAACAGACAATCCTAGGAATAACAACTACATCAGTGCCTTATAGAAAGAGAATGACGATTGATTTGTTGTTGTTTTCTCCTGTTTCATTTAGCATATTAAAACCACATAGTTTAAACAGCTTATCAAAGTCTTTAACATTTTTATTTACTTTTAACTGAAGATGTAATTCAATCACAGTGAAATCAACCACTGCTGCAAAGCACAAATCATGATATTAACTTTATGATAATAATACCTGTGGTATAAGACCACCTAGCAACTGCTACAAACGGAACAGAAAGAACACAGCCAACACGTTTTTTTCTCGAAATACTATATTATTTTAATAAAATGTTATAAGTTATTTTGACACTCACGTTTATCGAAAAAAGACAATAAAAGAAATTCAAAGTGCGCTTAAAAATGAATATGGGATACAATAGTGATTCTGTTATCCCTAGCTGTAGTTAAGTATACCTTGTGATTCTAACCTGCCCGTTGACCAATGAACGTCTTTGCTTTACTTATCAAAATTAAAGAGTTTTGTTCTGATAGTGAAAACTACAGATATTTGTATAACTTTAAAACTGTCTTACTAAGCTCATGAACGGTACATATTCGTTTGCGATAAGTTCCAAAAGTCTACTTAATAAACGACACATATAGCTTGACAAAGAATTAACGGTCTCTTCGTCTGCCCCTGCGACACGTGTCTGTACTCATAAATCTAAATTTGTTGCTCAAAATACTATAAACCCAATGGTTTATTTAAAATATTTATATTGTACTTCGCATCATAATTAGGTCCTTACTATTCTTTTTCATCTGAGTGGCTACTTATTTCGAATTCCATAACATGGCGTTACAACTTGAAGCCTAACAACATGTTTGTTGTAATGTATAATTTTGTTTATCCATGTGTAAGACCAGATACAAATGTATAAATAAACAACCGTAAACAACATGACAAGTAAATGCAAATTTCGCTTTTTTATATCTTACAATGTCGGTATTACAACTTATATGTCAACTTTTACGTTATGGTTAACATTCACATGATTTATAAACCTGTTTTTATGACATACGCTGTATTCCGAATCTAAGCAGAGATTTTTCAGCTCGAAAAAAAAATATAATTGCATTTATTTTAATCCTTCATACCTCTGATAGCTTGCGTATTATAAATTTGTTTTATTAATCATTATGATAAACATTGAGGAAGTCTGCTTGCTCTTTTTTGGTGTTTTTAGACACACCCGCAGCGCAGTTTCAACCAGAGACTGTTATAAGGCAATATTTGTTTGTTTTTGCATACATCTGATGAAACAAAAACTAATCGTGTAATGTAATCTTTCAATCATAACCACTATTTAGACTAACTAAATACACTAAAAATAACAAACATGAATATTGAGCATGAAAATAAAAGCCTTTGCTACACTTAAAGATATGAAGAAATGTTTTCAGCAATTGATTATGCACCATGTTTCATTCTTCCCTTTTTTCCTATCAAATTGTGCCACCCCCTTGTATGGGATTCTGAGTTTACTTCAGTGCAGAAATGTTAGAGTGATTATTAGTACAGACCAAGAGAAATCATTGCGTGACAAAAATAATTATTGTTTAAACTCACGATAAAACAAATATACACTTTATCACTTGAGGATACATGTAATTGTAGACATCTGCCATTCTCAGAAGTCAACTTGAGATATCAGAACAGGTAATTTGCAATTACTACGATTAAAGTAACATCTATGCTATTTCATTTTGATAACAACTGAAATAAGATGCTAGATAAATGCATATAAATTGTTACATATCAACTGGTTCGCAACAATATGAATATATACATACTTCTATTCATAGTTACTTATTAACTAATTACAGGTATATTAAGACTTTTCAACCAAGAACATAAATGGAATTCATTACGCACTGTTCATCGGTGGATATACTAGAATGATACCATGTTACAGAACACACTGTATCTTATAGAGAATTTAATGATACGTATCAAGGTAACACTGTTTTGATATTTGGTATCAGCACTTTTGAAACTTAATTTACCTATCGATTTTATTGCATGTAATATTACAAACGTAATGAAACGATGATTTTGTAGCGTTGTGAGTTACAAACATGTTAGATACAATGAAACTGTTCTATATTTTATATATCAATGGTGGCAAGGCTTTAGAATAAAAAATTGGTATTTGTCCCACGTACTGAACATACTTAGATATGCGATTAAAAAGAATCGACCAAAAAAAAGAACAGATCAAATGATTTAAAACATTCATTCGTTTCAATGTCAAGAGTGGGCCATCTAAATATATAGTTATTTGTACATAGCGGAATGACTACGTAATCTTAGCTGTAAGAAATAAGTCAGTTGATATAAATAACATTTGCTGACCCATTAATCTTCCTCCATTAGGACTGTATGTAACACATAAAAGATAAGCTCAGTAAATATAACCTTTTGTCTTACAACGATAACAAGAGGGTCCATGGGACCCTGGGTCGCTCACCTGCCAACAACTGCTCAATGGTTGCAAGAGTCAGTGGATGCAAATACAATTGCCAATTGACTCAAAGGGTGCAGGCAATTATGACCATGGCGTCATCTTTGGTAGAGTTTCACTAGATGTCGTGCGTCATCAGGATTGTTAAAGCACAACGTGGACTATAATGGACTGAGCCTCATAAAAAATATATCAGGCACGTATACACATGATACCTAACATGTTTAAAGTTTCAAAGCAGTATCTTTAAAAATGTAGAAGTTTGTGCCGCAATATTTTTTTAAAAATCCTGCCGTTATACAAAAAACTAGGTTGCTGTGAACTGAATGTTGGAACACCGTTCCAAACAGGGATTATGTACATAACACATGTTCACTCTATTGCCAATTCTGCTAATTATTTTAAAATCCAACCATAAATGCAAAAAATATATGGGCAAGACACAAACTATCAGCAGTAAGGCCTATATAGCAGAACTTACTAAGTTCTGAGGGTTGCTGTGACATGGATCTTGGAGGGAGGAACATGGGTTTCGAGTGTAACACATACTTATTTTAATTTTTGGTTGTAAGGGTTGCAGAGACTTTCAGTCTTTAAGTAATGTTATTTATAATACTAGAACTTTTATTAAATTACAATGTACACAATAATAAAGAAAAAGATTCTTAACGGAAAAAAGTGTAAATGCAATCTTTAATAAAATAGAACAATATTAGCCCTTCAAAATTATTTTTCCCCGACTTTTCCCTAACTTTTCTGGATTTTTATTTTTCACTGACCAATTTTCAAATTTCCCTGACAATTCCCTGACCTTGAAAAAAAATCAAATTTCCCTGACTTTTCAAGTCCCCTGGCAACCCTGCAA
Organism: Cyclina sinensis; assembly: GCA_012932295.1. Classification (NCBI taxonomy): domain Eukaryota; kingdom Metazoa; phylum Mollusca; class Bivalvia; order Venerida; family Veneridae; genus Cyclina; species Cyclina sinensis. Next base: position 30,675,417 of record JAAONU010000017.1, read on the forward strand.
GATCTTATATTAACTCAAGTATTGTACAACTCTGATTAAACTCAAATAAAAATGAAGCTGCTATTGTGCAGACAAGGTCTAAACAGTTAATTTTGGCACTTTCAGGGGCCATAACTCTGGAACCAATAATGCAATATGGCAATTTGAAGAAAGGAACCAAGATCTTATGGTAATGAAAGTGAAGATCATACAAAAATTAAGACCACTAGAGTGCAGAAAAGCTTTTATCATAACTTGACCTAGTGACCTAAATTTCAAAGTCACATGACCCAGTTTCAAACTTGAACTAGATATCATCGAGATAAACATTCTGACAAAGCTTGAAGAAGATCGGAGCAAAATTAAGACTACTACAGTGCGGACAAGCTTTTTCTATAATTTGACATAGTGACCTAGTTTTCAAGGTCACATAACCCAGTTTCGAACCTGACCTAGATATCATTGAGATACACATTCTGACCAAGCTTGAAGAAGATGGGACCAAAATTAATACCGCTAGAGTGTGGACAAGCTTTTTCTAAAATTAGAACTAGTTACCTTGTTTTCAAGGTCACATGACCCAGTTACAAACTTGACCTAGATACTATTGAGATAAACAATCTGACCAAGTTTGAAGAAGATCGGACCAAAATTAAGACTGCTAGAGTGCGGACAAGCTTTTTCTATAATTTGACCTTGTGACCTAGTTTTGAAGGTCACATGACCCAGTTTCAAATTTGATCTAGATATCATTGAGATTAACATTTTGACCACGTTTAAAGAAGATCGGACCAAAATAAAGACCGCTAGAGTGCGGACAAGCTTTTTCTATAATTTTACCTAGTGACCTAGTTTTAAGGGTGAGATGACCCAGTTATGATCTTGACCTAGATATCATTAAGATAAACATTCTGACCAAGTTTAAAGAAGATCGCACCAAAATTAAGACCGCTAGAGCGCGGACAACAATTGTGAACGGACGATGGACGGACGAAAGGTGATCACAAAAGCTCACCCTGTCACTATGTGACAGGTGAGCTAATAAAAAGAATACAGAATTATTGTCTTTATAACCTATTGTTTTATATAAACTTTTTTATATCTGGATAAATTATTATTTATAATATCTCTTTTAGACATCAATCTAATTCAGTCAATTAGTAGAAATTAATAGGGAAAAAAACTAATGTTTGAAAAGTCGTCTCAGAATAACACAATAAACAATTTTGTCACAACGACCGTTAATGTCGATCGACTTTTATTGTTCGATTTCTTTTTTCAAATTTAAGAATATATTTTTAAAAAATCGTTCAAGGGAACGTAAATTATGTCAAAAGATCTATAATATTGATTGAGAGAGAAGAAATAAAATAACAATATACGAACGTAACATACTGATATCCAAAACATGTTTAACTCTATAATATCTTTTTTTCTACGATGCTAAACATTGATTAAAAAAAGCAAATATATAATACTATAACGACAGCCTATCGATTGTAACAGACCTAAAAACTGTCCAAGACATCAATGGGGACATTCCATATGGACACCATCCGACAAAAATAATACTGTCAGACTGATTTAAAAATAATAAAAATTTATTAAAATTGTTTCTTTGCGTTTTCTTGGAAAGCTAGAATTAACAAAGAGTATTAACCTAAATCGTTCTTAAAGAAAAGGCATCGACACCAGTTACAATATTTTTATAACAGTTTGTTTTACATTTGCTAAGTAAACCTTTCTTCTAAGTTTCATGCCTTGATGTCAATTGGACGTTTTACAAAATGCTTTCCGAATGAGGAAACATGTTGCAACATGCTTCTTTTGTACTAATGGCAATTTAGAATCAAACACGTTTTTTCCCGTCTTCAAGTCAATAAAGTCAATGTCTGATTGTAGTTATACAATAGACTGTTATTAACTCTGAACGTTGCATCAATTGACGAATAATTGTGGAATTGCCATTCTCATTCTAAATTGTTTCAATGTTACACAATGCAATATTTTAGTTCGTCGTGGTTACACACGTATCAATAAACATACTAAAACAATTAAACATATATATTTGTCGGTCAACAAAACTAACTTATCTGAAAAGTGACAGGTCCTAATCAATAAAGTTCTACTGAAACATTACGAAATAGACAGCATCAAAAGAAACCCTGTAAAGGTTCAGTGATATAAAGCATCGACGACCAGAGCATGTTTCCATTTTAGCGGCGGTTCCTTTAATTGTCAAAGACTTAGCTCTAGATGTTGCTGTCGTTGTCAATGTGCATCTGGTAAACAGAAGCCATGCGCATGTGATATTAGTCAACGTGTAAATGATTCATATCAAGTAATAATATCATGACTCACTTTAACTGACTTCTTTGCGACAGGAGCTCACAGCATGTTTAGGTCATGAATAAAAGTGAATTGTCAACGGGATATAGAGACAAAAATGAACCTTTTCTGTAATTTTTATTTGTCACACAGTGTTTAGTGAATTTAGAAAATTTAGTGCAAAAAAATTCATGTCACTGGCGGCCATTGTGTTATACGTAACGGCTACCTGTATGCCAATTTTATGCCAGTAGCTTCTGTAATTGCGTAGAAAATAATTTCTCGCCAAAATTTCAAATCACCATGGCAGTCGTGTTTCGTCACGTGACTATCTAAAGATTAAACTGGGGAAAGGTCATGAAGTTGTACCATCCTGCATGTAACAAGTGTTTACCTTTAGCCGTTTCGAATAAAAAGTGTGCCAATAATCTTGTCTAAAAATAGAATAAGAAGAAGTAAAAGACCAAAAACATAAGGTTTCGCTAGATAGCGAAATTCCTTGAACAGTGTCAAGATTATTCATATTGCTCGCCTACATGGATAAGACTTTAAAAAAGACTATAATTAAACGGTGTAACCGTCAATTTACGTTATTCTGCTGCCCTTAGAACGCACACAATGCGTCGACTACTTGAACAAAAGATATAAACGGTCATGTATGCACTTTATTTTAAAACTAGATACATTACGATCCATGGGTATAAATTTCTGAATTCTAATCCATGAACTGTACCAAAATAAATAAGAATACATTAATATTGGTCTTTTGATCAGTTTTAATGTTGAAAGCAGCAAGTTTTAATCTTCTTTACTTAGCTTCTTCCTGATACGTAACAAGGAGTTTGAAATGGCGGAAATGTTTATTGTGGCTTCAATTTATCTAAAGTCAGATACGAAAAATAAACCTGATAAATGCAGTGGCTGACACGTTAGATCTAAATTAAATCTCTATAAAACAATCAATTTGCTTGGAAATTGCGTGTAGTCTGTATATTTGAAACCGAGTATAAAATTCATCTACAAGAAATAGGCGATGAGGATGTATAAGATATTCATGTTAGAAGTTTCTGAGTAAAGAAAAGGGAAGATGGTATGTGATCCTTAAAAGACTTTTTTCATCCATTGCTACAACGTTTAATACCAGTCTTTGCTAGTCATAATAAAAAGTATTCAGAAAACTAGAATTTTTTCTATCCCAAAAGTGCCACCTGGTGTGTCTGTCAATGAAAGATTCACAACGACGTCGTTTTATTAAATTTGTGTAAGGAATATTATTTTTGTTGTCAAATTAATCATTCAGCCTGCCACAGAAGAGAAAAGGAAAATAAAATTATTTTGCATGTCTTTCTCTTCTTGCGGCAAGCAGGAAAAAATATGTAAACTTTAATTTCAGAAGCAGTTGTTCAAAGTACCGGGTGAACAGTTTTCAACAGAACAGAATGATTATCAGACGGCATTATTGCTGTGAAGCAAAACAAAAACGTTTTCTCCACTCGCAGAAGTTCAAGGTTGGCACCTTAATTTTTTTAAAATAAATATCTATTTTTTCAGTACTAACAACTACCCAAAGAACAAGAATATCGTTATCAATTTTACACACACCCTTTAAATATTAGAGACTTCTTAACAGAGAAATCAGACAAAGAGATGTTATGACTGAAGAAGATGGTAAATGTATTGTTTTTCCCAATTTTCGAAGTTTCAGACTAAAGTGTCTGATAATGATGCAGGACAGTAAAGAAAACACTATAGTTTCCTAATGATTTTGCATTATCCGTAGTCTGAATAACAAATATTTCATATTATTCTAGTAAATTAATTATAAAAAGTCCGATTATTAATCTTTTTATTCCCTTATGCTAAACTATATCAAATGTTTCTTTGTTAACCATAAATCCAGACTAAGTTAAATCTGTCTGAGTAGCTTGCACTATTTGAAAGGTAACAGCTATGTTTATACATACGAGGACGCCGAGATGAAGAAACTGTCCATATAAGATTATGACAATATAGGATTCAAACTTGGCATACTATTCTTTCAACATTCTTTGTATAAGATATGAAACCAGTTGACACTCTGAAGTCCACTATTCTGCTATATATAATGCAAAAAATGGTCCTACTGTTTCTAGTCATGTGAACCTGAAACGTTTCATTTGTGTCTGGGAATATATATATATATACCGTTTATGTAGTATATATATGTATTACATAAACGGTCCAAAATGTAAAGAAACTGTTATTCACATATAGAAATGCTAGACAAATCTGATAACAATGTATCGATTTAATCCACAGATCACCTAAACATACAAAGTATTAACCTTTAAAGTACAATTACATTTAATTCCCACAGAAGAGAGATTACCGGTAAACTGCAATATTTCTTCTTGTCTGGGATGATTTTTTTTGAAGATTTATGTCTGGCCATGCTGAAACATTCTAAGTATTGACGAATAAATTGTTTTTTATTACAGGACTATCGAAAGTAAAAACGCCAAAAGTTAAAGAATTACATCACACTGATGAGTTGGTTTTTATCCTCTCTGCAATCGCTATTACTATCGAAGGGAGTTTTCAAATAATCAATATTGAATTATTATTTCGTTAAAACCCATCATTGCAAATCATGCAGTTTTAAGCTTATTCAAATCCAATTCCGATTAGTGTAATTAGGCTTCGGACAAAACGCAAGTATCTCTGCTTAAGTTTTTGATATCAACGATGAGGTAAACATGAATCCTTGGCCCAAGGATGAATTTCAGATAATTTTGATTTAATTATATTATGTCATTAACGCAATGGTAATATTGTTATTTAACTTTTTTGCAAACTGTGTTAAGTGTGTTTTTTTTTTCAATGGATAGCTCGACTTCGTTGATTTAAAAAAATGATTTAAAGTTTAGAAAACAATATATGGAAACAAACAGATGAGAATAAATTGACCTTTTGCATCAGATCTGAGCTTTACTTTTCTGTATATCAGATAGTACCAACAGAGGCCTCAATATCGTCGACTAAAGAGATGAAGATTTCTGACTTTGATTTTTATGTAAAATCTTGAAGCAATGTTGAAGCCAAGAGCCATCTATATATATAACACTACTTATCTTGTCCCGAAATTAGAATTATACCTGTTGAAAAGAAAATGTAACAGATATCTTACCTTTGTTACAACGGACTTTTCCAGACTTCCCAATTTAGCTATAGCTGTCTTCCGTATAAACTCTCCTACATGATATGGCATGTATTGTTTTGTATTAAACTTCTTCCTCTGAAAATATAAAACACTCGTTTCTGTATTTTATGCAAATACTTAATTTCCATACGAAGAAGTATGAAGGGCAAATAAAAGGGTATCATTGTGACTCATTAACTGGTAACTCACACGTTATAAAAGGTTGACGCTGAGACCAGACAATGACGTTATACTGACATACGATGCATTATGCATAGCAAAGTACCATATTTTCTCCAGAAACAATCAGAATATTAAATGCGTTTGTTTTGATCTTGTGTTTGAAACTCATTTTGAAGCAAGTTGCTTGAAATTAATTAGTTCATCTTATTTGTAAATGTAAAGCTAAATTTAGTGACGAAACTGTATAACCTGCTACCGATTATTTTTAGGATATGCTTAGTATAATATACAGAGTTCACAAATTTAAAGAGTGACAAATATATAACAACGGAATATCATATTTAGCAAGTTAACTTAAACTTAACCGATTTATCAATATCTTTTACTTCTTTTACCTATGGAGTCACTCAGTGCACATTGAGAGTTAAATGATGACAGCAGTTTTGTTGTTGGTGGTGTTGTTGTTGTTTTTTTTTGTTTTTTTTTGGGGGGGTGGGGGGGGTAGTATATTCTTCAAGTTTAAAGATCGGAAATTTTATTATAAAAAGTAAAGTAAAGTGCTTGCTTATTATAGTTTCACCCCTACAGAAAGGACCAGTCTCCCGGGTTTAAGAGACACCTCTATTAGTTAGCACATTTACCCCCGATTCCTTATTCTATATGTCTTTAACGAGCTGGCGGCTCACCAACCGGCCGCATCAGAACAAGCTCCTGACGGGAATCGAATTGATTTATGAGTCTTCAAGATTCTATTCCTGAAATCGCTTAAAATCAACATCAATTTCCCGTCTTTGTTCGAACGATTTTTGAGCTTTATGTTAACATCCCTACAATATTGTTTCTGGTGGGTTTGAACACCTCGCCTATGGCGTAGTGACAAGCGACTCCTAGTTTTATGAAGTTCTAGAAATATTTACCTAAAACTTGAGGTCACTCATGTCATATACGATACATATGAATTTTAAAAGCGTTTACTTCTCTGTTACAAATTCAAAAAAAAACAATTCTTGATTTTTCATCTTTGTTTTTCGTCGATCAGTGAACTTCTTTGTCTGGTTGCATTTGTATTTTGAAAACGACATATTTTTGTACAGTTGTTAACCTTTCTTAACCAGATGTTGCTATTTCACTGAAATTTAAATTAAGTGTTTGACCACAAAAAAAGTCAAACAAAAAAATTCAACAAGGAATTTTAAAGAGTGGGATAGACATTAACAAACATTGACACAACGACATTCAACTTTATTTCACCTAATCGATCAATCTGTCAGTTTGGTAAAGTATGCCGTTACATTCCATTTAAGATCAAATTTCAAGAATTGACTGTAAAAAATAATGTGTAGGCAATAGCACTTGAACATTTCATGATTCTTGCAAAATGATGTTTGTTATCAGCAATAAAAAATTTGACTAGCCTGTAAAAATCTTTAAAGGTCTGTAATCTAATCGAAAATTCAGTTTGAATTAATTTATCTCGTGAAACATGAGTGCTTAACAATCTGAGAGAAGGTACTACCATAGCAAATATACATCGTTCAACTCCGTTTTTTTTCTTAGCGTTTTTTATATTACGAAGCGAGTTACAATACCTTCGAAGAGGTTTTAATTGTTAATGTCATTTTACTTTACCTGTAAATCGAAAACCGATGTAAACAGTAATTTAGTTTTGATCCCTGGGCAAACTCTTTTTTCAACGTACATTTTATTCCAGTTAAATTTACATGGGAGAAATAGCAGAGAAAGCCTTGATGTAAATGCTGCCGTCGACACGGTGTTTAACATTGACACAAAGTCTGTCAGTAGATCGTGTCTATCTCAAATACTAGCAGATTTGTGCATGGAGGACAATGATTTATACAACGTCGAACTGGAAATTTGCTCCTAATTGTCCTAATCAATCAACGCTTTAACGTTTAAACGTAACAAACTTTGTATGCCTCCGAGAGAGGGCATATGGTTTTTGACTTGTCCGTCTGTCAGCCCGTTATTTCGTACAAAACTTTAATACTGTCCATAACTTCCTTATATTAAGTAAATGTATTTACTTCATACTCACAAACACAACACCTCTTTGGACAAGACCTTACAACTGAAATGTCTTTATTTGACCATGACCCCTAAATGACCTTGACGTCGAAGGTCAAACTGTCAAAAAAAATTAATATTGGCCCACAACAACCGTTTTCACATTTACATATATTTCTTGATCTTGACTCCTTAACGACCTTGATCTTGAGGGCAAATTGTCAAATAAAATCACTTCTTTTGAATCAACAGATTTACTTTACGACTGCACACAACAATCGTTTGGGAGAGATCTTTCAAATGACATTTCTTTACTTTGACCCCTAAATGACATTGAGGTCAAATTGAAAAAAAAAACATCTTTAATTAAGGATCTGCATTTTTTTCATCTGGTTCTCTGCTCAAAGCTCTTTTAAGCATCACTTTGGGGGCTTTGTCATCTTTAATTGTCAGTTCTGTTATTTATAGAACGAGACTTGAAGTGAAAATGTCATCTTTCAAAATGTTACTGAGTAAACTTGACGTTTACTTACATAGAACTGTTTGAACTCCAAGCTCCCTGACTCATGATGGCACATCAGTAATCGGGATTAAAAAATGATGTCACAAGCTGTAATTTTTGGAAACGTTGAGATCAAAAAAAAAAACATCGCAGTCGTTCATATAATGCATAAACGCTACATTTGTGGGTTACAACATAAGGAAGTTTTATCTATTCAAGTGAATAATAGTTACGGTGGAAACCCTAAAAAAGCAGAATTGTAAGTATATATACTAAGTAATTGTATGTAATAGTTGTTTGAAAATAGTATAATTGAACTTTGTTAATCAAATGCATAAAAGCTGCCATGTGTCTTTCCAAAGTTACTGATTAATGCTTGTGGATAACACTCGTTCATTCTTGAATACATTGTGTATAAAAGTTGAAAACCTCTATTTCTTAGATGGCAGGTGTCTCAAATACATTAAGATTCTTTTACACTTTAAAGACAACAGATGAATGGCATTATCACCGACTTGTTTGAAACGTGTTATAATTATTGGATCTTAAGTTTTTGCATAAAGTACTGTGAATACAGTAATTAAATTAAGTGACTTTTAAGTTGTTCCGTGCATCAATATTGGTTCAAAGCTGTTTTATCGGTTATTCATTTTGATATCATCAAATAGCGTAATATTATCAAGCAAGAATTTAATAAAGTTTTCTGTAACTTATTCAAATATCAGTACTTACTTAGTATAAAACAGGCATCCATTAACAACAAAACAGGTAATTTATATATCTCTTACAATGCCGATTTAACATTAACGCGAAGTTTTTTGTGACAGCGGTAAATGTATATTAATGACCACTACGCTGAAACGAAATCTAAGCAGAGATTTTCGTATTTTAAAGAAAGAAAAATGATTACAACTACTTTATCATTTTAATTATTTCCTACTTATAGCTGGCATTTTATGAACATGCTTTATAAATCATAATGATTAACAGATAACTTTTTGTTAATTAAGTATCGAGAGAGCATTCTGACGCATATATGAACTGAAATCAAGACAGTTTTAGTTAGCATCTAGCAACTGTTATTTTCACGAGAACTCGAATAAAAGAAGAACACATTATGGCTATTACATTCATATCATTCCTACAAGTAGTGGCTCATTTACAGTAATGATTAAAACAAAGAAATGGAACATTTGCTATTTTATATTTATATAGTCAAGTTCGTTGTTTTTTATCATTTTCATTTCTCTTCGAAACAGTTAGTTTGTATTTGTATAATGTTAATATGTATTGTAAAATTTATCTTTTAATCCTATATTCCATTTTTATTGATTCATTAGTCATCAGTCATGAGTGCATATATATTGGCTGAAGGAAATGATATAACAGCCTCCATGTAGGTAAAGCCAGTTTGTAAGATCTTCATGAGATACCAATCGTGTTTTTTCCGGAGCTATAATATCTGCAATTACCGTGTTAAATCACTGATGGCTTAAAAGTGTAATAGTGTACAAGTAAAAATACAAGTAAAAGTGTAAAAGGTGTGGGAATATCCTACATCAACAAGTCATGCGATGTTGGTTTCAGCTTTCCACAGAAGTCAAGTTGATGTACATGCATTTGAACACATTTGCATTTACCAATGATAAAACTGATTTGTTTTCATATTCAATTTGGTAATGAAATAATAATGAAAAATAAGATGATTGGGAAATGTATATAAAACGAAGAATAAATAAACTAACCACAACAACACGGAGTGAAACCAAGATAGTTCTTTCCTTTGTTTAATACTCAACTTTTAATTGCATTCATCTGGTTTAAAGGCTTTAGCGTATTAATTCGTCTCCTGTACTGATTTATTTTTGTATCGTGTTGACTGAGTGAAAGATAAATTAAATCATTTTGCAATATGGTCTAGTTTAATTGCAAATATTGGATTTTTGATTGGCATATAATGAGTTATTCCCTGCTATAGGAGCAATGAAATTGTGATTAATATACCAACAGAAGTTTGGTAGCAGTGACATTTCTTTAGTCCATGTTCTGGGAGTAAGTAGCAAATAAAAGACAAATGTAGCAAATTTATCTTAAAACTTCTGTTTTAATAGATAGATAACTTATAATAATTTACTTAATCGTCCTAGGGTGGGTTGCCCAAGGCATACATTCTTATCACATACATTTATTTAAATTTTATTGTTATTTTCTCGGTAAAATAACTTCATAGTTATTTTTGTTCATTTTCTTGGCCAAAAATAAGTATCTTGCAGAATGCTTTTGGAATACAAGTGCAATATCTTGCAATATGTTTTTCGCCATTCGTTGTATAGTTCCTATTCAGAAAAAAACAATGTTTTTGTTTCCATTAATCAATTAAAGTCAATCCCTGATTACACTTACAATATGGATAGCTAATTACTGCGATCGTTGTGTCATTTGACGAGGGACTGTGCAGTTTCCGTTTCTTTGGATTGTATGTATCAGTTATCAGTTGTTCAAAGTTATAGAATTACTTCCACAAATCACTGCAATTGTCAACTGACTTCTGGAAAAGAACGCCTATCAATCACATAGAGTAACCATTGTATGAATAATTTGTACCTGGGCCTGAATTGTAAGGATAAAATGATTGTATTATTCATTTAATGTTTGTGCGACAAGACGCCTAAGTAAATGACATCCTAACTTTTTTTAGAAAATGTTTTTCATAGAGACACAGACATTTCTGTAGGTTTGTGCAGGCTTGATCTGTTAAACACAATATAACTAAAAGCATTTGTATAGCTTTTACATGTCCCCAAGTTTTTTTTCAAATGTATTGAAAATCCCATATCTAACAAATGAATTTGTTTAACCACAAATAAAATAACAAGTAAAAAATGTATTTATAAAGAGAGAAAAAAGTCAAGAATTGTCCACTTATCTGCTCTGGACTGTTGTTAAACAAACAAACAAAAAGAAACGTAATAATATGTTTCATCTAAGAAAATGCGATTATTTGCTGAAAATGTTTTCATTACCAAGAAACTTACGTGTTCAAAATTTGAAGGTCGAGGTTTTATAAATCGCTCCCTTTGTAAAATCATTCGTCTACGGCAAAACTGAAAATTGCCAAAGGTTTCCGACTACTACCATCAAATAATTAAAACAAAATTACGAAGCCTACTGAAACACCAAGCTGGTAAACCATTATGAATTTTAGTTTTCTGCACGATACACACTACCTTAAAATAACCCTTTAATATTTGTCATGTGCAAAAATAAATATTAACAAATAAATAAGTAATAGTCTTCAGCTTTGTTTTGATGTGAGCGGAAGCCTGTCAGCTGAACGTCTACTGTTTTTGATGTATTTCCTTTCTGAAGTTTTGGCTGGTTAGTAACAAGAGTTTGCATGGTCTAAGAACATCTTTATTGATTAATAGATATTTATCAAATATTTATTGTGGCTTCAATTTATTTTACCTCAGATATGTAAAATAAGTTTGATAAATACATTGACTGACGCCTTTTATCTAAATTAAATCTTTAGAAAACAGTCAGATACGTGATATTGCTTGCAGTCTATATTTCAGGCTCGAATTTGAACTGTACTTGTTGCCATCAGGACTTTGTTGAAAACGTTCAATACTTTACAAGTCACAGTAGGGTGTTACTGAAATATAATTTAATAAAACTGTTAAATTAATAAAGAGCTATCAATTGCTTACAAAAGTTTCCAAAACTCATGAAATAATTTCATGAAATAAATCAAATTTAAAAAAATAAACCTGATTTGATTTAGCATAATAAGTCTGCAATCACTTGAAAAACGTTCTTCAGTTATTTAAACGCTTCATTTCCAAAACAATACTAGGAAATGAATCACTGGTTCCAAACTTTTAGTCTGAAAACTATTCCTTTGTCGTGCAATGTTCAGCTGAACAAAATCCGCGTTTATTTATCGATTTAGTGTCCGCTAACCAAAATGCTGTAGACAAAGAGATGATAAACATTGTAGAAGTACTAAAATATTTCAGGTCAATGTGTTTTTCTTCCTTCGTTTTGCAATGATCTAAAAACTAAAAAACTACTACTCATTAAAGTGTCAAACACTTTGATGCAAGGCGAGTGTATATTGGTGTGCATCTTTAAATTGTGATGATTAAGCTTTAAGAACAGAAAAAAGAGAAACAAAGAAATGAAAAACAAAACTTTAAAAAAGCTGTTATCTTAATAAATACATAGTGTACACATTACAGTTATTTACCAAAATGAAAGCAGGTGGCATATTTTGTTATCAATTCAATTTAATTATCGCCGTTCCTGGACGGCGATATATACAATTAACAAGATTTGAAAAGTTTGCCTGTACACCGCCTGCCTTTAGCCAATCAAAGCAAAGCATTTCATATCACATGATAACAAAATGGACGTCAAAATTCTTCAGTAAGGGATGCGTAAATGGACTCGCCCAACCGCCATGTTTGTCGGGTTACTTATTCTTACAACTGAAAAATACCATCATTAATGTACGATCTCAGTCTTCAGGCTCGTGTAGGATAAATACAGGATAATCGCAATATTTTTTGCTACATGTCATTTTTAACTAGAGAATGTAGTCTAAATAAGAGTACGGTTTGTTTGTTTTTTCCAAAACTTGCACTTAAAGAAAAAAATAAATGCTTGCTTCCGGGCGATTCTTATCAGGATACAAACTCCCCGCAGGGGTTACTTCCCCTGATTAGTACAGTAAAAGAAGCAAAGCGTGACGTGGCCGGTGCGAGGAGTTTGATCAGGATTTTTCCGTGTTTTATATATGCTTGATTAGGGTCAGGGCAATATTGTATTTTTAACCTAAAATTTATTCTGTTTAAATTGTACATATAATATTCTTATGGTATTGAAGAACTGTATCTAGCTTTTGTTAAGTATACATTTTTAGTAATAAATAAAGTTAAAAAAACTACGCAAATAGTCAATTAATTATGCGTAGGCTGGTTTACAACAAAGCAATATTTACAAGATTTTAATGCTGCAAATTTTAACATCCGCTTTCAAAAATAGTCCAGCTACAATAATAATTACAATGTATATTTCATCTACTTTATAATTTCTGTGTGAAAATTATCAAATATAACTTCGCTTTTCAGTGCAAAGCATGTTGTAAGATTATCAAATTAATGAATGAAGAACATGAAATACATTCATCTATGGATAAGACGAAATGCATGGCTGAACGGCGATTTCAAGCATTTTTGGAAATGCTAATACTTGTAGAGAATACTGCTTTCAACTGACTTGCCAACTTACTTTCGTCCTGAGAAACAAACTGATACGATTTTATGTTATAGTTTGAATGTAAATCAAAGAACTGAAGGTCCTGGGGGCTGCCAAATTAGACATCTCAAAAGCAAATGCCAGGTTCAATGTCCGGTACGTACAGAAAACGACAAATCAAGGTTTCTGCACTACTTCCTTCAGCTTCATATATTTAATGTAAATATTATACTGATTTCTGTATTCGTCTTCCTGTCTTTTAAGTACACTTCCCCAGAATTTTCATTGTTTGATTACAATTTATTGCCTTTTTCTTAAAGTGTCTACAAAACCAAAGTTTTTAGGACAATCGACTTAACCAATATTTGAAGTCATATCTACTTATGCTTGTGCTTGTTGAATTAACTGAAATCTTAAGCGCTCTGCTTCGACATTGTTATTACACACCATATGACTGGTGTAGAACTAAATCAGTTCAAAACCATAGGTAGTTAAATATTTTCATCAAATATTACTTAACCATAAAATTCAAGCTATACATTTCAGTCGTTATTGATAAAATCAGCCTTTAAAATATGCTGTAGGACCAGTAACTATTCAATATCCTACAGTTAAGTTGTTGTTGTTGTTGTTCAACAAATTGATGGAAGCAATTTATTGCAAAGCGCCTTTAAGTAGATTATTTACACTTTAATTAAACATTTATATTCTTTAATATTGTCTTTTGATCCTTTTACATTCAATGAACTGATTATTTTTGTTTCAATGCAACTACTTTAACTTCTGTATGTAAAAATGTTATCGACACACTACAAGGGTTTGTACTGGAAATATACATGTAGTTCTTTCTCATCATTCAATCCTCATTATACGTATTTAAAAGATTTTGAAGGGATTCAATTTTCTGAGAATAAGCTGTATTAAGACGATCTATTTTTAGTGCAGTTATATTGTTGTGGGTTATCCGTCGAATCCGTTGAGTAAAGAAGGAAACAATAGTTCTCAGCCAGATCGAAGCAACTGATTGCGATTTTAAAAGCATGTATGTTTTGTCATTATATCACTGATGATTCATTTCCCACCAAATGTCAAGAAGGTATTGTTAAAATGGAGTTTAATGATTTGTTTGCTCCTTTAATTCTCCTTGTAATGGCTGCTGTCTATCATCAACATTTTAGAAAAAGGAAGAAGACGTGTTCATTGGATAAGGCCTTGAATTCTGAGACGGTATCATTATGGAGCACACTGCGCTTTGTTGAAAGAGCTTGGAAATGAAAGAGAACTGGACTATCCTTATTTTGTGCGAATGAAACTGGGGAATTTAAATTGAAGGCAACACTCCTTAGATCTGGTTTGCTTTTATAGAGTTCAATTAATTTTCTGTTTGCTCTTAATTCAGTTTTGTTTTGATACCCTACATTTGGGAGGCATTTTGTTCAAAATCAACTTTTTCCCGAATCTTTATGTTTCATTGTTTCTTGACACATTTTGATAAGAGGGTGGTGCATTAGGAACTCCTTCAGGTAGGATTAAATTACCGTATGTTTTACAAACAGATAGGAAACTTTTTATATCTGCTAAAATGTATTTTATGAATACCCCTTAAGCCTATCACTAATGTGTTTTGCAAAGAGTTTAAAGCATCATTAAAATCTCATTTAGAATTTCGTGTGACGCAGAAAATGGCGAATTTAGACAAGCACATATATCATTGTATTTTTTAAAGGATAGATATTTATTTTGGTCCCTTTGTATTGGTGTAACAGGAAAAACCAGATATTAAATAAAATGTGTCTCTGGAATAAAGGTTCCAAATAGTATATAGTAATTTTCTGGCACAGAAGATACTTAAGATATATTGAACTGTCGTTTAAACAAATCGAGAAAGAATAAAGCGGGCCTCTCCTTGTTTAATCACAGTAGAATAAATTCGTTTGCGTATTGTTGGCGTGGTGCATTATTGACAGTGACAAACTCAAGAACAATATTTGAACAAAATCAATAAATTTCTAATAAAAATAATAACAATTACACCGATCTAATCTTAGAGACACATTCAGAAGGGCCTTCATAAGAACTGAAAAATTGGGAGTTTTAATTACAGTTATCGAATGACAGAGAGATCACTGCATATTACATTTATTTATTCTGTCCTGGTTTGATAGCCTTTGTCAAATTTATTTTACTGTCACGAATACCGTTTAATCCCTTTACATATCTCACAATGCATGAAACATCATAGTTAAATAATGTTAAAATCTCGAGATTTCAACCTCCTTGTTGCGTTTTTTTTTAGAAATTTGATACCAGTATTGTAATTATTACTCAATTCACACTGAATAAACCTTTTTGTTTGTCTCAAGTTTCTCGTCTGTAGCTAATTTAACTAGTTAAATATAGTAACTACGGCTAATTTAAAAGCCATTTGACTTTCGTTTATAAATCAAATTTAAAGGCTGCCGGCTTATGTCACAATAAATGAAAGAAAGTAAACATCGAACAGAGTTAGCGACAATTTTAAAAATATTAGTTAAAATGTCAAGTATGTAAGACTCGCTACCTTTTTTTTTACACTTTATGCAGTTTATGTATAAAATGTCCTGGATCTTAAAGACCATGTAAACCAAGTTATATATGATCTCCAGCTTATCATGATGACCACATAGTCATAATCTATTTGTAAAGGGCGAATTCTACAGATTAGATTAAAAAAAAATCAGAACATTTCTTGCATTGGTCGACGTAATGTATGAGATTCTGGACAGAGTAAGTTGTAACCCCTGAAAGAGAACATCTAGTCTATGTTACATACTCTTTGATATTGTAATTACATTTTCCTTTCAAATATACGTAAATATGTGTCCGTTCCGAGAACTAAAAGCAGGACAAAGTTGTGACAATCCTTGTAGAAAATTTAGAATGAAAATGATAAATATCAAAGTTCAGACACTTATGGTTGCATGAAAGACTGGTTTTATACGCTGTTTTTATATGGCTTTGTAGAAAAAGATGATTATGTCAGACAGGGCCAGTAATGACCACATGGGTATATGGAGAACTGTCTTTGTAAAAGAAAAAAGAAACTCTTGGGTTCGGAGCTTTTTAATTTATGGTAGAACCATTTCTGAATAATTGTCTATATATGCAAAACAATAATGAATTTTACAGGCAATAATTCCAAATCTCTATAGCTATAGATATACATGAACTTTCAATGTACTGTTTTGCACAAAATGTTTTAAGAAAAAAAAGTAACTTTCATTCTGCGGAACAGATGTGCTCGGGTGAGCTTGAAATGACACAAATATTGATTTCTGAGCTACACTTCAGAACTACGCCAACTGATATATCAGCTGGGTTATTTGTTGTTTTGAAGCCAACTATTTGTTTCTTTGAAATAGTATTTAGCTGGCAGACTTTTCAAGACATACATATATCACAACAGATAATGTCTCTATAAATTCAAACGAATGTGCCATGTTCGTGTAGTAATTGCATTTGTACAACTTACACTGTGCTAAGACCAACAGTTAGGAAGATGAATTTTCGCGGGATTGAATATTTTAAATTCACTAGCATGTTCTGTAGTAAATTTAAGACTGATATATATCTTTTTCTAATTTTATCGTCTGAAATGGGATATTACAGCTAAATTCAATACTTGTAAATAATAAAGATGATAAAACACTGCAAACGGTACATAGACTTAGTTAACACGTACAACGTATACTGAATGGCGGCAAAGTGCCCCTTGTTGTTTAAAAAAAGGGAAGCAGCACTGAAAAGAGTTTTTACATTCTCTTTAAGTAACTAAATCATGCAACACAACTTTTAAAACGCCGAACATACGGCCTAAAATGATTAATTCTACATCGATTAAAAAACAGGTTCTCGTATCTTATGTTAGCTACCCATCCATTTGTTTCTCGAGATCTGACCTCTAGCTGGACCGAAAATAGCAGTCGTGTAAGTAACAGCCTAGTATTTCTATGGGGAAAGAAACGCAGAACCTCTGATTTTGAGGTTCACTGCCTTTGTCCACACACAAGAATCCCTCCTTACATCAAAGTGTCAATCCTCTGTATAATGTATTTCGATAAATACTGAGATACTGACAAGAATTCTCATTCTGCTGACATGTGAGGATACTAATAATAAAAGATTTAGAAAAGCACTCGGGTTTGTGTTAAAGGGTTGTATTATCATTAAAAACGTCCTAAAAAGTGTCCACAGGACACAGATTTTCCGATTTAGAGTATATTCAATTTATGTGGCATGAGACCTTAGGGTAATAATTGTAGTATAAAATACAACTTAACCAACTGCTGCTCAATAAGTTATTTTTTAATTTCTCACACTTTAAAGAAAATCATCCAAAACCTGAATTAAAGATCGCTTACATAACACTGTATTCACACAAAA
The DNA here is from genome assembly GCA_012932295.1 of Cyclina sinensis. Classification (NCBI taxonomy): domain Eukaryota; kingdom Metazoa; phylum Mollusca; class Bivalvia; order Venerida; family Veneridae; genus Cyclina; species Cyclina sinensis. Next base: position 30,693,296 of record JAAONU010000017.1, read on the forward strand.
AATGGGTAAAAACGCAAAACCATACACACTCCCAGGCTGTTCATCTACAATTCAAATAATTCTATACACCTAGGTTTTCTTATACTTGAACGTTTAAGGCAAATCCTCCGAAATATGAGTTCGACACACTATTTCAGGATGTACATACGTACGAGCAAGAGAAACGCTATGTCGCTCAGAAAGTGGGGCATAACTGAGCGGGCATTAATTATACTTGGCATATTGCACATCATTTTTATCAACGCTGCTTTTAACACAAAGGTCTGTCACCCATGGCAAAATCAGTCGTTTACTTTCTTTGATTACTGTATTGACTACTTTCTAGCCTTTTTGTAAACCGCTAGCCAAGCTAACAATCTAAAGGCGATTTTGTGAAATAGATGATAAATGCGTGTTCAAAGTAACAATGAGCCCCTCAGTAAGGTTCTAAAGATGTAATTGGGTAACAGCTGTGTATAAAAAAGTCCATTTTACAAGCAAATAGAGACAAACATTAGGTTGTTACGCTCTTGAAGACTGGTGTTAAACATGTCTCCTGTTAAACCCATTTAACAAGTTTTAAGTCTTAACGTATTTAATTTTGCCTGGGGAAACGGTATGGGTTTAGGCTAAGGAGGCAAAACAAAACAATAGACACGGTATCAGTGTTTTACACCTAATAGTCAAGATTTCTGTAAAATTGTTACTATTTAGAAAAGTTGTTAACGACACACGGATAATTTAATTTACAGCAGAAGTTAGAAAAAATGAAAATATTTAGATTTTAAAGACCATGTTAACTCGATCGAAAGGTAAACGTCACTGGAATGAAAAGTCCGAGGTCACATGTTAGAAATAAACTTTGAAAATCAATATTTCATTGCTTATTATACTAAAAAAGAAGAAAAATGCGTTATTAAAAAAGAATTTAGTTTCATTCTACCCAAAACAGAATATCAAGGAAAAGTTTTATGAGGCATGACTAAATGTTAACAGTTTGAAAGGTACCATCTGCCTTATCACATGCCTGTTTTTTTTTATCTTTTAATATCTCAAAGAAGTAAAGCAAATACAGTCTCTTGTATATTTCTGGTAATAAGTCGATAAAGAAATTACCTCTACATGCAACGTTATTCCAAATCTAGGATACCCTTATAAAAAATCGTTTGACTCAAATATTTTAAGCTAAAAACCGTCATACTTCATATGTTCTTTCGTCATATGTATTCAAGTTAATTCATACACGAAAACGGCTCAGTTTATGTTATGGTATTTTTTTTCTATCTACACTCGCGTAAAACGCCCGTCATATGTATGACTTTATTAACGCTAGAATAGCATGCAACAGCTTCTGTTTGGCACGTCAAAACCACTGTAAACCGGTATTATGATACCTTAGAACTTATTTATTTGTATTTAAGTGAAAGCAATCTCATATTTTCACATGCGCTTTTTACCATTAGGTATTACTAATATTTCAGCAAATAAATGCTGACATGCCTGTCTTGAGAACAAGGCAAAGGCATCGAATCTTTAGTTTGATGTTAGTAGCGAATGAATATTTGCGCTGCTTCTATTTGTAGATATTCCTAAAGTTAGTAAAAAAAAGTTACGCACCATTGTTTGTTGAGATGACAAACAGTTGGATTATATGCTTCATATAAAAGAAATTTTAAAAATGCATCCTGATTGAATTACAGTTTCTTCGGTAATTACACAGTCGTTATATAAAGAGAACTATTCATATATGTACGTTGAAACTTGTTTCAGATCGAACGCATACAAATATCTGTACAATACAATCAAATGTAAAACATTCTCTGTTAGTTTACAATCAACGTTGTATATTTTTTATGCCCCCACTCTGGGGTGGGGGGATTTAGATTTGCCCTTGTCCGTCCGTCAGTCCGTCCGTCCATCCGTCCGTCCCAAAAAATTATGTCGCCTGTAGCTCCAAAAGCACTGAAGCTAGAGTCAAGAAACTTTACAGGAATGTTGATCAGCATGTGAAGTTGCGCAGCTGGGGTTTCCCGTATAGATTATTTGGAACTGTTAGAGTTATGGCCCCTTACTTAGTCAAAAATAGTAATTTTCAATTTGTGTCGCCTGTACCTGCAAAAGAGCTGCACCTACAGTCAAGATACTTTACAGGAGTGTTGATCAGCATGTGAAGTTGTGCCCCTGGGGTTCTGTCCATCCGTCTGTCCGTCGTTCCGTCTGTCCCAAAAAGTTGTGTCGCCTGTAGTTCCAAAAGCGCTAGAGCTAGAGTCAAGAACCTTTACAGGAATGTCGATCAGCATGTGAAGTTGTGCACCTGGGGTTTCCCGTAAAGATTTATTTGGAACTGTTAGAATTATGGCCCCTTACTTAGTCAAAAATAGTAATTTTCAACTTGTGTCGCCTGTACCTGCAAAAGAGCTGCACCTACAGTCAAAAAACTTTACAGGAATGTTGATCAGCATGTGAAGTTGTGCACCTGGGGTTTCCCGTATAGATTTATTCTTTATTGTGGAGACAGTATTTTGAATCTTCACACCACAACAGGTTTCTTATAATTGTCATTTTGTAAACCAATCTTATTAATGATTCAGCGTGTATGACTATCTCGCGGCCATACTGCTAACTATATTTTAGCCTCTGTGACCTTTAACCTAATCTAATAATTTGAAAAAGCTTGATAAAGCTTGCTTCATGCCAAATTTTAAAATTCTAGGCCTTGTGGTTTCAGACAAGAAGATTTTTAAAGATTTTCTTCTATACTGCTATTTAAAACTTGTGACCCCTCGTGCAGGGCCAATAGTGACCCCAGGGACATTTTTATGCCCCCAATCTGGGACTGAGTGGGGGCATCTGTGTCCTATGGACACATTTCTAGTTTAAAGAAATTTCTTGTTTCAAATTAAATAAGAATATAAAACTACTGACAAAAGGACAGCATTTAGCGACAACACTGACTAAATATGTAGGGAAACTCTCTCAAGATCTCACAATAGGCAGTATCATAATGGTATTGGAACAAGTAAGCGTCCTTGCAAGCCGTAGTGCTCAGCACTGCTAACGAATTTCACGTGGGTGCAGAGATTATGATGATTTTTTTTTTCATTTTTTTAAACACAGCTAACAATCAGTTAAAACCTAGAATACTTTTGTCAAAAGCATCTAAAAAAGTTGATGTTAATATACATTTTGACAACAGGTTTAAATTGAAAGAATACCTACTGGATAAAAATGTACAAGAACAGCGCAAGGCGTAGAGGAACGGTAGACTAGATTTTAATGATAAATGCATTAAGAAATTATTTTAATTCAAAAGAGAAAAGAATCGATTCCATATTCATTAGATTCTGCAGATGAATAGATGGAAAGACAATCGTCGAGACGGGCGACGGGCGACTGTGTGTGTGATATAATACGTATCATCAGGCGTAAACAAATGGAACGTAGAGCGGTTAGTGCAAAGTATGAAAAAAAAGAATAGTTTAAAAATCTAGCAGGAATCTGTTGACGTTAATTTATTTCGTTAGATTTCTCTACTGTTGTTTCATGCACAAACTCTAAGCTTTAATCATATTCCTGTGTAGAAAACAGAACTTTATGACCGTTACACTCTTAAGATAAGAACAGTTTTGGAAATTCTGCTAAGTTCTGTCGACAGAATGTCTTTACAAGCTTTGCTTTTTTGTCTGAATATCTTTCAAATTTGTGCAGTATAATTATCGGATTTCTCCTGCAGTGCTCAAATTTTATTCCCTATATAGACAGATAACATCCAAATTCTAAAATATCGAAATAATAAAAAGCTTTAGTCGATATCTTCTTTAATTGTTGTAAAAATATAAATGCCCCGACGAATAACTTAGTATTAAACATATTAGAATGTTTTATTGTCTTTATTTTTCAGTGAAATGTTCTGTTTAGGTTTAGTAAGGGAACATGTGTACATCAGCAGACACAAACTTTTCAATCCGAATATAGCATAAAGGTTAACAGCTATCTCCAAGATATCTAGCACATGAATCCGTCCGTGTGGTTCTATGAGAAATGTATTTATACATATTTTAAATTTAAAATGGAACTTCCTACAAACCTGTAAAAATTCCAATTTACTTAAATTGCTGACAACGTCTGAGATACTTGCAAGAATAGAATTCATTTAACTATCTTTATGAAGGCTTCGTTATTACTCTTAACTTAATAACGAAAGTGAAATTAACACGTCAGAATCTGAAAGCAATGCCATAGATTAAATCCGAAGATCACCATGAGAGTGGTAAGACATCATATTAATGGCTACTATTGGAAATTATTATTGTCATAAAATGGATTGAACTAAAGTTTCATTTCTTTCTCTAAGACTTGTCTTTGATTATGCTTTACTCCGACTTTTTCCTCGTAAAACAGAAACTGAAATAAAAGTAACTTATTTAATTAGTTAACTAAACTGGTCAGGCTGTTAAAGTCTTTCAGAGCAGATACTTTAAAGACTGAAATTGGATTGTGTTCATCTTACAAATACTGTTGATAGGGAAGATAGCCTTTTTTGAGCTAGAGCTGTCGCCGTTATCAAGCAGTTTTGCTAAGCAATCATGCAAATGAGTAGAAGATACGTTTTAAAAATTATTAATGAAGGAATACATCGAACAAGATTCAAATGCCATCACATATACGGCAAGGTTTCTATCTGCAAACTGTTCTGCTAATCTGCGATTACTGTCTTCTACGTTCTAGATAAGTCTGAGACGTGTATCTCTTAGCAGTTGATGCATCATAAAATGTTCATGGTTTTATCAGAGAGACATACAAATGTGAGACACGATAGAACTGATACACGAAAACCAGAATCCATTGTTAAAAGCCACTGGGTAACGTTCACATCACTACTTGACACTTTACGTCGACAAAGCAGTACCTGTCAAACCCTTAGCTGGAACTCAAGACTCCCAGATGACATTCACTGGTAATTTATATCCGTCTTGCGAACAAATTGATATAATTGAAAAGAAGGAGGTATAATTCGAATGATTATGTCAGAAATTCGTATAGACAGTCGTTGTTATTACTAAGCCGTTACACAGAAAGTCATATTCACATCATGGTATGAAAATACCATGTTTTATCTACATAAAAGACGATGGTAGATCAGTTTGCAGTGGCAATAGAAAATCTTTTCAAATCAAATACCTCATTTCAATGTGATTGTTTTAATTAAGACTTTTGTAAGCAGACTGTGTTCCTTCTTCATCCCACCCGTCACACCCCCCCCCCCCCCAAAAAAAAAAAAAATAGTATCATTCTTAGCAATTGTTATAGAAAATGCTGTATTCGAACACTCAGATGTTAATAAACTTTCAGTGTTTAACACAAAACTTGCTCACACATTTTATAGCAGTCATTGAGGAACAGTTGCACTTAGCATTTGATATATGATTAGTCGACGTTCTGACTTTATTTGATACTGTCAAAGTTATAACAAGAGTTGTGGACTAGTTGTTATTGACGATTCATTTCTTTTTATTATCATGTCGCTTCACTGAATAAAAACTATCGAATTTAACCAAGGTATTAACCTGAAAACGTTATGAAATATTTTATCGGTATGAAATTGAAAATATCACGTTTGACTATTCTCAACATTTTCTTAACATTCGGTCCCTTCATATAAATACGGTGTTAGTTTAACCTTGCCCTACGCATTAATCTACTCTTCATGCAGGGAAGTAACTGCTGTGTGGTGTGGTGCTACATACCACTTAATTAGAACTCAGTATGATTGCGGCCATATATTTCTGCCATTTTCCGGATTCTTTTGAAGTTAGTTATTTAATAATGACCTAAATAGCAAGTGTAATACAATTAAGTACACGTTTGTGTTTGTATTGATAGGAAACTGGAAGTTTCGCTACCTGTTATTTCACTATCTGTACATATTCGCTACCTATGTTCTTTCGCACCTAGCATATTCGCTACTTAGTAGTTTCGCTAAGGGTTAAGCGCAAATTGGCTTGTGAATAATAACGTGACATAAACGGGTTAGGTATTTATTTAAAAGCAAACATACATGCTGATTACATGATTTACTTGTATTTGTGTTAAACAAAATTATAGAATAAGGATCATCAGTTGCGACTAACACTCGTCTGGGACTTAACGAAGAAACAGAAAACTTTTAGTACGATTATGGCGGCAGTTTCATTAAATGATCATCGTTGGATACCTACATACATTTTTTTAAATATAGTGATACAAATTCTTAATCATTAGAGGATCATTTTCTAGAATGTGTCTCCTATTCCGAAATAGAAATAAAGATGTTTTACAATTTGTACATTTATGATAGATTAAAACTTTTTAATTATAATAATATTAATTTGCATTAAATACTTATTTGCACTGTTTTAACAAAATGTAAATTCGCACTAATTAAAAATATGAATTTGTATTAAGTAAAATCAAATGTAGTTATATTATTGCAAAGTATCATTCATCTAAATAAATCGGGATTCGAAAAATCGACTTTATTCTGGGTAGCAAAATGACTAGTGCGAACATGTAAGGGTAGCGAAACGGAAACTGAAATCTATAGATGCAACCTCTAACAAACGCCTCAAAGATCAGTGGTAAGAGTTTGGTTTAGCAAACTTCTTATAACAGAGTACGAATTGCACTCACAGATGGTCTATTTAAATGTATTTACAGTTATAAAATATTCCGTATGTGTAAAACTACATTATCTAACAAGTTCACATGTTCAGAATCGTCTGCGCCGACTTGATGCTATGCATCAATGTTTTTCTTGTTCTTTTTATTTTCATCATCGCTTTTTAAAATCTCGAACTGGATGCAGTCGTACCGTATGGAATTTAATGTAATAAAGTAAATAACTGTGACTGACAACTGTCTGCGGAAAAAGGCACATCACAAACGATCTGTATTGTACCAGTGTACTTTTTTACTGACAATTTAATGGCTAAAAGATTCTACGTTTAGAAAAAAATGGACCTCTATAATTTCGTTTGTAAATAGCGGATAGTATATTAGCGTTACTATTGTAGGCCGTTAGTAAGTTGTTGTTGGCCTTAAGTACACATATAATTAAATAAAAAATTCTACCGTGCTATAGTGTAAAAAGTGTCATACTCTAAATTAACGCAGATATGCCTTTGTCTCAAGATTTCGATTCACTACGAAGAATTTCAATGTATCATTATATAAAGATGTACATTAGCTCACTACGATCCGGTTTGTGTTATTAAATAAACGTTTATGGAAAACATTTAAAAGAAGATTGCAGACTGACTACACTCTTCTGATGCAAAGGATTCATCCTACTAACGTTTAAAAATAGATTAAAGGTAAGTTATTGAACTGATAACTTTTTTAAAACGTATCTGCATTTATAGATAAGAATATAGGGTTTAAAACATAAAAAGCAGTTGAAATAGATCATTAGTACTTGTCTTCGCATATATATAAATAAACACACGTTTTCTTCTGTATCATGTCTGCGACTAAAACATATAAACAATCACATTTGCTCAAATATGACAATTACATCCTTATTTGTGCGATGTATTATAAATCCCTTTTTAATGCAATTTATGTTTGAAATATATATTTTTTTTAATTAATGCAACCGTATTAATGTGAAATATGACACTGACTTTCGACTATGTATGGTATTTACAAGTGCGTATTTATTCTGGTTACTTTATTTAATGAATTGTTATGACAGTTCTATTATATGAATCCATGTCTAACGATTTATATTTGAAAAACACATAAATATTTGAAGTTCATCACTGCACGAAATTAGTTATAACGGACAAATTAAATAGATATCCTTAGCATTTTAAACACGATCAGTTTATTAGACAGTTAAACCTTATACATACCAGTAGTATACAGTGGTGCTTAATATTTCTGAAGGCTTCTTGCATTTTCAAAGACAGTTTCATATATGATTCAACACATCAAGTGTCGTCTAAATCATTAATCATTTAATTAGCTACTGCAGCAAGAATATTCTTCAAGTAAAGAAATGTAAATTTTATATCACTGTCAGATAAAATGCATAAATTATCATGTTACCAAGCTACACAAGTTTGCTCAAAATATAAAAAAGAATGTTCGAAGACTTACTTTTTCTACAGGCTACTTGTCTATTGTGTTCTATATTCGCCTGAAGTGCTTGTTCGTACTTTTGAATTTGCCCAAACTCATCTTTTACATGCCTTTGATTTACTTCTTTCGATAAAGGTTAAAATCTTTGTTAAAGTATAAGGACAGAAATGTTTTTGAAACTTGGCTGGCGCAAAGCTTGATACTAGGGATTATTTTGTTGTTCTAAATGTGTAAATCATCTTTGTAGAGTAGAGTGTTTTCTTCCGTAGGTATGTGTCTTTGATAAACATAATTTGCTCAGCGTTAAAAAAACAAAATCTCATTTCACATTAGGGGACATATTATTTTTACCCTAAATACAATATCTTCGAGAGCGAATTTTAACAAGGACATTTATCATTATCTATTTTTAATGAATGAACAGCCATTTCTTCCATTTAACTCTCGGTCCATGCTAAGTATCAAATTACATTATCTTCCTATTGTTAAGTTAAATGCTGATAATTTGTAACTTTAATCTTCAAGGAAAGGCTTTGGCACGGCTATCGAACGAATGAAGCAATGAACATACGATTATTTTCTTTGTTTTAAATTGTTGAAAAAAGGTAAGAAGCTTAGATCATTGGAATAAGACGGAAAAGACAATTACAGTTGAAGATTGACGTAGTAAATGTATGCAAATAAACTGCAGAGGGTAGTCTAGACATAGTAATAACACAAATGAAAGGCTTCATTTTCTATGCAAACTTCACATTCTGACAAACAAGGCGTTATGTAGATCTACAGTGACAGCTGTTTCCGAAGGGAAAAAGAGGTATTTTGAGTAATTCCTCTTTCACTGAGACGAAGAGGTATAAAAAGGGCCTAACAGTTGCAAAAAATATATACGACTGATGTGAAAAAGATTTCATATTGGAAAGCTATTCTTTAAAACAAGCTTTACTGCTGTTACGTTAAATGCTTCTGTAACACGATACTTTTGGTCAGATACTTTGATCTGTGAAACAGTCTTTACTTCTTTCTATTAAGCCTTTCAACCGGTTTAGTAGAGTCTGGTCCATAGCACATGTTGCATTGTTAGGTACAAGAGTACTAGGAATTTCTATAAAGCGATATAGATTTCTTTAATCTAACAAATTACTACTTAACAAATTAGTCTGAATTCTGCTCCGCGTAATAAGGACGAACAGTGTTTTTCTATACTACTAATGTACATATTACATAATGCAATTAAAATTAAACACCGTTATATTTTCAAAATATTGTTATTCCAACGTAGAAGTGCGTTTGATTTTATATTCATTTAATTGCCACTCAGTGACTTCGATTGATTTCGACACCAGTATGAAATCTCGCAACAAGTTTGACTTACAGAACTCATCCAGAAGCAAAACAAAACTGATAAAAAGTCCTAACATGTAAAACAGAACCAAGTAGCTTTCCAGTACTTTACTAGATCATTCACAATATATATGGATTTAAGTCTTCTGTTTGTATTTTCCGTGATTATTTTTTTTAATCGAAGACCATGTTGTTTTTGGTGTGAGCGAGATGGTGTTAAGTGATACAACTGGCTAGTACTTTGACAAATCTGATAAATGTTCTTGTCTTTGGTGTGAGCGAGATGGTGTTAAGTGATACAACTGGCTAGTACTTTGACAAATCTGATAAATGTTCTTGTCTTTGGTGTGAGCGAGATGGTGTTAAGTGATACAACTGGCTAGTACTTTGACAAATCTGATAAATGTTCTTGTCTTTGGTGTGAGCGAGATGGTGTTAAGTGATACAACTGGCTAGTACTTTGACAAATCTGATAAATGTTCTTGTCTTTGGTGTGAGCGAGATGGTGTTAAGTGATACAACTGGCTAGTACTTTGACAAATCTGATAAATGTTCTTGTCTTTGGTGTGAGCGAGATGGTGTTAAGTGATACAACTGGCTAGTACTTTGACACATCTGATAAATGTTCTTGTCTTTGGAAGTACATGTTATAGTATATATTTAGAAGAAAAGGAGTATGAAAAGTCGACCTTTTCTAAAATGCAGTCCGCAGTAGTCCATAGCAAATAAATTTAGACTAAGCACTTGAATAATTCCGATTTCAGTTTTTGCGTTTTCTGTTCAAGATTATGTGCAACAGTCTGCCACCTTTTTTAAGTAAAGCATTATTCTTACAATTCTTATGGTAGTTATCACAATGCATCAAATTATAAAGTAGATGAAATATACATTGTAATTTTTATTGTAGCTGGACTATTTTTGAAAGCGGACGATTTGGTTTCTTTATGAAAACATCCCAATATCTTTATACATCATGTTAAAATTTGCAGCATTAAAACCTTGTAAATATTGCTTTGTTGTAAACCAGTCTACGCATAATTAATTGACTGTTTGCGTAGTTTTTTATATTTATTACTAAAAAATGTATACTTAACAAAAGCAAGATACAGTTCTTCAATACCATAAGAATATTATATGTACAATTTAAACAGAATAAATTTTAGGTAAAAATACGATATTGCCCTGACCCTAATCAAGCATATATAAAACACGGAAAAATCCTGATCAAACTCCTCGCACCGGTCACGTCACGCTTTGCTACTTTTACTGTACTAATCAGGGGAAGTAACCCCTGCGGGGAGTTTGTATCCTGATTAGAATCGCCCGGAAGCAAGCATTTATTATTTTCTTTCAGTGCAAGTTTTGGAAAAAACAAACAAACCATACTCTTATTTAGACTACATTCTCTAGTTAAAAATGAGATGTAGCAAAATATATTGCGATTATCCTGTATTTATCCTACACGAGACTGAAGACTGGTACTGAGATCGTACATTGATGATGGTATTTTTCAGTTGTAAGAATAAGTAACCCGACAAACATGGCGGTTGGTCGAGTCCATTTACGCATCCCTTGCTGAAGAATTTTGACGTCCATTTTGTTATCATGTGATATGAAATGCTTTGCTTTGATTGGCTAAAGGCAGGCGGTGTACAGGCAAAACTGTTCAAATCTTGTTAATTGTATATATCGCCGTCCAGGAACGGCGATAATGAAGACCGTATTATTAAAAATGCTCGACTAGTTTAACGAGTTAGGTCCCCTTGTCATTTCAAAAGAAAACGCTAAATAAGACAAAAAAGTAAGAAATTTTGTAATGAACTCTGCAAGGAATGTATCTTGCCATTTAAGATAACGACGACTCCTGCTTGTCTTACACGTTAAAAAGGAGAGAAAAGAACGATTATATTTATTCTTATTTATAAATGGCTGTTACAACCGAATAGATGATGACTATATTATTGAGTGTTCACCCTTGACAAGAATTTAGTGCCAATATTTATTGCTATTATTAAACAATTATTCAAATTTTACATATAAAACGACAAAGCATAGAGTGTTCTCATTTATCAGACGCAGAAATCTAATTCAATAAACTCGAAGATGCTCAACGAAGTTTGACAGAAATGTCAATTGTAAAACTGTTGCAGTTCTGCTGCAGTGAAGGAATTGATTCTTGTTTGTAATTGTAAGTTTACATGAACCCTTGAATGGATTTGACTTTAATTTTCTTAATATAAAAACTTAATTGAATTATTGTTATAAATCTATTTATAATCTGATAAAAATGCATGGCAAACTATGTTTGTTTGCTTTTCATAAAAGAATGTTTGCTATTTTAATTGTGCAGGCGTACATACCCCTAAGAAAATTGTGACACTGTTTGCAAAAAAAAAATACATATTTAGACAGATAAAGTGTAGCTCTTTTGGACCTAGACAAAACTGAATATTTGGACGGACAAGAAAGTAGGCACGGATTGTGAGATAAAAAAAGCCTTAAGTTTCAGCTTTGTTCCAGCCGGTATTGTACCTTAATTTACTTGAAACTCAATTAACTATTCAATAACAATAGAATGGTATCTCATACAGTAGAAGAATAGCGTAATTCTCGGTCTTTAGGAGTTTAGAGATAGCCAAGTACCAAACATAACAATAAGTAAAACAACAAACGCCTGTTACTTTCCTGTACCATTCTTTTGTGTTTTGATGATACCCATATACGTTTATTTACCAACTTAATTAAGTTCTAAACAGCAATGTAAATTCAAATGCAAAAATATCTATAGATATAAAATTCCTTTCCCAAATGCATTTTTCATTGCAGTCTGTCCGAAAAGGGCCAAAACAAAGTAAAGTTTGTAACATTAATTCAGTCGTACATTAATATCGAGTAAGATAATCAATGTGTTGTAAATTTTATGTTATAGTATGTTATCTCTGAATGAAATACATTTGTACTTTACATTTGGTTTATAGAAGTAATCAAATAACGTTCAAATAAATGTTAACGATAACTCTAGGAAGACGTAACAAACAAAAGCTAGCTAACATCCACATACAACCATGAACAAACATTTCTAACTGCAATCAGGAAATACATCCTTAAAGTCACTAGACTAATTTTGAGATTTGTTAAAAGAAAGCTCTGTTATTTTAAGTAGTGTGAAATATTTTAACTACATCTGCCTTTTAATCTTAATAACGCTCGAAAGTTTCAACTGAAATTTGACATTGTAAATAGTAAAATCGTTGTTTGATAGACCCACCTTTTCTTCGAAAAAGGGCATTTGATTGTTCTGCTTATTTTCGAATTTCAAATAAATATATGAATATGTTTTGAATACTACATTTAGAAAGTCTTTCAATCACATTAGCGTCAAAGTTAGACAATTTTATTGATATTTATGTGACAACTGCATCATCAATTTAGAAAAACTAGAAAAAAATCTTAAAGATTCTATGCTTAAAATTGACAGCAACGTCAGTGTTTAGTAATAGCTTCACCGTTTAATAAAACTTTTTTTCAATTAATCTTTACTACATCTGAAATACAATAGGTTTCTAGATGTTTAAGTCTCAAAAATGCTAGCCGTCTTGAGAAACGGCATACATTTTGGGATGTTTACTTCGGGAAAAGGCTGTACAACAATGTAAGAATTGAGGTTGAGTTGTTACGTACGATGCCAAAATGACGTAAATGATGGGAGGCTTAAACTGTCATTCTGTAACACATTGTATTTACAAGTCAAAAAAAGATTCGAACATTCTATTTCCGTGAAGCTCTGCAAAGGAGTACTTGCTAAAATCTAATTAACAAAGACTCTTATTTTTAACGATTACCCATACTGACCTTGTGATTTTATGCTTTTAAATGCTTTATCGAAACATATACTAATTCTATATTTTTTGCTATTTCGTACCTTACGAGGCTTATCTATCTACAAACTTGAAAAATGATAACAAAATCACATGCCAAACTGTCTAATATATCTTTATGTTAATTTCTTTTTTTAGAATATATTATATCCAAGACATTTACTAAATATTTGTCTATGACTGTATTTAAATTGTAGTGTAATTTGATAATTCAATGCTAATAATTTTCACTAACTTTGGACATTCAATTGCATTCGACTGTTAAAGACAAAAAAAGACACACTGCAAATACGCAATTTTCAAACACGATAGGATACCTGCAAGGTTAAAAAAAGTTTAAATATGCTGTTATCATTGAAGCAAATTAGCTCCTTCAATGATATGAAATTGACAAACTATTTAATAATCTCAACGGAAAAACATTGTTTTCATTTTAAAACATTTATTGCTTGCGTAACTGTACAGAAGTATATATGCTGAAGCTTTGACATCGAGGTTAGTTAATCGGAAATTGATATATTCCCGGATTGTCCTTATTTCATTCTGACATAGAGATAATGTTACTTATCGTATCTATCAATTCCTCATCAGATAGCGCGTACAAATTGGGTAAGTAAATTGCTCAATTAAATCTTCATTGAACTGAATGTGAAAAAAACAACACTAATCAAATCAGACGCCTAAGCTGGACTGTAAGTGTATAGAAAATTGGAACAGATGTACTTTTACGTAGCTTGCAGAACTGTTATCCTAGCATGCTAGAAAATAAGTTACTAATGTGTTAATGCATATTGACGATAACTTTAGATAGACGTAACAAACAAAAACTAGCTTACAGAGGTCATGCATCATAATCACTTAACAAGAGTATACAATATGATAATAAAAATAAATCGATTTTAATTATAGGTGTGCCGAAATAACCCAAAGTTTGTCATTGATTACTTCTTACATAATACCCTTAAGAATAGACAGCACATATATAACAAATTTCGAGAATTTCTACGACTCTAGAAGGTGTTACAAGTATATGTATAGTTCATGGAATTTTTAGAGCAATTATATGTGTCTTTATTAGCAATTAACGTAACACTCTGGCATATGAAGAGTAAGTGCCACTTTTAAAAGAATATATTAAGGTTTGATATGTAAAACAATCATTCTAAACGTCTAAGGACTAAACACTGAAGAAGATTCAGTCCGAGTGTCTCTGCGAAAGAAAGGGAACTTCAAAATATAATAAGAGTTTAACTGTAATACTATTTTCAATTTGAATACAAATACTTCCTCTCTAGAAATTTTAAATTCCACTTTTCATTTTCGTTCAGATAATTGTAATAATGTAATTGTACGGAAATACATTCTCTCTCAGAAAGCTCAAGATTGCTTCAGATAAACTTTTCAGGTATCGTTTATGTCCTTATATTGTTTTATAGGATTTTATCAAAAATACTGAAAATTTGATTGGAAATGTTTGCAAATAGTGTCTGTAGAATTCCACGGTAGGTTGTTCGAATTTTAATTTTTATCTGCGATGAAATTTATTGAACATGTAAATATTTGTTTAGTAAAATATTATAAAGCATCTGTACGTTAATGTGACTTGGGTGTTTGAGACTTTAAAAAAAAATAATGAAATAGAAAAAGATTATATTCAGATTTGGTTAATAAACGTTCAACACCGACTATTTTGTGGTCAAGAAAGGAAAATAGCGTTACACGTCTAAATCCAGATATACCTGTGTAGAGAAGATTCTAGAGAACATTTGCACCGTTTTCGTTTATTAACGATGCATAATAAAATGTAATTAAGTTGGTCTTAATTTGGTTTATATATGTTAAATTAAGAGCGTTGATTTTTAAAATTAAGCCCGTTTTTTAGATTTGGCGTTAGACTGCAACTGGAACTGTTTTAGTTAAAACCTATTCAATCCTTCGTCAAAAGTCAACAGAAATGTATGTACAATTTCTGACGAAAACTCTTTTAGTTTACTAAGCGAAAGGATAAGGCCCAACTAGAATATCTGTACAATTCAAGGGCCACTTCAGCTTTGACTGGTTATTTAATACTACCGAGATGTGCCCACAATGATTATTAGCAAGTTGTGTGAAATTCCTCAGGAAAAATCTTCGACGTAAGGTAAGGACAAGGTACATTTGGCCATTTTTGATAATTCAAGAGCAATAGTTTTAGAGTGACTTGAAGTTCGTTATCGAACTTGGCAGCGACATTATGCCGGCAAATATTATCACTAAGTTTGGTTAAAATCCGATGAAAACTTTCTGACTGAGAGAGCGGGAAACCTGTGAGCACCACCCGACCACCTAGATTGATCTTTTAAATGCTTTGACCTTCGACAGGCGTAAAATGACACGTTAAAACGATTTTATTTTTTGTGGCAATGAAAATTCCAATAAACAGTGAATATATAACTGTTTTTCAATTCAAGCTTTTTAAATGTTAGTTTTTTTTACTCTTTAAGAGACGCTAGCGGATTCGATATGCACATGTTGATCATAGCAACGTTAGATAACACAATTAATTCGCATAAAAAACATTTCTGCTACTCAAAATGAAATAGTAAAATCGTTAATAAACAAATATTGTTTGCATTATAAAACATATAGTCCCACTGATCTTAATTCTTAATCAGTACAAATTTGTCTTTGTTTCCTTTAATGATAACCAAAACACAATAGGGAGTAAAGATGCGAGTCGGTAATTAAGGCGAGCATATAATATATATAAAGGGGTCTTTGGACAGAAATAAACATGAACTTTCAAACGTGTTTTGACAAGTAACTGAGTTACCCATTCTCCTTTGAATTTTCTTGTTGCTAGAAAGCCATGAAGATTTTTATGCTTCTCTCTCTAAATGTACAATGCACAGTCATTTATCATAATTTGGGTTATTCATTTTGTACGTAAAATACGAATGTCTTCAGAAGTTGCACCATGTTTATAAAACGACGGCAAATATTACATATGTGTACATATAGTTTGAGTCTTTTTTATATATAAATAACATGTCGGAGTACTCCAGGTTCCCATTTAATCGTACTGAAAGTGAGAGCTGTAAGAGTTCTGAGTATAAGTATGCAGTTGGACCTACCACAAAACTGTTTCAGTATGTTTCATAAAATGTCATGTTTTTAACAAGGATGTATCTTCTACTTAATTGAATATTTCCGTATAATTATGTTCACTTCTTGCACAGCCTTTCGGTAAGGTAATTATTTTCACTTTTTTTTCTTCTGTGACAAAGCATGATAAAACACGTTCTAAAAGCTTTTAACTATAAATTCACAATCTGCATTTATCTTCCTGTCGTTAGGGAATATTAAAATATTGTTTGTAGTTTATGAAGTCTTTTTTCTATTTGAGTTTGCTTTCTGATATACTTAAAATGCAAATTTTACTTAACATGTTTCTGCTATACATTATTTAATGCATAAAAGACTTTCTTTCAACTAAGAATGCAGTTTATATTGTTTCTTCTGGAACGGTTCCATTTAATTAAATTTACCAAAAGTTTACTGTCATCGAGAGGGTTCTTCTTTACATACAAATGCTCATTATTAAATGCTCTGAAATGCATAAATGTACATTTTTCGTGCGACCGCTTAAAGTCATTTCAGTGGTCAAAGTGACTCCGAAAATTAAAATAAAGGTACGTTTTTATTTGTATTCACCTTATAAAATGAAAGATGGATTTTTTTACATTTAATGGACACGACTTCTGAGCAAATTCTGAATTTTCAGCAATGGTTTTATTATTGTAAACCGTCAGTTGTTTTATACTCAGTTTTCTGCCATGCTCTTCGGCAAAGATGAGCAGAATGTGCAAACTTGTGATAGCTTATAAAAGAGGTAAATACAAACAAACACGCAGGACCATGCTTGTAAACTACCTAGTTTAACCCTTACCCACCTGGAGGCAATTGACTTTGCTTTTTTGGCCAGTGCAGACCAAGATAAGAGTGTACATCCGCGTAGTCTGATCATGGTCTGCAATATTCGCCATTAAGTCAGTCTAATCATAGACTTAGTTTAGTCATAATAAACATCCCCATATACAATAAATGGATAAATTGAAAGATCAGATATTCAGCATGTTAAGGGTTAAAAACATCGACCTTCAACAATTACAAAAATGGTGTGATCATAAAAGAAAGGTGTATCGATCTTAATGCAGGATCTAGAGCTTGATTTACTGATTTCAGAAAATCTTTGGCAAAAACTCTGTCGTTACCTCATTCCAAAACCTAATAACTATTAATTACACCCATAATTATTCTCCACACTTTACAATCTGCAGCAAGCATCTTTTCAAATTAAGTATGTTCTGAGAAAAAAACAGCAATGTTTCGTTTTGAGAACTAGGGAGACAGATAATCTGCCCACATTGCAAATGAAATCCCAGGGAGGTAAATGTCGACAATATGCCTTTACCAACAGCGTTGTTTGTAGTTACTTTCATAGTACAGAGCATCATTTAGAAATTCCGGTCACTGCTTTGTTTGCTCTGAAGAAGTTAATAACAAAATAGATTAGTCTGAACACCTAATTCCTTCTTTCAGTTTGAAACTGTGTTTATACATTTGAAAAGCGGTTCTTTTAACTGCCTTTTACTGATTGAAATGCTTCCATTCCGTACCAAATTAAAACAAGTTATGGTATTTGATAATGGCTTTGCTATC
Organism: Cyclina sinensis; assembly: GCA_012932295.1. Taxonomy (NCBI): domain Eukaryota; kingdom Metazoa; phylum Mollusca; class Bivalvia; order Venerida; family Veneridae; genus Cyclina; species Cyclina sinensis. The sequence continues at coordinate 30,711,316 of JAAONU010000017.1, forward strand.
AGAAGCAATATTCATTCGAGTGCATTTTCCTGAAATGTCGGCAAAAATGACATTATAGTGATTTTTTTCTTCTTTATCATATGGAAAGACCTCTCTTTCAAAATATTTTAATTGCAAAAAGATGTTACTTATTTCGATACATATATACATGGTTTAAATAGTTTCGATTTAGACCATATTAGTAGGTAAGGTCACACATATCTTGCTGTGTCCAATTCAATTCAGGTTTTACAAGTCGACGATTTTCTGAAGCATACGGCAGGCAATATTGTCTGGCAAACATAAATCTTTGTATAATAACTTGCTATATTGATTATGTAAGAGGACATATATCAACTATCAACAGCTATAGCAATCGTAAACAAGATAATTCAGTTATTCAATATGACGTGGAAAGTATCATGTTTCATAATGAATAATTTGGAATAATCTGTTAACCAGATTGCATACCTTATTTAGCAATAATTGCACCTGAAGTCAACATTTTTGTTTACTTTTTATATATTGTTGCGTCATTTAAAAACGTTTGCAAAACGTATGTACACTACTGCTTGTTCAGCATAAAAAATTAACACGTTATTCATGTTGATATGACCGATCGTATTGAGTTGAATCCACAAGTCATTTTGACAGACCTTGTGTGGCAGCCATGGAAAGCATTCACCCCATGACTTACATAATTTTAGTGTTATTGTTTATATGTACGTGACTGTATTAGGGCATGCATTTTAAATTTTCTTTCAACAGAAAAAAATATCGTTGTTTTAAGGCTAAATATGGCGAAAAGAATTATAAGGAGGCATCTGCCTAAAACCGATATATAGCAAACTGTTGTTATTATTGAGCTACAAGGTTGATGTGGTGCTTGTAATCTGGGTCAGGTACTAGCATTTCGGTAAGGAGGCATGGTGATGGCAGTTAAAGTCACCAGAAAAAAAGGAATCGTTTTACAATGGCCACCTAGAGTTTTCAAAAACAAACACGTGTTAAGATTAGGGATGTCAACGAGTATTCGGATATCCGGATACTATATTGATATCCGGATACAAAGTTGCTATCCGAATGTTCGTATACAAAATAAAAAAAAAAACAACGATGAAATTTAACTTTGATAAAAAATTCAAACACTGGCAAAATTAATTTGGCAATTTCATAACGCTAAACATTATCGCGTCTACTGACCGCCCGCGGCATATCCCTTGATTGGTTTATTGATAAAGCGTCTATCTGTTGCACGCCTTTTAAATGTGTTTATTCGTCTTGCAAACTGCTGGGACCTTACGCGACATCCCATTGTGTAGCAATTACTTTAATCCATGGTGTTTATATAACCTATACTAGAGTATATTGTCCCTTTGTTAATCCATTAGCAGTGTCAAACATGCCAATTAAGCAGTGTCAATCACGGTGACGTCCTCAAAGGATTCTATGATAGTTTTAACGCAAGACTAATAAAAGTATGTCCTATCAAAATGTGATTACTCAAATGATGTATCCAAACAACAATTTGCTATAACAGGCATTATGATTTAAATGTGTCAAACAATCATTCTTTGCTAGAGCATTCCCATTATAAACTTTGAACCCTTCAAAAATATTAAACCTATTTAAAACGTCTGACACATCTGAAATCACTGTTTTGTCTTATTTTGTTGGCGCTCACATAGTCACGTAAGCTGCATGAATACAGAAACGATAATGTGACATAGACTTGAGGACACAAATAAAACAGCGTTTTGATCTACGGTGATTTTAAATGATATTTTTAGATTACATAGTTTTTTTGTTTTTTTTTAAAGACAGACCATGCCAAAAAATATCCAAAAAACAACAAAAACAAAAAACGGACGCATATCGTTTTCGTAAGACACTTAGACTAACGCCTGTGCGTATTGGCGGGAAAATATACTTCAAGACACACGAGGAAGATAAAAACAGTAAACAACATATCTTTGTTTTATTAACTTTATTTACACGTAATGACATTTATTATTTTTGTAAAACTGTCTTAACACATGTAACAGGATTACCGGAACAATATGTAAAACAGACGTCAAATGTTATGTTTGGCGTAGGAATAGGAACATTGAGATCGTAAAGCCGTCGATTTTATACGAGTAACCGGATAGTATCCGAATAGTCTATACGGATATCCGGATACCGATTTAGGTATTCGTTGCCATCCCTAGTTAAGATACTACCTTTCAAGAACCTGTAACTGAATAATTTTAATTAAATTAATTGACTACGTTATAAATGTTCTATCTGTATATGAATATATCGTTGTGATGCCTCTTTAAATTCTAAAAAAAAAAGTTAAACCTTAGACAAGCGTGCCATTCTTAGAATTTCTATGACAAAATTGTATTCTTAGCATAAATATACCGAAAGAGTTCTTTTAGTGCAATTTAAATTATAATAAGCAACAGTACAGTGACTATAATAAGGTATATTAAACGTTTGTTGAACCCTTTAGATATTATTCTGACTTGTCAGCTTAGTTTATTAGTCAGTTTAAATAATACAATGGGGATTCTTTGCAGATGTTTCTAAGAATTACCAGCAAACATTAGCATTTGCGATTAAACAAAAAAGGAACTTGTAAGGTTCTGTAAACTCAATTACCTTATGAACAACTTGGGTTACTATGTTTTATTATGAAGATAACTGATTAATAATAACATTGCTTTTCATCCTAGTTTCACATGGGACACCAGAATAGCTTTAATTTTGGCATATCAGTCCCTTGCCGTATTAAATAATGCTTAAGTTAGAAAATTGTCGTTTGATCACTTGTATTAAGTCGTCTTTTAATCTTATTTACTAAAATAATTCAAATGATTTAATTTAATAATAATTTAAACTTATAAAAGACCCATAGCCATAGCGCCAGTTTAAAAAAATTACCTTGGAACAACTTCGTTGCTCTTATACGGAAATTGTTTGTCGAAGTATTATCGTTCATTTCATTGTAACTTATATAAAGCAAAAAAATCGATTTTTTAAATATTTTACACTATTCAAATTAATATAATTACTAACTGAAAAGAGAATCGTTAACACTGTAACACTGATTCACATACACCTGGCAGCAGGTGATAATATTATATAATCAGTAAATTTGCAATGCTTGCTTTAACGGTGTTGCAGAGGTTAATGACGTGTTTGATAAAAAACAGGGCGCCATAATAACACTAGCAATGCCTTACAATATCTGTTGTTGTTTTTTATCGGTGGTTCTTTGACAAGTCCTCTCAATACAAATTTTTTTTAAAACGAGAAGACCAAAACAGCTGCGAACTCATGCTGGCTAAAGTGAACGGTCGATTAACATTTGCTGCTTCAGTAATCATTTTACAGATCAGAATGGTATTTGTATTGTTCTGCAGAAGAAATGTTATGAAAAGCAGAATCACAGTTAAAATTAACACCTTTCTAACAATCCACTGTCACAGCTGTTTACTCTATATATCATCAAAATAGTATTTCTGGCTCTTGTTTGTGTCAGGGATGCATTAAGGCCTTTTTACGGTCCGTTTTTTTAGTACTTCTTCTAAACATCATCACTCATCTTGTCACGGTATCTAAAAAAGTGGAATACTCTTACATTAATTTATAAAAGGCGTTAGTTTGTCTCAAGTCAAAGAAAAATGTCCCAGAAATAATGACTAAAAAAATTTTTACGCGAAGACAGGAAAAATCCTACACCTTCAATAATGTAAATTTCTTGTTTTAAGAGGACAATAAAAAAATTATATCAACTAAAGAATTTGTAGCAGCACATTTCATATAGCTGGGACGTGTTTTTTTATAGTTTCTTTAGTATTACAGTTGAAATCTGAAATTCTCCTAATATTAAAGGAATACTTTTGTCTTAAGAACTTTTCGATAAATGATATACCCATTGCTTTATCTTATGTCAAGCTGAAATGTATCATTTTATGAAATATTTAGGTATTCGTTCTTTCTATACCGAATTATTTGTTGATTTACCCGTAATACTATTACATCGCCTCAAGAATGTAACAATATATTAAAATCTCAAAGAAATACTTTTTCTGCAAGAAATGAGAAAGTGCATTGTATTCAGAAATACGTCTGTCATACCTTCACGTACATACTTACATTTATGGCAAATAACTGTTCAGGTCACAATCTTTTTTTCAGCCACTAGACAAAGGACTTACAAAAATAACACAGCAGAAGAAAAGAGAAAAAATGTATCTCTTAAGATCCAACTGTAAATATCGATTAAATATTGACTCAAATGAATTTGCCTTTTTTATGAAACATACCCCACGTCTTTATTTTACTCTTTTTTGAAACTGACAGTTTCATTCCATTTATATACAAAAAAGTAAATCATCTTTTTTTATGTGTATGTCAAATGTGCTATAGGGGAGAATGCAAATGATAATCTAGAATTGTTCTCAATATTAGTTTTTGTTTGAACTTCTGTAACGTTTTAATGTTCATGTTTCAATACCATCTCATGAACATACAAACAGCATAACTGAGTTGTTCAGAATATTCTCACTGAATTGAATAAAACAAACTTTAAAGGATAGATACAAAGGTCACGTCAGTACGGAAGAGTATACTGACCCCCCTTACATCTTTTATGTACATGTAAAAAAAATAAGTAATTACATAATAAAAATTTTAAAAAATATAAGAGGTTATTTGATACTTAAGATATATCTTCGAGATAATTTTCTCTTATACTATATCGCATAAAACAAAGAGGTATTTTTGAAAACTTATTTTTACAATAAATTAACAAATATCAGGAAAAATAAAAGTTTTAATCGACATTTAGTAGAAGTGTACATTTTTCTTAATGTATTTATATCATAGAAAAGGAAAATCATGATATATATACTACATTTAAAATTTATAAAATAACTTCATGCATTTAAATCAATTATATAAATGTAGTATAAAATGACACTTTTCCATTTTGATATAAATAGAATGTATTTAAAGCAAGTATTTAATGCTTCTTTTTTCAAGTAATAATCCAAAAACAAGAAGATTGCAAGTTTTTATTTTTACATAGTATATTTGTTAATAGTAATTGAAGTTACAAATAAAACAATTCGTTAAAAGAAAAGCAGTTAATGATACTATCTCTAAAATATACAGCCATTTACATTTAATTAACATATAATGGACCTTTTCATTTTATTATACAAAAGATTCTTATATAAAATAGAGAATATTTTACATATATATTTGACTTTATTTTACAACTATGTTCGAAACATATAATGTGTACAAAAAAAAAACATTTTACAAACAAATAAATGAGGTTCATTACAAGGAAACATCTGTTTTACAAATAAGAATTAATATGAAACGTCGAAGATACACATATTAATTATATATAAGGACAGAAATAAAGTTTAAAAGGTGTAATCTTTTAAATTTAATCGACTAGGAAACTGTAAATTCTATATAAACTATATATAAAACTCTTTAAAAAGAAGTAAAATCCATGTTATTATCATGTATTTCTCTACTTTTAAACTCCTTATGAAACATGTAAGGGGGGTCAGTATACTCTTCCGTACGTCAGTCATATTAATAGGAGGGTACGACTTCAGACGGATGTTCAGACCTCAGAAACTTACAGCACTGCATACAAATAGATATTACTTATGTTAATACAACAAATCTACTAAAACGCTTAACCTTAAAACCTTAGTTAAAGTGGGCCATTATTTGTGTATATATTTAGAAATTAGATCCATTGATTGGAAGCATTTTCAATGACAAAATCGATAGAATACAAGCAACAGCATAATTTTCAGGACAACATCTGTTTCCTTATTAAGAAGTGACAACAATGTGTAAAAATGATGAAATTGTTTAAGCTGAATGATTCGATAAACGGTTTCTAGAACTAAATGTTTAAGATCAAGTAAATATTTAGGTACGATGTGTTATTCAATGTGTCTATGAAAAGAACAAATATCTCAACAGAAGTTCTGCTGTCTAAAATAATAATATTCAGACGAAAAAGAAAGAAAAACGATTTATTAAAGTGTAGATACTATTTCTGCAAAACCAACGCATCATATGATATACCGAAAATAAATGAACACAGGCATTCTTCGTACTATGTTACTCCAAGGAACTGAGATTGATTTTTTGTCCTCAAATATTTCTCAGATATTATTTTAACGAGTCAAAACTGTTCCCTAAATGTTTCTGATGACAGATACTGGCTTGTAGAATATTTGAAAAAATAACAGTTACGCATCAGTTGGTAAACTGAAATATAATTTTTCAATCCATAGTACTCTGAGTAGACTCTTTTGTCGTCACCGTTTTAATAAACAGCAAAAATTACATGTAAAAATATAGTTGTTTTAATCTCAGTGATGTTCTGTTATGTCAAACATGATCACTATTATTTTAAAATACATTATATACTAACTGCCTTAACGTCTACATCAGATGCGTCTCTTGAAATTAACTAACACCATTAAGAAGTAACCATCTGCAATAAATAGGCCTGTCTCGAAATACAATATATTACTTCCTTCAAGTGTAAGACAGTGCTCTAGTAAGAGTTTTTAAATAAAACCTGGCGTTTCTCGTGTTAGTAGCTTCTTTTAATAAGACCTTCATAATTCTCTATTTTTGTTCTCATTTCTAGTTATTTTCACTTTAAGCTATAAGCCAAAAGACAATCAGCTACTATTTTTTTCAATTTCTTTATTCAAATTGTTAATTTAAACTAACTGACATAGGGGCTTCTTTACATGTTCAAGTGAAAAACGTTGGCAATAAAAATAACAAGGAAATTATCTTATAAAGTAGAAAATACTGAAATAAAAAAATCTCTTCTCAGGTTGTAGGTAGGCATGTTACAGGCTCTTTCTTGTTTTAGACCTAGTTATATATAAATCTTAGTCCTAGTTATATATAAAACATCTTACTTGATATTTTTAACATGAAACTTCAGTATTTCTTTTAAACTTTAAATAACTATCTTTGAATAATTATAGTTCGAAGAAAGTATTTTCACTGATCAAAGCCGTTGGAAAGGCAGATTTGTAAACAGGTCTGTTTAAATACTACTTATTTCAAAAAATATGTTGCATACAGTTGATGACTTTTGAATTTTATTCCTGTAAAGAAATACATGTATTGTTGTTAAAATATCAGTACTGCTTTTTCAGTTTACAATACTGGATTTATTCCACCAGGTGCCTTCTATAACTGTTGTTGAACATGACAATTATGCTAGGTTACATCAAATGCAAGACAGGATAACCTTATTTCATTAGCACTCAACAAGCCTTAAAAACATTTGATTAACAGTAGTCTTACCGTCAAAGTCATTTATCCAATTGTCCATCATTTCCAACACTTTTCTGTTAGTAGCTGTATGTTTATTAAAGCTTAAAAGCTATCACTCACAGCTGACACCTTGTAACTGGAAAACAGAATGACAACGTTCGCTTTTTTATATCATTTTGACGGTAAAAGCTTTTGGCCAGAATTAATCATTGTGTGTATAACTTGTGCATGGTTAAAGCTAATTATCAACTGCTCTCCTAGTTAATCAACAGGGAAATATTGTGCAGCAGACATGATTCATTTCGAAGTATTTTAAGAGGCTTAATATAATGGATCGATCAGAAAAGCGTTTATGTAAAGCAGTCTTGCAATACGAATGAAAAGAATGATTTGAGACGTTGTAATTAACCAAAAGTAGTAATATTGTAAGAGAATAGTAATTAAACAAGTAATAACGCTCGAAAATTGTACGTCAAGACGTTTACATATTCAATAAGGTATTAATCACATAGTAAATGTATCTAAGTATAGATTTGTGATCGGCTTTGTTAAAAGAGTGTAAGGGATAAGTAAATGATAAAAATTACTATTAATATGTGACGTTTTTGAACTGAAAGGGTCAGGCAGACAGTACCGCGACAAGTTAAAACGTGCTGATAGAAAGACAACGGCGAAAGGGAGTGAGATATGTGTATGAAAAAGTTTGTAAAACGGTTAAAAGGTTGATCCTTGTAGAAATATTTCTTTTAATTGCCAAAACAAAGGTCGATAAATAAATGTTAATATACACAAACAAAGCCATTTTGAATTTTGTATCTCTGTTTGAAATACATTCGGTCAGTTCAAAGTGTAAAGAAGTCCTTCGGACTCGACCCATTTTCATTGGTCCTTATTTGCATCGATGAAACAAAATGTGTTGGTTATTTCATCATTAATATAACTCAATGTAGAAATGAGATATTCTGTACCCTCGATGTAGGCAGCCATTATGCTATATTTTCCCATGTGTGTACGGTCTTTAAACCTATAACTTAAAAACAAATCCTAGATTAACAATGAGGCGCAGTAACCATCGAACTTATGACGACAACACCGTATTTTTACCATACAAATGAAGCTTACGAGGATAGGGTTCGTTTTGTTCAGATGGAATAAATATACTTTAATCAATCTGTCAGTCTTAAAATAAAACCAAAACAATTCTAAAACTGAAATAATACTTTTATAGTTTATATTCAGATTGGTTTTTATGCACTTGCCTGTACTTCAAAATCGTCTTCCGTTTTTAGGTTTCAATTTTCTAATGGTTTTCTGAATCTATACAAGTCGCTTTTATTCTTACGGTCTACCTACTATTATAACAGATATTTGAGGGGTTTTGTATTAATAAAAAACGTGTAAAAGAAATATTTTTAGAAAGTTTGCATTGCCTTAACGAGAAGTTAACAATCGTAACTCTTCATATGAATATTGCTACAGCTACTCTAAGACTGAAGGTGTTTTATGTAATCTCAAAAACAACTGCATCTTTGACGTTGTTTGAAAGAATGTTAATTTCAACGATGCCAACTCGATTCAGGTCACTGGTAAATTACTTCCAAAATTCAGAATAACTTTTGCCATGACGCCTAGGCATTTTGACAAAAACTTATACTCCTTTTGACTTTTGTCTGTGTTTTTTCTGAGAATTAACCAAGAATAATTGCCTGATTTCATGTAAAAAGAACATAATTCTCTGTTTGTATAATACTTTGTTAGATAGATTACTTAAAGAGCAATAACTCACATTTTTACATTACACAATCAATAGATATGGCTACCATAAACAAGATTAGTCAGTTGTTCAATTTGGCGCCCAGTATATAGAATGTTCCAGACAACATTTTTTTTTACATTGTACAAACGTGTATATTTACCTTAAGCATAACGTAAAGAATAGTAAATTGCCCTCTGGAACAAAATGGTTTTCAGATTGTTATGTAATAAAAGAATTTTTTACGAATTCATCGTCAAATTATGATTTGCGATTCATAGAAATTTTCATTGAATATTCTCAATCGAGACAAGGCTGCTTCTAAACATATTTTTTCTCTCATTATTTAAGAAACTAGAAAGGGTATATTGAAACACATCAAACCAGTCTTTATTATTTAAAAAAAGAAATTATCTTGCTCATCATGCTGAAACTATTTTTATTAGGTATCTATGATATTTATCTTTTTTTGTCACTTTATACGAGCAAGAAGCAATTTACAAAAAAAAGATTTATGCAAAAATAAAAACAATGGAAGTCTATAAACCAACATATATTTTCATTCAAACATTTGACGTTTTTCCTACCTCAGATTTCATAAAGTATTTCCTCTTTGATTTATCTATAATTTAAGAGAGTGATATAGGACGAGAAATCGACTATGTCACAATCATTGCCCTACAATACCCGTTGTTATTAGTCAATAATTTCCCATTTCGTAAAATGTCTCATTCTGTGAAATGTTTTAGTTTGTGATATATGTGAACGTTGTTTCTTTTACATTTAATGGTACTTTCATTTAAATTCAATATTATATATAATGTATAAAATGTAATAGATATAATCTCGTCTTTATATTACTGAACAGGGAGGCAAATATTAAACTGCAAGAAAAGAATTGATTATCACCTCATTGTCTAAGACACATTATGAACGGGGTCGAGTTAATGATACCAACAGAGTGAGATTGGAAAACTATGTTTAAAATTAGTTATTTACATGTTTTAGAAGAAAATCTTGCAACTTCTATTATTTATGGACGACTGCCTCCGAGGTTCAGTTGATACTTAATGCCGAAATACTGGGAGGTGTTATATTAATAGAGACTATCGACTGTGTTGGAATGCGATTAGGGCATAATTTGTTTTAAGGCATTATCACACGCCGTCCTGGAGGCGGCGTGTATATTGGAATGCAGTAAGTAAAATTTCCATAGGGTTACGTAACTCCTTTTAGGCTGTAAACATATTTCACAGTGTGTTCTTTGTAACAAGCGGTCTTTTGATTTGAGATCGCGAACCAGTCTAAATTTTACGGAAATAGCCTATTTTAAACAAATGACTACGATGTTATTTTTAGTAAGGACTCGATAGTCAAGCATGGGTTCGCAATAAATATTTTTTTCCGAAATAATTTTTTTCGTACGTGAACTGTAAAAAGATAAGCAAATTTATATTTTAGAATTAAAGAGGTAAGAAAATAAATAATATTATCTTTTGATTAGGTCAATGATTTCTGTTTAATTCCACTCCATAATCAAAAACAGCATAATTTGACAACAGCCAATTTTCATACAGAGGAAACAATGCCTATAGACTTGTCGTAGAATCATCTTTTTCGGCATTAAATATTAACAAATGTCAGCCATATACAAAATTAGAGTGCAAAAAGATTATATTTGGTTAACCATCATACATTCAATCCAGCATTACTAATTATCGCAACCCCCACTCCATTTGGCGGCGTTCAAACATTTGACTTGTATACATTTTAACCATGGTAAGTGGAAAATTACTACTTTTCTATTGGTTTAACATTGACGAAAATGGAACGATTCATTATGACACAGCAGCTCTTTTACGGAAGTAAATTTGTGGCATTGTGGTTTGTAAGAAGGTAAACAATGAATATCGACAAACGAACTAACATCATATGGAAATTATTCATTTGAGTTCAGAGATATCCAGTTTCTAACCAAACATAAAATTGGACTGAGTAGAACATAATTCAAAAGCTCTGTGACAAGCAGAGAAAATGTAGATGCTATAATTGATAGGTTAAAAATAGGTCTGCCTACTTAATAAAGAAGCAGAATATCAGACTTATACAATGTCTTCAGGTTGGCAACTCCGGAAATGTTTTCGTTTTTTGTTAGCATCCCAGTTCCGATTCTATTAATAATGATACTACCATTTGAAGAAGATGAGAAACATGATGATGCTCACAATTCAGTTATTTATCGTCAAAACGCTAGGCGCACCACATCTCTTGGCCTTGCAAGCTTTCCACCCGATCAGTAAAGGCACACCTATCTGCATTTTGTATAAATTCAGCCTCTGACAAAGGTTTCAGGATATCGTGTGTTTGGCTCAGTGGTCTAGTGCAATTATTTTTTGTAAGTTATTCATAGTCCGGTAGGCGTAGATTCGAACCCCAAAGTAACCGGGAAATTTAATGCATTGCATCTCCCGGATACGGATAGAAATGACTAAGGTTAAGAATACACCCATGGGTTACATCATGTAAATCCGGGCAGGTTTATACAAACAGAATTGCCCTTGTTTGTTCTTGCCGTGTTGTCACAACCTGTATTGTAATCAGTTATCAAAGGCATCCTATGAAGATAAGTTCATTATTGAATAATTCCGTCTGCCACGAATGAGAATGTCAAAGCTTTGTTTTTATTGTTGTTCATGTACCCTACCTTACCTTTTTTGTATTTCTCGTATTCACAATAAAATTTCAAAGGTTTCAACTAGACAGTTGCGTGGTTACTTTAGCTACACAATTGTATTTTTGTGTTAACCTTTCACGTAAAAAATATCATCTTTTGTTATAAGAATTAATGGATAATAACGGTGGTTTATTTCAATTTGGCTTGGTTTTAGAAAATCCAAACAGGAGAGATATTATTCTTTCATATAAAAAATAGGGCTAAATTTGTGAGTGTAATTGGAAGTATGTTTCCTATCGACCATTTCGGTCTTTGTTATAACCAAATTTTCTTTTGATGGCAAATGAATTAATCCTATCACGATTGTCTAAAGCGATCTTATCTTATATCATACAATAAATTTAAAGTTCTTCTACAAATAGTGATAAAATCAATAATAACACTTTGAAATCCAAAGTCTACTTTCATCCTACAAAATATTTTTGTCTGCAAACATGATTTTATGTAGAACTTAAAAAGATACGACAATCTCTTAAAATATTTTATTCTAGCATACTTTTCCACATTTTCCATGATTTTGCTTTAGTACTGCTAGTAAATGAATGTTTCCGTGCAAAAAAAAATGTTAAGATGCTTATGTAATCCGAAAAAATAGATTAATCCAATTACTTATCCACTCATCGACATCTGAAGAAATTTCAGGACAGGTATACCCTCTCGAATGTGCCTTAAATTTCTCTCTTTCCCTGGGTGTCCTCTTTCATTGTATAATTCTCTGAGTACTTCTGTATTTTGATAAAAGTAGCTGTTCTATATCATCTTTTTACATTGTTCTGAACAGGATTCCTCTTGATTTTCAAAAATTTGAATTGTCTTGTCAAGTCTTCTGTTTTTCAAGCAATGGCAAGGAAGTATTTGGTAAATTGTGGCTCTTCTCCACTTTTCTGTTAATGGGTCCTGTCTCAGTGCTTTCCTTATCTCTTTAAGCTTTTCTATGCTAAAACTTGACATTCCTGTTCTGTTGCCTCAACTATGTTGATAGCAAACATGTATGTTAATGTCATATAACTTCGCGCTTGGTACATGATCGCTCTAAGACCTTGTGTATTCGCGTTTGTGTGCGACTCAAATGGCTGAGCGGTCAGGGAAGGTTAATATAGATGTAGTGGATAAGATTGTTTTTAGTTGTTCAAGATACATTTTGTTTCTGTTCAGTTCATTTCCATTCCACATTTGTTTTCATCTGGGCCTTCTTGAATAATGTTGCTGGCAGAAGCTGAGACAATGGCTTCATTAAAGTGCTGAACTTTTGGACAAGTCTGCGATAATAGCCCATAAATGATGCTAAAGACTTTGTTCATCAGTATTTGGTGTGGGCCAAATTCTATAACTTCTGTATGAATCCCTCCACAACTGACTACATGTGACTGATGTTTTGTTATTTTGAGTTATAAGATTGGGGCGACTTTCCTAACGCCAAAAATAAAGCTATTGAATAATTGATCATAAGACTACACAATTAAAAGTAAATGATGCACCCATTTTTTTCATGTACAATGAAATAAACCATCGAATGATTCATTGTTTAACTAACAAGAAAACGCTAGCTGTGTTTGTAATCGTTTGGAATGTCTGGAGAATGGATGTATGCTTTAAAGAGAGAATGTACGAAATGGATCCTAATAATATGTAACTTCTAAAGAAGAAATATGAGCTTAGAAATACTGCTGTGAGGGGTTCTGTAAAAGAATGAAAATGGGCTTGCAACTGTGTCTTCACTGCTATATTTTCAATATAAACTTGTTATTTTTGTCTTTAAGCTCGCCACGACTAGTATTTTAGGAGAAGTCGTAAACATTACAAAGAATGCATACATTACTGAGACCTAAAATTGTTCCAAAATATTCCTTAGTTGTATGGTTTTGTTTAAAATAACGAGAATAAAAATATGTGATTTTTTATTTTATTTTTGAAGCGTGTGACTGTTTTTTAAAAGTGTATTCATTGGAAAATGTTTTTAGGTTGTATCATGCAATGAAGCAATTTTTACAAATTCGCAAATTTGTTAACATATTAAACTAACACATAGTGTCATTTGAAATGTCGCCTTTCTGAAAAAGTTATTTTCAACATAAATGAAAACGTCTGTACAATATAATAGATTGCTGTCTGGGACGCTTAGTACATCGGACGTCAAAATAAACAGACTAATCTTGTTTATTGTAACCATATCTATTTGCCTAATGTAAAATAAGATTGTTATTACAGTGAAAGTAACCTATCGAATAAATTGTTATACAAAAAAGAGAGTCGTTGTATTTTTAAATGATATCGTACTTAATTACTAGAGTATTTTATCAGAAAACCGCAGTAGAAATAATGAAAACAGTATTAGGTGTTTTTAACGTCTAGGCGTGATGGAGAAATTGTGAATTAGAAAAGTTGCGTAGACAAAAATTGAATTTTCTTTGTTTTAAGAAAGTTGCCTTTTAGAGCATCGTATAAAGAGAAATCTTCATGTCGGTATGGGAACCTTCCCAGTGTTTCCAGTTGTGTTTTTTAACTAAGTGCAGTGCATGTTCTTTTAATCATTAGATGTTTGTAGTGCTTTCTATGGAGAGAAGTATTTAAGGGGTTGAACCTTTTTCTCAAATTTTAAAATTAAGCGTGATTCTTTGATTATTCGTTCTCATTAGATAAGGAATATTCTTTATTATCAAGATAATCATTGCATTACTTGTTTGGTTTTGTTCTTCAGCTGTTGAACTGAAACAAGCTCGAGTAACTACACATTTATTTAATCAAAAAGTAATACAGTTCGCGTATTGCCAGAAACCTTGTGTTTCATTTTGATTATAAAACTCCAAAGCTAATGAGATTTTATATCAAATGTACTGGATACAACAAAATACACAATAGTTTCTTCATGATCCCTGGAATGGCATTTACAGAGGCTAAGTTGGTGGCGTAAATTACTTTTCGGTTAGTTCCGTAATCAATACTGTAATGGCTGAATAAAACTAATAAATATAGAATGTATTTTATATTGAAAAAAAAAGAAATAATTTTGTTTCCGCTAGAATATTTCACGTATACTAGTATTGATCTTTGAAGCGAATGGGTTATCTAACAGTAGCTGGACATTTATTGCTTGTTTTGCATACATGCTGCCTTGATGATTCATTTGTAATTTTCTAAAAAAATATAATGTTTGATTGACATAAACTTTTCCGTTACATTTCAAATTATATAAATGTATTCTATATCTTATTTTGAAGTCCAGTCCTCAATGTCATTTAGTACCACGTGACCGTAAAATACATTTCCGTATTTGTTCGCACGTTCGTACCAAAAAATCCTACATTTTTCTGTGTTGGATCGTCTGGTACATTATTCTTGTTTTGCATGTTATTATTATTATTATTATTATTATTGAACACATACAGAAGCATGGCATCACGATAGATGTCAGGCTTCAGAATTAGTGTTAAAGCAAAACAGTTCAATGTTAACACTTCAGCTTGAATAAAAGGATATAATTGTAAGAAAGTATAGCGTTTGCCCTATCTCTCTAGCCAACCTGAAAGCAAAGGTGTCTAAATTTCTTACATATTTAATCGTGAAGAATTGCGATTTCTCAACTTATTCATGAAGAGCGCTGATCTGTTATTTACCTGCCAAAACACGTTGTCAGCGCAGGTGTGTCGGCGCACAAGTAGGAGTGGTTCGCTTACGGATAGACATGTTCCAAAAAAGGAAACCAACGAAAAAAAGGTGAAAGAGAAAACACTAAGTCATCTCAAGCTTTGAAGTGAAATCTTCAGCATTAAGAAGCATTAATGCTGATGATTTCACTTCATAACCTCTATCCTTGCCAACAAATGTTCGACAAAAAATCAAATAATTAATTTACGGCGTAACTTATATACCTATTTGCCAAAAGTTACATAGAAACGACTGGTTCTAAAAATCAGTTCTCCACGTTACATCGTACAGCGGAGATCATTTGTCTCAAGAGGCATGTATACAAAACTGGTTTGACCAGATCGGCCACATGCTTGTGGCTACTAATACTGCATTCGCTGAGTGATTGTCAGTTCTACGTAGACCACTCCTTGGTTAAAATTCAGTATACCTGAATTTGTGCCATGATTGTTTCGAGAAATTGTCTGAGCATCACCAATGCAAATTCGATTGTAGCATGCTAGCTTCACATGTTGAGGCATTATCATGCACGAACATTTAAATGTTTTTATTGTTTTTATATTTTATGTTAGCCAAATAGTCGGGTCTCGCCTTAGTTGTTGTTGCTTTTTTTTGTGTTGGGTCTGTTTATAAACGGACTTGAAAAGGACGAGCTACATGTGTCTGTATGAAAATAAAAAGAGTGTCATGTAAGAATAGTTTTATAAATCTCGGGGAAAATGTTGGATTAATCTCAGAAATTTCCATTATAATACAATGGGGTCAATCAGACTATCGATAAAAATCATACTGCGTCGTATCTTTGTGTATGTTAAACCACTGTCCTATCAAAAATATAGGTATCTAGTAAAATATACATTGTAGAACGTTAATCATGTCTTATGTATGCACGATACTCGTAATAAGATTTCATGCCCAGAGATAATTTTAGAATAATAATTACATCGCTGCCTGAGGAAGAACCAGCGTTTGAGAAATGAATACCTCTGATTCTTATAAGTACTCCCATGATGCATTTTGAGATTCTTAACTGTACATAACTTTTAAATTATAGGCAAAATTATTTTGATTTGGTATCAGATTGGTATGCATTACAGGATGTCACAGGATGACTACAATTTGTGCTGGAGTAATACCCATCAATCTTATCAACACATAATAATAACAATGCAGAATTGTGAAAAAAGGGGAATTTCTTGTGTCCCTACTAAGTTTTGTAGTGCATTTATACAGCTTCCCTTTAATATCATTTCTGTTTCAAAATATCTGATTCTGTGTGTTGGAATTCTATTACAAAACATCAGTAACTTCAGGTACCAGTTCATGCACATTCTTTCTACGTTTCTTATTCAGCAATTATTTAAAATTTGAAAATCAAATACATAATTATGAAAACAATGAGATCCAAGGCCTTTTTTTAGCCGACAATGAAAACAAGAACTGTCACTGAAAGCTGACAATGCCCCCAAAGTGGTGTTTTGACCTTTGAGCTGATGACAAGAGAGAGTACATCGTAGATCTTTCAAAAGAAGTGTTTTGTTTTTCTGACAAGCTGACCAGGTCAAGGTCAGTTAGGGGTTAAGATAGTCATTTTGAAGATAATTCCAAAAGCTTGTTTTGTGCAAATATAACCTAAATCTATTGATTCAAAAGAAGTGTGGTCGTTGACAATTTGACTTCAATATCAAGGTCATTTAGGGGTCAATGTCAAAACAATATACGTTGTTTGTAAGAACTCTCCAAAAGGGTTGTTGTGTACAAACATGAACTAAATCTGTTTAGTAATAAGGGAGTAATGGCCAATAATAAGTATTTTTACATTTGATCTTTGAGATCAAGCTCATTCAGGGGTATTGCCAAATAAATGTATATCAGTGGGAAGGTCTTATGCAAGGTGTTGTGTTAAAGTATGAAGTAAATCCATATACTAAAAATGAAGTTATACGGACTGACTGACAGACGAACAGATGAAAAACTATATGCCCTCCTTTGGGGGCCATACCAATGAGCTCTTAGATTATAAACTAATAAACAGGAATGAAACAAGTGCAGTTATAAATTCAAACGTATTCGTACACATCGATACTAGAGATGGCATCTGTCAACTGCTGAAAATATCCGCATTTGATTTCAAGCTAGTTATTTGGTGAAGAGAGGAATGTCAAGGACATATTTTACTGATAGAATTTGAAAACTCTGGGAGTCGGATGTCCTTCCATCTCAGGTCATCTCACTCACGTTTCTCACCACTTGCAGTCATGAAAACATATCTGCTAAATACTAGATATTTGTAAGTAAATGAAACTTTAAAAAAAGCAAACATTTTTATATGCCCGAAGGGGGCATATTCTATTATGGTCCAGCGCGTCCGTCCGTCCGTCTGTCCGTCCGTCCGATAGCAATTTGGTTTCTTGAAGATAACTTTAGTACTCTTTGGCCTACAGTCTTTTACTTTGATGAGATTATTGCCCACATTGAGTGAATGACCCTACTTATTTTGGAGTCAGTAGCTCAAAGGTCAAGGTCACATAGACCTTAACATTGAAAACCATTTCCGCCATGTAACTTGACAATCATTTGTTGTAGAGACTTTAAACTTTATATCTTGATTGCACACATTGAGTGGATGATACCTATACATTCTGGGGTCAGTATGTCAAAGGTTAAGGTCACAGTAACATAATGTTAAGAATCATTTACTCTCTGTAACTCGACAACCATTTATCATATAGCTTTCAAAATTCCTGTAATGTTTTCACACATTGAATAAATGAACCCTATTGATTTTGGTGTCAGTAGGTCAAAGTCACAGTGACCTTAACATTAAAAACCATGTCCGCCATGTAACTTGACAATCATTTGTTATAGAGACTTCAAACTTTACATCATGATTGCACACATTGAATTGATGACCCCTATTTATTTTGGTGTCAGTGTGTCAAAGGTCAAGGTCATAGTGACCTATATGTTTAGAATCATTTCCACTCTGTTACTTGACAACCATTTTTCTTAGAGACTTCAAAATTCATGTAATGGTTGTACACATTGAGTGAATGAACCCTATTGATTTTGGGATCAGTAGGTAAAAGGTCAAGGTCACAGTGACCTTAAAATTGGAAAACCTCTCCGCCATGTAACTTGACAATCATTTGTTATAGAAACTTCAAGCTATATATCAAGATTGCACACAATGAGTTGATGACCCCTATACATTTTGGGATAGGTATGTCAAAGGTCAGGGTCACAATGACCTAAATGTTTAGAAACATTTACACTCTATAACTCGACAACCCTTTTAATAGGGACTTCAAAATTCTTATAATGGTTGCACGCATTGAGTGAATGACCCCTATTGATTTTGGTGTCAGTAGGTCAAAGGTAAAAAAAATCAGAATTTTAAGCAAATCATTTAAATTTAAAGGCTGAGATTTCCTCCCTTATATCACAAATGCATCATACTTAGAAAAAACACCTTCGGGCATATAATGCTCCGCCCAGCGGTGCTCTAACTGCATCATTGTGGGGTTGCATTTAATGTTATAATATAACATTATAAGCTTTCAATATTCTAAAAGAAAGAAAGATGCGGGCATCGTGTTGCCAAATTACAGAATTAGAAATCTGCACCGGCTTCGATTCAATTCAGGAATTAAACAAGTCTTGTTAAAAATTATATGAGTAAGTAGATTAAAACTCTAACGGTTGCAAATGCTATTTGTCAAAAGATTGTCTATGAAAGGTAATACTTTTAGCTCTCTGTAATATTTGAATCGTACACTTGATATTGATCTATCTAGTCAACCATTTCCTAGAGATCTTTGTGTCAACAACAAAAGTCTTCATTAAAAAAAAGCATTTGAAGTCGCTACCAAGAAGAATAGTGGGTGATTAAATTTAGAAACCCTTATTCATTAGATGATATGTTAAGCAGCTGTTGCTTTATCAAGAGTGGCATATTGAGTAGACTCTTTGACAGTGCATTTGACATCCACTTCGCATAATCATTTAGCCTAATGAATTAAGTGAAGCATACAAATGATAAAAACGTACTTAATTAACTGTGCCGTCTGCTTTTGGCCGTTTAAACGCTTTACTCAATGAATGAAAGTCTTCGGCATGCAATCTTTTAAGAACACGCACCTACCTGTTTGATTTATACATGGTTGTTACTAATTTGGGATCAATAACAATGGAGCGTAGTAAGAAAATTCAATGATTAACTTCAATGGGACTTGAAGTGCAATTCAGACGTCGATTTGTGTTTATTTTGAAAAGCTCATTGTAGGCTTCACATTATTTCATTTCTTTACGCACTTATATTATTCTCACAATAATCATGCCTAAGGCTTGTTGGTTACTTTTGTATAAAATTACATTGTTGTTGGATACACAATTGCGTACACATTTGAGTAAATGGAATATCAAGATAACTTCACAAAAATATACAACGATTTATCAAAATATCCTCCTCATTTCTGACAAATATCCATCCTCGACAAATATTGATAAGGTGATCTGATATATGCTTTATGTAAATGAAACTTCCTGTACTTGGAGATAGAAATATATATTCAACAGATATAATACAGATTATGTCACAGAAAGACTTATATTATCATTTTGAATTTCCAGTTTTTCAATTGCTCGTTTTATAGGAAAAAAAACCAACAAAACACAATGATCGAAAACAAAATTACTAGTATATCGGTCAATAGTTTCTCTTTCATTCATTTTGTTAGCCTTGATATTTTTATTATAAGTTTTATATCCAATTTTCTGTATCGTATTTACAATGATTTCTTCTCTGTCCGAACGAGTCATCATCTGACGCAAATTAAGAATAATTATTGCAGAAAAGATTAATATATATTTGAGAATGTCACTGGGATATTTATTTATGGCTATGGTTTAAAAAAAATGAAAAACTTCAAAGTGAAAATAAAAGTTGCAAATATCAAACGTTTTCTTTTTTTAAGGATAATACATAAATCATCCTGTCAGATGGCATTCTATAATGTTGCCGTTTTCTCTGGCGTTTTGTGAAGAGATAGCTTAATCTGACTACCATGTACTGCAAAACTACAAAGAAGCAATTGTATATCTATGAAAAATCATTAATGTTAATGGTTTGAATGCTGCCTGCTTTAAATATTGTATCATTTTTGCCATGGTCTTCTTTAAATTTTAAATATATTGAAATTTATTTTTTGTATCAGAAAAAACGTTACATCGTTGACCTCAATTCTTTACAACAACTTTAGATTATAACAACCTGACCTGAATATTATAACAGTCTTTAACCTAAACTCTTCTGACATTTCCTCACAAAACGAGTTCAAAGCTGTGTCTAACGTTATCTGATAAACGACACTTAAAAGCTGTTAGCAAACACAAAACTTTCGTATCTATGCTTTACGGTAACAGGTCCAATAAGTCTAGAGTTATTGCCCGGAAATTATTTCGATGTTAAGGTGACTGTGACCACGATCCTTAACGAATTTACTATAGAAAATAGGGGTCATCTGCTTGTTTTGTCCAACCTATCCGCCAAATGAAATAATCTAGACATCTTGCGTAATCGACCAGAAATCTTTTGGTCTACTGACGGTCCGAAAGACATATGACATTTGCGAAACCAGTATTTCCTAACTTAGTTAAAAAGCGGCATACAAAAAAACGAATGAAAAAGAAGCCAAACTTCTCATTTCTTACGTGTATTTAAATTATAGAAACAATTCTTATTACAATTAATGGGTTGTCGTTGCTGTTTTCACTCCGGCAAACTGATATTATTTTTTTAATCATTTGACAAGGCTACATTGATTTTTATCACACAGAATTAACTCCCGTCATTTTAAAAAGATTCGGTTCAATGACCAATAAGTGAATCACCTTCGATAGTAATACGCATTTTGTAAAGCAATAATTTTGCAGTGAATAAACACTTCAGTATTAACAAAAAAAAAATTCAGATAAAGCCAGTAGAAGTTTCTTCTTGTACTTTTAATCAAGCAATATCTTGTAGGTTTCATGTCTCTGTATGTGATTTGTTTATGCGTTATTTGTTTTAATGTTTAGTGGCGTTGATATATTTCAAATCATTCTATAAATTCTTCCCCTAGCTCGGTAATATAGAACTTGACAAAGTTGCGAATTAGGATAAAAGGTAGTGAATGACCCTGTTACCTTCTGACATTAATTTAATTGAGTATTTCAGCAAGTGGTATTTATCAAGTTTAAAGTCAGCCTGAACAACATTTACAATTAATTTTAAAATGATATAGGAAACATAATCCAGAAATGGGCCAATTTAGAAATATGCATCATGTAAAATTTCAATTTGCAAATAGTTTGATTCAGTTATTCTTAAAGTGCAAAACCATTCGAAAGACGAACGAACCTCGGACAATCTTAATGGTTGTATTTCAATCTAAATGAATGATTAGATTCGTAAGAAATAATTTGATTAAACAGAGATGATGTCAACAGTACATTCTGCTACAAGGAAACCACTCTAAGATTTGCATTTCCTGATAAGGCTACATTTTATTTATTCATTATATCTACGAATGACTAATAATGATAAATGTAGATATTTTTTCTTGTTACAGATAAATTTTAGGGTGTTATACAACTATCGCAATACTGTAGAAGCAAATGAGACTTATAACATAAATATTGTAAAACTTTGAAAATAAAAAAAAGGTGTTTTCATATTATGTAACAGTAATGGTCACACAAACAGTCACCTGAAATAAAAGTAATTTATCAATCAATCGAAGACCGCATTCAACTGAACACGAAGAGTAAAGTAAGTTGATTGTTACATAGATGATTGTATAATACCGTGTACAATGTAAGAATAACAAAGTTAAAATGTAGCAGATTTACAAAATCATTCAAGTCCTTAACAAATCGTATCTTATGTTAACGAAAAGGCTACATTTATTAAGCAATGTCACTTTTTTTATTTCTGTTAAATATTCTAAAGAAATATTCATATTTTTAATACAATATAGAAGACATAATGAAAATGAAGGTAATTTAGGACTGAGACATTACTGGCTTAAACCAGTAGTTGAATATTTAAAATCTACATAACTATAACTACTATAGACTAACATAGAAATATGTGTCTCAAACATGCTATTTTACTCTGTTGAGATAGAAGTTTCATGAAATGTAAGTTAACACAAGACTTATATCAGCTAGACACCGTTAACAATTAAAATGTCATTTGTTAGAAAAAAAGATTAACATTTTTGTGCCATTACTAAGATAGCTAGTATACCATTCCATTCATTCGTACGAAAACGTCCAGCCAGTCTTAGTAAAAACATCTACGGGCATGTGAAACTTCCCTAAATGCATTAACAATTGAGATCACATAGTCCCAGCTTCTATTTTCTTATTGACAGGTACATGATTCATGAAAAAAACTTAATGGAAAATGAAGATCTTTAATCGTTCTGTAGCAGTATTAAACGACATTATTAAATTCAGCGAAACAAAACTAGCATGTGTATTGCCTCCATTAGGGCAATTAGGTAAATGGAAAATCAGTGCATCATAAACTAAAACATGTTTTATCGTTTATAGTTCATTCTTATTCTTTATTGTATTTATATAAAAGAGTTTTAAAAAATTCTCTTGACCTTGTATGTTTTCAGGGTGTGTAACGCATTTAATAAGCCTGACTCTCGCTAAACATTTATTCATTGTTTCTAAACAGCTGCGTCCTGTGTTCTAGTAGAAAAGTACAAGTAAAATGAACAAGGCGTATTTCGTGATTTAAGCAATTTGTTGTCGACTTGATGTCTTGTCTAGTGACGTTTCTAGGTTCCAAATATCATCAGATTGCTAAATTATTGCTCAAATTAGGATTTCTCTGTAGACACATTCGTTCAAAATTCAAGGCGACTGGATACTCTAATTCAGGCTGTCTTAAATTGTAGAAATAATGCCTGAAATGCTGACGTCAAAAGTTATTGATATTTTATTATTTTTATACAAATCTGTATGTCAAACCAAATATTCTGGACAGAAGTACAACAATAACAAATCAAAATGTTCATATACAAGTAAGATGAAAACGTAAGTTCGTGGTCATTTATCAGTAATGCGCGCATCAGTCATATATGGTTGTTCTCCAAATCTGTGACAGGACATCTAATACAATTTTAATGCTACTATATAAACACCTCTAGCTTTAATCCAGATAAATCTAAAGGTTTTAAATATTGCATAGGAATATTTCAATAACAAACAAAGTTTTATATTATGTATTATTTTTGCATGATTCGCATAGAAATATCAAAACAGTTAAACTGATATCTTAATATTTAAGGAAGAATAAATAAAAAGAGATGTCAATTAAGGTGTTGGTGTAAATAATCCCAGTCATTTAGTAATCTTAGTGTTTGGAATTATTTTTTGTCCAATGAGATGGCAGCATTTTTCAAATTTTGAAAAAAATTATTTTAGTAAATCAGTTTTTAACAACCAGTGCTACTAACCAGGTTAATCGAATGAAATGATTTACCGACGTTATTCCGCATGTGTGCCTCGGAGGCGGAGTTACAGGGATATTGGGTTTTTGTTTACATTCATGCGATACAGAATACATTGAACTGAATTCATCTTTTATAATTATGGTTGGCTTTCACAAGTAAAGTAAAATATCCTCTCATTTTATGTAATGCACACATGTAAATTAAATATACAATACACGGTAAATAATATATTCGTGCCGCTGCTTGCAGGTGAAAATGCCGTCGGAAAAGTACAGTATTCAATTACGCAAGTCAATATGATTATAGTGTGCATGTATTATCAAAGATCGTGTTAAATCAGTTTCACATCTCGAAATATTAGAACAAAAACAAAAATGCAAAAGTACAACATATTAAAGAAATCCGAATCACCTAAGACATCAAAACTTGTGACTTGATTTGCACTCATTTTGTTGTGAAACGTGTTCGAACTTCTCGATTAAAGTTATGTTTCTGTGTGCCAGCGAAAGGAGATTCTAATTTGCATAAGGCGGTAAAAGATCAGATCTCGCCGATATCGACGGAACATGGATGACAGGCATGATTTTGGTGTTTCGAGGTGTCAATAAAATTCGCGTGACGAAAGAGGGCAGAGACATGTTAAGAGTGTACAAAAATAATTTAAAACACTAAGCTGGTTAAAATTTATTAGTACGTATTTACAAAATTAAATTGGTCGCGCGGCTGCGCCGCGCCTGACCAATTTAATTTTGTAAATACGTACTAATAAACTTTAACCTATACATAAAGTACAATTCTTTAGTAACAGATAAATGCCTATGCTTTTTGCCAATATTAAAATTATGGATCGAAGTAGACAAATATATTAAATCCAACCATTTAATTAATTATGATTCTAAACTCACTAGTCATTCAAGATTAAAACAATTTGGGCTAAAACTATAAATTAACGTATTCAATTTCATGCCGAACAACTGCACTTTACCAAAGAATAAAAGTTTCTCCTTAATCTTAAAGGGGCTGTGCTCCAGATGACACAAAAAAGAAAGTGTTCTTGTATTATAAATTTCTTGTGATATTTATGATTAATGCTTAAAAACTGACTAACTGACAAAAAATAAGTCAGGTAATCACATTATAAATTGATTTTTTCCTTTCATAGTGCTATACCGTAACGCGACGGTATAACTATATTTTACAAGATTTAAAGTAAACAATAGTTATTTCACATGCGGCGATAGTGGTGACAGTTAAAGCGTTGTTAACATTTTGTTAATATGAGGGTCCAGAGTTCAAATCCGGCTGAAGCGAATATATTTTTTTGTTCTATTTTGACTTTTACAATCAGCTTTGAAGTTAAATATCATGTTGTTATAATCTCACGGCATCTAGATATTTAATTTAAGGAAAAAAATTTTTTATATTAAATCTGGAGTTCAGCCTCTTTAACAACCAAATGCCTAACAGACACAACATTTTTATAAGAAGTTCCTAAAATGTTTCTAGTCTAGTTAACCAGATTAGAATTCAAGAGGCGATGTAATAAATCAATTCATGTTTACCCGAACAAAAATCACAAGTGTTATTCCACAGATCGTTTCTGTTTTCTTAAACATATCTTTTATTGATGTAAATAATATATGTTCATATGTTTGTGTATTCATGCAAGAGTTAATAAGCTATGTCTCTAATCAGTCGTACATTCATATGGGTTGTCTATATTTCGGCCTATAGCTGCCATATCTTGTCTTTTTTTATAGTTTATCAATTATTATACCTAAAAATAACGCTTGTGAAATTGAATAAGTATGTATTGTTCAATTAGATTTTCACTGAACTCTTTCACTGAACTCTTCTGGCAGACGAAATTAGACAGCCTGAGAAAATTAACGTTTTTTGTATATTTGATCATAATTGCTTTTTATTAGTTGAGCCATGTTCATAATGTTCATACATGAAGTAGATATAAACAGAATGTCGCAAACCCATTTAAGAAAAAAAACTATAGTAGTGTATATGTAATGAATGTGATTTTGAAAAAAAAAATGTATAGATTATTGCATTAAAATATATTTCCGTATTTTATTTAAAATTGTCAAATTATATTTGCCAGCTGCAATGTGCAAAAAGACAAATTCATCAAACAGTTAGTTACCGTGCATAAAGACGGATTATACATCCTTACATTACATTAATATTACATAAAATCTATATATGAACAGACTGCATTGTTAACAGTCTGACAAATGTGAAAGAAAGATATTAATTTTAAATTAAAACAGTGTCTGCAAAGTTTTCTATGGCGACAATCCATTAAGACATGTCGTTGTATTTTTGCCAATCTGACTAACTTTAAACAGAAAACCAACAACGGGCAATGATCCTATTCATTACACCAAATATCAAAATACAAACGAAGTTGCAGGAAATAAAGTGTCTGTTAGATGCTACATATTTACAAAATGTTCATATATTTAAAGACAGCCATATCGATAAATAGGTTCTCGGTGAATATAATGCAAATTTTCAACACTTTAGATTAATTGCAATACACATCAATATAGTTTGAATCGGTTTATTGAAGTGATTTTATTACAGGTCGACCACTAAATTTTACAAATTTACGGAGACTCGATTGAAAAAAAGCGCCCTACAATATCTGAATCAATATGTAGTGTTTTATCTCTATCTTAAACGTACTTCTTTATTTAATTGTGAATGACAAATGAAAAAGGCAGTATGATGCAATACGAATCTAACGTCATGCTGAAATACATGATAACCCTAATGCAGACGTACATAACAGAATATAGACTATATCCGCCAATTTTTGCAGAAATTGTAGAAATGTTTTTTATTATAAATCTATTAAATTCCTATAAACCATAAAATTAACGTATCTTTATTAGATTAAACGATTTTAGTTTCCAGTAAAAATATGTTTTAAAGAAACACTGAAACCTAAAGATTGTTGTGTGCAAACATGAACTAAACGAACGGAAATAAATCTGTTGATTCAAAAGAAGTGTCGTATTTGATCTCAAGATCAAGGCCATTCAGTGGTCAAGGTCAAAACATTATATTTCATTGGGAAAAACTCTCCTAAAGGGCTGTTGTGTGCAAACATGAATAAAATCTGTTTTAGTAAAAAGGAAGTTATGGCCAGTATTAAGTATTTTATACAAGCTTATTCAGGTGCCAAGATCAAATGAATATATATATCAGTGGGAAGGTCTTATGCAAGGGGTTGTTGTGTTTATGTATGAAGTAAATCCATGTACTAATAAGGAAGTTATGGCAATAATAAAATTACTGGACGGACTAACAGACGGACAGGTCAAAAACTATATACCATCCTTTTGCGTCATAACAATAAGCCATTAGATTATAAACATATAGACGGATATCATGATGAAAGGTAATTATAAACTTTAACGAATGACGTCCTTCTAGAAAATCTTTGAACAATATCATTAACCGTACACGTCAAAAAGAATACCAATTATTTACAATCAAAGGCTAATAAAATATTCATTTGTGCACATCGTTCACCAAAAATTTGCAAATTTACTCGACCTATTCATGCACATTAGATAGTGGAGAGAGCGTCTTTCAAATGCTGAAAAATATCCGCATTTTATTTCAAGATAGTTTTTCGCTGAAGAGAGGAATATCAAGGACATATTTTACTGATAGAATTTGAAGACTCTGGGAAAAGTGTCTGATGTCTTTCCGTCACACGTCATCTCACTCACATGTCTGACCACCTTCAGCCATGAAAACATATTTGCTAAATACTAGATTTTTGTAATAAAATGAAATTATAGGAAACAGCAAACATTTTTTCATCATTGTAGGGTTCCGTTTAATGTTATAAAGCTTTTCAGATTTTTAAACAAAGAAAGACGCGGGCGTGGTGTTGCCTATTTACAGAAGAGAAATCTGCACCGGCTAAATCCTATCAAGAGTTCAGAGCTGCCATGAACTAAACAAGTAATTTCAAAGTTCTTTAAATTATAATGTAGTTGAAAATAACTTTTTCATTTCTGACAGACCATAGGCACCCCTGATATTTACATTGTTATAAGATAAATAATCACGTACACACATGAGTTACAACTTAAAAGGTAATATCAAGATAACTTCACAAAAGAATACAACGATTTATCAAAATAACCTCCTCATTTCTTACAAATATCTATCTTCGAAAAATATTTATAAGGTGATCTGATATACGCTTTATGTAAATGAGACTTCCTATATTCGAAGAGTGAGATATATATTCAGCAGATATAATACAAATTATGTCAAAGAAGGGCTAATCTAATCATTTTAAATTTCCAGTTTTTTAATTTCTCGTTTCATGTGAACTGCATAGTATTACATCCTCCTTTGATTATATCAATTATTTTGTATCAATTTTATGTCATTAATAATGACAAATTTTACTATACTCTGAAGAAAACATGTCTACGTTTAGCACATTGGTTGAAAAAAAACAACAAAAAAACACTATGATCGAAAACAAAATTACTACTATATCCTAAATAGTTTCTGTGGCTTTATTTTTTTGAGTCTTGATGTGTTTATACTTTTGTTGTGTTTTTATCAAATTCCCTGTATCTTATTTACAATGATTTATTTCATGTCCGAACGAGACAACATCTGATTCAAAATAAGAACTATTATTGCAGAAAAGATTTATATATATTTGAGAATGGTACTGGGATATTTATTTATGGCTATGGATCTGAAAAAGTTAAATAAATTCGAAGTGAAAATAAATGTTGCAAATGTCAAACGTTTTGCTATATTAAGGATAATACATACATCATTCTGTCAGATGGCAATCTATAAAGTTGCCTTTTTCTCTGGCGTATTGTAAAGAGATACCTTTTTCT
The DNA here is from genome assembly GCA_012932295.1 of Cyclina sinensis. Taxonomy (NCBI): domain Eukaryota; kingdom Metazoa; phylum Mollusca; class Bivalvia; order Venerida; family Veneridae; genus Cyclina; species Cyclina sinensis. The sequence goes on from JAAONU010000017.1 coordinate 30,740,173, forward strand.
TGCTACCACATACTGCTTCCCAACTACAAAGAAGCAATTGTATTTTCTATGATGAAAATGGTTCGAATACTACCTGCTTAAAATATTGTAAATTTATTTTTGTCTGCATAGCTTGGTCTTCTTTAACTTTTAAATATGATCTTTTTTGTTTCAGAAAGAACGTAACATCATTGATCTCAATTCTTTACAACAACTTTACATTATTAAAACCTGACCTGAATATTACTACAGTCATTAACCTGAATTTATTTAAATTTTCCTCACAAAACTTGTTCAAAATGTGTTTTAGGTTCTCTTATAAACAACACATACAGCTGTAAGCATACTCAAAACTTTCAAAAATAGTTTCAGTTATACCAAGGTCAATACAAAACATACATCATTTACAAAAAGAACTTAAGTAAAAAACACGAAATGTGTCACAGACACGAATGCCCCCGAAACAAGGCAATGGTCACAGTCATGGTAGCTAATAACTTGATGTTACCTTGATCAGTTGTGCAAAAAAACATTGCAGTCTGTGAATACTACAACTGCCACTGCAATGGCGCCAATACCCCCATATGCCGCTTTTTCAGTAGGGTATTGATATATATGGGAACATGTTACTTTATGCCCCGGACTAAAAGTATTAAAAATTAAAAAGGCAATAATTCCATAATTATGCAAAAAAAAGTTATGGTTCTTTGGCACTGCACCTCTCCTCAATGGGATCTATTTATCTATGAAGTTTCAAGTTGATACTTTCAATAGTTTTTGAGTTATGCCCCATACAAACAAATCCCAAAAGCTCCAAAATTATGCAAAAGAGAGTTATGGTCTTGGGCACTGCACTTCTCGTCAATAGGATCTATTTATCAAGTTGATACCTTTAATAGTTTTTGAGTTATGCCCCAGACAAACAAAACCCGACTGCTCCAAAATTATGCAAAAGAGAGTTATGGTTCTCAAGGTACTGCACTTCTCCTCCATGATATCTTTCCCTCTATGAAGTTTCAAGTTGATACCTCCAATACTTTTTGAGTTATATACAATTCTAAAGGGCAATAATTCCAAAATTATGCAAAAGAGAGTTATGGTTCCTAGGCACTGCATTTTTCTTTAATGATATCTATTTATCTATGAAGTTTCAAGATAATACCTCCAATACTTTTTGAGCTATGTCCCGGACAAGCAAAATGACAAAGGGAGATTATTCAAAACTCAAGTGAGCTGCAGCTCCACCAGTGATAAGATGTATTTTTCAATTTTCTTGTTTTAAGTAGTAAAATATTCAGACTATGGTATTTTTTAACTTGACAGTAGTTGATATTTAAATTACCTACAAATTTGTTGATTAAATGTATGATCTATATAGAATGTTCACTTGAGATTCAATATTTGATTATGTGAAATGATAATAATATTACAATTCATTTAATATTTCCGAAATCATCCTCTTCACATAACTTAAGTTCTCATGTACAGCTGAACTTGTACATGTCCTTCTAGAGATTTAATAAAACTCAGTGAGGTTTGTCTTGATGTTTTAGGCTAACAGGTCTCATAATTCCAGACTAATTGGTCGGAATTGTTTAGATGTTAAGGTGCCTGTGACTTTGACCCTTGACGCAGTTACCAAAGAAAATTGGGGTCATCTGCTTGTTTTGCCCAACCTGTCCACCAAACGAAATAATCTAGGCATATGGAATTGTGTGATCCACTAGTAACATCTTGATCTACTGAAAGTCAGAAAGACATTAACTTTTGCGGAAACAATATTTCCAAATTTATTTAAAATGACATAAAAAAGAATAGAATGAAGTAGTAGGCAAACTTCTCCTTCCTTGCGTGTGTTTGAATTATAGAAACAATTCTTAAAGTACTTAATGGGTCGTCGTAGCTGTTTTCACTCCGAGCACGTTCAGACATTATACTTCAAACTGAATTTAGATTTCAATCATTTAACTGCTAGTACTTTCATTATTTTATTTGTTCAATGTCCAATAAGTGAATCACCTTCGTTAGTAATGCAATAAGTTTGCAGTGAACTAACACTTCAGTTTTATCAAAATGGGGATTGAAAATAAATAGAAACAATTCTTATAGTACTTAATGGGTCGTCGTAGCTGTTTTCACTCCGAGCACGTTCAGACCTTATACTTCAAACTGAATTTAGATTTCAATCATTTAACTGCTAGTGCTTTCATTATTTTATTGGTTCAATGTCCAATAAGTGAATCACCTTCGTTAGTAATGCAATAAGTTCGCAGTGAACTAACATTACAGTTTTATCAAAATGGGGATTGAAAATAAATGCAAAAAGTTTTCAAATAAAGCCAGTAGAATTTGCTCCTTGTACTTTTTAATCAATCAATATTTTGTAGGTTTCATGTCTCTGTATGGGATTTGTTCATGCGATATTTTTTAAACGTTTAGTGGTGTTGTTAAAAAATTTCAAATAATTCTATGAAAGCCTTTGCGCGGTAATATAGTTGCAAAATAAAATACCATGTAGTGAATGACCCTGTCATCTTCTGACACTAATATTAGTATTTCAGCAAGTGGTATTTATCAAGTCTATTATCAGCTAGAATAACATTTACAATTTGTGTTAAAATTATATAGTAGACAAAATCCAGAATTGGAACAATTTGGCAATATGCAAAATGCAAAATTTACTATAATGGTACGATTCGATTCGAAAGACATAATTTGATTAAACAGAGATTATGTTGACAGCACAATCTGGTAAAAGGAAACCAGTCTGACTTGCAATTCCTGATAAAGATATATTTTCTTTATTCAGTATATCGACGAATGCCTAAAATTATAAATGTAGCTATCATTTCCTGTTAAAGATAGATTTTTAGGTTGTTATACAACAACTATCAAAATACTATAGAAGCAAATTAATTCTGGACGGACAAGTCAACAGGATCGTGTTAAAGTGGCTCTCTTATCAGAAAGATTAGTGTGTAAAAGGAAACATGACACTTATAAATATTGAAAAACTTTGGAAATAAAAAGGTGTTTTAAAATATAACGCAGAAATATGGTCACGCGTCTAAACAGATCACCTGAAACAAAATCGGTTTATCAATCGATAGAAGACCACGTTCAACTTAAATTATTTGGTAAGTTGATGGTTACACAGATAATTGTATAACACTGCAATATAAGAATAATAAAGTTAAAATGAAGTTTTACATTATTCAAGACCCTAACAAATTATATCTAATGTTAACGAAAAAAACTATATTTTCAAGAAATGTAGTAATTTTTTTTATTTCTGTTTAATATTCCTATGGAAGTTTATATATCTTTAATGCAATACAGAAGGCATAATGAAAGTGAAGGTAATTTAGGACTAAGGCATTACTGGCTTAAACCAGTAGTTGAATATTTAACGTCTACATAACTATAACTCCTATAGACTGGCATAGAAATATGTGTCTCAAACATGCTATTTTTATTTTGTTGAAATAGACGTTTCATACACCGTTAGCAATTAAAACGTATTTTGATAGAAAAAAGATCCAACATTTTCGGCCATTACTAGAGGCGTCGTACGAAAACGTTCAGCCAGTCTTAGCAAAAACATCTACGGGCATGTGAATCTTCCCTCAATTCTTAAACAATTGAGATCACATAGGTTCCAGCTACTATGTTCTTATTGAAATGTACATTATTCATAAAAAGACTTAATGGAGAATGGAGATCTTTAATCGTTCTGTAACTGTAAATTAAACTCAGCTAAACACAATTAGCATGTGTATTGCCTCCATTAGGGCGATTAGGTAAATGGAAAATCAGTGCATCATAAACTAAAACATGTTTTATCGTTTATAGTTTATTCTCAATCCTTACTGTATTTATATCAAAGGTTTTTTGAAAATTCCTTTGACATTGTATATTTTCAGGGTGTGTAATGCATTTAATAAGCCTGACTCTAGCTATACAATGTTTCTCAACAGCTGCGTCCTGTGTTCTAGTAGAAAAGTACAAGTGAAATGAACGAGTCATATTTCGTGATTTAAGCAATTTGTTGTCGACTTGATGTCTTGTCTAGTGACGTTTCTAGGTTCCAAATATCATCAGATTGCTAAATTATTGCTCAAATTGGGTTCTCTCTGTAGACACATTCGTTCGAAATTCAAGGCGACTGGATATTCTAATTCAGGCTGTCTTAAATTGTAGAAATAATGTCTGAAATGCTGGCATCAAAAGTTATTGATATTTATTTTTACATAAAACTGTATGTTAAACCAAATATTCAGGAAAAAAATACAACAATAAGAAATTTAGATGTGTATGTATACCGTAAATTTGTGGTCATTTATCAATAATGCACGCATGAGTCGTATGTGTGTATTTTACAAATATTTGACATCTATTTTAATGAACACATCTAGTTTTTATCCAGATAACTCCAACACCTAAGTAATATGTATTTAAAATTATTTAGGAATAGACTTCAACTGGTACAAATGTTCAAAGTCCAGGAGTATTAGTAGTAACCAATGATACTCTGTTTATGAACCAGAAAGCTTTCACATGTTGAATGCTTTCAAAGCAACTAGGTCGGTTCATTTTAACTCATTACCGACTAAAGCCCACCAGTCCTGACATGTAACGGGTTGCATGGAAATAAATTATAAATCAGGCAACTAATATTTTCCTCGTCTCAAGGGAGTAAAAGATCGGTCAAGCATATTTAATGATTTTCTTGAGCCATACATTTTGAAAAACACAGTTATTAACATATGTTATTATTGTGTTTTCAAGTCTGATTTTTCTGTTCTTCCGATTTGACTGCCTTGATGGGCTATAAAATAAAAGAAGAAAAGAATCCTTATTGCTTGATTATACAAACATTCACAGGTCTTATTCGTCAGACCGTTTCTGCTTTCTCAAAAATATCTTTTATTGATGTTGATAATATATGTCCATATGTTTGTGAATTCATGCAAAAGTTGATTATTTATGTCTCTATTCAGTCCTAGATTCATATGGGTTGTCTATATTCCGGCCTATAGCTGCCATATCTTGTCTACTTTATCGTTTATAAATACCACTAAATAAAGCTTGTGAAATTGAATAAGTATATTGTTAAATTAGATTTTCACTGAATTGTTTATGCCAGACTTCAGACTGATCAAATCAGACAGACCGAGAAAAGTGTTCGATTTTCCATGATTAAATAAACGTTTTTAGATACTTGATCACAATGGGTATTTTTGTAGTTGAGCCATGTTCTTAATGTTCATACATGGAGTAGATATCCACAGAATGTCGCAAATCCATTTAAGAAAAGGAACAACAGTGTAAGTTTTGGAAAAAAAATGTAAAAATTTTAGCATTAAAAGATATCCCCATATTTTATTTAAAATTTTCAGATTAGAGTTGTCAACTGCCGTGCAAAAAGACAAATACATCAAAGAGTTGGTTACCATACATAAATGTTTAACATAATATAGACGGAATATAAATCTTTACATCATATTAATATTTCATAAATGCTATATTTTAACAGAATGCATTGTTAACATTCTGACAGAAGTGAAAGAAGTGGCTTTAACTTGAAAGGTGAAACGAACAGCGGGCAATGTTCCTATTCATTACACAAAATAAAAGAATACAAACAAAGTTGCAGGAAACAGACAAGTGTCTGTTAGATGCTATATATTTACAAAAATGTTCATATATTCGCAGACAAGGCAGCCGTGACGATAGATAGGTTCTCTGTATTTATTATGCAAATTTTCAACAACTTGTCGATTCATTGCAATACACACCAATTTTGTTTGAATCGTTTGAATTAAGTAGTTTTATTACAAGTCCACCACTAAGTTATACTAAATTACGGAGACTAGATTTATATATATATATAAACACCTACAACATCTGAATCAAAATGTATATGTTATCTCTATCTTAAAGTTTTAACGTACTTCTTATTTTGATTGTGAATAGCAGTATGATGCAATACAAATCTAAGGCCATGCTAAAATACATAATAAACCTAATGCAGACGTACATAACAGAAAACAGACTTTTGTGTGCCTATTTTTGCAGAAATGTAAAATTCCTTTTTATTATACATCTCTTGAATTCTACAAACCATAGAATTTTCATATCGTTATTACATTAAGTGTTTTTAGGTACCAATTAAAAGATGGACTTAAAAAGAAAAAAAAACATTAGAGCCTGTCCATATTCAATGAGATACTGAAACAAGACTCAATCGTTGAAGTTTTTGGTATCGCTAATGACATTTATCTTAGGTTCTAAGCAAAAGGGTTTTCAAATTAACTTTTTTCAAGAAATAAATATACACACAGTATACTTCAACAAATTAAAAAATGCAGATGCTTTTAATGCGAAACACAAACAGGCCGATGAATATTTCTCTTATCAATAAAGTTTTAAATACTTAATATTAGATATGAATCATTAGGCAGACGTCAAGGACAACAAAAATTTTAGAGTTTTTATTTAGACTGATTCCGTTTCTATGTATATGTTTATTCTTAACCAGCCTAAACCATTCGCTACGCATAAAACGCTTGGTATCCACTCTGACGCAGTTTCCAGACAATTTTTTTAAACATTAATACAACAAAGCGAACATTCAAAACAATTAAACACATAACGGTCCCAAGTGATTCCCGTTTAAGTAACGAGATAAAAGGAAATATTTTGAAAAAGCCCAAGACACATTTTGATCAGTAGTTTAATTACTGGCATCCAGACAATTTTAATTGTATTGAGATCGATGAGCTAAAACAGGTTTTACGTTTCGCTGTAGTTTTACTATTCTTTAATGGCTTGGAATAAAAGAAATATTTACGCTTTTAGCCGTGCCTAGTTCTGATATTGCGATTTTACATCAGATATAATAGCGCACCTTTATTTATGGCGATTGAAATTTCAAGATTTTCATAGAAATAACGACTGTCTTAACTTCGTTTAGTCATGGTGCTGCTCGATTGCAGTGAAAGTGACGTTAATGTCAGCATAGTGAATTGATTTACAATGTATGCAACTTGAATACAACTTGACCTTGATCGATTACAAAAGAACCCATTGACTGTGAATATCGATAATAATAATAAAATTTTGTCTTGACGCTTGTATTTTAACAAACGTTTGATGCAATTAAGTCAAATTAAATGAACTACGATTTACTAAAAACAGATAAAACAAAAGCACAACCTTTTCCTCCCTACTCTACTAACTTTACTTGGAAATATACCTCCCTACTCTACTAACTTTACTTGGAAATATACCTCCCTACTCTACTAACTTTACTTGGAAATATACCTCCCTACTCTACTAACTTTACTTGGAAATATACCTCCCTACTCTACTAACTTTACTTTACTTGGAAATATACTTAATTATACTATTAAATCTAAATGTTTCAATTTAATCAATTTGCCTTTAGTTTCAACCCTAAATCAATCCCTTGTCCCACGATTACTTTAAAACATGTTTTTGCACTCACAAATCAGCTATGCTTAAGATCAAACAACGTGTTGAAAATATCTATATAAATATGAAAGGCTGAAAAAACAAGAAAGATTGTCATTGTAACCATTAGCTTTTTGATTAGTAGCAAACAGTGACTCTCACATAAATGGAACCTTATATACACGGTCAAACTATTTTCGTACCTTCAAAGTAAAATATCGAAAGATCTAAAAGTAAACTTCAAAAACAAATTTAATCTATTGAAATGTTCACTAGACGTGGGTTTGTCAGTGGGTACATGTTTTAACTGTTATACAGTCAGAAAAGTTTTACATACAAATCAAACTAACTATTTCCTGTCCTTCTTCCTTTTAAATCACTGGAAGTTTGAATGCGTTTATTCTATCTAAAATGAATATTTTATTCTATTTATATCTATTAAACATCATTAATGACGTAATGTGTCATGTATTGTCTATCTTTCAGTCTCATTTGTACATTTTTAAATGACTTGAACAATTTGTAGAAGAAAATGACATACAGACAAATAACAGAACAATATAAAAAATAAAAAAAATAAAAAAACAGATTATGATGTTAAAATCATGTTTCAACCATAACAGCCTGGTTTGCAATCTTAATAATATTTCGTTGCTTATAAGCTTACGCTGACCAAATGAAATGTTTAAAACTTATTGACGGAACAGGTATTAATGGGAAAATGTATCACACTATATAGCATGTAATAAGCAACCTGTTCCTTAAGTAAAAATCAACAATAAGTACGACTGTATTCCTCATCTTTATCAATGATATAGTAAAAGAAATCACTGAACATGATCTTGGTTTTGACCACTGTAATAAAACATGTTATGCGATGCTCCCAAGATCTGCAGAGTATCTGATCTCCTAAGAATGCTTAATGTCAACAGCTTGTGTCAACGTTGGCAATGCATACACCTTTTGGAAATGCGCTACCCACAAGCGGGTCATTTAATAATCTATTGAAACGTACGACAACCACTATAACAAAATCAATGTGATTTTTACAAACGTTTAGTCAAAAAGGCGGCATGGATTGTGTGTTTTGATTAAAAGAAACGTTAAAAAGTTTCACATATTTAATGATAATTGAGAATATTTGAAGGTATCTTGTAGCTAAAGTGACTGAAAAAGTAAATGTCGTTTAGGAAAAGTTAAATCTGATATATTTCATAGCGCTTTAGTAACTACGTTACGAATAGAGCTATAGTGAAAACATTGTCATGTGAGCCTATTTTTGTAAATTTTCTGATATAAATCTTTGCTTCTAAAAGTACCTATAAACATAAAGGTTGTTTATTATGTAACAATTCAATGGCAAATAAAAAGAAAGGCAAAACCCTATTTTCCGTTTTACATCACATAGTTTTAACTTATGCACAAAATGTGACGTTTTCGGTACTGTTAACTTAATACGTGTTCATTTTCATATATCCACAAACATATTCCACGAGTAACAAGGAGAGAAAGAGGTATCTTTAAAGAGAACGAATGGTAAAAATAGCATTCACAAATCAAAATAATTATTGTTTGTCATTGAGTGATTACTTAAAGCAGCAGCAACAACCGGCTACCACTATGAAATTGTTGGAAGAATTTAGCAGATGTTTTGTTCGTTTTAACGGTAACAGAAGTGAGTAAGATGAATATTAACTAAATGTCAACCCTCAAGTTACTTAATACCTTATTATAACTTACCTTCTTACAATCGTTATTGATCAATGCACTTTAAATGACAAGGTTACTAAACTGAGTTTTCATAAATATTGAAACAGCAGAGGTGTAGATAGTCAAAAAGCCAATGCATCAAGTATAAGAAATAATTACTTTGAAATCCCGTAAGCAAAGTCTGTCGTCAGCTTTTGGAAAACCATTTGCTTCCATACATCAAGTATAATATATTAGTTCGTTTCATTTCATACTTTTATTTTAAAATGTAGATTGAAAAGCTTTCTCCTATGATAAACAAAACGTAAAACAGTTATAAGCATATGATGCTGCATTTAACGCAACAATACATTTCCTTTCAACACGCATATTCACAGGCGAGTTTCAGGGTGCCTTATAACGCTACAACGAAAGTTTTAGTTGTATATTGGTATCTTTTTTAAGGAACAAAAATGAAAAAAAAAGAAAACTACATTCAACTTAGTTTAAAGGTGATTTCTGCAATCAGTGTTTAAATGAAACTATTTGGTGAACGATCTTAAAACCACCGCAATAATCTGTTAGTGTCATCCAAACGCTTTTTTTCAAAAACACTCCATTATTATTAACTTTCCATGAAACATTCTGCAGCAGAATCGTTATCTGTTTAATAAAGTTCACTCTTCCTGGCAACTGATTCAAAGAACTGTTTCAAACCTGTTAGCTTCTTAAAGAATTACACAAAGTACAGTTGGAATTAGCGGGTCGGTTTTCTTTTCGTATTCTCGACATTGTATCACATGACGTACATAGGTCTTAATGTACATAGGTCTTAATGTGCATAGGTCTTATTGTACATAGGTCTTAATGTACATAGGTCTTAATGTACATAGGTCTGAATGTACATAGGTCTTATTGTACATAGGTCTTAATGTACATAGGTCTTAATGTACATAGGTCTTAATGTACATAGGTCTTATTTATCTATTGATAATGTCATGCTGTTTTAACATTGCTCAAATTATGTTATCGCTGTAGTCACATTTATCTGTCTAAAATCGTTAAAAGAATAATGTGAAAAATGTTGATTGTCACCAAAAGTAAATGATATATTCTTTTAAGCCTTTTCACCAAGAATCCATTTAATATTTTAAAAAAATACTCTAGGCTAACCAGCTTCATTTCCTATGTAAACGTTTAAGAATAGCTGTTATATTTTTGGTACCCAAGCTGCTTACGACACGACATTTTAATGACCCACGTGACGTTAGAATATTAAAAAAAATACTTAAGGCCACTTGAACTATATAAAGTTACTAAATTCATGTTTAAGAGAACTTTCTTATAAAAAGTAAATAAAATTTTCACAGTATTCCCGTTGTTTTTTTCTAAAACTGACAGAAGCTTCTATTTTTTAAAAAGGAAAAGGTTTGTGCTTTGCAATCGGGTTGTGAGTTATATCTTTAAGTAAACTTCTCGCGAAATAGTTTGCAAATTGTACACTTGTGGTTCATTAAAAAAATGATGCCTTCGTGTATTAATTCAGTAGGTAAAACCATTTGCCGTCGCGCGTATAAGAAGTCAGTTTTACACATCCTATCTAAATTCGGCTCGTATATTTATATTGATTTGCTCATGTCTGTCTGTTCGTCAGAAAACTAAATGGTTTCCGCTCAATAACTTGAGAACACATAGACTCAGTGTCTATAATCTTAGTATATAGGTTGGTCATTATGTGAAGATTCTATGTTTTCAATCTGTCTAGGTCCAAGGTCAAGCTTATAGAGTCTACAGTGTGAAAAGGATTTCCGATTTCACTGCATCACTGACCTTAAAACTTTACATGTTAAGTTCAAGCTCACAGGGTTAGGTACTTTAAAAACGGTTTACGATCAATTACTAAACATCAGCTGCTTCCAAGCTCTTCAAACCCCACAGGATGGTTCGGTATGTTGAGTCAATGACCCCTTTTAAAAAAGGCCTACAGCATCATACAGCCAAACTTATTTACTATCAATAACTGAAAAACAACTGGTTCTGGGACTTCTCAACCTTACAGGATGAGTTTGAATAATAAGTAAATTAAAGCCACTGTCTCATAAAAGGTCCGACGGGTCGGCGATGGGGTGACGACGAGTTTTGGGGGAATCTGTGGCATTTTCGGGGAGTAGTCTGCGATATATCGTCGATTTATCTGCGCCTCGGCAAAAAAAAAACAGGTTTTTTTTAGATCGGCGAGATGTCGGCAAAACTTACCTCCAAGTTAAAATTTCCCGATCGATCGGAGGAAAATTTCTACCCAGTGAAATCGTTATAGCATCAGTGACTAATCGCCGATGGTCGACCGGATCACGTCCGACCCTCGGCCGGGTTACTGGCGATTTGTCACTCCATACTGATGTCTCAGATTTCTTTTTCGCTTGTCAATATCAGGGACTTGTCGCAGGCATCTCGCCGTGCTTCTACCGATGTACTGCAGGCTCCCGGATAGGTCACGGCCGACGGTATACATATCACCGTGTGCCCATCGATTATTCATTGATCACTCGCAAAATAATCCGTGGCTAGTCTAAGATATATATTAACCATTACTTGCGTTTTCGCCGGGTATATATAGTAGCGGTGGTATCAGTTCCTGCTATCAGTGTCTGAGGTACGAGTCATCATGCTAATCAGTGGCTAATCGACGGGTCATCACCGTTTGATCTCCGATTGAAGTGGCTGCACGTCGGCGATCAAAGAAACCGATATCGTGGGAACGTCAGATTAATGAGACCGCTCGACAAACAGTGTGCACCGATGTCGCTTTCAAGGTTTTTCCCGCCGACGGGCCATAAATCGGGGAAGACGCCGAGATGTCGGTGTCGCCGATTTTTATGAGACACTAGCTTAAACGTGTAATTATTGAACCCATAGGGTCAAAGACCAAATTCACAGGGATCCGCACCCCCCACAGGATTTTCAAACCTAAAAGAATAATTGGGCGTGATAAGAAAATGAAGCCTTTTATTTTGAGCCCACGGTCTCAAGTCAAAAACACAGGAGCCTGCATTTTAAAAATGGTTTCTGATCAATTACTCAAGAACACCTGCTATAAGGAACTTTAACATTTGCAGGAAGGTAGGACATGAAAAGCAGAATGCCACTGTTGTTTTGGGCCCACAGGGTAAAAAGTAAAGCTCACAAATGGACTGTACTTTGAAAACAGTTTTCGATTAATTACTCAAGAACAACTGCTGTAGGATTTTTAAACCTTGCAAGATGTTTAGGTATGATGTGTTTAGTAACCGCTTAGAGGGAGTAGCAGTGGTCGCGGGGTTAGAGCGTCGGACTCCCGATTCAGATGTCGCTGGTTCGTATTCCGCCAGGGATCAGGGTCTACAGTGACATCTTGAATTCCTCACTTTCGGCGCGAGTACATGTTTGAATCCAGAACGAAATCATCGTGAGAGATTAATTATGTTGCAAGAATTAGCTTCCCAAACCATGTCAAATAAATAAGTTTGAATTTAAACTAAATATTAACTGGTTTTAATATAAGGTATGCCATTCTTAGGTACGGATAAAGGGCCAAGAGCACAAAGGCCCGCACATTCGGTTTCCGGTCTAAAACTTTACAAGAGCGATCAGTGATCACATGTGTCGCCTGATGATCACAAAAATCATTGACAGGCCAAAACGCCTTTTTTTAATCAAGACCCATAACTCAGCCAAAAATCATTCAACCGAAAAATCCCGTTATTTATGCGCAAGTATTTGCGGTACTGATCAATCCTGTAACATTTCATTCAAATTGCATTAGTGGTATAAGAGAAGTAGTCCGGATAAATTTTAAAAATAATAATCCTTAAAGGGCCATAACTCTGACAAAAAATAATTGAACCGTAAAATGCCGACGACATGCTAGACTTGGTACTGATCATTCCTGTAAAGTTTGGATGAAATTGCATGAGTAGTTTTTGAGGAGTAGTCCGGACAAGTTTTGTGACGGACGGACAGACAGACGACGGAGAAGTGATCTCTAGCAGGCGACACAAAAGTTACTGTTCCCTGGACATTCCTGGGAATCATTCAGGGTGTTTAGACATGACCAGTAAAATACCTGGATTGTCTTTGTGTCCGCTGAGTCAAAGGTCAATGTTATAGTAGCCTTCAGTGTGAAAACAGTTTCCAATCTATAATTCAGGAAAAACTTTACATAGATACTTCAAACTTTACATGATGGTTAGCAATATGTAGATAAATCCTAAAGACTTACTATATTGAGTTGATATTCCTTATTGATCTTAGGGATATTTGATTCGCTTAAGGGGGCATTCGTGCCAGTCTGACGACTCTTGTATTTATTGATAAATTAAAGGAACTAGACAGTTTATTATTTCTAGATGAAAGAAGCAGTACTGGAAGCAAACTACACACATTTACAAATATGATTACAAGGACCTTCAGCAGTATTTTGAATACAGTCATTAGTTTTGTGTATTAAAAAAACTTAGCAAGTACTGCTTCTAATAATAGATATTTATATTTGATACACAAGTTATTGTACTTAACTTTCACTTTCTATTTAAATAAGGATTTAAACATTAGACATTGCTCTACAGGCAATAAGGAAATGTGCAACTAAAAAAGCCTTTGGCTTTTATGAATTTTAAGTGCTCGAAACAGTTCTTAAGTGTTAAGTGACGACCTAGAAACTTACTAACTTTAAATACACAAGTAAACCTTGTAGTCGACACTATTCTGGAACGGTATAGTCATGTTTGCAAAGCAGCTGAAGTAATACTTTAGTTCGTTTCATTTTCAATACCTTGCTAAATTATGCCTGCTGAGAACTGTATTTCAAACATTTTGGAATGAATTATTAATTGAACGTACAAGTTTCCATAGAGCGGATAAATTTGTTCAAGCACATTTTTTTCTAATTTGACTAATAACCCTGGATTTTAAGTCTTCTCTATTATGTAGCAACTCAGTTATTATGACAAACGGGAAAATAAGACTTCTCATCCTTTAATGCATGAAATGGTTTTCAGTTATATCAAAACTCGATGAAATTCTTAAGTTAAGGGCACGTGTCATTCAAAACTAAAAATTTTGGGTTTGAATAACCATGTAAAGCAACAGTAAAATGCTAATTAACGATAAAAAATGAAATGTGTAGCTCTTCAGTACTTCAAAGGATACCAGCTCTTCTTTAAAACTGACAAATAATGACTGAGGATGCAAAACAACGTCTTTTTATAAGATGTTAAATTTTAAGCGCAGTGTATGTCTTTTAGTTTACCTGATCATGTATAAGCAGACAGACAAAAATGAATATTCTCTTGTTCATCTTACCAGACACTGAAATTTGGAAGTCCGCTTATCGTTTCAAGTTTCTTGGAGGAAACTGTGCAATTTTTTTTTCAGACGTAGCTTAACCTACGCTTCAGTTTACAAAATATCCTGTATTATCGTATACCGCTACAATCATTTTCGTTCTGGCGTCTAGCTGCCATTTTTTTTCCTACTTATCAATACCACTCCATATATCCTCTAAAATTGGATTAACATTTTGTTCAATTAGATTTTCAATGAACTGTATCTGTCAGGACTAAGTCTGATTAAAACAGACAGACTGAGGGCGATACTAGTATTTGTTCAGACATTCTTGAAAAAAAAATTCATACACTAGATTACAGGGAGTGTATTTGAAAGGTTCTCCTTATAGTCGGCGGGCCAAGTTCTAAACTGTTCATAACTATTAATATGTGGTTTGGAAACGTTGTGTAGTCCAATGGTAGTAAAATGATATAACACGCGATCAGCCTTCAGTTTTTAAGTAATTCTAACAACTTGCGACGTACGTGGTCGATAAAAGTTTGGTTCCGAAATTATTCCTATTTATTTTGCAAGAAAATAGCCTTCTTTACTGTCAGGAAGATACAACCATACTGAATCTATTCATTGTACTCAAAAACCAATTAAAAAAATAAAACACTTAAACATGTTATATTTTGACAAACGGATTTTTAAAAAAAATCCACATATATTTAATCGAAAGTAACGTTTTCACGGCAGATAAACTATAGACATAAGTGCGAATTAAGAATTTCATTTTCATATGCGCTACTTTGAGATGGATTGATGATTTAGTAGAATGTATTATTATATTGTTTATTTATTTCATTAAATAACTTAACGTTAGGTATTCCATTTATCGTCATACCCCTGTCCTTTTTATGTCATCTGCTAGGATCTTATTTTCCGCTTCTAATATTATGCAAGGTTTTGATGTTAAGAAAGAAAACATTAGGCAGGTGCTAAAATGGAAGCACCCAAAAGCAAAGTCAATTTTTTTCTAATAAATGCGAGTTTGAATTACTCAGTTCGTGTATATTATTTCATTATAAGGTAATTTGTGAATAATTTTACTGCGGACATTAGACAAACAACATCAAATGGCAGTGATGTTATTAAAAAAAAACATCAACTTGCAGGGCATTTTCTTACTATTATGGGATAATGACTTGTACCCTTAAAATTGGCAATTTGGCGTTATAGTTAATGTTCTGTGAATTTCCAGACGATATAAGATATAGTTTATTTGGAACATTCTTCACCGGACAGAAAAAAAAATACAGGAAATAATTATAACATACCGATAACATTTATTTGATGCAGTAGTGAACGCACCAGTGCACCAGTGCACGCTGATAAATGTTGACATTAGGAGGAAAAGTAGAATAATGCAAACTGATACAGATAATAAGATCCGAACACTTCAAAATGAGTCAAATTGACATTGTGTATTTTGTACTGCATATTATTCGTATCAAAGTCGAAGTTTATTTGGTTTTCCCCCGTTTTTTCTTCTTTCTGATTTGAAAAAAAGATACTTTTTGTCAGATATAATATAACCAAATATCGGCTATAATTTTTACTCAAAAGCCCTGACCAACGAGCAAGTTGTTGGTGCAGATTTAACGTTTTATGTCATCAAGACAGGAACAAGTGACTATAATCCTTTTTTGTTGATAATTTAAAAATTAAATTCTTAACTTTAATTCTTGAAAACAACATGAACAAAAAAGATCATTTTAAGTCACTGAGTTCCTCCGAATATATCTATTAAAATGAACCACTGTAACATGTTTGGCAAAGAAATGTTGTACCGACTGCACGTTTCTAATTCTTATTGATGTTTCTTGTCTATCTTGCCTTAATTAAAATAAGTTAAAGCTTTAAAATATGTACAAAGGCGGTTTATGTCTTACCATGTCTTACCATGTCGTTTTTACTAAGGCATCTTTCTACATTTGTATCATAGTGCTTCATAAAACCATTTTGCATTGCACAAAATTGATCTTTGATTTCTCGATATCAATCCTGTCAACCGTTGTCTCCGGATATTTGTTCGGCTGTTAGGACTTTTCTTTCGTTTTCTGTGGAATTATTAATTTTATTTCAGACGATTTCGAAATGTTTTCGTGTGAATATCTTTATGCGAATATAGACCAAGTATATTGCCGCACTCACCGTTGCTTGTCCAAACATAAAACGTCTAAATGAAAATATGCTATCATTTAAACACACTGGATGTTACTTATAACTTGAGCGTACAAGCAAGCGGTGAATTATTC
Organism: Cyclina sinensis; assembly: GCA_012932295.1. NCBI lineage: Eukaryota > Metazoa > Mollusca > Bivalvia > Venerida > Veneridae > Cyclina > Cyclina sinensis. Next base: position 30,756,942 of record JAAONU010000017.1, read on the forward strand.
AATTCTTTTTTCATTACTGTGTTTTATGTTACTGAATTTGAAGAAAACCTGTAGCTACAGTGATTGCAAGTGCAAATGACTACTTACAAAATCCTGAATATCAAATAGTTCAAAACTGTAGACAGAAAAATACAATGACACTTTTTGATGTTTGAAAGCCCTGTTATTTCTATCTTTTTATGATTTTATTGTGTTTCCACAGTTCTGTTCTTTATGTAAACATATATGTGAGAAAGCTGCATCTGCAAAGAAAACAAAAATGCCAACACAATTTAGTTTTGTAATTGTAAATGTTATTATAAATCAGTTCTAAGGATATTGTTACTGATAATGCCGATGTTAATGACGTTTGACTAGAGGCAAGTAGTTGTGGAAAACAATTACTCGTTATATTAAAGTTTGAATTGCTCGTTTTCTTACTTCACTCGTTATTATTTAGCCTTTGTATTAAGTTGTAAGCTGTGTTGCCTTCCTCTTACATATTCACAAGAAAATCTTGACAATTCTTTTCTCTATTTTTTATTCACCGCTGTATACAAGGACAGCAAAACAAAATTACTCGCGCAACAAGTACTTTAAAAATTTCCCCGTTGTCATTTATTTTATTCTGAAATCAGCCTTGTTATTTTTCTCTAAAAGAAAGATGTACTATAAATATTAATTAGGATGACACTGATTTGCAACAACATTTCTAAGTTTCAAAATCCTGAAAAATATCAAGTAGTAAGTCACTAAGGATGTATTTCTTTAACATACAGACTTATTAGAAATTGTTACATGATTGTATACAATTTCGACATTTTACAAAATCATTGTTTACATTCCTGACAAATGAATGGCATTCATGTCAATCTTTTTATCTATATTTTGTACTGATGCCGTACACAAGTGTCATAAGACTACATTTGTTGTCCCTACCTCAAATCCGAACAACCAGTGTTCTTACTTTATATACTTATCGCAGACTTGTTATAACTGCAAGAAAGATATAAAACCTTTTTTTTATATTTGATGAAACTAAAGGACATTTCCGCATATTTATCGAAAGTCATGTCTAAACACACGCGCTTAGCTATTACAAAAACTAAATCGACAAAACCTGGTGAAGTCTCATGTCTTAAATTGAATCGGGTGAATGGAGAGTATTGCTAAAGTCGTCATAACAGTTAGTCAGGAAATCTATTCAAGTTCTTCGATTACCAGCTCTATCGGAATGTAAGCAAATTCCACTCAGAACCTTTTTATGCAATTAATAAAACTTGAAAGTAAATATGTCAATTTAAAACATTCATAAGTGTTTTCCTTTTTAAGTAACACCCGGGACACCCTGTGATCAGTAGAATAGTTTTTATTTATTTGCAGTAAGACAATTGAAACACAGCGACTTTATCATTCTTTAATAGCTTGGAATAAAAGAACGCTTCGTGCTTTCTACCATGCCTAGTCCTGATATTGCTACATTTATTTGTTTAAAAGAGATTTGTCATAAAAGATATGCACAAAATATGTTTTGTTATGTAGAGCAAATTGCATTGTGTTCCTTTCAATCCATTTTCAATGCATAATTATATTATTACAGACGCGAAATATCTTTAGTAATTACCAGTATGGCTGTCTCTTTTCTTATTAGGAAGTGATGTTTCATGGTATTGAAAGTTTCATTTACATTAGCTCTAGGCTATAAAAAGCATCTTTTGCTTTTAATCTAGCAAAGAAAGAAAAAAACAACAACAGCCTAAATAACGACCCAGACTAATGCATTTAAGTCCTTTCTAAAGTTTCAGGCAAACATTAAGACCGAGAATGTATATACATTAATCTAAAAATATTAATGTTGCTTACAGATTGACAGATGTAGTTAACAACATCAATTCATACAAAATGCAAATGTCTTTCAGACATTACAGTTAAATTAAGAACGCTATAAATATTACAAAGAAAAAGGCATCCCACTCTAAATCACAATATATTCCTAAAACAGCTAGTGTTGCATGTCCTACATGCATTTTATAGGTGTCCTTTGCAGCCAAGAGACTAATATTGTTTGATTCAAATTTCTGTACAAACAGGATCAACGAAGACAACATCGTCTTGTTATAATAAGTAATGAAAAAAACTCCGACAATGTCTCCGCTTGTCTTTGTCATACCATTTATCAATTAGTATGTTCAATGTTGTGTAATATGTAATTTGGCCCCTGCTATATTTTCTATGTAATGTATTTTGAATACAATTGTCCTTTTGGTCATGCGTCATTTGGTACGGCTTCTGTACTACTATGACAAACATTCAGAACAGATTCTCTTGAGACTAGCTATACTTTTGTCAGTGGTCAGATTATCTTGACTATTGTGTTTTCAGAAACATTTTACTTTTAATGGTGTACTAAAACAGGAACGACGGTCTATTAATCATTCTAAAGAAAATTGTAGATTTACCAGACAGTAACATGACGTGATTTATTTATACGTTGACTTTGTCCAAACTCCCATGTTATTCAAATTATAGACCGAAAACTATACTTAATCCGTGAAACAAAAACAAAATGCATCATTGTTTGACACTTATTTTCTCTGACTATTGAAATACTCTAGAAGAATTGGAGAATTCTAATTGAAATAGAGATTTATTGCTTCCATTTTTTAATTTCTCTTACATTTCAATCACTTAAAACTGTTTTATGCTCCCGAAGGGAGGCATGTAGTATTTTAACAGTCCGGCCGTCAGTCCGCCAGTGCGTCCGTCCGTCTGTCCGAAAACTTTAACATTGGCAATAACTTCCTTATTAGTAAGTGGATTTACTTCATACTTGGATACAACACCCTTTGGACAAGACCTTCCCACTGACCTATATTCATTTGACCTTCACCCCTGAATGACCTTCACCTTGAAGATCCGATTGTCCAAAAACTTAAACATTGGCCATAAATTCCTTATCAGTAAGTGGATATACTCCATACTTGGACAAGACCTTCCCATTGTCCTATACTTGTTTGACCTTGACCCCTGAATGACTGGTCCTCATCTCAAAGGTCAAAGCACCGCTTTCGGGGGCATTGTCATCTTACAATGACAGTTCTTGTTCTTAATCCGAATAAAAGTTATTTATAAATTCATAGTTTTCTTCATCTAAACATGAAATATAATCTATGACTGATCATTTCCTGAAATTACTATGAAATTAAGACCATAGCTTTGTTTGTCCTAGTACCTGAAATGTTCGATTTATAATCGTACATTTAAAGAGAAAGGAAATGGGGAAAATAAATATCTGTATATGAAAAGAATGACATTTCTGACAAATTAAAATAAGTTAAGTTTGTCATTGGGTAATCTTTTTTATTCATTGTCATTGTATTCGTCTGTTGTTATTCAAAAACCGCCGACTGTCATAAAAGTTTCGACTGCTCAGACATTTCATCATGTCAGTTGTGTAAGATGTAAATACAACAGTCATTAAACGACACCTTAATTTATCTTTAAAGAACAGAGCAAGAAACAAAGTGGTTACTTGGAATCCGACAAGTAAGATCAGCTCAGCCCGAGGATTTGGAAACCTGGTAAGTTTCAGGTTCGAAACCATGACTTGGAATCATAGAGAGTATAATTTCTAACTCTTATAAATTAATGTGGCGCGATTTAAGTTACAATGACATGCTGTTAACGTGACAAAGAACATTCTTACTATTGAAATAATATAAAGCAGCACCTGAATGTAATTATATTGGAAACTGAAACCATCTTTGTCAATCACTATAAAGGTCAAACTTTAATTACAATAACACAACGAAGAAGACCATTATACTTGACTAAACCTGTTTCTTCGAAAACCAAATGAAGACAGACATAACGCGTTACTATCTGGTGAACTTTATGTGCGCAATCTTAGATTCAGATCTGATGTAAAACCTCTTTAGCTTATACAATTGCTATAGAACATTTTTGTCTAAGTATGTTTAGAACATTATTTAAATACATTTTCAAAACTGGTAAAAATTACGTCAATTGTCCAATGTAACATTTACAATTACAAAAACACAACCAATGTCTAATTCCAGAATTTCATTACTCACCAAAAGGAAAACGATGTACGACTTTAAGCGTGAAACTGTTTATCCTAAGTCATTTTGTCGATTTTCCCCAAACATCAATAAATTCGAAGCACGTTTCATTTTTATTTAATTCTGACTGAGTTTAACATTTATTTTATGTTTTACACTTATTTACAGTTAAATTGTATTTACCTTTATGTAACTTAAAATCAATAGATGAACATTAATACTTTTAACTTTGTTACACAGATGAAAATTATTCTTTGCGTGACAGTCACTTAAGAAACATATGAAGTTGAAAAAGAAACAAAAAGTAACATGTGTTCACCTATTACTCGCAAAAGAGCTATTTTCAATGGGGGAGGTGGGGTGGGGGGCTTAAATTGCTTACTAAGCACCTGCTGTCTATGTTCCTTTATGATATATTTATAACATGTTATAAATGCTTAAACTTACGCTGCGTGTAAGGCAATGTCATAGAACGTAATACTGAGACATTCACAAAGTTTCCATTATTTCGGTCTGGCAAACACTTTCCATTTCTTTTCTTATCTAGCATTTAACAATACCACTTCAGTAAACTTCTACAAATGAATTGACATATTGTTCAATTAGATTCTCATTGAACTGGGTGCACCAGACACTAGACAGATCAAATCAAACACTCAAAGATAATTAATTGACTGACCACTTTGAATAGAGAACGTGTTCTACGTTTTGGTACTCTGGGACATCGAATCATATGTAAGTAAATTAATTGTTTAAGCGTTTTCAAATACTCGTGCATCAGAAAGAGATTGCAGCAGGGTTAGTTTATATAGTAGGTATAAATAATGTGCCTCTTATCCTGCAGAAGTTAACCAAATATTGTAATAACACTGGTTCGGAAAAAGTGTGTTCCGTTACTCTTTAGTTGTCTGATGAAAAGTGCTTATTATTTGTCAGTTGAATTACCATGTTTAACCAAATTAACCCGTATTATAGATATTGAACTTTACTGCATGTCCTATACATATTGCATATAAGCAGATCTATTTTCCGTTTGCAGATACTCAGACAAAATAATAATTAATCCCATTAATCTTCTGGCTAAGCGCTCTACACGCCCTGTAAAACTTTAAAATTATACAAAATACAAAAGCTCCTACCGTATACTAGTAAGACTATAAGATCCGAACATCTGCAAATTTTCACAAATCTTCGTCAGATTAAAACATCCTTCTGATAAAGACAGTAAAATAAGTATAACATATACAATGTACGTATAAACCCATATTATTACACATAATTCACTTTATAACTTGTAAAGAAACCGTTAAATCTCTAACGGTTAAAGCTCTGTTAAATTCAGTTTGCTGTTATATGCGGATAGATGGATGTCTTGTTGGCATTAAATTTTGAATATCTTCAGCAAGATATTCCATTTACATATTATCAGCTACCCATCCGCGACACCATTATGACCACCTTTTATTGAGGAGACAAAATGTATGTTATTGATTATTCGCAAATACATTTTGTAATTCTGTCACGTTCTGTTTTAAATTAAGCTGTTTTAAAATTAAGCTTTGTCAAGATATTTATGAAAAATATTAAAGGTAGACATAAGACCATTTTTAGAGAAATAAATTTGGGGATGCCACGAAAATCAGAGATATACATTATCTCGAAATCTTTTAACAAAACAGGATTATTAACAAAGTTTTAGAACTACAGAAGATATAATTATTACTACAATTACTTGTTTGGTGGTGGTGGTGGTGGTGGTAGAGGAATTTTTCTCTTTTTTTGACATAAATGTACATTTACATGGCAAGTTTAATATCCAAAACATACAAACATAAAACAAACAATTAGCATGTACGAGTATAGCCATGTCAATCAACATCATATGTCAAGAATAACAAAAAAGAGTTAGCAGCATTATTGTAGATGTATATTTAATGATTAAAAATTGTTGTTAAAATTTTAAATTAATTATATATCATCACAGTAGAGAGGTATTAGCATAAAGATAATAATAAATAGTTTAATACCAGTCATGACTAAAAATTAATCTGAGTCCCCATAAAGAAAAAAACGACACTATATATCCAAAAATATTTAAAATTGCTAAAATATTTATTTAAAAATGTTTCTAGCACCTGTCATTAAATACACTTTAAAAATGCTCCTTTACCCTGGATTGATTGCTGAGGTTGACTGTTCCACATAGTGCATCCCATCTCGACAAAAGACTTTTTGACAAAATATTTGACAATAGGAAAAGCATATCACATGTACCGTCAAAGTTGGGATAAATTTTTATCCTGAACCTAGCAGAATAAACATGAATAACATTGACAGGGGTAAAATTGTACTTGAGAGTGCGTGTAGTATTTTTAAGTCAGACATTAACCAAAGTTATAGAGCCAGTATTAAAGAGCGTATTTTGAACGGATTTCAAAAATTACATTTGCTTTTAATACGCAGTCAACAGCCAACTATGTACAGAACATGTACATGAAGTTCATCTCCGTAAATCTTCTTTAATGACTCTATTAAAATACAAACGACAAATCCATTCATACTCTCAGGTATTAAGAGAAGAACTGATTTATAAAGAGTACAAAGACTATTTACTTAAATAACTCGTTAACTATGATTTATTGTTTGTTTAATTGGTTTAAAATAACCATATTCGACATATATTCATAACAGCCAGACAATGTCTTCCAAATGCGTAGGCTATTAGCTGTATACTATTATACTGCGCGGTTATTCACTGCAGGAAGGAAAAAAGACATGCATCTGTTATATTTGTCATATCGTTGTATTTCACATATTTCTTTTAACACTTCAATATTTTAAAAGATTACTAAATTTGATATATTCTGTTAAACTGGCAGACGTGCTAGAAATATGAGGAATACACATAGAAGATTTATTACGAGTTAAAAAAGAACTGAAATAAATTGACAAGATTAAAAACTAAAATGATAGAAAAGGATACACAATTCGAAGTTTTTCTTGCATTTTTCTTCCTTTGTCTTTTCATCGTGTATTTCATCAGATGCTCACTGTTATATTTATTTTTCTTGTGCAGTTTATATCTACTTCGGATCTTAGTCTTACTTGATAACATGTTTGAATGGACACTTAGAGGTTTTTACAACATTAAAAGTTTTACATCATTCCTGTCTGGTATTTCTTTATATGTTACGTTCCTTTTAGTATAGGTTAAAGTTTATTAGTACGTATTTACAAAATTAAATTGGTCAGGCGCGGCGCAGCCGCGCGACCAATTTAATTTTGTAAATACGTACTAATAAATTTTAACCAGCTTAGTGTTTTAAATTATTTTTGTACACTCTTAACATGTATCTGCCCTCTTTCGTCACGCGAATTTGATTGACACCTCGAAACACTAAAATCATGCCTGTCATCCATGTTCCGTCGATATCGGCGAGGTCTGATCTTTTACCGCCTTATGCAAATTAGAATCTCCTTTCGCTGGCACACAGAAACATAACTTTAATCGAGAAGGTCGTTTCACAACAAAACGAGTGCAGATCAAGTCACAAGTTTTGACGTCTTAGGTGATTCGGATTTCTTTAATATGCTGTACTTTTGCATTTTTGTTTTTGTTCTAATATTTCGAGTTGTGAAACTGATTTAACTGATCTTTGATGATACATGCACACTATAATAATATTGACTTGCGTAATTGAATACTGTACTTTTCCGACGGCATTTTCACCTGCAAGCAGCGGCACGAATATATTATTTACCGTGTATTGTATATTTAATTTACATGTATGCATAACATAAAATGAGAGGATATTTTACTTTACTAGTGCAAGCCAACCATAATTATAAAAGATGAATTCAGTTCAATGTATTCTGTATCGCATGAATGTAAACAAAAACCCAATATCCCTGTAACTCCGCCTCCAAGGCACACATGCGGAATAACGTTGGTAAATCATTTCATTCGATTTACCTGGTTAGTACCACTGGTTGTTAAAACCTGATTTACTAAAATAAATTCTTTCAAAATTTGAAAAATGCTGCTATCTCATTGGACAAAAAATAATTTCAAACACTAACTGCTGTATGACTTGTATATAGAGTTGTTTCAATTAAAATGATTTCTCATTTAAACATTTGAGTATTAATCAATACTGTTTATGTATCTATCTGCTGCAAGTATATAATTGTATAAGAACTGACAAATTTTGTTGGGCTTCAACTACAATCTATTTACTGACTGGGGAAATGTCGTCATCACAGTGCTACTTGCCTAAGCCTAACTCTTTGCCGGAGTAAATTAGACAGAAAATTATGGATCTTCGCAGATATGCCACAAAAAGAAATTATCAATTTTCATAGTAAATCAAAACGAAGGCAAACGAAACGTCCTTTCTTTAAAAATAGTGAGGCTAACTCACATCAAAGAAACTCCATGCAAGCTGTGTTTATTCAAAGTCAGACCTTTTAAGTGAAATGACTTTGTAGTGATCACAAAATTTTCTGCATTGTAATCTTATAATCATATTTAAGGAGGCATTTGTTCTTTCAAAGGCTTATTAGTATGATATATATGTATACATCTTTATTTTAGAAGTTCGCTTGATTGCATGTTAAAGCGAATCTGTAACATATGCGTTTAAAAAAACTTGAATTTGGTGAATTTAAAAGAATAAATTACTATTTACATTGAGAAAGCCATTAACCTAGATGAATTTGTCACGTACCGTTTAAGAACTATACAAAATATATTCATCAAAACAACCTCGTTAACGGTGATTTATTTTCAAGTTAATTGGTTAAAGATACCCTCACTCGACAAACCGAATTATAGCACGAATGCATCCTTCTACTCCAGTATAATAAATCCGATAGTATCGCAGTGTTATTAATTACAAGTTGACATTTAACATGCACATGTCGTATTAATCATACTGTCTATTTTATCGACGTGTTTCCTCCGATGACTTACTCAATGAATTTTACTGGTCTTGAAAAATATCATTCAGATATATATGGGTCTTCTTTTTGTTTATCTTTTACTACTACTACTAATATTTTATTTTAATCTTTTAATTCGCTATTAACTGAAACTTCTATCACGACGTTTTATGTAGAAAACCAAGGGCGTAAAGTCTTAAATATTTTTCTACCCTACAATAAAGGTAGATGATGCCTTTCATGAAAAGAGACTACTGCTACTAGGTAATGTCAAATTTTCAAACAAATTCTTAAAATTTTGTCCATTTGTGTGTTGTTGTTTTTTCCAAGTGCAATAAAATCATAGACAAGACATTTACGATTATTTGAAAGATACATATAAGTTATCTTTTAAATTTTGAAAAATATGAAATATTTCATCGCAAGCGACCCAATAGGGAAGCGTCGCAATATGTTCCGTATGTTCAGGTTAGCAGCACGGCTAATTTGAGAAGCAATTTCCTATTATTAGGTTGTAAGTATTTCAAAGACAAAATGTCGAATTAACGTCATTACCACAGTGACGTCATCGTCGTCGTCGTAATTATATTACTTTATGGATGTTTTTATAGCACGTGACTTATCTTTAATTGAATTTGACCTGGATAGCAAAAATGTTTTCGACTGTTTTTGTTTACGTTGTTTGTATTTGAGAAAAGAAATATTGCAAAAATAAGTTCCTGAAGTGAGTCGTGCTCTTTTTTTCAGGCCGGTATGTTACGCCTCTTTCCGAGAACGACATTAGAAGGAAAAAAGAAAAATGCAGTGCCCGCGAACACATCCCGTAGCAACAACATCGCCATCAGGGTTTGGCGGGAGTCGGCTGACCATAGAAACCCGCGACAAGAAAAGAATTCTGCTTTCCAATTCCTCTAGATATTTCTAACTTTGTAACATACCAGGAGATGGACTTCTGGCTTCAGCGTTTTGTTTGCAAAATGAGGAGAAAGAATGGCGACCCCAACCCCACAGACTTTACAGTACATTGCGTCTGGACTTCAACGATACCTCCGTGTTAATAAGTCGGCAAATGTTAACTTTTTCGACAGGCATGACAACACGTTCAGTGGATTCAGTAAAATTCTCGATTCGCGGATGCGGGAACTCGCGAAAGAAGGAGCGGGGGGTCATCAAAAACGGTCTGATCCCGTTACCAAGGACGACGAGAAAACATTCTAGGAAAAGGGCGTGTTATTTATGAATACCTCAAAAGGACTATCGAATGCTGTCTTTTGGGGGTTTTTTGAGGGGGGGGGGTGATTTTTGTTGCTGTTGCTTTTTGGTGTTTTTTCAACGGCGAAGTGTTTGGTTTACGTTGAGTTGAGAAACACATTGGATTATTAGCCGCAATTTAAGCTTGGCCACGACGACATGAACAATCGTGATTACATTAAATTTGCGCAACGTCTGCGAGAAAACGTTCAGGGTGGTCTGAAATCTAATAAGGAAGTTTGTCATCTCCGGGACCAATAGTTCATAATGAGTCGGGGAATGAATTTGAAATAAGTGTGTTTAATACGGAAGCATGGAGAGGACATGGTCGGTTTAATTTATTAATCCGTGGGAACGACTTATTTTCAAAAATATTTTTTTTTCTAATCTGTGGGAACGGATTATTTTTCGCGAAAAATCTTTTTTGAACTTGTGGAAACGAGTTATTTTGTACGAAAAATCTTTTTCTAACTTGGGGAACGAAATATTTTGTGCGAAAAAATATTTTTTTAACTTGTGGGAACGAGTTATTTTGTGCGAAAAATCTTTTTTTAACTTGTGGGAACGGATTATTTTGCGCGAAAAATCTTCTTTTAACTTGTGGGAACGAGTTATTTTGTGCAAACAATCTTATTAAAACTTTTAGGAACGAGTTATTTTGCGCGAAAAATCTTTTTTTAACTTGTGGGAACGAATTACGTATTTTGTGCGAAAAATCTTTTTTTAACTTGTGTGAACGAGTTTTTTTGCGCGAAAAATCTTTTTTTAACTTGTGGGAACGAGTTATTTTGTGCGAAAAATCTTTTTTTTTAACTTGTGGGAACGAATTATTTTGTGCGAAAAATCTTTTTATTAACTTGTGGGAACGAGTTATTTTGTGCGAAAATCTTCTTTTAACTTGTGGGAACGAGTTATTTTGTCCTCATGCTTCCGTAGTTTAAGTTAGTTGTATGAAAGATATCTTAGTTTAATTCCAAGGTGTGGAGATTTTTACAGAAAACCTCTTAACAATCTAAAGTTTAGTGCAGGAAATGTCCCACAAAAGGAACTTAAATCAATGATGAAGAAAAAAGGAATATAAGCAATTATTTTGGGCGCGTAACCTTGTGCACCACCCTGTTTAACGAATGTTGTAGTTACAAAACTGTCATGAACCGCTCAAAACATTCCTTTACCGTAGGGGCGAGTGAAAATGTCAGTTTTTTGGTTTTCACGAGTAAAATAAATTTGATAACATTTTTTTTATTATTTTATGTTTTCTTGACCAACTAGAACTTAAAATTTCTTGTGCAGGGCCCAAAATACTAGTCGCTTTATTTCCAATCTTTATTGATAAAGAAATAGAAAATAGTTCTGACATTTTTTTCAGATACAAGTATCTCAAACATCTTATCTATCTATATCATCTAAATAAACTGAAAAAAAAAAACACTTTATTTAAATTTACGCAGTTGTCAAATGAAACAAATCTGATCTTCGTCTTGCCATGAATGGCGGAGTAATACACAGACCAATCAGCTGCCATTCGATTCAAAAGTCCGCCATCTTGTAAAATTGTGGAAGCACAATTTTTACAAGTTGGATTTATTTGTGCATTTTGAGTTACTTAATCACTGTCACTATCAGTTATCTGCCTGATTCTCCTGTATGGAGGACGAGCTAGAGATCCTGGATATGAAATTTTGGGACTGTTGTGTAGAACTTGTGACAAATATAACAAAAGGAGGTAAAAATTTGTTGTTTTTTTTAAAGTAGTTCGGCAAAAACAGTGAAAATAAAAATGGTATTCCACAGTTATGAAACAGTGGATTATCAATTTTATTTCACTGAGAAAACTATAATTCACTGGAAAACAATCTAAAACGTCATTTTCGATCATCATGATGATTTGTTATTAAGTAGGTCAAACATTTAGTAAAACAGAATTACAAAGGAAGATACATGGCCTTTTTTGGTTAAATAAAATACGTATGAAAATATTTTTTTTGATAGGAAAAATGTTGTACTGAGATCAGGGTAAAGAATGCCATACTTATGCATAGGTAAAGAAAACAATTCAGTCTGATATACAAAATTAATGATTTAACGTCACTTGCAGTTAACGATACGCTTGCACAAAATAGTGTTTAGAACGTCAGCATGCCGAACAAATTTTATTAAATTGAATAAATAAAATAGCTAAAGTAATAAGGTAGTTTCTTTAAAATAAGTATGAGTGCTATGTGACGTACAATGTTTTAAATGCTGTCGTCATTCTATTTTATTCTACCCGACAGACTATAATTAACATAAAACATTGAATCATTAACAAAAATTCCAATGATGACTTTGTGAGCGTTACCGAAATTAACCCCGTAATGCAAAAACATTTAACTAAGATATTTACTACTCTTGACAAAATATGTATTTAACAGAGTCTTATACGATAAAACAAGAAACAAACAGTTAACGTCAAATGACAGTTGGATCATCCTTCGGCCAGCAATTGATCTATTATCTACAGTTCATTAAACACGAAAAGAAGATTATGTTATGTTTTGTCAAAGATACCCCGATATAAGTGTCTGAATGTATCAGTGTGATAAAAGAGATATATGTAGATTTTTATGCCCCTGGAGGGAGAATATTGTTTTTTGTCTGTCTGTCTGTCTGTCTGTTTGCTTGTCAAAAAACCTAAACTTTGACCACCTACAGCCTCCAAACTTTACAGGTGCATGCACCTTGATAAGCTCTACCCACCAAATCCACTTATAGGTCACGGGGCAAAGGTCAACACCCCCGAGGTCATGACGTTCATTCGAACGTAAAGCTTTTTTGCTTTTTTCTTTTTATTTAACCTCTTTGAACAAACAATTTACTACTTAAGTATTACAGAGCAGTCGCATCGGAAGAAAAGTATATAATTTGTAAAGAATTTTACAAAGTAGAAATGTTGAGCTTACATAAACTGAGGAAAGTCATCTAACATTAGCTGTCAGACAATTGCCATTTAGCTTGACTAATATCTTTTATCTATCTCTTTTTGTAACTGCTGAACCCTCTTGCGAATTTTACAAGCAGGTGCGCCTTAGTGAAAAGAAAGTGATATGAGAAAAAAAGTTACACATAATGTGTCGTAAGGAATTACATTATATAGTAGTTATGTCAAGAAAAGAAAATGTACAGATAAAAAATAAAATTACAGATTTATTTAAGCAATGACTGCATTTCCCAAATACCAGCACAAAGAGAAAGTTTTTAAGCATAACGGCAGCGAAATGCAAGTCATTAAGATCCTGATAATGTTTCGTTTCTTGCGAGTTTTGAAGGAATAAGATATAATGAAAACTGTACACAGTCTTACAGGCATTGCCTTATGTATGTTGAAATGCAGTTCAAATAATGTAAAAATATCATATCCTCAAAAAAGGCTCTGGTAGCAATTACCAATTACAGTCCACGTGATACTTGGTTTAAATTCCCATGTTTTACTCATGACACTAGCTGCAAAAATAGCTTTAACATGTAGCTTTAACGTGACTGACTCACAGAATTTAGCTTTTTTTCTTTAAAATTAAAGAGAAGTTAATATACTATGAAAAAACAACATGATCTTATGCTTCTATACATTATGAGAACTAAAGAAAAATAATTTGATTTCAACAGGATTCGAACCTATGCCCCCCAGGTCAGTAAAATCAAGAGCAGCGACCTAGCCTACTGAGCAGCTACGGAATGTTCGTAACAAATTTCAAATTTAAACAAAATACCTCCCCTGTGATTAACATGGTAATTTTTTACCAACAAAAGTGTGAAAAACTTTATATCATGATGTGTTCCTGCAGCATAAAAAACTGAGTTATTTTATATTCTTCACTACAACCAGCATTTTTACGTATATAAACATTTTCATTTTGATGCATCGTCGACCCATCTGTGAGTCAGTCGCTTTAAATATACACTGTCTTAATAATTTCCTTTTAAGGAGAGATTGATTGCATGATTGGAACACACACACTATCGTACACAAAAAGAATATCCAGTATGATTAAAATATTAAATTAAAATATACAGTTAAATAAGACAATATTGCCATATTCTGTTCGTGTAAAACTACCCCTTGTTTCCTCTTTACTTCTGAAGTTTCTGTCAGCGGTTGTATTTTAGTATAGGTTAAAGTTTATTAGTACGTATTTACAAAATTAAATTGGTCAGGCGCGGCGCAGCCGCGCGACCAATTTAATTTTGTAAATACGTACTAATAAATTTTAACCAGCTTAGTGTTTTAAATTATTTTTGTACACTCTTAACATGTCTCTGCCCTCTTTCGTCACGCGAATTTGATTGACACCTCGAAACACCAAAATCATGCCTGTCATCCATGTTCCGTCCATATCGGCGAGGTCTGATCTTTTACCGCCTTATGCAAATTAGAATCTCCTTTCGCTGGCACACAGAAACATAACTTTAATCGATAAGTTCGAACACGTTTCACAACAAAATGAGTGCAAATCAAGTCACAAGTTTTGGTGTCTTAGGTGATTCGGATTTCTTTAATATGCTGTACTTTTGCATTTTTGTTTTTGTTCTAATATTTCGAGATGTGAAACTGATTTAACACGATCTTTGATAATACATGCACACTATAATCATATTGACTTGCGTAATTGAATACTGTACTTTTCCGACGGCATTTTCACCTGCAAGCAGCGGCACGAATATATTATTTACCGTGTATTGTATATTTAATTTTCATGTATGCATTGCATAAAATGAGAGGATATTTTACTTTACTTGTGAAAGCCAACCATAATTATAAAAGATGAATTCAGTTCAATGTATTCTGTATCGCATGAATGTAAACAAAAACCCAATATCCCTGTAACTCCGCCTCCGAGGCACACATGCGGAATAACGTCGGTAAATCATTTCATTCGATTTACCTGGTTAGTAGCACTGGTTGTTAAAAACTGATTTACTAAAATAAATTCTTTCAAAATTTGAAAAATTCTGCCATCTCATTGGACAAAAAATAATTTCAAACACTAAGATTAAATTAAATGACATCCCAAAAGATAAGCGTTTCGTGGCAATTTGCATTTGACTCCACAACGTGATATGGACATTAACTGTACCATCTGTACTGAGTGTCGTTTTAAACCACAGCTATTTACCCTATATAGCTGTACGTATATACCTTCTATGAATTTAGCTTTTTGACCTGTTTCGGAACAACATAACTACGTAACTCACAGCTAGAATGACGCGTTGAGGGCGTGTGCAGTATGAAGTATCAAGCGTCTCGAGTTCAAATTAGATATTGCAGAAAAAAAGCATTTGTTGATGTACTATGACTTAAAAATTTCACTTTGTTTTGATACGGCATGAGAGCTACATGCCAATTTGCAGCATCACAATAGGTTGTCATGTGGAACAGGAAATTAGTAATTTTATCAATTAAATAATAATTGACTCAGAAGCTTTGTAGCAATACAAATAAAATCAAATCAATTAATGTACAAATTCAGTTATGACTTGGATATTGTAACCCAGAGAAAGAGTTTTATGTCCTTAATTATATGGAATGTTCAGAAACAATGCCTTTGTTAATGGTCCCAAGTGGCTAACACATTTAGTCATAGATGAAAATGATTGTTTTGTACTTTCAGTCAGTAGCAAAACATGTGCGTCTTTTGTTTAATGGCAAATATTTGACTACGAAGTAACCTTTTAACGGTATTTACTCCTGATATTTGGATATGATCTCAAATATAGTTCTACAATTCATAAGATGTCGTGAAAATATATTTGTAAATTGATAATGTTTTAACTATGCATATGTTAAATATAGCATGTGAACACTTAGTTGAATGTTAATGCAGTTTTTAGTCATCTTAGAGAAGGAAGACATTTTAGAATATTTATTAGAAATGACATGAGGAACAAATCCCAGCAGTAGTATGAATAATACAACTTTTTATTTTTCTTATTTTTTGAAAGGAAAAGTAACGAAAAACAGTGACTGTCTTAAACTTATAAGTATAGTGTATGAAACTCACGCAGATTTCATCGAGTGTCTCTCGAATGGGATACTTTCTGTTTGTTTGTTTTTGTCTCAAATGACCTGAAATAACTTAACATTGCAAGGAGAGTCGGTCACAATGGCAACCGGTACCAATGATAACTAAACTCAAATGGATGAATAGAAATGGATAGTGGATGGGTGGCTGAGTTGGTCGGTTTAAGCAGACATTGCAATTCTTATTACTATATATGTATTTATTCGGTCCTCAAGTATATGAAGTTAAACAATCTGGTCTTTGTAATGTTTTAGTTAGTTAATCGTAGTTAATTTGTGTTTTCGTTACTTCAGAATCACTTGTCTAAAATCATCTATGAAAATTATGACATGTAAGAAAAAGAAAGAATGAGCTAGCCCGTTCCAATTATCTAGACAGAACTCAACACGTGATAGATATGTGTATCCTTAAAGACAACAAAAGGACATGAGGATCTGACTGTACTGAAAAATAGTCACTTCAGACAGTCCATTGATAGAAGCATATATATCTTTACATTTTTAACTGAGCAAAAACGAAGCTTAGTATCTTCTAGAAATGATGAACATACACACCTTTGCGCATATGACACTGGAATTTGTCTTGTAATTAATACTAACCTATAAGCTATTTTGTCTATCAAATTAAGTGAACGGTACCTCACTCAAACTTATATTGTTTGGAGAGGAACGAGAATGGTTCAATAACTATTGCAACTTTGCCAGTAAAACACAAGATAACACAAGCATAGGAGATTTTTTATTTCATACTTTCCCAGAATTTACCTTTTACCTTATGCAGAGATTTAACCTTTTGGTCCAATTCTAAAAAGCACCTTCATAGTCTTTTTAGTATAGTCTGGTTCTACTAAAAAATGGCTATCCCTATGGCATTTCTGTTGAAATATCTGCGATTTTTTTTGAAATTTGAAAATAAAAAGTCAAAAATGGGGAGGTCCAGCGAATAAGAAGGGTGTGGTAGAACAAATTTACCTTTGTGCTTCAAAAAAACTGTGTTACTATAAAGGACTTGTGAGCCGGAGCATTGTCAGCCAATAAGGTCATACGTGATAAACCAAGCACTGGACGTCTCTCTTTCAACTTTTTTCTCAAGCCTTTTCACAATTATACTGTGCTAGTAGCTCTCCTACCCCGCCTGAACAGTTTCTCTATGACTACTGAAGAAAACAGCGTACATGACTTCCTTTTCACTTATAATTCTTTAAGCTATAAAAGGTCTGCTTGCCTGTTTGATGATCCATATTTTGTTACTGCACTTTTTGTTTGACTGGAAATAATGCACCAATGCCTTGTCCTCAGTCGCTCGGTTAGAAAATATTCACTGATTGAATTTAAGGTACAGTTTTAATCATTTTCGGGTGGTTGAAATACGCTGTTGTTTGTGGTGGTGGCTTGTTTGTCCTCGGTAAGCAAACGGGGTATACGTCTGGCATCAATACGCCTTACTTCATCGTCAAAGCTGATCCTGTCGAAATGCTGACATTCTTAGTTACCTGACGCGTGGTCCAACGTGCATCTTTTTTCAGAAGAGTTTGTCCTTTTGGGATTATTGTAGGAACAATTGCACAATGTGGCCTTCCTTACCTTGGTGTACTTTCAACTGACTCAATCCCACTGTTACCTATCTCGTAACTGTTGAGTAAGACACAATGCAATGTGCATATGCAAAACATAGTTCATCAAATATTAATTTGGAACGTTTCCCTAGTTTAGAACGGGTTGCTATATACACTCTTATTTTTTTTACTGATTTCGTTTGCTATGGTATACACGGTGAGTACGAGTACACACCCTGAAACGACTTACCAATAAAACTCAAAATACCTGTTTCTAAGTGTGTTATATCATCAAGTAGCTAATGAATTGAACCAAAGTATGAAATGATTTTCAAAGGAAAAACATGGTAGTAATGGATTTCGTGGCAAACATTGCAACACTTATTGAACCACCGACGTATTTGTTTTTGTGAATGTGTTTCACCTGTCAAAAATAAAGCAATTTAGAACATGAATTTTGCTTAAAGATTCGACAAACTGTTTCATCATTAGAATTATTCTGAAGCAGAATTGTACCTAAATAGTGTCGTTTAACTACAAATTATAAAGAATAAATTTGTTCAAATTTAAGAGGAATTTGGATCTAACGACTAAATTTAATAATTTTCAAGAGGTACTATGCGGCTGCATTGACCAAAGGTCACATTTATTAGATTCTACACATTGAACAAGAGACACTGAATTAATAAGATTATATTCGTCCTATTTTTTATTTATATTTCTAGTCAGCAATTAAGACTTGGTCGAAACAAAAATTCAATAATAGTCGTAAAGAGGTGAGTCCTATGTATTGTATGCTCTAAAGGGAAAAAAACTGCGACTGCGAGTATTTTAAAGTTGAAGCGAGTATATCTGTTAAATTGACACGAATGTTTTCATTTGTTTTCCTCTAGTACGTAAAAGCCTTTGGCAAAATAATTCTTATTGCACATAAAAGCGGAGGTAAACTGGTCTTGAAAAAGGACCTTCTTTATATAAAACTGTTTTCCTGTTGTTGTTGTTTTTTGTTGTTGTTGTTTGTGTGTGTGTGTGTGTGTGTGTGTGTGTGTGTTGGGGGGGGGGGGGGGGGCTGCGTAACTTTGAGAGGATCAAAGTCGTCCTGATATAGGAACTTTACTGTATTAAGTTTAATCGACAGCAGTATACTATCTATTTTAACTGGTACTTTTCAAGAAAAAAAACTCTTGAAAAAATTTAAATTTGGATTTGTTTTTATTTCTGATCCGACAATAGTAAAACTTTACCTTAAATTTAATGCGAAATGGATCACACCTTGGCGATGTTCAGCTAATAATTGTATGCCTGTTGCCTATGTTAATTCGTTCGGGGGCATATATATCGAGTCAGTATGGAAGAAGCGAGTGTTTTGTGAATAATCTTTTTAGTTTCATTTGGAGTAATACGTCCATTAATTACTTGTTTTAACTAACTAGGCTCACCTTCTGAAATACTAAAACGTTTTAGATTGCCTAAGAATTAAGGTGTGGAAAAATAAGTTGAAAACTAAAACCTTTAAGTAATTTGGAAACAATTTTAGTATGACAACAAGACCCATAAAGAACCCAGTATCTAATGAAGATAATGATAGAACATATCCCATACACAAGGATAAGACAGTAATCGAACTGAACCAAATGATACCATATGAAGATGTACAAAATAATTTCATAGAAAATTCCTCAGATCAAGATTTCGTCTAAAAACAAAACTGAAAAAACTGTAACAGTAATTGTGTCAGTGCCTGACACCTTGGAATGAGAAAGAGAAAATTAGAAAACGAGTATATAGCAGCTTTGCGTAAATGTCAAAGAAAAAAGCTCTAGGGACAGTTGCTTATGTCTTAATCATTGTAAATTAACCAGACAACGAAAACAAATGTCTCTGGGCTTTGTAGATATGAAGTCTGGGCGCAGACGCTATCATTACTTTAATCATGGAGAAACATTTTTGTAACGAACAGATGATACGAGAACCGCATGTTGTTGCTTGTTAGGAGTAAAGATGTGATATAGTGTTGTACTATAAGAAGTGTTGAACTGCTTAGATAATAAAAGGTTTTCAACTTAACAGTAAACAATTTTCATGAACACTGTATCTAAATACAATAGATATGATTCTATATTTTAAGTGTGTTTCAATAGGATGATCAAATCAAAGAGCATTTAACATTTAGTCGGAGCAACTTTCGGTGTGTCAGTATGATTTTAATATATCTCATGCAAAACAGGTCACTTTAAAAGCCTTGGAGTAGAAACAAGTCCCTCTGTATGATATAACCCTGATTATGTTTACTTATTCTGCAGCCACATATTTTTATCTTGAAGGAATAAGCTGTTGACTTGATATGGACAATAAACAGAAGCTTTTAAGCATTATATTTCCGTTTAAAGTAACAGAATAGAAAGTATTAGAGTCCAACTCATTTTACACGAAGTCTTCGGGACATTGTGAATATGTTCGTATAAAATGAAGTTCATATCAATGGAAAAATTTACTCTTTTAAGAATGGGTACTGAAAATACGATGCTTGTAAGGGAATGACACATTTCACATTATGCAGCATCGACAGCATTTCAAACAAAAAAGAACATATCTTCAGTGTTAAAATGATTATGTTTAAAATGCTTTGTATTAATTAACATTACAAAGAAAAGGGCATTTACATCAACATGAAGAAATGTTCCTTGAACATCTAGTGTTTGTGGATCATATCTTACACATGCACTTTATACCTGGACACTAATATTGTCTATTATAATGTCTATATTATCGTAATTATATGCTTAGCAGAGACAACAGCATCTTAATGTCTGAAACCAAGACAGTGTCTCAATTAATATATGATGAGCTTGTCATAGCATTTGAGTGTATAAAGTAGGTGATATTTTT
Source organism: Cyclina sinensis (assembly GCA_012932295.1). NCBI lineage: Eukaryota > Metazoa > Mollusca > Bivalvia > Venerida > Veneridae > Cyclina > Cyclina sinensis. The sequence continues at coordinate 30,777,698 of JAAONU010000017.1, forward strand.
TTTCAAACTACGATTGCAATCTGTTGTGTTCCAAATAGAGCTTGTTGTAAATTGAAAGGTTAAAACAAACTCTTAATTATAAAATATAAGAAACAAAAATAAGAAAAAATGAAAAAAGTGAGCGGACATATGAGCTATGAACAATGAGATATAGTTATTTATTATCATGTTCTGTGGTTTTGTAAAAAAAAAGATATGTTTAGTACAAGTGTAGATGTTCTTTTTTTTTCAAATCCGATGCTAAAATATTTAAAGACGCTTGAATAATTACGTTATGAAGTGAGATGATACCAAAAAAAATGTCTTCAGTGTGAAAATATAAATACACTTTCGGAAATAAATCCTTTTTTATTAGCTACCTAAACAAATAAAGGAACCTCTTAAAGTAACAAGTCAATGACTTAATAACACAGGGAGACATTAACCTACTTTCCGTCTTCAAAAAAGTTGTTAACGACTGAAATGCAACACATTGTTACCGTGAATAAACTTAGGAACACCTGTTCGATTTCTTAAATCCCCATCAATTTTAAGTCTACCTGAAAGACACTATCCTATGTTCAACTGAAAGACGTAAAAAGTGCTTGTTTATATTCTATTAGTGTACACATTTACTCCCCGATTCCTTATCCTACGTTCCAGGCGCTAGGCGGACAGGCAATCGGTAACCATTCTTTAACTAGTTGGCGGCTCACCAACCGGCCGCATCAGAACATGCCCCTGACAGGATTCGAACCTTCGGCCACCCGCTCCGTAAACGGACGCCTTAACCACTAGGCCACGGAGACGTATGTTCAAAGACAACAGAAATTGCGGAAAGAAGTGTCTGTATACAAGAAAAATGGCAAACAAGATTTGTTTTAATTTGACTAATTAAAATGATTTTGTTTGCTACTGAGTTATTATGTATTGTTTAGAAAAACTGACTTCCGCCATAAGTGTAGTCTATTTAATCGAGTCGACGCAATTAGCGAGCAAGATACAGAAAGAACAAACACCATCCAAACTTTCAAATTCAATAAAACCTCATCTTCATGTATCTATTAATGAGTGTTAATATTCAAAAACAAGTTCAGCTACCTATCAGTTGCTTTCAAAAATAAGAAATTACATCTAAAATAGATACTCGCAGACCCCAGAAAATATATGATGACGACTTCAGATGAATACGTGACTGTCACTCAAGACAAAATCACCGGGTCCAATCGTTCAGTATAGATCCCAGGAGCAGAACTCATGGATATATCATTTTTTAAGGAGCAAAACAGGTATTGTGGTAAGAAAATCGCCTCGCATTTCTTTGATAATGCATATGTTAGATAAAGATATGGACCATGCTGATCTCCTATGATTGATTTATCAGATTGTCATCTCACATTTGCCAAATTTTTGTTAACTTCTTAAACATTCTCCACATCTGCACTAAAAAATCCCAAAAATATTTCCATGTTCGCCTGCAAAACTTGTGGGTGACGTGTTTCAACATAGAGATCTTTATTGCTTGTCTGCTTAGGCACTCTGTCCTTTTTCCCTACCAATTATTGAATACGCTTGAACTTATGCTAAAAATAGATCAATGTCACAAATCATAATGAAATCAGACAATCTGACAAGGTTTCCACCATCCGTCTGGCAAACGCCATTTCTTGTGTTATATTTCAATTATCAATACCAATCCATCTAACTTTTACAAATTAAATAGTTATATTGTTCAGTTAGATTTTCATTAAACGATATTTGCCAGACACTAGACAGGTTTAATCAGACATCCAAAGAGAATTAATTGACTGACCACTTCTGAAATGCGAAAGTATTCTACGTTTCGATACTCTGGACCATTAAATGTGTTAATAAAAGCGTTCTCATATTGTGATCGAATCATGTGTACATAAAGTTAACACTGAATAGAAATATCCGTGTTTGTGGAAGAGATTTAATACAGTTCTATTTCAATATATAGGAGAAATAAATTTTCCGGCCCTCAGCTCGCAATCGTTAAAAAAAATATTGCAATAGCATTGATAAAATGTGTTTTCAGTTACGACTTTGATCTTGTTAACTGCGATTGTTATTTTCAAATTTCAATGTTTCACTACAATACCCCATATTTATAAGTCGAACTTTACTCATCTCATATACAGACTTGGCACATATTGCGTCTGCGTATTATAACGCAAAATAAGAATATATTATTACTTGATAATTTGAAACTTATTGGCCCAGCTCTATGTATTTTTTTTTCAATTTTAAACTTAAACCAGATACAAAAACCTTAAATTATATATTATAAAGCCCCTACCTTATGAAACTTTAAGTTCCATCTTCAAATAATCATAAAATTTATCCTTTTCATTTAAAAGCCGTCTTTTATGGTTACCCTATGAAATTAAAATGTCATCTATATTGTATGTATAAACCTATATTATTACGTGGAATTCATTGTAATTGTTAAGTCGCACAACGGGTTTAAACTAGAATCCCTGTATGTAGCTAACTGTTATATTCGGACGAGAAGCCTCCATTTTAAATAATTTCTTATCTTATTTAGAAAAGATGTTCGGCGTTGTTGGATAGTAGGTTATCGCGCAGTTAACTAGGTAATTCTAACTTCCTCTACGCTTACAAGACTCCTGGTCAGTAGTAAGTCACAACTTTTTTACATGAATCTACAGTAACAAATCACGAAAATCTGAAATTGCAGTGTAAAATTTTTGGCAAATGTAATAGAGAACTAAAAATCTCGTGTTCGGTCGTCTGTTTGCTGGGTTTATGAAGTAGGTAAAAAATTATATAAAGCAATTAGGCAAAACAAGAAAATTCGTGACACTCATTGCATTGGCCAACACCATCAGCGTGGGCTTTGCGGTTAATGTAACATAACGACAACTGGAAACAAAATGCGCTTTTTCAGGTCCAAACTACATTCACCATAGAGTATACTATTATAGACCTAAACGAACTGACATATTTTAAGTTAGAAATCTTGATATGATATTCCATACTGCAGCATTTAGACCTTGAGTTCATCTCGTGTCGTTATCGTCATAACTTTTATTTTAGTTAAAACTATAGATTGTTTTCTTATTTGATTAAAAAGCACTTTTAGCAAGATGTCTTCTAACGCTATCCCGGACATAAAACTGCGCATTAGTAAGATTTCGTATCAATGACATAATTTTAACAGTCATAAGTTATCGACAAGTGTACTGAAATATTTTCAAAACTCTCGGTTATGGAATGTTATTGAGGTAAAATTACACCATGCCTGCTGTTACAATTTATTCACTGACACTATAGTGCTTACGGGTACAGTCATTTATATGTATACTGGCACTTTCATAATGATACCATGCTTTCTGGAAGTTAAAGCTTGTATGTTGTTTAGGCCATGATGCTTTTATCATATTCTAATTTGACTGAAAGACAGGTCAGTGTAGCGTAATGGTATTTTCCATCATGCCGTGGCTATCTTGGTTCATTTGTCCAAGAACAAAATACACGAAGTGATCAACCATTATAGAAAATGCTATCAGGCACTAAGCAAATTAGAAGTAAGCATGATGTCAATTCAAAATTGTAAGTAACAATTTAACAAAACGGGGACGCTATGTTCAAGTAGTCGTGTTTTTTCCTTAATTTGAATACTAGTAATTATCGCCATAGGCCGGAGATCTCCATTATCCGTCCAGAAAACTACGAACGTTCGCACACTGGTTTAAAAATGTGACGTGCAATTTTGCAGTTGACAGTATGCGTACTTGTAACTTGCTTAGTGGCTTATTACATCTTTCATATTGTGTGGTCACATCGTGTATTTTGTTCTGGGAGCATTGTAACGGAGCAACGTTGAAAGATCAATGCTGATGTACAGTCAGTGCATGTTGAAATATATCATTACGCCACATTGCACTGTCATTCAGCCAAATGAAATTATGATCTAAACACAAATAAGTTGTAACTTGTAAGCACGCATGGTATTATTGTCAACAAGCGTGATGAAGGTGCCAGCATGCATAATGACTATATCAGTCAGCACAATAGCAGCGCCAATGAGTAAATTGTAACAATAGGCATGCATTGTATAATTTTACCTAAATAACATTCTATACTCGGTATTCTCTCCTATTCTGTCTCACTTTTGTTTTCTTTATTAGTGCACGCTTATTCTAAAGTTAAAAGAAATGACATTAAACTGTTACGCGATACAAAAGTTTACTGATGCGGCGGAAAATTAGAAGTGTTTAAGGAAGACAGCTTGTATAGACCCCTGCTATTGTGCACTGAAGTTTCTCCAAAGTACAAAGAGCCCCCTATCATACAAAGTATAAATAGCATCCCGTCGATTCATATACAGATGATATAGAATGTATTATAGTAATTAGATTTTCTTGCAACAAACAGAGATCATTTTGATTGTATTAAATCTGATATCTTATATATTTGCATATTATATTATTTGAATGTTTCTGAAAATATATTGGCATTGGCAAAAACACTATATACCATAAAACAGTTTGACAAACAAATTGATTTATTTTTGGCATTCAGGACATTTCATAAAATTTATGAAACACTAGTTCAAAATAGTGTTTAGTAGGAGATAAGCCTGCTAAACAACATGGAATGTATTTATGAAATAATAACTATAGAAGAGCGATATGATGGACAATGTTTGAAGTACAGTCATAATTTAGTTTTGTTCCCAAGAGACTATTATAAGCACGAAACACGGAAACATTAAAACAGACACATTCAATATGTGAGTGCAACCGGAATTAACCCCGTAATGCAGATATATAATTAAGATATCAAGATTATTATTCCAGACAAAATAAATTCCTAGGAGGGTCTTACATAGTAAAACAAGGAGCAAACAGCTACGTCAAATGTCACTCGGAACATCCTGGGGACAAGTATAAGTTACTTAAGTGCATTTATTTGGACATGAGACAGAGATTATGTTACGTTTTGTCAAAGATATCTCAACGTGAGTGTCTGTACTTATTAGTCTTATAAAACAGACGGATGTATTTGTCTTTTGAAAAGTGTGTATTCATTTAAACTCTCTGGTCAAACAATAAATTGCATCAGTGCTATATAGCATCAGAAGAAATTAAAATAATTTGTCAAGGAAATGATTAAAAAACAAATTAATTAATTTCAAATTTTCATGCTACGACTTGAAAACACAGATTGCCAGATACAGGCATCAAGAGACAACAATCTTCAAACAAAATGGCGTTGCTGTGTAACTCATTTAGATCCAAAGGACATTTCTTTTGCTTGCATGTTTTTCAAGTATTAAATTAATGAAAGGTTTAGACAGCTTTACAAGATCCGATTATACAATTATGTCGAAATGCAGTTTAATGTAGAAATATTTCATCATAATCACATGCTAGGTCCAATTTTAATGTTTGACTCGTTGCATAAACTACAAAAAAGCTGTAAGTAGACACGAATAGTTTTGCCATTCTTTTTTAGGAAAATTGTTTGTATTGCTGTGTTAGTGTAAAGAATTATCAGTAAATGTCCGTATTAGATATTCTTGTCGTGTACAATATTGTCATGTACTGTCCGTGTAAACATGTCTCGTCTTCCGTACATACTTCTGACGATCGTTTCAGCAAGTGCATTTTAGACTTTCTAGAGTAAACAAAGACTGACATCTCCGAAAATTAAACGAAACTCAGCTTCTTGTGCCCTTGACTTTTGAATCTGGAACAACATCATTTACAATGTGTCATTACTAGTGAACATTATCTGTACTGATTGTCGTATTTTCTAGCCTATTTTCAATCTATGGTTCATCTTCTTCAGTTCATCTTTTTTAGCAAAAGGAAAACAGAGCATGTTTCCTGTATATTTAGCACGTAGATTTGTACGTTTCGTGTACTTAGCCTTGTTACGTTAAATGGTTGAGAAGAATTGTCTGGCCAATTCTCGAGTTTAAATAGATATAGCAGAAAAAAAGAATTCGAGTATATATCAAAGAATTCATTATATATGGCATTTGTTTTACAAGACAAGAATGTTACATACCAGTTGATACCTTAGTTATTAAAAACTGCTTTATAACTGGTTTTAAGTAGACCAGGAAACTCTTGTAATGTTATTCGATTAAGTAATGCACAGTCATACAATGGTATAATACAAATGAAAGATGATCAATTAATGTACAGGTACAAGTTTATTGAATTATTACATATATATGATTTGGCCTTGTAACCTAGAGATTGAGTTTCATGCCGTTAATTATATGGAATGTTCATTAACAAGACTTTTCTTAATGGCCCCATGTTGTCAAACCATTCAGTCATAGATGTTTGCATTTCAATAGTAATGCATTTGCATCGTTACTGCAATGGCTAATTGTTTACTGCAAAAGGAGCTTTTGACGTTATTTACTTCTGATATTTCAATAAGATTTCAAAAACATTTATTCAGTTCGTAATAATTACTGAAAAAAGTCTTAATGTATGCTCTTTGATAACTGCACGTATCAAAATTAATACGTGTACACTTAATTAATTGAACATTAATGTAGTGTTTACTCACCTTGAAAAAGGATGTGTTTTAGATAGGTTATCAAAAACAACATTAGGAATAAACTCCAGCATTAACATATATCATCCGACTTTTTAATAATTTGATTTCAGAAATCAAGTTTAATAAAGAACAGCAGTAGAATTTTCTACTAGGATCAAGATGTGTTCATAAACATTTTCTTAAATACAAGATAAATATTTCTCCAAATACAAATATGCAAACATAATTTATGACAGAAAAGGAAGCTCAAGAGATGATCAAACAATATTTTACCTTACGTGAGTACTTCATGATTACGGTTATTTTTGTTGTCATTTCCTAAGTTCTATTAACATGCAAACATTCATCATACGCAGTGTATAGTTTGGAGGTCAGTGACATTGTCTGTAGCATTCAGTCTTACTGGCAAGAGCCTTGCCCTTCACTCTTGTTATTATTTAAATGCGTGTTGTATGGACTCTAGCAGACTGAAAAGAAAACACATTATGTTTTTTCACCATAACTTCAAAGTAAAAAAACTAACCTCCATTTCTCATGCCGTGTTATTTTGCTAACAAAATGTCGAGAGGATCATTTATCTTTACTGTCAAACATAATTTGAGAAATATATTTGTCCTTTTCTGATCGGATACACGTTAGAAATAATAATTATGTAATATAGACAGCCCAATTTGACATTTGAAAGAAACAAAAAAGGAAAACTAGGAGCATTTACCTTTGAATAGTTGCCTCAGGGGAAATTATAAGGGATAGTTAGTATTGGCTTAATCATTGTACAGTAAGTAGGGGTTAATGCCTGATAATTTAATTTTTCAAGTTCAGTCATATATACGTCTGGACGCTTCTAACCTTTACCTTAATTGATTTATCTCAACGGACACGTTCACGTTTGTCGACTAGCAAAATTGTCACACTCGTTTTTACATGAAGACATTCTATTCTTATAGGTGAGTATATAGTGAGTATTTACGAGAAAAGTATTGTTGTCCAAGATTGTTAACCCTGTCTCGCGATTTCTAATCCTGTCAAGATATTTGGCCTGGACTTCAACGTTGCACCTGCAAGTGCTAATACGTGTAAGAACTCCAAGTTTAGTTAACATTAGAATAAAGAACTTTATTAAACTGAAGGAAAAAAGTTTAGCAACAAGTGAAATTTGTTAATTAAGCAGATGTGAGGAGTTTCATAAAGAAAAACTCTTATCAGATAATCTTAATAATATTTAATGGGGGTAGGAGGTTTTAAAGTTTTATAAAACGAATTTAAATGTAAACTGCCGTCAGTCGAGTCGTGTGATAAAATGTCACAGTATCAATATTGTGCATGACCGTCCCTTTAGTTATTGGCATAAGTGCATGTACACTTCGTGCTAGGGGTTCTAACGACGTGCACAGGGATCCTCTGCCATCCGTTGTGTAAAACCCGTTAAATGTCTTGGACGTCATTGACGTCGTAATTTTATCTCACTTGCCGTCCGAGGTGATACCACAGATGCTTAATCGTTGACAGATCTGGCGATAAGTAGACCATTCAAGCGTATTAACACCATATCGCTGCAAAATTAAACGAGGTTGAACAGAACAGAATTTTTATTAAGTAAATTTTTCATTTTATTATGATGTACAGTAATACGATTCCCCGTTTTCTAGTACTTGACATTTACAGAAAAGACAGTAAAATCATAATAAAAACCATAACTTTATTGTTAATTGTTTATTAAGCAGGAGATGTACACCTTGTTAATTAATGAAACAGAAATTGATTGTTAATTAAAACAATACTTAACGGGAGCTATATAGTAGTTTAACAAAATAATTTCCTTAAGGTATCTGTAACACATAAAGCTTTCCATAAAGATAGCTAATAGCCAAGGTGTTATACCTCTCCTACAACAACAACGCATTCAATCCAAAATTACTGAAAAGCAAATTACGTGTCGTTGACAAAATGTAAACAAGACAGTTACAATGTTTTACTGAAATGTATCTAGTTGGAGCCATCCAAAAACTACATCTCTAGATATCTATATTTATTTGACTGCGCTTTCTTTACACGTCAGATAAATGTGTTATTTTTATAAGGGACGGCTTCTAACGTCAAATGTTAGACTAATAAAGTAAAACAGGAAGCAGTTTCGATGCTTTCTGAGGACAGAAACTGATCTTTTAATTAGTGTAAATTTTATTCAAGACCTAAATGGAATCTTAGTGTGTCAAAGGTATACTGAAGTATTGGTCTGATCTTCCATTCTAATCAAATTGAGGGATGATTTTGTCTCGTAGGAAATGCTGTTTTGTTTAATTTCCCAACATAGAAAGGCACATACACCTGAATTTCTGGGGGGGAAAAGCTGGCAAAATTGCAAGTGACTGTATTTTATGTACAAAGAAGGTTTCGTTAATTACATAACACATGTGTTTGTGCCTTTATTTCCTACTCCATGAAGAATCCTTTCGTAAGTTTATATTGATGGTATATGAGATACAGAAGTCGTTCATTATGAGTAAAATTCTGAAAATAAGACCTGTCAAAATGGTCTAAAGATTCTATCATGGTGTTCATTTTTAAGTAGTATTTTAAAAAAAAATATTGAGTTTAACTGACTGTAGCCTGTTTAGTGAATTAATTAGTACTTTTCCAAAAGATATAATATTGTCAGGATTTTTTATTTCGGATATTCATTTATTTCGAAGGATATTCTAATATGCGTGAGTAACAAATAGAGATACTGAATAAAAGTGTTTACATGACAAATTAACTCCTTCTGCGGTCAATAAAAGAAGTCAAAATTGTTATTTCAAAGAATTGTTCTTGATATTTACCGAAAACTTTTGTGTAGATAATGTTTTATAAAAGGCATCGCAGATGTGTACTACCGTTAAGGTAGTGTTCCTATACTGTTTATCCGCCTGTAAGGAGAAAGATGCAGTGCATCAGAATAATTTTGCCGGTCCCCATGGGATTCAATTCAGGCAAACAGGAGATGAAATTCCAACTCTAGAGCACTGAGCCAAAGAATTTTTTCTAGACGCTGTTTCCAGGGGCTGAATCAAGAATAGTCATTGTTGCGGTTTTATTAACAAGCAATATTAAAGAAACGTCACAGTTTACAATGTGAACATTAAATCATTAGCTGTTCTTTTTTTACAATTTGCTTACTGTAAGTTACAATTTGATTGCGTGAAAAAAGTCAGTTCATTAGTAGTAGCCCTATATATAACCAGCTATGTTTTTCTTCACATTTTTAGGAGCGGATGTGGTTCAGTGGTAACGCGCTGGACTGGTAAACCAGGGGTCCCGAGTTCGATCCCCCGCTCCTCCGCTAACATTAATAATAGACTTTCGGATGAGACTTTAAACCGAGGTCCCGTGTATCAGTGCTATACACTGAGCATGCAAAAGAACCAGGGGTGTCTCTGGAATGGGATGCTTTCTGTATCTTGCACTACCTCCACAACATAAAATAACTAATCTCTTCAGGGGGCGTCGGTCATATGGGCAACCGATAAAAAAGCTCAAATAGATAGATCTTATCTTTTACACGTATTTTAATTGAGCAATTAAATCAATGAGCACTTATTTGGATGTAGGTGTACGGGTGTCAGTATGATTTTAAGACATGTCATGCTAGGAAGAGGAACTTTCAAAGCCTGTAGGCAGCAGTGGGTCTCTCTTGCTTTATGTTCTCCGTCTATTTTATGCATGCTTACATTTATTTCATCAGACCATGTTTACATTTTTCTTGTTTTACAACCATGTACAATCTATTAAACTAAAAGCAATTTTATATTACAATTTGTCATCAGGGAATAAGATGTATGCTGAAGATTGTATCAGCTTTATACAGAAACTGAAAAGAGGCTTTTAGGCTTTCAGATGTTTCTGATCTGATTTTTAATACGCATTTGTAATCGCTAACATAATGCTACACCTATTTATGAATTTTAAAAACGGCTCTTTAAACAGAAAAAAATGCCTTATAAAAGGATTGATGATTACTGTATCTTTTAGGTCTATTTGAATACTGAATACTGCTCCGCTCTCTTTTGAGAAATTAATGTCGCACTGCAGGACATATTAATGGCTTTATAATCTTATATAATTGCTTACTTGATACAGCACATGGTCGAACCTGATATCGTTGGAAAGGATTTTTAAATGATTGTAACAGAGTAAGGTGCTGTACATTTTAAATGTTCAACATTGCTCCATTTCGACAAAGACAATTGTTACTAGAAATGTCTTGACTAAAGTCTTATAAATTTTGTTCAAAATGTCAGAGTGTAAACAAATTAATACCATTATCGTAAGCGATGCAGAAATAAAGAAATTATTTTAAATACATTTACACTGAAACTACATTTTTTAACTTAAGTTGAAGCTTTCGCTGGGTGAAAGAGAGACAAATATACTTTTGTAGCATAGTTATTTCAGGACGGAATAAGCTTGATCACTTTCGAAATCCTTTCCATGGAAAGAGTGACCATTATATTATACATTCTTCAAGTGTACAAGTTAAAATGATAGACTTCGTAAAATCACCTTAATTTTTGTGTAGAATATTTGCTGTTTCAAACGTGGGGCTATGTTACGGAATAATAAGTAACTTCAAAAAGATATTTAAAAAAAATATATAAATCATTTACGACGTACCCATCGTTGCAAAGTACAAAGATAAAAATGCCTATTGATAGAATATTAATTATAATAAAAAATAACAATATTCATGTTGTAAAGAAGAAAACGAAAAAAAATCATGTCTTAATAAGTCATGTCAGATTAGGTTATGATAGGGTACGTTTCGTTTCGTTATGTTACGTTGCGTTACGTTATGTAAAGTTTTTATATTAAGTGCTGTGTTGTATGCTATGCTATGGTAAGTGTTATGTTATGTTCTGTTTTATGAAATCAGAAGTTTTCTTTTAAATTTTTAATGATTGCGTCTTAAATAAATCACTTTGCTTTACACTGAGTTGATATTTAATGCATCAAATACTTTATTTTTAAACGGTCGAGTGGTTGATTTGAAAGACCTCATGTTAGGAGCTGACAGGCTTTCAGACAGAAATGAAATAGACTACCGTTGATTCTATGCATCTTTCTGCATGTGCTATCTGAAGCATGCTGAAAGAACGAACTTTCTATAGAATGCTGTAATATAGTCCTAGTGCATTGCGTATTCTGTCTAATACTCAAAACATCCATTTTGAATAAAGTGGTGCACTTCTGCCGGTAAGGCAGACTATTTACATTTCAAGTAACAGTTACATTATAATAAAGTAATTAAAACAGTTTGAACGCAAAAAAGATTTGTAAATTTACCTGATGGAATTATTAATGGGAATTAGTGATTTCAGTTCAATGTTAAATATTAAATGAGCTTTAATGCTTTCAGCAGTATAGGACTGTGATTGTTCCAATATGATTGCAGACGTCATACTGCATTTGTCAAACAATATACTAGTATAGCAATTTTAATCATGATAAAAAGGTTCCATTTAAAGGGGCGTCACTACTTGATATAGAGCACTTGTATGTCCTGTTTTATCAAGCTCCGACTCTCACTAAAAGCATTGAATATATGAAAGAAGATCAAACTTTTGATTGACATTTCAGACTGAACTCAATACGTCAGAGAGATTTGTTGTGAACTACAGCCAGTCACGTTAAACATCTTCAAGACTAAACGAAAAGCTAACGGCTGTGGACAGGTGTCGCAGAATATTAAGGCTGATAATTTGGCAAAGACATATATATTTGTGTGAGAGCACCTGAATTACAAGATAAATTTGCTTCACCTCAACGGGTAAGTTTACCCCATTCTGAACAATTACGTTTAGAGAGGATAACTGACTTTTTGCATTGTATCAGTAGAAATATCTGTGCATGATTTAAATCGGTGTGTCTTCAAACAAATAAGTCATACTTACATATACTCGTATATATGCATGTGACTTCAATGCATTTCTAACGTCGAATGTTTGTTTTATCAATTCATTAAGGTTCAAACAAAGTTTTAATACAAACGGTTTTCATTTCATTTTTATCAACTTTTTAGATTATCTTTTTTCATCTTAATGTTAGGAGAAAAATATCGTGCAATCAGTATTTATCATGAGTCTAAAGCTTGGCAGACAAGCTGCTTGTCCTAACCCGTGTTCAGATATCGACGCTGTAATCAGAGGATTTGAAAGACCTTGCAGTAATGAATGACTAGTTATAATCGATCGAGGTATTTCAAAATCACTGTCTGTGGTAGTAAAGAATTAGTCCAGAACAGTTCATTGGGGACTTCCTTTATTCTTTACGCAATATGTTATAGCTATAATGGCAGCTCGGTTTTTGCTTTACATTCACTGCGGTCGATGTTATTGAGTGAAATTGTGTGTTCTCTTGAGTTTGCAGACCGGAACAAAACCACTATATTGCGAAAATTGAACAGCCTATATGATGAAGAGATGGTTATTTGTTTCAATGAATATAACTAACAGACTAGAGGTGAATTGGGTGCTTTTCAATTGCCAGTATTAATATCCATATTTTAATATGTTTGATTAAAAAAAATACGCGATACTATGTAATTTATGGAAATATAATTGAAAAAAAAACTTTCCCGCTCGACAAGATTAAAAACTGAGCAGCGTTTGACGAATTTCATTTTAAAACATCACACATTTAATTTTTCATTTAGAATAAGTGACTAGATCTAGCACTTTGCTATATGAAAGCAGGTTTACCTTAGCAAAAAAAAATAACCCGTTACATTATTATTTAGTTTCGTGAGCTGAGAGATTAACTTAGCTGAAGTATTTTCCTATTCTGGTAATCTAACAGTTGTCGGTGAAAAGTGAATTCCTGTGCAAAGATTCTGCCATTGTTGAATGTTTATTGCTCATATTTAAAAAAATGCTCGTTAATTTACAATTCCTTTCTATAGCGGCGATTACTAATATAAGATTTCAAATTGATATAAAGATAGATTGAACAGCTATCGAACCAATTATCGAACAAAATTATCGAACAATGTTTTACTAATTCCAATAAATCTAAAAAAATATATATAAAAAAAATAAAATAAAAATAACAGCTAAGATGTAATTTACTATGTAAAACGTCACTCTAGCTTTTCAACAGATAGATACTTCATTATGATCGTACATTTGATACAAAATTACATTTTTGTAAATATAATGTATATAGGAGGTTGTGGTGGTATACTGAAGTATATGTCAGGTCAAATGTTTTCGTCAAATTGGGAAATTACTCCGCCCCGAGTAATACATATATTGAAATTAGTCTACGAACAAAAACACATATTCGTTTCTATTCTATTAGGATGGAATCCTGCAGTAAATGTATATTTTCAAATATGTCTACTAAGGTCATTGGCAGAGTTAAAGGTGCCTATTGACACTTTAAAGGTTGTATTTCAAAGTAAGGTCTTGTCTCTTGATGAAAAGGTAATTTGTGAGGACAAAACTCACTTGGAACAATGTTTTAATCTTGTTAACAGAAGAAGACTTCACAAATGTTTTCTAATAATGTTCCGTTAAATCTTGTGCCGTTGTGTCTAATGATCTAAAAATATCTTGCAGTTCACAATTACAGTTTAAATCCGATATAAATGTCAGTATATTGAGCCATAAACAAATGGTTGAATTGAAACAGTACAACAGAATTACAATTTCGTGTCTTTTTATGACCTCATTTAGAAGTATAGCTGAAGATCTTCGCTTTAGTGAAAATGTCAGGTGTTTTTTTTCTTTTTTTTTCTTTTCTTTTTTTCTCACTAACGACATCGAAGATTTTATCAAGCAAAATACTGTTATACATTGATTGGCAAAAACTTATATTTATACCATTTACTTGTACACACAAATCCTAGCAAATGTACTGAAAATATATCTTAATATAATTATTGATCACCTTGAATGAATATTACTGTTTCGCCACATGCAATTGTCATTTGTAAAGTACTAAACACGGATCGACGAAAATCGCTGTTTCTGTCTTGCACTCTTTCGGATTTTATACATTATCCTTTTTTTATTTGGAAATTTAAACGACCATTTCAGTATTTAAAACAAAATCTGTTAGACCAATGACAATGTTGTCTGAAACCTGTGTGAAGATGTTAATAGTCTTAGGTCAGGAGTCATGAAGGAATATTTCGTTAAAATGTTAAGTCAAGGCTGTCAAGTTGCATGTACCTTTGAAGATTTTGCATCAACAATCTTAAATATGACAGTACATGTGCATACTCTCGACGAGTTGATTTAGTCCTCATTTTGTTTTTAAAATATCTATTATTCTTTAAAATGCATAAAAATCAGATCCTCTTTGAAAACTGTACTTGTCAGTCTGCTAAAATGGACTAATAGTGTAATAAATACATATAATAATGTCTGAATAGATATTGATTAAAAAAACAGCAATGCTTTTAGACCAGTATTGTTGCATTGCAAGAGAAATCTCGTGAATAGATATAAGATAAAACAATGATTCACATTAGACAAAGGCTAGATGTGGTGTTATCCTGTAAAAGCAAGTAAATGTCACGGGTATATTTATCTGTATTTCTATCTTTGACTGCACTGTGTGCCTCACAGCATTCTATTTGTTAACTAGTCGACCAAGATTGATAAGTATAAGACAAACAATGTAAACCTAGAGGCATTCTGCTCTATCAAAACGTCCTAAATTCATTACGGGACTGATACTTACCTCTTAATTTTCGTAACTTTAACACACGGTGTGTCACAGTCGTACTGAAGTATTTGTCTGGTCATTTTGTCTTGTCAAATTGAGGAATTATTTTGTCCGTTGAAAAATGCTATTTCGTTTAGTCTACAAACACCACAGACATGAACTAACTACTTTGTGAAGCCAACCACATTGGTCAGAAAATTCCATTCTAAAGATTCGTATAGAAGTATGGTTGAATCCCTTTTACTTTTGAGAAGTGTCTTACGTTGTTTATAGCAAACAAACTGGCAAGGTATGTTTACAAGTGACTAATGGGGAAAACGCATTCTTTACCATAAAGTTTTAAAAAAACCTTGATAGAGGTTGGATGTATGAGAAGTAAGCCGATAAACATGCGATTAGTCATTGGTTGTTGCAAATTACGAATGACGGGTGACTCTTCATTGCATTGATTTGATGCTTCTCGGACCCGTTGCATAAATAATGTGTTAATAAAAGTTTAGTCACGGTTTAAACTTTTCAACATGCATTATAGTATAACATTAAATGAAGAGAGTGTTTTGAAAACTTGAAAAGCTACCTAATATGAAGAGTAGCATGTAGTTTTAACTGCCACACAATACATATCGTTGTGGCACGTCGAGAACTCTCTGATTATACAGTTTGTTTTAACAGACTCACGTTTGCAAAATGAAGTTGCAAAACATATTAAATACTTACTTTGTTTAATATTTCACACTAAGGGCGGTCATATTTTGTCTATTTACTTGTCTTTACTTTTTTGTTTATTTATTTATTTATTTAGATTTCATTTTTTATCTATATATGATGCAGTTTCAAACCAGTACTGGCGCCAAAAATGTGATATGTGGAAGGTCAGTGGATATATAACCCTTGGTAGGAAATGAACCAGGGACCTCCCGATAGCTAGGGAGTCCGGGCTCTAACCCCTCGTCTACTGCTTCTCCAACTACAACTTCAGTAGTTTAGCTAGGGTGGTTATACGTTTTACCTGACATAACCCAAAGTTTAATTTTAACTTTTTTCTCTAATTGACTACGACATTTAAGTTAATGTCTTTGATACCATAAACAAACTATACAAAGTCATTTATCTGCGACAATTTCTTTCTTTTTGGGTTAAATAAGAAAACAATAGATAAAAAACCCTATGTGAAGAGAAACAACTCTCATTCTTTTTCTTACTTGTTCATGGGAAGAGTTACTTGTGATGTTTGTAATTTAGTTGTTGTCACTGTATATAACTTTAGGATAATTTAAAATAAATATTGCTCATTAAATAAAGTCCGAACATGTAGGATATCATTTTTTACTTTAATCTATAAAAGTAGAAGTGTTTTTTTTCTCTATCATAACAACAAGTTAGTAAAATTAAGACAAACCCAGCTTATAGAATTTACTGACAACATTACCCCAAACCTTGAAAATGGAAAACAAACAGATATTCTTAACATGGACTTCTTGAAGGCGTTCGACAAGGTCTCTCATAGTCTGCTTCTTCACAAACTTGACCACTACGGTATCAAAGGCTCAACGAATCGATGGACACAGGAATTCCTGTCCAATAGAACACAGTCTGTTGTACTTGAAGGTGAACAGACAGACAAGATCCCCGTGGAATCAGGAGTACCCCAGGGCTCTTCACTCTGGCCGTGTCTCTATCTTTACTACATCAATGACCTGTCACACTCTCTTCATTTTACAGTTAGATTCTTCGCAGATGACACCATGAACTACATGACCATATTCAACACTAATGACTGTAATCTACTACAAGATGATCTCAATAAACTAGCACACTGGAAAAGAAATGGAGAATTGCCTTCCATCCAGATAAATGTCAAGTCTTCACTATACCCAGAAGAAAACTACCATCAAACATCCTCAACAACCATATCCATCAATATGTGAAAGCTGCGATGTACCTCGGTCTAACTATCAACGACCATTTCGACCTGAGGGAACACATTAGCAACATCACCAACAAAGCTAGCAGAAGCTTCAACTTTATCAGAAGAAATATTAACATTACATCTACATCCATTAAAGAAACAGCATATCTCTCGCTCGTCCGCCCTAGTGTTGAATACTCGTCTGTAGTTCTGTAGTATTGGATCCTTATGAAAGAACAGACATTGAAAAGCTTGAAAATAAATCCAAAGACGAGGTGCCCGTTTTGTTAAATACAACTTCAGAAACGGATCTAGCCTAACAAACATGCTGCATGAATTACAATGGCCATCTCTCCAAAACAATAGAAGAAACAGCCGACTTACTCTCCTCAATAAAATATCTCATGAAGAAGTTGTCATCAGTAAAGAAAACAGACTTATCCCTATTCAGCGAAGATCCAGACACTGTACTAGTAATGCCTTCAAGATCCCACACTCTGCAACCACCTATACAGACAGCAGTCATTCTTCCCTAGAACCATCAAGGAGTGGTTCAACCTCCCACCTGACATAACATCAGCAGGCTCAGTTGAGGCCTTCAAGGCTCAACTAGCAAATCACTTTGTCTAAATCCTGAAAACTCTGCTTATTTCTAACAAGTCACTGTATATACTCTCACTATGTTTTCCCTTTTCTCGTTTTTGCACAACCCCCTGGCATTAATACTCAAAGTGTTGAGTGCGGCCAGTATGTGGTAGAAGTAGACTTTCGACACGCAGGAAAATAGCTATGATTTTAAAAGTCTAATTTCACTCATTCTTAAATTTTATTTATTTTTAAAATTATGTCTTGCTTTCTTTGAAATAAAGGGGGAAAATTTTCATTGGCTTACCCTAAAGTTCGTCACTGAATTTAGTGGTTTATTACCGTAACATTACGCTATATTAATGACATACTTGTTATTATGACACCGATTATGGGCAGTGCGTTCTTGACAACGAAGTGAAAAATGAATATATAAACAGAATTTCTAAAAAAGGTGAGACCTTTTCATGTTTAATCAATTAGGTGACCTGATTTACTACTGTTTTGGGATATAACATTTGAGATAAATCTAAAAGAACAAACAAAATGAAGTTTCTGTAAGTGTAATAGTATCCGGATAGATGATGGATTTCATTCTCGCTGCCTGTCTGCCTGTAATGTCAAACCTCTGAAAAAGATATAGTTAGTTTTTTACTATCATATGAATGCTAATTCTCGACAGGAATTTAACCGTGAAAGAATTTTTTCAGAATTTTTTTTATAATTGTGTTTGAAATTTGAATGATACTTGCCACATAGTCTTGTTGAAAGAGGGTTACACTGAACACCGAAATCTACTTTGGACCGAAATCTTCCGAATTCTACTTTGCAGGACCGAAATCTACTCAGTACAGCCAAGATATGGCATTATTTCTTAATGTTTGAGTATTTTATGATAGATTACATTATAAACAACTTATATTTTTAAATTTCAATTGAAAAGTTTACTTAGTAAAAAAGTTATATTAATAAATGTAAAAATTATTGAAATCGGTGAGCGTGAAAATATTACATCGTGACAAAAAAGGTCGTCGTAAAAAAGGTAGTTTTGAAGTACACAATGCAGATCCATGAAAAATTTATTAATAAAACTAACATATCAAGTAAATATAATTGTTCACGAAAACAAGAAATGTGATCCAGGCCATACCACGAGAAGGAACATGGCCCATTTTTTTTTTAATTGAAAAAAAATCTACGGAAATGAACAAAAAATAAATTTAATTCAGATAAATAGATAAGGAATGAACCCGATTTTGATTATTTTTTAACAGATTTAAAACATTAAACATCAAAGTGTACGAAATAACGATACGAAATGCTCAATACATCAAAAAGATAGAATGCCTAAAAAATTACTGTTATTATTGAAAGACATGAAGCTTTGCAAAAAGAAAAACATAAGAAATTGATAAAACAAACATTGATTAAAACAATTTAAAGGTAAAAGCAAAAGAAAAATACTTGTTAAGTTAAAAACAAATCAAAATACAAAATATTAAATATAATAAATGCAATATAAGGCATATAATGTAAAGCATCAGATTAAGAAATATAAGTACAGTTTATGAATGAAAAACAGACTAAAAAATTTAACATTTTGAGCATATTGCCAAAATAAGTTTAGGACACATGTAATTATGTGGAGATAAAAATTTGTAAAAGCATACATACATACATACACAGAAGATAAGTAAACTCTTAAAAGAATTCCTAAAAAGTAATCTTGATCAATACACATAGTGGCCATCAATACAGAGCAATAGTACATCAAATAAAAAGGCAGGATGGTAAATCTTTAAGAATTAATTCGTTAAACGTTATAATGTATAATTCAGTTTTTATCGAATGTCAAGAAAAATAAATAATATATGTATATAACACTTGTTGTCTTCTAATACAGCGTATATATTTTATTAACTTAATATCGGTCCTTACTGAAAAAGCACCAGAAGTGACTTTCGCGTGCACTGTTGTCACGTGACTTAGACTTAGAACGTATACCAGTAGAAGACTTAGATAGCTTTTGTGTAATCATTAATTAAAATCATATTCAGCGAAAATGTTTTTAATACATTTTAATATGTATTTAACATATCAAATACTTTTTTGAGAATATTTTTCTTCTTCAGCAGTATGAATTACAACGAAATTTGCACATTCGACATGAACCCAGTTTTTACAATTTGGGCAATGTATGCTGCCATTTAGACATTCTTTAAAACAAACAACACAAGGAAACTACATGATTGCGATGAACTTATGCATATTGAGGGTTAGAAGATCGAATTTAAATACGTTTTTGGGATATTACTCGCGATTTACGAGTAAATTAAAAAAAGGGTTTGCGTCACGTCTTAATACATCAAAACAACTTGGAAAAGTTTGAAAAGATTAAGGAAATTTTCAAATTATAAATATTTACCAACTCATCATTATCAAATTACAAAACTGTATGATAAAAGAAAACTAAACTGTAACACTAGCAGGTAAGATGCACGTGCAAAACGCGGGACATCGTGCATGGCGGCTTCAGTTTGTGAAAACATTATAATTTTGCTTATCGCAATGTTCCTTTTTAAATGCATTTCTTTAATCATTGATTTCGTGACAATTTAATTTGATAGCTATAACTGTTCATTATAACGTAATTATTATTTATTTAATGTACACATCACTGAATCCATTTTGGTTACAATTTGTCAATTTTATAAATACTTATAAATATCTTCATAAAATTTATAAATATGTTCATTAAAGACAAAATAAAAAAGAACAAGCTCTTTTTCCATAAAATTTTATTTTCAAAATCAAACTTTACAACTGGATCTATGTAGTCGCCAGAATAAGTCGTTGTGATTTCCCATACATTCATTGTTCTCACGCTCACTTAGACACCGCCTGTAACATAATAATATAAAATTGGTTCAAACTCTAAAAATACAAAACTTAAAATATTAAAATCTTGAGTATATATTCATATATATTAACTAATTAATAATATCCAAAAAAAGTAATAAATAATGCCATATCTTGGCTGTACTGAGTAGATTTCGGTCCTGCAAAGTAGAATTCGGTAGATTTCGGTCCAAAGTAGATTTCGGTGTTCAGTGTAACCGGTTGAAAGAGCGTTAAGCTTTCTTGCATGAACATATTCCCCCTAAGATCAGCTCAGTATCATTTGAGGTTGACTGGGTTGTATTCAACATGCTGGCCTCCTCTTTAAGATGTTCTCATTCCTTAACGATGTCAAAATGTCAGGATATTAACAACACTTCTGTCTACATCTGCAGGTTACTCCACAGGAGCTTGAAATTGTATTTTTAGTCATTCAAGAGTCGAAACTGTTAATCTAGCTTCTTTTTCTGTATATAAAAACTCAAGGAATGAAACGCCACCTGCTCCGCCCACTAAGAATTTCGGGTCGCATCAGCTAAAATGCGAAAAAGTGCAGATATCTATCAGTCCTGTCACTCAGCAGACACAAAAACTAACCAAAACAATTCACTAATTGTTGTCAACACGCTACACACTAGTAAAAAACTGCTGTTTTCCTTGCATTTCCAACAAAATTTGCTTGTCGCCAAAGCCATTGCGTGACATCATAGAGCGGACTGTAATCTCCAAAATATTTCTTGATCAAAAGCAGTTTTGAACTGGAGAAGCTTTTCTGTTCTATGCTTTTATGCATCACAAAAATAATTGTGAATTATATTTTACCGTTATTTCAGTATAAAAGCATCTATTTAGTTTGATTTTGCATTTATTCTTTCTATCTATTAAATCCAGAAATAGATTTTCCTGGGACACCGCCACAATTTTTGGGAATTCCGTGAAGTCATGCAATGGCTTCGGCGACAAACTGATTTTGTTCGAAAATGCATGAAAACCAGCTGTTTTCTTCTCCTGTGTAGTGTACTGAAAAAAATAAGCGATTTGTTTTAGTTAGTTTCAGTGTCTGCTGAGTGACAGGACTGATAGATATCTGCACCTGAGCACAAGTTAGCTGATGCGACCCGAGTTCTTAGTGGGCGGAACAGGCGGCGTTTCATTCCTTGTGTTTTTACATACAGAGTAGAAGCCACAAATACATTTTGAATCTTGAAGGACTAAAAACTCAATTTCAAGCTCCTGTGGTTACTCCCAATCAGTCAGTACTATACAGACTATAACTGGGAGGTGTCAGGAAAACTGTGTTTAAAGTGTTAAGTGCTTAATTAAAGGATAAAAGTTTGAAGATAAAAGAGTGCAAGGTTAAAAGCATGCTGGGGGGAGGAGTTCTAAAAGGGAGCTGTCACCAGCATATCCTTGAAGATATTTAGGCTGGCACTGGATTTGACCTGGTATGGGAGACTATTCTATACGTTTATGTTCTAGGGAAGTACGAGATAAGCGGGTACTGGGGGATCAGGAAGTTCAAGTTTCTAGTTGGGATGAGATGGAAGGGCCAACCAAGATTGTATAACCCTTGTGAAACACTACTTTGGAAATCGTAATTATTGCAGGCATATCTAGCTGCAGTTCTTTGTACACTTTCAACTTTATTAGTAAGGTGTTTCTGCCAAGAGTGCCAGATTATTGAGCCGTATTCTAGTTGTGGTCTTATAGGTTATGTATGGTGATGTTTTGACTTTCCTATTTTTGGTTTTGATGTTTCTCTTTATAAATCTTAAAGAGTTTTTTGCCTTGGAGGTGATGTAATTAATATGGGATGTTTGGAGATAGTAACTCCAAGGTACTTGGCAGTTTCTGCTGATTTTAGTATTTTATTAAGGAGGGTTTATGGGAAGATGGTAGGGTTCTTTTTCCAGGTGATCCTAAGCACCGTGCATTTGTCCTGGTTCAACTCCATAGCCACTTACCAAGAATTTAGAGTACACTGTTTTTAAAGCTTATGACAGAACTGGAAACAGAATAAAAATACTATTATAAGCAATCAGATAAGATTTTAGGGTGGTTTATCCATTCCCCCATAGCTGGATTTAAACTCAGGTCTTCCAAGTTCACAAAGTAGACACTCCTCCACTTGCTATGTTATTCCACTGCTAATACATCCTTCTTAGAAGCTCACCTTCAACTTATTACTGCCAAAAGTCAATACTGACTATACTAGGCAGACGCATGTCAGGAACATTAAAATTGTCAAAGGTAAAAACATAGTAAACAAGATTTTTACTAAAGATCTTATGTACACATTTATTGTGAACATTTAAAATCCATAAAACTTGTTCAATCCACTGATAAAAGCTGGTACAGTTGGGGTAGCCTTAATCTCAGTCAGTAATTCGTTCCAGAGTCGTATAGTCCTTGGGAGGAATGAGTTTATGTGATGTTGTGTTTTTGACTGCGGGATGAGGAATTTGTTGTTTTTTGGTCTGTAAGTTGATCATGTTGACATTGACCTGTTTATGTTTTTTATTTTGTAAAGCATGACCAGACTGGCTTGGTTTTGCTATTGCTGTAGTGTTGACCATTTTAATTCCTTAAAGGGGCTCCAGATGACAAAAAAAGAAAGTTTTCTTGTATTATACATTTCTTGTAATATTTATGACTTATGCTTTAAAAATAACTTACTGACAAAAAATAAGTCAAATAATTACATTATAAATTGATTTTTTTCCCTTTCAAAGTGCTATACCGTAACGCGACGGTATAACTATATCGTATAAGATTTAAAGTAAATATCTGTAATATCTCATGCGGCGATGGTGATAACAGTAAAAGCGTTGGAAATATTTTGTTAACATGAGGGTCCAGAGTTCAAATCAGGCTGGAGCGAAAATAATTTTTTTATTCTATTTTGACTTTTATAATCAGTTTTGAAGTAAAATATTATGTTGTTATAATCTCACGGCATCTAAATATATAATTTATGAAAATTTTTTTTTTATTTCAAATCTGGAGTACAGCCTCTTTAATCATGTTTGATACACTGCTTGTATAGTGGTAATCATTATAAACATACCTTGAAACTGCCCTCAAATAAGTAGAGTACTGAATGTCTGTGGGAACTTCTAAGGGTGCCATAGATTTTTCATTAGTCTTTTATTTACTTTGGCTGCCAAGTGTTATGCAGAAAAAAGTGCTCTTGTTTCAAACTGGATTTGAAGTCAGATGCTCAAGTTCACAGAACAGGCCACCAGAAAAGATAGTTGATAGCCAAAGGAATAAAGGTACAGTATCATGCCTCTGTTATTCATTTTAAAAAGGTGCGTATATTATATGGATTAATGTTTGTGGAAAAGTCTAATATTTCAATATTAAAGTTTAGTTTGAAGTTTCATATTTCAGGGAAATCTAAATAAAAAACCATGACTACTCCTCTTATGGACCCTAAGATTGCAGCCATTATGGCCAAGTTTGAGGGTGGAGACAAGAAACAAGAAGAAACCAAGCCGAAAGAAGAGGAACAAGTGAAGCCTCCAACCAACCTTGATGAGTTTATCACAGTTGAAAAACTGGTTTGTTTTTGTTGGGGTTTTTTGTTGTTGTTTTTTTTTAGTGTTTTTTTTGTTGGTTGCCTAAGATGGATACTACGCGAAAGCATTCTATTTCAAATGTAAAACTGTTGCTCATTTGTTAAGCTTAATAACATGATCATTCTGCTTACATCTTGAACAGAATATTCAGTGGTCAAGAAGTTATTTTGAGGGTTGGGTATGAAATTATTGTGTCACTCTCTTTCTTTAGATGCAGTTATTATGTGCTCAACCCACAACAGTACTGACCCTCAATATTTTTTTGTATAGGCTTGAAAGAATTAAGTGTAAGATAGTGTTTATACAAAGGCATTTATAAGATTAAAATGGTTGAGCATGGCACAGCATTTGAAATTATATTTCTTGTGCTGACAAAAATTATTTGATTAACTGAGCTAGGAAATTTGAAAAATACTGCAGTCTGATTGAAATAAATATTATTTCAACCATTAAAAATTTACATACTTCTGCAACTGCTTTTAGTTTTGTATCTGATAAAGTGAATGTATATATTTAGTAGTTTATTTAACTATTGCTAAAGACAAGAGTGAATAACAGACATTCTAGAATGATAAAATGAGTAAATTGTGTACTCATCCCAGCTATGATTACAGACAAAATATTTCAAAGGCATCTTTCTACATTTACTCCTTTTTTTACTTTTAGGATAAAAGACTGAGTTAAAACCTGATAATTAAATATAACATATTTTAGGATGAATGGCCACAGCGACTGACCTCTGAGGGTCCAATGGACATACAGGATGAGGGGCTACTACTGGGAAGTAAACAAGATATAGCAGAGCTTCTAAGAGATGCTGCCCGTATCTTTTCATTTAATAATTACATAATAATTTTACATATTACTTGATTATTAATTAAAATAATATTCGCATACTGTAAGTTTTTAAAAAGTTAGAGCAGTTTTTTTTCATAAAAAAAATCTGTCATGTAATAGTCAAGTCATCGTCGGATACCCACGGCCGATCTAATGTATTGTAATAATCAATCATGGGTATCCGACGATGTAGTCAAGTAGACTTATTAGTGACCTTGACCTTGAAAAGCTCTTGGGCTTCACTTGCTAGAAGATGTGCAGGAACGATTGGACAGTCTGGAAGAAACTCTAAATTACTATGCCTCAGAGATTGTGTCAGAAGGGAAGCGCACCTCACGGCTGCAAGACCGGCTTTTCTACTCACCTTCAAGAAGTAAAGTTTTCACATAAAGTTTAAATTACACCAACTTTGAAATTAATCTGTTATAATGGCTCTATAATAAAACCTGCTTGCAAATATGAAAAAAAAATGTAAAAATAGCACATAATTCTGATGTGATGGTAAAAACAAAGAAATGAGGAAAAAAAAGAGTTCATTCATTCGAGAACAAGAGAAATGGTTACAATATTGTTCTTTATATATATTCATTAAATAGTCTTTTCAGAGCTCATTTATATGTGTTACAGCATTTATGACGGAGGTGTCGGAGTCAGATGCCGTGAAATCTCATCACAGTTCCAAGGGTCACAAAAGTTTGGTAAATTCTGTTTTTTACATAACTTAATAACTTTCAGGAATTCTTACTGCAGAATTTTGAAAACTGTATAAAATTATTAATAAACACTGAGGAGTTTCATAAAAAGAACTGTTAAGTTATAAGTACTAATGATTGACTGAATAACTTTAAAAAAGTTATTGATGAATGCTTGTACAAGAGTAAATATTACTGGAAATAATTGATATAAGCACACTGTTACTAGACTATGTGTTTATTCACTCACTATGTGTGGACAACTTCCCATGGAGAGTAACTGACTGCCAAGTGAAGGAGTGTAATTTGAGCTGCATGCATTCACATATATACACTACTATATGTATACACTTTTCAAATCTTTTCCATTTTTTCCTTAAAAAGTTGAATGTTTCATTAAATAATTTATCCCCATTCCACTATAGAATACAGAATACACTGCAGAATACATTAAAATAGTACAGTAAGTCAGTATGGTATTTTTTTTTTTTTAGCAAGACCAGTTCAATATGAAGGTACACTGTTAGTGAGAATATCTTGTTGTTATGCTGATAATACATGAAATTAGTTTACGGGACTGGTGTCTGCGTGTGTGGTTCATATTAAATCATAATAAAGCTTCTGTCTTTTGTATGTTTTTCCATTGCAAATAATTTACAGTTTGTTTGAGATATGTCAGCATTATGTCAGAACCGAAATCTTACATGGTGATATGCTGCAGTTAATTTTTAAGAAATTTTGTCATAGTTATAACGTTAATTATTCAAACATCATTTGTTTGATTGGTACTCAAAATCAAACATTTGATATTGCGTATTGTCACTAAAATCTTCAAACTGTATGTGAAAATAAACTTTAGTACCAGATAAAACCAGTATGGACAATGCTTCTTGGAAACAGTGAGAAATGTAATCATTGTCAGGAGATGTCTGATGCCACTTTTGAATAAGCAGAATCTTGAAGTCTTTAGAATCTGTTCAGTTGGATCTTGCATGTGTATGGCTTCTGTTAAATGTTGTTTGATATATCAAACTTACCTAATCATTAGTTAGTTTATGTGTGTGTTTAAATACTTAATAAAATTAGGTTGTTTTTTTATTGACAGAAAGTTTTAGGGTTTTGTTTTTAAATTTGTTTCTGCTGTATTTACAAGAAATTTAATCATAAAAAAAATGCACTAACTAGTGTTGCTTACTATAAAATAGAATGCTGTGATAAGTCGACTGACCAGCGGCCTTGAGAGAGAAGGTGTCCGCAAGGAAATTATCTCGGTATTATATACACACACTGTACAGGCATTTGCTTCATGAGTTTGGTGGTTTTCTATATCATGGGATGGATTTCAATATATTTTTTATGTATTCATTCACTTTAGCTGTTAAATAGAAATTGGATACTTATGATATAATGGTAACTCACATAGTTGTACAAAAACCATTGGAAGTGTTGGTAATTCTTGGATACCATAGGTATATTGTTGTCAACAGTGTACAATGATGCAGTATGTTTATCTCTTCAAAAGCACTTAAAGCATTGTTTTAAAGGGAGTTTTCACATTTAGCTAAAGAAACCTTAAGCCATTCACTGCATTCTTTTCTTAAAAATATTTTAAGCATCATTGTTAAACATTTATGGAGACATTATATTTATCTCTATCTTCAATTTATTTCTATCTTCAGTCAAAGATTATCATGGAAAAACTTATTTTTTTGGAAAATGAAGAACTGCATTATTGAGTATTTTTCAGATTTTGCTTATTATAGTTTCTTTCTAAGATATATGGTATCATCTTTACATCATTTCATGCCTTTATCTTTAGGACAGTAAATATATATACTTTTAAAAAATCATTTGAATATGTCTGCAGTGAACTTGTTTATTGACCAACAGATCAACCAAAAAGCATAGTGTTAAATTGTTAAACACTTCTAAAAAGATTTTAGCAAAAATGTACTTTAGTCTATAAATATGGAGGTAATCATTAAAAAAAATGTATTGATGATTTTATCAGGCTGTGACCTTCTGGTGAATTAGCAGTATTTTCATGAATGTACACATGTTACACATTTGTTTCACCATAAATGTCCTTTATTGGTAGTGGGTATTAGAAAGTTACATTTGCACAATGTTTTATTGTCTTGTACAGTAATAGTTTTGTTGCAGTTTTCTTTGAAAAGATGAATGAATAAATTTCAGTGTATGAATAACATTTGGTGAAAGATTAAGTTCATGCAGTCCACAAATACATTTTGATTTTTATCATATCAGCTCAGTAGTATATTTATATATGTATATTATTTAAAAGTAAATAACAAAAAAAAAACTTTTTGAAACCATGTGCATATAGTAAAAACACTTTTTATGCCTAGTTTTGTTTATTTTCAAGTATTTTTATTACAATATGAAGGTATGGTGAGAGTTTGTACTATTATGATACTGATTTCTATTTTTAGAAATGGTTTATTGTCATGGAAACTGTGCATCTAATTGTTGTTGTCTTGTAAGCATTGTTTAAATGAGTACATTATGATTTAGGATTTTGTGGATTCTCTCATGGAAACTCGCAAGAAAAGTTTGGAGTATTGTCAGTTCCCTGGCTTCAGGCATGGTGAACTTATTGAGTTACCAGGGCAACTTGAGTCTCCGCCCATCCTACATAGAGTGACCAAAGCACAGGATTTTAATGTAAGCCTTTCCTTCTCATAAACAGTAATTTGTCTTAAGCAGATAGTTCCCACAGCACACAAATTTTATTAAGCTTGAAATTTTTTTTAGAAAGAATGTAGAGGATTTTTATGAAGAGTTATTTTCTGAGAGAGAAAAATTCTTGACTAAGGTTTATACTATTACATCACAGCCAGTCTGGTAAGGATTGTACTTGCCTCAGTGACTATGCTACATATGAGCAGTGAAAGTGTATGTTGGCAAAAAGTAGCACTGTAAATGCTTTTTACTTACAGGAATGAAATATGCTTAAGAAATTGATTAGCTACTGTTATTAGATTGAATGACTGGTGTTGTGAATTAGTTTTAGACAGAATAGGTCTGCACTTATTTATAACTCTATAACACTGTAAGTCTTTGTGTCAGTATCTTTGCAAAAACCTGAATAGAAGTAGCAGTTTTAATTTGCAGCCTGGGTTCAAGAAGTTCTGGAAGAAGCTGTTCTTGTCAGAGGCCTCAGTTGCAGTGATGCAGGACTCATTTTGGTGGTTCTTTCTGGAAAAGTTTGATGTAAGTCATATTTCATCCTAAGAGATTTCTAATAATTCTTCAACTTTTAATTATTGTTCATTTACCGTTAAGGATGAGACAGCCTAAATAAAGTGTTAAAACATACCTTGCTTTTTCTCATCTTGTCTGGTTGGTATTTAATTGAGTTTTCAAAACAGTAATGGATCAACTTTCCTATATACAGAGCTCTGATTTACTGCTAAATACAAAGTAAAATATTGTGGAAAACTTTTTCTGTTTGTTTATATTTATACTTTGTATTTCTACCAGTGACATTGTCTTTGTTTTCAGAGAGATAAGCCAATAGATAAAAACTTACTTTATGATAGGATAGCAGACAGCTATGTTGCCTTGTTTACAAGTATTAATGAAGATGTGAAGGACAAATTTCTTATGGTAAGTAATAGTGTCTTTAGGTAATTTAAGTGGGTGATTTGGATAGATTCGTATGCATCAAAATTGCCTTGGAAAAGATGTATAATCCATAAATGCATAAATGATATAATCTCCATCCATAAAATTCAGTAACAGCATTCACTTGTCATCTCTAGTTCTAAAATAATATTATATTACTTCCAGAGCATTGGCAAAGTTTACATTATGTAAAGTTCATAGACTGTGGAGTATTGTAAAACTAGGTTACATAGTGAGCATAGGCTAGGGTGTGTTGTAAAACCATGTTATGGAAAGGACATAGACTAGGTGGTTGTATAAAAGTATGTTATTTAAAGGGCAGATTAGCAGGTATTGTATGACTTTTGTTTTTATGAGATAGATATTGAGCCAAAGTTGGACCAGGACATTGTAAATATGTCAGTTGATTGTCTACATTAAAGAAGGGCATAAGAAGTGTGGGTCATAATTCTCACATGTCAGATTTTGATTGTAAGAATTTTTCGTCTTTTGGACACAGACAAATTAACTTCTAACTTTACAGGCATATCCAGACTGCCTTGCCCAGGCTGTATTCTCAGCATACTGGGAGGCTTTCCCAGAATCCCGTGCAAAGTTTGATGATAGTCTACGACAAGATCTCATCAACACAATCAGTGAATGGACTACAGGTACATTCTATTTTCTAGGTTTCCCTTAAAAGGAATGGATCATATTTTACATTCAAAAAAGTTTTCAGTGAGTGACCTGGTTACTTTTTTTATAATTTGGCTTTTTTGTTGTATTGCATCTTTTGCTCCTAGCAAAATATTTCAAAAGGGATTATAGAATGTTTTTGTAGTATTCCATGATTTATTCTGTCAAAATTTGTTTGATTGTATATCATAGTATATAATATTGTTCAAACCTTTAACACACTGTAACTTTGAAACAGTTCAGAAAATATTTATATATATACCTAATTTCAATATTGATTATGTGTATGAAATGCTCATGTTTATGATAACATGTCTGTTTTATTCATAGGTGTGAAGCCAGTTCCAGGGACCCACAAGAACTGGAAGGTGAGAAGGTTACAGTCCAAACCCCTAAAGGGGCTAGAGAAGGAGAACACAAAGACAGCTGAGCAGATGATGCAAGCTGCAGCCCTAAATAAAAAATGTGAGTCAGAAGAATGAAGAACTAGATTACTTTACAGTGAGATTTTGAGACAGCTTGCTATGACTGTATATGATGCATTTTTGAGACAAAGATCCTTTTTATCTGGATCTAAGATTGCTAGCCTATCTTTCATATCTTACATTCCTTGCTTTGCTATTTTCATGTTTTTTTAACTAACTGAAAATCAGACTGTCCTGTTTGGAACTCTTTAGTATATTTGTGTTTGCAGGATGCAGACTTATTTTACACAATTGTATTAACACATTTTTATGATTTCTTATTGAAGTGGATTACTCACTGGATGTTGATTCATTTTCCAAAATGGTGGATCGCCTTGGCACAGACCAGGTCACATATGGTGTGACCCCACCTGGAATGACACGTGATCTAACCAGGATGACATACGCCTCATCACAGGTACCAACCACAGTGTCGCAGTCCAGACTGGCAACTGCAGGGACAGAACGCAAGACACGTGTGGAGGTAACTTAGAATTTTTAATCTGGAAAAGTAAGTTTACCGATTTTGATAATTCATTTTAACACCCGTGAAAAGCATTTAAAGAATATTAAGTTTCTGAGTTTTAGCATTGATTTTAACTGCATCCATAATTAAAGGTATGGCCAGTTCCATGTCTGCCTTGTATTTAAATCAGTATAGAGGGATTTTATACAAAACTAACATGGCAAAAGCTTTTGTTTTTATCTAATTATAAAGCCATTTTCATCATATTCTTTACAGAAGGTAAAACAGAACAGAACTGGAAACCAGGATTCGACAAAATTAATGGAAATTAATTCTCATAAAGGAAATTTTAGGAGTTGTCTAGTGGAGAATCTATTGCTTGTAATATATCCAGTCAGTAAGGTTATATAACAAGCAGTTAAATACTTTTGTATAATGTAGCAACTTTTTCAATGTCACTTGTGTAGTAAATGACATTTTAAGCATCAGCAATGTCTAACAGTTTAATTTGGAACATAATTCTTTCATTTAGAAATAATTCTTTTTATGTCTTCAAAATTTGCTTTCAGGGAAAAAATTTTAAATGCACAATATTCTTTGTAACATTACATTGTTTTTTTGTTATAAATTTTTCAAGAATTATTATTATATTCTATGTTCGTGTTTATCAGTTGGTTTGATATATTACAGTCCCATCAGATTGGACCCGGACCGACATATGAGCGTGTCAAGTTTAACACACAGGGCCGCAGTCCACTGATCTCACACTATCTACATTTACGTAAGCTGAAGGATCTGCACCAGCCGGGGAAAAAAGTGAGACGTACAGAGATAGTAAAACTTCCGTCCCCAGGTCCTACATACAAACAGTTAATACAAAACACTCTTGCTATGACAGATGCTCTCAGTAAGGAATACCAGAGGTGAGTGAAACCTTCATGCATGGGAGTTATACCAGAGTATATTGTTTTTCCATTTACACAATTTCTTGATAACAAATTTAACATCATTCAAAAATTTATGGATAAGTCCTGGTGGCATTCCTACTAGTTTTGGAATGTCTGAAATAGCTTTCTCATTGTTTCTCTCATAAGTGTATGAAATTGGAGAACTGTAAATAGTGTGGGTAATTCTTGCACAACAAAAATTATCAGGATTTGGCAACTGTAGAGACTAATATTCCATAATCTGTTCCCTAATATTCCCCTATTTTTAAAAAAGAAATCACTCCCTTTTGTGTGAATAGTTGTTTCTTCTAAAGAGAAACCATCCATGGTAACCCAGGGGTACTCTCTACGTATACACTTCATTTACACTTCATTCGCGATGTTGCCAGAATCATCACCCGTGGGTTCTGACGATGAAGAGAAACAAAGTGATTATGTACCAGATAGAAATTATATTTTGCAGGATCTGTGAACAGACTGACCAGGAGATTTTTGAGCTAGAAAGGAAACAAAGGGAGACAAACCAGGAGTTTAACAATCTGACAAAAGAACTTATGTTTACAAAGAACCCTGTAGACCTTAGGATACTCAGTGATAAAATTATTGGGCTCAGAGTAAGTTCATTGTTTATTGAAATATCAAAATATATTAAGAACACACATATGAAAATGTTTTCCAGAATATACTGTTAGGGAGATAAGCTAATTCATATTTATTTATATTTTTAGAACACACCCGTACATTAGATATCATAGTCATTATACCATTATTTCAGATTATTTCAGTAGCATTGTCAACATTTAGTTTTCTAGCTTCATTTAATTCATTTAGGGGATTGATTATTTATTATTTATCTATATTGATTTGCTCTTATTATATTTTGTATAATTAGTTTTATGATTGTTATTTGTGGTTGTAAAGTTTACATAATGCCACTGTCTATATCAAAGTAACCTTTGATTTCCAGTACTTCTGTTCAGATAGATTCTTAATACATAGTTTAGAAAAATTACTCCTAAATATATAGAGAGAGACTTAACATTGAGTTTTGTTCCTAGGCAAGTTTTATGTTATACAGTCCACTCTTCGATATCTCAAATTCGGGTAGACCAGGTAAAAGACTTTGACTTAACTGGAATTTGACATGTCCGGAGCTGGTATACCTAACAATGTTTGGTGTCATTTACATGTTTATCATCCCGTTCAAAGCAGCAGTTCTCATGAAATGTGATTTAAGTGATTAAAGAGCATTCCCATGACAGTCAAATTTAAATCCAGAATGTAGAGTACTACCCTACATATATTCTACCAGTGTATAGTTAACTGGAAACAAAACTGCTTTTCTTATTTGACTCGAATACACAATATATTCCCATGACTTACCATGGTTTAAAATCAGTTCGTTTTCTCTTCAAGTGTAGGCTTAACTCATACCACCTTCCTTTGTGGGCATATTAAAACCAGACAATGTTTTATATTTTATTCAAAAGAGCGTGTTACAAAACAGGTAAAAACAAACATGTACAAATGCTATAAATAGATAGACAGTGGGTAACGACAAACACATGAAAACAAATTTTTTAACAAAATTTACACAACGAAACATTTTTTGACACACAGACAAAATATTTGTAGCTTATCTAGAAACATGAATAGCACATTTCATAACTGAATTTTTAATCACTCATATTTGTTCAAATCAAAGAATTTATCATGTGGATAATTAACTCGCCTAGTGACAATTTAAATTACTAAAGTGCAATTTCAATCAAGTCGGGTGATTTCATTAAATCAACATAAATTCCTTGCCAGTAATGTACCTCGCCTATTAGTGACAGTTATGATCCTATTTAAGCACAATTTGGAAAGTTGCATTTAACAAACAATCAGAGACACGCATCATTTGTCCGATCAGTTCTCAAAGTACCTGCTAGTGACAGTTAACATCCTAATTGAAGTGTGCTTTGTAAAGTTGCAATCAACAAATAATCATTGACAAACTTTATTAGTCAGAGCAGTTGTCACCTCGAAGTCGCAGGGAATTATTGGTAATCACTAAATTTTTACATTTCAACTTACCAAGTGGAAAAATACATAGGAAAATATACAATGGGACCAAAAAATATGAATGACATAGCCGAAATTTGTACATGTTGAATTGGACTTAACAGGAGTTAAATAATTTAGATACAGAAGGTTTATTGATGGGACCTGAAAATTAATTTGATTCATCCAGAGATTTGACTTAAATGTTTTTGACATATCGAGTGTGGACTGTACTTACTGTGTAGAAAATTAGTTCTGATTTAGTCATTCTGATTATTTACTATTTTATGTTTAGAAACCCAAATCTCAGGTATTTGTGGTTTGATACCTATTACCCAACAAAGGCAGATCTTTCCAGTTCTTGTTTATCACCCAAAGTCACATTGCTTGTTTTGTCAAGAAGGACTGTGACATTTGTTAACTCTGTGATATCATCTTGAAAGACAAAGGGTTGTGATATACAAATAAGGCACCAGATATTAACTCTCCTAATTTTAGAATTTAAATTTTATTTGGAGGAGTTTTTATTGTAATAAAAAAATATGTCCAAATATTTGTTGTTTCCTCTTTGTTTCGTAAGTTAGTATTTTAGAAAAAGTTGCAATACCATACACATCTTTATGTCACAGTCCTGATTGGTTGAATTGTTCACAAGATTTTTTTCACCTGAACTTTTCAAGTTCTTGTTGCATAGAGCTATTAGCTAATGATCTCCATTGAAGAATTCCTTTGAAAAGCATTACCATATGAATTTGTGTTAATCCCAGTAGCTAGATCTGTTTGAAATCCTTGTAAGAGCTTCACACAATCAAGATGAAGAAGCTTTGCTTATAACAAGACCACAGTTCTTAGATAAATTCCAGCAATCTTTTTGTTGCTACCTTTAACAATTTATTGTATGATTTGTCAGCAGCAACACAATGAGTTTTAAGGTAAATTGAATATCACACGTTTGTTTGTTTTAAACAGTGTTTTAAATGGGTTGATGGAGAGACATAGACTTGTCTTTAGGTCTCAAGCAAGACTCGGAAAAACAAGGCCTGAAGCAATTACTTTTTAATAAGCTTTAGCATTGTTGTTACTTGTTGGTTATACCACAGTAAGATTGTAGATGTGAAGCTTTAGATGATCAACAAATGTATCAAAATTGAAGAGAAATTAAAATCTTGTAACAGCATCAATAAGCTAAGCTTGTCATGGTTTATTTTTGTGTATACCATTCTAGCATGTCTGTTATATCATCATATCACATTCACAGCTTATTTGTTGCAGTGTTTGTTTCCTCCAACCCCATCCCTTGTACTTCATGTTGTTTTTTTTCCTTCAGCACAAGAACACCACAGCATTGGTAAAAATAACATAACATGTGTTTGTCTTTTCTAACGCTTGCTCATTTTTGTCTCATTGTAGATGTTATTTCTTTTTACATGACATAATAGTATGATCAGTCTCTTCCTGTGACATGATAGTATGTTTATTCTGTTAACATGACCTAGATTCTTGTACAGTGGTAATAACATCCATCCATGGCAGAAGGTTTGCTATGTGTAGATTACACAGTGTAATATTAATTTTGATGTTTTAATGTCACATTATGAATTAGAATTATGATGTAGGGATTGTAATATCTAATTCTATCTCTTGTGTATACTCAAAGATTTGACTTGATTCATTAAAACTTTTGTTAGCTTCACAGTCATTTTAAAGATTAAGACGCTGAAGTTCTTCTCATTGAATGATATGCCAAATGATGATGACAGAATAATTCAGATTAATTCTTGATGTAACAGATTTTAATTTCATTTTATTCTAATTGTACACCATATACAAAAAGAAAAAAATCTCTACACAACAATTAGAATATATCTTGTATATAACAAACTTGTGCATTTAACCTAGGTATAATAGTAGATCATTTTGACAGTAACTGTACACTCATGTTCTTAAAGTCACTTATGTACTGGATTGATGAATGTAGTAATTCATTCATTCAGTCACTCAGTCAGTCACTCAATTTTCATTTGCTCACTCATAGCAGGGTTACCACCATTCTGACTTATATAATTTCTGTTGTAAGTAATTGATATTACTGGTAATCATTTGTGATAAACTCTCTTTGGTTCACTAAAACAATACTTGTTTTTTTTCACTGACTTGCATGTCACTTAACAATGAGCATATGAAATGAAAAATATCCCTAAGTGTTTCAGTGATCATTGTTGATTGTAACACAGTCATTCAACTGTTACAGATTGCAATGTCAAAATCTGATTTTTTTTTATTTGAAAAACTTATAAATGCATGCATGTAAAAACATGCTGTTTTTTCTTTTAAATGTCTGGTAGTTTTGCCAGATAATTTGATACCAGTGTTACTGTGTGCTAAGTCTTATATCATATATTTTTAATGAAGCATTGTCAGTGTTATAATTATTTTGTACATTTTTTACAGGATAAAGATAGAGAGACGCCTCTTTTACAAGATGACAAGATGCATCAACATCAGCAGCATCAACAACAGGATGATGATGATGATGATTATGATGAAAGTGATGATAATGTATAAGATAGTACAATCATGCCTTTTTGAGAGGATTTATTAAAAATGTCACACTAGAACATGGAAAAACCTTTGTTTGCTAATTTCAGCATTTCCCAAAACTTGTATTTCGCATCATTTAACTCTGAAAGTTGTACTTATCTATTTGACTTTGAAAGATATTGCGATATTTCTCATGTTTATTATACATAATAATTAAATTATATGAAAATAGACTATGGACTAAAGCAAAGAGGCAGCTTGAGTTTGAGGTGAAGTGGTAAGAAAAAATATTTCTGTTTTAATACAAATGTATACAGTTTAGAATTTAGTCAATATTGATTATCAGGTCTTCAGCTAGAGGCACTGCAGTGGCAATTAGGAACAACATGTCTTTGCCACACTGATATTAATTTACAAGCTCAAGATAGCATGTTTTTAATTAATACATTCCATTTATTTCTTCAACACTGTGATAGATTTTGTGATTTTATATGCTTTAAACCTTATATACCAAACTTTGAGCTTCACTTCCATCAAGTTTATATTAGTATTTATAAGCATTTATTAAATTATTTATTTTCTGGTTATTCTAAACTGGAAAATTGATTTCTTCAAAATTGTCTAAACTCTTGATTGCCTTTGTTAGAACTGACAATTTAAAGAATTTTGCTGTAAAATTGTTTAATCAGTCATAGTGAAAGATAGATTTTATCTACCTACATGTATGTGCTGAATTCTTGATAAAAGCAGTCTTTAAACTAGTATATACAAATACAATGTAGTGGCTTATGTACACATGTGAAATTTAATCCAGAATGTTGGCTTAATTTAGTATAAAAAGATTTCAACATGCATGGTTTGTTTTCACAAAACTTGTGTATTTCAATGAAAATAATTAACTTTTTTTCCTACTAAAAGAGTTGTCACTCCAGTCTCCAAAGAAGCTAAATTCAGGAAAGAAAAATTTGCTGTAGATGTTAGACATGACAAGTTATTGCAACTTTTCTTTGTAAAAGTAAAATGAATCGTTGATCTGAATATGTTTATCTTTTTTGAAATTCAGATATGCTATCAATAGAGATGTCTGAAATAGTTTCTTCATATTATAGCATTGTTATGTTTTATGTGTTTATGACTAATAAATGTGCCTGAATTACAATACAGAATTTGTTGTGATATCTCGATATATATGAGACAGACTTCATTTGTCTTCAGTTTGGCAATATTTTGTTATGTTCAGATAGAATGTTAGAATTGTAAAAAAACGGGGGAAAATTTTACCCAGTAGAAATAACAAATGACACTCTTTAATCAGAGACATGGACTCTTTCTTTATCCAGTGCTATCCACTGAAAACTTCAGATGTTGTAAGTCATGTAGACAATAAGTAGCTGTTATTTTTCAGCAGTGCTAAATAAAGCTTTTAATTTATGCTTGCCATCTATTTAAATCCTGATCGAGCTTTTAACTGTTTATTTACTTCCTTACTAATATAGTCATGAAAGACGACGATATATGATTGGTCTTACAGTAGCAGTAATATCACTGGTGGAAGAATGAAATGTGTAAAAAATTACAGTTTATGAATAACTCTGTAAATTCAAAAGTAGTGTGTGATATGGTTTCTGTAATCTTTTACCAATATGTCACAGCTTGATGTTTAAAACTGAATGCACCAGTAATGTCACGCTACACTACTTTAAGCATTGCCATAATGCAATTTTATCAGTTTCAGCATTTACCATGTCGTATAGTGAAAATAAAATTATAACTGCACAAAAGATTTAAAATATAACAAGAAGACAACATAATTCAAATTTACAATATTTAATAGGGGAATTAACTCGCGTGAAGTTTGTCGACGGTTGTGGTACGCTTTTAGACAGACTTTAACCAAGGTGTAAAAAAAATGTCGAAGGAAAAGGAAAACATAACATGTACAGAAGATTTCTCGCACCATTTAATGAACACCGTTCCTATAGTATGGGCTATACTAAAACATTTAAATGCAAGACAGCTTAACAGTTGTTCGAGGTAAGATGACACGCTGTCTTTAATCATTTAAATAGTAATGAAATTAGTTTACGCGAGCCCGTAGTCTCAATAACTCGCCTTCAAAGGCGAACCCATTAATTAATCTGATATTTTTCGTTGTCCGCCTTTAACATGAAATAGCACAATATAAACCTTTTAGAGTACAATTATTTGGACTATCTGCGGGGGTGACGGTCGTTTCGTCGACCAACCGATTCGTCGAGCTGATTACATTTAGTAAATGAAAAGTCGTTTCGTCAACCTGACTATTCAATAGGCGGAAAGTGTGAAATACTTCATTCACACCTAATTACTCGCGCATTATTAATGATAGTTGTTTAATGCAGGTGTTTTTGGCATTTAATTAATCAGCAGATAACTAATCTGATATTGAGCACAAATAATTAAACAAATTACAGTTTGTTCGCCAGTTCCAGTGTTCCACCAGTTCCGAAGGATTCTGAATATCATTTCACCAAAATTAGGTCATCCGTAAGCGAAACTAATAAGCTGTGTTCTTGCACGTGTATCAACCTAAATGTTGTACTAGGTTTGATGAAATTGTTCTTTGATGTAGTTAAATGTCCAAATCAAAAATGTGAAGGGGTTCTCTCTCCCCTCTCTGCTCACCAGCAGTCCCTGATGGCGCGGAACAGTGTTTTTAAACCAACTTTTAACTTATAAATACATTTCACCTTATATTTTAACACTTTCGCACTTTTTACTTCACATCTCACTTTCTCGCTTTGAAGTCTTCCTTTCAATGCTTTTAAACAACTTTTATCTTGCACAGACGCGCACCTGCCAGTAATACCCGTGAGGGGAGTCTAGGCAGTATCGAAAGATAGATAGATAGATAGATATCAGATAAAACAAAATGGCTGAAAATGTCAAGTTGAGAACTTTATTTCAACTTACCAGATACGCTTGGAGAGGATGGGAAAATTTTATGGTCCTGAATTTTTGTCAGATTAACAGCAACACATGCTCTAAACTTAAAGTTTAATCAGTACCGTCCATTTATTCAAATAAAAATTAGATCATAACAGTAGGGGGTACATTTAGCTATTTCCAATGGATTTGAGTACAACTTTTTTTTAAAGAGGTGTCATATGGGGAACACCATTTCTTTATTTATATTTTATCATATTGACATGATTTACATGGGTCATGCTTATATCTTTCTCCATGCAATAGTATATGCTATGTCCATTACAGTTTTTTTATTCATGGTTTGGCTGATTTTCAGATGGTAATACACTTCAAATGGTGGTAACCTTTTAAAACCCTGTTTTCGTTTCTAATACAAGACATGATGTAAATTTTATAATCGGTGTTAATTTTTGTGGACTATTGTATGTCTGTTACTGTTCACAGATATACCGTAAATTTCCCCATGGGAAGCCTCTTTATGTATTTTCACAAAAGTGTTAAAAAAATGATGTCCTCTGAAACTGAAGAACATGCTTCGGAACTGGTGATATCAGTCCATATGAAATCAAGAACGACAGCGTAATAAGTTAATTTAACTTTGAGTAAATATTTAACAATGTTCAAGTTAAGACTTGTGTCATACTGTATGTATCGTCTCCGGAGGGCCAGTCACAGCGGAGTGAACACCCTAAATTTGGGGTGTCATCTAAAATGACACCGCGACTACCACCTAAGGGTATGATCACCGCTAGTCGCGGTGACAAATGCCGCGCGTCCCCGCGACGTTTTTACTTTGAGATTACTGCATTTAAATATACTCAGCGTACAGTACATGTACCTGGTTTTCTTTTTACTCATTCTTATTTTACCTACATGTATTTTGTGGCTAACTTCAGTTGGTCAGATTAAAACTAAATTTCAAATACATTTGCGGTGTAGGTTTATTGTATACTTTCGTTTTTGGAATTATTGCAAAACGCTTGTTATTATATAGCAAAATCGATCAATAATTTTTGCCAAGTGCCTAGACTATACAGATGTCGAAAACAGTTAAACACGTGTTGATCTAAAAACCCAGACAATTCATTTTCTGAAAATATGATCAGCTGTTTCCGGAAGCAACTGCTTTGTATGGTCATTCTTTGCGTAACAAGTAGGAGCGTTCGTACACAAATGCATCATAATTAGAGCGGATTTGTTAGAATTTTGACTGTTTAAATTAGATCTATTAACTTTTCACAGTTTGATTATCATTTGTAATTTATTTGCGAGTGGATTAATGCAAGCGCGGCACTGATTGAAGACTTGAAAATATATTAATTGCAGCAATTAAAGTTAATTAACAAGATGGCATGAAGGTGTGTAAATCTATTCATAATTGGCTGAGTTTCTTTTCTACAAATACCCCCAATCATACAACCAAACATGGAACGTCAACAAATAAAAGTTAAACCGGATGGAGTATTAAAAAGAAAAAGAAACAACTTCAACTGGTAATAATTACTTGTTTTTTGTAACTCATCTGAAAAAAATTTGGGGGGAAAGAAAAATTGTGTTGCGACTTTGTTTTTTCGGACACCGCAAACCCCTGGACCTGATGCCGCGACATGGCCCGGTACTGATCATAGGGGACGGCCGCGATGACCACCGCATTTTATACGAATGAACACTCGACGCGGTGGTCATTTTGGTCTTCAAGGCGGACAGTAAAATCGTGGGGATGGGTGTTCGTTGTCAAAGTCTGCGCTGCGTGTACTGTATTTCTAATTAGGTTAAACTGTAACACGTGCGAGTAATTAGCTGTGCATAACCCTACAAAAATACTTCACACTTTCTGCCAGTTGAATATTCAGAGTGATGAAACAACTTTTCATTTACTATACTTGATCAGTTCAACGAAATGGTTTCTCGACGAAACAACTGTAAAGCTTCTGTGATTACAAAACATCAGCAGCAAAAAAGAATTTACAATGAAAGAGTTAAACAAATGAAGAAGCGTGTATCCAACATGGGAACTGAGTCCACGATCCTTGTGACAAAAGCCCATATCTGTCAGCTGAATTAACTGGGTCCCAAACAGTGTAAGTGTTGACCATTTTAATTCTTTAATCATGTTTGTTTCACTGGTTTATTTGTGCCATGTAGAGACAATCCTGACAATCATGATTAAGGAAATAAAATGGTCAACACTACAGCAATAGCAAAAACCAAGCTAGCCTGGTCATGCTTTACAAAATAAAAAATAAACAGGTCAATCACAATCACCTTACAAACACTAGAAACAACAAATTCCTCATCCCACATTCAAAAACACAACATTACATGAACTCATTCTTACCAAGGACGATACAACTCTGGAACAAATTACCGACAATTATTAAGGCTGCCCCAACTGTACCAGCTTTTATCAGTGGTTTGAACAAGTTTTAGGGATTTTAAATGTTCCCAATAATGTTTACCGGTAAGTAAGATCTCTAGTAAAAATCTTGTTTACTTTGTTTTTATCTTTTACAATTTTAATGTTCCTGCCTAGTGTAGTCAGTATTGACTTTGGCAGTAATAAGTTGAGGTGGTTCTACTAAAAATTGCCACTACTAGAAAAATCTGGGGGCAGCATGAAATACTGAGATATAATCAAGTACACCCAAATACATTCTAATATGTATGACTGAATATCTACAATTTTCACTGTTTATTTTCATTTTCTGGTTTATTTGTGCCACATAGAGACAATCTTGACAAAAGTTATTTGTTTAAAAAAAAATGACAAGCATCATTACTGAAGTATATTTCAAGTGTATTTGGATATATTATGGTGTATATGGGTATTTCGTGCTGCCGATAAATCTGTTTGATGCAATCTTGGGATTTATTGACCAAATTTTGTGAAAACAAAAGAAGAGTAAACATTTCTGCACAAATATCTTTGGCTGAGTGTATATATCTACATGATTGTAAGTAATCTTGCTAGATACGGGGTAGAGTATTATGAATTCTGGTTCCATGTTTTTTACACTTGTGCTAAATAATATCAAAACTGAAAAAAATCACACTGCCATGTTTTTTATTAAAATCTGCAATACCACCAATATGTACATGTAGATGTGACAATTTTGTAATGCTGTTAAAAGTATAATTTATTGAAGAAATATAAAAAACTAACAGCAACTTTTTTTTTGAGCTGTTACAACTTTTCCAGATTACAGTAAATCTTTTACTTTAGTTTTACATGCATTTGACTTGTATATTTTAAATCTGTTATCAATCAGATTGTATTAAGCAGTTTGAAAACACTATTAATTCCAGGGTTTGCCACTTATGGAATAATATAGTTCAAAGGTTGAGAAGTAAGCGCTGTACACGTTCTTGGACCTGTCTTCAACTTCCAGTTGGAGCTGAAGATATAACACCCATACAAGAGGGTACTAAAGAATTCTTGCAGGTATTTTTTTGAAGATTTTTCCTATAGAATAACATGTGTATCGTATAAAAACAAGCGTTTTTCTGTTTTACTGCAATGTACAGTTACATCAAGTTTATATTGAAGAGAAAAGGCTATTGTATTGATACCTTTACGTGTTTGCTATAAGCATTTAATACATAGAAAAAATGGATATTTTGGAGAAATTATGATTAGCCCAAAAGGACATGAATTAAATTAAAACATTTACTGGTAGAACTCTTGGTTTTAGGTTTTATAAGATTTAAAGTGATGTGCAGATTTATTAGATTTTTTAACATGTACATATATACAAAATGTTAGAAATTAGCCTTTAAAGCGACTGACTCACAAAATTTTGCTGAAAGTTTTATTCTTTCAAATTTAAGAGGATTTAATATACTATGGAAAAAATATAATATTATGCTTCTATACACCATGAAAACTGAAAAAAAAAGTTTTGACTTAACCAGGATTCGAACCCACGACCTTTCGGTCAGTAAAATATAGAGCGACGACTTAGTCCACTGAGCCACGATATCTAGTTATTCGATTGCCTCAGAATTAATCTTATAACTAAAGTATCTACCCCGTGACTAACGGGGTAAATTTTTTACCGATAAAAGTGTGTAAAACTTTATATTTTGATGTTTTTCTGTCACAAAAACTGAGTCAGTAACTTAGTTTAGATATCTTCTTCACGATTACAGCAAGAATTTCAAGATGTATAAACATTTTCTTTTTATCATCGTCTGTGAGTCAGTCGCTTTAAAACTTCTCATGAAGTACTCATAGAGCAGTGTCAGTAGATAGAAGAAGTAGTGTCCTGATATTTTTAATGACTTCAGAACCTGTACACAGAGCCAGATGTTGTGTATATGATATGTGAGTCTGGTCTACTTTCAACAAATGTTGCTGCACCTACACAAACCAGAAGTGGTCGCAGAAGTCACTTAACATCCCAGAATTACCAGGACTATGTGAGATCCTTGCTACCAAAGTCCTGTAAGCTGGTTGGTGTTGGGGCTGGTGGGATTGTTGGTGAGTTTTATTGTTTAGAACTACAGTGCTCTATCTTATTATTAGTTATAACCTGACTATTGGGTATTTTGCATATTTTAACCCTGAACATGCTGAAATTTTGTAATGGATTTGCCCAGCTTTGAATTTGGAACAGTCCATTCAAAGTTTAAGGGATTTCAATATCAAAATACAAAAATGGAGCTACCAACAGTATAGAGCCTGGTCAGACTGCACGGATGTGCAGGCTGACCTGGCTCTATACTGGTGGCAAAGGCTAATTACTTTCAGTTCCAGCACATTAAGGGTTAAAGGAAAAACTTCTATATGTTTTTATTGACATTGAGCTGAAATAAGTCACTTATTATAAATATTGTTACACCAGTAGAGAAGTATAAGAAGCACAACACGTAACATATAAATATTGTTATGAGATGTTTGGGAGAAGCTCTTGTATTTTCAGTCAAAACATAGAATAGATATACATGTAATACTTCTGTTGTGATTTAAATGTAGTTACACTCTAGTAAGATGGGAAGAGATTGTCTTTGAATGTCACACAATCATTCATGTCTAATGGCTTGATACCACAAATGTATGGAAAAATTGAATGCTTATTTTTTTCAACAAGTGTAATAAAATTAATACAATTACGAGACATTGAGTTTTTAAGGTTGTTAGTACCAGTAGTTTTTGTTGTTGTTGTTGTTTTGTTTTTTTGGAATGGTAACAAAACTTTCAGATAATCTCAATGTTTGCAGTCAAGTTATTGCACTGTTTTGCTTCTTTTCTTGCTTGACCCAGAATGAACATTTTCTGTTACACAGCAGAAATATGTGGCTGGATTCAAAATGTGTAATAACCTAATATGGAACACATGTATCGTCATGTGCTGTTTTAATTATCTTACAAACTTCCATCTAGAACAGGAAAGTGCATAAAAACCACAGGATTGGAACTCAAGCCTGCTATAGCAAACTGGCATAAAAACTGACACTAGAC
Organism: Cyclina sinensis; assembly: GCA_012932295.1. Taxonomy (NCBI): domain Eukaryota; kingdom Metazoa; phylum Mollusca; class Bivalvia; order Venerida; family Veneridae; genus Cyclina; species Cyclina sinensis. The sequence continues at coordinate 30,822,673 of JAAONU010000017.1, forward strand.
CACTAAGCCATACAATAGATTTCCTGACAAAATAGTCAGAGGTTGAGTTTATACTAGTCTAAGCACATATGTACTGTTCTGTGTCAATTGGCAAAGATGTCTTCTTATGGATAAAATCAGGTTTGATTCCTATGAAAGTTTTAGAACATCCTATTCATAAACATCAGCAACTGTAATTTGTACTTGTGGCTTCATTACTAACCACATATTGACCACTACTAGTGCATACACACACTTAAACAAATCTTAAACTCTGACCTTAATAGTTATCACAAATAGTTTTATTTTTGCTATAACTTAGTTGTTGTTTTTTTATTTGTCAATATTTCAGGAACATCAGTTGATTGTAAGAAAAGTTATGAAATTGAAAATGATGTGGTAGGAGTGGCATTTTTATGCCTACCAAGGTATGAGGGTGTCAGTATTTCCTTGTGTGAAGATGTAGAAGAGGAGGAATATGATCTACGTATAAAGATACAACAGTTTTATGAATCTTTGTTGGAGCCAGAGAAACCTCCATGTAAATTAATACTGATGTTATTGTCAGACTTCCATGCCCCGCGGGAATATGGCAGTCGGATGATGGAGGCAGTTACTGGTACTCTGGTTGCCGGAGCTTATGTTGATGAAATTTCACCAATAAACCAGTAAGTCGGTTCAAACTTGAGATCTTTATATGACATGTCAGGTAGCATGAATGAACACCAGAAAACTGAGCCTAAAAATTGATTCACCGATGCAATTGTCAGATTTTTATATGCCCGAAGAGGGCATATTATGGTTCTGAGCATCCGTCCTTTAGCAATCTGGTTTCTGGAGGATAACTTGAGTACTCTTAGTCCTACAGTCTTTTACCTTAATATGGTTATTGCCCACATTGAGTGGATGACCCATATTGATTTTGGAGTCAGTAGCTCAAAGGTCAAGGTCACATAGACTTTAACATTGAAAACCATTTCCGCCATGTAACTTGACAATCATTTGTTATAGAGACTTCAAACCGTATATCTTGATTGCACATATTGAGTGGATGACCCCTATACATTTTGGGGTCATTATGTCAAAGGTCAAGGTCACAGAGACCTAAATGTTTAGAATAATTTACACTTTGTAACTCTATAACCATTTGTCGTAGAGAAATTCATATAATGGTTGCACACATTTGAGTAAATGACCCCTTTTGATTTTGGGGTCAGTAGGTCAAAGGTCAAGGTCACAGCAACCTATGCACTGAAAACTATTTCTGCAGTAAAACTTTATAACCATTTGTCGTACAGACTTCAATCTTCAGATGATGATTGATTACATTGAGAAAATGACCCCCATAACTTCTGAAAGACCGACATTTATACAAATTATAAAACCTAAAATTCAGATATGATAAAGATCCATAAAACTCTTAAATTAAAATTATAAAATGTTAAATATCAAAATATTATAAATCAGAAACAAAAAATTCTAAATTTAAAGCAAATCATTTAATTTCAAAGACTAAGGTTTCCTCCCTTATATCACAAATGCATCATACTTTGAAAAAACACCCTTTGGGCATATAATGCTCAGCCCAGTGGTGCTCTTGTTAAATCATACAAGCCCAGGTAGGGTGTGCAACACACCTCTTCAAAAAGTCATCATTTTTGATGGTTTATTGAAATTTTAGATTAAAAACCATTGTAGCTTATTCACAAACTCCAGAGCAAATGAGCAAATGCTCAGGGAGAGCTATTGGGATCACCCTATGTCCAACGTTTGTTGTCTGGAGTCAACAATTTATTTCAAATTATATCTTCTCCTAAACGCAAGGCTATTTATATACCCATGGGGGTATACTGGAATCATGATGTCAGTCGGTAAGTTGGTCACATTTGACATCTTAACCTTGCGTTGCGAACTTTTCCTTCAGTTTTCAACCAATTTTTGATGCATATCCATGCAGGCATTGCAGAGTTATTGCCCCTTGAACTTATACTTTTTCAGGTCAGTCTGTCACGTTTGACATTTTTACCTTGCATCACGAACTCCTCCTTCAGTTTTCAACTGATTGAAATGAAACTTTTCAGGAATGGTCACTAGGCAATGTAGATGTGCAAGACATATTTTTTATGCATATCCATGAAGGCATTGCAGAGTTATTTCCCCTTCAGCTTAAGCTTTTTTCCATGTTTGTAAATTATATACTTGTGTCGTGAACTCCTCCTTCAGTTTTCAACCAGTTGAAATGAAACTTGGCCGAAATGGTCACCAGGCAGTGTAGATGTACATCAAATTTTTTTTATGCAAATCCATGCAGGCAGTACAGAGTAATTCCCCCTTGAACTTAAACCCTTTCCCATTTTTGACAGATATATACCTTGTGGTACAAACTACTCATTTTTCAAATGATGAAAATGACACTTGGCAGAGACAGTAATTAGGCAATGAAGATGTGAAAGACATATTTCCGATGCATACCTAGCCAGGCACAATTATTGCCCTTGAACTTAGACTTTTTGGCATGTTTGACATACCGTGTGGCACAAACTCCTCCATCTTCAACAGATGGAACTGAAATTTGCCAGGCATAGTCAGTACACAATGTAGATCAGCAAGGCATAATATTTGATTCATATCCATCAAAACATCCCAGAGTTACTTGTCTTTCAGTTTTCTTTGTATCTGGCATCATAGCTTTATGAGAGTTCAGATTTGCTTCTGCTGTTGAGTCAATGCACAGTTGCGGGGGTATTTGTCATCTTCATTTACTGTTTTAGTTGTAACCAAACTTGACAAAAATGTTCCTTATATTTCCATTTTCTAAATTTTCTCAAACCCTTCTGCTCCACTGGACATAAAGCCCTTTATCAAAATTGCTCAAATGGTTCCACTCCATTGCACAAAATAGCCACCAGAGCTAAAAAAATTTTCGCCAGTATTTGGCTTCAAATGACATCTCCTCCAAATCCACTGAGACATTTTAAACCAAACTTGACAGGCGTATTTTATATTGCATTTTTCTAAAATTGCTAAAACTGTTTCACTCCATGCACACAAGGGCTGCAAAAGCTAAAGATATTAAACAAAAATCAAACACCATCTATGCAGCAAGGTCATTTTCCACCAAAATTCACAGAAATGTTCCTTCTATAGCCACTGCCAAAGTACTCAGGTGAGGGATTCAGGGCCATCATTGCCCTCTTGATTCATGTTGTAGTGTTTATGCATTTACCAAATAACACTCAAATATTCATTTTGATGAATTTTTATTTCAGAGACAAATATACTGTTATTCGCCTTGCTTCTATCAGTGGAGACAGCATTCAAGTCGCTTCTGTGATAATAAATGAATCTATAGACAATGCAAGTGATGCAGAGGAGTGTGTGAAAAAACTGAAAGGCTATAACCTATCAGAGGAGAACAGTTTTGCCTTCATGTTTGCTTGTCTAGGTAGAGGAGAGGGACTTTATGGTGAACCAAATGTGGAATCATCTCTGTTTAGAAAATATTTTCCTAGAACACCATTAATTGGTTTGTTTGGAAATGGGGAAATAGGATTTGAACTTGTGAATAAAGGGAATACTGAGTCTGAAGGTCCAGAAGTAAAAAAGAAGAAGTCACCCGTGACATTATACCACTCTTATACAACTGTTCTGGTTCTTGTGTCAGTAACATGATTGTGCAGGTAGCATGGCAAGCAAGTTTATTCTTTTACCCAGGTGCTTATTCTGCTCATGAGATAGGACAGACATTGAGACAGACGTATAAAATTGAATACTAAATTTTTTTAGGAGCTGGCAGTATAAAGCAAGGTAATAAAACTGGATGAAAATGAAAGAATAAACTTGTATTTTTTTTCATGAAATCTTTATTTTTGATTAAGATTATATTATTTTGCAAGTTGAGGTAATGTTAATTAAGGAATATAACATTTTTGCTTTATACTACAACTTTAAGGAAAAATTATTTTTATTGTCATGAAAATAAAAACAGTGACAGACATAATACATGAAAGAGTACTGAGTGTCATAATATTATAGAACATATTACCAGGACATCATTGAATATGTAGGACATTGAAACCATGTACATGCTGGCACCTTTTATTTATTTTCATTCATTGTTAATGTGAGTCACCTGTCATGCTGTTTAGGGAGCCAGTAGATCAGTTGATGCATGTTAAGATGTTTAATGTGTATGTTGAAGATTTGTTGTTTTTGTTGATGATTAGATTTGCTTGCAACCAAGCACCCTTTGAAGATTTGATCTGAGAGTGGGGAGTACATCTAGCCATTGCTCCTAGGGACGAACTTTCTGCTAGTTTTAAAAATTACTTCATACTCATTAAACAGAGGACTAGTAAAGACCATTGGAAGAATCTTGACTCGTGTTTGTTTCAGTATTCTCTCCCTTTGTAGTCTTTATGTCTGGGTACGTTTTGTGTACTAACATACAAATACTGAGATAATTTACCGGCTGTGAAAGTGCCAGGATCAAGTTAAATTCCTATTTAAATTTTGTCTCACTGTTATGCCCAAAGTTTTTTTGAAACACTCATAAACATTTCATATTGGAAATATACAAATATGTAATTGAATCAAAATGCAAAAAAAAATGTATCAGAAATGTTCAAGCAAATGGTAACATTTTCCTTGTCAAACTCAATAACTTACCCTCAATATAACTTAAATTTGATTGAATTACCTGTAGGATCTATCATTTAAGTCACTCAGTGAACAGACTGACATTTTAAGAATATTGAAAACTTTAATGAGCACTACAAGAATTATTATTAAGCAGAATTTCATATTGCCCTGTATAAGCTTACGGGATATTTTGCGACATGACATTTACAACAGAGTTATGATAGTAAACCAGAATATCCCTCTATTCCCGACTTGCACAAAGTTAAAGATATTGTTTAGCGGTAAAATTGATCTTGGACACATTCTGGTCTTGCAAAGTTTAAAATATTGTTAAAGTCCCATCATTTATGAAAAGTGGTCTTAATAAATATAGAACAGGCCTCAGTTTTGTGAGAATGAAGAATGATGTGACAGTTAAATGCCTTGCTTACTGAAATGGCTAACTTGTTGTTGATTAAAAAATGTCATATAAAAACAGCTTGGTGTTGAGAAGGGATGTTAAAATACTTTTTTTAAATCTGTTTTCCTTTGTAATTGATGTTTCTAATGACAGTCAGTTAGACCGCTGCTGGACATAAACAAATGAGGTCATCCAAAATAAATTCAGAACAACCAATCAGTGACTGTAGTGTGTGATGCATCATCAGATATCGCCTTCTCACTCTTCCACGCATAAATTAAAATCTGTTATATGGTAGCAATTGTTACTTTTCAGAACTAAACAAAAATACTGATTGAGGTTTAAAATCTGAACAATTTTCAAAGGAAAGGATTTATATGATGCTGTGTAAGTTTTCAGGACTCCAAAAATCAATTAAGGACACACTCCAACTTCCCGTTTAATGTATTAATAGATAGAAAGATTTCGGCAAAGGTAGCATTATACATAGTTAACATATTACATAACATAGAATTAAATAATGAGTATTATTAAATACTATATCATGCAAGGAAACCATGACATGCTCACCAATACCAAGGATAACACAAAAAAGAGCAGCACTTAATGTGAACGCCCTTATTTCCATTGTGGTCCTTACTAAGTGATAGTTTCTGTGAGATATAGGGGCTTTAAGTAGTAAACTGTGTATGGACTTGCTTCCAGTTAAACATGAAACATGACTGAGAACAGTAGATGATGAAAATGCTTTATTGATCTTATTTTCATGTCAAGTAAGCAACAATATATTCATCAGTTCAATGATAGTCATAACAATATCTTTGCTCTCAACACAACAGCATTTTCTGGCATCATTTTCAATTCTAAAGAGAAAACAAAAACAAATACTACAAATGTAAAAACATATGATGGCAACATGGACTGCAAACTGTGAAATGTACCATTATTTCCTTTTACCTTCCAAGCGATACTTGATTAAGAATTTTTTATGGAAACTATATATGGGTTGAAATTTATACTTTCAACTGAAACTTTCTATTACCTTTAAGAACCTGTAACTGTTCTTACAAATAAAGATTGATTATTGTAGGAATTTAGTAATATTGCTGATATTTGATGTTAGCAATAGATTTTAACTGACCTGATTAAAATTATTTCAGAGACAAATAACCTCATGCTGCAAGTTTTGATAAAGCACTCCAAGAAACTATTGAAGAATAATCTATTTTACATAATGGTGCCATTTCCCACTTTACAACCCATGTATTTTGACTACCTGTCATGTATAAACAAGACTTTTTACATGATGAGACAAGTGCCCCTGAAGTTCATGTATTAGACAGAAAAGCACAAAGGACTGACTGAAATGTCTGTCTGGTAGTAATTTGGTTGAGATATATTTTGGTATAAATCCACAAATACACAAATTACAAGTAAGTATTAAAACCTTGCTGCAAATGCATTGCTTATCATATAAATGTACATATAAGTCTATTTAAATAGTCACAAACGGGCACGGAGTGGCGCCAATGCTCATCTGTTTTACAGGTCGACAATTGTAGGCCATAGTTATGGTTCTTGTGCACTACTCCTGAAGGAGGTCTATATACCTCTGACATTTCATGTCAAGATGTTGATATTGTTTATACTGATACCTTTGGTCATTCAACTTCATGAGCAATTTTGGTAAAAATTGTAAGTTAAAAGGGGACAAAACTCCAAAAATATAGCTTTCAGAATAATGCGGCCTGTGTTACAACTGCCTCTTGTCATGATAAGCAAGCAGTTCAAGTTTCATATTGATATCTTTGATAGTTTTGAAATCATTCAACTTAAACAATTTTGACAAAAGATATAAGTTAAAAAGGGGCATTTCTCCAAAAATACAGCTCTCAGAAAATGCCCCTTGTGTTACATATGCCTCTTGTCATGATAAGCAAGCATTCAAAGTGTCATATTGATACCTTTTGAATTGTTTGAGTAATGGGCTACATTTAAGTTTTTGCACAACAACCACGACAACGTAGCGATCATAACTCGACTTTTTCTTTGAAACAGTCTAGCTTAAAGTAAGTTTCTAATGTTCGTCAACAAATGAATAGATGACCTAGTCATAGTTGCTAAAGTAAAATTTAAGTGTCATGCACTTGGAGCTTTGTCCATGGTCCAAAAACGATCACGATGGGCTGGACGCCACTTTATATCATGATAAAGCTTGACCTTAATCAGACCCAACCAAATCATACATTCAACCCATAATGTGACTATACTAAATAACTTTACCAGAGAATTTCAAAACTGTTCAAGATGTTCAATAGTCATGAAAGGTCCATGAATTGTTGGATGGACTTGGTTTTATCTCATCTCTGGCCTTGACCTAGATCAGAACTTGCCAATCAAACCATATTCTGCCCATTATGTGGCCTCAGAGAATATTTCTATTACATAATTTCAAAGTTCTCAAGGTGTTTAAGAAATATGGAGCAAACACAGACAGACAGTTCAATTACTATATGCCTCTTTTTTTGAGGGATGAAAATGACTGGCAAAAATGTAATAATGAATACCAACTGTATCAGCGTGACACTGTATGGTATAAAAATATAATCAGTATCACAGACGTAGCAGAACCAAATACTCTACCTATTTCTTTGAAAATTCAGAATCTTTGTGTTAAGGCCTTGACAAAAAAAACATCACTCTGGAAAATAATCCAGCTTTGTTTTATTTAAAATGGTATATAAAGTTTGGAGATGACCACAAACTGAATTTGTGGTTCAAACTGGAAAAGTTTCTAGTATTTCTAGTATGTAGCTTAGAACTGGTAAATTATCCATACCTTGCTATCCTATAGCAACCAATGCTGAAGCAGTGACTGAAAAATGGTCTAAAACTTAGAAAGGCTGTCAACTTGCACACATTCCAAGGACGTTCAGACACATGTTTCTACTGGCTACTGTCGACATTATGACTCAAATATACTACTGATCATACATCAAATGATGTGATAGGTTGAAGAGAAAATAGTCATATTTGCAATAATATCGGCTAGCCTGTTCCCTTTTAAAGAAACAGGCTTTTCCATGTAAAGAATGGAATGAAAGCTTACATGTGAAACAACTGACTGATAAACATGCAATACTGGGTAACAGACTTCCATAACACACTGAATATCAATCTAATACATCAGTGTGTACTGTATATTATACAACTCTGTGTAAGTTTCCAGTAAGTCTGCTCAGACCCAGGTGTACTAGATATAAAGTCAATGGAAACTGATGTCAGAGTACCTTAAACACAGTCACTTCTTAACAGAAAAGAATGATGATATTGAAACAACACTTGATGCAAAGAAGTTTTCTGTAATATAAGTCAATAGAATACGTTTTGTTAACAAGATGAGTTAAGTTGGGAGTTGGTTCCAGTAAATGTCAGACAATGTACATCTTTACAGTTAGAGGTTGCCAAATAAATATGTACCTGTTCACTTGTTCAATACTGAAATCCATGTTACGTGAAGGACTTCAATAAACTGAACTTAAATAAGAGTTAACCTGCCATACTCAATGTCAACACACAAATGGTAACAATAGGCCACAAAAGATCTTTTTTTCCCAAAATAAACAACAGATGATATTACCCTGATAGAAGTTATACCAGTATTCAGCCAACAATTATCAACAATAACAATAAAACAACATGAGACAGACTGAAGATGTAAAAAAAGGAAATTAAAACTGTACATGTGTCTGTAAATAGGATATAAATTAACAATGGAATTGCAATACAATCAAATAAATAAAACAAATTATAGGCTGTCCAGAAAGATCAGAGGAATAGAAACTGTGGTGCTTTCACATCAAACAAAGACAAACCTTTTATGCAGTAAAACAACTTGTAGAAACTGAATTTATCATATCAACAAAGATATATCTGCAGAATGAACATTAACTGGTCTGCTGAATTAACTGCCATAAGTAAATTGCATATACCTGTGTATGATAGCATGATCATACACACCCAATTAAGAAGAATCACAAGAGACCATGTTTTTTTTTATAGTAACTGACATCGTAAGTGATTTGCTTGTGCTAATATAAAGATTTAAGTTAAATGATATTCACTGTACTTGAGGTTCAGATCAGTTGATCGACTGTCAGGCAACTGCATTTATCAGGAATAAGGATCCCTGCTAAATGCATTGTCTGGGACAGTGTACTTCAAACTTTTATTCTCAAAAAGTTTCTCAGCTTTTTAACTTCACTATTAAAGTGAACTACCTTTTTGAACAGCCCATGCACAACGAAACTGATGAGATTCACATACCAATAAAGTAACATCACAGAAATCATAATGTACATCATAGTAAATGCATTACACATTTCATGAATTAATTACAAGGAAGTGAGAGTTTTACAGGAACTCATTGGTTCAATAAATACGACAAAAAAGAAAAAAAAACAAGTTTTTTAAACTACCAGGCCATTTAAGAGTATCATATCTTATAAATGAATCTATTAACAAGTATTGTATAATAAATCTACAAAGAGGATTGCAGCAGGGTCAGTCTTATGACTGACCAACTGCCAAATGATTGATCAGTATAACTACATGCACTCAAAACTAATCATCAGAAATCATATTCACATTCAACATATAAGAACAACCACCTTTATTAAATCTTAGAAATTTCATATATTTACTAGTATTGAAAAGCCTCAGATTTCCATCTAAGAAATTTCATACATGACAAATGAAAATCTCTAGATTTCTTCCGTGTTAAGTAAGAAATACATGTAAATGAATGGGCTCTTGACGTTCATGGACATAAGACTATTCTACATTTTCTGCTAATTTTAAAAATGACTTCATACTTATTATACAGAGGACAAGTAAAGACGATTGGAAGAATATTGACTCTCAGACCAACTGGTCTACTTGATAAATGACTTGTTATGATTAAGTTGAAATAAAGTAACATCAGTTGGCATAGCAACAGGAGTTCTAAACGGTAGTTATTTCCTGAAAATTATAGCTTATTGTACTTCTGATATCTTGATTAATAAAGCAGTAAGTGTAACAAATTTCTCTTCATTGTTTAACAATTTGATTTATATTCTCTCCTGAAGAGCAATATAATGTATATTGTGATGCTTATGAAACTCTTGAATGCACTGTGAAATCAAAGTGTGTTATAGGTATAGGAGAGATCAAACAGGTATAACTGTTTCTAAAAATAAAATTACTGATACGCCCTATTCCTACTGGTATTGAAAGGTCTTTATCAGAAAACTTGACCAATATATATGAAGACGGATGGTGTACCTGTTTATCTGTTTTCATTGCTAAATGAATATATATATGACAAGAAAATTAGTGTAACATGTTAGGAACATGAATAAAACAAAACAAAAACTGCATTAACAGTTATGTGATAAGAGTTGCAAAAGGTAACAAAAGTAAAAAAAGTCACCTTATCAAAAGCTTTAACCTTGTGATATTCAACTATATGTGTTTGAAATTTTGCTTAAGACACTTCTTTAGAAATGAAGTTCAGAAAACATTGTCTTATTATGAATTATTTTAAAGAAAAAAAGAAATATCTCTAAACTAACATTTTCAGTAACACTAAAAGTAATTTTTACAGTGACTCGTGGCATATTAATTTGGCCTATTAATTTCTAGCCAATTCCACGGAAAATCGACAGAAACTTTTAATACTTGGTAGTTTTCGGTGCAAAAGATAATCACATTGATAATCTTTCATTCATTCTTTTCTTACCAAGTTGGGCTTACAACAGTTTACCTATCGTTTAATTGTTGTTTTGTCAATGAAAAAAACTTGACACATATTTTTGACTCAGAAAGCTGACATCTTGCTTACATCTTTACTTTTGAATATATATGTAAATTGTTAATTTTAATCAATGCCAACCGGTATGTTGTTCTGTACACGCTTCTCAGCAGGTTGAAAAATATGCAATCTTAACAAGGTGCACCTAAACTGCTGTAATGGACAATGAATCTAGATATGCTGACAGGGCTTAGATGCAAGGTGTATTTTGGATTACTTTGCGAAACTCAAACACACTGAGATAAAATGACTTGCACCAGCAAATGTATTCAAAAATTTGAATCAATATTATATGGGAATTAACATTTTGTTTAAACAAGTCTAGTGTATATGGATACTGATAACACCTGGACAAGTTAACTTCATACTTATCTCATTACCATCTAACCTTATCGACTGATTGATTGATTGATTGAAACATTCATTACAACAGAAGCATTTATTTTCAGAACTTACATTTTGTATTGAAATTCATGTTACTAAAATATACTTAACATTTCTCTTAAGAATTAAGTGTACCTGAGTGTTCCATCATAATTATCAAGTATGTGCTTAGTCATTATATCTATGAAGGTGTGTGACAATATAATATGTTAAATTTAATGAATAACAACTTGTACAGTTGCAGTAAGTGGATAGTCTTAGATACAAACTAAGTCATGAAATTACAAACAGAAAAAAACACATATTGAATAAAGACCTTGACTGTCATTGTTTGTATGTATGAACACATTTTTAGTTAGGAAAGGCCTTCCAGTGAATTCAATAATATGAACATTTTATATTTATGCTCATTTTGCTATTTATTAGGAATATTTTTACTGTTAAAGCTACTTTAAATAATTTCAAATTTGGGCCAAAAAGGGGAACTGATTGTAATATCCCTCTTTATTCTGGACACAACAGTCAATTCAAAGAGGTATTTAAACCTCTTACCAGTGATAAAGTTTCACATTATGAAATTGAAATATCACTACAGTAAAGCTTTAATTAATTACCCCAAGAAACATCATTTTATTTTAATTTTAATAGAGAGCATGTTATTAGATGCTGCCATTGTTTAACAACTGTTCTGTGTGGTAGTACAAATATCTTACAAGTGTTTGTCCAACCTTTCTGAAAATGTGTATCATTCGAAAAATGTGTATCACATGGTGCAAATAACTGGAACTGATGACGTATATATCAATCTCTCCCATAAAGTTTTAGTTAGAACTGACCAGAACCTCTGGAATGTTTCTTAGTGAGAACAGTTATCTCCACTCTTGATAAAATAATCAGAATGATTCATTTGGAAAATTTCTGACACTGGCTATTTATACATCAACTGAAAGTCTAGCAGAAACCAGGGTGCCAAATGATGACTCTAAAAATGACAATCAAGAAAACAAACAACTTGAGAGTGCCAAACACAGAATTAAGATTTTCCTACTTTTAATTGCCATTATATATTAAAAAGTAAGAAAACTTTATGTTTCAGGTAGCACTGGTCAGTGTTGTATGGAAAGATACTGCTAACAATTATTTACAGGTTTAAACAAAGTGATAACACTATTTTCTATAAAATTTCTATCAAAAACCTTTTCCAAAAACCCTGCATAGGCTTTCCCAATACAGTCAGCAATAACAGTACTATAAGCAAATGAAATAGAGAGAGGGATAACTGGAGTACAGATCATACGAGATCTTCTAATGTTGCACAAACATACAGTCAAACTCCAGTACAATTCAGTAGTTCAAACTTCACACAAGCTTTCGTCACAAAACTATATTTAATTGACTTTTGTGACCAGTTTTTCAACACACCTCAATTTTAAAGGAAAACACTATTAAAGTATTCTATTGCATAGTTATACAAATGCATACATGAACAGAACTGGTTAATACTAGAAAAGCACTCCTGTAATATTAGTTGGTTGGTCATTTGTAACACATGTGACACTTATTGACTACAGAACACCCATAGTTCTACTTATTTCATAATGTAACAACATACTCTATGAGTGAAAACAAAGAATCCAATTTCATAATTATTCTAAGTACCATTTATAAGTACCAGTGTAAAACAATCAGAACTGATACTAATAACCACTGCTGTCTTGTTTCTCATAATGTTTTATACATCTCTAGAAAGCACTTCATGAATACTGATCACATTTCCCACTTCAGAATGTCATATGCCTTTAAACTGGCTAGTATTATGTATAAACACCAAAGTCCAAACAACCCAAAGCTGGAGCCTAAACGAACAAATGTATTACTTCCTCCAAGTTCTCCACCAACAAACTGAAATTTAAAAAAACAGTGTATACAGATAATAAACTCAATTTGATTTATAACTCATGTTATCACACAATTAAGATACTTTTCAAGTTTGGAGATAGAAGGCAGCCAGTAAAACTGCAGGTGCTGACATAAGCACAAATTTGACCTAACTAGACAAGTTCAATGACACAAACAATAGTCTAAATTTAATTCTATAAAAAAAACAATGATTAAAGGAAGATAGACTTATCACCCCAATAATTTTTGTATTTGACAAAGACCCAGGACCCATACTTACGATTTTTAAGGACCCCCACCATGCATAATTTTTAATTTCCAGTTCACCCCATGACCCACAATTAAAAGATTTCAGGTGCCATCTCCTCCCCTCATACACTTATTACTGGATACCTTGTTACCATGATTTTAAAGCAAAATGCCAAATCCCCATTTTATTAAAAACAATGCTTACTCCCAATCTGAAAACACCTAAACCCTTTCCTAAACTGGTGAAAGGAAACTCACTGGCTTCTCATATATACATCAATTTGCTACAAGAACTTGTCGAAACAATAGTATGAAGATAAGAATGGCTTTATAAGTTAAAGCAACCAAGTCTAGATTTCTAGCATATATACTGACAAAACCTACCTTTCTTCTAAGGATTAAGACAATGATACAGATAGTTCCCACAGTACTAAAAATGATCACACTCTGTGTAAGGTTGTCTGAAGCCACTCTGTAGGTGGTTCCCTTGGCTAGATGATACATAGTACTCAGCACCCAAGGCAGGCCCAAGCCAAGGAATACATTTACACTATTACTTCCTAAAAGACAGAAAATCAGTTTAGTTTAAACTTCCCACAATCATAATTGGATTTCTATATAATGTACACTTACCATCTCATAGCATGTTAAAAAAGATGTTTGGTTTTGAAGTCTAATCTACAGAAGACTGACAATAATTCATAGCTCCAAGAACACTGTGACTAAGTTATATCTCTACGAGACTACTGTGACTTTATCCCACATTTGCCATATGAAGAAATACCTGAAGGACTCACCTGTAACATTTCCAATGGCTGCATCAGCATGCTCATCTTGCTTTGCAGCTGTACGACTAGCAAATGTGTCAGGTAGACTGGTTCCCAGGGCAATAATGGTTATACCAGTCACACTGGTCTTCAAACCAATCACACAACCGATCAAGTGACCAAGCTAAAAGCAGTCATACAAAACTTAACCTTTCTATACAAATGTTAATAGTTATGAACATGCATTTTCATGCTATCTACAATCTACTCATACAGGCATTGAAACCTAAGCTGTGTCATTATCAGTATTTTTTTATCACTATCCAAAGAAAATCAGTTTCATTGTAAGACTTTGAAGCTCAGGGTGATATATTATAAATATTTTGTAATAGAAGCAAGAGCCTAAAGTTGTCTCCTGAATAATGACAACCTGAGTGTGCTAACCAGTTCATTTAAGCAACAAGCTTTTTGTACATGTAATGTACAAGGTGAAATGGCTTACGCCTCAGTATGCTACATCATGTCATAATTTACCTGCTCTACAACCATTGTAAGCAAAGCTATGTACATCAGAGAAAACACAAATGTTGGCCAGGCTCCCCAGTACTTCCTGAAATAACAAAAAAAATCCTCTACAGCTGAAAATACATCCACAAAGTTCCAATTAAGAACACTGACCCACCTACCTTACTGCAAGTTTCCTTTTACATAAATAACTGTTTTGTAATTTCAAGATTTTAGAGATATGAACTGGGGTTTGGCAGTACGAGGAGCAGTGGTCGAGGGGTTAGAGCGTCAGACTCCCGATCCGGAGGTTGCCGATTCGAATCCCACCAGAGGTGAGAGTCTCCAGTGACATTCCACAGTCCTCACTTTCGGCGCAAGTACTGGTATGAACCTAGGAAGCAGTTGCAAGAACTTGCCTGCCTAATATAGTCAGTATTGACTGTTGGCTGTAATAAGCTAAACTGTATGTAGTATGATAATGACTTCTCATTCTTTTTTAACACTCACTGCAAAACTAAGTAGAGATACTCATAAGTACTGAAGATTAAACAAAAGTGCTGACTATTGCAAAATATGCCAGTCCTAGGGTTATAATCAGATTGGAATTAAAAGCAGTTTAATCTTATTTAATACCTTGAAAAAAAAAACAGACATGTTAATATTTCAAGTTCCACTGAAAATTCTCCTTAAAGCACGGATGGGACATATTTGGCTTTTGGTACAATTCAAGGGCCATAACTCTAGAAAACCAGGAGGAATTTAGTTATTAGACATGGCTGAATAATTATGCCAACAACATTATCAGTAGGTATGGTGAAGATAACATGAAAAGTCTTTGACTGTGAGAGCAGACAAGGCTAATTTGGCCAGTTTGGATAATTCAAAGGTCTTGAATATACAACACAGAAGGATTTGATTGATAAGCAAACTTGACTGAGAAATTATGCCCACAAATATTACCATCAAAACTGATGAATACTGACTGAAAATTCTTCTACTTGAAGAATGGAAAAGGCTAGTTTAGCCAATATTGAATCATTCAAGGGCCATAACTCTAGAGTACCTGGAGTGATTTATCAAACTTGGCCTAGATACTATCCCTACAAACATTCTAAGCAAGTCTGGTGAAGATCAAATAAAAATGCGAACTCAAACTTTGAGAGCAAACAAGACTAATTTTGCCAAATTTTGGATTATTCAAGTCCATAACTCTACAGCCCTGAAAGGATTTGACTGATTATCAAACTTGCCTGTTTCACCAAATCTGATGAAGATGTGACAAAAACTGACTGAGAGCATACAACCTGTTGGCATCGCCTGCTAGCTGAAGGTGTTCCAGCAGAAAGTCCCATCTATCAACAAGGGTATAAAATATAATTTCAAATACTGCATGCAAATGCATTAGGTGGGAACTTAACATAGCCTTGTGCCCAAAAAATGCAGTTGCCCCAAGGCCAGATTATTTGATCTGTACCTGAAACACATTAAAGTTACTTATTAGCTTACGTGGGTGGGACACAAGCACCAACAAGCTTCCAGAAGAATGTAAGGAAATGCAGCAGATAGTCCGTCCAGCTGGGAGGAACCTCATTGCCATCATCATCTGTATCACCTCCAACTGTCATAGCACTGGAATATACACTTACCAGTTCTACACTGTGATCAAATGTTGCCAGAAATCACTACTGTTAAAGCCTTATCAATCTGAATAACTGACAAAAGAGATCTAACTTGACCTAATCAAATGTAAAGATTATGTAATAATGCATGTAAAGAATGACTGCATATATCAAAAACACCAAACAAAGCAAATGATTTAACTTCTGCTAGGCACTTCATTGTCTTATAACAAAAGATACATGCATTTTTTCACTGGCAATATAACACAGCCTTTACCAGTAACTGTATGCTGTATATATAAGTAATGAAGACTTCCTTCAGGAATACTTTACGGTGTCACAAAACAGAATTTAAATCTTAGTGGTAAGTAATAACCTAACAAACTGTCCACGCCATGTGGCTTCCTCTTCTTCCTCCTTCAACCACTTCTCGTAGACGGTCCCCAAGCTCATCTGCAATAAAGATATAATGTATAGATAACGGAAACAGAAAAAGGCCTGCTGTAAATATAACTGCATATCCAAAAAATTACTTGGTTACTTAATATAATTATATTACAACCTGAATTCTTGACATATATATATTTTTTTTAATATGGTACTAGATATGGCTGACTTATTAAAAGTTTCATGGTACTTCAACTTCACATCTATACACTTTCTTGGTGTACTTTTACACACTGATCATGCTTACATGACTTTATTAATGAAAAAGATGATGGTGAAAACATGCACCTACCTTTAGTTATATTACAGACAATAGCACTTCTTGTACCTATCTTGGCACCAAGGCTCGGGTTTTTCAAGGTTATAATAAAATTTTTTGGACCCTGCAATCAGAGAAGTGAACATTTACAACTTATTCTACATATGCAATGTTTAACAGTTCTTAAAGATTTGCAGTTTTAACAATATTAAATCCATGATTACTGTTTAGGTTTTATATCATTACAATGTACAAATGTGCTCTGTAAGACGCTGTCAGCCAGGAAATTTCTTTCTGTCCATACGTGTAAATTTATTTTGTTACCTATCTGAACAGCTCTAACTTTTTGCATACTAAAAATATATGAAATTCCATCCACACTACCAGATATTAAACTAGAAGAATTTGAACTCCTTAAACATATGCAGTAAATCTACAGTATAAAAGAAATGTAAGAGAAATAGGAAAGCTTTGAAGATCAGTCAATCTAGAATTATACATGTCCCATTTGTTACTTATTAGTTCAAATAGTTCTGGTTTCTTTATGTTAATCAGTTGTGATTTCCAAGGAAGTTTACAGAGTTTACAAATAATGAAAGACACTTAAATTTACAAGAAGGCCTATATTGCTTGGGCAGACACAAGGAAATCTGCAGATTCTCTACATCAAACCCTTAAGATAAGAATGAATGAATAGCAAAATCGCTGGATAATAAGAAGTTTTCTTTTCCAACTAAAGAACACACTGACATGAAGTTGGATAAGAAAGAAATAATAACAACATTAACTCAAATCAGGAAAACAAAATTAAAATGCAAATGGGGAAAAATTCTATCAAAAATTGAAACATGTATCAACTTAACCAAAACATAATATTTCACATAAACTGTCTTACCACCGCCTGTGTTCAGTAAGTTTGGATAAAATAAAAATACAGAATTAATAAATTTCACTGCAAATTTTAGTCTGAAGCACAGCTATATCCCCTGCCACAGTAGAACATTGGAATGGATAACAAGTGTAAAGAGAGGTTAGACCTCCCAATATGACACAGGATAATGATTTCTACAGAAAATTGGCAATTACACTTGGACCTCACATTTGTAGCAGTTTAAGAGTTCTGGAGCAGACACGAAATACAGACTTTTTTTATACATGACCTTTAGGTGTGACCTTGACCTTGGGGGTAGCAACCTGGTTGTTGCACTCTGCAAATTGTCTCATAATGGTGATCATTTGTGCCAATTTATTTTAAAACTTTCAAGCAGTTTACTAGTAACGGAGCGGACACAAAATGTGGACTTTTTTTTATACATGACCTTTAGGTGTGACCTTGACCTTGGGGGTAGCAAACTGGTTTTGTGCTCTGCATATCATCTCATAATGGTGATCATATGTGCCAAGTTGTTTTAAAAGCTTTCGAGCAGGTTAATAGTATCGAAGCTGACACGAAATGTGGACTTTTTTTATATATGACCTTTAAGTGTGACCTTGACCCTGGGGGTAGCAACCTGGTTTTTGCACTCTGCATATTGTCTCATAATGGTGATCATTATTTCAAAAACTTTCAGTTTAATAGTAACTGAGCAGACACGAAATGTGGACTTTTTTTATACATATATGACCTTTGTGACCTTGACCTTGGGGGTAACGACATAGCTGTTGTGCTCTGCACATTGTCTCATAATGGTGATCATTCGTGCCAAGTTATTTAAAAAACTTTCAAGCAGTTTAAAAGTTACATGGCAGGGATTAACAAATGAACAACTTACTTATATGATTAAAAACAGTCACACATTGTTAACACTTCCACTTACTATTGGACCATATGTTTATTTCTGCTACAAATAAACATAATTCACAACAGCATTAACATTCTATTAACATTCTGATTAAAGGTTAGAGGCAATTGCCTTGTGTTGTGAATAGGTAAGTAGGTGAAAAAAATATTGTAAGTCATGCGAGTATTTAATTTCATGGCTGTCTATTTAACTTTGTGTCAAGGAAACAGATACAAAGGTAACTTATTAATAAAAAATCCATATCCTTCTAGAGTAACAAGTATTCATGATCACTGTCTGATACCCATTACATACTTGTACACAGAATGTTATCTTTTTAGTCCCCTTGTTCCACTTTGTTATATTAGGGTCCAATACAAAAAGTTTGACTTTACAAGAAACACAGAATGACATCGAACTGTTTTGCACTGAACACTGTGTTGGTTAATAATGTGAATAAGCAATATGTTACTTCAGGACAGAAAGACAGATTGTGAGTACGCTAAGAAATAATTACTTGATAGTTCCGTTCATTCTTGTCTATCAGCTGTCAATTGCAACAATTTAACAATTAATCCTACAGTAAAACAAGAAAAATTTAGTTTTTCATCATAACTGACCCATATTTAGTTATTTCAAAGTCTTAATGGAAACTAATATCTGTGAAAGACTAAGGAAGTTGTGTTTGTCACAATTCTGAATTTGTCAGTTAAGACAAACAAATGCAAGGTCTGCAGAATTTACTTAATATTCAATATCCAGAGGTAATAATAAAACTAGCTAGTATGGAGTTCAGCTTAGACATCTAAATTAAGGAAATAAACATCAAGATAAAACATAGCATATAATTGTATATGATATAAAGCTGCAACCTTTCTATATTACAAATTTCATGAACTGAATTACCAGACACTTGAAAAAGGCAATGTTATCTTTGACTGATTTCTTTAGAGAAGGTTTTACAACATGCACTTTGTTTTAGAATATTTCTACTGCATTATAGAAGCTGACATGCACCATAAAACATGCTCAGCAAAAGAAAATGATTTTTTTTTCAAAGCTCAACATTCAGTAATAATTCCTGATCTGAGTAACTAAGTCATACCCCTGTGTCCTACAATATAATTGAGACAGGTGATTACTAGTATTGGTAAATTTAGTGGCTTTGTTTTTTCATTAATGTTATCCTACTCAATTATATGTGACTGTATTGTTAAGAGAAATAGGAAAGTTAACACTATCTAGTTCTTATTGTTATACAAATTAAACATGTCACAGGTATGTTTTTGACAATATTTTCATAAAAAGAATTTTCCCCGGGCAATCTAGAATTTAAAATGTTGTGCATTTGTTTTATGTGTCCCATGCAAACTTTACTTTCCATAAAGTCTGTTACTGTGTGGGACCTCACCTTTGCCTCCTTGCATATGTCAATAGAGATTGTTTTACTGGTCTCACCATGGCCAAACTCTAGATGACCTTTCTGGGAGGCATAGTCTACCTTGGGACCCTAGCTCCTTACCCCCTACAGCTGTACCATCACTGAAACAACAAACACAAACCTGTCATTAGCAAATAGCAGGCAGCTTAACACAAGAACAGTTTGAACAGATACATGTACTGAAACTGCTAACAAATAAAAAAACCTTTTGTGGATTGGAATAACTGTAGACTGTTACTTACTTATACTGAATATATCATGCTCTGATGTTTAGCTCTCTGGTAATTATTTTTTTATCATCATTTAATGTAAAAACATACTAAGCATCAAACGTTGGCAAATCAATTTATAGGTATTGTGAAGAGGTTAGAAGTGTGAGTGGTAAAAAACTGTTTAAAAGATGAAGACCATTTCAGTGTTGTATAAGGACCTTGGTTTTCTCAAAGGTACATACATTGTTGCGTATTCTAGGGTGACCACGCCGTCAAAGCCATTTTCTCTAATGACCTTTGTTGTGACCTTCCACTCACTGAGATCAGCTGTACAGTGGTCCTCACTGAACTGGAACTCCCCTGGATCTGTAAGACAAATATATCCACACTGAAATACTTACACAATGAATTGAAATGTTTACATATCAGCTTTCATGACAGAGAGGTGAAAGTGGTTCTTAAAGTGAATTATGTATGCTCTTTATAAGAATGTTCTTTAACTTAATAACACCTTGCTTTTTAAGTGAAAAACATTTATTATACAGAGGAAAATATCAAAGGAAGTAAAATGTTTCTACTGACCAAACTCTAAACCTACATTACTACTTATGATATTGAAATCAAAATTTAAGTCAAATAAATCCAAGAGAAAACATATAAACATACATGTAATATTTTATTAATGATATAATGGCCCCCACCCACCACCTAAAAAATCCAAGTTTGTTCAAAGAGTTTTTCCTTAAGTACACTTTCCATACTGCTTACTTAGTGATTCCATTCACCTGCATTATTTCAAAAGAATCAGAAAACCTTTCAATAACTTGTTTATACAAACAAGTTAGCAAAAAAAAAAAGATTGCTTTTAGTTAATCAGCAGACTAAGATTTTTTTTAAAACCTTTAAGTATCTAGAAGGTGTAGCACCATCAAACTCTTACCTTTGTTTTGTTTCAAGTCATCTTTGAGATAATCAATTAAGATATGAACTAAAGAAATACTGCACTACAGGGGTATTAATAGAAAGAATATAAACAAATATTTCAGCTGTCCTGAATCTCAACTGATGCAGCAGGCTATCTCTGATTCCCAGGTAAAACCTGAGACAGTTCATGATAATTATATGTACATTTTACACAAACCATTTGTATGACTGCAGAACAGATAAGTAAATGAAGTGATAATATACACAAATAACAACATAATCTGTCATGAAAAAAAAATTATTTAAAGATATTTTTCCTTGAATTAGTTTCAAGATATGATAATAACTGTTTATCTTGTCAATCACATTGGCTTTTTCCCTAGACAAATCCTCGATATATAGAGCAAAGTATGTGTTTGCATTTTCATAAAGAATGTGTCTGGCATTAAGTTTCTTTTTCAATTTCCCCTTCACGATTTCCATCAGAAGAGACAAATAAGTAAACCAACCCATCATACTTTTCACTAAACTTGCACATACAATGTAAACTTGTTTTATTTTGCAAAAACTGTATGACTTTATAACAGGTATTGAAAGTGTAAAGTCATTTCACATTATGTGAACTTACAACTTGTTTATAACAGGCAGCACAGGCAGCCAGTTCTGCCTAACCAAGACATGCAGAAATAGCTATGAATTCTCTAGACAGCCATGACAGTCCTAGTATCTCCCCTGTGTATTATAACTCTCAATGACAAAGTCTGTAAATTTCCTGACATCATGATAACTCCTGTTTCTTTATCTATCTCATCAAACAATTTGACTATAAATATCACTGCCATATTTTATCACCTTTTCCAATGGTGTAAATAGGGTTAAAAAAAGTAATACTCGAGATACATTCTAAGAAAGAAGCTACCATTATGTCTAATTCAGCTGTATGCATATGGTGTAACAAATATCTGGTGTATTGTTCTACTGGCAAGGAATGATCCTCGAAGACAACAATCTTCATTTTCTAGGTGTCTTTCAGGTAAGTGTCCACTTCTTGATTTACTGATTAAATTGTCCTTTCAATCTAGACAATTTTATGTATGAATGCATGTTAGAATTAATTATCTTCAAAATACAGATAAAATGAAAGTCAGCATGACTCTTCCTAAATTAACAAATTGAGGCTGTAAAAATGCAGAATGTTTTTTGAGACAACAAACAAATGCCAGAATCACTGAATGATACTTCAAAGGAGGACAGTAACTTAACAGTTTAAAACAATTACACTCTTTTTTCTAGAAAAGCACACACACACACATATATATTAGCTTTTAGACAATTCTGGAATAACATCTCTACTTCCAAAACTAAGCAGTACTTGTGAGAGGTCATCTTAAAAATAATAAAAAGAAAGGCAAATCTTCAAAGAAACATGATCTTTCTGATTTCTACCTTAAATCAAAAACTTAAATCAACTATGGTCTACTAAACAAGGTGTGAAACTAAACTGCTGAATACAATTATTTTAATCTGGAAAACTAAGGGAATAATAGGCTATATACTTTGAATATTTATAGGATCTGAAACTGATCACTATACAAAATAGAGTATAACTAAATCACAGAATAAAACACTAAAATACACACAAGAACATTATCAAACATCTGTCTTACAGGTAGACTGAACTATATGACTTATCTGGTTCACATCCAAACAACCTAGTTTGCTTTGGTAATATCTGCTCAGTAAGTACAAAGTATTTACAAAGTCAACTACAGTAAATGCCTTTGAATCAAGCAACCATAACTCTTAAAATCACCATAACAGTAGTTCAATCATTTCAGTAGAAGAGCACCTTAGCTTTAGGCTTTAACAGAACTCAAAGATCACTGGGATAGTACTTGAGACCTTAAAAACACCACTTCATTTCATTTCCTTGTTTTTTTTAAATTAATAATCAAATCTGGAATGACTAGCTAATACATTGTCCAATAAAAAAATGACTGATTTTTAAAAAAAATCTAATTTGATATACATTTGAGGCCCTGACCTGATTACAAATGTAGTAAGATAAGCTTCCAAATACCACAACACAGGGCTCCGGAAATTCTCAAATCTCAGTAGGTCTGTCGTCCGAGGACACCCCCACCAAAAAAACAAAAAAAAACATGAAAATAAATTGGCCAAACACAATGTTTAACATAAGTATGCCTAATATATGCTTTCATTTTTCTCTTACTAAAAAGTATGAACAATTTATTATCACTGAGAACTAAAATTGAATTGTAGTTATTACGTTAGTTGGTTTGTTGACTGTGAAAAAAAAAACATTTTGTTTAAAGTGAAAGATAAATACAGAAGAATTTTTCAACACTGGTTAACATAATCAAGTGACTAGCTGCCAATCAAGCACATTTATTGAAGAGTTAATCATTTAATTGGTGATAACTGCCTTGGGCCACTTGTCACAGTGGCAGTTTTAAGTGTTTATGATAGGTTTGAAGGAAGAGTGTAGGACAATAGCCCACTAGGACAATAGCGCACTTATTTGCATAATTATGCATTTAATTAAGAAATTGAGTATGTAATGGGTTAAAAATATAAGTATTCATAAATCAACAGTGAAGACTTTTTTTCTAATTCTGACATTATTTTCTGTTTAAACAAACAGCAGATCCAGATCCAATGGATTTTTTACTAGCTCTATACTTTTTACTCATGTTTTATTTGGCAGACACAGGGTATAAATGAGAAAAAAAACACTGTATTATTGAATATGAAAATTAATGCAGACAAAGGATTGAATTTGTATTCAAAATATAGAGATGTGAATATTAAAACATTAAATATCTATATTATTAGTTTATCACAATTACATCCTTTTTGATAAACAGTGGGCTATTGTCCTCCCTGGCAAATTTAGCAGTGGGCTATTGTCCAGTGGGATATTGTCCTGTGGGCTATTGTCCTAGTGGGATATTGTCCCAGTGGGCTAATGTCCTTTCCCTGTGGAGGACCACATTAAGTACTGATTGTGATTTAGGTGTGAAATTTTGGTGTTTTAATGATACGTTAAACTTAAATTTGATCTTTTTTGGACATGAAAATTGGTCCAGGAAGCTGAAATTCGGTAAAAACTGATCAATTTTTGGTTTTCCGGAGCCCTGTCACAACAATTCTCTTACTTCTATCTTTATTATACAGATTATATTTCAATACCAGTTTTTTGTCTAAAACTGTTTAAAAACAGCTATCAAAGTTGCATATGCTTTGCATGGCACTACACTTATGTAAATATCAAAGTTGCATATGCTTTGCATGGCACTACACTTATGTAAATTATTGTAGTAGCTAATCACTATATAATTAATCTACATTTGTGAGTGTGTATGTTCAATATATCTGGTCTAAATATATGTATTAGTTTTCAGCGTGGGGCAGGATGTCTCATGATCTTGTAAATGTATTGTAACATTCTGGAAAGCTGCCTTGTAATCTATTGAAATGCTGTCAAAACAATTCAACTAAAAAGCCAAACTGGAAGTAAAAGAACAAAAAAGTTTCCAGCATGAACAGATGAACAGTGAAATGTAACTAATTATCTGCTGGTGTTTCATTACCTCTACCTCCTGTTTTTTCAAGGGAAAATAATTAGATACATTAGTAGACAGCTGGTTTCACATATATCATGTTAACTCTAGTTATCCAATCTATCAAGTTCTACAACACCTAGTGTCTTTTAAGGTCAAACTATCATCTGGAGTAAAACTGTTGGATATAATACTCTGCTTTTCTTAAATGTTTAAAAAGACACCTTAGATTAATTAAACAATACCTCAGAAAAGAAAATCTAATTTTCTTTTCAAACATGAAAAAAAGTCCTGTAAGTATAACATTATATTCTATAGCATTTTCTGGTAATTCACAGCTTGGTGTTTTTTAAGTATACATAAATAAAGAATTGGTCGAGCATTCACATTTATGCACAACCAATTAAATGCAAACTAATTAACACCGACCTGCTTAGAGATATAATTGTCAAGAAATTGGACCAAAGATATGATCAATATATATATTTATATTATGATATCAATTAAGTACAGCTTGGCAATCTACTCTGTTTTAACACCAAATCTTCAGTTAAAAGAGATCTTGAATGTAAAAACCTACACCGACTAAATATAGACTAAAATTTTAACCTGGTTACATATCAGTACAGCAGTACTGTCTTACTTGTCTCTATAAGGAAACCACTTACTGTCATCATCTACAATGGTAACTGTGGCAACACTAGGGTCGCCTGTTCCCGTTCCTGGTGTAGGGTTCTTCAGCAGAATATAGAACATGACATCATTCTCAAACTGGTTATCATTCACTATAGGTACTGATATAGTCTTCCTATACTCATCGTCCTTAAAAGTCTGTAGAGAAAGAAAACTGAAGTGTTTATTACAACCCTGTAATAATGACTTGCTGTAATCATGACTGACATCTATTAACTTAATTGGTACCTTATTATCAAGCTGCACATCTAAGGGGAGACCGAATAATAGCAGTGGAATACATTTTATTACTTACAGCCTAACAGAAGAGATACAACGAACTTACCATAGAAGGTTTTAGTTTCATTTCATCTTGAAAAACTGTTGCAGCCACATCTGTCTATATTCCTTTTTTTCCCCCCTGATACTTTACCCAAAATATCTACTGATGTTGACAAGAATGATACAGAAGATTACTATAACTGCAATAAACTTACAAGAATATCTGATGTGTATCTAAAATCTTTGCCAGCCTTTGCTGTACCCTCCCTTGTCTCATACTCAATTGATACAACAGATGGTACTGGACTGTCTGAGGCAGGGCTGATCTTCACACTACCATTTTTAGAGTAGGACACTGCATCACCATTCTACAAAGGAACAAACTTCCTCATGAAACATGACAAAATTTATTTAATATCTCAGGTACAGAAATATCTTGTCTAAACCACTACCGTAATATAGTGATAAAAAGCTGGTCATCTGTCTGCTGTTCTTAGAAGTTTGTTTGCTTTGTCTGTTTTGCAAGTGACACAGAATCACTTACTGGGTAAGAAAAAAACTAAAACTGCCACTGTCATGGCGTGAATACCCCCGCATAGCGCTTTGTCAGAATCAACAGGGGTCATTCAGAGGTCATGGACAACCTCCCTGCCGAATCTGAGGGTAGTAAGCCAGTTTTTTGTAGTCAAGGCCCCTGTGACCTGGACCTTTGACCCAGTGACCTAAGACTGAGGGTCAAAGGATTCTTAAATTATTGGGTGGACAAGCTTTTTTTAGTCAAAGCTCCTGTGACCATGACCTTTGACCCGGTGACCTCAAAATAAATAGGGTTTATCTACGGGTCATGACCAACCTCCATACCAAATATGAAGATTGTGGGTCAAAGGATTCTTAAGTTATTGGGCAGACAAGTTTTTTGTAGTCAAAGGCCCCTGTGACCTTGACCTTTGACCCAGTGACCTCAAAATCAATAGGGGTCATCTACTGACCATGACTAATCTCCAGACCAAGTAAGATGACTGTGGGTCAAAGGGTTCTTAAGTTATTGGGCGGATAAGGAAAAACCGACAAGACAAGCTGATTCCAGTATACCCCCCACAACTTCGTAGTGCGGGAGGTTTTAAAACACTGATAATGGGTCTACTGAATTGTTACAATTATTAAACATATAGTTCTCAACACACACAATTTAACGAGAATCTATCAACACATGAATAAAAGGCATTGAACTTGAAACAAACAATATGTTAAGTTAACATTATGCTCTTTCCATTTTGCAACATATCCAACTATGGAATAACACTAAAGTAATACGTACTGGAACATTGGTCTTTGAGTCTGAAGAAAATCTGTAAAACAAAAAGTTGTGCATATCATATGTGGTAACAGTGAAACAAGATACATTAGTAAGGTCCATCTTTTAAACCTTCCAGTACAATAACAAACTTTCTCCAAATTTCAAATAATGTAACACCATTTCTACAGAGCATTTGTTTTTCACTGAAAATGACAATGTTACTGACACATTATCTCCCCTGAACAAAAAAAAAGATATTTCATATAAAGTACATTTTTAACTGAAAATTTTCTCTATTTTATCATGTCAATAATAAAAACATGAGTCTAATATATAATAATTATTTAATGTGTGAGTGACTTATAAATGAAAAATGTTTCTATTATCTATTGAGAATTATCAGCAATCGTTCTTTCAAAGAATGATACTGAGTTCACAGTCTATCTGTATACGGAGATATTCTCTTCACAGATGCCTTATATTAGACTTCTCTTAACTAAATGATGAAAACCAAACAAACTGCTTGACTGTGTACAAAAGATGACGGCAAAAACTGACTGATACAATACATGTGACATGAAGACTGTATGCTAAGCTTGTCTGAATAATAAAAATTGATGAAATGCAAGACAACTGAACAATGCTCATTGTTAGATGGGTTGAACTGTTTGTGGTATGAGAAAAAAATCTAGTGGGGATTTCATAGATAAATTTTTGTCAATAGTCATTCAGGGGAAAACAAGCAAGTACGTCTCTAAATTAACCACATATGACTGGTTTTCCACATGACAGTAGTCTGTCTGTCTTTGTGGAGAGGGTATAAAATGACAGAGTGCTCAAACCTTATGTTCTTAGTGCAACAAACAAAACATACTTTCATGCTGTCAATACAATGTGAACTGATAACCAGAACTGTGTCCATAGGACACGGATGCCCCCACTATGCATAAGTGCTGATAAACAAGAGCATATATATCCTGTATGTAAGATTTTTTCTGTACATATACCTAAAATGATCTACAGGTAACCTTATGTATATGTTAAATTAAATTACAAATGTAAAATTTATATGTTCAATTATTTATATGGTATATAGTGAAAAAATCAACAAAGGGCCATAATTCTGTTAAATAGGTCACAGCAAAAATTCCTTCCTTTACTACCATCTACACATTAAAGCTGTTCATCCCTGGAAGTTTAAGCAAAATCTGCCATCCGGTTTAAGAGGAGTTGCGTTCACAAAATTTCTATATGGTATATAGTGAAAAAATCAACAAAGGGCCATAATTCTATTAAATTTGGTGGCAGCAAAAATTCCTTCCTTTACTACCATCTACACATTAAGGGTGTTCATCCCTGGAAGTTTAAGCAAAATCTGCCATCCGGTTTAAGAGGAGTTGCGTTCGCAAAATTTCTATATGGTATACAGTGAAAAAATCAACAAAGGGCCATTATTCTGTTAAATTTGGTCGCAGCGAAAATTCCTTCCTTTACTACCATCTACACATTAAGGTTGTTCATCCCTGGAAGTTCAAGCAAAATTTGCCATCCGGTTTAAGAGGAGTTGCGGTCACAAGATTTCGGGACGTACGGACAGACGTACGGACGGACGGACAAGTGCAACGCTATATGCACCCCACTTTGTGGGGGCATAAAAATTACATCTCAACTTTTGATTTTTCCTAACTTCTTAAAGCTTGACAGACTTGATAGCACAATGAAATATCCTATGCTCAAACCAGAAGCAGATTAATATAATAGCTAATGCATTCTACTTACTGTTTCAATGGGTAGTTTGTAATTTGTTTTTTAGAAAAGCCTAGAATTTATCCTTCAAATACCAAATAAACTGAATTACTGAGCCATCATCCTTACAGTCAGGCTGTTATATGGTACTTCCCCCATATATGAAAGAAGTTGCAGTATCATGATTGCATTTACCCAGATGTTAGAACGACTTGTTAGAATAATTTCAGTGCAAATACTGTTTCAGTGTGTGCTTATTCTGGAATCTGAATGCATTCTTGCAAGGATGCAAAATGAACATAAATAACTGGGAAAGGCTGTTAAAAGGAGCCAGTAATTATGGAATGCTGAAGCTGTCTTATGTTGAAATTAAGATCTATATTCTACAAGATAAGCAAAATAAATCTATGGCCACTTCCTCAAAATGTAAACTCACTATTAAACTGACTGTAAAACTGATCCTTGGACTTATCTTTATATCAAAGCAGAAAGTGTTTTAAGTGTTTGATTATTTCTTTCAAACTGTCCATTAGAATACAAGCCCTAAATTTAACCAACGATTGAATTAACAGACTACAACAGTTTCATGCAACCTGATCCAGGTTAAGCCTTATGCTCATTAAAAGGGATCATGCAATCTTTTCTATGACAGATATCATCATATCACAGACTTTCCTGCTAAACATTTCTTTCTGGCATCCACCAGTTTATTGCCTTTGACTTAAAATAATGTTAACATTTCCATGTTAGACGAGCTGATACTTCCATGCCTTACTTAACTTCTCTGTAAGAAGTCTAAAAATATATGCTAAACTGCTTAAGAATTTTTATGTAAGTGTTAATACTTGTTATTAATTAATTATGTTATTTATCAAAAAAAAAAAAAAAAAAATGCAGCTACATGGAAGAGTAAATTGCTATAACACAGGACAGCTTTAGTGTTCCATACATTCTGAATAAGCATACAAGTTTCCAATAATTATTGTTAAACAATATTTTCAACTTAATTAATAGTGTAAGTGCAAAGAAAAACATGAACAAGATTTGAAAGGTCATAATGCTTTCAACATGCATCAAAGTTTACATTCAAATTCCAGAAGTTACACAGTGGTGGGGGATACAACAAAATTTGGATGCTTAAAAACAATTACTGTTTGCTGATTTCTGGTGTTGACCCTCTTAATGATTTCATATATGCTATCCAAGGTCTGAAAGTATTCAGGTAAAGGCATACAACAGACGATTTCTATATTACATTCAAATCAAGACAGAATATGCAAAACTGAGAAATGCATATTCTGTTAACTGAACACTGAAAAGAAAACTGATACAGGTCATTTTGCAAGCTCAACACACAAGTGTTATGATTTTATCAAAAATGGTGTATGAACCCAGCAAACACCTAACGTTGGATCAACGTCGGATATAAGTTGATTTTATGTCGCAACGTCAAATGACTACATTCCACGTCGACACGACGTTGGATTTGCGACATCGTATCGACGTTGTCATCCGACATCGCCTGGACGTTGGATTTATGTCGGGTCTTGAGTAATCAGCCTTGACATAGTTAATTCCCTTTGTTATACTTTTTAACCTCGCAAGGTGGCGATTAAAAACAAAAAAATAAAAAATACCATCACATAATTTTTCCATATTACATACACAGCCGAAGATATTTCAAGTTTATACAGCTTAAAATAGGTATATTCATTAAACTTGTGAAAATAATTGAAAAAAAGACGGAATTTAAAAGACGATTTCAAAACGAGGCTACACCGTCTCGAATTGAACAAAGGCGCTTCCGTTGAGATTCAAACGTAGAAAGAGAGAATATCGGTTGTGTATTAAATATCTTAGGATTCAAGACGACATATTTATAGAACTAAAACATACGTATATATTTTGCAAGTTTACATATGCACGAAAAGTGCTTTGTTTGAATTTCTTATTTTTTTAATGCACAGTTAGTACATGTTTTGATATTCTTTTTGTTAAGAGGTAATAAAACGGAATTATGGGGTAATAAAACGGAATTATGGATGACTCACTAATTTACAACTTGCATATATAGTTTACATACATAAAATAAACTTGGATATTTGAGCTCTAAGTAATTACTCATAATAATTCTATGACATATTATTAATTCATAGCTGAAATGTTATAGATATAGATAATTACTTCAATATTATTTATATTTTTTTTTATCCAGCAAGTACTATGAAAACAAAGACTACAACAGAACAAGATGTTGGCATAGCCATTGCAAATTGCTTAAAGTATGCTCCAGACAGGCTCGGAGGAAAGGGTATGAAGTCGAGTCTTGGCCACCAAGAAGCTCAAAACGCACCATAGGGGAATTTAGCTCGACCTGTTTTTCAAAGAAAAAAATATAGAGTTAAATACACATATTTCATAGTGTAAGGTGCTACTTTTTGGTATAGCATACAAAGATTATTAATTGATTTGAACAGAATAAAGTAGTTTGATTATTTGTTATGGACAAAAAATGAGATGTTGTTTTTTTTATTTTATAGTTAAGTTGTGTTTGATGGATAAAGCAAGCAGTTTTTACATTTTGTTATATTGCTTGTTATGATTATATTCTAATAAAGAATATAAACATTTTTGAATGTGCAGAGTTCTTAGTTGTCTTTTTATTGAAAATTGTTTGCACAAATGTAAGTCATAGTTTGACTATGTATGTAAATTGAAAACTGTATGGAATTAATGTTAGTAACTGGTTGGAATT
Source organism: Cyclina sinensis (assembly GCA_012932295.1). Classification (NCBI taxonomy): domain Eukaryota; kingdom Metazoa; phylum Mollusca; class Bivalvia; order Venerida; family Veneridae; genus Cyclina; species Cyclina sinensis. Next base: position 30,854,372 of record JAAONU010000017.1, read on the forward strand.
GTCAGTGACTGTTTGGAATAACATTGGAAACTGGTTGGAATTATGTTGGAAACTGGTTGGAATTACGTAGGAAACTGGTTGGAATCACGTTGAAAAATGGTTGGAATTGGTTGGAAAGTAGTTGTGTATACGTTGAAAAGATGTTGGATTTATGTCATTATTGACATTGGATTGGCGTCGGGTTCTGACGTCTAAAAAACTTTCATATACAACTAAAATCCAATGTCTATCCAACGTTGGAGACTAACGTCTAACCAACGTTGATACAACGTCATGTGTTTGCTGGGAATAATATACCTTATCTTTATGTGAATTGCATGGTGGATATTTTAATAGAATCATAGTTCTGAAATCCATACAGAACTACAATGTCTTTTCAGGAATATAACTTGAAATCATAGGGCACATCATCTTTAATAACTTAAAAACAAAAGGACTATCAAACCATGGTGCATCTTTGTAAAATCCTATCCATTCATTACGGTGTGCAAATGCAAGTTCTATTTACATGTACAATGAAAAAACTATCCCTAAAACACTTCGCCACAAGTTCCAGAGCTGTCTTTAGCAGTAGTAGTACTGATTTAGACAAAAAAATTCAAAGATATGAAAAAGTTGCCTTATCCTATGAGACCTGACTGTGTGTATGACACATATGTACTACACAACGCTTCAAATCCTTCCATGCATGCTAAAGATATAGTTGGGAAATGAAAATTATTCAATATAATTATGTCACACTGTGTACTTGATAAAGACCTTTAGATAGAAGCCTGGGTCATAAGTTTATCTTATTGCCAGACTAAGGTGTTGATGTATGAGATGAAAATAAAACAAAGTTGTCAAAGAGTGACCTTGACTTAGACCCATGAGCCTATATAGCATGACATACTGTCAAGCTATAGTAAGCATTTAGACCATGCCATAAACAATTGCAGGGATAGAGTTGTAATGGCCTTAGCAAGAACACTGGCTCATATTAGAAATGTCGAAGTATGACTTTGACTATCATCTGGAATACTTTCCTTATGTGCATGACACAACATTAGACTATATAATAAACACATTTGTGTTTTAAATACTTTTTTTTACCAAAAATCCACCACACGATTGGAGTTAAGGCCAAGTCACAAAAGTGTGATGCCATTCCAGGCAATGGAAAGAAAGGGACAAAGAAATCCCTTAGCTTTCTATGCTTTTCAGGTATCATGAGAAAAGACTTCTGTGAGTACTGTCTTACAACAAATTTAACTATTTTCGACTTTTACCTTGACATCACAGTTATGGAGTTAAGAAATATGTGAAAGTAATGAACGAGACACATGTCTATTCTTAAATCTTTTCACTCTACAAAAAAAAAAGAAACAACATGCAGCTTTTTTCTTAAAAAAAAAAAGCAGCTGATAGTTAAACTTGGAACTCATCTGCAGTAGTACACTTAAGTTTCAATGTCATTCAATAAACCAAATTATTGTCTATGAACTGCTCATTAAGCTAGGTGTTCCTAGATTCTGAAAATACTTTATTATGTTAACAAAGTGGTACTCACGGAATGTTTCTGTGAAAAAGAACATCCACTTCTAGAAAGCCAGCACTTTCTAACACAGCATATCTATCTGAGGAAAATGTGAATTTGCCAATGAGATCCCCTGAAACATACAAGCTGGTATATAAAATACAGAAAGCTAACACATATGATGAGTCAATGTTTTGGTCTCATGGTCACATTTTTGGTTTGACCTGCAAATTCAAAGCACTGAAAGGACGAAACAATAACTTGTAGCATGATTAATCTGTTAGTACAAACTGTATGTCTGATTAATTATATTTTAATCTGGTAGCCAATCAAAGACACAATTTCTAAAATGTGATTAGGAGCTTCATTATGACCTTCAGGCCAAGATAAAAATATCACAATCCATTATGAAGTGACAAGAGGGCCATAATGGCCCTATATTGCTCACAGGAGTACCACTGAGTACAAACTGAAACAGCAAGGCCAATGAAAGAATCAAAGTAAGTGCACATGATGTTGAAGTTGAAATCTACATGCAAAATTACACATTTGGTCCATATGTTTTAGGGAGAAAGTAGGTCATGCCTTACATCAAATTTCACTGCTCTGAGCCAAGTGGTTTCAGACAAGATTTTTTAAGTTTTCCCCTTCGGTTGCAACTAGAGTTCAGCATGGAGCTGAATTCTTTGAACAACTTTGGTAGAACTTCATGCAAGGAACACCAAAGCAAAGTTTCCATCAATTTGACCCAGCAGTTTTAGAGGAGCTGATGTCAAAAGACGCACGATGAATACAGCCCATTCACAATAACCCGGGCACAATAGCTCACCATGAGCACGAATTGTAATTTATTCATTTAATGCCATAATTTATCATTATCATGTTGTCTTCTGAACACACTTAATTTTGGTTATGAGAAATGAATAATGTATTCCAATCTTAACACTTTCAAATCAAGCTAACAATCTATTTTGTTCTACCAAACTGCTATGCCCAATCTTACTTTTACATGCCTCAGGCATCAGTCAACTTAAAGCGACTGACTCACAAAATTTTTTATTCTTTCAAATTTAAGAGGATTTAATATACTATGAAAAAAAATATAATATTATGCTTCTATACACCATGAAAACTGAAAAAAAAAGTTTTGACTTAACCAGGATTCGAACCCACGACATTTCGGTCAGTAAAATATGGAGCGACTAAATCCACTGAGCCACGGCGTTAAGTTATTAAATCGACTCAAAATTAATGTTATAACTAAAGTATCTACCCCGTGACTAACGGGGTAAATTTTTTACCGATAAAAGTGTGTAAAACTTTATATTTTGATGTTTTTTCTGTCATAAAAACTGAGTCAGTAACTTAGTTTAGATATCTTCTTCACGATTACAGCAAGAATTTCAAGATGTATAAACATTTTCTTTTTATCATCGTCTGTGAGTCAGTCGCTTTAAAACTGGGCTGTGTTTAGTCAGATAACCATTTTTATCATTCCATACAACACAGTATTATGGAATGATAAAATTCTACGGAATTACTAAATTCTGAGCCAACATGTCCCAGTTTCAATCTCTCTCAAGAGATAATCTAGAAAAAGATTCTGTCCAAGTCTGTTGAAAATCAGATAAACAAATTACTCAAAGTTGTTCGTAATGGTTTTTATACTGATCTAAGCTGATGACCTTGTTGTGGCCCTATATGATCAACTTTATAAAAACATCAAACAAATCATCAAGACAAACATGCTGACCAAGTTTCAAATGATTAGGCTAAAAATGTTGCAATTTTCCACTGATTTAGCTGGAGACCTAAAACCCACGTGTGCTTACTTAAAAAAGCCTCAACCTTGACAGTGACAACCGTTCTTAAACAAGAACAATGAAGACAGGACAAACAAGAGCACCGCTGGGTGGAGAGTTATATGCCCGAAGGGTGTTTTTTCTAAGTATGATGTATCTGTCATAAAAGGGAGGAAACCTTAGGCTTTGGAATTAAATGATTTGCTTTAAATTTTGAATTCTTGTATTTGATTTATAATATTCTGCTTTCAACATTTTATAATTTTAACTTTAGAGTTTTACAGATCTTTATCATACCTGAATTTTAGGTTTTATAATTTGTATAAATGTCAGTTTTTCAGAAGTTGTTCATGCTGTGATGAATGGTTATCAAGTTATTGTGCAGAAATATTGATTGTTTAGTTGATTGTCACCTTGACCTTTTATGTATCCTGTACAGTATAGGGTTCATGTAATTATAAGAAGTTTGAAGTCTGTATGGGAAGTAGTTGCCAAGTTATACAGCAGGAATGCTTTTCAGTGTTTAGGTCATTGTGACCTTGACATCTGACTTACTGACTTACTGATCGTAAAATGTACAGGGGTCATTTTCTCAATGTAATCAATCATCATATGAAGTTTGAAGTCTGTATGACAAATGGTTATAATGTTTTACAGCAGAAATAGTTATCAGTGCTGTCACTGTGACCTTGACCTTTGACCTACTGATCCCAAAATCAAAAGGGGTCATTCACTCAATGTGTGCAACCATTATATGAATTTTGCAGTCTCTATGACAAATGGTTGTCGAGGTACAGAGTGTAAATGATTCTAAACATTTAGGCCACTGTGACCTTGACCTTTGACATACTAACCCCAAAATGTATAGGGGTCATCCACTCAATGTGTGTAATCAAGATATAAAGTTTGAAGTTTTTACATCCAATGATTGTCAAGTTACATGGAAGAAATGGTTTTCAATGTTAAGGTCACTGTGACCGTGACCTTTGAGCTACTGACTCCAAAATCAATAGGGGTCATCCACTCAATGTGGGCAATAATCATATTATGTTAAAAGACTGTAGGCTAAAGAGTACTCAAGTTATCCTCCAGAAACCAAATTGCTAACAGATGGACGGACGCCCAGGACCATAGCATAGTATGCCCCTTTCAGGCTTATAAAAATGTGACTTTTGAAGTTTCTAACTTGTCCTACAGATCATCAAAACAAACAATCCAAAAGGTATGAAGTTTCAGTCAAACATTTTGTATCTAACATAATCACATGGTTTTTGCTTTGATCTGGGCTGGTAACCTTCTACTCATCTGACCTGGTGACCTTGCTTTTGACTTAATGTGATCCAGTTACAAAGTTATACAAGAGATCCTCAGGAATAACATTCTTAGCAAATTTCATAACAATTGGGTCAAAAATATGCTCTCAACAGTGTCCACAAGGTTATCCTATAATGATTTGGGCTGGTGACTAGTGATTGAATCCCACTCACCCAGTTTCAAACTCACTTCAAGCATTCTATGTTTTATAAAATTATGGTCAAAAAGTGACCTCATAAGTGTTCATAAGGTTTTCAAATGGGTTTCCACTTATTTGAACTGGTGATTAGTTTTAAACCCGAGTAACTCAGTTTTTTAGAAATCATCAGGACATAGATTCTGAGTAAATTTCATGATGACTGGGTTTAAATGTGGCCTCTAGAGTGTTCATGAGCTTAAGTGTTAATGACGTACAACCAACAAAGAGCAATCACAAAAGCTAACCCTGTGCTCAGGTAGGCTAAAAACTGTTGACTGACATTACCTTCAGGCTTTTTGCCTTCCTTTTCCTGCTTTTTTATTTTTAATTGAGCATCTACAACATCTGCCATATGTTTAGGTCTGGGTTTAGGATGAGCACCTCTTAATGTGGCTACAATAGCATGACGGAACCTGTAACAGATTAGTAAAATGTACAAGGTGTTTAAATATTGGTCTTTATCAATCTGGAAAATCTCATGACCTTATCTTTAAAACCAATTACATCCATTATAGAATGACAAAATGAAGAACCGTAAAACCAGTGAAACATATAATAGGTATTTAACAGCTTCATTTATCATTTGTATAAGAATACATTATATCACTGTCGTTAAATTAAGTAATTTGCATCAGATGAAAACTGTTCCACATGAAATAACTTATTTCAACTTAACTCATTGAAAGATCAACCACCTTTTAATCTTCTTCAATCTGTCAAATGTATACATGATAAATGGAAAAGAAAATATGTCAAATAATAAATTCTATGTGCATACAAATCTCTATGAAAGGTAGATGTGCCAGTACTGCTCTACCAAAGTGAAGCAGACATAGTCCTAGGCTAAAATTTGGTAGATCATCAAGGGTGTGTTAAAGAAAATAAAATAAAATAAACTAGAACACCCATGGGCGGCAGGTTGAGCCCGCCAATGGAAAGCCGCCTATAGGGGTGGGACAGTGAAATGGAAACTGGGAAGATGATGATGGAAGGACAAGGCAGGCCTATATGATGTCTCTTCCAGGGAGCATAACAAATGTATCACGGTATTTTCAAATTCTTCATGTATGGAGAAGTAATAGCCCAAACAAGGTCTATCATCAACATTTTGGACCTTTGAGCTGTCGCTGTGACCTTGACCTCTGAGCTAGGAATCTGGGTCTTGCACAAGACACAAATCTCATCAAGGTGAACAAATGTGCCAATGTATTTTAAAATCCTTCCATGCAGGGAGAAGTTATGGCCCAGACAAGGTGTATCATCAAAATTTTGGACCTTTGACCTGGCACTGTGACCTTAACCTTTGAGGTGGGAACCTGGGTCTTGCACACGACACACCGTCTCATCAAGATGAACAAATGTGCCAAGGTATTTAAAAATCCTTCCATGCAGGGAGAAGTTATGGCCCGGACAAGGTCTATCAACAAAATTTTGGACCTTTGACCTGGCACTGTGACCGTGACCTTTGAGGTGGGAACCTGTGGTCTTGCACACTAGACAGAATGACAGAATTATGGAAGGACAGGGCAGGCCTATATGATGTCCCTTTCAGGGAGCATAACAAATGTATCACGGTATTTTCAAATTCTTCCATGCAGGGAGAAGTAATGGCCCAGACAAGGTGTATCATCAACATTTTGGACTTTGAGCTGTAACTGTGACCTTGACCTCTGACCTAGGAATCTGGATCTTGCACACGACACACCATCTCATCAAGGTGAACAAATGTGCCAATGTATTTTAAAATCCTTCCATGCAGGGAGAAGTTATGGCCCGGACAAGGTGTATCATCAAAATTTTGGACCTTTGACCTGGCACTGTGACCGTGACCTTTGAGGTGGGAACCTGTGGTCTTGCACGCGACACACCGTCTCATCAAGAAGAACAAATGTGCCAAGGTATTTCAAAATCCTTCCATGCACAGAGAAGTTATGGCCTGGACAAGGCAATCTGGATGCACGCATGCATGACTATGTCGAGCTCTCTGCAATCAAGCTCAACAAAAAAAAAAAAAAAGCAGAATTTCATCGACCACTTATAACAGTATGATTAAAGGACATGATATATTATGCAGGTTTCACTACCTGAATCCAGTTCCACTTAACTGACTTTTTCAAGACCATGGCAACCGCCGTTACGTTGCACAGAACAAATTGGTACCAACACCAAAATGTCACTTTGATAGCAATGCTTCATGTTATGAAATGGGCTTATCAATTTTCTCTATTAACAGGTAAACATTCTGTTATATATGAATTCACAGACAATAGTATTCATAAGTTCAAACACTTATTTCATAATAGTGAATAAAGCATCATTTTATTAAAAAGTACAATTGAAGAAAACGTTAACAATGTGCCAACTAATTATGAACTAGTATCATTGAAATGTTTACAATACTTGGCAAACCACCTGAATCTGCAAGGGAAAAATGTGTTATATCAATATCTAGCAAGGAAGGGAAGTTCAAGAAAAATTTTTAATGATTTGTGTTTAAGTGTTAATCAAAATCCGAATGTTATTGAAGACTAACCTTAGCCATCTCAGTTACCAATACCTACCTCATGCCTGAAAAAGCTACTACAAACATAACTTGGACCCTTAACACACTTGTGAATAAAGAATTTAGAATTTAACTTTTTTTCGTAACTTATGACTATAATATATAAGAAGGGAAACAACTGTGATTTCACACCAACCCTGTTCCCCTGTTAATCAAATTGTTACCATGCATCTCAATAAAACCTAATCCCTTTTTTTTTTTTTTTTTTTTTTAACTTTACTCCCAACAGTTTATAAACAGCAAGTAATAAATATTTACCAAAAACCTGTCATTTTATGTAAAGAACAATAATCATCACACATTTTTCCTTATGTACAAAGTCACTTCTTACTCTATCTGAAAATTACACAACAGAGTTATAAAAAGACACTTGTAAAATAGCACTCATGTTTTTATCTAAATCCTTTCATTGAAATAAAAAGTATGATAGTTCCTCAAAAAGCTTTACTAAACATTGTTTTGTTGACAAATTTTTGTGAAAGATATTCTTTGACATCATCAAATTATTCAATGGAAATATCACAAATATATATACTTAAGTAGCCTATATGCACAATGAGCCACACAGTATTGACATCCTAGTGTAACATATTAAGGGTCTACCAAAAAAAATTATATATTTAATAGTCAATTGGACTTTAAAACAGATGTCGGTGCTAATTTAAACAATGGTTGTCTGTTGTGCAGTTCTTAGCTGACAAGCCTTTAAGTGTTAGTTTCAGAATGAGGAAGCACGATAAACATGACGAAGAATGTGAGACAATTATTCCACTTTGTGACAGAAGACAGAAATTTTGAAAACAATTGCCTGCTGTTTCTAAACAGTCTGAGTAAAGGTTTTGTTGTTCTTTTTTTTAAAAAAAAAACATGCCTTGTGTGCATTAGGTTTAAATGAATATTCATAATAACAATTTGATACCCAGACTTGGAAACGAGATCATTATAAAAATAAATTTGTTTAACTTCTTAAATATCTTAACGTATGACGTCAGTGATTTTCATATACAAGACAGTATCTTTAGTAACCTTGTAATATTTATAGTATTTTTGATGCCTGCATGAGTTTTGCACTATTTTAATATACTGTTTGCATGTTTGTGTTCATTATTCTATTATCATAGCTTATGAATTAATTGCTGTCTTAAAATAAATTGCCGTCAATTGATTTTTCAATCAAAACATTGATACTAAATGCCCTAAGGCAGTACAGAATGTACAAAAGTACAAAACAGTTCCAAAGAAAGAGTGAGATTCTTGTGACTAATAAAACAAATTTCCCCCCCCCCCCACCGAGAAGTTGATCTCAAGGGAAAATGGTTAACAGATTGTTCAGTCACTGACTGAGACAAAAAGTTTCATACAATCTAATCACCAAGCTACCTAACACCCAATACCTCATGTTACCATTCAGCACAAGAGCTACTGTGGCAAGCTGGATCAATTGTAACAATGGAGAAAATTGAGAAGTTTGCTTTCGAAATAGAAAGTTGTATCCTTAACTTACCAATACAATGACAGTTTGCTGTAACCTGGCTTAAAACATTGAAAGTTTTTGGTAGTATAAAGATGTTAGTACTCTCTTTGACAATTATAACGCCTGTTTTTCTTTCCCTGTATATGGTTTCACAATAAAAATATGCTACATCGTCCTCCATGTTTTATACAGATCTGTTGCACAAGACCTTTCAGTACACTTAAGTATTACATATAATTCCATACCTTACAGCATAAATTACAGACTAAACAAAATTCATGTATTATCAACTTTTAACTGAGAGTGAAAATCAGACAATGTGTCTAAACTAGGGATGCAAGAGGTTAACCGGTTAACCGGTTAACCTACCTAATAATCGGTTAACCGGTAACAATTTTCCGGTGAGGTTAACCGAAACAAAAGGAAGAGAGAATGTTAAAACTATAAACATTTAAAGTAAAAACTACCAAACAAGCGCGCCACACTGACAACGGTATTTATCGATCGTCATGGTGATAAACCCGGGTGCGCGTACATCAATACATGTGTCACACTTATACACAAGACGTCTTTCGTTTATTTGGTAATTGTCACTTTTGCCATTGTAATGATTAACAATTATATAAACATTGCGCCTCCTGTTTGCCGCTGCCAATTAAGAGTTTAACTGACACTATTGTTTGTTTTCTACTCACTAAATAAAAACTTAACTTGAGATTAAAGGAAAGTCGCCATTGATGATTTCTTAATAATTAACACGTCAAATCAAGTTTGTTTTTCGAAGCAGTGGCAATTTATGTAATGTCTTATTAATTTGTTTTTCGATAGAAAGACTTGAATGTGTAATTAAATAAAAGATAAAACTCTTCAGTGTGTTTTTTTCATTTATTCTATCTACGTAATGCATTACATTTCATTATAAGAATGAAACAGACTGTAAACGTTAATATTACCAACAAGGATTGCATACATTTATAAAAATGAATTTAAAGCAGTAAGAAATTAAACACGAGGGGAATGCTGCTTGCATATGTATCTATTACGCAATCACAATACTCTTTCTGCCCGAATAAAGATCCGAATAGTAAACACTATCCCGTCAACTTCCGGTTTCACTTTAAAAGTGTAAATATCATAAACTGTGACTAGTCGGCACGAAAATATTTTATTGTTTATCGGTTAACCGGTAAATTTACCGGTAACAGCGTCAGGTTAACCGGTAAATTGAAAAGTTACCGTTTGCATCCCTAGTCTAAACACAAGTAGATCTACTGATTTTCTGTATCAATGACACTACACCGTGCAAACTTTCAACACCATCTATGTGCACATATTCACTACAAAAGACTCATGACAAACAAAAACTGACAAACCTGCTTGCCAAATGTTAAAAGCAATGCTTTCGTTTAATTACTATACTCCACTCCAAAAACAAAAAATAAATTAAAAAAAAAAAAAAAAAAAGAACTCTCAAACTTTTTACACAGTGCATGCACTGCAACTGACATGGTTTACTTTAATATCATAGTGTTATAAATTATTCACTTAGTTCTGGAAACTCGTCCCTTACAATCAGGTGAGAAATCTAACTTGGGTCTCCCCATGCAGTACATTTTACATTTAAGGTAAATGTTATAAATAAACAAGGGGGCCATCGGCCCCTGGTTGCTCACCTGAGGACAGAATGGTATTGGTGTAAAACGATGAAAGCTAATGAAAGTGTTTATCACAAGAATTTGAACAAGAGCCACCACAAGCAGGGACAACGCTTGACTTTTTCTTATTTCCAAAGGCAAACACATCGGAGGAAGCACATTGTGGCAAAGGGTTTTCAAAGGCAACATCATTTAGAATTATTATTATCAAATCCTTCCTTTAACAACAAAGTTATGGCCAATTTTAGCAATAGTCAATAATTTGACCTTGAAGGTCAAGGTCAAGTTCAGTTTAACCTTCTTAAAGGTATTGTCCAAAGGGTACTTATATCCAAGTATGAAGACTATACATCCATTAATAGCAAAAATATGATCAAGGTCATACTTGAATTATTCAACATGTCTGTTTTGTTCTCAGTGCTGTTTTGGCCCAGTATGAATCAAATCCGTCAATTAATAAAGCAAGAGCAACGCTGGGCCGAGCATTACCTGTATACGCCCGAAGGGTGTTTTTTCTAAGAATGATGCATTTGTAATATAAGGGATCATATCTGAAATTTAAGTTTTATAATTTGTATAAATGTCAGTCTAATGTTCATGCTGTGATGCATGGTTATCAAGTTATAGTGCAGAAATATTGATTGATGAAGTCTGAAGTCTGTATGGGAAGTAGTTGCCAAGTTATACAGCAGAAATGCTTTTCAGTGTTTAGGTCATTGTGACCTTGACATCTGAACACTGATGCAAAGATGAACGGGGGTCATTTTCAATCATCCTGTTTTCAGTGCTTAGGTCTCTGTGACCTTGACCTTTGACCTACTGACCCCAAAATCAATAGGGGTCATTCACTCAACGTGTGCCACTATTATATGAATTCTGATGTCTCTATGACAGATGTTGCTGAGTTACAGAGTGTTAATGATTCTAAACATTTAGGTCACTGTAACCTTGACCTTTGACATACTGACCACAAAATGTATAGGGTCATCCTCTCAATGTGTGCAATCATGATATGTTTGAAGTCTCTGTAACAAATGATTGTCAAGTTACATGGCAGAAATGGGTTTCAATGTTAAGGACTTCGTAACCTTGACCCTTGAGCTACTGAATCCACAATCAATAGAAGTCATCCACTCAATCAGGGCAATTTTTGAAATTTGCATTTTTGAAACCCCTTTTTTGGCCCTGTGACCTACTGATGCAACTGACTGGAACCATTTGAACAACAAGTTTGGTCAAGATCCAGTAATCAGCTTCAGAGGACATGTTGTTTAAAGAAACTGTTGATGACGCACACCGCACAATGACAGACTATGGACAGAGGGGGATCACAAAAGCTCACCATGAGCATGTTGTGCTTAGGTGAGCTAAAAAAATTGCAAATTCAATGCATTACTAATATTACCAGGGCTAATTTGAATAAGGACTTGTCAGTAGATTAGTGTTCTGGAAATACTAAGTGACAAAGGAACAGACTGACTTTCTTGTTTTAGTACCCCACCAACTCTGTGAACAATAACTTACTGTGCATGGGCTTTTTGATTTGAGCTGAAATTTATTACATGAAATTTAAACAAACAGAATCATTTACCTCATTAATAATTCCAAACAAAATACCTATACAAATATCTTAATGAAAAAATACAAAAAAAGAGGTAATGATAAAGATGCAGAAGGATAATAGGCCCTCCTTAGACAAACACACCAAAATAATGAATTCAAGGAAGCTCTTTATAGGATAAACATAAATGTTCTAAGTTAAAGCTCTTCAAAAGATAAAAAAAAAATGTTCAAAGTTAAAGTAATCTGAGGCAGACTATTCAAATTAATAGAAGAATCTTTTCTTTTTTTTTCACAGCTTTAAGAAGAGAAATTCAAAAAAAAAAAAACAGTGTAAAAATAGAGAAGATAAAGAACAAAGGAAAGCTACTGTCTACCTCAAATCTAGCAAAACAATTCTTTGTGAAGCCTTACATAGGGAAACATGTAGATTCACTTACCAAGGTAAAGAAAAATACAAACAGTTTATAAGACAGTTGTAAAAACATTGTACTTTGGATTAAAACAAGACATATTAGACAAGAACAATTGTGGCACTTAATGATGCACCAGAAATTCACTTTGTCCATAGTTTTGTTATTCTAAAAAATTATCAAACAATACCCCATTAGTCAAAAGAAATATTTCTACAAAAAAAATGTACACCTTCTCTGGCTACTGAAGCTTCCTTAAAGTTATTCTGAATTCAAGCCTTTTATTCCTTAGAAAGAAGTTTGGAAACACAACTCCTCTGTTTTCCAATCAAAGGGTCATGACTCACCAAGAACAATATGCACATTTCCTCCTGTAAGTTAAGCTTGAAACAAAGTTATTTGAATTCAAGCCATTGGTTCCTCGGAAAAAAGCCCAAAAGCAAAATTGTTCTCTTTTACAATTAAAGGGCTATAATTATATGAAAATTCATCTGACCAAAATATCCTGATGCAATGCACATCATTCTCCTTTTGCTCATGAAGGTTCATACAAAATTTAGCTGAATTAAAGTTTCCTGAGAAATTCCCAACATACCTATTATTTTACAATAATATTACAATAATAGGGGCATAACCAAGTGAAAATTCATCTGACCAGAACATCCAGACAATATCTTGAAAATGACATATTTTATAACTGCTAGTGAAACTTCACATATAGTTTAGTTGAATAAATTCAAGCCACTGGTTTATGAGATACAGCCTGTAAATGTGTGTGTGTGACAGGTGGACATACAGACCAGTAACTGTATGCACTACCTCAGGGTTGGAAATGTATACAAAATGAATCAATGCTTTCCATTGGGTTTATTTAGAGAAATCAATCCAATCAAATTGTGCGCTACATATGCGTAAGGATAAAAGCCATCCCTGGTCCAGAATTAGTCTGGATTACCTGCCCCTTCACTACGTTTTCGGTACAATAGTAAGTACACTGGCAACCAGACTAGATCCCGAATAAAACAAGAGGGCCATGATGGCCCTGTATCGCTCACCTGAGTATGACTGCTTTTAACCAAGTTGATATGGACCTGGTTAATTGACCCCAGATGACCCATATTTGAACTTGACCTAGAAATTATTGAAACAATCTCTTTGACAAATTTCCAGGATATTTGGACTGAAAAAGAGCATCTAGAGTGTTAACAAGGTTTCTCGATATTTAGGCTCTGTGACCTAGTTTTTGACCCCAGATAACCAATATCCAGCTACAAATCATCAAAACAACCTTTCTGACAAATTTCCAGGACATTTGGACTGAAAATGTAGCCTCTAGAGTGTGTACAAAGTTTTTCAATATTTGGGCTCTGTGACCTAAATGTTTTGACTTCAGATGACCCATATTCAAATTTGACCTAGAAACCATAGAATTATGCTTTCTGACAAATTTCCAGGTTATTTGGAATTAAAATGTTACCTCTAGAGTGTTAACAAGTTTTTTCCATATTTGGGCTCTGTGACCTAGTTTTTGACCCAAGATGACCCATACTCCAACTTGAGCTAGAAATCATCAAGAAAACCTGTCTGACAAATTTCCAGGATATTTAGACTGAAAATGTTACCTCTGGAGTGTTAAAAAGTTTTTTACATATTTGAACCATGTGACCTAGTTTTTGATCCCAGATAACCCATATCCAAATCTGAGCTAGAAATCTTTGAAACAATCTTTCTGACAAATTTCAAGGACATTTGGACTAAAAATGTAACCTCTAGAGGATTAACAAGGTTTTTCTACTTTCGGGCTCTGTGACCTAGTTTTTGACCCCAAAAAACCTATATTCAAAACTAAGCTAGAAATCATCGATAGAACCTTTCTGACAAATTTCCACGTTATTTGGACTGAAATTGCTACCTTTAGAATGTTAACAAGGTTTTTCCATATTTGGACTCTGTGACCTAGTTTGTGACTCCAGATGACCCATATTCGAACTTGATCTAGAAATCCTCAAGGCAACTTTTCTGACAAATTTCCAGATTATTTGGGCTGAAAATGTAACCTCTAGAGTGTTAACAAGGTTTTTCCATATTTGGGCTCCGTGACCTAGTTTTTGACCCCAGATGACCCATACTCCAACTTGAGCTAGAAATCATCAAGAAAACCTGTCTGACAAATTTCCAGGATATTTGGACTGAAAATGTAACCTCTGGAGTGTTAAAAAGTTTTTTACATATTTGAACCATGTGACCTAGTTTTTGATCCCAGATAACCCATATCCAAATCTGAGCTAGAAATCTTTGAAACAATGTTTCTGACAAATTTCAAGGACATTTGGACTAAAAATGTAACCTCTAGAGGATTAACAAGGTTTTTCTACTTTCGGGCTCTGTGACCTAGTTTTTGACCCCAGAAAACCTATAATCAAAACTAAGCTAGAAATTATTGATAGAACCTTTCTGACAAATTTCCACGTTATTTGGACTGAAATTGCTACCTTTAGAATGTTAACAAGGTTTTTCCATATTTGGACTCTGTGACCTAGTTTGTGACTCCAGATGACCCATATTCGAACTTGATCTAGAAATCCTCAAGGCAACTTTTCTGACAAATTTCCAGATTATTTGGGCTGAAAATGTAACCTCTAGAGTGTTAACAAGGTTTTTCCATATTTGGGCTCCGTGACCTAGTTTTTGACCCCAGATGACCCATATTTAAACTTGACCTAGAAATTGTCAAAGCAACCTTTCTGACAAATTTCCAGATTATTTGGGCTGAAAATGTAACCTCTAGAATGTTAACAAGGTTTTTCCATATTTGGGCTCTGTGACCTAGTTTTTGACCCCAGATGACCCATATTTAAACTTGAGCTAGAAATCATCAATAGAACCTTTCTGACAAATTTCCAGGATATTTGGACTGAAAAAGTAGCCTCTAGAGTGTTAACAAGGTTTTTCTATATTTGGGCTCTGTGACCTAGTTTTCCAACCCTGATAACCCATGTTCGAACTCGTCCGAGATATCAATGAGACAAACATCCCGTGCAAGTTTCATGACAATTGAGGCAAAAATGTGACCACTAGAGTGTTAACGAACTAATTGTGGACGGACGGACGGACGGACTGACGGACGGACGGACGACGGACGACGGACAAAAGGTGATCAGAAAAGCTCACTCTGTCACTACGTGACAGGTGAGCTAAAAAACTGTATGCTACAAAGCCACGGCCAGCCTTATATTGGCAATGGCTCCTACTCCCCTCCCCCAAGCCCCCCAAATTTTCCACCTGGTTTTGTGCGAATTGAAAAAACAGCCCATATCGTCGCCGAAAATCCAGAAATCTGGCTCAGTCCAGAAAACTTTCACCCATGTATTTTTTGCTTAATGAGGGGGCATAAGTCTGTCAATCTCTAAAAAATTTTGGTCAGTACCCATGTGTGTAAGTCCACATGCTGACAAATATTCTCAGAAAGTTTCATGGCTAAAGCAGTTATATGTTTGGAGTTACAAGCAACACAAGTCTAAAAATGCTATTTTTTGCTTAATCAGGGGCCATAAGTCTGCCAATCTCCAATAAGTTTGTGTCAAAATACCCAGGTGTGTAAGTTCACATGCTGACAAATATTTCTAGAAAGTTTCATGGCCCTAGCAGTTATACGTTTGGAGTTACATATGATACAAACCAGTGGGACAGACGGACAAGGGCAAATCTATGCGCACACACCCCCCCCACCCCCAACCCAACACCTTCAAAGAAAAATGGTGGGGGCATAAAAAGATTTACAATAAAAATATCTATTTCAGTGTGCTGTTGTAAGGAGCATAGCAACACAAAAGTTGTCCTTAAGAACACCAATGTTGCAAGAACTGAATTAAATTACATGTACAAGTTTTAGCATCCAATGTTACTCTCAAAATCTACTAGTGAGCAATTCCTTGAGCAGACAGCATATTTAATACTGGAGACAGTCAATAAATACATCATGATCATGCATTTTCTACAGGTAATTATTACACACAAAAACACCTCATATCTATTACATGCATTTAGAGAAAGCTATAAGAATGCAAATTCTACACTTCAAAAAGTCTTCAGCTAGTCCAGGTGAAAGAGAAAACTCATTGAACATATATTAAAAAATGTTGGCATCTTCAAGTGTACGTGATTTTCTTTTTTGGCCTTACTTTAATACTCTTAATAATAATGTCCACATTGAAAAGAACATACCTGTACCTGAAACCTTTTCTGTGTGATTTAAAAGTAACCCAACATAAACAATAACTATGTGTCAAATTGGTGTAAAGTGTAAATAATACAAGAGGTTGCTCATTTCAAGCATAGTTATCTTGAAGTTAAAACATTCACACTTCACCATTCTTAACCCCATATTTCACATCCATAACATGAAGCTTACCTTGCTCTGGCAAAGGCTTGAGGTTCAGCCGAGTGGTGCTCCACACGTTCCTGTATGTTACCGTGTGATCCCATTTCTACAACTGTAGTTTCTGAATCTTTTATCTCCCTGCAATAAACAAACTACTGTTTTCAATATGTTCAAGACTATAAAAAACCTATATGGATTGTGAAAAAATTGCTCTAAGACAGAATGTGAGAAAAGCAATAGAAGGATTTGTATCTTATGAGATTAAACCTGAAAAAATATAAAACTAAGAACATTTCAAGCCACACATTGGAACAGGTAGTACTGACTCTTCTCTGAGGGTTATTCTTAAGGCGAAAGTTCTGAATTTGGCTGCCATTTACCAATTTCTATTATCAATGAATCAGAATCAATGTAAACAAAATATGTTTTACTGCATACAAAATCATAAAGGTACAATCAACAAATGAAAATAAAGGGCTTTTTACCACACATGCACCTGACTCTGAAAATCTTTAAAGTGCAATAAGGTCAACAATTCAAAACATGACATAAGACATACTGGTCACAAAATACAATATACAAATAAGGTGACAAGGTGCTGGTGTGCAATGGGATAGCAGAGACAGTGTTACCTCGATTTATGTTCCATTATAACTGTGACATTTGTAGTGGTACAGCTAGAACATTCACTACCTGAGAAGTTCTGTGCCTCAGAATGATGGCTTTAAGAAGAACATGTCAAATATTACATAGCTGAGAAAAATAATGATGTCACTACTAGTCAAACCTTTATCAAAGTTATGCAGAACTTTACAATACATTGTAATTTAGACATTAAGAGTACGACCATATACAATATATGAAAATTGTCAAGCATAATAGTGTCACAAATGCTTTGTTTATCAATACCCATCATGTTAGATTTCAATAACAGATTACATGTACATATTAGACTAAGCCAAGACTTATGACAAAGAATGAAGAGATTTTCCAGTTAGGAAACAGAAAGGATTGTAAATCTTGTAATCAACACCAATGAAACTTTACTTCTACAAAAAATAATTACCATTAAGTAGCTTGTGCATGGAGTAAAAAAAAAACTAAAAATATGGCTGTTTAATTTTTTCTCTTCTAAATTAAATCTTTTTATGATACTAAATCTGTTGTGATGAACTGAAATAAACCCAAACAAAGCTAGAAGTATCAAGATCATAAATGTTATTTCAATTATTCCTGTCTGTGGGCTTTTAAATCTTGAGCATTTTCAACTGATATGTTTTTTGAATCATTGGGAAAAAATGCCTTGCAATTTATTAACTGACTCCCATAGAAACTCTGGTAAAACGATTCCATTATCTTATTCTCAATAAAATACCATAATTCTGTTTGACTGAAATTCAGACATTTTGCAAATCACTGACAACAATGCTTCTGAAGTCTGCAAAAACTGAACTGAACCATACACAAAGCTGTCACTTTACTTCTTAAAACTAAAATTAGCATCAAATTTTAGCCTGATTTAAGTGTTGAAAAAGATAGACAGTAATATATCAATAAACTTGTCTGACTTGGAAACAGATGAAATAAACAGACATTCTGGGTGTGAGAGAGATTAGTAAAACCATAGGTGCTGAAGAAAACTAAAGTGGAACTGCAGTCTTTCACCCATGAAAGGTGAGCATAAAACTGTAGGAAGAACATGGAGGAGGTATGAGGGACTCCTTAAACTTTGGCATAATGAATATCTCTTAAACAAATACTGATCAGGTCAGGAAGTTTCTAAATATTTTAAAATCCAGGAAGAAATCATTTATTGTTGCTGTTGTTGTTGTCATTACCAACCTATAGACAATCATGAAAATTATAGAGAACCTGAGCTGTATTGTGGTCTTTACTGACTAACAATTATAGAGTACTTAACAATCAAACATTATGTTTCCTCTGAAAGTCTGGACACTAGACTGGAGCAGGTGTAAATTAATCTAGCATTCTGCCAGGCAGAAACCAATATAGAGTCAAGGTGGTATTTAAACTAAAGTTCAAGAGCATCATTAGTGAATAGCTGACTTCTTGAACAAGAAACAATATTCCTATAAACATAAACAAATTAAAGGTCTTAAGAGCTCTGTACCTGTCAAATCAGTAAGAAAAAAAAATCCAAGAAATACTTAGTGTAATACAATTGTATCTTTGCCACTTATACTCTGCTATCAAACAAGCAAATGAACAGGGGTTTCATTAAGATTTTTAGTTGGAGGGAGTACATGTAAAGTAGGCAGGTGATTTGCTGCCAGTTTGTTATAAAATAAGCCTAATTTTAAGAAAAGTAGCTGGGAAAAAATAAAAAAATAGCTGGGTAATTTACCCGGCTTCTGGGTCTTAATGAAACCCCTGGATTATGAAAATTACAAATACATGGTACATAGCTATTTTTTTTCTATTACTATTTCATGTTGATTCAGTCTTTCAAAAGATACTGTAATGACCCTTACCAAATTGACTTTAAAGGGGCTGTACTCCAGATTTGATATAAAATATTTTTATATAAATTAAATATCTAGATGCCGTGAGATTATAGCAACATCATATTTTACTTCAAAACTGATTATAAAAGTCAAAATAGAACAAAACAAAAATATATTCGCTTCAGCTTGATTTGAACTCTCGACCTTCATGTTACAAAATTTTACCAATGCTTTTACTGTCACCACTATCGCTGCATGTGTAATTATAGTTATTTACTTTAAATCTGACTCATTTTTTGTCTGTAAGTTAGTTTTTAAGCATTAGTCATAAATATAACAAGAAATTTATAATACAAGGAAACTTTCTTTTTTCTGTCATCTGGAGCACAGCCCCTTTAAGTGACATATATGTCCCTTATATGCAACTTATACCTGAATTATAAGACACCTACAAATTCCTTATAACACACAAATAACATAAAATTGATTTAAGTCTGTATAAGCCATTTATATGTCATTTTAGTCTAGCCAAATTTCCACATATAAGTCACATATAGGTCACTTATAAGTAAGTCACATATAAGTCATTTGTACTTGTCTAAGCCTGTAGCTATCAGTTGTAAGAAATCTTGTGACTGGTTCTCTAGTGAAAGGTTTGATGATGTTCACCAATCAAAAGAGAGTTAAACACTTCCTGT
The DNA here is from genome assembly GCA_012932295.1 of Cyclina sinensis. Lineage (NCBI taxonomy): Eukaryota > Metazoa > Mollusca > Bivalvia > Venerida > Veneridae > Cyclina > Cyclina sinensis. The sequence goes on from JAAONU010000017.1 coordinate 30,874,412, forward strand.
TTATTTTGAATTTTGAATATGGCATCTGCATGAGTTGAGAAGAACAAAAATGAAGAAGGAAAACTTTTAAGATTGTTATGATAAGTAAACATTGTTCAAAGATAGGTAAGTAAATGCTCACAAAAAGAATTCTGCACAAATTATGAGTAGAATATTTTTGAGATAATGATTTAGTATCCTTATGTTGTGCAACAGAATTACTACCCTCTTCTAAAAATGCAAAAACAGACAACAAAAATGAGCAGCAAACTGACAACAGAATTAATGAGTTAACAAAGGTATCCTCTAGACTGTCCTATTAAAATATCAGCAACAACATCAGCTTGACTTGTAAGATGTAATGTTAATAATTATTATATTCTTCACTTTTTAGGTCTGAAAACTAGAAAACCATGACCTAAATTCAATTGCATTTTAGAATGTGACTATTACACCAAGTTGGGATATATGCTTCAGTTTTTCTTAGAAGTAAACAGCACTAAATCTTCTGATTTTATATAACCTTTTTATGAGAGTATTTGATTAACTTATAATATGTCTAATACTCCATTTGAAAAGAAGAGCTACAGCTCATGGACAATTCATTTAAAGAAATTAGGGCATGGTTAATGCATCCAGTTCAAGAACTGTTCATAAATTTTCAGTGTATATAATTGAGTTCCAAGTTCTAAGGTCAGCATAAAGTCAAATGTTCACAGACAGTTTTCACAACTTTCAACCGGTTCAGATATTTTCACTTTAAATTACCAAGTTCATTAACTAATTATTAATTAAGAATCAACATTCATTAACTGTTCACTTCCAATCCATTAACAGAAAATAAGCCATTGAAAAACATACGAAAAAAGTTCATGAAATGTTTATGAACCAGATAATTTGAAGAATTTTTAAAGAACGTAATTCTTTGGTGTGAAATGTTCATGAATACTTCAAGCCATATTTTTAAAGTTCGTTCATGAACTGCAAGTTTCAATAGCATTTTATGAACCTGGCTCATTTTCTGTTCATTGATAATTCATATATAGTTCAATAACTGTATTCACAAACAGTTCATGAATGTTACAAGAATTATTCATGAATAGTAACTATTCACAGGGGAACTGAATAATAGTGGAGCCTATTTATTTCAATTTTATTTTTTACTCATACATTTCAGCCACAAATATGTTTTATTTAGGCCAATTACATATATTCTTGTTGGCTGTTCTTAAATATATGAATTTATACATACATAATTAATGTATATCCTGCTGGCTGTTCTCAGATTTTACAACTATCAATAATTCTATTATCAAAATAATTAATCATTCTACAACATGATATATTGAATTACTGTAATCAGTAACTTATGATATGGTCATAATTTTATTCATAAATGGAATAAATACAACACAGACACCTGAACCAGTCTGGCTTGATTCCTACATGCAAACAAACAATAAAAAGCCCTAATTATGAGCATGGGAGGTGGGCACACTGACACTGACCTACTCTATAAACACTCAACAGTTAAAGCCCTGTTACTAAGGTCTCAGTTTCATAGGAGACATGAAGACTGTGGTGATCAAAACTGATGTTTTTGATGCACAGTAAGCAAGCAAGCCAGTCTGCAACATACATTCTTATCAGATATCTGATCTTATAACAATGCTCTATAAAACTTGGCAAGAATACCTGAATCTGCACTAAATTACTCTTAATTAACCATAATGATCTATGGCTCTACTATGTTCATCAGCAAGACTATTAAAACTGAAGAAGTGCAATTCAGTTATTCATGAAGAAGTTTACTTAATGAGGTTTCTTGTTACAAGAAGAAATACTGAATAAGTGGATATTTTCAGACGTCAAAAAGTTTTCAAAATCACAATTTCAGACATTTTTGTAAGTTTTTTGGGAGGAAATGTTCGCAAATGCTGAATCAACTGTGTATAATCTGTACACAGGTAAAATCATTTGTTGCAGAATTCTCTGAAATTAGTCACATCGTACCCCTTATTCACTTTACTGCAATTATAATGCATTAGTTTCTGATCACACAGATTTTCTGTGTATTATCTGGTTAAGCATATTTTGCTGACAATTTCCCAGAAACTTTGTTATTATCACTATGTTGATATATAGATAACAGTTGCACATTTAAAACAATAACATTATATTGGTTAAATAATTAGATGGTAAAACAGTCAAGAATTGTTTTGTTCACCTTCCTTTGTTACGTGACAAACTCCCATTCAGTTGGGTGATTTCCTTTTATAATTACACAGTGCATTGCTTTAATGCATGACCTGGCTGTACGAGAATTTATTTATAGGTATGAAAACAACAAGTCAATAGTAAATTACTTTTTAATCTGTATATTACTAAACCACACAGCGGTAACATCCCTTTACTAAGAATATCAGGATCAATATCTTTTAAAAGAATACTGCACAATAAAATAAACCATAAAATTTCATGTCATGACCTTTCACAAGAAGCAGCCACTGTATGATGTAATTGAAAAGTGATCAACATAAATGTGTAATTCCTTTGCTTGTTAGCAATAATGGCTTATCTATAAGAATGAAGGGTGGTACAATGGTATTTGCCATCTGCAGGACCCAATTTCTGGTCAGCTGTTTCCCTTCAGGTGCAGAAGCACAATTTCGTTTCACTAATTCTCCAAAACAGTATATTCTTTTCATACTGTTGGCACCATGGTATGGTTTACAATACAGATTTAACTCAGAAAGCATCTGCTGAACTATCTAAAACAGATCACATGACGTTTGTCACTAGAAGTGTAAACAATACTTGCAAAAGCTTTTAGGTTCACAGCATGTTCAGTGCAGACTAAGTACTAGGGGAGAGGAAACTAGAACTGCCACTGTCCTGGCAGCAGCAATATCCCCCTCATGACGCTTTGTCAGTAGGGTATTGATATATGGGAACATGTTACTTTATGCCCTATACAAAAATTAAGTATGGAAAATTACAAAGGGCAAAATCTCCAAAATTGTGCAAAAGAGAATTACGGTTCTTCTCTTCAATGAGATCAATCCATCTATGAAGTTTCAAGTTGACATCTTCAACACTTTTTGAGATATGCTGCTTATAAAAATTAAGTATGAAAAATTACAAAGAGAATTATTGTTCTAGTGCACTTCTCCTTAATGAGATCTATTTATCTATAAATTTGAAGCTGATAACTCCAATACTTTTTGAGTTATGCCCCGGACAAAAATTAAGTATGAAAAATTTCAAAGGGCAATAATTCCAAAGTTCTTCAAAAGAAAGTTGTGTTTCTTGAGCACTGCATTTTTCATCAATGAGATCTATTTATCTATGAAGTTTCAAGTTGATATCTCCAATACATTTTGAGTTATACCCCAGACAAAAATTAAGTATGAAAAATTACGAAGGGCAATAACTCCAAAGTTATGAACAAAAGAGTTATGTTTCTTGGGCATTGCACTTCTCCTCAATGAGATCTATCCATCTATGAAGTTTCCAGTTGATACCTTTGATAGGGTAGGTTGATAGGGTATTGTGATATGGGAACATGTTACTTTATGCCCCATACAAAAATTCAGTATGGAAAATTACAAAGGGCAATACCTGCAAAAGAGAGTTATGGTTCTTAGGCAGTGCACTTCCCCTCTGAAGTTTCAAGGTGATACCTCCAACAGTTTTAAGTAATGCACTGGACAAACAAAACTCAGATGGCTGAATGGATGGCTTGCCAGATGGACAAACAGACAAGCTGATTCCAGTGTATATCCCCCCTTACAACTTTGGGGGTGGGGGGTATAAGAATATTTTCATCACAATTTTACAGTGAACTATATACTACAGACTACAGGGAACTGTTCTCATGCACTTAAAAACCCTTTTGGTACCTGACATAAAACTACAAAGTTTAAGAATGCAGCAAACTTCTGTTCAGTTGACATTTTGCTGTGTTTATGTGTTTTATGAGCATCATATTTATTATATAAACAAAACTGTGAGATCATGAAAAATATTTATAAATTTTAACAGGATGATGTGCATGTCCTAAATAATAACAGAACACTCAGAATATAGTAATAGTTCCTAATATAATACATCTGAAAATAAAACTTAAATACACTCCTTTCTTTGTACAACCATTAAAGCACACATTAATTTTGAATATAAAGTTACTGCCTCTGAAAAACTTAATGAAGCCACATTCTTTACTAATGCAGCTTTCAAATACTTTTTTTCATTAACTGAAAAGGCCTGGGTATCATTGGTCTTGCAAACAGTTTCAGGATCAAAGGGCAACAATAAAGTCACTATGTCTATTATCACTCTCTATGGATTGCATGACTGACTTTTTAAATAGGCAGATTGTGGCACCAAAAGGGTTTAACAGACTCACCTGTGTAGCAGATTTTCCTTTACAGCCTGAGAACTACCAGAGCTATGACTGTGAAGCAAGAATTCAATACTTGATTTAAATGGTTAGTTAAACTGAGTAAGATCCTGATCAACTTTATGTCCCATAGAAATGTACATATAAGACATACTTTTCTCATCAATTTGATAAGCACACGTCTTATAAGTAATAAATACAGGTAAGGGAATTCTCCAAGCAACCATGCAAAACCCTGTAATCTTATAAACATCATCAGGTAAAGTTCCATTTTGTACATAACTCATATGAATGTATAAATATTCGAATATTTAACAAAAGCATTTCTATAATCTTCTTACAACATCTGCTATGACTGAATACACACATATTTAAAAAGCCAATTATTTGGGGGGAAAAAAAAACAAGAGGGCCATGATGGCCCTAGATCACTCACCTGAGTATGACTCCTTTTAACAAAATTATTATGGACCTGATTAATTGACCTAGAAATAACTGAAACGACCTTTCTGACAAATTTCCAGTATATTTGGAATGAAAATGTTAAGCTAGAAATTATCACAACAACTTTTCTGACAAATGTCCAGGTTATTTGGACTGAAAATGTTGCTTCTAGAGTGTTTACAAAGTATTTCCATTTGGGCTGTGACCTAGTTTTTGACCCCAGATGACCCCTATTCGAACTTGATCTAGAAATCATCGAAACTACCTTTCTGACAAATTTCCAGGTTATTTTGACTGAAAATGTAGCCTCTAGAATGTTTACAAAGTTTTTCCATATTTGGGCTCTGTGACCTATATTTTGATTCCAGATGACCCATATTCAAATCAGAGCTAGAAACCATCAAAACAACCTTTCTGACAAATTTCCATGTTATTTGGACTGAAAATGCTACCTCTGGCATGTTAAAGTTTTTCCAATTTGTGCTCCATGACCTAGTTCTTGAACCCTGATGACCCATATTCAAACTTGACCTAGAAAGTATTGAAACAACCTTTCTGGCAAATGTCCAGGATATTAGGACTGAAAATGTTGCCTCTAGAGTGTTTAAAATGTTTTTCCATATTTGGGCTCTGTGACCTAGTTTTGACCCAAGATGACCCATATTAGAAAATGAGCTATAAACTATTGAAAGAATCTATCTGACAAATTTCCAGGTTATTTCAGCTGAAAAGGTTACCTGTAGAGTGCTAATAAGGTTTTTCTATATTTGGGTTCTGTGACCTAATTCTTAAACCCAGATGACCCATATTCAAACTCGTGCTATATGTCAAGGAAACAACCTTTCTGACAAATTTCCAGGATATTTGGACTGAAAAAGTAGCCTCTAGAGCGTTAACAAGGTTTCTCTATTTTTGGGCTTTGTGACCTAGTTTTTGACCCAAGATGACCCTTATTCAAACTTGAGCTAGAAATCATTAAAACAACCTTTCTGACAAATTTCCAGGATATTTGAACTAAAAAAAGTAGTTTCTAGAGTGTTATCGAGGTTTTTCTATTTTTGGGCTCTGTGACCTATTTTTTCATTCAAGATGACCCACATTCGAACCTGAGCTAGAAATTATCAATTCAACCTTTCTGACAAATTTCCAGGATATTTGAACTGAAAAAGTAGCCTCTAGAGTGTTAACAAGGTTTTTCCACATTTGGGCTCTGTGACCTAGTTTTCCAACCCTGATAACCCATGTTCGAACTCGTCCGAGATATTAATGAGACAAAGATCCTGACCAAGTTTCATGATAATTGAGGCAAAAATGTGACCACTAAAGTGTTAACAAACTAACTGTGGATGGACGGACGGACGATGGACAAAATGACCCATATTCGACCCTGAGCTAGAAAGTATTGAATAAACCTTTCTGACAAATTTCCAGGATATCTGGCTTGAAAATGTAGTCTCTAGATTGTTAACAAGGTTTTTCTATTTTTTGAGTAATCACTGGGACAAACATCCTGACTAAGTTTCATGACAATTGAGGCATAAATGTGACCACTAGAGTGTTAACAAACTAAGTGTGGACGTCCTACGGACATTGATCGATCCTAAAAGCTCACCATGAGCCTAAGGCTCAGGTGAGCTAAAAATATATAGAACACAACACATATTGACACTAGATGTAACAAGAGCAGTATGATGGCTCTATATTGCTCATCTGCATGAGTACCACCAGATAAAACAGCAAGGTCAATGAAGGTATCAAGGTATGTTCACCCAATATTTTGAAGTTGAAACTACAAGCAAAATTCTATCTCTGTGCTATAAATTTCATGTATAGCTACAACAAGAGGGCCATGATGGCCCTGTATCGCTCACCTGAGTATGACTGCTTTTAAAAAAGTTGCTATGGACCTGGTTAATTTACCCCAGATGACCCATATTCGAACTTGACCTAGAAATTATTGAAAAAATCTCTTTGACAAATTTCCAGGATATTTGGACATAGAAAGTAGCCCCTAGAGTGTTAACAAGGTTTTTCGATATTTAGGCTCTGTGACCTAGTTTTTGACACCAGATAACCCATATCCAAACTTGAGCTACAAATCATCAACACAACCTTTCTGACAAATTTCCAGGACATTTGGACTGAAAATGTAGCCTCTAGAGTGTTTACAAAGTTTTTCGATATTTGGGCTCTGTGACCTAGATGTTTCGACTCCAGATGACCCATATTCAAACTTGAGCTAGAAACCATAGAATTAAGCTTTCTGACAAATTTCAAGGTTATTTTGAATTAAAATAATACCTCTAGGGTGTTAACAAGGTTTTTCCATATTTGGGCTCTGTGACCTAGTTTTTGACCGAAGATGACCCATACTCCAAATTGAGCTAGAAATCATCAAAAAAACGTGTCTGACAAATTTCCAGGATATTTGGACTGAAAATGTAACCTCTGGAGTGTTAAAAAGTTTTTTACATATTTGGACCATGTGACCTAGTTTCCGATCCCAAATGACCCATATCCAAATTTGAGCTAGAAATCATTGAAACAACCTTTCTAACAAATTCCAAGGACATTTGGACTAAAAATGTAACCTCTAGAGCATTAACAAGGTTTTTCTACTTTCAGGCTCTGTGACCTAGTTTTTGACCCCAGAAAACCTATATTCAAAACTGAGCTAGAAATCATCGATAGAACCTTTCTGACAAATTTCCAGGTTATTTGGACTAAAAATGCTACCTTTAGAATGTTAACAATTTGGACTCTGTGACCTAGTTTGTGACCCCAGATGACCCATATCTGAACTTGATCTAAAATCCTCAAGGCAACCTTTCTGACAAATTTCCAGATTATTTGGGCTGAAAATGTAACCTCTAGAGTGTTAACAAGTTGTTTCTATTTTTGGACTCTGTGACCTAGTTTGTGAACCCAGATGACCCATATTTGAATTTTTGCTAGAAATCTTTGAAGCAACAAATCTGACAAATTTCCAGATTATTTGGGCTAAAAATGTTTCCTCTAGAGTGTTAACAAGTTGTTTCTATTTTTGGGCTCTGTGACCTAGTTTTTGAACCCAGATGACCCATATTCAAACTTGAGCTAGAAATCATAGAAGCAACCTTCATGACAAATTTCCAGATTATTTAGTCTAAAAATGTAACCTCTAGAGTGATAACAAGGTTTTTCAATATTTGGGCTGTCACCTAGTTTTTGACCCCAGATGACCCGTATTTGAACTTAACCTAGAAATCGTCAAAGCAACCTTTCTGACAAATTTCCAGATTATTTGGGCTGAAAATGTAACCTCTAGAGTGTTAACAATTTTTTCTATTTTTGGACTCTGTGACCTAGTTTTTGAACCCAGATGACCCATATTTGAACTTGACCTAGAAATCATTGATAGAACCTTTCTGACAAATTTCCAGGATATTTGGACTGAAAAAGTAGCCTCTAGAGTGTTAACAAGGTTTTTCTATATTTTGGCTCTGTGACCTAGTTTTCCAACCCTGATAACCCATGTTCGAACTCGTCCGAGATATTAATGAGACAAAGATCCTGACCAAGTTTCATGATAATTGAGGCAAAAATGTGACCACTAAAGTGTTAACAAACTAACTGTGGATGGACGGACGGACGATGGACAAAAAGTGATCAGAAAAGCTCACTCTGTCACTACGTGACAGGTGAGCTAAAAACTGTAAGTTGGTCAGTAATATAAGGTCAAGGTCCGCTTAAGTCAAAGCTGAAATCTACAGGCAAAGTAATAAATAGAAGCCAAATTTCATAGTGTAGCTGGAAAAACTGGAAAGTACATTAGAAAGTTAATATTAATGTTGGCTGAAGTCAAAGCTGAAATCTACATGCAGAATTATGAGTATTAAAGTTCAAATTTCCATATTGTCAGGTCAAAGTTGAAATTTACATGCAAAATTAGAAGTATACTTCAATTTACCATACTGTAGTTGCAAAAAACAAGAAAGTGGGTCAGTTGCAAAAAACAAGAAAGTGGGTCAGTAGGTCAAGATAAAAGTGGAGGTCACATTCATAAAGGTCAAGAACTAACTTAAGTGAAAATGAAAATTCCTTTAAATATATATTAAGGAAATTACATGTTTTTCTACATATTTGTGATCCCCAGGGCAGGGTAAATTTTAGACCTGGGTGATATGAACAATCTTTGTAAAGGTCAACTACTGTAAACCAAGAAATGTTTTCACCCATCTAAAATTAGCTGGCCTTTATTCACAGGGTGGCCTTACTTTGTACTCAGGTGAGCTGAAAAGCAAAGGTCAAGTGAGCCACAGCCAGTTTATTAGGTAAACTGGACTTTGCAGCAAAATTATATACAGTTTGATATATAGGCAGCTTCAATAATATGGAATATTAAAATATATTGCAAGACGTTTTATAAGTCTCAATATTATACCAACGATGCTGTAAAATAGCCTCTAGACATATTAAACTGTTAAATAAAAGGATGACATATCTAACAGTGAGTTCACAATTCATACAAGTGATAATGATACTGATAATTATAACTGGATACCAAAGATTGGAGTGGAAATAACTGCTGTGCACAATACTTTGTTTCAAATGCATTTCTGACACAGCCAAGAGCTACATAGACTCTCATCAAGCAATATCAACTAGTTGTTAATGAAGACAAAACATAAACTCTCATTTTATCAGAGAAGAAATATTACATTAGAATAACCCGAAGTGAATACAAAATACATTTCATATTAGTCTAATCAATCATAAAGCAAAACAAACATAAGATAAAAAACAAGAGGGCCATGATGGCCCTGGATCGCTCACCTGAGTACTTTGGCTGTAGGTTTGCTGTGAAGCAGTATTTCATTTTTTAATTGAAAATACAAACAATATAAAGACAAACAATATATCCGTATATAAGTCTAATCAATCATAAAGCAAAACAAACATAAGATAAAAAACAAGAGGGCCATGATGGCCCTGGATCGCTCACCTGAGTACTTTGGCTGTAGGTTTGCTGTGAAGCAGTATTTCATTTTTTAATTGAAAATATGTAAGTGCCTACAAACCAAATATGTAAAATATCAGTCAATAAATAAAGGCTCTACGACAGAAAGTAGAAATATCTATTATAAGCTATGGTGACCTTGACCTTGACCCAGTGACCTCAAACCCTACCCATGGGTAGAGGTCCATGCAAGGAACCTCTATACTGAATATCAAAGATGGTGGTCTATATAAATGAAGGCTCTATGAGGTACAGTAGATAAATCTACTTTTAGCCTCCATGACCTTTAACCTAATCCAATAATTTGAAAAAGCTTGATAAAGCTTGCTTCATGCCAAATTTTGAAATTCTAGGTCTTGTGGTTTCAGACAAGAAGATTTTTAAAGATTTTCTTCTATATTGTTATTTAAAACTTGTGACCCCTCGGGCGGGGCCAATAGTGACCCCAGGGACATTTTTCTAACAAACTTGGTAGAGGTCCACTAGACAATGCTACACACCAAATATCTAAGCTCTATAACTTACGGTTTCTGACAAGAAGGTTTTTTAAGATTTTCCTATATAATTCTATGTAAAACTAGTGGCCCCTGGGGCGGGGTCATTTTTGACCCAGAGGACAGGATTTGAACAAACTTGGTAGAGGTCCACTAGACAATGCTACACACCAAATATCTAAGCTCTATAACTTACGGTTTCTGACAAGAAGATTTTTTTAGATTTTCTTAAATAACTCTATGTAAAACTAGTGGCCCCTGGGACGGGGCCATTTTTGACTCAGAAGCCAGGATTTGAACAAACTTGGTAGAGGTCCACTAGACAATGCTACACACCAAATATCTAAGCTCTATAACTTACGGTTTCTGATAAGAAGATTTTTTTAAGATTTTCCTATATAACTCTATGTAAAACAAGTGACCCCCGGGGCGGGGCCATTTTTGACCCAGAGGCCATGATTTGAACAAACTTGGTAGAGGTCCACTAGACAATGCTACATACCAAATATCTTAACTCTAGGCCTTGTGGTTTCTGACAAGAAGATTTTCAAGTTTTCCCTATATAACTCTATGTAAAATCAACTGACCCCTGGGGTGGGGTCAGTTTTGTCCCCAGGGACATCATTTGAACAAACTTGGTAGAGGTCCACTAGATGATGCTTCATACCAAATATCAAAGCTCCAGGCCTTGTGGTTTCGGAGAAGAAGATTTTTAAAGATCCAACTTATAAAATCTATTTTTAGCTCCAGTGAACCAGAAATGCAATGGACCAGAACCATTTGAACAATCTTGGTAGAGCTTCATGCAAGGAACATCCCAGGCAAGTTTCATTAAATTTGCCCCAATGGTTTCAGAGGAGATGTCTTTGAATGAAAAGCTGACGACCGACGGACGGACGGACGGACGGACGGACGACGGACAAAGACCGATCAGAAAAGCTCACCCTGAGCACTTTGTGCTCAGATGAGCTAAAAACAAGACAACAGAACAACAAAACTCAATCCAAGAAGATCATGATGGCTTGATTTCATATTTTGTGACCTTGTTTATAATTAAATCTGACTCGATTAAAAACTGACCTCTAGGTAATACAAACAAATACCCTAACCAAATTCATAATGACTAGATAAAAATATGGCTTTGACATGTGTTATTTAACAATTTAAGGATTCCATATAGTGACCTAATTTGTGAAAATTTTGTAATTTTGTGAAGAAAAAAATTCTCATCTAAAATAATTCTAAAATAAATTGACAAGACGTGTTGCTATTAAATGCACTATATTATTAAAAATATGGCTTTTAGAGTATTCAAAATCTCAAGATCTTATTTAATCCAATTCTTTATTTATTGTTGAGGTTTGAACATGTGTGAAAATTTTGTAAAGATTGAACTTACAGATGAAGGGATACTTACTGGACAGAGAACAAACTGACCATGGTGGCGTGGCCGAGTGGTTAACGCGTTGGACTAGTATTCAAAGGACTGCTAGCCGCACGGGTTCAAACCCCGTCAGGGGCAAGCCGTTTTTTCCTTGAGCAGGAACGGATTCGAGAGTGTGTCTATAAGCTAAAAGCTTCCTACACAATCGAACTAAAATAAATTTCGTATAAACTAAACTGACCATGGAAGGTCTCCATTAGTATAAATAACAGACCCACATTTTACAGATTTGTTTTTGTTATTGGTCAATGATGTGACACACTGGACATCAATGCATCGTCGGTGACATTATGTACCGTGGGATAATTGACTGCCGATTATTCATTTTCATGAATATTTATAAGCAAAGGGATGTAACTCTTCGTCGAATGAGATGCCGCATTACAAATAGACACTCTTCAGTGTGGAGAGTAGGCATAATGACAAGTAACTTAAAATAGACGTATTTCCCAGGATTTAAACATAGGCGCGGAAGGCAAATTGTAAAAAGTAATTTCACTGGCTGAGATTCCGCAAGGGAAATCTTACGGAAACCAATGAAAGTAGGTAATGAATTATTCATGAGTACGAAATTTTACCAGCCAATTGTCCCACGGTAGATAAATAGAGTGAAACGGAATGGATCGAACGTGGGTTTCCGACGATGACATCAAAGGTGAGTCGCTGGTATCTTTCAACCCCTATCATCAACAGTAAATTTCAACACAAACTAAACACTTCTATACTACATGAAGTTTTATGAAAATACTGCAGGATTTTCTCAATTACATCCCTCCATACCAAAATGAAATGATTAAAACAATTTAAATCAGTTACTACATGTACACTGATTTTGAGTATCAAACTAATTTATTTCAATATAAAAGTACCAGTAAAAGCTATACTGTGAGTCACATTTATAACTCATCTCCAGAAACTCTACTGTAGTAGACATCCGCAAAGACTTCAAAAATTATCTGACTTAATTACATGACATAAAATATTATAAACCCATAATGCTTCAAGTAGCAAACATTTGATTCATGTCAACTTTTTTTTTTCTATGGTCATTGTTCATCTACCTTTTTGGAATGATGTCTTAATTGCAGAAGAGTTTTCAGTTGAAGTCAGTTAAAAGAATTACAACATTTAACAGCAACACAGAACTAGGTATAATATGAAATTCCTTTGTTTGTTCATTTTTCATTGATCCATTCTTTCCTTTCATTTTCATTCACTGCAAAATTTACCAGTGTGTGTAACCCAGAAAAATCCACCTGCCCCGAGCTGGGTTTGAACTTGGGTACCTTCGATTGCTAAGCGGACACTCTACCTCGTCACCATAAAAGCTAGCTGATAAGCAAGGGAGTAGAAGTGCCGTATTATACTTCTGCTACATGTGCACTACATCATAATTATTATTCCTTATAATTATTTTTAAATAAAATGGTAATTTCTTTCATAATTTACTGACTTTTCTCAATATATTTTTTTCTTTCCTGAAATGTATGTGAAACATTTAATTAATAAATTTAGAACTGCTTGCATAACTGATGGTTTTTCAACCTGTAACACTTTCTTGACCACATATCACTATCCATGTATAAATCTGATCTTTTGTTAAACCAAGTGTCATTATCATGGACTATCTTTAATCTGTTAATATACCGGTAGTTATTATGCTTGGTATCAAAGATGGAATGGTATTTTGTTCATGTGTAAAATATGTGTTTCTTGTACAAAAGAAAAGCATAACTGAATTAACAAAATGAGAGTATCTTAATAAATTGTAAAATGTCTGTGATAATAATTTTGTCTTGTGTTTTTAATCCAAATTCATAATCCCTGTAAGTAACCATGTATATGTGAAGATCCTGACATGTGAAATAAGCTTCATTTATTAACCAATGTTAAAATGGATGTGTCTAAGTTGATGCCCCATTTTGATTTGTGGTACTTAAATGACTGTCTTGCCGACCTTCTAAAAATCAAGGCAATTGAGGTTATTCATGCTTCTTATACATGATTTAACATACTCAGCACTTCCTTTTCTCCAAATATGTTGAGTACTGAGTTTCATTTTATATAAAATAAAATTCCATTTCCAAAGTTTATTATTTCTTGAATGCTTTCCACAAAGCATTTAATTATATGAGACTTTAAGGAGTTTCAAACATCTAAACAGAAATTAGTGATTATAAACAAGAAACAATCATATTATATTATACAGATATATACTGTGTATGGCATATTGTTATTATAATGCTTTATTCAATACAGTCAGAAAAGAGATAAAATAAACACATCATTCCCTTTTACCGGTATTTTTTCTGGAAAACACAGATATTTACATATGACTATTAGAAGCAATAAGTAACAGCAGTGAACAATTTGTATAATTTCTGGTAATGGCTTTTAACAGACAAGCACCTCAGCCTCTTTGTAAAGCTGTCAAATAAAGTACCTATTGCTCCCTAGTCTTCTTGTGTAAACATCCTTGCCCTGACAGATTTTACAGTGGTAACATATCCATTCCAGACAGTGGGTAGTAGTTGTGCAATAAAAAAAGCAATGAAACAAAGAACTGTAGCACTTGGCTTGTCTCGCACTTTCTTACCTGCCCTTTTTATGTTTGGTTTCTGGATTCAATTCTATTACACTGAAAACAAAAACCAGTCATTACAATATCTTAGTTTAAGCTGACAGAAGACAGATAATATTTAAGGCGGTCAGTAAAATATTACATGCACACGAAAGATGTAGCAACCCTTTCATGTTCTGAATTCAATGTATTTTATTATTGTGTTTAGAAGCAATTAATATAAATATTGATGATTTTAGAAAGATTTAAGTCACTGGGAAAATACCAAGAACTGGCTTAATCCTGGTTATTCCGGATCAGGAACTTGTCACTATCCTGAATCTACCGTGATAATCCCTAGTGATCTGGGATAATGGGGGAGCACTCAATGCACAATAGACCTGCTGTTAACCCAGGCTTTGGGCCAGCATAGCTCAGCACAGCATAGTCCCATTTTGTACCTGCAGGATTATCACAGTATGCAGTATTTTTTCATGGAAGGTACCAGCACCAGAACCGTGAAAGTGAGAGTTGGGCTTTATAGTGGAGTGACAATCAGTGAATTTTTGGGAAGGGGTGGCCATAAAAGTAGAACAAGCAATGTTATATACCAAAATGTTCCTCATAGTCTGTAGTATATGGAACTGGTGGAATAAATTGCCAACACATGGTGCGGACCCGGCAATCCAAGATGGCGTCCAAGATGGCCGCCATAAATTTCTTACTTGTTGCAAGTTTTATGTTCAAATGTGACAGTTTTGTTTATACAGTTTATACTAAAGACTTGTAGGGATATTAATGTTATTATTGTGTGCATCATATTGACATACAACAATGACCACTTTAAGGTCAATGTCAAGGTCATTTCAAGGTCAAAATACCAAAAATATGTGAAAAGTTAAGTATTACCTTCATAGTTACTTCATTATGAAGAAGATTTTATACAGAATTTGGTTGCAAAAGCTGTATCAGTTTAATTTATTATATCCTTTTTAATTTAAAGCAAGGTTTTTAATGAAGAGTATTCTCATATTACATGAAAAAGCTAATTTTTATATCAGTACATGTTGTCCAAGATGGCCGCCATAATTTGATGTTTTTCAGATAGAGTAATGTTCAAATGTAACTGCTTTCATTTCAAAGGTATGGCTAAATGTTTGCATGGGTGTTACTCATTTCATAATGCACATTATGCTGACATGCAATACAGGCACCTTGAAGGTCAAGGTCAAGGTCACTTCAAGGTCAGAACATAAAAACACTCAAAAATTCTTAATTTTCTAAATATTTTACTATTGTAAACAATATTTTATGCTCAGCTGACTTACAAAAGTGATAGAAAAGTTGCTAAATGTATTACTGCTTATTTATAACAACATTTTGTCAAAGATTTCATAAATTATTCTTTTGTGAAAGATGTTATCATGCCAGTATATGTTGTCGAAGATGGCCGCTATAAGTTATGTTTCCATTTGTTATTTAATCTTCCAGCGTGACAGCTATATCTTAAGAGGTACACATGTTATTAAATGTATCATTTACTTTATCAACTATTCCAAAAAGACAAACTGTTAAAACAAACAAGACTGATTTAGAACAAACAACTGATAAAACAATCAAGACTGATTTCTTCAAAGTCATTGAAGGTCATTATATGGTTAAATGCTGATATATCAAAATTCTAGCAGAATTTTTGCTGCTCAGTTGACATAGTCTAAAAATGTCAGTATCCAATCATAACTTTGGAGATTACACTGCTAACAAACCTGTTTTATTCCATGGAAATGTCACATGTGACATTTGCAAGTGCAGTGAAAATGTTATTACATAGATCAGTCTCATTTCCATCTATGGTACCCTGGCACTCACAGGCAATTGTGCATGGCTGCTCGTTTAATGAGCAAATACAGGTTTCTACACAATGATTTCTGCAATTACAAATCAGGTCACTCAGAAGTTCAGGGGCAGCAGCTGGCTGACTCATCATCTGTGGAATCAGTGTACCATAGATGGGATCAGACAGATAGCCATATTCAAGTGGGTCAGGCAGTCTCTGCATTGCTGTTAAACAGCCTTTCCAAACAAGTAACTGATAAAGACATCGCAGCAGATGTAGAAAGAAACTGTCATCTGTTGGAGGTAATTTCTGAATAAAATCTTCTTCACAATGAAGTAACTATGAAGATAGTACTTAAATTTTCACATATTTTTGGTATTTTGACCTTGAAATGACCTTGACATTGACCTTAAAGTGGTCATTGTTGTATGTCAATATGATGCACACAATAATAACATTAATATCCCTACAAGTCTTTAGTATAAACTGAATAAACAAAACTGTCACATTTACACATAAAACTTGCAACGAGTAAGAAATTTATGGCGGCCATCTTGGACGCCATCTTGGATTGCCGGGTCCGCACCACTCGTTGACAATTTATGCCGCCAGTTCCATATACTACAGACTATGACAAACATTTTGGTATATAACATTGCTTGTTCTACTTTTATGGCCACCTACTCCTTAAATAAGCCACTTTTTGACTGATTGTCACTCCACTATTAAACATCCAAGATCACTCAGTCAGTGCTTAACTTTATGTGAATTTACCATATGGCAGGTATATATACTTAAAATTTTGTTTTGGTGTTCTGTCAATCTGACTTAAGTACACAATCCAACTACGGTTAGATCTGAAGGTGACCTATTCAATTCTATCATCTTGATAATCTTGATTTCCAGCATTTGTTATTTATATCCCAGCCAATGAGACTGCATCTTATGGTTTACCTGTACACATGGCATGTTAGGTTGTTCATGTTCTATAGCATGTTTAAATCATCTTGAATACTGTGAAATCATTAATATTCGTGGGGGATTAATTTTCGTGGATTTCGTGGTTCAGGTAACCCACGAAATCAAGTCCCGACGAACAAATTGTGCCCAAGATAATGTTAAGTATGTCCAATCAGTCAGCAGCACCAAAAAAGGCGTGAGACGTGGTTCGTAGTTGGTACATCGTCCGTAGACAATTTGTGTGCTTAACCGCTGCGTTTTTGTAATTCATTCAATGAATCAACGATAGACATAGGTATGAATCGGATACTAAACCGATAGATGATTTTTTTTCAGGTGTGTACCCGTATTTTGTTTGTTTACTAAGTGCATCCAAACTGAAAGTAGAAATTGTAGTGACGTAGCGTCACGTGTCTGTCAAACAGCACTATACTGCGGATGCTATTTGCAGTTATACGGTCCCTGAATGAAATGTTTATTTTTACTGATATTGAGTAAACTATTATTACTTTGGAACTTATTACTTAGTATAGTAAATTGACTACTGTATTTTGTAATTACAATGCTGCAAAGAAAAAGGTTAATTGGCGCTAATTTAGGTTGCATTATCAAAGACGGAAGGCCGACGTTTTTCACAGCTTAAAAAAATCATAATGACCGTTTTTACACACCTTCAATTTTAACAATGAAAAAGATGCGCAACATATCTCAAAGTATAATTGACACTTGACACTTGTTAATTGAGAAGACCGATCGATGGATTAATTACCATAGTAACGAATCTTCGGTTGTTTGGTCAGGTGGAAAAACGTTAACTTTCACGTGTCAACAATTTCAAAGCACAAATGATGGATATTGCCGAATGTTGAAATCAACGAATTTTCGGCCCCGTATTTTTTTACCTGGCAATAGAATTCCACGAATTTACGACCCCACGAAATTGCCTTCTGCCGGCAAACCACGAAATTTTATGCCCTCGAATTTAAATGATTTCACAGTATTTTGAAAATATTTTGTGTTTCGTAGGATAAATGAATTCTCCTTTGATTAATATAAGTTTATTAAAGTTTCAGTTTGTATTTTCTAAATGAATATCAATTAGAGCATGGTGACGAAAATATTCAAGTAAACAGGCCTGTTTATTTTGGTATACATGCAGTATCTATCAAATGTCAAAAACTACCGAAAATTTTCCCACACATACAATTATCTCAACATTTTACAAGATTTCCTCAATAAACTGAGATTATGGCAGAAAACAATTTAGTTATTTCATAATTTGGGATCCCAGTTAAATATAGAATTTTCAAATAGATTCAAATGGTTAAAAATAGAAACTGATTTACCTTAAAAAACTTGAAAGCTAAGGCACTGATAGGCTAACTGAAAGGTCATGAGAAGGTGACCTTCTTCGGTGACGTTAAGAGCAATCTGCTTAATAGCAGAGCGTTATTTAGGAGCTGATTTAGTCAGATTGGGTTTTCTGCTTGTCTTACTCTAATTCCTAATTTGGTATATAAAATTACTTATTCAAGTGAGAGCATGACATTGTGGGAAAAGCAGAATATGAAAGCCTCAGGATTTCAAAGCCTTACTCACTACTTATTATAAATAGTATCATTTATCCATGCTGTGAAACTTCCTACCTTTACTAAAACTTACTTTTTTCCAGATAAAATTTTTTTATTAAAACTGCAAACAACATCTAGTGTCAACTTGTATCAAAATATTCAGCTCTGCAAAATTTAAGTGCGGCAGTGACCAGGGCTCCTAAAATTTTGAAATCTCAATCGGTCCGAGAGAACCCCCCCCCCCCCCCCCCCCCGCGACCAAAAACGATTTAAAGGCAAAGAACAATTTGAGTTATGATAGTATTGACATCGCGAAAATATGTGTTTTTCAAAGCGAAAGTAGAATTAGAGCTAATTTTACAACGTCAAACTAGTCACTGATATTTTAAAGTGTTCTTTGTGCTGCAGCTAGCCACTACATTTACTATTAAGCCCTTAATGAAATTAAGCAGACGACAGTTATCGCCTATTTCAATGTAAACTCCTCGCACTGGTTACATCACGCTTTTCTACTTTGTTTTCTGTACTGATCAGTGGAAGTAACCACTGCGGGAAGTTTGATTTCGATGAAATTATATATCACAGTTTGAGCCGGTCAACTTTAATCGATTGGCCGGCTGCAAATCAAGCACACTTTTACTTGTTTACAAGTTAATTGGCGATAATTGCCGCGGGCAACAGTGACAGTTTTATGGTTTTATGATAGGTGTGAAGTACCGGATTAGCGATCAATTGATGTTTTGGTGTGAGATTTTGACTGTTTTATGAAAAGTTAGACAGATTTTTTGTTTTTGGAAATTATCTGGACCGATTTTTTAAGGACTTTTGGACATCGAAATCGGTCCATAAAGATAAAATTCGGTCAAAACCGACAAATTTTCGGTTTTCGGGAGCCCTGGCAGTGACATGTCTACACACATATTGCACTTTGCTGAGTTACTTGTGAATCAACAATTACCTGTCAGTTAATTACAAAATCAGCTGGTAGTTAGCTTATAAAGAGTCAAATGATAGAAGATTTTTGGCAGCCTCAGATGAAATTGTGACACAACATCAGGATGCTGTTCTATCATATTTCGCCTTTTTGACTGACAAGCAGTACTGCGACTAGCACCATACAGTCTTGCCTTTGATGTCACAGATTGTATATTTTAGAAACTGAAGTGATGCACTTAAATTCTGCAAAGCATAATAATGGGAATTAACTACAGTAAGTAATGATGGGAAATTTAATCCATTATTTTAGATATAGAAATACCTATATAAAATGAACATAAGTTCTCTTTCTTTTTATCAAAAAGTGGTCTTACAGTCAGTAAAACAGTCCCTTCAGAACAAATTAATGAAGACTTCAATTCTACATGATTTTAGATCTGTTACAAATTTATTACACTTTGTGGATTTAAAACAACTCAGAAACACAACAAAAAACTTTGCTTGCAATTATAATCAAACTATTTTGTTAACAATGATTACCAGGAACATTTTTACAGAACAAAGCGCTCTTGACTTGATATAAAAGATCAATTAATTCTAGCACTATGTAAAACACAAAGATATAGACAAAGGCTTTTAAAATGTCAGAACTAATGGTTTCAAAACAGCTGAACAAGCAGTGCAGGTCTTAATTAAAATTCAAGCATTATGAATATAAAAGTGAACCAATAAGCCTTGCTCCAGGTGTTTCATTTACTAGCAGCAGGGTTTCATAAAGTATGTGAAAAAGTATACTGTTCATGAGTGTTTGATAAGCTTTGCTATCTGCTAAAACAAAAACGTTTATATCTTCATGAAACAGGTGTATACAAACTTACAATATGCCCCTTATAAATCATTAGCTTTTGTTTTATTTTTGTCTTGGAAATCTATTAATCATGTATTATTACTACAACAATTGTTGACAAAGCCTCCATCAGAGAATTCCACTAAATGACACAAGGTCTGGGATTTGGGTAAGGTGCAGTAAAACTCTTAGAAGGAACATTTGAATCTTTTTCTATACTTTCTTCAGTTATGGAATTTAATATTGCATTTTATAAGAAAAGGCTGCTAAAATTGTCAAATTTCTGGTGGATACAATAGAAGTCGGTCTTAAAGAAGAAACATTAAGACATCATTACACATGAGTAAAGCCTTGTTACTGCAATTTTATGTGACAAATTGAATTTCCAGATAATACTTTACTTTTAAACATGTCAGATAATATTCTAACTTAAAAACATACCAAAGATATTTTTATCTTTCTTCTATGTTTTTCCTTTACCACTGATGTTGGTTATATTAGTACAATGTCAATTCAAACATATAATATTATCCCTTTGCATACAATAAAGTACATAAATATGTAGGGATGGTAACTAGTACCAATTCTAATGATTGAGTATTCAGACAGTCAAAGAATTAAGGTCCCGAAAACCACTAGACAGTTGGGCTAGTGGTTTGGCAAAATCTACTAGCTTGAATAGTTTGTACAAGCCCAAAAAATGCTAAAGTTATAAAGAATAGGTTTTTACAAGACCAAAAAAGTTATAAAGTGGAAAATAAAATCAAGAATAATAAATACAGTTATTTGTAATTTTATCCCCTTGGGTAAGGACAAATATTTTTTTCAATTTATAATTCATGCAGTCATTTCATTGTCATTCTCATCTTACGAGCAATCTAATTCACACGCCAGTCGGGCTTGTGGCTTGGAAAATTATACAGGCCCAACCAAAATTCTACTAGCCACAGGCTATCAGGCTAAAGTTAAATATTCGCAGGTTGTATTCTGTTATTCAGATTCTAATCAAGTACTTGATTACTCTTATTAGACTTCTTATGAATTTTCCATGCATCCATATATTGACCGATGCATAACTAATTGTTAACGAGCATGAAAAGCAGTGGTTAGCCTTTGACTCTCTAATATAAATTAAACCAAATATTACCTAAAGTTTGCATATGAAACTCATTTCGGAATTCTTAGAAAGGGGCCTAAAGATTATTAACCAAACACAATCATATCAAACTGCTGATTGCCTCCTACCTTGTCAATTTACTGCATAATTTTCACACCTTTGCAAATATGTTTGGATTACAACAGGTTTAAGTGAGGAAGAAAATCTTAGATTTGACAAAAAAACAGTGTTACTTTTTAAAAATCTTAATGATTACTTGAGTATGAATTTTAGTAACTTATACTCAGACTTTTGATCCAGTACTGGGTTAACTGGTTACTCATTGCCATCGCTATAAAACTGTGATAACAAGTACTCATTGCTCACATTACAATTAAATAATTCATCAAACTCTCAATACAATTAAGGAATTTCAGCATTGGATGACATTTTTCTACAGATTTACTTCTGGTTGGTTCTTGAAACCAGTACTAGAATGTTTCCATATAGATGCATACTCAAGGACATTTTAAGGTCAAGGTTATATTTGAATTAAACAGCATGTCGGTGTTGTTATAAGTGTTGTTTTGTCCAAGTAAGAATCAAATACAAACATAAATAACAAAGTTATGGCCAATTTTAGCAAAATTCAATAATTTGATCTTGACTGTCAAGATCATTTTAAGGTCAAGGTCACACTTGAAACAATCAAAATGCCAGAGTCATCATAAGTGTTGTTTTATCCAAGCATGAATTAAATCTGTAAATAAATGAGAGAGCTAATTTTATGACAATTTAAACAAAATTCAATCATTTGAACTTGATGGCGAGGTTATTTTAAGGTCAAGGTCACACTTGAATTAATCAACGCATCAGTTTTGTCATAAGCATTGTTTTCTGCAAGTATGAATCTAATACATAAATAAATGACAAAGTTATTACAATTCAAGCTAAATTCAACAATTTGACCTTGATGGTCAAGGTCATTTAAAAGGTCAAGGTCATACTTGGATTATTCAACATGTAGGTTTTGTCATAAGTGTTCTTTTGTCCAAGTATGAATCAAATCCAACTACAAATAAAGTTATGGCCAATTTTAGCTAAATTCAATAATTTGACCTTGAAGGTAAAGGCCATTTATGAGCCAAGGTCAAGTTAAGTCTAGTCTACTTGAAGGTTTTGTCCAAAGTGTTGTTCTGTCCAAGTATGCAGACAATCCATGTCGAAATAAAAAAAGTTATGATCAATGTTAAAGTTTTGGGAAGGCAACGGCAATGACATCATGACTGTAGCAGTTTTTTTTCTTTGAAAAAGAAGAGCTAATAAAAGAATGAAGCAATTTCTAAAAGCTTTTAAAAGGACATTTAAAGGTTTTAAATGACTGACGACACAGGCAAAAGGGCACTCGGACATTTGTTTTACTTTTTAAATAAACTGAATTGAAAATCAGCAAAAAACAACAAATTTCTTGTCCTCTTCAAAAACAAAGTTGAAGTAAAAATTTGACAGTCTGAATATTGTCCTTCATAAAAATGCATATCTTGTATAGAAATTCTGTATTGTCGTTACCATGGCAACAGTTTTTGGAGACAGTTTTTACTTAAATGAAAATGATATTACCTGAATGAAACGCAACGTTGAATGATAACGTTTATAGTTTTGTAAAAATGTTGGACATATTAAAAAGGCATAGAATTTTACAATAAAATAGCTAAAATTCAAATATAAAAAATTTATCACATTGATTTGCTACCAGCCAGGACTTGAATAGAATCTGACGTCAAATTTGGGTATGTGACATTATTTCAAGGAATATCAATTTTGCACGTCATGCTCCTCTTCAACATGAAAGAATATCTTATGTGTTCTATTCAGGAAGCTGAAATTTTTAAGACAATAATCCTGGGATATCATTCTTTCAAAATTAGTTAAAAAGTCAATTTCAAAAAATTATGTCCGAGTGCCCTTTTTCTTGTGTCGTTGGTCAAATAGTTCAGTAAAGTTCTTATGGAATTGCCTACATCATAACAGGAAATTTAAACAACTTCACCTAAGTGTAACATAATTGACTTACTGAGATTCAAATAAGATATGAACTCAATGGACTAAGCTAGACATGAATATCTGAACCAAATGCAGAGCTGCCTATAAAATAATTAAAACTGTATCCAAATAAAGACTTATAACTTATTAATGTTATATCCTACAATGAGCATGGTCTTACCTGAGCCTTGTATGGGAATGCTGTCTCTCGGCTTTCTCCTGCTCCAGCACTCGTAGTTCCTTTGGTAGTATATGACCAGTGAAGGAACCAGCCCTTCCTCGTTGGTTCAAAATACGCATATGCTGAAAAAAAAAAACATATACATGTATGTAGATCATTCTACCATAAAATCTGTCTTTTTTTTTTTTTCAATGTAGGTCATATTACACAGGAAATAAGTGTAAAAGAAACTACTCTAAAACAATTCTTCCATATCTAATCCTGACTGTGTTGTGTTCTAATGAAAGAACTGATATCCTGTCTCCAGGTTTCAGGGATAAGCTCCTAAATTATCAAGTCAAGGTCAAGTCATAACAAATACTATAAAACTACTATTTCAAATTTATTTTGAACCTAGCCACTGGTATTACAGATTTTTGTCTAAATTTCATGCCTTGACCACAGTTTATTACTGTGAAACAGGGCTCCTAAAATTTTGAAATCTCAATCGGTCCGAGACCTCGACCCCGCCCCCGAGACCAAGAACCAACAAAAAAAAATAGAAACGATTTAAGGGCAAAGAACAATTTGAGTTATGATAGTGTTGACATCGCGAAAATATGTGTTTTTCAAAGCGAAAGTAGAATTAGAGCTAATTTTACAACGTCAAACTAGTCACTGATATTTTAAAGTGTGCTTTGTGCTGCAGCTAGCCACTATAATTACTATTAAGCCCTTAATGAAATTAGGCAGACGAAAATTATCGCCTTTTTCGATGCAAACTCCTCGCACCGGTTACGTCACGCTTTTCTACTTTTAACTGTTTTCTGTACTGATCAGGGGAAGTAACCGCTGCGGGGAGTTTGATTTCGATGAAATTATATTTCACAGTTTGAGCCGGTCAACTTTAATCAATTGGCCGGCTGCAAATCAAGCACACTTTTACTTGTTTACAAGTTAATTGGCGATAATTGCCGTGGGCAACAGTGACAGTTTTATGGTTTTATGATAGGTGTGAAGTACCGGATTAGCGATCAATTAACTTTTTGGTGTGAGATTTTGACTGTTTTATGAAAAGTTATACAGATTTTTTGTTTTTGGAAATTATCTGGACCGATTTTTTTAGGACTTTTGGACATCGAAATCGGTCCATAGAGATAAAATTCGGTCAAAACCGACAAATTTTCGGTTTTCGGGAGCCCTGCTGTGAAACATCTGCTCTTTTTGAAAATTGCACCAGTTTTTCATTCTAAAGACAGTGTTGTCAATGTAACAGTTCCCCCACAGGACATTTCCAGCAATAGGAGGCAGGGAATCAAGCCTTTATATATCTCTGTATGAAACAAAGACATTTTATATTTTTAACACCTTCTTTGTAATCACTGCATTCAAAATTTTTTTGCATCTTCCCTTCCAAATACTGACGTCTCAGAACTGAATTTTGTGAAGAAAAACCAACCTAATCTTGCTGAGTAAGTGTCATTTCTCATAACTTTTATTCTGGAATGTTTACGTATCATCTGTATAAGAAACATACAATTTGGCATTTAGTTTTTGAAGGAACAGGTACAATACAACAACTTGGAATAAGACAATAGGCACTATGCAGATAATTAATCCTGAATGTGGTAGAGCCTGTTTTGATCAATTCTCCATTTAACGGTATAGCTGTTACCACTATTCAGTACCTTTGAATTATTTACAATATCAATTCACAAAATCAGCAAGGTGTAAGTTAATGTGGAAGAATGGAACATTTTAAAAGTGTGCTTTGGACCTTTTTTTTAGTTGTTGAAACCATTCTGTAAGCAAGTAAGGTATTGTACTATTTGCCATTAATATGAACAATGCACATAAAAATATTAGGTTGTCATTTAATGTTGCATGGAATTCCACATCCATTTGGAATCTTGATTGCACATGAATACAGAGTACTGAATTTACTGTAAGATATTGTGTGTGGGTTGGGTTGGCAATAAGGTGAAGCTGAGTTTCATGTTACAAGAAATGCTCAAACAATTAATAAAAGCTAGAGGATTAAGATAATTTAATTTTACTAATTAATATTCTTAAGTTGTAACAATTTATTGATAGCAATCATTCATTTCTTTGATGGCTAAAGTGTCAGATTTAATTTTAAAATGACAAATTTATTGATCTAAAGATACAATGAATTCAGACCTTAAGTAGATAAAGGAGGGCATTCTAACCATTTACTTAATCAAATCTTCATAGACATGTAATTCATTAACATATCTTTTTTAGAAAAATACAAAAAAAATACTAAACTTATCAGAGATAGTCTTAAATTGTCACTGCCAGTGTGCGTGTGTGTGTGAGTGTGTGCGTGCGTGCGTGTGTGTGTGTGTGATTTACAGTTTGCAAAGTAGTTGTGCATAACTGTCATTAATTACCACTGATCATACATAACATGAACTGGCATTTAAAGCTATGAAAGCAAGATTCTGTCCATGTGAGAAATATCAGTATTGCCATCTATCTAGGCCATACCAAATCGTTCTTTCGTTTAGCGTCCGCGGACGGATAGGTTTGAGCTTCTGAGGTAGGAAAAAACAACAACATTGTTTTGCTTTACGACCTTACTGTACAAAGTATTAAATGCTTTCCGGTATGTTCGAGAATTTATATGTGACTAGTGTTGTTACCTCCTTTGCATCTTTACCTCAATTTTGTATTTATTGAGTCATGTAAAAAAGTTCCATGCGTGCATAAATTTGTTGGCGACGTCAGAAGAGGTTAGTTTCTGGTCAGTTATAAAAAAATTTCAATGCCTTTTATTGTTTTTCAAGATAATAGCAGGTAAATGATTGTTTTATGTAAATTGTATCCGTTGAAGTATTTGTTATATGTTTTCGCTATCAGTCGAATTTCTCAAGTGTAGCTGCAGCTAGAATTTGTTGATGAAATTTAATGTAATTCAAATAGGTAGAGTCGAAAGACATTATTTATGACATTTTGTTAGTAGTTCACAAAGCAGATATTCCTTTCGTAACATTTTTGCCGAGAATTCTTCTTTCATAAGGGAGACAAATTCATTTGAATTATTTAAAAGAATTGTGATATCTTCGCAGTGAAGCCAACAGACACTCAGACAAAACAGATACAGGAAAACAAATATCAGTAAAAATGATATGTTGTTGTTCAAAATTAAATGTTTAAGTAGTGTTTACTTTTGTAATTTTTTACAGTGATACCTCATTTGGATTTTAGTGGCATAGGATGGAAGGACCTGTCTAATAACATGAATGTGCATCAGTTTTATAGATTGTTGAAAATGAGTTGATATTGACAAGTTGACTCCAAGACTCAGTTGTAAATTTACCTAAGCAGAAATATATTTTCAGTTGAATTTATAGGTGGTTTGATTGAAAATACTTTAAGAAATGCATTAAAAGTCTCTACAAAGTGGAATATGAAACTTGATAATTATATCCTGGTGTAGATACTAGTCAGTATGACTTGTTTATTTTTTGGGGCTTCGTTTGTGTTTTCAGGATAGCTAGATAGGTTTTTGAACTTAGGGTGGACGCTAAACGAAAAAACAATTTGGTATGGCCCTACTGCATGAAGATGACCAATGTAAACATAGATACTGGTATATCTTACAATCATTTTACCCTTTCCAACCTTCTACAGTTTCATCAGATGCAAAGATACAACTTACTCTACCATTGATAGAGTATTTAATTAGATCATTCTTACTCTACCATTGATAGAGTATTTAATTAGATCATTGGCACTAAATGATGAAATAACATTCATTTCTCTTCTTTTATTTATTCCTTCCAAATAATTACTGTTAATAGAACTACACCTTGTTTTCTCTTTTTTTTCTGAGGACATAAAAAAGCAATAAAACCTGACATCTCACTCACCTGAACTGCTAGTATTTACACATAGGTAAAGAGTAAAACCAAGTCCCAGTATGCAGCAAAAAACAAACAAACAAAAAACTACATAGGCCTTTCTCCAAATGCTGCATGAAAACAACCAGTTTATGAAGTTTTAGATACAGACTCCATGATAATTTAATTGTCTTAGAAAATATAAAGGAAGCATGCTTTATCTGAGTTTTTTTAAAACCAAAATAACTTCATCACTATGTTTATGCAGAATTAATTTGACAGGCAGTCATAGATAAGATGCAGGGGCGGATCCAGGATTTCAGGTTAGTGGGGGCGCAAAATATTCAGCCCAATTTCTGTCCCTTTCTACCTCATTTCAACAGTTGTGGTTATGCTAGAGTATACTAATTTGGCAGTATCACATGGGAGTCTGATTATTCAATTCCATGTTGAACAATAAAGTATACATTATTTAAAGACATATTCAAAATAGACCTACAGTAACACCTATGGTCTGGGAATTTTAGGGGGTGTGTGCGCCCCCTCTGGATCCGCTAGTGAGATGGACATAATAAATGGAAAACTGTATACAACAAAGTAATGTCAGCATCTAAGTCAGGTTTTCTGACCTCTGTTATACAAGACACAAGAACTGGTCCTGACATAAATGTATGATTCACCATTTGTACCAGACAAAATTTCAGTGAAGTAACTTTGTATACTTTTCTCTCAAGTGAAATGGATTTTCCATATTTTATGCAAATTTGTTTTCTCACAGATATACCACCTGCAACTGCAAGCAAAACAATTTAATGTGTGAAAAACAAGTAGTTAAAAAAAAGTACTGTGGAACAGGATGGTTTATATTTTTGTCATGGTAATCGAATGGTAAATCTTAAAAAGACTGCTAAAATATGTGTAAAATGGATCTTAATTTAGTTTTGATTAATCATACTATATAATCTTAACATCAGAATAAGTCAACTGTAAATAAATTGAAAATGTTGTTGTTGTTTTTTTCAAGTTTTCTTTTCCCCTTTACAGTTAAAGATCAAATTTCACTTACAAAGGTAAAATACTAAAATGCTAGGATCTACCAGTGTTACAATTGCTTCTTACAAGTATTTTCAAAGTGTCTATACCCTATTAACAGGACAAGTATGAAAAGGTAATTAATAGTACTGATTGATAACTGCTAACACTACTCACTCTATTTCAAAATAGTTGAAACACGTTATGACATCTAAAAAACAATCATATTGAAAAAAAAATAGAAAAATAAAAAGAAGCTATAATTGTAACAATCTTCAATTGTGTATTTGTTCAAGCTGATCAGAACTGTCCATGTGCTCAGAAAGACCTGGTTTTCAGGTGATTTGATTGTTAATGCAGGTTCCAAAATATGTGAAACAAAAGAGCAGGTGTGTTACTTCTAAGATTTAATATGGCTTCATTTCATGTTGTGCTACTTTCATTTTCCAAAAGATTATAAATTCAGGGCAAAACTGAATTTACAAGATGATCTTCATACAGCATCACTTTAGACCCTTCCACCTAAATCCTATCAACAACTCCTGGTTTCATAATAAGCTTAACTTCAGACCACTAATGCCCCCAAATAATTGCTGTTATTTTGCAGAATAACCTCCCTTTGACTTGACCTTCCCGATAAATGTTTGGTATACATTGTACTTTGGCTTTGTGTGTTTCACTTCATCAAAAGGTCATGCGCTTGGGTCACCCTTAACCTGGAAAAAAATGTCCTGGGGCCCAGTTTTGACAGCTTCTAAAAAGTGCACTTACAACTCTGATCAGCATATTTGCTCAATTCAGAGACTGGCATGCTGTTTACTGATTTTAGCTTGACTCAATATTTGACTGGCTTTGGGTCAAAGTTATGAAATGACAATTCTAACACTATCCGCAATTCGCCGACAATAAACAAAGAATGAATTGAGCGTGATATATCATAGGCAGTATAGCACGCTGAACACAAGTGCGCGCCCGCTGACGTCACTGCGAACGTTACTGTTAAATAGTCCACATACTTGCGCCCCTTATAAATATACCTATGTGTTACAATTGAAATAGATTTTAACATTTTCGTGATCTACCGTTGTATATATCATGGTTTCTCCTTCAGATGCGTAGTTATTTAATCACTCAGGCCTACGGCCTGAGTGATTAAATTACTACGCATCTGAACTCGACACCGTGATATATCAGATGGTATATCACTCAAACTTAAAATCTATTTCCTAAATATACCAAAATCGCAAAACATGTTTTATCAGAGCAGAAATGATATAACTTTTTTTCTTTACAACCCATTTACCGGTAGGTGTCTTACTGAAAGTTCAAATGACTTCTCATCCGTCATGACAAAATACTAAATCTCCCAAAAATGATTTACTCCTAACATTAACTATCTACAACAAAATTAAAAATTGCATGTCACATTTCTGCCCAGCATTACAAAGGTGTAACACACATGTAAATTTTCAGATTCAAGAGATGTTCAATGACTTTTTGTTCTCATGACAAGTTACATCAGAGCCATTTACTGTTTTATTCTTCTTTCACAAATTTATAATGGCTATACAGTCAATCTTTCTTATGTAGCTTTGTGTATTTAAAGCGACCTTTATCTGTTAAGATGCCGCTTTATTTTCAAAATGTATATTGTGATCCAGAAATGAAATGAAATTAAATGACCTTTGCCTTATTAGACCAGCTCCCAGTATTTGGCCCTTTACTTTCTTCCAGAGTTAATTTTATTCAATAAAGTTTTTTGTCTTTACAAAAAAGAACTTGGATTTGAGATTTTATCAACAATACTAAGATGCTAAAATGCACAAACTAGGCCAGTGCCTATGGAAATAGCCGAAGTTTAACAACTGGATCTCAAGATGACTTGTAATATGAAATCTCTCAGTTTAGATCATGTTTTACCATAAGTTTTCCACAGTCACAACAGGTCAAAGGAAACTAAATATTTGTATTCTTATGTTAACTTACTCTATGTTAACTTTTACATCTATTATAAATGGTAATAAATAAATGCACCGAAGCATTTACAGACTCTGACTTGTCATTAGACTTTACCTGTTCATCCTGCCCAACTGCATTGTCTTTACAACAACTGCAGCAGCACCCTTTATCCTGGAGATAGGCAAGAAAGACAAAACATGGCATAAAACCCAGCGTGATCCATGCTTCCCATGGAGTGATCTCTCCTGGTGTCCAGAAGCGGACAACCACCAGCATCCAGACATAAGCTAACATGGACCATATTGCTGTCAAAAGGAATACCCCGAATTCTCTGATAGATTTAACAGAATTATTTGGAACAGAAGCAATGCAAACTGCTGTTATAATTAAAAGGTTAAATGCAGCACTTCCTATGATAGTGAAAACACCTAATGAGTCTTCACCACTAGTATCCACTCCTAATGTCCCTGCAGTTTCTATTGTAGCAAGAAGTATCTCAGGGGCACTACTGCCTAGAGCCATTAGTGTCAAATTGGCCACAGTCTCATTCCAGATTCGAACACGAAACTTGACAATTTCTCCTCTCTCTTGGTCCCATTTTGCTACTGTTCTTTCTTTACTAGTCAAAGATTCTATTGAACTCATGAATATATCAGATGCAATAGCAATGCCAACAAAGAAATAAAACATGCAGACAAGATACGCAACTCCTCGGATACCCTCATGCCAAAGGTTCTCAGCAGGTAGGAGGAGCCAACTCTCACAAATTTCCTGCTTTGGTGAATCAAGATACTCCACAACATAGCCACGGGAATAATTTGTATAATGCTTGAACATATCGACCTGTTAATTTTTTTTCACAACCTTACAAACTTAGATGTTTGCAAAAAATGAAGTTACAGCATGAAAATATTCCAGCATACTGCAATCACAATGACACTTTTTATCAATGTTCATTACTTATTATTCTCCTCCAAGATATGTATGAAATATTGAGGAATGTTTTAAAAATGGTGTAGCAAATCATTTTGTAAAACAAATATCGTTTGAAGGTGCTATCTGCACAATAATGTCCCCCTTCTCCTGTAGTAAATCTCAGACAGCTTGTAGTAGATATAACCTGGAGATAACCACTGTTGTAATATCTCTCTTCACTTCACCACAGGTAAATCAACTGCTTCAAACAGACTGCATTTGAAGTAGCCTGAAACTTGTCTATATATACATCTCTGAATGTATGTAATTATACAACAATCCCTGTAAATCCACACATCCAATATGGCAAGAAAATCCCCAGAAGATGAGCTTTAAAGACCTCAGGTCTCTATGACAAGACAATTTAAACAACTATTTAAAGGAGAACCATTACCACCTTTCAAGACGCTCTTAAAGTATGCAAATGGAATAATCAAATAAACAACTGGCCTATCTCTGGTTCAATATCTTTGTCTATTTTTACGTAAGATGACAGAATCACTTCAACAATATCACTTCCCAGCACCAGAGAATGGTTGTATATCACTGATAGAATTGAATCAGAGTCTTCGTCTGCAAGACATGGTCCAGTACTGTTCCCCTTTAAGTAATGGAATGAAAAAATGTCTTTTAAATGAAAAAGCACTATTTAAAAGGTTCTACCTAATTAACAAATGTTTAATAAGATATTTTAGTCTTGAAGCTATTAAAACCAATTAAACCTCCTAAAGAACAAAAGCTTCTGAAATTCAATAAAGTAAACCAATACAAGCTGCAGAGTAATCTTTAAAAGGCCGATATCTACCTACATTTTACATACAGACAATTAACCTGTTCATCAGATGAGTGATTTTATATCTGATATAATATGGACATTAGCTTATCAAATAGAGTAAAAAAAAAAATTCAATTGACGATGCTGTTCGTTCACAATGAATTGTCTTGCACTCATTTTAAATTAAAAATCAAAATTTTAATGCATCATAATTATTTAATTAGTAATTCTTTCACATGAAAAACTTTAATGAATCTTTTTATGCAAACTTTGAATATCTCATTGTCTCAGATGTTTTGACAATCACCATGAATTTCTGCTTTTGTATCTTTATATGCCCGAAAGCGCATCTTATATTATGGTCCTGGGCGTCTGTCCGTCCATTAGCAATTTGGTTTCTGGAGGATAATTTCAGTACTCTTTGACCTACAGACTTTTAACTTCATATGATTATTGCCTATACTGAGTGGATGACCTATATTGATTTTGGAGTCAGTAGCTCAAAGGTCAAGGTCACAATGATCTTAACATTTAAAACCATTTCTGCAATGTAACTTGACGATCATTTGTTACAGAGACTTCAAACTTACATCATGATTGCACACATTGAGTGGATGACCCCTATACATTTTGGGGTCAGTATGGCAAAGGTCAAGGTCACAGTGACCTAAATATCTAGAATCATTTACACTCTGTAACTCAACAAACATTTCTCATAGAGACTTCAAAATTCATATACAGGGTTAAAAGTCAAGAATTGTGAAAATACTGAACTTAAAGCTGGGCTGCTAGTGCCCCTGCTGAGTCCAGGGCAATGCTCTGGCCACGTGTCAAGGGGGCCAGAGGGCCCCAGAAACTCCTGGGATTTAGCTATTTAGGACATTAAAAATCTCATTTCCATGAACTTTCTTGGAGCCTTATTTATATTTTCTTCAACTTATTTACCATGGAGGCATATTGACTTCATTCCATTAATAGATTTGTAGTTAATGGACTTGGAGCAAACATCGCAGAAAGTCATTCCCATTGTGTTGGGTTTCCTTAGCCATTCTCCCCATTTACACAAGAAGCATAAACTTCTGACAGCCACTCCCAGCGCTATTTATTTTTCACACCCTTTTCCAGCTCATTCGTGTTATACCCTGGCAGTAAGAACTTCTGCATGAAGGCGGACATATTAGAAGCTTTGCCTAAACATTTACTTATCGGTGATTTTCAATGGCTTAATAATCTAATTTCAGCCAATCAAACTTCTCGAAAAATTTAGCACAAATTCAATGCACGAAAGCTAGCGGAAATTACCAAATTATCAATATTATGTGAGTATAATGAGCTCTCGTACATCTTTTATCGTTTACTTGCCGAAGGATCAGGGCTTGACCCCCCCTCATACACACAATTTTCTCAACAGATTTGCATGAAATTGGAAAATGAACATGACAGCCTTCCAAAATACGGAAATCTGTATTAATACCGAAAACTTTTACCCCTGCATATAATGGTTGTACAAATTTAGTGAATGACCCCTACTGATTTTGGGGTCAGTGGGTCAAAGGTCCAGGTTACAGTGACCTAAGCACTGAAAACTATTTCCACTATAATACTTTATAACCATTGGTCATACAGACTTCAAACTTATCTGTGCGTCAGTCGCTTTAAACTAAAAGAAATTACTGAAAGATTTCCTATCCACTGAGGTACTGAAATGTTGTCTATCCATTTATAAGTTTATTTATATCATCTGTACTGGTTGTACATATGACCAATGCCCTTTAAGAATTTTGTTAATTTAGGTTGTCATGGATAAAGCAATAATGAATAGTACAGAAAGCATCCATTTCCAGAGACACACTTTGTTCTGTATAGTACGGATACACTTAGACCTCAGTTTGTTGAGGAGTACAACCTTTTGATTACCAGTCCTCCCCTGAAATATTTCTACAAACTGTTATGCACTTACTTAAGCAGAGGCATTGTTCAGGCACTTGGGAGTAGGCCTAAAGACTTTTTTTGTAACTTAAATACTGCATGGTGGAGGAGAAGGAGAAGTGGTAAGACTACTAATGTTATAACTGGTAGGCAGACAAATTTCTGCAAACAGGAAACTAACAAAATGTAGCAAATAAGCATGAAATTAACAGTCATTTCATTTGACTCACAGAATGATGGATTGTAACAGCACTCTGTGACTTGGGAAGACAGTACAGTACATTGTGGGTATATATAATGATATATAACTCAACTAAACAGTACCAGGGTAACATAGTTCTTCAAGAAGTCTAAAAGCACAAAATGAGGCTGGGGCACCTGAGAAACTTGATAGTACAAAGATTATTTATATAACTGTGTTCTAAAAGTCCAAATCAGACCATCTTCCCTACACAAGTAGTCTGGGTCTCAGCGGGGTTTAATTACCTCTAAATTAAGCTCATTAGAGAAGTGAAAACATATAATGTGTACAACTATTAAACCATAGAAGTGATATGTAGTGATGATTTGTGCAGGAGATACTATCTAAAAGCCAAGTGTATGGGTGTTTGCAAAATAGCTTCATGGAAACAGACTTTCTTTAACTTGCCTGCCAAGGCTATAAAAATCTTTAAAAGTCTGGCTTGGAGTCATCAGAGAAACAACTTTTCAAAATTACTTTGAAATTGTGCCAGAGATATCAAGAAGTCTCCAAAAGTTCCAAATATAGCCATTAATGTATGGAAGTCTCTTTCATGTCTGCTTAATTCTTCAATTCTTCAAAGAGAATTAAATGATATGGTGGGTGTTAAAAAAATTACTGATCAAGTATTTCACTCCCTTTTAGTTTTTTGTGACCCTATCTAGGGCACATTTAGACTTGCCCTTGTCCATCTTTCCATCTGTCTGAAAGTTTGTTTCTCATGCTCAGCAAACGCAATTACTTTTAGGGTCATGAAACTTCACAAGGATATCAATCAGCAAGTAAAATTGCCAAACTGGGGATTTATGGTCCATAATTTTGTCAAAATAGCTACCAAAATGTTGTCTCATGCACTCAGCCAATACTATCAGACTAACACTTATGAAAGTTCACAGGGAATGAGGTTGCACACCTGGTGTTTTTGATCTCCCTCTTACCAGGGAGAGCAGAGTTATGACCCTTGATTTAGTGAAAAAGCTACCTAAAAGTTTGTGTGCTTAGCCAACCCTGTTGCACCTAACTTTACAGGGATATATATCAGCAAGTAAGGTTGCACACCTGGCCTGGGTTATTTAATTAAATACAGATACCTTGACAACCCACATTGCTACCTGCCTTTTTGGTGAGGAAGTGCTGAAGTTACCTAATGTATCAAACCTAGTATAAATAAGATGCAGCATTTTGTGATTTCTATTTACAGTGGCAACAATTAAAGATGTCATAATCAGTTTTCTCTTAAACTGAGGGAAATTGCATGTTCAATAAATCTGCACATGTCACTAACATGAAATATTTCATTATCGGTGGCTATTAAATAAATGTTTGTAAAAACTGAAAGAAAGCAATTGCAGATATTTCTAATGAACCTTTGACAGGATACAGATGATTGATTAACCATTAAGATAAAACACATTGTATTGATTTGATGGTCAATAAAAAACTTATGGAGAGTCCTGTCTATAGAACTGATAAGGGCCTAATTACATTGTTCAATTTTAAAGACTGGAAATCGCTGCCTTATATAACATACACAGTAAGAAGAGTTCAATACACTGTAATATCAATGTTTTGTATTCTCTTGTACAGACAATGTAACAGAACCTTAATAAATCATAAAGATACACCTTTGTAAGGGCAATAAACACCAGTGTAACAGACAATTCCATGGAGCTCAGAGTCATTAAAACATGGGAAACTTCTTTGTTGCTAACATCAAATCAATTAAATAAATAACAACAAATTGAAATGATACATGCCAATACACAAACCAAACCTTCTCACTTGGTACTGAGCAAAATATTTCTTAATTAAATTAAAATGAAGTGCCTAAGCTTAAAGAAACATTGTATCAGACAAATTTCCATGTTTAAAATTGATATCCATAGCTTAAGCTTACTAATGAAATTTTAGTACTTGTAAGATGTTTTGGACATAAAAATCATTCCAGGAAGCGGAAATTTGGTCAAATTTTCAGTTTTCTGGAGCCCTGTGGTTGAAGGTCACAAGGTCAAAGCTTTTTTAAGGTGACTTATATGGTTGTTTTTACCTTCTGCCACTCTTATCACATAACAGTTATGCATTTTTGTTTTATTTGTATTCCTCACATGTAGCACTGACTTTCTATTCAGCATATACATTCATATAAATTTGTCATGAAAACAGATACACTTGGATGTTATAGTCAACATTGATAGTTCCTTGAGGAACTTCTTTATGACATTTGGGACTGACCAATCAAGAAATCTGACTAGGTTTAAGGGGTTATCTACAAGGCAGTTAATGTAACCTTAATTGAATGCAATTATTACCTGGGCATGAAGAGAATGTTAAAAAGTTACTTTTTTTCACAGATTTTTTTAAACTGCCATTCATTTTTATTTTTGAGGTAATATTTAAATATATATTCACACAACATGCAAGAAAAGCAGTTTTTGTTGTATATATGTTTTCAGAGACATGTTTATTTTTTAAATAAGGTGTCCTTTCAGCTGTCAGCATAAACCTACAAACTGCTAAATTTGTTAGACTTACACATTTCACAGTAGAGCCTAGTACATAAACTTCTAGCAAAGAATGTTTTGGAAATCTGTCTAGATCACTACATCACCCAAAAATATTCTGATTCAATATTGGTTACTTCAGGAAGCATTCTTCTCAGAAAAGTCATGGATAAATGGATTTTAGTATATTCTCCTTAAACCAGAGTGATATACTGTTGGCAAATATACATCAATACTAGCAAACCAACTTAATTAAAATGCTAATTTCTTTCTAGAATTATCCCTATTTTTCCCAGATAGTCATACTATTTATAACAGTGTCTATAGCAACACTCTTTTTTTACAAATTCTCTAATTAAGGATAACTAGAGCTATCACTAAATGTGATTAATACCCCTGAACTGAGGAAGGTATAAGTAACAGAATACTTTGTAAAAGAATTGAAATAGGGTTATGGTTGTGGGCAATTAAAGATAGTTGTGGTTCTTGTACACTGGATTTCCTTTCACTGTGGTTGACCATGGTATGAAGTTGCATTGAATTCCACGCATTAGTTTTCAAGTTATGCTCCGTACAAAGAAAACCAACAAAGGGCAATAACTGTGCAAATACTGAACCTGGAGTTATGGCTCTTGTACAATGCATTTCCTCTCATTGTGCTTGACCATTGTATGAAGTTGCACTGAATTTCAACCAGTAGTTTTCAAGTTATGCTCCGGACAAGGAAAACCAACAAAGGGCAATAACTGTATAAATAGTAAATGCAGAGTTAAAGCTCTTGTACATTGCACTTCCTCTCATTGTGCTTGACCATTGTATGAAGTTGCAATGAATTCAAACCATAAGTTTTCAAGTTATACTCCAGACAAGGAAAACCAACAAAGGGCATTATCTGTGCAAATAGTGAACCTGGAGTTATAATTCTTGAACACTGCACTTCCTCTTATTGTGCTTGACCATTGTATGAAGTTGCACTGAATTCCAACCAGTAGTTTTCAAGTTATGCTCTGGACAAGGAAAATCAACAAAGGGCAATAACTGTGCAAATAGTGAAGATGTATTTATGATTCTTGAACACTACATTTCCTCTCATTGTGCTTGACCATTGTATGAAGTTGCATTGAATTCAAACAATTAGTTTTCAAGTTATACTCCGGGCAAGGAAATTGCAACAGACCGCCCGACTGACCGCCCAATGGACCAACCACCGGGTGACTCCTCTATATCCCCCAAACTTTGTTTAGGGGGTATAATAAGATACATGTATGATATTTCATATAAATAGTCAGTTTCAACAGTAATAGAGTAAGTTCATGCCACTTATAATAGGCTGGTTGAACATTACTTATTTCTGACTGAATATATGTGGTGACCATTTTGCATAGTATATTCCATACAGATGCCACACAAAGTGATTCCCCATCATCACTGCCATAAAATGCTGGCAACAAAGATAACACAAGAGTAAACTGCCCAATACATAAACTATTCTAGTACAGTCTTTGTCGAATACTTACATCATCTTCACCTTGGTCAACTTTGGATTTCTTGACCCACCATCCATTGTCCTGGCAATATGCTAGACCCACAAACAATGGCATATGCAGCAAGGTTATCCAGGCCTCCCAGGGTGTTATCTCTTCAGGTGTCCAGTATTTCACTGTGATCAACATCCAAATATATGCCCATATTGAAAATACTGCTGTCATTATAAACACACCAAATTCACGTATCCTTTTAAATTGAGGTTTAGGAACTGCAGCTACACATATGGCTGTTATAATGAGCAAATTGAAAGCTGCACTTCCTATTATAGTAAAAGTACCCAAAGAATCTTCATTTGAAGTATCTTTACCAAGATTACTTGCTGTCTCTATAGTTGCCAGCAAAATTTCTGGCGCACTACTACCTAAAGCCATTAAAGTTAGATTGGCCACAGTCTCATTCCAGATCAGTACTTCCTGTTCATGTTTGATATTTTTCTCTTTATCCCATCGTACTATAGTTCTCTTTTTGCTAGTTATTGTTTCTATAGCACTCATAAAAATATCTGACGCAATTGCAATGCCAACAAAGAAGTATGCTATACAGAGTACATAAAGGAAGCCGCGGATTGCGGGGTGCCAGAGGTTCTCTGCAGGCAAGAGAAGCCAACTTGAACACGGATCTGTTCCATTCTCCAACTCCTCCACTACATACCCTCGGTCATAAATGGTCTTTACTGTGTAGGTCATGCCTGCTGCCTCTGTCAACTATCAATGCAGCTCATCTTGTTCATCTGAAAAGACAAAAAGTACTATTTACAAAATTTCTTCAACATTAACAAAAACACAATCTGTAATCATATATATGTGTAGACCAAATGACATTGCTGAATTGTAAATTTATTGAAATGATAGAACATTTAAATCAAATCCACACTTAAAATGTAACTTACAAGAGTTAACTTACAGGTTAAGCAACATATGATCACTTTTCCTTAGAAAAGACAATCAGAGCAACTTTCACCTAACACCAAAAAATTCTTGAACTATAAAGTCAAATGAACAATAGCATGATAACATAAACACTGAATATATTTGTTTATATATATACATTAAAACAATTGTGCTTGACAGGAATAATTATACTGTAATCTTGACTTCTGCACTGTAATCAGAATTACAGATATCAGATAAAGGATTTTTTTACTGTTTTGTTCTATTGAGGACTGACAGTTACTTGTCTAGGAGATGGAAAAAATATTACACATTGCTTCGAGTTAGTAATCCAAATAAGCCTTGATTCCATTTAGTTACATCCTTTTGACAAACTTAGTTCTAAGATTGTGTAATAGAACAGTCATCATTCTGGTATTATATACAGCAGTTACAATGGTCATGCTTCACATGAAAGCATAACATAGACTCTTGACAATAAATAAGAAGTCCCAAGTCTGTATACATATGTTTGATTTTTGTGAAAGAGAGAACTTCAACAAGTATTTGTAGCTTCTCAAAAGATCTACAGTATGACATAACAAATACTTCACATAATAATAAGTGTGCCATTATAATGAATATGGGTTACAGAAGTTCACATTTCCTAAGTCATTATATCAATAGTAATCAAACATTTCATTAAATATGTGTTGGGCAATAACTGAGCTTCCTGCTGGCTATCAAACACTGAAGTAAAATAAGATAATAAACAAACTTTGGACTTTGAAAATATTTGTGGGAAAAAGCAGTATTTTGTTCGAGTCTGATCTATTAAGGCAAAATGGAACTTCCCTCAATTAAATTTCTGAAGTTCTTTCAAAACTGCTTTAGGGATTTGGAAGTGAGTAATATTTGTTAATCACAAAATTTGCAAAAAAGCAACAATGAATTGAAAAAATTATACATATACAGAAAAAAGGTTTATAATATATGGACTTCCATCAAGTCAGAGAACCATACTGTAAATTGATAAATGTTTTTTCAACTTTTAAGTTAGCAACTTTTAAGGATGGCATTTTTCTCCAAATTTGAACCTTCTTAAAGACACAAAATTTTCTAACTAGTCAAGAGGCATTTACTTACATTTACAAGTAGAAGTAGGTTTTTATTCAGTGTATTTGAATAATAATAATATGATAATATTCAATCTATTTAAGTTTATTAAACACTGGTTCTTGTTTCCGAAATGACCGACACCTGCTCAAGAATTTGGTTATTTTAGGTTGTGGGGGATAGTGCAAGATACAGAAAGCATCCCATTTCAGTGACACTCCCAGTTCTTTGAGAAGCTCAAGTACCCGGTCTGCCCAGATACACCTATACTGGAACTTGGTTTAATATCTCATCTGAAAGAGAGTGGAGGAGTGGGATATTGAACCTGTGGTCCTTGGATTATCAGCCCACTAAGTTACCACTGGACCACTGATCTGTTTGAGTTTATATATTGTCTGTACTAGTTGCCTGTATGACCAGTGCCCCCTGCAGAGTTTTGTTCATTTAAGTTATGACAGATACTGCATTTTAAGATACAATCCAGATACTTTTTCTTTTCCAGGTTCAGAGTATAGCACTGATAAATGGGACCTCAGATAAACATCTCATCTGAAAGATAATTTGTTGTTAGGACTTGCAAAACCTTGATTACTTCTCTGAACCACTGATCTGCCTCTTTATTCAGTGCCTTTTATTCTCCTGGTTTTGTCACTAAAAGTGACGATAAAGCAAAGTGCTCAGTTAATACGCTACTGTCAGATCCAGCCTTCATGTTAGACTGCATGTACGTTGAAAGTCATTTTTGTATGAAATTTCAACGACTTTGCAAACTTTTAATCTATTTTCTAACTCGATTTAACATGGTAAATTTTGAGGATAATGCCACAAGTTTTAAAGATACTAATCATGTGCTCAAAAACCTTTTTTTTTAACAAACAAACAAAATTCAAAATGTTACTTCTTGTTTATTACAATTAATTATGATTACTGGCAAGTTTAATATTTTGACATAATGACTGTAGCTTGAATATTGTCCACAGTATGAAATAAGCCAAACTTGTATACATAAAAGTTGCTTTAAAAAAACTTTATCAGTAAGCTAGTAACTGCTTTTACAAGCTTATGTTATGTGTAGGTGATAAACAATAGCACTGCAGAACAGATGCAATATACACCCATCAGTCTTGGCTGCGGGACATTTCACACGGTGCTGCACAAATATTTGCAAATCATCAAATTCACCAAGAATATTTTTACAACTCTCTGTTCAAACCACACTGAAAACTTTTATCAACATCAATATACATTAACATATCAACATAACGAACAAAAATTTGAAGAGGGGAGATAATTAAACAAGAGCGACCAGTGATCACGTGTCGCCTGATGATAGCCAATTAAGCAGTTGTATTGAGGGGTGATTGAACAAATTTTGTTACAGACTGACAGACGGTTGGACAGATGGACAGACAGATGGATAGACAGATGATGGAGAAGTGATCCCTATGTCGCAACTACTACTACTATCTAGACTTGGTACTGATCATTCCTGTAAAGTTTTGAAACTGCACTAGTAGTTTTTGAGAAGCAGTCCAGACAAGTTTTATGATGGACGGACAGACAGACAGATGATGGAGAAGTGATTCCTATATGTCGCAGCTACTCTGTAGCAGGCGACACAAAAATGGGACCAGACAGCGAGATGTTTCTTGCACACTTGTAAAAAAGCTGACAAATGCAGTTGGGGAAACCCCCAACGCAAAAAGTAAACATTAAAGAAATACAACTGACCCGAATGGGAACTAAATCCATAACTTCCAGTGATGAAGGACCAACACAAATTAATGTAAAAGAATACTCATCAGGAAGATGTTACTGAATTACACCCTATTACCTTCATTTTGTATGTCTTTGTATTGACTGTGTATTGCAGTACATTAAGTACTGTCAGACAGTTTATTACATGATTGCTTACCACCCTATTCTCTAAAGAGACATCAAATCTCTTAGTATCTGATTAAGGGGCTCTAATGTGGGATTTATGACAAACTGAACATCATTCTTGTTCTTTAAAACCTGTCCTAAACAATCTTGTACAACATTTTAACCATTATCTGCTGAATGCTGCAGTTCTCAGGAGGACTATGATTGAGGAAATTTATTACTTTAACTGGAATTGTGTGAAAATGTGATTACTACTTCCCATTCACACAATATTACATGACACTGATCTAGCTGTGAACTAGACCTTAAGAGTTTTGCCACTCCTGGCAGCATCAAACAACACTTCATTTCCTAAAATGAAAGAGCATGCAATGATGATTAGAAATGGATAAAGGCCAATAACTTTGATGATTAAGCTGATATACCAAGGAAAACCTTTTTGACAGCATCAATAATCTGTAACTCTTACACTTTACAGTGTGAGAGTATTATCACACTACAGAAATAATGA
This sequence comes from Cyclina sinensis, assembly GCA_012932295.1. Lineage (NCBI taxonomy): Eukaryota > Metazoa > Mollusca > Bivalvia > Venerida > Veneridae > Cyclina > Cyclina sinensis. The sequence goes on from JAAONU010000017.1 coordinate 30,917,390, forward strand.
ATAATGAAAATAATAATTCTTTCTTTGGGCATTTCTAAGCCCTAGCATTGGTCTCTTGAGGATATATGAGAATTAACTGTTAGAAACTGCTTCTACGGTTTCCACAAGAAATAACTGTATACCCAAGTGAGTAAAAACAGCAATATCTCACAGTAATTAAAAGAAATAATTGGTCACATATAGCGAAAAGCAACTTCTTGGTATGGTAAATAACATTCAGGTCTTCATTACAAGAATAGGTTGTTTCCTGTAGTACGTGTCAGCATCTTACGCAGAAATAAAACCAATTTATGTGTATTCTGGAAAAAAAAAAAAAGTGAGAATATTGCAAAACTACCAAGCATTATGTTAGACCTATGTTTAAAGGAACATTTCAGGTAGTGTATGCCTCATTTAAAGTTGTTTCATCATCATCATCATCATATCATGCCGCAAAATTTACTGAAATCTGCTTACTTCTTATTAATCAGGAATTTCATTTATTTGCTGTGTGTTTAATTATGGAACAGTTCTCCCTATTCTAGTAGATTTTTGTTTTGTATTTTAAGGTAATATTTAATTTATTTTGAATATATCTGAATGGTTGTAATATTTACTTTAGTTTAATCTTGAGAAACCATAAAACTGCTAAATTTAAGGTTGACATTTTTTTTCTGAGACAAGGATATCCAGCTGTATCAAGTAACAGTGGATGAAAATATCAACAGACAAAGGATTTATTTTCATTAATTTTTGCAACTTAAAGCGACTGACTCACAGATGGGCCGACGATGAAAAAAAAAAAGAAAATGTTCTTACATCTTGAAATTTTTGCTGCAGTTGTGAAGAACATATTTAAACTAAGTTACTGATCCATTTTTTGATACAGAAAAACATCAAAATTCAAAGTTTTACACACCTTTATCAGTAAAAAATTTATCCCGTTAGTCACGGGGTAGATACTTTAGTTATAAGATTAATTTTGACGCATCCTTACAAGTAGACGCTGTGGCTCAGTGGTCTAGATCGTCGCTCTTTATTTTACTGACCGAAAGGTCGTGGGTTCGAATCCTTGTTAAGTCAAAACTTTTTTTTTCAGTTTTCATGGTGTATAGAAGCATAATATTATGTTTTTTCTATAGTATATTAAATTCTCTAAAATTTTAAAGAAAAATTTTTTCAGCAAAATTCTGTGAGTCAGTCGCTTTAATGCCTACTAATATATTACAGCATTGGACTATTTTCAAATACTGGATTATTTACCATTTATGTGTTGCTTCCCCTGCCAAATAAGTGAACTGAAGTATAAAATCACTCACCATTGCTAGAGAGTACTTCCAAACAATCACCTATGCAATCATGTGACAGCCAAATAAAATAGCCAAATCAGAAGTGACCAAGGCAAAAAGCAGACTAGCCAGTGGTCAATATTAAATCACATTATTGCAAACTGGTGTGCTACTCCATTTTCTCACAACACTAATTAAATGTCAAAAAGGTTTATGCCTTGGTCAATATATCCAACAAGTTGTTGCAGAAATGACATGAGTTATTGGTGTGTATTGGAAGGATTGTAAAAATTAAGCTAGTGTTTGTGCCAACAGATGCTGGTCTTCAAAATCAAACCTATAACTTCAGACTCATAAAAACATCTGTGTGTAATGATCAAAGTCCTTCAGAAAATACATCACCTGTCTCTTAAAGTTCTGACAAAAAATATCACTAAATTTGAGCTACAATATTCTTAGTCATCTTTTCAAACCATTTTCTTATACAGGAGGTCTGCCAATTTCGCTTCTGAACCAGTAGCTAAATCTATAATCTACAGGTGTAACCTATCAAAGCGTTTTGATTTTTTTTTCAGTTATTTTTCTTTAAAAAATAAAATTTTCTCTATTTACAATGTTTAGTAAAGTTGAGTTAACTTATTGAGTATTCTGAACATTGCCACTATTTAACTTTTAACTGTGTACATTTACATTAGTCAACCTGAAACAGAAACTGTTATGATGTGCATAGTAAAAGGAATGTCAAAACAACTAGAAACAGCCCTTAAATACCCAAGTCTGTGACATGATGAAAATTGCTTTGTGAGCACACTTTATCTCTGGTAAGGTGACACAGTTTGATGGACATTTCATAAAAATGATTTCACAGAACTGAACACAAGAACAGTAACTGGAAGGCACCATTAATTCTGTACTTTGTCTCTCTTATGGCCAGCCTGAATTGTATTAAACTGAGATTTCTGTCACACCCCAGGGAATCATTAAGGTCTATTAGTGAAGTGCTGATCCTGTTACAATGGTTCCATTGTATGTTAATAACAGTTTTACAGAAACAGTCACTTTCATTGGAAACAATAAAAACCAAAGATAATGCCAAATTCATGGACATACTAGAAACATACAGACGTCAGACTCCAGCATTTTATATACAGAGGTAATGGAAGACGATTTAATATCTGTTTTTAAATAAATGATCATTTATACATTCTTCGACTTTTTCATTCATCAATTTGTCTACTAGTGTGCACAAAATTCACATAATTATCATTTAGAAGTTCTGAATTATTTTCTTCAATTTTTTTTTCTAAGTAATGAAAAGAGAATAAAACTTTTTTTTTAATTTCTGTTCTTTATTATATACTCTAATTAACATAGCTTTGTATATTTTCTCAGTTCTACAGCTATTGTTTCATAACAAATGAACTAAAACAGAATACACGAAAATGCATCATACCAATGCATCTTGATTGTTTCATCATTTTGGTACAATATTTATTTAGAGTTGTGACATCAGTGAGTTTCAATTAGAATGTGTAACTACAACTATCACTGAATGTGATTAAACCCCTTGCAACACCCCCACACCCACCACAGTACTGCCCTGTCAGAGGCTAATACTGCCCTCACACATACCTCGCGACCTTACTGCGACCTGAAAACTAGTAAAATAGCATTTTTCTTTCGAAAATCGTTTGGTTTTCTTTCAAATTTCTCTCGCAGACGGTCCGGGGCTCTGCAGTCTTGTGTTCAGTACGTTTTCTCTATGTCCTCAATACGACCCTTCTACGTCCATGGCGTTTCCACTGCGACTATATTGCGTCCCCAAGGCGACCCCACGGCGATCATCGGCGACCCAGATGCGACTGTGCTACGTTCTCTGCGTCCTTACGGCGACTCTACGGCGACTATTGGACGTGGTAAGGACGCAATAGTCGCAGCAAGGACGCAGTAGCGTCGCCAAAGGTTTCCGAGCAATTTCTTGTAATTTCATCGGCGACTCTACGGCGTCCTTAGTACGAGTGTACTGCGTCTATTGCGTTCTTATTGCGTCCTTACTACGATGCTGCTGCGACTATGGCGACCCCACTGCGATCCCACGGCGACCTAACCAGGACTCAGCAAGAACGCAGAGTTTCTGCGACTGTTTTGTGCATGTTCAAAATATTCGCCGACGGTCTGCGACCTTGTGCGTCCTTGGGTTCCTCGCTACGACCTCGCTGCGTCCCTGGCGACTGTGCTGCGTCCTGGGTCGTAGCAAGGTCGCAGTAAGGACGCAGTAAGGTCGCGAGGTATGTGTGAGGGCAGCTTAAAGGGCAAAATATCAAGTAAGAACTAAATCAGCAAGAGAGAGAGTTATAGGTCCTGTATACCACATTTCCTCACAAAATGTTCTTATTATTTACCTATCAAAAAAGAGTTAAATACCCATCTAACAATTATACTTAATGACTTAAACGCCTGAGTATAGTATTGACCTTTGAGACAGTGACCTAAAGTTTATGAATAACAAATTGTAATCTAATGGGTAACAAGAGTGCTAAATTATTTCTAAACAAGTTCCAGAGCGGACTTGAAATAATGGGCAATCTCTATGTGTGACCTTGACCTTTGAGACAGGCATCTGGAGTTAAATGTGAGATACAATCTGACTGAAGTAGACGATCTCTTTATTGTTAGACTGACAGATGCCATGTGGACAACATTTATGCCAAATTATTTCAAAATCCTTTGATGAATGATAAAGTTACACATGGACAACCTCTAAGGTGACCTTGACCTCAGAGGCATGCACCTGGGAATTGTGTGCTACACATTCTCTCAATCTAACCTATTCTGAAATCCCTTTATGAGTAACAAAGTGATAGCCAAAACATAACCATGACTCATAAACTACACAAGGAAGTAGTTGTTCATTTCTTTTTCTGCAAAGACAGGGACAGAACAAACTAGAAGGGGTTTTTGTCACAAAAACATAATTATGTCTCCCATCTATATACTCTAAGTATGGAACAGCAGCATGTTTTTTGGTATGCAGGGTGAAAGTCAAAACATAAGTTGCAGTTGGTTTTAACAGATTTAATAGATGTAGGTGAAGCTGAAAAGTGATGTGGAAATGAGGAACTACTTCATGTTTTCTGAACGGAAAATTGCCAGTATTATATTCCTATATGTACAATTGGAGCGGGGTTAGTGTTATCCAATATTATGTAATTCTATGTTTTGATTGGCTGTTAGAAGGTCCGATTATTGCCGAAGCATTACGTATTTTTTCAATGTACTACCTGTTGAATCAATTTGCAAAGTTGTGTTATTCCGGAAATCCTCGGACAGAATCACGGACAGAATCACGTGACTGTCTGGTAATACTGTGTAGGAACATTGAATGTTATTGTTTTGAAATCTATTAATAGTAGCAAGTAAGAGATAAAGACACGTATGTAACTTTTTGAAGGCTGGCAAAAATATGGCGGTTGATAAAAATGCAAAACATAGTAATTTTGTAATTACAATTACAAAGTCATTTTTCATCAAACAATTCAATATTTTATATCATTTAAAAAGTCTGTAAACTCATATTTTACATTCAAAATATGAATCTAAAGAGCTTTCAAATGATGTAAAATGATACAATGTTTATGTTTAATGTTTTCAAATAATAAAATTCGGCTCACAAAGAAAAAAGACATCTGAAGTTACAAATTCTGTCTGGTTCCTGGTGGTACTTTGCTACGACAGTGACTGTTCCTCACCTGGTCTTTAATATGTTGAATTATATCAAAGTAATCAAAGCATGGTCATAGTTTATTATCATAATTGATATTACAAGTATATTTGTTATTCTATTCAAGCAAGTTTGTTATTCTGTTCAAGCATGTTATTCCATGAAATTCATGTTATTTTGTTACTTAACAAAACAAACACTGTTTAAGTATCATAATTATCACCATTAACATCAAGAAATATATGGAAATAAAAGGTTGAACAAATATGTTGTTGTTAGTGTTCTTCAATAAATGGGCATTCCCTTAGTTATAATTTGTCTGAACAGACAGGTCTTCAATTTAAAGAAAAATTAAATTTCATTTTATTAGCATCTGCAAACAAAATAGAGTGCTGTAGCTTAAGGTTCCTTAAAAATACAGTAAAAACCGTACACTCAAATGGACTCAAGTCCATTTGAATTTTCCTTGTTACAATCAGAAAGTAAAGATATTGGTTACCTAGTGACAACTGGTGTTGAACATCAGAAGTAGTTTAAGCTATCAAACACAGATGGAATTTGATCTATCAGTTGTTCATAGAGGCTCTGTGTTGTTGTTGATCCGAATGTTTGCATATGTAATTGCATGATAGCTATAATAAGTTGGCACAGTTCCAGATTGTACAACTGCAAGGTTTTTCACATATAATTTATGTGATCAATCAGCATTTGTTGAATTGTAATGGGAGTTGTTATAAGTTGATTGAAGTTAGTCATGGTTTGTTCGAGCTCATTAGCTGACATTGGTGCATTAAAGTCACTGAGAACAATTGTTTGTGAAGTTGGTAAATTTGCTAAGAATCAAACTGAGCTGTTCACAGAAATAATTATGGCGTACCATTAGGGTTTTTATTGCAGACCCAGCATCATGATAAAGTTTTTAGCATCATGCAGGGTCATGATAATTATTTTTTAGCATCATACAGGGTCATGACAACTATTTTCAGTATCATACAGGATCATGCAAAAAAAATCCAGCATCATGCTAATTTTTTTTCTTAAAAATGCTGCATCATACAGGGTCATGCTTAAAAAGGACTTTTTACCCTTCGGTGCGTCAGAAAGTATTTAGCATCATGCAGGATTGTTTTTACATGACCCTGCATTATGCTAGCCCCGTAGTGCGTTTCGGTAATGGGCGCGTGTTTATCAGACCAATCAGAATCGAGGTTAGATAAATTGATTCCGCTTGAATTGAAGTGAAGTGTTTGTTGATTTTAAATCTGTCGACTGTCAAGAGCAATATAGAAAAAAAACACACACAAATACAGGTGTCAAATGTATTTTGTTTATTAATACATTTCACATACCATAACTATTTTACCATTTGGTTTTACTACTGTTAATCATGATTTCCTAAGTCGAAGATTATTTTCTGAATAAAAAATAAATAACTTAACCGGAAATAATGTTTTCTATTCTTTTTACATCTCTGTTGAGTGAGGAATAAAGTACTATTTCGCTAGTATTAGCTTGATAATCATAAATCAAGTGAGTTATAGTAAAAACATAAAGATAAATGGAGGCATTTGCGGCAGTCATATTTTCCATTCCATATTCGCGTTTTGGTGAGGAATAAAGAATCGGTTCTCTATTACATTTTCGACTTATAAAAGTTCAGTTTAAAAGCTTGAGTTATACTAATGGAATGTATTGTATTTGCTTAACTTTCATGAATCATATGACAGATAAATGGAAGCATTTGCGACGATCATTTAGTTTAATCCCTTTTTTGTGTTTGGATAAGGAAAACGGAACTAGTTCAAGTGATATTTATAATAGTTTTGGTTCTAAGATTAAGTTATTTCTTTGTGAATACATGTATATTGTATGTGTTCGGTTATCATACATCACATAAGTTACACATGAATAATGGAACAATTTTCGACAGTCATATTTTCTACTCCTCATTTGCGTTGGAATAAGGAATTAACAACTAGTTCCCTATTCTTTTTTCTTTTCTTTTTTTGAGACATTAAACATTTTTGATTTGATTTAAAGCTTGAGTCATAAATCCAGGAATATATTGTATAAGTCTTTTTATCATTAATCACATGAGTTTCAGTTAAAATAAAGATAAATTGAGGCATAAACGACAGCGATTTTATCTTTCTTATTCGCGTGTGAATCAGTTTTCCATACCTCAACGGAGTTTTAAGATTTATTTATGTGCTCGGTTTAATAAGGAATCCTTTCTCTATTTCTTATTTAACCTGAAATAGTTGAGGATCAAATTCCTTTTAAAATATACTTGATGTGCTCGATTATCATTATCATTGCATACTAGACAGGGTAGATCAGATCTAAATCAGACGTGAAATTATCACAAAAAAATAATCTATATGCACGTACAGCCTGATGACATCTATCTTCCATTGTTGGTAGACATTTCTGAAAGTAAATAGTTTACCGTGCAGCTTTTGCTGTGCAAAACTGGTAAACATAAAACGTAATTACTCTTATTATTACATAGCTTGTTAAGTTTCTAAAATGGACTTATGGTTCTTATGGCTCTTATTCAATAAAACATACCTAAAAGAGTGCTCATTAAAATCTTTTTGACTGAAAACTTTGCACTCAAGATTTAAGCTAAAATACTTTTATTTCAAAATAAATACCAATCTTAGTTTAACTTTAAAAAACCAATCATATATTCCTATGTGGCTTTAAAAAGGAGGAAAATGTATGCTCTTTGTGGGGTTCGAACTCCTGACCTTTAAGTTATATTGTAGCTGTAAGCTGAACATGAAACAAATATTTGCCTAGCAGCCCATCGCCCTAGCGGCTGAAGATATACCTGGTGTATCACATTAGAATAGATTTTTTTGAACTCAGTTCAAACAAACAACAAAGAAATAAAAAGAGATTTGAGGTGTACTTTTGCACATAAAAAGGAGTTTTTGTCACGAAAAGATGTAACTATTTGCTATCTTAAGACTACTGGTGACAAAGAGGCCTTAAATAAACATAGTGCATCAGAGTTGAAACAGTATTCCTGAAATCAGTTCTAACATACGTTCTTAACAAACGGGATTGAAATTTATTTTTAAAATTAAACAAATTGAATGACGATAAAAAAGTGCTTCCTATCTGTAAGCTGCCAACGGCCTAGCGGCCTAGGATTTACATCCTATATCGCAGTAAAGTGTATTTCTAAGTCTAAACATATAGAATAAACAAAAGGTATTCTGGGCGTATTTTTCAAATTTAAAGAAAAAAAACCAAGGATAGTTCGTGAAAAGAAAAATGCTATTTGTAGACCACTAGCAGCGCAGCGGTCTTATATAGACGTTGTGTTTCATTGTAAAAGAAGTATTTCCGCACTCAGTTTTTACAAGTGACATAAGCTATTTATTTCTCACGATTTTTAAAAGAAAGAATGAATGAAAGAAAGTTAGTCGGTTGCGCGGTCAATCAGCCGGGCGGTCGGTCGATCAATCCGCCAGACAGTGATGATGTGAGCCAACCAGTAAGTAAGTAAGTTAGTAAAATATTAAAGGTAGGTCGGATTAAAATATTCATATTTACTTTCTTATTGATGACTGACTGACTGGCCGACTCACCGAGCAACCCATCACTCACTCACCCACCCATCCACCACACATTCACTCACTAACTTTTAATTCCTTTTTTATTCTGTCTTTTTTTCTTTCTGTCTTTCTTTCTTTCTGTTTTTCCCTCTTCCTCTTTTCTTTCTTTTCTTTTTAGCTCACCTGTCACGCAGTGACAGAGTGAGCTATTAGGATACCCTTGTGTCCGGCGTCCGTCGTCCGTCCGTCGTCCGTCGTCAACATTTTCTTTAAATGACATCTCCTCCTAAACCCCTGGCCCAATTTTAAAATAACTTCATACTAATGGTCCTTAGATGTCCCTTTACCAAGTTTGCTCAAATGGTTCCGGTCCAATGCACAATATGGCTGTGAGGCCCTAAAAGGTGTTTTTAAAATGGAAATTTCAAAAATCTTCTTGTCTGAAATAACAAGGCCCAGAGCTTTCATATTTGGTATGAAGCATCATCTAGGGGACCTCTGTCAAGTTTGCTCAAATCATGACTTCCGGGGTCAAACTGGTTCAGCCCCGGGGGTAAATAGATTTTACTTAGAATTTATATAGGAAAAACTTCAAAAATCTTCTTCTCCAGAACCACAAAGCCTGGCGCTTAGATATTTTGCATGTAGCATTAACTAGTAGACTTCTACCAAGTTTGCTCAAATCATGATCCCCGGGGTCAAGTTGATCCCGCCCGGGGGTCAGTTAATTTTATATAGAGTTTATATAGGAAAAACTTCAAAAATCTTCTTCTCCAGAACCACAAAGGCTAGAGCTTAGATATTTTGCATGTAGCATAACCAAGTAGACCTTAACCAAGTTTGCTCAAATCATGATCCCCGGGGTCAGATTGACCCCGCCCCGGGGGTCAATTGATTTTATATAGAGTTTATATAGGAAAAACTTCAAAAATCTTCTTCTCCAGAACCACAAAGCCTGGAGCTTAGATATTTTGCATGTAGCATTACCTAGTAAACTTCTACCAAGTTTGCTCAAATCATGATCCCCGGGGTCAAGTTGGCCCCGCCCGGGGGTCAATTGATTTTATATAGAGTTTATATAGGAAAAACTTCAAAAATCTTCTTCTCCAGAACCACAAAGCCTGGAGCTTAGATATTTTGCATGTAGCATTACCTAGTAGACCTTTACCAAGTTTGCTTAAATCATGATCCCCGGGGTCAAATTGACCCCGCCCCATAGTCAATTCATTTTATATATAGTTTATATAGGAAAAACTTCAAAAATCTTCTTCTCCAGAACTGCAGGCCTGGAGCTTAGATATTTTGCATGTAGCATTAACTAGTAGACTTCTACCAAGTTTGCTCAAATCATGATCCCCGGGGTCAAATTGACCCCGCCTGGGGGTCAGTTGATTTTATATAGAGTTTATATAGGAAAAACTTCAAAAAATCTTCTACTCCAGAACCAGAAAGCCTAGAGCTTAGAAATTTTGCATGTAGCATGACCTAGTAGACCTTAACCAAGTTTGCTCAAATCATGATCCCCGGGGTCAAATTGACCCCGCCCCATAGTCAATTCATTTTATATATAGTTTATATAGCCATCTGATCTTAGTCTGCAAAGTTTGCTTCGGTCTTCCCAACTGCTGAGTTCAGTACGTACAGTCCATGGTCTGTGAATCACCTATCTTGTGTGTCATAACGTGCTCTCAAATTCTGTACTGGTACAGAATTTACCAACACAGGTTAACTGCATACCATTATGTAACTTAAATACTGTCTCAAAATAGCATATACCCTAACACAAAAGTCACTTCTAGACTGTACATTTCTGAAGGAAACTACCTTCAGCCAAAATGAAAACATTACACCTGTTTCAGATATCCATATTTCAATTTGTACTTCATACAATAGTTTCATGTTAACTTACAAAGAAAAAAAAAATGTATCGAAAGTCTAATGACTTTGAAATGTTAACATTTTCCATGTATTTATCATCTAGACGAAATGAGGTAAACTGGAAATTATTAAAACAGTTCATGTAAAGTTAAAACTTCACCAATCAGCAAGTGTGGACACATGCCCTTCTTTCACCAATTCTCTCCTCATTATGTCTACAATATCGTTTCATGGTCTATCAGGTGAGCGATTCAGGGCCATCATGGCCCTCTTGTTTATATTATGAGAGACACATAGAATATGTTAATTTTTTAAATAAGATAAGAAATAAGTTAAGAAATAATTCTGTATGAAACACAACGCATATCTAAGGCCGCAGGACCGCTTGGCCGCTAGCAGCCTAAAGGTGGCAAATACCCTTACAAATATTATTTTAGACAAAAAATCATCATTTTTAAAGATGCAGTTATACACACCGAAACCCTTTTTGTTTATGCTGTTTGTTTGAACTGAGTTCAGAAATACTATTTCAACTGTGACACTCTGGACCGCCAGCAGCCTAAAAAGAGCTACAGCTACTCTTCATGAAAAAAACTTTTATTTTGAATTTACGAATGTATACCAAAGTTTTTTTGTTTATGTTGTTGTTTAAAGTAAAGATCAGAAAAAAACTATTTAAACTGTGACACTCTGGACCACCAGCAGTCTAAAGAGCAAAAAAAAAATGAAAAACCAACCTAGCAGCCTAAAGAAGCAAGTTCTTAAAACCACCTGTTTTGAATATGCAAAAGTACACACAAAACCCCCTTTGTTTATTTTGTTAGCGGTTCAGACACGCATTTTTAATTGTGATGCGCTTTATATACAAAAGACCGCTTGGTTGCTAGCAGCCTAAGAAAAGATACAACTTCTTTCGTGAAAAACCCTTTTTCAATTTTCAGAAGAACAAACCAATCCCCATTTGTTTATGTTGTTTGTTAAAACTGAGGTCAGAAATATTACATTTACTGCGAAACAATACGTATAACTTTGATCGCTTAGCCGCCGGGCCGGCCGTTGCAGTATAAAATAGAAAAATTATTTTCCTGAAAAATAAACCCCTATTTCTTAAACTTGCAAAAAATACCCATCCCAAATACCTTTTGTTAATGTTGTTTGTTGTTTGTCAAACATCCTCCAAATCACAATGTGTCTTGAAAATATATGTATAAAATCTATTTCTGTACATGCATTCCACTTACTGTTTTAGATTATTTATATCTAGAGGGTATATCGTTCAACATAAATGCAGATCGCGCTAAAAGTGTGACACTTTTGATTTCTAAACATGGGTTATGGTGTTGAAACTGAGATATTAAGAATCTGGCACACCTTATGTTTATTTTCAATTTGACCGCATTGGTAATAGATGGAATCTCGTCCCATTTGGTATTTTTTGTATAATTGTGTAGATTTCTTTAGGACACAAAGGATGACATCTTTTGAACTCCAGACATAAAAGGTTTTCAACATTGTACGGTTAATTTCTAAACATTAGTTCTGTCATAATATGCGATTAACTATTACCAGGGTTAGCACATTATGAATTTTTATACAGCATGTTTTGAGAGACAGCCACGAAAGTCCGTTACTAGTAGGTGAAATAAGGCATATATGGCTTAACACCTTGTGCTCCAGCTGGGATTCAATCCCGGGACCTTCCGAATCAAAGGAACGTCCTACCCAGATAGTTATCGAATATGTCGTTGTGTTTAGATAACTCTAATTAATCCTTATATCGTACTTAATTTTGGACTTATTAATTGCTTCGTTAGCCATTGCGGTGTCAAAATAAATAAATATACTGTTATATTGGGTTTTAACTCACCTGAGCAGAAAGTGTTTAAGGCGAGTTTTTGTGATCGCCATAATTATGTCGTGACTTACAGAGACGTGTTTTTACAATGCGTCTTTGAAATTTCAACTAAGTGTATAATTATGCATAAAGACTTCAACTTTGACTTAGACCTTGACTTACCTGACCTTGACATACTGATCTACTTTTTGTTTTGAAGCTACATCCATAAAGCTTGTACAATGTGTTTAGTTTTGAAAGAAAATTTTATAACTATTTATATTGACATTGTAATACACTATCAAATCGGACATTTACTTGTAATTGCTGTTCTAATTTTACTCGTGTAAGCGATATAGGACTACCTTGGTCCTCTAATTTTGGATTAGTATGTTTAATCATTTTCGTTATAACGCTTCTGTAAATATACTGTGTTTCAAAAGTGGGATGCGTCACAAGTGCTAAGAGTTAAAAAGTGTTTCATGTAAATAGGCAATACTTGATCTATGATAAATGCACATGTTCTCTTTGATTCTGCATCCCTCTACATATCAAAGTGAACATACTCTTCCCACTACAGCTTATGTAGTAATATAAGTGAAACATATTGTATCACAGTAAAAATAGTATTTCTGACCTCAGTTCAAACAAACAACATAAACAAATGGGGACTGGGGTGTCCTTAGGCTGCTAGCGGTCAAAGCGGCCTTAGATATACAAAGCGCATCACAGTTAAAATAGCATTTCTGAACCCAGTTCAAACTAACAAAATAAACAACACGGGTTTTGTGGGGGGTTGCAGATTCAAAAAAGGTTGTTTTAAAGAGAACTTACTATCTGAAGACTGCTAGCGGCTAAGCTGCCTAGTAGTCTAAAATATACATAGTGTATCACAGTTAAAAAGGTTCTTGTGCACAAAGTTCAAACAAACACTATAAACAAAAATGTTTGGGATATCCTTTTGCAAATTAAAAAAAAAGATTTTTATTAAAAGGGTTTTTGTTTTTTTAGACTGCTAGCGGCTCAGCGGCCTGGTGGCCTATGGTATACATAGTGCATCACAGTTTAAATATTATTCCCGAACTCAGTAAATGCAAACAACATAAACAAAAGGGGTTTCGACGTGTCCTTTTGCAAATTAAAAATAAAAGAAAATAAGATTTCGTGAAGAAAAGTTTTAGGCTGCTAGCAGCCTAGTGGCCGGTATCACCGTTATAAAAGTATTTGTGAACACATTTGATACAAACAACATAAACAAAAGGGGTTTGGGTTGTCCATTTGTATATTCTAAATAAAAGATTTACATGAAGAGCAGTAGACTGGCTCCAGTCCTTATGTTCTGATTTCATTTTCAATATAACATTTAAACAATCTAGCCTAGTGCCAGGCTAGAAGAGCAGTTGTAGTTTTTCAGGCTGCTAGCGACTCAGAGTGTCACAGTTTAGATAGTATTTCTGAGCTTAGTTCAAACAAACAACGTAAACAAAAGAGCTTTGGTAGCTGTTCTTTAATTCAGAAGTATTTTCCTGACAAGAAGTTTTTCGTGCCAGCAGCCTAACATACACATAGAGTGTTACAGTATAAAAGTATGTCTGAACTCAGTGCAAACACGCAATATAAATAAAAGGCGTTGTATGTTTGCAAATTCAAAATAAAGGGTTTTTCATGAAGACACGTTGTTAGCTTTTTTAAGGCTGCTAGCATTCCAGCGGCTTATGATATACATAGAGTTCACAGTTGAATTGAACTCTTTTCAAACAAATTACATATCTCTCTATCTCTCCTTATATTAAAAAAGAAAAACAATAAGAAAAAAAGAAAGAAATTATGGTGTGTGTGTTAGTGTGTGTGTGTTTATATTTTTTGTACGGAAAATTGCCAGTTTCATATTCCTATATGTACAACTGGAGCGGGGTTAGTGTTATCCAATATTATGTAATTCTATGTTTTGATTAGCTGTTAGAAGATCCGAATATTGCCGAAGCATTACGTATTTTTACGAAGTGCTACCTATTGAATCAATTTGTGAAGTTGTGTTATTCCGGAAATCCTCGGAGAGAATCACGTGACTGTCTGATAATATTGTGTAGGAACATTGAATGATGTTGTTTTGAAATCTATTAATAGTAACAAGCAACTGATAAGAGATACAGGGAACTTTTTGAAGATTGGAAAAAATATGGCTGTTAATAAAAATGCAAAACATAGTAATTTTGTTATTACAGTTACAAAGTCATTTTTCATCAAACAGTTCAGTATTTTATATCAGTTAAAAGGTCTGTAAACTTATATTTTATATATTTAAAAAATAATTGACAAAACTGTTTACATTTTTGTTTTTAAATGGTTAAACTTGGTGCATCTAAGCTGCTAGGAAATTGCTGGAAATTGCTGAAACGACAGGTATAAATTTAGTTTAGTTTTCTTTTTTTAAAAGCAAAAATTCATAATCTGTTATATTTTCAAAATATGAATTTAAAGAGCTTTCAAATGATGTAAAATGATACAATGTTTATGTTTAATTCGGCTCACGAAGAAAAAAAAGTTATCTAAAGTTAAAAATTCTGTCTGGTTCCCGGTCGTACCTTGCTACGACAGTGACTGTGTCTCACCTGGTCTTTATGTTGAATTATATCAACGTAATCAAAGCATAGTCATAGTTTATTACCATCATTGATATTACAAGTTTATTTGTTATTCTTTTCAAGAATGTTTGTTATTCTGTTCAAGCATGTTGTTCCATGAAATTCATGTTATTTTGTTACTTAACAATAAAGACAAAGTTTCAGTATCATAATTATCAGCATTAACGAATAATAATAACGTAATAAAAGGTTGAACAAATATGTTTTTTTGTTCTTCAAAAAATGTGCATTAGCTTAGTTATGATATGTCTGAACAGACAGGTCTTCAATTTAAAGATATATATTAAATTTCTTTTATTGGCATCTGCAAAAAAACAGAGTGCTGTACATTAAGGTTCCTAAAAAATACAGTTGAAAACCGCACACTCAAATGGACTTAAGTCCATTTGAATTTTCCTTGTTATTAACTTACTTACCTATTGATTTGCTAACTCACTTACTGTCTATCCGATAGATCAACCGGCCGCCCGGCTGATTGACCGACCGAACGACCGACTTCCTTCCTTCCTTCCTTTCTTCTCACATTCCTTTCTTTCTTTCTTTCTTTCTTTTTCCTTCTGTCTTTCTTTCATTCATTCATTCTTTCTTTCTTCTTCCTTTCTTTCTATTCAAATCATGAGAAATATGTCGTTTAAATTATGTCGTTTGTTAAAACTGAGTGCAAAAATACTTCTACTTTGAAATCCGTTGCGCAGCATTAGTCTACAAATAGAATTTTTCACGATCTATCCTTGCTTTTTCTTCAAATTTGCAAAAAAACCGCCCAAATAACTTATGTTTATTTTATCTGTTAAAACTCAAATATACATTTTACTGTAACATACAATGTAAATCCAAGGCCGCTGGCAGCTTACAGATAGCAAGCAATGTCATTGTTAAATTTCAAAAATAAATTCCAAGACCTTTTGTAAAGAATGTGTGTTACAACTGAGTTCGGAAATACGGTTTAAACCCTGATACACTATGCATAGCTAAGGCCGTTGGGCCGCTAGCAGCCTCAAGATAGCAAATACGTCTTTTCGTGAAAAAAAAAATGTTTTTTGTATGCTGTTTGTTTGAACCGAGTTCAAAATTACTCTTTTAATGTGATACACCATGTATATTCTAATCTGCTAGGTAAATATTTCTTTTTCATAACCTTTTTTTAGTTAGCAAAAACACCCGAAACCCATTTATTGTTGTTTTTGTTTACACTTAATTCAAAGAATTATTAGTTGTTTCAAAAGACAGGCCGCAAGCAGCCTTCAGATAACAAATCATGAAAAGACGCTTTTTTTCTTAATTCTCAAAAGTACACTTAACCCTTTTTGTTATTGTTGTTTGTTTAACAATGTTTATCTTAGGCCATTAGGCCGGTCGGCTGCCAGGCCGCTACGGTTAGGTCGATGGACCGCCAGGCCGCTGTGGTTAGGTCGCTAGGTCGCCGGGCCGCCAGCTTCACGAAAATATTACCCAATTTATCAGTATTTTCTTGAAGAATATTGAAAAATGTTTGTGTTTTATGTTTGCAGCATAGACTAACCGGTGTCAACGCAGAGACCACCGATAAAGGATATATGTAGAAAACGTTAATTACAAAATCCCGAGGTACACTTTTGAACTTCAAAAACCTTCTAAAAAGAAACATCAACAGGCAACAATAACATTCGCATAAATCATTTATTTAGAAAGCCCTTTAATCTGTTGACAAAACATTTATTCTTTTAATTTGAGTATAAATTAAAAAAAATATACAAATGGCAAAACTATTTTTCATTTCCAGAAGAGATATTGCTGAAACACTAAAATGTTAGATAGCTAATTCGTTTCTACATGTTTTACAATAATAAAACTTGAAAAAGGTATTACATGATGATCCGTTGAAGAACAATCTCGTAGGAAAACACTCATTACATGACCCCATGTCAGCGGTATTCAACGCAATCACTGGAACAAGTTTGTATAACAGAGCCCATTTCAGCTAATTAATTTGATCATTCCGTTATCAGTTCGAGATTTTAGAAGCAGATTGAGTAACAACATTGAATATTCCTTTCTCCCGGGGGTAGCCAATTTAGACATTTTCCTGATCTGATTTTGCAATTTCGGTTATAATCAACTGCAAAGTAAACAAAAGGCATACATTCTGAAATAACTTTCTTTCTGGAGGTGCATTGCTTTTGTTTTGTTTAAGCAAAGATTAGACAATCATGATTAAATTTAGCCGTCATATTACTCATAATAACGTTAACAAAGTCAAAGAAAGTGCACAAGACATATATGCAACTGTAACGACACCAATCTCATTAAATCAGATTTAGTATATTGGTTCATATTTCGCTAACTGATCTCAGATAGTAGAGGAGCACAAATTAGGATATGATTTTAATGGGAATGTAAAAACACTGAAAATGAACATGATTTTTGTATAATAATGTCTGTTTCTTAAAGGATTAAAAAATATGTATAGTATTACCCAGATCACAGTTTTTCAACTTTTGTTAAACAAACGTACTTTGTAACACATGTAATACATTCACTGCTTCGACTCCTTCATTGCACGCGTATATATAACCTTATGGTGTACATACAATAAGTTCTGTAAAAAGCTTGTCTATGTTTAAGTCCAGTAGTAGGTACATCTGTTCTGTTAAAAATGTTATTTGGAAATTACGATTTGTTCTTATAAACAATATCAATCTCCCACGCAGTGATCTCCCCTTATAGGATTAGCGTTACTGAGCGTAGCATAACCTCGTGAAAACCAAGTTATCTAACACCAATCCTGATTGGCCAGACAAACGCGCGTACTTTTCGGCTAGCATAATGCAGGGTCATGTAAAAACAATCCTGCATGATGCTAAATACTTTCTGACGCACCGAAGGGTAAAAAGTCCTTTTTAAGCATGACCCTGTATGATGCAGCATTTTTAAGAAAAAAAATTAGCATGATGCTGGATTTTTTTTGCATGATCCTGTATGATACTGAAAATAGTTGTCATGACCCTGTATGATGCTAAAAAATAATTATCATGACCCTGCATGATGCTAAAAACTTTATCATGATGCTGGGTCTGCAATAAAAACCCTAATGGTACGCCATAAATAATGCAGGTGAAGATGCAGTGGTTTATAAACATTCAATACTGATATAGATGGAGATGTTATATGAACACCAACACATTCAATATCTGCCATAGAAGTATCAATGCACAAAGTCAAAGTCTTAGTGGACAACGATGCCAGCACCTCCTCTTGGAGACTGGTTGTTTTGGTGTGTTGGCCAATGATCGAGTGAACACAGCTAAGTATCGTGTACAGTGATGTCTCATTAATCTGGACACTACTGTTCCCAGTAAAATTTCCAGATTAATGAATTTTTCAGAGTAATGAATCGGACCCCCACAATGCAGTTTTCAAGAAAACAAGAAACACAACTAGATCTAGACATGTTTTATATAGACTGTTTAATAATTGCATTTTTTCTTATTTTTATTTAACTCAAATTCTGAAAAGGTCAATACATACAAGAAAATAAAACATACTGAAATGTCATAGTATTGTAAAGCACTTCTAATATAAAATGATTCTGTATTTTTTTTCAAAAACCTTCTGTGACATGTTATCTCTCTATGCCTTTTGTATTATTCTAGCGCCTAAAGATTAAAAAAAAGTCTATGAGTTTTTTTCTGTTTACTTTCCCGACATTTTCGTTCTGTAAGTACACTGTCCATTTTTTCCACAAAAAGTCAAGATCTTCCGATGATCAGATAATCACGTCTAATAATTATGTACGTCATTATTGTTATTATGCTTGTCAATTAAACATCAAAAGAGCAAATATCCTAACTGTCAAAACCAATTATCGACTGCAAGGCTGCTTTATCTGTCAATTGTATAAACAAACTAATGAACTTGTTCACACCTCCCACAGCGATTAGCAGTAAAATACGAGAAGCTGCATCAGCCACTCAGCTTTGGTTGGTTCCCGTCCGAATTAACGGATCATTTTGAATAGACAAAGGAATGTTTGGTTCCAAAAATCGATTTCAGGTTCCGGAACGCTCATTTCCGGAGTAACGAGCAAAAATAATGTTATGGAAATTCGTTCCCGCTTATTTTTGTCCGGACTGCGAATTTTGCGGATTAATGATTTCCGGATTACCGAGACATCACTGTATTGGGGAGTTGAACTATGTCATTAGCACTTGTTCACATTTCCTGAAGGACTGTAGTATCAGTCTGGTGGAAAAATAATTGTTTGGTGGAAAAATAATTGTTTTTAATGACATGAAAATAGGGGAAAAAAGTCGGTCAAGGTTTTTTCTATTTTCAGCTCTGTTGCCATTATGTGCAGTGAAGCAGAACAAGCCAGCAACATGCACAACAAGGGTTGGTACTGATCACTCCTGTGAATTTTTGTCATAATCCCGTGGGCAGTTTGTCCTGTGAAAGTCGGACAAGGTTTTTCTATTTCTAGCTCTGGCAGCCACTTTGTGCAGCGAAGCTAATTGTGCTGGCGATATGCCGGACAAGGGTTGGTACTGATTACTCCTGTGAAGTTGGGTCGACATCCTATCAGCAGTTTGACCTGTAAAAGCTGGAAAAGGTTTTTCTATTGTTGGCTCTGGCGACCATTTTGTGCAGCTAAGCTGAACGTGCCGGCGATATGCACAACTAGGGTTGGTACTGATCACTCCTGTGAAGTTTCGCCGAATCCCGCCAGCAGTTTGACCTGTGAAAGCTGGACAACCCTTTCCTATTTTTAGCTCTGGCTCCATTTTGAGCAGCAAAGTGGAATGTACGTGCCAGCAACATGCATAACTAGGGTTGGTGTTGAACACTCATGTGAAGTTTCGTCGAAATTCCGCCAGCAGTTTGACCTGTGAAAGCCAGCCGAAATCCCGCCAGCAGTTTGACCTAAATGTAAGCTGGACAAGCCTTTTCTATTTTTAGCTCTGGCGGCTATTTTGAGCAGCAAAGTAGAACGTGCCAGCAACATGCATAACTAGGGTTGGTACTGATCACTCATGTGAAGTATTGTCGAAATCCCGCCAGCAGTTTGACCTGTGAAAGCCAGACAAGCTTAATGCAGACAGATGGACAGATAGACTGATGGACGGCTGACGAAGGCAAAAACAATATGTCTCTTAAATATTTTGGGAGACATAATTATTAACATGTCAGCAACAAAATTATTTCAAAATCCCTTAATGCATGATAAAGTTACAGAGAGTGAAATCAAAATATGGATAACCTCTAAGCATGACCTTGACCTTTGAGGTACACTGCTGAGAATTGTATGACTCACATGTGGTTAACATTTGTGCCAACTTATTTTGAAATCCCTTCATACACAACAAAATTATAGCCTGGACAGAAAGAGAACCTACCGACTGACCAATGACCTGACATAGTGATTCCTACATACTCAACTAATGCACTGTTCACTCTTCCGATCCAATCAAAATGATCATCCCGATTGCCCAAATTCCTTGACCAAGTTCAACCAACTGCTATGATCAGGCTTGTACGCGACTTCTTCCTGACTGCTACTTGACCATACACGACCCCGACTGGAGCATACATGACCCCCACACGAGCATTCACAACTCCTCTCTGACTTCAACCCAACAACTACTCAGATCTCCACTTGACAATCCCTATCCATACAAAATCTCTTCTGGACCAGCACGGGTAGTGATTGGTAAAATTGTTTGATCCCCACCTAACTAGATCTCTAAGAATTTGCTTTCCAGTCAACTCAACCATTACTCGTCCAATTACCCGATCGCTTCTTTTTTTCTTTTTAACATGTCAAAAATTTTTGGGTAGAAGGCCCAAGTGATGCCGACCAGGGAAGACCACCCCGACGACTCTTGCTGAGTGAGCCAGACCAGTCCCCAATCACTTGACTGTGCTTGAGCAAATTGATCGGATCAGCAGTATGACCTGCCTGATAAACCTTGTTTGTGGTTTGTGGGGGGGGTATGATAAACTGACAATACATACAGTTAACAGAAGTGCTGCAAAATACATCAGTATGGTGTAACTTGCTGATGGAAGATGGTTGAAACTGTCAATTAATATTCTGGCAGTAATTTACTAAAAAGGTTCCATGTATTACTATATGAATAATTCATATTCATGGGCACATAATTCAAAACAGCACAAGTTGACCCTGTTGCAAATATGTTTTACACACCTACTTTTGTGTTTTAATACTCCAAGGGAAGCATAATTTCAACTGTAAAAGAACTGCAAAAGATGTTTACTGCAATAACTTTTCTTTAATGCTATGATGCAACAAATAGTTAAATTTTACTATGCACTTCATTTTACTAAAGGTATACAGTAGCTAAAAAAGTTAGCATTTCAAGACATTATGTTTTTATTTTGCTTTCCTTTGACTCATTTAAGTTACTGAAAAGAACAGATTAGTTTACTTTCTATATTATATATGCTTACTGTAATCCACTCAAAGTCTGAAACCTTCTATGTCGATGCATTTCTCAACATGTCATATCCTTTAGTAACTCCTGAAGATCTGAACCTATAACTTTGTTTTTGTCATCATGATTAATGTATTTGTCACCTACATGATACTGTTATTTTTTCACTAGGAATTCGTAGGATGTGATTAGTATGCCAAACATGCACTTTCTGCCTCTCTGTGTGATCAGAGTACTGACAAGTTGAGCTATGTTAGAAATTTGTTAACACAAGACAGCTAAAAATAGGAAAACATCCCAATCTCCCAAAAGTTTGCACAACTGAAATCCGAAATTTACCAAAATTTACTGCGGGTCATTATGAACCCTGAAAATATTAGTAAATACAATGTAATGATAGATATCACTAATTAGACTACTGTAGTATTGTTTTAGCGAAAATGTGATAAAGCAATCTGTTGACTGCATCTTCAATTCATTTAATACTGGAAAAACCAGTATCATGCAGTGTCAAAGAATGTTACATACCATCTTTTTACATGAACTTTGTTCAATAATAAAATTAGTGAATAGTGATTGGATATTGTGACAATTTCTACTTTGTGAATAAATTTCTAGTGCCCACCACTTGAATGACAATTCCCATATCATCATAAAATTACTGAATGAATACTTTATATCTAAGGGCAGAGATTCTATGATCTATGAGGAATAACTCAAGAATGCACAAGTCGACCCTTGCAAAAACCACTTCCAGTCTTTGTGTGGATTAAAATGTGCAACAAGTTTCATTTTGTCTGATAAAAACAGGTTATCAGCTCAAGAAAGTGCTTATGTACAGACAACATTTTTGGATAATTACAGACTTGTCAGAACAGAACTGTGTGTTCCAATGAAGTAAAAACTTCTAAAAATTTGTAAATTTTAATAAAGTCCTTTTTTGCCAACTATGAACTCCTGTTACTGTATCAATGTGTTATACAGTTTGTAATACTACTTACCCCAATGAACAAAGTGTGTTCAAACTTAATCCTTATAAACCTTCTGCACTTAATCACATCTCATCAAAATACTTCACTGTTAATATTACAATGAATTAATTATTTTAGAATAACTTTAAAGAGAGCGAAAGTCCAAAGTCACAGTGTTAAAAAATACTGTCTATTTATTTTCTATATTTATAGGATTACCTTTCATAGACATGACACTGAAACCTTTGAATGTATTGGGAAAACGTTTAATTTCATGCACTGGAAGTCGTTTTTCACAGGTTTATGTACAAATATAAAATCTGATTTTCTATAATTAATCCTTAGGTAAAACATGTAAATTCTTTTAAAACTGAATAATCTGAGTGAAACATGTATCAAATAATTCAATTCACTTCTACAATTAATTTGTTATGATAATAAAAACCTCAGTAAAGCCTTTAACACATTTGCTCCAGTTAAGCAAAGCCAGTATTATAGTAATAATTTCATTATAGCAACTGATCAAACATTAAATTTATGGCTCAGAGAATGAAACTTTGCTCTAGATGAAATATGAAAGCATTGGTCTGCTTTTTCATTTTATTGAAATCAATATCCAAAGTCAAAGCCAGTCTTACATTTCTGAACAAACAGAGTTGAAGCCAACAATAAGCTTAATTTTTCTATCAGCTTCAATAAAATCTATACAAGGAAAGTCACAAGTAAATAGTGAGCCATGCATTATATAAAACTTGCCATGATACTGTTTATAACAACCAGAACTGTGCCAACAACAATGATCATGTGTTTACAGTGCTCTATAACATGTTAAAACAATGTGTCTATTCTCTATCTTTGTTCTCTGGGAACTGATAAGTGAATGAATCTGTGGCATAGTGATCAAGGTGGTCAGGAACAGTTGTCTAGGGTACGAACCTACTCAAGGCTCAGCTTCAAAGGTTGTCATATCCTTCTTATGTAGAACAACATAAATATGTTCTTGTGATACTTTAAATTCTGTGCCTCAGCTGACTTAAAGCTATAGTTAAACTGAGTTGTGAATGCAATTTTATCTCCTTAAATCATAGTTTTCAATCATAAAAAAGTTTTTGAAATAACAAAACATAAATACCTAATTTGACACAGTTAATACCAAATAATGGAACAGACCTCTGACTAATTTCAAATGGCATTTCACACAAAATAAAATGCAAAAAGAAAATGTTAAACTACTCTATATTTAAGAACATCTGCTGATATCATTTGTAATGCAGTGCAAATTGACTGAATTATTGATAATCAGTCAGAAGTTAAAACAATAATGGGCAAAATGAACTGACCTTAACAAGCAAGACATAAAACTGTGTCAAGTATTTAACCTTACCATAACTGTGCTTTGGTTACACTGCCAGTTAGTAGCAATATCGTCTTTAATGTATTCAATTGTGTTACCTTTGACGTCATTACATGCTAGAGCTGTTACAAGATCTATTGTCCTCATATTTAAACTTTAAGACGAATTACATTACGATTTAAGTCTTAAATATCACTTTACTATGTTCACATTTATATGCTATTTTGAGAAACGGGTATGAAAAAGACCATTGCAAATTCATTGACAGTGGTTAAACTTCAAAGAGAGTTTAACTTGTCTAAATTAATACATTATAAGATGACAAGAAACTGAAATAAACAAATAAATCTGACACTTATATAACAATGTAATAATAAAATAAACTTTTTCTCTGACTTTTGCTCATACCATCAATTATTACCTTGCAACTTCTATTAAAGGGGCCATTTATTGTAAAATATTATGTAGAAAGACACAATAGAATGTCATTAAGTGTTCAATTACTTAATATCAAATATGGTAAGAATGCAAACTGACTGTTGAAGTAAGATAATCATTTGTATACTCTTATAATTTTTGCTAATTAATTTTATTCATAACTTAGCTAAATACTTAATTAACAGATTTGATAGTTCACCAACACATCAAGAAAGCCATCTGTAAAGCATATCATAATTAATGCATAAGAAATGATTTCCTATTTATATTATTTCCTTTAATAATTTTACCTTAGTTGTGCATCTATTATGAATTTATGATATGTTAAATCTTTTCAACTATGGATATGGTAGTGTGTTAATGCAGTACTCCTGATAATTTAGTGTTCTTTTGCTTAACATACTTTCAAAAATGATGTATATACACTACTTCATACTCAGTTAAGAAGTCCCATAACTGAAAGTTCCTGTACTTTTGAAAGACCGAACTTTTAAGTCAGTGAATTTTCACAAACACCATGTTTCTTTTTACCTAAATGAGCATTTTAATGAGCACCAAACATCAATCATGAGCTCTATTATACAAGTATTCAGCTGATCAGGTCAAGTAGAAGTTAAAATGACAACTATTAGCCTTTTTATAGGGGTGAATCAATCATACTGAAACCTATCATATATTAGCCTTATGATTTGTTGATGATTGAGGAGCTTTTGACCTACTATTGTAGACGACAAAGCTGTCATATAAATGAGCTGTATTCATTAGATACATCAATACCTGAGGTAAACACTTTTAATACGGCATCCTCATACTTTCTACTCTTCTTTAACTCATTTATTATCAGCAATCAAAGTAGCTTTTTACACAAATACGTAATCTTCTCTAAATTTCATCAAGTTATAATGAAGTTATCCTGCTTTAAGCTATATTATAACAAAAAAATTCAATTCACTTGACCATGGGAGAGACTAAAATCTTCCAATTCTAATGAAGGAATTAATGTTTTTTTAACTGGCTGTTATTTTGTCTTTTTTTCTCAATTTTAACAGTCACCTTATTATGCTTAAGGTAAATACAGCTCCAATGCGAAAATAGAAAAAAAAAAAAAATGATATGGTTCTTTTTCACTTGTGCATGCAGTGGTTATCAATATGATTACACGCCGCCCTGGAGGTAAAATTTCCATGGGGTGACGTAACTCCTTTTAGACTGTAAACTGATTTCACAGTGTGTTCTTTGTAACAAGTGGTCTTTTGATTTGAGATCGCGAACCAGTCTAAATTTCACGGAAATAGTTGATTTTAAACGAATGACTACGATGTTATTTTTAGTAAGGACATGACAGTGTAATTGACCAAACAAACATGTAGTTTCAAGCATGGGTTCGAATTAATTTTTCTCCTAAATAATTTTTTCCATAGGTGAACTGCAATAAAATAAGCAAATTTATATTTCAGAATTACAGAAGTAGGAAAATAAAAAAAAAATTATCTTTTGATGAGGTCAATGCTTTCGGTTTAATTCCACTCCCTTAATCAAAAAAGCATAATGTGACAGCAGCCAATTTCCGTACAGAGGAAACAATGCCCATAGACTTGACGTAGAATCATCTTTTTTAGCATTAAACATCGACAAATGTCAGCCATATACAAAATTAGAGTGCAAAAAGATTAGATTTGGTTAACCACCAAACATTTAATCCAACATTACTAATTATGACAACCCCACTCCATTTGGCGGCATTCAAACATTTGACTTCTAATAGTATGTGAAGTAACTTATGTTGAGTTTTGTTAACAGCAGTACCTGTAGGGCCATAGCGACAGCCAAAGAATACTGAAAAGTGCCAGATGATTTCTAGATGAAATCGATAGAAAAAGATTTCTCAAAATAATGATTGGCTCTACTTGAATCATGTTTATTCAATCCAGGCATTATGGAAGAGATAACTTGTTTAAACTAAAATGTTTTGATGTACTTTTTCGAGTTCCCTAGATTTCTACTATTCACTGCAATTTTGAGTCAAAAGAAATTGACATCATATCCAACAAAAGTAAAGCAATTTCAATGATCACAGACATTTTATAGGATTCCAAATCATGAATGAAATTTTATCATCATTAAGATCTTCTTTCAGACATTTCACATCCACAATTATACATGTCAACAAAAATATTCAGCACTATCTTTAAATGTCAAGATAAAATTCATATTCCAAATTTTTAATGCCAGCTGGTGGCCAAATAAGCTAGTGCAATGTGTGAATTAGGTAGTGATTGGAATAGCAAACTGTTATTTGATTGCTAGCAAAAAAAGTTATATTCAGATACAGAATGAAACAAGACTTCCTCAGTCTTCATTAATGACTATCATTCAATCTCAACCATCAGAAACTATCAAAAAAATATGTTTCTAATCATACTGATTGCAAGTTAATTTCAACAAAATAGCATGAAAGGTTCAAAAATATGAAAACTTAACAATATAAGAATGTTTGAACACAATTATTACTTGAAATACACATACTATTACTTAAGACTTTATGAGGCAAGCACAAACTGACATAAATGTTTACAGCATGTGAAACATATTGCGGGTACCATAACACATTGACAAAAAAAATATTGATACACAGCATCAAGTCGGAGCAGGAAACCCTGAAGATGTGAGCGTGTTGGATACATGTAATTTTTCACATACAAGTTATTTCTATAACTGTAGAAATGTTAGTGCAAGTAAATAGTCCATCTTTAAGTGCAATTTGTACTCATGCTGCCTTGATCATAATTGGTTTGCTTGACCAACGCTCTTACCACTGACCCTTATAATCAATTCACTGACTCGTTTTTTTGCTACCCTTACAGGTTTGTACCAGTTGTTTTGCTACCCAGTAGAAAGAAAATTCACTACACAAGCATTTTCGATACCTGAATTTTTTTTTTTACGAATGATACTTTGCAGTAACATAACTACATTTGATGTTACTTATTAAATCAAATCAAATTAATGCAAATTTACATTTTTTTTAAATCAATGCAAAAAGTCTTTAAATGCAAATTCATATTTTAAGAATTAAACAGTTTTAACAAATCATATGCTGATACTTTATCCAAAAGTAGGATGCTACGTCATTGCGCACCTGCATGTTTTATGCTCTCTCTTGGACCTTTTTTTCAGTCAACAATCCATCGCTTGAAAGATAAAATGATCTTTTTCAATAAGAAAACTGTAGAGTTGCAAAAATCATGTTGTGCACTGAAGATTGGCTGGTGTGCTTAGTATGTATGTAAAGAATTTTTATAATGTAAAATTCTAGTTCAAGCCCGAAAACGGTGAAATTTTTTTCCAGCATGCATTCAGAAAAAAAAACTTTCACCCATGGTTGTGCATGATGAGGGTGGAGCTCATTTTGACCCCAGGGACTCATTATGAACAACCTTTGTACAGGTCTTGATGGTGAGCCAAGTATTCCAAGTTTAAGGAGAATATCTTTGACACCTTTTGAGAAATGGACCTTAACAGAAAGGTTTACCAAGAAATTCTAAGTCAAAAAAGGGGCATAACAGTGCAAAAATGTATTAAGGGGTTACCTGCCCTTTTGAAATGCATTTCAATTTTGATGGTGATCAAGTATTCCAAACTTAAGGTAATTATCTTCGACAGATTCTGAGAAATGAACCTAACCAAAAAATTCAGAGTAAAAAAAGCAGGCATAACTTAAGCAAAAAATAATTTGAGGGTTATCTGTCCTTTAGAAATTAATGCCATTATGGTGTCACATTTTAACAGTGAAGAAGTATTCTCAATTTGAAGTGAATAGCTTTGACAGATTCTAAGAAAAGGACCTGAATAAAAAGGTAAACCAATGCCAACTCCGACGAGAAGGTAATGGCAAAAGCTCCACTTTTCCTTCCAAAAAGTTGAGCTAATAAAATCCTTTAATCAGCATGTATGTTTGCTTTTAAATAAATACCTAACCAGTTTAAGTTGGGTTATTATTCACAAGTAAGCCAATGTGCGATAAATCCTGTAGAAAACCTACTAAGCAGTAAACAGACTAAATGTGAAAGAACATAAGCAGTGAATATGTACAGATAGCTAACTGACAGGTAGCAAAAGGTCCAGTATCCTATCTATACAAACACATTTAGTGTGTACTAAATTGTATTACACTTGCTTTTCAGGTCATTATTCAATAGGTAAGTTTAAAAGAAACCGGAAAAAGGCAGAAACATATGGCTGGAAACATAATGGCCGATATACCCAGTTCTAATTTCATGATATGTAGCACCACAACACACAGCAGTTACATTCCTGAAGGAAGCAGTGAATTACTGCAAAGGGTAAGGCTGAACTCATTAAGGGCCCGAATATTAAGAAAATGTTGATTATCATGAAACATGACATTTTCAAGTTGATACCGATAAAGTATTTCAAAACTTTTTCTAATTTATACATTGATTAATTTTTACAATATCAAAAATAGTTTTCATTGTGGCGGCGTGGCCGATTGGTTAATACGTCGGACTAGTTGTCGAATGATTGCAAGCCGCATGCGTCAAACCCAGTCAGAGACAAGCATTTGTTTCCTTGAACAAGAAACTTTACACTCATTGCTTAGTACTGGCTGGTTCCAGGAATGGATTTGAGAGTGCGTCTATAAGCTTAAAGCTTCCTATACAATCGAACTAAAATAAATTTGGTATAAACTATAAACTAAAAATAGTTGGCACTCTCCTGAGCGCTGACTAATAAAAATAAAAATCAAATGATCTCAAAAGAAAGAAAGAGATATCTTAACAATTACAGAAATTGTATCTGCATAATCAGTATCCTTTTGTCTGCTATCTCTGGCATCAGTAATCATTAGCTTCTACTTGAAGAAAGTAACCAGTTTTTCCAGGAAATGAACTCATTGTGAACTTGTCTAACAAATGGAAGTTAAGCAATGGATTTAGAACAAGAATTACTGAGTTAACTACTTAATCTACCTCAGGACCTGACCTAATTTTAACAAGTCAGCTGTACATCATTGTTTCAAAGAAAGGCCTTTTTTGTTAGTAATTTTTGCACAATTTTATGTTAGAAAGCTTTTGTTGAATAACCCAGCTCGAGATAAATATTCAAACTTTCACTCTTCTGGCCAATATTAAACTTTATTTGATCACTTGGTTTTTTATTTATATATCTGATACAATCTATATTTGCTATTAAATTCATGTTCTTTTAAAAAACACATGCTTAAATTGAAGTGTATAAAAGCCTAAAACAAAATAAATGACATTGAAGTTATGTATCAATTACCCTACGGTGTCATAATTATACTAGGTATGTAGTATTGGTACGTCTTGTGTCTTACATAAAACTTACCAGTACTAAAGAAACAAGCAGCATTCTTACCAAAAGAGGGCTTTAATACAGTCCATAGATAACTTTCTTAATTTAAATTCCATATCTACACTATGACAGTAACCATACAAGCTGAATCTCAGTATTGTGATAGAGAAATTGTCCCCTCCGATTTAACACTCAATAAAATCAATTGAAAGTAGTACAGGGAAACAGATCTCTGAATATAGACATTATAATCCCTTTTAAATATATTTTTATTCCACAGTATAAAGGCTGTAAGAGGGTAAAAGGTTAAACATTAGTTGAAAGTGTTACATGACTTATTCTACGGTAATGTTTTATTATTCATTAAAGACCAGTTAGCCCTCACGTTACTGTACTTGCTCTT
This sequence comes from Cyclina sinensis, assembly GCA_012932295.1. Taxonomy (NCBI): domain Eukaryota; kingdom Metazoa; phylum Mollusca; class Bivalvia; order Venerida; family Veneridae; genus Cyclina; species Cyclina sinensis. Next base: position 30,947,239 of record JAAONU010000017.1, read on the forward strand.
TTATTGTTATATAGTTATTGCTTTAGATTAACAATAACTTTTTTAACTTTGAAAAAGGAAATTTTTGTTGTTGTTTTAAGCTTACAATTAAGGTGTCATCAATAGGTCCTGTTTTACTATTTTCACTAAATGGTTGGAAAGAATTTGATAAAGGATCACCTGAGGAACACCTGCGGGGAAATTAATATTTTGAAATCTGACAAGTGGTTGCCTTTCAAAGTTTTTCATACAGTCATACTGAGAAATCTAGCCCCACCCTCTTGTGGCCATGTATTTTTACAAACTTGAAGAAGATAAGATTTTCATCATTTTTCCATTGCAACCTGAATTCTAGACTGAACCATTTTATTTTAAGAATTTTGAAAGAGGCTTATTAAGGAACATTCCTTTGAAGGTTGGCTGAATCTGGCCCAGTGGTTAAAGAGATGTTATTTCAAAGAAACTGTCAAAGACAGAGGGAGGATGGACAGTCACACATCACAACAGTTCACCCTTGATCACTTTGTGTTCAGGTGAGCTATAAATATGTTGAAGATTTCCATTACAAAAAGCAAGTGATGTTGCTTATTTTAGTAATACTACCGCTTGCAAAACTGATTAGAGTTTACACTGTTAGGTGAAGAACGAGACACGTCAGTACACCTGTCAAAAGTCAATTAAAACGCCGCCCAATATGTTTCTTTCAAACTCCGCCTTTTACCTATCAAAAGTGTCATTCTGTGTACGAAATGGAAAAGCGGTTGGGAAAAAATATTGAGTGAAGATTTCCGGTAGCAACGCAGCGAAAATTACGACACAGCAACTTTGGCGCCGCCCAGACACATTTTTCTGGCTGCTGGTAGATTGCAAGACGCAGTATTTTTGACAGGTATACCTAAGAAAACTGCCTCGCTGTGATTGAATGATCAGTAAAGTGACAGTTTAAGCTACTGAAATAAAAATCGTAACATCACTTTTTACCGCTTTCCGAATACGTGAAACTCTAATCAGATTTGCAAGCGATAGTATAATGACATATAAACATGACTTTTGATCGGGTTTTGATATGTAAATAATTATAACTTTCCTTATAAACTTAACAAACTTTCTGGTCCTTTTAAAATAAAACTCAAAAACATTAATTCATGTCCATTACTGTTCCAGACAATACATGCATAGAGTTGCTTTTCACTAAGTTTTACACATGACTGAATATACAGATTCATATCCCACTCTGTTGTGAGAAGACCCAACTTTGGTGCATCAGTTGTCTGAATTCTATTGGCAGAAATTTTATCCAAACATCTATTAAAGTTTGACTGATAACTATTGACTATGTTTTATAATAGGGATGGCAATTTTCCTGGATTTTGCTAACCGGTTAATCTTTGGTTAACTGGATTGAGGATTGTACTGTCCGTGAAATATGGGATTGTCATCATTAATCACATGCATTTTCCCACATAAACAAATCCTTATTATTATACCTCACGTAAACTTTTCACTATATAGCCTAATGTGACGTCACATGGTGTTATTTCGATCTATCATCCTGGAAATGAATATCACCCGATTAATAATCTTTTGCAATATTCCCCTGGGACGAGTAACCTATATAGACTTAAGAAAACGTAATGTTCTAGTTCTCTTCCCTGGCTGCTCTGCTCTGCGTCACTCAGACGCTTGCAACATGCACTACAGTGTATAAAGTGTATTGCAATACAGACTAGCTGACCAAACGTCTTGATACACAGACTTACCAAACAACATTAGATGATAAAGTGGCAAATTCTTGGTCAGCATCCAAATTTGCAAAAATAAATGATGAAGATGTTGGTTCGGTATAATAAAAAAAAATAACACATGTAACCCGAGAAGGGTTGCTAATATGCACTATTACCCTGAGAGACCTGTGTTATTTTTATAATAATACATGAGAGAAACGCAGGAATTATCTGTGTGGGGGTTATTGGGATGTAACGTATGCAAAAGATTCTGTTGCATCAAAAGGAGACATTTTACTGACGTAGGACTATTTGTTAAGTTAAGTTTTCAAGTTATGAAGTTCGGTAAAGTAAAAGCAGATTGCGAGAAAGTCAGGAAGAGAATGTGTTTATATCTCTATCTATATGAGCTTATTTATCACCGGTACCGGTTGCCCATATGACCGACGCCCCCTGAAGAGATTAGTTATTTTATGTTGTGGGGGTAGTGCAAGATACAGAAAGCATCCCATTCCAGAGACACCCCTGGTTCTTTTGCATGCTCAGTGTATAGCACTGATACATGGGACCTCGGTTTAACATCTCATCCAAAAGACTATTAGTAATGTTAGTGGAGGAGCCGGGTATTGAACTTGGGACCCCTGGTGTACCAGTCCAGGGCTTTACCACTGGATCACATCCGCTCCTAACGCATTTATATCTTTAAATAGCTAATCATTAATAGTAAAAAGTACCGCCTGTTACAAATAATTCACTTCGATTATGTTTCTGATCTTAAAACATTAATTCATTTAAATAATATGACTGAGTTTGATTCCCCTCATTAAAAAGTACTTCAATAATCACTGATATATTTAACTATTACTCTATCTTTCACACCTCTGGTGAACTTATTCACTGACTTGTAAACACATGCAAGAGGCAGGTAGAACATGAAATTAACGCGATGTTTGATATATTTCATAAACTTTTGATTTTAACTTTGTATTTATAATTTTTCTAACTTTTTATTATTTTTTTCCGGTTAACCAGTTGCCGAATTTCAAAGCGGTTAACCGCACATACAAACGGTTAATTGGTTAACCGTTTACATCCCTATTTTATAACCATGAAGACAAATTTTTGATAACCAAAATGCACAACTGATAGGCACAGAACTGAGCATTATTGACAAAGTAAACATTAAGTGTGTGAATATCTGGTAACACCTAGCTGCATTCAAGCAAGCTACAAAACTCTTTCAAATTATACACTGATACAATACTTCATGTTGAACTCTTTGTTTTCTAGAGAAAGAAATTTGTCATTTGAAAAAACCAGTATATTCTGGACTGGTAGTTAGTTCTCTAGTGACGTATGTTAGATCTTGGACCAAAGTCTTGGGTTCAATAATTCAAGTTGGCTTGTATGCTAAAGCCCATTGAAACTAACAATTACCATGACATATCTTATACCATGAAAAAGTAAACATCAAATAAAAGACGAATCAATACTTAATAGAATTCATTCAAATAACTACAAAAGGTGACAGAAATACAAATATAATTGAGTTTTCAACATTTTCATAAGCAAACTGTAATATCAAACAAGTGTTCTATAAATACTTTTTTCATTTTTTTTTAAAAGAAATCTTAACTAAAGCTGCATCCAAGGAGCTGATATGAAAAAATATTGACTAAACTCTTATCAAGTGATTTTAGTATTGACTAACAGGCATAATTTCACTGGTCATACATAAAAATCAAGTGTCAGTTGCAATATAACCTGTGTCAGCAATGATCAATTTGTCAGCAATTCAGTTGCATGAACAATGCAACAATAAATACAAGAAAGAGGGAAGTGTTTGTGAAGAACAAGGAGAATGGTCAGAGTAAACAGGAAAAATAAAGAAAAAATCCCTAGTGATCTATGACCTACCATTAGCACCGTTCAACAGTATAAAAGTGTTATTAATTCACAAAAACTAGATAAGGTAGGCTTTCTTCTAGACTGACTGTAAAAAATCAATTTAAAAACAAAAGAAATTGAATACAATAAAATCATTAGATAAAACTGTAAATCTATCTAAAAACATTTAGTTTAAACTTGTAACCAATATTTTCATTAAGGTTTTACTTTGAAGATACTTTAGTAGATTTAAATTAAACAGATTCGTGACGAAAGACACTAAATGTAATGATACTGAAAGTTTACTGGTCATAAAACTCAGACAAGAGCTCTATGGTAGATAAATTATAATTTATGATGAGTTAGAATCATAAAAGTGCTTTGTCATGCTCCCTCAGATGATTATTATTGGAACAATTTTCTACACTCGATGAAATTTTCATTATGGTTCCATTCCAGTACAATAAGCTTTACAAATAAATTAAATGAAGGTTATACATACATGTATGTAATAATGCACCAATAAGCATATTAGGTTTTCTGAATGTGTAATACTGGAATTTCCATGTGGATATTAGGATTATCTCCTTCTACAGCCCATATGTCACTAGATTTTCAATCAGAGCTAAATCAGGTCAATATTACAGTTTCCAGTTTTTGGGAGATTTGTCAATATTTATTAATGTAAAAATGTGCTTAGACTCTCATATTATAAAATTGAGGAGATCATAAATGCAAACAGTCTGAAAAAGCTTCATGAAGATTTGGCCAAAAATAGTGACCTCTTTGTGCCTTTCAACCAAACTGTTAACTTGTTTTACATTTTGCATTACCACGTTTTAAAGTTTATGAAAAAATCATCAAGATAACTGTTCTACATTTTTCATTAAGACTTGTCTTTATATGGTCTCTAGAGTTCCACAGGACATGGAAAAGTACACTGATTCAAATTCAGGTGCTCTTTATCTACACGCAACTCTCATATACAGTATATATCATAGTATACTATGCTGCTTTTAAAGCTAGACACTTCTTGATATATCCCTTCCTTGAGTACTGAATGTATGTGGGACTTGTACTGTGTCATTACATCCTGTGAGTTATATTCTGCACCAAATGTATTCTGGAAAATCCTATTGCCCTATAAGCTGGACTCAAACTGTTTTCTAGGGCACATAGAGTAGACATAACAGCTACTGAATGAGTGAAAGTACCGCATACCTTAACAACACTAACAAAGCTAGTTAGCTAATTGCTGAAGTGAGGTAAAATTGTCATGATAATTTGCAATGTGGTGGGATGAGTGCTAAGTGCCTAGGGCACTTGCCTCCAGATTCAAAAGTCCCAGTTTGGTATCCTAGCTGAAGTGTATTAAAGACATTCTTGTGAATGTGTATCAGTAATGAATTTTACAGGCAGTTCTCTGTAGGAACTGGATCTATCTTGAGTTGTTCTCGATAGAAAGTTTTATCTCAACCAAGCTAAAACAAAGGTAGGATATTTAAGATACCAGCTTCCAAACAGACTCTACAAATGTTAATGATTAAAGCAAAACAGTAAGCCATATGATTTTGTTATTACAGAGGTAAGATGTGTCTCTTCTACCTTGCACCATTGTCATAGATCAGCATCTCATCCATGTATATTTTAAAAGGCAGTAAAGGCAAAGTCGATTTCTAATAGGTTTTAATAAGACATAATATCTATGAACAAATCTGATAAAATTACTTACTATATTTGATATAATATGTGTTATAGATGTGGAACTGTCTGCAGAACTAAAGTAAAGAATTGATCATGTTGATAACTGTTATCATTATATAAAACATAACTTTTCAGTTTATCTACATCATGGTTTAGTTCAACTGAAAGAAAAAACCTAATCCCTTGCTGATCAGATTATCATTTTTAAAAGGTAATTATAGGTTTTATCAGATTATTATGGTCAATGAATGTGACAAAACTTTAAAACCTCTCACAATTGTACATGTAGTTCGTCAATAAAAAAAAATCCTTCTGAAAAATTACTTCACTTCAACTATAACAACTCAGCTTTTGTCTCAAACCACTTTAAAATTCTTCCAATTTGCCATCTCATATATTATCTTTACAATTTAAAAAGAAAGCCAGCAAATGTTTTTGTTGGACAAACCATGCCTCTCAAGTTTACATTCCATTTTGGGGAATGTGACTTGATATGTATGTACAGAAGGGAAAAGGGTCTAAACAACATTGGAAAACACACGGGTCTGAAAATAGTTAATAAATTTAACATTATTTTCTGTAAGGCCTTTGGCTATCGCATGTTTATTACCCTTCCAGATTTTTTCTCCTTTTTGATTGGCTATTGATCCGCCGAAAGAAATTGATATAACCGAGCCAGACAGGTAATATACACATTAAATTTCCCCTTTTGGTACCCCATGTTGTAAACGTTGTAAACAACATGCGTTGTGACGATGCGCGTATGGTTCGATGTTGTAAAGTGTAAATTCCGATATGCAAACACTTTTTAATTGTTGAAAAGATATATATTTACCAAAATAGAGTAATGATAAATATTCTCATCAGTATTTGAAACAAATATGACCTCGCCAAACCTTGATATTAATTACAAAAAAGTGTCTTCAACAGACTACTCCTTTTCTCTTGTTTACATTTGTTAGGTACAAAAGCAAAAACTTCATGTAGATCTACAGACAAACTATTGAAAAAAAAATAAAAAAAAAAAATAAAGAAAATAATCTGTAATGAATGCGCGGATATATTAACCCAAATTTATGGCTTTCATTAAAGATATAAAATCAATATTCAAAAAATCATAATTATCATTTCTGAGAAAATACCGCATTTCGCCAGCACAAATTATACTTATTTTGCAGTGAAGGGGTACCCTAAAGGGAATCTTATTTCGACGTTTCATTTGAAACAGCAATGATTTTTTTAAATCGTCTTACTCGGTAGGGGAAGGGTATATCACCCGAGCCTAATGGCTCGGGTGATATTAAAACTTGGCAGGTAATATATCCACATATATCACTCAAAAACCCAAATAACATATAATACAATAGCATTTTGTTCTGATGAAATGTTGATTGATCATGCCTAAATGACATCATTTACCATGTGGTATGGCCACCCTGTATGATTTCCATGTGCAAGTACCCCTGGGTGTGCTTGATTGTTGGTTTTATGCTTTAAAGCGCGATCAATCAACATTTCATCAGAACAAAACGCTATTGTATATCTTATTCAAACCACTTTAAGGAAGGAGGATCATACCTATGACCATAAGAATTGTCTGACAACTTAACCACAGCTCTGGCCCTTACCTGGGCATCTTGAATAGACTCTGATCTAGAATGGCTGGAATAAGACCAGCGGGTATAAAAAGCATTATGAAGTATTTTACAAGAGGCATTTATAAGTAAGAGAGCAAACACTCTATATTGTTTCATTTTATATACACTGCAAAAAGGGTTATGAGACAGATCTGTTTTAAAATTTGAATTAAATACTTAGCACATTTAATGATTTAAGTATGTACAGAATAATGATTGACTGGGATCACTTTTTTTCAAATTACATACTGGTATCATTCTGCTTGTACTGACTCGACTTTCTACCTAAAATCATCTTGATAAATTGTCTTAATCTGGCTGATTATGACAAAATCTAATGTTAGTCCTCGCCCCACATTCCTGTCCAATCAGTGACAATGACTTTTAAAATTTTTGGCTAATCTCCATAAAATATAAACCGATTTCCTTATCTTATCTTATCTTCAAAGAGCATACAAATACACACTGTGCATGCTCAGAAAGTCTGTGAGGTGTACTCCTCCTATTTATACACACTGTCTGTATGGAAAAAATGGTAGCATGACATATTATGTGTATCATGTCATCATTGATAATGTTATGTACAAGTGAGGAAAAATTGGCAGAGCACTCAGACAGTTAAGTTGGATACTGAGTGTTCTTCGTAAATAAGAAAGCTACAATCACTAACGCTCCTTTTAGTTTTCTTATTTAAGAATTCCCAATATACACTCTAACCTATACTTAAAGTAAAATATAACCAGATCAAGTTTGGCTATTTCTACCAACAAATGTTTTCAACCCAGATCAAGGACCTAAACAATATCTCAAACACTACTTGTCCACAAGACAATAGATTTTCTGCATTGCCATCATTTTTCTGTGATATAAAATTACAATAAAGCTTCCAATTTTTTGGTATGTACAGAATATATAGCTTCATCTAATCATTTAGCATACACTTTAAAGCTTAAATTTCTTCTAGAATGGGTAATTTTGCATCTCCAAAATGCTCGCTCATTAACAGAAAAATTGTATTAAAATGTTTATTTGGATACGGTATTAAGGGCCCATTAAGCCTCAGAAATGACTACAATTTTTCCTCTTAAGAAAAGGAAAAAATGTGTTTTACAATATTTAAATAATGGATTAAGAGCATGTAAAATGCTTATCACTTGAAGATAGTTATGCTGAATATGAAATGATTTTATAAAAGTAGCAAAATGTAAACAAAGTCGTATTTTGACATCCATACAAAATACTAATTCTCTATAGTTTTACTAGTGGCTAAAAAGCAAAAGAAACAAAACATGGTTCAACTATATGGCTAATGAGTACCATTTTGGAAATTGTAACAGTACACTAAAAATCAAAAGCCTTTGAGAAATAAAAAATATTAGCATTTCTGGGGCTTAAAGGGAACAACAGTTTAGATATTTTACAAGACAAAAGCAACTTCGAGAAAATAAAAGATTTGTTCTTTTACCTTTAAACTTTTCAGTTATACAGCAACTTATTAAATTTATCTCCAGTCAGTATGAACCTTTTTATCATTTATGTAAAAAAAAAAACTACTTGAATGCCTCAGCTGGACATAGAATATAAAAAGATATACTGAAATGAAATTTGAATTTTTAAGGCTAAATTTAAGAAGACCATTCAAATATGTAAGTTGATGTCAAGTAAACAAGTCTTTAGCAAACATAAAACCATTTTCTTATTTGAACACTGTAAGTGTTTAAGGTCATCTTACAGACTAAAGAGCCTCTCAACTCTGATCTATGTTGACATATCAGAACCTGTATGGTCACTGCTGTTTTAAATATTGATAAACTTTATAACATTATTGATCATACAGTAGTAATACTAGGCAAGGGAGATCACTCAGACACTAATATTGTTTGAGCATTCTTTCTTAGTTCCCTTAAGCCTTATGAGACTATGTATTAAAGTTCATATTTTTTTCTACTGTTGCAACAAAATGGAATTTTCACAGTGTTAAGTTTGTAAAATTGGACTTGCAGACTTCTAGGACAGTAAAATTTAGTTAGCCTTGTTCAAAATTCATCAGAAAATCACAGAATCTCAACTGGCAAATCTCAGCTTTAGCATCACGTTAGCACTTGTTTCAAAGATAGCTTTCAGGCATTCATTCTGTTGACTTTTAGGATAGCAGGGATGGGTTGAGTACTGAAAATTGGTACTCAAGTACTACTCAAGTTCTTTTGGCTTTAGTACTTACTCAGTAAGTACAAGTACTGCTTTATTTCACAGTACCTGAGTAGTACTTAAAATTTTAAGTACATCATAAATACTGCACTTACAAAATGTTTACTGAAAAAGACATCAAGCACAGTCTCCATCAAAAATACCTTTTACTTCAAATGAAGTTGGACAGAAAGGAACTTCAAAATGTTTTTATCACTGCAGATTTAGACATTTTCAGATGATCAATCCAAAACTATATTGAAACAAGAGCTGTCACTGGAAATTGACATATGACCCCGAAATGTAGCTTTGAAATGAAACTGGTGTAAATATATAACTGAATGTGCCTGTGGAGAAGAGATCAGACAAAAAAAAGAGCATGAACTGAAGGTAAATGGTAAAGTAATGTTTTTCTGCTTCAGATTATGAAGGCTGAAGATATAATTATTCAATGAAATAGAAAGCTGTGAGTTTGGCCTTGAATACGAACAATATTGTTTTATTCCCAACCCCTACTGATGTTTTATATATAATAAAATCCCCCAAGTGGTTTTGGAGATGTTCCAGGGTAGCTAGGACAAGATTTTAAAGGGATACACAGGCAAATGAGTGCCCAAAAAATTAAAACTCATATTATTTGCTCATATCACATTCAATATGAAGAACTTTAAATTCCCAGTATGTTTGTAGTGAAATGTGGGCTTGAACATAAATATTTAAACGTTCTTTAACAAAAAGTAAAACGTAAACGAAATCACCAAGTTATTTTCAAATAGGTCACATGACAAAAACAACCAGTCGCTGTTTCTCTTGGGTTGTTTTTGCCGTAGATCACGTGACAGGTATTTCAACCATCCAATAATTCACTGCAAAATTAAGTGCGAAATCTAAATTTCTATCTAGACCCACGTGGGTCAAGATAGGAAACTACCCTGTTTTTCATTTAAAAAGAGGAAATCTTTGTTACTGGGACAGATCATTGTATTTATTTTGATCACATTTATAGTATATTCATAAAAGGAATGAGAAAGAAAGCATAAAACTTTTGCCTGTATATCCCTTTAATACAGAAGTTACAGTAAAACATAACACTGCCAAAAATAATCTGACCAGAAACTCCTGACGATATGCACAGCTAGGTTTGGTGACAAACATTCCTGTGTAGTTTCAATGAAATCCTCCAGTGGTTTTGGAGATGAAGCGTGGACAAGATTTTAATATAGAAGTTAGAGTAAAAAATGACTAAGTGCCCATAACTCTGCCAAAAATAATCAGAGCAAAAACTCCTGATGATATGCACAAGGCTTGGTTACAAATATTCCTGTGAAGTTTCAATGAAATCCTCCAAGCCGTTTTGGAGATGAAGTCGAGACAAGACTTTAATATATATATAGATAGAAGTTGGAGTAAAAAAAATGACTAAGTGCCTATAACTCTTCCAAAAATAAATCCGAGCAGGAACCCCTGATAATATGCATAACTAGGCTTAGTGACAAACACTCCTGTTTCAATGAAATCCCTCAAGTGGTTTTGGAGATGAAGCGAGGACAAGATTTTACTGGACAGACGGACAGATGGATGGACGGACGGAAAGGCAGTGCGATTACTATATGCCTCTCTACGGGAGCATAAAAATCTTTTCTTTAGAACTGAAGAATGCTCAATGCAAGTGAAAAGTCTCTGCTTAGAATCCAGTTCTAGAAGCACAGGCTGGGCTTTTCATCAGATAACAGCTTATCAAAAGCAGTCATTGGCCAATCACAATAACAGAAGTGTACAGTTTCTGAACCCAACTGCATGACCCGAAGATCCCAAGTTTGAATCATGATTTTGGAAGCACATTTTGTAAGGGACTATTAAGCTTGATCAAAACTTATCAATGTTACTGTCAGAGTATTAACATTCAGTGTTTAGTACCTGTTAAAATGTAGTTAGCTTTAGGTAAATTAATTATGTTTACTGCATACGTCTTGTAATCTCCAATCCCTTTCTGCACTACTGAAATCTAGCTAGGTTATTGCAGAATCAACAACTAACAAGAACACTGTATTAAAGAGAAAATTCTTCAGTCCACTGGTCTTCATACTTGTCTAATACTTACAATGTGAAGGAAAATAAAGTCTTGTCAATACCATCTGTGACAAATTTTCAGTGTCGTTCAGCCTACTTTTTCAAAAAGTCAGTGATCAAAAACTGAAAAAATGAAAATTCAGGTAGTCAAATGTGAAGTATCTGTTTTATATATCAGTCTATCAATATGTATTGCAGACACTTGGAGAATCAAAATTTGATGACCTTTCAAAGTTGCTCCAACATTCGAGCAAATAAACTTTTCATGAATTTTGTCTGAATTTCAGATATGAGATAAATTTTTCATAACGACTTATACAAAAATTGTTGGAAAGTTATTTGTATTTTGCTACACAGGAAGGCAAGAGCTGAGAGGATCAAGTTCTAAATGACTGAAATATAACTACATTTATATAAGCTTGCAAGGAGGTTGAGTGCTTGGATATGTCTGAGATGTATGACAACTTACAACTTTAGTATGCAACATACAAGTGAGCAATGTCTGAATTTTAAGTATTTCACAAAATAAAGTTTCAAAGGTACAACTATGATTTATTATTTCAAATGTCAGGATAAGTAAGACAATAACATCTTACCTTGTTAAAATCTGTGAATCCAGCATCTGCCACTCCTGAAAACGTCAACTCTAATTTAACTTTGAAACTCTGAAAGATAAATTGAAACTTAAAAAGGGCATTTGTCAAGGCCAGTAACTGTGCCTCACAATGCATCCATCTCTCAACAGTCACTTGTGTTTCATTATAAGTTTCAGTATAATCTGACTGATGAAAAGTATGCATTGTGGGAAATGCATAATTCTTTTCATAATCTTATAATCACTATTTCAAATGATAATATGTCCGTGTAAAACAACTAGAATGGTTTTTTTTTCAAATCAAACACCAACTACCATTCTAAGAATATGTTACAGTCTACAAACTACAAATGTGTCCAAAGGACACAGATGTCCCCGCTAAATGACACTGGACACAAACTTGGTAAATCAACATTGTGGGCAAACATGTAAATATGACATAAAATATGACAAGGCAAAGATATCAGGTATTTACCTTTCTATCTATTGTTACATATAAGCCCTTCTAGAAGACAGCATAAGCAAGGCTTTAAAATTAAAATTCTATGAAAATGATAACTGCTGATTTTAAACACTAACCACTCCACTGTATTGAGCTACATAACATGCATGTATCTAAAAGAAAGCCAAGCTAAATGCATTGTAGACAGAAATTACAGTATCTGCATAACAAATTCAAAAGCATGCTTAATTTGAAAAAAAATCCTTTTTTCTAAATGAACAGGTAAGTGGTGCATTTTCAAAGACAAGTTCAGCAGTCTGTTACAAGTATAAAATCTTCAATCTCTCTAATAATAAATAAATATCCTTTAAAGGGTATCGAAAGTAAAAAATTTCGAATGTATTTCTTATTTAAACTCCTCCTTTTATTTCATAATCCAAGATATTACGAAAATCTGTGATTTCCAAATACATGAATTTTGAGTTTTAAAATCAACAAGAGCCATGTTACACATGGTTAATCCCCCCGCCGGAAATAAGTTACCTGAAGGTTGTACTTTCAAGTGGTTGCATGTTGAAGTCCCCTCCCACATGCATGGTATTTGTTCTGTTCTGTTCTGTTCAAGAAAAGTGCTGTATTGTTGAACTCTTGTTATAGAAAGACTTAAAAAAGTAAATGTAATAATGTGGGTTTGCAGTTTGAAGAAAACCCCTAAAAAATAGGCAAGGTAGAGTTATTGTTCTTACACACTGCACTACCTACCAATGTGCTCTGTCAGTGTATGAAGTTTGAATAAAATCCCTCAAGTAGTTTTGGAGTTATGCTCCGCACAAAATTTATCAAGTAAATCTGATAAAGGGGAATAACTCTAGAAAATAGGCAAGGTAGAGTTATTGGACTTGCACACTGCACTACCTTCCAATGTGCTCTGTCAGTGTATGAAATTTGAATAAAATCCCTCAAGTAGTTTTGGAGTTATGCTCCGCACAAAATTTATCAAGTTATTCTGATAAAGGGGAATAACTCTAAAAAAAAGCAAGTTAGAGTTATTTCACTTGCACACTGCACTACCTAGCAATGTGCTCTGTCAGTGTATGAAGTTTGAATAAAATCCCTCAAGTGGTTTTGGAGTTATGCTCCGGACAAAATTTATCAAGTAATTCTGATAAAGGGGAATAACTCTAAAAATAGGCAAGGTAGAGTTATTGGACTTGCACACTGCACTACCTACCAATGTGCTCTGTCAGTGTATGAAGTTTGAATAAAATCCCTCAAGTAGTTTTGGAGTTATGCTCCAGACAAAATTTATCAAGTAATTCTGATAAAGGGGAATAACTCTAAAAATAGACAAGGTAGAGTTATTGGACTTGCACACTGCACTACCTACCAATGTGCTCTGTCAGTGTATGAAGTTTGAATAAAATCCCCCTAGCTGTTTTGGAGTTATGCTCCGGACAAAATTTATCAAGTAAATCTGATAAAGCAGAATAACTCTAAAAAAAGGCAAGGTAGAGTTATTGGACTTGCACACTGCACTACCTACCAATGTGCTCTGTCAGTGTATGAAGTTTGAATAAAATCCCTTAAGTAGTTTTGGAGTTATGCTCCGGACAAAATTGTTTCGGACGGACGGACGGACACACGCACGGACGGACAAAGGGCATTTCTAATATCCCCTCCGCCTTTGGCGGGGGGATAAATAACTGAGGTTGTCCCTCGGTTTATAGAAGGCACCACTGTTGCAAAAATACATGGTGAGAGAAAGCGAGACTTAAGATTTGTGACGTAATTCTACCCCTCGGAGAATGGCGGATGTTCACATTGTGACATGTAGATTTCATCTAAATAAATTGTTGTATTTATATTTGGATAAATGATGTAACTCATCATCTTAAACAAATTTAATCACATAAAGTTCTATTTGTACAAAATACACCTTGTTAAACTAAATTATCTATTCATTTGAAGCTCTATCCAGATACAAAAGATCGGCGGACAGAACAAGGCATGTCTTATAATATTTTCTGATCATTCATAATAAGAAATACCAACTGTATTTTTCTTCAGTTCATACAACTTATACCTGGATTTATCTATTTGCTCGTACGAAGCTGTGTCCTTAGAAAAAAGTTAGATCCTCGGTCAGAACTTAGATCCTGTATTTAGTCACACCCTGGGGTGTCAATGGTTTTGTTTAACAAAATATATCAAGATTCTGACTTTAAAGTCTGGTTATTTTTTATACCATCAAACTTTTTTCAGTATCATAATTTTATTTGATTTATAATTCTTTCAGGTTCGAGCTTGATTTACAAATATTAAATTAAAAATTCAAAGATGTGATAAACTTACCTTGTTTTCCAGTGAATAAAAATCAGCATGATAATACGAGTGTAAATTACAGTTATTACATTCACTGCATTTTTACCGGTACTTTAAATCCAAGGTTGAACAATTTTCACTCCCGGAAAAAACCCAGACATTACTTCTTTCAGTTAGACGTTTGAACATTTAATTCAATAAAATTAAAAATACAATGTCAAATCTCTGGAATAATGACATTTAATTCAAAATAAAATTTCCAAGTGTTAAAGTACTATGTCCTTATCAGAGCTATAAATGCTAACAGGATGTCAATTATAACTATGTTATTATAATGTGATTTCATAATACCCTGTAATTATATCCATGTTTGGATAAGCCACTGTTAACAGCCGTTTGATCTTTGAAAAATCTGATATACATGGTTGGTTTCAAGTTGACCTAATTTGCCTGTCATGAAAAATAATAACCTTTCAAGTTATGCCCCGGAAAAGAATTTAGTATGTAAAATTACAAAGGGCAATAACTCAAAAATTATGTGAAAGTGAGTTATGGTTCTTGGGCACTGCACCTCTCCACAGTGAGATCTATTCACCTATGAAGTTTCAAGTTACTATCTTCAATACCTTTCAAGTTATGACCCGGAAAAGGTGCCCACAAACACACACGGACAGGGTAAACACTTTATGCCCGCTCACCATTATCATGGTGGAGGCATAAAATAAGATCAGCAAAGTTTTGATTTAAATATCCATTATGAGCTTTAATATTATCTCTCTGATCAGGCTTATCAATGTACATGTACATGTATAGATACTGCATTCTACAACTTAGTTAACAAACAAATCTGATTATAAACATCATAATCTGGCTTAACTCAGCAAGTAACTTCATTTTAACAAACATATCAGATTCTGATAATCTAAACTGGGAAATCTGACATTAAGATTTAACAATGGTCATTAAAAGAATTTTGGTTTCAAACTGGAAGATTCTTTAAGTTTTCCTACATAAGCAATTTAAGTAAATACAAATGACCTGTTGGACCAAGCAAATTTTTACCATATGGTAATCATCTGAACAATCTTCTATTTAAAGATCTAGTTGTCATTTTTATATTTTTAGCATTAGCTGCGAGATTTGTATAATTTAAGGGCCCTTGATTGCTATCAATGCTATTTTCAAGGACTATTTAGGGACTTTTTAAGGCCAAGTTCAATTAAGGGTCTTTTATAGGGGGTGGGGGGGGGGGGGTGAAATGGTTGTTTTGAATGAAGTTTTGAAGTATCAAACAACACCATTTTAGTTTTCAAGTTCTTATTTATTGATATCAAGTCTTTTCTTAAAGGGACTGACTCACAGATGGGCCGACGATGAAAGAAAATGTTTATTCATCTTGAAATTCTTGCTGTAACTGTGAAGAACATATCTAAACTAAGTTACTGACTCATTTTTTGTTACAGAAAAACATAAAAACATAAAGTTTTACACACTTTTATCAATATGATATTTACCCCGTTAGTCTCGGGGTAGATACTTCAGTTATAACATTAATTTTGACAAACTTGATAACTAGTCTCTGTGGCTCAATGGTGTAGATAGTGGCGTCGCACTATATTTTACAGACCGAATGGTCACTAGTTCAAATCCTGGTTAAGTCAAAACTTTTTTTTCAGTTTACATGGTGTATGGAAGCATAATATTATGTTTTTTCCATAGTATATTAACTTTTCTTAAATTTTAAAGAGAAAAAAAATTCAGCTAAATTCTGTGAGTCAGTCGCTTCAAAGGTCATTGGACACAAATAAATATAGGCCAGTGGGAAGGTCTTATATAAAGGGGTGTTGTGTCCAAATATGAAGTAAACCCACTTACTAATAAGGAAGTTATGGCCAATTTTTGACAATTGGATCTTCAAGGTGAAGGTCATTCAGGGGTCAAGGTCAAATAAATATAGGTCTTTGGGAACGTCTTGTCCAAAGGGACGTTGTGTCCAAGTATGAAATAAATCCACTTACTAATAAGGAAGTTATTGCCAATGTTAAAGTTTTCGAACTAACTGACGGACGGACAGATGTCCAGTGGAAACTGGATAGGGGGCCTTTTCTTTTGTTTAATAGAGGGCCATAAGCCCCTTATTCTATTGTTCTCTTTTGTTATGTTTACAGTTAGATGGCCCCCTCAAGTACCTATGTGTTAAAAAAAAATTGGGCCGGGGGGGAGGGGGGGGGGAGGGGGGGTTTGAGGGTGGATTGGGAGTCAAGTACCTATGACGTATTAAAATTTAAAAAAAAAAAAATAAATAAAAATTTCAGGCCCCGGGGAGGGAGGGGGGGACGTGTGTAACTGGTTTGGGGGTTGGATGGGGAGTCGAGTACCTATGTATTAAGAAAAAAAAATTTGGGCAGGGGTGGGGGGGGGGGGGGGTGTGACTGGTTGGTGGGGGGGGAGGGGGTTGAGGGTGGATGGGAGTCAAGTACCTATTTGAAAAAAAAAAAGGGCCCAGGGGGGGTGTAAAAAAAACAAGGGGTGGGCGGGGGGGGCAGGTCCCCATGCAGGGGGACGGTGGGGGAAGGGGGGGAGTACTTACCCATCTCATGTCAGTTAATATTTTATTTATAGGCTTAAGAAGTTTTTTTCCTATATATAAGTATAAGCAAAATCAAGTGACCCCTGGGGGTGGGGCTAACTGTGACCCCAGGGACATGGGTACCAACAATCTTTGCAGGGGTCTTGCTGGTGATCAAGTATTCCAAGTTTGAATGATATATCTTTGACACTTTTTGAGACATGGACATATTAAGATTAACCAAGAAATTTTAACTTGAAAAAAGGGCATAACATTGCAAAAATAAATTTGAGGGTTATCTGCCCTTGAGATATGGTGTTGTCTTAAGTGATACAATTGTAAGCATTACAACTGGAAAGTTTGATGAAGAAATATTAAGAAATGGCATAGTTATAGCCAATGTTAAGTTTTCATGACAAAATCCAAGTACAAAAAGGGGCATAACTCTGTCAATTGTGACCTTGACCTATACATTTTGGCATCATCACGACCCTGTTGTTGTAAGCAATATAATTTGAAAGTTTGATGTCGAAATGTTAAGAAATGGCAAAGTTATTGCCAACGTTAAGTTTTCATGACAAAATCCAAGTACAAAAAGGGGCATAACTCTGTCAAATGTGACCTTGACCTAAAGATTTTGGCATCATCCCGACCCTGTTGTCATAAGCAATACAATTTGAAAGTTTGATATGATAATGTTTAGAAATGGCAAAGTTATAGCCAACGTTAAGTTTTCGCGACGGACCGACGGACAAAGCTATCCCTATGTATCGCCGTTTCTTTGAAAGGGCGACACAAAAACAACAAATTAACAGATTATCAAGCTGTCTTACTTCTCAAGAATAACTGAGCTCAAAATAATGTTGATTTTCAAAATTAATAGTTAGAAGTTTAATACTGTAAAATAAAATTAATATATTCACAGTCCTTATTAAATTATTATTCTTTCAGTAACAAATTTGACTAGATGAAATGTTAAAATTCATTGGAATTATATTTAATATTCTGTGTTGTGACGCCTTATAATTTTGTAAAAAAATGCACATCAAAATATTTTTACTAGAAATGTGTCAACAGGACAAAGGTGCCCCCACCTTGTGCCTTTGTCAAAAAGAAGGCAGAGTCTCAGACAAGCAGACAAAAGCAAATCTTATTCAAATGCCACATGTTGTATAAGTTTGGCATAAACACTGAACCTAAATCTAAGATTCTTTTAAATGCCCATTTTTACCTTGTAATGGGCCATAACTGTGGTCATACTAGGAAGAACTGCAAACAAAACCCCAGGTGCACAACAACCCATTATGGCAAACATTCAAGGAAGGTTTTTGATTTTGCTTCAAATTTTTTAGGAGCTATGCACACCACAAACTTTAAAATTCCCATTTTTGCTATTTCAAAGGCCGTGGTCATACAGGGGCAAGCTTCAAACAAAACCCTAAGTGCAAAACAACTCATTTTTGCAAATATTCATGGAAGGTTAAATGTGATTTCATTTCAAATAGTTCAGAGGTACACACAACCAAAATTATAAATGCCCATTTTTTTGTATTTTAGGGGCAGTAATTGAGATCATACTCAGGGGTTTTATAAAGGTTTTGAGTTGGAGGGAATACATGTAAAGTAGGTGGGGATTTGCTGCCAGGTGCGCAGCAACTCATCATGGCAAACATTTATGGAAGGTTTTGTGATGACATTTCAAATATTTTAGGAGCTTAATGGAACACAAACTTTTCAGATGGACAGACACATAGCAGGACAAAGGTAAATCTTAGTGCCCCCAATTCCACCCTGGTGGGGGCACAAAACTGATGAGATGCTGCTTTAGCTCAAAGCTTCTGACTTTCTTTAATAATAATAAAATAACATTAAATATAACAAAATACTGTTTTCTAAAGAATACTGTACTAATGTAGGTCATACATGTACAAAAACTGTAAATTTACTATATCGTGCATTACTAAGAAATTTATTTCATTTACCTCTAGAGGAGCTAGTTAACAGTACCATAATGGTGGACCATCACATGACAGCTGTCAAATGATCAGTTCTGGATTGTCTATAGGTTTTATCACCCTTTGAATGTGCCTCGAACGTTACTGAACATGAAGTATTGGCAATCTATGAATTGATAAGAAAATCTTAATGACATCAAAATTATTTGAGAAAAATATTTCTGTAAGTTTTATTATACTTGAAAATTATTTGAAATGTTTAGAATAAAATTCTGTATGACATACTCAGGTAAAAATTGTTGCTGTCAACAGGTTACAGATTGATTTTTGTAACAATTACAGAGGCTACAAGTACAATTTCACAAATTTACAATTATCTAAAATGGACAGGCTTGAGCCTTTTCCTGATTTAATAGGGGGGAAAAAATCACCTCACTGTTTTTATGCAGAAATTTGTTTTTACACCTGCAATGTATGTCTAAATGTCCAACCTGATCAACAGAACTATCATCATGGCCTAGAGCATATGAATAAATTAATTTAAAAAAATAATAATAATAAAAGTAGAAATGTGTCCGTCCTGGATGTAATGGTCTTTAATAAGCAAAATATGAATCTACGTCAAGCTGAGCTGTCACAATGGACACAATGGGTTACAGAAAGGAAGAATTGGACCAAGCTATTTTTAAAGGTATCCATGTATAACATACAGACATGTCATATTATAATAATAATGTACCCGGTGACACAGTGATGCTGATGTAGTAGCTTTCTGTCTAATCTTGTACTACTCACTAATATTAAGTAATAACAAACCCACACTGATTCAATATTGCATTTGGCACTTTTACACTGAAATTACATTGACAGTTACTTTATTTTCTGATGTGCCCTTATGGTGATGAACATTTCTGATTAACAATGAAACACTGTTTTTTTGTTGTTGTTTTTTTGCAGCAAGCAGCTCTTTTTTACAGTAATACACATGCATGCAATTCAATCTTAAACAAGAGCCATGTTACACATGGTTAATCCCCCCGCCGGGAAGAAGCTACCTGGAGGTTGTTCTTTCAAACACTCAATGTAATAATGTTTGAAGAAAATCCCACAAAAAGTAGGCAAGGTAGAGTTATTGTTCTTGCAAACTGCACTTCCTACCAATGTGCTCTGTCAGTGTATGAAGTTTGAATAAAATCCCTCAAGTAGTTTTAGAGTTATGCTCCGGACAAAATTTATCAAGTAAATTTGATAAAGGGGAATAACTCTAAAAAAAGGCAAGGTAGAGTTATTGCACTTGCACACTGCACTCCCTACCAATGTGCTCTGTCAGTGTATGAAGTTTGAATAAAATCCCTCAAGTAGTTTTGGAGTTATGCTCCGGACAAAATTGTTTCGGACGGACGCACGGACGCACAGACGCACGGACGGAAGTAGGGCATTTCTAATATCCCCTCCGCCTTTAGCGGGGGGATAACAAAATGTTGAGTGGAAAACCTACACCAAATATTTTTGGTTATTAAGGTAGAGGACATCTAGTTGAACCTCCAGAGGTAGTCTTTGTGGTTTCAGATTAGAAAGATTTTTTAAGTATTCTCTATAGAAGACTAGATTTGAAATCAAGTGACCTCTGGGGTGGAGTCATTAATGACCCCAGGGGCATAATTTGAACAATCTTTGTAGAGGACCTCTGGACAGATCTTGATAGAGGATGCTCCCCTTGGGAAAGTAAACCTTGGACAAAAAAAACCCAAAAAAACACTCTTAAGAATCTTCCTTTGCCAGTTTTGCAGATCAAAATAATATAAAAGCCACAGCTCTATTTTGATAACCCTGATGACATTATTAATCAACAGGCACATATTTCCGTCCTATAGTTGTAAAGCACAAGTGTCATCAAATGGAATTAAAAGACTGATAAATCTCAAGTGTTGATTTTAGTAGGTGTCACTCCACTACTGAACCAGTCAAATTAATGAAGTTTTGCATCTTTTTGGGGTTATGCCCCTTAATGCATCACCCAGTATAGTGGCAAGTTTTCACTCTGGAGCCAGAGAATTTCTGACATATTTGGTGCTTCATATGCAGCCCTAATGTTAACAATGTGCATGCAATCATTTGATTTCTCTTAACGTTTGTTTATTAGCAAAGGTTAAGGAAGCTGCATTCAAAGTACTGAATCTGATTGTATCATTGTGACTGGCAAACATGTGTTTGCGTTTTTATGGAAATGATGTGTTTACAGAGAAATTGACTGGAATTTACATATATAATTTTTCATAATTTTTAACGACAGCAATAAAATCGAAATTCATTTTCTGCACTTAAAAAAAACAGACTTACAATTCAGACTTTAGCATTTTTGCAACTGTTTTTGCAGTAGAAACTTCTAAAATCATTTGATATAAACATTTTATTTGATATTTTAAAAATGAAGCCCCATTTAGATAAATGTTTAGAACCTCAACAATTTGAAAAATTCCCATTAATGCCAGCAGGTGATGTGAGCATTGCTAAACTTACTGTGTATTGCTTTATCTGTTTGAGTTTTATTTATCGTTGTGTCCTGTTGACCATTTGACCGACGCCCCATGCAGAGGTCAGTTATTTTAGGTTGTTCAGGATAGTGCAAGACAAGAAAACATCCCATTTCAATGATGCCTCTGGCTCAGTGTATAGCACTGGTATGTCGGACCTCAGTTTAACGTGCGAGCTGAAAAAATGTTTTTGCCATAGAAAAATGTTTTAACACTTCTAAAACATAAGATCTGATATTCTGAAAAAGTAATGTTAGTGGCAGAGCAGGGAGTGAAACCGTGACCCCTGGAATACCAGTTTGGTGCGTAACCACTGGACCACTGCTCCTGCAGGATGTAGGCTTAAATAGACAACATGTTGAAATGTGACAACAAAAATGCAAAATACAGTGGTTCATTGTGTAAATGAATTTAACTGGAAAACACTGGAAATGTTAGCCTTATTATATATAAAATTGTTATGCTGTTCTCTTTTTAATATTTTTGCTTTTTAGCTCTATTTACAATCATAGTTGAGTTCTCAAAGATTATATTTTTATCATGTATTCATTATATCCTGTGCTTGTAAAGACTTATAATACTATATATTGTTATAAAATTAATTGCTTTGTTTACACATTGACAATATTTACTTACATGTGCATAAACATTAAAGCAAGAGGACAACTACTAATATCACAAGAAATATGGCATCAAGATGTGATCACATGTAAAATTCAATTATTTGGCATAAACCATTGGATGCCCTTTTAAGCAGCCAACTTGTAAGGAATAGTGGACAATTTTTCCCAGCTTCTTTATTTTCAGAGATTTTTGGAGATAATTACCCTATCATATTTTGACAGTGTGGGCAATTCCAGAGAAACAAAAATCTGTCAAAATAAAGGAACAGAGAATTGTCCGGAAGGGCAATTGGTCCATTTACCTTTTATAAGTTTTGTAAAATCAATAGTATTTTTTAAAAACAATACAGATTTTTTCTTAATGCCAGTGAAGATAACACAACCAGCCGTGTTTATTATAAAATGTAATGTATATTCGATGGCACGGATTATCCAAGAGTTCTCCAGACTGATCATGATATATAGTTTTCAAGCGTCTTTTAACCTTGACGTATTTGATAAAGTTGTTAAATGTGCAGGTGCTGACCATGATCAGGTGCCTGATAATATTGTGATGACATTGTTATTTGTTATGCCAATTAATTTATTGATAAATTATTTGTTTCAGAGGACTTTATAAATAGAAAATAGAAAAAAGTTAAAACTTGTCATAACGTATTTTGTTTTTTGCTTAAGTTGAACATTTTAAAGAATACCAATATATTTCTTTTAAATTCTCACTAATTTTGTTATATTTTTATGCCTAACATGCACCAAAATGAGCCATTTACTCCACCTTTTTAGAAAATTTTCTTGAGGGGAGGCCCCTTAACCCCCCCCCCCCCAAGGGTGTCATCCCCTTCCGTACCTTCCCCAAAGCCCCCCAGTCTGGATCCAGCCCTGTATACATGTGTTATCATGGTTATGGTGATATATGTTCAATATGCCTAACAGCCATACTGAACCGGTTAACTGAAATGGATTTAATTTTAAGTCCGTCCATCCATCCATCCATCCATCCATCCAGTCTTGACTCCCCTTACGGGTATAAGCAACAGGTGCGCGTCTGTGTTAGAGTCCGATACATGTAGCCATCATGTACTTTAGCAAGGCTTTTGATGTAGTACATCACGGTAGGCTCTTGCACAAGCTTTCACATTATGGTGTTAGAGGCAACACTTTACAATGGATTAGTGCCTTTCTGGGTCATGACAGCTCTGGTTACAGATATCAGGAAGTGGTTTTGGATGGTAGTCTTTCTGATAAAGCCCCAGTTATATCAGTGGTCCCGCAGGGCTCTGTTCTGGGCCCTCTTCTATTCCTGCTATACATTAATGATCTCTCTAGTGCTGTCAAATCTAGCTGTCGCCTTTTTGCGGATGACTGTGTTATTTATAGAGTGATCAACACTGTAGGTGGTACTGTTAAACTCCAACAGGATCTAAACAGGCTAGCTGAATGGGAGCAGAAATGGAAGATGGCCTTTAACATTGACAAATGTCATATCATGCATATCAATGGCCGCTCAAAGAAATCCCTTAAGACACAATCCACCTTGCATAATCAACCTCTCCAATCTGTCAATCAAGCTACTTATCTAGAGATTGAGATTACATCTGATTTATCATGGTCTGCTCACACTAACAAAATCACATCTAAAGCTAACCAAACATTGGGCTTTTTAAAACGCAACCTACATTCAGCTTCTAAAGAAACCAAGACTGCAGCATACAACTCAGTTGTACGCCCAACATTAGAATATTCTTCTGCTGCCTGGGATCCTTAACTAAAGAAAGATATCGATAAGATAGAAGCTATACAGAGGTGAGCAGCTCGATTTGTTGCTGATGACTATTCTAAGGCACCAGGCTCAATGACAAACATTCTAACATCATTAAATTGGCCATCCCTAGAAAGTAGGCATACTAATAACAGGCTTGTACTCTTCTATAAAATAGCTAATAATTTAGTAGCAATGGACATGAACCAGTATTTACAACTATATACAAGACAATCAAGACATTACCATAACCAAGCTTACCACCTAGTACAATCATCTAATGATATATTCAAGTATTCATTCTTTCCACGGACAGTCTACCTGTGGAATATGCTTCCACAGAATGTAGTCAGCGCTGACAAAGTCTCCGGATTTAAATCAGGGCTGGCTACATGGACTGCTCCATAATTAGCAATCTATGGTTTTTATTTTTAACCTTACTAACTTCCTCTTCTGCACAAAACCATGTACGTATTGTAGTATACTGGGGCTTTTAATGTTTTTTTAAGGTGTTAGGTTTTGCACTTTTTTTATGCACGTTGTTAGGTTACTCCTGGGTGGACTGAGTAGCTCTGGAGCCCTAAAACCTATCTCTTTCACTAACCTCCCACGTATAGCCATAATATATCAGTAAATGAATGTTAGCCATTACAATAGAAGAAGAAGAAGGATTAAAAGTAGTGAAAAGAGACTTCAAAGTGAAATATAAAAAGTAAAAGTCTGATATTTTTACACAGAATTTATAAGTATTACCAATTTCAGCTCGCATGTCTTACAGATATTGTTGTAAATGCTTACTTACAAACAGTTTCTGTGGGTTTTTATACAATTTAGGTTCTCTGCATGTAACATTTTAAAAATGTTCTTTTGTACTTTGCCGCCATGATAACTTTGACAGATTTATCCCGAAAAGAGCGTTACACCAACACACTGGTCCCTTTCTCATTTGAGAGCTTCTACGCTGTGACCAGGAGCCAGCCTACACTACTGATCTCGTAAACCCCCCACCGTACCATAAAGGTTTGCTAGATCTCAGTGAAACTACCCGCAGCGGTTACTTCCCCTGATCAGTACAGAAACCACTGCCACCTCAAGTAAATTCGGTCGTTACAGAGTATTTTTTTTTCACTTTGATTTTAAATTTTCACACTTCTGTCACTTAGTTTTCTTTTATTTAACTATAATTCTTAATGTACAAGTTGGTTAGAAAATAAACATAAAAAGTATATTTCGTAAAAATAACGAAAGTAGATTGTTTTGGTCACATGATACACCTACCACTTGGTGGCAATAATTAAAGTAGCAAAGCGTGATGTAACTGGTGCGAGAAGTTTGGATCTGTGTTTCCCATACACCACTCCATGGGAAGTAAATACAATAAGAAATATCAAATCAGTCTCATTTAATCAATGATATAAATAATTTATTTCATTAAGAATTCTGTAGAAATAGTCTGCCTTTTTTCCCATTGTTTAACTCTTTATTCTGTGATATTCCAATACAATGATCGTTACAACAAATTAAAACAGAACATACAGTAATTATATGAGACAGTGCAAAAAGAAAGAAGGTTTTGTCACAGTAATGTAACGAGTCAGCGAATTTTTAATATTGTTCTTCGCCTGCATGATGCATGTTGTTACTCCACGATCAAGCCATGTAGCTTTATTGAAAACAGTCAGTTTTTTTAGACAAACACTGTCTCGAACTAATAAACTGTTTTCCATGATGTTTTCAGCTTCAAACCTAACGCCTTTTTAATATGTAAAAGAGATAATTGCGTTTTATTCAGTGCAGAAAAAGGATGAATAATTAAATGTGTGTAGAAGGCTCAGGGATTTAACCTGGGTTATTGGAATTAAAAATAAATTGAATTTCCAGTCAACCGGGAGTTGGTTATTAGACATAATTATTTATTTTTTTGGAGTCTTTCTGTATCTTGCACTATCCTCTAGAACATAAAACCGGAATGTGTTGACTGTCCACAGGACTAACGCTTGGTTTTGCTGGTTTTATAATCTAGATGCAGACAGGTAGTATACTACAGCCACTACAGGACGTACTGAAATCACGTTATGGATCAGATATTGCGATGAGCGTTCAATAAAGTGCAATTCCACTAAACCAATATTCATGCATTTGGTGCAAAATAATGCTTTTAGAAAAAAAAAACAAGAATTAAGTTCAGAAAAGTTTAAAAATAACCATCATTTTCAACTTAGGTTACTTTATGGAAAATCGAAAAGTTCACTTGAGCTTTATTTAGCAATTGTTGTCTCTTTTGTAAAACCCATACTTGTGTTTTTGGCAAATATTACTTGATATATATGATTAATTTGACTGCTGCCGTAAAAAATAGCCAACATTTATTACTTTTTATTATATCATGGAAGCCGTGCGTGTCCTCTAAGAATTTGATTAAGACAAGGCGGACGTGTCTGACCGGATTGGTATAGATCGATAAATAATCTATTAGATTTTTCCTTCACTTTCACGTCTCGCTATGGTTACTCTCTCATTGTTATTGAAATGTCCACTTTAAAGGAGGTACATTGTAAATGAAGTAATCAGAACAAGTTCCATTTTTATGACAAGTTAATAAGGCTTACACGGATTTAGTCATTTAACTTAAAATCTATAATGTCTATTCTCTATATAGGTCCAGTGAGTTGTTTGAAAAGATAATAATTTGGGAGATTTTGTGATGATGAACTGTATTGTATAACTTTAAACAGCTATCTTTGTGGAGTGCATCTGATGTACATTTGCTCAACACGAACACAACATTGGCACTCACTACAGTTCTGATTATGTGTGGCATTGTGACAGTTGCTTCTTTTATTTATTTATGTTATTTATAACCGGAGATTCGTACAGCAATAATGGATATTTATAGAAATACCAACTCTGTGACAGATAAAAACGACAACTGACAGGACAGGAAAGAATTCAGAGAACTTCCGATAATTAACGACTGGAATATTACTGGATTTCGTGATATATTAGATAATTATGCTGATCAAAAAAGCACCATATCGCGTACAAAACGTTATTTGAATATGTAACGGTAATTGGTGACCAATTCTGGAAAGCAGATAAAAGCAGATTTTAGCACAGTTGTTATTCACCTTTTAATAATTGAAAAGTGATTATTGATTGTGGTAGAGGGTATACTGTCATATGTGCGCCAGTTTGTGCTACAGTGTTTCTTTCATTTAAGATATGCAGAAATTGAACAGAAACTGTGACACACCTTTATAACAAGAAGAAGAAGAAGCCTTACACCAAAGATAGAATAATAGGATTACTGGATCAACATCTCCAGGGTTTAGCACACTTATGTAATCGCTTACGACGAAACAGCTCGCGAATATTGGAGAAAATTAATAAGTTGAGCGTGTTGTTTCGTTATTGAAACTGTAACTTACACGATGTTAACATATGCAGCTGCACCTCAAATGTGTTAAAGTTCTTGTGCATAAGACACTATCATGACCTGTCAATGACAAATACATTTTTGTTACTTTGAAGATGTTTCAAGCATTTTAAGCTCTATAAACAGGCATATGCAGAACTTTGGCAATACCAGCTGTCTTCATTGTCGAAATAAATGGCTAAAACTTTGACAAAAAGGGTTTCTGACAACATACAAAGAAAGGAGGCAGAGTTTTAGAGCATGGTTTGCTTCAAATATGTCTAGAAAAAAGAATTATTTGAAAGGAGATTTAATTACTCTGCAGCGAAGAAAGAATGGTTTAAGATTACATAATTAGCCGTTCGTTTTCTAGACAACGCAGAAAAAGGACAACAGTATTAGCGTGTTTTTGTTGAATAAGAATGAGACGAGTATTACGGCGAAGTTCAGATGCGAGAAGGTCTAATACTTCAAATATCCTGGCTGAGCCTGTCTCTCTGGCAAGGCGGAGCTCAGTACCGCATTTGTTGACTGTTCCGGCTGAGTACGTCCCAGTACGGAGGGGCTCATACCCAGGGCCCCAGCATTGTGTTTCGCGGTCAATATCTGTTCCGAATCTTGAGTCATGCAATAAGTTACTTTTTTATGGTCGTGGGATAAATGACAAACGAGTATGTGGGGTGCTAATATTTATGCTGGTGGTGCTCATTATTGTGGTGATTGTCTCACTGTATCAGCTTTTCACCTAAAATAGCTCTTAGCTGGAAGAAAGATCTATGCGCATCTTGAATGCTCTGAAATCTTTTTCTGACCTTTTTTCCGGAAAATTCGCCTATCTTCATTCTGTTATGGTTACGCCGTGTATTCTTACTAAGCATGATTTGTCATTACGGAAATAAACGGATTTTGTCAACAACTGTTTTTGTAAAGGATATAATACGTATAATGTTATATGTGCAATGTGAATGAATTTCCGATTTCGTATCTTCATCGATGGTATGCACTGGAGAAGTATTTTAAATATCACATATCAAACACGCTCTGCAAATTTCTGAAAAACGTGAAACGTGAAAAAAGTGGCAATAAAGCTTCAAGCCTAAAATGAATCTTTCAAGCTTTAATGAATTAACTTTTTTTAAAGAAACATACAAAAATAGTTATCTTTTTTGCAAAGAACTGATAATATAAGACACTTTTTACCATGAGCTTTAGAAGATATTACAAAATTATAGTAAAACCGCTCTATTAGGGACAGTGATGTTTCTTTCAGAAAGTGGCCTTAATAGCGAGATGTCCTCTACCGTTCTACGGTCCCTCTACGAGTTCTACCTTGCTTGTGACTAGGTCATATTAGACTGTATATAAAGTAGCTTAAGAATATTCTAATCATGGGACTACATAAAATAACAGATGAATGCTGAAACTCATGTATTTTAAAAATGTATGCCTTTTATAACATAAAGTCTATATAGAGCATACATCTTTACTGTTCTGGTGTTGTTCAAGATGCTTAAAGAATAGTTCAAAGATCATGTATGGGTACTTTACACCGCTGTCATGTTTATATTTGTGGAATCGTGCTGAAGAATAAACAGATTATGAATAAAATTGCTATGAGTTATATTCTATCCAATTATATTTCTTCTTCAACTCCAGGAAAAAAAGTTTGATTAACGCACAATCAAATTTAAATATCTATTTGCAAAACATTTTGCCTTTTCTACTCAATCTTTTCTATTTCGTTTAGATAGGGAAAGACAACAACAACAACAACAGAAAAATTTTGTTTTGGCTATTTACAAAAAGCAATTGTGAAATATGGCAAAAGGCTATTGATTCAGCAAATAGCACTAAAAACAACAACAAAACAACATCAAAACAACAACAAGAGACATTACGAAACAGTCATACATTCCAGAGTATTTCTACGTAATTCAAAAGATTCTTTAATAAATTTAATCAAATTATATAGTACACTTCTACTTGTAGATGATAAAAAAGGGAATGAATCGTGTTTATTGTTGGCCATGACGTATGGTTTAAGTATTTACTATATTTTGAATAGCGTAATAAAAGATGATATTCAGACTCTACGTCGTTTGGGTTGCATATTCTACATACCCTCATTTGCACTCTGTACACCAGTTTATCTTCCTATTTCAATCTTTAAGCTATGTGAACTAAATCTTAAATGTTCAAGTTGTTTTCTAAGTGAATCGTTTTCAATTTTTTCTAAATAATCTTCGAAATAAAATGAAGTTTTATAATTCGTACAATAATCTATACTAGTTTGGAGATATTGTTGAGAGAACCGGTCTATTCTTGTATATACTGTTCTTGTAATCTTGTTTAAAAACGGAAAAATAATTCAAAGAAACCATCTCAAATCACCATATTTCGCGTTATTTTGATGTTTGCGTACGGACACCCATGAATGTGTACAAAACCGTAGATCTTCACATTGTGGTAAACCAGTGCAAAATGTAAGACCTAAGAAGTGTAAGACTTTTTGCAGACCGATTAAAAAATGATACACTTTCAGATAAATAGCAGATTTAATGATCCAATTAATGATTCATTTGATCAAAACGTTTTTTTATAAATTGTGAAATAGGAGGGAAGGGGGTCGAACGAGAACGAACGAAAAATAAAGGAATTGTTTTCTTTAAATCTCTCCCCAGTTTAAAAGCGTCCGAGCGAGGCTTTTAATATTTGTTTATATCCAGCAGTGCACGTTTGGAGACACGCGCGTGCGTTTTGCATTTTCAAACCAACTCATGGATAGGTTAACATTAGGCACACGAAGAATAACATCGGATGAAGGTATGATTATGTTTAGATAAGGATACAATTTCATTTATACTTTTTCATTTAACAAAGGCACGATGTTCATAGAGGTCAAATTGACAATTCCTTCAACAATATGTTTGACTGAAAAGGTTAGTGAAGATTTTTGTTTTCAAATCGTAATAATGATGAAATTTCAAATTTGAGTTTCGTGACATTTATACATCAATTTGAACAGAAATACTACAAATGTAAAAGCATGATGATACTAAAGTGTTACTGTAAAATATGACTTTTATATGAGATTTGGGGTTTTCAAAGAAGACTAAAAAGGTATGTGTGGACTTTTAATACACATAAAATGATTCTGTATACCCTTAAGTATCTTTACATTCTATTGATATTTATGTACATGACATAATGCATGCAAGTTAATATAAACAGTGGTTTGTAAACTTTATGAATGCTTGCAGCACCATCTCTCTCTATTTTAGTCGGTAGTGGTTGTAGGACAAAATCCCACCTGTACAAAATCCTCTTCATCGATTTTTGCACATCTGGATAAAACCTTCCATTGGTGAATTTTTCAAGTGGACAAAAACCCCCTCAAAAATTGCCGCATAGGACAAAACCTCCCTCGCATTTACTGACTTGGCTTGTTTACAACTTCCATCTGCCTTAAGAAATGTTATGATAAAGTCCGTAATGACTGGCATATCATTATTGGTACATGAATATAGTTATTACAGCAGACTGCACAGAATATAGGAAGTTACGGTACCAATAGCAAATCTGTGGGTAAACACGTATTTTGCTTGCTCACATAAGTGCATGCGAATGTATTATTAGAAATGTACAGTGATTATCAACATTTTATTCTAAAACAGTGTGAAATAAAACCATTCAACACAAAGATATTTCATAAAATATCATTTCTTGTAATTAAGATGTTTTTTAGAATTATTCATCAATTGATAATTAACAGTATTTTGTTAAAGAGGAGGTGTAAACAAATATATGCAAAAAGAAGATCATAATTTAGTTACCACAAACAATAAATTTCAAATGTTTGCCTAAAATCAGCAAACAAATCATAACTGTATAAGTTTCATCAACTTTGATGTAACATACTAGATATAAACCTTATTATTTTTTTTACAGGAAACATGGATTTCAGAAAACACTCATTTAAATCTAGATGTAAAAGGATATAAAAGTTTCCATCTGTTTGGTAACAAGTCTCAAAATACAAAAAAAGGACGATTTAGTGGTGGAATTAGTCTATTTTACAAAGACAATTTAGATAAGCATGTTAAAATTATTGAGACTAACCAATACGGAATAATCTGGGTTGAACTAAATAATACTTTATTTACTTTTCAGGAAAATGTATATCTGTGTTGTACGTATGTAACACCAAGAAGTTCTACGGTAATTAATACGGATGATTTTGACTTTTTCGAAGCAATTGAAACTAGCCTAGAAAGGTTTAAATCGTTAGGAAAATGTTTCATTTTTGGTGACCTAAATAGTAGAACCTCTAATTTTTCAGAAATTTTATTGGCCGACAATTATATAGATAATGATCACGAAATTCTATGTGAAGAAATTCCTCAAAGAGTATCTAAAGATAAAACTATTGACGGCCCAGGTAGACGTCTGATCGAATTCTGTACTTCGACGTCATTTGTAATATGTAATGGCCGTTGCCATAGAGACGCAAATCTAGGGGAATACACTTATTATTCATCAAATGGGGGAACAAGCGTAGTTGATTATTTACTTGTACATTTTAATGATTTCAATTGTATATCGGACTTTAAAATAGCCGATCCTAATGAATACTCCGATCATAATGGGTTAATTTTTAAATTACCTGGTAAAAACGGCTATGAATATTCTAATAAAACCAATGAAGATTTGTTTACATATAAATGGGACGAATCGAAAGAAAATATATTTTTAGAAGCCCTTCATTCAAAAAGAAATGTTCTAAATGGTATTGCTGGATAGCTACAGAATAACGACCATGTAGATACAATTGTTAACGATTTTTCACATATTTTACAGGAATGTATTTCTAACATTTTTAAAAGTAAAACAAAAAAAGGAAATCCAAATAAAAGCAGTTATAAAGTAAAACAACCATGGTTTAACGACGTATGCTTTGCAGCAAGAAAAAAATTCAAACAGGCCAGAAATAAATTCCTTAAAGATAGACTAAAAGACAATCTGAAGAGACAATACCTTGCAGAACGATCAAACTATACAAAAGTGAAACGCATACACAAACAAAAATACAAAGAAGAAGAAAAACAAACTTTAAATAAATTAAGCAAATCACAGCCAAAGGAATTCTGGAATAAGGTTAAGAAACAATATTTGAAAAAACAGAGCCCTGCAGAAAACTTAAATATAAATGATCTTTTAGAGCACTTTAAAACTTTATATAGTACAGAATCGGAAAATCAAAACCCAGAAATAGACTCTGATTTGCATGATGAAGATCTTGATAAAGAAATAGAAATAAGCGAAATAAAAAAGGCTGTTTTTTCACAAAAAAATAACAAGAGCAGCGGTATTGACACAATCATGGCAGAAATTTATAAGTGCGCATTTGATGAGTTGTCGCCAATCCTTCATTTATTATTTAATAAAATCTACACATCTGGAGTATATCCAAAATCTTGGGGGGAAGGCAAAATTGTACCAATTTTTAAAAATGGCGACAGGGATGACCCCAAAAATTATAGGGGTATCACCCTTATTAATATAATAGCAAAAATTTATTCGCAAGTACTCTTAAATAGGTTAACAGAGTGGTCAAATAAACATAAGAAAATTATTGATAACCAGTACGGGTTTCAAAAGGGGAAATCTACAGTCGATTGTTTGTTTTTACTTCACTCAGTTATAACAAAAACCTTAGCAGAAGGAAGAAAGCTTTACACAGCTTTTTTAGATTTCGAAAAATGTTTCGACAAATTAGAACGTTCATACATATTTATAAAACTTCTTCGAGAAAATGTCAGCTCTAGATTCGTTAAAGCTATCCAAAGTATGTACTCCTCAGTTAAAGCAGCAGTAAGATATAAAAACTCTTTATCGCCGTTTTTCGAATCGAACATAGGTGCAAAGCAGGGAGACCCGAGCTCTACTTTACTTTTCTTATACTTCGTAAATGATCTTATAAATAATATAAACGATAACATAGATGGTTTATTTACTATAGACGATGTTAAATTATTCATTTTACTTTTTGCAGACGATGCAGTTATCTTTGCGTATACACCGGAAGCGTTACAATCAATGCTGAATGATTTATATCAATATTGTACTGAATGGGGTATGACAATTAATACAAAAAAGACAAAAATAATGATCTTCGAACATGGTAGACATTCGAATTTTAATTTCAAACTAAGTAATGAAACATTAGATGTAGTTACAGAATTCAAATACTTAGGAGTTGTATTATTCAAAAATGGCCACTGGCACAGAACACACAGCCATATTGCTCAACACTCACTATATGCACTTCATAACCTTTTTATAGTTTTTAACCAGTTAGAATTACAGATTATAGACAAGTGTAAACTATTCGATAGCCTCGTAGGTTCTGTATTAAATTATGGCGCAGAAGTTCACGGATACTCAGAAGCAAAGTGCATAGAAAAAATCCATTGTAAATTTTTACGCAAAGTATTATGTGTAAAAAAATCAACAAATTTAGAGGGACTATATGGAGAGCTTGGCAGACATCCTATGAAAATCCAACGAAAACTTACTGTTATAAAGTATTGGCTAAAAATCATAAGATCTGATGAAAACAGTTTACTGAAAAAAATGTATAATACCCTTAGGATCGATGCTGACAATAATAATACATACAGAAACAAAAATTGGGCTTATCATGTTAAATCTATTTTAGAAGAAATAGGGATGGCGAACATATGGTTAAATCAATATGTGGATAAAACAACCTACTGCATTGTTAAAACTAGAATCTTAGATAATTATAAACAGCACTGGTATTCTTGTATTAATAATTCTAGTAGATTAGCTTCATATAACATTTACAAACATGATTTCATTCTTGAACAATATTTAAACAACGTTAAAACGAACAAATTCAGAATTGCAATGACAAGATTTAGACTTTCCTCACATAATCTCGAAATCGAAAAAGGCAGGCATACCGGAATTCCAAGGGATCAAAGATACTGTACAAAATGCAGAATGAATACGATTGAAAACGAGTATCATTTCTTATTAGTATGTCCAAAATATTATGATTTACGAAGAAAATACCTTAAACCTTATTACTGTAGATGGCCTACTTTGATTAAATTTGAAAACCTTCTGTCCAGTAGAAATTATAACGAACTTAACAATTTATCGAAGTTTTTGTATTTTGCTTTCCAAGCTAGAGAAATGACTACTTAAATGATCTGGCATATATAAGGCCGGCATACTAGAGGTTCAGATTTTTGTAAAAACATTATCATTGTATAGATTGTCAGCTTTCTACTTTCTCTGAAAAAATACAAATCGTTTACAACAGCAGTGAACATGTATGTTGACCTTTGACCTATGTTTGTATATTGATATGTTGTGGCTATAAATGTACTACATTTAATGCCAAATAAAGATTATGTTATGTTATGTTATGTTATTTTGTTTATTTTTCATAGATTTAAACTAAAGTAACCATAAAAAGTGGTAACCAAACAGTAATACAAGTACTTGGGAAATATTTGAAAAGGGGATTTTGTCTAGCCTTGCAAAAACATGTGTGTGTGTGTGTGGTGGGGGGGGGGATTTTTTCCACCCATGGGGATTTTGTCCGTACTCCATGTCTAGTTGGTGTGTCAGAAATTACCAGATCTTTACATAAATTTTGGATTTAATAACACCAAGATGCATATGCATTAGAAACATCCCACCTCTTAAAACAACTTTCCACGGCATGAGTAGCTTAAAGACCAATGCTCTAGAGCACTGAGCCAAACAACTAATATCCGGATGCAGTTGTCAAAGGCTGAATTAGTAGTAAATGAAGCACTAATCTGCAGTCTTTTATCTTTTTATATTACATCTATCCAGTTAGTCAGAACAGTTTTTGAAAGCAACTAATAACATCAAATATAATCCATCAAACAGTTTAATAAACTCAGATGTATACACTGCTTGCTAGTTAGTTTAGTGGACCTCTGGGAGAAGTCACTGGAGGACATATTAGTGCTATGCTAATTTCCCCTTATTACTGGTACTGGTATCTGGTGACAGCCCTTTTCGAGTTCTTTTATGTTGTAGGTCATGACCAGATAAGCAAGATTGAGCTGCGCATCTACATTTGTTGGGAGAAAAACACGTCGCGAAAAGGGGTTGATGTCTTGATGTTTGAAAATTAAATCTGAATATTATTTACAGTTTTTGTGTGAATAGCAATGAAAAACAATATATGTGCTACAACATTTGATACGTTTCAGCTGAAATTTGAACTCAGATCTCTTTCCATTTAAAAAAAAAGTGTTCACACAACTGAA
Organism: Cyclina sinensis; assembly: GCA_012932295.1. Classification (NCBI taxonomy): domain Eukaryota; kingdom Metazoa; phylum Mollusca; class Bivalvia; order Venerida; family Veneridae; genus Cyclina; species Cyclina sinensis. Next base: position 30,982,977 of record JAAONU010000017.1, read on the forward strand.
CAACCAGAGCGCTTGATATGTTTTGTAGACACTAAGTATGTATCACATGTTACCTATACAAACTTTTAGATATTTGCAAACCTTTCAACTTTAAACTTTTATTCAAGAAATATTTGTCCATCACTTACGATGTGGTGGGCCACATCAGTACTACATATATGATAAACAGTGACATACAACAAAATCATAATTTCAGAAAATGGCTAACACATTGTTTTAAGAGAGAAAAAAAAAACATAATTAAAAACCACACTGACTCTTTATGACAGTTGATAGTTTTTGTAACAGACAAAAGAAGTATACGTGCAAGATATATAACTGAAACAAACAATTAAAAAAGAGCACCGTTGAGCGGCACCAATGTTCGTCTGTTTAATTTATCGGAGTATGAAGTACCTACCCATCCAAAAAAAACATGGAGCAAAAAAGTGCAAGTATAGTGGTAACGCACGTTTTTTCATGTTATAACATCTGCAGAATACCGAGGGATGGTTGGTGCCCGAGCCCGTAGAGCCCGTAGGGCGAGGTCATCAACATATCCCGAGGGATTCTTCAGATGTTATGACACGAAAAAACGTGCTTTAACGCTAATCTAGCATAAAATGCTCTAGAAAAGACATGTTTACGAAAACCAAAAAATAAATAAATAATAGTACAGTCGCCTTTAGGTTGTTATGGATACGTGTTTTAAATATGCGTTCCAGGGCGACACGTCAACATGTTTCAACCTGTCGAGCGGCCATCTTGAAACTTAAAAAGTGTCGATTAAAAAAATATTTGGAAGGGTTTCATGTGGATTTACGATTGATAGTATACACTGACGGCTTTATCAATAATCATGAATGTTTCGTCTACGTTCCAACCTGCAAAGTTACATAAACTGCCGATTTGGGGCAAAAAGACGGACCAGCGTCCATTATTTACAAAGGCCATGTAACGCGCATAACTGAAACCGGATAAATAACAGCGCGTGAGCGCGAGAACTTCCTTGTTAACACACCTTTTTGCGTGCAAAAACCAGCGATTTTATGCTAGATTACATATTCATCCCAGAAACAACAACAACAACAACACACACGCACACACACACAAATGAAAACTGTGGGGGCGGTCTGGTTGGGCGGCAGTGATCAGCGACTACTCATCCCAGATCCCAGAAGAAAAAAGAAGTAAATAGTTAATATCTCTAGGCTTTGTGCTTTTCCATTAGAATTGTCCCCCTATTTAAGTCATTGCAAAACCAAGTGACCCCTTGGGTTGAACCAAATATGACCCCTGGGACATAATATGAACAATCTTGGTAGCTGTTTACTGCAACAGAACAGAACAGATATTTGGTTTATACAAGTATACATCGTCATAAAATTATAAGCAAATTTACAATTAAGAAATACACACAGAAATCATAATGATCCAGTTATAACGTGTTTTTCATACACATACAATAAGAGGCTGTCTCACGTCAAATTACAAAGCTCTATGTCAAGCGGTTTTAGATAAGAAGATTTTATAATTTTTTTATAACTATATATAAGCTCCGGGGCGGGGTCAGTATTGACCCTTGGGTCAGTCAAATCACTTGATAGAGGTCCACTAGACAATGCTACACACCAAATATGGTTTATGAGTAATCAGATACATTTAAGTTTTCGCACGACGCCGCCACCGACGACGACTAAGTGACCATAATAGCTCGACATTTTTCCTCGAAAACAGACGAGCTAAAAAGGCAGGGAATCCATTTTTAATCACTTTCAAAATGAGAAAGTAGACTGAGTAAGGTTATTTTATGCATACAGTCAGGAAATACAAAAACGAAAACTTTTTTCTCAAGCAGATCAGATAATAGTTGCGTGTTATTTATTATAAAAAAAGTTTACGTTGCCATGTTACAATGGATGTTTGAATATTGTGTATAATTACTGTATGCGGTTACTAGTGCTTGAACATGCGCGTCTCTATGAAAGTTCTATAGATGCTTGCGTTGTCAATAGTCAGCATTTGTTTGTAGTGATTCGTTTGTGCAGTTATCAGTGTGGAAAAAAAATGCATAAACTATTAACATTGTATGTACATGTTAATTTATTTTTTTTTTCATATAAAAACGAAGTGGTATATTAGACATTTACTGTACGTATTAATTAACAAATACCTGGTCATATATCACGATTTTGTGTCGTTGCATTAAGTAACTTAGTACCTTGTTTATCATGAACACTCATATAAAACATAACGTTTGCAAGACAAATGAACAATACAGTTCGTGTTTGTGAATATATCTGAGGTAAAATAATAAATTTATATTCAATGTTCCAGGGTCAAATATAGAACATTGGTTATGGTACAATAGTTTTAAAACTGGCTCCTTACAACACCAGAAACGTAACAAAACACATTTAGGTAAAATAAAATGGGACAGGAATAGCTGAAATTTACAAAGCTCTCATAGAAACAGCAAATACATGGTAATACAAGTAAATTTCAGCTAAACATAAGGTTTGAAATATAGAAGACCCAAAATTATAAACTGTGCTGTTTATTGCACCCTAATGTCACTTATAGTTCATGAAACTACAAGAAGAAAACTCTTTCTGAAGAAAAATAAAACTAAAACTTTGAAATTAAAAGTTATTTAAGGTTTTGAAAATTGTTATGTTGTGTTGTGTAAACACAAGCACAGAGTTACTCAATTCGTTTACAATTTTTACTTTTTGTTGAGTGTATTCTTGCTGGTGCTGAATAGATTATTTCATTTAAGTGACCCTCTTGCTGCAAGTAATGAAAATATCAAGACGACCTAAATACACTTGCCAAATCTAGTTCATGAAATAGCACTCACATTGACGTGCCAAATCTAGTTCATAAAATAGCACTCACCTTGACTTGCCAAATCTAGTTCATGAAATAGCACTCACATTAACTTGCCAAATCTAGTTCATGAAATAGCACTCACATTGACTTGCCAAATCTAGTTCATGAAATAGCACTCACCTTGACTTGCCAAATCTAGTTCATGAAATAGCACTCACATTGACGTGCCAAATCTAGTTCATGAAATAGCACTCACCTTGACTTGCCAAATCTAGTTCATGAAATAGCACTCACATTGACGTGCCAAATCTAGTTCATGAAATAGCACTCACCTAGACTTGCCAAATCTAGTTCATGAAATAGCACTCACATTGACGTGCCAAATCTAGTTCATGAAATAGACTCACCTTGACTTGCCAAATCTAGTTCATGAAATAGCACTCACATTGACGTGCCAAATCTAGTTCATGAAATAGCACTCACCTTGACTTGCCAAATCTAGTTCATGAAATAGCACTCACATTGACTTGCCAAATCTAGTTCATGAAATAGCACTCACATTGACTTGCCAAATATAGTTCATGAAATAGCACTCACCTTGACTTGCCAAATCTAGTTCATGAAATAGCACTCAAATTGACTTGCCAAATCTAGTTCATGAAATAGCACTTACCTTGATATGTGTAGATTGTATGATCTGCTAAAGGGTGCAAGATTTATTCTGGATAAAATAGCGTCAAATTAATATAACTAAGCTTATATTCTATCTAGATATAAAGTACTTAGCAGTTTCTCACACACTTTAGTACTTTCACTATCATGGACAGACAAATAATTGATTAAATGAATAGTACAGAAGGTTTAAGCTGTTTATTTCTTTCCGCTATCTTTGATGAAAATTTTACACTGTTTAAGTATAAGATGTTATTTTGAACTTTGTTCGGAATTTTTGACCAAGACTCAAGTTTCTAAGTTCATTTAGTTTCGAGGCTTATTAACACAATTATACAACGTAAGACTTAGGACTTAATTAAAATGCCCATTTGCCTTAGATAATAGCTTGCTGGTTCAACTCTAAAAATGCTGTGTCATCGTCTTACACATTTCATAGCCATTTTGAAAGATACGTCAACATCTCGTGCGCATGCGAAGAAGAGAAAGTCTAGAATTCGTGGGTTTCATGTTTTTCACGCCACACCGTAAAGACGGATTGCCTGCAATAATGTGATGGCCTAAATCAGAATTTAAAGCAAATCCAAAAAATTAAGGCATCATGCTCCTTTAAAATATTTATGAATCTTATTAAGGGATAATCACTTACTGCGATTGACTTTCTAAAATCTGTGACAAGTATTTTTACCTTGATTATTGCATTGTTGCTTTACAGACTTGCCATGCATTCTAAATATGAAGAAAATTTGACAGAAAACATAAAATATCATGAGTTTTCACGACCCATGAATCTCTGAGGGTTGAACTGTTAAAGACACAGGACAGGTTAATATTGGCATTTGTTGATTAATGACAACGTAATCAGGTACATTTCATTTAAATTTTCAGGTTATTGTTCCTTGAAAGTGATGTTGGTCCAAAGACAACGGCTAGGTGATTTGTATGATTTTAAGGAAAACTACTGCCCCCCTTGAGTCCTTAGTTGATGCAAAACAGGGCAGAAACGTCCATTATCAACAAAGTTGTCCGTTATACTGCAGTACCCATATTTTCGGAGTGTACACAAGGTGTTCTTTTACTGTAAGAAAAAGAGGTTATACATTTAGCAACCACTACCAAATATAAATAACGACAAAATCCTAGATTGTTAATATCTTAGAGACATTTCTAAAAATTCAGTAAGGAAATAGCTGTACTGTAGAGATATTTACAAATAAGTCTAAAAGTCGTTATGGTTTACAAATATGAACAATGAACAGACACCTTAAAAATTAATAGAAGGGAATATTTCATGAAGCGTACTGCGACTTTGGACAACGTCAGCAATTCAAGATTCTAAAGGTTTGATTGAATTTCAGATCTGATTGAATATCGCCTGATTTAGTGTTTTTTTCCATCAGTCTAAGTAGGCGTTTCATTGATTTTCATCTGTGTGTACAATGTTCATCATTTATCTTTGAATTTGTGAGAACATAAATCAGCTTTTCAACTTATTTTTTACAGTAATGTTATTTGCCTTAGACACTTGATGCTTGTGGTCTTACTTATTGCCAGACAAATATATGGACATCAAAAGGTAATATTATTGACATATTCCACACTGAAAATGGCCGATCAATGGGTGATGCATATGCTACATTTTTTGTTAAGGTGATTCTAATGACTGTTTGAAAATGCATATTGGTTTTGCATGTTAAAGCATTTTCGTTTGTATTTTAACCGTACCTACAAGAAAGTTAAAAATAAGTTATTTTGTTCAGGTTTCTGTGCAATCGACTTTGAAAATAAGAAGTTCGCATTGATACCTACTGGACACTTACAGAATGAGCGTAATTTACTGGAAAAACGCCGAACCTTAACAATGAGGTCGAAGGTTGCATTTACTGCGAGTGCTAATGTTTCTTTGGGGTGCGAGTACTAGTCAGAAGCCGTTTAAAGTTGCAAGGTTATCTTCTTTTTCCGATATCTGTTAAGCAGATTATTTATTGCTAGCTTTTAAACATCGTCGGATACCCCTAGTATATATTCCGTTTACACTACAGTATATACAATCAGGCCCGGATTTACCGGGGGGGGGGGGCTTATGGGGCCCAAGCCCCCCCCTCCCCAGCTGGCCCGTTTGTAAAAAAATAAAAGGGCTCATTTTTAAAGGCTCTTAAACATTTTTTTCAGCTCTTTTCCAGCTCGTAACAGAAACACAGACAACCTTTCAATTTGCAATGGTCATGCAATATTGCGTAACAACTGATAACGAGTTCGCAACTTTATAGCCGTCTATATTACACAATGTACCGTATATTCGGCGGCACGGATTATCAGAGAGTTCTCCAAACTGATCTGTAACAATCGATTATGGAGTGTTACGTAATTGACCGACCTTGGGTGTCCGACGATGGCTTTTAAACATCATACCAGACAATTCTTGCTTGTAAAACAAAATTGATAATGATATTTTTTTCATTTTTTAATAATTTGCCTTTATGGTTATTATCTTTACCGTTAGTTCTCTTTTAAAGAAAAGCACAGACATATTATGAGGCAATCTTATAAATATCATATCCTTATCAAAGTTTACAAAAACTGATGGATCGATTGTCATTGAATCCATAAAAGTTTTGAATTAGGTAATTTCTGTATTGCTAAATGATCACTGAACTTCAAATTACGTAAATATTATCTTAAATGTTAGAATCGAAAAAAATATTTGTTTTGGTGGTAAGAACGTGGAAATTTTTAAACCTCGTCTGTCAAATAGGCGATATTTTACGTAGCCCGAATGGCATTCCGTAGTATAGAACATAAATGGAATTTATCGAAAATTGCTACGTGTGACACGCCATATACTTCAGACAGATTATGTTTTGATGCACACTGCTGTCCCAAGTTTGCTTTCTCAAACATTTACATTCTATATACTGGTTTGCGCTATCGACCTCTTGTCTCCCTTGTTTTGTGGACAAGGTGACAATACTTGTGACTGATGGAAAGCCATTTGTTCGTTGGTACCGATCTTGATCATTTGTACGGAGAACGGGAGGTTAGTATTGTTCATTCCCAGGCACCATGTTTCGGTAAACTGCCCGCCTAATATGACTCCGATTTTTAAGAAGCGATTAGAAACAAATGTTCGTCCAACGGTAAAGAAACAGCGTTATTTCTTCTTACATGTACACATTACAATTCTGTTCAATCTTTTTTATATAATCATATGTATGTCTAAACGTGTCTTTCCGAGTGATGTTCGGCTGTTTCTCCATAACAAATTATACTTACATGTATTGAGGAGGCACCGTGGTCCAGGGGTAGAGCGCAGGTCTCCAGATCAGGAGGTCGCGGGTTCGAATCCCGTCAGAGGCGAGATTCTCTCACGATCTTCACATTCCTCACCGCTGCGCGAATACTGGTATGGAACCCAGGAAGCAGTCATCGAGCGTGGTGAATCTAAGTTGTAAGAACTTGTATCACAATCGATGTAAAATAAATGAGTCTAAACTAAAATCCGTGTTACCGACATCGCTAGATAAAGTAAAATTTGAATCTGCAGCTGGATGCAAGTAGGCAAACATGTAGTTACATGTCAGAAGTTAACAGTAAACAGTGACTTAAGCACTAAGCGTAACAATTTATACAGTAAAACTATTGACCTGCTAGAATGCACTGCTGGAAGAGCAACCTAGCAGGGCATTTCGAAATATAGTGTAAAATCAATGCCCTATTGAAATGCCCTGCTGGCAGAGCAACCTAGCAGGTCATTCCGAAATATAGTGTAAAATCAATGCCCTGACGGCAGAGCAAGCTGCTGGAATGCCCTGCTTGCAGAGCAAGCTGGCAAGGCATTTCAAAATAAAGAATAAAATCAATGCCCTGCTGGAATGCCATTCAGTTAGAGCAACCTGACAGAGCATTCCGAAATAAAGTGAAAAATCAATTCCCTACTGGAATGCCCTGCTGGCAGAGCAATCTACCGGTAGTAGGGCATAACATAAAAGAATAAACTCAATTGGAATTCCCTGCTAGGTTGCTCTGCCAACAGGGCATTCCAGCAGGGCATTGATTTTACACTATATTTCGGAATTCCCTTCAAGTTTGCTCCGCCAGCAGGGCATTCCAGCAGGTCAACAGTTTTACTATATAAATTGTAGTCACTGCCCTGGCAGGTTGCTCTGCTAGCGGGGCATTCCAGCAGGATTAATTCTATTCTTTTTTTGATGCCCTGATAGGTTGCTCAGCAAGAAGGGATTTCTAGCAGGACATTAATTTTAAACTATATTTTGGAATGCCCTACCAGGTTGCTCTGCCAGCAGGGTATTCCAGCAGGACATTGATTTTATTTTCTGGACGAATTATGGGTCATAAATTATAAGTACTATCAACTATTACTAGATGACCTTTACAACGTACATCTATTCCGACCCAAGAGAGACATGAGGGTTACTAAAAAATTACCGTGTATGTGGGTTTGTTTTAGGAAAATATGTTTCTTGTGTCTGTGTCATAAAAAGATGTTGAAAATTCTGTAGTTTTCAAGAGAATGTTAATTTCATTAATGAAATCTATTAATTTTGGAAATTTACGTAAATAGAAACATTAATTTATAATGGGAAAATGTCCGAGTTAACGTGAGAGGACAGATAAACTTTTTGAACATCTCTTTCAATAATGTATCCGGCTTTAGATATACATTTACAGCGATAGTGAAGTACCAGCGATTGTCTGACGTTTTTGAACGTGGATACCAATTATTATGCAAATAAGGGAAGATTTCAACGTAATTTCTTATATTTGGTTGATAACGTGGAGTTTTATTGTTAAATTATGTTAAATCTATGGGTCTTCTTTGATAAAATTTTATGTTTAAGTATGTAGAAAATATTATTTAGATGCGAATCATTGTACCCTCGAAACCGTATGTGTAGTGATAATTCGGCGTATTAATTGATTTCTTGTGATAATGTTGAACTGACCCCCGCTATATTTCCAAGATGGCGTTAAACTGATAAACACATGTACATTAAATCAAAGCACTGAAAGTACTGCAAAACTGTCGCATAGTGTTGGGTTTATGTTTTCAAGTAATGGATACATGCATGTAATGCAATACCTTTATCCGAGAGAATTTATCTCTGTGCAAAAGAGGTCCATTGGAGCTAGTCTCATTAAGCTGAATATGATAAAAATATTTTTTCTTTACCTGCCTTGCCATAAATTATAGTCCAACTTCACTGGAATTTTTTTTGTACATACTTACTGAACACTCTATAGTCAATACTGACCATCACTGATCATTTTCAACACTTATTTATCAAATTTAGTATTGACAATTCCACTTATTTTTCTAAAACCCTGTGGTACTCCAACTATAATGTTCTAGAAAAGTACAAGAGTACTATTATACCAACCATGATTTATGCATACTGACCAATATTGTAAGTTCTGTTGGTAGTTTACTGGTAGCATTTGCAGTCTAGTACATGTTCTTTCCAGTAATTTTAGGACGGTAAACTGACTCTGATATGAATACAACTGTAAAGAGGGGTTAAAACTTTAGCTGACAATAAGTTTACCACAAACACAAGAAAGCAATACTTGTTAACATTATCTTTATTTAAAAAAATAAAACTATCAAAAACATAATTCACTAGAAATGTGTCCATGGGACACATTTGCCCCAGCCATGTAACATAAGCAGATGATAAAAATTAAAGAGGCAGGTAGAGTGTCAAAAGCAGTATAATTGTTACATTTATTTAATGAACAGCGTGCTACAAAACACAACCCTATAAATGTGAAGACATTTTGGTTGTTATCAGAAATATAGTCTATAAAGGTCAAAACTCTGACAAATTTGGAGATGTACTGCCCAAATTTGCAAGTAACCTGTATTTTCATAAGATACATACACATGCAAAATATGAAAAAAATCTAAGCATTTTCTTTAAATGAGCAGAAATTTCATTTTAGTAGAAAATAAGTCAACAAGAGCAACTTTAGGCGGAGTATTATATGCCCGAAGGGTGTTTTTTGCTATTGTGATCACCCTGTGTCCGATGTCATGTTCCAACCTGGCCAGGTCAAGGGCACCAGTGGTGTCTAAAGATATGAGCCATGTGTTTCATGTCCGCTTCATATCTTTTTCACCCCTGGAATGAATTCCATGAAACTGATCAAATGTTCAGCTCATCAAGATGATAATTATGCAGAACCCATGTTCTAACCTGGCCAGTTCAATCTCAAGGTTCAATAAATATCCTGTATACAAATAACATCAACACAAGGCCATGAAAGTACCTCAATAGTCAATAAAGAACAAAAAACTTCCACTCCAATATTTGTTTATTTGCAGTATATCAGAGCTTGCTGGCCAGCTTTTCACCCAATATTCCACATCACTTAAATGTCGTCCACATATAACATGTCAGTGTTATACTTTTCTTGTTTATTCTGTAATGCCCTGCCAGGTTGCTCTGCCAGCAGGGTATTCCAGCAGGGAATTGATTTTACACTATATTTCGGAGTGACCTGCTAGTGCTCTGTCAGTACGGCATTCAAGCAAGGCATTGATTTTACACTATATTTCGGAATGCCCTGCCAGTTCCTCCCTAACTACCTCCCTTGCGACCGCCATTAAGGGACTGCGCAGATCGAAGCAGTTTGATAATGCGGAGCTTTGAAAAAGTCCCATTTTTAGAGCTGTAATGTGATTGTGACGTTGAATATTAGAGAAACAGATTCATATAAACCACATGAAGCATTTATTATCAGCAAAGATATATCCCATGGTCTTCAAACTGAAAAAATGAATATCTGTAAACGATTTTTTTGCTGACATCTCAATCTATTGAACTGTGAAAAAAGGTCTGTGATATTCTCCGGTAGATTAATTCTTTTTATTTTATCAATATTTCCCGAAAAAACTGCTGTTAAAAAGTATATGTATCTATCTTTAGAAAATCTGTCCAAAAGGGAAGATTTATATAGGTGTCCTTATAATTTTGTTTTTCGTATTACAAGAAATATCCACAACAGCAATGTTATAAATAAGAAGAAGGAAAGAAAACGTATTATTGTAAGATCAATATCTTACAAACGTGTGGCTTGCAACTGTTGTTTTCTTTCTGCATACACAAAACTCACACGTTGTACAAATCAAAAGTGTGCAACAACAGATTTCCCTAATGCAAGAAATAAAAAAAAGAAAAATATACGGTCCATATGGCAACAGAATATGCTAAATTTCATACAGTCTTGAAAATCTTGTTTGTAAAGAAGAATATATATTCTCAAATTTCACATAACAATCAGGAACAAATAAAGACCATTTTTATTGCCTTCAGGCATTTTCTAAGTTTTATTACGTCTCAATTTTATTACGTAACCACATTCCTTCACCACAGGACACCGCGAAAGACAAAAGAGATTTTGATAATTAAAGAAGCGCTAAATAATGCATATTTATTGTCAAGTATTCTTTGAAACTGTTTCAAAAAATAAAACATATTTTAGTTAAAATAGAGTGAACATGCGGTTGATGCGCGGGATGTTTAATTTTATCATTTTGTAAGCTTTCAGAATTGTTCAAATAATTGAAATAATAGTTTTACCTTTTGAAAAGGAAAAGGTGCTTTCAATATTATTTGTGTTTAAACATAATTTACGTGGTTTACACAACTCAAGCTTCCACTTTGAACAGTCCATGATCTTTTTTCACAGTCTTTCATGTGTTAAATATTTCAAGTTAATAACATGTTCAAGTCAGGAATAAAACATACAAAAAAGTGATAAAAATACAATAAAGTGATGTTTATTCACGCGATATAAGGCAGTATGTCAGCTTGAAATGTGCTAAAGTTATCTAGATTTATACGGAACTCATAAGTATCATAGCGATGTTTAGCAGTCCTTTAGTGGCGGACGGTCACGTAATCTTCATAATGGCGGCGGTCAAATTATCAATTATAGAACGGTCTATATTTACACAATATTTCGGAATGCCCTGCCAGGTTGCTTTGCCAGCAGGGCATTCCAGCAGGACATTGATTTAAGTCTTTATTTTGTAATGCCCTGCCAGTTAGCTCTGCCAGCACGGCATTCCAGCAGGGCATTGATTTTACACTATATTTCGGAATTCCCTGCAAGGTTGCTCTAACAGCAGGGCATTCCAGCAGGACAATAGTTTTACTATATAAATTGTAATGCTTTGTGCTTAAGTCACTGTTTACTGCTAACTTCTCACATATGTATTTTACTGTTAAATCTTTGAAAAACAGATGACAACGGCAAACAATTTGCATTTGGAAATTAACTGCCTTTTAACGGTTGTATTGCTTCTCAGTCAGTTCAGCAATATATCTGTCAGTGTGTTTGTCAAAATGCCCGTGTGGCGATCGTATTAATTTGACGTTGTCTGACGTCATAGTCAGGAGTCAGTAGTCATTATCTGGTATTTTTAGGGTTCAGATTCTGATGCCATGTAAAACAGATAAAAGCTTTCGACAAGTTGCCTGCTAAAACAGTGTTGTTGCACCCCAACTCCTTGACTTGCTCTTGAAGATATTTCTATCTTCGAGATATTGGATTCTGAGTTGCCTGACGTCTACGTCCGGTGGAAAAAACATTATAGCGTCTATTTAAATTTAAATCTCAGCAGTTCTTTGGAACTTCCAAAGATCACAAAATCTCATCCTAAGTTTAATTTTTTGGAACACATTTTAGAAGATGTCGCTAAAATATCGCATCAATTTCCGCAAAACAACTGCAAGTTTACATTTTGAATATTTTCTAATCTTTTTGTCAGAATGGATAATTGCTACCATAAAACAAAAGCGATTTTACGCCTTCATGCTACTTTCCCCGCTAAATGCGTATTTAAAACACCTCAGCCGCCTTCGAATTAAACTATGGTGGCATATCTCTGTCGTAAGATAACCAATTAAGGTTTGCAAATATATAAGGGGATCACCGCCAAATTATTCATCACAAGAAATGTTGCATGTGATGAATTTTCATAGTACATGGTCAAAAATACATACATGTACCATGAAACGCAAAAGTGCAAACATTACAAATGTCTCTTTATCGAAGCTCTTGATTACAAAACTGTATAGAATGAAGTGCTCAACAATGTGACATGTACATCGTGCCTAAATGCAAGTGTTACAATGCGACATGTACATCGTGCCTAAATGCAAGTGTTACAATGCGACATGTACATCTTGCCTAAATGCAAGTGTTACAATGCGACATGTACATCGTGCCTAAATGCAATTGTTACAATGCGACATGTACAACGTGCCTAAATGCAAGTGTTACAATGCGACATGTACATCGTGCCTAAATGCAAGTGTTACAATGCGTCATAAACAACGTGCCTAAATGCAAGTGTTACAATGCGACATGTACAACGTGCCTAAATGCAAGTGTTACAATGCGTCATATACAACGTGCCTAAGTGCAAGCGTTACAAAGCGACATGTACAACGTGCTTAAATGCAAGTGTTACAATGCGTCATATACAACGTGCCTAAATGCAAGTGTTACAATGCGACATGTACATCGTGCCTAAATGCAAGTGTTACAATGCGAGATGTACAACGTGCCTAAATGCAAATGTTACAATGCGACATGTACAACGTGCTTAAATGCAAGTGTTACAATGCGACATGTACAACGTGCTTAAATGCAAGTGTTACAATGCGACATGTACAACGTGCTTAAATGCAAGTGTTACAATGATAATGTACACATTTCTTAATGCAAACTCTAAAAAAGGGGCATATCTGGCAATGAAAAATACATGATGCTTAAATAAAGTGTAACAAAAGACTTTATAGTTAAAATTCTAAATATTCAACTTTAAAGAATTAAATGTTCAGCAATGCAACATACATGAATGCTTAAATGAAAGAAATTAGAGTCGCAAAAAATATCGTGTAAAAATATGGAAGGGGATATCCGCCAGTGTATGTCTACTGCTAAATTACAATTTTATGTAATTTACTTTCATATGCGTCCTACTTATTGACAACATCATTAAAGTTACATATATTCTATTTATAAATAATTTGTTATTCGTGTTTTCTATTGCTATTGTTACAATTTATTCCCATATTCAACTAACTCTTATTTGCACATTTAGTGTCCGTGGTTTAACATGTTTTGTACCGTTGTGATCTTGAAATGTTTATCTGTAAAATTATAGACTGAAAACTATGTATTTGTAAATTCATTTGACTTTGTTGCTATTGAATGTGACAAATAGTTAACAACTACTTAAGTCTTTTATGTTTCTTAATTTGAATTTTTTATTCAACGTCATTCTTGTTTGCTGCCACATGGCCGCTGTTGTTTAAATTGATTACTTCCAATCATACCATGAACGATAGAAAAATATATTTAAACTTCAGGAAAAGAGGTATTTAAACATGATGCATAAACTTAGTATAATCGTCAATCGGTTGTTAAAAGCATCATGTTAATGTAAACTTCGTAGGGAACCAGTAAAGAATTTAAGATTCTAGCGCAAATTATTATACACGGGAGATAACTGTGGAAGAACAAATTTTACGTTCGGTGTTTTCCGTGGTTTTACGGTGAAATAGTCATTACTTGCTCGTGTTTTTGGATGAAATGCTAAATAATGGCGAAGTAAGTGAATTAGTAAATATTTATTTTTCAGTAGTAAAATTCTCCCATCTACACAATAAGTACAAGTTTTGACCTGAGGTCATTTATAATTTTATATTGTCAATTGAAATTCTCGGAAAAGTGGGTCAAATAATGAAGATTAGAGGTAGAAATCTGGTTATTTGTTTATATTATAGCTTTCTGGACAGATTCACAGACACAGGCCACATCTCACATCAATTTCAAACATGTATGAAAATACTATATACATGTATAATAGGATTATATTAAAACAATGTGGTCTGTGGACCGATTAGGTTTGAGAAAACTTTTCCATCACCCTTTCTTAACGGAATGAAGGAAAAATATAAAGAAATTTTAACTTATGCATAGCGTCTATATGACTGAGAATATTGTTGAAGTACATAAGTAGAGAAAATAAACCTAAGGGTTCTCACGGGAATTGAACCCCAACCGCTTGCATGAAGCCCCAACACTGTTGGCAACAACAAGGTTGTTGGAAGTGGCCTAAACCACTACATTGTAGCAGGGTCTTTAAAAGAGACCCTGATTGTAGATAAATATGTCTATAAGTTAAAGACACCATTTGAGTATTTAGTCAAAATGTCAATCGGAACTGGTTGAATGACTTAACTCTAAGATGAATTTATAAAATTTAGCTAATTGAAAAATAAATTGTCATGAAAATGTTTTATATGTCATTTGGTATGTTTTATGGTTAAGCTTTGTTTTTGAGTGAACATTTAAATGAGTGATTTTATCAAAAATGCTTAAATATGTAGAACTGTTTAGAACTGTTCCTTAAGAGTGAAGATAACCTGTATGAGGCTGGGTAGCTCAGACAGTAGCTCAGCGGAACAGTATTCCAAGGGTATGGAGTCCTGGTAGGCTGCACAGTCTAATATACTGAAAATTGAAGCATTATATTTTTGAGAAATTATTTATCAAAATTTGGAAAAAAAAGTGGGATTTTTCAATTGGGAACGTGCCTTTATAGCATGCAAAAAAAGAATAAATAACAAAGTTTTCAGGTTGTACTTAATTAGGTCAACTTGTACCTCAGTGATTTTTTGAAATGGTCAACTCTTACCTTGTTACTTTTTTATTGAAGAAATACAGAAAGTCAAATTTATAAATAATGTAGCTGATAGATTATTTGCATTGGTCAGCTTATGCTCTTGCTACTTTTAGTTTTATAGAATACAAAAAGGAAAAAATATTGTTACGAGTTTACTAACGCACGTGATGACGACGGAAATAATAGTCGGTCAGTGAAAATGTAGTTGACTGGAGTACTTATGTCGGGAGGAAAGTGCAAATTTCTCAACGAAATAAACTTTTGAAAAAGCAATTTACCTTTGTGTTTTGTTGTATTGTCCATCTTGGATTGCACTAGTTTGCCTGGTATTTTTTTTGTCAATACACCTTGCATGTTTAATCTTTTTACGGAAACAGCCGAAACAAATGGTTCCCAGCGTTTTATGAATACATGTTACAGATGCATTCGGTTAGTTTCATGTTTGCTATTGCTTTGTGCTAACTGATATCTTTAAGTGAATATGAAAATTTGTTTTAATACATTAATAAGCATTACACATAACTGAGTGCAAAAAATAAATTCCAGGCTGAATCGTGTACTTTAAAAGTCTTCTGAAATAAACATTCAACGTCGAAATTACCGAAAGGAAATCATAAATGTTTAAAAGCTTATGTGTGTATTAAACGATATGTAGTCACAAAGAATCACGTCAAAAGTAGAAAGAACTTATAAGCATCAACATTTCAAGGTTATACACAATCGAATAACAACCGAATATGCTTTTTCCTTTTACATTTAAAATTGTATGATTTACATACATCGAGTTGCAAAAGCTGCAAGATATTTGCAACAAGCAGAGAAAATAAACTCAAAGGCACTGGGAAATGCAGATTATAATAAAGAATTAAACAAAGCAATATGTAGTATGCATACACTGGCGGATATCCCCTTCCATATAAAAAAAATATTGAAATTCTTAGAAGTAGATCTACAACCTTAAAGTCTCCCTTCTGCGTAGATATATTTACAGATTTGAAACAACGAAAGATTTGTTTGTATGCAAACGTTACTAAAGACTACTAAATTAAATAGTACTAAATTAAAAGAGTACACCGGTAGATACATGGCAAGCTGTCAAGTGTCTCTTATATGTCTAGTGTCGAGGGTGAAAAATAAAACACGACGCTAGACAATTGCACTATATTTGCTCGATATAATATCATAGTCATGTGTCGTATTGCATTGTCTTAAGTCAACACATGATAGTAAGACGCGACACGTGATATTAAGACACGACACGTGATATTAAGACGCGACACGTGATATTAAGACACAACACGTGATATTAAGACGCGACACTTGATATTAAGACGCGACACTTGATATTAAGACGCGACACGTGATATTAAGACGCGACACGTGATATTAAGACGCGACACGTGATATTAAGACGCAACACGTGATATTAAGACACGACACGTGATATTAAGACGCGACACTTGATATTAAGACGCGACACTTGATATTAAGACGCGACACTTAATATTAATACGCGACACTTGATATTAAGACGCGACACGTGATATTAAGACGCGACACTTGATATTAAGACGCGACACGTGATATTAAGACGCGACACTTGATACAATGTATGACAATAAGCTACGACGCTTGGTTTTAGCTTGTTAATGTCATGGTCCATAATAGGAAAAAAATGCAATGTCAGTCATAGAAAGGCAAGAGACCAAATGTGCATAAATTTAGTTTAATAGAAAACTACAGGATTTTTAGTCAGTCTGAATCGGTTTGTGTAAGACAGGATCGACGTATTACTTTTTTTTTAAAATCACAACTAGAGAAGTCAATAAATTCCTCCTTTAACTTTTTCTTTGCATTGCGGTATTCGCGACAAATTTTAAAGCTGCTAGTCATAGGAAGGCAAGTGACCAAATGTGCATCTAACTACAAGATTTTTAGTCAGTCTGAATCTTAAAAAAACTGTACTGGTTTGATGGATTTAGTTGTAACTTATTGCAAATGGAAGAAAGGGAAATGATGCCTGTCAATTGCCGGTGTACAATTTACACTCTCATAATTGAGTAGTATTTAATGTTTTACATATAATAGCAGTAGGTCCATTTACAGCCATCACTATGTAATATTTTGATACAGTTGATTGAAACTTTGCTTGTCTATTACAATTGGAAAAAAACTTCAGATTTACAAGGACTTCCTTAAAGTCAGCATGATCAGTAAAGAAATATTCCGTAATATCTTCAAAGTTATTTTGAGTAATATGTTTGTCTTATGAACTTGCACAAAAACAAACATATTTTGTATGTTTTCTTTCACATTTGAAAATGTACATCTGTTGATCATAAAGCATTATTTTTTCACATGTCGCCTTCTTACTGAAACTCGGTGAGGGAAGATGTGGTTGTTACACTTCATCTCGAGGAGGCTGTTTTTTTCCTGATAAACCGGATATGTAACGATATGTAAACCTACACAAACAACATTTTTTAATACACGGGGTTTGGTTAACAATAATGGCTTATGATTTGAAGAAATACGTTATTTGCAATCACTTACAAATAAAACACTAACATTTCTTTTATTGTTTTTTTTCTATTTTCTTTATCTAATTCTAAGCGTATGCCATTAAAATTTTGTGTGCTTTGCACTCATTCTTCCGGTAGAATGATAAAATATTGCGCTCCTAAAATCGGGCGAAGAACTCTTGCTTATATTTCAGACAGAAAGTCATCTAATAAAAGTATACGAGATCTCAAACTATAAAATTTGGTAAACAGTGGAAACATTATCAACCGCATGTATTAAGTGTAGGATCAACTGGTCAGTGACACTGATTTATGGTTAATGAAATGCTAAGTGCTCACTGGTCACTGGTACACTGAACTATTAAATACAGCAATAAAATGTGATAATTTTTCGCTTGAGTTTATCTGAAACCTATAAACTTTGTCCAATAAAACAATAAAATCAACGTGAAATAGTAACATAATTTTGTACTTTTAATAGGTATCACATCATGCCAGTGTGTGGCCTTTGTGCAACTCAGACCGTTTCCCCCAATATTTATGTTATTATTCAATTAGCTAAGTTATATCCCACTTTAGCCCCTTAAATGACAGACCCCGTTGAAATGGTCCACTGATTTATTTGGTCATCGTGTTTTTGGTTCTTTTTATATGTTCAGTACATTGCAGGGATACCTGGACCCAGCACGTTAATGAAGTAAGAGATCTCACCAGAATGTTAAGTGATTACTAAACAGTTCAGGCGTACCTCCATGGGCTATTAACTTATGTCAACACATGATAAATATACAAAGTAGATTGGACAGTCAATCAGATATCTGGCAAACAGTGGAGAAAAATATTGTCCTACAAAATGACAAACTACTGAAAATAGAATCACAAATATCAGATCTTCATAGTTTAAGATTTAGTGTAGACAAAACGAATACAAAATTAGTAGACATACAAATTCAGGTCAGTTCAGCACACACGAAAATAAAAGAGTTTGAAATCTCTTCTCAGCTGAACAGCGATATATGCAACGAAGTAACAAGTAACAATAATGATTTCGACATACGATTGCACCAAATTGAGAAGGAAATCGAAAATCTGAATTTAAAGCATTAAGAACTTTAGTCATAAATGATTACAACAGATGACAGATTGACGGATGTACAGTGGAGAGAAATGCGAGAAAATCTTTTGTTTTACGGAATACCAGAAGCCACTGACGTTGCAGAAAATGGCGAAAATAGTGAAAACGTAATACAAACATTTATGTCAGATGATTTAAAGATTAGCCGTACTATCCCAATTGACCGTGCCCATCGCATTGGGCGGTATAGAAAAGACGAAATGCGTCCCCGGCCAATAATCGTAATATTTACTTTTTACAAACACAAGGAGTACGTTAAAGAAACAGGACGAGAGATTCTCGACCCATCAGTTAAATGGGTAGGGGATCAGTATCCGAGAGAAATCGAAGATAGAAAAAAAAACATTGTATGAAATAGCAGACAAATATCGAGAAGACCCCGATAACAAAGTATGGTTGGTCAGAGATAAATTATCAATGGTCAATTGTATAACCCTGAAAGTCATTCTACTATTAGACAAAACAAAACGGAACAGAGAAATAACATCAGCACTGGTCAAGACAAAAATAGGAAACAAAGTAGAATTTACAATGAGGAATCAAAAATACAGGGTAGGGTATTATACAGGCAAAGACAGTTCCCAATATCGCAAAACAATAGCTCGGAAAATATACTTTTAAGTAATAGGTTTTCATTATTGGGGCAATTAACCCCTGACAATAGTTTACCACAACGACATACAGTGGCTGGAAAGAAAAAAAGCAACATCGCTACTCGAAAATGAATACGTACAAAAGAGGCAGTACCGTCAAAAAGCAAGCAGTGAATCAGAAAATGAAATGTCTCAGTCACTATTTGATACGCAACCACCTCCGCAGGAGGATCACGTGTAAGATCAGGCGAATGAGAACAGGTTGAGATTCAGTCCAGTGGAAATGCCAGTGGCTAGCGATGTGCGGAAGACGGCTATGTACAATTTAGCACTAACGGTAAATTTTAAATAAACAGTGTTTTGGTCAGCGGATCCTAATTCTTTCCGGCTTCTGGATTGGCTGAATAAAGTACAGGGAAAACCGTAAGAGTAAACGAGACTGCAACCTGATTGGTTAAAAAGTAAATGTTTACAAATGAAAATTATTATGCTAAAAATGAAAAGCACTGCTTTTTGCACATTTTGGAATATTTCATGAGAGATTCTGCTGAAATAGTACGTTAAAATCTGCATTT
Organism: Cyclina sinensis; assembly: GCA_012932295.1. Taxonomy (NCBI): domain Eukaryota; kingdom Metazoa; phylum Mollusca; class Bivalvia; order Venerida; family Veneridae; genus Cyclina; species Cyclina sinensis. The sequence goes on from JAAONU010000017.1 coordinate 31,003,007, forward strand.
TAGAAAGAGCACCTCAGTGCGGTTATGATGACTAAATTTCCTCCCAGTTTGAGTGGTAGGTGCCTTCAGTAAAAAAATGTGAGAAAATAGATTGGATTTGCCTATGTTAAAACACCATTGTTTGGTCTATTAGATGCTTATGTAACAAGAAAAACAAATTTTATATGCCAACACTTTTTATTGTAAATGTGGCAGGGGCCCCTGTACACTGTATTTATAATGTAAGTCTATGGAGAAATAAATAAGACTTGCTGACCTTAAGGTAGTACACTCGTAATACATTACCTCCACCTTGAAGAGTATTTAAGTAGGCTAGCATTACTGTCAAAAGCATGGAAACTGAGGGTTGTGGGTTCTTTTCTTTCTTCTTTTTTTCCTTTTATTATTATTTATGTATATATCAGGTCCTGCTTAGAAAGAAAAAAATGTTTAATTCTTATTATATAAATTTTATAGGTATTTATTGGCTAAATAGTAATCAGGTGTCAATGTTAAAAATAGGGTCATTAAACGTTGCGGGAATTATGTCAAAAATGAGAAATCCGGACTTTATATCGCTTATAAATAACTATGATTTTCGGATTCCAGGAAATAAAAACCGATGAATCTTATACTAATTACGTACCAGGTTATACTGCATATATGTATAGCAGACAGAAACTTTCACGTTACAGATCTATGGAAAGCCGCAGTACACCCCGCCAGTGTTATTATTTTCTCTATATAAATACATAGGAAAATATCTTCGGCGATTTTATAAACATCGAAATGTTGACGAAACTATTTATAACAACTTCGCATGTACAGGAAAACAGCGACGATAACTATTTTCAGCGTCTATTCAGTAATATCTTCGTCGTCTAAAAATTTGACGACGTTATAATAAATCAACAACTTCGTTATTATCAACAACTTCGTTTAAGACAATGACAATCTTATTATTTAAGTTCGGCGACGCTTTTATTTTTAACATCGGTCATTTTATCACCGACGTCATTATTAACAACTTCGGTCTTAAAATCGGCTTTACTTAAACGTCGAAACTATTTTAGGTCGAATTCGAATATTTCGCCTAGCTCTACTGAACGACGTTCTTATTAACAACTTCGTCATTAAAATCGGCATTGACGAAACTATTTTACCAGTAGCAGTACGAGCAGAAGCAGTAGAAAAGTTTTAAATTTTTTAAAAATTACAAAAAAATATGTTTTAACATAAACAGACATCTTAAAGTTGTTAGTAGACAGTATAAAAATACCTTACGTATAGCGCAACGTAATTATAATATGTCGAAAATCGAAAAACTCAAGAAATTGAAACAAAATAACTCAAAGGCATATTGGAAAATATTAAACTCTGACAATTAGCAGACAGAACCAAGCGCTTCGTTACATGATTTCTATAGCTTTTTCAAAAGATTAAATGAAAATAAAACAAATACCTTTGGAGATAATGGAGATAATAGGAAAACCCAGGAAGAGGAATTTGTAAGACAAAACGATGAAGAATTTAATGAAGAAATAAATGGACCCATTTCAGCTACTGAAATTTTAAATACAGTTAAAACGCTAAAAAATAATAAATTGCCTGGTATAGATAATATAATAATGAACAAATAAAAGCTTCAGTGCATTTAATGTTACTAATTTTCGAAAAACTTTTTAATATAATATTTGACTTAGGATTTATTCCAGAAAGCTGGACAGAAGTTATTATAAAGCCTATATATAAAAATAAAGGAGATCCTAGAAAGCCAGAAAACTACCGTCCTATATCTTTATTAAGTTGTTTTGGTAAACTTTTTACTTCTATGATAAATAATAGACTGAATACATATGCTGAAAAATCTAATCTCATCCATGAAACACAAGCTGGTTTTCGGAAACATCATTCTACAGTCGATAATATTTTTATTCTTAAAAGCTTAATTGACCGTGTTCATGCTGATAAGAAAAAGTTTTACTGCTGTTTCATTGATTTTAAACAAGCTTTTGATTCTGTATGGCGAGTTGGGCTCTGGAGAAAACTTTTAAACGAAAAAATAAACGGAAAATGTTTCTCAGTTATCTATAACATGTACAAAAACATAAAGTCAAAAATTGTCACAAATGAAGGTTCCTCCGATTTATTTGATTGTTTAATAGGCGTAAGACAAGGGGAAAATCTTTCTCATTTTCTGTTTTCAATATTTTTGAATGACTTAGAAAAATTTCTAAGAAATAGTAACATCAACGGAATTTCAAGACATGCTATTATTGATGACGCCCATATTTATATGAAATTATTTATTCTACTTAATGCTGATGACACAGTGATATTTAGTGATGACCAAGACGACCTACAAAACGCATTAGATTCTTTTAATAACTACGGTGATACCTGGAAATTATCTGTTAATGTAACGAAGTCAAACGTGATGATTATAAGTAAAGGAAACCATAGAAATGCAAAAGAATTTAAAATTGGAGATGAAGTTATTATGTAGATGAATATAAGTACATGGGTTTTTTTTTAACAAAAAGTGGGTCTTTTAGCAAAACTAAAGGTTATATAGCAGATCAAGCTAATAAAGCAATGTTTTCCTTATTATGAAAAATAAAGAAACTATCACTACCGTATGATATACAAATTGAACTGTTTGAAAAATCTGTAAAACCAATACTTTTATATGGAAGCGAAATTTGGGGATTTGGAAATATTGACATATTAGAAAGAGTTAAGTTAAAATTCTTAAAATATATATTTATTCTTAAGGAATCAACACCGTCTTATATGATCTATGGTGAGCTCAACGTATTCCCTTTATCGATTGACAGAGTCATAGCGTACTGGTCACGGCTTATAGATAATATTATTTATGATAAACCAACAAAACTTGGCTCTAAACTATATATTATTTTACATAAAATGCATATACAGAGACTAATAAAATCGCATTGGATTGATTACATCAAAGATTTATTGTACAGCACAGGCTTTTCGGGAATATGGAATAGTCAAATTTTTTTAAACAGTAAATGGTTGATAATTTTTTGTCAGTCTGTTCTAAAAAACACTACTAACATACTTCGTCAAATATTAATAAGTATAAATAATCTTGCATTTGTTCATCTTTTTAAGTTAAGCATCTTAAAGAACTTCTCGACAAAGACTACGTTTGTTGTTAGGACATCTAGTGGTTAGTGTTTTTTGCTCGTCACGTTTATTCCATGATGTTTAGCTCTATGTAAAGGGTTTCATACTCTCTACTGACGGTACACTTTTTCTCCGGTAGACGTTTGTGTTCCTCTTAAACCAGGAAAAGCTAGCAGTATTTCTAAGTAATTGTGATTGTACATCATCGTGTAAAAATCCGTGTCTATTCATCAAATCTTTTACATACTCAAAAGGTCTGTTATTGACATGTGAATATCCACCCTGTCCTGGCCTCGCCCAACTTAAAACCACGCCTTCCCGCGCATGACGAACAATATTGTCAATGTATATACTTTCAAACTTTTTTGGAATATGTTCAGCTACCTCTAGACTAATAATCCAGTCATACAGCGGGAGTCCATACTGAGGCAGCGTCAAATCAAGGAACTGTACCCGTCCTTCGCTCGTCGTCTCACAGAAAGGAGCCCCGTCGTAGGCGTCATAACCTTTGACCTTGCCAGAATCAAGAAACAGCTGTTTATACCGCCCAGGACCGTCGCCAAAACTTCCAATATATTTACCTAAAAATGATTTATGATAATTGGAAAAACAACAACAACAACAACAAAACAACAACATTCAGAATACAATAAATTAGTCATGGGTTAAAGATTTTCTTTATATTGTTATATAAAACAAAATGTCTCGTGGCGCAGTAAGGGATTTTGTTGGTAATTACTGAATCGAAGGGCATTTTTTTCCGTTGTCTAGCCATATAGAAGAATAAAATTATTTTCTGTAAAAGAATTTCGATTTATCTTAAATTTTAAAGAAAGGTAATTTTGAATTAACAGAGCAGGAAATACAGTCTTGGCATTTCGAGAAATGCACAACGAAAAGTGGCAGACCTGACAACGCTTCCGTTGATCGATATCGCTATAAAAAGTAGTTCCAAAAACTGCAAAAATACTGGGAGCAAACGATTCTTAAAAGTTTAAGCATATAAACAACGGACGTTTTTGACCGCATTTAAATTGTGGTAGAAATTACAATCAGACTGAAGTTCACGATCTCCCTTCGGTTAGATCTAAAAAAGACCCATTAATTTTTAACCTGGAATTGCAATTATTTTTATTTATATCCAAGCCAATCGCACTGCAGCTTATCACGCGTCTCGATAGTTCATCTGTACACACGGCATGTTGATACAGCGTGTAAACTTCTCTAGCATAACAATGTTTGTCATTTCTTTGTCATGTATAGATATTTTGAAAACAATAAATTTCTGTACATACATTTATCTCATTATTTTTAAAAGATTTTTGCCAAATAGATTTGACGCTAGGTTCAGAAACAGTATTTTTATCACAGATAACCTCCGGTATCGTCGGATTATTATTTGGGATTCCGGGGGGTTGGGGTGGGGGGGGGGGGGGTGATTCATGCCAAGGCACACATTTTGCTTTCATACTATTCCTCTATTTGGAATCAAGCATTAACATTCAAATGGCCATGGTTGAAACTAAGTTAATTTTTCATTCACGCTCACCGATACTGTATATATGTGATACTGATACATTATGAGTTTTATTATTAATTCTTCTACTAATACCACCACCACCACCACCACCACTACTACTACTACTACTACTACTTCTACAACAACAACAACAACAACAATGTTCAATTATCCAATACTTAAGGACTAAACAATGGTATGAAAGTAAAAAAAATAGAAAACAAGTTACACTCTTCCGTTGCTTTCTGTCATTTACTTAACTAGCCGCTAGAGAAATTTACACAAAGAATTTAAGTTAGCAACAGAAAAAAAAACCCATCGATGCACAACACCAAGTCGGCGAAGAAGATTCTGAAGATGTGAATGTGTTAGATACATGTATTTTTACACATACAGAAAAATTTTCATAACTGTAGAACTATAAGTGCATTTAAACAGATCCGCTATGAGTGTAATTTGTACTCATGCCTCGATCATGAGTAATTTGCTAAATTGATTCTTTTACCACTGATTCTTGTTGTTTGATAACTTGTCAAGTTCAGCATCAAGCTCAAGAACACTGGAGATAGTAGCTTTTAGTTATATTCATAACTTATAATTTAGTGATAGCTCGGCCATAACCGTAATAAAATTTTCTGTTTCTCCGTCAAGTCCCACAACTTAGCCAATTTGCGTTAAACTCTGTAGCGAATCTACTAAGTAGCAAATACACTAGATGCACAAGAACATAGGTAGTGAATATAAACAGACAGGGAACTGGCAGGTGGCGTAACGTCCAATATCCTATCTATACAATCATGTGCATGTATATAATTGTATAACACTTGCTTTTCGAGAAATTATTCATTAAGTTACTTCAAAAGAAACCGGAAAAGGCAGAAATTAATGGCCGGAATCATATTGGCCGATGTTAACTGAGATCTCATTTCGTCATATGTAGCACCACACCCCACTGCAGTCACTTCCCTGAATGAAGGAGAGATTAATGCGTAGGGCAAGGTTGAACTAACTTAGTAATATTAAGGGACCGAATGTTAAGAAAATGCTGAGAATAATCAAACATGATATTTTCAAGTTCATACCGATGAAATATTTCAAAACTTTTTCAGGTTAATACCTTGGTTAAGTGTATTTTTATATAAAAAATAATCATCAATAACAACTAGTCCACAACTTTTGATGTAACATTGACAATATCAAATATAGTCGGCGCTCTCCCGAGATATGTATTATACAATGTACATGCATTTGTCCAGTTACTGTTTAGTAGACATTATAGGAACATGTTAGCAAAGTAATTTGTTATCATGTGAATGCTAGAATTGAAGAAAGCTTGCTTTGTTCTTTTCTCCATTGTAACTTCGTACAAGTATATATGACTTCTACTGTTTTGCTGATCCTGCTATTGCCTTTGAATTCATGTTAAATTTAAAATTAATAATTAGTATATCAATTTATCAGGGTTGAGAAGTGACTAAAATTTAAAGTAAATGGTTCTGGTTTAGACCAGCAAAAATGTTACTACATAAACATATTTGTAGGTCCATAGTAGCAGTACCAGGAGCAGAGAATACTCTAGTGCTTGCAGCGCTGTGATTTTTTTAAATACATTGCGTCCCATTCAATTGTTCGTGTTTTAAAGACGCTGAAACTATCCGGTCACTTTGATTTGCTAGTTCTTTTTCACTCAACACTTGTCAGAATGCTAGTTTATTGTAATAGCAAAGCTGTACATACCTTTTAAGTACTCTATTAAAGGCGGAACGAGTTTCTTGTCCGTCATGTGATGTCCGCTATTTTCTTTGCTCGATTTCTGACACCACCCTCCCGTCTCGCTCGTTGCTTCTCTTAGGTGAGCAACTTTCTGTAACACAAAACCAAATATGTGTGACTCATATCAATAGCAACAAGTTTTCGCCTTACCATTTTTGTACGAATTCCACAGTATACAGTCAAATAATTTCAGTATTTATCTGGTAAACACCTTAATTAATATATACTATATGAGCTTTGTAAATCTTATTATTGGCAAAGCAGCTAGAACCAGAGGTATCGCTGAATGGGATTCATAGCTCCACCGGTGCTTAGACTGAAATTGGGCGCATGGGTGTAAGGGAAATAAATGTTTCGGAAGAATGTTATGTATAATCAATAACTAAGTTTCTGTATATAATATTTATGACGATAGATAACTCTGAGTTTACCTGATAAATGGAGAAGACAAATCCTATTTGTAAAGTAAGTCTTCCTCTAAAACAGCCGAAAAGAGAACCTATACCTAGAGAAAACAGAGCATGGGAATTTCCTAACTAAATTTCTGACTTCTTGTCAAAGCATGCGTAAGATACAAAATAATTTTGTGATGTTTAAATCCAATGATATTTATAGACCATATATAGTATATGTCATTTTCTAAATGAAGCAGAATAATCATGTCAAAATAAAAGCAAGAGTTATGACATTTGACAAAGGAATTTTCCTTACGACCCTTCCTCATGTACATATAACTTACATTGAGTTAAATACCTTTACTGGTGCCTGAGTTATTAAAGGAAATGTTTTTTAAAAAAAGTTTCGGAACATTAATTTTGAAGCATCTTTTAGATAAACAAACCAGAAAAATAACATTGTACAATATCAAAAGCTTTTTTAAACTACAAAAAATCAAGTTTGAAACAGGTAACAAAAAACATTGATGAAACACCTACAAAAAAAAGAGCGAAAATATCAGAACAAACAAAAACAAACCATCATGAATTTTTTCATTGTTAAAAAATTTCTTCTTTGCATCAAACTCATAAAGCAATTTAAAGAATCGTCTATTTAGGGACATTTTCTCAGTAAGAAGGGAACATATTTATGTCAAAATGCAAGTCAAAATTATGAACTTGCTCTATGGAACTTGCTTATGCCAATTCATATTTATTCTAAATTTCAGAAATAATAAAGAGAAAGTAAATTTTTGTACATTACCATATACACTCGCTTATATGACGCACTTTTTGTTCTCAAAATTCAAACTAAGAGTGGAGGTTGCGTCTTATTAGCGCAACCTTAAAAATCTCATTAGAACCCAAATCAACCTTCGCTGACCAGTTTCCATCGACAGCCAACAAAAATATTAAATCAACATTTCCAGGGCCATTCTTGAAGATCTTTAAAGCAACCAACTAATTTGCATTTGGCATCAATGCAGAAGCTGAATAAGAAGTAGATGAAGAAGCAGAATTTGTAAAAATTGCATTTAAGGTCAATTATGATGCCTAGAATCTTCTCCGCTTCTTACTGCGTCTTATAAGAGGGTCAATGCAAAAAGTACAGACTTTCGTAGGGATGCGTCTTATAAGCGAGAACGGACGGGTAAGTGAAAGGAGGCATGATAACTTGGCACTTGGAGATTGCCTTTTTTTCTTCAGATACGTTTTAAGTTTCAAGTTAATAATTATACTGGTTTCACAGGTATTAAGGAAAAAAATGTAAATTTTTGGGACATTTTCTGAGTGAAAAAGAGGCATAATTAGGTTAATATACATAGAGTTGCAATGTGTTTTTTCATAAATGTTTTACGTTTCAACCTAATACCTGCACTCATTTCAGAGATATTTAAGAAAAAAGTAATTCCTATAAGGCACCTCCAACCAGACTATGTTTGGTGTGGTATAATAAATGTAAAATGCCAAATTACAAAATGTCACAATGTAAAGTAAAAGAGTGATAGGTTCGAACCTTGTTCAGACCTGGCTCTTTACTGGAAAACAGACAAATCTTCTGACTCGGATCAAGCATTGTTACGTTGTAGGGGCCAGTATTTCCTTTTATGTTACTGAGTTAAATGTTAAGTCCGTGAACCTAAAATAGCTTGGATGGCAAACTGGTTATTTGATTTACTAGTATTTCGTACAGTTATACAGTTACAATTTTATTTTATACCGTTCGTGAAAATTGAAAACATAATCCATGTTATTTAATCTTGTGTAATTACGTAAAAGTGACCTTGATGCAGGGTCTGTTGACATTGGGGAAATGAGATGATACGTATTCGATATAATTTATTAATTATTTATCAAAATATAACACGAATGTTCTCGATAAAGATTTCCTGTTTACTTGTTATGCAATGCCAACGTAAAAAAACGAAATGAGAGTTATTTTGTGTATGTGATCTCCCTAAAACATTTAAAACAACAACAACAAAAACCCGGTTGATTTTTTCACAATTTTGATTGTACAGGCATCAGTCTGACACATGGATATTTAAGATCTTATTATCAGAAGTTACATACGGTACTGCCAAATCCATGTGCTGTAGATATACAGTTATTGTGTAACTATGAGGTGAATATCTACGTTTATGTACCTGGCAAATATGTCATTTACTGAGAGTAGGCCGACAGGCCGATGTACATATCACATTGTCTGGTTCATAAACTTGGATATTCTCCGATATTATCATACAGTAAATTATTTATAGTACTCCTTTACAGATAAACATAATATAGCAGGAAGACCTTCACTTAGAAGTAGGTAAACATATTATGGCACCAGCATCTCTAATATCTTTCTATACAGTTTTATCACACGACAAATGTTGTTTGTAGCGGCTAACAAAACATCACGCATTTACTTCTTGCATGACATAAATCATTTTTATATAATGTCATTTTTTAAAATTTGTTTTCATACAAAGAGACGTCTGCTTCGTTCAATATTTCCGACATATTTTGACATTTTATTTGGAACTATTTTCTTGGAGGATGTTTTTTGACAGTCTTTTTAGTAAAGTTCAAATAAATCTGGCCTTCGTTAACATTTCCTGTAAACTTTTATTCAACTCGTCCAGGAATAATGTATTACTAATCAATATATACCAATATAATAGGTATGTACCTAATAAGTGTATTAGCTCTAGTGCAATTTCACACAAATACTGATTCTGAGAGCAGTCCAAGCTGGTTCTGTCCATCGAACATAACAAAATGGTATCACATCTCGAGAAAATGACTGAAACATGAAACCTTTTAGGAATTTCACCTTATGGTACACATGCCTTTTTCTGAAAATGAACGAGACTAACACGTCTAGAGACATCGATAAATGAAGTTAACAGTTGTTATCTGATAAGGGTGGTGAACCTTGAATATGTAACAAAACATTTCATTTGATACATTCCCTTCTATCATTACAGTGGTACACCTGATGGTTTGCATCAGCTAACGAGTTAGAATTTTTTTTTTAAATAAAAACCTCATGTCTAGTGTCGGGGTTTATAACTTCTTGTCTCAAAGTGAAAACATTCTGTATTCAGCCATTCAAAATAAATCCCATACACTTGTAAATTGTAAAATATCTGAAGGGCTGTCTCTGTCTATTTGAGTTGATTTATTGTCGGTACCGGTTTCCCATATGACCGACGCCCCCTGCAGTGATTTGTTATTTTATGTTGTGGGGTTAGTGCAAGATACAGAAAAGCATCCCGTTCCAGAGACACCCTTGGTACTTTTGCATGCTCAGTGTACAGCACTGATACTTGGGACCTCGGTTTAACGTCTCATCCGAAAGACAGTTAGTAATGTTTGTGGAGGAGCGAGGGATTGATCTCGGGACCCCTGGGTTACCAGTTCAGCGCGTTACCACTGGACCACTGGTCCGCTCTGAAGGGGTGGAGCTAATATTCTGAAATATTGCTCAGTAGTTAATGCACGGTTAGACTGAAAAACTAAATTATTTTTTAGTTTTGTGCCCCTATAAATAGGGTAGTTAGATAGGAGAAAAAATACAAATCCGTTTTAATGTTAAATCATTTTTTTTCTGGTATCAGAATCATGAAAATAGATACATGTCAAGAACATTTTCTGCGACAAAGACGCTCACCTCGGCCGATTCCCGAAATATGTAATACAACTGACTGTTTTTTTCCACAAAAATAATACAGATAAACAGCTTAACAGCCTGGATAAACAGCTGCAGAAATGAACACTGCAAACACTGAAGTGCGCACATGTTTACAGCTGAAACAGGTGGGGTTCACATATGCAAACAAACGGTTTCATCACCAGACAAGGGCGTGTCTTGAATTGTTTATGACTATGATACAAAACATATATAGCATTTCGGCACGAGGTATTGAATTTAATACCCTACTCAGGTGTCTCGGCGCGGTGAAGGTTAAATCCAATAACTTGTGCCAGCAATTCTGTATTTATTACAAATCACTTGAACTGTGTCGCATATATTGAAATTGATTGCTATTAGGTAAAGTGTAGATATGTGTTTTTATGCCCCCGAAGGGAGGCATATATCTTTTGAACTGTCCGTCCACCCGTCCGTAAGTCTGTCCGAAAACTTTAACGTTGTCCATAACTTCCTTATTAATAAGTGGATTTACTTCATACTTGGACACAACACTCCTTTGGACAAGACCTTCCCACTGACCTATATTAATTTGACCTTGACCCCTAAATGACTTTCAACTTGAAGATCCAATTGTCCAGAAACTTTAACATTGACCATAACATCTTAATGTTTGAGGATTTACTTCATACTTGGACACAACACCTCTTTGGACAATACCTTTCCACTGACCTATATTTATTTGACCTTGACATCTGAATGACCTTTACCTTGAAGATCCAATTGTCCAAAAACTTAAACATTGGCCATATCCTCCTTATTAGAAAGTCGATTTACTTCATACTTGGACACAACACCCCTTTGGACAAGACCTTCTCATTGACCTATATTTATTTCACATTGACCCTTGAATGACTGGTCCTCAGCTTTAAGTCAAAGCACCACTTCGGGGGCATTGTCATCTTACAGTGACAGTTCGTTTTAACATATACATTTCCAAGTAACTTTGAACACAGCATGTTGACCAAGGATAATGGTCTTCATCACCAGGCGTTTTCTTGCTCATATTATGCCTTCTTGACCGTGGCATGTTTATCAAGAATGTTGGTCATATTACGAAGTGTTCTATTGTTCGCATAATGTTTCTGGGCTGTAGTATGGAAGCGTGTGATAAAGATATTTCAACGAATTATGAACTCTTAATTGACCAAATGGCTTAGCTTTTGACCCGTTTGGAAACAGTGGAAACATTGCATAAAGATAGAAAGAGCATGTCCTCTGGAGAATATTATTTTAAAAAAGGATATTTTATCTATTTGTTCATAAATATATTGCAACAATTCATGATCCTATGAAAAATAAAGATATCAACTGTTAAGTACAATAGGATATAAATTTTTGAGCGCGAGGCGGTTGTAACTAAGATTTTTGTCCCCCTAAAAAATCCCAAACAAACTGGATTTTCACATTTTCCAAAATATTTTTATATTATGCATAACCTTTGTTTTAAACTTTAAAACCCACAACTTAAGGTAAAATAATGAATGTGTCAAAGGGTTGTATCTCGTATATTTTGCGAAGCAATCAAGCATAGTTGTTGATAGGCTTGGGGTTTTAATTGCCACCCACCGGCAAATGCATCAAATTTTGCAGGTGTGTTATTTGTAACTAGTAGATGGACTTTGAAAAAATGGAGTTATAACAAGTTTAAGAAATCTGTACATTTGTCGGAAAGGTATAAGCATGTGGTTATAAAACATGAATCAGAAGTTAGTGTATGGAATAGTCCTTATCTTTAAATTTAAATTGAAAAAAGTCGTTATTTCTAGTTTAATTTAGTAATGATTCAATGAATGGCGGAAGTTGGTTTTTTTACAGTATTCAGTCTAAATTCATTTCAATTTGCTATTTTCTCCTGAGTATAACAGGTAGAAAATCAAAGTGCTGTAGCACTCACTGCACACTTAAGGATATCATCAGACGATATAAAATTTACTACAACTAATTATGACTACTTAAGAAAGAAGAGCCATTGCTAAATTGACCCTAAATGAAACATTTTATGAACTTCATTGGATCATTTCTCACTTATCACTCAATTTGTTGAAACTAAAACCTCAACTGAAATGTGCGCATTACATTACAAACACTTTGGACCCTTTAATGGCATGTAGGGGTAGAATTCAACTCAATTTCAGATGTTTACAGTAAGTACAATAATTCAAATAGAAGTGATCTTGAAGGAGATATATTTCTGTGTGTGAAAAATTGCAGAAGAACAATAAAGAAGGAAAATAGCTGACGGGCCCACAAATGGCTTTACGTTATCCAGTTGTTGATGCTCGAGTTATTCATAGTAATGCTAAGTTGAACAAAAAGAGAAATTTGCCTGGAGTGAAGAAAGGCACCGGGGTACCCCAGGTTCTGGAGTTATTGCTGCTCGAGTTAACGAAACCATTCTTTATATCAGTTGTTGAAAGTCACTGTCCATTTAACATGCAAATGTAAAAAGTACTGAATTTGTTCTAGATGCAAATACTTGTCAATATGGTTCAAATATAGTAATAATTTTCTACTGTCTAAGTTAGAGAAAATGAAAAGAATGAAATCAATAACAATAGCTGTTCTGCAGACTGAAACAAATGATGCCATAGCAGTCATCACTTTAGATCATATCTAAAAGGAGGCAGGTGAAGAAAAATAAACTCAGCAGCTAAAACAATTGAAGTCCTTGAGATATACAGCGTATATGTAAATTCTCTGTGTAAGACCAAACTATTGCTCAACCATACTGCAGTGGTTTTCTCTTATCACATTCACACAAATCACACTTATCACACTTGTCAGTCTGAGAGAAAAAAAGGACTTAGCCAGCAAATAGGGGATATACAAAAATCATTGCTAAGCAGGAAAAACTGTTCTAGTTAAATCTGAAAATTTATACTTTTCCTGAAAAGTTACAAAATATTGTATAGCTTAAAAGACGACCGGTGTAAAAACATTTTCAGTTTGCACAGAACCAAGCTTAGTTACCTTATCTAATGACAAAGCTCATGATGCTCATTGAATTCGACATGGACGGTACCTGGTTATCAGCATCTAAAGATTTGTAAGTATGTCGACATAAAAATATAATTACCTTGGAAGTATATATATACATGTTTCTAGTAAATTTTATCTTAAATCACTGGATAAAGACAACACTTTATGCTGTATTTACCTCACATTCCAACTGTCCTATTTTCTTCTGTTTCAGATTCAGCAGCTGTGACAAATTATTTCTTTGCTCTATAAGAATCTCACTCGGAGCATAGAAACTTCTTGAGTCTGGAGTGTCATTGATGTCTCGTAATACATTTAAAGTTGGGGTGCCGTAAAACACTTTAACAACCAACAGTGTGAGGACTAGAAACACAAATCCACTTATGACAGTTGTCTTTGAGGGCATTTTAGATTTGAATCTATTTTTGATCCTTAATCTTGATCCTTAATCTTGATCCTTAATCTTGATTCTATGATCTTCCTTAGCTTATATCTGTTGGCTTCGTTTTAACTTAAGCACCAGCACTGTGTTTATGTTTACTTGAGCAAACAAAATCGTATTTCCGGAACACCTGTTAATATCTCCACAAAAATATGTTATAGTTAAAGTGCTGCAAAGTATAATTCATTGTTATACAGTGAATCGTACTGTAATGTAAATCACACAATAGTTTATTCTTCGCTGCATAATAATACAACATATATATACTGCGCAAAGCAATTAACTATGTGATGCCGTATTCCTTTATCTGGTATAACGTTCACCTACAAAGGATGGTCGTATAGTAAGGAGGTATCAAAATAAGATAACAGACTACCCTTGGACCTGACCCGTCATGAAACCACTTATGACAAGGAATATATTTATCATGTTTGTTTAATGATAGTCTTCGTTTGATTTCATTCGGTCGGGCTTTCAGAAAATAATTGTGTACTCAAATAAAGCAAGTTATACATTAAAACGAGGGAAGGTATCTAACAAGACTGATATGTTAATCACATTTTTCAAGCACGAAATAAAGACTCGCAGAAACAGAACATTATTTAGCTATTTATTTTGTTTTCTTGTTTGCACCATGAAACGCATATTTGCAGGCATAGGACTTTTATTAAGAATGTTAAATGTACATTTAAGAGTTCATTACACTTAATTAAATGCTTTCCTTATTTATGAGTAAAACTGAACAAATTCAATCGCTTAATTAAATGCTTTCCTTATTTATGAGTAAAACTGAACAAATTCCATCGCTTAATTAAATGTTTTCCTTCTTTACGAGTAAAACTGAACAAACTCCATCGCTTAATTAAATGTTTTCCTTATTCATGAGTAAAACTGAACAAACTCCATCAGTAAAACTGAAAAAATTCCATCGCTTAATTAAATGTTTTCCTTCTTTACGAGTAAAACTGAACAAACTTCATCGCTTAATAAATGTTTTCCTTATTCATGAGTAAAACTGAACAAACTCCATCAGTAAAACTGAACAAATTCCATCGCTTAATTAAATGTTTTCCTTATTAATGAGTAAAACTGAACAAATTCCAATTTTTTTTCAAATCTTGAATGCTGTTGTCCTCCATATAATACAAAGAAATGCAAAGAATAAAAAAAAAAACTATATACGATAATAAATTCATAATTGCATGGTGAAAAGTACAACTAGAAACAAAAAAAAAAAAAAAATTCAACCAAAAAGAAAAAAAAATCAACAAACAAATGAAAAGTAAGAATTATAATTCTCACATCTTTGGAGAAAATATACGAAATAATATTAATAGAAAATTTTCTTTCAGTACAGTAGGATACTGATTGATACAAATTCTTATACAATTTGATCCTTGTATTTTACATTCTAAACCTATCGAATTTCATTAGGATGCCAACAGATATTTGTAAGAAATTCAGGAATATAAGTTCTGGATAGATTTGCTAGGAATGATAACGTGATGTATTGTACATTGACCGTCGTATCTCAAGTATATGTCTCTAAAATGATGAAATGTTGACAAAATCGAGTTTTCTGATATAATATCTTGAAGCACCTGGTACATAGAATACCGAACACCTTGTACACAACATAAAAAGACGGGTCTTAATTCAAAAGCAGTGGGTATCTCTTCATGTTTAAAATCTGCCGCTGTAAGTTCCCTTCTGAAAAGTAACAAGCAATAAAGAGAATGACTTAAACATACTTTATTCACAATGTCAAAAGACGTGGAAACATTCGAAATGCACATGTCGATACAATCGGCCTACTATTTTGAAGGTCATATATCATGCTGAAGTTAAAGTTTTTATCATCATTCAGTACCGGACAAAATTCAATATGAAAGTGTCGAACTCAAATGACATTTTTTCAGAAACGCCGAATGCTGTTTATTTTGTTTTTAAATGTTCATTTTTTTCACACAGGTAAAACGTCCAATGTCGAAAATCGCGACGGAAGTTAAAATAGATATGTCAAGTTTTGGTGTCCAGCTAGTCATTCTGTCATATTTACTTCAAAAAGTTTGTTCAAATAAGAATGTCGAAAGGCGTAACGACATTCACAATGCAAATTTATTGAATGCCGCTTGCGCATTTTATTAATTTCCAGCTGGGTACAGGTCCAAATGTTGACGCGTCGACAATCAAAGTTTGAATGTTTAGCAGCCGGTAACAGTGGTAATTACTCTCAAACTCTCTAGACGAACAGATAGACGGACTGATATTTAAGTTGGACTGTTCTTTCATATGCATATGTTGCTATTTTTCGATTTAGTACTTGACAAATTACACAAAAGAGGAAGTTAAATCTAGATAACAGTGCATTAAATCTTATAGTATTATTATGCACTTCGCCCTAAATATTCTTTAACTGATGCATTTCATTGACTTATGTCTAAAGTGAAAAGGTATTAAGAATCACACGTGATGTATAAAAGCCTCCTTCTGTACAATAATTACAATACTATTTGAGAAGACAAGGTCACACCTACTATATTGTAAAGTAAAATGTGAAAGAAATAGTGCCTTTCTGTTGTTGTTATATTAAAATATTGATACAAATGAGTCTAGGGGTACTACTGGGACAATCTAACAGTCGGACTGATTTCTGTCACGTATGTCTCTCTGTTTTTTGTCGTTGTCAAGGTTTTCGTCGTCGTCAATTTCCTCTTCGACTACGCCCATCTTTTTACCGATCCACACGAACTTTGCCGTCATCTCTTCTTGCATCAACGTGAAGCACATAGACAAAATTGCCATGCCGAATATCGAGTATATCGTGCCAATTATAAGTCGCGCGTTGGCTGTTGGGTCACTGAAGTCCCGCCCAGGTGTGACGTCTCCAAATCCAATTGTGCTGAGTGTGATAAAACAGAAGTAGGACGCTTGCAGCATGTCCCAGCCTTCCCAGTACTTGAAAAGTACAGCCCCGAAGATGATGTACAGACCTTAAACAAAGATTTGAGACTTTATTAAAATGTAGAAAGTGGAAATAAAGTGGAAGATATTTCTTTTCTGACTAAGATCTACATACTTTCTCACATCAGGGGTATAAGGGGATCAGAAGCTCGTTTGAAAGGCAATTAAATGTAGCAAGGTTAGTATATCCTTTAACCTGAAAATTAATAAGTCAAAATCACTAACATCTGGCATACAATTCGTACTAAAATCATTTCGATGTTCAAACAAACGTTATTAAGTAGAGTGTGACATTTTGTTTATCCTGAGCATATAAACCAAATTATAAAATATGATAAAATATTAAGATATTTAACTCATTGTTTTTTTGGAGGAGGTGGGGGCGGGGGGCTTTGCCTGTTTTAGTGTTTGGCGAAATTCTGAAATTGCCGACCACTCTGCTAAAGGAATTCGACCTTACCACACCCGAGAAGACCTTTTATCCATAACTTCGACGTCTTCCACAAGTGGTTCTTTTATCTTGTTAGTTTATGTCTGTGAGGATTTTTTTATGGCAGACACTACGCTTACCTATAATCCCCATACTGATAGTCAGAGGCACAGCGACCTTACTTATCTCCTCCCATTCCAAATCATCATCTTCATCATCTGAGTCATCGTCCACGATCAGTGGCTCTTTTCCTTTAACAGTATATACGATATTTTAAAGTAATAGGCTTTAGTAAATTGAATATTGCGTGATTTTTTACAATAATTTTTAAAGTACATGTTTAAAAAAAACATACTAGCAAGTGTTTACGTGCAAACATTACAAATGTCCCTGTATTTAAATTCTAAATGCAAAACTGTAAAGAATGAAATGCTCGGCAATGCCTAAGTGTGTTAAAAACTAAAACAAATCCATACATACAAAGATAACATTTTTTCCTCTGTAACAAATCAAACTGCATAACTTTAAACATCCTTAAAGTATACGGAAAGAACACGTTACGAAAGTCTGAACTGCGAAATGACTCCGTATATACAAAGTTGTTCAGATTGCAGGGGTGCTTTGAGGTAGGTGAGGGACAAAACAGTTTCTGTCGCTAAATTACTAAAACTCTACTCATTTTTCGTCATTTTGCACAGGACAAACACAATTTTGAAGAAAAAAAGAGGTATGCCTTCAGCCTGGTTCCTACGGGTCTAGGTAGGAACCTTATCAGACAGTCAGTTAACCTACTTTCACATTTTTTGGGGAGCTTAGCCAGCCGAAGCAGGTAACCAGTTCTAGGGGAATATACTTCTGTAAGTTAATGCCAACTTCTCTACATGGGCAGTGGTAGAGTGTGAATGGCCGAGAAAAGTTCCAGATACCAGAAATATTTTGATTTGATAGGGGTTTTAACTCATGACCTCAGGATTGCAGTTGAGCTCTACAAACTTTTACCTAGAGCTTACCGGACGGGACCCACTAGAGCAACCGGGCGGGACACACGCTTGTTTAATGGGGTTAGATTATCTGCAAAAAGTTTGTTCAAATAAGAATGTCGAAATTCTTAAAGACATTCACAATGTAAATTTATTGAATGTGGCTCAATTAAAACCATTTCCATGGGCGTTAATTTATTTTCTTGAATCGACACCATGTCGCCTCTGTTTGGATCCAGGGTGAAAGCGAATCTGGTTCTTGAACGCAGTCAGTCAATCCACTGAATTATCAAAATACACAGTATAATAGTCATATACGGCTCAAAATATATCATCAACAGCTTACTTACATTTTATACCTTACCTTCTCTCACTTTTTAAATGCGGTAATATTTATAGCATTTTGCATTTTCCAATAAATCTAAGACTATATTAGCGAACGTTAAGTTATTCTGTAACAAATGATACTCTGGTTCTCAGCAAGTGAAACACTAGCTCCTTGTCCATGCTACCAATATTGTTGTCGCTTCTTCCGCTTACAATTTACGATTTGCATAAAATGCACGAAATTCAGATACGATATTTAATATACAAGCCAGGCGACTTAGAATAGTGAAAAATACATTTGTTTTGGGTTGGAAAAAAATAATTTTGCATGGTGGACCATACAGACCAATCTTTCATAGCTTCAAAGGTGGAAACAGATCGGAGGTAAGACTTCTGTTATATTTGTAATTTTGCATTTTAAGGTTGCAGATCAACTGCTGAGCATTTCGATTTTTTGTAAGTCTTGCAATTGGATTTCTTAATTTATTTGCGACACTAATGTCTTGCATTTAAGCATCCATGTAAATTGTTTGTTACATGGCTTTAAAGTTCTGAATTTTGAATTTTTACGATAATGACTTGTCACACTTGATTTCAGTACGATTTATGATGCGTTGCTGAGCATTGCGTTCTTAAAAAAATGAAATCTTATATATTTTTTCTTTTAGAATTTTAGTAGAGAGACATTTGTAATATTTGAACGTACGCATTTTTGAACATTATGAAAATTCACAAGCTGCAATATTTCTTCTTATTAATTATTTAAGCGGCCATGCTCCTTCATACTTATACACCTGTTCCAAAATCGAGGTGACGATGAATTCGTTTACAAGAATCTCCTACGAGTATCAGCTACATTGACCAAACAGGATGCCCAAATATGTAATAGTCTTAGGTAGATCATGCCTTTGATCATTCAGGTTTAAACGATAAATGATTGATACTGTTTGTATACGGGACTATACGACAACGCCCAGGAACGAAATTTATTCATCATAGAATGTAATAGATGGCAAGAAATTCATTACAGATCTGTAGGTAATGTAGGTAATAAGAAACACCTTTACTCATGCGCATCATACGTCCTCTTTCTTTCAGATCAGAAGTTCCCAGGGCCTTGATGTTCAAGGGATTTGCATCATTGTATCTGTCCCCAGTAACCCCTAAATCTGTAGGTTCTCTGGACATTGACACTTTACGGGATGTTTTTTCGTTATCATTCTTTCCCTGTCTGGATGGTAGCCCTGTCGACAGTAAATATGATAAAACTTTAAATATATTATTAATTTGACACATTTTGAAGCACAGCTATTTGCAAAATTCAAAAGTCAAAACTTGTTCTAGGGTTACAGCGTTATTAAGACGAAGAGCAGAAATTTGAGTGGAAATGGAAAATGATTATTCCAGGAAGAAAAAGTGTCCATGCGGTAATCTAAGTTCAAGATAAGAATTTGTGCTTAATGAGTTATTGACAGTCGTAAGTAATTTTAAGTCTTAGATTTTGCTTAGAAAACTTGTGATTACTAGTTCTAATCAAATCAGACCATTTGCTAGGAGTTGTGAAAAAAATACATAAAGATGAACTTTCACTTAAATTACTTACTGCGATCAGTGTCCGTTGCCTCGGTTTTCACGGCATTTCGTTTTTTGTGTTTGCTCTGTTTCACACACCCACAGCAGAGCACCTTGGCGTACACGTAACGGAAGATATCCGCAAGCACATCACCAATGTTAGCCAACATTATCAGCATAAGTGGTATACCCATCATAGCATACGACATACATAGTATACGGCCCCAAATTGTCTTCGGTGCGATATGCCCATAACCTGCAAGAATTGAATAATATACATGACCAGTTTCTCTTCACGACTGACTGTGTTTATTAACCTGAGTTTATTCAACTCTTACGAACGAACTCTTCCGATAGTGCGGTTGAGTGCCCCCACAAAGATAGGGCTCTAGTAATCATACATTAAGCATCAGGAAGAATTGTTTGCTAGCATATCTTTAACACTATTTATAGAACATTAAGAAGATAAACGCTAATTAATATACATGTTTTATGTCCCTAGTCTTCATACCTTTCGAAATGGAAAAATTAGAAGGATGGTTCAACATGTCGATATACAATCACATAATTGCACTTTCTTAGAAAAAAAATTGTTAAAAACTGTTTTGCAATCAATTTTTAGACTTCCTGTAATACCAACCATTTTTGACTTTCATCCAAACTGCCTTGATAAACATAGTCTTAGCTACACCTAGATCATAAGCTCCTTCCTAATTTAAATGATTTATAAATACGTGATCTGTCCCATCATTCTGCGTATGTTTAAGATCTAACGTAGTTTGTTTTTTAAATTAACCTGCTATTACCATGTTTTACTGTTGAAGATATTTACACCTCTTTCATTATTTGCATTATCAATCGACCTCCATTTATTTCAGTGAAAGGATACAACGGTTAACAATGTCACCATTGATAACAGATTGATGCCTGTTGAATAGATAGGGCGTAATGGTTTTGTTTATTCAAGATAAACAGAGATATTGGAACCAGAAATTCGCTGATTTATCAATGTTGAAATGTGTTCAGAGTGGTTAAGGTTACCTACACGGATTTAGAAAAAGGCAGGCCTGTAAGAAATTGTTTTTCTACCATCTGTTAGAAATTGTCTGGCTTACTAACTATAAGAAACTTTCAGCCTACGGGGTCTGAGGACTTGTTTTGCCTACCACTTGTGTAAAGTTGTGTTGCCTACTAACAGTAAAAAATTGTCTTGCATACCAGTTGTGAGAAATTATTTTGCCAACTCAAAGTAAGAAATTGTCTTGCATACCAGTTGTGAGAAATTATTTTGCCAACTAAAAGTAAGAAATTGTCTTGCATAGCAGTTGTGATAAATTATTTTGCCAACTAAAAGTAAGAAATTGTCTTGCATAGCAGTTGTGAGAAATTATTTTGCCAACTAAAAGTAAGAAATTGTCTTGCATAGCAGTTGAGAGAACTTATTTTGCCAACTAAAAGTAAGAAATTGTCTTGCATACCAGTTGTGAGAAATTATTTTGCCAACTAAAAGTAAGAAATTGTCTTGCATAGCAACTGTGAGAAATTGTCTTGCCTATTAACTTTGAAGATTTGTCTTGCCTTCGAATCGTGAAAAATCACCTAACCTTTCAGCCGTCAGAAATTTGTTCCTACCATCTGCATTTACAGCGGCTTAACTGCTGCGTGTCAGACAACTTTTCTCAGGGGCATGTTATCTCCCATACATTTTGTATACTTGACAGAATTCGACTACGATATGTTTGTTATGGCGGACGATTCCCCTGTATAGGTATGAAACCACCAATTCAGCTCAAAAAATGGTACCCGCATAATGGCGGCTAGAAATAGTTCTCAGTTTTCTTGGCTATTTTTAACATTTTTGTCCTAATCTGTGTATTTTTTTTTGCTGAAATCATTTTGTTTGACTATTTCTGATAGTGTGGTAGCAATTTTATGCTCATATGCATTCAGAATAGAATTCACAATGTGAAATTGTTTCACATACCCCAATCTGAAAATTAGCTCAGATTTTTTGTTAATTTTATAGGTAAGTTTACATGAGCAGAAATATCTTTCTTGTTTGAAACACAACCCCCACTTTTCTTGCTATTTTTCATGAGTACAGGTATAGATCTACAAGAATATGTAAGTTAAAGCTATTTAAAAAAGGTTTTGCTATGTTTTACAGCCCTGTGAACTTTATGAATTTTATATAGAATAAAGAAGGAATCTATTTGGTGGTTTCACACCTATAAGAAAAATTTCATTTCCTGTTGTCTGCATATGAAAACTTTTAAACTTGCCAGAATGTAGAATTTTGATGTTTTTATTGCTAAAATGCTGTAAAGAAGTATGCCAGGAGTGGATTTAGTGAGTTTTTAAACTTTTCATACTGCAGTTAAGCCATTATGGTAAAATTGCAGGAAAATTGTCCTTGTAAAACTGTAAACAGAATTTTTGTGTACACAAACCTGATATTTTTGGCAAGGAGTAAGTTTTGTAAGCTGCCAGAGTGCTCACAAGAGCCATTTAGTGTAGTTTAGCTTATTTAGTGAACATGAAACAGTTAGTTGAGTTCAAAATTCATGTGTATGATGAGAACAAGAAGTTTGGTAATGTCAGGTTTTACTGCACAGTAGGACTTAATTCAGTCAAACAATGTTTCTTATGGTCATTGAGCTTCTGTTTATGTTTTTTTATATTAGTCTGTTTATGGATAAGAAGAAAGTGAATTAAGCTTCTTTCAAGTTTTCATGATATTTGATTTAGATAGTGTGTAGTTGAGGCTTTGGGAAGTCTTAAGCAGACAGTGGTATAATATTTGTGGCTGGTTCACAAAGACAGGTACCTCAAAGGTAACAAAATAATATTACTCTTGGAATCTGTTTTCTGATTCTGTTAATACTTTTATTGTGTAAGCTTTCATCTTTGTTAGGCTACAGTATTTTCACATAACCAGTGCTATTATTCTAGTTTGACAGTTTGCATACAAGGTATGGATGGAGGAACAGTACATGTATTTGGAAATTTTCAGGCTAAAGCAATGCTATTTTCTGGAAACCCATCCACTGCAGCTACATTGCTTTAGCCAAAACTGTGTTCCACATCAATTTCATACAATTTATTACATTTGCTTGACTGTTTATGCTATATTGTAAGGGTATGAAGTGATCTTGAAAGGGAACATGCTAATTAGGTAGAAAAGTAAAGTTTAAAATTTGTGGGTATATGTTACATGCATATGCATTTTCTATTTTCAGAGTGAAATATTCTTCTAATCAGTTAGAAAAATCCCTTCCTTTGGTTGTATCTGTGTTTAGGACTCAAGGATTGCTTTGCCTTTTGCACATATCAGATGTACTCACATGACTACACACTGGCCATAGAGGTGGAGCCCATGTTGAAGATCTATCATTGCCATTTTTAGTAAGTAAACAGTCATTTTCATTCATACTTACAGTTAAACATTGCTCAAGAAGTAAAAAGAACAATTTATATCAGTGTAAAGACAGTATATGATAGATGAACAATAAAATTTTTTATGTTGAATACATGTCTAACATTCAGGTGGTGTTCCTGGACTTTTCTGAATTAAAATTGTTAAAATTTCCTCCTTCAAAGAGGTGTAATTGGCATGAAAGAAGAAAAATGTAGCATTTATTCTGTTATATTGTATATAAATACTTCAGTTCTTAGGTTTAAAGAAGGCATGGACAGCATAAACTATCATTTGAGACAGATGGGGATACAAGACAGAGAAGGACCAGAGAAATTTTGATCTTTTTTGGCAGACAGAAGGACCATAGCTTTTGAAATCTATTTGCTGATTTTTGACCTGGAGGTATAACAGTAACCTCTTGAAATAATCTAATGTGATGCCTTTTCACATACAAGATAGAGAATTGCAGTTAAGTCATGCTTATCTAAGAACAAAATATGACTTGAAAGTCAAAATAATTTGAAAAATTTGCTTTTTTTCCCAAAAAATCTTCATGCAACTAAGAATATTATGTATTTTCTACTAATGTGTAACCCTAAATTTGATAAAATTGGATAAATTAAGTATTCACACATAAGCTGAGACAGATTTGGTTCAAATATATAACGCGTTTTAAAAAATAACAGAGAAATTTCACCACAGACACTTTCTTTCATTTTGCTGCTCTTGTTCGCAGTCCGCACAGACATTTTGAGTCATTTTAAAAGCTTCATTTTATGAAAAGTACTAGTATTTCTGGACTGAAATTTGATTTTCTTAAGTTGAAATTTGTCACTCTTGATGTAGAAACCAAAAAATCACAGTATCAGAAAAAAAAAAGTTTTCTTATAGCAACGTCGATAAGGCAGACATTTCTTGCCCATTATTGTTAACTAAGTTAATACTTCGCCCTGAATAGTTTAATCTTTTAGAAAAAAGTGCATTTGACAGTTCCTTTATCTTTTGTTTGTTTGAAGAATTGAAGATATAGATGGAAATGATTTGTATAAGCGTCAGAACAGAACACTGCCACGTGTGAAATCCTTTTGTTACATGCCGTAAAAAAACTAACACAGTTTCTATGACCATTGCAATGACGCAGTGAACCCATGTTTTGGCCTAGCCACTGTGAAACCATAGCCTGTGTTTTACTATTATTACAAATTGTCTCTAAAAGTAATATGACGCCAATCAACCTGTTTGTCGTACTGGAAGTCATTTAAATATTTATGTAACGACATGCAGATATTTCCAATAACGACAACGGGTAGATCAGATTAATTTGTCTTTTAAAATATTTAGAGTTTTTCTTTTTTTAAATTTACATATATATACTAGAATTGTGAATAAATACACTAATACATGTTGTTCTTTTTCGCGGTTCTCGTCAATTTTGTTAGTGGTTTATACTTATTTATTTGACCTTAGTTGGGTATGAAATTCATGCAAGTTGTGTTAATCTTGTTCGATACTAGTACTGCACCGGAAGTGGGGTATGCAAAAATTCACTTTATTAAGGCAAATTTCGCACTAAACTGACAGCGAAATTTCTTGACCCGAGATAAATATTACGCAATATGCATTTCTTTTTGTATCAAGCGCCATGCTATGAAAAACACATCGACCTATTTGTCATTTGTTGTACAATCAAACCATAGAATAATATCTGTAGAAACGTTACAGTTTTTGTTTGTAATAGTGAATTGCACTTCACAGTATGGGGTGTCATTAAGTGCCCCATCTGTCAATGGTTGAAAGGATTGATTTATCACAGAGTACGGTTGCAGAACGTTCGATCATTTAATTGCGTTTATTGAGAATGTATTAAATGACAACTTACTTTTTTTGCATGAACTCTAACGAATAATTGAAATCAATAACCCCGTGATTACAGATTCTATGACCTGTTAAATACTGTGAGTCTGACAGCAAAGTTATGGTAACATATTCCATTTTAATAAGGTAACAAGTCTTTCTTTTTTCATATTCTCTGAACCTTTTTCTTTTTCTGTCTATATTTGTACGAATGAACTTAAAGCTGCCAACACTGTTACGTTAGAGTCTCGTTATAGATGGAAATGAAATTATAATATTCTTCGCTAAACATATAGGGCGTATATAAGGGGCCAAATGGATGTATTATTGTAATTTAAGATTAGAGGTCAAACTTTCAATAAATGACGTAACTTAATGTCCTCAGATTGTAAAACTATATTTACTCAGTCTTTGAGATAGCATTTTTTCCAAGTTATATAAGATTTATACTGCTTCACGAGGGTCGCAAATGCTTTAAACGCTGCGTACCACTTAAATTTGTTTGCCTTGACCTCGGTGGCGTTGACCTTACTGATTATGTTACTGCCATTTTGTAATGTGTCGATTGTGTTACTGTCATTTTGTAATGAGTCAATTATGTTACTGCCATTTTGTAATGTGTCGATTGTGTTACTGCCATTTTGTTATGTTTCGATTGTGTTATTGCCATTTTGAAATGTGTCGAATATTCTTCTGCTATTTTGTAATATGTCGATTGTGTTACTGCCATTTTGTAATGTATCGATTGTGTTACTGCCATTTTGTTATGTATCGATTGTGTTACTGCCATTTTGTAATGTGGCGATTATTTTCTGCCATTTTATAATGTGTCGACTGTGTAACTGCCATTTTTGAAATGTGTCGAATATTCTTCTGCTATTTTGTAATTTGTCGATTGTTTTACTGCCATTTTGTAATGTATCGATTGAGTTACTGCCATTTTGTAATGTATCGATTATGTTACTGCCATTTTGTAATGTATCGATTGTGTTACTGCCATTTTGTAATGTATCGATTGTGTTACTGCCATTTTGAAATGTATTGATTGTGTTACTGCCATTTTGTAATGTATCGATTGTGTTACTGCCATTTTGTAATGTGTCAATTGTGTTACTGCCATTTTGTAATGTATCGATAGTGTTACTGCCATTATGTAATGGGTCGATTATGTTACTGCCATTTTGTAATGTGCAGTTTATGTAACTTTGCAGGTCGGAACGTAGACGAAACATTCATGATTATTGATAAAATCAATGGCTGGCCTTGTCCAAATTATCTGATTAAATCCAGATCCACATGAAATCCTTCCAAATATTTTTTTAATCGACACTTTTTAAGTTTCAAGATGGCCGCTCGACAGGTTGAAACATGTTGACGTGTCGCCCTGGAACGCATATTTAAAACACGTATCCATAACAACCTAAAGGCGACTGTACTATTATTTATTTATTATTTTCGTAAACATGTCTTTTCTAGATCGTTTTATGCTCTGCAGATGTTATGACACGAAAAAACGTGCTTTAACCCTATAATACCGAATGTCCTCAGCATTATTTATACTACTTTTCTACGTAAAAACATCCATGTTCATGCATATTTTATCCGTGTATTCCGTTATTTTCTTAACAGCTCGTCTCGAAAAGTACCGTAAATGATATGTTTCATAAAGATCTCAAGAAATTATCACTCATCGCAACACCAAAGGAAAGTATCGTCAGTCGTAGTACAAGACAGCAGTATTTTTTAACTGCTTTTTAAAAATGTTTTTAACCAGTATAACTGTTTCTTTATTAACTAATATTACAGCTTATGAAAATGTTTTGTTTCAGTGTATATTTTGTGACTTTTACTGGTATTTATTTATCTATGTATTTTCACATTCTTTGTGATATTCATTTCTGTAAAAAGGTCAAATACAGTTCGATCCTTTTTCTACCAAAATGACTTGAAACTTGAAACGAAACTGTAAAGGCAGCTGTGACACAAAACATTTCTAAGTCAATAACAAAACCATCAAAATAAAGAAATAACAGAAGACTCCCCCAGCGAAACAACAACAACAACAACAAAAACCAACAAAACACCAACAACACCCACAACAACAACAAATAACGAAACAACAGTGGCGTTATTGATATCATGTACATTACACGTAATCTATAGACCAGAGAAATCATTTGTATCATATGCAAACTCTTTTAGTAAACTAAGCATTATCAAATATTATCAAATATTGAATGCAGCGCATTTTGGAATGTTTATGTAATTTGTTATTCTTGGACTGATGATTTCCACAGTATCCTAATAAATTCTGAGACTTATGCCACATTTCTAAATATTTTTTGAGTCAAGAAGTCTTCAAACAATAAGAAACACTGACCAATAATTTCTTTATGAAGTTGTTTCCGCAGATTGTGATATGTTTAGGTCAATGTTGCTCTATGATTATGTTAGTGTATAGTAAAAATAATCTTTCCTATCAACTGTCAAACTGATCGGCAAATGATGAATGGAACTTTGTATTTGCAAGTGTGAACAGAAGAAAAAATCAATGACTGAACTAGATAGAAAGGTAATTCAATCACATCCAATTACGGTAAATTATTATAGCTGTGTGCAAACTATTCTTTTAACAAATCAATCATTACAGTCGTTTCTACAAACTTTTTTTTTATTTACTAGAACTTTTGGGATTGACATTACTTCGAGTCTCGTTTTCTCCTAAACCTTTTGTCTACCAATCAAGTTCAAAACCGGGCTAACTATCAATAGATAGTGTTAGATCCTAAACTTATCAAAATAGAAATATAAGGCTTTAGCACTTGACAAAACTGCGAGTCGATCAAGCTTGTGAGTGGTTGTATGCGTCTTTCGTGTGTTTTAAGTACGAAAGGTTGATCCGGCCCGAAGACAAATGCATTTTTGCGGGATCCCTTGTGCCGGATCGCCTGATCCGAATTTCAAATACGTAAATGATAATTTTTCTTACATATAATATTTGTTATGTGCATATATGTGTAGCAAAACCTTCCCAATTTGCACACTTTTTTTGATATTTAGATCTTTCGAAAAAGCAAATAGGCGATGACGTCAGTGTTACGTCAGAGTGACTGTAAACGATGCTACGTCTAGGAAGCTGCGTGGCTTGAAGGGAGAGGAGTGCAAACTACCCGCAGCGGTTACTTCCCCTGATCAGTAAAGAAACCACTGCCAGCACAAGTAAATATTCGGTCTTTATAGAGCCGAGTGTATTTTTTCACTTTTAATTTTAAATTTTTTATACTTTCTATCATTTTAGTTTTCTTTCATATAATTGTTATGCTTAATGCGCAAAAAGGTAAAAAATAAACGTAAAAAAATATATTGTAAAAATAACGAAAGTAGATTGTTCTGGTCAGATGATATACCTATCGTCACGTGGGTTATAGATGTGGCAGTGGTTAAAGTAGCAAAGCGTGACGTAACCGATGCGAGGAGTTTGAGAGGAGTGTAAAGTCACGCAATCCTACATGGCTTAAAATGCCGTCTCAATTTGTATTCTTGATCAAACGTGATAACAACAAAATGTATTGATAAGTATAACTTCTTTCTCGGTCTTATGATTCCATCTCTTATATCTAAGATTCATTAACAAATCCTTTATACAACGTTTATAAATTCATGACAATGTCTTCTTTTTTTTTTTAAAAAAAAGGCCAGGGAAATAGTTGTCAGTAAAATTATGTTTGAATACAGAAACTTAAACAGAAAGGGGCAAATATTCCAGTAGGAAAACTTTTTAAACTGAAAAGTATGTAATGAATTTGGTTGTCATCTTTTATTTGACAGCGAGACGCTCCCAGATATTTCAACAATCGCTTAAATTGTAATAGAAACAAGCCAAAATATCTACTGATACTAACCTATTGTTGTTATAACTGTCATTGAAAAAAACAGTCCGCCAGCAAAGTTCCATTCGTGCATCGGGCCATCAGGATGGCCGTAACCTTCACACCAAGTACCGTCGTAACCGATAGAAAACGAGTTATTCCGAAAAGTCTCAAACACGCCCAATAACTGGGCGTCGGCCGCTTCGGACCCGAGAGGGTTAGAGAGGACAACATCAAGCAAGCTGAAGAGCGTCTCATTTTCCATATCATTGTATTCGTTCCTGGAGTCTATACACGCCTGTACCTCATTCTCTTTCTCTAACATCTCAAACAAGAATCCGCCGAGAACACAGTACAGGGTCACAATGGTACAAAGTCCTAAATGTGAAAACGCGATCTGTGCAATATTCTTACACAGTTGCTTTCCACTCCCCTTCTCCTTCTCTATTTCTTCCGAACCCATTTTCCCCTTTTTTAAAAAAAATATGACACTTCTATTCTATTCCTTTGCTGAAAGACTTAACTGTTGTCATTTGAACACTGCCGTTATATTGGGTATATCTAACAAATAGTGTCTTTCATCACGTCCGAATGCTGGGTAAACGGTTGGACAACTTCGTTTACATCATTTGACGTATCGATTGGAATATAGAACCTATTATAACCTGTCTGTTTTCAAACGCTTTTCTATTGTTCTGCTATTTAAATATCCATCTCACCTATGCAAAACAATTAAAAATTTACAATAGTTTTGCGACTAATCGATGGAACCAATATTCAGGAGCACTTATGGAATGTGATACGGAGCTGTGGTTAGCTGCCGGTCGCCAAAGTTATATATATATATACTAGTTATAAATTTCTAGATTATAAAGTTAAAAACTTTTCCTGCTTTATTATTTACGGATATAATCCTAAATGATACAAGGCAAGTTAACAACTAAAACTATAGCAACCACTGAATGTTCTGTTATGCCCGAGCGGGCTGATGAATAAAATATAATTTTGATATATTGAGCTCTAAAAAAAAAATATATATATATATAAACTTTTTTGCGATCAATATTTGAGTTTCTATATCTCACAAAAGAACATGATTAGTGTATATCATGAAAAAAATGAGGTTGTAGAATATATAATAAGCACAAAGCGTACATGTTTGCCAACTATATATCGGTAGGGGAGTCTGGGGTTGAATGAGCCACGGGTTGAATGAGCCACATTCTGTATCATCTGTTCTAACGCAATGTCAACGATACAGAATAAAGTTTTAGATACGCCATTTTTTTAAGTACAGTAAAATCAATTTTTCCTGCGTCAAACCACAGAAATAAAGATTTAACGGGGAAACAACCATTAACAGTTATCTATAAGTAATTTTTCGTACGCTCTTTTGTTTTTTCATTTTTCTCACTTCGTTATAGGTATGATTGTTTTAACCTAATCTACAAAATCGTTTTAAATCCAGCACTGCTTTGGTGACATGCAATGTCGCCTATTTGGCAAGAAACCTCTACCCTACAGTAGATATGGTGGATGGGGCTGGTTGAGCCACGGTAGATTGGAAAGGTTGTGTCAGTGGCTCAACTTCCCCCAAATAACAATTTCCAACTTTAAAATTACATTGTATGTTTCTGTTTAATATACGGCATAATCATATCATAACATATTAGTAATGACAAAGCTGTAAGTATTAACATGAAATGTAATTGTTGAATTTCACATTTATAGTCAAATTGTTTCGACTTTATTTGAAAAGCATCATGATAAATGCTTGATGTTATAGACGTTCCATTCTAAGAATTGTTTGCTTTAATATTAGCTAAACTAAGCGTTTTTCTGCTTATATCGTATTGGTATGCATTGTTGCTATTGTCGTTACTGCACTGTCATTTATGCTCCCACCACGATATTGGCAGAAGGGCATATAGTGTTACCGTCAATCTCCCACCCAGTGGTATCCCCTTACAGGATTAGATCTCTGCCGTCAAGATTTTTGATAATATGATTTTTTTAAATTTTGATTTTTTAAAAAGTAAACACGGTTTTGCTAATGTTTCAAGACTGTAAGGTGTAAGATGTGAACTCAAATAAAAAATAATTTCGGACACAAATATTATGAGAATAATTTTAATATCGCACTGTTTTTATTTCAAAACAGTATGACCGCTTTTGAAAAAAAAACATTCAAGTCATCAATAATTTCGATTCTACGCTCACCCCTAAGGCATAACAGGTCGAGTGTTTAATATGATAACAGACAAGTTTCCTAACAAAAGGAACAATTGTTTTGCTTACTTTTATTGTAGAATATATCACCCTATGACTAACGGGGTGAGATCTTTGGTATATAAATATTTTTAACTCAACGTCAAATTACATGACTCCATAGCGCTATAGGTTAAACCGCTGTCAACTTTTTGTAAGCGCAAAGATCCGAGTTCAAAACCTGACTCGGGTAAATATTTTTTGTCTTCCTTTATTTTTAGCTCTTACTCAAAGAAAAAAATTCTAATGCTGACAAATTGAATATATATCAATTGATTTTCAAATAAAATCTACACAAAATCTGGAGTGCAGTCGCTTTAAATAACTGGTTATTGACATTGATATGGATAGAATAGTCATATACAGAGAACTTTATGTATCTTTTACTAGTGATTGCATCTGATTGCCAGTTTTTAATTTCATAAAAGTGAACATTCTTTGCAGTAGTTTTGTTTATTCCTTGTATACAAACTTCTAGGTCACAGATTCGAATGAATAAATGTAAACTCTTCACAATTTACTTGTTAAAAGTATTTAACCCATTAACACATGGATACATGTTTTAATGCATCTGCGACCACAGATGAAACAATTTTTCAACGGTTTCTTTGGTGTATCCGCCATCTTGACACGACCATGTGATAAGACCATCATCACGTGATACGTGTGAAGTCAGTGGTTACTGAGCGTAGCGTAGCGTAACCGGGGCGCGGAGTTTGTGTTACCCTGTGTGTGTGTGTGTGTGTGTGTGTGTGTGGTACACTTATCAACTTAAGTAAAAGTCGTGTCGCGTGTAAGCCCCAATCCCTAGTTCAAAGGTCAAGGTCACAGCGGGTCACTGAACTTCCTGCATTTCCTGTGTACTCTTCAGTGCAGATATATTTCGTATCCGGCCCATTACTTTGTTACGCATTATTGGATTTCAAAATAAGTTGGTACGCTCAATCACCATAAGTAGACGTTACGTCACGTTAGCCCCAGTGATGAGCTTTTGTAATCAGCCGTTGTTCGGGGTCCGTCGTTATCACATTTTTAAACAACATTTCATCAAGAACCACCGCACTTATTTTGATAGAACTTGACAGAGATGTATTCGACTTGGTCTTCTTTAGATAAAACAAAGAATTGAGTTTAGTTTAGACTCATTTATTTTACATGGATTGCGAAACAGGTTCTTACAACTTATAATCATCACACTCGATGACTGCTTCCTGGGTTGCATACCAGTAATCGCGCAGTAGATCGTGAGAGAGAATCTCGCCTCTGACGGGATTCGAACCCTGCGCTCTACCCCTTGACCACGGTGCCTCCTCGACAAAGAATTGAGATAAATGGAGAACTCATAAATATATCACGGTTTCTTGTTCAGATAAGTGAATATTTCATCCCTCAGGCCTTCGGCCTTCGTGATTAAATTACTACGCATCTGAACTCGAAATAGAGATATATTTAAGAATTAATAATTAAGTTCCCTATATTTTATCGGTGAATAAAATATTGGCGGAGTTCGGATGCGTAGGAAATTAAATTACGAGTGCTTTGCGTATTAGGTGAAAAGTATTCTATTATAACGTATGTTTGTCAGATTCGTGACTGATTTGATATTTTTCAAAACAAATTACAGATGAAACGAATGGAAAATATTAACTGTCATAAATATATAACCCTGTTACTTCGCCTTTCTTGTAGTAATTGAATATCTAGATTATTAACCAGCATTTCTCAAAGTGTCTCGTTTAAAGCAATGCTAAGTGGTTGGATCTCCAAAATTCGACAACGATGGAAGCACATTAACCATTTACAGCTGCAGCTTTTTTGAGATTTAAGCGGTACTGTCTACAAGACAGGAGTGTGAACTAGACAAAATACCGGGCAGGTAAAGACAAATGTATTTCGGACAGACACTTTGTTAAACAGGAAGGGAACACATGCTTCATCTTTGGTTTCATACAGCGCAATGCGTATGGCAGTGCGCTAAGGATTTCCACCTAACAAAGAATAATGATGCACATAAAGAAGGTTATACCACACATCTTGTAAACATTCAGCAGCTGCAAAAATCATCAGTTGATGTGTGTAGTACTTGAGCAACAGTCATTCACAAAATATTTCATTCGTATTTCTGTAATTATATCAATACTCCATGAAAATATTTGAGGTGAGTATTTGCAGTGAAGAGCAATATTCTTGAAAACCGTGTAATTAAACGTCTGCGGTTAAGAAATAAATGTAAGATTGTTGATTTGAAAGGACCGTTACTCATTCTGCGTGACATAAAGGGTCCATAATACTTCCGCCAGAATTTGAAAGGAATACTTGTGCATTGAGAAATAAGTGTTTACATCTGGTTTGATACAATCAGCCATATAAATTAAAGTGGCTTGCCTTCATGCCACTCCATTTCATTCTGAAACTGATAAAAGTTTGTTTTCAATCATGTAGACCAAATTCATGTTACTAAATCTTTACCAAAGGACATGTTGTAAACCTTAAACCAGTACATGCTAAAATATTTAACCATGTACATGATGTAAAGATTTAATCAAGTACATCTGAAAACATTTAACCCAGGACATGCTGCAAACTTTTAACACAGTACATGTTGGAAACATTTTACCCAATTCCTATTGTAAAGTTTTAACTCAGTAATGATGTGAAAGTTTAATCCAGTACATGATGTAAAAATTTAACACAGTATATGATGTAAACATTTAACACAGTACATGTTGCAAACATTTTACCAAGTTCATATTGTTATAACCCAGTATAATTATGCTGTAAAAAATTAACCCAGCTCATATTGTGAAAATGTAATCGTATACATGGTATCAATCTTAAATCTAGTACAGGCAGTAAACATTTAACCTAGTACATGCTGCAAATTTTTCATTCAGTACATACTGTAAACCAATAACACAGTTCATGGTGTACCCCTGTAAAAGAAAGGGACAAGTCAGTTTTTGAGATTTTAACCAAGCGTCAGTTTTGCCAAATCATGAAGAAGCAATGCCGTGCAAAATTGATCCTACCATGTTTTTGAAATAGACTATTGCAACAATAACAACAAATCTGATTAATTGGTGCACTTTTCCATTTAAAGAAATGTACTGGTTAAGGCAGACTGCTTGTTTTCTATTTTC
This sequence comes from Cyclina sinensis, assembly GCA_012932295.1. Lineage (NCBI taxonomy): Eukaryota > Metazoa > Mollusca > Bivalvia > Venerida > Veneridae > Cyclina > Cyclina sinensis. The sequence continues at coordinate 31,037,817 of JAAONU010000017.1, forward strand.
AACCCTGAAGAAAGTCTTTGAAGTCTATTCCAGAAATGGAAGTGGAAATCATGCTGGTGAAATGAATAAGCATATCCGGTTAAGGAAGGCGTATTATGGAATGTACAGAAGTGTAAACACTGAGAAGATATGTTTATAAAAATAATGAAATCGATGTATAACTGAACAAAAAAACATTAGCAAATAAAACATGAAACGCGAAATTACAATACATCCACATTACAATAGCAATGGGCCTTATATTTACACTTATTGAACGTGAAAACATCGATGATGCAGATACTTTGGCAGCGTGTGTTTTTAAATTCATCTAAAGATTTTCATAGCACACATTCTTTGTTCTCTTTCCATATAGCTATACTTTGATATATTGGCGTGTTTCTGCTGGTTTTATTTTGAAGGGGTAAGTGTAAAGAGGGGCGTTTCAGCAGACAGATGGTATATAGACAAACACAAAGCCTCATTCATGTTACATGCATTATTCAATTGTTTCTTAAAGTGAAAGAAACTGTCTTGAAAGTAAATCAAGTTCTCCTCCTCCCCACAAACACACTTTTTCTTTACTTAAAAGTGTGCTCTTTTCATTGAAAGAAATTTTGATATTTGAAAGTATAACACTGAAAAATTGTCAATGTAATAATATTTATTGCACATATCAAAGACCTTATATAAGGTCTCTGCACATATGTAAACAGGTGATAGAAAAGTAAAAATACAAATATTTATACATGTATATCAAAGAATAAACCGCTCACACAATTTAGTGTGTAGCCATATGTGAATCGCCAAACTGACAAGACTCATCATTTACAAAAACAGTACTTTAGTAGATCAAGGGGATATCGAAACGTATCTAGTAAGAATTAAGCGCCACAATAAGCGCTTTTCAGCATCGGAAAGTAAGTAGTCCATCCCAAAAATGTATATTAAAAAATCTGAACTCATGGGCAATTTCCCTCGTCAACAAAACAAGGCTGTCTATAAAGTATTGTAAACATTGAGATAAAAAACCCATTATATTTTGTGCTTTCCAGTCAGTATATTACAGTTATAACAGGGAAAATGGACGGAGGTAATAAAATAACATCCGTTTATATGCACATTGCTGTTCACTAGTAAGAAGACGTCGATTGTCCGTTCCTACGTAACAACACTTATGAAATGTAATCTGCTTAGTAAACAAATGTTTTCAATGTTAATAACACTTTTATCTGTATGATTATCTAATATTTTACATTTTTGCTGAAACTGATTCTGTGCTCAACACATACTCCATAAAACCTTTACATTATATGACAATAACTACTGGACAAGCTGTTAACAGCGACCTCAAAGACAAGTATACATTGTACATGTACTGTTATCATAAACACTGCCAACATGTCAGATTAGGAACGATTAAAATGTAGACATTAATCACATAAATGCTCCTTATGAACTGAAGTCGTAACTACTCTAATTCAGTATACACAAGTCAGAACCAATTATAAAAACAAATAAGGAAACATTCAGGCGCGTAGCTGCCTATACGCGAGTACGCAGCTGAATCCACATTATTTTGACAAAATTTTTTTTTTAAAATAAACGAAAGTAAAGCTATTCATCTCCATTTTTATGCTAAAATAAATGGATTTTCGTTGGTCAAGAAAGCTCTCCGGAGGCCCCAAAACGCACCAAATTGCACCATTTATTTCAAAATTTTCAGGGGGGGCATGCCCCCTGACCCCCCTAGATTATTTTGAATCCACATTCTTTATAGGCTAGCTACGCGCCTGACATTTAAGAAAGCCATTTAGACAGGTATTACATAGTCAATATCGTAATCAACCGAGTTCAATGTGACGAAATAACAGATCTGGTTGAGGAAGGTGTTGGCGGCTGACGTCAAGTCAGAGTACGAGTCAACATGCAGGTAATTATTACCTCTGAACGACCGAGAGAAATCTGCTATCGTCTGACTGTTTCCTATTGTTACAATAAACACTTCAGATTTGCCTAGAAGTTCTTTTGCCTCTGTGAGTGCGCTACCATCTAATCCGTTCATCTCGGAGTCTATAAATAGAATAGCGGCATTTGATGCGTCGTCTCGACCACCATATTCTGAAGTAAACCCTGCCCGTCGAACTTTTTTGATAAGATTGGAATAAGACGAGAAACCAATGCTCGTGAAATCTAAAGCACTGAGTCTGTTACTGAGCTGGAAGTTTCCACCAGTTGGGCAGTTGTCAGTTACGCGACCGATATGAAGGAACCCGGATGACAGGTCAAGGTTAGACACAATCGTTGATATGAACTGAGAAATAGCATGTGATTTGGCGGGACCCAAGGCAGCAGTGTCGTAAACAAACATCATGTCTGTATTTTTCTTTACCAGACACCCTGAAAAAAAGATTTATAATAGTTATTAACATTCTGTTTAGTATGCTTTCAGGTGCTTTCTAATAGAGATTTCTGAACCGCCTACATACAAGTTTCATCAGATACGTTATTTTTTATTCGTTAAGAGCGGATATTTTCTCAAAATGTTGAAAAATAATAGACAGTATTTAAAACATCGACTTACTGGGTTGGTCGCTAGGTCTATCTTCTTCAGTATCTGGCTTAACTTTACATGTCTTGATCGCTAGGACATCTTTAATTGTTTCCAGAGAGTTGAAATCATCCACCTGGAACACATAGTTGTCATCTGGATCACTGGCAATGTTCTTAATTTCGATCAAATCAATACCATGTCCGATTCCAATGGCAAATACTTTAATACCGGCCATCTGAGTAAGTTTTGCTTCCCTCTTTGTTAAATCTTCATTTATTGAAAGTCCATCAGTTAGAACGATAGCAATCCTAGCGACACCTGGTCTTACAATGTTTCTACGGAAGCCATCTTGGCGCACCATTCGGATTGCTTCGGCTGTATTGGTTCCACCTCCAATATGTTCAACGTTTCTTATTTTGCTCAGAAGCTTGGATTTGGACAAAGAGTTATCGAGAGGGACAACCATTTTGGTGGTGTGGCTAAAACTGATGATTCCTACACGGGTTTTCTCATTGGCGATGTCAAACACCTTGACCACACTTTGAACAAACTGAACTTCTTTGTTGAAATCCTTGCTAGTTATGCTACCAGATGAGTCAATCACAAAGAACACATCTGCTGGCTTTCCTCCACAGTCTGCAAAAAAAATTCAACATACCTTCTTACAAGTAAGTTATATCCTAAAAGGCATATCTTGTCAAGGAAGAAACTTATAAAAGCTGTATATAATTCTTCATATAGCCTCATTTTAGGGTCCAACAAATTACATGTATAAGTATTATGACATTTGTTTTAGTTATTTTTATACAATGGAATAAATAATATTGAATTAAAAGAGTTTTCATTATCATATTTGTATTGTATTTTAGGTTTTAGATCACTTCATGTACTTTTTTGTACATTTTGTACATTTTATAAATATTATAATCTGAAATCGCACTTTAGCTCTATGAACGCTTGTTAAAATCTGTTGTCTGAAGTTAAAATGGAATCAAATAATAAGAGAAAAATCTCTGATTATTGTATACTTACTCTTCTGCGACTGATCTGAAGGGTTTGGAGCTTCAGTTATAGGCGGAAACGTTACTGGAGGCACTTGCGTCACTGAAAGTAAACAAATTCATGATGAGTACTTCAGCATGCTTCTTAGACTAAGAATTCACAGGAAAATTTGGCTCTGAGCCCCTGATACGGATTTAAGTAAGATAATCAGCACTGTGGCATATTGTATCACATGTAAAGTAATAAAATGATCCCAAATTAAAGAGGCTCTATAGAGGACACGCATAAATCTATAATGAGCAACAAAAAAAAATCTCATTTAGTTGCAAACAACTTCAGTGCCGTTCAATATTTAGGAATAATTCACGAGCTAAGATAGATAACTAAAACAAACAAGAATTGGAATGTAGACAGAGTGATGGTTCTTTAATATTGCACTCGAATACTTTGCGTCAGAAATTAAAGTTATGGTCTGTTTTCTTCCATTCATAATTCTTTTAATTATATTAATCAGTATTACAAAGTAAAGAGATAAAAATGCTAATTAAGAAAGGAAAAACAAATAAAGATGTTTTTCTTAATAAAAATATAAGATATGTTAGAACATGTAAGAAAATATTTTTCTTACCATCACATGCCTTCTTAGCCAGTTTTTGAACAAGAAGGGTATCCAAGGCATCGAAATTGTCAACATTGAATAAATAATCTTCATTTGGATCACTGGCTATGACAGCCAGCTCATTCAAGTCTATATATCTTCCAACTCCTAAGGCGAAGGTTTTAATACCGGAATTGTGGGCCAGTTTCGCTGCTTCCTTTGTTGCTATGGTGTTTTGGGAACGGCCATCTGTGATAACTACCATAATACTAGAGACACCTGGTCTGTGCCCTGCCGCGACAGTAAACATCTCTTCTACAGCAAACTTTATGGCATCCCCAGTGTTTGTCCGTCTACCACGACCGTGTTTAATATTCATCACAGCGTCGGACAGACTGTCGTCCATTCGGTCATTGAGGTTGAACTGACGCCATATTTTGTGTCCGAACGTTATAACACCCACTCTGGTCTGGGTAGGACCAGGTCCTATGTCAAATTCCTTAGTTACTCTACTTACAAATCTTGTTTGTTTGATGAAATCATTCATCCATATGCTGTTAGAGGAATCAAGAACGAAAACAACGTCTGCGGCTTTGTTGGAACAATCGGCTTGCGGGTATCCTAGGACAGTCTGCCATGACAGGCAGATGATACCTGCCTAGAAACAAAACGAAAACGCAATAAAATGATTTGAAAAAAAAACTTGAACGTGGACTGCAAATTCTACAACAAGGAACGAACAATCTGTTCTCTAAAAACTAAAAATTGTGATTAAAATTATTAAAAAAGTAAAAAATGACTACAAATCCTTTTATGCTTATTACGTGCATTTTATATACAGTACTGGCAATGGCTTAATTAAATTAAATAAAGCGAAAATGAATTTATTTTTCTACCCTAATTATAAAGAACGACCAGTATAAATTCTCATTAGTGGGCTGTCATTTCAGGACAGATAAACAAAGAAGATATTAACACCATGCCTCATACCAAAACTCAAAGTTTTACGAGTAGGGTGAATGAAAACAAATGATTATTTCTCCTATTTTACCATTTGGAGAGAATAGTATTTTATTCATTTTTGTGCAATTCTATTTAAGCAAAATCATGTTTAAAGATCATGAACTATACACAAATATGTAAAAAATAGTCTTACCACAAAAATTAAATTCATCTCTAAAATATCACGAAATGTTTGTTAAGTCGTATCACGAATGTGAAATTTTGCAATTTGAATGCTTGGGAAAGATCGGCGCTAATTTTATACCCCGAAGATAAGTGGCTCAAAATGTTTCTTTACTGCCTACTCATATCATATAGTGAAATACTTACGTTAGCTCGTAATTGAACTCGGAAAAGGTGAAACCGAACAATGAGTGTATTTTCTCGAGGAGTTATTGAAGTCGGATTACGCGCATCTGCTGTAACCACAAAACACAGTGATTAATAAAAATATAATTTGTATTAGCTACTTGAAGCATGGGGGCTTGTTTTCCTACCGCGGACTTATTCTAAGTACCTCAACTGGAGAAAAACACCGACGTGTTTTACAAAATTATTGCGGTGAATTAGTACTTATGTATTAAAGACATACTATTTTTTCTTTCTATTTTCTCTTATGACAGATAGGAGTACTCGAAACTGCATTTGATCCCCATATCTAGACAACAAATCTTGAGTATCCGCGTGGGGACTAGAAAAGACTTTGTCAAAATGCCCTTTCTATCACTAAAACAATCAACGCATGATGAACGCTAAATTTGTCACGTAGCCATCTTTTTGATCTTATGAGGAATCTAAGAATTCTGCCTGATCTTCTTACATTTAAAGAAATAAGCAATTAACGCACATTATTCAGAAATGTAGTATAAATCGCATCTTTAAGAGACATTCAATGTCAAATATACAAATTATATAAGAGGTATTCATACTAAAATATTTCAACCGTATGTGTTCGACATAATTGTGGTATATAGCAAATTATGAGCGAAATAACTTTGAATGCAAAGAAAAACTTCAATGCCTGCTACATAACAACTGATGCATTTTTTCGCTCGACATAACCATAGGGATAACAACCATTCATATTTAAGTAGAGATGCAAGACAAAACAATGAAATGGTTTACATTTTTATTTTTATATTTACTTAATTTCTAATGTCATTCTATATAACTTACTGAATTCGATTATAAGGAGATTCACTGTAGCTTTTAGTCTTATCATTTTGAATAAAATACTCTAAAAGCAATAGCAGTGATAAAACTGAACATTTGATAACTATTGCAAGCTGTAAAGCACATTTTTATTCGGTCAAAAATGTTGTCTTGGTGTGTTTAAACATATTGCGTATTAGTTTATTTATCCCGGATGTAAACATACAACTAAGATCATAATGTGTTTACTAAACTATCGAAGCATAAGGGTTTATCACAACAATATCACTTGGCATTTTTCTTATCTTAAGACATTTACTGCGTGTATTAGTGAGAAGGCTACACTATCTGAAAGAAGTCTTTATTTTTTATGTATATCACATAAATTTATTATTAAAATTTGAATTGAATCCACAGTGTTTAAGACGCCAGTTTTAAGTTTGTTGGCCTGATCAGTTGTCAACTGACTTAATCTAGTTTAACTGAACTCTGATTTTAATCTGACAAATGATGAATAAACCACAGGAGTTTGAAATTCTATCAATAAACAAGAGATATTGAAAAAAATTATACCCTCTATATAATAAAAAAAATTCTATCAATAAACAAGAGATATTGAAAAAAATTATACCCTCTATATAATAAAAAAAGTGTTTTTTTATTATATAGAGGGTATAATTTTTTTCAATATCTCTTGTTTATTGATAGAATTTCAAACTCCTGTGAATAAACGAACATAATGGATGCTCGAATTTGTGACGTAAATTTGTTGACATCTTGACTCGCTCTTTTCATTTGCTGCCTGTCCTTTTAATTAGGTCACTATTTCACGCGACTCTTCCTTTAAGTGTTTATTATGAATGAAGTCGTTTGTAACAAAAACGTATTGACCATATTTGGCGAAATAGTGTATTTTTATTCAAACTTACTCTAGTGCGACACCGGTCGACAATTTCTCAACATTTTGCTTTCCTCAATGAAGCGCTTGAAGATACATTTTACTCGGACTTTCAGCTGCATCAAACATAAAATAAATCAGACCAATGTCTTTTTTCTATAAATGATTAGAAAACGTTGAAACAAATATAAGCTAATAAATGATTAAATTTTCAAAATACCAAAGTTAAAATAAATGTTAGTTATAAGTCATTTAGCTTCAGGCTAGCTTTACTCATGAAACTATTCTGTCATAATTCCATATCTCATCGATCATAAATAAAAAAAATTCCAAGATTTTCTCTTAAAGGATTTATCTGACTATTATTCAAAATGTAAACGTGCAGTGAGAAGGATATCACTTTCATCCAGGTCTGATCAGATCCCAGAAATATCACTTTCAGCCAGGTCTGATCAGACCCCAGAAATATCACTTTCAGCCAGGTCTCATCAGATCCCAGAAATACCACTTTCAGCCAGGTCTCATCAGATCCCAGAAATATCACTTTCAGCCAGGTCTCATCAGATCCCAGAAATATCACTTTCAGCCAGGTCTCATCAGATCCCAGAAATATCACTTTCAGCCAGATCTCATCAGATCCCAGAAATACTACTTTCAGCCAGGTCTCATCAGATCCCAGAAATACCACTTTCATCCAGGTCTGATCAGATCCCAGAAATACCACTTTCATCCAGGTATGATCAGATCCCAGAAATACCACTTTCAGCCAGGTCTCATCAGATCCCAGAAATATCACTTTCAGCCAGGTCTCATCAGATCCCAGAAATACCACTTTCAGCCAGGTCTCATCAGATCCCAGAAATACCACTTTCATCTAGGTCTGATCAGATCCCAGAAATACCACTTTCACCCAGGTATGATCAGATCCCAGAAATACCACTTTCATCCAGGTCTCATCAGATCCCAGAAATACCCTTCAGGAACAAACAATTTCAACCTAAATAAACAATTACAGAAATTGCAAACCTTTTGATAGCAAATCAATCGACCACAGCTTTAGTGTTTCAAACTTTTTTGAAATTTCAAAGTGAAAAAGAAAAATTAAAATACAGTCACATTCTATTGACAGTGATTGCAGATTATTTACTGACCAGTAGGATGTTTGTTTAACCTTAAACTGTAAGGAATCTCCCACTTGGGCAATAGCCGTTAAGCACAAAAAAGACAAAATAACAGCATCATTTAATATTTCCCAAAACTGCCTATGTTCATGGATATTCTTAAAATGTTCGAAACTAAACAGTCAAGCAGGTGAAATAGTTTTCTGTTGGCTTCTAGCATCAGAAATCCATCAGGTTTCTTAACAACCGTTTTATTACGCGCTGCACCATTATTTCCGCTTGTCTTTTTGACAAGCATACGCAAGTTTCTTTGTTTAGTTCAGTTTAAACAGATACAAGTTCCTGCAACATTTATTTTTCCCGACTGGGTTGAAATCAGTACTTAGGCTCGATGTCTGCTCACTGGGTTGAAATCAGTACCCAGGCTTTTTTTACTCTATCTTTACTAATAATGATAGTCTTTGTTTTATTTTAATTTGAACGCAACTGAACTTGAAAGTATTTTGAAAGAAACCTCTGTTTTACCTATGGCGGAGATATCAGCATTTGTTAGCACTTATGAACATATCATGAAAAATCTTCTCATTTCATAAAGCATATTAAGAGATAAAGAATTACACCATACTCTGGGAATGTTACTAATTGATTACAAATTTGATGATTATTTGGAGAGGGCTATTGAAATTATGTACTTGGTGGCTGTTAGTGTAGTTATATTATAGCTTATTTCATATCAAACTTTGTCAAGTGATAGCGAATGAAATGTTTTTCTAAGCGATATTTCATCGCTGTTGCAATGTAAATAATGCACTTCACTTTCAATGGTCAAAAGCCATTTTCAAAAAAAACCAACAACAAACTTTTAGTCATATTACACACATGAGATTTATATTGTATGACGATTCTACCAAACCGCAAAAATATCACTCTTATGAGGAAAATTGTGTTCTGCAGTTTCAAAACTTTGTAGTAACTAATCAGATCCTACTGGATCGTAAATAAACCGTAAACGACAATACTATTTAATCATGGTGCACACTCGGCCATCTAGACTACTGAAACTACAGGATTGTTGACTTATATTCTATGATTCCCACAAGACCATATCTTGTTAGATATAGCAACGTGTACAATACGGCCACTAAATGTGGCCACAGCTGAAATTGGTTGGATATCGCTATCTGATCGACGCAAAATGCAAAAGCTAATTTTAGTGTATAAAGAAAAACGTGGGTTTTTGCCAGAATATCTTTCAGATTTATTTCATACAATACAAGACACTAATCCTTACAATTTAAGATTCAACCCTAACTATGTTACTGTTCCAAGACGCTTAGAAATTTTCTCCAAATCAGTAATTCCTTCTTCTGTTAAGTTGTGGAACGAATTTGATAAAGAAATAAAAACTCACCAAGTCTCTCAAGTTTCAAAGCAAACCTTGAAAATCACTTTAAACCGCTTATTGTTCCAAAATGGTTTCTTAGCGGTGACAGAAGGTTTTCTGTTTATCATGCAAGAATTAGAAATCAGTGTAGTGATCTAAACGATGATCTATTTCGAAATCATATTAGGCAGAACTCTCTTTGTGACTGTGGAAGTCCTTGTGAAGATGCTAAGCATTACTTTCTAGTTTGCTCCAGATTTACTCGTCATAGATATATTTTGTACCAGTCTACGTTTATTTTTCAACCTTTAACATTACATGACTTTTTGTTTGGTAAAGCAAATGCATATAGTTTTATTGAAATACAGAAATTTATAAAGCGAACAGAAAGGTTTAAGTAATATCTGTGATATTTTTTGACACATCATTTTTATATTTATGTTGTATCCGGCCATCGGTAGTGACATTAAAGGCATGGCATCGGTTGGAGAGTTTGGAATGTTGGGGACAGCGTAGCACAGTTTTTTTTGAGCAATTCCATCTATCTTATTGTTGATTTAATCCTCATTTATGTTTTTTTTCCTCTTCAATTTAAATTATAATATTTTTTCTTTCTGCCTTTTGGTTTCTTTCTTTCCTCCTGTTTTTTGTTCATTCTTCTCTATTGACTTATACATATTTTCTCAATTTCGACTGTATAATTACTAAATCGGTTATATAGACTATAAAACAGACATTTAGGAAAGGGCTGTCCCTAATGTTGTTAAAACTTGTAGCCCAATCCATTTGCACTTTTCTTCGATTTATGTTTACTCTGTTTATTCAAATGTCAAAAATGCAATAAAATATTATAAAGTTAAGCCACAGCTGTAGAAACAATTTAGACAATGTCGTCCAAATCTATTTCTTCTTTTAAGATCTGAACTCAACAAACTGTTTTTTTATTTAAATAAATGTATGTCACATATTTTTATTTACAAGAATGTAATACAGTTTTGTTCTTGATTTTTTCTGTTTAAGATAAACTTGATATAATATCCCAGAATGAACACATAGAAGAAATGAAAATTCAGTAATGTTCAGTTATGTTCTGTTTTGTAAAAAAAAGATGGGAAAAAAAGCATATCAGGAAAAACAACAGTAAAAAACCAGCCTCCCTACACAGTCAAAAAGCAAAGGAAAAGATAACATAAAGTCATTTATAGATCAATTAAAATAGAACACTACAAACGAAAATGAGAACCCGAGGGGTTATCGCCTTGGAACGGTCAGTGGCGAAACATTTGCCACTGGGGATTTAAACCAGGTTCCAGGGTACACCAACCTCACACTTGTCCCAACAGTTTATAATAAAAACAAACAAGAACAATTTGTCTTGGTGAATTAACTCCAACCCACCCATCAACTAGACAATGTTGCATGCAAAAGCGCACAAATGTATAAACCATAAAAAGCTTATGGCATTGTAGGGTGAAAAAGGTAGGTACTCAATGACCTTACTGAGACCAGAGCACTTGTAGTAATATCAGCAAGAGCACGATGGAAGAAATAAAGCTTGCTCTGTGTGTAAGTGTAAAACATTTTCTCGTTTGATGGAAAATGTGTTATGCATAAAGCCATTTCTTTGTTGATGTAAATTGTTTTATTTGATATATGAATGCAAATTAATGTTTTGCAATATCATTATTCCAATAGTTTGAATGTCTATGTTTTATATACAGAGGCAATTTTTAAGCACTGCCAATAACCATATTCTCATTCTCGTATAATTATCACCAAAATATTGATCTGGATACTTACGATGAGAAGGCTGATGTTAATAGTTTGAATGTCTATGTTTTATATACTGAGGCAATTTTTAAGCACTGCCAATAACCATATTTGTTTTAATTTGACATAATAAAAGTAGACCTAACTAAATCTGAGAGAAAATTGCAATATGCTTATATTGGTTATACTAGTAAGTAGGTAACATACTGAGAAAATATATTTGCCAATGTACACTTTCAAAATATATGGATATCGGTATGTATTTTCATTTCTGGTTTACCTCAAGTGAGTACATGCATTTACAAAATCATGAGCAATTGATGAACGCCCATTAAACAATTGCTGCTACTTGAAATTTACCGGGTCTGACACAGTGACCAAATTTAAAGTACAATTTAACAGTTAAATATAACATCAGGGATTGCGACATTAATGGATTCAACGTAATTTTATCATCATCAAAACGCAATTTGGTTGCTGTGAAGTGGGTACTTGAAAAGTTTCTATTTATAACAGTCAAACGTTTTCCATATATGGTGAAAGTCGGTTCTTTCCGCCAATAGTCGTACGTGCTTGACATACCGAGACGTTTAGTGGTGTTTCCACGGGCCCATTCAAGGATCAGCTCAAACGAGTATATAAATCGAACCTTACAATGACAGTTAATTCAAAACAATTTAAGATACGAATCGAGCTGAAAGTTATAGTTTGAAAAATACTATAGTGTCAAATATGATAGGAGTTTTTAAAGACGAAATGACTTTATTTGTTCTTTTGCTGATATGTTATGTAAGTTGATTATTTACATTTTCATGTTTAATTTCATTTAGTAAGTTAGTGTGACATAGAATATTGAATAAGAGGGAAAGTTGATTTGCATGTTAACTACTATCTAGATCATTCAATGCGTCTCTCTTTAAAAAAAACAACAACAACAAAACTACTCAAACGTTCGTACAGATTCTATGAATTAAATTAACTTTCATTGATAAGGAGTTTAAAAAAAAGATTTTTGAACAACATCATGATTTCTTGAAACACTATGGCTAAATGATTTCCATTTTAAAAATTGCAGATCAGAGCTATCAACACGGCGCCGGCAGATTTCAAATCTCAAGGTAAGGCTGAGCTAAGCTACGTTTTATACATATAAATAATCAGTTAGTTATAAGTAAACTTGAAATTGAAATTAATGAAAATGAATAGAAAAACCGAACTTACGATAATTAAATTTCATGATTGTACAGTTTTTAAAAAAAGTCCGTAGCATAATTATTTAATTACATGATCTGAAAATAATTATTATTATTTCAGAATGTGGTTCTAAGCCAGCAGAGATGTTCTTCCTACTTGATTCTTCGTCCAGTATCTGGTCGATAGACTTCAAGAAGCAACTGAACTTTGTAAATGACGTCATCGACACGTTCGAGATCGGACCAAATAAAACACGTATCGGAGTGGGCTCATTCTCGTATAATTATCACCAAAATATTGATCTGGATACTTACGATGAGAAGGCTGATGTTAAGAAAGCAATCAGTGATATTCCACAGTATCTTGGTGGTACTAATACATTCGACGCTCTCGATGGTGTGAGGAAAGGTGGCCTTAATAAAGATAAAGTACGCCCCGGTGTCGCCAAAATTCTGGTAGTTCTTACCGACGGAGAGTCCTATAATTCTGCCAAGACAAAGGAAGCTGCCAAGCTAGTAAAGGTATGTATCAGTCATTTTATAGTTAACTTGTAATTTGTTGTTATGTCCGTCTTTATTTTAGAGTAATTTCATAATGTTTTAAACGTAAGAAAACAAATCAGTTACTGTTTAACTAAGTTTGAATGTCACAGGAATCAGTTTATTCACCATACCCCTATTGTCATTGTATTTGAAAAATATGTGTATTAACTAAATTAAAATCTGCGTCACTTGAGATGAAAACTATCGATTGGTTATTTCTTTTAATAACGGATTAATTATGTGATTACAGGAGGAGGGGATTGTTGTATTTGCTGTTGGCATCGGTTCACAGACAAACAGAGATGAACTGGCTGCTATTGCAAGCTCTCCTACGGAAAATTATTTGTTTGAAGTCGGAAATTATGATCTTTTGAAGAAAGTCAAGGAAAAATTGTCTATCAAGGCTTGTGAAGGTAATAATTACTCCAAATGTACTGTATCAATTTAGAACAAAATGGCTATAGAATCACGTTTATGAATACAAACGCTTTTTACATAGATTAACAACTCAAAATTATGTAACGTTTATGCATTGTATGTGACTCCTTAAAAAAGATATTGATCAGCGATTCATTATTCACATGTTTGTGACAATAAACTTGTTTGTATATTTATTGCTGCTGTAAGATTGGCTTGACTTTGATTTAACTCACTAACAGTTGAAGTTGAAGAACACAAAGATGCCGAGCAAGTCTGTGGAGCCAAGAATATGGCAGATGTGATGTTTCTGGTGGACCCAACTGAAGTAGGTGCCTACCACACAAAACAGGTTTACGAATTCATCGAAAACGTCATAAAAGATTTCAATATGGGTGAAGATAATATAAAAGTCGGTTTAGAATCCCAAAACTGTGGGGCTGACAACATCATTCTCGGGCAGTACAAAGACAGTACAGATCTGGCAAAAGCGTTTCGATCAATCAAGGTCTCACGTATGGATAGTATGCTTAAACGACTACGTACATTCTCTTTTAAAGAGAAAAACGGAGCAAGAAACATGGCAAGGCACATGGCTGTTGTATTCGTCGATGACGAATTGTTTGACAAGAAAACTGTACTAGACGAGGCAAGACGAACAAAAAACCAAGATGTAGAATTGTTTATTGTTGCAATAGGCGACAGTATAATTGACGACGAGTTGAAGACGATGTGTAGCAGCCCAGTTAGTCGTCATATTATCAGGGTACCCTCTTATGAAGCCCTAATGGCGTCTAAACCCGAGTTCATGGAAAAGTTCTGTCTTGGTAAGTTATATCATAAAACACTATAGAACTTGTTATTTTCAGCTCGAACAAAGAAACTTTCTTCTACCTGATAACTACTCACGTCCGTAAAATTTAAGCCACGTTCGGAACTTTCAAAATTACATGTACTTATAAATGATAGAATAGTCAGAAAATTAGTTATCATTATGTCAGAAAGATCAAACCGAAAACTGTTTTAACTTAGCATGGTAATAAGGTTTCGTGGTTGTTTCTAGTCAAGTCTATACAAGGATATGTACGTTCGAAGTTTTATCTCATTAAAATTAAATTTATATATATATTTCAGGTCTTTAAACGAAGAAGTGAACAGTAACAATATTTCTGGAATCCGTATTTCAAACTAACGATGGATCTTGAAGTACTCAGTGCTAACAAAGGAGAGCAAAAACAGATATCATTTATTTAAAATGCTAAATTTTAAAGTGACATTTGAAGTTGTTTTTTTAATAAGGAGAAATGTAAGGGACTTGAATGTTCACGTACTGAAGTTGTATTCCCATTGTGAAATCTTGTCATAACTGACGAAAGGCTTCTTCTTTTTGGTCCTGTTTTCTGATTTCCAGGAAAAATGCAAATGACACCAGGAGTTACACAAACGCTATTTAATCCATAGCTTACACTAGATAAATAGACATTTTGTTTATCTTTCCATTTGCTGAAAGGACTAGACTAGTCTTTTTTACAAATAGATCTAAACAACGCTTCAGAGAAAAGTCGAGTCAGACAATGGTGCCAAAGAGTGCATGAAACTTGAGTGGTAGTTGATAGCTTATTTATTTGTATATGTGACGTGTGATAAATATGTTCTTTCATTTAGTTATGATATGTTTACATTGTTTCTTGACAATACGTTTATATTATTTATCATTTTGTTTTATTTAATAAACATAAAAGCAACAAGAAATTATATTGTGTTTTTGCATATTTTTCCTGTAGAACTGTGTAACTTTAAACTACCCGGGAATAACAGGCATGCATTATCTAGACGAATTTACATTGTCATCCCTCCACAGGCATGTTTGAAAAAGAAAATATGTAAAAATTATGGAACAGTATTGAAGCAAAAAATAACTGAGGCCTGTGACATTCCTACTTTTGATGTTATATGTCTATCTGCTTAGCTGAAAGTACTTGCCTTTTATTGACATTTTTAATGATTTATTTTGATTTTGACGATAACTGATATTTAAAGATGATTGACTAATCGGTCGAAAAAATATTCTGACTGCATTGTTTGGCTATCGTAAAACTCTCATTTAGCATTCTGAAATAAAAATTTCTTGACATTGCCTTTGTTAAAGCTAAGGTGCACTATTAAGGTCTTTTTATCGTATCAATCAACGCAGACATTTATTTCTACGTTAAACAGTGCATGTCAGTAGAACGAACAACGAGCGCCAGCTAGTATAATTGAAAATTTGCAATATCATTATTACACCAGATTGCGCAATTGTGCAATGTTGACTGTTTTTGGCAAACTACGTATGGCAAATAAAATTCGAAAACTACCATTGGTCGAAAATAAGTGCATGATGCGTCTCTTCGCTGTAAAGCTGGGTCAACAATGCATAAAAAAGAAAATGTTTATACATACTGAAATTCTAGTTTTAATTGTGAATAACATACCTCAACTAAATCACTCTTTCATTTTTTGTTACAAAACACAACTTAATATAAAGTTTTACACAATGTTATCGGTAACAAATTTACCCAGTTAGTCACGTGTACATACTTTGTTCATACTGTTAATTTTCACTGTTGTTAGCAAAAAGTTGCTGTAGTTCAATGGTGTTGTTCGCCGCCCTGACCGGAAAGGCATGGCTTCGAATCCAGTTGAAATCAAACTTCTTTTCTACAGGTTTGATGGTGTATAGAAGCATAAAATTATGTTATTTCTTTAGTATATTAAGTTCTCTTTAATTTAAAAGAAAACATTTATAAACTAAATTCTTTGAGTCAATACAGTGTCTGATAAATGGTGTTATTAAAACGACTGACTCAAAGAATTTAGCTTATGTTTCTTTAAAGTTACCCAGCGCACAGTGTCTGATAAATGACGTTCTTTTCAGCTTATTTTAATATGCTTCATATTTTATACATAGATGCTTCTTATACACAACATGATCTATCGGCATACACACTAAGTCATCATCGTGAATCTCTGTAGATTAGGAAACCTCGGTTCTTTCCATTGAAAAAGAAAGGAAGAAAATGTTTTGTGTAAGTGTGTGCACGAACAGTTTTGAAAAAAAAAAGATAATAACCAAGTCGTAAGACAATCTGTTCAATGTCATGCCAACAACAAATAATACTCAGTATGACTGTTATCGAAACATAAAATAGCACAACAGCCAAATTTATTGGTTTTATTGGTGTTTAACGCCACTTTTAACAGCTAAGGTCATGTCCCGGCGGTCAGTCCACCTAATCAGTGTTCCCGGGTATCCAACCAGTTTACTAATCAATTACTCCGCAAATGACTGACTACTTCCTCACTTGTTTCTCAAATGACCTATAGACGCATTGTCTGCGATCAATTATTACGTAGAAATATTGCCTTGAACCGGGATCGTCAAGATTGACAATCTGATGCTCTACTGATTGAGCTAGCCGGCCTGCATCAACAGACAAAAACTATACAAATGCACACCTGCATAAAAGGCACAAAACCTATGCCAAAACGGTCATTACTCACTCAAGGCGAGAGTAAATTTAATAAAATAAAAACAATCAAATTGACAAGGAATATCACTGTATTCGGCAGTATAAATCGATACATTAAATAATGCAAGGTCATTTGGCAATATCTAGGTCTCTTGTGGAACTTCTTTGAACTTGAAGAAAGGCACTTAAACGAGAACTTGAAATTGTATCATACTAGTCGTTACAAATAAAAATGATTGCCAATAAAGAAAACGAAGAATGAACATTGAAATCAAATGGTGAAACTGCATCAATAATACATATTTACTTGACCGAAAGATTACAAGATCACATCATCATTTAAGCAACTTTGAAAAGCACTTCACTAGATCAAGTAATGCGTGGGAGGGAGGGCCGGATGTATATGCAGAGATAAGATGTGAATACTGCCAAATACTTGTGTCGAGTTGAGAAACCCGCGAAAGTAACCTTATAAATAGCCAGGTATGGACGAAAATAACGTAAAAATCATGAACAAATGTTATACCTAACATGGTAAATACCCCGATAACTGTTATCAGAAACGAGAATAATTTCATTTATACTTATAGCAGTTAAAACTTCACAAAAGATTGCTCAAAATGTGTGCATCTACGTTTGAAAAATGTAGCAATAACACTCGAGATTTGTCAAGAAAAGTGTAACCAAACCAAGCAAGGCTACATAAGAATACTGTATAATATCCACGAAATCAGACAATTTGTAATGTCACATCTACAAATAAGTATGTTAAAATGCCAGAAATGAATGTCAAAAGGCTCCATGTAATTTTAGCGCTAAAACAGTTACAAAGAAAAAAAGAAGTATTCTATATCTGGATAAATGAATTCCATTTTTCATTAATTTGATGTAAATATAGCTTTATATACTTAAGTATAAGACAGACATCCTTTCTTCAATACTTAACGAATTATTCTGTTAAATTATGATAGCGAAACAACTAAATGAATCTGTCCTATATAACTGAATTATTTCAAAAGTACTAGAGTAGTTTTCCCTCTATAATTCCGTATATTTACAAAGAAATGCAAGTACTTGTTTTAAAAAATACACCACACACCCCATGTTCTTACATAATCATAGAAATAGTTAAAACTATAAAATAGTATAAATGCCTCAGCAATGGAGGGAAATACTTTGAAATGAATTCAGTAAAAACAAAATACATCATTATTTGATCAGTTAGTGTTGTTTTAATTTTGACAGTTTTCGGGGACAAAAGCATCCTCCTTACAGACTTAAATGCGTCTTATATCCTTGGCCTATAAGCAAAGATGAGAATACAAAGTTTCACCTAGTTTTCAAGCGATGTACGACTCAGTACCAACAATATGGTAAATAAACTTGTTGAAAGACGAAGAGAGAGGTGGCAGCTCCTAAGTTTAAAGTTTGAAAACACGCAAAATGAGGCTGGAATGAACAAGAGGATACCTTTGTCGTTTGAAAATGTGAATCAAAATTATCTTTTAAATTGAAGAAAAACACTTCATAGGCAATTTATTTGATATTTTTCTTCTGTAATTTAACTAAATAAATAACTACAAACACTTTGCTTATAGATAAGGAGTATACCAGTTTCATGATAAGTTTGAGATATCCGGCAACTCGAGTACTTCGATAACTCAAACATGTCTCTTGTTCCCTATCGACTTCAAGTCAATAAAGCTTAATTGTATTTTAAAGCCAACACTTGCTATAAACTGTGTGTATGGTGAGATACAGGTGGTTTATTAATCCATTATGACTGTATAAACAACCATTTAATTTCTTTTTTAACAATTATCTTTGTCAGAAAAACATCGGAATAGATATATAAGAAAAAAAAGAGAAAAAAAATCTGAAATGGCTGGAATTTTATTAGCTGTCACATGATGCTTATTAATAGCGGTAAAAAATGTAAGATCTAACAGGAGAAGAACTAACTTTTAATGACTACAGTCATGTTTCACGATACTGAAGTTCCACTTATAAAAGACAAAAGTGATATCGAAAAAAACATGAGTCTAAGTCTGTTTCCTACGTGTGTATTTTACTGTACTTCATTGATTGACCTATATAAAAGATTCTGGGCGTTATCAGGACTCAAATGAATGTGTTAAATACAAGCCACACACACACACACACACACACATAACCCTAAGACATAAGGCATAACATATAATTGACTGACCAATAAAGCAGTGAAGCCAAACAAAGAGAATTTTTGTCTATTTTCACACTTAAATATGAAATACTTTTAAAATAATAACTTTTAAATGTTTCGCTTTTGTGGGTTTATATTTGCTTCACAGATTTCCTCATGGCAAACAAGTATACTTAAGACATGTTTACATACTACCATTAGAAAATTTACAAACGATTAATACTTTTTTCGAACAGCTGGAGAAAGATGTTTTGAAATACTGCCAGTTAGGTGAAATATACTAAACAGGTGATTTTATAGCAGAACATCTAATGCTAATGCAAATCAAGACAAAGTAACAGAGACCCTGTAGTGTGTCTCCGATCTTGTAAAAAAGTATTGAAAAAAGGTATTTTCTGGGATATATTTTAATCATTTTAACGTTAATTATGGGCTAACGCACAGCTGACACTTGATCGACCACTGCTTGAAGTTGTGTTGTTTACACTTATGAACTCCGAACTGGTGTATAATAAACAAGATGACGACCAGTGCAATCGCGGGCTAAGAAATATATGAGTAGTTATATATAACATAAAATAACATATAGTTTATTCGACATTAAATTGCATACAATTCATGGTCGATGACAAACTTACAAGTACATAATATAAAGAATTTTTTTTCCCAGAGAGATATTCTATACTTTTTTCATAAAATGAAACCAATAAACCTTCATAGATTTAACGAGCGGAACTTCGTTATCTCCCTTGATCTCATTAATATTGACTATTGCATCCAATATAAATAGGCCAATCACATACGATGTCTTATCAATATTTAAGAACCATGTACTGAAAACAGCATTAATGACGTTTAAACGTAGCGACATTGATATATTAGACATTGCATGTAAGTTGTATTGAATATTTAGGCGATCCCGCCCCCATCCCCCAAAAAACCCAAATAAAACAACAACCGTTACATTCGAATGAAAACAATGCCCCCGGGGGGCGGGGGGCATTGACCATTGACCCCGTGACCTCTAAGTGGGTCTTGCGGGTAAAATTAATCAAGGTGCATTCAACTGTGAAGTTTTGAGGCTGGTTAAGGTTAAAGTTTTGTGTCAAACAATCAAACAAAAGGATTGACAAGACAGACAGACAGACCAAAAACAATATGCTCCCTCCGGGGGCATAAAATATAAACTATACATGTTCTTCAAGAACGTTCAGATTTAGCATTTATATCAACCTTGTGCTTAAAAAGATAACAAGGTAACTATTTTACATCGTAATGATCTAAACATTTTCATTTATTTACAAGAATAAGGTATGATTACGTTCTTTCTTTAAATGCATAGTATAAATATTTCACCAAATTATTCAGTACTTTATTATTACACATTAACGGTGTAATCTCTTCACTGACAGCGAGGTCGAAAGTGAGATATAATTATGAAAATTTGAATGGCCATTACTTTGAGCGCATTGTGCATTATTTTACATGAGTAAATCGTGAACATGTTTTAGAAGGCAGTTTCTTGCTAGGTCTGAAAAAAAATCAACGTTGGGGTATAGGTTGTACCCTGTTGTTCGCATCTTGTCCCTCGAGTCCCTCATTTTCTCCTGCGGATGATGATAAGGCATCTGCAGCTTGATCCCTTTCATCAGCCATTGCAGGCCCAGGCACGGGATCTCGAAGTTAGTTTGCTAGTCCCAGGTGTTGTTGTTGTTGTATAAGCCTAGGTTGAAGACGCATTTCCAGACCTTGAATTTCAGTTACTGCATTCCTGGAATAGAAATATTAATAAGAGAGCCTTTAAATTAAACACACCGAAGTCTTGGTTAATGTGAAGAAAAGAAAACATCACTTAAAGACTGAAGTAATCGAATATTTTTGATTTAATGAAACTAAGACGTTATCGGCAGTGGGAGGAGTGAAAACGAAAGCGCTTGGAACGACTATACATGTAGTAGATCTACATATAATTATCTGAACAAGTGCGAAAACTTTCAAGTCTGTACTAATTATAAACAAATGAATAAAAATCGATTAAAAGGATCAATGAATATGTACTGACCTTTTGTCTACGGCCTGTATCTGTTCGGGTCGTTGGCTAAATCACTGCTCCTGAAAAAATCTTTAAATACAAGTTTCTGAGTGCTAAAAAAGATGATTTTATGACAATACTGTAACCTAAAGCAGTGAGAGGCTTGAATAAAAAAAATTAAGTGAAAATAACCTCTCAGTTTCAATGTTATTTGATGGATTTTATTGCTATACTGTTAGTGTGTAATTGTATAATTTCATGAAATATTGGAAATTATTCATTGTTGAGAAAATCCCTATAACCAGACTTTTGTGGTCACCTGACTAATTTGAATACCTGCATTACTGAATTGTTTGCTAGTCAACGGATTATTAAACAGTTGCATTAACAATGAACAAAGGAAAGGAGACAACGCCAAAAACTATGACTCGAGGCAATGACAACAATAATACTGAAAAGGGATTAAAAAACTAATCAGAAAAAAATGGACAACCCCCAGCAAAAAGAACACATTCAGAAGTTAGCAATTATAGTACGGAAGAATTAATCTACATACACTTAGAGTTAGAGAATATGAGTGAAAGTTTAACAGAAGTTAGTGGTGATCTCAAAACAGTAATAAAAAAAGAGGATATCGAAATTTCGATAACAACAACTGTTACCAGCATTACGGAAAAACTAGAAACGAAAGTGATTTCAGTCATTTACACAGAAATAAAAGAAAATATCTCAGAATTCCTATACAAAATACACGGTTGAGAATATGAGAACGCGGACTTAAAATCAAAATTAGGCCAGATGAAAACTAAAACAGACCAACATTTAGACAGTGCACAAAAGCAGATTGAGAACAATAAAGTGATGGCACAAGAAGCTTCCAAGAAAGCAAATAATAATGAACAATATAGTCAGAAAAACAGGAAGTCTTGATTACAACTGTACAAGACATCCTTAGAAAACATAAGGTCACCTTAAACAAAGAACAAAATCTAGCGATTCATAGAATAGCAGGAAAAACAGGTGATGCTAAACCAATGTTAATTAAGCTGATAAAAAACTATGTAAAAATTGAAATACTGAAAAAACGCAAAGCTATGAAAGAGAATGGTCATAGGTTGATTGACGATGTGACACAACTTAACCATGGTTTGCTCAACAGATTGTCGCTACATCCAGATATTAAAAGTGCTTGGTTTTTCAATGGTAGTGTCTATGGTTCTACAGCTACAGGAAAACGATACAAATTTGACATTTATGACAACATAAGCTGTATTACTGCTAGAGAGACTGATGCCAAACGAACACAAACTGGTGTACGTCTTGTGATATTTCTTACAGTCTCATTCACTTTAAATCATTTTAAGAAATCAGACAACTTTGACAAATAAGTGCTTTAACCTGATAAATGCTAGGAAATTGAGCTTTTATGTAACATTGAAATATAATTGATAAACTCATGACTTAGCCACGTGTTTATCCTCCTAAATAAAAGAGCTGTTGGTTTGTACAATATATGAAAGATACATATATATGTATATGTATGTATAAATAAGTACACTTTTGCAAATCTATCCTTAAACATATTGTATCTAAAGTATAAATATTTGAAACATACTGGAACTATTGTATGAAAGTATGAAAGTATTTTTACATTTACTAAGTGGGATCGAAGATTTTGTTTTCTTTTCTATTGTTTTTTTTTAAATGTAAATACATATAATGAAATTAGTTAATAATTCTTGGAATGGCTCACCGTTTAATCTTGTTGTTTTTTGAAGAATTTGAAAGTGCTGCTAATATATGTTTCTAAAAGACAGTTGAAGCATGGACATTTTAAAGACATGTTTTATTAACACACTTTTTGGTACAATAGGTGAAAGAACTTTTTTTTTGCAATAAATTACTTATGGGTTCTAAGATTTTAAAATTAAGACAATACCTCATTACACACCATCAAATTTTCTTACAAATTAAATTTCTTATATTCAAAGATTTTTTAACTTTTGTTTTCTTTTTGAAAACTTCCTGTTTTTTCTGTTATTACTTCCATGTGTAACATTATGCAAGGGAGCTGTGAATTAGTTCTTTCTTCTCTTTTCTTTCTTTGCTTAAAATGGCACTCTGTACCATGTGTGTAAAGTCTGGGTTTTATATCATCCTTCAAACATATGTAGATTATGGCTAATCTTAAAATACTGTCATTAAACTGTCATGTTTTAAATGGTTATAAGAAAAGAACAGATGTCTTTTCATTTTTGAAATAAAAGAATTATCACATATATTGTCTTCAGGACATTCATTTTACAAAAAATCAAGAAAAAAATTATCTATTGGAATGGAATCACGAATGATATTTCAGCTTTTCATCCTCAAATTCTAAAAACCTTGAATATAAAGTACATTCAGTTTATTCTGATAATATTGGTAACTTTATTGCTATTGATTTTGAATTGGACACAAGTAGAATCACCCTGGTGAATTTGTATGGACCTAACTCAAATGATATTAAGTTTTACGAAGAACTTTTTGCTCTGATTGATAAAATAGGTAGTGATTCATATATGATCTGTTGAGACTTCAGTCTTGTGCTTAACCTGAAACAGATAATTATAAACATGTAAATAACAATAAAGCCAGATTAAAACTTTTAGAATACATTCATGATAAGCAATTGTTTGACCCCTATAAAGAATACTTTCCAGATAAATGTGGATGTCGTAGAAATCCATTGCAGCAAGCACGTCTTGAATTCTTTTTGAAAACAGAAGACCTTTTTCATGAGTCTGATATTGAAACTGCAAATAAAACTGATCACTCTATTGTATCTCTTAAATTTAGTTTTTTGAAGGTAAAACATGGTAAAGGATTATGGAAGCATAATAATTTGCAGCTTAAAGACGAGGAATATATATTAAGCATTAAAAAACGAAAATAAAAGATTAAACAGCAATATTGTTTACCAATATATAATGTTGATAACATAGATCAGATTCCAAATGAAGAAATTACTTTTGTTGTTAATGATCAATTATGATCACAGAGACATTGCTTATGGACCTTAGAGGAACATCTATTTCATATGGCAGTTATAAGAAACGCTTAAGAGATAAACATGAACATGAACTGTTAACAAAAATTTCAGAAATTGAGAATAATTTGAATGAAGATAACACTGACCAACTGAAACAATTACGATTAGAATTAAACAATAAAACAACTTTCAAGTTTCTTTGTAATTTAGAAGAGCGGAATTATATCAATAAAACAATTTCCAAATGGTGAGATTATAAGCAATCAAGAAGAAATTTTAAAAGAAATGGAATCATTCTATCAAACACTTTATTCTTCAAGAGCTAATTTACTCATGAATGATCTTGACTTAAACAGAATATTTGACAATGTGCAAATTAACAAACTAAGTGAAAAAGATAATAAAGACATGTGGGAAAGTTCACTTATTCAGAAGCGAGTAAAACTCTCTTGAATATGACAAATGATTAGTCACCAGGCAGTGACGGTTTCTCATCAATGTTTATTTTCAAAAATGTTCTGGAGAGAAATAGGTCATGTTGTTTGTAGGTCTATAAAGTATGCTTTTGAAGTTGGGCAGATATCTATTACTCAAAAAACAGGGTATGATTACCTGCTTACCTAAAGAAAATAAATCTAAACAACTTTTTAAAAACTGGAGACCAATAATTCTCTTGAATATTGTGTACAAAATAGCATCTGGATCAATTGCATCATGTATTAAATCGGTTTTACATAATCTTATTAGTAAAGAGCAAATAGGGTTTATAAAAGATAGATATATTGGAGAAAATACTAGACATATATATATGAAATGATACATTATACAAAAATGAAAAATAAAACAAAAATAGAAGGTATAAAAGTTAATGGAGTAGATCAATTATTATATCTTTTTGCTGATGCTACATCAATTATGCTGGATGTATCTAGTGCATCATTAAATGAGACAATAAAGGAGTTGGAGACTTTTGCCTAAATGTCTGGCCTAAGAATGCTAGTAAATTTTGATAAAACTTGATATGGATTGGTTCTAAAAAATTATCTAAGAATCTATTAAAACCAATTTAAGCTTGTTTGGGGAAATCAAGAGTTTAATTTGTTGGGTATAAAATTTCATGTTAGTTTGAAAATGATAAAAATAAATTTTATGGATAAATGACAGGGTTTAGAAATTCTATTAAATTTTGAAAAGGATAATTCTCACTTCTATTGGTAGAAACCCTGTTTTCAAAAGTATATTGTTGCCTATCTTTAACCATTTGTTTATTTCACTACCAAATCCAGATTAAGGGTTTTTTAAGTATTCAAATGAAATTTTATACTCATTTCTGTGGAGTGGACCAGAGAAATTAAAGAAATCTGTATTCACAAAAGATAACTGTGATGGTGGAATTAAAACGATCAATTTCGAAAGCTTTAATCAAAGCTTGAAAATAAGAAGACTAATTACCACACATACTTGACGGAACATTTATTTGATAAACATAAACTACTTAACATTGGAAAACATAACGCGGAAGAAAATGTATAAATTAAAATATATCAAACAATTTTTTGAAACATGTACTGGACTCCTATTCTCATTTTATAAAATTTACACCTATTGTAACAAAGAATGACTGTTTAAATTGTTCAATTTTTACAACCACAATATACTAGTTGGTAAACAAAGTTTATTTCTTCAATCATGGTATGATAAAGGCATACGGTATATTATTGACATGTATAAGAAAAATAAGCTGATGTCATATAAAGAATTTGAAAATATTACAAATATTAAAGTGAATACTTTATATTATCTTGGAATATCTAGAGCCATAACGAAACTCAGGTCAAAACTTAAGCTAACAGAATCAGATGTTAATTTCAATCCAATAATTCCTTTCCCTACAGAAAAAAACACAAAAAATCAGGGCGTAAAGAAATATACAATATTCTAATGTAATTAGAACTGTGAACATGAAGATTGGAAATTATTCTATAGCTACCCATTTAAAGTTACAAGAGATAGTAACTTGCAGTTGTTGCAGTTTAGAATTTTACATCGTATTTTACCTGTTCATAGATATTTGAATAGATTAAATTTGAAAGATACTGACCTGTTTGATTTTTGTAAGAATGGTTAAAAAATATAGAACATTTATTCTTTGACTGTAGTAAAACCAGCTCCTTTTTTAAAAATTTAAAAAAAAAATGAGTAGACAATTATTATTGAAAAATATTTCAATATCTCTGAATAAAATTCACTTTTTGTTAGGGTCGAAAAATATCCAAGAATACATTGCATTACTTAATATAAAGAAATATATATCTTTTCAAGTGAAATCCTTCGAAGATTTTTAAATATGGATAATATGAAATGCTCTCTACAATATAAATTTAATATTAATAAAGAATTGCCAAGAGAAAACCAAACAGTTGCAGTATTTGAGGCAAATTGAAAAATAATAAATTCTCTCATTAATTAATTCTCAAATTATCAATAAATTGTGTTACTTTTTGGATTAACACACGATTTTTGGTCTTCACTTTAGCACTCAATAAATGAGTCAACTACTTCATTTCACCAGATTTTTGTAACATAAGATGCTCTTTCCGTTAAAAATATGATACTTTTATATGGTTAGAAAAAGTCAGTATTTGTATGTACATGTTTAATAATTTCAAAAAGTTTTTCATTTACTCATTACTTGTATAAACTTTGTAATTATGTTGATTGATTTTGATTTACTATATATATATTAGATTATATGTATATACTTTATTGTAAGGTGTGGAGTATGGATGGTTCCCCGACCTATACACACCAATGACGGGGATAATAAAAGAATAATAAAAAAAGGAAAAAGAAGATTTAAGCATATATGCCCAATTTGTACTATTGTATGATAGATTATTATCTGCATCATTTTTTTAACATATATTAAATTATCTTTACAATACAATTATTATTTAATTTTAGTATCTTTATCTAATATTTTATCATTATTTTTTCGATGTACTCGTATTTTCATCAGATATCTCCATAAATCTCCATAAAGCCATCTAAGTTGGTTAATTTTCTAACACACTTTTACTGTATCTTTCTTAAAAACTTGCAGTGAAATGTTCCAGTACTTTTTCCTTTATAATACCCATGGACTTCAGCACCCATAGTTAAGTATAGAACCTACTAGGCTATCAGATAGTTTACATTATCTTGTACTCTTAATTCTAAATATTAGATACTATAAATAAAAAAAAAAGCTGAGCAAGCTGTTTTTGTGTTCGAAACCAGCGACTATTTTGAAGAAGTATATTCCTAGATATTTAAAAAAATTGACAATGTCTTAGATTTGTCCATTTAAGGTGAAGTTATGAGTTGTCTGTCTACCTTGTTCGAATATCATTATTTTTATTTTAGTGGTATTAACTACTTTTGGTTCCCAAGTATTGCAGCATGCAGATAAATCGTTGAGCATTGACTGTAAATCTTCTGGTTTGTGTGTGAATAAAGCCGCATCATCCGTGAATAAAATCATGAATAATTTGACTGCAATAATACGGTAGAGAACAATGTTCTGTTGATTTGACTTTTTCCGAATACTGTGTCATAGGTACGAACGAATGAAGGGATAGATATAAAGGTACCAAAGGAACCCGAGTCTTTGCTAATAGATCACCTGATTGTTAAACGTACCCAGTATATGGC
The DNA here is from genome assembly GCA_012932295.1 of Cyclina sinensis. Lineage (NCBI taxonomy): Eukaryota > Metazoa > Mollusca > Bivalvia > Venerida > Veneridae > Cyclina > Cyclina sinensis. The sequence goes on from JAAONU010000017.1 coordinate 31,065,880, forward strand.
ATTGCTACACGTAAAGTAGCAGGTACAAGGTGTCCGACGGAGCCTCAGTATTTTATCAAAAATATTCCTAGAAAATATGTGCTTTCAAAATGATCACTTAATATCAATATATTTTAGTTAAATATTATAAAAATTAAAAACTTTTCTATTTAAAATTTCTGTATTTTATCAGGCCTTATGGCTGGATTTTCTCATTTTTTCACTATTAGCTTTATATCGAACACAAAATTATTATAATAAATGTTCTCAACGTTGCAATATTCACAGAATAAACTGAATCATATATTTTCTCTTAAACAATTTCACTCAAGTTTTCTCATTTTAACAAGCTCTAAGATATTTTAAATCAAAGTACTTCACCTGTTCTTGGTATTCAGGTCAAAATTTAAGAGATACAATCACATTAAGAGAGCCGAGGTTTGACACCATTTTCCTAGTCTAAATTGTTGAAGATAATATAAAATATATATTTAAAGAAACTATTACTGTAACAACTGTCGGTTAGAATATCAATTTTGGTTTAGAATTTCTTACTGCATTTTTGAAAAAACTTGTCTTATGCAACTAACCTTCACCATATATATCCACTTTTAGTATTATATCTGCATTTTCAAGTTAGATTGAGTATTATTTTCTTCACATATCATACCTTTTGAAAAAGCTGATCTTGTCGATTTAATACAGTTCCTTCAGTTGTAAGATTTTGGAACTTCTATAGTGGCAACAGTGTAATTAATAAGTGAAAATACAATTCACTGATTATTGGCAAATTCGCTAAACAGTCATTCCTACTTTCATATTTAATCATTACACCGATGACCGTTTTAACAGTAAACAGTTCTAATAATTTCAGTAAGTCAGAAGAAAACATGAACTCGAAAGCTTGATTTTAATTTTCTGTTTCTACAAATCAAATTTTGTTAAAATAAAAAGTTGTCTATATTGTTTTTGTCATACTTACCAATGTTTTCAATACTATCACCTAAATACTTTGGATACAATGTGATATTAACACGGGAAAACAAAAATGAAACAATGAAAGTATTTTAACTCAAGTTCATTCTTACAAAATACAGTTTACAATATTAATAATTTCAAATTTATGCAAAAATCAGCACTTTAAATAAATGCTTTGCTCAGGGTCAGCTTTTGTAATCGCTCTTTGTGAGTGCGTCAGTCGCAAAATTTAAGCTTATCAATTTTGCTCGAAATGTTCCTTTACCTCGAAGATGAGTTCGGGACTGGGTCATCCAGGTTCAAAATCCTAGTTACCAGCCCAAATCCAAGGGAAAATCTTTTGAACAGTCTTGAAGGCACGCTTATTGACCCAATCATATACAACTCGCTTAGAATGTTTGGTCAAGTGAGAATAAGGGTAAGATTAGATAAAAAACTAGGTCATCAGCTAAGATAAAAGGCAAATCTTTCTATCACACTAGAGGTTAAAAGACTGTAGGCTAAACAGTTCTCAAGTTATCCTCCGAAAACTTATTTGCTAACGGACGGACAGACGGGCGGACGGACGCACAGGACCATATTATAATTTGTTGGTTTTACACTAATCACTACGCTAGGGTTAAGCTGAAATCCGTTGGATGGTATTCTGGAAAAAAGAAAAAAAAGAAAACGAAACAAACGTGTAACTGGAAACACGGAATATATATACAACTAGGCATTGTACTGAACATATGTATAGCTTTTCTTAAATTTCTATGAAGTGCTGACAATTCTCTTGACAAAGCCATTACAAAATTGAAAGCATATAAAGTCATAACCTTTTTGAAAATCAGTGGACTGGTAAATTCTGAAGACATGTTTAAACGGAAGAAATCTTATTCGTTTTAATAACATCATCTGTGACTAGTACTGCTTTTTGAAATTTTCGTCTGCATTTCAGTAGGTTTTTTTTTAACCAGTTTCGACTGAATTCAAACAATTAGCATCCTGGTGTATTATGTGTCTTTCTTTCGTGACGATTACTATTATCTGTAAATTTTTACGCAGATTTATACAAGTAATGTGCTCATTAAACTCTCACCAGTCTGGTGTATTATGTGTCTTTCTTACGATTACTATTATCTGTAAATTTCTTTACGCAGATTTATACAAGTGGTGTGCTCATTAAACTGTCTCGCCTCGATTCCAGTTGTTTCGTCAGCATTTTCGTATCATGTTTTATTTTTGTTAAAGATACAACGGTTTCTTTTAGTCTTTGTTTAAATTGTTCTTTGGTGAATATCCTGTTTTTAACTCCTACCTCTTTTTTCAGTGTCCGATGTTAAGTTTTTAAATCCGCGACAGCTGCATTGAATCTTTCTATTCTTTTATTTTGTGAGGTCTGTAAACACTGGTGGCTGACGATGTCAAACTGCGAGCCGTTTCGTTACGAAGACAGGTAATCATTTCGTTGTAAGTATTTGTTTACACACACGCCTCACACACGCCTGTTTACTGAAATTAACAACTGTTCATATAAAGGTAAGAGTATTTGTGTGAAACGTAAGCTGTAAATTTTACCAATTGTTAGCAAAGCAAGCATTTGACTAATTTGCAGTTGTTTGACCGTAAGTTTATTAAAATCAGACAGTTTCTTTCTAAATGTGTGGTTTTATACAGCAAATTCATGATAAACACAAGCATCCGTTATTAAATGTAATTATTTTGTTTAAACTTTCAGCTTTTGAACACGAGTTCAACATGTTTTTGGACTGTACATGTTTTTCATTTGATTTTTATGCCTCTATTCCTACAAAAATTGCCTTTAATACTCGGTCGTGTTTATAAGAAATGAGAATGGGCTTTCTCTCGAAGTCACTGCATTAGGTTTGGGTTTTTCAACTGAAGGTGTATGTGTTTTATATTGAAGACATCAACAGAATATGTCAAGATTTTCTTCTGCAGCCATTAGATTATACATGTGTGCTAACCTTTAATATTATTTTTTAATTTGTTGTGTTTATCAATATTTATTTTTTGTGTTTATATTTATTGTTTGTGTTTATTTGTTGGTAAATATTTCATCAATTATGTAAGTTATTTTCTCAGCAGGGATGGGAACGAATATTCGGAAATCGAACAAATATTCGAATCTGAAATCAAATTCGAATATTCTTAAGTTAGTGTTTAGCTTTTATTTCATACTAAGTAGCGGAGATTTTGATCATCTAAGTATGTTAGTTATTCTTCTTAGTGAAACATGGATTAGTAAATTTCATATGATAACTTAGAAATTAATGGATGTAGTTCTTTTCATTTATATAATGAAATAAATCTACAGGTAAGAAAAAGGGTCCATACTGTGGCGGATTATCCGTTTATTATCATAATGAACTGAAATCTTTTATCTAAAATATCTGTTATTGAGAGCGATAAATTTGGTATTTTATGGTTAAAAATTAATCATGATCTGTTTAATTTTAATGAAGTTGTTTATTTTTGTCTTGCACCTTGTTCAAAAATCTTTTACGATAAGGATTTTGACTTTTTTTAAGAAATTGAAAAAGGAATTGAAAAATACAATCAACTAGACAAAACATATGTTACAGGGGACCTAAACAGTAGAACACGAAATTTAATTGATTTTTTTTAACCTTAACAATTATCTTGATCATAATCAGATAGATATTGATTTATCATAATGACTAATAGTGTAGTTAAAAAAAAGGAATTTAAAGGGCTAGAAATACGTTTGTAAAGAATAATAATGATGAAAACAGGCATAATTTCAAATTGACTGGACCGGGCGGTGTGCCAGCAGAATTAAAATTAAATCTTCATACAGTGTCATTTCTCCTTATCTTTTGTGAATTTTTAACCAAATATTTGAAAATGGGCAATATCCAGAAAGATGGGGGCCAGGCTATATATTTCCAATATTTAAAGAGTTCAACCAAAAAAAAAGCTAAATACTACCGTCGTATTACATTAAACAATATTTTATTTAAGATATACTCACAAGTGTTACTTAATCGATTAACCACAAGGACTAACGACCTGTAAAAAGTCAATTTGGTTTTCAAAAAGGTAAGAGAACGATGGATTGCTTATTCCCTTTGCATTCAATAGCTTCAAAGGTCTTGTGCTCGGGCAAAAAGCTTAACTCTATATTCACCAACTATGAAATATGTTTCGGTAAAATCAATCTTTCATTCTTTTGGCAAAAGCTTGTAACAGAAAATGTTAGTACTGTAATAGTAAAAGCAATAAAAGCAATGTATACAATTGTACGGGCATCCGTTATATATAATGGGCATGTGCACCATGATGTAATAAACTCTTACCAGGGGGTAAAACAAGGGGACTTTAGTTCCTCGCTTTTATTAATGATCTTTGTTAATGATCTGATGAGTAATATAATGCAAATCTTGATGGAATTTTCGCTATAGATGAAGTTTGTCTGTTTTTGGTTCTATATGCCGACGACAAAGTACTGTTTGCTACAAATCCTGATACTTTGCAAAGCATGCTTAAAGACATAGAAACATACTGTTATACATTTGGGTTAAAAATTGAATAATACTGGTACGACCAAAGTCACGATCTTCGAAAGAGCGAAACCTACTAACTTCACATTTTATCTTAATAGGGATAAATTTGAAGTAGTACTATCCTTTAAACATTTGGGAATATTAAAAAATGGGAACTTAATTGCGAAATTAAAAAGGCAGAACATGCTTCAAAAGCACTTCGTAGATTGTTTGCTATTCTCCATCGAAATTAATTTAAAACAAGTGAAAAATGTAAATTGTTTGATTCATTGATATCATCTGTCCTTAAATACTGTTCAGATATTTGGGGAAATATTGAGGGTCCTGACATAGAAAAAAAATCAAACTCATTCTGTAGAAAAATTCTCAATAAATCTGACAGGACTTTATGGTGAACTTGATAGAGAACCCATGAAAATTGTCAGGAATATAAACATGATAAAATACTGGTTAAAAATGAAAAAATGAGAAGATAATAAATTAAAAAAATATATAATATGTTAAAACTTGATGCAGATAATAATATAACATCAATACCATCAAACCTGGTATTCAGAAATAAATCACTCACAAAGAATATTAACATATTGTAGAATAAAGCATTCATTTTCTATCGAACCTTATCTTGATTATTATAGTCAGGAAAGAAGTTGTATGATTGCTCTCAGCAGATTTTCACATAATCTTGAAATTGAGAGGAGTTAATAATATTATAATATTCCAAGGACAGAAAGGATATGTAAATTTTGTAGTGTTGGCATTGTTGAAAATGAGTACTATTTTATTCTTACTTGCCCGAAACATCTAGATTTACGACAAAGGTATTTGAAACAATACTATTACACATTTCCAACATTGCCCAAAAATTGATAACTTATTGATATCTCAAAACAAGAAAGAGATTATAAATATGTAAAACTATCTGTATTTTCTCAATAAGAAAAGATCAGAACTAGAACAAGAAAACTTACACTAACAATCAATCATTCATTTGACTCTATTGATAATATTCTTCTGTTGTCCAATATCAATCATTATGACTAAAATAATTACAGCGAATGAATATGTTTGAAAATGTAGATAAAAGATAGATAAAATTATCTATTTATTTATTTATTTATTTCACTATCTTGCTCGAAAAAACCCAGCCCTTGCCATTTTATCCAATATGCCGTTTTTATTACGTTAATTCATCTTTTAAAGAACGGAATATAATGAATGTGCATATGCCAATCATATACACATATTTTAAGCTTCCAATTAACAAGCAATTTCTTTGCCATATTGTGTTGATACACAGCAGTTTAGCAGAATGAAAACAGTACCTGTATTTGGATACCAAAATTTAGATAACTCATTAAAATTACCAAAAATCGAATATATTCGAATATTGTAGACCGATTATTCGAATACTGATTTCAGTATTCGTTCCCATTTCAGTATTCGTTCCCATTCCTACTTTTTTCAAACAGCTTTCCTATTTACACATCCATTCTATTCTTTACAGTTTATAAAAGTTCCTCTTTCATTTTTTGATAATCAATTTTATCAGTTTTCTCAAGTTACTGTCATGTTTTGTCAGTACAGTTTCTTGTCAATGTGAAATCTGGTTTTCCTTCTACATGTATTTTATTTTTTTATTGTGGTTAAGGTAACATGGGGCAGTTGATATCTCTAACTTCTGACATGAATCTGAATTTTTTTGGCTAAATTTAGGGTAAATCTAAGAAATAAGGGCTTTCTCCTATTAAAATGATATTGACTCTCTTGAATCTAATGATCTTGTTTATGGCATTGTAGGTTTACACGTTATAATACGAAACTACCATCTCGGATTTCTGGCTCTACTTGTGAAGTTTAAGGTGAGATAGGTCTTAAACAGTTAACTCTTTGAAAAGTCTTGTGGCTTCTGCAATCAGGTTTGAACCCTTGGGGTCAATGTTTTGACCCTGAAATTGCCCAAAATGTTGCCAGTGCATTCTTGCGGCAGATCATTGCCCAATTTAATGATTTTCACGACATTTTAAACATGGTGGGAAAGAGTTCTTTTTTTAAAAGATTCCGGATAGATTTAAATTGATTAGCATTTGAAGATCAATGCCCATGCAGTCAAGTTCACTTCATTTTGATGTCAGGTTCTTGTTCTATGAGAAAGGGTGCTGGTTCAAAGACAACGGTTAAGGGATTTTTGTGATTTCAAGACATTTACTTTCACCTGCCCCATTAGGATTTTTACTGGTGTATAATCATAATTCGTATATCTGTTTAATATGGGTCTTGATTTCTTCTTTCTGTCTTTGCATACTTTTTCTATATATTGTCATTTTTACGCTTATAACCGTAATGTTTTTTTTATTTAACATGCTTAAAACGCTGTTACACCCAGGCGCAGTTGTCGTTTCAATTTGACGCGTTCATTCGTTGCTAGCTTAACTACCACTCGGCGCAATACTGCTATCTGATTAGCGCCGCGGCACTGATAGAAGTTTGAGAGAAAGAAGCCATAATGTTTTAATTTGAGAAAAGCCTTAACAATACCTTATATTGTTAGTGATAATAAATTGTGTTTCTACTTCAAATGAAAGAGACGTAATAATTGAAGTTTAAATCCACCTGATGCTTATTAGAAGAAAATGATAAATTAGACATACATAGCTATAATGGGGAAAACAATGAAAATAAAATTCCCGTTACTTTGAAATCATTTATTTTTCAGAATTAAGATGAAAAAAAAGTAGTAATAGGTCAGAATGCAGCTGATTCTAGTTACAAATTAAATTAATCTTTTTATTATTTTATTCTGACAGAAATAACAGCTAAGGTATCATTCATTAGTGTCAGGTAAATGAATAATTAGTAAAAAGAACATATAAAAGTATTTGATTTGTCAAAAACGAAGTCAGAGTTTTTGTTGTAGATGTTTTCCCAAATTCCCCTGGATTATATCAATATTATATTATCGAGAAACTGGATGCTGCTTGTTTACAGGCTGAAAAGGAGCTGAGAATTCGATTGTCACCGTCTTAGTAATGAGCATATGTTTCGATTTATTATGCTCTGTTGGCAATGTTTGAATTCTACAAACTGCTACTGTTTAATCTTACAACCCTGTTATTTCAAGTTAATCACTTCTAACACAATGTATGAGTAAACACCTATGTACTTTCAAAAACATTCGGAAATCAAGCTTCAATAGTCTTTAACGTTTTTAATTTCTTATATTTTAGACGTAATTTTCAATGATTCTTGAAAATGTCTATGTTATGTCCAACGGCCGTCCACTTAAAATGAAGTGCGCGTCTTCCAGTGGCAAATGTATGACTAGAAACTCAAGGAACTGGGAGTAGGTCATATGTTTCTACAATTTTAATTGTAATAAAACAAAGGTTAGGGCAGTACAAACTTAGTTCATCCTTTATTTGAATAAATATTCTTGAAAGTGGCTTCCCTAGATAAATCAGAATCTGGTGACATAGATCAATCAGAATGTATGTGTTCAATTTCTGTCTATAGACCATTCCATAATTGATAAATTGACCCCCGCCATTTTGAAGATCACGTGTCCGTCCGTCATTAAAGGACTGCTAAATCTCGCTATGATGCTTAAGTTCCGTATAATTCTGTATAACTTTATCACATTTCAAGGTGACATACTGCCTTATATCCCGTGAATTTTGTTGCAGAATAAACATCATTTTATTGCATTATTATTACTATTTTGTATGTTTTATTCCTGACTTGAACATATCATTAACGTGAATTATTTGACACATGAAAGACTGTGAAAAAGGTCCAAGAACTGTTCAAAGTGGAAGCTTGAGTTGTGTAAACTATATAATATGTGTCAAACACAAATAATATTGAAAGTAATGTTTTCCTTTCCGAAAGCTGAAACTATGATTTCAATTATTTGAACAACTTTGAAAGCTTACAAAATGGACAAACTCACAGTATGTAATCGTTCCGGGTTGATTTGGACTAATTTTCCGTTCTCGAACAGATTCGGATTTCAAGCACCGGATTGATTCATCTAAAATGGATTGTAGCTTTGGGAAGGCAGTTAAAAAACAAAATAAAATCGTTTATATCTGTACGTCTTTCAATATCTTAGTGGCAAGGAACATGATATAACTAAAGAAATATATATACAACTTTATAAGGTTGATATGCGGTCTTTTAATTGTTAAAATTGAAAAACAAATTACACACGTTGATTTAAATTTCATAAACACGCGCAAAAATGTAAATAAATCGTCCTAATAATACAAAGTACTTTTTTCATGATATTTTGGTTTAAGAAATAAATAAATACATTCCGCTGCACATTAATGTTTTTGTTAAAATATTCTATCCAGTAATTAATTTGTAGTTCGTCTTTTTATTACTTCCATGTGAAAATCTGGAGCACCGGATCCAAAGGCAGCCCGTTTCCATCCAGACAATTGCATTTTTTGACAATTTCTTTTATAACTGAATGGTTTTAAGCATTAATTTTTATTTATATTAACTTTCCTAGTCAAAATGGGTCTTTCTGACCTCAGTTACACATTTTCTTCTATCTTTTTCTGCTTTAAAAATGAATAAAAACTAATAAAATTAAGTTTACATGTTGTTTTTCTTGAAAAAATCACTAAAATCTTTTAAAGCAAGCTGGAAAATATAAGGACGTTTGTGCTTACATACTTACTAAACATCTTAATGTTTCGTGGTACCAGTTATATTACGAATAATAGAGTGAAAATAAATGAAAAGCTATTTTTTTAGATAGCATCAGAAAATCGACTCACCTGTTTGGATCGCTGTCATTGAATCAATCCGGTGCTTGAAATCCGAATCAGTTCGGGAACGGGAAATTAGTCCAAATCAACCAGGAACGATTACATACCGTGAAACTTAAACATCGCTCATCAAACGCATGTTCACTCTATTGTAACTAAAACTTGCTTTATTTTTTGATACAGTTTCAAAGAATACTTGACAACAAATATGCAATATTTAGCGCTTCTTTAATTATCAAAATCTCTTTTGTCTTTCGCGGTGTCCTGTGGTGAAGGAATGTGGTTACGTAATATTGGGAAGACATACTGTCTTTGTTTTGATAAGTCACCGTTAATTGTCATCAATTGTCGGTCTTGTTTGATCAGTCACAATACAACACTGTAATAACAAAATTCTCTTGAGAAAATGCCTGAAGGCTATAAAACATGGGCTTTATTTGTTCCTGATTGTTATATGAAATTTAAGAATATATTTTCGTCCTTACAAGCAAGATATTCAAGACCCGTATGAAATTTAGCATCTGTTGCCATATGGACCTTTTTTCTATTCTTTATTTCTTGCATTTGGAAAATCTGTTTGGCAAATTATTGAAATGTACAACATGTGAGTTTGTATATGCAGAAAAAAAATAATAGCTGCAAGCCACATCTTTGTAAGAATAATACGTTTGCTTTCCTTATTCTTATTTTTAACATTATTGTTGATGATATTTCTTGCAATACGGAAAACAAAATTATTATGACACCTATATTACTGTACCCTTTGTAAAGATAGATACATGTATTTTTTAATTTTTAAAAACAGTTTTTCGTGAAAAATTGATAAAATAAAAATAATCTATCGGAGAATATCACAATACCTGTATTTAACAGTTCAATAGATTAAGATATCAGCAAAAAATCGTTTACAAATATATATTTTTTCAGTTAAAAGACCTTGGGATAGACCTTTGCTGATAATAAATGCTTTATATGGTTTATATGTATCTGTTTCCATAACATACAACGTCACAATCACAATATAAAACTTTTTCTTAGCTCCGCATTATATAACTGCTTCAACTGCAAAGTCCCTTAATGTCGGACGTAAAGGAGGTAATCAGGTCGGTATTAATTTGTGGAACGGTCTATAGATGAATCAGAATGTGTTCGATTCCTCTCTATAAATGATTCAAAATAATCAGAATGTATTCGATTCCTCTCTCTAGATGAATCAGAATGTGTCCAATCCCTCTACCTAGATGAATCAGAGTGTGTTCGATTCCTCTCCCAAGATGAATCAGAATGTGTTAGAATCCTCCCCCTAGATGAATCAGAATGTGTTCAATTTCTCTCTTTAGATGAATTAGAATGTGTTCGATTCCTCTCTACAGATTAATCAAAATGTGTTCGAAGTTTCTCTACAGATGAATCACAATGTGTTCGAAGCCTCTCCCTAGATGAATCAGAATGTGTTCGAAGCCTCTCCCTAGATGAATCAGAATATGTTCGAAGCCTCTCCCTAGATGAATCAGAATGTGTTCAATTCCTCTCCCTAGATGAATCAGAATGTGTTCGATTCCTCTCCCTAGATGTATCAGAATGTGTTCGATTCCTTTCCCTTGATGAATCAGAATATGTTCGAATCCTCTCCCTAGATGAATCAGAATGTGTTCGATTCCTCTCTATAGATGAATCAGGATGTGTTCGATTCTTTTCTTTAGATGAATTAGAATGTGTTAGATGCTTCTCCCTAGGTGGTTCAGAATGTGTTCGATTCCTCTCCCTCTGAGATAAAATAAGAATTGGTTGAATGAGCATTTGGCGTCCACCGTAACTAAATACTGTAAATGTTAAGACACACAGTTATCCCGTACTTTATGTCTACCAGGACGAATTCTAATAAAGAGCACTGTACCTGAGTTTTAATTGTAATTCTACACACTTTTCATCAGCTAGTTTTCATGGTGACACATATCTGCAGTTTTTTTAAGGTGACGATGCAGTGTCCACTATGTCAACCAGAAGACGTGAATTCTGATCCAAAAAGGGACACGTGATTTGTTTTTAGCTACAATGACTTTTTAACAATTTGCTACCTGTTCAGGAACTCGATACGAGAAGACATAACTGTCAAATATCATTATCCGTTTTTATAGCAGAACATTCTTTACTTACAAATCACCTTATGCACATTTAACCATCAATGACAAAATAGAAACAACAATTATAAGGATAAAACTAAATTTTGGAAACCTGAGCAACTCCTGAACAATTTAAAATTCTGCATTTCATGTTATTTTCTCTTCTATACTATCATATAGAAAGGCTTAACATAAACCAAAGTGCCATTATGGCCATACATCCTTCACCTGAATATCACTTATAAAGACCTTATTATTGCTGCAAGCTAAATATCAAAGCTTTAGACAATAAGGTTTATGCAAAAACGATATATTCTAGTTTTTTATATATTTCTTTACACCTGTTGCCCTAAGTATGGAGCTTAAATAAACCATGGCTTATAACTGAACTGTTTTGGAAGAGATTCACTAGCCAATGCTTCTTACAAACGTTCGAACTGTCAATCTTCAAAAAACTTTAATATAAGACCATATATAAATATTTGACCCATTTTGTTACCGTAGCAACAAGACTTCTTCATGGAATGGTTTTTTAACAGTTTGAAAGGCTTATTAGGCTTTATGCAATGAACATTCATGCAAGGTTTCACTAACTTCTGTTAGAAAAGCCCAGCCTTAGCTTATTGTGCTTACAAAGTTGAGAGGGTGTAGAAAAATACAGTAATGGATGATGCATGATAGGAGATTAAGTTTTAAATTACTGTATATGAGAAATTAGCATGTATTGCTTTGCACTGAATGATTTTTGTAAATGTGTTCACAAAAGATACAAATGAACAACCTCATTACTTGGTTTTGATAAAACACAGAGAATGTTTAAAAAATAGAAGAGTAAATATTCCATTAAAAAATCTGTAAGAGTGTTTGACCGAGAAAGGTATAGGCGTTGTTCATTAAACATATATTATATATTTGAAGAGGTCATTTGTAGCTGGTGCGAAAAATTATGAGTTATATGGAATTACCTTGTGTTCCGGCGAATAATTAGCAACATAATACGAGTGTATATTAAAGTTATTACATTCATTACATTCTTTCCTTTTAATCCTAGGTTGAACAGTTTTTCACTCCAGGAAAAAACAGACCTTACTTCTTTCAGTTTGATGTTTGCACATTTAATTCAAATAAAATTAAAAATACAATGCCAAATCTCTCGAAAAATGTCCTTATCAGAGCTATAAATGCTAACAGGACCGCAATTATAGGTATGCAATTATAATGTGATTGCATAATAGCCTGTGCCAACGCATGCTATGAGAAATTCGAAGCTAACTGAAACGACTCTGATAAAGCTAACTATATTTCCTTCATAACTAGCTGAAGAACTGACTCAATGATTGATCTCTTGCAAATAAAAGATATTGAAACTGAAACGGTGAAGTTTCATCCTGATTTTCATATTGAACAACATTTGTGAACCATTAGTAATTGTTACTGCTGATTACCTTTGCTACTCTTTTTATTGGTAATTATTCATTCAAAGACATTCCCATTTACACCAGTTTAAAGACAAGAAACTACTCATGATGTTAGGATACGCCTCTTAAAATCAGAACTTTGTTCGTTCTAATACTAGGCAATGCCGATGTAAATCATATTCTACTGTGTATATACAGAAGAGCGAACCCAAACATTAAATATACAACACTTCTTTTAATGCCAGCGCAGGCACATTGTGATCTGTCATAGTCTTCGAGACAGACTGTCACGGTACTCGACATCTCGTCATCAATATCCTTGTTGATGGTGTACTCGTTCACTCCAAGGGTTACATTATTGGGTAAAAGCAAATGCTTCCCTTTGAATTCAATTTCCTCCTCTGGGACCTGTACCTGTTGCAGAAGAAAATGAAAAAATGACTGTGGAAGAACTAAAACACTAAATATCTGCTTAGTTTTACCCGTGTATCTGGAATTGACACGGTTACACAAACTATAACTTCCAAACTACCTTTACAAACAATAAAGTCTCGGAAACTTAACATTTCCTTGTGCATTTAACTTCTAATCCATACATTATCTTGGTATGTATTGCTTTTACGTTCTAGCTACTCTAAGCTCAGTGTCGCATAAAAATGAAACCCTCAAATAGTAGTTTAAGCAATATCTTACTATTGTTTTTCATTTAACAACGTCGAAAAAAAGCGGACAAAAATGTGTTACGTTTTGAACAAAACTTGAGTTCTGCTTAACGCTGTTTGACGTTATCCATTAAAATAAAGGCTGTCATTAATGTAACATGTTAAAAACATCCACAAAAGATACGTATGCAAAATGATGTATTCTCACAATTTTTCTCCGAAGGTAAACAACAATAACAAAGATATTTCTTGTCAGGTTTTTTACAGTTATAACATTCAGTATGTTTTCATGTGAGGTAGGCAAAGAAAAAACGTTTGCAACTTACCCGTCGACAGAAAAATGATTTTTTAAGTGCTGACTGGGTCCTTACCAGCGCTGAAATAAGTTCCTTATATGGTGTGAACTTATGTGGACCCTTGGATAAAAGATCAAATAGTATTTTCTCTGAATCTGATTCATCTATATAGGTATACTGCTGGACCAAGCCACTGTAAATCTGTAACTGTCCAGGTGTAAATCCAGTGTCCAAAGTTGCAAAATATTCAAATGATGTTCCATTAACTATAAAATTCCACGGTGTTGACAAGCATTTCTTCAGTTTTGACAAAACATCAGACAGATGTATTCCACCGTCATTGTCTGCCGGAATCCACAACTGAACTAAAAATAACTTGACGTAGTGGACAACGTGTTTTGGTTTAAACACATACATTTGCACGGCCTGAATGTCAGTGCAATGACATTTTATCCACGCAAAAGGGTTAGTGCGAGCTTTAATATCTAATGTCCTTAGTTTAGATATTGTTATTTGATTCTCATGACCAGCCGAAAGCTTGAGTTGGACAAAACAGACCGGTACATACCAACGAAGAATAAATGGCTTACATCCATTCGATGTTAATATCATCCCTTCTGGACATAAAATAGGCAAACAGCTCTTCTGTAACAAAACAAAACAAGACATTCAGCAAAAAGGTTACATTTTACATATTATAGAAATGATTAGACACTGCTAATTCAAGAATGAAATATTGTGTTTTAATCATGTCATTCTAGGTTCTCAACCGTCAACACCTTAATTGACCATGAAGCCTTTTTTGAAGTGTGGTATCATTGGTCAATAGCATCAAGTGTATATTGTCTATTGATCTACTAAATATGTCAAATAAATCTCTAGAAAAAAGAAAAGAAACACCAAACTGCACAAATTATTTTTCTTCATGATCCATATACCCCGAAAAATTTGAAAATAATTCATTTAAATGCAGTCACTGCGTCTGAAGTTTGTAATTTGAACACTAATGTCATCGTTTTCTTACAGGGTCATGACGGTCCTATATCGCCCATATCAGTACTACTGCCTCAGATGAAAAAAGCAATGATGAAATATAATATGACATTATTTTATATCTGAACAATTTTATCTATTTGATTTCATGTGTCTTTCCAAGACATAGGTCACCAAGAAAAGAATTCTGAGATTTTACAAGCATTTTAGAGCCTGTGACCGGTGTTTCCTATATCCATAAAATATTTTGAACAAAACATTTTAACTGTAATGAGTTCATATGGATTTTCACTTACATGTGTTTGAAAGTTTTTTTACCATTTATAACTAAACTAAAATTAAATAATAACATTTAGTCAACCATACTTGATGAAGACTGAGTAAAATTATGTAAACAAATATAATTGAAACGCGTAAACTTAAAAAGCTGCAAACATTTACAGCTTTTATTGACTTCAGGGAAGCATGAAGTCTAATTAAGAAATAATAAGTATCCAGGCGTGGTTTATCGTAGAATAACCGAAGTTTTGAGTTCATACGCGTAGGAATATATCACGAAGGCCGTAGGCCTGAGTGATATATTGTTTCGCATAAGAACGAAAAACGCAGGTTATACTACGATAAACCACAACTGGATACTTGTTATTTCGATTCTAACACGACCAAACAATAAACCACATTGTGAAATAAGTGTTAACTACTTCTTACGATCGTAAAAACACTTGCGCGGTATGCCCCTGGGTTTGGCCGTTAAAATTTCCTCCCTCGATATATGTAAGAGTTGGCTTCCACATAAAAAGTTGATCAATCCCCTAAATGAACAAATAAACAACACACTTTTCATCAGTTGATAATTTTCTTTTTTTTAATTTCGAACTAAAATTGCAATTTACTAATAAATTAAATGTTCAAACAAATAAAAGATGTTCATGTTTTCAGATGCTAAAAATAGCATATGTAAAACGTCACAAGGTTGCTTACACGAAAGTCGGCATACGTGTGTGCATTTTAATGTAGACACCGGGTGTAGACACAAGTAACATTTACATTGATAATTGACAGAAAACATTGCTCGGCTATTATTATTTCACAAATTGTGCCCATTCTAAGTAAATAGGCTTTTTTGTGCCATTTTGCAGCCGAATTTTGTTGTTGTACGCCGGTAATACTACGATTCCTACGGTAGTAGTCACGAGACAAACCGACCAGACTATAGCCTGGGTGACGTCATACCACCTGTATGACGTCATATCGTTCTCATCTCATAATATGTTCTCATCTTGTACAGTAGTTTGTTTAGTTGGCTTTTATTAGGTTGATATGACTATGTGTGGTTGTATATATATGCCCGAGAGGTACTATTGAGGATATGGTATTTGGTTGTAATTTTATTTTCATGTTAAATTTAAAATAACAAATAAAACGGTTGGTTTGTCTTAGTGACGTATAGATTTTATTTACCAAAATGGTATTTACAAACATCACGTGACTTTCATTCATAAAAATTTTATACGTGGGGTGACGGCGGTTCACGGAACAGCTAAAACAACAAGCGCACGCGAGTGGTATACTGCAGAAATAACCCCGACTTTATTTTCTTCTTTGTATATATAGGCTATTTTTAGATCGTGTTAGAATAAATCGTACATCTCTGTAGCAAATATTACGTCAGCGTGTTTCAAGCATTATTATCATTATATAAAGATGTTGAGTGTTGTGTACGCTTGAATGGGTTTGATACAACCTGGTTCGATGTTAAGTTGAGTTTGAAACAAGGATGTCCCTTATATCCTACGTTGTTCAACTTGTATATTTATGATCTAGTCATGTATATGAATGGTTTAGATGTACTGGAGAAAAGAAAATTTGCATTTTGCTATATGCTGATGATATAATTTTGTTGGTAGAAAATGCCAAAGATATTCAAACCATGTTAGATGCTTTAGCTATTTGGTGTAGTCAAAATAATATGACTGTCAACTGTGACAAGTCAAATGTAGTTCACCTTAGAAACATCAGTATCTCGAAGACCGAACACGTTTTCAGTTTAACGCAGAAAAACTGGAAATTGTTCATGGCTATAAGTATCTTGGCGTTGTATTTAATGAATTCTTGGATTAAAATGAAATTGCAGAGACAGCAGCAATGTCCGCCTCTAGAGCTCTTGGTCTGTTAATCTCCAAAAGTTAGGCAGTTTGTGGTTTTCACTAGTCTATATTTTCCACATTGCGTGATTCAGTGGTATGGCCTATATTTAATTACAGTGACCCAATTTTGGGTAACAAATAATATTCATGCATTAATGCAGTTCATTATAGGGCTATGCGTTATCACTTGGGAGTTGGAAAGTATACTCCAAATGTGGCTGTAAGTGGAGAAAATGGGCTGGAAACCACCAATTGTTAGAAAATAGGGTTCTGTACTGAGACAATATTTCAGAGTGATGAATATAGTTAATAATAAAATCAATAAATTTGTATATGTGGTCGAAAGCGAGTAAGGCATTTTTTTCAAATTAAGAAACTTCTAATAGCTATCAATAGTGTTCATTTATGGGAGGATAATATTACAAAAGCCAAATCTACGGTATCAATGCTAGAATTGAAATTGATGGATTTAGAAACAAATAAGTGGAAGGTATCGCTTGAGAGAGAAAATGCCATAAGAGGAAATGGTGCCATTTCAGTATAGATCAGTCTTTACAAAATTTAGATTTGGTTGCACCACTATGAATAGAAACAGGGCATTGATGTGATAAATAGAAAATGTTTTAACTGTCTCGAAACTGTCGAGGATGAAAAGCATGTAATGCTTTCTTGTCCAATAAATAATGATAGAGGGAAGGATCTTGTCTGCACTCGATAATATGTCAGTAAATAATCGAAATATGTCTGATGATGACAAAATAATTGCAATTTCTAGTAGTGCAAATCTTGTATATTTATCTGCTAAAGCCTGTCATCATATTCTACTTGAAAGGAAAAGAAAATTGTATTGTAGAGTATGAATTCTGATGTTTAACATTTTTACCAGTATTTAAAAATAACGGCAAGTGTTAATTTTAATACACATTGTATGTTTTTATTTTATTTAAGAAGCAGCCACCAATGAGTCGTCATGTTTAAGAATTTACGGATAAATAATTCCTTAACTTTTATTTGTATTTTCTTCATAAAGACTTAAACATTTCTCTTACGCATTAATTTTAGAAGCTTCACACGGCTATATAATCATGAGTATTTAGTGGCTGTTCCTTGAATCTTAATATGTGAATTGATAGTTATATTAAGTAACTGTAACATTTTAGAATCTGTAACTATGATAATATAGTGAATACTACAATAAGATGATATTCATTGAAACATCTACTGTCACAGCCAAAAGAACCACTGTGTTTCATAAGTTTTCAAGTCGAAGACGTTTTCAGCAAAGTCCTACTGCTAGCAAGCAGGAGGCCAGAGCTATTTGTTCAGTGATCATTAATCCATATCTCTTATGCAAACGCATGCACGAGAATTCTATGTTGGTAAATGTTTTCGCAGACGTTGCAATTTATTTTACCTTTGCGTAAATATCAGGACATTTTTCATCATGTGACAGTTTTGATTTTATGGTATTTATATTTGTTCCTTAAGAAGTTTTACTCAGAAACACACACACACACACACGCACGCACGCACGCACGCACACACACACAATAAATACATAAAGTCACTGAGTACCCTATTTCGAAACAAAATAGAATATCAAGTTATATTTCAAAGTTTAATATTTACTATCAAATTTTGTTAAAATTAGTACTCGTTTACCTGTAAGTGTGATAATATAAATCCAGGCTGACATTGGTCAACCCCAACTTCGACGGCAATTTCTCTCTTTTCTTTGCTAATTAATAAATCAAACAAATCGGTATCTAGTAAAACTGTGAGAAATGTTCGGTCAAGTCCCCTCAAAGTGCTCGCAACACATTCCTTTTCAAAGGTAGAATCTAAGTTTAGTGCCCTGCAACTGTAACAGAAAATATTCTTGTATGTCGCGCTTTTACCAGGTCTAAGATTGTAAAATACATTGATTTGTTTACATTTATTTTCTATTAACTTTGTCATATTTTGATCCATATCACTCCAACATTGGTCTTCAACTTGGATCGAACAAACTTTCTTGAACCAATTTTCATTTTCTGGTGGAATATAGACCTTTGCACCTATTTCATTAATTTCGGATTGTTCAATATTCCGTGCGAAAGAACCAGAACCAGTCTTCATAGCTGAAAAGTAGATAAATTTCCAATCAGTAAATGCCGTCACCCCGTTGCAGTAAGCACACGCTTCACTGATATAGATATTACCAGTTTCTACTGACGATACGGGTGCAATTCGCATATTTCCGTTCGCATCACCATTACATAATTCCAGCCACTCGTTATACAAGCTAGTGTTGCGGAGCTTACTATCACAGGATTTGACCATATAGTAATGTACGTCTTCATTGTATCCAAGAAGATTTATGTTGCCAGTGACAGGCCTTATACACGCTACTTTATTATTCTCAATAAGTTTGTATTCGTCGAGGAAGTCGAAACAACAGTCCAGTCTGAGTCCACAATCTTTGTCGCAACCACATGATCTACAGCAAGGCACCAGTCCTGGGACATCCAGTTTCTGTTTTGCAGTCACATTACATATGTCTGTGTAAGGACATAAATCAAATAATTCCTCAGGAATATCATAAGCTTGTGAATCACCAAACCATAAAATCAAGGATACAATCCAACACTTTAAAAAGTTGTCAAACATTTTGTACAAACAGATGCCTGATTGAATTACAAGATCTTGAGTTCATTTGCTTATGGTTTGTCCTATAGATTAATTCTGTTTTCTTACGGAACATTATAAGACACTTCACTATTTATATGCGTCTTAGTAAGTGGGCAGTCATATGTTAATTCAAAATAGACCTCATCAAAGAGATTGTCATTCATAAGCTGTTTTTTAGTTATCTGCTTGCTAAGTAAAAGACTACGTCTCAATTTTTTTCCCTCTGAACTAAAGAAAAAATACACTAATCAATAGCGTCTACATTTCCCACTTTGAATTAAAAAACCAACAACTATTTGTAAAGCTAATCTTGTTTTTTTTGTAAATTAATGCTGTTACTTGATCTATCAGCGATGCTACGAAACCAGGTATTTAATAATATCGTCTCCGTGACCTAGTGGTTAAGGCGTCCACTTACGGAGCGGGAGGTCGAAGCTTCGAGTCTCGTCAAAGGCTTGTTCTGATGCGGCCGGTTAAGGAGCCGCAAGCTAGTTAAAGAATGGTTACCGATTGCCTGTCCGCCTGGCACATAGGATAAGGAATCTGGGAGTAAATGTGTATATGTAAAAGAGGTGACTCATAAGCTCGGGAAGCTTGCCCTTTCAGCAGGGGTGCCACTATAATAAACAAGCACTTTACTTTACTTTTAATATCAACAATTTATGCAATAACATTTCCAAGGTGTTGTAAGCTTTTGCCTATATAAACGTAAATTGAACAATGTGCAGAATGTAATTAAATGCAATTGAACTAAGATAAATTAGCAGCACAGTAATGCTTTCTAAAAACCTACATACGTACTTATGTCACGTCCAGAAATGAAAACACTTTATAATGTATGTCCGTCAAATGGACATGTTTAATTTCAGGCAGAAAAAAAAATTATTATGTATTTTAAGCAAAGATGAAAAACAAATTTCAAATGAAGTCAAGTCTAGTAACAACAAGGCAATGCCAGTGCTAATTAAAGAAATAATGAAAAGAGACCGAAATTCCGATCTAACAATTAATTTACTGTTACTATAAGCGCCTTATACCATACCTAATCGAAAGCGGTATCTATTCTGTCTGCAATTGCTTTGTTCTCCACAAATTAAAGATACACCCTTAATATACCAAAAGATAATAATTCTTGTCAGAGATTGCATTTTTTTCTCGCAAAACAAAATGCATGTATATCGAAAGAAAGTCCATCTAATGTCTAGCTTAATTGAAAGAAAAAAATACTGTCTAGCTCCATTGACAGAAAAATAAGCCACATGTGTTAAGATTTCTCTTTTTGTAGTGTTGTAGACAATTATCACAGCTTATTTAAATCTATTAGCTTTTGTGTTGTAACTCGTCAATTTTAATTTGAGATAATGGAGGTACAGATCATCAGATTAAATTTCCAGGTTTTCTTCTACTTAAAATTTATTCATTGGTTTGTATGGCTTCATTTTAATGACGCTGTTAAATATTGTTTTCCTTCAGAATACTGATTTAGTCAGTCTTGAAATACAGAATAAATAGGTTTTCATCTTAATAAACTATTAACAAGCAAATTAATTTTGATGAAGCATCTGTAATATAATTTTGATTAAAATCCAAATAACGCCATTGCAAATCTAATAAGATTTAATGTTGATTAGTTCTTGTAATTGTTAGCTCTAAGAACTGATATTGATACATATAGTGTACCCGGAACATATTCGAAATTTTTGTTTTGTTTCGGAAATCTTGACATCTGGATTGGTTCAAAAACCATCAACATTTATATAAATTATTATATATATTAATTTATCAGATAATGAAATAACATGTCCCTTTAGACACTGTCATTGAATAAGAAATACATGCTGTCGTAAGGAAAAAAACAACATGAAGAGATTGTTACAAACAAGAGGGACAATGACCCTAAAGCGCTCACCTGGGTTCAAAAATGAAAGAAATTTTTATGAATGTAATGATGCATATCACAGAAATGGACCAATGCAACTTCATTGCCATAGCTCCAAAAACAAAAAGTAGGTCAGTAGGTCAAAATATAGGTCATGAGACAACATTTTTGAAATCGGAACGAACAGCTGTACACACAGTCCAAATTTCATTGCCGTAGCTCCAAAAACAAAAAATAGGTCAGTAGGTCAAAAATATAGGTCATGCATTATCATTTTTGAAATCGAAACGAAAAACTGTGCACATGGTCCAAATTTCATTGCTGTAGCTAAAAAACAAGAAAGTAGGTCAGTAGGTCAAAAATATAGGTTATGCGATGACATTTTTGAAATCGAAAACGAAAAACTGTGCACATGGTCCAAATTTCATTGCTGTAGCTAAAAAACAAAAAAGTAGGTCAGTAACATAGGTCAAGGAATAATGTTTTTGAAATCATCTTGAAAAACTGTACAAATGGTCCAAATTATATTGCCATGGCGAAAAACTTAAAAAATGAGGGAAAAAAAATTTGGGCGGAGAGGGGGATGACCCCCAGGGGAGCGGGGATACCCCCACTGTGGTCACAGTGCATACTACCAAATATCTAAGCTCCAGGCCTTGCAGTTTGTGACAAGAAGATTTTTAAAGTTTTTTGCTATATAACATATATGTAAAACATGTGACCCCTTGGACGGGGCCAGTTTTGACCCAGGGGCCATGATTTGAACAATCTTGGTAGAGGTCTACTAGACAATGCACAACACCAAATATCTAAGCTCCATGCCTTGAAGATTTTTAAAGTTTTCCCTATATAACTCTATGTAAATCAAGTAAGGCCTGGGCGGGGTCAGTTCTGACCCCAGGGTCATAATTTGAACAATCTTTGTAGAGGTCCACTAGATGATGCCTCATACCAAATATCAAAGCTCCTGGCCTTGCAGTTTCTGACAAGAAGATTTTAAAGAATTTTCTATATAACATATATGTAAAACATGTGACCCCTTGGGCGGGGCCAGTTTTGACCCAGGGGCCATGATTTGAACAATCTTGGTAGAGGTCTACTAGACAATGCACAACACCAAATATCTAAGCTCCATGCCTTGCGGTTTCTGAGATGAACACTTTTAAAGTTTTCCCTATATAACTCTATGTAAATCAAGTGACCCCCAGCGCGAGGCCAGTTCTGACCCCAGGGTCATAATTTGAACAATCTTGGCTGAAGTCCACTAGATGATGCCTCATACCAAATATCTAAGCTCCAGGCCTTGTGGTTTCAGACAAGAAGATTTTCAAAGTTTTTCCTTTAAGTTGCCATAGCAACCAGAGTTCTGCATGGAATTGAATTCTTTGAACAACTTTGGAAGAGCTTCATGCAAGGAACATCCCAGGCAAGTTTCTTTGAATTTGGCCCAGTGGTTTCAGAGGAGATGTCGTTTGAATGAAATTGTTGACGCCTCACGACGCACGACGCATACCGGACATTGGGGTATGACAAAAGCTCACTCTGGCACTTTGTGCCAAGTGAGCTAATAAAACAGTTACCACACAAACCCCGAGATTTATCGAGTTATACATTTAGGTTGCTAGATGACATCTGGACCATCATATGATTAACATTAATCAGAAAAAAAAGTTTTACTAAATACTAACATTAATAAAAAAAGTGACAATATACTTAGTTATTTTTCTCATTTTTACAATGAACTTTTTATCTGTTTTTTCTCATATTACAGCTCTCATTTGACGCTGTGATATATCCTACATCAACATTTTCTTTCACAATTTCTTATCGTTTTCCTGTTTTTTCTCTCTCAAAATTGCAACCACAAGAATTACAGTACAGTTAAACTTCGATTACTCGAGCATCAATAACTCGAGAACCCGGGATAACTCGAGCTATCGCCGAGGTCCAGGCATTTTCCCCTTTATTTTGAACTAAATTTTTACATTAGTACTTCAAACTTCGATAACTCGAGGAACGCCTGTGTTCCCGATTTGTTGTTTTCAAACCTAATTGACCTACGGCAACTCAAAGGCACTAATTATTTAGCGAATGCTTTGCACCTTCGCCTGCGACACGTCGTTAAAACTGCATTGTTTTTTTATACATGATTGTAAATGCAATTAGAATGAGTGTCTTTGTCACCAGTTAATTATATTCAGAATGATAATCTTAGGAATTCATTGTCAAGATTTCGATGCCGTTCTCATAACTTACCAATTGAAGAAGGAATAAACAAGAATTATAAACATAAATCATACACGTTGCACAAAGTGTAATATGATTACTGTCGAAAACGAGTATCACTTTTTATTAGTATGTCCGTTTTACAGAAAATTTCAGAATGATTGCTTACCAAACTTCAACAAACAGGAACAATATTCAAGAAGAAACTGCTTACGGATTTCGAGTATGGAAAAAAAAACACACAAAGAAAGCACAGTCAATCTGTAGCTCGGCGTGAGTGCCGTATGAAAGGCCAGTCTGAGCATCAGTGAAATAGTCCTCATTGGATCAAAAAGCCAAAACTGGCAATACGAAGCCAAGAGACATCATTGTGAAGTTCACTTTATAGCGGGAAAGTCGGAAGTTTTTTTTTCTCAGAGATCTGATCTGAAAAATAGTACATGTTTACAAATACATTGGACCTTACTAGGAAACACAGATTTCTTCTGTACAAAGCTCGTTAATAAGTCCGCTCCCGACAACTGTTAGGTGCATGGTCGTCTGACTTTTCTATAATTGTGGAAGATAACAAGAACAAAATGTATAAAATTTCTTGTAAACACCATTTTGAAACATTATTATTTTATGCCCCTAGACCTGAATCTGGAACTTTTATGCATGAAACATCCGCCGAAGCTCGAAGTACAGTATAAACAACTTTCTTGATGGACTGTTTTGTGCATCATTTTACATTATTTAATGTAAACTGTAGACATATTAGTTGAACGAAGCAACGGAGAATTTTGAACAATATTTTCATTAATAAAGTAAATATGTAAATTTACCTCAATGTTTCTTTCTGACATTTGTTTCGTGTGTTTGTCAAGATAGTGCTGTCATTAATAAGGATAACAATTTTCAATTAATACAGTTGTTAAACTTAACGTAAATGCCTAATTCAATAGATAAAGGCAAGTCCATACTCGTCTCCGCAAAACTTATCTATGAAATAAGACAAACTCAGTCTGCAGTTTGCGAGGGGACGCTTGTATAAAAATACTAAGTATAGGAGGTGAAATAAATAAAATTTAAAGTCAATGCCACTTAATGACTCTGTGTCTCTCAATAACTGAGGCCTAAAACTCGCTAAAGCACCCGATCGACTTACAATTTAAGTAATTTTGACACTGACATTCTCCTATCTAATGAGTCTTTCATATAGCTGTCTTTGGCAAAATCGGTTTTCCATCTGCCATGGCGTTTCAAACATCTTTTGGACACAGACGTTCTCTTGCGTGCGTTCACGAAGTATGATGCCCCTGAGGCTCTAAGGAAATGCGTACCTAAATTTAAATCTGGTGCAACCATTAATAAAGTGTAACTCAGTTTCTTATTTTTCTTAATTCAGAAAGATTAAAAAAGACTGAAAAAGAAAATCATAAGAATGATTTACATTGATGCAAGCATAAATACAGGCCAGACAAACCAAAGATTTGCATAACTGGACTTTGTGATATTGTTATATCATTATCTTTGTTTCTTTACAATGCAATTCTGCATGTGTGGTGGTTTGGTTTCCAAGTATCGCAGCATGCAGATAATTCGTTGAGCATTGACTGTAAATCTTCTGGTTTGTGTGTGAATAAAGTCGCATCATCCGCGAATAAAATCATGAATAATTTGACTGCAATAATACAGTAGAGAACAATATTCTGTTAATTTGACTTTTTTCCGGATACTGTGTCATAGGTGTGTACGAATGAAGAGATAGATATAAAGGTACCAAACGAACCCGAGTCTTTGCTAATAGATGCCCGGATGTTTAAACGTGACCAGTATATGGCATTGCCTCACGTAAAGTAGCAGGTACCGGATGTCCGACGGAGCCTCAGTATTTTATCAACTATATTCCTAGAAAATATTTACTTCGAAGTTAATTCATTCGATCTATCTAAGGCCAAGGTGTTTTCAAATGTTGTTTAGACCTATTTTCGTACGTATGCTTCAGCGACATTGAACCCTGAAACTTGCGCGGTTTGTTAAACAAAACCATTCACCTGATTTTTAAAATAAATATAGATGATAAACAATGTAAAGTTCATCTTTAAACACTTATATCAAGTAAAGAAATCAGCTCTGTTCCGGTGGTATATATTTAAATGAAACCAGAAGCTTGAAATTTTAGTACTTGAATTTCTATTAAATGCCTTTTAAGTAATATATTTATAAAACAGTTTGTGTTTTAAAGTGCTTCCAAAATGGTCACTTAATATCAATATATTTTAGTTAAATTTAATAAGAATTAAAAAATTTTCGACTTAAGATTTCTGTATTTTATCAGGCCTTATGGCTGAAGTTTCTCATTTTTTCACTACCGGCTTAATATCGAACATATAAAATTATTGTAGTAATTGTTCTCTTAACGTTGCAATATTCATAGAATAAACTGAGTCATATCTTTTCTCTTAAACAATTTCACTCAAGTTTTCCCATTTTAACAAGCTCTAAGATATTTTAAATCAAAGTAGTTCACCTGTTCTTGGTATTCAGATCAAAATTTAAGAGATACAGTCACATTCTTAAGAGAGCCGAGGTTTGACACCATTTTCCTAGTCTAAAATTGTTAAAGATAATATATAATATATATTTAAAGAAACTATTACTGTAACAGCTGTCGGTTAGAATATTAATTTTAGTGTAGAATTTGTTACTGCATTTTTGAAAAACTTGTCTTATGCAACTAACCTTCACCATATATATCCACTTTTAGTATTATATCTGCATTTTCAAGTTAGATTGAGAATTATTTTCTTCGCATATCATACCTTTTGAAAAAGCTTATCTTGTCGATTAATTACAGTTCCTTCAGTTGTAAGATTTGGGAACTTCTATAGTGGTAATAGTAATTAATAAGTGAAAATACGATTCACTGATTAATTGCCAAATTTGCTAAACAGTCATTCCTACTTTCATATTTAGACATTACACCACATTTTTTTTTATAGGGATGACCGTTTTAACAGTAAACAGTACTAATAATGTCAATTAGTCAAAAGTAAAAATGAACTTGGAAGCTTGGTTTTAATTCTTTGTTTGTTATGGAGATCAAGTTTTGTTAAGAATAAAAAGTTGTCTCTATTGTTTTCGTCATACTTAACAATGTTTTATACTATCACCTAAATACTTTTGATACAATGTGATATTTACACGGGAAAACAAAAATGGAAAAATGAAAATATTTTAACTCAGGATCATTCTTACAAAATACAGTTTACAATATTAATAACTTCAAATTTATGCGAAAATCAGCACTGTAAATAAATGCCTTGCTCAGGGTCAGCTTTTGTTTTCGCTCTTTGTGTGTGCGTCCGTCGTCAACATTTTAACTTATCAATTTTGCTCGAACTGTTTCTTTTCCTGTGAGTTCGGATCTGGGTCATCCAGGTTCAAAAACGTAGTTACCAGGTCAAATCCAAGGGACTTTGAACAGTCTTGAAGGCACTCTTATTGACCCAGTCTTATGCAACTCGCTTAGAATGTTTGGTCAAGTGAGAATAAGGGTAAAATTAGATCAAAAACTAAGTCATCAGCTAAGATAAAATGCAAACCTTTCTATCACACAAGAGGCAATAATGTTTTGTCCCAATATTGATAAAACTAGGCACGTATGTATGTACGGATGATTTCCCTGGTCGAATTCGAATCAAGATCAAAATGGATTTAATACTGGGTCATCAGCCAAAATCAAAGGAAAACTTTTTGAATACTGTAGACACCACATATCTTCCCAAATCTTTATAGGACATATCCATGCTGTTGGTTTTGTTGAACCATTAGAAAGGTATGAAACTTTATCATTATGGGTAAAAAACTAGGTCACCTTAAATCAATAAAAAAGCTTGTGAGCACTATAAAGATCACATCTTTGTCAATCAAACTTCATGAAACTTATCCAAACTCTTTGATCAGATGATAACTTAGATGATTTTGAAACAAGGTCACTTTGGTTCGAAAATTAGTTTACCAACTTTAATAGGTCGAAAATCAATCTGAACTCATGCTTCGAATGATTCCAAGACGATTTTGAAACTGGGTTGTTTAGTCAACAAATAGGCCACCAACCTTTACCAAAGACAAACCTAGTGAACTTCCCCGAGGCAAAAGTTTTGGACATATCTTCGTAAAATTTATGCAGAATGGCGACATTGTCGATCTCATTAAAAAGGGTGACACTAGGTTACATTGGATATAAAACTTGCTCACCAACTCAATGACAAATAACATATATGAATTAAACATATTCTGCTATGTCAACAAACTATGTTATCAAGGATAACACAAAAACTCTTATTTGTATTGTGGCCCTTGAAATATAGTATTGTGTGACATAAGAAGACACAGTTAACAGAAAACAAATAATTGAATAACTATGGCAGATATCCCATTGTTTTGATTTTGAGGTTAAAAAAGTACATTAGAATTATGTCTAGAACTCAAAATTAATCATAAATAAGATTCTGAGATTTGTATTCGGCAGTGAATCACATTTAACAGAAGTAGTAAAACCTTATGAAAGATAAATACAGTAAAAGGGAAAATAATTTACATAAGGTTAAAGTTCAATTAAATAGATAAAGCGTTCCTTAGCAGCAATCTTGAAGTTTATATACGACCTGGAGTCCCTGATTCTCTTAAGTTTATTTCAAAGAGACCATTCTCTTAAAGCAAAAGGTCTTTTCCTAAAATCCTTTGACATTTGGGATAGAAAAACGACAGCTCTTTGTGAAAGAACAACCCAGAAAGTTCATATCCTCGCCTTACCGATCAGAATTCAATTTGCCTTACTTCCTCTATTCTGTTTTCAGTTTCATTTGAGTGAAGTTTCAGAAGTCATCATTCAAAGAATTTCCCGAAAGATATTCTGACAATTGCTTAGCCTTTTTTAGACAACAAAATTTGTATCAGACATATTCTTCTAGAAAAATGTGCAAAAACGCACTGAAATGTTAAGAAAGTTAAAAAGATAGAACGGTCACCGAACGGTTTCATACACGTCGTGTCTGAATTTAAGACGTCACCATGTAAAAGGTCTGAAGTATCGTCGTCTTCTAGGTGACACCGAACCCGGCCACAGGACTTTAGATACTCACCGGACATGGCTCCATATGACTATTTATTACTCTTTACACACTTAACCTTATCTGGGAAGAGATGTAACTCGATGAATATTCGTGGATCTTCTGTTACCAGAGTTGTGTGAGAATAGCTGTACAGGAATACACAATACATGCCTCAGCTCGATTACGCAGCTCAAAACATATCTCCGTTAAGGGACGGGCGCATTGCAGGAATATTGATTAAATTATTTCAGTATAAAAGTATCGTAGCAATTATAATATTTTCGGAATACTCCTAGGACAAAATGCTTTTTACAAACAGAGTTTAATTTGAATTAAATTAATCTTAAAGTTTTATTAGACCTCAGTTATTTCTTAAACGCATGCTTATATCATTTTTCAAATACAATATACAGATTTCAGAAGCAAAAGCTAGCAATACATAATAAGATTCATCACAAGCTGAAATGATTCAATGGTGTTGTGATAATAAGGTTTTTATTTTATGTAATGGGGGACATTAGCGGATTATCTACCCTGTATACTCTCTGATATTATATTGGTTCTTCCATTTGGATTCCTCTACTTTTTTCGCTATATTCTTTTTGAGTATGGTGATAATTTAGCTTAATTACTTGCAACAATGGTAGTCAGAATACACAAGGGTTAACACTATGGCCGAGAGGTCTAATGTATTTTTACTTTGCACTGCAAGGCGGTTGGTGCAGTTCGGCGCGGTTTCAGATCCCACTGGGAACTTGAATATTTATAAACAGTGGAACTACAAGGCCTGTAAAAGTATAGTAGCTTTGTTCACTGTTGTTTTAAACATCAAAGATGAAAGAAACGATTATTATACTTTTAAGAATTTCGTTCTTCTACATAGAAAAACGCATTCTTTTGCGATTATTCAAGTGTTTTTCAGCAATACATCGAACATTTAGTGCAAACTGGTAACAAAATCCAATATTTCAGATTTTCTCCTTAAGCCCTAAAATAAAAATTTGTAAGATTCTCGGTATTTTAAACGGTTTTGGTTTTATATATAGACTGTTACTGGGTTTTGCCGAATTCAGTTTTCCGTACATTAAATGTGTTAAATATAAGGCAGTAATTTCTGCCTTTTCCACCTCCAGTGTCAAACTAAAAACAACAACAACAACAAAACAACAACAAATAAAAGAAAAAAAAAAGAAAAAGAAAAACAAAAAACTTTAGTTTTGTTATGAATTGCTAGAAATAGCTCTAGTTAAAATGTTTTTTCTCAAAAAGATGTTTTTATCTTAAGTGTGAATGAACTTATGCAGGTGGACACTGGTCAGTATGACTTAGGGCAAATGGTTATCTCTTTATTTGATTACTATTGAATCAAATAAAATCAAAACTTTCAGAAGTATTCCGTCTACGCCCCTCGATATGCTCAAACGACATGCTGTAAAAAGCCCATACACCATGTTATCTGGACTATATTTTTAACAAAAATATTCATATACGTCTTCCTAGAAATGATGTGGGATTCTAAAATAATCTAACTAGATGGTAATTAATCTCCATTATGTTCATCATATCCGACTCCATTAAACCATCACTGGTCATGAATAGTACTTGTAGAGTCTGGTGCCTTTTTCATTCATTTCGTTTTGTTTAGTGTTTCTTGCGAATGAGTTTGAAGCAGTTCTGAAAGCTGAGAAGTATATTAAGTCCCAGGCAGAAAAAAATCTGGCTACAAAGCTGCATTGATGTAGATACTTACAATCGCTAACGAAGATAAAATTTGACGCGCAACGCACATTGAAGATCAACATCCTGACACATCTCCTACCACACTTTGTTGTTATTTGCCATTTGTCCATAAAGGTCCTCCTTGATGCAGAAATTTTTTGTTACCCACGGCAGGCTTTATGAATGCAACCTGTTTTTCTTAGTAAGTTTGTATTTGACGAGATATTCGAAACAAAAGTCCAGTCTCAGTCGACACTCTCTGTCACAACCACAAGATTTACAGCACGGCAGCAGTCCTGGGCCGTCCAGAGTCTTTTTTTGTTGTCACATTACACTTTACTGCTTAAGGACATATTTCAAATAACTCCTCTGTTATATCACATGCTTGTTAGAAACTGAGGTAACTTAGACTTACCAACACTTTCACATAATCTGCAAGTTTTACCATCAAGGAGAATGAAAGCATTTTGTTCCTACTTTAACATGTTATTATATTTTTGATGAAATCACTGCAATGCCACAAAATGATTAAATATTAATTTTCATATTATTAATATCGCCAAGTAATGTGAGTCCCAGATGGTATCGACTGTAATATGCAATTCTTTGTTTTAATATTTGTTCTAGACAAGCCTTTTTTTAGGAAAACAGATAGCAGATCACCATCTCTACATTGTTTGTCTATTCCACTGTATGAGGTATAAAGTATGTAGAGTTTTGTGAATTATTCATATGAGATACTTATTTTCTAAACCTTATCGAACTAAATCTTATTGTCTGTCGAAGTTGCGACAGAAATGTTATTATACACCAACTGACAAAATTCTAAACAAGTCTCTCCACAGTAGTGCCGCATAACCAACAATCATGTCTTCTAATTTAAAACCCTTAACTTTCATCTCAGCTGCAGTTGCTACCTTAGTGTCTCAGTACTCATACTCACAAGAAAATAAAACTGCATTTTTTCATTAAAAAAATATGTCTCCAGTTACTCGACTCCATCATAAAAGTTGCCCGAAGGGTGTTTTTTCTAAGTATCATGCATTTGTGATATAATGGGAGAAACCTTAGGCTTTGGAATTAACTGATTTACTTTATATTTTGATTTTTTGTTTTTGATTTATAATTTTTTGATTTTTAACATTTTATAATTTTAATTTTAGAGTTTTATAGATCTTTATCATATCTGAATTTTAGGTTTTATAATTTATATAAATGTCAGTCTTTCAGAAGTTATGATGTTCATGCTGTGATGCATGGTTACCAAGTTAAAGTGCAGAAATATTGATTGGTTAGTTGATTGTCACCTTGACCTTTTCTGTACTTACCCCGAACAGTATAGGGGTCATGTAATCAATGATGGCAATCATCCCCCAAAGTTTAAAGTCTGTATAGGAAGTAGTTGCCAAGTTATACAGCAGAAATGCTTTTCAGTGTTTAGATCATTGTGACCTTGGCATCTGACCTACTGATCCTAAGATAACGGGGGTCATTTTCCTTCAATGTAATCAATTATCATATGAAGTTTGAAGTCTGAACGACAAATAGTTATAAAGTTTTACAATGCTTAGGCCACTGTGACCTTGACCTTTGGCCTACTGAGCCCAAACTGAAAAGGGATCATTCACTCAATGTGTGCAAACATTATGTGAATTTTGAAGTCTCTATGATAAATGATTGTCGAGTAACAGACTGTAAATGATTATAAACATTTAGGTCTCTGTGACCTTGACCTTTGACATGCTGACCCCAAAATGTATAGCGGTCATCCACTCAATGTGTGCAATCAAGATATAAAGTTTGAAGTCTCTATAACAAATGATTGTCAAGTAACAAGGCATAAATAGTTTTCAATGTTAAGATCTATGTGACCTTGATCATTGAGCTACTGACCCCAAAATCAATATGGGTCATGCACTTAATATTGGCAATCACCATATGAAGTTAAAAGACTGTAGGCCAAACAGTTCTCAAGTTATCCTCCGGAAACCAAATTGCTAACGGACGGGCGGACGGACGCCCAGGACCATAATATAATTTGCCCCTTCGGGCATATAAAAATTAAATGCATACAGGGCAACAACTTTTCTTCAAATTAGTCAACCGGATATATTAAAGTCACGCGGAGATTGGTTTTACACTAATCACTACTGTAGAGTTAGGCTGAAAAAAAAAACGAGCGTGATAACTGGAAACACGGAATATATATACAACTAGGCATTTTACTGAGCATGTGTTTATAGCTTTTCTTAAAAATTCTATGAAGTGCTGACAGTTGCCTAGACAAAGCCATTACAAAATTGACAGCATAAAGTCATATTCTTTTTGAAAATCAGTGGACTGGTAAATCCTGAAGACATGTTTAAACGGAAGAAAACTAATTCGTTTTAATAACATCATCTGTGACTGGTATTGCTTTTTATTGAAATTTTCGTCTGCATTTCAGTACTTTTTCTTGAACCAGTTTCGACTGAATTCCAACAGTTAGCAGTCTGGTGTATTCTGTGCCTTTCTTTCGTGACGATTACTACCATCTGTAAATTCCTTTACGCAGATTTATACAAGTGATGTGCTCATTAAACTGTCTCGCCTCGATTCTAGTTGTTTCGTCAGCATTTTCTTATCATGTTTTATTTTTGTTAAAGATACAAAAGTTTCTTTTAGTCTCTTTGGTGAATATCCTGTTTTTAACTCTTCCCACTATTTCAGTGTCCGATGTTAAGTTTTTAAATCCGCGACAGCTGCATTTACTCTTTCTATTCTTTCATTATGTGAGGTCTGTAATTATTTCAATTATGTAAGTTATTTTCTCAGCAGGTATGGGAACGAATATTCGGAAATCGAACAAATATTCGAATCTGAAAATCAAATTCGAATATTTTTCAGTTAGTGTTCAGCTTTTATTTCAAATGAAGTAGCGGAGATTTTGATCATCTAAGTGTGCTAGTTATTCTTCTTAGTGAAACATGGATTAGTAAATCATTTATATGGAAATAAAGCTACAGATAAGAAAAAGAGTCCATACAGTGGCGGATTATCCGTTTATTTTCGTAATGGAATGAAATGTATAATCTACAATATCTGATGTTGAGAGCGATAAATTTGGTATTTTATGGTTAAAAATTAATCATGATCTGTTTTATCTTAATGAAGTTGTTTATTTTTGTCTTTCACCTTGTTCAAAGATCTTTTACAATAAGGATTTTGACTTTTTTTGGAGAAATTGAAAAAAGGAATTGAAAAATACAATCAACTAGGCAAAACATATGTAACAGGGGACCTAAAAAGTAGAACAGAAAATTTAATTGATTTTTTTTAACTTTGACAATTATCTTGATTATAATCAGATAGATATTTATGATTAGCAAGTCAGTATATCCCTATTCCTTGCAAATAAGGA
The DNA here is from genome assembly GCA_012932295.1 of Cyclina sinensis. NCBI lineage: Eukaryota > Metazoa > Mollusca > Bivalvia > Venerida > Veneridae > Cyclina > Cyclina sinensis. Next base: position 31,099,777 of record JAAONU010000017.1, read on the forward strand.
CTGCGCGGCGGAGACTAGTATCACTTTGCAAATTAACTAACAATTTAACTGCAAATGGACGAATCCATAATTCTCAAGGGTACACTCTCTCCTCACAACGTGCCTAGCGTTACTGATTACTTACTTGTAGATAAAGAAAACTTATACACTATATGTAGCTTTGATGTCGATGAATGGTCAAATCTATCTGATCATGCTGCGCTTTGTTTTGGTTTCTATATGAAGAAATATGATAATGAAAACGACATTCTATCGATGTTTCAAATCGGCATATTGAAAGAAAAATAGTATGGGATGAGGAAAATATACATGTATTTAAAAATGCCGTTTTACATAATATAAATTAGCTCAGTAATAAAAGAAACTGTTCCCATTCTGTTAAAGACCAGGTTATTGGTATAACTAATATTTTATATAAACATGCATTGGAAATTTTCGGTAGAACCATATCATTTTCAAATATTGATAAACCAAATGAAAATAAACCAAAATGGTTAAATGACGAATGTTTTAGTTAAAAAAAGGAATTTAAAGGGTTAGAAATACGTTTGTAAAGAATAATAATGATGAAAATAGACATAATTTCAAATTTACTGGACCGGGCGGTGTCCCAGCAGAATTAATTAAATTTTCATACAGTGTCATTCCTCCTTACCTTTTGTTAATTTTTAACCAAATATTTGAAATGGGCAATTTCCAGAAAGATGGGGGTCAGGCTATATATTTCCAGTATTTAAAGAGTGTGACCAAAAAGAAGCTAAATACTACCGTCGCACTACATTAAACAATATTTTATTTAAGATATATTCACAAGTGTTACTTAATCGACTAACCACATGGACTGAAAAACATGAACACCTGTAAATAGTCAATTTGGTTTTCAAAAAGGTAAGAGAACGATGGATTGCTTATTCTTTTTGCATTCAATAGCTTCAAAGGTCTTGTGCTCGGGCAAAAAGCTTAACTCTATATTCACCAACTATGAAATATGTTTTAAAATAAAATCAATCGCTCATTCTTTTGGCAAAAGCTTGTAACAGAAAATGTTAGTACTAAAATGGTAAAAGCAATAAAAGCAATGTATACAATTGTACGGACATCCGTTATATATAATGTGCATGTGCACCATGATGTAATAAACTCTAACCAGGGGGTAAAACAAGGGATCCCTAGTTCCTCGCTTTTATTCATGATCTTTGTTAATTATCTGATGCGTAATATAATTCAAATCTTGATGGAATTTTCGCTATAGATGAACTTTGTCTGTTTTTGATTCTATATGCTGACGACAAAGTACTGTTTGCCACAAATCCTGATACTTTGCAAAGTATGCTTAAAGACATTGAGACATACTGTAATACATTTGGGTTAAAAATAAAATAATATTGGTACGAAATAAAGTCACGATCTTCGAAAGAGGAAAACCTACTAACTTCACATTTTATCTTAATGGGGATAAACTTGAAGTAGTACTATCCTTTAAACATTTGGGAGTATTAAAAAAAATCGAAACTGGTAGCGAAATTGAAAAGGCAGACCATGCTTCAAAAGCACTTCGTAGATTGTTTGCTATTCTCTATCGAAATGAATTTAAAACAAGTGAAAAATGTAAATTGTTTGATTCATTGATATCATCCGTCCTAAACTACTGTTCAGATATTTGGGGAAATATTGAGGGTCCTGACATAGCAAACAAATCAAACTAATTCTGTAGAAACATTCTTATTGTCAATACCTCAACAAATCTGACAGGACTTTATGGTGAACTTGTTAGAGAACCCATGAAAATTGTCAGGCAGATAAACATGATAAGATGTGGGTTAAAATTAAAAAATGGAAGATAATAAATTAATAAACAAATATATAAAATGTTAAAACTTGATGCAGATAATAATATAACATATAGTGGTCTGAACTGGGCATATCAGATGTATCTTAGGCAAACTCGGATGATCAGATATGAATACATAAATACCATCATATTCCTGTTTTTGAATATATAAAACAAAGAATATTGGATCAAACCTGGTATTCAGAAATAAATAATTTAGGGTAAATCTAAGAAATAAGGGCTTTCTCCTATTTGACTTTCTTAAATTTAAGGACCTTGTTTATGCCATTGTAGGTTTACACGTTATAAAACAAAACTACATTCTCGGATTTCGGGCTCTACTTGTAAAGTTTAAGGTGAGATAGGCCTGAAACGGTTAACTCTTTGAAAAGTCGAATCCTACTTTGTGGCTTCTACAATCAGGTTTGAACCCTTGGAGTTCATGTTTCGACCCTGAAATTGCCCAAAATGTTGCCAGTGCATTTTTGCGGCTGATCATCGTCCAATTTAATGATTTTTCACGACATTTTAATCATGGTGGGAAAGAGTTCTTGTTTTTAAAGATTCCGGATAGTTTTAAATTGATTGGCATTTGAAGACCAATGCCCATGCAGTCAAGTTCACTTCATTTTGATGTCAGGTTCTTGTTCTTTGAGAAAGGGTGCTGGTTCAAAGACAACGGTTAAGCAATTTTTATGATTTCAAGACATCTACTACCACCTGCCCCTTTAGGTTTTTACTGGTGTATAATCATAATTCGTATATCTGTTTAATATGGGTCTTGTTTTCTTCTTTCTCTCTTTGTATACTTTTTCTATATATTGTCATTTTTACGCTTATAACCGTAATGTTTTTTGAAATAACATGCTTAAAACGCTGTTATGTCCAGGCGCAGTTGTCGTTTCAATTTGTCACGTTCATTCGTTGCTAGCTTAACTACCAGTCGGCGCTATTCTGCTTTCTGATTAGCGCCGCGGCACTGATACGAGTTTGAGAGAAAGAACCATTATGTTTTTTTAATTTGAGAAAACCTTTATACCTTATTTTGTTAGTGATAATAAATTGTGTTTCTACTTCAAATGAAAGAGACGTAAAAATTGAAGTTTAAATCCACCTGATGCTTATTAGAAGAAAATGATAATTACGGCATATATGGCTATATTGGGGAAAACAATGAAAATAAAATTCCCGTTACTTTGAAATCACTTATTTTTCAGAATTAGGATGAAAAAAAGTAGTAATAGGTCAGAATCAGCTGATTCCAGTTACAAATTAAATTAATGTTTTTATCATTTTATTCTGACAGAAATAACAGCTAAGGTATCATTCATTAGTGTCAGGTAAATGAATAATTAGTAAAAAGAACATATAAAAGTATTTGATTTGTCATAAACGAAGTCACAGTTTTTGTTGTAGATGTTTTCCCAAATTCCCCTGGATTATATCAATATTATATTATCGAGCAACTGGATGCTGTTTGTTTACAGGCTGAAAAGGAGCTGAGAATTCGATTGTCACCGTCTTAGTAACGATACAAATGAGCCTATGTTTCAATTTATTATGCTCTGCTGGCAATGTTTGTATTCTACAAACTGCTACTGTTTAATCTTACAACCCTGTTATTTCACGTTAATAACTTCTAACACAATGTATGAGTAAACACCTATGCATTCTCAAAAGCATTCGGAAATCAAGCTTCAATAGTCTTTAACGTTTTAATTTCTTATATTTTAAACGTAATTTTCAATGATTCTTGAAAATATCTATATTATGTCCAACGGCCGTCCACTTAAAATGAAGTGCGCGTCTTCCGGTGGCAAAGGTATGACTAGAAACTCAAAGAACTTGGAGTAGGTCATATGTTTCTACAATTGTAATTGTGATAAACAAAGGCTAGGGCAGTACAAACTAAGTTCATCCTTTATTTGAATAAATATTCAGGTAAGTGGCTTCCCCAGATAAATCAGAACCTGGTGACATAGATGAATCAGAACGTGTTCAATTTCTCTTCCTAGATCAATCAGAATGTGTTCAATTTCTCTCCATAGACCGTTCCATAATTGATAAATTGACCGCCGCCATTTTGAAGATCACGTGACCGTCCGCCATTAAAGAACTGCTAAATCTCGCTATGATGCTTAAGTTCCGTATAATTCTGTATAACTTTAGCACATTTCAAGGTGACATACTGCCTTATATCCCGTGAATTTTGTTGCAGAATAAACATCATTTTATTGCATTATTATTACTATTTTGTATGTTTTATTCCTGAACATATTATTAATTTGAATTATTTGACACATGAAAGACTGTTAAAAGATCCAAGAATTGTTCAAAGTGGAAGCTTGAGTTGTGTAAACTATATAATATGTGTCAAACACCAATAATATTGAAAGCAATGTTTTCCTTTCCGAAAGTTGAAACTATGATTTCAATTATTTGAACAACTTTGAAAGCTTACAAAATGGACAAACTTAAACATCGCTCATCAAACGCATGTTTACTCTATTTTAACTAAAACTTGCTTTATTCTTTGATACAGTTTCAAAGAATCATTGACAATAAATATGCATTATTTAGCGCTTCTTTAATTGTCACGCTGTCTTTTTTCTTTCGAGGTGTCCTGTGGTGAAGGAATGTGGTTACGTAATATTGGGGTGACATACTGTCTTTGTATTGATAAGTCACCGTTAATTGTCATCAATTGTCGGTCTTGCTTGATCAGTTACAAAAAAACACTGTAATAACGAAATTTGCTCTTGAGAAAATGCCTGAAGGCTATAAAAACATGGGCTTTATTTGTTCCTGATTGTTATAAGAAATTTAAGAATATATTTTCTTCCTTACAAGCAAGATATTCTAGACCCGTATGAAATTTAGCATCTGTTGCCATATGGACCTTTTTCTATTCTTTATTTCTTGCATTTGGAAAATCTGTTTGGCAAATTATTGAAATGTACAACATGTGAGTTTGAACATGCAGAAAGAAAATAATAGCTGCAAGCCACATCTTTGTAAGAATAATACGTTTGCTTTCCTTTTTCTTATTTTTAACATTATTGTTGATGATATTTCTTGCAATACGGAAAACAAAATTATTATTTGTGTTTAGACTCATATATTTTACATCGATTGCGATACAAGTTCTTACAACTTAGAATCATCACGCTCGATGACTGCTTCCTGGGTTCCATACCAGTATTCGCGCAGCGTGGAGGAATGTGAAGATCGTGAGAGAATCTCGCCTCTGACGGGATTCGAACCCGCGACCTTCAGATCCGGAGCACTGCGCTCTACCCCTGGACCACGGTGCCTCCTTTCTTACATACCGTGAAACTTAAACATCGCTCACAAACGCATGTTCACTCTATTTTAACTAAAACTTGCTTTATTTTTTGATACAGTTTCAAAGAATACTTGACATCAAATATGCATTATATAGCGCATGTTACCGTAGCAACAAGACTTCTTCATGGAATGGTTTTTTTAACAGTTTAAAAGGCTTATAAAGCTTTATGCAATGAACATCCCTGCAAGGTTTCACTAACTTCTGTTAGAAAAGCCCAGCTTTAGCTTATTGTGCTTAAAAAGCTGACATGGTGTAGACAAATACAGTAATGGATGATGCATGATAGAAAATTAAGTTTTAACATTACCGTATATCAGAAATTAACATGTATTGCTTTGCACTGAATGATTTTTGTAAATGTGTTCACAAAAGATACAAATGAACAATCTCATTACTTAGGTTTGATAAAAACACAGAGAGAATATTTAAAAAGAGTAAATATTCCATTAAAATTTGATCTGTTAGAGAGTTTGACCGAGAAAGGTATAGGCGTTGTTCATTAAACATGTAAACAATATTTAAAGAGGTCAGTTGTAGCTGGTGCTAATAATTATGAGTTATATGAAATTACCTTGTGTTCCGGCGAATAATTAGCAACATAATACGAGTGTATATTAAAGTTATTACATTCACTTTATTCTTTACTTTTAATCCTAGGTTGAACATTTTTTCACTCCAGGAAAAAACAGACCTTACTTCTTTCAGTTTGACGTTTGCACATTTAATTCAAATAAAATTAAAAAATATGCCAAATCTCTGGAAAAATGACATTTAATTCCAAATAAACTCTCCAGGTTTTACAGTACTATGTCCTTATCAGAGCTATAAATGCTAACTGGACCGCAATTATAGGTGTGCAATTATAATGTGATTGCATAACAGCCTGTGCCAACGCATGCTATGAGAAATTCGAAGCTAACTGAAACGACTCTGATAAAGCTAACTATATTTCTTTCATAACTAGCTGAAGAAATGGCTCAATGATTGATCTCTTGCAAATAAAAAGGTATTGAAACTGAAACGGTGAAGTTTCATCCTGATTTTCATATTGAACAACATTTGAATAAACCATTAGTAATTGTTACTGCTGATTACCTTTGCTACTCTTTTTTTATTGGTAGACATTCGCCTTTACACGAGTTTAAAGACAACAAACTACTCATAATGTTAGGGTATGCCTCTTAAAATCAGAACTTTGTTCGTTCTCATACTAGGCAATGCCGATATAAATCATATTCTACTTTGTATATTCAGAAGAGCGAACCCAAAGATTAAATATACAACACTTCTTTTAATGCCAGCGCAGGCACGTTGTGATCTGTCATAGTCTTCGAGACAGACTGTCACGGTACTCGACATGTCGTCATCAATATCCTTGTTGATGGTGTACTCGTTCACTCCAAGGGTTACATTATTGGGTTAAAGCAAATGCCTCCCTTTGAATTCAATTTCCTCCGCGGGGACCTGTACCTGTTGCAGAAGAAAATAAAAAATCGACTGTGGAAGAACTAAAACACTAAATATCTGCTCAGTTTTACCCGTGTATCTGGGTTTGACACAGTTACACAAACCTTCCAAACTACCTTTCCAGACAATAAAGTCTCGGAAACTTAACATTTCCTTGTGCATTTAACTTCTAATCCATACATTATCTTGGTATGTATTGCTTTTACGTTCTAGCTTATCTAAGCTTAGTGTTGCATAAAAATGAAACCCTCAAATAGTAGTTTAAGCAATATCTTACTAATGTTTTTTCATTTAACAACGTCGAAAAAATAGCGGACAAAAATGTGTTACGTTATGAATAAAACTTGAGTTCTGCCTAAACGCTGTTGGACGTTACTCATTAGAATAAAGGCTGTCATTAATGTAACAAGTTAAAAACATCCACAAAAGTTACGTATGCAAAATGATGTATTCTCACAATTTTTCTCCGAAGGTAAACAACAATAACAAAGATATTTCTTGTCAGGTTTTTACAGTTATAACATTCAGTATGTTTTCATGTAAGTGAGGTGGGCAAAGAAAGAACGTTTGCAACTTACCCGTCGACAGAAAAATGATTTTTAAGTGCTGACTGGCTTCTTCCCAGCGCTGAAATAAGTTCCCTATATGGTTTGAACTCATTTGGACCCTTGGATAAAAGATCAAATCGTATTTCCTCTGAATCTGATTCATCTATATAGGTATACTGCTGGACCAAGCCATTGTAAATCTGTAACTGTTCAGGTGTAAATCCTGTGTCCAAAGTTGCAAGATATTCAAATAATGTTCCATTAACTATAAAATTCCACAGTGTTGACAAGCATTTCTTCAGTTTTGACAAAATATCAGACAGATGTATTCCACCGTAATTGTCTGCCGGAATCCACAACTGAACTAAAAATAACTTGACGTAGTGGACAACGTGTTTTGGTTTAAACACGTACATTTGCACGGCCTGAATGTCAGTGCAATGACATTTTATCCACGCAAAAGGGTTAGTGCGAGCTTTAATATCTAATGTCCTTAGTTTAGATATTGTGATTTGATTCTCATGACCAGCCGAAAGCTTGACTTGGACAAAACAGACCGGTACATACCAACGAAGAATAAATGGTTTACATCCATTCGATGTTAATATCATCCCTTCTGGACATAAAATAGGCAAACAGCTCTTCTGTAACAAAATAAATCAAGACATTCAGCAAAAAGGTTACATTTTATATTATAGAAATGATTAGACACTGCTCATTCAAGAATGAAATATTGTGTTTTAATCATGTCATTCTAGGTTTTCAACTGTAAACCTCTTAATTGACCATAAAAACTTTTTATGAAGTGTGGTATTACTGGTCAATAGCAGCAAGTGTATATTGTCTATTGATCTACTAAATATGTCAAATAAATATCTTGAAAAAAGAAAAGAAACGCCAAACTGCACAAATTATTTTTCTTCATGATCTATATACCCCCAAAAAATGTGATGATAATTCATTTAAATGCAGTCACTGCGTCTGAAGTTTGTAATTTGAACACTAATGTCATCGTTTTCTTACAGGGTCATGACAGTCCTATATCGCCCATATCAATACTACTGCCTCAGGTGGAAAAAGCAATGATGAAATATAATATGACATTATTTTATATCTGAACAATTTTATTTATTTGATTTCATGTGTCTTTCCAAGACATAGGTCACCAAGAAAAGCATTCTGAGATTTTACCAGCATTTTAGAGCCTGTGACCGGTGTTTCCAATATCTATAAAATATTTTGACCAAAACATTTTTAACTGTAATGAGTTCATATGGATTTTCACTTACATGTGTTTGAAAGTCTGTTTTTACCATTTATAACTTAACTAAAATTAAATGATAACATTTAGTCAAACATACTTGATGAAGACTGAGTAAAATTATATAAACAAATATGATTGAAACGCGTAAACTTAAAAATCTGCAAACATTTACAGCTTTTATAGACTTCAGGGAAGCATGCAATCTAATAGATAGTACATTTCTGAAGCAAATATTACGTCAGTGTGTTGGGTCTAGTGACAAATTGTTCCAAGCATTATTATCATTATATAAATATGTTAAGTGTTGTGTACGCTTGAATGGGTTTGATACAACCTGGTTCGATGTTAAGTGTGATATGAAACAAGGATGTCCCTTATATCCCACGTTGTTCAACTTGCATATTTATGATCTAGTCATGTATATGAATGGTTTAGATGTACTAGAGAAAAAAAATGCATTTTACTATATGCTGATGATTTAGTTTTGTTGGTAGAAAATGCCAAGGATCTTCATACCATGTTTGATGCTTTAGCTATTTGGTGTAGTCAAAATAATATGACTGTCAATTGTGACAAGTCAAATGTAGTTCACCTTAGAAACATCAGTATCTCGAAGACCGAACACGTTTTCAGTTTAACGCAGAAAAACTGGAAATTGTTCTTGGCTATAAGTATCTTGGCGTTGTAAATGAATTCTTGGATTGTAATGAAATTGCAGAGACAGTAGCAATGTCCGCCTCTAGAGCTCTTGGTCTGGTTATCTAAAAAAAATAGGCATTTTGTGGTTTTCACTACATCTATATTTACCACATTCAGTGGTATGGCCTATATTTAATTACAGTGACCCAATTTTGGGTGACAAATCTTATTCATGCATTAATGCAGTTCGTTATAGGGCCATGCGTTATCACGTGGGAGTTGGAAAGTATACTCCAAATGTGACTGTAAGTGGAGAAATCGGTTGGAAACCAACAATTGTTAGACAATGTGGTTCTGTACTGAAACAGTATTTCAGAGAAATGAATATAGTTAATAATAAAATCAATAAATTTGTATATGTGGTCGAAAGCGAGTGAGGCATTTTTTCAAATTAAGAAACTTCTAATAGCTATCAATAGTGTTCATATATGGGAGGATAATATTACAAAAGCAAAACCTTCGGTATCAATGCTAGAATTTGAATTGATGGATTAAGAAAAAAATAAGTGGAGAGTATCGCTTGAGAGAGAAAATACCATAAGAGGAAATGGTGTCATTTCAGTATAGATCAGTCTTTACAAAATTTACATTACGTTGCACCACTATGAATAGAAACAGGGCGATGATGTGATAAATAGAAAATTATTTAACTGTCTCGAAACTGTCGAGGATGAAAAGCATGTAATGCTTTCTTGTCCAATAAATAATGATAGAGGGAAGGATCTGGTCTGCACTCGATAATATGTCAGCAAATAATCGAAATATGTCCGATGATGACAAAATAATTGCAATTCCTAGTAGTGCAAATCTTGTACATTTATCTGCCAAAGCCTGTCATCATATATTACTTGAAAGGAAAAGAAAATTGCATTGTAGAGTATGAATTCTGATGTTTAACATTTTACCAGTATTTAAAAATAACGGCAAGTGTTAATTTTAATACATATTGTATGTTCTTACTTTATTAAAGAAGCAGCCACCAAAGGGTCGTCATGTTTAAGAATTTACGGATAAATAATTCCTTAACTTTTATTTGTATTTTCTTCATAAAGACTTAAAATATTTCTCTTACGCATTAATTTTAGAAGCTTCACACGGCTATATAATCGTGAGTATTTAGTGGCTGTTCCTTGAATCTTAATATTTGAATTGATAGTTATATTAAGTAATTGTAACATTTTAGAATGTTTTACTATGATAATATAGTGAATACTACAATAAGATGATATTCATTGAAACGCCTACTGTCACAGCTAAAAGAACCACTGTGTTTAATAAGTTTTCAAGTCGAATACGTTATCAGCAAGGCCTACGGCTAGCAAGCAGGAGGTCAGAGCTATTCATACAGTGATCATTAATTCATATCTCTTATGCAACCGAATGTACGAGAATTCTATGTTGGTAAATGTTTTCGTAGACGTTGCATTTATTTTACTGGTGCGTAAATATTAGGACATTTTTCATCATGTGACAGTTTCAATTTTATGGTATTTATATTTGTTCCGTAAGAAGTTTTACTCAGAAACACACACACACACGCACGCACACACACACACAATAAATACATAAAGTCACTGAGTACCCTATTTCGAAACAAAATAGAATATCAAGTTATATTCCAAAGTTTAATATTTACTATCAAATTTTGTTAAAATTAGTACTCGTTTACCTGTAAGTGTGATAATATAAATCCTGGCTGACATTGGTCAACCCCAACTTCGACGGCAATTTCTCTCTTTTCTTTGCTAATTAATAAATCAAACAAATCGGTATCTAGTAAAACTGTGAGAAATGTTCGGTCAGGCCCCCTCAAAGTGCTCGCAACACATTCCTTTTCAAAGTTAGAATCTAAGTTTAGTGCCCTGCAACTGTAACAGAAAATATTCTTGTATGTCGCGCTTTTTCTAGGTCTAGGTTTGTAAAATACATTGATTTGTTTACATTTATTTTCTATTAACTTTTCATATTTTGATCCTTATCACTCAAACATTGGTCTTCAACTTGGATCGAACAAACTTTCATGAACCAATTTTCATTTTCTGGTTGAATATAGACCTTTGCACCTATTTCATTAATTTCGGATTGCTCAATATTCCGTGCGAAAGAACAAGAACCAGTCTTCATAGCTGAAAAGTAGATGAAGTTCCAATCAGTAAATGCCGTCACCCCGTTGCTGTAAGCACACGCTTCACTGATATAGATATTACCAGTTTCTACTGACGATACGGGTGCAATTCGCATATTTCCGTTCGCATCGCCATTACATAATTCCAGCCACTCGTTATACAAGCTAGTGTTGCGGAGCTTACTATCACAAGATTTGACCATATAGTAATGTATGTCTTCATTGTATCCAAGAAGATTTATGTTGCCAGTGACTGGTCTTATACACGCTACTTTATTATTCTCAATAAGTTTGTATTCGTCGAGGAAGTCGAAACAACAGTCCAGTCTGAGTCCACAATCTTTGTCGCAACCACATGATCTACAGCAAGGCACCAGTCCAGGGATATCCAGTTTCTGTTTTGCAGTCACATTACATATGTCTGTGTAAGGACATAAATCAAATAATTCCTCAGGAATATCATAAGCTTGTGAATTACCAAAACATAAAATCAAGGATACAATCCAACACTTTAAAAAGTTGTCAAACATTTTTTATAAACAGATGCCTGCATTGAATTACAAGATCTAAAAAGTTCATTTTACTTATGGTTTATTGTATAGCTTAATTCTGATGATCTTTTCTTACGGAACATTATAAGACACTTCACTATTTATATGCGTCTTAGTAAGTGGGCAGTCATATGTTAATTCAGAATAAAACTCATCAAAGAGATTGTCTTTCATGAGCTGTTTTGTTAGTTATCTGCTGGCTACGTAAAAGACTTCGTCTCAATTTTTTTTATCTGAACTAAAGAAAAAAATACACTAATCAATATCGTTTACATTTCCCCTTTTGAATAAAAAAAACCCCAACAACTATTTGTAAAGCTAATCGTGCTTTTTTGTAAATTACTGCTATTACTTGATCTATCGATACAATAACACTTGAATGTTTTGCTTACGTTATAGAATCATTATATTCTCTTAACCATCTTCTTCAAGCGCAAATGTCCTGCAAATGAAGCAAAGAATGCACAACTTAACAGGACATTGCAGCCATAGTTATAAAACGCTGCTTCTTGAATGAAAATAAACCTACTCTATAACCAGTTCAGTTCAGCTAGTACGGACAGTTATGGTGAAACCCAGCAATGCTACGAAACTAGGTATTTAATTATATCGTCCCCGTGTCCTAGTTGTTAAGGCGTCCGCTTACGGACCGGGAGGTCGAAGGTTCGAGTCTCGTCAGGGGCTTGTTCTGATGCGGCCGGTTGGTGAGCCGCCAGCTAGTTAAAGAATGGTGACCGATTGCCTGTCCGCCTTGCGCCTGGCACATAGGATAAGGAATCGGGGAGTAAATATGTACATTCAAAAGGGGTGTCTCATAAGCTCGGGAGGCTGGCCCTTTCAGTTGGGGTGACACCATAATAAACAAACACTTTACTTCACTTTTAATATCAACAATTTATGAAATAACATTTCCAAGAAGCTTCTGCATATATAAATGTAAATTGAACAATGAGCAGAATGTAATTAAATGCAATTAAACTAAGATAACAAGCTCTTTACTTCACTTAATATCAATAATTTATGCAATAACATTTCCAAGGTGATGTTGTAACCTTTTGCCTATATAAATTTAAAATTGAACAATGTGCAGAATGTAATTAAATGCAATTAAACTAAGATAAATTAGCAGCACAGTAATGCTTTCTAACAACCTACACACGTACTTATGTCACGTCATGAAATGAAAACACTTTATAATGTATGTGCGTCAAATGGACATGTTTAATTTCAGGTAGAAAAAAATACTTTTATGTATTTTAAGCAAAGATGAAAAACAAATTTCAAATGAAGTCAAGTCTAGTAACAACAAGGCAATGGTAGTCATAATTAAAGATTTAATGAAAAGAAACCGAAATTCCGATCTAACAATTAATTTACTGTTACCGTAAGCGCCTTATACCATCCCTAATCGAAAGCGGTATATATTCTGTCTGCAATTGCTTTGTTCTCCACAAATTAAAGATACACCCTTAATATACCAAAAGATAATAATTCTTGTAAGAGATTGCATTTTTTTTCTCCCCCAAAAAATGCATGTATATCAAAAGAAAGTCCATGTAATGTCCAGCTTGACTGAAAGAAAAAATACTGTCTAGCTCCACTGACAGAAAAATAAGCCACATCTGTTAAGATTTCTCTTTTTGTAGTGTTATAGACAATTATCAAAAGTTATTTAAATCTTTTGGCTTTTGTCTTGTAACTCGTCAATTTTAATTTGAGATATTGGAAGTACAGATCATCAGATTAAATTTCCAGGTTGTATGGTTTCATTTTGATGACGCTGATAAATATTGTTTTCCTTCAGAATATTGATTTAGTAAGTCTTGAAATACAGAATAAATAGGTTTCCATCTTAATAAACTATTAACAAGGAAATTAATTTTGATAAAGCATCTCTAATATAATTTTGATTAAAATCCAGATAGCGCCATTGCAAATCTAATAAGATTTAATGTTGATTAGTTCTTACAATTGTTAGCTCTAAGAGCTGATATTGATACATATAGTTTACCTGGAACATATTCGAAATGTTTGTTTTGTTTCGGAAATCTTGACATCTGGATTGGTTCAAAAACCATCAACATTTATATAAATTATTATATATATTAATTTATCAGATAATGAAATAACATGTCCCTTTAGACACTGTCATTGAATAAGAAATACATGTTGTCGTAAGGAAAAAAAACAACATGAAGAGATTGTTACAAATAAAACAGTTACCACACAAACCCCGAGATTTATCGAGTTATACATTTAGGTTGCTAGATGACATCTGGACCATCATTTGATTAACATTAAACAGAAAAAAAGTTTTACTAAATGCTAACATTAATGAAAAAAGTGACAATATACTAAGTTATTTTTCTCATTTTTACAATGAACTTTTTATCTGTTTTTTTTTCTCATATTACAACTCTTGAGAAAGATTTCATTTGACGCTGTGGTATATCCTACATCAAAATTTTCTTTCACAATTCTTTTAGCGCATTTTTATTTCATTTTGAAATATCTCGTACATCTTGATAGTTATTTTCAAATTGTACATTTTAATTACACCATGTTCTTTATCGCTTTCCTGGTTTTTTTTTCTTTGAAAATTACAAGAATTACAGTACAGTAAAACTTCGATTACTCGATCATCAATAACTCGAGAACCCAGGATAACTCGAGCTATCGCCGTGGTACCGGCATTTTCCCTTTTATTTTTAACTAAATTTTACATCAGTACTTCTAACTTCGATAACTCGAGGAACGCCTGTGTTCCCGACTTGTTTTTCACACCTAATTGACCTACGGCAACTCTAAGGCACTGATTATTTAGCGATTGTTTTGCACCTTCGCCGGCGCGTTTGGACACGTCGTTAAAAATGCATGGTTGTTATTTGATACATGATTGTAAATGCAATTACAATTAGTGTTCTTGTCACCAGTTAATTGTATTCAGAATGATAATCTTAGGAATTCATTGTCAAGATTTCAATGCTCTTCTCATAACTTACCAATTAAAGAAGGAAAAGAAACAAGATCTTAAACTGAAATCATAGACTTTGCACAAAGTGTAATATGAATACTGTCGAAAATGAGTATCACTTTTTATTAGTATGTTCGTTTTACAGAAAATTTCAAATGATTGCCTACCAAACCAACAAACAGGAACAATATTCGAGAAGAAACTGCTTACGGATTTAGAGTATGAAAAAACACACACACACAAAGAAAGCACAGAGAATCTGTAGCTCGGCATGAGTGCCGTATGAAAGGCCAGTCTGAGCATCAGTGAAATAGTCCTCATTGGGTCAAAAAGCCAAAACTGGCAATACTAAGCCAAGAGACATCATTGTGAAGTTCACTTCATAGCGGGAAAGTCAGAAGTTTTTTTCTCGGAGATCTGATCTGAAAAATAGTAAATACATTGGACCTTACTAAAAAACACAGATTTTTCTGTACGAAGCTCGTTAATTAGTCCGCTTCCGACAACTGTTAAGTGCATGGTCGTCTGACTTCTCTATAATTATGAAAGATAACAAGAACAGAACAAAATGTATAAAATTTCTTGTAAACACCATCTTGAAACATTATTATTACGTTATGTCCCTAGACCTGAATCTGGAAATTTTATACATGAAACATCCGCCGAAGCTCGGAGTACAGTATAAACAACTTTCTTGATGGACTGTTTTGTGCATCATTTTACATTATTTAAACTGTAGACATATTAGTTGAACGAAGCAACGGTGAATTTTGAACAATATTTTCATTAATAAAGTAAATATGTAAATTTAACTCAATTTTTCTTTCTGACATTTGTATCGTGTGTTTGTCAGGATCGTGCTGTAATTAATAACAATTAATACAGTTGTTAAACTTAACGTAAATGCCTAATTCAGTAGATAAATGCAAGTCCATACTCATCTCCACAAAATTAACTATCAAATAAGACAAACTCAGTCTGCAGTTTGCGAGGGGACGCTTCTATAAAATTACTAAGTATAGGAGGTGGAATAAATAAAATTCTAATTCAGTGCTACTTAATGACTCTGTGCCAATAACTGAGGCCTAAAACTCGCGAAATCACCCGATCGACTTACAATTTAAGTAATTTTTACACTGACAATCTCCTATCTAATAAGTCTTTAATATAGCCATCTTTAGCAACATCGGTTTTCCAGCTGCATGGCGTTTCAAACATCTTTCAGACACAGACGTTCTCTTGGGTGCGTTCACGACGTTCGATGCCCCTGAGGCTCTAAGGAAATGCGTACCTAAATTTAAATCTGGTGCAACCGTACTCAGCTTTGCTTTAATAAAGTGCAACCCAGTTTCTTATTTTTCTTAATAAGAGACGCTTCATTCTTCGACACGAAAGCTGGTTTAAAGAAGAACTCATCAAAGACAGGGACAAAATTGCTTTGTTAACATATTTTTGCAATAAAGTAAGCGGGCAAGCAAAAGAAGTGTCCTTTGATATAACAACATCTGCACCATTACGGTCCATATCAGATTTGCTATGTCTTTTTGAGAACAACATGATCAGCATTGAATTTTATGTTGTTGCAACGAAGATTGCACATTTCACTAATTTTAGAAATCTAGAATAAGCCAACATGATCGTGGTCATATCTCTTAAATCAATCACGTCAGACGAATCCTTGCAATTATAACACAACTCCTGAATCATTTCTGCAGAAAGTCTGTCTTTTCAACTGGTTTAAACAAATACGCTTAGCCGTATTTAAAGTTATTTACAGTTTTACTTTCGACAGGATCGTTGAAATCGTACAAATCATTTGGCCATATGATGCCGTTCACAGCTCCGGAAACAACATGGTCTGATTTCCCCGAATCAATTAGGTGAGTAATGTATAAAGCGACAGCTGTCGATAGAGCTGGCAAAACTGTCATGTTTTTGCTATTACAAAACTTCTCAAATGCTGTGAAACTGTTTTTGTATTTAATTACCCTGCTGCCCGCTTTGGACGGTAAAAGATAGTCCGCGATGCAATCGATCAACGTAGTACAATTGTCTCCCATAATCCTAGCTTCCTCGCATTTTCTCTAGTGATTATTTCTTAGGTTAATACCTGTCAAAAGTACCATTAGAATATGCCTTTAACATTTACATACATGACTTATTTAAAACGCACAACGTAGAGCGAGCATGTTAAAAGAAAGTGGATGGTTGGAAAAAACAACCATTATTGCCTGACATCGTGCTTGCTGAGATTAGCATTTTCTGTTATAATCTTGTCAATGCAACTGGCCACCGGTCTTGGAGGTGGAACTAGCCAATTTACATGATTATTCCATATCTGGATCAATGCGTATACGCTATCGGTACCTGGAATCCTACAACGTGAATTAAACCTAATACATTTAATATTCAAATGTGAAGCGAACCTATTCATAGTATGTGGCCGCGTCCCTTCTCCTGAAAAACGCTCTACTACAGCCCGTGAAGCTGCTCCGTGTTCTCGTCTCGGCGTTCCATTGTTGCGAGCCCGAGCCCCTCAAAGCACCTGAAACGATCAGACTAATGCTTTGAAACATGAAAACAAGAAGAAAAAAATTCACACCCTTACCGGGACTCAAACCCGTGATTACTGCTATATGCTCTACATAGTAATGCAGCATAAAATAGAAGGAAAAGCGCGTTTTGTGGCCAATTTAGAACGCTCTGGCCCGGCCGTTTAAACATCTACAGGCCAGTGCATACACCGCTGGAAAGCCCGTTTGCCTGGCAAGCGAACCAGTTTAGTCTCGGTCCCGGGCAGTGTACCAGTGCCGAGCCCCTCAAGCCTTGAGAAAAAATATCTTCACGCAGATACATTTTTCATACGTATTTACACTTGTTCGTCACACAGATGCGCCCCAGCCTCCTGCACCACGCCTCTAAACGCCAGGTAATCGGTTTGAAACACAGCCACGGCCAAACCACACAGCCCCGGGGTCCTATTCGTTTCGACCGAGCTTCATACCCGTGCCCTGCAGTCCTCTTCCTTATACGCACAGAAGGCATAACGACGTACGTGTGCACGCTGCAGCTCAGCGATGCGACCCCACTAAGGCGAGTTTGATACACCCTCGTGTAGCTAATACGTCTGGCTAGCGAATGCCGCTCTTCTGATACCTTACACACTTACCAATGCGAATCTAGCCGCGTCCCTTCTCCTGAAAACTGCTATACAACCGCCCGCGACCCTGCTCCGTGTTCTGGTCTCGGCGTTCCACTGTTGCGAACCCGAGCCCCTCAAAGCACCTGAAACGACCAGACTAATGCTTAGAAACATGAAAACAAGAAGAAAAAAAATTCACACCCTTACCGGGACTCGAACCCGTGATCACTGCTACATGCTCTACAAAGTAATACAGCATGGAATAAAAGTAAAAGTGCGTTTTGTGGCCACTTTGGCACGCTCTGTCCCAGCCTTACGAACAGCTATAGGCCAGTGCATACACTGCAGGAAAGCCTGTTTGCCTGGCTAGCGAACCAGACTGGTCTCGGTCCCGGGCAGTGTATCAGTGTCGAGCCCGAGCCCGTCAAACCTTGAGATAAAAACCTTCGCGCAGATATATTTTTCGTATGTTTTTACACTAGCTCGTCACACAGACACGCCCCAGCCTCGGGCACGACGTCTCCAAACGCCAGACAATCGGTTCGAAACACAGCCACGGCCAAAACACACAGCCTCGGGGTCCTCTTCGGCTCGACCGGGCTACATTGTAATACAACGCATAGGATAGTGTTTTTTAAAATTATTTTACAAAGCTCTCTTGTCTGCTTATTTTATAACTACTTAAAAAATTGTTTTATAATTGAATATTATTTTTACCTTTGAATTCGATTTTTACTTGAAATCGAATGGAGCAGTGGATGAGATGATCGTTAGATGAGGAACGAACGAACGAACGAACAACAACTCTGTTCTTTGGTTAAAAATATATATCATCATTTCAGATTGATGTTAATTTCAAATCACTTGGAAAGCAGTTGTTTCATTCAGTATTATTTCAACAGGAATGAAAATGAAACATATGCCGAAAACAGCACTAGGATATACTTGAATTAAACACTACATTCGAAACTAAATCAAAACACTTATTATTTTTTTCTTTTCTTTTTTTTATTGCAATTGTTTCGATGTAGAATGAAAAGTAATGTGTATCGTGTGATGACTAAAGCATAGACTGCAGAAAGAGACACGGGTCAAAGAACAGAGTTTATAGATTTAGGATTGCCAACTTTCATTCTTTTTATATGTCAAGTAAACTGCATGTACGAAATGCAGAAAATGTCATTTTACACATACATAATGTAATCACTGAAAGTACTGGGCAGTTTTTGTTATGTTATTCTTCAAGTTGGTCGGCAGCGTTGAACCTAATAATACTACTTTTAAATACGTAGTTTCATCCGAAGTATTACGTTTTTACTATGCAATTTTCAATAAACATGCAATATTTAAGTTGAATTTACACGTTTATCACCTAATCAGCTTTTTATGGATATGCCAACATAAATTATGACAATTTGCATCACTTGTCCAGAATATGCATATAAATCGTAGACTTCCTACAAAGACGATCGTACCGTTCCTCCTACTGGCGTCTATATTGTGAAAATCTTTAACCTGGTCTCGAACTTATACTAGGAATAAATGCATAATAAATGCTAGCTAAAGAGACTTCAGCGGACAGGTTTTTTAGAATTGCTAAACCTGTTTGCTGCAAAAGCAAATAGACTTAAACAATATTGCTTAGGAAAACCATTGTTTTTCTTTAAAAGGTATTCAGTATGTGAAAAAAAAATCATTTTTCAATTCTGTAAAATAATTTCCGACAAGTGGAATATTCCACTCCGTCATCACGAGTCGCGTGAAGTGTGTAGTCCTGGATATTGATAAGATTAGCTTCTAATTGGCATATATCAAACGAGTGCCCGAAAAGATCGTTAATGAGACTGGCTTAGTGAATATCTGAAGTTGCGAATTTCGAAAACTAAAAGAAAGAAATACACTCGTATCAATGGATTGAATAATTTGTCTAGCAAGGTAAGCACAATTTTTTACCAGTCAGCGATACTTCAGGGTTATCAGATGATCTTTTTCTGCGGGGCTTTGTAATAAATATAATTATTAGAACTGTTTATTTTTTATCATTAACTTTGTAAGGTTTCTGTACTTCTTGTCTCCAAGATATAGTTTGCTTATGTATGCTATCGTATGTTTTTACCTCATCAGAAGAATACGGCCTTAGCATAAACTGTTACTCTGAAGGTTTTTTTTGGCAAAATTTATTTGACAAGATCTTTCGAATTCAATTTTAGACCTCAACAACTGATTTTTCGTTCATCAGATTTACCGAACCCAAAAATGCTAGAGTAGAAAATTAAAATTTTAAATTAAGTCCGCTTGCATGTCCGTCAAAAAAATCGGCGGTAGTAAAGTGTATTTAAAATCAAAATACTCACATAAATGTATGATAAATTAATCATCATTTTCAATGAAATCGATTTTCATGCAAAAAGGTGTGATTTTCAGAAAATTAGGTTTTAGTACAGTGCATTATACATATTTATAATCAGAGATAATTATTACTATGAGTCATTCACAAAAGGGTCCCTCATGAAAAAGTATGGTCTGAATTGGATCTGAATGAAGCTGATTTTTTGCCGAAAATTTTTCTGAATACAGTCTGAATGGTTGCTGAATAAATGCTTTTATCCTAAAACTGCAAAAGCTGAATTTTGTTTATTAACCTATTTCAGAAAAAAATCAGCCAAGTATTGTATTTCTGAATCATGTCTGACGACATGTTTCAGTTAGATATCAGACTTTTGATTTAGACTTTTTTGTCTGAATAATGGCTGAGATGCTGAAAACTGGCTGAAATTGGAACAATCCAGACATTATTCAGAAAGTTCAGACATTATTCATAGGACTCGTCCAGATATTTTTTTCAGACAGTATTCAGAGAAAATTACTCAGATATTGTTCAGACAGATCACTCAGACAACATTCAGAGAAATATTCAGACATTTTCAGACAGGTGATAGCATTAATTTCTGAATCATATCACTGCGAAAAATACACCAATGTACGGAAGTGTACAGTCCCGTATTTTTTTAGATATACGGGCATTTACGGGACGAATTAGCATAATATACGGACATAATATACTAATCCGTATTCGGAACATCGGTATACGGGAACTCCGTACATTTGTTATTCAAATACGGATTTCCGTATTCTTCCAATATACATGTATGTATATGTGTCCGTATATTTGTAATATACGCACAGTACGAAACCCGTTTTTCAGCCATATAGGGCTATAACAACATCTGATTTACCAGTTTACGGAGGATATACTGACATGTTTTTTCATAGAATACGGGAAAGCTAAAAATCTTACATGATGCATACACGGGATAGAATACGGACTAAGTATACTAGAGATATACGACGAAGTGTATGTTTTCGGCCTTTCTCTTTCAGGATCGTGTAAAATTTGCCAGAGTTGAACTATAGAAATGAGCTTATTTTCAACAGATATTGCAAAAACATTAGAAATTTGGTACCAAATTGTAGTACATTTATTATATTATCAAAATAAAATATCGACAGTATTTGCAATAAAACTTATGAAAACAAAAATATGTTACCATTGTTACTCGGAAAATGGCCAAATCGTGAAAATGTAGACTTGTACTTCAATTTTTCTAAGAATATTCTATAACCTACTTACAAGGTCCAGCCAATTTAAATACATAGAAATTATCTAACATACCATATGAGAAAAATAACAAAAGAGAGACATCATTTACCATGTTGTTTGTAAAATATACAGCATTATATTTGACAACCCCATAAACTGATTTTGGCCATTTTTCATTACCAGTACACATTTCTTTATGTAAAATTCAAAATACATTTTAAAAAGTATCAAACATTCTTAAAATGACCAAATTATCATGAAGCTATATTCTAAGCATTCTATAAATATGTTAATTACTGCATATACTGAGTAAATGGAAAAATTGTCAACTTGAAATGGACCTCGGAGTATTGTTCTGACTTTAGAAAGAGCACGACCAGTGTACTAAACTGTATTATTCCCAAAGTATCACCTCTGGAGCAACACAGAAGTATATCATATAAAAATGCTATGTCATACACTAATTCCTTGAAAAATACTGTTCAAGGGCAGGGATAACAGTTTCTAATGTCCTTTTAGTATTAGTTACTCGTGGCTGACCGTCACAGTTCTTCATCACGAAAATGTTCCGAAGACCATCTTCGCCTTGGCGCTTAAAGATGCACGTTAGATGTTGTAGGTTCAAGCCGGACCCAGCAATATTCTCGGCTGTAGTTAACTTACACACACTATTATAAATCAATACTCTAAGTGACGGCAAATTCTTTGCTTTTTCCCGACTGCACAACTGGGAATTGTACACAGATTTTGCTGAAAATGTGTGCGGCAGCAGATCAACAGATAATATGTCCAAGTGGTGAATAAGTTTACCAAGAATCGTGACATCTTCTCAAGCATTATGAGCACAGTATGAAGCTCCAAATAGATCCTTTGCAAGGTCTTCCTGTTTGTAAGACTTCCTGTTCGGGTATGCTTTTCTAAATATAGACAGTGAATCCGCGCATCCAGCAACACACTTACACATTCTGTCACTCAATCCTACATTGTCACATGCCGTCAACAAAACAGGAAAGTCAAATCTTCTGCCATTATGCGCAACCAATACAACATTCTGAAATGTTTCTAACCAGTCACAATATGATTTCAAGGCTTCATATATGGAATAAGTCTCTCCATTAGTTCCATTGTACTGCATCTTGTGATCCACCATTCTTAGGCCGGTCACTTCTTGTGCCTTGTCGGATATAGGCAATGTAGGTAGAACATACATATTGAAAGCTTTCCCACTTTTAGGTTCTGTGGCAGCAACCTGGGTAATATGTGGGATCTGTCCATCGTGTACTGAAACAAACAACACAATTATTTATAAATAGGACACATTGACATTTGCTGAAATTGCAAAATCACATGCCTGGTAAACATTTTAGAGCTGTTTTATATGCTCTTATAATAATCTGAGATCTTATTCAAATTCAGCTTGTTTCGAATAAGGATAAACCATTCATGATATATTGCATATTTTTTTACAATTATATTTTAAGAGACGACTAATCACTCAACCTAGTATCGAATGACGATAACCTAGATGAAAACGACTGTGTTACAGTTTTCACATGATATATATCAACGAATTAGCAATACAGGTCTACTTACTAAGGCCAGTTGTCAAAAGCAATGTATGTAGGCTGTCCTGTTGGCAGCACTATAGGTTTGAAGTCACCACGAGGGACTGGATCTGGCAGCTTTTGGATGTCAGCATCATCTGAATGCCCGATCTCTAAAATACAAATATAGATTAGAATATAACCTATAAAAGTAAACAAAAGGTAATTTGCAAACTTTGTTTTAGTAATCTTTATAGTTACAAGCTCCTAATGATGTTCGAAGAAGGAAAAGAAGAAGGGAAACACCAGTACCTGCAAGACTGACAGTATTTTGTCAAAATACATGTATATGTTTGTTATGTAAGTAAAATAAAACAGCACAAATCACTTTACCTACCAGACTGATAGGACATGCCTTCAAGACCTTCTTGAGCACCTTGTGTTATTGACCGCTCTTGTTTTAGTTGTAGTCGCCGTCGCTTAGTCGATGGCAGTGCCGATCTTTCCTGGACACGCTTCCTATGCTTCTGGCATTTATCTGCATATCTGAGGCTGTGGACACCAGGGGAAAGACCTGTCTCGGAGTGTACCTGAAAGCAGTAATCAGATTATTTAGCACACTTTAAAATGACATATTCAGTCAAACATGGATATTGTAAGAAAAGAATTTTCTCCAAACACTTGATCTATATATAAACCCAGGCAAAAATAATTCAGATAAAATGGGAACTATTCATAACTCTTTACTATTGTTGAGGAAAATTGCATTATAATTCTTGTAAAAGTAACACCATTATTCAATAAAGTTTGCTTTTCACACCAACACTTTATACATTCCATCAAGGTGCATAGTGGTCTATAAGCAATATTTTTCTTCATTATCACTCCACATTTTCAACAGCAATTGCTTATATCTTTATATAAAAGTCATCTTGTGGATTGTTTGTCTCAAAAAACTGACTGGCATACAGGTCCTATCTGCACAAAGCATAACAGAAAATTTAATGACAATCTTTCCAAAGTTCCAGATAATAGAGTATTTACCTTATGATCGTCACCTGTCAACATCTTGTTCCTTGAATAATAACAGTGCTGAACTGGAACAGCTGAACAAAAAAAACAAACTCCAATAAACAATTAACATCAATGAACCGTCAAACAATCATTCCAACATTATTTTGGCAATACATCCAACTAAATACACTTCCATGAAAATTATTCTTTTTTTTCAAAGGCTTCAAAAATCTGGAAGAGATTGTTTTCTCTTTCTCAAATATAAATTAATGCTTATTACTTTATGAATGTTCTTTATTTTTCGAGTGATGGTTGAAGTTTGCCAAAATTATGCATGGAAAATTCACAAATATATGTTATACTGAAAACAATTAATACCAAGGAAACAGGGTCTCCAGAACTACTATGCCACAGATGAAAGGTTGTTATGACAGACATCAATTCTTTCTTAATTGTTGTTCAAAACTGTGTCTGTACTGGTCTAACATTTGTAAATAAAATAACAAGCAAACTAAACAGAACAAACTTAAACAGTAACAAGAGATGTACCTTTGAAATGTAGTGACGCCCTTCATTGATAAATGCTGCTGTGGCCTTCACTCTAAAATCCAAAGATTCTGAATTTCCATAATGAAGGGACTTTGGAGCCCTCATGGTGACCTCTCTGTTGGCGTGCTCGCACTGCTGACTCGAACCGAGGTCTGCGAGCTGGGGAGCCTTCATCACAACTGGTTCAAACAGTTTTTCCAGCTGAGATCTAAGGTGGTCGTCCTTCAGCGGTCCTTTGTAGGGCAGGCTTCTGTGTGAGTATTTAACACTGCGGTCACGCTTGTACCCACACCATCGAGGCTGGCACATTGTGTGGTCTGCGAATTGATGAGGAGCTAAAGCTTTCAGATTTTCTTCTAGTCCCTTTGGATCACCTTGATTCTTTGCTAGAATATACTTCACACATTTCGGAATGTGTAGGATCACTAACTTGCTGAGCTTTGTGCTTTTGTCCGCCTGAAGAGCATATAGCTTCTTTCCAATGTTTTTCACTATATGATTTCTGTCAAATTTCTTTTTCAAGCTAATGTTTGATTTGGATTTCAGACGAGCTATCATGGTGTTATCTCCATCGCCTTCGATCACTTCCACAGGGGTTCCGTCCTTGTGTAGCTCACATACACCCCGCTCAACCGATACACTTTCCATAAGCCTGGCACTTCCCGTGTGATCATGAACACAACGATGATTTCGTACTGCCTCTGAAGGTCTATTCCTTTTCCACCATTTACATACTCCGCATGTCCGATGACTAACGACTGCTTTCACTACTTTCTTTCCATACTTTGCCTTGCTCATGAAGAAGGTGTGAGCTGTAAAATTAACATATGAACAACTAATGACATCTGTGTATCATTTCGCTTTCTGTTGGAGAACTTAAACATCTATTTACAAAAAGCAACAAGAAATATTAGAACCCACCATGAAAAAGTCACATTCCAAGACGGTAGTCTTCTCAGAGCAAACACTTAATCAAAACATTGCCTACTCTCTCTCTATCTCTATCCCCCTCATACACAATCACAACAAACTAGGTACATTTCCATTGCAAATTGCCTTAACGGTTAAAATTTTGTATGTGTTAAGACAGTCTTCACTACTGCTGGTGTTGCGATTAAACTGGTAAGTTAGTTTATAACTTATTACTTACAAGTCAAGCTGTCAAAGCCACGTTTGTGCCAGGCAGTATCTACCGCACAAGACATTCCTGTTCTAGAGTGACAAGGGAACTTCGATGCCAGACACACTCGACTTGATGGTGATTTCTGTGCCCGAGACAGCATTGGATGTGTTTTTTTTATGTTTTCTAACTTGATTACGTCGCCTGTAATATGCAGAAGAAATACCCACACTTTACAATTAACACCACTAAGTAATTTTTGAAAGACAAAAGCTTTCCTTATTTTATCAGAATGTGGGTCAGAATATTAACGCTTTACATGCTGGGAAAAAAATGTTGTCTGCTAAATGTTGTCTGGTATATGTATTTTTGGCCATTTTTCTTAACAATTGGTAGAAATAGTGTCTGAATGGCTTGGAACCTGACCAGATGCTGATTTAATTGGCGTCTGCTCTAATTCCAAGCAGTTTGCAAAGGCCTGTGTTCTTTTTAGTAGGGTTCACTTCATGATTTGACAGACAGTTTACAGTATTAGTACTCTTTTTTGTACCTTTTCAAAGCGGAGGAGCGTCTCACGTCATCAGTTTCATCATTATCCTCATCTATATCAGTCCAATCATCATCCACCTGGTTGTCAGGTTGTAACATCAGTCTAGCGAGTAAAGAAAAATAATTAGCAAAATTCTGTGAGAACTATATATAAGAATGGAATGAACAGTAAACTTGTAAATAAAATACTCCCAGCTGTGAAAATTTATAAAATGGTATAGATCTGTTATGCTCCTGCTAATGATAATGGATATCTTTATAAATGCTATATGACTGTAAATAGATTTACTTTAGTTTAGGGGAGACATCTGGAAGTGGACATACACCAAGATCTTCGATAAGGCCTTCCATCCTGTCGGCAGCTCTCTTGGACTCAGCTTCAGCCACTTCCCTGAAATATAAATGCTATCTTGACCGAGTGTAAACAAAAACATTTTAATGTTATGTGTCAGGGTTCGAAATGCCCGGATTTTTCGAACCCTGTTGTGTTGACAATGTCATCTTTATAATTAATTAATCATGATGGTATTTATACAATTATCAAATTTGAATGTTTTGTTATGTTCAGTTTAACACCCATTCACAATAGTATTTTAGAAATGTACAGCCAGACTGTTCATCTAACCATAATTCATGGGAAAATCCAGTACAAAACAAAGAAAACAAGCATTATAACTCGGCATTCCCAGAGCAAACCATCATTCAATATCCACATTTTCATTGACCATGTAAATGAACAATTTAGAAATTGTTGATGTAAGCAATTATCTGAATCTTACTTCATTTCTTGATGAAAGGCATCCTTGGCTGCCTCGCGAGTTGACATGTCGGCCACATGTTCAACAATGTTTCCTGCCCGTCTCTCCATGGTCTTTAGGTTTTTGTTACTAATCGGCTTCAGGTTTAATGCAGCCAGGAAGTTATTTACACGTACGGGCCCACCTAAACTGTCGATCATTGCTAAAAATACCAAACAATAGAAGCAATGAAGCAAAATGTTTGATTGAAACCATTTACATCTAAATCTTATCATTAAAATTGGCATATATTATATGTATTGATGTAACATCCACGAATGGTCACATGAATGGTCACAGCAGTACGCTCGACCTATTATTGTTATTCGGTATTTTGAAAGGATAATGCCACAGTTTTTATGGATGTATTGCAGCATAAGTGTTAGTACATGTGCAATACGAATACAGCTTACTTACAGTAAAAGGTGTTACAGGTTTATTCACACATAAATTTGTAAATGATCACTGATAGTGATATATGTCATCATAAACAGCTGGACATTTAACAAGTTCTTGTAGTTCGTGACAAATAAATCTGGGGGGAGTGTAACAGTACAGAGACATTACGTACAGATTGGATTAAGACATGATGTATGATGTAACGGCGCAGTTTACTGCTAAAATTGATTGATTACAGAAAAAAAACTGTCAATGTAATTAATCACTGGTATCATATACAATATTACAATAGCTGTATACGTGGTTTTTTATTTATTAATAAAAAAGAGTTAACTTAATCGTCTAAAATACATACCGGTTCCCAGCTTCGTGTTGACAACAAAACTTGGAATTCCCTTCGCCTTTTGCTGACGATGTGTCTTCCCATAAGGAACAATGTTAATTTCTTCACAGTCATTATTTGTACATTTCACATAAAGGTATCCCCCAAGACCCCTCTGTAACTCGCCCACAATGTTAAAAAGCGTCAGTGGAACTGGTCCAAGATCACAGAATTTGCAACTCTTTAAACCAGAAAGAAGAACATCAAACTCCACGATTCTACGACCTGTCTTCCAGCCCATCCTTGACACATTTTTAGGCAATTTCGGCTGGCATTCACAGTCTTGTCCATTACTAGCCTAATTAATCTGGCTTAAAGCGTTGAACCCATTTATTGATCTGATATTTTTTAGTTGTTCAACCTTTAAGCCTAATTTTAAACTGCATATTACCAAGCGGATATTGTTCGGCAGATTTTTTTACCCTACCCTTGTTAACTTATTACCTACAACTCCGATTATTCCGATCGCCAAATTTTGAATAAAATGGTGGATAATTATGAACGAAATAAGTGTTTCAGTTCGATACTTAAATATATCAGTGTTGATTCTTGGATTACTGGATCAGGTATGGATTTAGTTATCACATTTTATCATATTTTTATCATTTTTACTTTAAACTCTGTGATTTGTTGGACAAACGAGCCATAAAAAGTGCCCAATCGCCTACGATTGGGCGAGTCCGCTTAACCAGATGCAGATCAAAGTGAGACGTAGAAAGTGAACAACAATAAAATATTAGCCTATAAAATGGGTTCAACTTCGGAGGCGAAATAGTGAGACTAGTCCATTACACAAATGTGCTCCAACATAATTGTGATCTACTATAACACTTGACTGTTTCTGAATTCGCCGAGAATTATTCACAATTTTCTTGTAACGGCCTGTTTTATTGCGGACTTTCATTTTGACATTTACGGTGAAGGACGTTTCATATAATCTCTAAATAAAGTGGTGGATTTCAAACTTCCGATAATTTCAACGAATTGTTGGGAATTTAGATATTATATTGTTAGTATACCAAACAAAGAGCAGTTATTTAATTTTTGTTTACAATACTTTTTACGAAAACGCAATTTGTAACGTATATATTTTTTAGAGAATAATTAAGCCGAGTAATCCCGAAGTACCTCCGTAACCGTTACGAGGAATGGCGAAGTCAGGCGAAATTTCACGATCTAATGATGGTACTAAGACCTTAAGATCCTCATCGTATCTACTTGAAGCATACGAAAAAATATAAAGATCTGCAATGTCTGAGAGAACGGTAGGAAACATACCTTTTTAAATAGATATACTGACAGAAAGTTTACTTTGGCTTACACGAGACATGCCATAAGCATGATAAAAATTAACTGAGTAACTTGTAACGGATGGGGATGTGCACAAACAAAAGTAATTCTGGCAGTATTCAGACATTGTTCAGAAAGGAAATTAGGACTATATTCAGACCACTGTATATAAAAATTGTCAGACAATATTCAGTTGCATTTAAGGTTTTTCATTGGACAACTAGTCTTCTGTCCTTTAGAAAACAACAACAGCATTTTGATAACATTATACGATGTGGTTAATCATATATGTATCAAACTGCAACATAGGCAAATGGTTGCCTCTGTGCTGAAATGGACACTTCACCTGCAATAACCTCTTATTGACTGAGGCTCAGAGTATCTGAAAAAGCTACTGTCGAAGTTAGCATTGTATTACGGAATTAGTACTAGACTTCCTCTTCATGGTTTGATATTAAGTTTGGTTGGTTTCCAGTTAAACAAAATATTTGTTTTTATTTTCAGACTTTTATTTGGTTATTTTTTAAATTTCATTTCATTCAGTCTCAGATTGCAAATGTACAGCATTCATCTTTGTTTTGCTTCTTTGAGGCAGCATTGGTTTTCATTTTTTCCTTGTCCATGTCCAAAAAAAAAGATAAAAAAATAAGCAATACACCACAACAAAACAATCAAGATAACAATGATAGCCGTTTATAAGTCATTAAGGTGATACATGAATTATATGCCATCTTTGACTACCACGGATAAACAAAAGCTGTCCCTGGAAAGTGTGCTACACAGTGCTAGCTGTTTCACAATGAAAGTCCATTAAACAAAAGATAAATTAAAAAATAACCAAAAGTTTTGAATGGATTAAAAATACTGGATTCTATGCATGGATTCAGTATACAAAAGGAACAGATTAAACAGTTATTAACAATACAAGACAAAAGGGTACTTAAGTTTTAGTATCACATACTTTTTCTCATATGTAATGATATTGACCAATGCTTTACTTAATTTCTTGTACTCGACACTTGGCAAGGTTGCCTTAACTCTAAGTGCACAAGCTGAAAAATAGGAGTAAAATGTACATAAATACGACAAGAAGTGTTCAGGGAGCTGATATAAATTAAAAGTAATCTCTTGTTTTAAAAAGTAAATAGCTTTGAAAGCCAGTGTAACATTTTTGGAAGGAGCAGCCTGAAATCAGAACTTCATTTTTTTTTTAAGTTTGACTACTATTTAGCCGACATTAAAACAAAAACAAAAATGTAAAGTAAGTCTTGGTTTCTATAATAATGTATAATAACCCAGGATGCATTGTGACTGAAGAATTATTCTTCTATCACATTACCAATAAATACTGTCTGATTTCTTTGCACCGACATTCTCAGCTTTCTTTACCTTTCTCAAAGAAATAACTTATAGTGGTTTCCGGTAGTATCGCGGGTTCGGAAAGATCGCGGTAATCACCCATTTGTTGATAGTCTTTCCCCAGCGCCACCTACCGATGCGCACTGACGACATTTTGTAGGTGGGAAGCTCCGCCTTTTTGTTTACAAACAAATTATTCCAAGTGACATTGTAAATGGTACGTAAACTTACTTTTTTGTCTACTATCAATAATACTGAAATCACCTGACTCTTCTGCATCTCACCGTACCATCCAAAAGTGCTTTTATTCAAACCTAGTCCACCACCCTGGTATTGGCAGTAAGATCGTCTGCTGCATCACTTTTATGAATGAAATGTTTGCGATCATGTGATGACGCTTGTGGGCGTGTCTAACAGTTGTCAAAACAGGGAGAACTATTAAGAGGCCCCATCATCTTAATGTTGGTTATGTTCTCAATTCATAAAAAGGCTCTGACATGATATGTATATGTTTAATACTTATTTTCATGACAGATCTTATAAAAAAGTCATTCTTAAAGAAACTTTTGGAAGTTGAGGCCCACCAGGGATTTTGATATTTTTTTCTCTAAAACCACTAATAAAATCCAAACAAAAACTATAAATTTTTACGAAAGTTGTATCTTTCTTGTTCAACAGGGTCTTCCTGCCAAAGTCAAATGCCTCAGTTATGACAGGGCAAATCTTCAACGTGCATTTGAAGCAACTCAAGTATACAGGGCTGCCAGACAGTATAATGTGCCAGAGTCCACTCTTCGCGATAGGACTAGGGGAAACGTTACTGTTGATGCTTAACCTGGGTTAGAGACCTTGTTTACTCCATGTGAGGAAAAGGAATTAGTTAATCATATTGTTTATATGGCAGACATTGATTATGGCTAAAACAAGTCAGAAATCCAGTACATGGGCCGAGACTTTGCTCTATCAATTGGTACGACTGTAAAATCTAAAGCAGCCCTGAGTAATTCATGGTTTTATGACTTTCTCAGTAGATGGTCCAACCTAAAGAGAGTTATGCCACAAAAATCATCATTAACAAGGGCAAATTCTGCATCTAAGGAACATCTGGAAGCATATTTCAAGGAGCTTGGGACTATCTTAACAGTAAACAATTTACATAATCACCCATAACTCATCTACAACATTGATGAAACTGGAGTCAGCACAGAACATTCACCAGCCAAAATTGTATGCAGCAAGGAATCTGTAGCTCAAAGAGTAACATCTCCAAGGTCTACAAATGTAACTATTATTGCATGTGGTAATGTTGTTGGTAATTATGTGCCTCCATACTACATTTTCCCAGGTAAGCGTTGGAATGATGATCTTTTAAAGGGTGCTGCCTTTGGTTCAACTGGAGAAATGACTCAATCTGGGTGGTCCAATTCTGTGGCATTCACTAACTACTTGTCCAAACATTTTGAGAAATACGTGCCATTGTCAGAGCAGATGGATGGCATCGAAACGTTTTGAGAAGAGACAGTGTGTTTAGGTGTCCACACTGCTCCCCACAGAAAGAATAAACACAAAAAAGGACATAAAAGCTGTTAAGTTCCAGTTACCGTTCATTTTTCCAATAAAAAATTGTTCCAATGTGTTTAAAAACTGTTAATAAAAAAGGTGATAAACTGTTATTTCTATACATTAACTGAATTTACCTCTGTCTAATCAATTGTATGCATAAACACTTGATGACGTCTCAGTACTTTGGAAAAGATTCACTAGATGAAGCTACATACCAAATCTTAAAGCTGAGGACCTAGTAGTTTCAAAGAAAATTTTCAAATCTGTACTAAAAATTTCAAAGTAAATCAGGTTGCCCTATAGGCAGGGTCATTTTTAACGCAAGGGAAATCATTTTAACAAACTTTTTAGAGATAAGCTGAACAATACTACAAACAAAATATTTAAAATCAAAAGCACATAGTTTCTGACAAGAACCATTGTGGTTTCAGACATGAAGATTGTCAGTTTTCATACTATAAGCCTGTGTAAATCAAGAGTTGGGGTCTATCATGAATGAGGGACATAAAGTGAACTTACCAAGTATTGCTTCAACAACTGTTTTCCTATAGGAAAGAAATTTGATCCTTCCTGCTTCAGCCATTACTTCAGTGCTGTAAAATGCTCTGAAGGGCTTAGTGGCGATTTCATTCAGTCTCAGATTGCAAATTGTCTTTGTTTTGCTTCTTTGCTGCAGCACTGGTTTTCATTTTTTCCTTTTTCCTTGTCCCTGTCAAAAAATAAACAAGACAATACACCACAACAAAACAATCAAGATAGCCATGATAGTCGTTTATAGGTCATAAAGATGATACATAAATTATATGTCATCTTTTACTACCACAGATAAACAAAAGCTGTCCCTGGAAAGCGTGCTACACAGTGCTAGCTGTTTCACAATGAAAGTCCATTAAACAAAATAAAATAAAAAAACAACCAAAAGCTTTGAATGGATTAATAACTTCATCCTTTGACCAGCACCTTTACAGTTGAAGGCAATAAACTTCAACATTTTTTTCTTGATATCTAAATTTGGCTCTAATTTGCAACAATTTCAGTAATGAACCTTTGCTTAGTGGCAGTGTTGAGAAGGGAAACATGTGTGAAGTTTATATATAATCTGTTGAATATTTTCTTTTCAGATATAACCTATCTTGAGTGAGGTCAACTACACTATGCTACACACCAAATTTCGAGACTGCTGACCACCCAGTTTCAGAGAGGATGATTTTTAAAGTTTTTGCTATAAAACTCAATCTAAATCAAGTGACCCCTCAAGTGGAGTCAATTTTGAATATTATATAAAAGATTCACTAGATGAAGCTGCATACCAAATCTTAAAGCTGAGTGCCTAGTAATTTCAGAGATGATTTTCAATTTTTGTCCAAAAATTTTCAAAGTAAATCAGGTTGCCCCCTTTAGCAGGGTCAGTTTTAACCCTGGAGAAATCAACAAACTTTGTAGGGATAAACTGAACAATGCTACAAACCAAATATTTAAGATCAAAAGCTTATGGCTTCTAACAAGAACCCTTGTGGTTTCAGACTATAAGCATGTGTAAATCAAGAGTTCGGGTCTATCATGAATGAGGGACATAAAGTGAATAATCTTCGTACTTACGAAGTATTGCTTCAACAATTTTTTTCCCATTGGGAAGAAATTTGATCCTTCCTGCTTCAGCCATTACTTCAGTGCTGTAATATGCTCCAATGAAGGAGCTTAGTGGCGATTTCAGTACTGGGTGTGCTCAGACTAAATATTATCTCATAGGTTTTCATCGGTATAAAAACTCTAGAACCAGGTACAAGTTCAACCATCTGAAAAAAAAGAATCAAAAGGGCCTATAATGCTTATCTGAATACCATTGAAACATAACTGAAACATATCAACACTAAAATCTGCTTTCAAAACTGCACTTAAGGAATGAATATCAAGGATATAGCTGAAAAAACATAAAGGTCAATCTGCATGTTATATTATTAAATAGTCAACATTTTTCTATAGCTTCAAACGAGACATGTGTACATAGATCATGAATGCCCAAGCAACATGGGCTTTAAGTTGGCAAATATTAGCAACATATCTTGATGGTGCATATATGTTAGTCATAAGACAATGTTATTATGCATTTTTGAATTGGGACCAAATATGAACATGGTGAGTACTGAAAAGATAATCATGTTTGTAATGAAATGGGTTTGAAATGCAAGTTGCAAGTAAAAACATGAGCACTGCGGAGAGGCAACAACGCTCATCTGTTTTATTTAACGAAAATGAGCATGCAAGTTCCTTACTATCGAAAAACGTACATACTTATCATAAAAAGATAAAGGAAGCACAAAAAAGACAAGAACAAATAACAGATATTTTAAATAGTAATGTTCTACCCTTTGTGCTTACAACAAAATCTAAAGAAACTTTTTACGTTAAACCTTAGTTCAAAAACTACATCCCTGATTTTTCTTTGCATTTTCAACGCCAGAGTATATCCCTGCTTTCAAGTAGAAAAAAATCAAAATATGTGACGAGGGTTTGTTTTCTTCTATAATTTAGAAGGAGGGAGTGTGTCTGCTCTCCAAAAAACTAACAATAAATATGATGGTTAAATGATGCTCCTTACATTGCTCACTTGAATCCACATGACCCACATCATATTTATTTTACAAAGTCAGTAAAAGACTTATCTTCTTTTGCAAACAAAATAAATAAGACATGGACACAAGATGTCCCAACTTCCAATCACTGACACAAAAGGAAAGGAAACTAGCCGTAGGCTCATGGTGAGCTATTAAGATCGATCAATGTCCATCGTCGGTCCACACTTAGTTTGTTAACACTCTAGTTCTGACATTTTTGCCTCAGTTGTTATGAAACTTGGTCAGGATGTCTCTCCCAGTAATTAAATATGGGTCGTCTGGAATGTGAAACTAGGTCACATGGCCCAAAAGTAGAAAAATCTTGATAACAATCTAGAGGCTACTTTTTCTTCTAATATGGTTCATCTGGGACCTAGATGACACATCGTCGGATACACACGGTTGATTACATGTTAATGGATCGGCCGTGCGTATCCCACGATGTAGATGACAGAGCCCAAATATTGAAAAACCTTGTTAACACTCTAGTGGTTACATTTTCAGCCCAAAATGTTTTTGAAATTTGTCAGAAAGGTTGTTCCAATAATTTCCAGGTCAATTCAATTATGGGTCATTTGGGCTCAAAAACTAGGTAACAGGGCTTTAGTATGAAAAAACATTGTAAACTATTTAGAGGCTACATTTTCAGGCCAAATATCTTGGAAATTTGTCAGAAAAGTTGTTTTGTTGATTTCTAGATCAAATTCGATAATGGCTGAAATAAAAGATTACCTTATGAGACAGGGTGTCGCATACATCAACCAGGTCCATAACAACTTTTGAACTACTTATTGCATTAAGCAGTTTAAATGAGGCAACATAACAATTATGCAGCAGATATAGAAATAAACAAAATTAAGTACCTGATTTCAGCTCCATCTCAAGGAGTCTACGTTTATGTGGGAAATTTTTACATAAGCACACCTGTAAAGATTAACATGATTAAAAAAATACAACCATGTTCATATGACAAAGCTGCCAAACTGACAGAAAAGGAAAGGAGAAATATGTTCATCTACATTGAATATGGAGAATCCATTACCTGTAGAAGGTATGTATGTGTCTCCAACCTGCTCCAAGAATGTAGGGTTTATACAATCAAATTTTTTAACTTTAAATAAAGATAGATACCATTTAATTCTGACTATGTTTTCACTTAAATACTTGTTTAAGGTTTTCTATAAAAATTTGAATAGTTAAATGCATCATCCCCTACAGATCCTCACTGGTGATTATCTTTTAATAAGTTTTAACTGTAATGATTATTTAACATAAAAATTCAGATTTCCAAAATTCATTTACATCATTATCAGTTGACTTTTTCTTTGCCTCAGGATCTTCAATAGATTTTCCGAAATCAGTTAATTTAGATTTTGATTACTGAATTTAAATGTTCATAATCATGTTGATTACAGAGAGAAAACTGTGTCCTGATGTGTTGTGAAATAAAATACCTTTTGATGCAGAGTTCAGACATACAGGAATTAACTTCAGTGTGTAAAATTATGATGACTGATTTACACCTCATTTTAATTCTAACAACACTAGTATAATTCCCAATGCTTATTCTATTTACACATTGAATAACCTTTTAATACAGCTGCCAGGAATCACAGTAACCTGTCCGTATGTCAAGTTTTATTGTCTTGAATGAAGTCATGCAATGCATTACTGATCAATTAAGTAATAACTCAATTATAGTCTTATTTCAGAGTTTGGTATGGTAGACTGTAAAATGATATGTATTTCTGTATGTTCCTATGCCAGGAATGCTGTATTACCTATTCCCAAGGCATGCTAAAATGACCTTTTAGCTACAATATCTCCTGTAATCACCACATCATCTGTATTCACCACATCATATGTATCATCTGAATTATAAGTGCTTGGTACCTGAATTTCAATTTACATTTAAAATAATCTGTATATAGTCAAAATTATTCTCTATTTATCATTTAAAATCATAATATAAAAACTGTCAAGTCTTGATTACTGACTGAAATTACCTTTAAATTTTTACTAAATTATTTTAAGAATAAAAAAGATCTAACAATTACTTCACTCTTCACAACACCTTATCCTTGAATCAACGAAGATGTGACAGGAGATATGCAACTTTTCTTTTTAAATGTCAGATTCAAAGCAAGGGAAGTAGGAGCACCATTTTTAAAAATAATTTTTGGCAATGACATAGCTAAGGGTCAAAACCCATGACCCTCACATTATCACCACTAGTCTTTCAGGACAGGACTAGGTAAACAAAGTTAACTCCGATGATGGATGACATAGTCAAGAAGAGAAGTACAGTAATCCTGTATATCTAAACAAATAAAACAGAATTTTACCTCTGAGCAAGAACTTTCCTCATTTGCAGTCACAGATTTCCTAATCTTTGCCACTGCCTTGTTTTCTTCATCTGATTTTCTGGAAAAAACAACCAACATTATCAGCCAGGGATAATAGTATCTTCTTGTATTTTAAACATCTTTAAATAGAATACAAAAGTTCAGTGGTTTTAACTAGTAAATGGTTATTACAATGTTTCAAATCCAACTGTTCAGCCAGTAAAAATCTACAGAAAATAAAACAATCACTTCAAAAACTTACCATAAAGATTTGGAAAAAATGAATCATAAAAAGTCATGCTATTTGATATTTGTGGATTTAAAAAAAACAACAGATACATGGAAGATATAATGCAGTATAAGAAATCGTGCATACTGTTTTGTTCATTTCAGCATTGCAACATGAAATACACTCTTTGGAGTGACATAAAAGTAATTCCAAAGTGCGCATGGATTGATTTACAATTATTAAAAATAAAAATCAAAAATTTTAAATCTTGTTTTTTTTGTCTTGTGGTTTGAAGAAATGTGACTGATCATGCATCTTTAGGGTTGTACATTTTTCTTTGAACAATTGTAAAAAAAGAAATTTCAAAACCTACCATGTGTGTTTTACAATAATGTAATGACAGGACAATACATTTTTGTACAGACACACCCTTTTTACCTTTTTGTTACTTGGAATGGTTTTTCTAACAAATTCCTGGGATGTTCTAAAACTATCAATTCACTGTGCTCTTCAACTTCTGGCATATTCCCTTGTCTATGTTAAAGTTTTGAAATTATGTGTTTCTTTTTACAATTAATATTGAGCTTAGTTAATTTGAACTTTCATAGATAATAAATTCTTGTTAAATGTTGTATTGTCTCCCAACTTTTCCAGCTCCTGCCAATAAAAGAATCCTGTCTGGTGCATCAGTAACTAACCCTACATTTAAATTCAGTGTTTTCAAAAAATCAATTAGTCAGAGGGTCTGGTAACAGGAAGTTTTATCAGACCTTACATATTTTTCTGAGAGCTTGAAACAAAATCTCAAACTTGTTTTGTACTGCTTGAATGTATGATACCACCATATCAATGGGTCAGATCGTCTTTCAGTGCTATTTAATTTTTTAGCAATTACAAATTTGTACTTCACTGAAACCACAGGTAAGATATCTTGGATCCACACTGTAGCATTTAACAAGTTTTATTAAAACCATTTAGTAGTGTGGTAATGTGACTTAAAAATTTTATGATAATATCGGCACTAGTTTTGCAATATATTGACCAATATAACATTATCAAAACTTTTTCACATTTTGTGCATTAAGTTACTCAACATGGCAAATGGCATGGACTTGGCTACTTTCATCATGCTGATAACTTTGTTATCCACTGCCTTTGGAGTGGAGTTGTTAGGGGCAGCAGAGGTTGAACTTGGTTCCCTCACAGGCTCCCTTTTAACTGCAGAAAAGCAACAATTTGTATGACTTAAGCATTATTATTATCAAGACATAAATATTTGATACATTTCACGCTTCCAAAGCAACGATTTTTATCGACATACAGTTGAGCTCATATAGCATGATCAAAATATGTAGTATTTTTCTACAATATTAATGTTTCCCATGCTTGTCACTTGGTGATGCAAGTAATGGGATAAAGCACACTAAGGGTTATCAACAGTCACTAAAGGTTATCAACAGTTATTCTATATTTACTGGTACTGAACATAGAAGGAAAAAAACTCTGTCTTTTGAGAAATACCATCAGAAATTCGACTATTACACTCTTAAAGGGATAAGAAAGCACCATAAAAGGATAGAAAATGCTTAAGAGTCTCTTAGTTCTAAACAGCAACGTTCAAGCCATATTTGGTTGACAAACAGAATAACAGAGGAAAATCTGCTCACCATAATCCACTACAAGCTGTTCAATATATTCTGCCGCTTCCTCCATCAAACACTGACTGATGAATACTTTGAACTCTGTCTCCATCTTTTTAAAAACAGCTACATAACCCTCTGAAAGCAAACCAAATCTAAAAGTAATGCATCATAAGAAAAATGTGTCCAGTATGCTATTTTGCATCCTACTCAAAGGAGCATGAAATTGTTTAATTGTCAGCTAGATTTAGCTTATTTTCTGTAGGAACAAGAATTCAGGCTGTATCTGGTAAAATGCCCCTAGCTACAGATATCTATCAGTCCTGTCTCTTGGCAGACACAAAAATTTATTTTTTATTAAACAGTTCACTTACACAGTAAGAGAAGATTGGTTAGTGCATTTTCAAAGTTGAAATCAGTTCGACGCCATTAGGTGACAAAGGCTTCTGAAACAATATAAGATCATAAGACTCCTCTCAGTCACTGTTCTGATCCATTGTTTAACAGGTATATATAATGTGTTACTAAACAATATAGAATACAGCTGATTTTCATTAATTTCAAACAAAATGGCGCCCATAATTGAGCTTGCCATGCAAGTCGCTGACAATTCTGAGGTCTATACTTACTTGCAATAATAATTGTCCGGAACCATATCCCTTGAAATCTTGCTTCAGTTCTTTTACCCGTAATCATAGCCACTTTAATTGCCGTTCCATTAACAGTTGACCACTGGTTTTCTTTCATTGACGACATTCTGAAAAAAAAGCCACCGTTTTAACATCAAGGTCTTGTCGCGTAACTGACTGATTGGTTGTAATAAATAGAAATTCGGGTCAGATGGCGCTGTCTGCATGTGAAACATTTGCGTCGCAGAAAAGTCGAATTTTTTAGACATATGCATTGTTAAACGTACGGTAGCAAACGTGAGTTTTATTACTTTTTATTTGTGATAAATCTTTTTGTAACATTATAATTATGCTTGTACATCACCAAAATTTCTTCGAGTATTATTTACGACATCCATGTAAGTTGCCCGGATGTCACTAAGCGTAGCCGGCGAAACATTAAGGTTTCGAGGGAAAATGGCAATAAAGTTGTCGTTTTTTTCATTATGTCTAATTTAAAGCGAAAACTATACAGGGAGTGTAGTTATTTGCCAAGTTATTTGCTTGGTACCTGAATTTCAATTTACATTTAAAATAATCTGTATATAGTCAAAATTATTCTCTATTTGTGAGGTCTATACTTACTTGCAATAATAATTGTCCGGAACCATATCCCTTGAAATCTTGCTTCAGTTCTTTTACCCGTAATCATAGCCACTTTAATTGCCGTTTCATTAACAGTTGACCACTGGTTTTCTTTCAATGACGACAATTTGAAAAAAGCCACCGTTTTAACATCAAGGTCTTGTCGCGTAACTGAGTGATTGGTTGTTATAAATAGCAATTCGGGTCAGATGGCGCTGTTTGCATGTGAAACATTTGCGTCGCAGAAAAGTCGAATTTTTTAGACATATGCATTGGTAAACGTACGGTAGCAAACATGAGTTTTATTACTTTTTATTTGTGATAAATCTTTTTGTAATATTATAATTATGTTTGTACATCACCGAAATTTCTTCCAGTATTATTTACGACATCTATGTAAGTTGCCCGGATGTCACTATGCGTAGCCGGCGAAACATTAAGGTTTCGAGGGAAAATGGCAATAAAGTTGTCGTTTTTTCATTATGTCTAATTGTAAGCCAAAACTATACAGGGAGAGTAGTTATTTGCCAAGTTATTTGCAAACTGGTCCATGCATCATGAAGTTATTGACCGGACACGAAATGCAACTGACGAGCGCACAGAATCGAGCAATTCTATTGTTCCCAAACCAGCTGGTACACAAACCAGTAAGTCTAAGTGACTCCTAATACCATAATTCTATAATATACAAATACTGTGAAATCATTTAAATTCGAGGGCATAAAATTTCGTGGTTTGCCGGCAGAAGGCAATTTCGTGGGATCGTAAATTCGTGGAATTCTATTGCCAGGTAAAAAAAATACGGGGCCGAAAATTCGTTGATTTCAACATTCGGCAATATCCGGCATTTGTGCTTTGAAATTGTTGACACGTGAAAGTTAACGTTTTTCCACTTGACCGAACAACCGAAGATTCGTTACTATGGTAATTAACCTATCGATCGGTCTTCTCAATTAACAAGTGTCAAGTGTCAATTATACTTTGTGATATGTTGCACATCTTTTCCATTGTTAAAATTTAAGGTGTGTAAAAACGGTCTATGTGATTTTTTTAAGCTGTGAAAAACGTCGGCCTTCCGTCTTTGATAATGCAACGTAAATTAGCGCCAATTAACCTTTTTGTTTGCAGCATTGTAATTAGTACAACAAAATACAGTAGTCAATTTACTATACTAAGTATTAATTTCCAAAGTAATAATAGTTTACCCATTATATTTCTTTCAGGGACCGTATAACTGCAAATAGCATCCGCAGTATAGTGCGGTTTGACAGACACGTGACGCTACGTACACTTACACAGTAAGAGAAGACTGGTTAGTGCATTTTCAAAGTTGAAATCAGTTCGAAGCCATTAGGCGACAAAGGCTTCTGAAGCAATGAAAGATCACAAGACTCCTCTCAGTCACTGTTCTGATCCATTGTTTAACAGGTATATGTAATTTGTTACTAAACAATATAGAATACAGCTGATTTTCATTAATTTCAAACAAAATGGCGCCCATAATTGAGCTTGCCAGACAAGTCGCTGACAATTGTGAGGTCTATACTTACTTGCAATAATAATTGTCCGGAACCATATCCCTTGAAATCTTGCTTCAGTTCTTTTACCCGTAATCATAGCCACTTTAATTGCCGTTTCATCAACAGTTGACCACTGGTTTTCTTTCAATGACGACATTTTGAAAAAAGCCACCGTTTTAACATCAAGGTCTTGTCGCGTAACTGAGTGATTGGTTGTTATAAATAGAAATTCGGGTCAGATGGCGCTGTTTGCATGTGAAACATTTGCGTCGCAGAAAAGTCGAATTTTTTAGACATATGCATTGGTAAACGTACGGTAGCAAACATGAGTTTTATTACTTTTTATTTGTGATAAATCTTTTTGTAACATTATAATTATGTTTGTACATCACCGAAATTTCTTCCAGTATTATTTACGACATCTATGTAAATTGCCCGGATGTCACTATGCGTAGCCGGCGAAACATTAAGGTTTCGAGGGAAAATGGCAATAAAGTTGTCGTTTTTTTTCATTATGTCTAATTTAAAGCGAAAACTATACAGGGAGAATAGTTATTTGCCAAGTTATTTGCAAACTGGTCCATGCATCATGAAGTTATTGACCGGACACGAAATGCAACTGACGAGCGCACAGAATCGAGCAATTCTATTGTTCCCAAACCAGCTGGTACACAAACCAGTAAGTCTAAGTGACTCTTAATACCATATCAAATTCTATAATATACAAATACTCAATATATGTCCTGTCATCCTGTGAAATATGAGGGCTTTTTCCAGCAAAGCAAATACAATGTGTCCCCTTACTTATTTTAGTGGCATAAACTGTAACGTTTTCCTATGAACACTACTTTACAAATGTTTTTTCAACCTTTCTTGACATGTGAAGTATATTTTTTACTATACAGTACACTTACACAGTAAGAGAAGACTGGTTAGTGCATTTTAAAAGTTGAAATCAGTTCGACGCCATTAGGTGACAAAGGCTTCTGAAACAATATAAGATCATAAGACTCCTCTCAGTCACTGTTCTGATCCATTGTTTAACAGGTATATGTAATTTGTTACTAAACAATATAGAATACAGCTGATTTTCATTAATTTCAAACAAAATGGCGCCCATAATTGAGCTTGCCAGGCAAGTCGCTGACAATTCTGAGGTCTATACTTACTTGCAATAATAATTGTCCGGAACCATATCCCTTGAAATCTTGCTTCAGTTCTTTTACCCGTAATCATAGCCACTTTAATTGCCGTTTCATTAACAGTTGACCACTGGTTTTCTTTCAATGACGACATTTTGAAAAAAGCCACCGTTTTAACATCAAGTCTTGTCGCGTAACTGAGTGATTGGTTGTTATAAACAGAAATTCGGGTCAGATGGCGCTGTCTGCATGTGAAACATTTGCGTCGCAGAAAAGTCGAATTTTTTAGACATATGCATTGGTAAACGTACGGTAGCAAACGTGAGTTTTATTACTTTTTATTTGTGAGAAAATCTTTTTGTAACATTATGATTATGCTTGTACATCACCGAAATTTTTTTCCAGTATTATTTACGACATCCATGTAAGTTGCC
The DNA here is from genome assembly GCA_012932295.1 of Cyclina sinensis. Lineage (NCBI taxonomy): Eukaryota > Metazoa > Mollusca > Bivalvia > Venerida > Veneridae > Cyclina > Cyclina sinensis. The sequence goes on from JAAONU010000017.1 coordinate 31,143,072, forward strand.
CGGATGTCACTAAGCGTAGCCGGCGAAATATTAAGGTTTTGAGGGAAAATGGCAATAAAGTTGTCGTTTTTTTCATTATGTCTAATTTAAAGCGAAAACTATACAGTGAGTGTAGTTATTTGCCAAGTTATTTGCCAAGTTATTTGCAAACTGGTCCATGCATCATGAAGTTATTGACCGGACACGAAATGCAACAGACGAGCGGACAGAATCGAGCAATTCTATTGTTCCCAAACCAGCTGGTTCACAAACCAGCTCTGTTCTTCTTTTCATTTAGACAAATCATCTTTTGTGTCAAACAGATATCAATGTTTTGAATTTTATAGGATTCAATGCGTATGACCTCTTATGACCTTGACCTTAGTCTAAGTGACTCCTAATACCATATCGAATTCTATAATATACAAAAACATAACAATTATCTTGCGAAATATGAAGTGTCAGTGTTAAACGATAATCAAGATATTGAGTGCTGAAGAATATGGCATTTTACTTCCTGTGACCTTGACCTTTTATCTTATAACCTAAAATGGGTCAAATACTCAATATATGTTCTGTCATCCTGTGAAATATGAGGGCTTTTTCCAGCAAAGCAAAGACAATGTGTCCCCTAATTTATTTTAGTGTCATAAACTGTTGCTTTGAATGTGTGACACCACTTTTACAAATGTTTTTTCAATCTTTCTTGACATGTGAAGTATACGTTTAGGCGCTGGGGCAAATGTATACAAATAAATTTTCACAAATTATGACATATACGTACGATTACGATTTGTTTACACATGTGACGAATTCGTATGTGTGAAAATTACAGTTCAACAAATATGCTTATTTTCATATGCTATGACGACCATTATCCCCCTTCCCCTGCAAAACTTTTTTTTCATTCATTTTTTTTTCATTTGACATGACAATGGCTAGCTAGTCCTTTAGAATTGTTTGGTAGTTCATTTTCAGGCTAGCGACCCAGGGCCATTTGGTCCTTTAGTTAAGCTTACAAGACAGTCATGCAATTTTAGCTCACCTGAGCTTTTGTGATCGCCAGGTGTCCGTCGTATATAGTAAACTTGTTATTTTAGACAAAATCTCCTCCTATACTACTATCAAAGTTTTTAAAAGTTGACAGGGATGTTGCTTGCATAAAACTGTACCACATTTATTAAAGTATTCAATTCAATGAAGAACTCTTGTTTCTATAGCAAAATTTAAAAAAAAATCTTTTTAGATATCACTAGTCCCAGTGCTTTGAAATTATATGCAGTAATGTCTGAGGATCTCTTCCAAGTTTGTTCAAATTATGCCCCCGCCCGAACATTGAAAAATAGAAGAAAAAAACCTTTTTGTCTTAAATCACAAGGTCGAGAGATCAGAAGTTTAGCATGAAGCATTTCTAGTGGACCAGATGTTTTACATCAAGTTATATAGGAAAACTCTTTCAAAATCATCTTGTCAGAAACCGCAAGGCTCAGGCTTTTGATTTTTTATGTTACTACTTCATGTTTGTTCAAATTATGTTCTAGGAGTTACAGCTTGCATCGCCCAAGTGTTCAGATGCTTTGCATATAAATATAGTGGACAATTCGTGTATAAAACTACAAGAACCAGAGTTCTGAAATTTTGCACAAAGTATTGTCTATTGGACCTTTTCCATGATTATTCAAACGTGTGACTCTACCGCATAGATAGGATGTTTCGTACATAGAAAAATCCCTACAGAAGACTTGAGGCTGAGTCTTTTATATTTAGTCTGAAAAATTCCCTAGTGGACCTCTACTTATATTGTTCAAAAATGCCTTTGTTAAGTTTTTTTTATTTTGATGATAAATCTATTACATGGCACTGGTAATTTAATCTGTTATACTCAGGTGAGTGTTTTAGGGGCATTTGCTATATGGTATATTTGGTATATCCCCCCACACCAAAAAAAACCCAACCAAAAACAAAAACAAAAAAACCCCAAAAAAACAAACAAAAACAAAAAACACCGAGGCAGCTGCTTCGGTGTGCCTCAACGTAGCTACGGCACAGTTACAAAAAAATCATCAAATCTTTCAAAATTTTCTTTTCATTAATCGTAAGCTCTAGACCTTAGACATTTGGTAGCATTGTATGTTTGACCCCTAACTAGAGTGTTCAAATTGTTTTCATAGCGTCAAAATTGACCCCTCCTGGGGGACACTTGAGTTATTTTCTATTTAGCATTGTCTAGTACATCTCTACCATATTTATTCAAATTATGTGCCTGGTGCCATAATGCCAAAATTAAACATTCTATATTGACCTTGCTCAGAATGCTTAAACGTTTCTGAGTCAAAGTCATACCGATCTAGTTAGCGCAGCTGCTTCACAAGGAGAAAACTGTCTTCTTAGAATATGAAGTGTGAAAAACGATCTCCCCATTATCAATGCAAATTTGATGACATGATTTTAATCAGATTGGCAAAAATCAAGATCTTGAAATCTCTCCCACATTCCCGTTTTACATAACTAATTTCGTGTTTTCCGACCAACTGTTATCACAAGGACAGCATTTACACTGCTTCTTTCTTAAAACTTGTTTTCCTTGATCTGTTTAGGTCAATCATACTGACCTTTGTTTTCTGTTGAATATCAAGAAAGTTTTTTATCCATCAGACATAATTGGAAATGTATGTTTGACCTATAAAATGCCTGAAATTAAGATATCACTGACTCCAATAAAATCATTGCCTTCTATTTTATTAAAGCAATATTCATTCACAAAATTTTCAGTTTTGAAAGGACAGTAAAATGCATACAGTGCAGTGGTTGTCAATGGTGACGACGTAGAAATTTGCATAGAAAATTAGTGTAGATCTAGTAGTGACCTCCCTTGATTGTTAACGAATAACGAATTCGAGAAGATCCCACTAGATTTTGTTTCAAGAATTTTTCTATACAAGTCCAAAAATTATCTGACTCTGAGATGGAGCTATAGAATACTGAGGTGCCAAAATTTGAACAATCTTAAATTATAGAAGAAGAACATGAATAATATTTAATGCCTTGTTATTGATCCTAACGTACATATTTTGGTTAAGAAATACGTGACATGTAAAATGAGCTTTGTTATTTTTTGTGAATTTCTACTTAGAACCACACGGGAAGGTCTGTTAACATTACAATCTACAGTATATACAGAAAGAGTTTCAGAAATCATTTCGACACAATAAAACTGAAACAATACCTGTTCATATGAACACAAAAGTTTCTTTACTAAGGATCGAGGCCCTGTTTTATATGACCACTGAACTATGGAAGCTATGTCACATTCTGGAATTTTCTGTCAGAGATAGCCATACAGCTCTTTAACAATAGATCTGATGCCTATTTCTGTCCTGCATTCTTACTCGACAGCTGTTCTTTAAAATAAGAATGTATAAAAAAAATACCATTTAAGTTCATTCTTGAAATTGCCAATCCGTATAGGATGGTCGCACTACAAAAAAGTTTATGCGTATTTTTGAAAAGGTATTCATATAGGGATACTCTATTACACGAAGATGTGGGTCATGTCGGAATAAAGCTCCAAACCTTGACATTAATACTGATGATCTGTTAGAAATTTACTGTGTACATGCGCATAGGATAGATTTTGAAAACACTCAAGTGCTTAATATGTTTGGGTATTCATTTTTATTGTGTAGATGGGCAGCGTACACAGCTTACCACACATTTTCATACTGTGTAGCAGCTTTCAGTCGATCGGTCCTTACATTTTCCCCTTTAAAGTTTGTTAAAGAAACAATGAATTTTATATGTTTTAACATACGTGTAATGCTACAATTATTGTTACAAAAGCATTGTACCATGACTTTGACCAATGAACCGGATTTTTTGACGGATCACGTGACTTTAGTCTTAAATGTAATTTGCCACAGATATTTTTAACCGTTAATCTTAGCTAAAGCGTGAAGCGCTCACCAAAACCACGTGCAAATATGAGATTTTACGGGTGACCTTGCTACTTTTTCCCACTTTTAGTGGCCATTGTTCTGTTTTGCAAGAAAAAAACAAGATGAAGCTGGTGTTGTTTCGATATGTTGTTTGCTTTCATCGTCATGAAACAATGAAAGGTAAAAGTTTTGTTGTTAGATTTAGATAAAATTATTTAAACTGTAAGTGATAGTAATGCTTTGTCTGTCTTCTTAGGTCAAGATCACATATCATAGCTAATTAAGCTATTTTGCGTTACGCTTTTAAAGTGGAACTGTATTCTAATTAAACTAGTATCTCATCAGTGAAAGTTTTTGTTATAGTTTTTAGAAAGGTTTTAATATGAATTGCCACTTGAATCTTTCTTTTGTTCTTTAAAGTATAACAAACTTTCAATTTCCGGTGTTGAAAATCGTGTCTGTCTGGGTTCGAACGTACCGCCTCTTCAGACGCATTTGCCATTTAATTGTACTGACCTGAAGAAGAAATCGACATAAATTGTCTATGGTTTTGAATGAACTGTTTATGTTTTATATTAAGAAGTCACATCTCTTTGGACTTATTAGTAACTGAAACATTTTGAATGAATTTTCATTTACTTAGGTATGTAATTGTGAAGGACGAACATTGCGACATGGCTTATAGCCAAACGCGTTAACAACGGTAGGAACCTGGGAAATGATGTAACATGTATTCGAGAAGAGTGCGGTGAAAGAAGTGTAACAAACGAGACATGAAAAGGTGAAACAAAGAAATTATTATAGACTAATGTTGTAAGTAAAATAAATTGGTCTTTTTATGGAAAGATAACGTGAACGTTTTAAATCGTTAATTTTCATTATAAAATGTTGTCGGTAAAATTTAACCTAGGGAACCATTTATTTCATGAAAACTGTTGCAGACGTGTTTTTAACCAGGTTTTCAATTTTGAAAATCCTGGTTATTAGATTGGGGTATGGCGGGCGGATGGGCGGATGGGCGGGCGTCAAACGAAATTGTGTCCGCTCTGTAACTCTTCAACCCTTTGAAGAATTTTGATGAAACTTCAGACAAATGTTTACCACATCAAGATGACGTGCAGAACGCATGTTCCGCATGGCTGGCTCCAAGGTCAAGGTCACAGTGACATTAACATTGAAAATCCTGTCCGCTCTGTAACTCTTCAACCCTTTGAAGAATTTTGATGAAACTTCAGACAAATGTTTACCACATCAAGATGACGTGCAGAACGCATGTTCCGCATGGCTGGCTCCAAGGTCAAGGTCACAGTGACATTAACATTGAAAATCCTGTCCGCTCTGTAACTCTTCAACCCTTTGAAGAATTTTGATGAAACTTCAGACAAATGTTTACCACATCAAGATGACGTGCAGAACGCATGTTCCGCATGGCTGGCTCCAAGGTCAAGGTCACAGTGACATTAACATTGAAAATCCTGTCCGCTCTGTAACTCTTCAACCCTTTGAAGAATTTTGATGAAACTTCAGACAAATGTTTACCACATCAAGATGACGTGCAGAACGCATGTTCCGCATGGCTGGCTCCAAGGTCAAGGTCACAGTGACATTAACATTGAAAATCCTGTCCGCTCTGTAACTCTTCAACCCTTTGAAGAATTTTGATGGCTCCAAGGTCAAGGTCACAGTGACATTAACATTGAAAATCCTGTCCGCTCTGTAACTCTTCAACCCTTTGAAGAATTTTGATGAAACTTCAGACAAATGTTTACCACATCAAGATGACGTGCAGAAATTGTTGTCTCATTATTAAGTATACTCCTTGCAGACAGTATTGTTAGCCGAAATTTACATCCTACTCATTATCATGTATTCTCATGAATATTATCTTTTCCTTCATGTCATGTTATAATCTTTTGAATATTCATAGCAATCTTCATTCCAAAATTCATACTATAGTATAGAATCAGAACAACATTTTTGAAAACCTGGTTTCGTGGCATTGCCATGTTTCTTGTTTTCTGTTATGTTTCAAAAAGATGCCGCAAATCCTTTTTTGGTTCTACAAATCATTACATACAATCAATGGAAATTCGTATCTGTGTTCGAACCATAGATGATCTGTCTATTTGATTGTATGGGTTTGAACCCCGAACGGAAGACAATACCATGAGCTTGGATTTAAGCCCAATTTCATGTTCTTGTTTTGTTATAGGAGTTTACATGTGTTTTGATTTATAAGCAATAGACATGTGTTGAGTAAAATTTCTCTGATATTTAGGTACAAAACGGAAAGGGAAGAACCTGGTGACGCGGTTTAAAACCGAACACGCTGTAACAACGGCGGAAACACGGGAAAGGACCTACATGAGTGGCTACACGAAGGCTGGAGGAAGGTGGTGTCGATGAAGCTTGTAGATAAGTAACACTTCAATATCTTTTGAAATTAGATAATTATGTATATTGTTTAAGGATCCGATTTGTTTTTGGCTGATAATGTAATTTAAGGTTTAAAATTTTCGGATAACTTCAATTGACCACTGAAACCTTTCCATCTTAACAGGAAGTAAAAACTCAGCTCATCGTTTGCCTATGTCAATATTCGGGGAAGTTACGAGTCGTTTGCCGCATGTTTGAAAGGCAGTTTCGTGCATGGAAACGGCATGAAACGACAAACCCCTAAAACACCGAATGGACTGAAGTTCATGTTACATAGACACCAATGTGATCACTTTCGTGCGACTGTCCGCCCACTCGAGCCCAGGTCATCACCTACGTATTGAATATTTTTGCAAACCTTCAATATAGGCTGAAAAGGTCCATTACTCCAATCTGCACATGCGCAATTTCCGGTAAACACAGTTAACCAGTGCTAGGAAATAAGATTAGATTAGAATCCCTTAGCAAGCGCATGAAGCAAATATTTCGGCTTGTAACAAGCTTACAAATTCAATGACTAAAACTTATTATCATCACAGAAACATTACACGCCAAAATGCGCATACTGGTTACGTAAAGTTACTACGAAATAGTGTAGCAAATAGCCGAGGGTTACAAGCACGCTACCGGTCTTCGATTTGCAACAATGAGTTTTATACATCAAATTATTCGTCATGGTCATTAGAATATAAAATGAAGTTTAACTTTTTCTGAAGTGGTTGAAGGCGAATAAATCCAAGAGATGATTCGAGTTTTACTAGTACTATGCGTAACGTTTTAGATTTTACTTCATGCACATGCCAAGGTCCTTAGTCACGCCCCCTAGCACTTGTGAGTTAAATTCGCTTAACGTGAACAATCTGAAGAGATCAGATATTTACAGATAAAATGTCTTTGAAAATATATTTGGTAGCAAGTTTTGATAATGCCTATGTCGCATACAATATACATATACTGTATACAAAGTTGAAACGTTGCCCATGTCTGTGCAGCGTTTGTCGAGATCTTTTATTTGGTTTGATGTACGCTCTTTTCGAGTCTGGAATTTGTTTGGTGTTTACAACGATTGTTTTCTTAACAGTCTCACGTAGCCATTTCGAAAGCAGACATGCAGACATATCTATTGTGCCAATGGCTAGCCTTTGTTCACGCAAGGGGCATGGGTTCGACTCCCGTCAGAAAAAGTTCTCTATGTGACTAGCTAGAACTCCAAAAATAGGCGCCATTTTAATGTAAGAGTGCTTCCTACTATAAACAAACACACAAACACATACACACAAACACATACACCCAAACACATACACACAACAAAATGTAAATGAAAAGGTTTTACTTGTAAAAAGAAAGACCACAATATTTTTTAAAACTATCGATGAACTATGTACAGAAAGTAAAAAAGGGACACAAAATGAATGATAGTACATTATCATTTCAGTTCTTACAACAAAAATTATTTTATTTAAAAAACAGATTTACAGTCATTAGAAATGTCAATAGTGCTACACGCGTTAGCTGTTGTACTAGTTGTGTAAGAAATGCTGTTTTCGTGTTAATCATAAACGTTTATTTTTTTTTATTTATTTATGTATTATTTCATCTATTTATCTATTTATTTGTTGTTGTTCTTTTTTATTTATTCATTCGACCATTCCTTGTTATTATTTCTGGCGTGTATTTTGCAAATATTATGGGAATTTTTTATATTTCAAAACAACAACATCTGTATTTAATCAACCATAACATAAGTTTATATAACGCTGCAACAAACATAATCCTTGATCAGTGATATGGTTAGTAGATATATTATACATAAACGATAAAGATCGGAGGTGGTTGGCATTACTATTTGTGGTATTGAATTATACATTTGGTGTTGTCCTATTTAATACATTTCTCTCAGTTAAGGAGTTTAGCAATGAGGTAATAACTTAATCATTTACAAAGTTATATTAGTAGCGAGAAAAAGTCAGTGGCAATTTTCAGAAAAAAAACTTGCATAGGTTGACAAATTGATTTCAGTCCGAATCTTTGAGAATTTGCTCGAATTTAAAATTGGTGTGTGTACAAAAGATCGAAGTTTGGTATTTGCAAAACAATTTTATATAATTAGAATGTTCTTACGAAAGATTTAAATTCTGCTTTTGATTTGTTTAACTTCTGGTATTACATTTCATTAGTCTATCGAGATACAATGTATATAAACACAATATGATGTTTTTGTCACATATTGTCGCCTGTAACTCCAAACATATGACTGCTAGAGCCATGAAACTTTCTAAGAATAGTTGTCAGCATGTGAACCTACACACCCGGGTATTATGACGCAAATTTTATTGGAGATCGGCAGTGTTATGCCCGCTGATTAAGCAAAAAAACAAAAGCATTTTTAGATTTGTGTCGCGTGTATTTCCAAACGTATAACTGCCTGTCATAAAACTTTCTAAGAAAAGTCAGCATGTGAACTTACACACCTGGATATTATGACAAATGTATTGGAGATCGGCATAATTATGTCCCCAGATAAAGCTAAAATAGAGCACTTTTATGACTTTAAACGCACTTGTAATTCTACAGGATTTTTTGTGACAATACAGCGGAATGTGGGGGACACATCCCTAGTGTAACAAAAGAGTATATTTCGTTATTAAATAGTTAAAATGAGAACGGCAGTTCTTAGCATGTTGTCGCAATCTGGTTCACGTCATTTAAAAGGTCATTGCTTAACGAAAAAAAAGAAGAAGAAAACACTGAGCGTGCCTCCTGGCGATTTTGGAATATTGAACATAATTTAACACACGTCTTGTAAAAATTTGTTTTTCAATATAATATAACCACAAACATTACAACAATCAACGAGAATATCAATAGAACGGAGGCGGGTACTTTTAGAAGCTTGAAACACTGTAAAAATTAAAAAAAAAAACGTAATAGGTGTTAGATCACCGAAATCTAGTTATACCGATGGAATTCTTTTTAACAAATGGGAACAAGGAAAAAATGTTAGTTATATATGTCTAAAATGTTATTTTTGATTTTGTATAATATGAGTATTCTGTTGTTACTTGGTCGTCAGTGTTGCAGAGACGTTTTAAAGACTCATACGTCTTGATCCAGTATAAAAACTAATAGACACATTTGGAATCGCACGAGACAACAGAATAAAAGTATTTTAAGAGACTGATTTGAGGTCAGAAGTTGAAAACTGGTATACTTCTTGAAACGGAAGACAAAAAGCAAAATATAAAAAAGGACATTTTTATTATCACATTTAATTACAATTGTTCTTAGTTTGAAGCAGACATTTGATCATCTTTTACTTCCACCATGTACTAGCTCGCAATCAGTTACTGCTACAGTATTGTTCTCGGGGAAAGAAAAAAAAGAAACCTTTTCTTTCTAATAGAAGTTTGTCTTGAAACATCATTTCTGTATATTTCTCCTTTATTAGAAAAAGATTTTTTTCGAATAATATCACTCCTCACTCCTGTAAGCGAAATATTTCTTTCTGACAATATTGAAATTGGCTTCTTTCATTATAAATTCATTAAATCTTCTGATTTCTATCAACAGCTATCCTTCAAAAAGACTAGGGAAAATGTAACGAAAACAAACGAAATAGATCAGTTTTCAAATATCTGTACATTCGATTCTGTAGTCCCACACATAACATGTGGAATGGCTTCCATAACTTCTTTTTTTAAAAGTAGTTTATATTTGAAGTTATCTTTATTTTTACAACATGTGAACATCTGGATTTTGATTGTCTGCATATATCTTTTCTCTCCAGTGATATATAGGACACTTTTTTCGACAATACACTGGCACATTTAAGGATAGGACCGGTTATGATCGGTAGAATAGTCAACTGCCAAGGCAATATTTAAATGTACTTTTTTAGAAGGAAAAGTAAATACCAAAATTTTTGTAAGTTTTTGTAACAGAAACAGTCAAATCAATTTTTCAACTTCAAAATCTACTCTCTTTTTGTACAAGACTTGAGTTTCTTCCGTTTTGAATGATTATGTTTCGAAAGTCATAATGTCATTAAAAATGTAAAAACAATGAAAATTGGTTTCAGCAATTTATATGGTTAAAATGATATTTGAAAATAATGAAAGATTATATAAAGCCGTTATATTCCCGCTCTGTATTTTGAATTGTTTTATTATGAAATGGGTGGGGTATATGTGTACCATTTGATCAAAGTTTTGTAAATTTCATTATTTTATATAACCCTTGTGGTAATACGGTTTTCACGAAGCAAAGTAAATGATTATAGACTGTGTGATGTAGATTTTAAGGTCAGAATAAGAACAACAGTAATTTTGGAATGTTTCGTTTTTGCTTGAAAGACCTATAAAATTCGGTGAGGTTTGAAGACTTGGCATATGTTCTTAAATCCTAGGCAAAAGTGTTCAGATTGTCTGAACTTTGTCATAAGGAAGTTTGTGATTGCTTTACCATGAAATACACATCAACAAAACTGTTCAGTGCTACCTTTACATGTCCAGATCAAAATGCATATCCCAAAGTATATTTTACGTCGCCTCTTGTCGGCATCCAGTTGACAATACCACAGATGCAATCACCATAGCAACAATGGAAACGAGAAACAAAGACAACAACATATTGACCACAGTCAAAACAATAACCGCAGTGACAGAATCACACAAATACTTCTAAAACAACTGTTTCATCAACGACAACCTTGATCTGTCCTTTTAAAACAACTGTTTCATCAACGACAACCTTGATCTGTCCTTTTAAAAAAACAACTGTTTCATCAACGACAACCTTGATCTGTCCTTTAAAAAAAAAAACTGTTTCATCAACGACAACCTTGATCTGTCCTTTTAAAAAAAACAACTGTTTCATCAACGACAACCTTGATCTGTCCTTTTAAAAAAACAACTGTTTCATCAACGACAACCTTGATCTGTCCTTTTAAAAAAAACAACTGTTTCATCAACGACAACCTTGATCTGTCCTTTTAAAAAAACAACTTCCCTGTTATTTCTCTTCCTTTTTTTTCAATCTTTCTTCGCCTAATCCTTTCCCGTGACAATAAGTAGAAGACTTCTTGTTTTTGGGTTCTTGGCATAAAATTAAGCTAACAGTGGCCTGCGTTTCTAAATAGTTTCTGATCTAGAAATCTTTAAACCGAGGACATCCAAACTGTACAGGTTATCTGATAATGGTCAGTGGATGGCCTTTGTATGATTTGAGTCTGCTGCATTAAAAGTAAAAGTCATAGTGACCAATTCTGCGCTAATGTTTTATAATCAATTCTTCAACAAATACTATAGCCAGGATATCTATCGTATTAAGCAAGGCCATTATTCAACATTCACTACTAATTTAAATTAGGGAAATTTTTGTTTATTAAGATTTAGGGGATCAGTGTCACTCTAACAGCTCATGTTTTACTAAATCCCTCACTTTTAGCAATTTGACTGTACAGATGCATCAAAGGTTGTCAAAAGATTTTTGTTTTAAACAAAAACCGGTATCACATTGATATTAATGATTTTGAAAAATAATTGTACTTAAAAGGATAATGATGGAACAATGTTCTATTTATTCACTTTAAGACAATATTGATATCATGTCTTTCATTAGTATTCAAGACAATACCTCATGAAAAGTCCTTGCTTATTCCTTTTTAATATCACTGAAGATATTACTTCACTGTATCTACATGTAGCAAAGTAAGGATTACTTGTGGTACAAATAATGATCATTTCCGCCGGTAAACATATTCCTTGGTGAAATAAGAATTACTTGTTATACTGGGACTTTAGATATTGTATAGCTAAATACCCAATGACCTCAGCCCTTTCTGTACAAAGTGCTTTTGATATGGATTTCTGTTAAAGGTACCATAAGAATTATACACAGTACAAAGATCATTTAATTTTGTTTCGATTTCTAACTATATTCCTTTCCATTATAAGTACAGTGTTTAATACTCTTCAAGTCTGTCCCTTTCTCTAAAAGCTTTTGTTTTGGTCTTTTTTTTTTGTTTACTACAAATGCGCATTGTCTCAGTTTACCTATAACAGATTCAGTTTCGACCACTGTTGGCTTAGTTTGGATGCATATGACACATTCAGGTTATTTCTTGTTTCTTATTTCTCAACAAAGTCCGTGCTTCACTTTTCTTTTAAACCGTGCATGCATTCCTCGTATAATTCATAGCATTTTTCGGGACAAAGATAACTTTAAGACAGATCGCTTCTCTGTAGAATCAAATATATTTTCGTTGTCAGTCATTGTGCACAAGTAACCTATATCCTTTGTTCAACCCTGTCCATGTCCTTGCTCCGTCCACTATTCATTAAGTTTTCAGGTAGTACCCCTATAAATTATAAATAGATCTGCCCAAACTGAATAACGGACAAGTCCATCTGAGACATTTAGCAGTGTTATGGAGAAACCATTGTCGTTATAAATGATTTTGTTCCTCGGAATCCCACTCCCAGAGTTATCACACTCAGACCAGTCACTAATATTTTGAGGATTACCGATTGTCGGAAGCTAAAATATCGTCAGTTTCCCAACATTGAGTGTGCGCTATGTTGAACCGAAATTTTCACACAAACGAATTCGTCACACGTGTGAAAAATTCGTACGAGTTCTTCACATACGTGTGAAAATTTCGTACGAAAATGGCCAAAAATGTGCTGTGAAAATTTCGAGGCCTATTTTCTAACCACCACTAGATATCAACGAATTTTTCACATAATTATGTGACACATGCCTACGTCTTGCACACATGACTATGTTATGAAGTTAAATCCTGAAAACTATAATTATTACTGTTAGCTCTTATGGATTTACATGATTTCTCAGCATTTGAAAATATCTCTAGCTCCTCGGTATCGTGCATTTTTGATGCATGGAATCGCTCCTTTGCTCGGGAAAGCATAATTTAAACAAGATGCAACAATAAAGGACCTATAAGTCGTATTGCATTATATAGGAAGTCAGTATAGATATTTTCCTAGTTCAATCATAGGTAGATGCAATATAATTTTGTAAAATGAGAACTTGTAAGAATGTAATCTTGACGTTCTCTTAATTTTCGTCAAGCAAACGTCACGCGACGAATCGCAATGTTGCGTGTTGTATCGTAAAGTGACGATGTTGTATTGCAATTAAGCAATATCGTATCGCGTTATTACATGTCGTGCGCTCGGCGACGCACGGCAATGCGATACGACATTGAGACATTTTCCGAATTTCGTATCGGATTGTCATGCGCTGTATCGCCATGTTGCGATGTCTTATCGCACTTCCGCTGTCGCTAGTCGCATATATGGTATTTACGGAGAGATGTCGTTTTAGAATTTATTAAGTGGTTGTAAATCAATATTATGGAACTAAACCGCAGTCGATCAGTCTGACACCATTTGACAGACCGGACACATCAATTTATAAGGATGACCTTCAAACATCGACATTTTCAAATAAATACCTCCGGCAGCGTTCCGGGCCATTAAATTTATGACGCTGCGTATACCCGTAGGCGGCCCTGCAGTGGGATCAAACCACAACATGTCGATGTAAATAACCACAGACAAAATGTCAAATTAAAGGGATGTAACGCAACTAGCAAACAGAGCCAGGCTCATGGTCCAAGGAGGACCAGAATAAATAACTACCCTGAAGTGGTGACGGGGAATGTCACGCAACAACTCGATATCGCATCATTGCGATATTACACACGACATTCTCACTCGAAGTTATGAGTATTTCAAAACTTTTATGATATTCATATTTCATTATTAAATTTCCTGCCAATTATGTGATAAGTGTAATCTTATTGATAATGGGGGCAGAGCTTGTGAATCGAGCGAGCCTCTCCTTAAAATTAATTAGTTTCACTTAATATGTTCTAAATTACTTCGAATATATAGTGGGCAAAGCTTCGAATTCCCGCCAAAACTAATAAGTAAACAAATCTTAATGAATAAGAACACCAATTTTGACTACTTTCCAGTGATTTTATTGGATGAAAATCGGGTTGTAGTCTAATGCAAAGGTTGACATTATTTCAGCCGTTTGATGATCTTACCGGCTCTTTTTTCAAGCAAGTCTTTGTACATTACCGATTTTTGAAATCAAAGATTTTTGGAATTTTTGATGTGATGCTCGTACATTTAACTCTAGGCGGCGTGCACTGTCGCCGTTGGTGCTCGTTCCTTCTACTCTTGGCAGCGTGCACTGCCGCAGGTGATGTTCGTACATTCTACTTTTGGCAGCGTGCACTGCCGCCGGTAGTGCTCTTACCTTCTACTCTAGGCAGCGTGCACTGGCGCCGGTGGTGCTCTTACATTCTACTCTAGGCAGCGTGCACTGGCGCCGGCGCTCTTACCTTCTACTCTAGGCAGCGTGCACTGCCGCAGGTGGTACTCGACCTCGCGTTCCTCCGATAACAAGGCACTCGTCATGACGCTATTGTATCTTCATTGTTTGGGCTATAAGAGGAATAATTCATTACTGAATCAAAACATCCTGAAGAAATTCTCCTGATACGCAAAAAGGTCCTAGTGATTTTCATTGGGCGGGTGCGTGCGTGTGTTTGATAGATCCTCTGATATACGTACCTTTGTTAAAAAAAATATGTGAATTTTCCGTTGGACAATATTTTGTCAAATCATTTTTCTACCTTTTTTGTCATGTGAAAATTTCGTATCTGTTTTAGGGGGGTCTAAGGTTCCATACTAAATTTTCACAAATATGTGAAATTTTCGTACGAAATTTTCACACGTATGTGAGGAATTCGTACGAATTTTTCACACGTGTAACGAATTCGTTTGTGTGAAAATTTCGGTTCAACAGCGCTATTTAGTGTCATTGTACATGTTAACAGTTCGAGATGAGGACACAGGAGTATCACTGAAAGTGAACCTTGGATGTTCCTCAAAACCCAGTCATCAATCTCAATTTACTGTATTTCATACTAGTATTTTTATTTCAAAAGAGAATGGAGAAATTGGACTTATTTTTAAAGTTCAAACTGTTATTTTGTCCTTGAAATATTTTTAGCTCGTCTGTTTCGAAGAAAGAGTTAAAGCCACTATGATCGCTGCGTCGTCGCTGTCGTTGTTGTTGTCGTCATGCAAAAACTTTAATAAAGCCCATTGCTCATACAATTTAAAAGGTATCAATATGAAACTTTAAATGCTTGCTTATGATGACAAGAGGCATTTGTAATACAAGAGGCATCATTCTGAAAACTACATTTTTGCAGTTATGCCCCTTTTTAACTTACATTTTTGTCAAAATTGCTTAAGTTGAATGATTTCAAAATTATCAAAGTTATCAATATGAAACTTTGAATGCTTGCTTATCATGACAAGAGGCAGTAGTAACACAAGGGGCATTATTCTGAAAGCTATATTTTTTGGAGTTGTGCCTCTTTTTAACTTACAATTTTTGTCAAAATTGCTTATTAAGTTGAATGATTTCAAAACTATCAAAGGTATCAATATGAAACTTGGACTACTTGATTATCATGACAAAAGGCAGTTGTAACACAAGGGGCATTATTCTGAAAGCAATATGGTTTGGAGTTATGTCCCTTTTAAAATTACAATTTTTGTCAAAATTGTTTTATAAATTGAATGATCAAAGGTATCAATATGAACAATATCAAAACTCGACGTTCTCTTATGAAACGTCAGAGGTCCTTCAGGAGTAGTGCACAAGAACCATAACTATGGCCCCAATTGTCGGCCTGTAAAACAGACGAGCGTTGGCGCAGCTCCGCGGAGCTCTTGTTTCGGTATGACATTGTGCAGGACAATTAGTGTGGCCGTTATGATGATTACGCCATCTTGTAAGGAAATGTTTTCTAGCATAACATAGTAATAGCCTGTACCCGAGAAATACTTAAGATATCAAAGCGGGTCATTGACCTTTACCCGAGAGAGACCATGGTTATTAGATGTATTTTGAAAATAGCTTTACCTCGCCTGTCTGAAAAAATATCCAAGAAAAAAGTGATTGTGTGCATTGGAACAACTTTGATGTGCATCATCCTCTTCAGAAGTTAGACAATATTTAGTACAGTACTGCACATATTCTTATATATATATATATATTCTAGCTGTTGTCCTGTCCTTAGAGAATATTCAAGGCTGCCTAATATCAATAACCACGGTAGTGAAAATAAATGAAATATTAAATCTCTCAGTTTATTCTTCATAGTTAATAATTAAACGATTAAATGACCTTGTAGCTAACGGATATAGTATCCTAATCTTACCTCTCCCAACTATGTAAGATAGACCACTCGACGCATGCATATGTCACTCGACTCTTGACAATACTGTTATCAGCCTACGAAATATCTGTACAGTGATAAGTTAAGCAGTATTCAAAGAACAATGCAGTTGCTTTCGGGAAGTGTTTCAGACACCTACCACGTAAAATATTTTATATTTGTTATGTACATGAAGTATTTGTGACATTTACAACCTTTGAAATTTAGTTACTAGTGCAAAATGTAATGAATATCTTGAAATTAAATGGAAATGTTGCTGAATGAAAAATGTCGTTCCCTATGGTTTATTGCAATTAATTAAAATCCTGGAAACACGTTACATAACGTATTAGTGATACTGCAAAGGACAGCAATTAGGTTGGTAAAATGCAAATATTGTGTAAGCCGTGCCGTGTGGGATTGAATATACAGTTACATAATAAATTACAGGAACTATTGAAATATGCCACAAAGATATTAGAGTAAAATTCAAATGACGCGTATGTCATTTCGAAATGCGCTGATGATTTATTTTCGTGCAAACCCGTAAAGAATACACACTTAATATACGTTGAAAATGTTCCGCTCTAAGATTCAAATGAAAATTTGGTTCGCGTCTTGTCGAATATTATGCCAGACTTCCTACTTCTCTTGCTGTTAAACCAGTTTTAAGTGTGTCGCTTGACATAAAGATGGTTAGTAAGATCTTTAAGGAAATACAGCTAGTTTAGATAGCACGTCTTACAGATCTGTTGTTCTCTGTGAAGATGGTGGACAAGATTTGTAGACCTATTTATTAGAACAGTTTAAGAGAAAAAGTGTAAAAGTCAGAACCTTTTTGCTTTTACCAAAACAAGTGCTTGATCTGTTGTTCACTGTGAAGATAGTGGACAGGATCATTAAGTTTACTTTCACCAAACGACCACGTGCCTGATCTGTTGTTGACTGTGAAGGTAGTGGACAAGATCTGTGGACCATTGAGTTCTAGTTAGATGAATGAAAACAAAAATGTTTTATTTTCGTCTTTATTGAAATTCCGTTACAGCCTTCTCGGTATTGGAAATGCTACAGCTGTGATAGAGGTGTTATTCTTTTAAGATGTTGTAGAATATACTTAGCACGTGTTTATTAGTTGCTGTTAAATGATGGTGTACTTTAGATAGATCTGTTGTTTGCTGTGAAGATACCAGGCAAGGTATTTCACTTACATGCACGGGTCATATCCTCATTACACTGTACATGTTACAGGTATATTGTCCTCGGTGAGATGTTGGACAAAGATGAATATAAATTTTTTTCGGGTAGATCTGCATCACCGTGTTACTCCAATTAAGTTTTTTTTGTCTGGAAGAAACGTTTCGCAATATGCTCGTGTTGCATTTTATACCTTACATGTCATCAGACTTTTTTGTGAGGGCAATGGCAACATCTTTGTGACACGTTAACAAACGTTTCTGTAAATAAAGCGACCACGCATAATTTTGCTCTGCATAAGATTTATAATTATGCTAATAAGTGAGTCGGGCAATGACATTATTTATGCAATTCTTACCAAAAAACAGCGAACTTCGATTTTCTTTCAGGAAACACTAACCAGATTTTTGTTGATGAATTGTCATTTCAAGAATACTGAAGTGAATCTAAATTTCATATCATTGTTAGTGTCACAAATACATTCTAGAAAAAAAAACTACAGCAGGGATCAATATTCTGGTTGTAAAATTATTTATTAGACTAAGTGTGATTCATTTTTTCAAAAAGCATATTTGTCGTATAATTACATAGAAAGGAATCTAATTAATCATGCTAGCTGTCATCTTAAATATATAATTATAATGTAAATACGGTTTAATTGAAACAATCTTGTTTCTATCTTATGAAAAGATTCGGAGAAGGTCAGTATATACGAAATTCAGCAGAACATAAAAATACAAGGGGTTACAACTCACCTTGCTGTTAAACCAACGGTACGATCTAAGTGATAAACAATTCAGTGAAAAAGCGAATATACAGACAACTGACTGTCAATACTTGATTACAAACTACGACATAATACGACAAAATACCAGCACATCCGTCACATTCACGTGAATAGATGCAGACGTTTCCTAGACGCCTGAAAATGTCCTTTCGTATTAGGAAATACAGTTAAAGTCGGCATTTTCAGAATCAAAACAAGTTCATAGAATTTTAGTCTACGTGATAACTTTACTAACCATATTGTCTTCTAACTTCAAGAGGACGTGAATACGTATGCATATTGTCACGTGATTCCGATACTTTGAATTATTCGGCTATTATTAGTGTTGCTGACAGGCAGGGTAAAGTTATAAGAAATTACCGAATTTTACTTGAGTGACAGTCTTCAAACATTTTCACATAAATTAGCTGCATTAATAAAACCAGTCTTTCTCTAGGTCCTGAATACGTAACTATTTCATATTTTAGCCACGTTATGCCTTTATTTTATCAACAAGGTAAATTTTTGAACATTCATAATTTAAACTTGTAATGATTCAACTTTATGTACATTTCTAGTACGACGCCTTTCTCTTATTTTCAATCAAATTAGAAGGCATTTTCCTAATATTCAGGGACCATTCAGTCATCCAGATGAATGCTGTTTTTTTTTTGGCTATGCTAAAACCGCCAGAATCTGCAGCTGAACGTCATTGTTTGGGACTGCGATATAACTGACAGTCACACGCGAGCAGTTTTACTGTTTCCATTTCGATGTATGGAGAAAGGGAAGAAAGAGCAAAATTAAGGCACTCGGTTTTCATTCAGAACATTTAATCGTCCATGTGTTCATTTTTCAGCACCTATTCGATACAAAAATAATACTCTCCTTATGGAGAATACTGGATCTTGATAAACAATGAGTGTGCAGCTGCCTAATAAATTAAATCACGTGGTTATCCCTAGTTACCTGGAACTAGGTTTCCCTAGGTACGGAAAACAATACTTTGTCACAAAACCCACAAAACTACAACAGCCATATCAAAAGGCGAGCAATGTTGAGTTGTAACTTTTACAGACCTTCTGAATTGCTTCACGCATTGTTCCCATGCTCATGTGCACCTGACTCGAGGAAAATGAAACGCTTGTCTGTTTCGCAACTGTTTTCTTTATTGACTTGACTTGCGATTTTATTGAAACTAATTTAGTCTGTATATATATATATGTATGTATATATATTCAAATTCATCTAGAATCATCTGGTTGCGTTGGGCCTCGACGACCCTTATGGTAGAATCACTGGATAGAAAATATGGTTACACGTGTGTTTAGGATCTAAGGAATTGATTACTAGCAAACATACTTCGTGGCAGTCGTATCATCATGTATCTTTGTTTAAAAATTGTCCTGACAGATATAACTGCTAGAGTATTCACAAGCTGGCTTATATTACTAGTGGATTTCCAACTTGGTGGTTGTCAAACTGTACTGCCTTAAAGGGCATTGACCTGTACTTGAGAAATACAAGTACTTGAAACATCCGCCATCATAGTTCTTTTTTTCAGCTACATTTGTATGTTTCACTCAGTCCATCAGCTGAAGACAAAAAGTCTTCTCTTCTTCCTTTTTTCTCTATTTAGATTAAAAATTCTCACTCACCAGACAGAACAATCTTTAACATTTACCAAAAATGGCGGTCCTTGAAAATTATCACCTACAAGTTTATTTCACACTCCACATTCAAACTTTCTTGAAAATCAGTTGTTTCACATTGGACTACATTTTTCCTTGAAAATACTCTGTAACTGACACGTTGCATTTGATATATTCACGTTTTTCATAATGATTTCATTGCTTCGTGTTTAATGAATCTAATTTAAATTCATTCTCATTGAATATTGGATTGAATTGACTTTGAGTTCTGTAGAGAACTATGTAAACCTTGAGTTTAGAAAACGAAGTTGTGAAAGCAACTTTAAAATTAACATTCTTTTCCCATTATCATCATCATCATCATCATCATCATCATCAAACTAATGAAAACACCAAATAATATAGACATATTATTGTATCCTTTAATTTGAGTTTTCAGAATACAAATACCCCGTTCAAAATTTTAAGACTTTTTATTCAAGCTTCTTACTTTTGGCATTTTTACTTTCCTTCAGGTTTGTAAGAATAACCATTTTCTCTTCGGACTTTGAAGTTACATTAATGTGATTATATCATATCCACAAAATCACCAAACTGTCAGTAAAGATCGTGTACTTCAGTCAGTTTGTAGAAAAAATGTACAGTAAGAAAAAAAGGATCAGGTTTTGTTTTATTTGATAAAAACACCAATAAACTCTGAACTTTAACCTTGTTTTTATGTTACTGAAGACTTTTTTATTTTTTATAGCTTTGACTGAAACAATATCTACATCATATTCACTTTGTAGAATTATAGGTAATTTGCTTTGTATGCAGCGGTTCCCCGCCCATACCCCCCTCCCCGGTACAGAGTAATTACACTACATGACTTTAAGATCACTTGAATTGAAAAAAGAACATAAAGAGAACAGCAGATTACCTTTAAGTGTTTAAACATCTGTTTAAAAGATCACCAAAACCAAAATAATTCTGTAAATTGTCAGATTCCCCATGTAGACCGTAGACCTTTACATCAGAATTTGTTATACAGAATATAGAAGATATTGACATCTAGAATTGAAATTAATATTATTGTCGTTGTTGTTGTTGTAATTAGCATATGAACAAAAATTCTAATGAGACAATAGTGATACAGACATAATTCAGGTGAATAGAGGAGTTAGTGTGTCAGTGAACCTAGCCCTATGTATTAGATGAAGTTAAGTTTAAGTCGTTGACATACTTCTCGGTGTCTTTTTTTCCACACCCGAGTGGAAAATTGCGCATGCGCAGATATATGTAAGTTTTGTTACAGTTTCGAGTAGTGGGTGATTGAAAGTATACTGGGCAGTAATTTTATATTTATATATTTTATAATTTTATTTTATATTTATATTATTTTTATAATACAGTTGTTGTACTTTCTTCTGCATTGTCATTACACGTGCTCCCCATTTAGATGTTGGTCTGATCACGTGATTCAACATACTTTTGCACGTCATAGTTATTTTCAAAACTGTTTACGTAAATATAGCTTGAATACATCTGTTGTTTTTTCGTAGGTTTTCGGTCTGCTACGGGAAGGGAGATTGCTATTCATAACAAGTATAAGTACATGAAAGAAAACAGAATATCGGGTAAGTTATTTGTTGATTTTAACCTCTGATATTTTAGAGTCTTCGAGCAGAATGAGGCAGGTAACCCAGTCTTGACGTAGACATTTAACGAAAAATATTATGCAATGTTCAAATATTTAGATGGAAAATCAAAACCAGACTATTAGAAGAAACATCAGGCTTTGATTCAGTCTAGTTTGTTTTTTTTTAAAAAAAAGCTATATCTGGCGTGCAGCATTTCAAGTAGACATGTACGTAATTTGCTCAGACCATGCCCCTGGGTACATTATTAGACTCGTCCTAGGGATCAATTTTTATGCCCCACGAAGGAAGAGCATGTATAGTAGACGACTTGTCTGTCTGTCCGTCTGTCCAGTTTTGTCCAGAATATACCGCAAACGTCAGTAAAGGGATTTATTTCAATCGTCATAAGATGAGAGTAAGTGCAGTGCACAAAACCTTAACACATCTTATCTAATTTTTAGCTCACCTGTCATTTATTGACTGATATTTTACATATTTGGTTTGTAGGCACTTATATATTTTCAATTAAAAAATGAAATACTGCTTAACACCAAACCTACAGCCAAAGTAATCAGGTGAGCGATCCAGGGCCATCATGGCCCTCTTGTTTTCAGTTACTCCTTTTAGTACATTTTATTTGTCCAGAGCATATCTCTAAAGCCATAAAAGGCAAATAGTTGATATTTGGCACATTGACAGAGGGGACTGGCAGGAAGTGCAGTGTGTAAGAATTGTATCTCTAGCTGCTCCATTTTTGAGTTAGTTATTTCCCTTTAAAAGTTTTGTAAATATGTTATAATGCCTGTCTAGAGCATAACTCAAACATATTAATGGAATGTAGTTGATATTGATGATACTGATATATTGTGTATACACGAAGTGCAGTATTGAAAAATTCTAACTCTGCCTTTCTCCATTTTTCAGTTATCTCTTTGATACAAGTTTTAATGCTTGCTGGATTTTGTCCGGAGTTAAATTCAAAAACCAATGCAAGAATCAACTTTAAACTGCATACAATGATAAAGAACATTGAGACTTAGTGCAGTGCACAAGAACCTTAACTCATCTCATTTTCTTACTAGCTCCCCTTTGTATATTTTGTTTGACTAAGGCATAACTCTTAAAAGTATTGAAAAGCATTTACTTGATATTTGGCACAATGATAGAGGAAGTGTTCAAGAACAATAACTAACTCTGCCCCCAGTTTTGATATTTTTTCTCTTTATAATTTTTGTAAATGTTAAAATGCTTGTCTTAAGCACAATTCTAAAATTATTAAAGGGATAGGACCCGCAAAGCCTAGGGCTTAGATATTTTGCATGGAGTGTCATCAAGAGGCCGTCTATCAAAATTGTTCAAATAATAGCCCCTGCGTTGAAAATTCACCCACCCCAGGGATCTTACTTTTTTGTAAAATAATAAATCTTTCAAAATCATCTTGTCAGTAACCATAACCCTACTCCTTAGATATTCTGATTGTAGCATTGCTTAGCTTACTTTTGCAAAGACTGTTCAAGTTATTACCATAGGGTCATAATTGACTCCGTCTTGAATGGGGTGAGTCTATTGTTTTACAAAATGTTGCATAGGCAAAACTTTGAAAATGTTCCTCTCTGAAACTGTACTCCCCTGAGATTAGATATTTTGTATTAAGCATTGTTTAGTAGACCTCCACCAGATTTGAACAAATTAAGACCATGGGGTCAAACTTGGCCCCGTCCCAGTGGTCTTATTTTTTTTAAAAATACAAATGTTTATGACTCCGGTGGGAACATATTGTTTTTATCTGTCTGTCTGTGGGATTGTTTGTTTGTTTGTCACAAACCTTAAACCTTTTTGAGGTCCGCAGAGGGCATTGCGTTTGTTGAAAATCTTCTTGTCAGAAATCATAAGCTGTAGAACTTAGATCTTCGGTATATAGCATTGTATACTTGACTTCTACAAAGATAAATCAAATTATCTCCCTAGGGTCAAAATTGAACCCCGTCTGTGGGTGGGGAATTCACTTGATTCATATAGACTTATAAGGAAAAACAAATAATTCGCTTTTCTAAACATGACCTATTGACCTACTTCTTTGATTTTGCGGTAACAGTATGGAAATTCAAACTACACATAACTTTGCATGCAGATTTCAAGTGCAACCCAAACCAACTTTTTCATGACCTATTGGCCTATTTCTTTTTTTTTAAGCTACAGTATTGAAATTTGAGCTATACTTTTTGTTTTGCATTTAAATTTAAACTTTGACTTTAGCCAACATGACATTGAGCTACATACCTACTTTCTTGCCTTTGCAGGTATTTATAATGTGAATAATTACGTTTTAGAAAAAAAAACAGGGTGTTTACCCATTAAATCGGATGAGGTTTGCAGTGAATATTAGTCGTTTCTTGAAACTTCCGCGGTAAAAGTGTCTTATATGGTCTATATTTTGTCCAGGGATAGTATATTTCTTAAAAAAGCTCAATTCAATGAGGGCTGACAAAATGTTTATTAGTATTCTAATACCTAAGGTTACCAGCAATGGCTTGTGATTTGATACTTCACTAATCATTGCCATTGATCAAACAGTTAGATAATTCTTGAATTCTTAAACTGTGTCCCTTCTTTTACTAAGAAATATTGTTTACAGTTTTGCATGCAGCACACTATCATGCTTGTTTCTCAGCAGTCATTGACTTGAAACTTTAAAAATAGGTATAAACCTCAAAGTAAGATAGACCTTGGCAGAATTTATTGTTTTAACTAAGAAATGTTGCTTAAAGTTTTGAGCGCAAACAAAATTACAGTTTCGCATACATTTTAATATGATGCATATATTTTTGAGCAGCTATAATTATTGTTTTAATACTTCACTAAGGTCTTCATGGGCATTAAGACACAATAGAAACACTTGACTAAATTGTATGCAAATATGACACTTTTTTTACTTGGAAAAGTTTTTTTTTGAAACCTACAGTCGTTCATATATTTTAAAAATTAGCTATGATTCCTACGGTGTATAGCACTGGCCTGTAAATGTTCTACACGACATGTAAACAATGCAAGCAGTTAACTGATATTGTATATCCTGAGTGATTTGTGGTATTTAAACCTTAATGGGAGATAACTCTAGTAACAAACTTGATAAACCATAATGCCTCATCTCCCATCGTTTTAAAAGTCATTACTATATGAATAATGATTGTATTTTTTTCCTTAAAAAACAAGTGTCTTTGATCTAAGATAATAAATTCCAGCTTCCTAATTCCTAATGTTTCTAGGCTATTAAATGACATGTCAATAAATTCCTGCAAGCATTTCAATTTATTCTTGATTTACAAGTCTTCTTTTATACGTGGTTTTACAATCCTTCCATATCGAGTTACATAATGCTGTTGTTCACTTTATGTTTTTCTAGGAGAATTACTCCCTAGCATTTCTTTGATACCTGATCCCTCTGAGCCTGAAATCGACAGGTTGTCATTGTCTGATCTATCAGAACTATGACATAACGTACCATGTGATATTAACGGATGTTCACCTGTCATTAGATCCTTGCTATTCCTGCTGTAAATTTGGCCTTTTTCTGTCTCAGCCACATATGATCGATTACTGGGATTTTCGTTCACAGTAGCTGGACTCCATGTCTTACCTTGACGTTGGATTCTGGCTGGGTCACTTTTATTAAGAGCAGGTAACCATTTGGCACTTTTATCGTAATAGTGATTTGACCTGGACTTAAACTCTGAGGTGAGATTTTTCTTTGACCATATTTAGTGAGGGTACTTGAGGCATTAATTTATCACGGATTGTACGCAAGATGGAACGTCGCCGAATTGCCATCAAGAGCTGGGACGGACTAAACCCTTTGTCAGAAAGTGGTATTGATCGGCATTCAAAAAAACCTATTTTTGGACCTTACCCATCTTGGTATGCTTTCTTTAGTATCCGTTTAGAAACTTTGATCATGACCTCAGCCAACCCATTTATTTGACTGTGATAAGGACTGCTTTTCACATACACAAATTTCCAAGATTTTGCAAAGTCATCAATTCTTGGCTTGAAAAACATGAGCCCTATCAGTGACTATTTTCTCTGAAATTCCCCAACCGAGACATCATATCTTTTATGTTTTAGATAACAGTGGAACTTTTCATGTTTGAAAGTTCATCACTATTGGGTACCTTGAATACTAATCAGCCATGACAAGACATTTTTTTCGTCAAGTGAAAATAAATTACATCATGTAACTTGAAAGGGGTATTCTGGGACTTGAGCTAATCAAAGATTCCTTAGATTAAGACGACATGTGTTCCAGACCGATTTCACATATAAGTTACTTTATGTCAGTGGAAATGCTTGGCCAAAACATGGTAGATCTGACTTTATTGAGACATTTTTCTATCCCTAAATGACTTTGATGAAGAATATTTAATATCTGTGGTCTCAGTGATTTAGGAATAATGACCTTTCCTCCCTTCATGAGTCACCCATTAAATGATGACAATTCCTCTCTGTAGTTCCAGAAAGATTGATTTGTATGATGGCATGAAATTGTCCGTTTCTGACCGTTTTATTTGCCAATCCTCAAAAGATTTTTTTGTCTTAATCATCCATCAAATGTGCAGCCTGTGTTTTTGTTTAGAGGTATTGTTTTCAGTTAAGCAAAATAACGCCTTTGAAAGTCTTGTGTGAATTGTTCACCTTTCACTTGCCTTGAATAATTTTAAGACAACTGTGCATTCGTCAATCAAGAAACCGCTCGTGGTGTTAAATTTGAATGCATAGCTATTTCAACATAACATCAAGTATCGGGCAGTGTTAAACATAAATTCGAGGAAGCTTGCTTTAGTGTTATAAACTCCCTCCAAGGTTTTATAGATAATATACCCTTGTTAGATGCTCTTTTATTAGTCCACTATGATATGATTTTTTCTAATGTGATTTTGGACAGAGAATATTAAAATTCGTTGTGCCCGCTTTGTAAAGTTGAAGCTGAGGAATTATGTCAGAGTAATCAATATTTCATTTGTTATTTGTTCAAACATTAATTCCTATCATTATTATCATAACTGAAAATATCTTGTTGCAATTAACAGATATATAAAACAGATTTTTTTTCCAGAGCTATATACGAAATTCATCGCTGAAACCTGTATGCAGACGTAATGTGTCTGTGTGTTTTTCAAATGCAGTCAAATTATTTTAACCATTCTTCGTTACTTGTTTCCTCATCCATTTGACATCACATGACATAAAATGATTCAAATAAAGGAATTGCTAATGTAGGTACCACAGCGATTAATTACAAATAATCACACCTAATGGCATTTTTGCTGCATGACATCTCATAATTATGAAAGTCTGTCAATTTGGCTTTGTCATGATCGTAGCCGTTGTTTATACTTAAAGCTTATTTTAAGCGGACTGGTCTAAACCAACGTACGAGATGTATATAACAGAGCCGTCAAATGTTTCGAAGTGAAACCATTTGTTAGTCCTTATTTTTTAAAGTTTAATTGAAACGAACTAAAAATTTATTCGCAATTTGGTCTTCCGAGTTTCAACAGTCATCTTACCATTTAATGCATAGAGACCTTGAACATATCTCCTACTATAACAATTATCTCTTTTAAAGGACGAATATCAGCTTTATACAATAATAACTGTCGTTTTAACAGCATGATTGTATTTGCTCTTGAAAAGAGGAATAGTTTAACTTTGGTTTGTTATTTTTGATGCTCATGCTAAATGTAAGGGACATGTCTAAATACATCAATGCAATACTTCAAAATGGAGTCACATGAGAAAGGATTGCTGTGAAAATCTTGCAGAACATACAAGATGCTACCTTCTTTTAGAAAAGTAATATTCATTTTCCTCATCAGCTAGGAGTTGTGTGCCTCCCAGACATGTCAGAACGCAAACAATAAGATATGTAATCAAACGCGAGCGCTGTTTCCTCAATTCGCTGACTTGCTCTATCTTCAACCTTGGATAATTTATCAAAAGATAATAATAATAATAATAATAATAATAATAATAAAAACCCATATTGAGATAGAGATAAACGTTTATAATTACTTACAGCTGATTTGCAGACCAAAAAAATATATTGATGTATGAAACAGATACTTTTACATTGGACATTTAACAAAATTTCTTGTTCTTGTTCTCTAGTACTAGCACGGTGACAGCAACGTAACGTCACCTCAACATCGAATTTGAAGTTGCGGTTCACTTTCTCGACGTAGTCACCAAATATCTGTAGACTGTTTGGAAGGTGCGAAAGAAGATCGAAACCTACAATCCATAAATTGCTCCCGGCATATGTGCACAAATGTCTTTCCACATGTCGGTAATGTAACCGAGCCTTTAAATTATACTGTGTTTCAGCGTTTCCGCTGCTGATAGTTTGATTAAACGCTATGGGAGGTAACCGTTCAACACAACGTCTTCAAGCTTAAAGGAAAATACTTCGAGAGGCGCCGATATTGCATAAAATTTAATATCCACAGCTCTTTGAATGTGTTTGAAACGTATGAAAAAATGTCGTGCTTTAAGTCGTTAAATAGTAGTTGCTATAGATACAACTAAAATTTCGATGAGTTGCAGAAATCATAGTGTATGTGTCGAACTACTTGTACATGTATTTTCATCTATATTTGATAGAAAAAGAAAACAAAGATAAATGAGAAGAAAAATTCCGCGAATTTATGGAAAACCTCTTGTACATATTTTACAAATCTAAAATGTTTCAACAAAGTGTGATGGTTCTCCAGACCGAGTTTTCAAAGCATATTTTTACATAATAAAATGTATTTTATCTTGTCGTTTTTTTTTTCGTTTTGACCTCGGGAATGCATTGTCATATTACATGTTCATCGATTTATTTCATGAACCTGCACAGTCTGACTGACCTTCCATACATGGACATAAACACAAAAGCTATCAAACTGGTTTATTTTGTATTTATTTTTTATGTCTGGATTTGAAAACAGGAAACGCCAGAAACACCAAAATTTTACAATAAAGGTAAAACTATTAACAAATCTGACAAAAAGGAACTATAAAATAGAGAAAAAAATAATAACATTGTCAAAAATGCGATATTTTGTTTTAAAATTATATCAGTTAGCTTTGGAAAAAGGTAAAAGATAATATATTTTACTAAGTCTGCATGTTTTCTAGATATAAGCATTTACAAAGACTGAATTGAGGGCTTCTGATAATATTAGAAATTAGACTGTGGACTATTGAAATGTAATTATCATGCTCATAAATGTATCTGTTCATTATCTTATAAATTAATTGTATTCTTAGTTCTTAATGTTAATGGGACTGAGCTGAATGAATTTTATTAACAATTTTTACAAAAACAAGTGAGTACCGTATTGACGTACTCTCCTGCGCATCGGTCGAATCTTTCACTTTCTTACCTCTGCTAAAATTCAATTTTCAGAACGATATTTTTATTTTTAGACAGGGAAATCCACAGTTACTTTACAGCCAACCAGTGACTAGCTTATTGACAACCCAAAATGTAAACAAACAATGCATGTCATGTTACCTACGTATTTCACTTTTCAAAGTGATTTTTAATATGTATACGTAAATAAACCAGTAAAACTATCAAAAAGGTTAAAATCATGATGGTATGGTTGTTTTTAGACGTTTAATTGCTGTATTAAGATGTTTACGTAAACGCATAGTTGAAATGTGTTTACAAAATTGTCAGAAAACACCAGTCTATTTATAATTTTTAGAATCACATGATCGTTTAAACCAATAAAAAATGGTTTAAAGATTTTTCGGTTTTGGGGATATTGGTGCACTTTCATTGGTTGCTTAAAAGTTCATTGTAAAGGTCAATATCATAAATCTACTCTTATTATAGCAGCGGTGTGAAGTAACGGTAGTGTATTCATTTAGCTGCTGAGGGAGCGTACGTAGTGACGGCAAAAGCCTCTACTAGAGAAATCCCGTAAAGTTTTAATGTGTTAAAAAAACTGCTCAAACTTTCATTTACTGTTAATTTTACATTGACAATACTGTTTAACAGAGTCGCCTGAAAAGCCTAGTATAGAAATAAAATTTCTACAACGAGATCTGTAAAACTCATCCTTTACCTGTGGTGTTTGCTGCATGATTTCCACCGTGACATATCTCATGGGATGTCAGTTCCGAATAAAAACAGTATCCCAAAGACAGGCTGTCATACATCATGTCTTTTTCTGATAAATTTGTTTAAAACGATCGCTATCCAGAAATGCGGAAAGCAATCAAGTTTAAACAGAAGAATAAATAGCAGAAGATGGAAACAAGTTTTCCAAATCATCCGTTTGGCATGTTTGTGTTTGCACATCATAATTTTCAAATGTTTTATAGATAAATGTTTTTACATGCTTTTTCCCATTATTTTGATTCACTGAGAATTCAGTTAGATATAAGTTCCTCCTCAATTTGTTCAGCAAACGTCAGTAAAACGATAAAAAAATATGTTCATCGAGATGTTTTATGAGGATATTATAGCTGTAGGAGATATTGCCATACGCGGAATAGAGTATGTTGACATTTCGGGGAAATGTTATGTTAGATAGATATATACATATAATAGATGTATAGGTTTTACAACATGTTTTTGTCTCCATTAGAAAAAAATGAACGATAGAACGCTCTAAATTACAACTTCTTCCCACAAATCACCGACATAGGCCGGCTGGAATTGTCTGCATTTACAAGAAATATGAATATGTGTCAGAGGGTTAAGCTGAAGTATATTTTACTATTTTAATGACAATGTAGCATTGTTCTTCGTGTGCATTGTATTTTGTTAATCTTGTAGGACTAATATCTACATTTGACCTAGGAATTTCACTCAATGTTCGAAAATTGGTTTATCTTTCAGGAATTTCTTTTGTAGGGACGGCTCAGAAATCACGACAGGATGCAAGCATTTGAATTATTTTCCTAAAGGTAGTGTACCATTTACGTTCACTAATGACTAAAATTAAACATTGTGTAAATGTTGTTAGCCCAAAGAAATTCACGCTGTGCTTGACTAAAACGTAGATTCTATGTACTAATGCAGTATTATTCAATTTCCTATAACGCAACAGGCTCGTAGAGCATAAAGTTTCGAAGCTCATCTAACTATGTCAAAATTATCTTAAAAACTTTTGTTCAACATTACGTAGGTAGAAAAATACCATATTTTGACATATTTCTAACATCATGTAGCATAGCAGAAAAAAGGTGTAATACGATAACACTAACGCTTATAGACTGTTGCACAGTTTTACTTATAGCAGTTTTATACTGCATGTTGTATTATTATATTTCCAGAAGGTCTTGCTCGGATACAGTTTTGTTACAGGTGTAAGTACTGGACAAAAACTTAAAGAAAAAATAAACAATTCTCTAGGGAAGCCATAGTACATCTTTTTAGACAAAAACACACATTTACTTGTTACAAATGTTGGTTTGGGATGGATGCCCCAATGCCCTGGTAAGCTCCTGGTTCTGAACCAGCCGCAAGCTCTGGAAACCCCAAAGCCTAAGATGACAGGTGACGGCCATTACTTGAAGCTCTGGATTATTCCCTGATAAATAGTCGGGCAACCCAAGTATACAGGCGTTAAATTTTCATACAGAAAAGCGCACACACAATTGAACTAATCCGTTCTTTATACCACAATAAAAACCGTTGAGGAGCTGAAGAACAACTAATGATCTATGTCAGCATTTATAAAGGCATTAAGCATAACCTAGAGGCTGTGCGTGTGTTTTGAAAGTAATCAGTGTGATGAAACACTAGAAAGAGCCTCAGTATGATTCACTTACGCTCTAATGATTGTTTTTTTTTTCATTAAAAAACATTGCTTTTTTGGGCACTCTGTGTAGTTTTCTAATTTTTACCTTTCTGAATTCTTGTATGCTGATTAAATGCAAAATAAATTACATACGTAATGTCATTATATATCAAATCGATATTGTCATGGAAAAAACGGGCGTATAAATTTACAGGACCTGACCTCACCAGCCGTAAAATTACAGTGACTTGTGTAAACCCGGAGTTGTCAATAGTAAAACAGGGAAAACATTTATTTGCTGTCCCTTGAAAGTGCCGAAGTAGAATTTTCAAAGATCACAACCATAACCAATCATTCCAAGTAATTGCTTAGCGAAAGATGCTTGGTCGGTGAAATAAATCAATGAAATTCAGGTAATGGAACAGAAATGTACGCGTTAACTGTCTGTTTAAAATTAATACGACAATTATAATATTATATATATTATTTTTTTGCCTAATCTGAAAAAAAATGTGTGACTTGAATCATTTAATGCATCTGGAAAATTGTCAAATATTTTATGCAGTTACGAAAAATATCATAGAAATAGCACAGCAGGATGCTTGACAACCTGATATCGGAGGATAGTGAGCAATTGATGCCATAGAAATAAAACAGCAGGATGCTTGACAACCTGATATCGGAGGATAGTGAGCAATTGATGCCATAGAAATAAAACAGCAAGATGCTTGACAACCTGATATCGGAAAATAGTGAGCAATTGTTGTCATAGAAATAAAACAGCAATATGCTTGACAACCTGATATCGGAAAATAGTGAGCAATTGTTGTCATAGAAATAAAACAGCAATATGCTTGACAACCTGATATCGGAGGATAGTGAGCATAGTTGTCATAGAAATAAAACAGAAATACGCTTGACAACCTGATATCGGAGGATAGTGAGCAATTCTTGTCATAGAAATAAAAAACAGCAATATGCTTGACAACCTGATATCGGAGGATAGTGAGCAATTGATGCCATAGAAATAAAACAGCAGGATGCTTGACAACCTGATATCGGAGGATAGTGAGCAGTTGAAGCCATAGAAATAAAACAGCAAGATGCTTGACAACCTGATAAAGGAGAATAGTGAGCAGTTGTTGTCATAGAAATAAAACAGCAATATGCTTAACAACCTGATATCGGAGGATAGTGAGCAATTGTTGTCATAGAAATAAAACAGCCATATGCTTGACAACCTGATATCGGAGGATAGTGAGCAATTGTTGTCATAGAAATAAAACAGCAATATGCTTGACAACCTGATATCGGAGGATAATGAGCAATTGTTGTCATAGAAATAAAACAGCAATATGCTTGACAACCTGATATCGGAAGATAGTGAGCAATTACTGCCATGTGTTTTTGTTCAGTGTGTGTAAAATGTAGATGTCAGATCTGAAAAGTACTTTGAACATTCTGCGTAAGTTGAATCTCTTCAGATGAGTCAAAAATGGAATTCAGTCAAAAAAGTGTAGAAAAGGGGTTGATAGTTGAATGCACATTCAAATGCAAACTTCAAAGCAAAAGTATGCAAACGGGATAGTCACATAAATCAGATGTTCAGAATTCATGATACTAAGTATTTGCCAGTCGCCAATTCATTAAATATCAATAATAAATTATACTTGTCGAATTGGCATCTGGCTACCGATTGACAGTTGACTATTTGCAAATTAAAAAAAACTGGCCTCTTGCTTCCAGTTGCAAGTTCACTCAATGTTTAGAATTCATGATATCTATCAAATTGGCATCTGGCTGCCTGTTTCCAGTTGAGTCATTGCGAATTTCACGAATTGGCATCTGGATACCAGTTACCAGTTGCCAATCCATTCAATGTTCAGAATTTATGATACTTGTCGTATTGGCATCTCGCTGCCAGCTGCAAGTTGACAATTCGCGATCTTTGACGAATTGGCATTTGGCTACCAGTTACCAGTTGCCAATTTATTTAATGTTCAGAATTCATGATACTGCCAGTTGCCAGTTGACGATTTGCAATTTTTTTTCGAACTGACACCTGGTTGCCAGTTGCCAATTCACTCAAAATTCCGAATTCATGACATTTATCGAATTGGCATCTTGCCGCTAGTTGCCAGTTGACAATTCGCGATCTTTGTACAGATTTACATCTGGCTACCAGTTACCAGGTGCCAATTCACTCAATGTTCAGAGTCTAGACATTTATCGATTGGCATCTGGCGGTCTATTGCCAGTTGACAATTCGCGATCTTTGACGAATTGACATCTGGCTGTCTATTGCCCGTTACCAATTCAGTTAATATTAATAATTCATATAAAAATATCGAATTGACATCTTGCTGCCAGTTACCAACTCATTTAATGTCCAGAATTAGTGATATTTATCGAATTCGAGTCAGTTAGCAGATGACAAGTCGCGATCTTTGATGAATGACATCTGGCTGCCAAGTACAAGTTGACAATTCCCAATGTTCTGAATTCATGATACTTGTCGAATTTTCATCTTGCTGCTAGTTGCCAGTTGGCGATCTTTGACGAATTGGCATCTGGTTGCCAGTTCATTTAATATCAATAATTCATGGAACATATTGAATTCCCATTTGACTACCAATTTACAGTTGACGATTTGCTGCCAGTTGCTAGTTACCAATTTACTCAATGTTCATAATTCATGATACCTATCCAATTTGTGTCTGGCTACCAGATGACAATTCGCGATCTTTGACGATCTGGCATCTAGCTATGATTTCAGATAAATTTGATTTAGCAGCTGGACTACGAAGTTGGATGTCCTTTGCCACTTGCCAAATGAATATACAACCGGCAACTGGCAAATGGCAGCTAACTTCACGCAGGGTATATAATATAACAAACATATGTTACGGTCAATATTTTTTTACAGACTTGTAAAAATTATACCTGAAAAAAAAATCATATTGAACGAAACATAAATCTATGACTGTGTGATATTGTATACCCTACTGAAATGCACTTATTTCATTGGTAGAGAGTGTTGCATGCACAGGTCTGTAAAAAGTGATGAACACCCCAAAAAGGTAATAAACACCTGCACAATTTTCACGACCGTGTAATTATTATGCGCACTTAGACCTATCTCTCTACATTCCTGTAGGGTATATATATAATATAACACTTACAGACCTAGGTTTTGATATTTATGTGTTTTTACGAAGCTGTTAAAAAATATTGACCGAGGACGAATTAATAACTTTTTAAAGGGCCATTAAAATGACATATTGACCGCAACATATGTCTATATATTATACGTATACTATGAGTTAAGTATGGACTTCCGTAATATTGTTTATTCGAAAAGAATTAGACTTTTTACGCTTCCACATACATGGCCGTTTTGTCATAATAGAACTAACTCTCAAAGTATATATGGACGAAACAACATCGCGTTTTTGTCAAAATCTAGACAGTTCAGTTCTTTTTCAAATATTTTAAACACAAGCACTAACTGATTTTCACTTTCAAAGCAACGCGTATTTGCCTTTTTCGAATTTACTCTGGTGGAATATCACATTTTGTTTCGTGAATATATTGTTAAGGTCAGTCTAGGAGTCAGAATATTGCAGCTTAAAACTTTGCAATATGACCGACCCGTTATTATATATGTATAAACCAACTGTTTCAGACAGCAAATGATAAAGTAAAAATATTTATCATTCAATCATTTTTTATGTAGGGGTCTGTCTGTCTTAATTCAATAAAACATTTTTTTTTCCTTTTTGCTTGCTGTTCCTCACCTCATGAGATATTTTGCAAAAATAGTTCGCAATTTTATTGTTAGTAAGATCTAGATTACAAGGCGCAGTTCTCTTTTGCACAATTTTGTGGAAATAAAAGAAAATAAAAAAAATAAAGAATAAAAAAAATAACGTTATAGATACCTTGTTACTTAATTGCGCAATTATATTGCTGTTGCTACTGATTAGACAAATGATAACGTAAAAGGTTATTGGTACTGAGTGGCTCATAAAACTACGACGTAGAAATCATTGAAAAGAAAGGGATTGGTGGTACTGTAAATAAACGTGTTAGTCCTCCTATTTTTCGTAACAAAAACTGGAATTCTAATCAATGTGTTTGCATTGATGGAAGTTGTGCGAAGAATCTATGTCAAGAGACAAGGACATATTGTGACTTTCAAATACGTGTTTAGGCGGGAAAATTGTTTTATGAAAGCAAGGCCTGTTATTTTGTCTTTGAAGTAATACTAAAATGCAAATGAAACTAAAACAAAACAATTTTTGAAGATGAAATAGAACCTATGTATATCAGGGTACTAATTCTTTGTAAATTGTAATGTATATTTCCATGGTTTAATAGTCCTTGGAATGCAGAGAGGCAGTGTACCAAAGAATTAAAGATGCTTGGTAGAACCTAAAACTTTTGTCTTCAAGATACACTGAATAAAACTTAATAAGTAACGTTTTTCAATTCCACGATATTAAAATCCATATTTTCTGGTCTTCAGGGTGATCATCTGAACATTTTGATGTTGTTTCGTATAAAATAAAATCTGTTTAAACGGCTAGTATTGCTTGCGTTTTGAGTAAAATGTAAAATAGCAAACGTTTCATTGTTTTTTTGAAAGCTACCGTGTCACTAAACAAATTGTAACTGTTATATCCATGCTTGAAGATGATTCATTGATTGACTAAAACTGCTGGAACAGCTGCAAATTACAGAAAGGTTAATTGATAATATACGAAAGAACGTGAGATTTGTCTCTGAAACAATGTCTCTCATAAAATTTTCATTGTTAATGTATACTAACGGAAAAATATAACTGTGCATACTTCAAGGTATAGAATTTTTTTTAATATTAGGAATAGTAACATAAAACTTTGCAAATTAGCCAATCAACGTTTTATTTCTAACAATCAATACAAACACTTCATCATGTAAAACAATTTTTACAGTAACAAGGCGCAGAAGTTGACAGGTATGAAATCTGATTTCACAAGGTCAGTATCGTGTGTGGCCTCCATTGGCGTTCAAGCAAGCACGGCAGCGACGAGGCATAGAGGCAACTAAGTTGGCGATAACTGCCTTTGGAATGGTGTTCCAGATGTTGACCAATGTCTGCGCTAGTTGGTCCAGCGTGAGAGGTTGGTTACGTCTTTGACGGAGGCGTCTCTTCATCTCATCCCAAACGTGATCAATTGGTGAAAGATCTGGTGAAACAGCGGGCCAGGGTAAGACACTCACGTTTTGCTGAGCCAGAAACCCGGTAACTACACGTGCTACATGTGGCCGAGCGTTGTCTTGTTGAAACGTCATGTTACGCCCTTGACGTTGAAGAAATGGCAGCACGTGGGGTATGACAATCTCATCTCTGTAACGAACACCCGTTAAATTGCCACGGACAATTACAAGCTGGGTCCTGCCTTGAGATGAGATACCTCCCCAAACCATTATCGACCCACCACCACCAAAACGTTGACGTTGAAAAACACAGGGATCCAAGTAACGTTCTCCGCGACGCCTGTATACACGAACTCGTCCGTCCGAACTTTCTAAGTGAAACCGCGACTCGTCAGTAAACAGAACATTATTCCAATATGCTCTTGGAAGCCTTAGATACTGTCTGCACCACTGACGTCGACGTTGTCGATGACGTAAGAGAAGAGTAGGACGTATCGCAGGACGTCGTGGAGTAATGCTGTGCTCTCTTAATCGGTTTCTAACAGTTCGTCCACTGATAGGTCTCAAGCCAGGAATTGTTCGTGCTGTTAATGTGGCCGGTTGAAATCGATTCCGTAGGTGTGTAAGCCGGATATAATTGTCTTGACGGATTGACGTCACACGTGGACGCCCTGGACGTGGTAGATCACGGACGTTGCCACGTTGCTGAAATCGTCGCCAAAGTGCTGATATGGTGTTTCGGTGAACACCAAAACGCTGCGCAACCGCATTTTGAGCAATGCCTGCTTGGAGCATACCGAAGGCACGTAGGCGATCATTTTCTGAGATGTGTGACATTGTCTTCAAAGACTTAAAATCCAAATTAAGGTGTTTTTCTGAACTGCTGGGTAGCTCACTATAATTTGACGGTTAAAATAACTCGAAACAGCATGTACGAGGATGTTAACATAAAGAAACACGTAAAAAGCGCGACCGTTACGGGCTATAAATTTTGCACGTGCAACTCGCGAAAAGCAGTATTATTGAAACAAGATTACCTTGTGAATTCCACAAAAGAAATCTGCTAAAATAATTTTATACCTAATAAAAGATATTAAGTATTTTAGTGTGCACAGTTATATTTTTCCGTCAGTATATGTTTATTTCGCTATCATCAATTATAAAATGTAGCATTTGCTGTTGACCTCAGGCAATCCACTTTCCTTCATGAAATTGAAATATAATAGATACACGATACCATCTTTTCCACTTTAAGTTTTAACTGAAAGGAATTAAAACTTTACAAGATGAGAAGTATGTGGTGGTCGTTCTAATGAAAAATTCATAGAGCTTGAAGAGTGCAGTCATTGCTAATTTAAAGGAAAGCGGTATCTGTTTGTAATATTCTAATTCGCATTTGCTACAGACAGTGTTTTGTGATTTCTAAAACCTAAATTTCTGTAAATGAAGCGCATGTCCTTTTCAAAAGGACGACAATAAAACAGCGAATATCATGCTAATGTACAATCACTGTGTTTCTGGTAATCCAACTTTTTACCAACAGTTTCCATTTATATTGTTATCATGCTCAAAAGTAAAAAAAACGTGTTAAAAATTTACAATTAGCAAAACCCGTATATCGTAAGTAAACGTTATTGCTATATCTGTACAGCTGGTCGGATAAACCTTGAATTTGTCAAAAAGTTCATTTAATTAATAAGTAAATTAATAAATGATCGTGTCTTTAATATTTGAGGTTTTATAGATATTTTTACACCTACTCACGCTGCTAGAGTCATTGTGGCTGTAAAGCTGATAAAGGCAAATGAATTTGACTGTTGCTTATTTAGGAATTAACGACGCAAGTATGTGCAAACTAAATATTTATCTCAATAAACGTGTCTTCCCTTCCTTAAAACAGTTAAATTGACCAGAAAGACATTTCTAATACACACTGATTTGTCCTGTTTTTTCCATCGTCGGATACCCACGGCCAATCCATTAACATTTATCAGCCGTGGGATTTTTGGACGCTATCTAGTCGATAAGAGGTGTGTCAAAGACAGCTATTTCATTGGTTCCCTCACGATTTCATGAGGCAATTAAAACCAATCAAAACGCTTGTTCTATACGACATTCGGTATTACAGATTAGATGGCGGCAACCATAGACGACCTGTTTAGTTCTGTTTGTGAAAAGTTCAAAATTGAAAATGTGGGCGAAATGTTAATACTAGGTAAAATATCACTATAGCGGTCTTTGCTTGTGGAAGAATTGAGTTGGCGATAGTTTTTGCCTTTTATATTGGCAAGACACGTGAAACAGGTTTTCGCCATGGGCGCAGCCATTTTGTTTCTGATAGTTTTCTACCCTCTCCGTTGAAGAGTACCAGTTTTGTTTAACGCGATTTCATTGGTCGATATTTTAGGCACTTGTTGCTATATATCGACGCAAATTGATTCATTTTTCCCACGGTTTGATTAATGTAATAATCAACTGTGGGTATCCGACGATGTTTTTTTTTTCCTGATATACATTTTCAGTATATTTTGGTTAAACCAGATACTTTTTTTTTCGCTAATTTACTCGGTAACACAGTATTAAAAGTGGGAAGACGTATTCATTGTATTGCTTATGATAGTATTTAAAAAAGAGTCTGTAACTTGCGCATGATAATCATTGTATTTAAAAAAGGCACTGCCAGTATTACAAAATCAAGAACTATACTGTCAGTTTTCTTAAGTTGTTGATTTAATCATAGTAGGTTAAAATGAAACTGCAAGTTAAACAAAGCCTTCGCAATCATCTTGTAAAATATGAAAAAAAAAATTCTTAGATTATTAAGATTAAAATGCAGTATATAAATCCATGTTAAATGTTCCCATACATTACACTTATATTTCGTGTTTTCGATAAGTTAAAAATGTAATGAGGAAAATGGATAAGAAAAGTACATGTAAAAATTTCAATAAATAGCGTTATATTGAAAACTCTGAAAATTAACATTTCATAGCCTTGTAAATAAGTTAACATTGTGTACTAGTATGCATTTTGTTATAATTCTATATAATGTAAGTGTATATTTAATGTATGACATAATGCCTTGTGTATGATAAGTTCTTTGTGTATATGTTCAGTAATCGTATGTTATGTTCTCATGTATATGTGTTGATTAATTGTTATATGAGTCACTGAAAAGTGGAATAAAAGAATATATATACTCTAAAACAGATCCGTCAGTTCGACTTAAATGAAGTTTGAGCGCTCGTCTTTATGCATTGATTTAGTGTTTTCTTTACGTTTAAATTGTCAATATCTTGATAGAATACTTTAAAGAACACAACAAGCAATATTTTATTTTCTATTTTTATCAAATATTACTAGCAAATTATTCCTTGGAAATAGTCTCTTATGCATTGTTCATGTTTTTGTCATGATGAATTTACAGGCAACTTGTTATGTCGAAGAATGAAATCAAATCCAATATTAAGTTTTTTTCAAAGATACAAGAATGATGAATGGTTTTCGTCGACTTCTAAAATAAAGCAAGGACATTTGCTTTATTTCTTCATATCTGTTTAAATGATTGCAACCTGGACGGAATAACTTTTTACCTTACGGGTGAGATAGTTAATAACATTGGATGTACACTTTCCATCATAAACCTGCATGTAACGTCAAAAGGTTTATGAATTTGTAAACAAATTGCGGGGAGGGGATCATTTATTTGGATGATTTGATCTGTAAATATTATGAGTCTCATTTGAACTTCCGTAATACTGTTAATTCGATTAGAACAATGCTTTCCATTAGAAGGTATACACAGATAAAAATCTTATTATTATAATAAAACTGACTTCTGAAATATTTACGGAAAGTAGCATTCTAAACTGTTATTGTTTTGCAAAAGTAACTCATCTCTGGAATATTCGTGGACGAAGATGATTCAGTGATTGCTTAAACCAGCTGGAACACTTGCAAAATTACAGAAACTTTCAGGTTTATTTAGATATATAACCAGAAAGTAAAATTTGTCTTTTAAGAAACTCGTTTACTCAAAATTAAATTAGAGGGAGACAGTATTAGTTACTCTCTTTTTTCTTCGGTGCTGTATTCTTCATCTTTTTTATCGGTGCGCTTAGACCTTTTGTATCGGATCATCTCTTTCTGTAGATATGGCAATTTATTTAAGGTCGCATTATGGGAAAAAAAACTGACTCCATAATCGAATTACAATGATACCAAAGGCCGTAACCAAACATGAAATTATTTTATTCTGGCAACTTTATACATATCATAAATTATTATACCGGCAAACTTGAAACATTTACATATAATGATTCCGACCGATAAATGATTCTCCTATTCATAATAGCCTAGATAGTTTTTCTTACCTTAATTGTATGGAACCTAAAATATATTGCAAAATTCAGTTCGCACTTCGTGTTGATTATCAATCTTCCGCAAACATTTAAGAAACAACAGGAACATACTGTTGTGAATATACTAAAATCATGGAAAAGGAATGTGGCTACGAGAGAAAAGGGGAAAAAGAGACATCTTTTTAAAGTTAGATCACCTAAAACATTACGATTGATGTGGTATTTAAAGTCACGTACCACATTCGTTGTGCATTGTTCTAATTAAAACTATGCCTTAAAAGTTTGATTTGTAGAACAGATGAATGTTCATGGGTCAATGACCATCTAGCGCTCAGAATTGGCCCTCTAAAACGAAAGCTTTTAATTTTGTAACCCTAAGCAGTATGGTTACATGGGTTACACAAAATACTGTTATGTAATTACAATAGTTATTATCGCCGTTCCTGGACGGCGATATATACAATTAACAAGATTTGAACAGTTTTGCCTGTACACCGCCTGCCTTTAGCCAATCAAAGCAAAGCATTTCATATCACATGATAACCAAATGGACGACAACATTCTTCAGCAAGAGATGCGTAAATGGACTCGCCCAACCGCCATGTTTGTCGGGTTACTTATTCTTACAACTGAAAAATACCATCATCAATGTACGATCTCAGTACCAGTCTTCAGGCTCGTATAGGATAAATACAGGATAATCGCAATATTTTTTGCTACATGTCATTTTTAACTAGAGAATGTAGTCTAAATAAGAGTATGGTTTGTTTGTTTTTTCCAAAACTTGCGCTTAAAGAAAAAAATAAATGCTTGCTTCCGGGCGATTCTAATCAGGATACAAACTCCCCGCAGGGGTTACTTCCCCTGATTAGTACAGTAAAAGTAGCAAAGCGTGACGTGACCGGTGCGAGGAGTTTGATCAGGATTTTTCCGTGTTTTATATATGCTTGATTAGGGTCAGGGCAATATCGTATTTTTTACCTAAAATTTATTCTGTTTAAATTGTACATATAATATTCTTATGGTATTGAAGAACTGTATCTAGCTTTTGTTAAGTATACATTTTTTTAGTAATAAATAAAGTTAAAAAACTACGCAAATAGTCAATTAATTATGCGTAGACTGGTTTACAACAAAGCAATATTTACAAGGTTTTAATGCTGCAAATTTTAACATGATGTATAAAGATATTGGGATGTTTTCATAAAGAAACCAAATCGTCCGCTTTCAAAAATAGTCCAGCTACAATGTATATTACAATGTATATTTCATCTACTTTATAATTTCTGTGTGAAAATTATCAAATATAACTTCGCTTTTCAGTGCAAAGCATGTTGTAAGATTATCAAATTAATGAATGAAGAACATGAAATACATTCATCTATGGATAAGACGAAATGCATGGCTAAGACGAAGTGCATGGCTGAACGGCGATTTCAAGCATTTTTGGAAATGCTAATACTTGTAATAGTTACAGTCAGTAATAACTTAGTACTGGTGTTTACCAAAAGCATTTTTTCTATCTACATACCCTGGTTACGTGGTTACAATGGTTACACTGGTTACAACTACTAATAATTGAAAATTTAAGCTGTGCATTCATACTGTTACGTGGTTACTACAGTTACAATCAGTTACAACTTAATTCTTGAGTTTATTAAATAGTTTTTTTCTGTCTACATACCCTGGTTATGTGGTTACAATGGTTACACTGGTTACAACTACTAATAATTGAAAATAAAGCTGTGCATT
This sequence comes from Cyclina sinensis, assembly GCA_012932295.1. NCBI lineage: Eukaryota > Metazoa > Mollusca > Bivalvia > Venerida > Veneridae > Cyclina > Cyclina sinensis. Next base: position 31,186,035 of record JAAONU010000017.1, read on the forward strand.
CATACTGTTACGTAGTTTCAATAGTTACAATCAGTTACAACTAAGTTCTTGTGTTTATAAAATAGTTTTTTTTTTCTGTCTACATACCCTGGTTACGTGGTTACAATGGTTACTCTGGTTACAACTACTAATAATTGAAAATAAAGCTGGGCATTCATAATGTTACGTAGTTACTACAGTTACAATCAGTTACAACTTAATTCTTGAGCTTATTAAATAGTTTTTTTCTGTCTACAATTCTGTCATTCTTGTTTAATCATCTGAAATTCATATAACTATTTGCAAGTTACATTATTCACATTGTATGACAAGCGGTTCATTATTTCACAGTGTTAAAGGCTTAATGCTGACTTAAAACAAACTGACACTTCGAACCGTTTAGAAACAGCTGTTGAATGAAAATAGTTCATCTAAAATGGTATTGAAGTCACTTGCTTATTTCGCTTGCATCAAGTATAAAAGTGAATTTGCTTTTGACCAAAGTCATCCCGCTTTCCTTCATGATATTGCAATAAAAAATGGCACTTCAAATGTGAATTGAAGGGGCTGTGCTCCAGATGACAAGAAAAAAAGAAAGTTTCTTGTATTATACATTTCTTGTAGTATTTATGACTAATGCTTAAAAACTAACTTACTGACAAAAAATATGTCAGATAATCACATTATAAATGATTTTTTTCCTTTCATACTGCTAACGCGACGCAACGCGACGGTATAACTATATCGCTTAACATCTAAAGTTACTGTAAATAATTGTTATTTCAGTTGCAGTGGTAGTGGTGACAGTAAAAGCATTGGAAAAATTTTGTTAACATGAGGGTCCAGAGTTCAAATCAAGCTGAAGCGAATATATTTTTTTTTGTTCTATTTTCACTTTTATAATCAGTTTTGAAGTGAAATATCATGTTGTTATAATCTCACGGCATCTAGATATTTAATTTATGTAAACAAATATTTCTATATCAAATCTGGAGTACAGCCCCTTTAAAAGGAATTATAACTATTCAGTATGAAAGCTATGTGGAGATCGATCAACATACCGATTAATAAAACTTGAAGCGTTCAGACTTTTCCGAGTCAAAAGAAAACGGTACGTTGTGTAAATTTGTGTCTGTATATAATATCGAGAAATTAGTTGATATCTGTGTTTTCAGGTTGTTCAAGCCTAAATTTCTGTGAATGAAGCGCATGCCCTCTCCAGAAAGTCGAACTTTCCACATAAATGTATAAAAACATTAACTATATATTTTCTAATAAAAAAAACAGGAAGACATATTACATACTCAACTCTTATAGTTTACCCCTTAAAAATACATAATAAATTTATTTCCATTTATCTGACTTATTTGGCTACATCTAAATCAAAAGGTAGGACAATACCACAGTTTTTGTTTACTGAAACAAGTATCCCTAGTGTTTGCATGATAAGAACACAATAATTTTTTTCACTGGAAATGTACGTTAAATATAATTGTGGTGTTACTGGTCACAGCATATGTACGACGCTATAATCCGTTCTCGAGCTCATCTTAAATGAAAAGTATTCGCAGCTTCGTGTATAAACGTGTATAAATGAAACGGTTGCTTCTTCTAGTGTTTTTTAAACGTTAAATTATCTATCCACAGTTCATTACGTAACGCAAACGCCAATGGAGGGATTTACTTCATAACATGACAGGGGAAATTGAGAGTAAATGCAGTGCACAAGAACCATTACTCATCTAGTTTTCTTATTATCTCCCCTTAGTACATTTTGCTTGTCCGGAGAGAATGTTTTGAACCATGAAAAACATTTAGTTGATTCTTGGCACATTAGTAGAGGGGAGTGGCAGGAAGAGCAGTGTCCAAGAACCATAACTTTAGCTGCACCCATGTTTAGTTATTTCCCTTTATAAGTTTTGTTATAATGTTATAATGCTTGTCCAGAGCATATCTCTAAAATTATTTATGTGATTTAAGATATTGATAGAGAGTGTATACATAAAGTGCAGTGATAAATAATTGTAACTCTGCCTTGCCCAATTTTCAGTTATCTCCCTTTATTACATTTGTTTAATGCTTGTCGGATTTTCCGGAGTATAATTCAAAAACCAAGGAAAGGATTTGTTTATAACTTCATAGATGATGAAGGACATTCAGAGAAATTGGAGTGCACAAGCACCATAACTCATATTGACTAGATTTTCCCATTATCTTCCCATAGGTACATCCCCCTTCCAAGCTCCACCCCGTTTTTACTTTCTTTCTTTTTTTTACATTTGTTTTTCTTTTATTCGTAGGTACTTGCCTTGCCCCCATATTACCGTTTCCTGCCTCTGTCCACAACAACAAGCATTGTTAAAATAAAGGTTCTCGGAATCATAATGGTGAAACTGTAATGACGTCACATTATGACGTCACTAAATTTTTTACAAAAGAAAGCAATGTATAAAATTGTTGTTTTTATAAATAAACAAATCTGAATGATAAGAATCTGAAATATCTATGTCAACATCAAAATCAAATTGTTTGTGAACTAAAACAATTTCGGTATATTCCGAAAATGTCACGGAAGAAGACAAATGAAAGTGGTCTGGGGGGCTCATTAGTGGAGTAAACAAATAAAAGAAAATGTTCATATTCTATGTAGAAAAAAATACCAGGTTTTGTTTTTAAAATATTCTGCGGTATTATAAATTCGTTATATAGACTCTTGGCGTGGCATACGGCCTCGTATAGCCAGGTCGAACTGATATAAACCACCGCCTAACGGCTCCGGTTATATCAATTCGAACAGGCTATACGAGGCCGTATACCACGCTATATCTATCTATATAACTAATAATATAATGTTAATAATTAAATGTTTTCTTAATGGCCTAGTTATTGGGCTGAAGATAGTCATATTAGCCCGAGGCTAATTTTATTAATTAACTATACAATATTTACCAAAGAACTTTGTTTTTCTCAACAAAACTTTCTGTTTGATCAATATCAACAGTTTTAAAACGTTTGAATTTTATTTCTCCGTTATATTCACACTCATTTTCTTTTTCTGAATTCTTATCCGAAAATTTTATTTCCGAATTTCCCTCCACCGAATTCCTTTCGACACCAAAGTCTTCATTATCAAATAAGTTCATATCGCAGTATGACCCTACAGTATGCTGAGTATCTATGACACTCTCAGGATTTAATAAATCGTCAGCTAACTGCTTCAGTATACGCTTCGTTCAAAGTTATTTTGCTACCGGAAAAGTGTCGTCTGGTGTAATAATTACTTGTATATAACCCGTCCGGATGTTAACTCGTACTTATTCCGCGAAATTATGTTGCAACTTTAGGATATCTCAAAAACATCAGACGTTAAAATTGATCTAACAAGAATCTAAATTTAAGTTCAGAATGTTTAAGATGGCTACTTTTTTCTTTAAGCCTAATGAATAGAAGCAGTTTCATAATGGCCGAGCTGGTCAGCCAATGAGATGGCTCGAATCTCATAATAGCCGAGTTTTTTCATTAAGGCCGAGTTTAATGTTAATAATGTGTTGGAGAAGTTCATATTTGCCCTGCATTTGTAGTGAAAATGCGCCTAATATTGTATAGTTAATTAATACTGTATTCTAACACGATCTTAAAATAGCCTATATATACAAAGAAGAAAATAAACACGGGTTATCCTGCAGTATAACACTCGCGTGCGCTTGTTGTTTTGGCCGTTCCGTGAACCGCCGTCAACCCACGTATAAAATTTTTATGAATGAAAGTCACGTGATGTTTGTAAATACCATTTTGGTAAATATACGTCACTAAGACAAACCAGCCGTTTTATTTGTAATTTTAAATTTAACATGAAAATAAAATTACAACCAAATGCCATATCCTCAAAAGTACCTCTCGGGCATATATATACAACCACACATAGTCATATCAACCTAATAAAAGCCAACTAAACAAACTACTGTACAAGATGAGAACATATTATGAGATGAGAACGATATGACGTCATACAGGTGGTATGACGTCACCCAGGCTATAGTCTGGTCGGTTTGTCTCGTGACTTCTACCGTAGGAATCGTAGTATTACCGGCGTACAACAACAAAGTTCGGCTGCAAAATGGCACAAAAAAGCCAATTTACTTAGAATGAGCACAATTTGTGAAATAATAATAGCCGAGCAATGTTTTCTGTCAATAATCCATCTAAATGTTACTTGTGTCTACATTAAAATTCACACACGTATGCCGACTTTCGTGTAAGCGACCTTACATAATTATGCTATTTTTAGTATCTGAGAACATGAACATCTTTTATTTGTTTGAACATTTAATTTATTAGTAAATTGCATTTTTAGTTCGAAATAAAACAAAAGAAATTATCAACTGATGAAAAGTGTGTTGTTTATTTGTTCATTAATTGAATGAATCAACTTATTATGTGGAAACCAAGTCTTACATATATCGAGGGAGGAAATTTTAACGGCTAAACCCAGGGGCGTACCGCGCAAGTGTTTTTACGATCGTAAGAAGTAATTAACACTTATTTCACAATGTGGTTTATTGTTTGGTCGTGTTAGAATCGAAATAATAAGTATCCAGTTCTGGTTTATCGTAGAATAACCCACGTTTTGAGTTCTTAAGCGTAGGAATATATCACGAAGGCCGTAGGCCTGAGTGATATATTGTTTCGCATAAGAAAGAAAAACGTGGGTTATTCTACGATAAACCACGCCTAGATACTTATTATTTCTTAATTATAACATATTGTCAGCAGAAATGGTTGACATTCACATAAACATATGACGTAACGTCTTTAAAAAGGCGGGAACGTTAAGCATATACGTTTCCGCGGCAAAACACGACAACGTATCATAAAATTAACATTAAAAAAAAAACAAAAACAAAAACAACATTTTATAGTACATTTCGACATAGTACATAGAATGCGTGATATATTTAATAAAGGCAGATAATATAAATTAAGAAGTTATGAATATATAACATCCAATAATTCTTTAATTTTTAAAAAAAAAAACCTGGCGAATACCTACACAAATAGTTGTTATCTATAATGTTTTGAAATTATTTGCAAATCTCTTCCAATGCAGAAACCCATATGAAAGTTAAGTACAATATCTTATAAATCCAGAGCAAAAATTGAATGTTATGCTGTTTTTGCCGAGATAAAATAATCTAAATTACATTGACATTGAATGATTTTCCGTCACAAAATTGTATTTCGTTTTATTCAACTATAGCAGGACAGGTATTACATCTGCTTCTGTTACACTTAGAGACTGTCGGTATGACATTACGTCCTTGAAGATGTTTAAATACGTTTAAGATTTTTGGACTGTCATTCTTTTCTCTAGAAAATACTGTTCATAGTACCACTGTCTTTTAAAGTGTTTATACACGTGCGGATCGCTGGGGAAATATTTGCGTTATTTGGATTAAATGCAGGGGATAACGCTGTATTTATTTTCGGTTGCTGTAATTTCTATGAGTTGTATGGGACCTTTTAATATCGCTTTTGATATACCGTATTCGATCACTGGTCTGGGTAATGTTGTTCTCGCAGTTGAGTTCTAAGCTCTGAGAGTCGCTTTTCTTGAAGGGCATCCTCGCTAACTATACTAACTATTCTTGACGATAGGTTGAAGGGAATGTTAATTTTAATATGTTTCGGACGGCATGAATTAAAGTTAAGGTAGTTGTGCGTATCGGTAGGTTTACTTTAAAGGTCTGTCGATATATGAGTTCCATTTTCTTTACAAGGATGTCTAAAAATGGCATCATTCAGAGTAAATTGAATGCATGGGTGCAACGTGTTTATTTCCCTAAAAACGCTTTTATGCTTTTATGAAGTATTAAAAACAGTCATCTAAAAACCGCTTCCAGTTCTTTCTTAAGTATTCTGAGAAATCATTTCCGTGAATTGTTGCCATTTTTTTCGTGAAGTGTCTTCTCTAAATAACCAAGAACTAACGTGGCATACGTTTAGGTCACTTTTGTGTCATGGCTGTTCCTTATTTTGGATGTAATTTTTACCATTGAAAATAAAACACATTATGTTTTAATATAAGTTCAAGAGATTTTAATATGAATAAATGTTGGAATCTAGTGTCTATCTTTTCCGGGAATTTGTCTATCCAGTATTGGAATGCCTGTAGACCCTGATCAATGGGAATATTTGTATAAAGGTTCACTACATCTAACGTAACAAGTGTGGTTTCTTCTTTCATGCGTCCTGGTAAATAATTAAGAAAATCTAAGTCTTCTCTGATAAAACTCGGAACTTCCCTACATAATACCTAATGGTTTAAGAATAAGATCAAGCAGGTGACTGAGTCTTTGCGTAAAGCTGTTAGGTCCTCCTACAATGGGTCTATATTTAAGATCGTCATGGACAGCAACATGTACATATTCAGATTTTTGTTCGAAGACTGTTTCCGTGATTTTCTTACTTTAATGCACTTCAGGTAAACTGTAAAAGTAGCTCGGTGAACTTTCAAAATTAGTTAATAATCAGATACTTCCTTTACTAGACCTTTACCGTGCTTCTCGACTGTCTTACATAATTATTTACGTGTTCGCACATCTGCTTCTTCGTTTATCTCAGAATAATAATTTGAATCATTCAACATCTCTAAAATATGGTTTCTAAAGTAGTCATTATCCATACACACTACAGCGCCGCCGTTGTCGGCTTCTTTGATTATCAATGTCTTTTGGTTTTTTTGATAATAGCGATTTTAATGTTGTTTTGTCTTTCTTAGTTAAATTATCGTATACTTTAGATTTGGTTTTTAGTGGAAATTCCTTAATGATTGAATAGCATCTTCTAATATATGATCTTTACTTTTTGGATGATCTTTTGCTGTATTATTTCTGACTAATGCTATATCAATTTTATCCTCTTCGTCTTCTTTATAGAAAAAATCACTAAGTCTTAACCTTCTACAGAACTCTGCAATTCTGTTTCGTTTTCCGATGGAGTTGGCGTAAATTTAAGACCCTTATTGAGTCGACATATTTCAGTTTCAGATAATTCTATAGTGGATGAAAGATTTATTACCTTTGGATGCGTTTCTTTTTCTGTTGTTTCATCCGTAGAAACTGATATTCCTGTTTGATCTATAGTAGTTGTTTTGGATCCGTTTCGTCGCTGTTTGCTCTGTCCATCACGGGTTCGCTTACCTTTTCTATGTAGGTAGTTCCTCCTCTTTGTCGAACGGAGATAGTCCCAAAGTCACGGATGAACATACTGTCCTATATATGTTGTATCATTTATTGTCTATGGCCTGGTTGGTCAGTTGTTGTTGCTGATATTAACGTTGTTATGTTGTGGATTTCTTTTATTTCTGTTCTTTATTGTTATGTTGTACTGCTTATTATTTCGTTAAATGTTGTTTGATCTCTTTTCAAACGTCTTTGCATTATTTGGTTTTTATCTTTCTTCCTGTGTTTCATCTGTTGCATTCATAAATATATTCATATTTTCATGTCTAATATTTGACGGAAATCTTGATCTTGGAGGATGCACGTCTCCTAGGTCCTTCCGTTGTCTAGGTGTATTTTCCGTCCAGAACATATCTGCACCATATTTTGCTTCATAGTTCATTAACCAAAGTTTTTTTTTCCTTTCCCATATTATTGAAGATTTTTCTTTTTCTTTCTTGCATTAATCGAGCCACATTTGTTTGAGCTTTTCATATATCTCGCCGCGATCCGCGATTTTTTTTCTTGATTTCCGTACTGAAATAAAAACTAAACGCTGTGTAGATTTTGTCACCGATATTTTGTTCTTGTCTGTTTAAGAAGGATACGATTATACATACTGCTCTGTCGGAGAAGATACTGAATGTAAGTGATGAAAACATTTTATGCATCTAGATAACTGTCAAAAATATATCGTTGGCACTGCAAACAATTCCAACAAGCTGACAGCATGTCTTCGAACAAAATTTAGCGATCATTTCCATTTATATTAGTTTTTACGGAAGGTAACATATGGAAGTCACAACTTTAAGACACTTGGAACATTTTGCGGATACTGAGTCCCCTGGAACTTGTTTAGGTTGTAAACCTGCAGAAAAGTAACAAATAATTAACGACTTTTACAGAGACAATTGTGTGATGTAAAAGCCAGCTAAGCTGTTATGTAAAGCATCAAAGAATGAAATATTTGATTGTGAAGTTTTAAACTATCTAAAAAATCAAAATCCTTTATACTGATATTAAAAAAAAACGTGTGTGGAGTTTGTCACTAAAGATTTTTTCTTGTCTGTTTTAAAGGTATACGACTATACACATTGCTCTTTCGAAAAAGATACTGACTTCAAAAAGTGACATAATACACTTGATGCATCTAGATAACTGTCAAAAATATCACGTTGTCAGTGCACAGTAACCCTACAGACAAGACAAGGGCAGAATGATAAACAACTATATTCCAAAGTCAGTTACAGTTTATTAATAGTTCACAACAGAAGCCATTCACATAAGAAACATGACGTCGTTACCATGACGTTGATGACGTCACAGAAAAGTAATAATAATGATAAAAAGAATAATAGTGTCCCTTAGATAAGATTATCACAGAATGTCAGACAGCCTATCTTCGGAGGCATTTGAGAAATTGTTGCCATTTATATAGCTGTTATCACGGAACGTATCATGTAAAGTCATTACTATTAGATGCTTGGAATCTTGGAACATTCTGCGGAAATTGAGCCCCCTGGGCTTTACAAAGTCTTTAACTTGCAGAAAAATAACAGATAATCAACAAGTTTTACAGGGATAGTTGTGTGAATTGAATTATGTAGAAGCCAGCTTAGCTGTTCTGTAAAACATATTAAAACACAATTTAATGTGTCATTTACATAAAGTGAGTTCTAAATCCAATTTCATTGTAAATCTTTTAGCACACGCAACATAACTACTCATTCTGCGTATGTTTTACTACGCAACTGATGATTCTGTTTCTGGAAAGACATTTGCAGTTTTCAATATTGTCATTCAAATCTAAGACAATTTACACAATTGTTTAAACATGTCAGAGAAACTTTTTATGTAAATGCATATCAAACTGTTAGACAATACTACCTAAATGTAAGAAGTACAAGGAATTGTCAGACGTTGATTTTATTTTCATGCTTGATCTGACAATGAAATTTTTTGTCTTTTCTTGTTGATTAAAATGACTCATTCTGCGCAAATCAAACTTAAAAAATGATGTGCTCACCACTCACCACATCGAGATAGCATTTATCCAAACAAATGTCAGTAAAGCAGAATGTATTGTGCTTCTGTCCAGCTTCAAATATGTCCTGAAATTAATTAAACAATATAGAATGATAGATCTAGCTAAATGGACATCAGATGACAGACTAATAGTGCTTGAAGCGGAAAAACATTTCTGATATAAACTGAATACAAAATGAAAATGTATCAGTTTCAAATATTGAATGATTAGCTGCAGTTAACTATGTTCATACTGGGATTAATATTGGTACATTCTATCAAGAATCGCAAAAATAAAGCCTCGATTTCTTCTACAATATCTTCATTCTATTTAGATTGATAGCATTTACAGAAAATAGCCTTAAACTATATTAATAACTGTGCAAATTTCCAAAAACAAAATCAAAAAAGACAATTCCAGTATAACTCAGAGGCATGTTTGGCCCTGGTAGGCATTGACCAAATATGGTGTATAACAGTACGGAAGAATACGGAAAGAACCATGTATTAAAGAAAGTTCTCGGAAAGAAATACTCTTCCTTTCGGAGGAATATTTGTTGATGAAAGCATCTGAGCATTGCATTGTGCGTTATTCAGTCCATACAGCAGTTTCCTTTGACCATATATACTAAATTGATTTGTTCATTTTTCAAAAATCTCGCATCTTTGCCATTGTATCTCATTTTACGGTTGTCAGATCTGTTTAGAGTGATTTTGATTATAAGAAGTTGCGCGTTAACCAGTTTTCAACAGTGGCCAACAAATGCCTCCCTTACTTATTGCAAAAGGAAAAACACAGAGATGCATTCATACTTTCAATACAACTGCTAGTCCACCCGGTACAGTATGGGCGTACCAGAAAAACTGTTGGATAACCGACGACGTATGTGAACAGTGTTTTGATGAGGTTTTCATAAAAAAATTGTGGCCCAGAACGTCCTCAGCTACTGATTATAGATGGTCACTCCAGTCATGAGTCGTTAGCAATCATTGAACGGACAATAGAAGAGGATATTACCCTCCCTTCCCTACCACCTCTTCGCACACACTGCGTTTATGCAGGATCATCCATTGCATTTAGTGAACAAATGGACTTTCCCAGCACTACTGAACGAAGCACGGACTAATGCTGTCAAATATTATCGCTTGATTCCGAGCCTGTGGTATAGTGCTATTTAATAGAGATGTACTGACTTCTGCTGCCTTCCTGCCTAGTAAACCAACTGACATAAACTCAGACACAGTGCAGTCTTTGGATATGTCACCTCAGTCCACATCTCATTCTACATGTGTTCCTATTGAGCGTTCCTCTGAAAGATCACCGATGCCTTCTCTTGACGAGCAGACGTCAACAGACACTCAATCTAGTACAAGATTATCTCTGACTGAATGTATGCAGGCTGAACTGTCTGTTGAGAATGTTGAGGTTGATACTTCAGTTGGTGCAGTTGACAGGGTTCCCGTACTTGACATAATCGACCCATTACAACTCATAGACTTTATAAATTCTGGAGATGTTATGGTTCAAGGGGTAGATACGTCGTTCCCTTTCGATGAAATTGTACCGATGCCGATGGACACTGATAATCTCAATAACAGTTTTAGCTCTCAAACTTCACATTATGGTTCCAGTGAACAGTCTATCACCCAGTGCGTAGATGAGTTGTTCACACCAAAAGTAGCAACTAGTCGCCCGGCAGCTACGAAAGCTAAAAAGGTCACCGGACACAAACTTCTCACAAGCGTCGAAATTTTGGAAGAGAAAAGACTTCTTCAGATAAAAAAAAATATTCTGAAGTCTCAGATGAAACAAAACACTTGAAAAAATTAAGAATGAAAACGTTGAGAAATCAAAGCAGAGAAAAAAGCTGGAACGTCGGTAAAGGCAGAAACAAATCGTCAGCAGTAGAATTGGTCGAAGCAGCGAGTGCATGATTGTTGTAGCCAAAACAGTTCATGGTAATTAAACTAACCTTACTAACACGTTTTTAACGCTTACTAAGGGTGTCTAGTACAGCCGCTGTAAATAGCTTGGAACCAGAACAGACGCCGAGTAAAGGGTCTGGTAAGGTTCCAAGCTGTTCAGTGTTTCTTGTAAATGTCTTGCAAATTGGACAAAATTAAAAAAATATAAGCAGGCGACATTATGAGCGGACGGAAAATTTCACAGCATGCAAAGTGTTAAAAATTGTAAAATATAATAGTAATATGAACTAATTTCAGTTACATAACGTACTATCAAAACTCACATGATTGAAAAAACGAAACTAACAAAACTATAATAAAAATGAATCAGGTAAAAATTACAATCAGCCTAATTCAAGTTATTTCATATACAGACCATTGTTTCATTTTCGTTTATATTTCAGGGTTCGAAGTCGCAGTCGATGAATGGGAGGGAGGAGTTCAAGAATAGTCCACTTTCCATGTTTATTCAGAGAAATAAAATTTTTATCATTGCATGGAATTAGTTTATTTTTAAAAATACAGAACTGATCGTATTTTCCCATATGGAAGTCACGATTTCCGTATTTCCCCAATAACATGTCCGTACTTTCCCTTACATGACCGTATTAACCCGGTTTTGCGAGGTTTCGTTTTAGTGTTTATTTTCAATATCTCGGACAAGCTCTACCCATATACAATATCGCAAATGTCCGAATAAATTATTTCTGAATCGAATTCATTTTTAGTGTAGAAGCTAGTAGCAGCACTTTGTTGGTTCAGAAACGTCTAAACACTGAGGTGCAAAAATCGTCTGTATTTTTTTCCGGATTTCCCCTAAATCTATTTCACTTAAATTCAATTAAGCCGAAATTTAAATATAATTATTTAAACATATTTAGTAACCATAAAATAAAACTATTTAAAATTTGATTTTTACCAGCAGCATTCTTGTGTTTTCATTTCTTTTCAATAATTAATTTCAATAATTAAAGTTTATAAAATAATTTAAATCAGACTATTACAATTGAAATAACCATTTAGTCGGCGTCAGACACACGTTTCACTAACAGTTTGGCGTTCTACGCCAAATATAGATCTACTTGTGGACGTTTTGATTTGCGTACATTTCCGACCAACGAAAATGACCCTTATACTTAATATACTATGTTTACTATTAAATGTCACTCTTCATCGATATCATTATAACATAAATCGTCATTGTTCAGTGATTTTTAGTAACAATGCAATATTAATTAAATCTCTGACATTCAATTTCACCTGCATCCAATTGCATGAACAATGGTTAAAGTTAACCCATGGTTAGTCACTAACCATGGTTTAGCGCTAACCAGTTTGGTTAGCTAACCAAACTGGTTAATCCATTTGTATAAAACTTTTAAACCAAATGGTTAGTTAACCGAAACTGGTTAAGTTTAACCCATCTCAATTTAAACAATAATCCCATAAGGCATCACATTAATCCCGAAATGCATCGCTTCTCTTAGTTCCGTTTGCGTAATGTTCCCGCAATCTGTCACAGCAGCAGCCAATTGTATATACAATGGTTAAATTTAACCACTGGGTTAAAGTTATGGTTAACTGCTGTTTTGGTTAAATGTCTGGTTAATGTTTGTATAAAAAGGTTTGGTTATTTTAACCCATCCTCTAGTGGGTTAAATTTAACCATCCACCTGTACCCTGGTTAAACAGTTAACCACAAAAATGGCTGGCATTGAAGTACCGAACTCTAGACTTCCAAGACAATTTCGACGACTTGACCTACAGACAAATGAACAAGACCCGGAATACGTTCGACGACGATACCGTTTTTCACCGGACGGTATTGACAGACTTGTGGACTTGATTGGACTAGATTTTCAGCGACCAACGAGACGAAACCGACCCTTGACCCCGAGGCAACAAATCATGTTAGCCCTAAGGTTTTATGCTTTAGGATCATTCCTGCAGGTTATAGGGGACACGTTTGGTGTTGATGTTGCAACGGTGTCAAGGGTCATTACAGACGTCACTGTCAGACTGTTTGACCTAAAAGACAGGACCATTAACATCCCAGTCACGGAAAACGAAAAAAAGAAAGTAAAAGAAGCTTTTTTTTTTGCAATCAGAAGGTTTCCTAGTGTTGTATGGTTAATTGATTGCAAACACATAGCTCTGATCAGTCCTTCCGCCGATGTTGAGGCGCATTACGTGAATAGAAAGCATTATCATTCGATTAATGTACAGGCTACTTGTGATCACCAAGGTAACATTCGCTTTTCTCACACTTTTAGTTTTTTACAGACCGGACTTTTGGATACTTTGTACAGGTCTCTCTTATGGCTACAAATGGGCGGTGCGCACTTGGCTATATGTCGTGAGGTATGAAAACACTAAATCTGAATTACTTCCCTTGAAGAAATGATTTTCTTTCTAGGAGGTTATTGTAAACAAGGTTTTTTCAACAACAACATCTATCTTAGGTTAAACCTTGTTTAAAAGCATGGAATGCAATAGTGTGGAAAGCTTTCAAGATCTTATACGAACACATGAGATGCAGACTTCTTATATATATACTTCATACCACCACAGAAAGACTTTAGACATTCAGAATACATTAGAGTAACACCTCAACTTACAGTTTGTAATGTTACAGAAAGAGCTAGGTTCTAGTTGCTCAATGTTCCCCCATTTGGAGAAAATTACAGTCAACTTGGCCCTAAGTCAAATCGGCCTCAAGTCAGATTGCACCCCCCCCCAAAAGTTAAATCAGTCCAAAGCCAAACCGGCCTCTAGTCAAATCAGCCTCATTTAAACTAAAGATCTGTATGTAGATAAAAACTTATTTAAATATTTTTTCAGTGATTTCATCCTTTTCTCAAACTGTCTCACAAAGATTGCACTAAGCTTGCCATATTAGAACAAATTAGTTATTTCATATTGTGGGGAAAATGAAAGATACAGAAAGGATCCTGTTCTAGAGACTCGCCTGGTTCTTATGCATGCTCAGTGTATAGCACTGATACAAGGGACCTTTGTTAAACATCCCATCTAATTAGAAATGTTAATGGAGGAGTGGGGGCATTGATCTTAGGACCTCCTGTTTACCAGTCCAGAGCGTTTCAAAAAATGAAGATCTTTTTGTATGCAATCAAGTCAAATCTGCCCCAAGTCAAATCGGCTTCAAAATAAGTCAATTTGGCCCCAACATAAGTCAAAACGGCCCCATTGCATTTTTATAAGTCAAATCGGCCCGAAAATAAGTCAGATCGGCCTTAAATGTTTTAAAAGAAAAGTAATAAGATATAATCGTGTTTAAATAATTAAATAAAAAAAACAGCTGTCAGGGTTTTAAGTTAAAATGTTCTTATACTGTCTCTTTGTCAATTTTTTGCATTGCTTCTGTTCTGTTCTATTTATTTTAGAGTTGAGTTACGTTGATGAACTTATGTAAGTTTTTTATTAGATATGTGATACTTTTATGTTAATAGTGATTAATTTTTAATTGTATTAATCAAAATAATAAACTGTGAGTATGAATGTGTTTTTTCATTTAAAATGACTGATAATTGTATTGACTGTTAAAATGTTGTATATAAACGTCAGGAATCATTCACTTGTGATGCTTATGAAAAATGGCAGCACAGGACGTGCAATTAAAGTAAGTCATTTTATTTGACAAGGTTTATAAATAGTTTATATTTCAAATTAAAAGTCATAGCCATCAAGTTCTAAATGTACTTAATTAAATTTATGTGTTGTGTTTTTTATAGGCGTGAGTTGTCAACATCACAGGAACCTCAAGTAAAAAAGAATGTTTCTTACGGACTTTTAAATGTGCTGTAATTTATTAATGGTATTTAAATGAATTAATATACAAACAATTTCAAAATAAAAGGTGATTTTTATTATGATTATGATACTGTTTTGATTTGACGGGATAAGTAAACTTGTCATTTATATAGGTGTTGATTGGTATTGTATTTGACTGTACTTTGTCTTTATTACTTGTGAAATGTCACAATAGAATTGCACGCTAGGGTACTTAATCCACGACGTAAGATCAAAGCAACAGTATTTACACTGCAACTATATAATCATGTCATTTATATAGTAGTTGACTGGGTATCATTTATTAAATCTGTCATGAAAATGTAGTCTTAATCATGCAACTTCAGGCAGGATGTTGACTTTACGTCTACTCTGAAGGCGGATATCAACCATTCAAAAATAGCACGATATTCAACTTCTTTATTTGGACTAATGAAACAATACCAGCGCCTGCAAGGTAATATAATCCATGACATAAGATCAAAGCGATTATTATATATATTTGATAATTGATCATTGTCTTGATACTGAAACAAAATATCCAGCGATAGGACAAAGATTGATTTAAGCTTTGCTGCAGGCCAAGACTTGCGAAATTTTGTCTACCAATATTATCCAAATAATGCTCCTTGTTTAGTTCTGGAAATTTAGCGAGGGCATCTTATGTGGTCGACTGTGATCCATTTGAAGGGATGTAATCAGGATTTGGGATGCTCTTAATTCTGTATAAAATTCCCTGCTGCATGATAAAAAAAAATGTGCAGGTCAAACAGTGTTGCAATACCATGTGATCGTGACTTCAGTATAGCCATCAAAACCAAGACAAAACTGTCAACATTGGCAGCGCTTGAAAATAGAAAATTACCCGTAAGTATTTCATTACTTCATCAATTTCTGTGAGACATGTGTCAGTCTATGTAGAAAAATACAAGCTTTCCACTGGACCTCCCTCAGTAGCTAAGCCATTTTCTCATGCACTAAGTGAAACCTCCCACACCAAAAAATTTCAAGGTTTCAGATATCACACGTCCCGTTTATTTCTACTATATTGTCTTATATTTTTGAAATTAATGTTTTTATCTATTTTTTCTTGATAGAAAAACCTATGAAAATTTTCATAAGTGCAGTGTATTGACTGTTGTATAGAAACCGAACCCCAGCTTATCAGCCCTGCGTGATACCTGGCTGAAATCCCTGCAATTGGCTAAACATGGTGGGCAGTTGAAAAATGCAAACTATATAAAAGAGTTATTGTCTGGTTAAAGCCATACATGTATATAGTGTATCAATCCCTTTCCTGTTTGATTTTCAGGTCATCCGTTACACCTGTGCTATATAATAATTATTTTCAAAATGTAATTTATAAAGACATTTTAAGTTTTAATACATGTATGTATACATTCAGGTTTTTGCACTGCTAAGAAAGTATATTTGGAATGACTTGCCGTCAGTCAGAGTTGGGCGGTAAGAGTTTAACGGTACACCATTTGTGGTGCTAAACAAGAAAATTTATGACTGCCAGTTTGGGAAGGACAGAAAGACAAAAAGAAAGCAGAGAAGGAAGGCAGCAAAGGCAAATACTAAAATGGCAAATAATGATGAAACAGTTTTTAAAAACCTTACATTTCTTACACGCTCCATATTATAAAGAAAAAAAACAGAGCTTCTTTGTGACCTGGTTGTCAGCCTTACCATTGGCATTTGCAAATTTGCCAAATACTTAAAGGTCATGTGACACGACTATAGCAACTTTGTCTATTCAAAATAATCATGATGTACTGATTAAAATGGTTTAATTGCGAAATTATGAAAATTTTGCTTTTGATAAGAAAAAAACGTGTTTTTGATGATCGGCTATTTCCGTTTCGACATCGGTAGTTTCCGCTGAAATTTTTGGCTGTGACGTAGATTTATCCCTACTGTCCCAGGCAGTAGTGCAGAATTACACTGCTCAAAACACATCCGTTTTTAAATGAAAAAATAACACTAAACCACAAGTGCAAGAAACACAATAGAGGCACACTTATAAAAATAGCATGCTATAAATTGTAAATTAAATAAAACAATGTGATTACTTCTCGATTTTTTATAGGTAAATTCAAACATTGTGCCGGGAGAACGGTTTGAAATTTTACCTTTACAAATATTAAAAAATATTCCAATTTCTTCCATGTTGTGGTTCTATATAAACCTTAATCTCCTTCACGTTTAAACATGCTGCGTAAGCCTTCCCCACTTGATGTTTACGTCATAAACAAATTCTTTTTCATTTAAGTGTAGTGAAATTAAAGTGAATTTAGGTGATCTAATGTGTTAACAGTTGTTTCACTGGAATGGAAATTCACACTCGGTGTATTTTCACGTTGGGATATTGTTTGAAAAAAATAATATGGCATATCCATCGAGCAGAAATTTGTGTCTGCTTATAAATTTATATCCAATGAAATGTCAAAGATCCATAAATCACGCCTTATACTGTGGGATTTATGCAAATTAACCTGCCCAAATGGGACCCTTGTATATTCTGCATAGCTGTCAAAACAAGGCAATTAACTTTTTATGACCCAATCAATGATAAAGTTGAGACAAATAGCAAAATTTTATGACAAGTGATCTTACAAATTGATTGAATTACTTTTGATCAGTCAAACTTGTGAAAACATTATGTAATAGCTTGTTCCAATTAACATGTCTGAATGATTTTTAGTTAAGAAGCTTCCATGCAGATACATATTTTAATTAGATAATTAAATGTAATGGATCTATTTATGATGAAAATAAAAACATTCGACTTCTAAATGTGAACAAATTAAAAAAAAAACAAAAAAAAAAACACAATGTGTTTGTGTTATGATTTCGACATAGTTTTAGGGCTTCTTTTATATTATTTGTTCTTTGATCATTATTGATTTTTTAAATGTTGAATGAATAAGCCCTCCCCCCAAAAAAGATATGCAGTTATAACGAAAAAAGTCATAGATCTAGTCAAAGATTACTTACACGTACCTCAGGCAAAATATACCACAGACAAATAAGCAACACATCACTGTAAAGAGAATGTTTTTATGGAAAAAATCTCTCGATTGGAGTTAGTTAATCAAGTCTTTCAAAAAAACTGCATCGGATATAAATAAGCATGTTCAAAATCTTTTTGGATCAGTAACTTGAAAAATATCTCTAGATATTTTCACTGATTTATTCTTTTTATTCTATAACCCTAATTAAACTAGCCTCTATATAATATTGCTCATTGGCTTCGTAATTCTATCGAAATTTCAAATTATTTATTTTAGAAAATCTTCAATGTGTGTTCACGATATTAGCTTGACTTGTTCAATTTTGTTTTTTTTACTATAATATGCAGTCTACATTTTCACTTTTCATCATAATTTTTAAGATT
The DNA here is from genome assembly GCA_012932295.1 of Cyclina sinensis. Classification (NCBI taxonomy): domain Eukaryota; kingdom Metazoa; phylum Mollusca; class Bivalvia; order Venerida; family Veneridae; genus Cyclina; species Cyclina sinensis. The sequence continues at coordinate 31,204,434 of JAAONU010000017.1, forward strand.
TTGTTAACAATCCAGGCAGCTGTGTCAAGTGGCAAGAGATAAATGTGCGTCACTTCCGGTTTCGCTCGTGACAGGTGCGCGCGACCAAGTGCGTAAAATATGGATTTTAATTTGCTATAAAAAACATCTTTAAGATGAAAATTACCTGCGGAATTTTTTAAAACTGTCATAGTAAGATATATAGTTTTCGCTTATATTAAAATTTCGAGGTCAAAAATTCGTGTCAGATGACCTTTAATTCATCTCGAAATAATAACACAACAATTGATATCACAGAACAAAAAACACAAATTGTGTATTATTTGTCAAGATTGTACACTTTGACAGTATTAGACACAATGATAATATTAGACAAAGCATAGCGGTTAATCATCCAGGTAGTTCAGTAGTTAGAATATCTGTTGTTTTCAACAGAAGACCTAGGTTCAAATCCAAGTCTGCATAACTGCTGATTCATTTGTCTTTCATTACACCAAACCTAAAATAAGTAAGACTATATAAATTTTGTGTTGATAATTGTCTGCTCACCTGTTTGTTGAGTGTTAATTTCATAGTTACTTTAGATATGATTCATTTAAAAAAAAAACCACAATCATTAATCACTGGTTTTGAAGATTTGAATGTGATAATGAGTTAGTTGTGCTTGTGATTACTGAAGACCTCCATTATATTTTAGCCACTACTCTCTTTATATATATCTTATATAAGAAAGCACACAATTATGTTAAGATGGTTATGTTTTATATTGTAAGGGGAAAGGACTGTAAGGTGCATATTTGGCATCACTTAGAGAGTAACTTGCTTAATTAAGTAAAACTAATATTGAAGTGTTATTTCAAAGTAGCAATGAGGACTGTGTAAGAATATGGCATACTTGAGCCGAAATATATTTTATGTTATCATGGGTACCATGGAAACATGGAATTTTGCCAGATGTGCTTGCTTTTTTGTTAACTTTGGGTACCCCTCTCCAAACTTTTTTATTTTAATGACATTACCCATAAAGTAATGCAAAAGAAATATAAACTTGATACTTGACTGTGATGGCATGCATTTTTTACCATTATGCACCGAAAAAAGGGAATAATGTTCATGCACAGTGACCTTTTGGAATTTGAAATACAATATTTAATTTAGTATTTCTTTCTCTCATAGCCAACTATTCACATATTCCCTACCCCTTTCATAATCAACCTTACCATAATCTGAAGTTATAAACATGTATTGGTAACAGTCTGTGCAAATAGAAATTGTTACATGAGATTTGTGTGATCAAGCAACAGACTAAAGCATCTGTATTCTTTTGAATGATTGCTGGAGGAACATTTCTTGCTTGAGTCGTGTTTAGCTCAGTCATCTTGATTTGATCTGTAAATTCACTGGTGGTGTCTTGCTTTGTATGCCCAAGTGTATATAGTTCTAGGACATCTTTGTACCTTGCACCTTCAAAATTTGGTTTTATGTGTTATGAGACCAGATGGTGGTTGTCAGGTCACAGATGCTAATCCATAACAAAATTTTACAGATATTTTATGTTAGTACATAGTTTTATGCACATCCTTTTCAGTGTAATAAAAACAAGTGTTTGGATTTGGTGATATGGGGATGGTGGCTTTTGCCATATATTTGTTTGGTTACATTTGGACAGACAATTGACTGTTAAGCATGAAAATTATGATGAATCAATTGGTTTGGCATGGACTTTCCAAGTATGATGAGAGGTGTCATCATGGTGTTTCCTTCATGTTATTAATTCAGTACCGAGAAAAAGGGATGAATATTTTGCTTATTGATAATGGCTAACAAATTTTATTAATATAATATAAAATGTTTCATCTAGTTCTAGTCTAGTTCTAGTCTCTAATAAGTTATTAGTGACTAGGTGTAAAACTATTTAGCTCACCAGAGCACATTCTACTAAAGTAGAGCTTTTGTGATCATCCTTTGTGTGTGTAATGTGCCGTCAACTTTTTACTTTAAGCAATATCTCCTCCGAAACCACTTGGTGAAAGATGATAAAACTTTGCAAGAATGTTCCTTACATGAAACTGTACAACATTTGTTCTAAGAATTTCATTCCATGAAGAACTCTGGTTACTATGGCAATGAGAATTAAAAACTTTTAAAAATCTTCCTGTCTAAATCTTCTGTGGAAATAGGTATGAAATTTTGTGTGTAGCATTGTCTAGCAAACCTCTACCAAATTTGTTCAGATAATGTCCCTGAGGTCACTACTGGCCCCGCCTGAGGGGCCATCATTGCCTTCTTCTTTTAAGTGTATTGTTTTCTTTATAGTGTATATTATGTCTGAATGCTATACATGAGAGATTTAACCCGAGAATAAACATGCCGCGATGAACGTCGACCAGCGACAGACGACCACCAACCACTGCCAAATTCAGTATCTAATAGCTACTGGTCTTTTTCAAGTTCAAAATTTTCATATATCATTAAGGTCTGTTGGCATTATTTTACAAGAATAAAAAGAGAATAATTGAAAATCGACCATGAACCGTTTCAAAAAGTCAAAAATACATTAACTATCCAAAAGTAACAAAACGATGGCTTCTCAATTTGCAAATCTGAATTATAATGATTTTGGAAGTGGTAGCTAAATCTATGGTTGCAAAGGATCCCTGGATATCCTTTATGTAAAACTGAGAGATAGTATTTTACAAATAGAATGGTTAGTTTTTTGTAAAGTAAAAAGATAGTATTTTATAAATTTTCGTTTGTTTTATATACCTCAGTAATATCCCCTAGATGGCCACGTACAATACTCGAAATACTGTCTGTGAATACACTTATTTCAGAGTATTCATGGGTTATTATGGGGTTTTGTACGAGACACATTGTACAATCTGAGACAGGGGCGATATGTAGCTATGCACAAGAAACAAAATACAGCTCAGGAAGTTAACCATTTAAGACTTTTTCACAAGGTCATATATTGCTATGTACGAGAAAAATAAACAGGCCACAGCTATTCTAGATTTTTTTCACGGAGCCATATCTGGCTATGTTACTGATAAGCTATATTGTCTGTTGCAACAACCATTTAAGAAATTACACGAGTTGTGTACAGTCCTTGCCAGCAGCCATGCAAGATTTTTTGCACAAGGCCTTATGTGGCTATGCATGAGCCAGATACATAGTCTGGGATGTCAACCACTTACGAGTTTTCACGGGGCTATATATTGCTATGTACAAAACAAATAAAGAACCTGGGTGGCAACCATTTCAAGAGCTATATACAGTCTATGGCTGCAACTATTTAGTATATTTAGCATGGCAATATATGCTATGTGTCTGGCCCTATATACAGCCTGCAGCGACACACATTCAAGATTTTTCACGGGCCATAAAGGGCTATGTACGAAACACGATGTAAAGTAGGTAACGGTAACCATTAAATAATTAACACGGGGCCATATATGCCTTTGTATAACACAATATACAGCATCAACGAATAGTTAAAATGGAAGTTAAGACTCTAGCTCTAGCTACTTAAATATTAGAAGTATTCTTCCGAAAATCGACGAACTCAGGGAAATTGCAATCAAAACTTGAGCCGCTGTGTTCGGTGTTACTGAAACATTGCTGGACGAGTCAGTGTTTGATTCTGAAATAAACATTCCTGGTTACTCCATAGTTAGGCGGGATAGAAACAGAGAGGGAGGAGGTGTCTGCCTTTTTATACGTAATAATTTAACTTTTAACAATAGAATTGATTTATATATCGACGACTTAGAAGCCCTGTGGATTGAAATTTTATTGCCACATACGAAACCTATACTATGCGGTGTTACATACAGACCGCCGAAACAGCTAACATTTTATACATTGTTGGAGACAGTGATGACATCATACTCGGAGTTTTCGGAATTAGAAACCATCATCCTTGGAGATTTTAATACTGATGTTTTAAAACATACCAACACATGTGTTTTCGTGAAATCTTTAAACAACGTTTTAAATTTCATGAATTTTACTCAGTTAATTACAGAACCAACAAGATGTACTGTTTCATCAGCAACAGCTTATTGATTTAATATTAGTTTCTGATAGCAGCAGGATATCGCAAAGTGGTGTTGTACCCATCGGAATCAACTTTCTGCTCAAGGAAATTGAGGAGTCGTGACACAGATTCAAAAGAGAGATAAACTTTGTGAAAAATTTAAAAAATCTATAAGTGAAGATGATTTTATACTTTATAAACAGATTAGAAACCAAGTAAAGTATCACATTAAAAAATGTAAGACTGAGTTTTTCAAAAACAATATTGAAGAGCATAGGTCAGACTCTAAAAATTTATGGAAAACTTTGAAGGGTTTAGGTGTACCATCCTAAAAGTGCTCTTCATCTTCAAATATTGGATTAAATATTAATGACAGTATATGTTTTGATAAATTTTGTGTTGCGGAAAAGTTTAATGAGTTTTTTACTACTGTGGCACAGAAGTTAGTTGATAAACTTCCTACTAGTGTGAATAAATTTGGAAGAAATTTTATTCAAAATTTTTATAATAAAAAGGGCGTCTTACATAATAATTTTTCCTTATCAGTTGTTAACAAGGGAACTGTCATTAAGTATTTAAATAAGTTAGGTGCCAATAAAGCTACAGGTTTGGATGGTATTCCTGCTCGTTTTATAAAGGATAGTGTGTATAATATTGCTGAACCCCTTACCCATATACTTAACTTGTCCATTATTACCGGTATTGTCCCAGATGATCTTAAATCGGCCCGTGTTGTACCTTTGTATAAAAAGAACAATAAGACCGAACCAGGTAATTACCGCCCTGTGTCCATTTTAAGTTTTGTGTCCAAAGTCCTAGAGAGAATAATATATGACCAGGTAGAACGTTATTTATCAGAGAATAACCTACTATATTCCCATCAGTCTGGTTTTAGACATAAGTATTCTACAGACACTTGTCTTTTACATCTTACTGATTTTATTAAGTTTGAAATGGATAAAGGAAATTATATTGGTATGGTCCTTTTAGATTTACAAAAGGCTTTCGACACTGTCGACCACGGTATTTTACTCATGAAACTTGAGGCTTTGGGGTTTTCTAGTGATGTTATTCACTGGTTTAGGTCTTATTTATCTAACCGGACACAAACAGTTAATGTCTCCGGTGTACTTTCCTCTAGCGCCAATGTCACCTGTGGGGTACCCCAGGGTTCAATCCTCGGCCCCTCCCTATTTCTGATATATGTTAATGATATGGAGGCTGTGGTCCATAATAAATTACTTCTTTATGCTGATGACTCGGGTATTCTGGTGTCAGGTAAAAACATCCAGTATATTTCGTCTCAGCTTACTGATGACCTTACCAATGTGAGTAAGTGGCTCGTAGATAATAAGCTTTCGTTACATCTTGGAAAGACGGAGTCCATCTTATTAGCGTCTAAGCCCAGACTTAAATCCTGTGATAAAACTAGATATTGCATGTAATGATACTACAATATCATCTACCAAATCAGTCAAATACTTAGGCACTGATCTTGATCAAAGTTTAACTGGTGAGTGCATTGCCAACCAGGTTATTAAGAAGGCCGATGCAAAATTAAAGTTTTTATATAGGAAAAGTTCATTTCTAAATAGGTATACTAAACAGCTTCTGGTTTCATCTTTAATACAATGTTATTTTGATTATGCTTGTGCCTCCTGGTATTTGGGTTTAAGTCAGCGATTGAAAAATAGGCTTCAGGCCACTCAGAATAAGATGGTGAGATTTATACTTAATCTCAATCCCCGTACTCATGTTGGGAGGGCCCATTTTCAGGAAGTTGGCTGGTTACCGGTACATTTTAGAGTTAATTCCCTTATCCTTGGTCATGTCCATAAGATAAATAGTAATTGTGCACCTAGTTATTTAAGTGAACATTTTATACTGGCAAATGTGGTACATTCTTATTCAACTCGTTTTAAAGACAGTAATAGTTATTCCATTCCCAGGGTTAAAGGTTTCGGGAAGAAATCATTAGCATATAATGGCTGTCGAGAGTGGAACAGGTTACCATCACATATTAGGTCCATAACAAGTTTTAACAATTTTAAAAAATCTGTAAAGGAACATTTTATGCAATCAGTTTCTGTATAATTATTTTAATTGTATGGACATTTTTTTTTTCTTCAATTTTATATGTTCATGGTAACCCTTTTAGTATTTCTATAACCTATTCAGTGTCATGCATTTTCTGTGATATTAGAATTATAATACATTTGCTATGAAACTGTGATCCAATGATCTATGTGCAATAAGTAATATAAGCAAGTGTGATTCATTATGATTAATATGTGCAATATTTGATTCTAGTAATATTTTGCCTTTCCGGCGTCATGTGATCAATTCTAAGGACCACAATGGAAATAAGTCGGCTTTATGCCTTCTTTTTGTGTTATCCTTGGTATTGAATATATGGCATCACATATGCATTTTGATGTTCACATGTATTAATTTAATTATGTTGACATTGAATTTGTATTTGTTTATGACATGTATTTTTATACCTGAATAAATCTATATATCTATCTATACTTTGTTACCAAAGAAACCTAGAGTACGTTCCAAAAATTTTTCCCCACGGGAAACAAGATGTACTCATTGAGAGTGTTAAAGACAATTTAAGTATTATAAACAAGAAATTTTGACGGGGGAGGGGAGGAAAGTACAGCAGAGGGCCTGGGAACGAATACGTCTGTGAATGCTGTAGGTGTATGCAGCAGGTATGCATGTCGCGATAATTGATTTATTGCTTTGTTGAGTTCCTGTTAACGTGGCAGAATTTCATGAAGCCTAGCCTAATTCAGTAGCATAGATTCTGAGAAAACGGAGCTGATATCGGACAGCTTCAGCTACCGTAGCATACAAATAAAAATATACGGATGAATACATTAAATATCATTTTTACGTATATACGATTTCTTGCAATACCTACAGCAAAATCATGTTTTTCCACACTGCTTGAAAATCAAGATGGCGATTTCTACACTTATTTTCGTAAGACTCCGTGCGGAATTCCGTAACACATGCGTATTAGAGTTTCTATTTATCCAAATATGGTTCTGGCCGTCAGGGACCACCAGCCTAGTGACTTAACTACACTGTCATGTTTCTGTAAACTGTTCATTTAATCAGAAAATGTTAGATTGAAACTGTTGATGATATATAGCCTGCATATTCTTGTCCTACAGAAAAGAGTATATGCTTTACTGAACAATAATAAAAAAAGGTGGAAAAAAGCATATCAGGAAAAACCACGGTCAAAAAACACAGCCTCTCTACACAGTCAACAAGTAATGGAAAAGATAGCATAAATCCATTAATTTTATAGATCAATTAAAATAGGACACCACCAACAATAACGAAAATGAAAGCCTGAGGGATTACCGTCTTGGAACGGTCAGTAGCAAAATATTTGCCACTTGCCATTTGGGGGTTCAAACCAGGTTCTAGGATGCACCAACCTCTCACTTGCCCCAACAGGTTCTCATAAGAGTAAACAAGTACGAATTGTTTTGGTAAATTAACAGCTGCAAATATTCAAATGATTTGATTTTAAATAATATTTGGACAGAAGATGCAAAAGACAACCTTAAAGGTGAAAGTTTTAATTTAATTTTGTTTTGCGCCATTTAATGTGTTGTAGGAATACCATTGCATGAAAAGCGACATTGTAATTTCAAGTGACGTCATGGCTTACGTAATATTGACACAGCATAGTGCTTCTAATTTATGTAATACAGTCACTAGAACTAAGTACGTGCTGAATTACTGATCCCAAAGTAAAGGAACTGTAAAAAGAATATACGAGCATACCAAAATGATAAGACAAGACACACGACATACTCAATTTAAATATAACAGAATGTAGGTGAACATGCAACATTCAGCGTGGTATAAATGAGTAATCAATTAATAAACAGACTTCAAAAAGAGTTAACGAAAATGAGAACCTATGGGGTTACCGCCTTGGAACGGTCAGTGGAGAAACCTTTGCCAGTTAAAACCAGGTTGTAGTGTGCACCAATCTCACACTTGCCTCAACAGGTTATCATAAGAACAAACAAGAACAAGCTGTCTTGCTGCATTTACTTCAACCCATCCATTAACTTGACAATGTCGCATGTAAAAGCACAAAAAAGTAAAAAACAAAGCTAATGGCATTGCAGAGTGAAAAATAACTTTACTAAGTCAAGAGGACTTGGAGTAACATCTGCAAGAACACGATGGCAGGAATAAAAGAGTGTGATCAAGTTTCTAAGTTCTTTTCATGATTTCCCTAGAAATCTTCATAAACTCTCAAACCACTCCAACTGTCGTGCAAACAACTGTAGAAGTGTTAATCACCAAGTAGGCAGAGCGCTGTAGAGTATCCTGTGGCAGCCTGTCTGTTTGAATTTACAGACGTTTTTTTAACAAATAACGTTGAGAAATTAATATTGCTTTTTTTCTTTAATTTATAAATCAAATCTCCATAAAACACTGTTTGAGAAATATCTTGTTGCAGTAGTGATTTTAAACTGCAATGTATTTTTGGCTTAAATACGGGTTGATTCTAGCGGCGATAAAACTTGCAACACGTTTTTCTTAATTTGTGGTACCGATACTCCTGTTTCAAAAGTTTTCCTGTTTTTATTTTCTCTTGCAAACTTGTTTTCAATGTGTCTGGTGAGCTTGTCTCTTAAATTATGAGGAAATGAAGTACGCAATGTAGAAAAATCATAAATTGACAAAGAGAACTTCTAGTGCTTTTTATTTAAGTTTATTTAAAAAGTCTCTGAGTTTTTAATAGACCAAACTAGTTTTTTGCCAATGGTTTCAAAAACCTTTTCGCAATTACTAATAATATTTTCTTTTATGGCTGTAAGACAAGATGTTAAGAGCACGGATAATTTAGTAGCAAGTACGGGAATTAGCGATAAATCTTGTTTTACATGGCGTGTTGTGCATTTTAGGTAACAAATATATTTTTTTCCACTTTTTTTATCTTGATTCGGTTCAACACAGATTCATTTTTTTCCAATTTGTAAAGGGTGTGTAGAAACAATTTCACTCTATGATTAAGAAGTCTTTGTATAAGCATTAGTGCTATTTAGCTCTTTAGTTTGAATATTAATATATTGAAGTTGGCAGTTCCAGTAACAGCAGCAGCTGTAAAGAAAACGTGAAGTTGGCAGTAGCCGACTACACGTTTTGCCTACTGCTGCTGCTGTTACTGCTTCTGCCAGCTTCACGTTTTGACTAAGTACTGCTTCTGCTGTTACTGCTACTGCCAGCTTCACCTTTTGCCTAGTGCTACTGCTGTTACTGCTACTGCCAGCTTCACGTTTTCTTTACCGTTACTGCTGTTTCTTCTACTGCCAGCTTCACGTTTTCTTTACTGCTTCTGCTGTTATTGCTACTGCCAACTTCACATTTTTCTACTGCTGCGTACTGCAACTGCTCACTTCTTATACATTTGCATATCAACATGTTTAAACATTTTAGCAAAAGCAAAAACTGATAATCGCTTTGAAAGCAATCCGTATTTGCCAAGTTTTGTTTGATTTTCTCTGGCGGAATATCATATTTCGTTTCATGAAAATAATGCCAAGACCAATTTAGGAGTCAGGTAATTGCAGCTTAGATGTACGGTGTATGCTTTAGTCAACTCAACCAAATAAAGTAAATATACTTATTAGTCAGCCGTTTTAGGTATGTATTAGGAATGGGAACGAATACTAATATCAGTATTCGAATATTCGCTTTGCCATATTCGAATATATTCGAATATTCGGGTTTTTTTTGCAGTTCAGTCAGCTAGTAATGGGGTAGAAATGACTTGTTATATGGAGGTTTTAAATAGTTATTTAGTGATTGGCAATACATAATATATTCCGTTCATTAAAGGGATACACAGGCAAATGAATGCCCAAAAAATTAAAACTGATATTATTTGCTCAAATCACGTTCAGCATGAAGGACTTCAAATTCCCAGTATGTTTCTAGTGAAATGCGGGCTTGAACGTAAATATTTGAACGTTCTTTATTTTTAAATAAGTCACGTGACAAAAAGAACCAATCGTTTTTCCCTTGGCTCTTTTTTTGACGTAGATCATGTGACATGTACTTCGACCGTCCAGTCATTCACTGCGAAATTTAGCGTGAACTCTAAATTTTCTATCTAGACCCACGTGGGTCAAGTTAGGAAACCACCCGGTTTTTCATTTAAAAAGAGGACTGATTACTGGGACTGATCATTGAATTTATTTTAATCACATTTACAGTATATTGATAGAAGAAATGAAAAAGAAAGCGTAAAACTTTTGCCTATATATCCCTTTAAAACCGCTTGGAATAAGTCCAAACAAGAAAGGGGTGCATGTTTTTTTTTCATACAGCTTATTTCGATATTGTTAAGCGATGATCAAACATAAAGCGAGGATGATTTTTGTTTCAAATATACTTATAAGAGGAAAATATTTATCTATTTTACTGATTGGGCAACTTAAAAGTAATATCAATAAAGTTATAAGGGTGACTGGTTGTTCGTTTTCGTAAAACATGACGTTAATCCTTGAAAATTGTGAGACAAACAATTTTTAAAATTTGTGAAATAAACGGGCGCCAATTTAAATGAACAAAAGATTAAAAGGTATCACAACTACGCATGTGGCAAACTCTTAATCCGTAACGATTGCCCCTGCCAATTATGCATTGCAATTTTATTGTTAATTGGATCATATTTTGACATGCGATAAAGAAACACAATACCAAACAGACTGGTTTTTTGCATAATCAGAATGCTTACATTTATAAAAATCAACGATGCTTTATTTGAAACAAAAAACATTTAAGAATATTCGAATTTGATTTTCAGATTCGAACATTCGGTGGATTTTCAAATATTCGAATATTCGAACATTCGTTCCCATCCCTAGTATGTATTTCTATCTTTATTTAAGAAAACCTTAAAGTTTCTCTTTTGGTTTGCTGTCATCACCGCATCAAATACTTCGAATGAATAGCACGGAATATTAATTACTAAGACAGATATAGATTACAAGGCGCAGTTAATCTTTTGTACAAGTTTGTGGAAATGGAAAAAAAAACGTAATAACTTGTTACCTATTTTTAGTTCTGTTACTGTCCCTGTAATTAGACAAGCTGACGACGTAAAAGGCTATTGGTCTTGAGTGTCTCATAAAACTAAAATGTAAAAGATCATTGAAACGGAAGGGATTGGCGAAACTGTAATGAAACATGTTTGTCCTACTTTTTTCTTAACAAAAAATGGATATATGTCTATGTATCTCCATTAACGAAAGTTTTGCGAAGAACCTAAGGCCATGAGAGAAGGAATTATTATTTTTTTAGACTGGACGTTTTCGGAAAAACTGTTTTATGAAAGCTAAACCTGTCATTTCATCATTGAAGAAACGATAAAACGCAAATGAAAATAAAACCAAATCATATAGTATTACGAAGATGAAATTGAACAAAAGTATATCAGTGTACTAATGCTTTGTCAGTTCTCAATAAGAGTTATTCGTTAATATATGAAGCGATCTTTTTTTGCTAAGTTGGCGGATTCTAATAATCTATTTACAACCATGAATGTAGATTTTTTGCATCTGGTCAACTTTTTCCAGAGATGAGGTAAATATTTAAGTATATGTTTTATGGGAAAAGCAAGAACGGCACCAGACCTTACCAGTAGTCCCCTAGACTTTCTCCTAGGAGGTCACTTGAAATAAAATGGTTTCTTCCACAAACCAATGTCCATTACAGAATTAAAATCCATTATTCATAAAAAAATCGAGAGACACATGTGCCAACATCATACGTAACTTAGAGAGTGGATTGTGCTGAATAGGGAAAATAATGGCAGTCACAGAACATGTACTACAGAAACTGTAAAATAATAACCATGATAAATGTCAGATTTCAAAGCGCAGTTACTCTTTTGCATATATGTGGAAAGAGAATAAAAAACGTAATTAATAACTTGTAACTTGTTTGCGCTGTTCCATTTCTTTTCCTGACAACATTTAGGCCCTTGGCACTGAGTGGCTCATAAAACTAACATATAAAGATAATTGAAAAGATTAGGATTGGCGACATTGTAATGACACATGTTATTCCTATTGTTTTGCTTCACAAAAAATGTGATTTTAATCAATGTTTGGATTGTTTAAAGTTGCGAGAAGAATCTATGGTCATTATAGAAGGAAATATCTCGACTTTAAGAAACTTGACGTTTTTCAAATAATTTGATAGAATACTTGACAGTACACATCAGGCAATATTTTATTTTCTATTTTTATCAGATTTTACTAGCAAATTATTCGTTGAAAAACATCTCTTGTGGATTGTTCATGTCTTTTTGTCTTGATAAATTGCAGGCAGCTGTAACTTCGCCATCTAGGATAAATGTTTTGTAAAAAGAATGAATTCAAACCACATATTAAACTTGTCTCCCATGGCAGAAGGAAATGTCTCGACTTTAAAAATTTGACGTTCTAAGGCAGAAAAAATGTTTTATGAAAGCAAGACTAATAATTTCATCAGTGAAGAAAACAAAAAAACGCAAACAAAACCTAAGTCAAACAAAATACGAAGATAAATTAAGATAAAACAATTATCAGAGTACTAGTTTTTTGTTGCTGTTTTTTGTTGTTGTTGTTTTATTCAATTGTCCTGTGTCTTTCTATTATTTAATAGCATTTGAAATGTAATTGAGGCAGTGTACCTAAGAAATAAAGATATTTTGTAATGCATAAATTATTTTTGGTCTTCAAAAAGAAAAGACCCATCAGGGCCGGCAAAATTTCTCCTTGATAATTGATTCCAGACAATGCGTCTATAGACCATTTGTCCCTCATCTCTTAAGCAAGTGAGGAAGTAGTCAGTCACTTGCTGAGAAATCGGTAAGTAAACTGGTTGGATACCAAGGAACACTGCTTAGGTGCACTGACCACCGGGATATGATTTTAGCTGTTACAACTAGCGTTAAACCCCAATAAAACAAAACTAAAACCAACAAAAATGTGAAAAACGCAAATCAGCAAAAAACACAGCCAGAAAGTGCAGCCTCAGCATACAGACAAACAAAAAGTAAAGAAGAAAAGAGAGCATAAAGTTATATATTGATCAATTTACAGAAAGACACCAGAACAATTAACGAAAATGAGATCTCGCGAGGTCACCGACTTGGAACGGTCAGTGACAAAACATTTGCCAGCCTCACACTTACCCCAATAGGTTCTCTTGAGAACAAACATGTTGTCTTGGTAAATTAACTCCAAGCGATCCACCAACTCGACAATGTTGCATGTGAACATGCACATATATAAAAATATAAAAAGCATATGGCAGTGTAGACCGACAAAGGGTAAGTACTCAATGATCTTCCTGAGACCAGAGCACTTGGAGTCAAATCATCTAGAACACAATGGCAAATATAAAAGAGACTGTTGAAGTGCGTGGGACATCAACATCTAAAAATGGAAAATTAACATAAATTGTCACAGGGACACTGAATCTAATTATTATGCTAACCATTTATCTTTAGGGATGGACAAATGGTGAGAAAAATACTTTTCTCTAAGCAGTAGAAAATGATTAAGAAAAAAGTCATTATCTGTTAATCATAGCCCTTTTTGTAGCTTTTCCTGTACTTGCTGCCACAAGTCGATCATATTATCAGTAGATACCGGAAACAACTGTCTTACGATTATTCAAGTATTTGTGCACTCGTTCAACATTTGTCCCAAGTTTTGTGAAGCAAGTTACCGAAGCATCATAAAGATTCAGTCCAATGTTGCAAGACATCATTTATCATCAAAGCAGACTAACTGCAAAATTAACTATATTCTAGAGCTGTAAAAATTTGCAATCATTGGACCACAGTAGTTATATTAGTTCGTTAATTATTGTATTAAAGCATTAATTTAGATTCTTTTGCTCACCGACTACGTTTTATAACAACAATTTAGACAACATAAGAAAAATCGCAAGAAAGTCAATTTCGAAAAATCTAGGATAATTTTGTGCAAAGCTGTCGTACAAGGTTTTTCCTCAGGGAGGTTTAATTACACTGTCGTCTTTTGGATATCTGGTTGTTTTTAACAGTTTCAGTCTTTTAATTACTTTACAGGAGATGGCTCAAAAGAAGCACAAAACAGACTTGTCGGCGTCATTTCTATCATGTGTATGGTTTTGTTCCATCTATCTTATTTGACTCAGAGCTTATGGAACAACAGCCAACGATTCTTCGTGTAACGATTCAGGTAAAGGCTTAGATTAGTGTTTATTGTATTTTATGTTTCGGTTGATATAAATTCCAGTAACTGGTTTAAATGTTCCAGCCACAGTGATTTACAAGAAAGTATTAAGACAAGCTGAGAGCTGAAATTTCTTAAGTTTTACTAACAGTTTGTTGTATTTTAAACAGCTTGGTATAAATACTTAGTAAGTAACGATAACGCCATTAAGCAATGTCTCAATAATTGTTTGTTAATGCTCCTTAACAAATTTGTAACTAACTTTCGTAATAACAGGACATGTCTTCAGATTAACCAACCATACACATGATTTAATTAAATTCGTGTTTAATTGTCATTCGGGTTTCATATTCACCTAGCAAAAAGGATATTGAATTTGATAGTAATGTGTGCACAGCTTAGGTTTTCATAAGCCCAGGAGGTTAAACTATAATTCTGATTTATCTTCATTCCATGACAAACAGATTCTTCTTAAAATGCACTTTCTGAAAAGGTTTTACAATAACAATATGTATGAAATGTCCATCAATCTTGATAGTTTCATCGAAAATTTCAAATCATTAAGAATAAAATTAACTGAATAATATTTGCGTTATAAGCCAACTTATTCGTGAAGAGTTTACGTTTTTGTTCATCAGTGCTTTATAGTCAGTTGGTTTTGGACGTTTACGTCAATTTTCACTGCGCTTTTATTGTTTAGAAGTGAGTATTTTAATTGATGAAACAGGGCTATTTTTACATTAAGGTAATGAAACATGAACAGACCACGAGAGATTTCCAAAGCGAGATCTACTATCAAAATCTGGTAAACACACAAGCACATCTATCTTCTAATGGATGATTTATCAAGAATTTCCACAGAAGTTTTGCCAAAAAAAAAAAAAAACGTTAAAGACGGCCCAGATCAGCAGTGAATATAAGTATCAAAGCTGTAATGCCATCGAAGCTGACATATGTATCTGTTAACATTGATGTAATAATTACAATAATTAAGAAGTCATTTTTCTAAACAGGTTAATAATTCAATAGCACATATTGCAAATAATGCCAATTATTTGTCAAAATCAATACTCGACCACAAAGGCAGACTATAGCCTTTGGAGTTTTCAGTGTGAAAATAAAAGAAACCTAATGTAAGATGCTGTAGCTAGTTACTGACGTCACCTGTTAAAAAATTGGCATGGAAATGAAAGGACTTGAACATCATCTTTTCTTATCATTAGCATGATATCAACCTTGAAAATGCAAAATTTCAACACCAAACCAAAGAATGAGGTCTAAAATTAATATAAATAAAGTAAAAAAAAAAAAACTTTATGTAAGGTTTTAATGGTATTACTGATCTAATGGAATAACTTGCATTAACATTACTTTTCAGCTGTTTTTATTTGTTAAAATTTGTTTGTTAATTATCATCAAAGAGTTTTAGCAAACTGGACATTTTTTTTCTTGACATGAATTAATCTTTATTAGTTTTAATTACTTTTTTACATGATGTTGATAATGGTAAAATATTGTGTGAGATAACGACGATGGTCATTATATCAATGAAGACGACGGCGAACATTACAACGTCAACAACTGTGTTAACCACGGTAGCGACCATGCGCATTTCGAAGAAAAATAATAAAACAATGTCATTTCTTAAAAACTCCTATGCCAGGCCAGCAAATTAGCTTTTCAGCCCGGGTAGGAAATCTGAGAATAAGGAATCTAAGCAAGAAAAATGTGTGCTTATTTAATGGAATTCAGCTGCTGGAGAACTCATGCCTTACTTCATCGGCATGTGGATAGACTCTACCAATCAAAATTACTCTTTTTCGAGATTGTCCTTTATATGTAAACAATATGTCAGGAAGAAAAGTAATTTTACATATTGTCAAGTACAGGAACGACTTTATATTATAAACCTCTGTTAATTGCAAAAAAATCGAGTAAAATATCATGTTTCATTTAGCTTTATTTGTAAATTACATTTTTGACGATGGAAAGAAAATCAACTCTGATTTCACTTTTAGACGTAACACCTATAGACCAAAGCGTCCAGCCAATTGAATATAATAAGTTCTAACAAAATAAGAAAATAAAAATATATAAATGTAGCATGTATCTAATAACTTTGGAATGTAATGCACTCATATCAAACGATTTTTTACGCCATCTCCATCAGTAACAAAGATGCAAAATATTTTTAAAAAATGCGTGCACGCCAGGAGTCAAAACTTTCATACACTTTGCTAAAGGCGTAGGAAGCCTTGGATTCGAGTCCGCCAAACTATGTACAGATGGTCGTTGCATTTATACGGAAAAAGATTTTTAGATAACGATAAGTAAGCCTTCTTGAGTCCGGCACTCAGTTATGTCGTTTTTCTCGAGCATTAAATATTTCGAACTAAAAATAAGCAGTCTTTAGTCTTTTGCAAGACCCAAGAAGTGACACCAGCTCACCACAATATTATAATACTTATAAATTACTCGTTTGTTAGAACAAAGGATCCAGTATGTGTGCTCTGTTCTTCGTTCCTGTACGTTATACTTGCACTGCATATTTAACTGCAGAAAGAGTCTGACTCAGTAAATAAATGAAGTCAGTTTAGACGCGAGTCCATTAATGGAAGCTATATGTTTCACGAAGAAGAAACTGGTACATTTATTTCAAAATAAACTGTTCAAAATATATATATGTACAAAGCAAACTGTCCGTTTTCAGTCGTTTCTTGGTTAAAATCTCTTTTCTTTGCCAAATTTGTCTATTTTACATTATTGAGACTGTTCAATATCTATTCTAAAGTCACTAGGCACTTGCTAATTTGAACATCATATGACGTTGCGTCTTTACATTATATTATCTTTAATATGTCAGTTATTTACAAAGGGATTGCGACCGTTTTATTCATAAAAGTACTGATGCTAGCTGAGTAAACAGACGTTTTGAAAACGGAAACGTTTTCATTACTTGTTAGTTTTGACGTTTATGTTATTAATGTTTTTATTTACACATTTTTTACAGATTTTTTCTCTTAATTATCCATCAAACATGAAACGTGTTTTTGTGTTTAACGGATATTATTTTCAATTAAGCAACTACACGCTTTTGAAAGTCTCATGTGAATTGTTCACGTTTCATTTGCCTCGATTAATTCAAAGACAGCTTTGCATTCGTCAATCAAAGAGAAACAGCTAGTAGCACTTTAACGATAAATTCGAATGAATAGCTATTCCCACATAAAGATCATTATTGAGCTATGCAAAACTAATGTGAGGAAGCTTTATATAGTGTTATAAATCTACAATGTTTTATAGATAATAAACACTTGTTTGATGTTCGTCCAGGTTGATAAGATTTCTTTATTAATGGACAGAAATATGTAATTATTCGTTAAGCTCATTTAAGTCTGGCATTGTAAAAATCCGTTTCATTTATTTTAATATTTAACTTTATTTTATGCCTACCAATGAAATATAGGGAAATATCAGTGAGATAAAAGTGATAATACACTGTTTTGAATCAGTTAATTACCATTTTGATAATACACTGTTTGTGCCGGAACTACTGCTTGATGAAACTTCAGGAATTTCCCCACCACAAGAGAATCCGCTGTATTTCAGACTGTGACAGCGAGTGAAATTTATTTACCTTGTTAAATCCAATTATATTATTGAATTCCTGAGCCTAACTAGTTGTGAACAATGATGAAATTCGCCATAAATTATTTAAAATGTCTGTTTGTTTACATAACTCACATGGACAATATCCAATATGGCCGACTTTCAATTCAATTGATTGAATATTACTCGGTATTAATCCGCTTTTATAATTAAAGTATGTATGGCAAAAATTCAATAAATATTGATTAACTGTGTAGACAAAAATAAATGTTATTTGATGAAAGTGTATTCAGTTTATTTCAGCAGAAGTAAAGTTATCACATGTATTGGAGATTGTCTGCACGTTTTTTTTGTGCGGAGTAACCAAAGTACGCATTAACTGATTTGGGGCTAACCATGGGGAATTTATTGAAGGCCCTGATTAAAAATATCATAGAAAAACCCATTTTTGACGTGTTGGCATAAAATAAAAAGAAAATTTGTTTGTTTTTTAGTGGAAGATGGGAATTTATTTCATCTCGTGAACACCATATGTTGATATTTTCACTCGTGGCTGCGCCACTCGTGAAAATATCACATATGGTGTTCACTCGATGAAATAAATTCTCATCTTCCACAAAAACAAACAAATATCCTCTATGTATTGGATGGTGCGTTAACGGCAGATGTTTTGTCCATACATTATGCCTCAATGAGAGATGCAGTTACAGTTGTTTACTAGTTTTGTTAGCAATTTCTGTTTGCAGATTACAATTTACTAAGTCTCTGTTGGAATTGCATCTCTCATTTGTTCATTTGTTATATATTGACAGCCAGTAACACTGCAGTCACTATTATTGAAAATATATCGTTACTATTGGCAGATATATTAACAGAATTGATCCAGAGCTAGATATGAAATAATGGAATTTATCGCTGAAACAAATAAATTAAGACGTAATGTGTCTGTGTATCTTCCCCAATGCAGACATTTTTAACCATTCTTCGTTACTCGTTTCTTGTTTCGTTTGCCATCCCATTACATAAAATGATACACATCATGGAATTGCTATTGTAGGTTCGACAACGAATAAGAAAAACAAAGCTCCATTAATGCCAAATGACATTTCGTTTCACGACATCTCTTAATAATGAAAATACGTCCAAATGGCTTTGTCATGATCATAGCCATTCATATTGCAACAATTGGTTTTGGCGTAGTCGTCTAAACAAACATACGACATATGTAACAGAGCACTCAAATGTTTAGACGTAAACCATTTGGTAGTCCCGAATGATTACAATTTATTCGAACTGTGCAAATTGTATAGTTAGTGTTTTGGATTTTGTAATAAATGATAGTTTTTCAAAATAACGGCTAGTTTTGTTAGGTTATTTTAAATCCTCTATCCACGTAGATCCTTTATCCATGTACAAAGTATCATCAAAGAAGAAACATCATAGGTCAAGATCATAAAGAGGTTAAGGTCACAGAAATATATGTTGTTGGAAAGGTCTTATCGAAAGTGTTGTTGTGACCAAATTGGAAGTAATTCTGTTCAGAAATAAGGAAATTATGGCCAATGGTAAAGTTTTCGGAGGAAATGACTGATAAACGGACGGACAGTTCCTCCTTTAAGTTCATAAAAAATGAGGTGGATATTCTCAATACCGCCATTTATCCAAAACTTATAGTTTTTGGACAAGAAAACTTTAAAGGTCAAGGTCATTCAGAGGTCAAGGTCACAGAAATGTACTTTATTGGAATGGTCTTGTCCAAAGTATTGTTGTGGCCAAGTTTGAAGTAATTCCATTCAGTAGTAAGGAAAATATGGCCAATGGTAAAGTTTTCGGAGGAAATGACTGATAAACGGACGGACAGTTCCTCCTTTAAGTTCATAAAAAATGAGGTGGATATTCTCAATACCGCCATTTATCCATATTTCACTGGATACAGTTTTTGTGTCGCCCTTTCGAAGAAAAGGCGATACATAGGGATCGCTTTGTCCGTCGGTCCGGCGGTCCGTCGGTCCGTCACGAAAACTTAACGTTGGCTATAACTTTGCCATTTCTAAACATTATCTTATCAAACTTTCAAATTTAATTGCTTATGACAACAGGGTCGGGTTGATGCCAAAATTTCTAGGTCAAGGTCACATTTGACAGAGTTATGCCCCTTTTATACATGGATTTTGTCATGAAAACTTAACGTTGGGAATAACTTTGCCATTTCTTAACATTTCAACATCAAACTTTCAAATTATATTGCATACGACAACAGGGTTGTGATGATGCCAAAATGTGTAGGTCAAGATCACAATTGACAGAGTTATGCCCCTTTTTGTACTTGGATTTTGTCATGAAAACTAAACATTGGCTATAACTATGCCATTTCTTAATGTTTCATCATCAAACTTTCCAGTTGTAATGCTTACAATTGTATCACTTAAGACAACACCATTTCTCAAGGGCAGATAACTCTCAAATATATTTTTGCAATGTTATGCCCCTTGTTCAAGTTAAAATTTCTTGGTTAACCTTTCTCTTTATGTCCATGTCTCAAAAAGTGTCAAGGATATTTCATTCAAACTCCGGTTAAACCGGTAGGGGACTAAAAATTGTCGGTAAGCAAACTGTGCAAAATGGCTTGCCGCAAATAGAAGTTACAATTACCAAATATAATTTAATAGGGTTTGATTAAGAAGCTAAGAGTGCATCGCTCACTGGTTTCTTCTAAACCAACGCTAAATACTATGACAAAAACATTTAGAATACATTTTTCTGAAGAAGAAATTAGACGGGGGTTCCTGATGTCCCTCTTGTGCACCATCACAAAAGCTTGAGCAGTTTTCAGCAGTGTATCACAAAAGTAAGACGTCTTGGTGACGAAAAAAGGTCATCATCCAAACCACGGCTTATGATTACTACGGGCATCAGAAACCCCTTAGTCACATCATTCCTGCTTCGCAATACGTTAAAGAATTATTGTACATTTCTTTTATTCAAATTTTCTAAGCAAGGTAAACACATGGGGTTCTGCATAGGAGAAGTATATTTATATGTATACCACCAGGCACGTTATTAACAGGCCGCAGACCACGTTTGTCAGAATAATTAAGATTAGCGATCGGTTTTCCGGTTAGATAGGCGTGTTTGGGTTTAAAGACAGCAAACACTGCTAAGCCACTTGAAACAATTAAAAAAATGCTTTGACCCTAAACATGAATACGAATAGAAATCTCATTTCTTAATTCATTGTAATACCTTAAGACTGTAAATATATACTTAAAAGTTATGCTTAAGGTCACAGTTTTTTTCTCTTTAGATGATGTGTGGTGAGCATGACAGCCATGGTGACCGTATCAACTTCCGAAAGATGTAAAATGTTGGATGACCTTGACTTGGTTATCTAAATGATAAGTTTAATATTGGAGAGATGTTAAGGTATTATTATTTTAATGTTTATCGGGCGACGGATTCATTTCTGATGGACTATAATGCCAGGTTCATGGGCTGCTCTTGATTTCCAGGAGTATCCTCAGAGTCAGGATTTGCCCGCAGGACTAACTTGAATGATTTCAAGCTTACTACTTTTCCAATTAATCAAGGGAAAAAGTGTCCGTATAAACTACCGTCATAGTATAGAAAGCACGGTTTCAGAAATTCGTGGCTTCGTATTTTTCTATATTTGTACAGAAAACTGATCTGTTTGCCATAAAGGTAAACATTGATTTAAAAGTTGGACGTGGCACATTGATTGCCATTTTTGTATGTTTTCGAAAATCACTTATTATTTTGTTAATTGTATGCTGTCTGTTTACATATCATTTTACTGTGTTTTCTTCCAACTGGAACCTTAAACTACTATGGAAACTCCATTAATTACGCGTCCCTCTAATAACTCCGTTGATAACTAAACCTCTACAGACGACTTTTAGACGTCTACAATCAGTTACCTCAAACAACTCGTTAAAAGATTATGAGCAGCAAATGACTACTCAAGCAAATCTTGATAAGTTAGAAGCTGCTATTTTGCGGTCTTTTGAATTAGTTTTCAATTTATCAGTCAGTCATTTTTGCAAAACAAACGGTTTTATTTCTTCTGATTTAGTTTTGCAGTACTTCGAGCAAGTAAGGGTAGTCTATTTCATTTTATATGACATAAATTGTTATGGTACTTGAGGCGGTCTGTGTCTTTAGCTCCATTATCGAAGTATTTACTGTATTTCTGCCTGATCTACACACAACAAACCTACCATGATAAAATCACAAAAATAAAAAATGTAGCAATTCGATTATTTTAAGAACAAGAGACTTTTTAGCCACTAAATATCTTATTTGTCCCTGAGAATTACTTAACTAATACCTAGTTCATTATATACAATTATTTCAATAGTTCATGTGTCGGTAAATTACATGGTACATTTAGTCTTCATATACTAAGCAAGTTGGTCTACGTTTCACAAAAATGTCAGTAGATCAGACACTCAAACAGAGCTTTAGAATTTCTGTAACATTAATTAACAATCACTTACTAAGCCACCTCTTGCAGTTCATCTTTTACACATTTCAACAAGATATAAACGTGTAAAAAACTGGCTACGCGTATATTGGCATTTCGTTGACAATTTATTTGATAATCGTACCAGGTTCAAACAGTGACATCTATGGAGTCGTGGGCCAGTAAATTAGTTTAATATTCTTGTCGGTGACAAGCCAGAAAGCTTTAGTGTGTCAAGGAAGTGGACAGTTCTTATTTCCCGAAAGTAAACATTTTAAACTGCTTATGCAGCGGCAAAACATTGTCGGAAGGAACAAAATACTTGGCACACTTGATTGTAATATTTCTCGCAATCATTAAAACTCAATTACAAGAAACAAACAACATGACAGTCTGTCTTCGGGAAATAGTAAAGAAATGTTGATTTTACTTTGGTTAATTGTTTTATGCTGCTCATGCTCAATAAAATTGACATGTCTAAATACATCAATGCCATATTTTGAAATGGGGCCCCGTGAGATTAGTCGCTGCAGTTATCTTGCAGAACAAGATGAGAGCCGCAATCCTACATAGTCTTAGAAAATAATACTGTCTCTTCAGTTGGGGTCTGTGCCTCACAAAAATGCTAGTTTGTTTAAAACGCGAAAAATAAATTCTAATAGCCAATACATATTTCACAAAACCAAAATGTCGCAACAAAGCGTGCTACCTATTCAGGCAGAGCTTTCAAAGCATATTTTCATAACAAAATGATTTATCTTGTCGTATTTTTGTTTTGATCACTAGAATGCGGTATCACGTTACATGTTCATCAGTTAATTTTAAAGGGGCTTTGCTCCAGATGACAAAAAAGGAAAGTTTTCTTGTATTATAAATTTCTTGTAATATTTATGACAAATGCTTAAAAACTTACTTACTGACAAAAAACAAGTGAGATAATCACATTATAAATTGATTTTTTTCCTTTCAAAGTGCTATACCGTAACGCGACGGTATAACTATAGTGTATAACATTTAAGTAAATAATTGTTATTTCAGTTGCAGTGATAGTGGTGACAGTAAAAGCGTTGGTAAAATTTTGTTAACATGAGGGTCCAGAGTTCAAAACAAGCTGAAGCGAATATATTTTTTTTTGTTCTATTTTGACTTTATAATCAGTTTTGAAGTAAAATATCATGTTGTTATAATCTCACGGCAATTAGATATTTGATTTATGTAACAAATATTTTTTATATCAAATCTGGAGTACAGCCCCTTTAAGGAAAGCTAAGTCTTTATGACCTTCCGAACACGTACATCAACACAAAATGCATCTCAGTATCATGCTTACTCAAGTAGCTGTACATTCTTTAATATTATATACATTATCTTATATTATAGTATGTACTGTTAACTCTTATTTTAAAAGATACTTAATTAGATGAATTTTATTAACAATTTTTTTTTATAAAAACAAGCTTGTACGGAAGTGACGGCAAAAGCCGCTGTGAGAAAAAACGTTCCGTCACGTAAGGTTTCAAGCTGTTTAAAAACTACCTCAACTTCCGTTTACTGTAAATTTTACATTTACAGTACTGTTTGACACAGTCGTCAGAAAAGGGTAGTACAAAATTTAAATTTCTACAACTAGACCTGTCAGACTCATTCTTTATGTGTTGTTTGCAGCATGCTTTTCACCTTGGGATATCTCATGGGACGTCAATTCCGCAAAAAACAGTCTCCCGAAGACAGGCTGTCATACATCATGTCTTCATTTGATCAATTTGTTTAAAATGATTGCTATCCAGAAATGCGGAAAGCATTCGAGTTCAAACAGAAGAATAAATAGCAGAAGATCGAAAGCGAATTTCCAATTCATCCGTTTGGCATGTTTGTGTTCGCACATCATTATTTTCCAATGTTTAGTCTGCATAGTCTCATGTTAAAGAAGAATAATTCAAATTTAAAGTTAAACAAAATAATATGTTCCGGGTATTTATATGCAATGAGAAAAGGGTAGACTTAACATGATGACCTGTAAAGCCTATTTCTTTAATTAGTCCAAAATTTATATGGGGGAAAAAACAAGTTTTTATTTTTTGTTTTTTTTTTAATTGGTCGAGTAATACGTTTCAGTTGCACATCAGAAAGCCGGAGTCTTGTATAGCGTATTTTGATTCATTAATCAATATCCTGTTTACTTCAGTATAGCGTATTTTGATTCATTAATCAATATCCTGTTTACTTCAGTATAGCGTATTTTGATTCATTAATCAATATCCTGTTTACTTCAGTATAGCGTATTTTGATTCATTAATCAATATCCTGTTTACTTCAGTTTTAAATGAATTGAAAATAAATAAATCTACAACGAATTCATACAGTTTTGTAAAAGAATATTGTTCTTATTTAATTATTATTACCGACTTTGCTTTCCGCATTTACAATTTTAGGATACAAATCCTAATTGAAACAATGATTACAGAAGATTAAATAATCCCTAACTACATTTTCACAAAAAAAGAACTCATCGTTAAAGAGTTACTTCGAAAACCATCAGTCTTTCAAATACTGCTTTAACCTTTCTTAGAGGTGAAACCACTTTCAATTAAAGAAAGATTTATTCAAATATATAGAGTAGATAGTAGGTTACTGTCTTTTAGAAAAAGGTATTTGTCTCGGAACTTAATAAGCTGCAAACATATTTAAATGGAACAACTTTATCCTTAGGCTACGGAATTTTAATTAACCTGTTTATGATTCACGAAATGATAGAACTAAATAATTAGTGATTAAATGCAGTTTTATAAGGGACTATGCCTGCGGTGTGTCCAAATGAATATGGATATGTGTCCGAACGTACTATGTACTTAGTCGAATGCATATTTTGCATAACACATTACAATGAATAAGTAAAACAGCGGTAACAGAAATGTAGATGCATCATTTTGAAATGTCTTTTTGATGTAGCTGTATCTAGATTTTCAATATCAGTTATTATGCTATTATTTCAGATATCGAGTGACTCATGAAACCAATTACAATGCCATCAAAACGAAGCATCCTGTGGTAACCCGTTGACTCTCCACTCGCCCTTTACGATCTCTGTCCATTTTCACAGCTCCAAACATATTTTAGGTCGTTCCCATCAAAGAGAAGTAGAAAATTTACATTTTCTTTGGTAGTCTGACTATGGACGTGAGCTTGCTTGTGAAGGTATGATGGAAGCGTTATCTTTGAATTCTCCCTTGTTGTACAAGTGGCAGTTTTAAGTCGACATGGCAGATGCATAATTTTGTGTTTTCATTAAAGGTCGGCTAGCTCTGCTGCAGTTTGACTTGTTACCGATTTATAAACTAATGAGATATTCAGTTGCCATCAAATGTAGAAACGCCAACACTAAGTTAATAAGGTTTTGCTTCAGAATAACTTTTTTTAAGAACAGTCGGTTACTATGTTCGTTAAAAAAGCTGTAAAGAGCTAGATTGCAAGTGTTTACATTATTACTCAGAAAAAATCGCTTATAATCTACAACAGAAATTGCTAGTAAAAGCTCTCAGAGCTTATGTTGTATGTTTAAAATGGTAGAATAAAATCTATGTATTGTGTCATATTGTGTTGTACTTATTAATAATCGTAAAATGTGATATTTTTTTTCTCTTTTCTCTATGTTTGCGAAGATATATTTATTTCCTAATATCCCAATAATAAATGTTGAACTTGTTTAAAAAAATATGTGAACATAAAATGTATCAGAATATAATTTCCTTAAACAATGAAGCATAATATTTATGAAATTCCGTAATATTACCTTAATATAACACGCCTGGTAAACAACAGAGCAACTTCTTTCGGAGGTATATGGTAAATCGCTCTATCGCTACTTCCGAGGTAGTGCATGTCACTAAATGTAACATTTCTAACTGGGAAATACCGCCACAACTACATTTGAAAGATAAATTCACTAACTTTACGTTCCCTGGAAACTTTAATCAAATCTACATGGTATAGCATTCTTCGATTTTCGATATTCGATTCTGAATTTACAAAAATATAAAATATGAAAATATTTTACCATTGTTTACACTCACATTTAGCGACATGCACTACCTCGGGAGTAGCGATAGAGCGACAGGAAAGAACAATCCATAGAAACCTTATGCAAAACAAAAACAGTTACTAACGCTTATGTACTTAGCAGAGTTCTACTTAAACATATTTCACAATGCAAGCTGTGTTATATTTCCAGAAGGTCTTGCTCAGATCTAACTTTGTTACACGTGTTAATACCAAAGGCTACAAGGCTTATTCCTAGACTAAAACTTAAACAAATGATTAACTATTTACTAGGAAGCCCAAAGTACATTTTTAAAAACAACAGTAAAATAGTTTTAGAATGAAAACATTATTTTTTGTTACAAAATGTGGATTCGAGGTGCCACGGTGCCCGGATAAGCTGTTATCCCTGAACCAACTGGGGCCCTGGAAAACCCTGACCTAATGTAAAAGTTTAAGGCACAAACTAGTAGCTCTTAATCATACCTTGTAAACAGTCAGTCAACCAAAATATGGAAAAGTTAAATTTCAAACAAGAAAAAACAGAACTGAGCCGACGCGTTCCTTTACTCCTCAATAAAAACCGTTGAGTAACTGAAGCACATGTACTCGCTGAAGTGTAAGCATAGACATTTAGTGTACTTTAGATGTTGTGTGTCTTCAAAATAGTCAGTGCAATGAAACTTTGGAAAGATCCAACACTTCACATAATAACGTTCTAATAATTGCATTTTTGGACATTCAATGTAACTCTACTAATATTTGATTTCTGTAATGTTGATTGAATATTAATGTTACCTCAGTATACCTGATGTCATATAATAGCAAATCGAAATTATTCTTAGAAACACTTTTTGTACAGTTACAGGATCTGAGCTCACAATACGTAAAAAAATATCAGTGACTTGTGAAAGCCAAAGTCTCAGCAGTGTAACAGGGATACTTTCTCTCCCATGAATTGAAAAATCCACAATCACTGTAACACTTTCGTTTTGAAAGTAGTGTCGAAGTAGAATTTTCAAAGAACATCTGACAATAACCAATCTTTCTAGCTAATGAATTTTTTTGGCAAAAGATGCTCGGTCACTGAAATATTTCAATGAAATCAAAGTAATGGACCACAGATGTACACTTTACTTGTCAATTTAAAAGCTATACAACAATTATACATATACCTAATCAGAAAAATATAATGAAATACAATAACACTGTCCAGTATGTGTCCTATTATTACAAAAACGTATCCTAGAGAAGAGGGCAGAATGCTTGACAACGTGTCATCTTGTTTTTTCCGACGCTTGTAATAAGTAGATGTCATTTCTGAAAGATACTTGGAACATTTTGCCTAAATTGAGTCCCTGGAGACGTGTCGACATTGATAACTTGCACACACAAAAAACAGATAATTGATAAATTTTACAGGGACAATTATGTGATTTGAATTGTGTAAAATCCAGTTTAGATGTTGTCTCACAAGTCCCGAAAATTTATAACATAAAATGTGAAATTTACAATAAAAGAAGTACTGAATCCAATTTCTATAAAATGTTCTAGCTTATGCAACATGGTGTTTTTTAGTTTTACATAACGACTCGTCATACCTTTGCTTGACTACAAAACTATTGTATTTTATATCAAGGCATTTATAATTTTTATATTGTCATTAAATATAAGGCAATCTATGCAATTTTTTGAAAACATCATGTGAGAGAAAACTATTTTCAAGACGTAAAAACAGATGTAACCGACATCGAAATGCCCTTATATAAGAAATTACTACTTAAACGAAAGAATTACAACAAAACATCAGACGGTTGAATGTATTTTCAAGCTTTATCTGATTGTAAAGCTTTCACAATGTTTTATTGTTGTGTCTTAATAATTCTCATTATTCATTCTTCACATTTCAAACATAAAAAAGATGTGCTCGCTGCTGACCACATCGAGAATCCATGTAAATGTCAATAAAGTGGAATGTATAGTGCGTCTGTTCAGCTTCAAATACGTTCTGAACGAATTTTTAACAATATAGAATGACAGCTAAGTGGACATCAGTCAGACGACAGACTAATAGTGCTTGATTCGGGAAAATATTTCTAACATAAAGTGTCAAAATGAAAATGTATCAATTTCTTATGTTCAATAATAAACAGCAGGCTGCCACATTTATTTCGGATTGACTCTCCACGACAAAAGTCATATTTTGGCAATTAACAAACTGATAATCTTTAATAACAAATAGAGCTAGCCACTATCTGTTAATAATTTTTGGCGGGGTGTGGGGCGGGAAGGTACAGCGAGTGAAAATGCTCACAGTGTGATCATTAGCTTCTTACATTGGTATTTTCATCGCAAATTACGTACAGCTTAATTTTCTTGACTTTTATGCAAACTTTCTTAGCAAGTGACATGTATAGGTATTCATTTCCACACAAACTCGTGATATATGAAGCAGTTGTATCGTGCCACTACAAGCATTTGGTGTCACTGTTGTCCGGGTGAATATTTCAGAGAGAGAGAAAAGATTTAGCTTCAGGACTGGTCAGCAACATTTCCTGTATCTGATCAAACCATACAAAGTTGTTGCAGTGTCTATGCCATAGTCGGAATCCCACGTTCAATCCATTCCGTTTCAGTCTATTCATCGATCGTGGGACAATTGGTTGGTAAAAGTTCGTAATAATTCATAACCTCTTTCACTGGTTTCCAAAAAAAATACATTGCTCAATCCCAGCCAGTGAAATTACTCTTTAAAATTTGCCTTTCGTGGCTATGTTTAAATCCTGGGAAATACGTTTATTTTAAGTAACAGGTCGTTATGCCTACTCTCCACAGTGAAGAGTATCTATTTGTAATGCGGAATCTCACTGGACGAAGAGTTACTTCCCTTTGCTAGTTAATATTCATGAAAACGAATAATCTGCAGTCATTTGTCCCACGGTACATAATGTAGTTGTGCGCAATATGTACCGGGGTGTAACCAACGATGTGTATATGCTGGTCTAATACTGGAACAACTTCCAACAAATTACCACTAGGAACGCATTAAGATCATGTGAAGCCATTATCATTTTTTTTCTGAAAACAGTGACTGTCAAACTAGATACTTAGCTCATTCCAGTTCTCCACATTAACTATTCAGCAACATTAAAATATTCCTCTTTTACTTTTTTCATTGTTATCGTGTCTAAAATTAAGAATTTTTCTTCATTATCTTATTTTACAAGTAACAAAGATGTATGCAAAATGCAGTCCGTTATAGTCGTAAGAAAGTACATGTTCAGCTGGTTGGATAAACTAATAAATGGTAAAAGAAATAATAATGTATAATATTTTAGCTTTTATAGATGTTATCGCAACTTGTCACGCTGCTAGCACCATTGTAACTGTAAAGCTGATAGAGACAACTTAAGGATTTAAAGACGCACGTAAACTGCGGGTTAAGAATTTATCTCAACGAATATTTCTGTCTTTCCTTAGAAGCTGTTAAATGGACCCCATAACTATAAGACACTTTGAGTAGACATTTGATAATATCAGGTTGTTTTATCAGCAAATGATTGGTTTGTTTCAAATATCAGCATGAACGCACTAACTGACGTTGTAACACTATGATAACAACAGGAAACAGAAAGCTTTCATTTCTTCTAGAAATTCTCTTGTCAATGAGTAAAAGAGTATTTACAGAAAAAAGCGCACAACATGCAAACGTTAATTACTCTAAATGTTCCAAAACTGACACTGCCAATATAACGGATGCCCAAACTACACTTTCGGGTTTCTTTAAACTGTGTTTTTATGCAGAACAATGAAATTAGAATGAAACTACAAATTATACAAAGCCTTTGCAATCTTGACCGACAGAAAAATACATACTTTACTGAAATGATTTATCTTTTAATTATTTTAAGTGTTAATTAAAGGCTGTTTTAAATGTACACATTCAGGTTTTATCTCAGTTCATTCTAATTAGATTTTATTACTTTAAAAACAAATCCGTCAGTTCGACTTAAGTGAAGAATGAATGCTCACATTATGACTTTTGTTCTTCTGCCCTGACTTAGTCTGATCTTTTTTACGTCTCTTTCGTTAATATCTTGATAGAATGCTTTAAAGTACACATCATGCAATATTATTTGTTTCTTTTTTACCAGGTTTTACAAGCAAATTATCTGTTGGAAAAAGTATCTTGTGGATTGTTCATGTTTTTTTTTTGTCATGATAAATTAACAGGCAGCTTTATTTCATCAAGGAACTACTGTTATGTCGAACAACGAAATCAAGTCTAATATTTAGTTGTTGTTTTTTTGTTGTTGTTGTTTTC
The DNA here is from genome assembly GCA_012932295.1 of Cyclina sinensis. Taxonomy (NCBI): domain Eukaryota; kingdom Metazoa; phylum Mollusca; class Bivalvia; order Venerida; family Veneridae; genus Cyclina; species Cyclina sinensis. The sequence continues at coordinate 31,235,162 of JAAONU010000017.1, forward strand.
TCTCCGAGGTACGGAAATGATGTCTGATGTTCATAGACATATAAATAGAATTGAATTCTTCTTATAGACAAATGGTGAAAACGTTTTGAGTAAAGTCAAAAAAAAAAGCAAACGTTTTAATTGTTTTGTTATCTAGCGCGTCTCTGAAAAATATTCGTTTACTGTTATCTCCGTGTCCAAAGATTAACTAAAACTGCTTGAACACATGCAATTATATAAGGTTTATTTAATATAATAAAACAGAAAGTTAGATTTGTCTCATAAAGAAACTAATTATCTCGAAATAAAATTAGAGGCCGATATAATTGAATTTCTTTCTTTTTCCTCAGGCGGTGGATTCTTAATCTATTTACAACTGTAAATTTAGTCCTTTTGTATCTGGTCAACTTTATCTGACGAAAAAGGCAAATAATTTAAGGACACGTTATAGGTAAAACTGACCCCAGGATCCAATAAGAATGATACCAAAGGTATGGTGGTATATTTCTGCTTTAAGATAACCAGTCAAAGTTCGCGTTCGTGTTAGTAGCATAGGTTTCATGATATTTAACTGGTTAACTAGTTAACATTAGCGAACAGTTTCACCTAAAGGTAAATATCATAACACAAATACTTGACTTAGTAGTGCCTGGAACTGCAACCAGTAACTTTATGTTTTACATTTCTTTACTTATAGGATAACAAGAAAAAAAACTCACGTTACCACTTAACAACCTGATTAACAAGCTAACTATATAAAATTTGTTACATGTTATTTTAACAGGCTAACTAATTACCGTTCGTGTTACTAGTTATTCTAACTGGTTATCTTACGGCAGAAATATGCCACCATATAAAGGCAGTAACCAAATAGAAAGTACATTAATTATTTTTTCTTAATTTTATACATATCATAAACTTTTAACCATATAATAATGTTGTTTTTATGATTCCAACAATTAAATGATTCTCTAAAATAACCTAGATATTATGTCTTACCTAACTTGTATGCAGCCTTCACACAGTATGTTGATTGTATGCAGCCTTCACACAGTATGTTGATTGTATGCAGCCTTCACACAGTATGTTGATTGTCAATCACATGCATCCAGAGTAATGACAGAAACGTATTATTCTTAACATATTACAATCGTAGAAAAGGAAGGCGGCTAAGAGAGAAAAGTCAGACCTAATAGAAGAGACGTTTGTTTGTCTTGCCGTGTTTTAATTCGTCAGTTTGATTTTCAGTCGATTCCCAATCTTAATGAAATAGGCGCTGATGAAATCTATATTTCGCAAGCAATTAATAATGTCCTGTCACTCAATTATATCTAAAGTCATACGTAAAAGATTTTTTTTTTTCAGTTGGATCACTGAACAAATAACGATTGATTTTAAGATAGTATGATGAAGTCCTGCATCAAATACTTTAGGCAGGATACTTCATTTCAATTTGATTAGAAATGATATATTTGTAATTGCATAATTCTAATGAAAAAGACGCACTTACAATATCACCTTCAGACTAGGTTAATGTTCATGGGTCAACGGCCACATTGAATTTTCCTTGAACGTTTTTGTTTTTCTTTTTTTCCATATTTTTTTCTTTCTTGCAAATTTTACATTGGTAAATGTTTGTTTGTGATATGAAACAAACAGACATTTGAAAATATCCGAAATTGTGTTCAAACCGTTGAATCAATTTAGTTCTTCTAAATTAATATTGACAACACATTGCTCATTTCGCTAGCATCCAGTATAAATAATGCGTTTGCTGTTGGTCACAGTCAGTCCAATTTCCTTCACGAAATTGCAATAAAATATATGTTCCACTTCAAGAGTAAACTGAAAGGAATTATAACTATTCAGGATGACAGCTATGTGGTGATCGATCAACATACCGAATAATAAAACTTGAAGCATGCAGTCTTGTCTGAGTCAAAAGAAAACAGTACATTGTGTCTCTTTCTAATATTGAAGATTTAGTTGCTTTTTGTGTTTTTAGGTTGTTCAGGCCAAATTTCTGTGAATGAAGCGCATATCCTTTCTTGAAATACGAAATTAAAATAACAAATTTCATGAATACAATCCACATAAAAATATATAGATACACCAACTTTTTTTCTAGGGAAAACAGGAAGAAGTACATACGCAGGTCTTATTATTCAACCCCTTGCGACATTAAAAACACATTATAAATCAATTTCCCTTTATTTAACTTATTTGGCCACACTTGATTTAAAAAGTAGGAAAACACCACAGATTCTGTTTACTGACACAAGTGTTCGTAGCACTTGCTTGACAAGGAAACAGCAACAGTTTTTCTGAAAATGCAAGTCAAATATATGGGAAAAAATAGAATATATATGCAGTAAAATGGAACTATTTTCTATATTCTATATATTAACAGGGGTAATTACTTTATGAAATAAAGTAACACTTTTGTAGACAGCATAAAAAATATGAAATATTTATGGTGTCAAAGTAAAAAAGCTATTTAAGATTCAACATTCTGTTCACTGAATTCCGAAAAGTAAACTCTGGGTGGAGCTTGTCACCGATGATTTTTTTCTTGTCTGTTAAAAAAGTATACGACTAACAAACTGCTCTTTCGGAAAAGATATTGACAATAAAAAGTGACACAAACACTGAAAATGCATCTAGATAACTGACAAAAATATAACGTTAATACAGCAAACAATTCCTACAAAAAAGAGCCGATGCCTTCTTCGAACGAAATTTAGAAATCGTTGCAATTTATATAGATTTTATCACGGAAGGTAATATGTGGAAGTCACAACTAAAGAAACTTCGAATTTTCGGCGGATACTGAGTCCCCTGGGACTTGTTTACGTTGTAAACCTACAGAAAAGTAACAAGTAATTAACGACATTTACAGGGACAGTTGTGTGATCTGAATTAGGTAAAGGCCAGCTAAGCTGTTATGTAAAGCATTCATAAAATGAAATAATTGATTGTGAAGTTTGAAACTATCTAAAAAATCAAACTTCTGAATACTGAAATAAAAGTAAACTCTGTGTGGAGTTTATCATAAAAGATTTATTTCTTGTCTGTTTTAAAGTTATACGACTATACACATTGCTCTACTGAAAAAGAGACTTCAAAAAGTGACATAATACACTTGATGCATCTAGATAACTGTCAAAAATATAAGGTTGTCACTGCAAAGAAATCCTACAGACAAGACAAGGGCAGAATGCCAGACAGCCTGTCTTCGGAGGCATTTGAGAAACTGTTGCCATTTATATAGCTTTTATCACGGAACGTATCATGTGAAGTCATTACTATTAGATGCTTGGAACATTCTGCGGAAATTGAGTCCCCTAGGCCTTTTCAACGTAGTTGACTTGCAGAAAAATAATTGATAATTAACGAGTTTTACAGGGACAGTTGTGTGAATTGAATTATGTAGAAGCCAGCTTAGCTGTTATGTCAAACATTATAAAATCGGAACATAAAACACAATTTAATGTGTCATTTACATAAAGGGAGTTCTAAACCCAGTTTCAGTACAAATCATTTAGTTTATGCAACATAACTACTTCTCCTATGTATGTTTTACTACGCAACTGATTATTTTGTTTCTGTAAAGGCATTTACATTTTTTAAAATTTTTATCATTAAAACAAAGACAACTTCTATATAAGTGTTTGGACACATCATGTAAGAGAAACTATTAAGTAAATGTTTATCAAAATGTGTCGGACAACTACTTCATAAACTCAAGAAGTACAAAAAGATTTCAGAAGTTCATGCTTTATCTGATTGTTTTTAGTTTCAATAAAATTCATTGTCGTTTCTTGTTAATAAGCATGACTCATTCTGCGCAAATCAAACATAAAAATTGTGCTAACTACTGACCACATCTAGATAACATTTATCCATGCTATTGTCAATCAAGTAGAATTGTGCGTCTGTTCAGCTTCATATATGTCAAATATGTCCTGGAATCAATTAAACAATATAGAATGACAGCTAAGTGAACATCAGCCAGACGACAGACTAATAAGTGCATGAAGCGGGAAATCATTTCTGAAATAAACTGTCAAAATGAAAATGTGTCAGTTTCAGATATTGAATACATAACGTTACAGTATTCTGCTATTTTCATTTTCGAAATAATGTTGGTACACAGTAAAAAGTGTTGCAAAACTTCTAGAACTTCTTCATTCTATTGAGTATGATAGTATTTACAGACAAAGATATATTACTGTACATGTTAAAAAAAATGCCAATGTAACTTATAAACTCGAACTACACTATCATGTTTCTATAAACTGTTCATTTAATCAGAAAAGTTAGAATGAAACTGCAGGTTATTCAAAGCTTTCCAATAGAAAGAAAACCGGTGTATCTTTTAACTGTATTATATAATTCTGTTTTAAAACGTATACATTCAGTTTTTGTCTTGACTAATTCTAATCAAATATCCAAATTGTTCCTCTTTTCATGTTTTCATGATTACTTAAAAATATGTCTTTCTCCTCTGATTTGACATTTTTTGCAATTATTTTGATAGAACATTTTAAAGTAACTAGCAAATTTTTTTTTCGTGGGCGTGGGGGCGGGAGGGGGATATTTTCGAGTCTGGTATGGACTTCTGTTATAGTGTTTGTTAGACTAGATTTGAACATGTATGCCTGATAACCGTAATAAGACTGACTTTTGAAACAGATACGGACAATTTGTAAAACCAAAATTAAATTCTGTAAATATTTCTTTGACAAGGATTTCTTAACAATGAGTTCTTGAATTTAATTTAGGCTTTATTTTATAGCGAAGTGGTTATAGCATGACAAGACTTTTTCACTAATGGAGCGCGATTTTTATGACGGATAAATGGACAAAACAGACAAACAGAAAAACAATATACCCCATCCTCCCCCGATACCAGTAGATGTTTGGGGAATAAAAAGCCAGATCATCAAATGCTGCAGACACAAAAGGTACATATGCAGTAATCCAGTATTTGTTAGACTACTGTAGCCTAGCGTGTAAGCCAAGTTATGTGTTCAAATATTCATGAAGCAGAATGCATATACATTCCGCCAGTATTTACTAGCATGGACAGAATCATTAAAGCATGTAGACAACTAACAATATCACAAAAATAACTCATGTAAATGTGATCACATGTACAATTCAATTATTTGACATAAAACATTGGATGCTTTTTTAAGTAACCAAATGTTTTTGCTAGCTATAACGTCTGTGAAATATTCGTTAACTGTTATCTCTGTGCCCAAGATGTTTATTGATTGACTGAAACTACTGAAACACTTGCAATCATAGAAAGGCTTATTTAATAATATAAACCAGAAAGTAAGAGTTGTCTCTGAAAGAAACTAATTTACTCGAAATAAAGTAAGAGAAAGACATAATTGAAGTACACACTTTATTCTCAGGCGATGATTTTTTCATCTATTAACAACCGTGAATATAGAACTTTTGTATGTGTTCAACAATTTTTAAGATAAGGCAGATTATTTAAGGACACTTTAGATTGAAAAACAGACTCCATAATCTTATAGCAATGATAACTAAGGCGATAAGAAAACATGGAACTATATTTCTTATTGTGGCAATCTTATATATGTACTAACCATGTTTACCTACAGACTCGAATCATTCACATTTTAAGTTGTTGATGGTCCCATTAGATTTAAACTCGTCTAGTTATATTGTCTTATTTTAGCTGTATGGAAGCTAAAATATTTAGCTAATTCAGTTTGTTCGGAGTGCTCTCAGACATTTTAGATACGATAGAAACGTACATTTGTAAATAGATAGGAATGTGGCTATGAGAGATCGAATTAGACATTTCTCCGTTTTGACGTTTTTTAATTAAAGAACGTGAATTCTGCGACAGCTATCCCCTTAAATAATGTAATATGCTTTTTTTTAAAATGCAGAATAAGATATCATTAAGGATATTTGAGATTAGAAATAATACAGCAATTCCACAAAAGAAATATTGCAATCAATTCAAATATATATATTCAATAATAGTGGAATATGGATTTCCATGCAATGTCTCTTCTTTGTTGAGCTTATCTTCTGAAGAATTCGTCACTGTGATGTTCAGATGAGTCTCGTATCTAAATGGAATCGGCGCTTGAAGTATCTATATTTTGCTTGGAATTAATGATGTCCTGTCACGCGTGATTTAATTATGTTTTAAGTGCGACGGAAATAAGTAATGTTTTAAAAGCTGAATCACTCAAAACATAATGACTGTTTGTAAGTTGACGTAAGACTTAAATGCTTGACAGATATTACATACTGTTCACATGAAACAAAAAAGAAAAAAAACGCAGTGTCACCTTATTTTTAGTTTTCACTGAAGCGATTTAAATTACAGTGTTCTCTTGCTGGACAGAAGAAGTAATAATGAATTGAAACATTTTAGTGGGATAAATGGAGGCATTTAGATTTCTTTAAACACTTGTTGCCTTTTCTTTTTTTTATTTTTTTTTATTTTTGATTGTCATGTGGAAAACGCTAAAAATATAAAATTGTATTCGAACCGTTCAGAAACTGTCGTTGAATATATGAAGTTCTTCTATCACATTGTTTATTTCACTAGAATCAAGTATAAAATGATGCATTTGTTCTTGACCTCGGTCAGTCCACTTTCCTTCATGAAATTGCAATAAAATAGTTATATGGTACCATCTGTTCCCCTTGAAGAGTGAAGTGAAAGGAATTATAACTAGCCAAGCTGACAGCTATGTGGTGATCAGTGAAACGATTAATAGAGCTTGAAACGAGCAATCATTTCTGATTTAATTTCTAATACGAAAACGGTGTCTGTTTCTAAAATTGAACACTCAGCTGCAGACAGTGTATTGAGATCGTTTAAGCCTAAATGTCTGTGAATTAAGGGCACATGCTTTCAACAAAACGAACATTACAGCTGCCTACACCATTGAATGTTTCCACATAAATATGTAAGGAAACTAGCTATACCTTTTTTTAACGTGTTTGGTTACGTTTTGAAGCAGCATATTTCACTGGTTCAAACAAATAAGACAGTATCACGCTGACCTGATTACAAAAGTATTGTAATGTAATGCACACCTATACGTTAACTTGCTATAACTGAAATCTAAGTTATTCAATGTCTGTAATAGCTGAAAGTGCTCCCCAATTAAGTTCCTTGCCTCAAAAGATCTGTAAATCTTGTTTCTTTTCTGATAAAAAAAGTGTTTTACATATATATATTATATAATTGCAACACTGAGAGTGCAAATATCACGACGCTGAGAGTTTGACAGGTCCAACATTATTTATCGATCAATATTATTTTGTGTCCAATCACATTGCAGTATTTTTCAAATTTCTGCTAAGTCTAACTTTGGTTAATGTGTACTAACTAAATTAAATTTACTTAATCAGGTCCGTCTAACCACGCGGTTCAGAAAGATGCTTTGTATTTAGTTGAAAAATAATGTTGATCATTAAATAGGTTAATGTTTAATAAATAATACGCATTAACAAAAATAATTGGCACGCCTGACCAATTTATTTTTGTTAATGCGTATTATAAAACACTAACCTATACGTTTTGTCCAATCACAGTATTTTTCAAATTTCTGCTAAGTTTTACTTTGGTTAATGTGTACTAACTAAATAAAATTTACTTAATCAGGTCCGTCTAACCACGCAGTTCAGAGAGATGCTTTGTATTTTGTTGAAAAATTATGTTGATCATTAAATAGGTTAATGTTTAATAATATGCATTAACAAAAATAAAATACTTAATGCGTATTATTAAACACTAACCTATACTTAATACTGTTTAATTTATTATTGTTTTTAGGCTTTGAAGTCCCACCTATTATTCCATACGTTCCTTATTTAACATTTGATCTTTTGGTCATCCCCGCTTAAGGATTTTGCACGTGACTTTGTAAACCTGTCTACTTCCAGGTCATTACAGGTCAATAATGTTTGAAAATATGTAAACGCAGTCATTTTATTCATTCCAGAAAATTAACCAAAATTCTTGAGTTATGACAGATATTTAAATAGGCAATTATTGCCAACTTGTATATTGTCTTTTATGCATGAATCGTATGGACGCTTTCTTGATTTTAATTGTAATAACGATTGCAATATTTCCTTCTTGAACAATGTACTTTGGATTATAGACGGTTATCTACATCTTAGCACCTGTTATGTTTACACTGTATACTATTTTCTCAGGTATCACGTGCTGAAATGTCAAAGATACTATTTTAGTATTTATTTTGCTTGTCGATATTCTGAAAATGACTACGTTTATTTTTCAGATTAAATATCATACAACAGTTATCATTTTGCCTTCCATCCTGAAAGCCCATTATAAAGATAGTTAGGGCATGACTAGGGTCTTACGATACACAAAAAGCAAATTAAAAGATATTACTAAACCTTGTCCGTAACAAAGATAAAAGTTTGACAAGTATTGTGTGTCGAAGACACCATGACAAAACTGATAATAAACGTTTTCAACTGTTGAATCCTTATCTAATGATACCAAACAGCTTGTAAAGTCTCTTCAGAAAACTAATTTACCCGAAATCATATTAGCTACGCACATAAATAACTCACTGCCTTTGCCCTGCTGTTGAATCTTGATTGATCTGTCTTCTTACCAGAGAGCATCTTTATTTACCTAAAGCAAAAACTTAAAACGCGTTTTCAAGAGAACAGTGACTAGAAAGACCTATTTTACAAACGTGTTTTGTCAGACTGATTGAATACATTTGTAATCATTTGTATAAACAATAGGTTGATTCCACTAAAGGTTTGAAGGCTTTTGAACATACTTAGAGTGAATTTTACACTCGAAAATAGTATAAAAGGATTGAAAATTCCTTGAATAATTTCATATTCAGTCCTGGCCGAGAGCACGGAAAAAGAAAGAAACCACAGGACAATACTAGGTTATTTAATGTAATTATCATTTTATCGACATATTAATAGGTTGGTTTTCTGTCTGGTCAGATTCCCATGAAGACAAGGCAAAATTTGTGTGAAGTTAGCAGAAGTTTCTTCACAATTACAGCTTCGAGAGACAATTACCTCATAAAAACGTTTGATTATCAAGACACATTAATAAATGTGGAAAGGAAATAAACTTATGGAACAACCTATAACGAACTCTGCAGTGGTATTTTTTTCTCTGATTAGATTTTTGTGTAGGGAAGTATTTTCTTTAAAGTGGATGAAAGGCAGGTTTTATCTAGACCAAACCAGACACAGTACAGTATGACACACAACCAATTTTGACTAAAAGCGGTACTTTTATACTGTTATTAACATTGTTTTGTGAACAAACTCGAGAACAAACCTCTTGGTTCTCAATAATTTGATATTTCCTCTATCTTATGATAGGTACCATTTCTCTTAACCAATATTTATTTATTAATTTAGTTATTTAGTTAGTAAGTTAGTTAGTTTTCTAACTGCGTATGTATCGAACATCAGTTTTCAGCATTCAGTGTTTTCATTGGCCTTTGACGTGACAGGACAAACAGGGTGAGCAGCATTTTCAGGATTTAAACATTGCCACCCGTCTATAAATAGTTCTTTAAATAGCATTTTTCATATAACACACATACTGACTCCATTATATTAAATGTGACAAATTGAGGGGGCATCGCATACACTCAAAAAATAAGACTTACTAGTACTAGTTTGAAAGTAAAATTTTACTTACAGATAACGCAAGGTTATTTGAACTCTGATTGTTTTTGCCAGATATAGTGAGAGGGTGTTAACATATCTGCAGTTTTACAATTTGTTGATGATAACAATGTGTTTGGTGATTGTAATTATTTATATCTCGTGAAATTTAAACGATGTCCTGTCATTCAAGTTTTTATGCCGATTCAGTTGTTTTTATAATTTTCCAGTAACTGTTGCATTTCTGCCGACGAAGAAATCCACTTAGTATAATCATGATAAATAGTAAAACGGTACCTTAATCTAACAAAATGTTCCTCTCGTTGCAATATATTGTTAAACTGTAAAATATGTACTGTTTATATTGTGTAAACTTCGTTAACTATAATTGATTATCAGTAGCTACGTCGAATGTTTGTCGCATACAGTTAAAGCTTTAACAAATTACAGAACAAGACAGACAAATACATCACAACTTTCGTCTTCGAGTACGAGCTTATAAAGATGGAAGAACATTACAAACTGATTGTTTCGTTAATCATATTGCAATGGTGTGCATTTACAGAGTAAACTGACATTAAACCAGAGGAAAAGACGCATGAAAATAAACATATAGAGTATGTGAACTGTCACCGTCAGGACATCTTAATAAATATAAACAGATAATTCGGAGGTCACGAAACCTATTTCCAAGTTTTAGTGTACTCTTGTGTTAAAATTACAATTGCAAGGAACAAAATAGAATAAACATGTATCAAGAAAGTTAACATAGTATTACTGTTTTCGTTAAATTACAAACATGATACAACCGAGTTTTCAAAACTACTGGTAATAGAAAAAGTAGGTTTAAAGCGACTGATTCACAGATGGGCCGACGATGAAAAAAAAAGAAAATGTTTATACAACCAGAAATTCTAGCTGTAATTGTGAAGAACATATCTAAACTAAGTTACTGACTCATTTCTGTTACAGAAAAACATCACATTGTCCTACCAGAGGCTGAAACACAGTATTACATATGATGATAATAATCGTACAACAACAGGGTGAAGCACAGTAATTAATATGATGATAAATTTTGTCCTACAACAGGGTGAAGCACAGTAATTAATATGATGATATTTTTTGTCCTACAAGAGGGTGAAACACAGTAATTAATAAGATGATTACTACTGTCCTACCAAAGGCTGAAACACAGTTATAAATATGACGATAATTATAGTCCTACAAGAGGATGAAATACAGTAATTGATATGTGAGAATGATAGTCCTATCAGTAGCTGAAACACAGTAATTATTATGCTGATAATTATTGTCCTACAAAAGGCTGAAACATAGTAATTAATATGATGATAATTATTGTCTTATAAGAGGTTGAAAAACAGTATTTATTATGATGTTAAGTTTTGTCCTAAAAGAGGGTGAAACACAGTAATTAATAAGATGAAAATTACTGTCCTACCAGAGGCTGAAACACAGTAATAAATATGACGATAATTATTGACCTATAAGAGGGTAAAATACAGTTATTGATATGTGATAATTATAGTCCTATAAGAGGTTGAAACACAGTAATTAATATGATGATAATTTTTTTCCTACAAGAGGTTGAAACACAGTAATTAATATGATGATAAATTTTGTCCTACAAGAGGGTGAAACACAGTAAATTATAAGATGAAAATTACTGTCCAATCAGAGACTGAAACGCAGTGATAAATATGACGATAATTTATTGTCCTACAAGAGGGTGAAATACAGTTATTGATATGTGATAACTATAGTCCTATAAGAGGCTGAAACACAGTAATTTATATGCTGATAATTATTGTCCTACAAGAGGTTGAAACACAGTTATTAATATAATGACAATTATTGTCTTATAATAGGTTGAAACACAGTAATTAATATGATGATAATTATTGTCCTACAAGCAGCTGAAACACAGTAATTAATATGATGATAATTATTGTCTTTATAAGAAGTTGAAACACATAACTAATATGATGATAGCTATTGTCCTACCAGAGGCTGAAACACAGTATTACATATGATGATAATTATCGTCCTATAAGAGGGTGAAAAACAGAAATTAATATTATGATAATTATTGTCCTACAAGAGGGTTAAACACAATAATTAATTAGATGATAATTACTGACCTACCAGAGGCTGGAATGCATTAATAAATGTCACAGGGTCATTTGTCCTTATGTTTATTATACATATTATTATTGTGCATTTCATCCATATATCCAATATCATTCCCATATCACCTATGCATTTCATTCATACGTCCGATATCATTAATATATCACCCATTTCATATCTATTGAACATCCTTATAATATTAATCCCGGTATCATACACTAATAATAACATTAATCATGGTGACGGGCCTCAGTTGGTTTGTTATAGCCTTACCGCCAATTTTACGTCACGCATGCGCACAGCCAGAATAGATTTTGAAGTGAGAACACGAAATCTTGTTGACTCAATTATTTGATTAATTTGTGCTGTCTGCGTGTGTTTTTCAGGTAAATTATTGACATGTTGTATTGATATATGTTCATTTCCCATTTTCTCATTCATCATTTATTTCATTCTTTCATCATTTTTGAGTATTTATGAAATGCGCACAGCCAGAATAGATTTTGAAGTGAGAACACGAAATCTTGTTGACTCAATTATTTGATTAATTTGTGCTGTCTGCGTGTGTTTTTCAGACAGTTCCAAAAGAGAACACACATTCCCGAAGCATTCTCTTACGGGTCAATGTGAAGGGTAACAAATTGGTGGCCAGTGTGGGGGCAATTAGTGGTATTTTCCCGATTACTGACGTCAGAGGATACACCAGAACAGCCAATCAATCCATAGCTGGTGCTACACAGAATAGTGCTACGTCACTCATCAAAATACACAGGGATTTCCTAAGTAGCATGGCAGTGATTTCTTTTTCATATTATTTTGAATGAGCTCAGTTTATCCATGGATTAAATAATTTTACCGGTGTATATCAGCAGGATTTTATCTTCGCTAACTCCTGTTTCAACAAATATAGATTAAATCAGGAATCATCGTCGCTGGAAAAAAACAAACTTTGAAAGTGAAAGTAGAAATTTGACAGATGAAAGTTTGGGATTTGACAGTTATCTAAGGATAATTTTGTTTACTTGTTGTACAGTGATCATCATAGATATACATTTCATCAGCTCTAAGTAAATTTTTGAAGTAGGAACTATTAAACATTCTCTAAAATATTGCTTTTGATAGTGCTTTTTATTCATCATGCACACTGCTAATTGTTTATTATTTTTCAGAATGTGTACTGTAACTATCAGCTGAACTCTGGCTCACACAGACACTGAGTAACAGAAATACAGTCTTGAATGTACTGTACCATCACAGTCACTTTGGTATTGGTGAGATTCACTTTAACATTAATATTCATACATATTCCTATATCCCACCCATAAATTTCATCACATAGTAAATAATAGTACAGTATCTTATCTACATATATAGCCAGGTTGAATTTATTTTGGCATATATTTTTTGCACCAAAAAAAAAAAAAAAAAAAGTGGTCTCAAAACTTCTGTCAAATCAGTATTTTTTTACAATATTTAAACAGTATTTGGACAGCCAGAATAGATTTTGAAGTGAGAACACGAAATCTTGTTGACTCAATTATTTGATTAATTTGTGCTGTCTGCGTGTGTTTTTCAGACAGTTCCAAAAGAGAACACACAATCCCGAAGCATTCTCTTACGGGTCAATGTAAAGGGTAACAAATTGATGGCCAGTGTGGGGGGGGGGGGGGGGGCAATTTGTTCTGGCTGTGCGCATTTCATAAATACTCAAAAATGATGAAAGAATGAAATAAATGATGAATGAGAAAATGGGAAATGAACATATATCAATACAACATGTCAATAATTTACCTGAAAAACACACGCAGACAGCACAAATTAATCAAATAATTGAGTCAACAAGATTTCGTGTTCTCACTTCAAAATCTATTCTGGCTGTGCGCATGCGTGACGTAAAATTGGCGGTAAGGCTATAACAAACCAACTCAGGCCCGTCACCATGGTTAATGTAATTATTAGTGTATGATACCGGGATTAATATTATAAGGATGTTCAATAGATATGAAATGGGTGATATAGGAATGATATCGGACGTATGAATGAAATGCATAGGTGATATGGGAATGATATTGGATATATGGATGAAATGCACAATAATAATATGTATAATAAACATAAGGACAAATGACCCTGTGACATCCTTCCCCTCTCAGTAAAATGTCGTCCCGACATTTCTCAGTCTTTCAGTCAACTTAATAAACTACGACTACATTACCTAGGGTCATACAGTCTACTACTACTTCTATCCAGAGTACCAACAGTCATGCCGTATAAGTAGAGATTTAACATTAACGTCTGTTTAAACGAAAACGTTTATTACTCAATTAACACACAATCATGTAGAATGTAACTAAAGGTATTTATGATAGACTGCAGTTCTATCAAAATACAAATGTAATTCTTGTGTTTTTCAACACATAGAAACACATAGAATACCCTGTCAATATCCACTAGGTATACACTGCTTTAGCATTTATAAAATCTACGCATCAATTACTACAACATGATAATAATGCAATACTGACACAACATTCACTGCATCAAACACAACACTGGATTAAATTCAAAATTTTCATCAAGATAAATGACTTCAAGATCACTTAAACTTTATAACTGTACATGGCAAAAACTAAAAATAAAATCATAGTCGCTGTCAAACAGCAAAAACTAGAAGTATAATCATGGTCATTGTTCAAACCCGGTGTAAAAAAACATGTCTCTAATATTAGGTAATCCAGTCCTTGTCACGTAACCAGGCTGGTTTTGTCTAACCCGAGTGCTACTTTTAGGAACAAACTCCTGAGCTTGGGGCTGAGTCTAGATGTCCTTCTTTGTGGAATGACATATCTAGGAACATTTGTGGGGTTTAGGTTGGGTGGTGGGCAAAATTAAAGTTTAGGGGAAGTGACGTCAGTATCTACGTCTAGAGGATGGTCCTTGGGCTCTGTCTGTATAAGCAGCCCTGATTCTGATGGGACGGAAGGATCCTCATTCTCGGCAGATCCTTTTAGGTGGGTTTTTCGTACAGGCAAACCCATAAAAGGTAATATGAGATTTCTGTGAAGAGTTTTCAGGTGACTTCGACCATGCTCTTTTTTTACTTGAAATACAGGGATAGAGGGATTAGGCTGGCGAACAACAATATAGACATCTTTGTCCCACCTATCAGCTAGTTTGTGCTTGCCTTTAAAGCCTACATTTCGGATTAACACTCGATCTCCAGGCAGTATCTTGGCATCCCTGACCCTAAAATCATACCGACGCTTATGTCTTTTTGACTGACGTCTAGCTTCTCGGTTTGCAACCTTGTAAGCATAATGAAGACGTTTCTTCAGACTTGAGACGTAATCCGAATGGCTTTTCTTTGTCGGTGTAGAATCTGGCTCGATGCCAAGAAAAGCATCTGTCGACAGTCTCGGATGCCTTCCAAACATTAAGAAGTGTGGAGTTAGTCCAGTGGTCTCGTGTCTAGTAGAATTGTAGGCATGGACTAATGTAGGGATATGGGCTTTCCAGTTCTTTTTCTGTTCAGTTTCCAGTGTACCCAACATATTCAACAGGGTCTGATTGAACGTTTCGGCCATTCCATTACCTTGAGGGTGGTAAGGAGTTGTACGAGTCTTTTCAATATTGGCAATCTTACACAGCTCCATTATCACAGCTCCTTCGAAATTTCGACCCTGGTCGCTGTGTAAGCGGGCTGGACAGCCCTATGACAGTGACTACAGGACAGTTGACATTTCTATTTTGTTATGGATATTTTCATATCCTGGTGTAGTAAGTTTGAAGTAGGAGTACTGATTTAGTTATTTAAGTAGTACAGATTAGCGACAGGTTATTTCACCAACAGAAATTGTTGTAAGTCAAATGTCGCGGAGTCTGAAAAATCATATACCCAGGGAGGGGCTCGAACCCGCGACCCCCTGCTTGCAAGTCAGGTGCTCTACCAACTGAGCTACCCGGGCTGGTGATAGTACGTGAGTAACCATATCACCTATATTAGTCCTGTGACATTCTCCCCTGCGCTATAAGAATTTGTCCTCGAATTCACAGACATAGAGACTTATAATGCAAGCACATGCGTAGCAATATAACAGTCACAGACCACGTTGGGCGCCAATGTCGCGGAGTCTGAAAAATCATATACCCAGACGGGGCTCGAACCCGCGACCCCCTGCTTGCAAGTCAGGTGCTCTACCAACTGAGCTACCCGGGCTGGTGATAGTACGTGAGTAACCATATCACCTATATTAGTCCTGTGACATAAATATGACCTTAATTATTCTCCTTCAAGAGGCTGAAATACAGTAATTGATATGATGATAATTACAGTCCTATATATATTTTACTAATCTATTCCATAGCGTAGATTCAGAGCTAAGAATAATGATGTATGTACACAAATAGTAAATCCTTTTTTCATTTCCGTATTAGGTCATGTACCAGTCACAATACTAAAAGGTTAATAATAAGCTATACATGTCAGCGTATTTGATTAATAAAACCGGACTACTTTCCTTTTATTCATGGAAATAATGCATCTCGTGCCATAGTTGTTTTTTGTCTTGATAGATTTAGCTTGGGGTTTTCCCAGCTTAAATGACGTTACTATAAATAGAATTTCGATATCGGAATTCTAAAATTTTTTCCGATATCCCAATATAGATACATATAGATACATATATGTACCCTCTCTCATATACTTCCTCCATTTTTCGGAGAACAGTCGTTACCCAACATGTATTATCGGTTGTATCCTTTATTATTATTATTATTATCAAATCACCAAAATTTCATCGTTTTTTTAGAAAAATAACCCTGTACCGGAGCATTCTTACAATGTAATTCATTTTGTCATTACATTGCTTTATTAACCCCATGTTGTATTTTTAACTGTTCTGTTCACAGTAATTAATATGCTGATAATTTTTGTCCTACTAGCGGCTGAAACACAGTAAATAATATGACGATAACCATTGTCTTATAAGAGGTTGAAGCACAGAAATTGATATGATGAGAATTATTGTCCTATAAGAGGCTGAAACATAGTGATTAATATGATGTGATAATCAATGTCCAACCAGTCTGTAATTCATTACAATATACCGTGCTATTCCTTCCATACATTTTTACATGCTTACAACACCATAATACATCATTTTAAAGGATTTGAGAGTATATGTAACTGTGTTTTCCATGTTTTATTGCAAAAAAAAAACACAAAAAAAACGAAAACGATAAATTGTTATGTAGAATTAGGAACGAATCCAATCTCTTCAATATGTATGCTTTTTATCATTTAAAATGAATTATCTACAAGACGCATTTTTGAAGGGAATTCTAACATATTCTGCAACATTCCCTGCACAAAAATATAAATAAAGCAGCAATATTTTATTGTACGATATACGTTTTATTCCTTCGTGATGTATAGAGCACATTTGACATTTATTTTAATTTGAACGATGTGTCTTGTTTTGGTATAAACAGATGACTGAAATACGTCATTTTTAGATACTGAAACATTCCCAAATTCATTCCTTTTGCTATACCTTTAGAACGTAGTAGAAAACTGTTCAAAGCATGACAAATATAACTATAAGGTAACTTACGTACAGCGCCGGATCATATTTATATAAACAAAATGGCGACCGCACATTGCACTATTAGAGTTGTTCACCTTTGACCATTGATGCAAATAAACTTACTTATGATTACAAATACATGACATAGGCAACGTCAGAAAATTTAAATGACTTAATCGCATAAGTTCTTGGATAATTTGGTTTTTTTGGGGGGTTTTGTGTTTGTTTTAGTGATGGGAAATCAAAATCTATGTTCTAGTATTAAAAATCTAATTGTGGATAAATATCTTAGTAGTAAAAATATCAGAAAAATCAGAAATAGATGTTCAGTGTTTGCTGTGGTAAAACGTTTTAAACAAAGGGGAAATACTGAGAGAAAAAACCAAAGAACAGGAAGGAATGCCCGTGATGAGCGGAAACTTTTAAGGTTGGTGAAGAAAAATCTTAGTTTACCCTTATCTGACATTACTGCTACATTTAATCAACAGAGTCAGTGTACTGTTCCGCAGTTACAGTGAAAAGAGTTTTGTATAGGAATAAATATCATAGAAGGGTTGTTCGTAAAAATATACGCATAAGAAAGATAAATTTGAAAAATCGATTGGCATAGGCAAGAAGGAAACGACACTGGCATGTTAATAGAGACTGGAGTAAAATGATATTTTCTGATGAATGCAATGTTATCATTGGGGAGAACAATCGTTTGGTTGGTGAATGGCCGCTCTAATACAAGTGGAGGAAAGTCTATATTTTGTAATTCAAGATGGATTTTGATACAGCAAATGCGTTTTGGGCTTGATTTAGTGGAAAAAATCGACATTGTTTGCAAAAGTCAACAACGAGGCTACACTTTTTCGCCAATTACACAAAAAATACCCAACTTGCAGAAAAAGCAAATACTGCTCTAAAACCAGACATATGTAGCTTCACAATATTGTTTAGTTTGGAGAAATCGATTAAGTTATGATGGAGAAATAAGTTGAAACATTACCTAGGGTGAACTCGATGTTGGCGATTGTACTTTCGTTTTCGGCGTTTTGATGGGCTATTTCCGGTGAACGGTCTACAACAGTGATAATGCTGTGATGCTATCTTAGAAGAAACGGATCGAAATATTCTTGAACCACGTTAGTTGATACATATTCCAAGGTTGTGTTCAGTAGTCGAGAAAACTTATATATAGTATGTCTAAATAAATCTGATCTAAAGAGCATTTTACAAGATACAGACACCGTGGGATAATAATTTGTTATTATTACTTTTGACTTGTATATCCACTGCGGGATCTAAATTTTTGTATGTCTTCAGTGGTACAGAAATGTTAATTCTAACATGTCTAAAATAAACTAAATATGCATAAAGAAAACGTTTTCTTCGACGATTCAAATATCTTAATAGAATCGGCGCTCATAATTTCTATATCTCATGAGGAATGAATAATATCCTGTCGCGAGAGTTTTATTGTTGTACTGATTAAGCTGAAATGATTTTCACATTTAATGTGCATCACTTGGCAGACTACAATAACTTGATATCATAAGGCAACATAAACGTCTAAACATTTGAATGTAAGCCAGGAAAGAATCAACATACACCATAGTTTATGTAAGACAATCAGAAATGTACTCCTAAATTTTAGACAATTTAATGGCAGCTGATAAATCTGTACCAGTTATTTGCTTTTTAAATGAAATTAACACTGCAGTCTCGTGCAGTAGTGTTTTATTGCAGCTATTGTGTAGATAGGCAAGTTCATATTTTTGTTTTTAATAGCAATCATTTTAAACAGAACAGAACAGAACATACGTTTTATTTAGACTTGTACATAGTACATCGTCATGCAAATAGATAAATAAAACAATTATCACGTCACGTGATCATGGTAACACAAAGTACAATACTTTATTATTCAAGAACAATGCATGATTACACAAACAAACATGTTGTTATGATATATGAGAATTGTAAAAAAAAATATTTTCCAAGAGGATGCGAACATACTCATACACTTTATATAATACGTTTATAGTTTTAACAATTAAAGATGCCGCCACTGATAGTAAAAGACGACCAATGTGTTAATGCCAAAGGTTGCTGTTGAGATTTTTGCACGCCACTCGATAATCTGTGGTTTCTAACTAATTATTTGATACAGAACACTTCATTCTTATTTTGAATTACATGTATTACAATATGTATTATTTGCTTGGTCCAGCTGTGTCCATTCATCAGAAAAAAATATGTATTTACTCTCTAGATTTGCTATTGGTTTGTCTCTCAATATCTAATATCTTAGAGATAAAAATGAAGTTGTTTTCCATTTTAAATCGTTATATTTTCATTTTTCTCAGTTTCAATACAGCTTTAATCCAATAATCACACATTGATGAACACTCGAAGTCGTTAAATTTCATGACAGGAGTTGGGTTCGATCTCCACTTAAAAAAAATTCTCTTTAGTACTTGCTTTTGGATTTGTGTTCATTGGTATTAAAACTTCCCATTACATTAAAGTAAGACTGAATTTTTTTCGTCTCTGATTTTCGTCGAATAGAATAGCATGATCAATAAATGAGTAAATGTTGTGTATTAACAATCTCCGTTATTGATTTGTTTTCAAAAAAAAATCTCGGTAAACTTCTTTCATATTGTGTCTTAATGTACATATTGAATTAAGCTGAAGTAAAGCCACAAAGATAAATGTTTCGAACACTGATCAGGCCTCTGTTCTTTGTCAAGTGGTAAATTGGTACCGTGTGCAAAACCACAATTCAGTAGTGGTAGTTTTGGTGTACTTCGGTGTTACATTTTGTGTTTTATTGTCAGATTTCGATTATCTCTAGACAAAAAGTATAATATTATAATTAGTGTCGACTTTATTAATAAACCAAAGGTAGAAAAATATCTGTAAACTTCTACCTTAACTTGAATCAAGTTTGAGTTGTAAGCAATTTCTCAGTTGTTAAGTTTATTTGTTTATATGCAGTTCGGAAGTTTTAAGGACTGTCATCGGAACAACTGTATACAAGTGTAGTGTTTTCAAATCCATGTAAAATCTCGTGCTGCTTTTTTTTTAAATCGGCTATTTCGTAAACAACAGAAAATCAGTGGAGATTAGACCGGTGGCATTTGAGAACTCTTTATATCACTCTACATTCTTGCAAATCTTCGAGGCCTGCTTAGAATTTTAAAATACTGCCATTTTTTTCAGAGAAATGAATTTTTGTTTGGTCGTTTAGAAATGCAGATTGATTGACAGATTTATCTAATGTGTTTAGTTTTGTCTGTTTTATAAATTTTTTGAGATGAAATTGAAGAACTTGATTGATGTATAATTACATACTTTCCTAAAAGTATTTAGATGATAAATATTCACAGGTGTCGTTACTAAACGAAATAACAGATAGTACAAGATGAAGGGTTTTGATATGAGAGAAACAGACCAGAATTAATGATACGTATAACATGATTTATATCTTCTGTTGTTAATTCAAAGTAGGAAAAAATGGATATATGGGCAAATGTACGTGCCACTGTATGTTTTTTTTCTGTCTTTTTCCTATCTAAATGGAATTCAAGTGCATAATTTAAACATCTCGTGACGAAATAAATGATGTCATATCACGCTGTTATCACATTAAAGTGAACTTCTATTTACAGCTGCAACTGTGCAATTACCGAAATGACGGAAATATTTGAGTCAATAATGACAAAGTAATTTTCATACAAATCAATATTTGGCTGAATTTTTACTAAACGGTTTATTGGTTCATCAACATTTAAACAATTCTTTCGACCATTTACAGAAATACAAAATATGACCAAGTACCTGCATATATATACACTTTATACATTCAATATAGTTATAAAACAGAACTACTATTCCAAACGCCGCACAGCGGTTACTTCCCTTCCATACTTCAATACAGTAATCACTGCCGATAGGCATGTCACGTGATGATGGTCGAAAGTAAATAAATAAAATGTTAAACTTTTTTCAAGTTTCATTACACCAAGGCATGTCAAATCGATTTAATAACAATTGTAACTAAACAAAACGAAAAAAATAATAATTTCTTTTAAAAAAGTTCATAGACCGCTACCACAATCCAGCTGAGGTTAACGCGTGTCGGCAGAATGAATGGGAGATCACTGCGAGGAGATTGCTACTATTCATGTACACTGGAAAAAATTCAATACTTTGGAAATTACAAGCACCTAACAGAAACAGAGGCGCATGCAAGCGGTGGCTATATTTAGCAGTTTATAATGGTCCCAGGAAGGGACGGTCACTTGTAACTTTTAGTGTTAATTGTTTTCGAAGCTCTGAACAGGGACATCATTGGAAAATGCACAACTGTATTTAAATAGTATATGATCAATACTGTTTTACATTTTACTTTAATTTCCTTTTGTTACCCAAACAATTGCTTATACCCCAAAAATAAACATTGTACAGAATGTGCATGTAAAGTATTAGTAATTTAGTACTATTTTGTACTCACTATCTTAAACGGGATCATTATGGTATTTTAGCAGAGCTTGGTTCAAACTTTTTCCGATGAGTTATTTTTCGGTTTCAAATATCTGAAATTTACATCGAGTAAATGGAAGAACATGTATGTATATTCTGTACTTTTAACGTACCGTATTCCGGACAATGTATTATTTAAGCAACAGGTGCGCGAGATCTGCGCTATTTAACATATTTATTTTGTTGGTTCTTAACAGATCTGGTTATTTTTGTCTGAACTAATGTCATTTATGGTTTCAGTATTCACCAATTATTTTGATATGCCATTCGAGCGTACCGGTTTCAAGAAGTTGATAATGTTAAATTGGGTCAAATGCAAGACATGTTATTAAATGATTAGCATCGTTTACATCATGTGAACAAAACATGTGACAAGGTTACTTCCCTGTAGTAATTGCATCTTTATTGAGTTTGAAGAAGGCAGTCTGAATTACCTGCCCCTACCACTGCGTTAAACTCTGAGAACCAGACTAAGTAAAATAAAGTCTTAATTAGTATATTAAGGTTCAGGAAAGAAAGAATTTTGATCTTACATTATGAACTATTTGTTTACGTAGGTACCGGGTGTTAACATAACAACAAAATACGTTTATTTGTTTGTTTTTATTAGAGCAATGTACTCTATTTTTAGAGTTTCATCAACACTGCGAACGTAATTGATATCGTACTTAATCTTTAACATAATAATAATATTCTTTTTTTCTGAAACATATACATCTGTCATATCATTGCAGGCTCTGTGAGTTCACATGTTTGTGTGTTGGGTGGTGCATCTATGTTTCAATGGAAGCGCGTCTCGATTTAAGCAGTTTTATTCATATGCATTATTGATAATAGTATCAATACTAACTTACCACAATCCTTCGTACATCGATATCTTTTAATTCATTCTTCTTATTCTGAGCTAAAAATGGTATGTCTTCCTACCAAAATGGCGCCGTTGATGGAAATGGTTATTACCAAAATACTACCGTGTCGCTTAGAAATTATCTGTGTTGACTTCAGATCCTTATATCTTTCTGTTACGAACATTCGTTCGTTAGATGTTGAAGCGTTTATATTGTGTAATTACCTTTGCTGTTAAAAGCACATAACATCCTGTTACAGGAATGTAGTGCTAGACAGTCTGATAGTCCAAGTTCAGTTTATATATCTATCGCATCAAAATGAATTGTATTTATTCAGATATTCAGGACATACTAACACTTTTTCTATGAGCTCTATGTGAGAAGTGATACAAATAAAGGTGCTAAAATATGTTATTGTATTATTTTACTGATGATCTAAATGGAATCGGCGCTAAAATCGACAGCTTTTTGTGAGAGATAAATAACGTTCTGTCAAGCGTGAATGAAAGCTGTCTGGACACAACGGATAGAAAATATACGCCTGGTTGAAAATACTCTATACAATAATGATACGTAGTCGGATCTGAGTCGGTTCAGGTTGATATTTTGAGATCTGTATTGTGTTTTTTCACAAAAGAAAAAAAAAGACAGAAATGTTGCTAAAATATGTTATCCACTTGTTTGAGAGTATAATATGCAAGTCACGTTTAGTGATATGATGTGCTATATATCTTGTTCTATTGTCTAGTATCTCTCTTCTTTTCTATATATTTGCGTACCGAATTACTACAATAAATGCATTGTAGTTTTCTCAGCAAGACTAAACGTCGCCATTGTTCTATGTTTGGCTAACTGGAATGAATGTCGACATTTTATGAGTGCGGATGCGTTCTCTTGACAAAAGGCTACGTAGTTTGTATAACCTGCTCTTCTTTATAGTAACTTAATTGAATAACTTCTATTACAAAATTATATAAAAAAAAGTTTGTTTCGAACAATGAGTTCATCAAAATATAGAAGGAATGATTTACTGATGTTTTTATCAAAAGGCCTAATATTTGAAATATTATGCTGCAACCGTCAACTTCTTTTTATGAATAGGTTAACTTTTACACATTTATATTAAGAGCACGATAGAGAGACGAACAAGAACTTCAAAAATAGTAATAACGAACTGTGTAAAATACAACACACCAAAATGTTTATAGGTACCATGAAAGAATTTGAAAGTTTTAATGATCGTAACTTTGGCCATCATTGAACTGTTTCAAAATGATTCAAAACAAAAGTTAGTTTTTTGATCATATCTAAAACAGTATTTCAAAAGGAACATCCACCATTTTACGTGAACATTTGTTCAATGCGAAAGCATATGCAAGATGAGTGCAAATACAGCTGCATGTTGACCTAAAGGGAGGCAGGGTAACAGAAGATGTTTTACTGTACCTAAGATATGTGCATGAGTCCTGGTTTGCTGAAAGCACATCAATAAAAGAACTATTTTCATGACGAGGGAGTCATTTAAATCAGCGTAATGAACATGCTATACAGTTTAGCTGTATGTCTGTGAACATCTAGAGATGTTCCTTCATCTTGCCCTGTACTCGTTTATTCAAAACAGTTTGTAATATTTTTCTGCCAATTTCTGGAAATTTAATACTTTCTTTGATTTACAGAGTTTAATGGCTACTATCTAGACATAATCTTTCCTAAACGACGACGCTTGCGATATTTTACTCTCATCTGTCAAAGATATCATTATATTCTACTTCAAAGAGTGTTCGCGTTTATTGACAGACTAATTACGTTATTAGTAAGACTTAAGTTTCATCCGCGGGATTGTTTTCTTCTGATATTTTAACACTGTGCAACAAGTATGTTAAAGTCGAATATGGTACATACATAGAAACGGAAAAATCTTCTTCCTAAACCTTTTGACACCTTGTAAGATTCTTCGCCTTATACTTCAAGGTTGATATAGTTATATGAGAATTTTGTTAGGTATATAATGTACCTTTCATTGAAGTTACAATGTTGCAATGTACATTCAGTCGAAAAGGTCTTTATTGTCTGAACCAATAAACTGCCAAAAATCCTAATTTGATATCAAGCCACCTGATTTTCACGTGACCTCATTTATTTTATGTTAAAACAATATCTTCATTCCCACTTTAAAGCTTAACAATATAATGTTTGGCTCTTGAACTTTTTGTACTCTGTTCAAAAGATATAGTGAAAAGTTATGACGAGTTGAAGGACTATTGTCACTTGATATTTGATCAACTATCTGATAGATCACTAACAATTTACAGGATTGACGCTTCTGTTACATACTTATCTAGAACATGTGTGTAAAATATATTGTTATCTGAGGGCTTAGACTGATGTAAAACAAAAAAGTATGCTGAAGGGGCTATCAATGTAGACTATAACATCAAAGTGGATGAGGTACCTGTTTATCTGTTTTCTTGACAAATTGAATGTATATGCTGACAAGAAAATAAGTGTAACATGTGACGGACATGAATAAAATAAAACTGCATAACAGTTATGTGATAAGTACGGAAGCATGGAGAGGACATGGTCGGTTTATTTTATTAATCCGTGGGAACGACTTATTTTCAGAAATATTTTTTTCTAATCTGTGGGAGAGGAGAAAAGTTAAAAAAAGATTTTTACACAAAATATTTCGTTCCCACAAGTTAAAAAAAGATTTTTCGTGCAAAATAATCCGTTCCCACAGATTAGAAAAAAAATATTTCTTAAAATAAGTCGTTCCCACGGATTATTAAAAAACAACCGGCCATGTCCTCTCCATGCATCCGTAGATAAGAGTTGCAGGAGGTAAAAATCAACCAAATAAGCCAGCTTATCAAAAGCTTTGACCTAGTGACCTTCAACTACATATGTTTGGAGGGATTTGCTAGCGACACTTCTGTAGAAATGGAGTTCATGAACTGATGAGCATGACCTGGAACATATTCATTCGGCAAATAATAAACAAGTTGAATTTCTCTCATTCAACTACTCTTTTTTTTTCTCAGTTCAGGCCACAACAATTTACTGATTGTTTTACTGTGATTTCGTTAAAGAAAGAGCTTTACACATATTTTTACTGGTTCTCTTACTTCCTCACTTTTGAAAATAGCTTGTATACGCAAGTTGTTAATATTAACTAGTGCCTGTATATTGCCCTGTACACACTTTTCAACTGATTGACAAAAAAAATGTCACCTTACCTGGCTCCATAGATTTGTGATTCAACTGCTTTTTAAAAAATTATTGTGGTAATGAATCGATTATACTGGACTGTCCTTAATTGTTATTTTGCTGCAGTTTTCAACGCATGTCGTGTACATGTATCCAAATCAAGGTTTTTACAAACCGGAATTGTCTAATATGACGTGAGATTGAGGTAACTTCTTTTCTTTTTTTATTCGTTGTTTGTTTTGATTTTAATGAAAATATTGAACATTGTAAGACGGAAAGTTAATGTCATATAAAATTGAAAACTCTCAAGTTAACAATAATTATCTGAAGTCACATGGAGATAATCTAAACCCAGACAATAGAGAACACCTGGGATATTTCCATCCTGTTGCAGTGTGTCCTTAATGCATGTTTCTGTCAAAACATATTTAGATTATAACGTAATGTTATTTGTATGTGCTTGGTAAGGTGATTTGTCAGGTATGACCAAGAATGGTACGACATAATTATACTGAACTGGTTGCTGTATATTCTATTGCCATAGTCTTGTTTTTGTATTACGAAATTAAAAACAACCCAACTTACACACAGAAATATAGTTACTTTGATAATTATAATACTGACTAATTGGGTAGATATTATTTATACCATCAAATGTTGTGACTATGTTTGCTTCTTTTTGCTCTACAGTTTTAGTTTTGTATCTTTAAGAGGGACAAGAAAAATTGCTAAAATACTGCTATTGCAAGTTAATTAGCAGAAATTATGCAGGTCAATGTTATTCCTATTACATTCTATAAAATCAAAATGAAATCTTAAATAAGATGTTTCAACTGAAAATGTGTACATATCTTAATAGTGAAGCGTCACACAAAGGTTGTTAACGTTTGAACTCAAGCTACTGCTGGCTCCTAAGAAAAGGTGGGCAACGGACGTACGGACAGACCGGCGACTATATGTCATCGGGTGAATAATTAAACTGAATAAATATTAACGCACGAGACACTGAACAACGGCTTTTCAATCTGATAACTGTACGGCAACATAGTTTTCGAGATTTTTGAGAAAAGCTATAGATAAGACATTGCGTTAAACGTTTTGAACAGTTACTTTTAAAACTATGTTTATCAAGAAAGGAATGTATTGCAAACGGAGATTGATAACACGAACCATCTGAATTTTAAAACGGTTTATTCTAATACCGTTGACTGGTGGTGAGGTTTGTTTGAATAAATCGACAACTGATTATTTTTCAGCTACACCCCATTTATCTGTGAAAAATTTCAATGAAATATATGACTGGGAATCTCAGAAACAGTTAGGACATATTTATTCTAGATTTGGCATGTAGTCTCTTTATGTGAAATTTTCTATATGTGAAATGTGTTTTTATCACTTTTTCTCTAAGGACTAACAAAAGGAACTGAGAAATCGGTAAGCTTAATGAATTGCTGTTTTGCCTTTATTGTTACGTTGGTGTATTTTAGTTTGGTTATTAGATTTTTACTCTTATTTTGAAACTTTCAATTGCACGATGGACGTTTTCAGCAATAGAAAAAACATTCGTGTGCTTATGTTTGAAAGGTTATTCAACTTTTTTTTCTGTGTAATATTGAACAATCACATAAACATTAAATGTCTCCATTATTCACAAATGCAAAAAACTTTTTCAAATACATTTTAAAATAAC
Source organism: Cyclina sinensis (assembly GCA_012932295.1). Taxonomy (NCBI): domain Eukaryota; kingdom Metazoa; phylum Mollusca; class Bivalvia; order Venerida; family Veneridae; genus Cyclina; species Cyclina sinensis. Next base: position 31,262,851 of record JAAONU010000017.1, read on the forward strand.
ATATTCAGGAAAAAAAGTAATGAAAACTCAATGTATCGTTAATACGCTGTATCTGGTGTTTAGGCAATATTTTTTTGAAACGGCGTGATATATATTTGGCGACATGATATCAAATAAAATATAAGGCAGGTATATATTACCATAACAGTATGAATAAGGTCAAACGAAAATCATTACCGTAATGTCCATTCAAACTACATTAAAATGAGATGTGACGACTTTGTTCAATCATTGAACATCATCAGAAAATAAAGTTTCCCGAACAGGAAGTGACTTTATCAAACATGCTCCTGTCTGGACAATTACAAACATGTATTCTAGAGACAAATCCAACAACTTAACTTGTCTTGTGAACCCTTCTGAAATGGTATAAATCAATTGTCCAGAACCCTTTTAGCACAAAAAACTGTATTTCTCTTTGTCTCACATTTAAATGCACTGTCATAAAATGTCTGGCTCTTAAACTATTCAAGTGTTTCATTTAGCAGCTATTGGTGAGATATGACACTTTGGAGGACTATCATCCCGTCATTGGTATGTTTATCTGTAGTTTTATTGACAGATATATTGACTACTCGGCGAACCTCTCGGAATAAAAAAAGATAAAAAATGATTTTTAAAGAAAGCAGCTTTTGACGAAACTAAAGCTAATGAAATGCATAAGTCACACAAAGAATTACAGTTCAGTTCCATTAGAATTTATACAAATTCAAAAGTTGTAAAACTTAATAAATGTTATTAGACTAGATGTGTTAAGAATTTTATACAATTCAGTTTATATAATCCTATCTTTCTGTTGACACTATTCAAACTAAATTTTCCTACAAGACACACTTGATTAACAGCCTTGCTGGTCTTTCAGTCAATACACAGCATGTAGTGAAACAATTTTGTCAGCATAACAGAATCGCTCTATACGCTTTACGATCCTGAAAGAAAAGTTGATTGTATTTTGACAAGATAAGAAACTCTCATCAGGTTTGCCCGTACTTTTGCTAATTGTGTCAGTATAGTAGAGCTTTTGTCCTTTAGCTGCTTTGCTCTGGTGATCTTGCAGCTGAATCATTTTAAAAAGAAATTACCGTGAACTGAGTTAACCTATTATCTTGTCTTTTAATTAAAACTGATATTTTCTAAGATTCTGTTCAAACGTTGTTTTCTTTTTTATGAAAAACGTATCTAGATTTTTCAAGTCAGCACCTATATGGTAGATGTTGTAACCACATTCTGAGACAATTCTCTGTTGAATGGACCAAATCGTTTAGAGACTTCAAAAAGTTGTTACCGGCTGATCTAAAATCATCCCCGTCTTGTCTGTGAAAGAAAAAGAAGTAAAATAACAACAACTGTAAAAATAGAGACATATATATTCTGGCTATTTCTAGGCTATTATTGTCAATTCTGTCATGCCAATAAATGTAAATTGCACAACTGATTGAAAATGATTGATATTAATAGCTTATGATAGGATCCACGGGCGTCTTAATGTCTCGGTAAAACATGGTATTAATATTCTTTCTTCGATTAGATTCAGATCCCGCTTGACAATGTGTGGAACAACATATACATAGATATTCTAAATAAAGTTAAAAAGGAAAAGCAGCTTGTTAAATCATACAATACAGTGATGCTGAATAATCCTGAAATAATTCAGCCCTTGTTCCGGTTCCATGGTGACAATAAGAGAACATTAGTGGTGTTTCAATCTGAATGAAAAGGATAGCTGTTATTTTCATAACAGTCCGACAAAGATCGACAAACGTCTCAAAAAGTAGAAAAAAACATTATCTAGAATACTGCCTTTACTTTACCATACCTGTACATTTACCTTACTCCCTCTCCCTGTCACATTACCCCTCCCCACATACAAAATTTTAATTAAAATACATAGCAATTTGCTACCTATAGCCTGAAATCCGTGCAGAAGTTTTTTTGAAAAGATCATGTTTAATTTTGCAAAACACCTAACATTGTTGTTTCCCTTAGGGACATATACGTAATATCACAAGTGTCATAAAACATTTTTATTTACCTACTGGTGTGATTACTTAATTAAGAATACATTTTACTGTTAACTTACCAAAACCAGTTAAAGATTCATTCTAAGATTTTGAAACAAAAAAGACATAGACTTTTCACATGATGTTTGAGCAGCACATGAATGTGACAAACGTATATTATTAAAGGGCAATTTTAGTTCAGTATTAAATGTTTAAAAAAATAAAAACTACATTCGGTAAGTGGGTGTTCCTGTTGTCTACACAAAGTATTAAGAATTTATTATAATTAGATCGAAAAAAATAATCTTTTCATTTTGCATCATTTATATACTGAAAACAAATCCTAATCCATTTAACTGTTCGAACTTATAGAGAAAGAATAATCATTTTTATTGTTCTACATTTAAAGCCCTGTTGCAATACACTGTTTTGCTTTATAACTGCAAGAGTGTTTCGAATTGCCAATGTTAGGGTGTCATAGAAGTTTCAAGAACCATTATCCCGTAATGCTCTATTTATCTGCGGCGATCTTAGCATTTTTATCGAGTACTCGAAAACCTCCTGCAAATATTAAAGTAGTAATCAACATATTTCTCACTTTTGAAATCATTGTATTACTGACAGAAATGGTCGTCTAAGTGTTTATCATTTACATGCTAAATATATCTTTCAGTGTGCTAATATTGACAATGCAGTGCGATTTGTTTTGTAGATAAACTTCCTTTTTAGTCTTTTCGATTTTGCAACTGGATGAAATGGATAAATTTATTAGGGCAACCACGTATTTAGTCGAGCATGTTCTTACTCAGTTGCATACAGATTGTCTTATGTATTTCCGTTCGTAATGGGAAGATGTTTTTCACCAGACACAATCCTGGTCCACAGGGGATTCACACTCTCGTCTTCCCAGTCATGAATTACCGGAAAGACCAGCGCTCTAGTACAACGAGTCAAAGCATCAATTGCCTTTGGCGGCTGTCGGTTGCTGAATAACTACTAAATGAAGCAGGTGCGCACTTGGTCTTAACAACTGGTTTTCCTAGAACTTTAAATTCAGCGTAAAAGTAAACCTAATGTTGCAGTTCTAACATTATACCATGTGCGTCTAATCATACTCTGGTCAACTTCTGTCGAGTCGACTTCTTTGAATCTTTGCGACGAATTAAGTCAAATCATAAAAATTGCACTTACCTAACAATCTTGGGTGTCTCACACTACCGTTGCTCATTCCGGACTAGTGCAAACTTTGTTATTGTGTGACGCCTTCGAGCGTGGCAAAGTTACTGGTTGCACTGAACAAACTACCCGCATTGAATATAAATTTTATGCCTGCGCATAAACTAGACAACAGTTATATATTCATTATAGTTTAAACATCTACATGACGTATTTCCTATCTGAAATACATAAGGTCAATTCGGTCGTTTGGAGTTAGTAATAATAATTATTAATTGAAAATTATTGACATTGAAAACTATTTCAAAGTACTAGATTAAATTAAAACGATGACCAAATATGTCAAACATTAAAGACGTTTTGGTAACCCATGAACGAATATGTTACAATAAGCCAGTATTCAAATAAAGAAATCACAAAATTTGATTAAATTTACAGATTTTTGCGATAAAGTATTTTCTAATATGGTTACAGCAAAATTGAATGAGATAAGAAAACCTTTCCTTCTCTATTAGAACATTGTTTACGCCGTCATTATTTGCTTATTGATAAGGGCGGAGTTTAATGAAAATACGAAATGAATCTTTTGAATTATTGACTTTATATGTAAATCAACAAATAATAAAATTTAATGCTTTTAGAATTCAGTCAACGAGTTATAGTTGTCAGGTGACATTGACTGTTTTATATTCGATTTATTTAGACAAATGACTGTCAGAAGTTTGTCAAGCCTTGATATCAACGGTAGTGATGTTGAATTATGATATATGTGCTTTGGAAAGCATTTGATAAAATTGAGAAGTAAAAAACAATATTTTTTTCTTTTTTGTCCAGATAGGAATAAAATTATATAGACTTTCTCAATATGTTGAGTATTTGTTCTCAATAAAAACGGGGGTTAACCAGGCCTGAACTTTAAATATCTAAGAAGATCACTTATTTTATAACCACCGCACTTTTACCAATTTTACACACAAAGAGATTTACTATCAGTTTTCAATCGTCGGAAACTGCAACTCATTTATTTAGAAACGCAGCGATTAATGACATTATTAATTTAAAGTTTGGATACCACATTTATTACTGATAATTATCTAACTAGTACAGCCGAACATTTATTTTTTTCTCTCCGTATCGTAATACTTTATGTTCACTGTGACATGTTGTATAAGGAATATAAGTTAAGGAGAGAGTATTATAATAGTGTTGTACAATTTCTTGAATAAATATTATTTAAACTAATGTGACATGTGCACTCAAATGTTTACAATTTTTTTGACTGTTAGTAGTTGGACACTGCACAATTAGACATTCCAAATCGTAAAAATCCAGTTCTTTTATAAATGCTATGTATGTATTAATTATGGAAGGATATTTTCAATGCTTAGAGAAGTTCATTGTGATACAACATTATATTCTGAATTCCTTTGTTTTTATTTGTAGCTATTTTACTTCTGTCTTCTCACGACCTCTCATTTCAATATTTATCGATGTAACAATGAAATATTCCATTTCATTTTAAGTTTTAAACTTTTATACCTGAGAACAGTTTAAGCTATGCAACAAAGAAAATAAACAGTTAAATTTGATTATTATATTTATAATTCAAATTAAGTTGTTGGCGAAATATTTACAATAATAGGTTCAAGTGGAGGAAAGGGGCTGAAGTTTACATCTTACTTCTGTTATTACATACTCAGTCTGATTTGTTTCATTTCTGAACAAGATTATGGTAACTTCCACTTAGAGTCTATGTAACAGTTTACTCAGATCGCAGTGTTTTATAAAGCCATTGAAACAGTTATCATGAGAGCACTAACAGACTAAGGTAGTATTATCATGCTTTTATTATATAAAACAATGCACTCTTACTGTACAATTATAATCTATGTAAATATTGTCTTGGACTTGCTTTTAAACAGTTTGCCAGATATGAAAATAGGTTGTTAAGATCTCGTTAATGGTTCTTTGCCGTTATCGACAAAATATTCTGCAAAAAAAAGCGTAAGAGTTCTCGCTTTCAAAGTGTACAGGCGCTTATAGAGTCGAGACCATTCTTACATAAAATAAATGTATAATTACCTTTCATATATCAATGAATAAATATAAGTTAAGTAAGAGAGTTGTAAAAGTAAACATTAAATATACGTTTTTTATAAACCTTTATAAGCCTCCAATAAATTGTGATGTGTTTTATGTATTTTTTTTTACAATTCTTCACGAGAAGCCTATTCAAGGTTTAACCTGCTTTGGGACAGAGAACGGATTACCTGATTTGCTTTATTTGATAAATTAATAAAAAAAAATCTGGTATCTTTAAATGAATTCCTAATGCTCCATAATTCACATCTGGAATAAATGTATTCATGTTTGTTCTGTTTATTAGACAGTAAGGTGTTATTTACCCTATATGTATGGTGGCTGATTTGTGCCATTTCGCGTTTTCGCCCCGCGACCCCGCCAAGCGAAAAGTCGAGAATTAACAAGTTAAAATGGCGGGGGCGCGGAGCGAAAACACGCTAATTAGCGGGGGCGCGGGGCGAAAAGTCGAGATTTAATTGTAAAACGGCGGGGTCGCGAAGCGAAATATTTATTGTTATAGGGCGCTAATTAGCGTGCTGTTGTAGGCGCCCCCGCCAAATTATTCTTAAAAACCTCGACTTTTCGCTCCGCGCCCCCGCTAATTAGCGTGTTTTCGCTCCGCGCCCCGCCGTTTTTGTAGTTAAAATCTCGTGTTATCGCCCCGCGCCCCCGCTAATTAGCGTGTTTTCGCTCCGCGCCCCGCCGTTTTATTTCTTAAATCTCGCTCCACGACCCCGCGGGGCGAAGTTTTATTTCTTCAAAAATTCAAACATTAAATAAAGTCATTGAAATTCAGTTGCCTTTCACGACAGAGTAATACCACAGGTGTTTGGCACATACCTATGATAGTATTTAGCAGTACCTAGTCATTTCTGGACATACATTCTCCTCATTTGCAATAATATAGATTAAAAATATAAAAGGTAAGTAAGTCCTAGACGGGGCATTTACGAAGCCTTCACTTTTAAGTTTTCTCCCTTAATGTAATCTAAATATTTCGCGATAAATCAAACGGGGATCAGTATCAGGGTCATTTATCTTCACGAACATCCCATACACTATGTACTGCAATTAAGCATCGAGGCACAGAAACGGGAAGTTTCAAGATTTCATTGCCGAAACGCTTACTCGGAACAGTAGACGTTAATCGAATGTCTGATATTTCGCCTTTTATTGCAAAAGTCTATGATAAACAGCTTAGTTTTCACGGAAAATGCAGTGTCGTTCGATAAGTCTACTTAAAACAGAGTCATATGTATCCATTTACATTTACAATACTTTTTCACAAGTATATAATCAGTTTAATTCTTCACTCAACTACCTTATCTTTTTTCGCATCGGCCATTACATTTCACAACTGCGAAATTTGAAACGGATCATTTCATTGGACGATGGATACACACCTCCGGTTAAATTAACGTCTACTGTTCCGAGTAAGCGTTTTGGCTGAAAAACTTTGAAACTTTCGGCTGCTGTGGCTTTATACTTGATGCCAGTGTATAATGTATGGCATATTTGTGAACGTAAATGATCCTGCTACCAATCGCCGCCAAGTTTTTTTACAAATACTGAGTATGAAGTAGGGGAGAGAACATAGAAGTGAGGGCTTCGTAAATGCCCGGTTTCAAGACTTATTTACCTTTTCTATTTTCAGTGTATATATACAATATTAAGGGTGGAAACTTGTATAGGAATGACAAGATACTCCTTATATAATCCTAGGTATGTGCCAAACACCTGTGAGTAATACGATTTTTAACTTGTCAATTAAAAAAATGTATTACAGTTATGAGTTCAACTTTTCGCTAAGTTAACCACCGGATTATAATTCAAAATGGATATGTAAATAAATAAATAAATAATAAAGATAAAAAAAATCATAATATAATAATAAATATGATATAATAATATTGATAAATATTTTGACTCTTAAATGATAACGATAAAGCTATATTTCATGCAATATGATCTAGTAATTTTATTGAATATTGAAACATTTTATCACATTGCACTCATTTAAAGTAAATCCTTTACAATATGTTTATACATATATTTAATGATATATAATATTAGTCAATTCTAAATCCGTTTACAGACGTGTTCTAGCTTACAATTTTAGTAAACCCAAACATACTTGTTATCGCTATAAGAAAACAAGAACTTCTAGAGGCCTTAGATGTTAAAAAACAGAAAGTTAAAATGCGTCTTTTTTATGGATACAGGATAACTGACAACTGATTTAAATATTTTTACAAATAATACGGGAAATGTTTAACTATGGAAATCGACATTTAGACACTCTTTTTATCAAAGTTAGATCTAACATACCGTTAGAAGATAAAACTGATTTTTCCGCGCAAAATGGGGTTATTGTTGGTAAAAGTTAATCAATTTATTTAGCTGGTTCTACTGCTGGATCATTGTGAAGTCATAGCACGGTGTCTCGTTTTTCGGCAGTTAATTTGCATTACATACTAAACTTAAAACAGATGCATCACCATTGTTCAGTCCCAAAACATCTTTAAAAACTTAAGTACCCCTTATCAGCATGTAATTTTATCAAAACTTTTCATGTCTGGCAAACTTAACTCATGTATTCTGGAGAGGAACTCGTCCTTCTTTGATGGTATAAATCAGTTGCCACTAAGAAAAAAATGTATTTCCTTTGTTTCACATTTGAATGCACTGTCATTATATGTCTGGCTCTTAAACTACTCAAGTGTTTCGTTTAGCAGATATTGGTGAGATACGACAGGTTGGAGGGCTATTATCCTGTCATTGATATGTTTATACATAGATATAATGATAGATGCATCGACTACTCAAGACACCTCTTGGAACTGATTAAAGTCAAAAATCAGTGTCATATAAGAAAGGCATTTTAGTTGAAACTCATACACTATGCATAAAAAGTCATAAAGAATAATAATCAAATTCAATCAGATTTATCTAGACTAAACAGGACTATAAATTAACAAAATTGTAACAACCTTATTCGTGGTGTTTGGCCAGTTAAGATAAAGTCAGGAATGTAATGCAGCTAAGGTGGTATATTCTTAAGTTTCTATTGGTAACATTCCAGTTTTCATTTCCATAACACCAACTTGCTTTACAGTTTTGTTGATCTTGTAGTCCTGGGTGAAACACGTTACAATGTGGAAAAGATTTTACAGTATTATGAAATGTGGTCTGTACGCTAAATAATTTCAGTAAAAGTAAAGTTGTACGTTATTTTTACAGTGAAAATTAAGTTGTACGTTATTTTAATGGTGTGCATTTCCAAACACTAGATCAGCGTATCAGGTATTTCCTTAGCTCTTTATCTTGTACGTTAGATTATAAATACAATAGGGTCTTCTGCCTTATGGATCTTTCCACGGAGTACTCATTAAGAATAAAAAAACGTGTTAAATGTTAAACGTGAATTTGAACTTTTCTGTTAATGCAGACGGTATATACATGTTTAAGTATTAACTTCTTATGTTATAATTATATTCTATTTTGTGGTGAGACTAGAATTTTGCAAAATTATTTTAAAACCTTTTGCTTATAAATACTATATATATTATTTTGATTCTTGAGAAAAATTTATATCTTGTTAATGATGATATTTAAATCATGACTTTTAGTCTAGAAGGTTATTTAATTCTGATTCTAAAGATTATTTTGAAGTAAAAACAAGAAACACCCAATACTCTTCTCTTGTCTTATAGAAAGGAAAATGAACGAACATGTATCATGGCTATTCGTAGACTATTATTGTCTATTCTGTCATGCCAATAAATGTAAATTGCTCGTTTGATTGAAAATGATTGATATTTATAGCTTAAGATAGGATCCAGAGTCGCCTTAATGTCTCCGTGAAACATGATATTAATATTCTTTCTTCGGTACAACTTGGATTACGAGTGACAAGTATTGAAAGAACAAGTACATAAATATTCGAAATAAAGTTATACAAGAAAGCAGCTTGTCATGTTTTGCAATAAATTTGTAATTGTCTATAATACTGGGATACTTAAGTTAAGCCTTTGTTCTACTTTGTTCTCTGCAAGTGTTTACTTATTTATTTCATTAGTTTAAACTTACTTATTTTACATCGAATAGGGAGTAAATTGGTGCAACTTCTAATTATACCCTCTCGTTGACTGCTTCCTGGATTCAAACCAGTACTCGCGCCAAAAGTGAGGAATGCAGAAAGTCACGGTAGACTTTCACCCGTTCTGATTAGAACCAGCGACCTCCAGATCGGGTAGCGCTCTTACCACGATCGACCACTGCTCCACCTTACAATGTGTATAAATTTCATTGACTAAAAAGATTTTCTGTATACATGTACTTTCAACCGTTGAACATTATTATTCATTTATTACGAAACAGGAAAACGCCGCAACGATTAATGATATAATTAATCCAAAATATGGATACCTGTCCATATCTTTTATTAATGAATAGCTGATTGGTACAGCACAAAGTTAACCCTTCACCTGCTGGAACCGAAATTGATTAGCCTTTGCCAGGCCAGCCTGCACATGCATGCAGTCTGACCAGGCCCTATACTGTTGGTAGCTCCATTTTTGTATTTTGATATCCCTTAAACCTTGAATGGACTGTTCCAAATTCAAAGCCCGGCAAATCCACTAGAAAAATTCAGCAGGTTCAGTGTTAATGATAGGAACTTCATATCCAGTGTATCACATTCCACTCCAATATTTGTAGTTGCAGTCCTGAAGCTTTAGTATTTGTGTTTATAGAGACACTGCTACATAAGACAGACTTTCCAAATCGTAAAATCCTATTATTCTAGGAATATTGTGTATATTGGCTTAGGTAGAAGCAGTTGTTTATTTTCAAAAGTACATTATATTTTCAAGTATATGAGCTGTTGAAGGTTTAAAAAAGCTCTTAATTGAATATCAGCTGGCGAATGGGACATAATGCTATTATGCTGTTTTTCACCTATTGAAGAACTTTGTATTAGTCAAAGTCACATGGTTGTATGACAGTATTAAAACATCAGTTTCAAGCCTTTGAACTTGAAGTATACTTTGAATTTAGATTTTAAGGAGAATATGGAGTTTATATTCACGGTCTACTATTTTACCCCACTAAACATCAAGTCCCATTTGTATTTAGTACTTTTTTGTATTTTTATTAAAAATGTATAAATTAGGAATTACACAACTGTACTTTAATGAGATATGATACCATGTAACACAGCCCAGAATGCAGAACATGTCTGTTGTTATATTTGGTTAGAAACATAAGTTTCTAAAATGTCGCAACGATCTTGCCATTTTTGATCTAAATAGATAAATTTATTTTGACAAGCAAGAATTATGTTCCGAGCTTTTTTGATGTTTTTAGATATATATTAAACACTATCTGAAAAACACGTGACTGTCTCTGTGTTCTCTTATTCTCATCAGATCATCATTCGATACCTGTTTCCTACCACTGGATAGAACGTCTGTATTGTTTAAATTGTTGGCAAGCGGTTATTTTCAAAAGAATTACTTATTCACATTTTAGCCCCACACGTACACGTAGTGAATTTTTATAACCTATAAAACGTATTTAATATGAAATTAACTCTTTTCGTTGTTATTGATTACATACAATACAAATTCATAACGTGATTACCATTTGATATCACTATCAACAGTATATATAACAGTTTGTATATTTTGTCTTTTATCATTGTATAACGAAACTATATCTTCATACTGTTTATTTACTTATTGATTAAGCAAGAATTTAATGTTAACAACATTTTTCCTATTCCGGAATTCTGTTTTTAAGGTGGCTTTTCTGATTGGTCTTCTAGGTAGGTCAGACATCCTGCGATAGCATGTTTGAAGCATACACTCGGTAAATAAATGTCGCAATACTTGTATTAACTATGCCTTTTAACTTTTACAAGTGTCTCTCCACGTCGGAAAACCCACGTTCGATCCATTCCGTTTCACACTATTCGTCAACCGTGGGACAATTGGTTGGTAAAATTTCGTACTCGTGAATAATTCATTACCTACTTTCAATGGTTTCCGAAAGATTTCCATTGCGCAATCTCAGCCAGTGAAATTACTCGTTACAATTTGCCTTTCGCGACTATGTTTAAATCCTGGGAAATATGTCTATTTTAAGTAACACGTCGTTAAGCCTACTCTCCACATTGAAGAGTATCTATTTGCAATGCGGAATCTCACTGGACGAAGAGTTACTTCCATTTGCTAAATAATATTCATGAAAACGAATAATCTGCAGTTAATTGCCCCACGGTACATAATGTAAATGAACGGGGTAACGGTGTCTCATATGATGCTTATGTTACCTAGTAGCCATGATTACAGAGGAACTAGATAACAGACAAACAAATAGACGACAATCACACGTACATATCTAGTTTATACTCCAGAAATGAAAAAAAACACTATACATTTACAGAGACCATTTAGAGGCAAAATAATGTAGACTCTAAGGCTTCTAAATGGAAGAAGATAAATAAATCTGCATAAAAGCTGCCTGGCAGTATGTTATTAGACAAATCAAGTACCTTAATGGAATCAGGGCTCAAAGTTTCTGAATATCGTGTAGAATAAATGACGTCTTGTCACGCACGTTAAATGCTGCATGGCTTGGAACGGAAATGAGTTCTATATTCAAGCCGCATCATTTGACACATAGCAATTGTTTGATAAAGTCTAATGAAAAACAAAATGACAAAAGTTTAAGCGAAATAAAGATAGCCCCTCATTTACTAAATCATAATTTTTCTCTAATAGCCTTACTGGTACAGAGGTATTCTTTACTTTAAAAGTTTCAGAATGTAATTTTAACCATATAAGCTAAACAAAAGAAAAATTAAGATTCTAAATGAGTGATATTTATTTAATTACTTATAGGGAATATTGTGTTCAACCCGAGGACGAAATATTTATAAATATCTATAGCTACCCAGTGAACATGCTAATTTCTTTTTGTAGAAATATTCGGATAAATAGTTTCCTAACAATTACTAGAAACTTTGTAATAATTGGCTCACATCGCAGTCTTGTGAAAAGACATTGAAGTAATATGAGAGTAATGAAATGATAATAGTAATAAAAACTACAATAATAAAATTTAAGCTAGTATTTTCATGTTTTCTTTAATATAAAACAATGCCTTCTTTATGTTTTCTTCTTCCCTTTAGATAAAAGATTTTCTTGGTCTAGCTTTTAAACAGTTTGTCAGAGTTTAAAAAGTGGGTTATTATGAAGTCTTTTTAAGTATCGAGAGACTCTGTCTTTCAGTGTTTGTCCGTATCTGCCAAATTTTCTGCAGTACGTCTCGCTTTCACAACCTGCAGACACTTCTGTTCTGTATAAATTTCAAGGTCAATCTTACATAAATGTAATTACTGCATTGCATTTGTCGATTAATAAAAGATCTTTCGAGTAAAAGAGAGCAGCTAAAAGTTTTGTTTTGTATACTTAAGCAAAAGTATCTTGAATGCGTTCCAATACAGATTCGATAAAGGGTAGAATGCTTAGCTGAAACATTTTTGTTCAAACCTTGATAAACCGGTCATAAATTGTGATCTGTTTTAGATCTATTCAATTTTTAACAGAGAACGGAATTCACGTATTAAGTTACATGTTTTCTATTTCATGATATCTTAAATTTAATATTGTTTGGATACTTTTAAATTCATGTCTAAACGTCACAATTCACATTCGAAATAAATTTATTATTAAGGTCTTATTTACAATATATGGCTTTTGAATACCACAATTCATATTAAACAAAAATGCCATACAGAGAATGATATTGAAATACAGTTGTCTTTCACAACAGAGTAATTTTCTTTTTTTATCTTTACGATCTAACAAATGTATTTCTGTGATAGGTTCAGCGTGTAGCTACATTTAAAACCAACCAATTCAGACATACTTTCCCTGATTATAATACTATTCGATTTCATACGCTCAAATAATGTAGACAAATCTTTATTTTATGCAATTTCTTACATATCTGTTATTGAAGATTAAAACATTTTTCTCATATTACATCAAATAAAGCCATTGTTGATGAACACCCTGTTCATTATGTTAATAGCTAAACGATATGTAATTCTAATCGATTAACACCTTATATCAAAAGATGTTTTCCTGTAGGAAAACTTTTTTGAATTTAATTTGAATAAAACAATATGTGCCGCATTACATATCATGCAAGCTCCAACCTACAAGCTTTTAAACGGCATGAAGAACAAAAACTTCGTAAAGTCTGGAGTAAGTTTGAAATTGAGAAATAAAATTAAACTGCAGAGATGTGACAAAATGTAAATCTGATAACACTTGTTTAATCATCTATAAACTTTTGAAATGACTATTTTCATTTCGGAGATTTCAGTGTCAGATGCAAAAGAATATTCAAATTTTATTTGTTACAGGAAGTGATGAAAGGCGGCAATGGTTTGAATAAATGTTTTAAAGTTCATTCTTTAGGATACAAGATAACAGCAAACAGATTTAACGTCTAAGTCAAAGTAAGGATTATGTCAAATTTGGATTTCACATTTAGCCGAGTGCATTTATCTATGATGAGATAAAGATTTTTAGAAAAAAGTTTTACAAGCGTTTTTTCTAAGATGTTTGGTCGAGATATCTTGTTGTTTTTGAAGAACCCTTTTGAAACCCTTACCGGGTAAGTATAAATAGAATTACCAATTGTAGTGCATTTAATTTCAGATGGCTTACATTTCATACAATTGTACAGTTAGAGAAAGAGGACTGATGTGTATTTTTCAATCATACCGTGTAGGTCTCCTACGATTGGCTACTCATTGATATTTTGAGTCTGTTTGTTGTAACTCTATCCACCATATTTGCTTTCCTAATTTCAAACATGCCTTACAGATCCGAACTTAAGGTTGAATAGACAAGAAAAACATCAGACATGCTAAAATGGATTTTAAAACGTTTATCATCGATCGAGACTTATTTTAAAGAAATTTAATATTCTTACTTTTAAGACTTGATTCAGTTGTCAGAATTATAATATTAAAGTATTCCCGTATTTACTGTGTATGTGTCATGATATTTAATGACTATTCCTTTTCAAGTATTCAAAACGTTCCTTTAAATAGCATACAATGCTGCAAAATATATGTGGAAATCATTGCTTTGTCTGCACAAAAGTGGTTGGACTTGTTAAAGTTTTACTTTCTTGTCTTATTTTATTTGACGTAAATTCTTACTCATTTAAACAGTATACTATTATTATTAGTAGTAGTTGTAGCAAAAAACGAAACATTTTTCACGAATACAAAATAATGTTGAATAATTAAAAAAAAATGGCACAACTGTTGTTGAATTACTATTTTTCATATGTTTACATGTGAGATAGACATGACTGGCAGCTTTCTAGATATTTAACCAGTTGACTAAACTTGCCAAAATTCTATAATGATATGCACATTTTTACTGAAATACACCATAAAAATCCCGATTATATCTTTGTTGTTTTCTTTTTACAGATCTTATGCTTTGAGATGTAAATGAGAGCATATATATATATATATATATATATATATATATATATATATATATATATATATATATATATATATATATATATGTGTGTGTGTGTGTGTGTGTGTGTGTGTGTGTGTGTGTGTGATCTAAAATTTAAACTAGTAACATAAATTACAAATGTAATGTTTGCTGTTTTTTATTTGATACTTAAATTCCAATACTCGTTTTTATTTTATAAAAAATAATATTTATGTTAAAACAAGAATGTTCATTCGTCTTACTTTACAAAACGTAGCAGAAAAGACATTTCGTTCACTTCCCGTATTTACTGTGTATGTGTCATGATATTTAATGACTATTCCTTTTCAAGTCTGTCATATCTTTTAAAAAGTTGACATTAGAAAGAAGAAACTTTATCTCCATCTCTCCTAATTAATATGTATTCAAAATATTGGCAGTCTTAAAATATCTGATTAAGCAATTTACCAAAGACCCAAATCTTGGACGTGTAAACTAGTGCTTAGTGTATTAAAATTGATATCAAAATTTCTGTTGAAATGCAGTAGATTTGTAACGCTTTGTATTATTTCTTCATTGTACAGAAAGTATGATTCTAGTCTAAACAGTCTCGGCCTGGACTGAAAAGTGGGTAATGCCAGTGTGGGCATGTGTTTTGAATTGCCTTCAACAAGGAGTTGGCATAAGGAGAAGAATAAAGGGTCTACAATCTTTGCAAAATTCCAATTCGATAAATCGTTGCTTCTAATATATGAAATAAGTGAGTTAATCTGTTACAGACTGAAAAACACTAAGACAAATATGTCTGCTCCTTCTTCTTGGAGTGATTAGAGTACCTAGAGGCCATAATGAAAATGGCGGGAATGATTTTCATTATTTACATCGGAAAGATTCGTATTCATCGTATTCAAAGGTTATGTAAAATCATGTAGGGCGATTTTTTTTTTTCAATTTTAATTTCAAACAAGATGCATCAAAATAGAAAGTAAATCAATATTTACATTGTGACTACAATGGTAAGATTCTGTTGTTTCCTCTCTCTCTCTCTCTCTCTACGGGAACACTTACGCAACAAATATTCATTGACTATCTCAATCTGTGACTTTGTTTTTACACATATTTCGAACCAGACATAACAACGAAGAGCATGTTTCTTATAGAGGTAAAACCCATGTTAATCATTCAGTCGTTTTCCGACGTTTGGTTATGCTGTATTCGTTATCAGTTAAATGTTTTCAGCACTTCAAATTGAATGAAAAAGGTCGCTCTTTTTAATCAGACCTCAGTATTTGATTCTGTTTATGGTTTACGGTTGTAACAATAGTACAATTAAATGCAAGTTGTTTTTCAAATGCTCTATGCTGAATGTTATTTCTTTGTCTGAAATTTGAATGCATTCTTTTTTCAAGCATGATAAGACGTACTGAAACATTTGTTTACGCAAGTCCACAAATTCCATCACGAAAGGCCTATACAAATCGTTATCAGCCTCGTGGCAGTTGAAAGAAATAACAGTTTCTGTCTGATCTATTTTTTTGTAATGAATTAAATATAAAGCAGCGTTTCTCTTGACTTATTTTCTAAGCAGTAAGTGTGAGAAAATTGAAAGCTTCTAGGACCAAAGGTTGTTCGAATGTATTGTATGAACAAATGAAATGTTGAATAAAGATAGATAGTTATAATTTTTTAACATTGTTTTTATCACTATTATGAAAATTAGAGCTATTTCCGTGGCTTATTTTGGTACATAGCTAAAAATTATTTTACGATATCAACCCCAATCTGTAAATAAAATATCTAATAAAGAAACATTAAAGTGTTCAGGAACTTCCCACCTCCCCCGCTTTTTTTACTTTGATTATAGCTGAAATTTGTCCATTGATTTTATGTACATGTATTAAATTTGAATGCTTCGTTGACAGGTCGCTTCAAGATCGCTTATGTTTTCTCATTATTCTGAGGTTTCTTTTTTACCTATTACAATTATCGTGTAACCATTGTATACAAAAGATGAATATTAAAGTATGCCTTTGATTCGGAGAGTTTCTGATGCTTCCATATTTACTTTGGTTCATATACCTTAACTGAATATTGATTAAAGTTTAACTTTTTTTTGCCAGTTTAAATGATGTCTTTGTAAGGACACACTCTTGAGAAAAGAACTTGCTCTGGTCAATATAAAGTGTCTTGTTTTGGTTTGTTATGCTATTATTTCAAAGAAAGTACGCAGACAAAATAACAGGTTAATAAGATATTTGTCAAGTTGCCAAGTCAGTATTATTTTTTTATCATCTGACAAATTTTACTCCGTTTCTTTTCATACTTTTTCAAAATGAATAAATAGGTTTTTTTGTTTTGCTTTTTTAAATTAACTTGATTATAGAAATTATAAAAAACTCATTCGGGCTAGATAAAACAGTTTCAGGAAAAAAATCAATTCGATTTTTGAAGCAAAGACAGCAATGTGCATTGCAGACTTACTGTGACAGATTTATTTTTTAATTATAAATATGGATTAACTTCTCAACCAATAAATTAGATAAACTGTTAAGAAGTATGTAGTTTTAATGATAGAAATTGTTTCAATATAGCAACAACAAAATTTTGTCTTGATAAGGACAGCTTTCATCTTTTATTGAGATACTATTTACACCACCATTATTTACTTACAGATAAAGTTGGTGTTAAACAAATATTCGCTAACAAACTTGTATTTCCATATTTATCAAATAACATTTAGATACCAAGCCAATTTGGTGAACGAGATTTTAGATTAAGTTTGATATTTTATTAAGTTTGATAAAGGATATTAAGTCAGCGTCACTTACATTGAGACGTCGTGGATCATTGTGAGCTAGATATCTGTCGTGTTATTATAATCGTGTAATAATAATGTACTATCCGAGGATATATATATTTATAATGGTAATTTATTGAACACTATAATACATATATAAATAACATTTAATGACAAAAACTATTAACAGATTTGAATGTAGCATTTATGAAAAGTCATCTTACACCAGTAGTTTCCTGAGGCACCGATGAAACCAAATCATCCATTTTTAATTCTCTAAAACTAGTTCAAAGTTAATGCAGAGACCATTGTATACAGGTAATTTCTCGAATATGCTTGTCAAACAGAACTAAAAAGATGATTTAAAATAAACTGTTAACTCAGCTTTTCTTTAATAACTAAATTGTTTTATGGAAACATGCAAGAGTAAGTCCAAGGTATTTTAGAAAATGTTATTAATGAAAATGTATACACAATAACTTCCATGTGATCTTTCACAAGCAATTCATAGGTTCATAGGTTATGTGCACTGCAGAATAATTGACAAAACAGAATGTAAATCATGTAGTATTTCTAACTTTTTCACAGTTTATGTGGATCTCTTGCGAAATTCAAGGAAACACTCAGGTTTCTTTTGAACGAAAACGTCAATTTTAAAATCCTCTAGACAGCTTTGTTAATATTTAACTGTCTGTCTAATTTTACCCATTACTTCATTTACTATCTTTTCAGCGCGATGGGCAAGTTTTCTTGTTCCCGTCATGTTATGATTTAAAATATTTAAAATCGGATTCTAAATTCTTGGCTAATCTTTCGTTTTAGTTTTCAAAACTGTTTTATCACAAGACAGATATATCTGCGCATTCTGACTATACATATACTATAATGTTAAATCATGTGTTCAGTGTTATAGTTCGTGTTAATACGCTGTGAACTTAAGACACATGAAAGCAAGGGGATGGATTTATCCCTAATCATTTTCTCGATTTGACAAAGTAAATTCGTTTTTTATGACATTACAGTGACACACTTGCTTTTTTGATGATATGGCCGTGTTATGTAAAATTTTAAATGGACTTCGAAACTCTTTAGGCCTTTTAAATTGCTACTTTACCAGGTTAGGACTGTAAGACAACACATCTAAAACAAATTATACTGTGTTTAGAAAAACAAGAGAAAGAATCTTTGCTAACAAGCTGATTATGTAACGTATAATATATTAGAACGTTTAAGTTGTTTTATATTGTGGTAATAACTGAATTGATGGAAACTCTTAACGACGGTTTTTGCAGTGCGTTCAACTTTGCAAACTACAACTGTTAGCTATTACATCTGAAACCAAAGATACAGTGCGGACTTTCTGATTCCTTCAAAGGATCTGTAACAATTGTAAAATATTCAGGGGATGATAGGGGTAGTACGAAATTTAAAAGATAGAAATGGTTAAAAGCATTTTATTGATTTCAGCAGTACACTGACTAAGGCTGAATACATACAAATACGAAATAAAAACTTAATGCTAAATGCTTGAAGGTCTAGTGTCCATCTTCTTTAATAGAAATATGTTAATATCATAATATTAATTATCTCATAACTTAACAAGAATAACATACTGTTTTTGACTTGTCTTGTTTCGTATATCTGTGTATATATGATGCTGTATTAGACATGTTTTGTTCAACTACGTTTTTTGTTGTTGTTGTTGTGGTTGTTTTTTGTCTGTTACTATTTAAATCATCAATCTATACATTAGTTCTTTCTTTATTTACGTAAATGGGATTCATCTGATTTTTTGATACATCTAAGAAATCCACAACTTTATGATTGAAAATGAACACAGTTGTAAAGTGGTTGCACGTGTCTGGTAATCGTGCACATACGAAAAAAAGTTAAAAGAAAACAAAAACAAACAAAAACAAACAAAAAAAATCATTCTATACATTCTATACCATTCTCTTCCGCTGAAACACCGTTATAAAAATTCTTAATGTGTATTTTAGACCATAATTCTAAACATTAATAATGATATCATAATCTCATCTATCAATTTACCTGTTTAATTGATCCAGTACGCTTAAATAGTGATGGATTCATTTATTGCGGTTTTCGTATCATTTGATCGTTTATTAATTAAAGGGGGAATCTGTATATCTGTATACTTCGCCCAGTAGCAATCAATCATAGAATATTCATCAGGTAATTATAACTTCTTCATGATGGTCACACTGATAGAATTTTACCCTTTTCAGCACGACTTTCTTTGTGTCATTCTAGATAACATAAAAGAATATTAGGGTATGCAGTAAAGCCACAATGACTAATATGTAACTGGGCATTTTAATATATATGTATATGTTAGCTCAGTCAGAATGTAAAAACTTTGGGTTTTTTTTACATATTTCCTGAAATAATTTTATCGAATCGAATACTCGTAGGTAAGCTTTTGCTAATTAACTCCAAGACATTTGTGTAAGACAATTTTCAATGTTTTATAAATTATATTATATCGATATCAATTATAATCTGATTATTACACATAAAACCTTTTCTCCTAAAATGAGAACGCCGTACAATCCATCCTACTAAGTACCAAATAGTATTATTTTTATATCAGTTGTGACCAGAGACCAATTGATTTCTTTACCACAAAGCGGGTCAAGTATGTGGCATTAATCTGAAGAGACGTAATGTGAAACTGATAGCCATCAGTAAATCATCTATCACAATTTGACGAAAAAAAATCCATTTGTCTGGTTTGTATTTTCATAAAAATAACAGATATTGATCAATCAACGTCAAATGTTTGTTTATCTAAGGAATGAACGATTGATATCGTTGATTTATAGCGTAAAAGTTTTTTAAGATTAAACTTAAACATTTTTATTCATTCTGACGGAAATGTGATTTAAATTTTTTAGGTAAAATTCAACGTAAAATTGAAATCAAATTTGGATAAAATAACTATTCCCATAAAATTTTAAAACATCTTGTTGGAAAAGTAGCTTTTTCCTTGTGTAAAAACACGAATCATAAGTATTAGTTTAACTTGACGTAAATGTATGTTTATTCGGATAAAGATTGACTTTTATTGCCAGCAATGTTTTTATAAATCATAGCAATATATCGGTATGTATGTTTTAAAAAAATCCTTACTTATCGGCTTTTTGTTCCCTTGTCTCCTTTTTCTCATACAGATAGTTATGTTATAATTTGCCTTGTTACAAATCTAGTATTCGTTTTTTTTGGTAGTTACAGTCCGTCACAAGGTAAAACAAACCAGGCTAAATATTCTTTGTTTTAAGGGGATGGTATAATAAATGTCATATTTCACTTCCATGAGAACCATTTATGAGCAGGTCAATCAGTCTCAACGGGGAAATTTAACTTGCTTGTTACAACAGGCTTCTTGTAGACCCGTTTTACTTGATACATTCAAACATACATTATATGTACTTTGTGTATGAATGACAAGTTACATGGCTATGTGTTAAGTTATGACAAGTTATATGTCTATGTGTTAAGTCTATGTGCTAAGTTATATGTTTGTGAATAACAGTTAACATCCTTCAGAAAAGAATGCTTACACATGTATTTGTTTGTCGTATTTTTTTAAAGTACTACCAAGAATCCGATACACCTATGTGTAGAAATCTCAGTAGAAGTACAACAGTTTTCTTGCTTCGAAATTCATATTGCTAGACAGTCAAGTTCGTTAAATGGGAAATGGTTTTTTATGCCCCCACAAAGTGGGGAGCATACAGCGTTGCACTTGTCCGTCCGTCCGTCTGTACGTCTGTCCGTACGTCCCGAAATATTGTAAACGCAACTCCTCTTAAACCGGATGGCAGATTTTGCTTCAACTTCCAGGGATGAACAACCTTAATGTGTAGATGGTAGTGAAGGAAGGAATTTTCGCTGCGACCAAATTTAACAGAATTATGGCCCTTTGTTGATTTTTTCACTATATACTATGTAGAAATTTTGTAAACGCAACTCCTCTTAAACCGGATAGCAGATTTTGCTTAAACTTCCAGGGATGAACAACCTTAATGTGTAGATGGTAGTAAAGGAAGGAATTTTTGCTGCGACCAAATTTAACAGAATTATGGCCCTTTGTTGATTTTTTCACTATATACCATATAGAAATTTTGTGAACGCAACTCCTCTTAAACCGGATGGCAGATTTTGCTTAAACTTCCAGGGATGAACAACCTTAATGTGTAGATGGAAGTAAAGGAGATCATACATGTGTTTCAAAATTCAGTTTTATTCAGACACTAATATTGTATTCCATCTGTAAAGAGACCAAATATGATGCCTCAAGAGTTAGGTGACGTTTTTATCATTAATACATGAATTGAGGAAATTTCAACTGAAATGCTATGATAAGAACAGAATTTTGTAGACATTAAATGAAGCTGCTCTTGTTTACGAGCACATCTGCACAGTTGGGGCATCCGTGTCCTTTGGACACAGTTCTAGTTACATTAAGATACACACTCTGAAATAATATGTATTTCAACTGCTTACATTTCTAACATATGGTTTCAATGTGAGAGTTCCATTGCTTTCGATGAAGATTTATAAACTGCAAGACCCTTTTGTTCAGCATGGAATAAAGATGTAGGTTTGAACAGTAAGTCCCATATTGCGGAAAAGTTAACAAAATTAACACAGACGAGAGGTAG
The DNA here is from genome assembly GCA_012932295.1 of Cyclina sinensis. Lineage (NCBI taxonomy): Eukaryota > Metazoa > Mollusca > Bivalvia > Venerida > Veneridae > Cyclina > Cyclina sinensis. The sequence goes on from JAAONU010000017.1 coordinate 31,285,133, forward strand.
ATGACAGGTTCAATTCAAATGCAGTTGTAATTACCCTGGCAACATTCAAATGTCCGCATCTCAGTTTTGGTTTCGTTACCCTGGTATACGTTTATGATGGCTCTAATCAAAGTAAGAAAGTAAGAAAAATCCAGAAAGAAAATAACCGGTCATTGGTTGTTTTTTTTTTCTTTTTTTTTTTATTACAGTTCAATCATAATCAATTTATAAAACGCATTATAATTTTCCTTTCTCTATTCAACCGCTTCATAGTCATCCCAAAACCTCGAATAAAATTTTATCATTTATGCATGAGTAAATTATGTCTACTTAGGCATAATGTTTAAATTCATATTTTACCGTTGATCTATCTTACACGCAATTTATAAAAAGATCTTGGGATCCATAAAATTTTCTTGCAATGAAGCTGAGATTCTTTTATTGTTCTTATATAGACTGTATGGCCGAAATTAAAATTATAAAATAATTACATTGATAGAATATATCAGCGTGATTTCCTACCCTTAGATAAAATAAGAAATTTACAGTGATCTAAAAAATTAAGGAAAATTGACATTTAAGTAACGTCAACGGCCTAACAACAGCGCAGACACGATAAGATTTATTACGTGGTTTAGGAATTAAGATATTGCTTATTATAACTATTTATCATAATGCACTTTTGCTTACGTTTTTAAACGGATAACTTACTTTTATATAGTATTTGCTCAATGTCCTCGGGTAGGCTTATGAGTGAAATATCATACATTATCTGCAGTTGCAGGAAAACCTTAAACAAAACGAAACTCATTCTAATAGGACGTGTTTATAATTACAATTCACTTCAATTATCAAATATTTAATTATTTTACAAGCATGAAGTGAAATCTCTCTTTACGTTTGGAAATTCCTACAGTAGGGCGGATAAAAAATTAGCTCTATATGACTGATCGAAATATAAAATTCTTTCAGTAAAGCAGAGAGTTGGGGCAGTTGCAGAAATGCATTAAGACAAGACATTTATTAAAGACGCATTTAGGTTGAGGTTTGTACATAGTCACAACAAGAAAACGACCGGGGTATAAAGTGAACGTTACCGTTAGAAACACTCGATTCAGCTATTAAGTACAGTAAAGAACATGCGTAATTTGAAAGAACCTAAGTCTTAGATTTATTTTTTTTAAAAATGGGACCAGCTATTAAAACCGACTCATTAATGACATCACTTTTTGTCTGGTCCTTTTTGCGGGATTTTAGTGTATTATGCAAAATGCAAACGACATTTGACTTTGATGCACTCACTAAATTACCTATATGTTCATTAATTAGATATATTGACAACAATTATGGATATTGTAAGTAGGACATATAACAGCCTGTTTTAAAAACGCATTCAAATTCTAAATTAGTATTTTTGTATTGGGGATAAAAGAATAATTTATCAAAGACGTCTCGGTATATCTAGAAAAAATGCTTGTTCACCATATTGAACGCTGGAAATGTGATCGATTGATTAGCTGCGTAAGTAGTATTAAAAAAACTTAAAGCCTAATATATCATACTGATATCTGTGAAGTGTAGGGTTACTATCAGTTATCAGTTAACCTCAAAGAGCTTTCAGACAAGTATTGATATATTATGATAGCAAGCTTATGAATTTATCTGTAAGATATATCATTTAATTGAATATAATCGTTTTTTACAAAGTGTGAAAAGTTAATTTGAAATGTGTCATTGCAAAAAAAAAGATCTAAGAGTCAGCTGGGTTTTCATATTATTTAAAATACACTCTATTTTAGTTTTTTATGCATAATACATTGTCTAGGGAATATTGGAGCAACACAATTTCTAGAGATCAAACCAACACTTTTTCACTAAATATGCCAAAATCGCAGCCATGGAAAAAGCTGTGTAAAAAGTAGTACAGAACATTTTATTGTGCTGCAATGCACACAAGAAAATGCATGAGGTTTTCTAACTACGTGTATAAAATTGATTAAATGTTATTGTAGCAAATAGCATTCACATGTACAAGAGCTTCATAAGGAGTCTCTGTAGGGAGGCATTGTGACATTCAGCAAAATATGCAGACGAAGTGAACGAAGATTTGCATAATAATTCATTTTGTCTGCTTATTCAACGTGCAAAAGTTTTGGTTTATGCTTTATAAGTCAAGACGTAATACTTATTTTTAAAAGCTGTCATTGAATTATCAATAAGTAAATGTATTGGTCTTTGTGATTTTCTCACATCGCTCAATCGTACCGACACAGTTGTGAATTATTTTCACAAAGATAGTTCACTAAGTTTCATGTATGTAGCTTACCTGTGTCCATGGTTTTATTTTATGGCCTGAAGAAAAAGAGGACAGCTACAATGGATTTTAACATGTACTGCTAATGAAAAGTCATTCCATGCTTATGTTAAGGTTTTAAACGTTTGACGCGAAAAACTGAGACACAACAAGATATAAGCTTTATTTTACGAATTTAGGCTACAAGATCGTAACCTTCCTTACAATTTAAAATAAGAAGGATAATGATAATCGTCATTTTTCCCAAAATAAAAGAAAAAAATCAAGGCTAGTGCAGTTCGTAACAATCTGTTCCGTAACATGAGAAACAGGCGTATTCCAGATCCGATAGCTAGCGCTAATCACCTATTAAACTATGTTCTGTATGATTTTTGAATAAAAATTTGAATTCGATTATTGACCTAAAAATATTTTTATAAATGGAAAACGCCAATACTTTGTAAAACAAAACTGATAATTTAAAGTACTGTAAATGTTCTTATACGGGTTTGTAATTTTCATTTCAGATATTCCTTCATATTAAACGAGACAATGTGATATATTCTGACATTAAGTGAAGATAATAACCTCATCTGTGTTGAATGGATGAAAATCAGCTTGCCTAAAGATCTGCATGTATTTTACATTGGGTAATATACAAGACTTTCTTTTAACACTCCTTGTTCTTGTGTGTCAAGCCAAAGAGGTGCTACTGACTTAGGTAAGTTATGCATTTTTCAAATAAAGCTTATTCAAACAATCTCGGGCTTTTTGAAAACCTTGGTTCTTCTTTTGCTTTAATTTTCTTTCGTGTCATCATTTCTGATAACATTTTAATATCTCAGCATCTTTAATATAAATGTAATTTCTACAATACAACACACACTGTGAAGTAATTATTTTCTTAATGGGATTGGTAACATTATTCACAGCTTGTTTCCACTTCGAACTGAAAATAACAGTGCCCTTTGCATTCTTTTGAACACGATTATATAGGGGATTAACAGTGAATTGTATTTTCCTTCTACCGAAGGCTAATCATACTTTTTTATGATATGAGAAAAATACAAGTGTACTTCTAAAACGTATGCATTGAATTGTGCTTATTTCTAATTTTGAATATCATTGTCTCAATATTGGATTTGTTGCTATTTATAAAAACTATTTCCTCGAAGACAATATCATATCAATTGATGAAATATTGAAATACTTGTAATTGTAGTTACTACACTGTTCTTTCTTCCCGAACGAGAATTTTAACATAACTTAGAGTTTCTCACTTGTTTTTGCATAGTTTGTTCTATAATGTTTATACTGCCTTATTTGGGCAAGAATTTTACAACACATAGAGTCTAGAAATAGCAAAGCCACAAGACTTTGTCTTATTTTACCATCTTACTCGGGATTATCACAGTCATTTTATCAAATTGATAGCTTTGCTCAGAATAATGCGTCTTTGCAGGTAAAAACACGCAACAAAATTGATGTTCTAATCAAATTTGCATGGTTTTTATTTTTGTTTGATTCTTGTCTGAAGTCTAGGAATGTCTTTAAGAAAAAGCAGAGGCTGTTAAAACTGGCAGTTCTGAGTTAAAAAGAATACGTAGAGTATGTGAAGACCGAAAAATACACACAGTCAGTCATTTACTTTATATGTTTCCGGCTATCAAACAATTAATTGTTCATTTTTTGTCATTATTTCATCAGAATGTGATGGGAAAAATGCGTGTTCGCTTTTTTTGTCATGAAAGTAAGGACGAGATTTGTAAACATTTCAATAAAACTCAGAACTTTCTATTGGTTATAAAAGTCATCATATATTAAGCCACTCTAACCTTTCTGTACTTCTCGTTGAAATGAAAATGTATCAGCAATATTACAGCATCTCACATGGTATCCACTGAACTTAATAGCAGTTTGAAATTGCGAGATAAGAGCAGTAAATGTTGTGTCTCTAAAATAATTTCATGTTGCAAACTTTTATTTCTGTGTAATACGTCTACTTAGGAAGTTTGATCTTACAGCGTAAGTTTTTTCCCCTAAATGAGCAATGTAGAACCTTTGTAAATATCAGATTTTATTTCATTTAGATTATTTTTGTAATTCGATTGAACAATTTTCAACAGACAATTTTATTGTTGAATCGGAAATCATGCAAAGTTGTATGAACGTGAAGTTGGCACATAGATCGCAGCTCTACATCTAGCTCTGCGATCTTATATCATTGCAAAGCTGGGTCGCAGCTCTACATCCAGCTCTGCAATCTTATATCATTGCAGACCTGGGTCGTAGCTCTACACCCAGCTCTGCAATCTTATATCATTGCAGAGCTGGGTCGTAGATCTACATCCAGCTCTGCAAACTTATATCATTGCAGAGCTGGGTCGCAGCTAAACATCCAGCTCTGCAATCTTATATCATTGCAGAGCTAGTCGCAGACTTACATCCAACTATGCAATCTTATATAATTACAGACCTAGGTCGCAGCTCTACATCCAGCTCTGCAGAGCTGAGTCGCAGCTCTACATCCAGCTCTGCAATCTTATATCATTGCAGAGCTGGGTCGCAGCTCTACATCCAGCTCTGCAATCTTATATCATTGCAGAACTTGGTCGCAGCTAAACATCAAGCTCTGCAATTTTATATCATTGCAGACCTGGGTCGCAGCTCTACATCCAGCTCTGCAATCTTATATCATTGCAGAGCTGGGTCGCAGCTCTACATCCAGCTCTGCAATCTTATATCATTGCATAGCTGGGTCGTAGATCTACATCTAGCTCTGCGATCTTATATCATTATAGAGCTGGGTCGCAGCTCTACATCCAGCTCTGCAATCTTATATCATTGCAGAGCTGGGTTGCAGTTCTACATCCAGCTCTGCAATCTAATATCATTGCAGAGCTGGGTCGCAGCTATACATCCAGCTCTGCAATCATATATCATTGCACAGCACGGTCGTAAATCTACATCTAGCTCTGCAATCTTATATCATTGCAGACCTGGGTCGTAGCTCTACACCCAGCTCTGCAATCTTATATCATTGCAGAGCTGGGTCGTAGATCTACATCCAGCTCTGCAAACTTATATCATTGCAGAGCTGGGTCGCAGCTAAACATCCAGCTCTGCAATCTTATATCATTGCAGAGCTAGTCGCAGACTTACATCCAACTATGCAATCTTATATAATTACAGACCTAGGTCGCAGCTCTACATCCAGCTCTGCAGAGCTGAGTCGCAGCTCTACATCCAGCTCTGCAATCTTATATCATTGCAGAGCTGGGTCGCAGCTCTACATCCAGCTCTGCAATCTTATATCATTGCAGAACTTGGTCGCAGCTAAACATCAAGCTCTGCAATTTTATATCATTGCAGACCTGGGTCGCAGCTCTACATCCAGCTCTGCAATCTTATATCATTGCAGAGCTGGGTCGCAGCTCTACATCCAGCTCTGCAATCTTATATCATTGCATAGCTGGGTCGTAGATCTACATCTAGCTCTGCGATCTTATATCATTATAGAGCTGGGTCGCAGCTCTACATCCAGCTCTGCAATCTTATATCATTGCAGAGCTGGGTTGCAGCTCTACATCCAGCTCTGCAATCTAATATCATTGCAGAGCTGGATCGCAGCTCTACATCGAGCTCTGCAATCTTATAATTGCACAGCTGGGTCGCAGCTCTACATCCAGCTCTGCGATCTTATATCATTGCAGAGCTGGGTCGCAGCTCTACATCCGGCTCTGCGATCTTATATCATTGCAGAGCTGGGTCGCAGCTATACATCCAGCTCTGCAATCATATATCATTGCACAGCTGGGTCGCAGCTCTACATCCAGCTCTGCAATCTTATATCATTGCAGAGCTGGGTCGCAGCTCTACATCCAGCTCTGCAATCTTATATCATTGCAGAGCTGGGTCGCAGATTACATCCAGCTCTGCAATCTTATATCATTGCAGAGCTGGTCGCAGCTCTACATCCAGCTCTGCAATCTTATATCATTGCAGAGCTGGGTCGCAGCTCTACATCCAGCTCTGCAATCTTATATCATTGCAGAGCTGGGTCGCAGCTCTACATCCCTCTGCAATCTTATATCATTGCAGAGCTGGGTCGCAGCTCTACATCCAGCTCTGCAATCTTATCATTGCAGAGCTGGGTCGCAGCTCTACATCCAGCTCTGCAATCTTATATCATTGCAGAGCTGGGTCGCAGCTCTACATCCAGCTCTGCAATCTTATATCATTGCAGAGCTGGGTCGCAGCTCTACATCCAGCTCTGCAATCTTATATCATTGCAGAGGTCGCAGTTCTACATCTGCAATCAGATTCATTGCACAGCAAGGTCCGTAAAATTCTAGCATCTAGCTCTGCAATCTTATTCATTGCAGAGCTGGGTCGCAGCTCTACATCAGCTCTGCAATCTTATATAATTGCAGAGCTGGGTCGTAGATTTACATCTAGCTCTGCAAACTTATATCATTGCAGAGCTGGGTCGCAGCTCCACATCCAGCTCTGTAATCTTATATCATTGCAGACCTGGGTCGCAGCTCTACACCCAGCTCTGCAATCTTATATCATTGCAGAGCTGGGTCGTAGATCTACATCAAGCTCTGCAAACTTATAGCATTGCAGAGCTGGGTCGCAGCTAAACATCCAGCTCTGCAATCTTATATCATTGCAGAGCTGGGTCGCAGACTTACATCCAACTATGCAATCTTATATCATTGCAGAGCTAGGTCGGAGACTTACATCCAGCTCTGCAATCTTATATCATTGCAGAGCTTGGTCGCAGCTAAACATCAAGCTCTGCAATTTTATATCATTGCAGAGCTGGGTCGCAGACTTACATCCAACTATGCAATCTTATATAATTACAGACCTAGGTCGCAGCTCTACATTCAGCTCTGCAAAGCTGGGTCGCAGCTCTACATCCAGTTCTGCAATTTTATATCATTGCAGAGCTGGGTCGCATCTCTACATCCAGCTCTGCAATCTTATATCATTGCATAGCTGGGTCGCAGCTCTACATCCAGCTCTGCAATCCTATATCAATGGAGAGCTGGGTCGCAGCTCTACATCCATCTCTGCAAACTTATATCATTGCAGAGCTGGGTAGCAGCTCTACATCCAGCTCTGCGATCTTATATCATTGCAGAGCTGGTTCGCAGCTCTACATCCAGCTCTGCAATCTTATATCACTGCAGAGCTGGGTCGCAGCTCTACATCCAGCTCTGCAATCTTATATCACTGCAGAGCTGGGTCGCAGCTCTACATCCAGCTCTGCAATCTTATATCATTGCAGAGCTGGTTCGCAGCTCTACATCCAGCTCTGCAATCTTATATCACTGCAGAGCTGGGTCGCAGCTCTACATCCAGCTCTGCAATAAGAGAGCTGGTCGCCGCTATATCAGCTGCAATCTATATTGCAGAGCTGGTTCGCAGCTCTACATCCAGCTCTGCAATCTTATATCACTGCAGAGCTGGGTCGCAGCTCTACATCCAGCTCTGCGATCTTATATCATTGCAGAGCTGGTTCGCAGCTCTACATCCAGCTCTGCAATCTTATATCACTGCAGAGCTGGGTCGCAGCTCTACATCCAGCTCTGCAATCTTATATCATTGCAGAGCTGGGTCGCAGCTCTACATCCAGCTCTGCAATCTTATATCATTGCATAGCACGGTCGCAGCTCTACATGTAGCTCTGCAATCTTATGTCATTGCAGAGCTGGGTCGCAGCTCTACATCCAGCTCTGCATTCTTATATCATTGCAGAGCTGGATCATAGATCGACAACTAGCTCTGCATTATTATTATCATTGCAAGGCTGATTCCCAGCTCTTAATCTAGGCTATCGACATCTAAATTTGCAATCTATGATTAATACAGATCTGGGTATAATATCTAAATATAGCACACTAATCTTGTATCTTTGCTCTAGGAGAACTGTGTCGTAGTTCGACATCTGGTTGCAATTTAACATAAGTGCAGAGGTTGATCGTTTATAGATATCTAGCTCTGTTATCTAACATAAGTGCAGAGCTGGGTCGTAGATCGACATCTAGGTCTGCAATCTTGTTTCACTGCAGTGCTGGATCTCAGCTCTACATCTAGATCTGCAGTCTTTTTTTCATTGCAGTGCTGGGTCGTAGACAACGAGCTCTTCAAACATTTGTTTTTACTTCTTTTTACATATTCATTATTCAGTTTCAAGTAGGTCTGCAAAATTTTAATGATTTCAGTATATCTTCACTGTAGAGCGTTATCTTAATGACGCTTCAGATGAGCATAGTTATTTGACCAAATAGATTTGTAATGGTGTTATTATTATACAGAAACAAAAACTGGAAGGATAGAACTTGTTTTAGTTTTGTCTACTTTTCATGTACAGTCATGTAGGTCTATTTACACTTTTGGCGGCTCTTGCAAAGAAATGTTTGATTTTCTCATATCTGCAAGGGGAACTTTGATCTTTTCCCTGCTTTCTTGCTACCTTGTCACTACGGTGGAAAAGAGGTTATACATGTTTAAAAGTAATGTATTCCGTATAAGAAAAACATAAACATTGGATTCGTTTTTTTATCTCGATCCAAAGAAATGCGACGTAGTATATCGTAGTACATTTAACGAGCAACTGAGTCGTGTTGAAACGACATGCAAAGTCAAGTGCATTATTTTCAAGATTACAATAAGATGAGAGACAGATGCGCTCAAGAAGGAATGCATTAAAACAAGAAGTATACACTAGCTATGGCTATGAATACAAAGTGCGTAAAAGATTAGTTTTGATGCAAGCATCAAAAGCGGCGCGCATATTTTTGAAGTATGGTTTAAATTCACCAAAAAAATATTATAGTGTTTGTTTTTGATGCTATGAGCAAAATTATTTACTGCTGGGTTGTAACATTTTTGACAGAATTCATGAACTGTTTGTTTTATTGGTTGTTTATGATTTTTCCTTTATATCTAACCAGCAAGTATCAATTTCTCCACAAATGAATGACTTTCTCCACTGTCTCTAACATGAGTCTGAGACAGTGGTGAGAGACGAATGACCTTAAGGCAAAACGTTCGAGATCAATCGTCAGAGAGAAATTTACACTCATTCCAGTGATCGAACCTTTGATTCTTAATACAGTACTGTACCAATTGAGCTCAGCAGGTGGGCATCTGTCTTAAAGGAAAATGTAAGAGATCCACGAACGTTTAACTATCAAATAAAGAAGGGTCATCAAATTACACTTCTCGTTGTTTACGGGATAAAATGGAAAACGAAATTTTATCCATTTCGTAGCAAAACATAAAATAAATTAATTTTACTCAATCCAGTTGACAGATACAATGGTATAAAATACATCTGGGTGCTAGTAATTATAGACACAGAATAAGGTATTCAGCATCGTGCCATCGTCCCATCGCATTTGCTGGTAAAATAAGGGTCATGATCGGAACACCGTCACGGTAGGACTAGATAACATGCTTAGAAGTGAAAAAAATACTCTATAGTATTCACAATGTAACGACTTAGTGACGTAGTGAACAGATATGTTTCTTTTATCTATATCTCTTTAAAAGAATCATTGTGTTTGAATTTACACAGGCAGCTGCTAAGCAATGCCTGAATCTGAGATTGATGAATCTGTTTAAACGACAGATTTTGTGCAATTTAGATTTTAGTTGAAGTTGTACGAAGTAAGGGCGATCTTCATTTCAGAATTTACACTGTAAGGCACTGCTTGAGTTATGCATTATTACCCCAGTGCTTACAGCGCTTTGATTTATCTTCCTTTACGAAACCGTATCGTTACTATATATACAAAACTTTGAATTGTTTCAGATGTCGATTCTTCCTAAAATTATAAGTTATCAAGTATTTAAGGTGATAAACATTCGTCTTTTTTTCAGTTAGCCGTATTTTTATTTCCCTTTCTTGTTTTAGATGTAACACATACATGGAAACCTTTTAAAGACTGTTGTCAAATCAGTTGTTTAGGTCCGAAACCGAAAGCTATATACGCGCATCCTGTAAGATTCGGGAAGAGTCATTATTTTCTGTGTTTAATGCATTAAAAACTTCTTATATAAAATAAAAACGTGCATAATTTGGAACAATTTATGGTTAAATTGAAAAATAAGATTTATGCACTTACATATTTTTAGTGATGTACAGAGTAAAGTTTTTTTACAGTAATTATAATCTGAACTGCCCCCAAATTGATTACGTCAGCCCATGGTAAAAAAAATAGTATCCCAATACAGGGGTCGCCGTTCTCGGCGCCGCCAATAAAAAAAGTGTCATCCCTGTGCCGCGCTACATCAAAGGAAATTTAGAGGTCGCTTTGATCTTCCCGCGCAAATCTTCAGAAGAGCATCAGATTGTTTGACGGAAGCGTCATAGATTGAAAATCTCTCAGCGAAGCAGGTTTGTTCATATTTATTTCTTTACATGAAAATTTAATGTACAAAATTTAGTTTAATTCTATGTCCTTGCTAGACCATTTATAATATGTATAAGTCTGCCACTGTTTTATCGTAACTTACAACAATTCTTTGTTTCATAAACGTAATTTCCTTCTGTTTCTTTTGCCTCTGAAGGGAGGCATGTAGTGATTCCACTGTCCATCAGTGCGTCTGTCCTTCCGGTTCATGATCTCAACAGCCACCAGTTAAGTTTGAATGAATCTTTCACTAAATAGAACGTCATCACTTACTATTGTTCGTCCGTCCGACTTCCTGTTTGCCTGTTTAAAACCTTTTCAGTGCTTTTTCTACACAACCTGAAGGCCGATTTGAATGAAACCATCATCAGAACAGTTCGTAGTAAAATTTTGTCTGCATTTTATTGTCACTTTCAGTCTCATTTTTGAATGAGTCATTAGTCCCCTACCCGTCTACCGGATGGGACTTTAGGAATGTCCTTCGTCGCAAAAAGCCACTCGCACTCAATAACACTTCACTACAGCAAAACAGAATCGCATATTTTACTTGTCCTAAAATTAAAAAAAAAAAGAAAAAATAATTCATAATAATTCAATGATATAAGATTGCAGAGCTGCATGTAGAGCTGCGACCCAGCTCTGCAATGATATAAGATTTCAGAGCTAGATGTAGATCTACGACCCAGCTCTGCAATGATATAAGATTGCAGAACTAGATGTAGAGCTGCGACCCAGGTCTGCAATTATAAGATTGCAGAGCTGGATGTAGAGCTGCGACCCAGCTCTGCAATGATATAAGATCGCAGAGCTGGATGTAGAGCTGCGAACCAGCTCTGCAATGATATAAGATTGCAGAGCTGGATGTAGAGCTGCGACCCAGCTCTGCAGTGATATAAGATTGCAGAGCTGGATGTAAAGCTGCGACCCAGCTCTGCATTGATATAAGATTGCAGAGCTGGATGTAGAGCTGCGACCCAGCTCTGTATTGATATAGGATTGCAGAGCTAGATGTAGAGCTGCGACCCAGCTCTGCAATTATAAGATTGCAGAGCTGGATGTAGAGCTTCAAACCAGCTCTGCAATGATATAAGATCGCAGAGCTGGATGTAGAGCTGCGAACCAGCTCTGCAATGATATAAGATTGCAGAGCTGGAGGTAGCTCTGCAATGATATAAGATTGCAGAGCTGGATGTAGAGCTGCGACCCAGCTCTGCAATGATATAAGATTGCAGAGCTGGATGTAGAGCTGCGACCCAGCTCTGCAATGATATAAGATTGCAGAGCTGGATGTAGAGCTGCGACCCTGCTCTGCAATGATATAAGGTTGCAGAGCTGGATGTAGAGCTGCGACCCAGCTCTGCAATGATATAAGATTGCAGAGCTGGATGTAGAGCTGCGAACCAGCTCTGCAATGATATTAGATTGCAGAGCTGGATGTAGAGCTGCGACCCAGCTCTGCAATGATATAAGATTGCAGAGCTGGATGTAGAACTGCGACCCAGCTCTGCAATGATATAAGGTTTCAGAGCTAGATGTAGATCTACCACCCAGCAATGCAATGATATTAGATTGCAGAGCTGGGTGTAGAGCTGCGACCCAGCTCTGCAATGATATAAGATTGCAGAGCTGGATGTAGGTCCGTAATTATATAAGATTGCATAGCTGGATGTAAGTCTGCGACCCAGCTATGCAATGATATAAGATTGCAGAGCTGGATGTAGAGCTGCGACCCAGCTCTGCAGTGATATAAGATTGCAGAGCTGGATGTAGAGCTGCGAACCAGCTCTGCAGTGATATAAGATCGCAGAGCTGGATGTAAAGCTGCGAACCAGCTCTGCAATGATATAAGATCGCAGAGCTGGATGTAGAGCTGCGACCCAGCTCTGCAGTGATATAAGATTGCAGAGCTGGATGTAGAGCTGCGACCCAGCTCTGCAATGATATAAGATTGCAGAGCTGGATGTAGAGCTGCGACCCTGCTCTGCAATGATATAAGGTTGCAGAGCTGGATGTAGAGCTGCGACCCAGCTCTGCAATGATATAAGATTGCAGAGCTGGATGTAGAGCTGCGAACCAGCTCTGCAATGATATTAGATTGCAGAGCTGGATGTAGAGCTGCGACCCAGCTCTGCAATGATATAAGATTGCAGAGCTGGATGTAGAACTGCGACCCAGCTCTGCAATGATATAAGGTTTCAGAGCTAGATGTAGATCTACCACCCAGCAATGCAATGATATTAGATTGCAGAGCTGGGTGTAGAGCTGCGACCCAGCTCTGCAATGATATAAGATTGCAGAGCTGGATGTAGGTCCGTAATTATATAAGATTGCATAGCTGGATGTAAGTCTGCGACCCAGCTATGCAATGATATAAGATTGCAGAGCTGGATGTAGAGCTGCGACCCAGCTCTGCAGTGATATAAGATTGCAGAGCTGGATGTAGAGCTGCGAACCAGCTCTGCAGTGATATAAGATCGCAGAGCTGGATGTAGAGCTGCGAACCAGCTCTGCAATGATATAAGATCGCAGAGCTGGATGTAGAGCTGCGACCCAGCTCTGCAGTGATATAAGATTGCAGAGCTGGATGTAGAGCTGCGACCCAGCTCTGCAGTGATATAAGATTGCAGAGCTGGATGTAGAGCTGCGACCCAGCTCTGCAGTGATATAAGATTGCAGAGCTGGATGTAGAGCTGCGAACCAGCTCTGCAATGATATAAGATTGCAGAGCTGGATGTAGAGCTGCGACCCAGCTCTGCAGTGATATAAGATTGCAGAGCTGGATGTAGAGCTGCGACCCAGCTCTGCAGTGATATAAGATTGCAGAGCTGGATGTAGAGCTGCGAACCAGCTTTGCAATGATATAAGATCGCAGAGCTGGATGTAGAGCTGCGAACCAGCTCTGCAATGATATAAGATTGCAGAGCTGAATGTAGAGCTGCGACCCAGCTCTGCAGTGATATAAGATTGCAGAGCTGGATGTAGAGCTGCGACCCAGCTCTGCAGTGATATAAGATCGCAGAGCTGGATGTAGAGCTTCAAACCAGCTCTGCAATGATATAAGATCGCAGAGCTGGATGTAGAGCTGCGACCCAGCTCTGCAATGATATAAGATTTCAGAGCTAGATGTAGATCTACGACCCAGCTATGCAATGATATAAGATTGCAGAGCTGGATGTAGAGCTGTGACCCAGCTCTGCAATGATATAAGATTGCAGAGCCAGATGTAGAGCTGCGACCCAGCTCTGCAATTATAAGATTGCAGAGCTGGATGTAGAGCTGCGACCCAGCTCTGCAATGATATAAGATTGCAGAGCCAGATGTAGAGCTGCGACCCAGCTCTGCAATTATAAGATTGCAGAGCTGGATGTAGAGCTGCGACCCAGCTCTGCAATGATATAAGATCGCAGAGCTGGATGTAGAGCTGCGAACCAGCTCTGCAATGATATAAGATCGCAGAGCTGGATGTAGAGCTGCGAACCAGCTCTGCAATAATATAAGATTACAGAGCTGGATGTAGAGCTGCGACCCAGCTCTGCAGTGATATAAGATTGCAGAGCTGGATGTAGAGCTGCGAACCAGCTCTGCAGTGATATAAGATCGCAGAGCTGGATGTAGAGCTGCGAACCAGCTCTGCAATGATATAAGATTGCAGAGCTGGATGTAGAGCTGCGACCCAGCTCTGCAGTGATATAAGATTGCAGAGCTGGATGTAGAGCTGCGACCCAGCTCTGCAGTGATATAAGATTGCAGAGCTGGATGTAGAGCTGCGATCTATGTGCCAACTTCACGTTCATCAAAGTTGTGTTTATATCGTATATACGGGAATTACGTTAAATTTCAAAATTTCCATATTTTCAATTCTGTATTATCTGGCATTTTGATCCATTGTTCTAAATAAGATAAAGTCACCAAGTCTTAGAAACGACATGAGAATTGCAATATTTACATAAAAATGTAATCAGGTTACAATACCTTATGAAGTGCATTATGTCTTTCTGAAAACATCTCAATGGAAATCTATGAAGAGAGAAGAAAGCTATTAAAATTGTGTCTGATGCAGAAATGGTTTTGTATCAGGGAAGAAAAAAGAGATGGTATAGAAGAAAAGACGTGTTATTATTTTCCTCCTATATTCTAGAAGAAATCTCAGGAGTTTATAAATGACACAGCTTCTGGTCAAAGTTAGGTGTCAAAAACACACCGTCATTATATCTGTTACCATATCAGCCTTTTATATGGACAAGGCAATGTTCAAGATGAACAATAACAATATAAACACCTGTTTATTCTTTAGTCAGTGAAATAAATCTGTGCGGTATATTTCATGCTTTTAAGGCATTTATCGGTGAATTGAAAATGCACAACTTCGGAGGCTTGTAAACATGAAGTTGAACGTTATGCTCTGCTCGTTGGTCATTGATAATGCCAGAGTTTTTTTTTCAGCAACCTCCAAAAAAAAAAAATGAAGCACATTATACAAGAACACCCTTCGCACAAATATTTTTAACACACACACACACACACACACACACACACACACAATGACCCATGTCATTACGTGACACATTTATAACATGGCAATCTTTCCCATACGAAAAAGGAAATAGATTAACTCTTATCGTCCTAATATAATAGACTTGACTTTTATATTATTCATTCGGTGCATTTCGGTTGGCTAGATCATTTTTCATCTATTATATTTATTGTGGATATGAGCCTGTTTTCTATTAATACTGCAGGATATAGGATAATATGTGTTAAGTTAGAATAGAAATGCATCCAGCAAAGAACTAGGATTAATTGATATCATAAATTTTGCTAGGGTCTTATTGAACCCATTGAAAACTGCGGCTATGTAGGAGACATCATTCTGAGAAAATCAACCTGATATCTGTATCTGTAAAACGCCTCAGTTAGTTTTGAATGGGTATTATTTATTACGTTTAAGATACTGACAACTAAGTGTTTACTTTTTAAAATAGTTTATTAAAAGTCTGAAGTGCAACATAAAACGTCTTAATGGCATTTCCAGAAGACAGACAGGTTTTCAGTGTAGGAATATATCTGTAAATATATTTAACAGATACTGTAGCTATAGTAATACGGCTTCCGGGCGACGTTTGTAAAGATTGTAAAAATTACAAGTTGTTTCGAAAACAAAACGTGGTTATCTAACAAAACGTGGGTATCTAACAAAACGTGGGGTATCTAACAAAACGTCGGTATCTAACAAAACGTCGGTATTTAACAAAACGTTGGTATCTAATAAAACGTGGGTATCTAACAAAACGTCGGTATCTAACAAAACGTGGGGTATCTAACAAAACGTTGGGTATCTAACAAAACGTGGGTATCTAACAAAACGTGGGGTATCTAACAAAACGTCGGTATCTAACAAAACGAGGGTATCTAACAAAAAGTGGGTATCTAGCAAAAAGTGGGTATCTAACAAAAAGTGGGTATCTAACAAAAAGTGGGGTATCTAACAAAAAGTGGGGTATCTAACAAAACGTCGGTATCTAACAAAACGTCGGTATTTAACAAAACGTTGGTATCTAATAAAACGTGGGTATCTAACAAAACGTCGGTATCTAACAAAACGTGGGGTATCTAACAAAACGTTGGGTATCTAACAAAACGTCGGTATCTAACAAAACGTTGGGTATCTAACAAAAAGTGGGTATCTAACAAAAAGTGGGTATCTAACAAAAAGTGGGGTATCTAACAAAACATCGGTATCTAACAAAACGTGGGTATCTAACAAAAAGTGGGTATCTAACAAAACGTGGGGTATCTAACAAAACGTCGGTATCTAACAAAACGTGGGTATCTAACAAAAAGTGGGGTATCTAACAAAACGTCGATATCTAACATAACGTGGGTATCTTACAAAACGTCGGTATCTAACAAAACATCGGTATCTAACAAAACGTGGGGTATCTAACAAAACGTCGGTATCTAACAAAACGTCGGTATCTAACAAAAAGTGGGGTATCTAACAAAACGTCGATATCTAACATAACGTGGGTATCTTACAAAACGTGGGTATCTAAAAAAACGTCGGTATCTAACAAAACGAGGTGTGTCCAACAAAACGTCGGTATCTAACAAAATTTGGGTATCTAACAAAATGTGGGGTATCTAACAAAATTTGGGTATGTAACAAAACGTTGGGTATCTAACAAAATTTGGGTATCTAACAAAACGTTGGGTATCTAAACAAAATTTGGGTATCTAACAAAACGTTGGGTATCTAACAAAACGTCGGTATCTAACAAAACGTGGGGTACCTAACAAAACGTCGGTATCTAACAAAACGTTTGGTATCTAACAAAACGTTGGGTATCTTACAGAACGTTGGTATCTAACAAAACGTGGGGTATCTAACAAAACGTGGTTATCTAACAAAACGTGGGGTACCTAACAAAACGTCGGTATCTAACAAAACGTCAGTATATAACAAAACGTGGGGTATCTAAGAAAACGTGGGGTATCTAAGAAAACGTGGGGTATCTAAGAAAACGTCGGTATCTTACAAAACGTGGGGTATCTAACAAAACGTCGGTATCTAACAAAACGTGGGGTGTCTAACAAAACGTCGGTATCTAACAAAACGTCGGTATCTAACAAAACGTGGGGTATCTAACAAAACGTGGGGTATCTAACAAAACGTCGGTATCTAACAAAACGTCGGTATCTATCAAAACGTCGGTATCTTACAAAACATGGGGTATCTAACAAAACGTCGGTATCTTACAAAACGTGGGGTATCTAACAAAACGTCGGTATCTCACAAAACGAGGGGTAACTCAATTTCCATCGAATCGTATTTCGTTTGCAAATCTCGTGGTAAGCTATTCCTTAGCTCTGCAGTTGTCTTAGTGCAGATTGTAGAGATCCAATGTTTAAATCTTCTCTCAGCTAAAATATAATTTTAAAACCAATAGTTAAGCTTGATATTTTGCTTAAAATCGTCCTGGTTTTTTTTATTGATGGAATATCACTTGCAGAGATCAGCACTGTAGCTCTGAATCCGCCTTTCTGGTAAAGTAATTCGTAAGTATGATAAGATCCCTTGCCACATCTGATATTTGATTGTTTTGACCAGATTGTCTACGCATCTGTAAAATAGTTAATGCAAAACATATATTTCATCATATATTTGATATAACTAGAGAAGAAATAGAGTGTGTGTATTTCTGAACGATTTCTGAAACAAAATAAAGGTAGGATAATTTCATGTGTAAAGAGTAGTATTTCTGTTCAGTAAAATCGAAATCTTAAGTGAAGCATTTCGTTTGACCAGGAAGTGCCGGTGGTTTGGAAGTTTGTCTTGGGTTTGAATCCTAGCTAAAGGACAACGTATGGCATATTGCAAAGACACTTTAACCACAACTACAAAACCGTGAATAGTCATCAGCAATGAATGTCATCTTCACCTTTTTTCAAGTGGTCGAGTCCTTAAAATTTTGGTGTCCTTTTTCGTAACCTTACTTAAACAATGGGTATACATTAATTAAATTACGAGCTAAAATTACAATTTAGCAAATTAGATTTGTAATAACCACCAGAAAACTACTATTAATTGAAATGTTTATCTGGTTTCAATTATGATTAATGGTGAGTTATCAATCTTTATTTGCTCGTTATTCTATCCCTTAATTAACTATCAATAACAACTTTCTGGATTAAGTAACGCGTTGTCGACGTCCTTCGGGACTTTAAGCACAAAACGTGAAATAAAATCGACACGAAGTGAAAATAAATGCCAGTAACAGATAACAAAACATTTTTAACGAAGACTAATTCATTCTTAATTATTGTAGTTCAAAATCATATAAAATTTCAGAAAAGAAATTAGTTTCAAGTTTATTGGCAAAATCATTGTCAAAATTGCTTTGGTTATTAACACAAAAGAATAGAACATTTATGAATTGCAAAAAAATAAAACATTTATCTTTCTTAATAAAAATCTCCTAAAGTGTATGATAAACACAAAAGCCGATTACTGAGTGATAAAACCTTTGCCTCGCTTCAGCAAATGAGAACTTAAGTCTCAAAAACAGTTCCCTTTCGTTTGCTGTAAAAAAAGACAGTGCATGTTAGTTTTAAAATATTTAGAGTATTCCAATTTAGCATGCACGAAAACAAAAACATACAAATAAAAAAAATCTTCAAAAGCCTTCTCCAACAAAAATACAACTAAATATAAAAGAGTCTGCTTACAGTTGCAAATATCATCGAGTGTTTTCCAAGAAAAGATAAAGTGGAACAAATATAAATCATACGAATTAATCTTTACAATAATACTTCACTTAACTTTCCATATTGCTATTTGTAGTTATTTTTTCATACTAAGGCATTATATCCTCAGACTGTATATATATATGTCAAAAAAGTCAAACGTTAGTATTCAAATAATAAAAATAATACACAGTAATCTACAGAAATTTTACGTCACGTTCATTGTTAAGTAGTTAGCTATAATTCAACCTGTTTAGCAGTCTCTTCAATATAACCTGAATTTACTTCCTGTTCAAATTGTCTGTTACAGTGTTAAAAGTTTCACTCATACATATCAAAATGTTCTAAAAATGGCGGAAGATTCTTACAGATACATTTATGAATCATTCATTTATTATTTTATTAATGTAAAGAGAGAGAGAAAACAACAACATAAGTATTTAATTACTACACACACTCATTAAAATGCAGTATCTTAACATTATATATGTAATGAGAAAGTAATTGTCTATGCACATTTGTTATTTCAAATGACATATATGATAAAATTACCTTATATAGGAATTTTATCAGTACATTTCGTATAATATCTAAATAAATTCAACATTGCCCGCGTATCTTTTAACAATTACATTAAGCTTTGCCCTGAACGTAGATTTTAAACAGAAGTACAATAAAACTATCAACGACTTAAAGGGTATAAATAAAATCTTTGTTTTAAAAACATATACTTGCTATATAGGTCATTATGGTTTCATCAGGCGTTTGCTAATGTTTACAGTGTGCTTTATCGAATATGACAGGTTTGATGTGTAGAAGAGAGAGAGAAAAAAAGATTTTTATTGTTTTGACCACAGTGCAATTGGATGGTACTTGCTAATAATAAGTCGGCCTATCCTCACTGGAGTTCTCTTATAAATGCTTAAAGCTTTGTCACGGGTATGTCAACATCCTTTTAATAATTATCATTGATTAACGTAATATTCTAGACGATAGTAATACTTGAAAAATATAAACAAAATGACATTCCTGTTTGTGTCAAAATCGTATTATTAATATGATTTTGAGATACACTTTATTGTACTGTAAATTTTAACACGATCTAAAATAGCCTATATATACAAGAAGAAAATAAACTCGGGTTATCCTGCAGTATACCACGCGCGTGCGCTTGTTGTTTTGGCTGTTCGGTGAACTGCCGTCACCCCATGTATAAAATTTTTATGAATGAAAGTCACGTGATGTTTGTAAATACTACCGTAGGAATCGTAGTATTACCGGCGTGCAACAACAGCAAAGTTCGGCTGCAAAATGGCATCTTTTATTTGTTTGAACATTTAATTTATTAGTAAATTGCAATTTTAGTTCGAAATAAAAAAGAAATTATCAACTGATGAAAAGTGTGTTGTTTTATTTGTTCATTTATTGGATAGATCAACTTATTATGTGGAAGCCAACTCTTACATATATCGAGGGAGGAAATTTTATCGGCCAAACCCAGGGGCGTACCGCACAAGTGCTTTTACGATCGTAAGAAGTAGTTAACACTTATTTCACAATGTGGTTTATTGTTTGGTCGTGTTAGAATCGAAATAATAAGTATCCAGTTGTGGTTTATCGTAGAATAGCCCACATTTTGAGTTCTTATGCGTAGGAATATATCACGAAGGCCGTAGACCTGGATACTTATTATTTCTTAAATAAATTGATATCGCTGGAAGCATCTATTGTAGTGTTTATATATGTCTCTACTTTCATTTACTTTCTCCTGTAAGTTTAAAGTTGCATGCCTGAGAAAGAAATTGAACAACCGTCAGCGTGACATCCTTTTCACAGAGAGGCTATACAGATAAAGACAATTTTTAGGTTTTTGCTGTGTCAATAAGGTTTACACTGTGAACCACTGTGCTTATTATTTAAAAAAAAAGTCATATACGCATCACAATGACGTCTTTGACGAAAACATCACGTAATAAAGATTGTCTAGGTGCACACAAATACTTTGTTCTCAAATGTCATCAGGTGCTGGTCAATATTTGTTATAGTCAAACGATGCTGTCATTTCAAGAACATTTGTACTTACTTTGTAATTGAATTTACAACGTGAAATTATGTTATATCTACATTCTACATAAAAACCTTTGCCTTGCCTCACCAATCTAAAACAGAATAAATCTAATCAATTCATGAAATTGATAGCTGTACTCAGAATAATGCGCCTTTGTAAGAAACACACGAAACAAAATTGATGTCCTAATCCGGTTAATAAGGCCCTTGTTTCCCATCTGAATTGTATTACGAAGTTAAGTCAAACAGCTTTCAGTGATGAAAGTCTGAGACAATTAAAATGACAGTTCTAAGTTATTGAGAACATCCTAGATACGTTTGAACTGAAGAGTTCTCTACACGTTCAGTAACAAACGTGACTTTTCTTACTGCGTACACATATTCACACACACACACACACACACACACACACAAAAGATTTGAAACTTTCTCTTGAAAAAATATCCCAAGTAGTAGTTCCAGAATATAAAAATTGGCTGGATGTCTAAGAAACTGAAAAGTATTCTCTATGTATGAATTTAAGGAATCTCTCAGTTAAAATGCTATTTTGTGAATTGTAAGGGTATTCATTTTGTTGTGGACTTTGTTTTGTAAGAGAAAAACTTTTCTGAAACAGAAATCGTTTAGACCGAGTCTTCAGTACCTCAACAAATATGTTTATCTATCTTTAACGGTAATAACAGGGTTTTACCTATACATAGAGTCTATCTTTAACGGTAATAACTGGGTTCTACCTTTACACAGAGTCTATTTTTAACGGTAATAACAGGGTTCTACCTTTACACAGAGTCTATTTTTAACGGTAATAACAGGGTTCTACCTATACATAAAGGGAATGTCGTCTTATATTACTCAAACAAACTTTCAAAGTGGAAAGTTTTTCATGACATATTTGCCTTGTCTTTTTTTAAATGATACCAAACGTGTTTAAAATTCAAATTCAGGATTAAAGAAAGATCATGAACAATTTAAAGTTCAATAACATTTTGTCAGATATCAACTTGAATCAGTGTCAGTTAAAATAATTCAAGCGAGGAATTATTGAATAGATATCCTTATATAAAGACTTCGCTTAGACGCTTGGAAACGGAGCTCGAGATATGAGATTCTGATTATTATCAATCGTGACGAATTTTGTTTTTATAAACATGCATATATTTCAACTTTAAATATTCTTCTCCTTATCATAAATCTTACTACAGAATGGTGTAATTCAAGATTTACATGAATATGCAATTAGCACTCAGTACTTAATTAAGTCCGCTACGCCTGCCTGAAAAGCCATCGATCATGTAAAAGCTACAGGCAGACAGGTCTGCTATTACTGCTATGTCTGTTGCGGAAATAACTTGAGACCAGTGTACAAGAGCATTTGCCAGTGATCAAAAGAGCAATGGCAAACTCCTCCCTAACAGTTTATAAGTTCTTTTTAGTTTTAGATATTTCATAACAACTGATCAAGCCACCAGACAGAATCTTGTCGGTTTTAGCGGGTATATTATTTAAAAATAGAAGGAAAATTTCAAGACTGTTATGTAAGAGGTATACTATTAAGTCTTTGAGATGTTCTATGAAGTTACTTTATGTAAATTGCAGACGTAATGAAAAAAGGATCGTAGACATTTTTCTTTGAAAAGTAGGCGTATATCACTTACTTCATGCAGCTGCAAAAATTTGATCAATGAATCGATGAAACGTTTATTATAACAAGCATATGTATTCCTGCAAGGCAAAGGAAATCAGAACTGTCTTCAGAAGCCAGCACTATCAAGTTATATGTCAACTACCAGTTAATTACCGAAATGGCACGTAGATTTACCTTTAGTCCGTCTGAATGTCCGTCATTAGATCTGTCTTAGTGGCCGCAAAACTATCCAGTTCTTGGCGAAGTCTACAATCCTTCACATGTGACAAACAACGTTGTACAAACACAAACTATAAAACAAAAACTAGATGGTGCAGTATCTAGACAAAATGTGAAACAATCTAAAAAATTATAGTTTATATGAAAAGTGTTTCAATTTGTTCTTCCATAAATTATTTAAATCCTTACGTCTGTGACTTTTACCTTGACTATTATACTAAAAACACCTGTTGTTTAAGATGTTAAATTTTATTGTTATGAAATATCTAAGCTACAGCAAGTCAGTAGAGAAAAGATTCTGAATTGAATAAATCTATCCACTGAAGTAACCTCTTGGGGGGATGTAGACTGTCGGACTTACAAACGGAAAGTTTCTGGTTTGAGTCCAGCCAGAGAAGCCTGATTCTGCAAGTAACAATACTGCTTTTTATATTTATTCTTTTAAAATCAGAGTTCCATGAAGTAGTCTTTAAGAGAAGTTACAATCATGCAACATGTCATGCAATCAATGAAAGAAAAACAATCGATTTCAACCCGAATCTTTAACTATTAGAACTTTAATATGGTATTCTCTGATATTAGTGACAGAGCAGAAAGGGATAAAAAAAAAAATCTATTTATGACCCTTCTTTAATGTAACAAGACTTCAGAAAACAGATGTAGCACGCACATATAATGCAAAAGACAAGGAAATTCATGTAATATTGTCTGTTGCGGAAATCGTTTAGTCTCAATAGACAGGTTCAACATGACAGAGAGCACGAAACTTCGTCACATTTTATGCTAACTTCCTCTGATAAATTCGAGTATGCTTTTTGTAGAAGTAATTTTATGCAAAACAAACATAAATATCGTAGTGATAGGGACAAAAAGGTTTTGTGGCAGTCTGTGTTGTGAAAACGTTTCTGAAAATGAATTAAGGAGAGTGGTCTTTTAAGGCACCCGAGTCAATGTAACACTTAATTACTGAAATAACACAAAACCTGTTTATGATAGGCATACCTAAAATCACAAATGCAGTTTGATTGTTTTCCATTTCAGATTTGAAAGTTTATATGAACAGTAATTTAAAGCAGTTAGTTTTAATCTATTTTACAATATACATTTATATGTCTGGAAAAGTACCTTGTTTTCAGCATGTTTATTTGAGCCTTTGATGCTCGAGGCGGAACATATATTTAGGACCGAAATGTCAAAGTAAAAAAAGTAAATAAATAATTTATGAAGAATACTTAACTTAAAAAAAGATTGCCATACATAAACTCTAGAAATTTTTAACTACACACTGCTGCAAGCTACTAGAATAATCTTAGGCAATTATAAATTCCGTGCAAAAAGAGACTGCTGTCTCAAACAGTTTATATCACCAGCCTGTCTGATAATGTCGTAACATAAGGAGATAATAGATCAACAGAAGGTATGAGATTAGATTTCTGTTTTAATTCTAATAAACAGAATTTCTTAACTAGTACTCCTGGTTGTGTGTTCAAACTAATTATCTTCCCTAAGCAACCCCACCATTACTCAGGCCACTGTAAGGCTCAGCTGTGTCACAGCCCAGTAATTGAAATATACGTTATGCTTTATCTAATTTTTCAGCATCAATTTATTATATTTAGACGAAGGAAATAACATAGAACAAATGAAGCCGTTGATCATTTAAATGCAGAAATGTTTTGTTACAAGTTCCTATTACAAGCAAACCGTCAAAAAATATGAACCAAAAAAAAAAGAAGACAGACTCCTAATTACACAAGGTGTTTCGACAAATGTATTGTTCTCTTATATATTATATCGTCAAAGGTTTCGGTGGCAGCTCAAAACAATTGTTTTGCCTTAACGGTTCAAATTGCTCTTCCTACGAGGTAATGAAGAATCATCCGTATAAAGTTACCCAATCTCCGTCTTTAATTATAAAAAAAAATATTGCTTCCTCTCGTTACGATCTTATGTTTCAAGAAGATATTCATCCTAATTTTATATTAGATATGAGGCTTTAAGCCTTTTCTTGTCTGAAGAGATAACAAAATAATCGAACAGTATTAAACACTTAAACTTCAAAGGCTTCAGCAACGATTTTTCGAACTAACATATTGACTTGTATTATAACTGTAATCAGCTGAAGTGGTAATTCGTTTTAATAAATGAGTTATCGTCAGTCATCAATCTTTTTTATCATTTTTGCTTATTATTGTAAAATAAACTTGAATCCACAAAGGATAAATGACTACGGGATATGTTATCTTTGTTGCCTCATATTTAGAAATAAAGTGACCTCGAGAGAAAATAACAAACAGAAGAAAAAAGAGGATACATTTTACATCAGAATTAATAATTGCAATTAGGAATAAGTCAGACGTTATGATATCATAACACAGAATTATAAAATCATACATTAACGATGTACTTTCCTTGTTCATAGATATTCTCGGTTTTAATTTCAGAACCAAAATTTAGTGAACTTATTTCTTGTTATTCCGTTAATAAATAAAGACATGGATGTTAAAGGCTTGAAACTAAAACACGTGACGTCTACTAGTTTTTCGTCTCTTTTAATTGAGACATGTTAAAGTGCGTTTATAAATCAATACTTATTAATTAACACTATTCCCATAGGCGATCGGGCTTTTAAAACTTATGTTACATTTTGCATCAGCTCAGAGGGTAACATTTTTTTTCAAAAACCCTCCGGGTGTTATTGTTTTTTTGCACACCCTGCAGAAAATTCAAGCGTCTGATGACGTCGAAGGAGCTTATTGAATATATTGACTGTAAGCGTTTAGCTGAGTTTGATTCGACTCGTTACCAAACGAAAACAGTCCTAAGGTATATATAACATGATCACATGTATAGTTCGGTATAATAAAAAAAAATAACACAGATCAGCGAGGGTGATAGAGGATATTGACAACCCTCAAAAAACAATAACACCCTCGGCTGTGTTATTGTTTTTTGAAGGTTGTCAGTATCCTCTATCACCCTCGCTGATGTGTGTCATTTATATAATATCACACCTAAAAATAAGGATGAGGTATCCAAGCGTTATATCTCTTTACGTAATTTGATTATGATGAAATGCAGATGGGTGTAATTGGTGTGTCTACTTGGATTTCTTTTGACACAGTCTAGTCTACTGAATTTCCAATGAACGTACCATACTTTTTTGAAATTAATGTATTTGAAAAGTGTTTGAGAATTCTTCTTTTAAACTGATCAGAAGACAAGTAAAATGAAAGAATATGATATTCATATGTTTTCTCCAGATTCTTTTTCCAATATTGAGTTTTGATGAAAAAAGAGAGGTTCCTACTGTTGTATCAGTATTGCATGACATTGCTTGAATAATTGGGAAAAAATCCGCCTTGGTTTCTACACAAACAACGGACTTAAATTCGGGACTGAACGTATCAAATGAGACTTAAAATAATCACGCACGTAAAATGACCTTTCAGTTCATGCATTATGCATGAAAATTAGCATTTGAAGGATACGATACTAATAACAGTTGGAAAGGACGAACAACAAATATTCCGTTCAGTGTTGTGCGAAATTCAAAGTTTGTGTTTCACCTTCATCGGTGTTGCTTGTTATAAAAACTTGTGTAAAGATTAAAGACGAATGAATGAATGAATGAAAGAAAGCAATTTGGAATCTTTAATTAAACCGTTTTAAATATGTTCTTATTGATTTGGCATAAACTTATAACATATTTTGCATGAACAAGTTGAGATTACAGTAAGATAAAATAAAACTTTATTAAAAAAAGTTATTGTTTAGGTATTTACATTGCCAAGAAGAGAACGTCAAATCACTTAAATTTACGAGCACACAAACGTCTGCTTTTAACGGCAAACATATACCATGTACTTAAATCAAGACAAAGCGATACATATAATGTACTCAAAAATAGGTATTGTAAATTATCATTACTTTTTATATTTGTCTTTTTTCATGATGTCAAAGATCATGTGTTTTGTTTTCATATACATGAGGTAGAAAGTCAACTTTTACGCTCTGCTTTCAGTTCCTTTTTCAGTATGAAATCAACTAACCATAAAAGTACAAATAATTTAAAGGAAACAACACATTGCACAAAACAATTACCTTGTGCCTTATCAAAGCACCACTAGACATAAGTTATTATGAGTCCTTCAAAACTAGAAGTTAATTTATGTCATATTTGTTTTTAGCTCACCTGAGCCTGCTCAGGGTGAGCTATTAGGATGGTTGTTTGTCCGGCGTCCGTCGGCGTGCGTCGTGCATCGTCAACAATTTAACTTAAACAACATCTCCTCCTAAAATGCTGAGCCAACATTGACGAAACGTGCCTGGGATATTCCTTACATGAAGCTTTACCAAAGTTGTTCAAAGAATTCAATTCCATCAAGAACTCTTGTTGCTATGGCAACTTAAAGGAAAAACTTTGAAAATCTTCTTGTCTGAAACCACAAGGCCCTGAGCCTTAAGATTTGGTATGTAGCATTGTCTAGTGGATCTCTACCAAATTTGTTCAAATTATATCCCTGGGGTCAAATTTGGCCCCGCCCCGGGGGTCATTTGATTTTACATAGGCTTATATAGTGGAACTTTAAAAATCTTCTTGTCTAAAACCACAAGGCCTTGAGCCTTAAAATTTGGTATTAAGCATTGTCTAGTAGACCTCTACCAAGTTTGTTCAAATTATACCCCTGGGGTCAAATTTGGCCCCGCCCCGGAGGTCAATTGATTTTACATAGGCTTATATAGTGAAACATTAAAAATCTTCTTGTCTGAAACCTCAAGGCCTAGAGTTTAGATATTTGGTGTGCACCAATGTCCGGTGGACCTTTACCAAGTTTGTTCAAATCACGGCATCTGGATCAAAAATGGCCCCGCCCCAGGGGTCACTTGTTTTACATAGAGTTATATAGGAAAAACTTTAAAAAATCTTCTTGTCAGAATCCGCAAGGCATAGAGCTTAGATAACCAGTGTGCAGCATTGTTTAATAGACCTCTACCAAGATTGTTCAAATTATGGTCCCTGGGTCAAAAATTAGCTCCGCCCAAGGGGTCACATGTTTTACATAGAGTTATATAGCAAAAATTTTAAAAATCTTCTTGTCACAAACTGCAAGGCCTTGAGCTTAGATATTTGGTAATATGCACTGTGACCACAGTGGGGTCATCCCGCCTCCACTGGGGGTCACTACCCCCCTCCGGCTGAATTTTTTTTCTCATTGTTTAAGTTTTAAGCTATGGCAATGAAATTTGGACCATTTTTTACAGTTTTTCAAGATCATTTCAAAAAACATTATTCCTTGATCTATATTTTTGACCTGCTGACCTACTTTTTTGGTTTTTAGCTACAGCAATAAAATTTGGACCATGTACACAGTTTTTCGTTTCGATTTCAAGAATGTCATCGCATGACCTATATTTTTGACCTACTGGTCTACTTTTTGTTTTTGGAGCTACGGCAATGAAATTTGGACCATGTGTACAGTTTTTTGTTCCGTTTTCAAAAACGTCATCGCATGACCTATATTTTTGACCTTCTGACCTACTTTTTAAGGAAATCTTTAAAAATCTTCTTGTCTGAAACCACAAGGCCTAGAATTTTAAAATTTGGCATGAAGCAAGCTTTATCAAGCTTTTTCAAATTATTAGATTAGGTTAAAGGTCACGGAGGCTTAAAATAGATTTAAGATTTATCTACTGTACCTCATAGAGCCTTCATTTATAGACCAATATCTTCGATATTCAGTATATAGGTTCCTTGCATGGACCTCTACTCATGGATAGGGTTTGAGGTCACTGGGTCAAGGACAAGGTCACCATAGCTTATAAAAGATATTTCTACTTTCTGTCATAGAGCCTTTATTTATTGACTGATATTTTACATATTTGGTTCGTAGGCACTTACACATTTTCAATTAAAAAATGAAATACTGCTTAACAGCAAACCTACAGCCAAAGTACTCAGGTGAGCGATCCAGGGCAATCATGGCCCTCTTGTTTATTGAAGTAATCCAATTGAAATTATCAGATTTAAGGCGTTTCCTTTGATAATTTTAATGTATTTTAAAGAACACTTGCGGAACAAAAACAAACTAAGCAAAACAATCTTTATTAAGGGATAGAAATAGAAAAGAGTTATCTATATCCTGTCGTCCTTAGAGAAATTGTCTTGCCTCACATTTTATTAAAAGACGGATTGTATTTCCGTTTACAATATCTTTTAAGTTAATGATTCATGAAAAGATTCAATTTATGAGAATTTAAGCTATTGCATGTCTGAAAAGATACTAACATAATGAAAGTGTCTTGCAGTTATGTCTGTAATGGAAAACATTGACTTTAAAAAGATAAGCACATATTCTAAGAAGGATTTTCAAAGCTAAAATATTGATTTTGCATATTAAAGTCCGTAAGGCTATAATTATCTGCTCGAGAAGGTTATCCGGTTTCCATAATGATTCATCCCCAGATATCAATAATTATCTGTTAAACCAGTGAACTTCTAATTAACGATTAATGTTTACGTTTGAGAGTAATTACCACATTGTATTAACACGTTGTGTGCTGTCATTATGATGCCGACACTTTACGTGCAGTTGACTCACCGTAGCAAAAAATATGGCATTCAAATTCGTTATTTTGTAATATAAAGGGAAGAATAAAACGAGTTAATAATCAAAACAGTCCAGTCATTTTGTTCTGACAAACCGAAATGAATTTGAAGCTCAGATACAGATTATTATTATCACACTATTTTTCAAACAAGTCATGTGTAACTTCATGCGTTATTTTCTTTTAAAGCGACTGACTCACAGATGGGCCGACGATGAATAAAAAGAAAGAAAATGATTATACATCCAGAAATTCTAGCTGTAATTGTGAAGAATATATCTAAACAAAGTTACTGACTCATTTTTTTGTTACAGAAAAGTATCAAAATATAAAGTTTTACACACCTGTCGGTAAAAAATTTACCTGTTTGTCACGGGGTAGATAGTTAAGTTATATTATCAATTTTGACGATACTTAATAAGTTGTCTCTGTGGATCAGAGGTATAGATCGTCGATCAATACTTTACTTACCGAAAGGGCATTGGTTCGAATCCTGGTAAAAGCGAAACATTTTATTCAGTTTTCACGGTGTATGGAAGCATAATATTATGTTTTTTCCATAGTTTATTAACTCCTCTTAAATTTTAAAGAAATAAAGTTTCAGCTAAATGCTGTGAGTCAGTCGCTTAAAAACTGAAATCATTCATTGATTCTTTGTATATTAGTTAATCATACTAGATGCTGACAGTTATATGGAGAATCTATAACGAAGTTGTATAAAGTGCGTGAAGTTAGCTCAGATTTGACAGTTGTCAATTCAATTGGCAACTGCCGTATCGCAATCAACTTCATAGTCGAGCTACCAATTCAAATTTATATGAAATGGCAGCCAGATGCTAGAAGTGGTGAATTGTCAACTGGCAACTAAGAGCCAGATGCCAACTCGGTAACTAGCATGAATTCTGAACATTGTGTGAATTGGCAACTGACAGCCATGTGCCAGTTCGTCAAAATTTTGGAATCGTCATGGGCAATTAATAGGTAGATGCCAAATCGATATGTTTCATGAATTTTTAATGGGAGCCAGGTGCCAATTCGTCAAAATCGCGAATATTGTCAACTGTCCGTTGATAGCCAGATGCCAGTTCGATAAGTTTCATTAATTGTTAATATTAAGTGAACCATAAATAAATTGACAAATGAACAAATTGAAATTTTGTGAAGGTTTATTAACCGAAAATGAATGTAAAGAAACAATTTGTGATATGAAAAAAATACAAAAGTCTAGGATCAGATGGACTTACAATGGAATTTTCACAAATTATATTGATATGAAATAAAAACCTCTCTTTTAGCATCCTTAAATGCATCTTATAGAAATTGAGAACTGTCAGATTTACAAAAGCAAAGTATTTTGACATTGATACCAAAACCTGAAAAAGAACATACAGACCTCTCAAACTGGAGTTCTATTAGTCTTTTAAATATTGATTACAAAATTGCAACAACATCCATAGCTCACAGGATTAAAAGATTCTAAATAAAATCATTAGCAATGAGCAACCTGGCTTTATGAAAGGCCGATATATTGGTATACCAAAGTTCGACTTACTTAGTATATACGAAATAATTGAATATCTTGAAGTTAATAATTATCCTGGTATACTATTCTTCTCTGATTACCAACAGGCCTTTGATAGCTTAAATCACAATTTTATATTTCAATGTCTTCATTTTTTAAATTTCGATCATTCATTGATAGCATGGGTGAAACTCTTTTACAAAATAATAAACAGTATCATAATAAATAATGGCTATATGTCAGAAAGTTTTGAAATACAGCAGGGTGTCAGACAAGGATGTCCATTTTCTACTTCGCTATTCATAATATGTATACAACTACTTACCAACAAGATAGCCAATGATGATAAAATTGAAGGTGTAGCTATAGATAACATAGAAATAAAACAAACCTCATTCGCTGATGATGCTACGTATGCAAACAATGGCCAAAAACATCTTTCGAACAGTTAATAAAAGTAATCAATGAATTTGGAAAATTATCTGGACTGATCCTAAATACATTAAAATCTGTAGTCATGAAAGCTGGTTCACTTAAAAATATTGACATAAAATATACCAAAGATATGGGTTTTGTATGAACTTCAAAATGCAATTTACAAATAAATGATAGTGCAAAAATTTGAAAAAAAATCATACCTTACATGTTTTACAGGTTTTCATAATTGTAAACCAAGCATTCTAACTGCTTGGTTTACAATTATGAAAACCTGTAAAACAGGTAACAATGTTAAACAACATTATAATATGGAATAACTTTTTTTATAAAGTTTCAAAAAATACCATTTATTGGGAAAGTTGGAAAAGAAAAGGTATAAAATACATTGATCAATTATATGACTTCCCTAAGAACTCATTTTACTCCTTTGAAGAAGCAGTTAGAATACTAAGCATAGATAGAAATGACTTTTTAAAATATCATCAAATATTAACCATACCAAAAAATTTTATTGATAAAATTTCTGAAAATTATCTATACGGAAGTAAAGAAAATAGATACATTGAAAAATTGAAACAATGCAAAGCACCAAATCAATATCTTTATACACTGAAAATGGAAAATTGGATAAACGAAAGACCAACCTCTTTTACGAAATGGGAAAAGATTTTTGAATATGAAGAAATAAAAAAGGAAAAGGAAACTTTCTATTTATTGTCTTTACGTATTTACTGTACTAAACGTTTGATTAAAAATAACCAAAGACTTCACTATCTTTAACAAAATTTGATGTTAAAAATAAAGAACAGATACTTATATTAAGTCCGTCAAGAGTAACAGGATCGACTGTAACACTAATGATTTATTTCAGGTAGAAAATAGATATTCTTTATTCATTTTGAAATGATTCATTGTTGATTTTCTTATACTTAAAAGGTTTTAAAATGAAACTACTTTGAGGAACTTTTATTTGAAATGCATATGGCAGTTCATTATGAAACATTGAAGCAGCTCAATCCTCTTTGTTCAAGAAGTAGTTTGTTTTTACTCTTTTGAATGCATTATCACCAGGCATGGCAGTCTGGTTTAGTAATGATTCACTGGCAAACATCTGTACCACTTCTTTCAATGCAAGGGATTACCTAATATTCTGATTGTCATAAAAGTAAATAACTCAGTGAAAACACGCAATCCATAACTCGTGCCTGTTTAGTTATGTGAAATAATTACGTTTGGTTATAGAAATTAGTTAGTTATTTCTTGAAACAGTAGACATTTTTATCAAGTACCCAGTTATTAACTAAGCGCATTTCGCAGACTGAAAAGATATTTATTTTCTATCATTTACGTCAAAGGCAGATGTAAGAAAAATTAAGACATATATTAAAGTCTAAACTTTAACAATATGGATTGTAAATTGAATTTTATTGAATGCTTGGATTTTTTTTTGTATTTTGCATATTCAATGAATGAATGAATAAATGAATGAATATGTCTGTAAGTCGGTCAATCAATCAATCAAGGGGAAAGGGCCTAATAAAGATGGTTCAGAGAACACAGTATCATTGACCACTCTTATCTCATATACTGTAATCTATTACATCCGGATCAACCTAGTTCGTCGTTATTACGAAAACGTTTTAGCCCGTGAGAATAAAAATTCCACTTGTACAAAACACTCTTAAATGCATTAAGCCAATAGAAAAAAAACACGATGACTCGTTTACGTAATGAGAAAGACAACGAACTCCTTGTAATCATGTCTGTAGCGGAAATCACTCACTCTCAAGAGACAGAACTAACATGACAAAGAGCACGATACTGTGATACATTGAATGCAAACTTCATCTGAAAACTCTAAGGTTGTTTTAAAGAATTGATGTAATACATTGCGTCACGTCAATTGTAATATCTTTGTTGTAAAATTTATTTCAAATAAGGTATTAGCAAACATAAAGTACCGTAACTGAATCCGAAATACTAGATTTTAGTTTGTGCATTGAAAGATTGAATTGTAACGACCTCAATGATATGTAAGTTCTTGAAGTTAAAATAAAAGGTTACAAATTCTCCAAACTATATTTATGATAGTTCACAATATGTCTAAAATAAAATGTAAAATTATCGTTTCGTTTGCTGTTTTAAACATTTTTTATAAAAAAAACTTCAGCAGTGAAATGTTGTGTAGTATTGAAATGTTTTGTACTGGGACAAGACCTTGACGAGATGTGATCAAAAATTTACGGAATGATACACATCACGATTAATCTATACTAGTATATATTGTAATCGTTCGAGTTTGATTTGTCTTGACGAATGTTCGTAAAGATGTACTATCAATAGTCTCATTGTATTATTCCGAAAAGAAAATAAACGTTACTTGAAAACCCCATATTTGTCTGCAGTGTTTGCATGCTGAGGATGAGGATGTTTTATACTCTGAATAGCAGGCAGTGTCAAAATGGCTACATAGGCTTAGTTGATAACAGCAGTTTCATATTTTGCTCTCGAATCTACATATTACAATAACGGATTTAAAATACACATAGGTTTATTTAAAAGCAATTATATGTGCAATTAACTAGTCTTTATATCTCGTTTTATTAAGATCCAGAGATGATGAATACTCCACACTTTTGTAAATTAGTGAATTTGATGTAATATGTTCATGAATAAAGATCAGTTTCAAATTCTTTTTATCGGACAAGTGCAGTACGTGATTTATCAGCCAAAATGTTTCTAGAATAAGATACTGATTCCATCTTTACGTGAGTAGTACGTTAATTTAATGCTTGAAAATTTAGAATCAGATGAGATGTTGTCGGATTGTTGAAGCTACAAGCAATAATTCTTTCTAATTTAGCTCTGTAATAACTAAGGATACTGCTATAAAAAATAAAATTATAAGTAGAAATTATTGCAAACTTTCAGATCAGTTGCTTTTACAACAATTGTGTAGCGTGCCGAAAGCAAAAAAAAATAAATTTTATAAACAAAAAAGTGTAGTGTAACAGTATTAACATCGTAGTAACTTAAAGCATGTGCTAACAAAGAAATTCATTATATAAAAATGTAAAAACAGTAATGACATTTGCAATAAAATTTTTTTTAATTCAAATGCAATGATGACACCATACGAAAAGCTACTACATCAATCATGTGTAAATAGCGTCAGGTTACATAGTTAAAGTATCACCGTGTTCCCTTTTTTCCCGTTTGCTAATACCTGCTTCGGAGAGAGAATTCTAACCAAACCTATCCAATATTCAAATCCAAATGTAATATAAAGCCATGTGTAACTTACTGCCAGAAACTCCTGGCACATTTTCGCATGATATACTCTCACCATTAGAGACTAGATCAAAGCATGGATTGAAATCAGGATAAAGTGTATTTAATGCGACCAAGAAACAACACACAAAGTGATAATTCAACATATCATGATAGTGGCAAAATCTTAGACCGGCTTTTTGAAGTCATATAAGTCGCACTGTCGAATATACACATATTTTGTTATTGTTCAAATAATATTGGCACCTTTTTGGAAAACTTTGCTTCAAATTAGCCATGTACTTGTACGTTGTATGAATTTGTTTCATAAAAGTTCTCAGAATTTGAAAGGAGAAAGATTGACAGAACTGTTAAATTTCATTTAGATAAAAAAAAGATTTGGGTCATAAACGCTGTTCATTTTGAAAACTGGGATACTGCAAATATTGCGAAGATGGAGGGCATATAGTTTTGCAAATGCCAGAAGGTCGGTAGACACTTTTGTTACCGATGAATATCTACAGAACCCTTGGACCAATCTTCCCCCGACGTTACAAGTAGGTTGACCATGACTAGTAGATGACCTCAATAGTTTTTCAGGTAACCAGGTTAAAGGTCAAGGTCACAGTGACTTTGAAAAGCAAAATGGTTTCCGGTTAATAAGTGTAGAACGCTTGGGCCCATGTTCCTCAAACTCTGTATAAAGGTTGTTCATGACTTGTAGATGAGCCTTCAGTTTTTCAGGTCAAAGGTCATATTCACAGTGTCCTTGAATGGCAAAATGTTTTCCGATCAATAACTGTAGAACGCTTGGTCCCTGCTCCTCAAAACTTCATGGCTGCCTCTAGGGATAAGGCGCTAGGGCTGCATATATGTTTTACAAACATCTCTTGTTTATTCTTAGAGCTTTGGTTTGTAAGAGTTTTGCTGCTTGCATGTTGAACAAAGGTGCATGCCTTATATTAAGAAACTGATAATGCTGCACTCGATAGAAGTTCGTTTTTTCGTTTTATTCAAAGTCGACATTTTTTTTTTGCACAAATACAAACAAAGCCAGCTATACATATACCAATATGTTTTGGTCTCTATGGCTCGGTTGTAAAAACTTTCACCTCTATATTATAAGGTCTTAGGGTCCTTTAGCAAAGAAAAATCACGCATGTATCAGTTTGCAGTTGAATTAATAGGATAAATAATTTCTGAATAAAACTTATCTTCCATTCAAAATC
The DNA here is from genome assembly GCA_012932295.1 of Cyclina sinensis. Taxonomy (NCBI): domain Eukaryota; kingdom Metazoa; phylum Mollusca; class Bivalvia; order Venerida; family Veneridae; genus Cyclina; species Cyclina sinensis. The sequence goes on from JAAONU010000017.1 coordinate 31,321,080, forward strand.
TTACATTCCACCGCCCACGTTGATGTTGTGATAAAAGCAACAATAATTTCAAGCTCAATGAATTAAATGCCTGATTGTACGACGATGTGAAAATATAAAGAAGTAGCAAACATTACAATCCTTCTCATTCGTTTGATAAACGTATCTCACGTAATAAGTTAAGTTAGGAGCTGAAAATATTAATATCACCTAGTACCTGTTTTTAATAGACAAAAGATGGAAAGATTTAGAATAAGCAACTTATAAAATTAATAGTTTCTTAAATAATTACAGGTGTGATGTTTTCGAGTAGACGTTATCCCATTTATTTAAGCTATTAAGGAAACACGTTTTAAGCACATGGAATGCAAACACAAACAAATGATATGTTAAGTATTCCACGGTACTGGTTACCATTGAGATTATTCATGATTCATTGAAGTTTGTTTTGCATTGATTTGTTCTTCATCACAATTACATACCGGTACTTCAACCTGAAATATTTGCATTGCTTCTTCCATCAAACATGCAGATATTCTTCAATCATTTTATTTCATCATGTAACCAAAGAGTGAAAGACTGCATGAAAAAACCTTTGATATGATAACACTAATGGAAAAAAACAGCAGGAAATTGGCTTGGTGAATGAAGTACTAAGGAAGGTGTTTGACGGAAATCTTGGTAACGTTAACGAAGTATTGAACGCTTTAACATAAATGCATTTAACATTTTTGTTTATAACATTCATACCAACGACAGTTGCTGTGTATAATTCCGATACACCGTGCAGGTATGTTAGTGTAGTTATTGCGTGGCGCGCGCTCCATCTTATGGATTTTACTGCAGACTCGGGCTTACGGTCATCGTGCGCGTATAGATCGAGAGCAACATGCTGAAAATATAACTCTATGAATAGATAGTTTATCTATTGTGCAACAGATTTTATTGCCTCAAAAATTGATGAACAAAGAAACTATTTCGACAGATTGTATTCCGTTATTGTCTAGATGAGCGAATGTAGTAAAATTAACATCAATAAACATTACAATTGTGTGTGAGTGTGACTGTGTTTTTTTCAGTGTGTGATAAGGTTTTCATAAAAACTATCCTGTTAAATTATAGATTAAAAGATAAATTTCACGAAATTTCTGCATGTCATCGCAGAACAGAAACATTATGATTAAGCAATTTCTACTCGGAAACAGATGACAGGAAATTAAATAGAGAATGATAGGTTAGTGTCTTAATATGAGAAAGTTTATCTGGCAAGGCGTAGGAATTTATCGGGTGAGCCGAAGGCAAGGTGTACATATACACAAAAAATAGTTCCAAAGTTTCAATAATTTAATTTCCTTAAATTTTCACTTTATTGTAAGATCTACATATTGAGATATTTAATTTTTATTCAAGTAGTCTCTGTATGTAATAACAACAATTTTATTACTTCATTTTGATTATAAAAACAAAAGTAGTCCGTGACGTACAATGTGCCGTATAAAGCAAAATTTATACGGCACCGCTTTTTCGGGCCGGATATGAAACGATTGACAGGATAAAAAGAATGATGTCAAAATAAAAAAGTAGCCTTTAAACGATTTATTATTAGAATAAGTAAATCTGTGAAGTATAGTGTCATTAACAAGTAATTGCATGTTTGTATCGAAAAACAAAACGGTCAATAGTAGAAGCTTTGACAGCCTCAGCATTAATAATACAAAATATTGAACGACCCTTTTTTCCAGTCCGTGAAACAGAAATATAGAAAATACTGTTATTTAAATGCAAAACGAATATCTGAAGGTAGTTTTACTATTTAAGCAAAAACAAATGACATTGACACAACCACATTCATGTTAGAGAATTCCGTTGCATTGTCCATTCTGTCATATCACAATATTATGTTTTTTTCTAGGACTCGGACAGCCATGACAACAAAAAGCGCAAAATTTGCTTTACAAGTGTTTGTAAGACAATGACTGACTTATAAACAGTTTATAGACATGCTTTTTGAAATAAATAAATACAGTCGTTGCATTCGAAACCGCCCTGAACACTGAACAAGCGTCAAGACGTTTAGTAAGACTTATGTGTTAACAATGCAACTTCATTATGCAACGATAACTTCCAATGTCGAACAGGCAATTATTTTCATATGAAAACAATGCATGTGATCAATGGATAACAATGTATGTGATCAATGGATAATGATGTATAAGCACTCCCCGAACGTTTATCATATATTTCTTTCTATTTATACCGTCTGTTTTCAGAAGTTAATGCTGCGGATATATAATGATTTTACTAATCAAAACCTGTTTAGTATTAATTAGACTTCCATTAGTATTATTTATATACTCGATAAACATCAGCCGATCATTTGTCATAATGAAAAATAATCGGATTCGACCTTTCAGTTATATAACTGGCGCCATTGTCGGAACTGAGGGTAAACAAACTGTTGTTGAAGATCATTTCACTAAATCTTACAGTGTTCGAGGGTATAAGATGTTATTTTGAAGGGATCCGTGTAAAACTGTTGCACCGTGATATAAAAACTGAAGGACATACAATAGTTTTGCCTTTTCCAATGTCGATTACTAAAGTAGCATTGGTATTATAATCAGAATCTCGCTGGCATATGTCACTCCTAGATTTATGAGGACTAGAGATTCTCCTTAGCATGTACATTCTGTTTAAATTATATATCCCAAATATATGACTGCAATCAAGACATTGATACTGAACCTTTGATTGGCTCATAAACATAATACAATCAGAGCTGTTTCTTATATACTGGTTACTTGTTGAATATAATTTGTTCAGCTAGTCATGATTTAAACAAATGCAGAGGGTTCTACCTAGCCATTTACATATTAGTTACAAAATTATATTTCAGGTTTGTTCTGTAATGGAATATTTTCTCCTATATGCATTCCATCGGTATGGAAACTGTCATTTGATACAGTATATTCACTTAATTTCATGACGAATAATGAAGCACCAATAAGATCAGACATATTTCATTGATTGTTAATTCAGTGAAATTTGACTCATCATTGAATTGTTATTTGAGTGTATTAGACTTCTGTGATTCAGTATCAGCAGCTTTTTTTTTAGATCAGTTTAAATGTACGGCCATGTTTGTAATCTAATAGTGTAGCAGAGTTCTAACATGATTAAAATGGTATTACATTTCAGTTAGTCGGCATCAATGATTTAATGTTATGGCAACAGATCTCATTTCCTCCGTGCAATTAGAATTGTGTCTTTATCCTTTGTTAATATTATATTCTTCAACAGATATGGTTAACACAATTTTCTGCAGCCTAATTAATTTGGCGTTGACGGTTTGACCAATTTCATTGACATTGTTTTATTATTGTCAAACCGTTACGTCTAACTTTAACTGTCATTTTTGTGCGCGGAAACTTTAGCGGCAACACTTCCGGTTGGTTTTGGTTGATTTTTTTTGTGTAAAAATATAAATGCATCTTCGATTTCCTCTAAACATCGAAAGTACATATATTTTATTACTATTCCAGTAAGAAAAACTTCATTAACTGTCGCTCTAAAGTGTATTTGCCATTTATCTTACATTTGCACGGCGAAACTCTTTACGCAGCGAAATGTCGCATGACGTCACCGTAAAAATAATCATGCCGTGAAAACTGGTAGGAAAATCACTATGTCTTACAGGTAATGATGGAGTTCACTTATACGGAATGGAAATTTTGTTTTCTAATATACAGCTCTCGATGTTTTTAATTAAAAGTTAATTGAATATACCCGATAAACGACCAATATCCGGAATTGTAGCTTATATTTACCTATGCATCGTTTACTTCATTCCATACCATAACCACTGTACTCTACAACTGTCAGAAACCAGTAAAACCTACTCCCGTACAATAAGCAATTACGTTGCCAGAAATCCGTAGACGGCAAACGAAGAACTGTTTCATTACTTGTCTATGAGCATATATTTGGGAATTATCTATTCTGTAAAAATAAATGTATTTTTGCAGGAATATAAAGAGAAAACCTCAGTTGCAGTTTTCTCGGTTTAAATTTAAAGTTTCAATCAATCAAACGTCAAACTATAAAACTATTATTTTAAATAGACAATGTATATTTCAAGTACAGACAAAACAGTTGCAATATTGCTTAGCAACGTTGAAAAATGGTCGTTTAAGAAACTCATTATATAAGTAAGAAGCAGATTTGTTTAATAGTATTCAGTGAAATAACAGCTTGTAATTCATTTCAGTCACGGGAGGTTCTTCAAACTACCACAACACAATACCCGCGTCAACAGATACATGTACTGTAAGTTAAACAGACAAGACTTTCAGACAGAAAAATTTAACACTATTTACAATTTTTGTTAATCCGATTGTCACAATTATGAAACATGAAATGTTTTAGACTTAAAATCAAGCATGGTGTTTATAAGTAGTAATGTTTTATAGATTGTAGTTAATTAATTAACTCTCATAGTAAAGTCGTCCTAATATTGACAGGAATATTGACAGCAGAAATATATTGCACTTCTTACTTGGCTTACCTTAAAAAAGGGAAATGTTAAGTAAAATAATTGCTGGCATACTGTGAACAGATATATAATCAAGGAATGAAACTATTGACAATACCATAATACCATGTTTCAGTTTATACGTTCGTTATTGTAATAACAGAACATATTGAACCGTGAGTTACATACACATTATTCACTTTACATATCCTTATTGCATATAGCAAATGTAAACATCAAGAACGCACGGAAATGTGAAATATGAATGACATGGAAATTCTTGTAATTATGTCTGCTGCGGAAATTGCTCAATCTCAAAATACAAGTTCATGACACAAAACACGGTCGATACTTAAAATAAGACAAAATAGATGTTCCTCCGAATTTTCAAGGTTACTTTTATAGTTAAAAGTTAAACCTTAAGTGAAGTCAAGTATCATGAACGAGAACTTTTACTACTTCCTAGGTAAACAAAGTTCTTTGAAAGTTATTGAAGATAGGCAGGATATTTTCTTTTGTGTTTTCACGCAATTCGTTTTGCAGCTGTGTTTATTTCAAGTTATCAACAGAACTGAACGTGTTCTTCTGTATTTCCCGTCTATGCAGTTCAAAAACTGTCTGCTGTGGAAGAAATTCAGTTTCGCTTTTTCGTTCCTTTAAAACGATATAAATTAAAATAAGAACGGAAAGGGTGGCGTTGTCAAAGACTTGCACGTCAGTCTTTACCGTTATGCTGATGCCCGCCTTTACAGTGTTCGAACCACCATAGTCACGGTCTGACTCTGCGATACAGCAAAACGCTCGTTTCATTTTTCCAGACCCTTGACGCGCTTGTCTTTGAAGTCTACACAGACTCTGGCCTCGTATGTGAGGAACGCAGGGGTCAAGTAAGTTTGGGTCTTTCAAAAATGTCGACGAACCAGTTCAAAAACGATTTGACGTGCTCGTTTTTCAAAGGGTCTTTTAGCATTCAAACCAGTGTCGAGATGCCGACTTGTCAGTAAGTCGTTCGTAGAGTTGATACATAAGGGAACTATTTCGTGCAGCCTTTAACATAAATAAAATTTAATAGGAACTGGACTGGAGCAGTAGACTTGCCACAAGCATAAGCATGTCGCCATGATGTCGTTGTGTAAAGGTATGTCTCGCTGCAGCATCCTAGCAATAACGCTATGTGACACTTTGAGTGAGTACGTTAGCTTTCTCTTGTTAAAGCTTTATCTGTTTCAAGTCTTGGGTTTATCTCAGCTCAACAACACTTCTTACATCCGTGTAGCCATTTCCGTTAACTTATTTCAAATAACAGAGTAATAATGATATAAAACAGTCACATGTACATAAAAGTGCATGCTATCGAACCACCATTTCTCCTGACCCTCGTACATTTAAGTGAAATCCATGGCAATCTTTCTTAGTGTGATTTTTTCCTTTTAGGAATAAGAAGGCTTGCTGTAAACAGGATTTTACATGCTTTTAATGACTTGTGGGAAACTTAGTATCTGTAAAACATCCTTGAATAATGAATAAAATCACTATTCGGTAAAGACTCAAACTGTATTTCAGTGTGCGAGATTTGTGAGAACAAATGAAATCCAGTTTACAGCAAAGCACCAAGGAATATTTTAAATTCTCAAAGTCATATCACATGGTGAGTGACGCCATTTTCAGCTATCGCATGCAGCATCGTTTGCCTCGATTCGGTGGAGAAAACTGCTGTAAGTATTTTATTTATAAAGGGACTGTCAAAATAAGGTCGTTCTCATGTAGAAATCAGTTATTTACCAATAGCACATTTAAACATAATTTGAATTCATAACATAGTGATATCCTACAATTGTATTCTCGTGTTAGCTACAATGATCTTGCTTTTCGTGTTAGAATGATCTAAGAATAACTTATTTCAATATGAAAATGACCTCAATTAATTTCTACATTATTAGTGGTGCGCTTTTCGCGAGAGCAAACATCTGACCAAAGAAACATTATGCCCTATGTGTAGGGCACAATTTTTCTCGCTTTGCATGCATTATATCACGATAAAATTGATGAAGAAATAAAATACTAACAACAGTTTTCTCCTCCGAATCGAGGCAAAAGATGCTGCTTGCGATAGCTTAAAATGACGTCACATATTACGTTGTATGGCCACCTTGATTCTCGTCAATATCAAATGCTTAAAAGACAAATGTGTTCAAAATCAAGAACTGTTGCTATTTGCGAATGTATTTCCTGCAATTATACCTTTGTGATTTTGCTGTCTGTGCACATGAGGCAGAACACAAGAAATTTTAGGGAAACGTTGAAAACTGTAGTATTGCGGTAGGAAACCTTGAAGTTACACCTAATTATGTTTTACTCATACCTAAATATCATTATACAATCATTTCCAACAGAAAATATTTCATAAAAGCGTCCTTTATATTTTATGACAATACCATTCTTTCTCATAAAGAGCAAGAATAATTTAAACAAAATAATAAAACTGCAAATTTGCCAATTTCTGAGAGACAAACTTAGTAAGAACAACAAACGTAAACGATTTGTTTATTTGTAGAGTGAAAAACAAGTTCTTGCACTTAAGATTAATCCCAACCGACGTTTTCTAAGTTAAACCAGTCGTAGAATGCGAAGTCACTGGAGACTTAACCCTGTTGGTATTCGAATCAGCGATCTACGTATCGGTATACAGTCGCCACTACATCACGACCACTGCTCCTCCACGAACGATTGGTAAATATATGGGAGATAAGACTTACATTTGTTGAAAACAAAAGCGCCCTATATACAAAACGCCTTGCAAACTAGCTTTAACGCCGTTTATCAAACAGGAGGCTTAAAAACCAGTGGTTAACAGTTTCATAAACAACCATTACTTAAGAAAGCATAGCGTACTACACGAGCAATAATATTAGAGATGATCTAATGCAGCGATCGCACTTAGATAGTTTAATAATATTTAAGTAGCATTAATCCGTGATGATAAAAGTTTACGATATATAAGCAGGCAACGCCTCAACGCCTGAAGGATCTTCCAATATACACATAAAATTATAATCTCGTTTTCCTTGTTAACTTTTTGTAAAAGATTTACGAGAACTAGACATATAGGAAATACTTGAACCAAAAATTCATCAAATTTTGTCACTGTAATGTCGAACAAAGTATCTCAAATGTGTCTATGTTCTTCATGAAAACTTTTCTAAAGTCTTATATCGTTTTGTCAAATTAAATGAGAAACGAGATGTCAATTTATCATAGCAGTTACATGGTCGATATACAATCTACATTCCACAGACAAATACAAGTGTGCTCAACACCATCGGCATCTCTATTACGGCGTGGCATTTTATTGAACTGTAAGTTTATCTCCAAGGTAACCTGAAATACTGGTGGATATAGCGAAGTATTTTTATCCGTAAAAATTATCTTTAATACTACCTGCCCTTTAACACTTTTACATATATAACAATTTCTGATTAAAAATTATTATTAAATATACAAAGCTAATTTAAACCTTTTATTAAAAAATTCTTCATAAACTGATTTCACCTTCTATGCCCTTGGATGAGATAGTTCTGCTGCATATCTATTTAAGTTTACTTCTGATCCTAAGAGATTAGGATTATATCTCAATATTATCCTACTCCTATTATCCAATCAGATACTGGATATTATTACTGAAATTATCGCAACAATAATTCCTCGTTTTCGCCTGATTTACTTATCCTACCGGATAGTGTCAAATCCCGGATGAAAACGTAAGATAAAGTGTATCAAAATACAAGCTAAGATTATCTTGCAAGAAAAGAGATATGAAGTTTCGCAGTATCAAAACCCGGTTGGTAGACAAACGTGTTTTTTAATCTATCATACAAGCAATGAATTGTGAAGTTTTCTACGGGGCAAAAGAGCCATTTTTTGTTTTTTATAAAACATTTTAGCTAAAGATCTATGATATCTTTTAAATTGAAGCAAGTCAAAACAAATTCTCTTTTAAATTCGTCTCTTAGATTTTGTAGTGATATATATGTTTTCATTATACTGAAAAGGATAACATTCGGTCCTCAAAGGATTAAACAATGGCTCATCAAAAAAAGGTGACTGACCAGATATAAAATGAATTAATTGTGAAGCTCGGGATTAAATGTGTGTTGTTTTATCGAATACCAGGGTATGTTGAAATGTGATGATTTTCTACATTTACACTAACTTTCACCTTTCTCTGAGATATGGTGCGGTTCCAAAATACAGAATTATGGTAATATTAAATAGAACTGCTAAGCGTGGATTTTATCAAGTAAGCCGCTAAATGCTTTCTCTGTAGGATGTTTTTATTTTAAGAAAGAGCAAAAAATCCAGGTGAGTTGCTTTCTTGAATATGAATAGTGTTTTTACAAACTTTTTTTCTATTCCGCTAAAGTACTATATACGCAAATGCCGTAAAATATATACAAAAGCACAACGGGATAGATATAATAAATACACAAAAGTCGTATTCATAAAGCATCTAGGTGAAATCTTAAGCCTTTTTTTAAATGACAATTTTCACTTAAAGACCCCAATTCAGTAGACAATATAGCATGTAAACCTTTCCCTTCTTATTCTTGAAATGGATATAATGAATATAGTTTGGCTGTGTCCCATAAGTAATATAGCTGCAAACTGATTGACAAAATTTTGACTTACGTCAAAGTAAGCTAAGAAAAATATAAGATGCTTTATGCATACGGTCCCAGACGAACTATTTTATTTGCAAGCAAACTAAGAAAGGTTAAATTTAAAACATATTTATTGAAAATAAGACTTTTAAACGTTTTCCAAACAAGGGTAATATTTTCGTCTTAGTTAAAGTGACTGACTCACAGAATTTAGCTTTTTTTATTTTTTAAAATCAAAAAGAAGTTAATATACTATGGAAAAACAACATATTTTCAAGCTTCTATACACCATGAAAACTGAAGAAAAAAAAAATTTCAGCAGGTTTTGAACACATGCCTTTCAGGTCACTAAAATTCAAAGCGGTATACTAAACCACTCAGCCAAAAAGACTGGTTACATAAGTGTCTGAAATTAACAATATATAAACAAAATGTCTAACCCTTGACTAACGGATAAAAGTGTGTAAAGGTTTATATCATAATGTGTTTTTGTAACAAAAAATGAGTCAGTAACTTAGTTTAGATATGTTCTTCACAATTACAAGTAGAAATTCTATATGTAGAAACATTTTCTTTTTATGCATCGTCGTCCCATCTGTGAGTCAGTCGCTTTAAATCAAGAATAAAATGTCATTGTTTGTACACATTTTAGGTAACTAAAATAGAAAGATTTTACATGCGACCAGCAACTTATACACGCAAGAAACATCGTCCTTGAGTAATTAAATATAATATCTATCAAGGCAAAATAGCTGTAGAAATACATGGTGCACTTTGTGTTGCTACTTGCGTATCTGCTCCTAATAGAATATTTAACTGTATATGGCAAAAATGCACCCAACATCTGAAGAGTTCCAGCTAGCATTTTACATACTAATACAGCTACTTTCAGACTTTTCTTGCAAAATGATATGTCACTTCAGACGTCCATAAAGTGATTTCAAGACTTGTTGATTATGAAGCACCAATAAGTTCAGGCAGACTTCATTTGTGGTTGATAAGACTTAATTTGAGTCAACATTTGAGTGAATCCGAACGTAGCGACTCGATATAAATATCAGTTAACTCACAGTAGTCATTGATTTATCTACTAATCTCGCAGATTCTAATTAACATTCAAAAACATTTACTATTACTCTGTATGCCAAAGGTTCGTTATGAAAGATAATTGTTCTCGTAAATAGTACTGACTGTTTAAAAGAAATAGTTCACTTCTGAATCTACAGCTGCTAATTTCATTATTTACAAAAGCCTAGAAATTATAACAAAGTTTATTTATTTTAACAAAGGACTGAAAATAATTGTATTGATTTAATCTGGATTATGGAGTGTTAATTTTTTTATCAACAATTTATATGTTCAGTAAAGGTTCGTTAAGTACAAGCACTTCAAATAATTATTGTTTATACACCTCAAAATCCTGATAAACATGAACAGAACGAGAGAACAAACTGTCTTTTTAGGTTTTGCACACTTGAAATTGAAGATCTTTTGACCTAGTTCTTAGGCAAATAGCAAGTAGAACAAATCCAGGTATATTTAGTCTTTCGTCTGCAAAATGTCATTTTATTTATCCAATCATTAAGGATATTGGATCTAAGTGCAGATTTTACATACACACAGACGATTTATGTGCTTTGAATTGTACATTTTATGATGAATACCAATAGAAGCTAAGACATTGATTGTATGATACAAGTATGAGCCATATCACGAATCGTCCGGAGACATTGATTATATGATACAAGTATGAGACATACAACGAAACGTCCGGATGTGTGCTATGTCTGTAAAGCGGAACTACTGATGCAGTCTGGATTGAATTTCAAATTACTGAATCATTTTTTTTTAAATTTAAATTAAGTGGTAACTAGACAACGAATTCTACAAGTTCGGCAGTCAGTCAGTGTGTTACTGTTGGGATACTAAGGCTCATTGCTAGTTCTAAATACACCGGATCAGCACTTGTTTAGAACATATCCTAACTTGATTTGAAACTTTAATATTTTGCTGTGAAATATCGAGCAGAAAATCAAAAGCCATGTCTGCTCTTAAACAAGTCTGGTTTAAGGTATATCAAAATATTAATGTACCCAATTTGAAAGTTTACATAGCCAACGACAACCATTGCAAATATCTATAACAGTTCAGTTACATGCTTCGCTGTCAAAACCATGTCACATACAAAACAAAAAGGTTTATAGAAGATAAGTCGGTTGCTATGGTAGCGCATAAAACCTTTCCTGTGACTGTAAAAGATTTGAGAGGTATTCTAGAAGAAAAGGATATTTTCATTTTTGGATTTGAGATACATTTAGATTTTGGAATTTTCATTTATTATAAATGTTTGATACAGTTGTTATGTGTTATGTTTTCAAACACTCTTCTTATACTTCTATTATTTACAACTCTAAGAAATGAAATCTGCTTTAGTTTAGTTTAAACATATTTATTCTCAGAATATATACAGTCATTATATGATATACAATTCAGAGCAATATATATACAATACATATTCAAATCTGCTTTATAGATGAGTTTTTTTTATCACGTTTGCCAAATGAAAGTACTTAATTCTAAGCTTCCTTAGACGATTTATGAGCCTTACGAGGCTGCCACTGTAACTCATTTCCAACGTTCACGAAAACTTACAATCCCAATGTATACAGAGCTTTCCTTCAGTTACAGATCTTGACAATACGTTCCCAGTAGCAATTCAGATAGTTATATGATCTTCAGCGACAGCCATGAAATTTGAAACAAATCAGACAAAATTATGCTGTTTCAAACATAATTTTTGTAAGAAATCATAGTTTACTTGCCATGATTGAGCTTAATGAATTCACTTTTATATGACAATCGTCAAAATAATTGGAGAAATATTGACAGCTTGGAGTTATTGCAATTCCTAATCGTGGTATTCCGTCTCCGAAATTATACCGATTACAAGCACGATGTCTGTGAGAAGTCAGATATTATTTGCTTTAATTGAAGTTGATAAATTCACTTCCGTATAATAATCGTCATAGTATTTGACGGAATGTTGACAGCGGACAGAAACTGCATTTCCTATATTACAAAGTTAAGTATAATAATATGTCAGCTAGTTTATGGAAGAGGAATCAGATCTAGAACAGATGTATAGATATTGTGAAACCTAGTGAACTTACACGATAAATATTTATTCTTATCCAATCTGCTTGATTTTAAGATCAAAGATCTGAAAGTTTTTTAAAACATCGCTCTTGGATGCAGATGATAAAGAAACCGTTGATGATTGGTCAAAGAAATAGTAAATTTTGACAAATAATTCCTTCGGTACATCCTGATGGAGCATAGAACCTCGTCATTGTTATAACAAAACTCACTAAACCATTAGTAGTGTAATATTGAACGTACATTATATTTTATGTTTAAAACAAATCTAAGATCTAACAAGGGAAAAGTTCTACATGACACGCAAATGTAACGTAAACGACATGGAAATTCTTGTAATTATGCCTGCTGCGGAAACTGTCAGTCTCAAGGGACAAGTTTAACATGACACACAGAATGATACTAAGATATTATGGACGCAAACTTCCCCTTACATTGTTGAGATGTCTTTGAGAATGTAACATATCAGTTGCCATATAAAATTAAACTAACACTGCTTATGAGCCTTGTCAGATCAAAAACAGAAATAGATGCTTGATGGCAAAGTTTTTTTTAAATTTCAGTTGCATTTATTTTAAAAACATAGACAGCTATCTTGACATAATTTCAGTATATGTATGTTTTAGCTCTCAGTGTATATATGTTTTAATTCAGTATATGTATGTTTTAATTCAGTATATATATGTTTTAATTCAGTATATGTATGTTTTACCTCAGTATATTATGTTTTAATTCAGTATATGTATGTTTTAATTCAGTATATGTATGTTTTACCTCAGTATATTATGTTTCAATTCAGTATATGTATGTTTTAATTCAGTATATGTATGTTTTACCTCAGTATATTATGCTTTAATTCAGTATATGTATGTTTTAATTCAGTATATGTAACGGTTTCACGATCTGCTCAGGTAAGTTAACTTAGTAACAGTTTGTACACGTCATGAAGTTTCACTTAAAATTGAAGTCTGCTATTATAGTGTAATTCATGAGATATTTTAAAAGATCGGTAATACTCTTTTTTATAAGTGTTGTTTTATGTAAATGAATGTCCATTATGAATAAGAATATTAGCGTTTAATTTCGGAATTGAAAGTTAAGGTATGTAAGTTAAAAGAACGGAACAAACGTATTTACGTTTGCAGTGGAATAATATCAAGATAATATCAAGGTAACTTTGGTCAGTTTATTAAATGTTTTAATTTGTAAAAAAATGTAAAAGGTGAAAAATATCTCCGACGAAGGGTAAAAGTGTTTGTATTGAGTAAGTTATAAAAGTAAATGGTTTCCTGAACGACTACAGGTGTGTCCACCATTAGAGAAACGTGTTTTAAGCACCTGGATTGAAAAAAATGTAAAAGATAATAAAAGAATGTTTTATACTAATAAAGCAATTTTACTGATAAAAACAAATACATGATACATAAGGTGCTGGAGAATTTCAGGCCTGCGACCGAGTCCCTTACTTTTCAAAATAAGGTATTCTGCCTTGTTGAGATTTAACAACTTCTACTTAGCAAGAACAGAGCTCTTTCGATTGTGATTGATTATATTTCTCTCCATGTACTTTGATGATATGTAACCACTAGCTTTGTACTCCTTGTCCATTATTCAAAAATGTCATTCTTGTATGGCGTAAATGATCTGCACAAAAAGTGAATTTTGATTTAAATATGCGCTATAGTCCAGTGTACGATATATGTGTATATGTAAAGAAAAATGAATTTGGAGTGTGCAAGAAGGCTCCGGTGGTTTGTCAAAACACTGTTGTTTTCTGGTACAAATTGAGCAGGTACAAAAAGAAATTGTGTCCAGAAGCTTCTTCAAGGAACTTCTTTCTCCTACGAACTTCTTACTCCTATCTTTAAACAATAGAAACATCGGATTCTTGGCCTGGTTGGTGCATTTCTTTCTTACAAGCATAAAATATTTTGTTTCCTACATAATTTATCTTATAACATTTATTAAAAGGAAACAAATAACAAAATTAACTACAACAGTAATAACTAAGCGACGAAATAGCAGCTTAATGTAACATTGTGTTACTTATTGCGTTAATGTTTGTTTAGAATATGAAAAAAAGAATGTTCGCTTAATCTTCCATCTAATCAGATAAATATCAATTGACAAAGTTGACCTGTAAAACAATACGTATGTAGTTACTGTCTTTGATATGTCATTACAGCAATTTTGTTTCTCCTATCAAGCCCCATACTGACACTGAAAGCTTGTTAAGCACCATGTGGAGAACAATGCAACTAGAAAAAAGAACAACAACAAAAGGAACTGTATGTCAAGAAGTAATTCAGGTGACAAACATGATCAATAAAGATTCACTCTTTTTGTTGCATACCAGCATACAAATCTGCCCTAAACATCTAATCTTATGATGTTTACATACCTACTGCTTACAGATCGTGGTCAGAACTTATTACCGTGGTCCTTGTAAGATCTATGTATGAAATCGATACATAATTTTGTTCTCGGAGCGGTGTATATTTATGTTTTAATTAGATCTAATTTTTTTTTACTTTATTCATAGAAGGGATGAACTGGTGCCAGAGTCTTTTATTAACAAAAAGTACATATTTTGTAGCACGGGCAACATTTGACTAAGGAAGCAAAACGCAGTTGACAATTTATAACGGTGACCATACGCATCAAATGTATATTTTACATTCATTTTGGGTTTGCTAAATTCTAAAATAGCACCACTAACATATTTTGATACATTGCCATGCAATTCCAGGAAAACTAAAAGTTTTTTAAATGTTTCTACAATGTAATCTTAAGGTAAAAGAAAACGGTACTACAAAGCTGATGTTAATGTTTTATGTACTTGGAAAGAGCCTGGCAGTGCTTTCAGATGAAAATAATTAAACGTTACAAACAAATAGAATGTTTATCTTGGTTTTAGGAAAGAAAAAGACAATTTGCTTTTATGTTGATAGATTCAGTTTTCATTGCAAATTTCATTATTCGCCGATAGCAATGTCGATACTGCTTTATCGCATCGTAATTTCTTGTGTTGCCAAGAATAAACTATTGCTATTTTAATTTAGGTAGAATAGCTAACCTATCCATGTGAACTAAATTTATAACCACAACAAAGCTTATTGTCTTTTAAGTTTGGTTTATGTAGCACAAAAATGGCTTCACTTCATGAGCATGCTATAGATGAAGTGCAAATCTTTAATAACGTTTGTCAGAAAGCGCAATAGTTAAACATGTGCAATGCTACGAGCAATTCTAAAATCTCAGAAATAAACAGACATTAGATACCAGGTTTTGCCAACTATTTGCCACTAAAATTAATGAAAGCTATAACGTTGGCCTAATAGCTTAATATTATGTACCTCTGTTGTGGTTTCTGAGTAGAAAGTTAATCTTGTAATGTTCATTTCATTTTATTCTAATGTTTTTATCGTGGAATGACACAGAAAAATATACTTTAAAGGAGTTTACATAACCAACAAAAAAAAAAATCTTATTCTAAGCTCTCAAATTCTTTTTGTCTAAATGAGAGCTTTAACATAAATAATAAAAACAAGCCTGATAAAAATCTTACCGAAATAAAATCAACAAAAACTGTCATTTCATTTCAGTTTTACTTTAAATTGAATAATTTATTTTCATCTCCATTCCATACTATATTCAAGTATTGTTTTACGATTATAACTTTAGAAAGGATTAGAGAAATAAATATAAATTTTGCCGATAAGAAATAAATCAGTCATTTGATAACATTGCTGAAAATATTGCAAACATTACAACAGGTATTCGCCTGATTTACTAAACACAGTGAATTGTGTCATATTTCGGATAGAAACATAGATAGGATAAGCATATCAAATACAGACTGAGGCTAACTCGCTAGTTAAGTTCTACTGAATTTCAAAATATTAAAAACCGGTTTGATAATTATATACGGGATATATACATACAACTTACAAAACACGTTTAGTAAGGTTTTATTTTTTGTTAATGGAGCAAATATTTTGAGCCCTAAATATTCAACCAAATAGTTTTTGATGTTTTTTAAAAATTGAAATGAATGGATTTAAAATTGTACTTTTTTACCTTCATCTGTAACAATTTGTAGTATTAATATATATGATATAATTTGTTCATACGATGGATGTAATGTGTTCATACGACGGATACAATATGGTTCATTAATATAGATGAAAGGCTGGTTTGCAGGAAAAGTAGAAAGGCGTAAAAAATGATAATAATATATTAAGAATTGCTGTGGCCCTAAATAAAATAAACAGGTGTCAGGGAATGCTTGTGAGTGACCGTTTCATAATAGGATTTTACTAAAGGGACATTCTTACTTTTCGACATGGTGAGTGTAAATTTCAGTTCATTACATTTTGAATTGGGCTTTAAGCAACTGTCCAGTTTCTGAGTACCTTTCTGTTCAAATACGTTCCGGATATGAACTCACATTACAAAATAAAGAAATCGATAGCTACAGGTTAAATCTTAAATTCATTAGCATTAGAAAGTTATCTTTTTCTGTTTGAACTACCGTAAAATATTACATAACAATTATATTGTGCGTAGCAGCTAAACATTTACAGACTCTGTTTAAAAGGGACAATTACAAACGGCAAAGTAAATGTATTATTAAATAGCTCCAGGTGCATTTATTTTTTCACTCTCAAGAACGCACCATTTACTGTTGCAGTAGTATATCTATTAAAACAGGTTTCGGGAGTCTGTATTACAAACACAACATGCATACAACGAATATTCTAGCGTTGAGACAGGTAGGTACGTACCTTATGATAGCTTTATGTGCGTTGCTCTCTTTTGATGTTAAAGGTCTTTAAGCCCGACACACTATTTTTTTCCTCATGAATTGCCATTTTTTTTACATTTGAAAAGAAATTTGTATTCGTTACTCGCATGCTGATTCCAAAAGTAAGAACTCGGGTTATGAATAAATTCTGTCAATTTCGGTGCTTCGTAACGAACAAAGCTTAGTTCTGCGTAATGTTGTCACTATACAGAAACACCTTTTTATCACATTCTTTATAATGAGAAACTGTTTAACGAGCGCATAGCAAGACCATTTACAATTTCTACTATGGAAAATGGTTCATAAGCAGAAAATGTCAAAGAATAGTTATAATTACTTTACAATAAAACTGATATGTAATTTTTTAACAAATAATATAATTCGTAAGATGAAATTTCCTGCTGCTGTCTGAATACGTAGTCATAAGTCACAAAACAGTATACTATCACTTCGATAGCATATTTTGTTGAAGGTAGGATTTAATTCAACTATCCATTTCGCGTGACCGTTGGTCAAAAGTCTTCTTACAGTAGACGTTTAAGTTAGTTTTAACTAAATATCATTTATAGAATTATCAAATACATTTGAATTTCATCTGATATATTTTATATTTTCTTTTGTAATCTGATAGTCTTAAGATCTAATCTTATATGTATTACATTTTCGGACGTTCGTAACATACGTTAAAAATAACCCAAATTAGGTAATGTTTTTATCTCAAAGTTACTTCACGCATTGTTTTGTCAGATGTGGTTATGAAATTACTTAGATGACCAGTCACTTGTTTACTTACATTTAAAATCAATTTTCGGACGAAGACACAGACATATTTATTGAATTATAAGTTGATGAGAACAAGATGATGGCAAATGATACAATATCATATCGTCTCAGCTTACTGGTCCCTAACTTGAGACCAAGTAATAGCTTACAGATATACTTATCCTAAGATAACAAGCTAGACTCTGTTACTGTGCGTACACTTGCAAAAAAGCTAAACTATTAAGATAATAGAGTAATAAGTTAATAGGAAACATCTCTTTTTTATTATTAGACGTGAAATTCTTAGTAGTGCAATGTTCATCCTCGACGTCGACTGTAAAAAAAGACAAATTTTAATAGTGAAATTACTGCACTTTAGTACTAGCGGTTCCTGTGGTTTTATAATGATTTAAACTGTCAGTTTGTTTTGGCTTAAGATACAAATCACATTTTAAAACGTTCTTCACCATATTTTAATCGAAAACTTTAAAAGTAAGTAAGCCTCTTACTGACAATATTTTCGAAATAGGCAACAATGAACATGTTAAACGGGGTATTCCAGACAAATTCACCTTCCCTTTAGCTATGTTGATAGTAACAGCAGCTGTAAAGACATGGTCGATTTACTGTTTTGTAATTTGCTTACTCTGGTAAAATAATCCGTATTTATTCTAGGTCAGATATGCATTTGATAGTCCAACTTGACCATTTTTTGTTGAAACTTTAAACATCATTATTATTATGGATTTTGAAAGGAGCTTATAGCAAACCACATAAAATGGTTATGTCAGTTTCATTGGGTTAGTGTATATAAGTGATAGGTAAATACATGCGGCAAAGTGATGGTAGTCTTACTTGTCTGAATCAGAATATTGAGCTCAACCGTTACGATAATTTCTGTGACGATGTGTTAACATTTGCAAGACAAATCTATGAGGATGCATTTAATATAACAATACTAGAAACCAAAATTGAATTTGAATCGGTTCCAACTCTGTGTTAGATCTTCAGTTTGATTGAGTATCCTCCTTGTCGAAATTGACACTGCGGTAAAGCGTACCGGACGGACAAACACGTCATTAGTTAGAATTTAACAGAAAATAACACCTAGCCGGTCACTACAGTCTATCGTTCTTGTTTAGCCTCTAACGTATACTTTAAAAACAACATAAATGTAAAGACACTATTACCAGTGTTTCTTTACAATGTGACAATTTTGATACTCGCAGAATGTGTTTCCTTGACGCCCACAATACGCATTTTCAAAAGTAGACAGCAATTTAATCTTTAATTTAACAAGGACATGTATATAGATTTGTACCAAAAAATCTGATAAAATGTGCAATGGTTTATCGGATGACTTTAAGGCATATACTCAGCGAAGAGTGAATATAGTTATATAGTTGTTTTTTCCGTATGAATGCCAGTTATATTTCATAATTACTGTAAAAGATAATAAATTATGTGTTTATGTAGGCTGAATAATTATTTTAATGTCATAAATACTAAATACACTGTAGAAAAACAAGAGGGGAAAAACATTTCGAATTAGTTCTAGGACTTTTACAAACAATGTTTTATGTCTCTGAAAATGCAAAAGATGTGGTGAACAACTCCAAGTGCATTTAGTCTTTCGTCTGCGAGATGTAGATTCGTTCATTCTAGCCGTTGTAAGTCCCTGAGTTGCATATTCATTGCGAAGCACGTTCCATAGTCTATAGTACATTTTTCAATCGTTAAAACTTTGACGTAAGATAGAATATACTAGAAGAACAAAACCTTCAAACAGCTACAGTGTCTGGCAAAGTTTTCCGCATTTATATTAATTCTTACTATACTAAAATTCTAAAATGGAATTGTCCATCTTTCAATTTGAACTAATCTGTTAATTGTTTATGGGGCTGATCTTGGCCTGCACTAGTCGCAATTACAGAGTAAGGGTTAAGTAAATTTCTTGTAACAATAGAAGTGAAAATTTTAGCGAAAAACAAGTTACAGAAGATGATTGCCGAACACTAGTTAATGGCGTTCAGCATTTCTTTTTTACTATGAGCAAGTGAAGCATCATGAGTTCTTATTGAGAAGCATACTACTACTGTAAAATTAACATTATAGGAACAATTTTAACTATTATGTTAACACAGAATGATTAATATACATTGAAATTATAAAAGCTGGCAGCTGAGAGATTGTTCAAGCAGTTGGTTTTCTTTTCAAATTGTGACGCTTCCACAATTAAATGTACTTAATTACCTTTCTCTTTCCTCTATGAGGAATATTTTTGGACATACCGTAGAAGGATTGCAGCTTACTAGCGGATACAGAGGGGAGCGCACCAGCTCCCCCCCCCCCCCACCCCTTCCCCCTCCACCTGAAACCTAGAACCACCCGTTAAACTGATCGCTTTTAATACATTTTTTTATTTACTCACAATCTAGAGAGAAATAATTGCTTTCCCATGGGAACTCTGAGAAACATGATCAAATCAATATGATGCTAAACATTCAACACTGCAGTAATTGTTGAGAACAGGTTTACAAGGTACATCAGCGAATATCAGATATGAAATCTAAACAGTGTATTTTGAAAGATATCTCTAGAAAATAAATGTTTGCTAAGATCTTACTTACAATTAATGTCTTGGTACTTTATATATCCATTCTTTATCAAGGCAGCATCCTTGTTTTGTTAGGTCTGGTCTTTGCAAAGGTTAAGCGTATTGAAAAAAATGTGACACAAAATTGTCAAAATACCAAAAAGAAAACGGTGTATACAACAGATAAATGGCCAAATAATAAAGAAAAATGACAAATTGAAAAGGTTTCGCCTGGTTTGGCCTGACATCTGATAAAGGCACTGCTCTTGTTTTGCAAGAGGATTAGTGAATCTAAATAAAAAAATATGTAACATTAAGTTAGCCTTTCGATCAGCTGTGATATTCAATGTTATAATAATTGAGAAAGAATTGATAACATAAATTGGTTGTTCAATATTTTCACTCAAAGTTTTGGACGATTCTAGATAGTCTCCTTGAAAAGAAAAACGTTTTTTGTTTTCGTTTTTCATTTTCTTTATTTCTTTCTCTTTGTTGTTGTTGATGTTGTTTATAAGACTCAAGATTCTGTTTCTTTTATGACATCGTGCATTTTGTACTTCTCAAATATATTATAGCTGAAAAAGTGTCCTGTTCTTTGTTCAAAGCTATATGACTTGAACCGTATTTATTGCGTGAGCGGACCAACTTAGTTCCAAAAACTAAGTACGATATTCAGCATTTTATTTCCCCAGGGGTGCATTGTATCTCAGAGTTGATGTTTGTTAATCCTGCTTTATGCAGCTGTTCGGAACCTTTATGAAATTACACAAAATAATAATGTGCCGTGAAGTCGCTCGAAATGTAGTGAATGCTTTATCACAAGAATCGAAGACACCTTCCTTATTGGAAATTTTCAATAATGTGCTAATAAGTGGATTTTACGAGGTAGTGTGAAAAGAATGGCCTTTGTTATACACATGGAGAACTTTCTATCTTGGAGTTTGTGTTTCGAAGGATTCAACCAAAATGTAATTTTAAATGCTCAGACTCATTTGTTTCAATTAACATAATATTGATATATGTTTAATACTTATTTGTGATTTAAATAACATCAGTGCAGTTGTAGAAATAAACTTCACTGTAGAGAAATAACTTGTTTCACCATAATATTGAATTTAAAAAAAAAGGTAAAAAAGAAGGAAAACATGAAGTAATTGTTTGGGTGGTATTAAAAAAGGCACAACATTGGAGTTAAACTATTACCTGGAGGAAGTCTACTTACGAAAATAAATTAACAAAACATTGTTTGTAATCGTTCGTGGAGGAAATCTAGGTAATCCGTATATATCCGTATATTGAAAAAAATATTAATAGGCATTTAATTCGTTAAGATGATGTCTTTTAAATTTGCGCTCTCACCCATTCATTTTTTGTTTGATGTCTGCTGTGTTCTACCTGCCAACATTCATTCATTCATTTCGGCTTCTTCTTGTACTAGTATTGACGGTAGATACTGCAAGAATAGAAATCGCAGCAAAGATCAAAAGATATTTTATTTTTTATGGATGGTTTTGTCAGTTTTTATTTGCTAATGAATTGATAGAAAGAGAATATATATTTTGCCTCAGCGAAGCAATATCTAATGCAGCATATGAAAAATCTTATCTTGTCTATATAAAATGACTGTATAGAGGTATTTCTTAAAGCCAAGTTGAACGGAGATTTTTTGTAGCTTGTTTGTTAGGTTAGAGGCATACCTGCATTTTATGTTCCTTCAAAATCTGATATATGTGGATAATAGTGAATTATTCTCCAGTGCCAAGCTTTAATTGCAACAGGTTAACAGAATGCATTTGTATTATTTAAAAAGACGGTTGTTGTTGTTGAACTGTGTTAGATGGAGAGCGATTTTTTTACTTATGAACACATTTTTGAGTATCCTTATGCCCTAGATACTTTTTTTATCAATTATTAGTTTTGATACACAATGGCAGTTAACACAATTCTGAGAATCGGTTTGCAAAGAGAGTAACTGTATATTTACTTATAACGTTATTGTAGATCTTTCACCTCACGTAGTTGGGTAACTTATAGAGAGTTAACGAGTGCGCACTCAATCTAATATATTTCATAACTTAGTATAATAAGTATTGGTTCTGCACTGATTACACAAAGTAGATACAAAAGGTGTATACGGTATTTTCTCCAAGATTTGAAAGAATTTGAACGACTTTGAACGACCATTAATCAAATACTAATGTTCTTCTTTGATATATTCTTTTTTACCATAGTGAGTGCTTTTTGATTCTTCTGATGTTTGAAAGACTAACTCACTCTCTCTCTAATTTAATTTATGAAAATAGAACATTGTCAGGTGAAAATTCAAGCAGTAATGCTTCAGCATGCGTTGACTTTGGTTTTTTAGTACTAGGTCAGTAGCTCAAAGATCACGGTCACAGAAAACCGTTTCTGCCATGTAACTTGATAATCATTTGTTGTAAAGACTTCAAACTTTATATCATGATTGCACACATTGAATGGATGACCTTTGTACATTTTGGGGTCAGAATGTCAAAGGTCAAGGTCACAGTGACTTAAATGTTAAGAATAATTTAAACTCTGTAAATCGAAAACCATTTGTCATAGAGTTTTAAAATTCATATAATGGTTGCACACATTGAGTAAATGATCCTTATTGTTTTTGGGGTCAGTAGGACAAAGGCCAAGGTCACAGAGACCTAAGAACTGAAAACTATTTCCGCTGTAAAACTTTATAACATTTTTCATACAGACTTCAAACTTCATATGATGACTGATTACATTGAAAAAATGACCCCCATACATCTTAGGATCAGTAGGTCAGATGTCAAGTTCACAATGACCTAAACACTGAAAAGCATTTCTGCTGTATAACTTGGCAACTACTTCCCATACAGACTGCAAACTTCTTAGGATGATTGCCATTATTGATTGCATGACCCCTAAACTGTTCGGGGTAAGTACATAAAATGTCAAGGTGACAATCAACTTCACAATCAATATTTCTGCACTATAACTTGATAACCATGCATCACAGCATGAACATCAGAACTTCTGAAAGACTGACATTTATACACATTATGAAACCTAAAATTCAGATATTATCAAGAGCTATAAAACTCTAAAATTAAAATTATAAAATGTTAAAAATCAAAATATTATAAATCAGAAACAAAAAATCAAAATTTAAAACAAATCATTTAATTCCAAAGCCTAAGGTTTCCTCCCTTACATCACACATTTATCATACCTAGAAAAAACACCCTTCGGGCATATAATGCTCCGCCCAGCGGTGCTTTTGATTTTCCTAGTAACATTTTAGTAATTTCTATAAATCATAACTGTCTCTGACGTATTGTTTGAATGTTCACTGCAAGGTAAATACATCAACTCATATCAAATTATTTTAACAGTCTCTCATTTATTCAATTTTATCTTCTCGGGGAGTTGATTATGTTGTTGCCTGCATCAGGCTGATAAAACACTGAACGGAAACAGTTTCTCGTACGGATGATGATACAGAGATTCGGAGGCAATATTTTCTTGTTGCTTTTTATTGAATTGCGGTTGGGTTTTTTTGTTGCATTAAGATAGACGTATCTGTCCACCCACCAAAGCATTTATGTTTTACCCATTTTTTTAATCACGTTCAATCCATAGACAAACTATATATCTCAAATATTATCTGTAAATCAAGAAAAAGATTGTTTTTTTGTTGTTTTTTAAACGACAAACTACCTTAATTCAATTATCTCAAAAGTCAAGTCAAAACATTTCATTTATTTAAATATACAAGTTGTTCCTACCTTTATGCATTTCATGAAAATTTGTAAAACAAAGAAGCGAAATAAGGAATTAAAAATAATTGAAAGTCTTTATACATCTTGACTAGACAAATGGCATTCCAAAGATCTAAAAAGGTGCGATAATAATTGTTTAAAACTTTAATGTTTTTATGAAATGGAGATTTAAAGTTATTTGGCAGAGATATCGAGTTCTCTTATATGCACAACAAGTTTAATACGTTTGAGAGATATCTCTGAAAAATGAAATGATTTAAAGTTTAAAGCTCCTACATTTTTATATGTAACCGTATATAAAACTTATCACAAAAACTTAAGACAGGAAAACGTGAAACGATTTCACAGAAAAATACAAAATTTTAAAGATTTAGTTTGCAGCCATGGTCGTAGTATTTGTTCTTTCGAATGTTAAAAGAATTATCACTTTCTTGCGGAAAAAAATCTTTTGGCTACCCTGTGCTGCTGTCGCGTCTTTTAACTGACGTTTTAAATTGCTTACTTTAAGCTACTGTCCTCATAAAATGTAGGAAGAATTAGTCTACAAACAGTTTACTTATTACATTAATACTTAAAGAATGCTTGAAGTAACTGCTTGATGTACTTGATATCGTTGATTGCTGTTCAATTGCCAAATTACCTAAAACTAACAAAATGTCATAATAAAAACTAAAATAGTGCTGCATCAAAATACTATTTTATTATGACAGACTGGATGAGTGAAAGGTTTGGAAACTGTGAAAATTTTTCGCTTACTCATCGTGGCAGAGAGGACTATTATATTAGATTATCTGATTATGATAATCTTCAGGATGTCTCGTATCACAACACAGGTGAACAGAGCATTAGTTCAAACAGAACACGTAGTAATATACAATTGAATTGTCTGTGTCTATGACAAGTGTAAATATATATGTGCAAAATGAAACAAAACTGGAAGATAATTGTCTCTTCGTTTTATTGAGCAAGTAACAGAAGAGAGAGAACGATAGATGTCATGTAAACAAAAGGCATAATTAGTGACCGATTAACAAGTTGCATATTATACTCATATTAGTGTTAATTGTTTTACTCTAGTGTCTGTTTTCCTCACATGTCTGCATTTAAGCTTATTAAAAAAAACTCTAAATCAAAAAAGCAGACATTACATTATGAAATCGGCTTTTAAGCAGCCGACCGACTTTAGCAACAGTACTGCTGAATAAATAGCTTTCTGTTTATATACGTTCCTCATAAAACTCTCACATTACTGAATAAAAATCTCGATAGCTACAGGTTGAATCTTAAATTCATTAGCGTTGAAAATTTATCTTTTCCGGTTTGAACTACCGAAAAATATTACATAACAAATCACATTATGCCTTCCAGCTAAATATTTACTGACTATTTAAAAGAGTTAGTTACAAACGCACAAAGTAAATGGAATATTAAATAGCTCCAGGTGCATTTTTCACCCCCCCCCCCTTTCCCCCTAAGAACGCACAATTTTCTATATTTTATCTATTAAGAAAACAGGTTTAAAGAGTCTGTATTACAAACATAATATCTTGAATATAATGCAGACAACGAATAATCTAGCGTTGATCCAGGTAGGTACACAACTTATGACAGCTTTAATTTGTTGCTCTTTTTTGAAATAAAAGGTCTTTTAAGCCTGACACTCCCTCTTCGTTGTATTTTCTCATGACCTACCATTTTTTCACATTTGAAAAGTAATTGGTATTTGCCTTCTCGAAAGTTGATTAGTTTTGCTAATGAAAAAATCAAATGAACGTTAACTTTGTTTTTCTAACAATTAAAAGGCATGTTTGTTTAGCTTAATGATTACGGAACAATATAAAACTAGTCAGCCTTCAAAAGATACCATTCTTGTCTCGATTCTCAATTTATTTTTTTCGTTAATCTTCTGTTCAAGACAAACGCTTTGTACAGAAACAGCTTTTTATCACATTTTAATATGAGATTTAAAGAGCGGATAGCAAGAATATTTACATTTAATACTTTGGAAAATCTTTCATAAAGAATAATAACTTTACAATACATCTAAATTGTGATTTTGACGAATTATATAATGCGTAAGATGAAAGTTACTTAATCTATCTGAGAACGTTATCCTTAGTCACAAAACAGTATAATATCATTTTGACAGCTTATTTTGTTAAACGTTGGATTAAAATCCTAATTTAATGATCCAACTATCCATTTCACGTGACCGTTGTTCAAAAGAATTCTTTAAGTAAACGTTTTAGTTACTTTAAAGAGGCTGTACTCCAGATTTTATTTAATTTTTTTTTTACTTAAATTAAATATCTAGATGCCGTGAGATTATAACAACATGATATTTTATTTCAAAACTGATTATAAAAGTCAAAATAGAACAAAAAAAAACATATTCGCTCCAGCCGGATTTGAACTCTGGACCCTCATGTTAACAAAATATTAACTACGCTTTAACTGTCACCACCATCGCCGCATGTGAAATAAATATCGTTTACTTTAAATCTTATACAATATAGTTATACCGTCGCGTTACGGTATAGCACTATGAAAGGAAAAAAAATCAATTTATAATGTGATTACCTGACTTATTTTTGTCAGTTAGTCAGTTTTTTAAGCATTAGTCATAAATATCACAAGAAATTTATAAAACAAGAAAACTTTCTTTTTTTGTGTCATCTGGAGCACAGCCCCTTTAAAGTAAAACTCGTTTATGGAATCATCAATGACATTTAAATTTCATCTTATATATTTCATATTCGTTTTCGTAATCTGATAGCCTAAATTATTTTTATCTCATTTGTATTATATTCTCCGATCTATTAAGATCGACGTTCATAACACGTTTTGACCATCAGTTAACATAGGACTTGGGTACTGTTTTTATCTCGGGAGTTACTTCATGCAATGATGTGAAATTGATTGTGAACCACTTACATGACTAGTCACTTGTTAACTTACATTTTTAATTAATTTTGGTCATAAGACACAGACACTCGTATTAAATTTAAAATTGATGTGAACAAGATAAACTTGAATGAGATAATATCACAACTGGTCCCTTACCTGAGGCCAAGTAACAGTTTACAGATATACTGCTCCTAAGATAACAAATTTGACTCTGTTAGTGTTCGTAGGCTTGCAAAAAAAGTTAAAACTATTAAGATAATAAAGTAATAAGTAAACGGGAAACATTTCTACTTTATATTTATGTGCAATGTTCATCCTCGACGTCGGCTGAAAAATGACAGACTTTAAGATGAAATTACTGCTAACTAGTGGTTCCTGCGGTTTTAGAACAATTTAAACTGTCAGTTTGTGTATTTACATATGATATAAACCACATTTTAAAACGTTCTTCACCATATTGTTATCGTAAAAATTAAAAGGTTGGTAAGCCTGTCACGGACAATTTTTGTGTGATAAGGAACAATGAAAATATTTAAACGGCGTATGGCAGAAAACAGGAACTATGAAGACATGGTCGATTCACTGTTTTGAAGTTTGGTTACTCTGGTAAAATAATCCTTATCGGTTCGAGTGATAGTCCAACTTATCCATTTTTGTTGAAACTTTAAATATCATATGGATCATATGGATTTTGAAACGACCTGATGATAACAAACCACATAAAACGGTTTAGCCAATTTCATTGGGTTAATGTATAAGTGATAAGTGAGTTGAATACATGTGGCAAAACAATGGTAGTTCAGCTTGGTTGATTCAGAATATTTCAGCTCATTGACAATCTGTGTCAGTCTTTGAGCTATAAGGATGCATCAAATGTAACAATATAGGTTATCAAATTGGACCGTTCGGTTTCATATTGGAGTCGGTTCTGGCTCTTTGTTAATGCAAATAAAGCGTACATTTCGGACAAACACGTCATAAGTTAGAATTAAACAGAAAATGACACCCAGACGGTCGTTATGTTTAGCCTCTATCGTTTACTTAAGACAACATAAATAAATGTACAGGCACTGTTACCAATGTTTCTTTACAATATGAAAATTTGGTACACATAGAATGTCTTTCTTTGACGCCCACAATATACATTTTCAAACGTAGACAGCATTTTAGTCTTTAATTGAACATGTATACAGATTTGTAGCCAAACTTCCGATAAAAAATGTAACGGTTTATCGGATGTTTTAACTCAGCAAAAAGTGAATGTTTTTGTTTTGTTTTGTTTTTCAATAAAAACATCCACGATTCGAAATATAAATGTCATTTTCTATCACATTTAGTATAATCATAAAGTATGTGTTTATGTAGGCTGAATTATTTTTCTAATGTCATAAATACTAACAAACTGTATAAAAACAAGAGGAGAAAACTATTCAAATCAATTTTGGCAGACTTATACACAGTGTTCTTTGTCTATTAAAATGCAATTGATGTGTGAACGACCCCAGGTGCATTTAGTCTTTCGTCTGCGAGATGTTGTTTCGTTCATTCTAGCCGTTGTAAGTGACTTAATTGCATATTCATAGCGAAGCATGTGCTGTAAATTCTATAAAACCTTTTTAACATCTTGAAAACTTATACGTATAATAGAATACACTAGAAGAACAATACTTACACAACAGCTACAGTATCTTGCAGAGTTTTCCGCATCTATATTAACCCTTATCATACTAAATGTCTAAAATGGACTTGTCCATCTTTCAATTTGAGCAGGTCCATTAGTTGTTTATGGGGTGCTTATTGAAAATTTAGCGACTGAAGTGCAGATCTTTGTCTGCACTGTTTGCAAAGGGAGAGTAAGTTGAGTTGCCTCCAGCAGGTTAAGGGTTATTAAGTAATTTTCTTTCGACAGAAGTGAAAACTTGAGCGAAAAACAAGTTACAGAAGATAAATGTCGAACACCAATTAATGGAATTCAGAATTTCTTTTTACTTGGAGCTAGTGAAGCATCATGAGTTCTTATTAAAAAGCATAAAACTGCTGTAAAACTAACATTGTATAGGAACAATCTTAATTGTTGATTTTCACACAGAATGATTAATATACTTTGAAATAATGAAAGCTGACGTCTGAAAGGTTGTTCGAACTTTTTTGTTCAAATGTAACACGTCCCAAACAGTTAAATTTATTTGATTACCTTTCTCTTTTCTCTATGAGTAATATTTTTGGGGCGCACTGAAGAGGACATGGTAAATGTGAGATTGAAGCTCACTAGTGGATACAGAGATGAGCCAACCGGGTGCCTCCTCCCCCTCTCCGACACCTAAATTTATACAGGTGTTAATGTAGACACACGCAAATGAAATATCATTCCATTCCGATACTCACTGACTATGAAATAATATATAGCTCTGATCTGCCATTTTGGCCCTATCGAGCTTACATATTGCATAGGGTACATATACTTATTATGCATTGTAGAAAACAAAACTACATTCGGTTAAAATATTACGCCCCTCCCCCACCTCAATCTGAAATCCTGGAACCGCCCCTGCAACTGATCGCTTTTAATACATTTTTATTTACGTACAACTTGTCAAGAAATAATTGCTTTCCCATTGGAACTCTGACAAACATGATCAAATCAATATGATGTTAAACATTCAACGCTGCAGTGATTGTTGGGCAGGTTTACAAGGTACATTTAGCGTCTCTCAGAAATAAAATCTAAACAGTGTATTTTGAAAGATATCTCTGAAAATAAAATATACGTTTGCTAAGATTTTATTTACAACTAATATCTTGGTATTTTATCTTTTATGTTGTAACGGATTAGAGTATTCCCATTATTTAACAAGGGAAACCCCATTGTTTTGTTTGGTCTAGCACATTGCAAAAGTTGAGCGTATTGAAAAAGGTGACATTCTACAAAATTGTCAAAATACCGAGGACAAACAAGATGAATACAACTGATAAATGGCCAAATAATAAAGATTTTCCTTTACTATTTGGCCCTGACAAATTAATAAGGATTAACCATCGCGCACTAGTTAACACCGAGATGTCGCCGGCAACTTTTTGGCTAAAGTTGACTAAAAGGCCCTGTTCTTGTTTTACAACAAAATTAGTGCAACTAAAAAAATATGTAACATAAAGTTAGCCTTCTTATCAGCTGTGATATTTAAAATTATAAATATTTATGATATTTAAAAAATTGATAACATAAGTAGCTTGTTCAATATTTTCACTCAAAGGCTTGAAACGATTCCAAATGTTTTCCCTAAAATTGGATTGCGTTTTTCTTTCCTTTTGATAATTTGTGTCGTTTGAAGGACCCTAGATTATGTTTCTTTGATGACATTGTTCGTTTTGTAATCCTCAAATATATTACCGATGAAAAAGTGCCCTCTCTTCGCTCACAGCTATATGACTTGAATCGTACTTACCGCATGAGCGGACCAACTTAGTTCCAGAACTAACAACAATATTCAGCATTTTATTTCCCCAGGGGTGCATTATATCTCAAAGCTGATGTTTGTTAATCCTGCTTTGTGCAGCTGTTAGGAACCATTATGAAATTACACCAAATAATGTGCCGTGAAGTCGCTAGAAATATCTGAAAAGACAAGTAGTGAATGCTTTATTACAAGAATGGAAGACACTTTCCTAATAGGAAATTATCAATAATTGTTTATAAGTGGATTTTACGAGGTAGTGTGAAAAGAATGGCCCTTGTTATTCTATTCTGGATTTTATGTTTCAAAGTTTTCAACCAAAATATAATTTCAAATACTTCAGACTCATTTGTTTAAATAACATGATATTGATATATGTTTAATACTTATTTATGATTTCTAATAACATCATTGCAGTTGTAGAAATAAACTTCACTGTAGAGAAATAACCTGTTTCATAATAATATTGAATTTTTGAAAAAGAAAAAAAAATAGAGGTAGGGTTTGGGTGGTATTGAAGAAAGCTAAGCATTGGGGATAAGCTATAACCGGAAGAAATCTACTTAGAAAATGTACTGACAAAACATTGTTTGTAGCCGTGCACTGAGGAAAATAGGTAATCCATATATAGTGAAAAAATATGAATAGGCGTTTAATTTGGTAAGATGATTTTTCTTTTACATTTGCGCTCTCACGCTTCATTTTTGTTTGATGTTTGGTGTTACATATCTGTCCATATTAATTCATTCACTTATTCAACCATTCCTTAATTTCGACTTTTCATCTTTCATTATTTTATTCCGCGTAGCACTGTTGCTTGCATATACTAGTATTGACGGGATAGATACTGCAAGAATAAAATTCGCAGTAAAGATAAAACTGCATTTTATTTTTGTATGGTTTGTCAGCTTTTATTTGCTAATAAATAGATTGAATTAGAATATAAATTTTGCCTCAGCAAGGCAATATCTAATGCAGCATACGAAAAATCTTATCTTGTCTATATAAACCGACACTGTATAGAGGTATTTCTTAAAAGCCAAGTTGAACGGAGATTTTTTTTGTAGCTTGTTTCTTTGGTTAGAGGCATACCTGTAAATATATAGCATTTTATTTTCCTTCAAAATCTTATTTATATATGTGGATAATACTGAATTATTCTCCAATGCCAAGGTGTCAATAGATAGCTTGAAGTGCAACATGTTAACATTTTGTATTATATTAACAGGTTTGTATTATTCAAAAAGAAGTTGTTGTTGTCGTTATTGTTGTTGTTGTCGTTGTTTTTGTTGTTTTGTTACTATTGTTGTTGCCGTTGTTTTTGTTGTTGTTACTGTCGTATTTGCCCTTGGTGTTCTTGTTGTTGATATTATCGTTGTTATTGTTGCCGTTGTTTTTGTTGTTGTTACTGTTGTATTTGCCCTTGGTGTTCTTGTTGTTGATATTATCGTTGTTATTGTTGCCGTTGTTTTTGTTGTTGTTACTGTCGTATTTGCCCTTGGTGTTCTTGTTGTTGTTGTTATTGTTATTGTTGTTGTTGCCGTTGTTTTTGTTGTTGTTACTGTCGTATTTGCCCTTGGTGTTCTTGTTCTTGTTGTTATTATTGTTGTTGTTGCCGTTGTTTTTGTTGTTGTTACTGTCGTATTTGCCCTTGGTGTTCTTGTTCTTGTTGTTATTATTGTTGTTGTTGCCGTTGTTTTTGTTGTTGTTACTGTCGTATTTGCCCTTGGTGTTCTTGTTCTTGTTGTTATTATTGTTGTTGTTGCCGTTGTTTTTGTTGTTGTTACTGTTGTATTTGCCCTTGGTGTTCTTGTTCTTGTTGTTATTATTGTTGTTGTTGCCGTTGTTTTTGTTGATGTTACTGTTGTATTTGCCCTTGGTGTTCTTGTTGTTGATATTGTCGTTGTTATTGTTTTTGCTGTGCAATGATAGGTGGTGAGCGATTATTTTTTATAAAAATGAACCCTTTTTGAGTATTTTTATGCCCTAGATATTTTTTATCAGTTATTGATTATTTTTGACGGACAATGGCAGTTAACACAATTGTCCGGTAACCTATCTTAGAATTTGTTTGCCAAGAGAATAATTCTGTATTTACTAAATAACATTCCTGTAGATCTGTCATCGTACGCAGTTGAGGTACTCTTACATAGTAAACGAGTACGCATTCAATCCAATATATTTCATAATTAATAAGTAACGGTTCTGCACTAAGTACACAAAGTAGATACAAATAGTATATACAGTATTTTCTCAACGATTTGAAAGAATTTGAACGACCAGTAATCAAATACTAATGTTCTTCTATGATATATTCTTTTTGTGTCGCCTGCTACGGAGTAGCCGCGACATATAGGGATCACTTCTCCGTCGTCTGTCCGTACGTTTGTCCGTCCGTCCGTCTGTCAGTACGTCACAAAACTTGTCCGGACTACTCCTCAGAAACTACTGGTGCGATTTCATCCAAACTTTACAGGAAAGATCAGTACCAAGTCTAGTTGTGCATGTCGTCGGCATTTTCCAGTCCAATGCGTTTTTGAGAGTTATGGTCCTTTTATGATTTTTATTTTTAAAGTTTGTCCGGACTAGTTCCATATAGTAAGTATTAATCCAAGGACTCCATTGGAAATAAGCCTTCGGGCTTTCATGGGCCGTCCTAGGTTTTTACACACTATACAATTTAAGTATTTCCATTTTGCTCCTTTCATTGTTCAATATACTCTTAATGATGTTACATACTGTTTCTATAATATACTTAAATATTAGCTTCTGATTATGTGATATTTGTAACTACTGTGATAAGTTATATGCAGTCAATTTCTACATTTTAAATGTGAGGTAGTTGCTGATCTGTTCCCTTCAAATCTAATTTGAGTTGATACGCTTTTTTAAGCTCATTTTAATAGCCACACTTTTGTGCTTTTTCCCAATGTCGAATTGTACTATTACAATAATTTTATGGCAGTTTTTAGAATCACTGATGCTGATCAGCAGCAATCCGACATTTTTTTTTATTTTGCTTTGAATTTTCTTGTACATTGAGATATACTTGTTTATAAGTGTGTTTTAACCTGAACAAACATCTATAGATCTATCTATCTATTTACTTCTCTTATACTACTAAAGCAATTTGAATGAAATTTTACAGGATTGATCAGTACCTCAAGTACTTGCGCATATCTAACGGGTTTTTCGAATGAAAGATGTTTGGCTGAGTTATGGCCCTTGAATGAAAAAGACGTTTTAGCCAAATAATGATTTTTGTGTTGCAGGCTTCACAGTAGCTCCGACATGCTTAAAAGTAGCCAAGGCATATAGGGATCACTTCTCCATCATCTGTCTGTCTGTCCGTTTTTCCGTCTGTCTGTCTGTCTGTCCACCACAAAACTTTTCCGGACTACTCCTCAGAAACTACTGATGCGATTTCATACATACTTAACAGGAATGATCAGTACCAAGTTTTGTTATACATATCGTCAGCATTTTCCGGTTCAATGATTTTTGTGAGAGTTATGGCCCTTTAATAATTTCTATTTTTAAAGTTTGTCCGGACTACTTCTCTTATACTACTAAAGCAATTTAAATGAAATGTTACAGAATTGTTATGTACCTCAAGTACTTGCGCATGTCTTACAGGTTTTTCAGTTGAATGATTTTTGGCTGAGTTATGGCCCTTGAATAAAAAATGCATTTTAGCCCACAAACTGTCCAAAAACCTCTCAATACTACAGTTTAATTGGCTGTCATCAGGCGACACATGTGATCACTGATCGCCTTTGTTAATCATAGTGAGTGCTTTTTGATTGTTCTGATGCTTGAAAGACTAACCTCTCTCTCTCTCTATCTCTAATTTAAATTATTAAAATAAAACATTTTTATTTCAGTAGACATGTGAAAATTCAAGCAGTAATGCTTCAGCATGCGTTGGATTGTTGGATTTCGCTTTGTTTTTCCTAGTAATATTTTAGTTATTTCTGTAAACCATAACTGTCTATGACGTATTGTTTGAATGTTCACTGCAAGGTAATTACATTAACTCATATCAAATTATTTTAACAGTCTCTCATTTATACAGTTTATCCTCACGGGGAGTTGATTATGTTGTTGCCTGCATCAGGCTGATAAAACACTGAATGGAAACAGCTTCCTGTACGGATGATGATACAGAGATTCGGAGGCAATACTTTTTTGTTGCTTTTTTTAAATTGCGATTGGGGTCTTTTGTTGCCTTAAGCGAGACGTATCTGTATTTATGTTTTATGCAATACTTTTAAACACGTTAAACCATAGACAAACTATTTATCTCAAAATGTTCTCCGTAAATCCGCAAAAGATGTTTTTTTAATACCACATGTTAATTAATATATTCATACAGCTTAACCGTTTGATTTATATACTCTTAACTGACAAACTACCTTTATTCAATTATCTCATCAAAGAAATTCATTTAGCTATATAATGAAGAAGAACTAAGAAAATATGCAGTTCCTCCGCCTAAACCCTGAAACCCTTTAGACTTTACATGAGTTTTGCTCACAGCTGATTTCAACTCACTTGTTTTTTGTAACGTGAGCAATTAGAGAAAAGTCAAAACACTTCAAGTATAGTGTATATGAAAGTAGACAAGTTGTTCCTACTTTAATGCATTTCATGAAAATATGTAAAACATATGGAAACGAAACAAAGAACTAAAGAATAATTCAAAGTCTATATACATCTTTACTACACAATTGAAATTCAAAAGATCTATAGCAAAAAGGTGTTATAATAATTATTTATAAATTTCAGTGATCTATGAAATGCGTGTTTAAAGCAAGATATTTTGCACAAATATCAAGTTCTCTTTTATGTACAACACAGACAATACGTTTGGAAGATATCTCTGTAAAATGAAGTAATTTTAAGTTCTTATTTAATGCTCCTTCTTTAAAATAATGTAACAACACTTATCACTATAACGTAAATAGATGTCATGAAAAAAATATTTTAAGGTTCTAGTTTTCAGGAATAGTCATAGTATTTGCCCTTTCGAATTTTAAAAGATGTATCACTTTTTTTCGAAAAAGATTCTTTTGGCTACACTGTGCTGCTGTCGTGTCTATTGACTTGTGTGCTAATGTGCTCATTTTAAGCTGTTGTCCTCCTAAAATTCAGTAAGAATTAGTATACTAATAGTTTACTTATTGCATGAATACTTCTAGAATGCTTAAAATTACTGCTTGAAGAAGATATACTTGAAATCGTTAATTGCTTTTCAATTGCAAAATTACCTAAAACTGACAAAATGTGTTAATAAAATCTAAAATACTACTGCATCAAAGTACTATTTTATTTTGACAGACTTGATGAGTGAAAGGTTTAGAAACTGTGCATATCTTTTTCACTTACTCAGCCTGTTAGAGGGACTATTATATCATATCGTTTGTAAGTAGCATTTAGAACTTTATTGCTCCTTTACTCAAGAGCGATCGGGAAAGCCTATCACCACACACATTCTAATAAATTAGTTTTTTTAAGCCCTTCAGCCGCAAACTGTATTTTGTGCATATTCAACGTAGACAAGAATGACTACGTTAGGTTTCTTAGTCTTTCATCGTGTTAATCTTCGGGATGTCTCGTATCACAACACAGGAGAAAATCGCCTAAGTTCAAACAGAGCACGGAGTATCATACAAAGCAAACTGAATTGTCTGTGTCAGTGACAAGTGTAAATAGTAAAGTGCATAATGAAAAAATAAAATTGATGATTGATTTTCTCGGCTTTATTCAGCAAGTGAATAACATGTATTTTAATGTCACGAACAGAGAGACCGACAGATTCATGTAAAGAAAACAAGTCATAATTGGTGACCGATTCAAATGTTGTATATTATACTCATTTTACAGTTAATCTTTTCTACTTTAGTGACTGCTTTCTTCAGAAGTCTGCATTTCAAATTATTAAAACCCTCTGAATCAAAATAGCAGACATTGCACTGCAGAGGAAGGATTTATTGAAAAAGGAGCACGCAATAATTGTAACATTTAAATGTATGTCTTGTGTGGCATATCTGTCCGCTTTTGATTAACTATGATGCTTTGCAGTTCTTTTGAAGCGACTGAAAACAACAACACCAACAACCACAACAACTGAAACATAACAGCACAAGCTGTAATCACAACAAAAAGAGCACATGAAAGACAAATTGATAAAAACATTTAGATAATTTGAAGCATTTGGTGTAGTTTGAACGTTGCGTATATAAATAAGAGGTACTTCTTAACGGGAAATGAAATCAAACATGAACAAGTTTAAACGAACTTAATGGTGAAACATGTCTAAAAATGTCACAAAAAAAATAAACAAGGAAGCTACAGAAAATGCTTAAATATATAAGATATTAGTTTATAGATATAAACTGTGATGTTTGCACTATTGAAAACAGCTGACAATAAAATTTTATATATGCATTTCAGTATGAGAGACAGAATTGTTTAGTGGTATAAAGCAAAATGGTGGAGGCATATTGTTGTTTGGAGTGCATATATGGCCGATCTGCTCTTTTCGTTACGTTCCTAATAGTTGTCACAAGTGTAACAGTGTATGGAGGATTACAAGGTAAGGATAAGCTAGTACTGTATGTAAATACTCCTGTATCCTCACTATTTCGTTTTTTTTTTTCAGTTTTTTTTTCATTTTGCAATTCGATTTTACAGTAGATTGATATACTCTTTTTTTCTGTGCCTGTTTATCTTTTAGTATGTGTTTATTAAGTCATTGTCATATTTTAGGATTCAATAATCAAGAAATATCTGTGAGAGATTCTCCACCCAAACAAAACATATACTTTCTTTCGTTTTCATTTCTAAGACTGCCGTTTATTACTGCGTTCATTCTTTGTGCTATTGAAATGGACAAATCAGTTAGAACATTAAGGCACTATTTTAGAAATCTGACATAGATATCGAATATATTTTGCAAAGAAAGTCGAAGCTTTTATTTTCCGTTTCTTTTGTTTCGATCTTTGTTTAAGATCCATATTATACATTTAAATTAGAATTAATAAGAATTAGTCACATGACTTGATTTTGAGACTAGACAAGACAAAGCTGTATTCAGTCCGAGATGTGTTCTTGCAGGTTTATGTGTAGATACTATAGTTTATTATAATTTATGGTATACGTCGTATCTGGTAATTGCAGGGTGGAATATAAAACTTTTATGAGGGAGTTCCAGCGGTAAAATTTGGCAAATTCAACAAAGATTCGAGCCAAACCTTCTATCTGCATTGCTTATATCTATGATAAATCAACGTCAATTTTCTGCTCCCCTTAGCGGTTTTGACATATACTAACTGAGTTTTTATTATATATTGTTATTTGAGACACATATGTGGTGATTTAAACCTCAGTCTGCAACTTTTTTCAGTTTACGCCTTGACGTACGCTGTTTAGTGTATTTACTAATTATTTTATGAAAATTATATCGGGCTGATAATAACACGTTATCATCTTCGGGATCGTTTTGAAACCAAAGTTGGCACACTCGACAATTTTCAACTGATAAAGGGTTTTGTTCTCATAGATGAGATTCGGGATAACTAATAACATGCTAGGAGCAGTGATCGTGGAATAGAGCGCCGGACTCCTAATCCAGAGGTTGCTGATTCGAACTCTACTAGGGATAAGGGTTTTCAGTGAAATTCCGCATGCGAGTACTGGTCTGAGCTCCGGAAGCAGTCATCGAGAGGGCTTAATATAACTTGCAAGAACTTGCCTCCCAATCTAAGTAAAATAAATAAATTTAAACATCATAACTTGCTATACTGACAAAAAAATCAAGTTTTTTTATGTCTGTATGTCGCTTATAAAAAGTTCATTTTCATATCTTTTACCAAAAAAAAGTTTTAATTGAGACAATTTAAAAACGGTCCAAGTAAACATAAAGAGCAGAGACGACTAGAGTAGTCGTTTTGTGCTTTTCACTCTCGCTTTACACAATATATCCCATATGTTAGCGGTTCGTTTGTTGTTATTGTTTTTTTTTCTTGTTTTTTGTTTGGTTTGCTTGTTTTTTCTTTTTTTGTTCTTATGTTTCAAGCGTCACGTTATTCAATGTTATTTCTGATATTTCTTTATAAAACGATGATGCATCACAGCTATATTTGAGTAGTCGCCTAGTCCAGTAAATCATTTTGAAAAAAAAACGTCCACGTAAATGTGTCAAATCTTTCAATTATTTGTGTTAAACTTGCATACACTTCTTCTAAGCAGTGGTTTTGTGACTGAAATTAAAGTATGGAACAGCTTTGATGAATACAGTTGTAATGAGAATTATTGAACTATACTTTCTCCTACATTATATCCTGATATATCAAAGGTTTATTTAACACTTAACTGTGCATTCTTTGCGCTTCTCTGATACCATAATGTGGATTATTTCTCAGTGAAACATTGCTTGAAATATATACCAAGGTAATTTTCCTAGCGTTTATTTTATGCAGTAAATATCGACTTTTCAAATGTTTCTGGTATATTATGCCTCGTGGACATTAAGCACACATGCCAGAACCCTATTACAAGAGTCAGGCTTTACTGCAGACCTTGTCATTTACTTTGGCAGTCATTTATACTTAAGTCTCTGTAGTAGAAAGTTTATTGCAGATGTGATGGTTGTGTAGAAAAGGTGAAAGAATGAATTAAAGACACAGACTGCAGAATATGATCATGAGAACGGTGTTAAAGCCTTCTTCATTCGGACTGGAATCAAACATATCCTTGGTTAAGCCGTTTAAAATGAATGACCTGCGATTTTTAATGCAGTTAGCTCGGTATTTTACTCAAAATCTTAACTGTACTCATTTACAGTTGTTTTAATACTTTCGTGATTTGTTTTTGTTGTGATAACGTGACCTATGAATTACTTTACATGTAAAAGGGTGGTTTGTTCCCTTTCCGAGGTAATCCGCCTACTTTGAAAGAAGTAGAAGAGCTTTACTGTATCCAGTATCAGAATGGACGGTTTGCATCATTGGAACAGTGAAATCTGTCAATGCTTTAAACCATTTTAACAAGGCGATCGGTAAAACCGACATATGCTCCCCGAAGCAGGAGCTAAAGGGACATGTGCAAGGCAAGAACATACAGGCAAAGTCATAAAGTGGGCACATTGTATTTTTCATAAACAAATAAAGATGTAAAGTGAATGTTTACCGATAATATCTTATTCAGTCTGCAAGGGAGGTTATTCAAAATCGGGGGGAAATTTAGATATGCTGTATATCCATGTACTAATTCTCACTGCCATCTACCACTATGTAAGGTTTAAACTAATTATCAGCTATAGTGTCTAAGTAAAGCTCCAGACAACATTTTGTAAAAGGCAGGTTATTCAAAAACCTGGCAAAACAAGGTTACAGTTCCTCTGCACTGCATTACTGCTCAATGCCATGTACCAGTGTGTGAAGTTTAAAGTAATTATCTCATGTAGTTTTCTAGTTATGCTCCAGACAATTTTTTTAAATAAGAGATAATTCAAGAATGGGCCAAAACAGAGTTATGGTTCTTTGGCACTGCAGTCCGCCTCAATGCCCTCTACCACTGTGTGCAGTTTAAACAAATTATGTCCAAGGGTTTTCAGGTTATGCTCCGGACAAGGTTTTTCTTAAAAGGGGAAATAATTCGAAATTGGGGCAAAATAGAGTTATGGTTTTTTGGCGCTGCAGTCCGCCTCAATGCCTTCTACCACTGTGTGCAGTTTAAACAAATTGTGTCCAAAGGTTGTCAGGTTATGCTCCTGACAAGATTTTTCTAAAAGGGGAAATAATTCAAAAACGGGGCAAAAAAGAGTTATGGTTCTCTGGCAATGCACTCTGCCTCAATGCTCTCTACCACTGTGTGCAGTTTAAACAAATTATGTCCAAGGGTTTTCAGGTTATGCTCCGGACAAGATTTTTCTGAAAGGGGAGTTAATTTATAAACGAGGCAAAATAGAGTGATGGTTCTTTGGCCCTGCACTCCGCCTCAATGCCCTCTACCACTGCGGGCAGTTTAAACAAATTATGTCCAAGGGTTTTCAGGTTATGCTCCGGACAAGATTTTTCTAAAAGGGGAAATAATTCAAAAACGGGGCAAAATAGATTTATGGTTCTTTGGCACTGCAATCCGCCTCAATGCCCTCTACCACTATGTGCAGTTTAAACAAATTATGTCCAAGGGTTTTCAGGTTATGCTCCGGACAAAACGGATGGACAGACGGACAAGGCGGCGACTATATGCTCTCTCTTCAGGGAGCATAAAAAAGACTATGAATACAAATTTCCAATAATAAGGTTAGGACGTTTTATTAAACAGAGCTAGAAAGTTGTGGAGCGCCATATGAAGCCCTTTCAAATTGCATTTTTATATCTCAAATATGCTTTTTGTAGATTGTTATCTGTATCTAATAATACAATACGAATGCAAAGGAAATATTTCTGTTCAGTTCCTTTTAAGAAAAGACACAATCGGTTGGCTAGATATTTCCTATTAAAATACTAATTGGTTTCTCAGCGAAATCCTAGTTACATAATATCTAAACTATTTTAGTAAGAAATCTATACGCAGTATATCAATCGTTGGAGCCTCTTGATTTAAGGCATCTGTTTTTAAGAAGTTTCCAGAAATACATGTGTTTTCACACCATTTTGCTTGATCATACGCTAACATACCTGAAATCGCTGTGCTACCTACCATCAACGAAAAGAAATGGTTTTTCAAAAATGTCAGAGCGTAAAAGATATATATATATGAAATCCACTAAATTGTTGTATCAGAGATTGGATAGCGTTTCCTATATTATTGAAAATTTTGTACAACTGATTCGGGTGTTCTTATCAACAAAACAGGTGGGATCAAATCTTAGATGAAAGTTTGGGATAAGCAAAAAGAGTGTTCATAGTGATTTACTACACTGACAACAATCTGATGTTTTTCAAACGGTTCTGAATTTACGTCTTAATCTATTAAACTATTACAACTTCACAGAAAATCTGAATTTTTTATTCAGGAATTAATTGTCAACAGAAACAGCTGCTGCAAGATTTTTACTTTACAAATAACTTGTTAAAAAGTCACACAAAAAAGTCCCTGTTATTGTGTTATAAAATTCAGTTTGATTTCTTTAACTGAATAATTATTTCTCTAAAACGTCTTCAAATACAACGATTTTCAAAATATTTTTTTTCGTATGCGTAAAGGTTTTACAATTTCAATTTTGACGGTGTGCTAATTTTTAGACTTGTTTATGCAGGAGTATCCTGGATACAATACAGGTCACTTCTGAAAATAGAATAAAGGTGTTAGACAACATTCTGACAATCTTAACGATGAAAGTGGAACAACACATGATTAAAGAGTATATTACGCATTGCGCAATTTTGATGTTTAATGTTCAACTTAATTACATTACTACCAATTTGTAACGTTGTTTTTTCTACTGCGCCCCATTTTTGCTACACTTTATTCTTCTTCAGTCTTTTTGTTGTGAGTTCTTTCCATTTCTTTCTGTGAAAAATGGCTCTTGTGTTCCCATGGTTTTAAGTTAGAAACATGAGGTCGACGTAGATTGGAAGTATAACGAAAATTGTACAGGCGCTTGCAAACTTATAAGAATAAAAAGATCCATAAATTGATAATGACTTTACTCACATAGAACAATCTTTTTAACTAGAATGTTTCGGTACATTTGGACGTTATAAATCACGATAGATTTACATCACAGTTTATGGAATTGTTAAGTTTAAATATATTTTATCAGTTTTATTAGTTAAATTATTTTCCCTGCAGATTCCTAAAAAAGACCACATGGCCATCGCATAGGAATTTATTGAGAAAAAAAATAAAGATAACTTATCAAGTACTTTTATCATTTAGCACCATGGTGATTTTGATAAATGGTAAACAAGGCAGCAATTTGGCAAACACATTAAAGGTCATGTGACACGACTATAGCAACTTTGTCTATTCAAAATAATCATAATGTACTGATTAAAATCGTTTAACTGCGAAATTATGAAAATATTGCTTTTGATAAGAAAAAACGTGTTTTTGATGATCGGCTGTTTCCGTTTCTACATCGGTAATTTCCGCCGCAATTTTTGGCTGTGACGTAGATTTATCCCTACTGTACCAGGCAGTAATGCAGAATTAACTGCTCATAACACATCCGTTTTTATATGAAAAAATAACACTAAACCACAAGTGCAAGAAACACAATAAAAGCACACTTATAAAAATAACATGCTATAAATTGTAAAGTAAAATAATGTGATTACTTCTCGATTATAAGTAAATTCAAACTTTGTACCTGGAGAATGGGTTGTTATTTTACCTTAATAAATATTAATAAATATTCCAATTTCTTCCATGTTGTGGTTCTATATAAAACTATCTCCTCCACGTTTGAAGATGCTGCATAACACCTCCTCACTTGATGTTTGTAACGTCATAAACAAATTCTTTTTCATTTAAGTGTAGTTAAATTGAAGTGAATTTAGGTGATCTAATGTGTTAACATTTGTTTCACTGGTATAGAAATTCACACTACAGTGTATTTTTACGTTGGGATATTGTTTGAAAAATAATAATATGGCATGTCCATCAAGTAGGATATTTGTGTCTGCTTATAAATCAATATCCAATGAAATGTCAAAGATCCATAAATCACGCCTTATACTGTGGGATTTATGCAAATTAACCTGCCCAAATGGGACCCTTGTATATTCTGCATAGCTGTCAAAACAAAGCAATTAACTTTTTTATGACCCAATCAATGATAAAGTTGAGACAAATAGCAAAATTTTATGGCAAGTGATCTTACAAATTGATTGTATTACTTTTGATCAGTCACACTTGTGAAAACATTATGTAATTAAGCTTGTTCCAATTAACATGTCTGAATGATTTTTAGTTAAG
Organism: Cyclina sinensis; assembly: GCA_012932295.1. Classification (NCBI taxonomy): domain Eukaryota; kingdom Metazoa; phylum Mollusca; class Bivalvia; order Venerida; family Veneridae; genus Cyclina; species Cyclina sinensis. Next base: position 31,364,640 of record JAAONU010000017.1, read on the forward strand.
AAACTTCCATGCAGATACATATTTTAATTAGATAATTAAATGTAATGGATCTATTTTTATGAAAATTAAAATCATTCGACTTCTAAAAGTGAACAAATTATTGAAAAAACAAAAAAACAATGTGTTTGTGTTATGATTGTGAAATAGTTTTTAGGGCTTCTTCATATTATTTGTTCTTTGATCATTATTGTTTTGTTTTAAAAAAAATGTAGAATGAATAAGCAAAAAAATAAGATACGCATTTATAATGAAAAAAATCATAGATCTAGTCAATGATTACTTACACGTACCTCAGGCAAAATATACCACAGACAAATAAGCAACACATCACAGTAAGGAGAATGTTTTTATTGAAAAAAATCTCTCGATTGGAGTTAGTTAATCAAGTCTTAAAAGAAACTGCATCAGATAAAATGAGCATGTTCAAAATCTTTTTGGATCAGTTACTTAAAAAATATCTCTTAGTCTAGATATTTTCTCTGATGTATCTTTTAATTCTATAACCCTGAATATACTATCCTCTGTATAATGTTGCTTATTGGCTTCGTAATTGCATCAAAATTTCAAATTATTTATCTAAAAAAATTTCTATGTATATTCATGATGTTAGCTTGACTTGTTCAATTTTGTTTTTTGCTATATTCAGTCTACATTTTCACTTTCCATCATAATTTTAAAGTTTTTGTTAACAATCCAGGTAGCTGTGTAAAGTGGAAAGAGATAAATGTGCGTCACTTCCGGTTTCGCTCGTGACAGGTGCGCGCAACGAAGTGCGTAAAATATGGATTTTAATTTGCTATAAAAACATCTTTAAGACGAAAATTACCTGCAGAATTTTGTTAAACAGTCATAATTAGATATATATTTTTCGCTCACATGAAAATTTCGAGGTCAAAAATTCGTGTCACATGACCTTTAAAGTATCTGATAAAACGTCAAAACAATGTATTAAAAAATATCCTAGAAAAAATTGTTCGATAAGATGAAATTTATTGTCTGCATCTTGTTACATATATTGTATTATAGTGGTTTACAAACAAAACTTTGACTTTACTTGGCGTAGCAGTTGTTTACACTCAAACGTCTCAGCATTTAAAAAAACTACATTAAAGAGTTACAAACTAATAAATGCTATAAATCGAACACCATGGGTGAAATTTGCAAGTGCTTCTTGTCCCTAACAATAACAGATTGAAATATACCTTTACTTCTCACAGAAAGACCATGGAAAATACGTTTCAATTGATAATGATGATTAAAATGTTTGTAGTATGCATCTATACATTCTGAATTCTTTTGAATACGAAAGTTGGCCCTTTTCAACTTTTCTGGGTGTGTTGGTCATACCGACGATAAACTAACTTGGAACAGACAAATACATTTGTTATTTAAAACCAAAACTGACAGTGAACTCCATGTTCATATATTTAATATCTTAAGTGCGTGTCACTACCTTATCATTGAGAAAGATAGCTATGTGTCAGCAAGTTTTCAAGGTCTGCCATTTTGATGAAACCGTAGATTTTTTCTTATCAAAACTACTGGCGACAATAGCATTAGCGTAATTACGTCAAATGTATAGTTCGCCTGATTTAGCCATAGGCAACAATACCATGTGCCTTGATTCCCAAGGGTAACTTCAGCTGACTTTCTGGAGTGGTAAATGATTTGTTTATAATGGCTTACGTAACTTATGTAGCATTTAATATCTTTCTTTCGTGAAGCTAACGTTTCTTTCGTAACTATCGTTCGCCTAAATCGACAGAATTTCAGTTACAAAGTAATTTAAACGACGCTATGCTTAAACAACTAAAAACCATTTACAAGATCTCGGCATCAGGAAATCTTTCCAAAGATCCATCGCTTTGAAATGAATTTTACGAAATGAGACCATGCAAACTACCATAACATGCCTCATGATAAAAAGACATTCGAAACAAGGTACATGATGTTGTAACGATTCTAAAGAGAGATACAACTCGCGAAATAACCAGATACAGTTATTTAAAAAAAATACAGTTAATGTAAAACATATTTACAGTTCCATTTATTTGAAAAAGAATATGCAGTTAGCGGAACAAAACACATATTGAATATCTAACTGCAGTGTGAAAGCAAAAGGGTTAGGCAGCATGAAAGGAAACATTATTTTGTTGTAATCTTGTATAATGTACATTATAATATCAAAGTGGGTGGGGTACCTGTTTGAAGTGAAAACAGACAAACAGGCACCCCACCCACTTTGATGTTATAGTGTACACTGATAGCCTCTTATCTTTTGGTAAGATTAAATGGTTGGAGATAGATTTCAGAAAGTAAAGACAACGCTGAGGCACATATTTTATTCTTTTCAGACTTACAAGTCTTTTCTTATTAATCTATATTTTAAGATATTTGATTTCAAGATTATATTATTCAGAGTTCTGAGGAGTGAAACACCCACTATGTAAAGAAGTAATAAATTATGTAAGCGTGCTGTGAAAGTACCTAGAGTGATATTAATGATAGTATTCTTAGTGCTTCTGTCATAGATACATAAGGTTATGCTATGAAACGATAGTATATCTTGATTATTGTATATGGGTATGAGATGTCAAAAGTAGTTTATATTCGGATATACTTCGGAGTTACAAGTTTCAAATAAAACCATTTACTAATCACCTTGTAGAAAGGTTAGAAAACCAGTATAAATAAAATGAATACAAAGTTTAGAAAATTAGGGCTGCATCTAGGAGTTCAAGTCAATAAACTGATGATTGGTCCGGAAAAGTAATATAGCATTGATAGAGAATAACATCATTTCATTCTTATTCGTACGTGATACCCAGACTTCAGAAAGAGATGCATGCTAGTATTAATTAACCATACTGTTAACAGTTTAATGTCAAATGCTAGTTGTGAGAATGCAGTTAGAAATATGATAATAAACATATATTTTTCTAAGTAAAAGCAGAACGAATTTATGACTGAGATTTGTAAGGGATAGTTACTATGATTTTGTTTCTAAGTTATATAAATTGTATCATTGTGTGTATGTATAGTTTATACTGTTATGTTACTGTGTATGGGTCAGAGGCCTTAACTATGCAATTAAGAATGCTAATTATATTACAGACGTGTAATATAAGAGCAAAAAAAAAATACTGTTTATATTCACTGTCCATGTATACTGACTCTTTCCTGAAATCTTTGTATTTGAAGTGGGCATTTAGGCACTTAATGGATTTTTTTTCTTATAAGATATTTGTAAAACAGTATTGTAAGTACATAGCTACGACAAACCCCGTTTTATGGTTATAAGTCCCTTACCGGTTCACCAGGAGAAGTTTAGGTTTGCCCCCGTCCGTCTATCCGTCCGTCTGTCCGTCCGGCCGGCCGTCCGAAAAAACTGGATCCTGCGATAGTTCAAAAAGTACTGGAATCATTTTCATGAAACTTGAAACATGGATAGATGGCACTATGGAAATTCTGCACATTATGTTATGTTATTCCTATATTGGTTGCTATGGCAACAAATAGGCTGAAATATTGCAAAAATGTTGATATACTTTTGAAGCCCTATAGATATCCATTTTAAACTTGCTACATGTTTTGATGCTCAACAGACCAGTTCACATGTCATGACCCATAACTCTGACTTTTGATTTCACAAAGTTATCTCCCTTTTTTCATTAAAATTTTCCAAAAATCTACATTTCATTGAATATTTCTCGAACCTATTAATGTATTTGACTTAGACTTTACACAAACTTTATTGGTGTTATTATACGTTTAAACAATACGTTCTATAACTTTTCCCCTTATTTTGACAAAATTGTGTCCCTTTTTACTTAGAAAATGTAGCAAATTATTTATTCAGCCACATGTTTTTCTTCCAATTACTTTTGAGCTTATGCAGAACCTATACAACTTTAGTCAAACTTAAACACCAGACAACATGATGCAATTATTATTTTTTTCTGTATTGAAAAGTTGAGATATTTATTTACATGTGAATGTATTATTTATAAGACTATACCCACTTTATAGGCATCTGATCTTTTGATTATCAGTCGTATGAAAATATACCTTCATCTATCATTAAGCACAAACTATTAAATCTCAGCTAACTTATTGTAAGTGTTTGAATTTTGGTTCTATTTAGTGTAACAATGTCCCCTTTCCGGTAGGGGACTTTAATTGCTTGGCAGTATTCTTACTTGTTGCGCATGTGATAAAAATGACAGTTAATAACACTTTATATTTATTGTTATTTAACTTGTCCAGGAAGAATATAGTAAGCTCATTGGAAGATTGCTGAATAACAGATTCATTTCTGAACTCCCACACATTTTATGAATGAAAGTTTATGTAAAATGCAAACTCTTGTCAGATTCCATACATATATATAGTTGTCAAACTTCAACAATGTTAGGTAGGATACCAGTATTATAGTGTTTCTTTGATTTAGTTTGCAAATACTTTCTGCGGCTTATATGTGAATTCACTCAAATTGAATACAGAATTATTTGTTCGTTCGTTCGTTTGTTTGTCCGTTCATTAATTCTCTGGATTAGTCGTTTTTGTCGTTTTATCGTTAGTTTAAGACTGTTGATGATTAAGAAAAACATCTGCTGAGTTTTTCAGCCCCTAATACCTCACGCTGTAAGTTCGCTAAGAAACTCACAGTATTGTTTTTTTCCTTTCTATGTCTGACATTTATTTCTTCTTTATGTTTTCCGCAATTAAATTAGGTTAAAAACAGAACAGGTAATGGCACATCGGAGCAATATCATATTAAGTACCAAAAAATTGGACATAAAAATCTACTGAAACTTTTGGAGAGGTAGTTTAGAACATCTATTATAAACTCATTTCTTTGTACATTTTTTGTAGAAGACCAAAATCTTAAATCTTATGTCTTAAAAAACATATGAATACACAAAACCTAATTAAGAAAATTTAAGGATAATCAGAACTCTCAGTTTATTCAACTTTAGGATTTCGCTTAAATTTAACAACGCTGTCTTTACAATTGCATTAACTAATTACAAAACGCATCTGCTAACGGCGAGTTAATATTGTAAGCTGTCCCAACGAAGTTGCCAAGAAATGTCCATGAAAATAGTCATAATAATGTAAAATCTCGTACCGACATCAAGGTGTACCCCACCCACCCGGTCGCCTCCAAAGAAGCCATAGTTTTGGCACCTGGCCTGTTTGTTCTATGTTAGTTGTTGAAAATATCTGTTTCAGCCATGCTCAAACAATGCTATATGTATTCAAGCCAACATTGAACAGTGGTGAATGGAGAGAGTCGCCATTATAGCAGGTTTTACGAATTTTAGAGCAATCAGCACAGTCTGTTCGTGTTATATGTGAATTACTAAATAATTCAAATAATTACTAAATAATGATAACAGTGAATCAGTTCTGCTCTGTTAGAACCATACTTAATTCAGAAAAAAAGTCTATTTGAATTAAAAAAAAAACAAGATACAAATAACCTGATCATCTGTTATATTCCTATTACTGCTTAGTTCGTATTGGAACTATTCTCTGCGGGCTTGACTAAATAGTGACGGGCGGTTGAACATGAGCATCATTATACATTGACACGATGAATCACATCTGATTAATTCGGTCTTCTCCTCTCTCAGCTGTATCTGAGCTCTTGGTGATTGCATATCGTATCTTTATAACAGAAGGTAATTGCGATTATTTGTCAAAAAGTTTTAACGGAAGAAAGTCATAAAGAGAACAAAATAACTATATTACCATAGGCACCTTTGACTATATTATATTCATATTAATGTGTTATTATAAGATATACGGTACATAAATGTAGTTCATTAAGCCTTTATACTTCCTGTTCACCAGATCTTCAATATCCAATCAAGTAAAAGGCGAAGGGGATATTAGAAATGCCCTTCGTCCGTCCGTGCGTCCGTCCGTCCGAAACAATTTTGTCTGGAGCATAACTCCAAAACTACTTGAGGGATTTTATTCAAACTTCATACACTGACAGAGCACATTGGTAGGTAGTGCAATGTGCAAGTGCAATAACTCTACCTTGCCTTTTTTTAGTGTTATTCCGCTTTATCAGATTTACTTGATAAATTTTTCCGGAGCATAACTCCAAAACTGCTAGAGGGATTTTATTCAAACTTCATACACTGACAGAGCACATTGGTAGGTAGTGCAGTGTGCAGGTCCAATAACTCTACCTTGCCTATTTTTAGAGTTATTCCCCTTTATCAGAATTACTATATAAATTTTGTCCGGAGCATAACTCCAAAACTACTTGAGGGATTTTATTCAAATTTCACACACTGACAAAGCACATTGGTAGGTAGTGCAAAGTGCAAGTCCAATAACTCTACCTTGCCTATTTTTAGAGTTATTCCCCGTTATCAGAATTACTTGATAAATTTTGTCCGGAGCATAACTCCAAAAGTACTTGAGGGATTTTATTCAATCTTCATACACTGACAGAGCACATTGGTAGGTAGTGCAGTGTGCAAGTGCAATAGCTCTACCTTGCCTATTTTTAGAGTTATTCCCGTTATCAGAATTACTTGATAAATTTTGTCCGGAGCATAACTCCAAAACTACTTGAGGGATTTTATTCAATCTTCATACACTGACAGAGCACATTAGTAGGTAGTGCAGTGTGCAAGTCCAATAACCTTACCTTGCCTATTTTTTTAGAGTTATTCCCCTTTATCAGATTTACTTGTTTACATTTTAAAAATCCCAGCATATACATGTATATCTAATTCTTGAATTCTTGAACTTATTATCCCCCCGCCAAAGGCGGAGGGGATATTGGAATGGTCTCTGTCTGTCCGTGCGTGCGTCCGTTCCAGTTTTGTCCGGAGCATAACTCCAAAAGTACTTGAGTGATTTTCTTCAAACTTCATATACTGAAAGAGCACATTTGGAGGAGGTGCAGTGTGTAAGAATAATAACTCTACCTTGCCTACTTTTATAATGATTCCCCTTCATCAGATTTAATTGAAAAACTTTGTCCGAAGCATAACTCAAAAAGTGCTTGAGCGATTTTCTTCAAACTTAATACACTGACATAGCACATTAGTAGGAAGTGCAGTTTGCAAGAACAATAACTCTACTCTGCCTATTTTTTGTGGGATTTTCTTCAAACATTATTACATTGAGTGTTTGAAAGTACAACCTTCAGGTAGCTTCTTCCCGGCGGGAGGATTAACCATGTGTAACATGGCTCTTGTTTCAGCTTGAGAAAAAGCTAAACTAAAATTCAGAAGTCATTGTAGTTTATACAAATCAGTCAGAACGACACTTTTCGTCTTATGTTACGAGAACTTTAAACGATTTTCAACCGTTTATTTTGGGTTTGATTTGATCTTAAATGTTTGTAAATCGTGCCATAATCTATTTTGTAATAGTGTTTATAAAACATCTACACGAAAGTCTGCAAGATAAAGAAAGTGTTATTATTGTTTTAACGACGCAATATGTATTTAAACTGCCAAAAACGTGTTTTAACTTTCTTCTATTCAGGCATTTCCTTGACAAGAATTCGAAGAATATGTTGTTGTTGTTTTTTATGCTCCCGAAGGGTGGCATACAGTAATCGCATTGTTCTTCCGTCTTTCCGTCCGTCCGTCCGTCCCACAGTCTTGTCCGCGCTTTATCTCAAAAAACACTGGTTGGATTTGAATGAAACCTTCACCGAAGTGATTGTCATGATATCTAGTTGTATATAGTATTTGGATTTTTCATTTGGATTAAAACTTCCTGAATTATGGCCCTTTGAATTTATCACACTCACTTTTTGTCCGGGGCATAACTCAAAAATTATTGGAGATATCAACTTGAAACTTCATAGATATATAAATATCATTGAAGAGAAATGCAGTGCCTAAGAATCATAACTCTATTTTGCATACTTTTGGAGCTGTTGGGTTTTTGTTTGCCCGGGGTATAACTAAAACGCCTTTGAAGATATCAAATTGAAACTTCATAGATAAATGGATCTCATTGAGGAGAAGTGCAGTGCCCAAGAACCATAGTTCTTTTTTGCATAATTTTGTAATTAGTGCTCTTTTAATTTTTCATACTTTATTTTAGTCTGGGGCATAAAGTAACATGTTCCCATATATCAATACCCTACTGAAAAAGCGGCATGCGGGGGCTATTGGCGCCAGTACAGTGGCAATTCTAGTTTCCACAGACTGCATTTTTTTGCACAAATGATCAAGGTAACATCAAGTTATAAGCTACCATGACTGTGACCATTGCCTTGTTTCGGGGGCATTCGTGTCTGTGACACATTTCTTGTTTACTATATATCGGATAATCTTAGCAAGTGTTGCTTTCCATATGCAGTAGCACCAAAAAATTGTTTCTATTTTGTGAAAATATAACTTGTTATCTAAGCTGTTATAAGAATTTGGAACCCGTAAATATGAGAATATCATGAAAGTATTATTTATGGAAACAGTTTTAACGTCCATATAACTGCAGATGTCCAACTTTAGAGAAATATAAAAGATTATTGAACTTATTAAATAATTGTTTGGTTGCTTTTATTATAAATTCGCACAGAGTTGAGTTAATCTACATGTAATTCTGGCCGTTGTGTTTATCACAGGAATGTTTCCAGTATTTTTCTATCAAAGTTGCTTGTACCCTTGGTTCAGCAACAAAGTAAAATACATGTACTCGTATGTGTTAAAAATATAAAGTTCTATATGATTGTTCTAACCTTTCATTTAATAGTTTATCTTTTTGTCGAGCTGAATTCTTTTTGCTACCTGTAACCCGCTGATAAGATATTGCTCTACATTTGAGCAATGAAGCAGTAATGCATTTTGACGTTTGTTGATGTTACAGATAGTATTTCTGTTCTTGCCGACATCATTTGATTCTAGATATTTGTTTGTTAACTGGGAAAATATTCTTCAGTCGCTGCAAAGTAATTTAAAAATCTTTGCTAAGCACGATTTTGTATTATAATTATTATAAAAAAAATATGTCGCAGATCAAAGAACAAAACATCTAAGTTAACTTATTTCATTGATTTGTTCGTGTACAACATCTATCATGTACAACAGAATATTGACGGCGGCTTTTATTTTTGTCTGAGTTGCTTCAAGCCTGTTTTATAATTACAGGTTTGATGGAAAACTATATAATTATTAGAAAGCGGAAAGTTAAAATTTTTAATTGGAAAATATTGAATAATTGATTCATATTAATTCTACAATAAAAGAAAACAAGATTACAATAACTTTACTTAAAACTACCTTATTTGTGATCAAGCTTAAAGGTTGTGTAGTGTTGAATGGATCTTCAAATAGCTGTTTGATTTTTTTTCTAAATACTGTTAGTAGATTAGGACTTTTTTAATACTTAAGGTACAGAAAATATATGTTTTGAGTTGCTTTAAAGGAAATGATTGGCGTGGAAGGCAGCAAGATTTTAAACTCTTTGCTTAAACACAGCAAGAAAATGTTATCCCTTTATCTGTGGATTCCAGTAAGATTGCTAGGCAAATCGATTGCGCTTAGGGTGTGCCCGTTTCTCTGACTGACTTTCCTCATCTGACGAAAGAAGTCGGAATTTTACCCGATGGTGAACAAAATAGCTCGTTTGTTAAATTGCCTGAACTATCTCTACATTCATCTGTAAGACAGACGAGGTTATTCGTAACAAACCATTGATAATCCGAAGGCTAACCATTTCCACTTTTTCGTACACTGTCCTTAGACGGACAGGTTAGGCGGCTCAGACTACTAAGATTCTCGAATCCTGATTTATGATGCTAAAGATTTTTTGTTAGCAGCACGTCCATATCAACGGAAGTTGAAGCCCAAGAGTAATAGACTACGTCGAAAAATCTATTGATGAATAGAATAAATACATCGTTGGAGCCACATGCTTTAAAGTGTCTGTTTCTTAAAAAAATATATTGAGAAATACTCGTTTTTTTCTCTCCTGTGTTTGATCGTACGGTAAATATCTGAAATCGCTGTGCCGCGTATCATCAATGAAAATAGATTGCTTTTCCAAAATACCAAAGCGTAAAAGATATATGAAATCCATTATACTGTTGTATCAGACATTGGATAACATTAGTTTTATAGTTGTAAAACTGATTATCAACAAGGCTGGCGGGATCAAGTCTAGATAACAGTTTAGAATAAGCATATCAAGTAGTCAAACAGTGAAGACAGACAGACTTCAATGTTATGGTTGCCAAACAATGCTGAACAAACGGTTCAATCTATTACACTTTTACAACTTCATACATATGAACTGTTTTTTTCAGGAATCAATTTTAATATTCAAGACAACCAGATGCAAGTTTTTATTTTATGAATAATATGTCCCAAAAAGCTCCCCCGTTTATGTGGTATTTAAATCATTTTGACATATAATACAGTAAAAAAATATTTTTTTTAAGTGTCTTCACTACCACTGTTTTTCAAATATTAATTTCTTTGAAATATTAAAGATTTGCAGCCTTAATTTCAGCAGTGTGCTAATTCTATGCACGACGCGCGTGAATGCAAGGCAGTCACTTCTAAAGTTGGAACAAAGGTGAGAGACGACATTATTCTGACAATCATATCGGTTAACAATGTAATGAAATTAACGTAAATGTAAAACTTCTCGGCGATTTCAATGAATAAGTTTAATTATTATATATCTAATAAATGTAACCAATCGACAATCTGCATTTGTACCACGTGACCGTCCAATATATTCCCGTATTGGATCCAAAAAATATATATTAATTTCATATTGGACGGTTGAGTACATGTGCACTAAACGATGCTAGTCTGGTTTCCGATTTCAATCTCTAACGAATTAAAGACCGGGAACCATGCGTGTATAAAGACGCTTGTTAGTATATGTTTAAAACTGCTTGTAAAGCGTCTAGCTGACCAGAAAGCGTTGTTTTGTGTTGACAGAAGTCAAAATGTTGACAGATGAAAAAATTTCGATTTTATCGACGAATTAAACGAAAGATATATAATAAAAAGGTTATTATACATTTAACTGTACAATACGGGAATATATTTGGACTCGTACACAGCTTGAAAAGTCATATTGGACTCGCCTATCGGCGAGTCCAATATGACTTTTCAAGCTGTGTACTTGTCCAAATATACTCCCGTATTGTACAGTTAAATGTATAATAACCTTATAGTATAAATAAGTGTTCTGTTCCCATTATGTTCTGAGACCTTATATTTTCCGTCAAAATGGCATTTCTGTTTCTTTCCTTCTGTTTAAGTTTGTAACATCTGGTAAATGATAAATATAAAGATTGTACAGAACTTACAAACTTGTTTACATGGATGAAGTCAGCAAATACAGAAAGGAATACTTCATTTGTTTGAAGTAATGTTTCTAAGTAGAACAAGTTCTAACTCGAATGTTTCAGTGCTTTAACGGACAATATAAATCACGTCGGACTTTTAACATAAAATTTAACGAGAATGATAAGTTCAGTCACATTTTATCAGTTTTATCATTGAAATTATAATAATTCCCTGCTGATCTCTTCCAAATCCACATGGCCTTCCCTGGAGAATTTATTGAGAAAAATAAAGATAACATATTAAATACTTAAAACGTTTAGCTTCACGGAGATTTTGATAAATTGTTAACAAGTCAATTTGGCAGAAACATTAAAAACATTAAAGTGTAACTGATGAAAAGTCGAAACAATGTACTTAAAGATATCATATCTTTGAAAAGATGATATTAGAGAAAATCAAATTTATTGTTTATATCTTGATACCTACATTGTATTGCAAGGGTATACAATAACAAACAATGCTGTACTTAAGCTAATAATTTTTGTAGACCACATTGTTTTAGAACCTACATACAGAGTGACATGTTGTGGAACAGACTTAGAAAAATTTGCATGTGCTGTCTGTCCCTACAAGGACTGAATTACCCATATACTTTCTCACAGCAACTTCATTAAATGAAGTCGTAATATTGAGTGTTTGTCCGAATGAACCATTCCGCTAGATGTTTCATGGGTATATCCAACTGACTTCCTGGAATGGTTAAAGTTTTATTGTTCAAAAATTATGGTAAAAATAAACTGCACATTCAATATTCAACTTCCTTCAGTTAAGCTCAACCATACGTTATAAGTTGTTTTTTATTTTCACAAAAAACATCAGAAAATTAGTAACAAAAAGAATTAAAACTAAAAATTAAGTAAAAAAATGATTGAATAATATGCATGAAATTAACAATACTAAAACAACTTTACAAACATTACCACATAATGAAAGACTGTCCCCAGACTCTTGCTTTTATTTCAAGAAACGAGTGTTCTCTGTAAATTGAAGTGATATCTTTCAAGATGAAAAAGTCAGCCGAAACAAGTAATTGATTCTATTATTATGTTTAAGAAGAGAAAAGCAACTCACGAAATAATCAGTTAAAACGTATGTTAAATACAATCACAGTTCTAGCCATTCGAACAAAATGTGCAGTTAGTAATTTTAAAAAAGCTTAGATGTTGAAACTCCAACTGCAGTGTAAATGGAAAAGGGTTCAGTATTATTGAACAAAACACCATTTTTAGTTTACTTTTTGAAATTTGTAGTTTACGTGACATTCTAACACGACAAAAGAAGTTTCCTATTCTAACCCTTTTCTTCACTGACACAAGAGGATCGCTAAGTACATTGTGAACTACATCAAGTCTATTAGTAAAATTATTTAAAATATAAACTCATATCAGATCCTTTTTGTAAATTGTTGCGGTATTTTTTTCAGGTCAGCTAAGGTGACAATATTGCAGTGTCTCGAAGAATCAAATTTATTTGCTTATAATTTTTTATACTCATTTGCTAATTAATTCAGTTTGACTATAAAATACTTTTATCATGCAAACATTGTCGTTCATTAATTCAGTCTATCATTCATTCATTCGTACTTTTGATCATTCTCCTTGACTTTCATCGTTTTTGTGCATATTTTATAAGGAAAAAAGAAAAATAAATAAACAAATAAACAAAATATATATCAAATATTTATAAAAATGCTCAAATATCTCGATAAACAATGAAATATCCTGTCAAGCCAGTGTAATATAATCCCTTCTTTCCACAAGGTTGTTTATAAAACGTAATTTGTCATGACATACAAATAGCATTTGTTGAACGATTGGTATTTTCTCTACAGTTTGACATTCAGGAGACGACGTTTGAAATATGAAGTAAATAATACGATCACATATGTGTCGATTTAGAGATATCATAACATTTCTGGTAAGGTAAATATTTAATTAGGTGTTAATATCTTGTCATTGTGTGTTGTTTAAAGCAATGACATTTTTTTATTACTATTTTCCCCTTTTTTATTTTGCAGATAGAGTGTTATCAATTTTTATAATTGCATATTAAAACACATTTTAGAATTGAAAAGTCGTTAAAAAGAAAATTGCCGTGATCACATTTTTTCGATTTTTATCGCAATCCCACCGATCTGTTGTGGGATGTGAATTTCAATATGAGTCAACTGTGAATCATATCTTTTAATTAAAATCAGACCTAATTCCGTCAAATTAAAATTGAATTAAAAAAGAGAAGATTAAGATGACAGTAACCTCTGTTATATGCGTATCACTTCTTACTTAGATTTGGAGCTATTTTTAAAACAAAATGTTATTGGATTATTAGATACATTCTTTCAAAGATTTAATGACTAATTACGTAAAAGTTTTAGCTGACAGTTGTGCGTTCAATCTTATATCCTGGAAGGAAGCATAGCATTTTTTTTTTTGTAACAATGTTACTCATTCTTTTACGTTTCACGCTGATGACGTAAAATTATTCCATCCCTAATTTCTTTTATAATGCAAACTGCATGTTTCAATAGTGACCATTTTTATGATACGTAATTAGTCGTAAATAACACGATCAAAAACAATTAACTGGGAGTAAACAAAAAACAGCATTAATTTCTTCAGTTTTGTTTGAATCATCGACACCTGCTGCAGTTTAAATTCAAATGAGTAATTAATCGTCTGGAACGATGAGTCACATTTAATTAATTTGATCTTATCTTATTCCCGGTTTTGTCATTTTACGTTGAATCTGTTTAACAGAAATTAACTATGATTACTTGTCAAAATTTTCTCATGTAAAAAGGACCAAACGAGACCAAAACAAAAATATAACCATATGCACACAACCATTTCACGTGTTGGTTTAATTCGCTGAAAAATATCGGTGATTTAGACCTCTGGCTCATAATATTATCAAGATACATGGTACATACGCGTGGTTGATATAATATACTTTCCGATGCAACAGGCCGTCTAATAGTAGAACTAGCAAGGAAACGAAAAATATATTGTTCAGATTGCTCAGATAAATTGTTTTGAATTTTTGAAGACGCATTTTGGTTACACTAGATAACTTTAGTCTGGCAAACGAAATGCTCCGATATCTCATTCAGACATTTTCTGGAGGGTGTTTGTCAGTTTGAAAATATTTTTTCATTAAATTTTATTGTGAAACAATTAATTCCAGCCGGGGTTGATTTAGCTGTTAAGCAGCAGTTGAAAACTTGAGTGTTTGAATTTGAGTGGAATCAGGAATTATAGCAACATTATTGCAAATGACTGTCACTTTCAACTAGTCTGTCCAACCTATCTAAATTGATATAGAAAAAAAAAACATTTATTAAGACCATATCACTTCAGGTGGTCAGGATTGCAGAATTTTCAGAGATCATTTAATAATAATAAAACAACAACAACATTGAAACCTAGCTTAATATCTATACTCTGTCTTTAAAGAACAGGGTGGTTTATAACTTGTAAAAAAATCAGTATTGTAAATCTATATAATTTCCCGAACTGTCAGACTGATTTAAAGATATCTATCCTTGTTTCTCAGAAAATATTTTATTACACCAATGAGCTTTTGACGTCACACAGAGCAATTCATGTAGGACATATGTCATGCCTAATAAATGGTTGTTTTTTTGCTTGTTTTTTTGTGTTTGTTTGTTTGTTTGTTTTGTTGGTTTTTTTTTTTTTTTTTTTTTTTTTTGGGGGGGGGGGGGAGTGCTTTTGACCATTTAAAGGACGATGTCTTAAGACAGTGCCGAATGAATATTTGTACACCTTCTATTGGTAAATATCCCTTTACTTAGTCAAAGAAATTTCACACCATTGTTTGTTGAGATGACAAATAACTGAAATATATGCTTCATGTTCACGAAATTTTATTATTCTGACTAAATTACAGTTTCTTCGAAAATTACATTGTTTTACCAAAACACTTTTCGTAGATGCACGTTGAAACCTGTTTCGGGCCGAACGTATATGATTATCTGTACAATAAAATCGAATTCTCCGATACTTTAATCCACTTCTTTAAGACATTTCTTGTTTGTTATTGTTGTATATAACTCCCTGAAGAGTCTAGCATAATCTGAATGCTGTATACGTTTTAAGCATATCTATAATATTGCTTGTAAATAGCCTAATATATCTTTGGAAACAGTTACTGTAACTTTATGAAAAAATAAATAGTGAATCTTAATAAACGAAATTAGTTAACTGTCTTTTCTGAGATAAATTATATTCAAATAACAGGACACGTTCCATGAAAGCTTGTTTTACCGTTTTTCATGCACCAAATATTGTACATGTATATAAACAAATAAGAAATTTTTTATCAGACGAAAATAGTTGGTCTCTTTGTTTATTTTTTTGGGTTTTTTTTGTTGTTGTTTTTTTTGTTTGTTTGTTTGTTTTTTTTGCTTTAATATCGTATCACACTGATCGAACTAGACGAGAGTTTGAGATAGAAAAGCTATGTCATTTCAGTTTGTTTGAAGGTTTTTTCGAATTCCGCTGACATCATTTTAATTTTAGTGATGTGTTTGGTGTATTGAAACTGTTTATCTATGTCTGTGAAGTACAAGTAATAAATATTTGCCAAAGAAATGCTATATTATTGTTATTCCAAGTGTGGCATAGACAAAAAAATAAAAACGTCTAATTTACCATTTTGATTGTATTTTATTGTTTGTGCGTGTACAAAATCTAGTATAGACAGTTAAATGCTGGCTGCGATTTTTTTTCTTTTTGGTAGTGTTCGCTTCATCTTTCGGGGAAGTCCAGAATTATAAAATGATGCATCCGAGAATAAAAGCAGTAAACATTGTGGAAGGTCACATATAAATATCATTTTTGATATCTCTTGAAAAAACATATAATGACTAAGACATATCGAACATTTCTCAGACCAAACTTGTTGCTAGGAAGGCTATGACCATACGAGAAATAATGAAGGAACCCAATGTTACCCAATGTTTACTACTGTCTTCGTTGTCTCTTCAGCTAATCTGCTTCAAGCGAGATGTTCGTATTAAATGTAATGTTAATATTAAATGTTTCATTATTTTAATTTACACTGATCTATAAATACCTGCTTAGTTAGGACGAAAGTTGTTTAAGCTCAATTAAGTCGCCTTCAGCACAACATCCCAGTTGGTCCAAGTCGGTTAAGAGAATGGCCATTAAAATTCATGGTTGCTGAACTAACCATACAAGAAATAAACGGTTATAAATAGTGTCTGTATAAGAAAACACTGAGTCATGCTTTATTTTAGAATGTTACACTTTCCGTTTGGTACACTACAAGTCGTCCTTAAAGGAAATTTTGGTAAACGAATAACTAATTCACGAATTTATTTGAGATAACTGTTTTATATGCTCACATGTTACTACGAAATGAAGAAGACATTGGAAAGCTAGAAAAAACATAAAAAATATTGTATTTATGTTGTTAAAAAAACTGTCACCAGAAAAAATATTTTTTCATAAAACTTGCCGACACGTTGCTAAAAACTGTTTGATTAAATACTGAAACATCCGACATACTCATACGTCTGATCCGTTCATTTATTTATATATTTATTTATGTTTTTGTTCAGTGATGAAAGTTTTAAAACTACTAAAACTGTTAACGAAGTTAAATATGCAGTGTCTAAAAGTAGAACATCTACGCTTAACGAACAAAGTAAGTTAACATTCTATGTATACATGCAAGATGACTGTTTTATACCAATCAGTATATCAATAAAATGTTCAGAGAAACCTATTGGCAACACAGCCAAGAATACAAAGAAGTCTACGGGACATGATTAAGTCAATAGGGAAGTGAAGACAAAATATTTAGTCTTCACAAAATCACAACTTCTCAATATTGAGTGTGTCTCGATGAATCAGAGTGCACTTCGAGAGATGAATGCGAAAAATTGTTATCTGCTTTTTACTTTTATAACATTACCTCTGTTAGGGGCTTCTTTTTTAAACAAATCTGACGTAATAGTATATATGAAGGTTAAATTTGCTTTCATTTTATCAATAAAATCAAAGGCCATCAGAAAAGATTATTTCTTAAACAGACGGCCAAAAACACATTTCTAAGATTATTAAGACAAATATAGTTTGTTTAAGTGCTTTTAACTATAAGCACTACAGTATTTATGAGTGATATTTAACATGGCAGCAATTTGGCTCAGGTTGAACGTCTAAACAATATTCCTTAAATATCCCTGAAAGTCATAAACACAATATAATCATATTTATTACCTATATCTCGAAGCTGAATCTTTATGTTATAGACTGTATAGTAGAAGTTCAGTGTAAACTGCCGGTTCTCATGTATACCAAAGCGTTTTTAGGTAAGGTAAATTTTGATTCTTTCAATACACTATTTGACGAAAGCCTGTTTTCTCAATTATTTATACAAATTCATCATCTCAGACCATTAGACTTGTGGAATATACAACACGTAAAGTAATAATTTGAAAAGACAGAAGAATCAGAAGACTGATTTCGTTTCTAGAATAACAACACTATGACATTTTATAATTAGTGCATAGAATTAACTGCTTACTGTCCAGCTGCCAAGGACCGCTGTAAAATAGTATCGTAAATAAACTGTGAATTTACCACCAGTAATATTGCAGTCGTAGAAATGAGGGTATTATACATGTTACTGGAATAATTTATTCTACGATTTTGATGATTGGATGCTACATGGATGTGTCTAAAGAAGGCAGAAAATGTTAAAACCAAAGAATATAACACGTTATGAAATAAACCTGTTTTAATGCAATACTTGATGATGAACTCAACGAAACAACAGGAATTTAGGATATAATTATCTTATAAGTTATTATAAAGCACAGATGTAATTCCGTTCTTTTGAACTTAAAATGCTGTTAGAAGCTTAATCTATTAGATACTTAAATCTACAAACAGATACTTAAATTAACTAAATTCTGATTAAAATGATTGTAATATTTACTTGCAATATGAATGAATAATTGCTTTGTGATATGAAAGAAACTTTATATTGGAAGTTATCTTTAATATTTATGTCAAGCGGTAGTTTATATTATTGATTGTAGTAGTATATAGCTATGGAGCCAGGTTTAATCATTACTGCATTACTTGATAAATATTAAATTATTTGCTTTTTCTCGAATACTTGAATTTGACTTAATTACAAAAGTACTTGTGACATTATAATCTCACATGTTCGTTAACATTTCATTCAGTGTTTTACACTTAATAGCTATATCCTTTGTCTCTAAATATTTATCCTTTGTTCTTCATCGTTTACAAGTTTGTTTTTTCAAATTCATCCATTCTTTCATTGCAAGCAACATCACCATTGGCGTTGTTTTTTCAGTCACCGTGCGCTTAATTGCCTATCTAATTCAAAAAGTATCTGTTAGATCTTGTCAAAGCAGTAAACAGAATTCTAATGAAGAACACACTTTTTGTTTTCCCTTTCTGTCTTTTATTGTTTAATTTTCTGCTATTAAAACATGTTTTACAACAGACCAATAATAATAGCACACGGAGACAGTATTCTGAGCATTATCAAATATTTCAACGTC
This sequence comes from Cyclina sinensis, assembly GCA_012932295.1. Classification (NCBI taxonomy): domain Eukaryota; kingdom Metazoa; phylum Mollusca; class Bivalvia; order Venerida; family Veneridae; genus Cyclina; species Cyclina sinensis. The sequence goes on from JAAONU010000017.1 coordinate 31,383,576, forward strand.
AAAATCCAATGTTTTCTATAGCTGTTTTAGCAATACTGAATAACTTCAGCATTTTTATTTTGTTTTGTTTAAAGATATCATTTTAATGGTATTTTAAGTAGCACACTGTAATTAAAGACGGCAAGACAATGCTTCTTTTAGACGTAAACGACTCGCTGCATAAAGACAAGACGTTAACGCAAGACTTGTAGACTTTTTTAATCAATGGTTTTATTCTCACGATTTTTTGAAATTTCTTTCGCGATTCTCGACGTATGGTTCTATATTTATATTTCGTATCTGGGTATCACTGAGTGGTATTCGAGAAATTTCACGAGGGAGTAACATTGTATTTTATTGGCAAATTCCTCTCAATGTGTAGCCAAACCTTCTATCTGTAGAATCTATCTCACTGATAAATCAACGTCTTTTTCTCGCTTCCCTAAACAGTTCCGACGTAAACTGACTTCTTGCTCATTACACATTGTTAATTTAGACATAAAACTGGCATTTAAGACTTTAAATTGGGGAATAAATTTCACATACCTTTCTTTAACAGTCAAGACCAGACATAATGCGATGCTGCATTATATAAAAATGATGATGATAATAATAATATTTATGATGTTGATGTCGTGTTACTGTTTCTGTTTTGTCAACAAGATGTAAGCTGCTGTGCATATTTTGAAACGGCTTAATTAACTAAGAATGTGATTTATTTCATTTCTATGTTCTTAGAATATCGAAGTTTCGATATTTGTTGATTGTTTTAAAAGAAAATTATATAAATAAACTGTTTTGTTTTAAATGCAATTATTATTTAGCATTATAATTATTATTAATAACGATAGATAGCTTTGTTGTTTTAAGTCTATGGATATTTCATTCATTTAGGGGTATATAAAGTAGTGGAAATGAATTCCGTTTCACAATTGTCTAGCAATCAAGTTAGTTTAAGGATATCTTCAGTTTGTCCATCAGTTATTCTGAAAGGATAATCAAAACTTATAAATGACATCCTGGAAGATTAATAACTTTTATGTCCCTAATAAAGTGCTGTGCGTAATCTGTAAATGTGTGTAATAGAAAAGGTAACAGAATTGATATAACTACAGTAATAAATTGTAACTGTTTCAAGAGTGATAATTGCTTCATGCCTCATCTCATTCTGATATGATCTTTTTTTATTTACTGAAGTAATTATGTCAAGGTAAGGGTTTAAGGGTAAGTCAGAGTCGTCTTTGTTAAACAGTTTTCTACCAATTAACGTCATGTATGTTCAAAGGGTCACAACATAACAATCTGCACTTTCATGCCTTGCTTCTACATTAAATATGTAATCTCTCCACAAACTTTTATATGTTTATAGCCTGTATCATACTGATAACGTACTTTGAGAAGAAACAGCTTTCTACATTTGAAAGAATATTGTTTCTGTTTGTTGTTTCTGATGGCGCTGCTAGTGGTGCACCAGTTTACCTGTTAGAAAATTACAAACATATCATTTTCTTGTACACCTTAAGGTATGAATCTATCACACTAAACTCATATCCTTATAATTAGCTCCTGATTCATGAAGTTCAGTAATTATTTTTGATGATTGTGTGCATTTATGTGTTTCTAATTATACCCTTTGTTTTTCATGTAATTGCTTATTACGTTAATTGACTCTTAAAATCATGCACTGCATTCTTTGAGAGTTTGTTTAAGTATTGTATGGTTTTATATTACTAAAGAGAGAAATCACATGCAACAGTTTATGATTTTATAAATGTTTTTGGAAGATGTTTATTTCTATTGTTTTGCTTCGACTTAATATTATTATTCCGACAATAAACGTCAGCATTTGCATAGAAATGGATTTGTTAAATACACTAAATTATTATGAATATGTATGTTTGCACTTAAATTAAACTTAATACAAAACTTAGTTAAATGAGACACATGTACAATAATAGAGATTTTTTGCATTACTCGTATGTAGATTTCTTATGTATGTATAGGAAATGTCGCAGTCTGAACACATACTCATCTTTTTCATTTTTTTCCAAAGTGATAAATCTAAATGCCGTTGAAATCATTCCTTTTCGGAACTGACGGAAATGATTGTGGTGATCGGAACTGACGGAAAATGATTGTGGTGACTCGGAACTGACGGAAAATGATTGGGGTTAATCGGAAATGACGGAAAATGATTGTGGTGACTCCGAACTGACGAAAAATGATTCTGGTGACTCGGAACTGACGAAAAATGGTTGGGGTGACACGGAACTGACCGAAAATAATTGGGGTGACTCGGAACTAACGGAAAATGATTGTGGTGACTCTGGACTGACGGAAAATGATTGGGGTGACTTGGAACTGATTGAAAATGATTGGATTGACTCGGAACTGACGGAAATGATTGGGGTGACTCGGAACTGACGTAATGACTCGGAACTGACGGAATGACTCGGAACTGACGGAATGACTCGGAACTGACGTAATGACTCGGAACTGACGGAATGACTCGGAACTGACGTAATGACTCGGAACTGACGGAATGACTCGGAACTGATGGAAAATGATTTTGGATGACTTGGAACTGACGGAAAATGATTAGGATGACTCGGAACACAATATGATTTTAAAGTGAGCCTGAAAGTCTCTGGATGAAACATCGATTTAGGTCAAGCATTTTTCATTAGTTAATTATAATTGACGGTTTGAACTATTCTCATGTGACTTGAGAGTATAATCCTTATTGTCATTTATACACGAGACAAACGGCCCTTACGTGACTCGGTATCGATCACTTTGTTTGGTTTTACTATCTGTAAATCTATGGTCATGCTCCCTAAGGAACGATAAGTGATTTGTTGTAATGATGTTTAATAAACATTTTTCAGTAAAGAGTCAAAAGTTGGCTATGAAATACTTCTGATAAATGAGGTAATAATAGCTGTAAGCCTATAACTGTAATGAAACTGCCTCAGGTGTACGCGTAAAGAAGGGATGTGAAGGTATAAAACTCGGCGATAACTTTTCTTATAACGGTGCCGACACACAACTTAAAAATAAAATTCAAAGTACATAAGTTTCTCCAACCACTTTAATTTAGTTTTATCAGATCTAACTCAAAATTGAAAAAAACACATACCTCAGTGGTATATTACTGTATCGCTATTTCAAGATTGAATCTTAATTCTTTTTCTCTTTTCCATTGCATCAACCACTGTGTCAATAAAACAGTGTTGACAGGTTTTATTGGACAGACGAGTAAAGAGTGACAACCCTCTAAAAAATAAATATAGTTTAAGAAAATATAATACAAAAATCGTTTTTCTTTCTTATTCAGTGCATCACAAATCACAAGCAATATGACAAGACATTACAACAATTATTTCACGTATTTTCTTTTGTTATGCCTGGGTACATCATGCAATAGACAAATCCGATTATTGGCAAAGACACGCTTTGTTTTGGTCTCTAGGGAACAAAGTCTACATTATGTCAAAATATAAAACATTATTTCCAGATGATGCTAGACGTCAACACTACAAAATTTGATGTGAAAACACATGTGAAAGTTATGTAAACATATATTGTTTGATATGATGGTAAATAAACAGCTTACGTCTGAAAATGTCAATACATTAGAACATAGTAACTTGGAACACATCATTCCAGACATGTCAGCTATCTAAACATTAAAACCGATATTTGTACATGGTCTCCTAACAAAGACAAAGTATTTAAAACAATTGTGTCGCCCTTACTAAAACGGCTAGACTTATCAGACACTTTTGCTCAAGAACCCAGGCGATCGTACAGTAGATAACAATTTCTATGGACTTGGCGGCGAATAAACTTGCCTCGTCAGAACAATTTCCTGACGAGACTCGAATCTTTGATATTCTGCTCCGTAGGAAAACGCTTTAAACTTCAGTCCAAGAACACGCAGCTTAGAAATACCGCTAATTTTATTTAAGAAACTTTGTTTCAGTAAGCAAAGATTTATGTCTGTTTTTAAATGAAATGGGAAATATTCTGACAGTCTCGCTTTTACCATTCTAACTGAAAATTCATTGTTGCTTGTAAATTTTAATCAGTATTACTTTTTTCGAGCTACGAGTATTATAAACAATATATGCAGTGGGTTTGAGTCATCTCAAAATGTTCATGTATAATTTTCGCTGATTTTGATCTCTTCGAAATAAAAAATTTATATATAACAATTTAGACGGTTGATCTAATCTTTGACAAAAGGCATTGAAAACGGGCGTCTGTTTGGCGCCAGAGCGCAGACGCAAGAAGAGTTTTCAATGGGGTAAGCAGAATAATAGAAAAACAGTCAATTATAAAAATTTACTGAAGTAAGGCCGACATGAACACAAGGTGCATAATGTAGAACCTAAACATCTCATTGGCAAAAAGCGAAGGCTGTTATCGAAATATCGTCCATTCACTTCATATCGCTTAGGAGTTGGCTGAACTACATAATTTTCAAGCAAACGAAATCCGCATGTTATACAATGTACAATGCTGTAAGCAATTCTAACTAGCGTTTTAGATAGTAAGCGTTGATTACAGATACGGTTTAAATAAAGAACAAGTGTTTTGTTTTGTAAAATTTGAGTATTTTGCAATTCATTTCTTAAAAAAGTGTCAATCATTTGCTAGCGTGAATGATTTAGAAGAACATAATTACGGAGAATGCTTATTATGTATGAACAATAACATTTTCTTACTTGCTCTTTGGTGTTTTAATGATAGCTTTAGAAAACGTTACCATCACTTCAGGGTGTTGGGTCGATATAAATAACAATTCTTCCAGTACTTGATAAAATAAACCTTTATATAAAACGTTATAATTCTTATTGTTATTGATCCTTGCAAAAGATCGTTAATTCTGAAGGAAATATATTGGAGAGAAATATGATTTTTTTTTTCTATTTACCTTAACAATGAGGCAAATCAGTAAAATCGAGCTCAGAATACCAGAAAGGGAGTGTCTTTTGTTGTTGTTGTTGATGATGTTGTTGTTGTTTTCTTCTCACACGCAGTCCCCATCCGTTGCATATTTTCGAGTCTATTTACATCAACTTGATGTTTGCTCCTTTAGACCTGAAACCTGAAGAAGTTGTCCTAAAAAAAAAACCACTTTACACAAAAACTGATTTGACCAAAACAATTCCAAATAATGGACTTGATTATGCAAATCACAGCATAAATATGTGTTCCTGAGATTGAAGTAAAACAATAAAAGCAAAGAGCCATCTAAATTTATGAATTGATTATTTTCACTCTGTTGTGTTGCGTGCATTTAGATAGTTAGAGTAGGATGATCGTTTTGATAAAATTTTTATCTTGACAGACTGGTTAAACGTAGTATTTGAGATAATTTAAAATGAAGTAAATATCGCTTATCTAGAAACACGTAATATTACCAACTTTTGAAAGCAAGTTCGTGATGAAAGGAACATTTGTACGTGACTTAAACTCTTAAACAGTACACTGCTCATGACACTGGGTTATCGAGGCAGCAAGCAGTCGGTTCATAAACACAATAGCTCTTGTGTAAAAAATGCTTTTCTCTTTTCTATAGTTAGGAGACTATGGTTCAAAACAACAGGTTAAACTTTTTCTTAACACAAAACTTAGAATTTAAAAGCGTTGATTCATCAACTTACGAAGAGCAAACACTTGTAGCCTATCAGAATGCACTGATTTATTGAATAATTTTCAAGATTTACGAGTACTTCTCAGAAAGTTATTGCCTGATTTTTTCTACAAGTAGGTGGGCTTTTTCCAGAAGTATAAATTATTGGAAGTGTAATCCAGACATGAATGTTATAAACCTTTTTGTCACTTTTACGAGAGGTGATCGGGAAACTCGTAGACTTTTGGTATCATTTCCTTATCATTTGTCGCATACAGTGAAACTTTTTTCTAATAAGCATACTGTCGAAACACAAATACATTTTATAGCATTCACTGAATTATCGGTGTCCATAACGACGCGCATCGGCATACCCGGAGCACGTCAAAAAATATGCATTTTTCAAAATTGCTTAAATTACTACCGCAATGCATTGAATACGCAAAATCATCTGCTGCCTAACGTTGTTTATGATATCGTTTCCAGAAAATGCAACGTTTGTCCATTTGAAAGATATAAGCATGTTTAAAGGCGTTGTCAGTAACCAAAATTTCAAAACCATGACGTCCACTGCAGTGGCGTAGGCAATGGGGCCGCAGAGGCCGCGGTCGCGGCTCCAATATTTTGACCAAAAATGCCTTTAACTAAGAGTTAACTAAAAGTTCCACCATGTCACAGTAATGTTAATAAATGTTAATATTGGTCAAAGATTTCTTTTTGTAATTTATCTTTACAAAATACATAATTTTGTAGAAGAGTGTGCAGAAATTGAATATTTCAAGGCACACATTTTCAAAATTTTCTTAGCCCTTACCAACCCCTCCCTTGATTGTATATTCTGCGGCACCTATCGGTAAAAATTGTCTACGCGCCTGCACTGGCGACGTCAAGTTAATGGCAGCCATCACATTTTGCGTGGGAATAAACATGACACCACAACACAAGGGAAACGTTTAAAAATGTTAGAGTTTCAGTATGACCAATAATTGCAGTAGGGCGCTCTTCTTTAGGTGGCACCGACCGTTTCGGGAAAAAAGACGCTCTACAGGATTTTTTTTTAAAAAGATAAAAGAAAAAAGATTTATTGCTGGACAAGATTAATCACGTATTGACTGTCTGAATGGTCGCATTGTTATTGGCTTGAATTATGAAAAGTAATAGCTAATTCATAGGTTTGATCCCTCCTCAAAAATTAACGTGTCTGTAGCTGAATTATTCACGCTATGTTTAAAGTGGTTAACTTGCGTAGTAAACTATAGCGGTATTATTAGATAACAGTTTTAGTAAACTGAAACTAGTATAATACAATGCTGTGATAAATATCTAGAGTGTACAGACGCCTAAAGGTGTCTGCGATGCATACAAGAACATGGATACATTCAACGTAAACTTTCGCAGAGAGATAAATGCATTTAAATGCAACAGACTCATAAGCCATTAAGTAAAGTATTCACTTAAATGGATTATAACATGGTTACATATTTAGTGAAAATATATCACAATCAAAAACCTACTTAAATCCAACTTCTTTTGTTGTGTTTAAGTTCTTATTCGCTTACATCTCAGATGAATATTATTATGGTATTAAGCGAATATCTCTGTTATGTACAATTGTTTACCATTGGGCAGCATTTGTGTCTGCATTTGAGCAGTATAACTGGAAAATATGTTTGTATATACAGATTAAAATAGGTCATAAATATTTGAGAATACTAGCATACCGATCAAGTCCCCAAAATAAAGACATCAGTGTTATCAGTGTAAGCCTCAAGCACGATATTTCAAACCGGAGTCGATGATCAGCTCCTGAACCGCCCAGCTGTAAGAAACCGATACAAAATGGTAGCGCACAGTTAACAGTCAAACAATATCGGAGAAGCTAAAGAATTGGCTTCAGTAATATTACCGAAATTAACCACCAGTGTTTGTGTTACATATGTATCTACGTTCCTAAAAAGTGTAAAGGATTATTGCAATAGATATTTCATATAATTAGTTTTTAAGAAGTTGTTGGAGATAAAGTTGAACACAATGCAGTTAGAATTAAATGGAAATATTGAGAATATACGTATTTACATGATATTTTGTTAGAAGGATGTAAATTGCTGGAATTTAATCAAAAAGCGTCTGTGTAACTGTATTTTCGACACATACGAAATTTGTCGGCATAAGCAGGCAAATGAGTTGATATACATGTACTTATAAGAAAGCACCATGAGACAGGCCTATCTAAAATTGCAGGATATATTTTGCCGAAGCACAGTTTATGTCTTATTGATTGTGACTGTTTTCAGTGTTCGAGTGTATGGGGGAATACTAGGTGAGATTAAAGAAGTAGTAATGGTTTTTTTCACATAACGTCCTTTTTTATCTTTTTTCACTCATTCGGTCTGTTCACAGATACTTTCATCCAGTCATACATTCTGTCATTCATTCATTTGTTCGTTATTTCACATTCAAGAAATGTATGTAAGTAGAATATATCAAAATACCATTTACATACATTTATAGGGCTACATTCGTAATAGCAACATAGAACTCATAACTTATGTCATTGTTGATTTACGCCATTCAATAAACGTAGAGGAAATCTAAGGAAGGAAAAGAAAACAAGTTTGTGACTTCCTGGATTAGCAGAACATGTACATAAAAGCAGTGGTTATTCTACCCTATTCGTCCAGTTTTATTTATTTATTTATTGTTTAGATACCGTTTCAGTCTTTTACCTGTCTTAACAGATAAGAACAAAAATAATTTCATTTGTATGTCATATTTTGTATCCTCGAAATGGTATTCAGGTGATTTTATGTTGGGAATAACAGCAGTTGATTATGACACAAAACCCTGCCACTTTCTAGACAAACTTTTCATCAAATATGTCTATCCTTCCAATAAATCAATATACCTTTCCAGGTTTTGTAAGAAGTTTTTATATTTTATGACCGCATACGCATTATATAATGTAAATTAAGATAGATCAGGCCTAAAATTAGAATTTAAATGAAGCTGTCTTCCTTTTTATGAGAAGTCTATGATTATCTTGATGAGAATTTAATGTTGTAGCCATTGTAGTAAATTAAAGAAAAACAACAACATATTTTAAACGTTTTATGTAACATTACCATACTTTTTGACGTTCTTTTTTCTTCTTCTAAATATCGATATTCCATACAAAAGTTGCATTAATGTCAGAAGATTTCATAAATCATATTAAACCTCCTCCACTGCCTACATTTAATACTCTAAAGCCCTTTCCACTGTGTTTTGTCTGGGCAGACATTGATAAAGGTAAGCATTATTCTAATAAAACAAAGCCGTTTAAGTGTCCAGGAATAAATTATTACATTCTTCTGTACGCCTATTTCTGTTTAAAGTAAACCATAATATAAACAATTACCTTGTAAAGTTTTGGGTTTTTCAGTTTTTGTTCTGATCATGCTCTCTCCACTTCCAGAAATGATTTTTTAATGCAGTAGTAATACACATGACCATCACAGCTGTCATCATCATATGAAGTTCCTATTTAATCGTCCCTATTGTTTCATCATCATCGTCGTCATCAGTTCCATCATCATCGTTTTTGCCTTCTTGGTACCCGAAGCATTGTCAACTTCAAAAATCATTATGAACTTTATAATCATCATTATAATCATCATAAATAGATAGTCTCGTCAGAACAAGGTCCGACAGAGACACGTACGTTTCAGACCTTTCACTCTGCGGTTACACCTTAACACCAAGAACATGCAAATGGTTTGTAATGGTTACCTCTTGCTATCGCAGTATTCTATCTGACAGCTTGAATACCAGCTTGTATGCATCGAGAAATTTTATGTTCTGGCTCTCTTCACAATCAGCATGAGCATCTAACAAATAACTTTCAGTTACAAAAGCAAGCATTTCGTGTTCCTCCCATTATAAACCTATATATTCTTTGCACTGTATTCATTGATTCAAATTAAGTTGTTTTCTGTTTTATCAATTATCATCTTGGTGATGATAGATAATACTTATAATACCTGCATTCTTTGTAAAGGTGTCAAGTACAAATCACATTCAGTCAACAAGGTAGCTCTTACGTTATTTCAACACTAAAATATAAGTGAAGATTGACCTATAGTGACGATGGGAAGTTTTAATCACTGCAATTGTGATCAGAAAAGAAACCATTTTTAATGATGGATAATTACAGCACTAGAGATAACGTTAGGCTAGTTGTTTATTTAAAACAGACAAAAATTGCCACCCAGGACTTCTTCTCCTGAGGTGACGACTGATGCCGTGTCCGTTTTAATCATGAGAAAAACTTGGAACGCATGCTATTAATACATATCCAAATAATTTTATTTAATACATGACATATTTTCAAATTTGGAAATTAAACCAGTGCAAAATGGTAAAAATGTTGATTTTTAATTGGTTTAATTGGTTTTCTAGAAGGACGTGTCAGTTAAACATATCTGAGAGTGAAATTTACTTTAAAGGAAATCTATAAATTTACCCGCTAATACTGAACATGAAAAACCACTAACCTCGGCCACACAGTGTTTATCTATGAATTGATGTTAATGTGTCAACATTGTAAATTACCTTTGCAATTATATATGGGATCCCGTATTCAAATTGATATAAACTGCCAGCGCAGTCTCCTGTGTTTTAAATCAAGGAACAGCAACATAGCTTGCTGATCACTTTTCTGTAATTTTACACTGTATTGTTAAAATGGTTGATGTAAATGTACCCTGCATAAAAAATCTCTTTTGAGATCAATGCAAATTTTATCTGATTCGTTATTCTCATTAAATCAGTACAAGTATCTTATTAACCTTTTGTATATTTATGCGCCAGCACCAGTCAAATATTTAGCTTCTTTTGTTTTTACGCTGAGCCTTGTAAATCAAAACTCTTTTGGAACACGAATTTGAATATAATATAGAAGTTCAAAACATCGTCTAGAATATTTAGTCATACATATGCAGATAAAGATATTAAATCGATTTTAGATGTTTATACAATACAAGGAGTTTTCAGGTGTAATGTTATCGAACTTGCCCATGTAACACGATGAAATCATGAAATTCCTACACTAGGTAACGCCCAATATACATGATATACACCGACACTGAAATAATTTACTTATATCAAATATAACGATCACAATTCAGTTTGTTCCAAAGTATTGTCTTGCACTAATGCAAAATGGTTGAAAGAAGCTGAAATTAGGGGTTTGTTGCGGCCCAGTTCACGTCGGCCTGTAAAAGCATAAATAAACTTCCGGGAATTGATTCTTTGGCACGGTGGTCTGGAGCATTGGTTTTCATTGCTTCAAGTGACCGTTCTAAACGAAAAATCTGTCACTGGGGCTTTTTACACAAAAAACAATGTTCTGAAAAAACATGGGACAAAAATGCGAAAAGCGACGTCTAGGTAGAGGTGGGGTGTATGTCTTTGTTGCATGACAATGGCCCATCACACAAATATGCAGTTGAAAAGGATTTTTTTTTGGAGATGTGGAAGGTTTGTGTCATTTCCCATGCGCCTTATTCGCTGGATCTAGCACAGTGTGACTCCTGTCTCTTTCGCAGGTTAGATAAAGACACTTATCTGATAGAAAGTCTACCTCTCGACAGCTGTTTTCCAGTGTAAACAAGGCATACCTAAAGTTCGAATTGGATCAAACGCTTGAAACTCTATATTGTTAACGAAGGGGGAATACTTTGAAAATATGAAATAAAATCAGATTTCAGTAAATATAACAGGACCTGATATAATATTTCATTTGAAAACACCCTTGTAAAGCCGATACCAAATTTAAAACTTGTTAGAATGGTACGTTTTGCAAACGCCTCGTGCCCTACATTACGAATATATTTCATTGCAAAGTAATTATGCATATTCTGCTTAGATATTAGAAAACAGAACTAAAGCTAAAATTGTATCTAGACATTAGTATAACATAGTACATGTAGAAGAAGACGTTGTCGGTTGAGCTAAGGGGAGGGGAAAGGTGCAATGCTAAATGCATAAACAAGTCATTAGATTTATCTTTACCAGACGGTTCAGCATTTGTTTCACAGCAACAAGACCACAAAGCAATATAAGATTGAATAGTTTTTTGTTTGCTAGTCTGAAGGTATACAACCTTTATATGATTAACATGCAATGGTCATATTTTTCTTTGAAATTTTAGTGCATCAGAGAAAACAAAATTATTGTAGCAAAGACTTGTGTTTAGATTTTTGTAAGTACAGTTTGTTTAGAGATACTCATGAATTCTGAAACCGTTTTGTCATGCTTTGTCATTAACATTTTGTAACATAAAAATATGGTAAAAATCTGTTAGACGATGCTGTTCGATTAATAAGTAACATCAAGAATATCAGTTATTTCTATTTTGGGAAAAGGGATATTTTTATAGAACATACATAACAGGCGTAGTAAGGGTAATTTCTAAGCAAAAAGTGACGGAATAATAGTAAAGATATGTCTTTGTAATACTGAGACCCTAAAAATGCAATCTCATTTTTTTCTTAGAATGGATAGAAAAGAGTCACATATAAACGAGAAATACTTTCTAAATTGGTTTGTTATACGTGGCGTCATGACTAACGATCCATGCTTAAAAACATTGAAAACATAATAGAAACATATAAAAACGTTTTACGTACGCGTAGGAATTGGGTCAAGTAAGAACCTATAACCATTATTTGGTTACATCAGTTTTGCTATTTTAGAAGGCAGCCGTTTTCTGTACAAAAACAGGATTTGATTTATGCCATTTTAGTACAGACAGATTTAGACTCTAGATTTAAACACTATACCTTTAACATTATAAACCTCTAGTACGGCATCGTTTACCGGATTTTATTGGCAAGTTGTTAGAAAGCGGTAGAAAGTTGTAGCTCTCAGTTATCGGAGAAGCGAAAGAGAGACGGCTTCAGTGAAATGACAATGAAATGAGTAAATTGTCATAGGAGTTTTAATGTTTTTCGCATTCATTTCAAACAATTGTTTCAAAGAGGAAAATTACACAATGGGGGATCGTGTACATTAAAACAAATCAGTTTAAAGGAAGAAATAAAGTTAAACACACGGAACTGGGATAAAATAAGATACAAATAAAGTATTAAGAGGATATATACAAACAAGATATGATACACTGTTGTATGTGGAAAATGTGCTGTTAATATCACTTTAAAATTGCATTTGGGGAATTTTGTTTTCAATATTTGTTTAAAATGTGAGAAGCAAGCAATTGAGTTGGTTCAAGGAAGCATCATGACAGAGTCGTATATTAGTCTGCTGTACCTATTTTGGTGTAATACATTTTACATTACATTGTCGGTAACTGTTACCAGTATTGGAGTGTATGCAGGAACACAAGGTGAGAAGATATTAGTTAAATTATATATCGTTCAAGTCATTATGTTTCCTTTGATTTTTTATTTGGCAAAATTTGATTTTATTTTCAAAATGATCTTATTATGTAAGGGTAATGTTTTACATCTGTATTTACAATTTAGAATACATTTGCTCAATTTTCTAACTTACCTTTTTTCTTCATAACGATTCATTCGTTCAGTCGTCCGCCTGCGTGCTATTTCAACAAAGCATTTTTTCTCATATGTGTCAACGTTTCAGCCCTTGCATCCTTACTAAAGTGTACGTCACAAAATTTTGTGAATGTCAACGAGTTGTTATTTTACCCAGTACAAGTTTGTTTTCTGCTAGTGCCTTGTCACTGGTTTTACGGTAATTTCATTCTCAATAACAAGGGGTTTTTATATCTGTATACCGTTTACAACAAAACCAGATTATTTTCTCGATTATGCATGCTCTGTTCAAAGCATGGAGTATATCAGCGTTTAAAGTAAGCTTATTATCAACACTGGTCATTAAACTATAATTTGAGTGTGACGTTCATACTGCATTTTTTTATTGCAGTTGTAAATTTACAAATACTACACAAAATCTGTTATATAGAGTCAATATGCACCCAGTTGTATAGTAAACAGACAATTCTGGTTCGTTTATTCATTTTATTAGAAAATATACGGTAGGTTATATGTGTTTGTGTTGCCTTTAAGAGGACCTGCTGTGTATCTGTTAACAACAGATGTAAATGGGAAAATATGTCTAAAACTATTATTTTAAGTAATTTTTCAGACAAAATATATTTAACAGATTTCATCCTTTACATACATCACATAAATTTATTTTACGCATGATTTAATTTCTTCCACTTTATCTGATTAAATTTACTAATTAAGGGTTTGTATATACCGCCTCGATTTCAGCAGCATGAAATCCAGCAAGTATCATTCGGAAACTAGGTACTGAATGGAAAATGTGTACCGATACCACAGCGTAAGACATTTAAAGTTGAAATTAGTCACTCAGTAACACACTCGACCAAATGTTTTATTAAAAACCTCGGGGAGAGTTGACACACTGCAAAATCATAACAGCTAGTGTTTTGATACCTTAAACGGCCGTTCAACAGCACATTAAGTTTAATATTGGGAATTCTTCGATTAAGTGTCGACAATACCCGCATTTTTGTGATAGTATCTGAATCATTACCATCTGCTGCAGATGAATTTCAAATGAATAATACAATGACTTTTAACAATGAATCATAAGTGATTAATTCAATCATACAATTAGTCGTAATAGAGCTGTTGACAATTAATATTTGTAATAAATGGTCGTAGAGTTTGTATAATGCATATTGACCCTGGTGTTTTATTACACTAGTCTCTATGCATTATTTAATATGTGCTAACAACAATAAGAGGAAATCAGTTAAGTATTTAAAACATCAGATAAGTTTTTATGTTCTGAAGGAGTTTGAATTATTGTTATAATCATTTCACAGAATCTAGGAACAAGTGGTTACCTGTACTTGTATTTAGATTCTATAACAGGGACTCCCTAGCAATGATTATAGAAAGTCTAAAATGTGATGTTTCTGTTGTTGTTGTTGCTGTTCAGAAGAAATATAACTGCCTGTGAATAATCCTAGTTTATAAACCCCTTCAGTCTCATTTTAACAATATTGATATTTTTATATCTTTTTGTAACTATGCGATGCATGACTTATGCGATATACAGCAACGCGTGATTTTCACGAAGTAAGGCAATAACCATTATTCAAGATTCATTAACAAATGTCATTTCATGGTAATGTGTTTGTTTTAGAAAACCAAATTCCTGCAATTATATGAGTTATTAAATATAAAGGATGGTCTGTACTAAATAATTTCAATAGTCAAAAATAAAATGACTCTCAATAATACGAATAGAATAGAATAGAGTTTTATTTGCATTTTAACCCTAACAAGAGTCATGTGCAAAGCATCAATAAATATACATAAACTTACATATACAGCGCATGGTAATACGTGTTTACATATATGAATGTTCTGACTGCCAATAATACGTGTTTACATATATGAATGTTCTGACTCTCAATAATACGTGTTTACATATATGAATGTTCTGACTCTCAATAATACGTGTTTACATATATGAATGTTCTGACTGCCAATAATACGTGTTTACATATATGAATGTTCTGACTCTCAATAATACCTGTTTACATATATGAATGTTCTGACTGCCAATAATACGTGTAATGAAAGCGCACAGCACAAAGTGTTAATATGCAGCTCTACATCAATTAAACGTCAGTCGTAGGCCAGGCGGATATGGTTTTCACATTTGACTGTGATAGAAGAAGTTATACATAATATCTAATTATGAATTTATGAGTACTTATTAGTATATATTTGAAAAGTAAAAATCTTAACAAATTTAAATGAGCATTTTAAAGGTTTAAAGTCTTTTGAGGTTTGTTGTTTTCCGTTTTCAGGTACATTCGTATTAACCATTGCATCATGTACTTTTAAAACAATATTTTGTTCGATACATATAAAAATAAGTTTATGATAAAGTTCTGAGTCGAACATTTCTATGATTTAGGGCCTAGCTAAGAATATATCAGGAGTATCTAGGAAGTTCACAAAATTTGTTTATTGTTACTCCCATTTTTTTTGGATATTTTTAGACACTTCAGGTAAAATAAACAATCTTTCAGATCATACATTATTGTAAGATTTAATGTTCATATGATAGAATCAGATCCTAATCCGATGACCAAAAACAATGGTGTAATAATAATAATAATAATAATAATATTAATGTATTAAGCTACAAGAATCAGTGGCAGTCATTTTTTTTCATCGTGACTCAATTTAAAATAATTTGCGAACAATTTCAACACTCAAATAAAATTAAGTATTGAAGTATGTTCTACCTTTATCGATACTATCCATAATTTACCATTTAGCTGACCTTCTTGTGATGGCTGCTATACGGAAGTTCGGAAATTAAACGCGTATTCGAGCTTAAGTGAAAATGGAGAGTAATTCCCACTAATACTTGAATGACTCTGGATATTTATTTTGTCCAGCAAGACTAAGATTTAAGTAGATTGATTTAATGTTTTATAAAAGTACGCTTTTACATGGATTGTACTTTAGCCTTGTAACACTTTGACATTATCTGCAAATTCTGTACAAAAGAAGTACATGATTGTCTGGCACTGAAACATTTCGGTAAAATACCTCTTTGAAGCAACCGTATAATTCTGTTTCTAGACCACTGGAGAACGATGTTTTTCGTCGAATACCAATACTTTTTCAGGACAACTGGAGAAGATCATTTTCTTTTAGTTTAACACAATTATTTTTAGATGATTTTAGCTTTCGTGCCTGACAATTCCCATGCAAATACTGTATTTACTGCATTGACATTACGCCAGATCGAGCTGTTTCCGTTCGTATAGTTATTTTTTCATTATTGATAGATTTAATTTTTGTTCATGATATACGTGTCTGGTACAAATTGCATCCTGTCACTAGGTATAGAACGTACTGCCGCTTATATCATCTATTGCAACTTAATTATACAATGGCGGTGGAAAGTTGTTTTAATCAATTGACATCATCCGAATCTTGTCTGTTTTAAATGTTAGATGAAGACAATATATTTAGCTGAAGTTGCATCGAATACTTTATAGGCATACTTAAAACTGATGTTACTCGGTCTGCAAAATGTCGACTATCGTTATTTTTGTTTCAATTAAGACTGTGTTTTGACAGGGCGAATGTCAATTTGATTAAAGTTGTGTCCTCAATATTGCTGCGCTGTTAACTGTAGGAAGATCGTGCACTTCACTCAGATAGTGGTTTGGGTTACTTTTACTTACAGGTTACTTATTAACGTGGTGTTCATAATAATCTGTTTCTTTCTAATGGTATATATCTTCTCATTCAATAAATCTGAACTACCTTCTTTAATTTCTAACACGATTGAAGACAACCGAAAATACTTGTTCCGTTTGTTGGGCAATGTTACATTAAATCATTCCATAATTATATTAGTTTTTAAAAGGACATGCTAGAATAGCATGTGCAGTTCTGAACTACTTAATAAAGGCTTTGGTTGAACCTTAATACTTTAACAGTTGACAAAACTTAAGCGATTAAGCTGGGTTTTTTGTATTAGTTGTTTAAAGTTATGCTTAGGATTATTGCATTAACAATTTAATCAGTTTCATCAACAGAGCTTTTATCCAATGAAACAAAACAAAAACAAGTAAACACAACCTATGGAAACAAGGTAATCGACTTTTGAGTCATGCTATTCATATCTTTCCTGAATGTTAAACGTATAACGTATAAAGATATCATCTCTTTAAGTATCATGCTAATTTTATTCACGAAATCGTGTTGATCAGTACGCGGCCCTTTCTAACCCTTTTGTATAAGTGTTATCTAGATTAACACATAAGGTGACCTTAAACTGTAATTCTAAAACACCAAAAAAAATGTTTCTCATTATGACTATCGTGTCTGATTTTATCGCTAACATTGTCCCTAAATTATATCAATAAATCAAAAACATCTTTGGAATATTTGAGTTTTGTAGGATGTCTGTTGAATTAATAGGCAATCATATGCAAATGGAGTCATAAACGATGAAAGACACAAAGCACATGTATGTTTATGCTGACAGACATCTGAAATCTTCATGAAAAAAGATGTTGACGAAACTCTATGTGTTTTAGACGATTGTTTTTGCCCTTAAATATTTTTAGAAAACAAAATGCATTCTCATATAATCAAAACAAAAGCTAGATTTTGTTAATCTTTACGAGGCTTCAGTATAGGAAAAGTAGGCGTTATGCTAAGAAGCAGAAAAGAAATTAAGAGTTAATGTGATTTAATAAAAGATTAAGTCTTTCAGGTAACATACTCGCACTGATAAAAACACAAGGTTATTTCTAACGCTGAATGGAGTTAATGCTGAAATCAGCAGTTGAAATCTAAATGCAAAGGGAAATATGTCTAATTAGGTCGGTTCAGTATTCGGACTTGTCAGTTGTAACATTTCAGAATCATTAGGGAGAGGCCTAATATTCTTACCTCGTTGCCATCAAGACAATCATCCGCTGTTTTATATTCAACACCAGTTAGTTTGAAATGCTTTGGTTGTACTGACACATGATTTAACGAGACAATATGATTCGTCTTTGGCAATTTAAATGGTCTTTCTAGCCAAACTTGCATGCGCAACAGCTATTAAACTGCTCAAAAACAACTTTGAATTTCATATTCAGCGTTGTATTTGTCCAAAACATATACATGTATGCTGTACGACTTTTCTTGTACATCCATTTATCGTGATTATTTCGTATTGTATTATATAGTACTATTGTATTTAATTCAGTTTCTGTGACAATTCGTTAATATCTGCTGTTATTGGATCCCTTCCTTAATCTAATATGAAAGATAAATTGGTTTAGCAAATAGGTTTTATAAAAGCACATTAAACGTTACTTTACCAGTTTTAATGCTTTAGTTTGTTAATTGAAATGTCTGAAACATAATCATTAATCGGTTTAATATCATTTTCCCATTCAAATAAACCGATTCTAACGTAAACTTTGCTTCACTGTGTACTGTATTATATATGATATATCTATTTTATAGCATCTTCCATGCTATGTTTTTATTATTCAAAATGCTGTCTGACTCTATCGTACTAACAACGGAGAACGCGACTAAACAACTCTCTACGAAAAAGATTAATGGAGACGTCAAAATATTTTTTATATATTCTGTCGTAGAATTTCTTTTTGTTTTGATATTTAACATAACCGACTGTAAGATATTGCATGTTGTCGTAAATTTCACTTTCACATTACAAATAAATAGTTTCTCTTTTAAAGCTCACTTATGAAAGTTTGTACGGATGCTAGTTTTTAATCAGTGTATATATATTTATGTTACCTTGTTATTTTCGATGTATGTAGGATTGATCGTTAAAAGGTTGTAGTTTTTTCACTGTGACATCGAATAATTTCATTGCTTGGACTTCGTTTGACCCCGCTTGGTTTAAGAACCTTCTGAAAAAGTAGATAAATTCACAATATCTTGTTCCATATTTCTCTACCTTTTCTATATGTCTTAGATTCTCTCAGATATAAGCTCATGTCAGTTTAAGTTTAAGTTCCTTCGATAAGCTATTAGGCAGTGCGTCCATCATCAAGCCTGTGGGTGTATATAGCTTTAACTCAAAACTATTTACATTACAGAACAGTCAGGTCGAATACATCTTTCATTTTTAGTGTGACATTACATCCCGAATCGATGATTACAGCTGATAGTCTCCGACATAAAACAGTAGCTCACTATTAGCTGTGAATCAGTATCGCCGAGTATCGGAGACGCATTTAGCAGACGGCATCAGTAAAAGTGTCTGAAAAAACTGTTACTGGAGTATCAAATATATTGGGGCAAATCAGAAATTTCTGTGTTTTAAACAATGTATATTACAGGATAATTCTTTAATTAAATCTTACGACATTGAAAAATGAATTTATAGAAATTAGTTGGAGATAACTGTTTTAGTTAAGGAAAGGATCCGATAATGAAGTAGTACTAAATAAACATATATGATGAGATATAACATATTGCAAAAAAATGGAGGAATAGTGTTGGGAGTTTCTTACCCAAGCCTTAATAAGGAATAATTGAAAACGGCTGTTTAAAATGTAATCTGGCAAAGGGATTTGAATAAAGTAAACATTATGACATCATTTTATCATACATTACAGAACCTGTTTTTCCGGATTGTAAATACAATTTATATATCCTTGTTAGTTGCTGTCACCAGTACCCATGTATATGGAGAAATACAAGGTAAGATTAAAGTGATATTATTTAATACATAATATAACAATATTTCGTCAAAATTCGCTCTCAATTTTCTTGAATATTGATATTTTAATGTCAATTGTTTTCATGCTTGAAAACTATGCGTCGCGTCTTAATCATTCCTTGCAAGATTTCCTTACCCACTTTTCATTCATTCATTCGTTCGTTCGTTCATTCATTCATTCATTTAATAATTCCATATATATTATTCTTTATAAATGTATAGCATCATAGCATGAATTATCTGAATACAATTATACTTAGCGGATTAAGAAGACGTTTTCTCTTGTTCTAAGACTGGCGTTTATTGCTTCCTTCCAGCAGTTAAGGCAGGTTCGTTTAGCAAAACAATATCCTCTGTAGGCTCTCTCAGTGAACGTCACATTTTTATGGAACAATCTTATAGAACTATTTCTTGAATAACGTTTTTGTAATGATGTCTGCTTCTCTCTTTTAATACTTGAAATGGTCATTGGTAGAACGAGAATCAGTCTCGACTGAATACAGGTTTGTATATTGTAGAGGAAAACGTCTTGTTACATATAATGTACTGACACTTCTGCTGCAGATGCCCTTGTCTAAGTTATTATTGTGATTTCCGTTGGAGCTGAATTATATAATAATGATTTCGTATTTATGTATTGTATAGTATCGCATCGTATCTGACATCTACTAAAAGTTATTCAAGACATTTTATGAAGGAGTTTCTGTACTGTATGTAGGTAAATTCTTTTCATTTTCTATCCAAATCCTCTATCTACAATATCTATCTCAAAGATAAATCAGCATCATTTCCTCTCGTCCCCCTAAGCATTTTCCGACGTGTATTGACTACGTCTTCGTTATATATTGTTAATTAAGACACGAAGTGGTAATTAAGTCTAGAACTGATTTAATGATTACCCTTTCTTTTTGTGGTTTACGAGAAACCAATGATAACTTAGATAAATCATTGTTGTAGGTGATCCTAATGTTTTCGTTCTGATAGGAAATACACCTTATGCCCCATGATTTCTGATAGGAAATACACCTTATGCCCCATGATTTCTGATAGGAAATACACCTTATGCCCCATGATTTCTGATAGGAAATACACCTTATGCCCCATGATTTCTGATAGGAAATACACCTTATGCCCCATGATTTCTGATAGGAAATACACCTTATGCCCCATGAAACCTTGAAATACATTATTATTTACGTGAAACGTGTCTTATAAACGCTTATTGATTCGCTGTGACTGATGGAAGTTTCATGTATGTTAATGTTTTCCTTAAAATAAACACTACCCATTTAAACGTAATAAGATACCTACAGAGACGTGGGTGTTTCACACATCCCAAATGTCATATTAATGTATTGAATATCCAGGAATTAGCTACCTTTCATTTAACTCTTCTTGTGTATTTATTTTGTTTTGAAATATAAAGTTATCCATTCCATTTAAATTAACGGGACCTAGTTCTTATGTTTTTGCGCAGGTAATATAAGCCATCTTTTGTGAAAGAAATAGCTGAAATCTGTTAACGGTGACCTTGTAACGTGGAGATGTTTTATTTTCATTTTTCCGATCGATTTGGTTCGGTATTTTAACGGTCTTTCAAATGTCGCGATACCCTGAAGTAACCAATGAAAAGCACAATAAATTTGAGAAAGGAAATTACTTGATTGAGAGCTGACATGTGGTTTTATATGAATCATTGCCATCTGCTGCATCTAAATTTAAAATGAAAAACACGATGAGTTTAACAATGAATCATATCTGATCAATTTAGTGACATGATCATTGTAATTGAGCTGCTTTTGTCATGAATAAACGATGGCCACAGCGTCCGTATTATATTAAGCGACTTCATATCTGTTGTGATAAACTTTTCTTTATCTTGTTCAAGAGTATCTATTTTCAAATAAAAAAATCAGTGCACTGGGAGGGGGTTCTATTTATATTGTTCTTTAATTACTTTCACGACATTTTATTGATGTTATGATAATAACGATAATAATTACCATATATTTCATCGTGACATTGTCTTTAAAAACTGTCGTTTGAAAAAATAAGTTGTCTTTTTACTTAGTAGGTAGACAAGTTAAAAGGGCTGCATCATTTTCAAAAAATATTTACACCTCGAAATACGTTTATTGATGATCTGTAAATTCAGCCTATAATCATAAAGATTTCTCTTTCAATACTTTGAGAATTCAATGTTATAGAGAATAGTGAATGTTATTGAAACACTTAAATAAGTGGATGTTATACAGACACGTAGATCAGTGGATGTTATATAGCGACAGTCAGTGCTTATCCTTATAGTTTCGATGTTTCTTTATTAATAACTTCAACCGCTTGTTGTAAGAGTACTGCTTGTTATTAAAATTTGCATGATTGCATAACGGTATGCATTAAGTTGATTTCAGTCATATTCTCAGAATTGCCTCTTGTTTACAGTTAATTAGTGAATGCATTTAGAAACTAAATTGAATAGAATTTTAAGTTAATATCAACGACTTCTCGAAGTTACACAGTTTATTAATAATAACTAGTTGAAAAAGTTTCTTTTCCCTGAGTTTCCTTTTCTTCATGAAATGATGGAAAATGAGGTATTTCAATTACTGTTGCAGCCCTTACGTGTTAATTAGATTAAACCTGTCACTTACTTTTACAAAGGCTTGGAAGTGTTTTAAAAAGTGCAAGAAAGAATGTGCATGTCTTGAAAATGATAAAGTATGCAAAGTCGCTAAAATTTCTCACACATGTTGTTTTGGGTGAATATTTAATAAACCATGAGTGAAAGGTCGGTGAGTTTCAGAGATGCATTAAGGATAGTAACAGCTTGTTTACAGGTATGAATGAAGTGTTTTGATTCTCCCTAATAGCTTCTGTGACGGGTAAGAATAGCAGACTTGGCGAGATCAATATATAGAAATTGTGTACTAATGTTTCTTAAACAAATTCGATAACATTATTGACTGTAATTATGGTTTTACCCTTGAATCTTATTGTTTGGATATATGTATGTTCATGTCCTGTGGTTTCAAATTATCTACATGCACGTTATATTGCAACTGAAAGCAGATATGCCCCGTATCTGAAGTACAGTAAAAAGATTAATTAAAAGAAAACAAAAGTTGTTTTATGACAACGCTGCATTCAAACGGTTGTCTTGCAAGTCTAAAAGATTTTCTCGTATTGCATGAAGAATGTTTTTTTTACGTTTTGTGCTTTATCGTTTGTTCTGGAAGTTATTTGTTGTATGGCTTTAATTACATCGTAAATCGACTGTAGAAAATTAAACACTGTGATCTTCTGGTGTCTGAAAAAGATCTGAATTTACCATGTTTTTGGTATTACTCGCCCACTGCTTAAAGCTCCGGATTGCTTTATTTTACCAAAAGTGTTCTTAAAATAGCATTGAAAAAAGACATGATAAAATATGATGCCTTTAATTGACTGGTAACCTTTGGGAAAATTATATTTAAAAAATCTGTTCAATTGTATGAGTAATATTTTGATAAAAATCTTCATGTAATTAAGTCAGGTGGAATTCATGACCAGCAAAGAATCGTAGATAGCGTGTAAAAAAATGATCGATGGTGAGTCACGGAAGAATCTGATTCATTCATGTATAATTGTCCATCGTGACTCAATTTAAAATCACTTGGGAACAATTTCAACACTCAAATAAAATTAAGTAATGAAGTATGTTCGACCTCTATCGGTACTTTTTCCATAATTTACCATCTAGCTCTCTTTTATAGTGACTCTTGTGACGGTTGCTGGACGGAAGTTCATTTATTGAATACGTATCCGAGCTTAAGTGAAAATGGAGAGTAATTCCCACTTATACTTAAATAACCTTAGATATTTATTTTGTCTAGCAAGTCTGAGATGTATTTAGATTGATTTCTTTCATTGTCTTTATTAGTGCGGATTTAGTTAAAAAAAATACTCCTGGG
The DNA here is from genome assembly GCA_012932295.1 of Cyclina sinensis. Taxonomy (NCBI): domain Eukaryota; kingdom Metazoa; phylum Mollusca; class Bivalvia; order Venerida; family Veneridae; genus Cyclina; species Cyclina sinensis. The sequence goes on from JAAONU010000017.1 coordinate 31,407,435, forward strand.
TCTTCATTTAACTTAAGTTATGCTTGCAGTTGTATATTGAATATTTACCACATGACAAAACGTTTCTTTACACGTGTATTATAACAACAAAAGCCACTGTGCATTTACCTCTTGATGTACAAATTAATTATTTTTATTGACATTTCCTTGATTTGTTATATATTCTATTTCAAATAGTCTCATTTTATTTCAGTTGCATATGCTGTATTTTGAAATTCTATCCAGATCTGTTTTCATGGAGGATGTTCTATAATAGTCTCTTTCAGAATAGGTTAAATTAAATATTGCTATGGTAAACCCCATTTTATGGCTGTTTTGGTCATGTGATAGTTTTGAGAAGATGTTATTATTAAATATTTCCAGAAATCGTTGTGAAATATTAATTCATTTCAAACCCTATATATACAAAACAGTAATGTGCTTGTGTTTAATACGAACTTTTGCCTCTTGAAAGAGCCGACCTGACAAGGTTAGTAGACACTTTCGCTCTCCTTGATTCATTATCCTCCTGTTATCTTTTAGTGACGCTGGGAAATTTTTTATATCACCAATTAGCAAAGATATACAAACCCGTTCAAATGACGGATAAATACAGTATTTATCGACGTTTGGTTAATTGTTTAGGGCAGTTGATATCACTTAAGACTATTTACGTCTACAAAGCTGTCGAATGAACTCATTTTTGTTTCCATCATGACCGTGGGTAAAGTAAGAATGTATCCTTATATTTCTTCTACTCTAAAGATACAGTACACTGGTATTAAGTCTAACAATAACAAACAATCGACTTAAAGTGAGAAAGGCTCGCTAGTTCAGTTAAGATGTTAAAAAAGACACAAACAGATATTTTGTCATTCTTCATTTGTAAAAGTTCATGCTGAATGTAAGAGAAGTTAACTGAACAACGAAATTCGATACTGAACATTGGTCAAAATGAATGCCAAGTTTGCGTAGCCATTTGACAATGGCAAAAGTGAATGTCGTGCTGGTACAACATTAAGACATTGACATTGGCAGAAGTGAATGTCGTGTTTGCACAACATTCAAAAATTCAATTGTTTCAAAATTTGACAACATTTACTTCTGCTTGTTCCGAATGTCAAATGTTGAGCAAACACCACATTCATTTCAACCAATATCTATAGTGTTAGTCAAGCTTACATCACACATTCAGGCTGATGTCAGTGAAGGTAAATACGGTACGTGGAACCAGTTGTTTAATCAACTGACGGTGCGTGGAACCAGTTGTTGGTGATTTATCCATTGAACTGAAACAATTTATTCTGACTTTCAAAAGAATGTGACGATTCAACATTTCTGCTTGACAAGTTGGTTTTAAAAGAAATTTATGAATAACATCGATTTTCATAAACTTTCAAAGGCACTAAACGCAGCAACATTCTTAGTTTGTAAATTGAAAAATAAGGTTTTATCTCTTTGTATATTTCTTTGCAATAATACTAAGGATGAAATATTCAGATTAACCCTGAACCTGCTGAATTTTTAATGGATTTGCCCAGCTTTGAATTTGAAACAGTACATTCAAAGTTTAAGGGATTTCAGTATCAAAACAAAAAAATTGACTGCACGGATGTGCAGGCTTGCCTGGCTCTATACTGGTGGCAAAGGCTAAAAACTTTTGGTTCCAGCAGGTTAATGATTAACGTATGATGTCAATAATATTAACCAGGTTCTAATTCAATAAACTTTTTCCGCAGAAACCGGCATACTGATTGTTATTATCTTGCAAATTTACATTATGTTCTTAAGAGTTTCACATTAATGCATCAGGTGTGGAGATGTCTGTTCAAATAGTAAGCAAATTCTATCACATTAACGCGCTCAATGAATTAGTTCACAGGACCCAATAAACTCATTCTATAGGCATCACGGAGGTACATAATTTGTCAGACAACTGCCTGTTTTCTCAAACTCATGTTTAAAACTTTTTTTCTTTGCTTATAAAAGGTAGTGTAAACTCACATAAAACGATTACCTTACAAGATAGAAGGCGTATGGTTCTCAGAGGATAAACCTATTATTACTAACACCATAGTAGGTTCTTTGGGGATTTTGTTCAAAAGTGAAAAAGCATCTGTTGAAACAGACTTGTTTTCCGTGACGATTTGATAATTTGAAAGAAATAAGGTCACACAAATACAGCTTATGGGTAGCTTTCCTGTGCCAATGTGAATGATTACAACCTATTAACAAAGTTAACGATATGATTTAATTTTATACATATTTGCAATTAACATGTAACTAACATAGTCATTCTATTTATCGGACATGATGTAGTTGTAGGGAATATGTTTCGGGGGTAATCGACGATGAGTGAGACAAGCAACTGCAAAGTTGCATGCTTTTCAATTACAATTTACATGGGGGGGGGGGGGGGGGGGGGGGGGGCAGGGGAATGCTGCCTTCAGTTCTCTTTCTTTTACAATTTTACTTTTTCCTTGCTTAACTTGTTTAGTTCTCACTGTTACATTTTAGTTATTTTTGTTGGTGCTTCAAGAAAAAGTCTAAACAAGTGAAAACATAATGATTAACAAAGTGCCATTGTTTTCAGATAATCAATAAACTGCTGTGTTAGCTTAATGACAGTGCGCTTTTGTCACATATTGAGTTCTTAATGCGCAGAAGATTCGAAACCCAGCGGGAAACACTGTGCAATTCGTGCACATTCTGACATGAAAACTCATTTAGCTTCGTTTTCTGCATCAATCAGAGGTATAAAAATCAGTTTTTTTGCGCGATTCTTTTAAAACTTCGTGAATAATATATTGAATAAAGAGCTGTTGTTATTAATATTAACAGCTTGTACAGAGAAACGTATTATTTGTAAGCGGAATTTATGTGGTTTTATCTTAATAGTGTTGATAACGAGCCATGGATTTGAAGAAAAAAAACTCTATTTTAAAGACATTTGTCAATTGCACAATTCATAAAACTTAGGTATGGCAGACTGGATAATAGAACCAGCATTACGTGAAGTTTTGACAAGTAATTTTTTTTCTGAAAATCATCACAATGATAAAAATAAGTTTAATTCGAGACCGACTAGGTCAGTGAATGCGGTAATCAACAGTTACAATCTAAATGCAAAGAAAATTTTTTTCAGTTAGGAATCTTTGTTAAAATTTATCATCTGCATTATACCTTTTTATGGTATTCTTACTCTGTCTTCCGACTTATAACTGTTCCAACTCATTAACATACTCCTGCCCTGACTTATCCATGTCGTGACCTTTACCTGTTCTGACTCATTAACATACTCCTGCCCTGACTTATCCATGTCCTGACCTTTACCTGTTCTGACTTATTAACATACTCCTGCTCTGACTTATCCATGTCCTGACCTTAACCTGTTCTGACTTATTAACATACTCCTGCCCTGACTTATCCATGTCCTGACCTTAACCTGTTCTGACTTATTAACATACTTCTGCCCTGACTTATCAATGTCCTGACCATAACATGTTCTGAATTATTAACATACTCCTGCCCTGACTTATCCATGTCCTGACCATAACATGTTCTGAATTATTAACATACTCATGCCCTGACTTATCCATGTCCTGACCATAACATGTTCTGACTTATTAACATACTCCTGCCCTGACTTATCAATGTCCTGACCATAACATGTTCTGAATTATTAACATACTCCTGCCCCGACTTATCCATGTCCTGATCTTTACCAGTTCTGACTTATTAACATACTCCTGCCCTGACTTATCCATGTCCTGACCATAACATGTTCTGACTTATTAACATACTCCTGCCCTGACTTATCCATGTCCTGACCATAACATGTTCTGAATTATTAACATACTCATGCCCTGACTTCTCCATGTCCTGACCATAACATGTTCTGACTTATTAACATACTCATACCCTGACTTATCCATGTCCTGACCATAACATGTTCTGACTTATTAACATTCTGCCCTGACTTATCCATGTCCTGACTATAACATGTTCTAAATTATTAACATACTCCTGCCCTGACTTATCCATGTCCTGACCATAACATGTTCTGACTTATTAACATACTCCTGCCCTGACTTATCCATGTCCTGACCATAACATGTTCTGACTTATTAACATACTCCTGCCCTGACTTATCCATATCCTGACCATAACATGTTCTGACTTATGAACATACTTCTGCCCTGACTTATCCATGTCCTGACCATAACATGTTCTGACTTATTAACATACACATGTCCTGACTTCTCCATGTCCTGACCATAACATGTTCTGAATTATTAACATACTCCTGCCCTGACTTATCCATGTCCTGACCTTTACCTGTTCTGACTTATCAACATACTCCTGCCCTGACTTATCCATGTCCTGACCTTTATCTGTTCTGACTTATTAACATACTCATGCCCTGACTTATCCATGTCCTGATCTTTACCTGTTCTGACTTATTAACATACTCCTGCCGTGACTTATCCATGTCGTGACCTTTACCTGTTCTGACTTATTAACATACTCCTGCCGTGACTTATCCATGTCCTGATCTTTTCCTGTTCTGTCTTATTAACATACTCATGCCCTGACTTCTCCATGTCCTGACCTTTACCTGTTCTGACTTATTAACATACTCATGCCCTGACTTCTCCATGTCCTGACCTTTACCTGTTCTGACTTATTAACATACTCATGCCCTGACTTCTCCATGTCCTGACCTTTACCTATTCTGACTTATTAACATACTCCTGCCCTGACTTATCCATGTCCTGACCTTTACCTGTTCTGACTTATTAACATACTCATGCCCTGACTTATCCATGTCCTGACCTTTACCTGTTCTGACTTATTAACATACTCATGCCCTGACTTCTTCATGTCCTGACCTTTACCTGTTCTGACTTATTAACATACTCATGCCCTGACTTATCCATGTCCTGACCTTTACCTGTTCTGACTTATTAACATACTCATGCCCTGACTTCTCCATGTCCTGACCTTTACCTGTTCTGACTTATTAACATACTCCTGCCCTGACTTATCCATGTCCTGACCTTTACCTGTTCTGACTTATTAACATACTCATGCCCTGACTTATGTTCTGATCTTTTCCTGTTCTGTCTTATTAACATACTCATGCCCTGACTTATCCATGTCCTGACCTTACCTGTTTTGACTTATTAACATACTCCTGCCGTGACTTATCCATGTCCTGATCTTTACCTGTTCTGACTTATAAACATACTCCTGCCCTGACTTATCCATGTGCTGATCTTTACCTGTTCTGACTTATAAACATACTCCTGCCCTGACTTATCCATGTGCTGACCTTTACCTGTTCTGACTTATTAACATACTCATGCCCTGACTTATCCATGTCCTGATCTTTACCTGTTCTGACTTATAAACATACTCCTGCGTGACTTATCCATGTCCTGATCTTTTCCTGTTCTGTCTTATTAACATACTCTTGCCGTGACTTATCCATGTCCTGACCTTTACCTGTTCTGACTTATAAACATACTCCTGCCGTGACTTATCCATGTCCTGACCTTTACCTGTTCTGACTTATTAACATACTCATGCCCTGACTTATCCATGTGCTGATCTTTACCTGTTCTGACTTATAAACATACTCATGTCCTGACTTATCCATGTCCTGATCTTTACCTGTTCTGACTTATTAACATACTCATGCCCTGACTTATCCATGTGCTGATCTTAACCTGTTCTGACTTATTAACATACTCATGCCCTGACTTATCCATGTGCTGATCTTTACCTGTTCTGACTTATAAACATACTCATGCCCTGACTTATCCATGTCCTGACCTTTACCTGTTCTGACTTATTAACATACTCATGCCCTGACTTATCCATGTGCTGATCTTAACCTGTTCTGACTTATTAACATACTCATGCCCTGACTTATCCATGTCCTGACCTTTACCTGTTCTGACTTATTAACATACTCATGCCCTGACTTATCCATGTGCTGATCTTAACCTGTTCTGACTTATAAACATACTCCTGCCCTGACTTATCCATGTGCTGATCTTAACCTGTTCTGACTTATTAACATACTCATGTCCTGACTTATCCATGTCCTGACCTTTACCTGTTCTGACTTATTAACATACTCATGTCCTGACTTATCCATGTCCTGACCTTTACCTGTTCTGACTTATAAACATACTCATGCCCTGACTTATCCATGTGCTGATCTTAACCTGTTCTGACTTATAAACATACTCCTGCCCTGACTTATCCATGTGCTGATCTTAACCTGTTCTGACTTATTAACATACTCATGTCCTGACTTATCCATGTCCTGACCTTTACCTGTTCTGACTTATTAACATACTCATGCCCTGACTTATCCATGTCCTGACCTTTACCTGTTCTGACTTATAAACATACTCATGCCCTGACTTATCCATGTGCTGATCTTAACCTGTTCTGACTTATTAACATACTCATGCCCTGACTTATCCATGTCCTGACCTTTACCTGTTCTGACTTATAAACATACTCATGCCCTGACTTATCCATGTGCTGATCTTAACCTGTTCTGACTTATTAACATACTCATGTCCTGACTTATCCATGTGCTGACCTTTACTTGTTCTGACTTATAAACATACTCCTGCCCTGACTTATCCATGTGCTGATCTTAACCTGTTCTGACTTATTAACATACTCATGTCCTGACTTATCCATGTGCTGATCTTTACTTGTTCTGACTTATTAACATACTCCTGCCCTGACTTATCCATGTGCTGATCTTAACCTGTTCTGACTTATTAACATACTCATGTCCTGACTTATATATGTGCTGACCTTTACCTGTTCTGACTTATTAACATACTCATGTCCTGACTTATCCATGTGCTGACCTTTACTTGTTCTGACTTATTAACATACTCATGTCCTGACTTATCCATGTGCTGACCTTTACCTGTTCTGACTTATTAACATACTCATGTCCTGACTTATCCATGTGCTGACCTTTACCTGTTCTGACTTATTAACATACTCATGCCCTGACTTGCACTGTCTTGTCAGTGACTTTGAACAGAAAAGACTGTGAACAGAAAAGAAATTACAATTTAAAAGTGTTTATAATCTTAACTAACGACTCCAAATAACCTTTATCACTGTTTTGAATAGATTTAAATAAAGCCGTCGTTATCACCCGACAGCGCCTAAGATTGTTCGTTACTTGAGCACTCAGTAATTGTGAAGTTTGATATGTGAAATATGTCGACCACATAACACAATGGACCAATTCATTGCCATCGGCATCAATTTTGTTTATGTTATGTTATGCCGAAACATTGAAGCTGCAGATAAATGCCTGATAAAGGAATTTATAACAAAACTACAAGGGCTTAAGTTCCGATTTTTTTACGACTGGATTATTTAAAAGTGATAGAGTAAATTTAGTTCGTGAGAAACGGTTCAAGTTAAAACCTAATCTTTGACAGTGATAAGAAACCTGAAAAGATACGTAATAAAAACAAAAACAAATAAAGGCTGTGTCTAATATACTCACCTGTCTATTTTTAGATTTTAAAATCATTATGGTCACATCAAATATGCTCACCTTTTATTTGTAATTTTTAGACATTAATCTGCTTAGCCATGTAGCTGGATATGTTCCTGCTTTAAGAGGCACTTTGTATTAAAAAAGAAAATGCTCTGATCTTGGTTTGGCAAATTCCAAGAGTTTTCTAGCCAAGATGTCGTGTAGAACAAACAGAACACTGCTATATTCTTGTTTTTCTTTTTAGCCGCATTGACAGTGTAGCGGTTTCGACAAATACTTTTTATCTCTGGGCAGTTTAATACCTGATTTCTGATATTGTTCGTATAGGAAGTAATGAACGTTCATTGTTTTAATAACAATAATGTTGGGCGTTTATTTCTGAACAGTCACCAAGATTATGTTCTAATTGTCATATCAACGTGCAATTTCATACCAGAATGAAAAGGCAAGAACGAACCAAGTACTTATAACCGCTTTAACGTTTTATTTCATAAATTTTTTTTCACTTCGACATCGTTTCTCTTTGTTTTCTGGCAAAAAGCCAAACAAATGCAATGCCTTTAAGCACCTTGTACTGCAATCCAGAGGCAAGTGATAAAAGCTGTCATGGAATCATAAAGCACCCAGCTTTTATAGAGTGGTGCAACATAATGTCTTTATGTTAAACATTAAACTAGTTGTTTTTATTTTAGTCAATGCTGTTAAAACGCACAGTATGTAAAACGCTCGGGTGTAACAGTTGCGGCTGTCACAAAGATCTGTCGTTCAGATAGGGAGAAACTCGAGCGTAAAATATGCAGCACGTTTAATCCTGTTTCAAAACAAAGACAGCCTAAAACAAACGATAGCCTTGGTGTAGAGTTTTGTTTGTAATTCTTATTTACAAAAAAAAAGTATGAATGAAATTCCAGGCTTTCAAATATGTGATCGATGTCCCAGTGATGAAAAGAAGTTTACTTAATTTTCATTTAAAAGCTTGTCTTTGTCAAAGGTTAGTTTTAGATAACATAGTCCCGTGTCGATTGACGTCTGAAAGATAGCATAACATCCTATGTGCAACTGGTTTCATTTGTCTGAATACATCTGACTAAATCCGATAAAACATATCTCGTATCTTCATAACAATCTTTTAGAAAAACATCAAGACAGTATCATAAACAGTATTTGAATGACGATAAGGCGACAGACAGAGATTGGTGTTTATTATTTTTGCTATCTCTATTTTCCCACAAATCTCTGATCCAGGAACGCCTAGAGTCTCACAGTAGATAAGAGGCAGACGATAATTTCTCGTCTTACACTACACTGGTGGCCTAATATAACGTTTAACCTAACCTTGCTATTGATCTTTGGCTAGCAGTGATCATTGTCGTGTGAAAAGGAGGTATACAGGTTCTTTGACCAGGTGGATCATACCCGAATTAACATCACCATATACATGTAATTGAATCTGGTCGTTTAAGACTATTAATTGATATAGAACAGGCATTTATAACAGCCGCATACGCAAAATAATTCTGAAGATAACAATAAAGGCTATTTGAAAAATATGCGAACCTGAATTTCATTTTCCAAGCGAAATTCTCAACACAAAACAAAAAAGAGAGGATTTAGCTTCTCAAATAGTGTACTTGTTCAGCATTTATTATGGTTAGTAGATTTCCGCATTCGTATATATTAAGTCTCATTTCACATGCATACAGTCGTATGATTGTAAAGTTTTATAACATTGTCATTGAGAAGAGTCTGATAATGTACACATTGGAATTGTTGTTGAATTTTCGGTATGATTATCCACTGTCTACTGCTTGATTGTGGTGTGCCAAAGGATCGCTTTTTTTTGTAGAAATTTTATTTTTACCAAACGTTTGCCTTCCACATTCCTGATCCTAATGTTTCGGTGTCAAATATTGTGTTATTTCCAAATAAGTCCACACTTTGTGCAGAGAAATTTGCTGAGGTTTTATGTTACGGTCGCGTGTTGGCTTGTCATGCATTTCTTATGAAACAACTCATTCTTATCCTAACTGCGTTCCTACAGCCAGCAATGAGTATTTTAAGCAATTACAGATGGATTGATCCGTGATTTATACTGCAATTTATACAATCAGTTCGATTGTTACTTGATTTATATGTCTGGTAAGTCAGCTGGTATTATTTCAGAGATTTCGTGTTTTAATTAAAATGAAATATTGTTATATAGGGGGACAGATATAGTAAGTCTGTCACAAGTCCGACTTAAAATGTTGATGCTATTTTCGTGCTTGTGTTTGCGAGGTAGCCATTTTAACATTTAGGTCTATATTAATTATCTATTTTACTTTAAGATACTCAAACGGAGCAGGACTTAGATATTGTAGTGTTTATCTGTCACTTAGATTTGTAAGTCTGCATTACTGTAATGCAGTTGATGAAACCAGACAGAGCCATTTTAGAACAAGTTGTGAGTCGGTATATAAGCAATTTAGAATCAGACAGAGTTTAGATATAATGTAGCATCATTAAAGCAACTGACTCGCAGAATTTAGCCTAAAAAGTGTTTATCTTTAAAATAAGAGAGCAGTTATATACTATGGAAAAACACTATTACTTTAGGCTTCAATACACAACGCAACCTGAAGAAAAAAGTCTGATTTCAACAGGATCGAAACCATGCCCCTCTGGTCAGTGAAAGTAAAGACGGCGAACTACACCACTGAGCCACAAGTTGTTGCTACCAAGAGTCAAAATTAACAATACAAACAACGTATCTACCCCGTAACTAACGGGGTAAATATTTTACTGATAAAAGTGTGTAAAACTTTATATTTAATATAATAATTTTTCAGAAAGGTAAGACAGTTCTAAATTTAGATATGTTGTTCACAGTTACAACTGGTATTTCAAACATTTTCTTTTTATGCATCTGTGCGTCAGTCGCAGCTCAGTTATAATTCCTTGTATTTTCTAAAAAAAAACCCTTACTTTATCCGCACATTGTCGACATGGTGCAAAAAAAAACACGTACTAATATGTACAGTCAGACTACCTTTAATATTTGTTAATTGCTTTCAACATGAAATGAATACGACTGCTTCTGTGCTAAATATATTGACCTTTTATTTTCTAGATTATGAAACAAATTTGGGTTTAAAATATACAACGCCTCAAACCTCAAGGATTAAAATATATCCTAACATTTCTTTGCTCATCATCTTATCAAAATTTGCAACGTAACAAAACAATTTCAATTATCTCAAAAAAACATATCGCATACATGTAATAATTTTTGGTGTGAAACCACCGAATAGATTCCTTCTTTATTCTATATAAAATTCATAATGTTCACAGGCCTGTAAAACATAGCAAAACCTTTTTTAAATAGCTTTAACTTAATATTAATGTAGATCTATATCTGTACTCATGAAAAATAGCAAGAAAAGTGGGGGTTGTGTTTCAAACAAGAAAGATATTTCTGCTCATGTGAACTAACCCATAAAATTAACAAAAAATCTGAGCTAATTTTCAGATTGGGGTATGTGAAACAATTTCACATTGTGAATTCTATTCTGAATGCATATGAGCATAAAATTGCTACCACACTATCAGAAATAGTCAAACAAAATGATTCCAGCAAAAAAAATACACAGATTAGGGCAAAAATGTTAAAAATAGCCAACAAAACTGAGAACTATTTCTAGCCGCCTTTATGCGGGTACCATTTTTTGAGCTCCAGGAGACTGAATTGGTGGTTTCATACCTTTTACGTCGTCTTAAATTTGCCATGATTCCGTATCACAAGCTCATAAACTTTCAGAGCACGACTTGGCCTAACATTTGGCCCAGAGATATTAAGAAGCTAGCAGACTTTTTGTAGATTATTTCATATACATTAATTATTAAGCACACTTCGTCTGCTGTTCAAATGTCGACAAAACTTAAAGCTGATTATAAATTCTGGCAATGTTACTTAAGATTTTTGTTCTTTCTAGCAACATTATTAGCCGTTTTGTTTACTCGTCTGCTGTTATGTCGAACTCGGTTTATTACAGGAATCATCTTTTTTCTTTCTCTTCTTTTTAAACTAGTTATATATTTTATTCCTTTTTTTACACACAACTCCTTAACTTTGAAATTTTAATAGTCCAAAAGCTGACTGTGTCTTATATATTTGTATATGTAAATTTAAACACAAAGGCTGTGAATCAAAGATAATTAAGATAGCAAGTTAGGTCCGCACACGAATTCCGCCTAGCAATATTCCCAGGGGTACAATATATGTCATCTACACGTCAGCAATTTTCCCCGTCAGGAACCATATGCCATCTGCGTACCCTGTTTATGATCCTGGCGCTATTTTTTCTGTCTGTAACAGTTTTTGTATCACACTTTGTCACGAAGGCATGTGTAAAAGAATAATTAGTTTGCAATAAGATACCACCGCAGCAGTACGCTCATAGCCTGCAATAACAGTCACCATAATTTCTACATTGCAGTCTCTACAGCCATCATCATCATCATGAAATAAATAAATATTTTGTAAATTTCAAATGTGTAGTCATTTGAGAAATAAAGTTCTATTTAATGTTCGATTTAACAAAAAGAAAGGTTTTAACGTTGCCGGAACCCTTCAGCAAAGGGTTTGTCAGCTGTACGTGACAATATTAGTGACTTTTGCAATACAGCTGGAGAAACTGTTTGTGGATAGGGGCTGGCTCTGTAGGATTGTTTTGATTTAGCATGTGCCCAAGTGATGTCTGCTAAGGCAAAATTATAGAAGCGTAAAAAGTAAAATGTTTGCATTTAACAATAGGCAACTCAGAAATTACAGTAACCTAGAACGAATTATACAGGGTAAACGTTACCGCTATAAGGATAGTGTTTTGCTTTACAGACTTATTTTCTATTTTCAGCCAAACTTAGATCCCACACACTCACTCTTCGTTCTCGGAAATGATCATTGAAATTGGGTCACTGTCTTCATAAATGACTTACATCCCTTTCTGTCTCATTTCAGACCATGGATACGAGCAGACCCATGTCAGGCAAAACACCCCCGCCCCAGAATTCCTGCACACTCCGTCCAATGTTACCTTCCACAAGGGAGAGTTGGCCGTGCTGCGCTGTAGTGTTTACAATCTTGGAACGAAAACTGTAAGTCCGAATATATCCGAAATTAATGTAGTCAATTAGTCTTGACGTAAAGCTCAAATGTGTTCAGGTACTGGAATTAAGGTGTGAATACGTTGGTTTCTACAGTCTCACAACTAAAATTTATCATGTGTACTGTCGTTGAAATATAGATCTTAATCGAAGTACAGTTTCAACTTTAATGTGTAGGTAATATTTGAGGAGTACAGCTATTAAAATATATTGTATCGTATAATACTCCAGGGCCCTTATTTTCAGAATCTGCTTTACGTTTTAATCGTATAGTTTATATGTAAGACAATATGTGATTTGCTTCGAGAGAGCTACAGGCATGGTACACCTGTATACGAGTTACTTCGCGTATACATCTATTGTAACAAAGCGTAAAATAAGTGTAGTGAAGAAGTGAGCATTGTGCATTAACTGTTGAATTACAAGTATAGTTAAACAATGACTGTTTTACTGTGAAGTTTTTGCTTGGAGTGTTTAAAATGAACACTATATCCATGCAAAGAACTAGGACACTCTTAAACTGCAAGCTGTATGTATTGTTTTAAACTTAAAGCTGTCGTGTTGTTTGTATTTTTGGACAGGGTCTTTCGGACCATAGTTGTAGACTTGTGTTAAAAGCAATAAAAGTTACGCACTTAAGTAGTTATAATTGTTTTCTACATTTGTTCCTATTTAGAGATATTCTTAGCACGAAGAGGCCATGACAAAAGAGTTATATAACTACAGTTTCTATTTCATGTTTGTATATTACTATGCACGAAACAGTTCTATTTGTTAAGAAAACTTCAATTATAATAAGTATCAAAAAGATGTTACAACGAGTAGTTGTCTATGTTGTACACGCAGTTTAACACAATCAGATTGTTCTAAAGTCTTCCAGTGTTACATACGTTCAGATGGAGCGTAAGGCATTGATGGTTTCTAAATTTAGGTCGTGTGGAGGAGAATCGACAGTTCTTTCCCTTTGACATCCGGCAAAATGGTTGTCGTGGCAGACGATAGATTACAGATTGGTCACGTGCAGTATAAGAACCAATGGGATCTCATGATTAAAAACGTGCAACCAGAAGACGCCGGAGTGTATGAATGCCAAGTCGCTTCAAGAGACAAAACTATCCGAAGGCTTGTAGAATTAACTGTAATTGGTAGGTTTTCTTGTGTTAACTACACACAAAATTAGTGTACCTAAACTGATTTCAGTGAATCTAATCTTTAGAATGAAATAAATTACTCAACCATACTAATAATCCTGCTTATTCTGTTCAGAGACATAGATCTATGTCTCTGTTCTGTTGAACAGGATTACAATAATTTGAATAAAGTTTCACGCGAAATAAGTTTACAAAATTTAATCAGTGGCCTTTCAGACATTAAATTGTAACGGAACAGAGAAGAAAAAAAACAAACTTTAGGAATTTTGTTTGATGTTAGAATGGGGCAACTAAAACATAGCCAGAACTCGGGAGCTTACCATCTGTATTCCGGGGAATAAATGCCCTACAGACAAGCTAATGAGGTCATACTAGGGTATTTCACTGCCAATAAATACACGAATAATTAAATATAAAAAGATAATTCCAGATAACAAATAAAATTGATAAAAAAGAAAACCACGTGAAATATTTCGCAAACGCTCGATGAACTTATTTTTATGAGTCTGATAAGAAATGAAGTTCTTTTTATTGTTGTGAGATAACTGTCCCTTAGTGAGTGATATGAAATACGAAAGCTTTATCTTGTCTTGTAACTGTCTCTTTTCTTTTCATGCAAGCAGACCCAGAGACGGATATACCGGAAATTAAAATATCAGACAAACAATATGTGGAGTGGGGCGATTCTATTGTGCTTCAGTGTAATGCCACAGGAGAATACTACCCTCCAGATGAAATGGACTGGTTCAGGAACGGACAAAAACTTGATTCAAATAGAGAATATGGAGTTAAAATACTTAAACAATATTCAATATCAAAAAGAACGTTTACAAGTAACTTAAGAATAGAAAGAGCTAAAATGACAGATGGAGGCACGTATGTTTGTCGCACGTCTAATATGCAGATAGCCAGTACCACGGTGCACGTTTTAAACGGTAAGGATGAAGGTATCTATTCTGCTTTTGCTTCAGGGATAATCCAGTTATAACAAATAGCATGATACCATATCGCTTACTTCATCAAAGCTTTGCTACATCAACAATTAAAGGATTAAACGACAAATGTAATTTGCTAAGTACTTCTGCAGTGTTATCACGTCAATATATCTACTTTAGAGCTCTGTAGAGCTCGAATTAGGTTCTTTAGTTTTGTTTTTTCAGAATTTTAGTATTAAAGAAATTGCCCCCAAAATATTTATTAAAAGACACACTGACCTTGAAAACGTCACTCCACTGCAGGGATGGATCGTTGATTTCGAGTTTGTGGGGATACGGATAGGGGTCCTGGGGTCACGGATGAGTCCAGGGAACGCCCTTGCTAGGGATCCAGTTGACTGAATGCCAAAGAAAAACATACAGTTCACAAAATAAAAAAAACATTTGTAGTAAAAAAAACTATAAAGTTATCACGCAAGACAATCTGAGTTTTATTATTAGAAACAGGCACTGTATTTGCTGCTTATAGTACTATGCGCTTTGCGATAGAGAAAACGTTACTTTTTGACCTTACTTACTTCATGCTCCGGGTATAAACTTGACTTTATTATCGAATATTTAGAAATTTAATCTGTATTAGACAATAGGGATAAAAGAAGTTGTAAAATAAAGCTGGACCGGTTGATCGTCTATCGTGGATACTGATTGTCACTGATTTAATTGTTTAAGACTGTATCAAGAAAAACATGCGTGCACTTGTTTTTGTCGAAAGGATTAACAGATATGAAATTCAACCTCGTGGGTTGTCTGTTGAAATAACGTCATTGAGGGTTGTTGTGATCTTGGACAAATGTCTGTGTCTCCCTTGTCCGGTGTATAAATGTGTACTAGAATGGATCTTCAGACAGACTGCATAAGTGGCAGACTCCGTGATACTTAAACTCCCATTGCTTGGTCTTCAACAAAGTCATTAAAGTCAGAAAAATTTAATGATCCCGACAGACATGACCTAAATAGATTGCTGCTCTTCTAACTGTTCAGAAACGCAGATGCTTCCGCGAGATATGCTAGACTAACGAAGGAAAATATTTTCTCTGTTCTTTAAAGACACCGAAACATTTTACCTTTTGCGAGTCGTCATATCAAGCAATAGAAAATTTTCCCACCTGCATTAAAATTAATCAAGATCTTAAATGATAATAATACTATAAGACATAGGTTTTACTTTTTAACACTTTACCATAGCCTTAACTGAGGAGAAAACACAGAAAATACCATTAACAATGACATTATAAAAATATGACACCTCAGTTAACATTAACTATCGCGGGTTAACATTATGTACTGTCAACCTTAGTGAGGTCTGATGTTTATTTTATTATACGTGAACCTTGGTTAGCATTACCTTTCTCGAATTATGTACTGTCACACACAATGGATTCTGATACGTATTTCATTACACCGAACAAAATTAAACACAAAAATACCAGACAAACAAACAAATGTTAAAAGCTACACTGTGGCTTTTTTTTAACCAGAATTTAACTGAATAACACAAGCAACAGTTATGACAATGAACGGTTCAGTTTTGCAAGCGCCAGAAGTCACAGTTTTAAAAATGCATTCCAGGATACGGGCTTAGGAAATCCCAAACAGTCTTAGACGCACGAGAAAGTAAACCCGTTATGCCAGAAGGTATAAGAGTTACAACACATGGTGAGGGCGGATCAGTGGTCCAGTGGTAACGCGCTGGACTGGTAACCCAGGGTCCCGAGATCGATCCCCTGCTCCTCCACTAACTTTACTAATTGTCTTTCGGGTGAAACGTTAAACCGAGGTCCCATGTGATGTACACTGACCATGCAAAAGAACCAGTTATGTCTCAGGAATTGGATGCTTTCTGTATATTGCACTATCCCCCACCACATAAAATAACTAATCTCTGCAGGGGTCGTCGGTCATATGGGCAACCGGTACCGACGATAAATAAGCTTAAATAGATAGAAAGAACTTTCTGTTTGAGTTTATTCATTGTCGATATCGGTTGTCCGTATGACTGACGTTATTTTATGCTGTGGGAAATAGTGCAAGATAGAGAAAGCGTCCCGTTGCAGAGACACTCCAGTCTTTTTTCCATGCTCAGTGTTAGCACCGATACATAGGACTTCGGTTTAACAAACGTGAGTTACATTAGGGTGGAGAAGGGGATCAAACTCGCGATCCCTAGATTACCAATTCAACGCGTTACCACTGGACCACTCCGTCCTCATCACATACATACGAAGTATGATAATATTAAATGATACCAAATATTCAGGGACTTAATTTGTTATCAGAGGTAAAATAAGGCTTTAATAGTCTTTAAATTTGATAGAATTTAGAATCATTTATCAAATGGTTTAATTTTTGTTTGAATGGTACAGCCTCTTGCAAAAAAAAAATCCGCAAATTTATGAAGGTTACGCCTGGTGGGCTGACCCCTAAATGTGCTGGCGCACTGTGATTTCTGGCTATGTATTGTACGAGGTTGCTTAAAAATTATAAGTAGATATGCATGACCAATCTATATTCTCTATTTAGTTTCCCTGCAACGCATTAATCTTTGCAGCAAAGCAGTGTTACGATTTCTGATAACATGACAGTTGTTTTACTAACAGTTGATAGACTTGCAGATAGGGGTTTTCTATTAGTTTCTTCAAAAATTTTCAAACCTGTCATCAGGCCGTCTGCAACCAGAAAACCGTATGTGCATAAATGGCCAGTTGTGTTCTCCGTGTATGTACAGTACTGTTAACACTTAACTGGACACGAAGTGCACTTGGAGTGCACTGTTTTTAAATAAGGAATACACCTTTTGAGTGCCATAGGAGTGCACTTCAGTCTCAGACAGAGAGGATTTGGATTGTTGGTTGCATTTAATCTGTCTTATGTGACTAGTACTACTAAAAATGTATATGTGAAAATGGAGAATGACTGTATAGTGGAAAATGCTTGTTAACTGAAATCGACATCATAAAAATATTGTTGTGTTTTTAAAAACTTCTTAGTCTTACTCTGAAAACTTTTAGTTTTTTTTAACAGACATGACTGAAATGCACTTACGCGTCCAAGTGTACTCCAAATTCTCCAGAAGCTTAAAGCTTAGTACACTGAAATGGCATGGTTGTGTCAAGTTTAGTTTTAAAAGTACTGTAGCTTTTTCATTTACTTCTTTTTATACTGCGGTGATGGAGGTTAACAATGGTGATGAATATTGTTTCAGGATTTCGTGATAAAAAGACAAAAAAATCTTTGTTTAAGCTGTAAACTGAAACAAGGTATATTGTTCATTGCTGTATTTTCTTTTAAGCTTACATAAGATCTTTCTTCTGGAAAAATTATCTTCTCTTAATTCAACAGTCATTTTCAGTCAGCCTCTTCACAATGGCAGTGAACGATGTTTGCCATAGTGATGTTTTCATCATTTTTTTTGTTGGCTGTTTAACTGTTGTATTTGTAACTCTATGAATTATTGATAAGTTCCCGGGACAGCAGATGTTTTTGTAACTTCCTCACGTCTGCAAGCAGCTGCTACTTAAAGTAAAACGTCTTTGTTACAATGATTAATTACGACATCAGTTAGAAAGTAATGTAGCTTATCGATTATTTCTCTCTCTTTATTTTTTTTATTTTCAGCCGAGACATTTAACAGGAAGAGAGGTAAGTTTGATAATTGACTTTTTTTTTATTTTTCTCACATGAAACCGAAGGGATGTGGCTAATTAAGCCGGCTAAACGCGGCAGATACAAAAATATCCGTCTTTGTCCAGAAACGCTACTCGCGAGCATATTTTGAAAAAGGATCAAACAGTTTTGATTTTCAAATTGTTTTAACACAAAAGCGACACTTTGCTGATCAGTAGGGAAAAAAACATCAAGTACTACCAACAGTAGTACTTTGAACAAAATAAGTTCTGAATTTGGTCTATTTTTCCAGTAATAAGAATGTCAAGAAAGTGTTTAGCAGGGGCGGATTCAAGATTTCAGGTTAGGGGAGGCGCAAAATGTTCGGCCCAATTTGTGTCCGTTTTCTACATCATTTCAACGGTTGTGGTTATGCTAGAGTATACTGATTTGGCAATATAACATCTGCCTCCGATTATTCAATTCAATGTTGAACAAGTATACATTATTTAAAGGTCCGGGAATTTTATGGGGGGTGCCTTCTCCCCCCCCCCCCCCCCCCCCCCCCCGGATCCGCTATTGTTAAGGAAATGTCAGCGCAAGTCAAGTCTCTAGTAAAAACTTTGTACACACTTCTTAACCGGTGATTTACCGACGAATCTTTAAATATATAAGCGAGTATAAAATTACTTGTGAAAATGTACTTTGCAGGAAAATGCCGATTTCGCCTATTGTCTACCGATTTGTAACAGGTAATCTTCCAGAATTACAAAGTTACAGAAAAGAAAAAGAAAAAAAATGTTGTCTATCGAAACCAAATATGAGTGGTTAAATATTTATTCTTGTTATTCGGAATTGGCCTTAGAAACAAGGGGTCAGAAAGCATATTTGTTGAGTTAAACAGAACTTTTCTTATGATTAGTCTCGAGTAAAATATTAGCGACAAAATTTTACGGAGAATAGTGTTTTACCGGTGGTATATCACTAGATCCCACAGTCCGCAGCTGCAGCAAGGAGACTAACTAGAATCTATTATTTAGTCGATTTATGCTAAATCTTAACAGTATGCAAAAAAAAACTGAATAAAACTATTCATTTGGTTTGTGTCTGACGAGAGACATGTAGGCCTAGATTGTCCGATGCAATGAGAAACGGATGTAGTCAGAAAAAGCTCAGTTCGAACATACAGAGGTGGTTGAGTATAAATCTACAGTATGAACAGAAGCTAACCGCGAATAACATCCGAATGTCTCTAACAACTTTATGAAATATATCTAGGACCAGTTTCTACTGGTTGATTATATTTAGGTCGAGTTAAGGCTCAGCAGACAAAAACGAGGGCGTGCAGCGATTTATATAGATTAAAATCTATTTTCCTCTCATTTCTTCACTGTTTTGCAAATAATAACATTCCCTGGAGTGTTATTACAAACACACTACACTAAGATTGCTTTTTGTGTTCTATTATCAGCCAAATATTGCATTAAAATGATAAAACAGTTTAAATTGTCCAAAAATAACGACTCGAAACGGTTTACCTTTTATAATTCCGCACTCAAATTCAGATTTATTGGTACACCTCATCGACGCTCATTGAGATAATGGCAATGCCGGCAGTTCTTGACTTCTTCTTATCTTTTTTCCAGGTACTTTAAGTGATGACGACGAGGAAACTTCCGGTCGGATGTCTGCCATGCCTTCATCCGGGTATTTTACCTCGTTTTCGCTCTACAGTTTGGCGCTATGTCACGTGATTGCAATATTACTGTGTTAAATCTAATTCAACATTGGAACTGTGATAGTGATATTTTCATTAATATGTACATTAGTGATTGAGTCAGAGGTCTTTAATAGTGACCTGTACTGAAGGTGGTCACGTCTTTTGAACGTTCTAGCCTCCAGCTATGAATGATAGGAACGCTTGGTCAGATAAGAGATAGCCTTGTTCACAGTAGGCTTATTCCTGAAACACCCGATAGCTTGTGAAAAAAGTGATACAGAACACAATCCAGAATACAGGTACATATTCATGACCGACGTAGTATGTGAATGACTGACGTCATATGTGATGTGTTCTTGGTGGAACTATATGGGGTTTGAAGTTCATAACTGATCTACTTCTTGATCAGTACAAATTAATACGAGTATATTCATAATATAATAGCCATTATTTTATCATTTTTTCATTTTGACTTTACTGTTTTTCATATCTTTGTGCAAACTTTCAGTTAAATCTAAGGGCAGTCGTATGTATGTCCATATATAACGACAGTGAACTGTCTTGCATAAAATCGTTATCTATACATCTCAAATGATTCCAGTTTGGTTGTAACGCCGAACTCAATATCTACTACCTGAATGCATTTTCATCTTGTATATATTCATATGTCACATTCATACGTATAAACCCAACTTTATCACTGAAACTTTTAGACGTATTTACGCATATCAAGAGTATTGAGAAAAGGCATATATATGAAATACACACCATAAAAAACACAGCCGTATCAAAGTGAAAAAGTACAGAATATAATGACTTCATTTTCAAAAATAGTAATGAAATGAACAAAGTTCTAAATTTTAGGTCTTTGAAATGAAGAACGGTATTTTATTGTCCTTTTGCTAAAATTTATTTCATTTTGATAACACCTGAAACTGCTGTTGAAAACAGACAAGGTGGGTGAAATATTTATATTATTCTATTAGATCAATGTAATAAATTCTTTAAAAACTTGCTTTATGTTTTTTCTTTAGCATCTATCCTTCCTTGTTTTATGAAAATGTTGGATTTTCAAAACAGAGATGAATTGCCTGTTAGGCCACTAACTAGTAACTACTATAAGCCAAAAACATGTAAGCAAAACTTGGTAACATCTTACATTGAATGCTTGCAATAAATTCTGAAACTGCTTCTAATAAATCAGGTTTTTAAACATATATAGAAGAAACAAAAACTGCCAACTTTCTCACAGCAGGTCAGAGCAGATGTAGGGCCCAGTTCAGTTATGCTAATTTAGAAGAAAGACAGTGTACAAGACAATGCCTGAGCCACTTTCACGATACATTACACTATCATACTACAAGTGTTGTAGAGTTAAAGGTAACAAAACAAGTTCTATAAAAGTGACAGAATATTTAATGCTTCACAATAATTGGAACCAGGTAAACTAGAACCTAATCTAAGATCTTTCTTATAAAGGAGTTATAACAGCATATGGTAAAAACAAATACCTCCTTCAGAATTACTACCATCAGACAAACACTACTGACCTTTGGAACATATTTCTGGAAAACCTCCAGCCATGAAATAACTTTGGCAACTCTAGAGGATCTTGAGGGATTTAAATATATAAGGAATAACAACTTGTCTTTCTAATTTTAGCATCAAAACCAATAAGTCAAAACATCCTACGCCTGATAAAGATACGTCAACCATTATCATCACCAGGGTATCTACCATTACATGATCTAGTTCACTTGGGACTATAGAATAAATATAATGCATGCAAACCTCAACGAACACAGACACTAACAAAAGGTTATGTTTCTGTCTACATTTTTTCCTTCAACTTTTAGACAGTGATACATTCACCAGTCTTGTACATTAATTGTATCCATGCTAAATACTGGTTGAAACAAACTGAAGTATTAAGTTAAATTTACTGAGCATCATTGTTTATTTCAAGGCCTTAAACATACTTCGACTGTTAAAAATATACAGGAAAATGTTCCATTCCAAGCTTCGGCTAATTTCCAGTTATTTTCTTTTTTTTCCTCATTGCAACAACAAAGGTCAATTAAAAGTCATTACAGAATCTTTATAATAAAATCCAGCTTCAACAGCTAATAAACTATAAAGCCATTTCAAACATACAAGAATTCCCAAATAAATCTGATCCTTAAAACCTACTTATCCAAAGAAGCATAGCAGAAAATAATTTCTTAAAAAAGGAGCAGTGATCAACTCGTATAGCGCAGACATTTTAGTGGTCTCAGGTTCGCACCCCACTTTAGGCAAGAATATCAAAAGGCCTTTCCCATTCCACACATAAATCCAAACACTTAACTGAGGCAGCTTTCAATAGTGGATAATATAAATTGCAAGAGTTCGTTTCTAAATCAAATTACAATAAATAAGTATAAAGGTAATTTTATGTCACCTGTCTTTAGCTATTTATTCCCAGTATACATTTGTTCACATCATGTATTATACCCTAATAATCACAACTTTAGTTCATAAGTAAATTTTCATTTGCCTTTTCACTGTCCATCTTAGTTACTAAGTACATTCCTATTCTCTTGAATTGACTTCTTGTCTGGACAAAAAATAAAATAAGCTTAAGTCTGATGCCCATGGCTTGTAAAGTTCTGGTCAGGCCTATAAACTTTACCAGATCATAGACCAAGAAGTCCCGTAAGAATTTAGCTTCAAGACTTAGTTTTATTAATTGTACCTCTGGAACTGGATTTGGGCCTATGGATTTTCTGAACCAATAAGTCTGAATGATCTATATGTCTGAAGAACCATTTTACTGACTGAACAGTGTAGACAAAAACAAATAATAATATAAGTAAATTTTCAGAATGTATATACATGTACACAAAACTCGATTTTCTCCATCAACAATCACTATCTATAATCAGTAAAGTGTGACTTCCATGACAACAGGTGGTACTAACATTGGAAAAGTTCAGTCTGAAAATTTGGAGTCTATCAACCACTTTAATTCAGTACTGTCCAGCAAGGAACTTTTCAAATTCAGTCAGAATCTGTACTTTTATTGTACTTAGAACAGCTAAATCAACTGAGAGTGCTCAACATCAGTTTCTTTGAATTTGCTGTTCTCATCTATACTTAAGCTTTTTTGTCACACTGTCTGACCTGATTTACACCACCAGTACAGATAACTATTTTAGTTTGTACTCAGACAGATGCAGTTTTTCTTGCACTGGAAATTGATGATCCAGTTATTCATTCAACCATCATCTTGTGAAAAGTTTGTTCGTAATGGAACAATAAGCTGAGAAGCGTCTTTTGCCATGTCACTGCACAATTTGGATGCAGCGTGTGTGAGTTGAAGTGCAGCATCGGGGTGTGCCGTCCCTGGCAACATGGTACACTCACGCTCCAACATGGCTGCCATAGCTTCCAACAACTCAGTGAAACCAAATGACAGAGCAGCTTTTCTCACTCTGTTCAGCTCTTTGTAAAACTGCTGCTGCTTGTCTGGTAGCTTTCTTGCATGCCGTAACACTTTCTGTAGATCAGCCTGGAAAATGATAGAGATAAAAACTAAAGAATGTTAAAGTCGTTAATCAATTACGCATTTTTATACTGATAATCTTAAGAATTCTAAAAACTACAAAAAAAAATCTTGAGAAATTCTCTGTTGGCATATAACAGTTAGTGTAAGACTGAAGGTACAGAAGCATGAAGACTGAACTGGAAAAAAATGTTGGCTCAATATTACATAATAGACATCTCAAAATGAACTGTCAGTTTTACCTTGTGACAGGTAAATACAGACTTTCTGCTTATCTATAGTAGTAGCTGTCAAGTTTTACATGATGAAAAAAAAAATAAAAAAAGGATTTCTGTTTTGGTCAGAATTTTGAAATAAAACAAGCAGGAATTTACTTGGTTCTTTTGCAATGTTTTATGGCTTCATACCTGAATACTTGTTTTTAGTTAATAAATGAAACCACATTGGTAAAAAAATTTGGAAAGCTTTAAAATATCCTTAACATAATTAAGAAAGTGATTTTCTGTAAGACTTTGATTTAAGGGTGTAATCTAAGCTTGATACAGTAGAACCAAAATGAAACAATATGTTTAAATTAATTTTTATAAACTGGGACTCAAATTACATAGGTTGAAAAAAATACACTGACAGATTGAAAAAGCAAATTGTGTAAAGTTTCCCTAAAAAACCTGTGGTCAATTAACTTAATACTGCATCCTGAGGTTAAATATTTGGAAAAAAAATTGAATAAACCAAAACATGGTAAAAATGTAAGAAAAAAATATTAGAAATAAAAATCATTACTATGTACATGTATGTATATAACTGTCAAAGTTCTGAAATATTAGAAACTTTACCTGTAAACCCACTGACTTAATCCACACTACACAACTTTGGGCATAACTTCTTTTTTCTTTTGGCCGTACAGGAAATGGTGTTCGGTTATCATCATCACCATAGGGAGGTTCCGAAAAATCAGCTATTGGTGCTAAATAGTTCAGACTGCCAAGCCACGAAACGGCATCAACACCTGGTAATATACATGTGCAACACCATAAATGCAAGAATTTAGTACTACATCAGGCTGCAACAGTATCAAATATTAAGGTGTCATTGTGTTTCTGAAAACCAGTTGTGTATATGAAGTACCCTACAGACAGGAGTTCAGACAGGTAGTAATTATATAAATATGCTTATCTATGATCTGCAACATTTCAATCACAATAAAAGATTTACTGTTTGCATGGCTGTAAGTTAAGGTAGAGGGCTCGGTTTGTTTACTTTGAAATATATTGTGAAAAGCTTGTGTTGTACATACTAAGGAAATTGTCAGAGAAATTTGTCACATTCACTTTTCTGTATAATTTGATTATAAGACCAAGTGTAATATAGACTGACAATAACCTCTGTCTTTTAATATATCAAATACGGTGTACGGTGTCTACCAGAAGTTTCCCGTTTCTGTACAAATGACTAAAACATTGATCAAATGATCTAAACACATTTGGGGAACTCTGCAATATTTTTTACTCGAACGGATTTCGCTCCAATTTCACATAAAATCAAACACAAGAATAAAGCTATCAAGGCTGATACTCCTCATCTGATAATAACCATTAAAACTGCAGAAGAGACTAATTCTTACACCCCCCCCCCCTCGCCCCCCCATCCCCCCAAAAATATGTTCTTTTCGATATAAGAAACACTGAAAGGGTAAAACCTATATAACCACATCTTTATTTTTCCTGCATATCATTTCAAAAAAAAAAAAAACCTTAATACTCGAACTGAATCACACTGCTATCTCTTCTAAGCAGGCAAGAAATAAAATTTAGTTACCTAATTTTCCATTTAGCCATAACGGTTATTTTCAAATAATTTTGCAATAAAATGTGGAAATAGATACCATTTCCAAAATCAGTATCAGAAATCTGAATAGCCAATGGCTTTTTTGGTTACTACTAACACTTACATTGCCCCTGTTAAAAATGTTACTGCATATGAAAAATGAATTTCCCTTTTACTTCATTTCACCTCAAAGAGTCAATATTTTTTAAATATACCAGGTATCTAAGGAATCAGATATCAGTGGTGTTTACCTACACAGACTATATTTATGTAGCCCACTGATTCTGGTCCTCATTCACAAAAGTCATGGGATTTTTAAGTAATGTTTGGTAGACAGTAACTGCTTGTGATTTTTTAGAATTATGCAGCTGGTGATTAAATAAAGATAGCTCTACTATTTTCTGAGTGTTCTTTCATTTGTTTCAAGCAAATGTAACAAGAGCATCGCTGGGTGGAGCATTATATCTCCGAAGGGTGTTTTTTCTAAGTATGATGTGATATAAGGGAGGAAACCTTAGGCGATTTGCTTTAAAGTTTGATTTGCTTAAAAGTTTGATTTTTTTTATCTATATTTTGATTTTTTACATTTCATAGATCTTTATCATATCTGAAGTTTAGGTTTTATAATTTGTATAAATGTCAGTCTTTCAGCAGTTATGATGTTCATGCTGTGATGCATGGTTATCAAGTTACAGTGCAGAAATATTGATTGTTTAGTTGATTGTCACCTTGACCTTTTATGTACTTACCCTGAACAGTATAGGGGCCATGTAATCAATGATGGCAAATATCCTAAGAAGTTTGAAGTCTGTATGGGAAGTAGTTGCCAAGTTATACAGCAGAAATGCTTTTCAGTGTTAAGGTCATTGTGACCTTGACATCTGACCCACTGATCCTAAGATGTACGGGGGTCATTTTCTCAATGTAATCAATCATCATATGAAGTTTGAGGTCTGTATGACAAATGGTTATAACGTTTTAAAGCAGGAATAGTTATCAGTGCTTAGGTCACTTTGACATTGACCTTTGACCTACTGACCCCAAAATCAATAGGGGTCATTCACCCAATGTGTGCAACCATTACATGAATTTTGAAGTCTCTATGACAAATGGTTGTTGAGTTACAGAGTGTAAATGATTCTAAACATTTAGGTCACTGTGACTTTGACCTTTGACATACTGACCCCAAAATGTACTGGTGTCATCCACTCAATGTGTGCAATCATGATATAAAGTTTGAAGTCTCTATAACATGGTTATAAAGTTACATGGCAGAAATGGTTTTCAATGTTAAGGTCTCTGTGACTTTGACCTTTGACGTACTGACCTACATTTAACACAGCAACTTCTGGTATACTGGTATTTCATCATGACTGTACGTTACCCTTTGAAAGAGAAAAAAAAGACAAGTCCAGTTTGGTGCTACAAAAATCAATATTAGAAATCCAACATGACTCGTATCGATTTTGATAAAATTTTAGAGGGAGGTTAGGTTCTACACCATGAATACTGAGGGCTGCAACAGAAAACAAGCAATACCTGGCTGGAACAATGACAACATCAGGCTTGATTTTTTCTTACTGTCAGCCCAGGAATACAGAATGCCATACCAGTCCTCACTGTAATATACAAAAGTTTAAAGAATATTGTTACAAAAATTACAAAAAACTGAAAAAAAAAGTAAAACTTTTAACATGTTCAATATTTTCAAATCAAAGTGCCATCTGTAATTTCCAACATACAATGAACAGCTTATAATGGAGAGGCATTTGAATGACTTCTTCAGTTTCCTTTGCCTGATTTCAGACAAACCTTCCAATTCAGTCGCAACCATACAGACTAGTTTCCTGACAAAAAAAAACAAAACAGAAATTCTGTCTAAAGGGAAAAAATATCTGTTATACTTCATTTCTTTTCTCATCTCTGACATTTTGCTTAAAAGCGACTGAGTGAATCCTGATTTTTAAAGGGTTTCATTCCATAACAGAGCAGAAATATAGGTCACAGGCCATCAATGTAGTCTCTCACTATACAATATCAATATCTGGTATTTTTAATGCCACTTTTCTATCAGGAAGCCATATTTAGTTCACAGTACCAGGAAAAAATACGGGAACTTATTTATGACATTGATTTAATAAATCTGATACATATTTGGCATCCCTGTTTCCTGCCTTCTGTTTTTGTCTGATATACATGTATTTCAGATCTTTTACAGTATCACTGAAGCAGTAATGTGTAGAAACATTTCTGGGAATGTTTTCAGATGATCTTTTTTATGATTTTAATATTAATGAACAGCTGTAACAATATCCCATTCATCTGACATAGAATCTATATATTTTTACCAAGTTTCTTCAGCTTTAATGAATTCCATCAAATGCTATCTTAGGTTGGTTTAACTAAACCTATAATTTCAAAAACTAGTTTTTCTATTAATCCCTTTGGAAATGTAGTGTTTTAAGCAATGCTGAAAACAAAGAGAACTTACGCGACTCTTGTAAGGGCAACCATTCCCTCCACTTTGAGACTGCCATGCAGTAATACAGTAAATGATGGCTGTTTCCCATCACCCCCTTCCTCCTCATCCTCCTTACCTTTCTCACCATTACTGTCTGAAAAGAAATACATCCTGTGCAAAAAGTACTCACTACTCAAAACATTGTGTCAGGTTCAACCCTTCAGTGCAAACTAAGACATAACACGGCATTAACATGAAATGTAATGGGTGTAAGACATCAGCATCATACTTAAATCTGTGTAATGTGTATGTACAAAACTTTATGACACAAAATTAACAGTATATAGTTATTATCTATCAATACTATCATACATGCCATAATTTCCTAGACATCCGGGATTGTCCCACAAATCAGTGACTGACTGGTATACAGCCCTTTCAGTTATTGATTATCCCAGACAATCATTACTGCATGCGTCACCAATTAACAACTGATCTTTGTAAATGTGTTAAATTCGGCAGTGTTTAATGGTCAGTGTAATTAATGGTTTTTAGCCCTTTCCAATTATCACTAATCCCGGACAATCAATAATTTATAAATATATGATTTACGAGTATACGTACATGTACGCTACATTTTTCTATTCACTTACATGACATACTACTGATGGATGAATAAAAATTGAAATAACATACCTTGTTTCATTTGTTTGATGGCTGGCAAAATTGCATTAACTGACCTTTGAGTAATTTCAAACAAGGCTACACCCGTGCACATTGTTTTTAACTTTTAATTCATTTTGCTGCAACACTTTCAGACTAGTACAAGTAAAACTAGAACTGTGTCCAAAGGACACGGATGCCCCCACTGTGCAGATGTGCTTGTAAACAAGAGCAGCTTCATTTAATGTCTACAAAATTCTGTTCTTATCATAGCATTTCAGTTGAAATTTCCTCAATTCATGTATTAATGATAAAAAAGTCACCTAACTCTTGAGGCATCATATTTGGTCTCTTTACAGATGGAATACAATATTAGTGTCTGAATAAAACTGAATTTTGAAACACATGTATGGTCTCCTTTACTTCCATCTACACATTAAGGTTGTTTATCCCTGGAAGTTTAAGCAAAATCTGCCATCCGGTTTAAGAGGAGTTGCGTTCACAAAGTTTCTACATAGTATATAGTGAAAAAATCAACAAAGGGCCATAATTCTGTTAAATTTGGTCGCAGCGAAAATTCCTTCCTTTACTACCATCTACACATTAAGGTTGTTCATCCCTGGAAGTTTAAGCAAAATCTGCCATCCGGTTTAAGTGGAGTTGCGTTCACAAGATTTCGGGACGTACAGACAGACGTACGGATGGACAGACATACGGACGGATGGACAAGTGCAACGCTATATGCTCCCCACTTTGTGGGGGCATAAAAATGTCAACAAAAAATGGCAGTATTTGTACTAAGAGATACACTGCATGCAATATGACTTCAGGAGTAAGTTTAATATTAGTTTATTGTAAGATTAATTAAACTGAAATCTCATCCAAGAACAATAAAATAAATACAAATGTTACCAACCCCTCACCCCCACCCCCACCAATGATGAAAAGTATCCCAGAAATTATGGCATGTACTTACTTTTGACATTTTAAAACAAATCTATCCAACTAATTAGGTTTAACTTTAAAGGATAGACCTATATACCTTCCTAAAATACTTTCACAATATCAAGTCTAATGAATTTTGAAGATTGCTTGTAAATGCAGAATCCATATTTTCAATGACAGAATGCCTCCTGTGTATGTAGTTGTTGTAAATTTGCTATATTTTCTCAACTAGATGCAGAAGTTTCCATATAGCCATAAAAGATGCAAAGAAAGAAATATTTCGAGAGGAGTGAGTCCTTAAATTTCATTTTAATTGTCCGTTTGTGTTGCCATTGCAGTTTATTATCTGTTTTGAAAATACATTGTTACGTTTACATTCCAGTAGATACTTTAAACTTATTAAACCTACTAATCAGCTTTGTACTTTGATTGCAGCCAATCAATCTCATTTATTGGATTTTTGCTTCAAATCTGCCTTAATTATATGAAGTAGACAAATATACCTGTATTGATGTGTTTCTGTTTATTGGCAACAGGTAACACCAGGTGTCTTGATACTGTAGGCGGGCTGGCAATGTCTTGAAGGTCCATAAAACCGCATATCTCTAACTTGTCTGATACCTGCTTATTTGTTGATGTAAATTCATCCTCACTGTAAATCAAAGCACATAAAAATTCTAATTTCTAAATAAGTTTTTGCATGCTGGGAAGCATAAGAGCTAAAAAGTACTTGCAAATCATATCTTTAAGTTATATATTGCTTGGAAATTATCAGTTTGGACGACTGTCAAATTAAAACACTTCTGTTATCAGAATTAAGAGTCATAGAGGTATCTTTGTATTAGAAGACAAAAGCAAACTTGCAATATGCTATAGGACAAGTATTATGCAGAAAGAATTTCACTACACTTAAAAGGAGCAAAAATTGTAACTACTTAAAATTAAAGAAGAGAGATATGTGATCCTATATTTCAAGAAGAAACTTACAATAAAAGCATAGGCTTGCAAATCATTGTGACTCATTTGCTATATAACAATGCAAGTGTAACTATAATTATACCTGACCTTTGGACAAGTTACGACTTCTGGTCTTACGGTACATATTATCACTGACATTGAACCAACAGCATTGTTGTCTTATTGGATAAAGCAGGGCCACATACTGTGAGTAAGATGTAGCAACTTTTGTAGCAAATTTTGTGTAGAAACAGAAACTACATTGCATGACTAACTTGGTGACAGATGCTTGAGATAAAATCTAGAAAATGTTGAATGATATGAGAAACACGTTTAATTGTCCTACAGCTATCACATGTAAAAGGTGTGTACAATTACTCAGTATCGATTTGTCAAGATATGAATTTTCAGAATGTGTATAACCTGTGTTATAGGGTGATTACAGCTTTATTGCTTGCAGCAGAGGCAGCTTAATGTTTTCTTCAGACACACTACCAACAGTAGTTTACTACAGTAAAACCTTTTTTAAATATGGACAGTGAAAGGAATCATGTGGATATAAAGTAAAAAAAAAAAATCAACTTATTTTGAAACCAGCCTTGTATGACAGGTTAACTAACTACCACTAGCTTAGCTCCTATTAGATATACAACGTATGTTAGACATGGACCTACTCTTCCATTCTGAAACATCCAAACCTGTAGCAAATAAAGTTTTAGATGCCAAAACACAATTTTACATCCTACATGAAAAAAAAATAGCAGAGATGGTGCCAGTTCCCTCCCCCTATTGAATGGGCCTCCACATCTACTCAGGCATATCTACACTCCACAATGAATGAACAGTATTCCTGTTACAAGTATTTAGAAGTTTTCTTTATCAGTATCTCTAAACTGCCAATATTTGTGTCTGACAGTCTGATCTTATGCTTAATTTCTGTTTTTTACTAAATAACCAACAATATCAAAAAAAATATTTAACTTGGGAACTCAGCATTCCTATGGACCACCTCTATCCTCTATCAGAACTACATGTACCAACTTTGTGATGTAAAGGGACAAACTTGTAGGTGACACAAAGCAAAGACAGGTGACCATACTATACCACAACTGTGGACCTTGCCACTAGGATAGATACCTAGTGTTTATTCAGTGAGCTCACCTTTTGTATGGTTCAGGTGATGGATAGAGAGTGATGTTACATTTGAGATGGCCACATGTCAACAGTCCAGTATAGGGGGTGTAGTACTTCTCTGCAATCTTCATGAACATATCTTGAACACTATTCATACTCAATGGACCATCCGGAATAAACAATTCACCATCTATAAAAATCACATTTCTATTTAGTGCATTCTTACACAAATATGCCTCTGAACTGGGTTCCTCATTCCCTTCAGCAAATACAACTGTAAACATACATTTATCACCTTACTGTATCTTGGTCTTGCAGTTGCAATATGTAATTTTCTTACTGTTATAAGATTGCACATCAAAGTAACCATAAAGAGACATTGCCTTCATCATGAAAACTGATCAAAGTTTAGTTATTGCTGAGTCTTCTTCAAGGATTTGAAAACTTTTAACCCTTAAGGTAATTTATATAGACAGCAATGATATAAAGTTCAAGCAAAATATTTCTTACCTCCATTCAGTTCAATTAATTGTTCATACAATGGTATGGACTTTTTCAATTCCGCAGAAGATGGATTTGCAATACAAGCAATGATTAATTTCCCTTTAAAAGCAAAAGGTAAAGGACACTTCACCGAGCTATCTCCCCCATTAGACTGGTTCCATAAGTCTATCATATTTTGGAGGGAACCAGGGCCCACACCAGTACTGCCATCTGTGACCAAAATAACCTGAAATATACAGCAGTCTCTGCAAAATGTGAAACTGAAAATACATGTAACTACTGTGAGAATTAATTCAAGGGAAACAAATCTAATTAAGGTATACAAAGAGATGGCATGGTTCTGTCTCCTGCTTTCAACTTCAAATTTCCATTTAATAAATTTGTTTCAGTTATTCAAGAATATAATTCACTGATATGAAATAAGGAGTGCTGTTTATTTCTTTTCCACAATACTCATCAATTAAAAATAGTTCATATATCTCAATTTGTCACTTGTGTTCAGTTTTCATGACTACTTCTGTTTGTTTTTAAATAAGCTATGTTAGAACTTAACACTGTAATGATTCACTTGCAACAAACTGCCTCGGAAGCACGACTATCCATGTAACATAAACATATTTCACATAGTCTCACTGTAAAAAGGTCACATACAGAGTATTTCTATACAGTTAGTGATAGCGTACATCTTGCAATCTCAGGTAATCAAGAATGTATATCACTGCTAAATAAGTAATACAAATGTATTTTTCTAAAGACTCTGTTCAGTTAAACCTGCCAACTATGTAAGGCAACTTGAGGATTTTTTTCAACTTTAACCATTTTTTGACAAGTCAATGCATTAATCAAATGCTTGATATCTATACCATATGTCCTCATAGCCAGACAATGTTGTATATGATACAGCGTGCCAAAAATAGCATTCAAATGTTCCTTTAGATAAAGCACTGTCTACAGTCTGGCAGCTGCATACCTGATTCTTGCCATATATGATAAGTACCTGTACAGGTGTGGTTCCACCAAATTCTTCTACAATAAGGCCACTGATACCAGTCAGGAATGGTTCCAGACATGTCTTGCTGTAATCCCCCACAGTATTAAGAGCTGACTTGATGGCATCTGTATCCCTTGTGAAGGGAACCAGTTGCTCCCATAGATAAGAAAACACAATCTGTACAATGAAAATCATTTTTCAGTCAATTATAAAATGATAATTGCATTAGCAGTGCCAATACATTTCTTCTACAAATCTATCTTACCTTTGGAAAAATATCTTTTTAAAAAGAAATACAAGAAACCTGTCTTTGAGTCCTGACAATGATGAATGGAACTTGGGATTCAAAATGAAAATAATGTCTTTACAACCTAGAAAGATGACAAATGTAAATTCACAGGTGCCAGAACCATAATGCATAGAATTATCCCTAACAACAACAACACAATATGCACTTAGCACCACAGAAAATATTCCTTTTCAAGATAAACCACAAGCATCAACATAAGAACCTTTGTTGAAAACTCAAACAAAAAACAATTAGTGATGCTAGTATATACAAAGGAACTGAGCCTGTGAATCCAGTTACTTGATAGAAAAAATTTCAAATACATTTCATGTCAATTTAAAATTTACATCAATAAAGAATGTACTCAATGAAATGACTAATTGTAATCCAATAAACTGTAAGGTCTGATAGTAATAGAGTTGTTATCAAGAACTGTGAAAAGATTAATCTCACCAGTGATGTAAATTCTAGTTTGCTGAACTGATCAAGCAATGATGAAAGGCCATGAATTGCAAGGTTCTTCCTATTGTAGTCTTCTGGAGTTCCCTCCCCTGTGACAGGTCGGCACATTGACAATGAGACATCTAGAGCTAATACTGTTGGCATTCTGTTATCATCTAGAGGCTGTAAGAAAAACTTTATTATACTAGCCTTTCAAATGATTCTCAAAATTTCTAACAAAAAACAAGACGACTACTGCTGAATAAAGCTTACCAGGCCTGGTGGGTTCCCACTTTCAATAAAAAGGAAAATATCTATGCATTCTGTCCAACTTTACATGTATGTGTGTTTTTTCAAGTTCTGAAGTAGTATCATTTAAATGGTATGTGACTTATGGCTAGCTACATAATGCTTATGATAAAAAATAGATAAACATCAATTATCAGGTAAAACTCTGAATAATTATAGCAAAACTAGAGTATGGCTTCACATGTTCTGCACTTCTTCTATCTAATTGAGTTTTCAGTCAAAACATTGAAGAGATTTATTACAAACTTTTCTCAGAAATGTTTATAAAGATTGCTAACTCTGCAAACAGGCAAGCCAGAGTTATAATTCTTAAGTTCTACATTTCTCTTCAGTGCCTCAAACTGTCCTTCAAATAACAAGTTCGTATACACATTTACACTATAATTAGCATGACAATATTTTAATAAGCTCACTCCAATCAGCATGGCAATACATGTATATAACAAAGGACAATACACTTGTACATTGTAACACTGAAAAAAGCCAAGTTATAATTTTGTTTCTCTGCCTGTCTCCTTAATACTGGCAAGCTATTCACTAAGATTAAAGTCAATACACTGATAGATTACGGTGTAAAATTTCAGAAAAAGGTTCTGGATAAACAGACAGACACATAGATGAAGACCTTAACCATATCCCCTCTCAACTAATTTGGGAGGGGCAATATAAATGTCGTTGTTCAAGTTTGTTGATGAATGGATGAGCCGACTACTTGAAATATTCTTACTTATATACAGATTTTGGATAATTATGATTAAAACAAATCTACTACTTTTGAAAATTAGTAGGACTAGGACCAAAACAGTGGTGCCAACACAAAATTAGCTCATTAAGTCCTAAAACACTCACAGTGTGAAATAAGTTTGAATGGAGTTGACAAACTTCGCTTT
Source organism: Cyclina sinensis (assembly GCA_012932295.1). Lineage (NCBI taxonomy): Eukaryota > Metazoa > Mollusca > Bivalvia > Venerida > Veneridae > Cyclina > Cyclina sinensis. Next base: position 31,442,535 of record JAAONU010000017.1, read on the forward strand.
ACAACAGGCTGGGGTGTCTCTGGGTAAATCTGGCTGGATATCGAATTTGTCCAAGATATATGCATTCTTTGAATTTTGTACAGGCAGAACAGGATAGCTTACACAGGTCAATGAAAATTAGAAACTCTCTGTCTGTGTAATTGGCTGTACAATAAATTGCTTCAAATCTGCTTATCACCAATCAAGACAATTTGATAATTATATTCCACATAAAAAGACGGTAAATTATCAAATAAAAAGGAAGGCTTACTATTTTTATCCGAATATCCAACTGTCCGAAAAGTTAGACTCTATTTAGATGTACGTTTTCACGTTCTCATGATGTGACACAGTCTAAATGAACATTTGATGAAAAGATATATTTTAACCTAAGTATTTCAAATAAAAATTTTCAGTTTTAATGTTTCACAATGATGCAAATGCAAAAAAAAGATAACAATGTTAAATGTTAGCTTCTTATCTAACGAATCTTCCTACCTGTCGCTGTCAGCATCAGTGTAATTAAGTTGTTCATGAATTAATTAGCTTCTGTCTAGAAACATTTAGTACTTGTTATATCAAACCAGGGCCTTGACCAAACAAATCTTTGACTTGAACATTTGTCTTAAAGTAACTTTTTTTGTAAACAAGGTCTATTTCCTAAAAGGCACTCTGCCGGAAGGGCTTCTATACAAATGCAAAACCAATTAACTAGAATGTCCATGGGCAGCATGTCGAGTCCGCCAATGCAAAGCCGCCAATGGGGATGCGACAGTAAAATGGAAACTGTGGGAAGATGATGATGGAAGGACAAGGCAGGCCTATATGCTGTCTCTTTCAGGAAGCATAACAAATGAATCACGGTATTTTCAAATTCTTCCCTGCATCAGGGCTTTAATTTAATGTAAATTAAAGCCCTGCCTGCATGGAGAAGTAATGGCACAGACAAGGTCTGTCATCAACATTTTGGACCTTTGAGCTGTCACTGTGACTTTGACCTCTGAGCTAGGAATCTGGGTCTTGCACGCGACACACCATCTCATCAAGGTGAACAAATGTGCCAAGGTATTTTAAAATTCTTCCATGCAGGGAGAAGTTAAGGCCCGGACAAGGTAGACCTATCTAGAATCAAAATTTTGAACTTTGACCTGGCACTGTGACATTGACCTGGGAACCTGGGTCTTGCACGCAACTCACCGTCTCATCAAGATGAACAAATATGCCAAGGTATTTCAAAATCCTTCAATGCACAGAGAAGTTACGATCGACCCGGACAAGGTCTAGAATCAATATTTTGGACCTTTGAGCTATCATTGTGACCCTGACCTCTAATCTAGGAATCTGGGTCTTGCACGCGACACACCACCATTAAGGTAAACAAATGTGCCAAGGTATTTCAAAATCCTTCAATGCACAGAGAAGTTATGGCCCGGGCAAGGTTTAGAATCAACATTTTGGACCTTTGAGCTGTCACTGTGACCTTGACCTTTGAGCTGGGAATCTGGGTCTTGCACGCGACAAACCGTCTCATCAAAGTGAAAAAATGTGCCTAGGTATTTTAAAATCCCTCCATGCACAGAGAAGTTATGGCCCGGACAAGTCAATCTGGACGGACGCACGCACGCATGCACGTACATTCACCGAACTGTGGTACCAAATGTGACGACTATGTCGAGCTTCCCCCCCCCCCCTCCCCCCCCCCACCACCCCGAAGATTAGTTATTTTATGTTATGAGGGAAGATACAAAAAACATGCTATCCACACCTCTGGTTCTTTGCATGCTCAGTATACAGCGCCGATACATTGCACCTCTGTTTAACGTTTCATCTGAAAGACAATAATTAGTAATGTTTATGGAGGAGCGTGGGAGCGATCTCGCGAGCACTGGGTTACCAGTCCAGCCCGTTACCACTGGACCACTGATCCGCCCAAATCCAAAAATTATAATAGTTAAAATCCCATATCTGTTATTCTTTCTTCACACCTAACCTAATACCCATAACAACTGGCATTGTACCTAGGAGTTAAATAGTGTTGCTATCATAATTTGATACAGGCATTATCAAACTGTTGCTCTCATATCTTGATTTCTGTAACACTCTTAAGTTTCCCACACAAAACTTCAATCTGCTGATAATTTTTATGCATTTTTTTTTTGCTTGCACATGTTCATGTTTCACTAGAAAAGTCACTTTAAATCTGTCTCTTTTAAAAGGCTGTATCCATCCATTTGTGAAATGTATGGAAACTATTTTTACCCTGTCCTTTGAAAATTCACACCACTTTCCGACTTTCTCATGCCATATTCTTTCGAAATAACTATACAATATAATACACAGAGCAATGTGTATTTATTGTCGGTTCAATGTACAACATGGAGATAAGTATAAGCTATGTAAAGCTTTTTACCGATACCTTTGCCATGACCCCAAACTTCATTATGAACGAGAAATATTTTCATTTTTTTTTCGTTCTATTTGTTTATAACATAAAGGTAAGGAAGAAGGCATATATCTTACTTTCGGATTGGAAGTTATAACTGGTTCATCCATGTCAAACATTTTTATGGTAGTTAATCTTCCAGATGCGGGTTTGTTACATAAACAAAAGAAAAACATGAAAAAGATCAATGGATAATGCTTTTATTTTAAAGCCTTCTGCACCTTATGCTTCAGACTCGTGCTCCCTGCAGTATATGAATCAGGTTCGAATTGTTGGTACCATGTATGTGTTAATGCTGATTCTTAAAACCCCCTAGACATGAGACCTAGAAATCATGCTCATCTTAAAACTTTCACCGTAACCTGGATGGCAGAAATGTTTCACGACATGGAAATAGGTAGTGATACTGTATGAAAATGCCTATATTTAGATTGAAATTAACATGTCACTCAATGCTTTATAGAAGCCCCTTTTCGGTAAGAACCCGCTCTCCTATCGTGTGGATTATTTTTATCATGTTGTTTTATCACGCTGTCCCTAGCAATGAAAAAACAAAATAATGAAATATGTATATGTATGCTGCTTACAAGCACTATCCAGAATTTTGTACATGTATACACGGACGAAGGGCAGATCTGAACTTATAATTATAAACATACATCATCTCCATATAGTCATCTTCCAGCTTAGAAAGGCCTATGACATTTTCTTATGTACTTTTTGAATTCATGCTTTTAAAAAACGAACATGCATGGTAAAAAGAGCAACTCATTCGTATTTATTCTTTAATATTTTTATTCATTTTATAAAGCTTAATAAATGTAGCTTGACTACTTTTCTACTTAAATTAGAACAAGATCCAGACAGACGAATACATGGATGAATATTTTTACCCTTTTAGCAGCCTTTTTTGCTATCCTAGCTTTAAGATTCATTGCATGATCAAAATTTTCAGAATGGACAGACAAGCAGACACGGGAGAAAAAAATGTGAAATTGTTTGCATAATCATTCATCATTTTGATGCAGATGCAGACAGACAAACGGGAACATCGGCAGCCGGTATTATCTACAGACAGTTGGGGTAAAGAAATTTTACTTGTTTCATACATGCGAAGCCACAAGGCACTCATTTACCAAGTTTGGTGCCTGTCTGAGTACGTTTCAATAATTGCTAAAATTCACTTTAATGCCTCATGGCTTCGCATGTGTGAAACAAGTACAATTTCTTTACCCCAAGTATCTGTGACATTATCTATACATTGGTTTCTATCATCATACCAATTTCATGAACATAGCTTTGACACTGTTGCGTAATTTTACAGACGGATAAACTTAAGACCTAGCAGGTTGCCTTCGTAGAATGACGTCACATATGCACACTTAACATTTTATGTTCGTAATGACAAAAGTCTCATCAAATCCACCGTCAACGTCTTAATATTTGGACTAGTTGCCGGGCCTGTCTGTCTTAAAACTGTGCTTTGATTATGTCACCCTAAAGATACAAAAAAATCCAGTTTAAGATGACAATGACGACAGTACGCCTGAAACAATTCGTATTGGTTTTAACCTACAAATGAAATAAAGACCAAATTGAAGTAAAACTATAATTCTAGCTGCATTTAACTTTTTGGAAAGTCAGTTAACTGAATTTCTGTACTTAATTTATGACGATACTGTATGCATTAAAAAAAAGACTGCATCTAGTTTTTGTGCTTAGTGGTAAGGGATTTTGGAGATAGTGTGTATATTGTTTCGACAAAAACATTTTTCGGACAGCAGGTTTAATTCCTAACTAAGTTTGATAGTTAAGTGTACTTCACTATTTGCATTTGAATTTTGTAACACGTATATATATCATATGTTTGTTTACAGTGAAATTATGCATGCTTAAAAGCACCGCCGCTGTATTCCATGCCATATAGGACATCAAATAACATAATCACTAAGAGAAGTGGTATTCAAATATCCCAACTACCTATGAAAAAATGTTGAAAAACCTACTGAAACACCATTACTAAATGCGAGAGTTTCACCACTTGTGAAAAAACAAACTTTGACAACATCCACAATCAAAAATTCACAAAGTAAACATGACAGGGCCCAAATCAGTAGACCAGCCGGCAAATTCCCTTGTAGGTTCTGTTATAGTCCAACTAATTGTACGCAAGCTGAGATATTGTGAAATTTTTTGTATGTGTCAATATCTCCGTTATAGCGAGATTCTGACCCATAACAAAAATATCTCAGAATTTGCTCAAGACGTCACTTGAATTATTTTGACTAGGTTCTGTTATATCTAGCAACTTAATTTTATACACATTTGATTTGTTTTAATTGGTACCTGTAGAAAGTCAAATGCATGCCGAAAAGAAGAATTTTGATTTATTTAGTACATAAATGACAGTATTAAGTAAAGAGTTTGAGTGTTGGTTGCAAAAAAAAAAAAAAATGATAAACAGTACGGATTATGTTTCGGTGCATTTTAGACATTATTAAGTAAAGAGACAAAATCCACCGGACAGGATCATCTATCGGGGTACACTCGGGGTACACTCTACCTTTGCACTGGTTATTTTAGACTTGTCGTCGGTTTTCGTGGTAGACAAAAATCAATGGCAAAGGGTTCAGTGATTGATTTGCGGGTTGCAAATGACTATGGAAACTCGGTTATTAGCAAAGAACCCGCATTAAATACCCTCAATAACAATTCACCAAGGTTTAAAAGGAAACGTAATAGAAGTGAAGATTTGGTTTTCATATCTCAAAAGAAGTGTCAGTGTATAGCTGAAAATGAGGTCCCTTTATGTAACTCGCCTGGTAAAGCAATGGCTCAAGCTTGTAGATCTCTCTATGGAAAAACACCAGTTAAAGGGGCTGTGCTCCAGATGACAAAAAAAAGAAAGAAAGTTTTCTTGTATTATAAATTTCTTGTAATATTTATGACTAATGCTTAAAAAATAACTTACTGACAAAAGATAAGTCAAATAATTACATTATAAATTGATTTTTTTCCCTTTCAACTTGCTATACCGTAACGCGACGGTATAACTATATCGTATAAGATTTAAAGTAAATATCTGTAATATCACATGCGGCGATGGTGGTGACAGTAACAGCGTTGGTAATATTTTGTTAACATGGGGGTCCAGAGTTCAAATCAGGCTGGAGCGAAAATATTTTTTTTATTCTATTTTGACTTTTATAATCAATTTTGAAGTAAAATATTATGTTGTTATAATCTCACGGCATCTAAATATATAATTTATGAAAAAAATTTTTTTATGTCAAATCTGGAGTACAGCCTCTTTAAGAATGATGCACCTTCAAATAGCACTTCCATTGAGCACCTTGCCATGCTCATTGTAAGACTGACAGATGATGTGTGTGACGTAGAAAGTCAAATGCATGCCAAAAATTTGTAGATCTAAACATGTCAGATGATGTAAACCAGCAAGCAGTTAACATTAAGTTACATTCACCAAGTCTTTTGTAACAAAGGTCTGTTTTATCTGATAATTTTGTTCCATGCAAAGATAGCATTCTTCATAATTTCAGATATGTATGTTTTAATTTTATTGTATATGTACAAAATGTAAATATTGTTAGTCAACAAATATTTTACTATTATGGTATCATACACTGGAAGATGTCAAAGGTGTGATGAATGTCAAAAGTATAAGCTCCTGGTAAAAAAAAATTAAACTAAAAGTTTAAAAAAAATGTGTTACTGATATGTGCAAAAGACACCATTAGGGGCTGATTTGGGTTTGGGTATGAAATTTCGGTATTTTTTATTTTTAAGTTATACTTAATTTTTTCTAAAATATTTGGACCAATTTTTTTTAAGGAGTTTTGTACATAAAAATTGTTCCAGGATGCTGAAATTCGGTGAAAACAGACAAATTTTCGGTGTTCTGGAGCCCTAATGTTTACTATCATTTTGCAAACCTGCATGTCATGCATACATTTTAGCCAAAACTGTATTTAAATTTTTCAGATACGTGCAGTAGAAAAGCAGTAACTCAACTCTAAGAGGAAGTGTACATGTATTAAGTTTTAAGCTTATTCTTTCTTTCTTTATTACCTCTGGTTTAAATTTGTTTTGAAAACATAATTTTGGTTTTAAATATATTTTGAATGTTGTAATGCCTTTAAACATGGTAAATAAATGATCATAGGGTATGAATAGTTGTAACATATTGCCTGTATTTTGTCATTAAATAGCAGCATCTTTGAACAGATCAACTAAATGAGGATTGAAAAAAGTTAATTACAACCCACTATCTTAACTAATTGTTATTTGTAGAAACTTTGTATACATTCAGATTGACAGAAGAAAAAATGGATAGCATATTAAACACACTGTCAGTCATCAGCCTCATATGGATTATAGCTGCAGGTGTCTTGGTATGTTTTACATCTCATATTCATGCATCTTTTGGATTATTTTTTTTCTAAATTCCATTCAACTGGTTCTGTTCAAACAAAATTGGAAACAGGAGTTTTGCCTTACTTTTCTGAACTGTCAGTGAATTTTTGATACTTTTTGATATTCAAATTAAATATTTACCAGCACAACTTCTAAAGCTTTACACCTAAAAATTGAGTATTTTTAGTTATTAAAAGTTACATATGCACAAGTCATAAAGAATATTTAATTCTATAGAAGGTTATAAATGCCCTTTGCATCTGCTGTTCATTTTCCAGTGCTGTCATTAATTCTACCTTTTCTTTAAAGCAACTGAACACTTAAGCTGTGTTTAAATGTGTTGAGATACTAAAAACAATAAACTTTAATAAACTTATCAAATTATCCCTTCACTTTATACACTGTAGTTGTATATTGCTGTGTTTCAGATATTCTTTCTACTTTTCCTGTTTGCTAAGAGGCAGATTATGCGCTTTACATTGAAGTCTCGACGAGGACCTTATGTATCTATTGGTTCCAATGCTCCAAAGGTATGGCTAAGTTCTTCTGTTGAACTTGCAATGTGATATCATTATGTGCTGCTTCAGGTATAGATTTAGGAAATTTGACTATTTTGTAACAAGTTCCGATTCCAGAATACCTTTTACAGCTTTACTTTATTATATACAGATGTCTGTAACACAAACTTGAAATGAATCAGAAAAAAGCACTGTCTTCATGTTCATTCCTTTTAGGCATGGAGTAACTATGCTTCTGACTATTGAGACAGAGAATGATTCCCTGTGGCAGTTGTTAGGGGTTTGAACTTCAACTTAACAAATTAAGTGTGTATTTGATCATATTATATTGTTACTAGGCAATTTACATTATTTATGTGTTTGGATATGCCAGTACTGTATTCCATCAAGAAACCACTGACACAGTTCATTTAGGGTCAAGTTGGTTGTTTTGATAATAGCTACACAACTGTATGTGCATTTTACTGATAAAGATAAGACCTGACTATTTAGTGTGCTTGCAGTCTTAGCCTGTTGGGCTATTCTATTCAGTACTAACCAGATTTGAATGCTGTTTAGTGTCTCATTTTGTTGTAGTCATTGAAGCAGGAAATATACAGGCGTATAGATCGGGTCCCAGAAATCAAGTTTGAACCGAAGCTGTTAAATCCTACCATGGAACAGTATGCAACCTCAGGTAAACTCAATTTAATTTGGGTAAAGTCAATGTTTTATTTTTATTTTGAAAAACAGCATTTTTTGCTCACCTGAGCACAAAGTGCTCAGGGGTGAGCTATTGTGATGGTGTGATGTCCATCGTCCATTGTCAGCATTTGGCCTTGAAATGACTTCTTCTCCAAAACCACCAAATTAAAGTGAATGAAACTTGGTAGGGTTGATCCTTGCATGAAGCTCTACCAAAATTGTTCAAAAGGATAAATTCAATTTGGAAGCCTGGTTGCTTTGGCAGCTGAAGAGAAAAACTTGTACAGTCTTGTCTGAAACAACCAGACCTAGAGCTCTGAAATTTGGTGTGTAGCATCCTGTAGTGAACCTCTACCAAGATTGATTAAACTATGTCTGTGGGGTCAGAAATGACCCTGCCAGGGGGTCACATGATTTCCTTTGAATTATAATTTCTTTGAAACCACAAGGCATAGGGCTTAGATATTTTGCCTGGAGCATCATCTTAAGGTCCTCAACTAAAATTGGTTAAATTATGCCTATGGGTCCAAAGTGACCTCATCGCGGGGGCAAAATATAAAGCCTTTGAAAACCTTCTTGTCAGAAACCATAGGGGTCAAAATTGACCCGGCCACTGTTTGTTTTAATTATAAAAATTTGAAAGTATTCTTGTCAGGAAACATAGGCCCTAGACCTTAGATATTTGATAGAGGACCTCTAGAAAGATTGTTAAGATTATGTCCATTGAGTCCTATTTGTTTAAAATATAAAATCTTTGAAAATCTTCTGGTCAGAAACCATAGCCCCTGGACAGATATTTTGTATGTAGCACTGAGTTGCATACCTGCACAAAGATTGTTCAAATCTGATTATCATGCCCTTATGGTTATTAATGGTCCAACCAAGGCGTGGGGGTGTCACTTAATTTATATAGATCAATACTGAAAAACAAATAATTACCTGAATATTTTTTAAGGAATCTTCACATGCACATATTTAATTTAGTCCTTGACCTTCATGTGATATTTACTTATCATGGTTTGCTGACCTACTTCTGTGTTTTTGCAGCTACTATATGGAAATCTAAACTGTACTTTAAATTTTGCATGTAGATTTCAACTTTGACCTTAGATGACATTGACCTTGTACCTAATTACTGTTTTTGAAGCTTTTTCTATAAAATTTGGACTGGATGTACAACCTTGCATGCAGATTTCAACTTCAACATAAGGTGAACATATCTTGATTCCTTCATTGGTCTTGCTGTTCAGACTTGTGGTATGCAGGTGAGTGATGGCCCTCTTGTTTGTTTGACAGTTTTTCATTTATTAGCAGTTTTGATACTTTTCTCATCATGTCTTTACTACATGTAATTATTATTACTATTAATTCTGTGACTTTTGTTCAGAGCCATTTCATGAATACAGAACCAGAGTGATGACAACACCATTTCATCATAATACTTATCTGATAGAATGTGAAACTAGGTGGAAGTTGTGTTCTATTAAATTGTTGAAAAAATAAACAAGAAATCTTGAGTATAAAGACAAACTGTGTGACTGAATAATACTGATTTGATATCCAGTTGGCTTTAATACCTTATATTGTAATCTTCTGAAATTCTGTTTTATTTCTGTTATAAAATGGAAAAGGTATACAGTATAATATCCTTTTATCCATTTTAAACATCTTTATCTGGTCAGTATAACAATAGGCAGGGGATGTAAGTAGCCTTTTACAGTTGTAAACAATGTTTTTGAATAGTTGAAAAATCTTCCATACTTCTTGATATTTTTATCAGGCATAATGTTAAAACATGAATCTTGGAAAATATGCTTGCATTTATGTAACATTATCTAAAATTTGGTAACGTAACTAGAAAGTTCACAATCTAGGGACATTTATGAATTAACATTCTGACAATTTCCTGTCTGCTGTTCTTTTGTTTCAAAGTTGCATTTAACCACTAAGTGTTATCCTAACAGGAACAAATTCTCATATTCAGTCTTATTCTCTGTATATTGTTTATTCTGTTTTACTCTCACATTTTTTTTCCATGTCATGCATCATGTATGAATATGTTTAATGAGGACCGCTGACAGGTATTTCATTGAAAATTCTACAAAATACATTGACAGTTGACTATTCTAATCTCAGTTCATTGGAAATTCTACAAAATACATTGACAGTTGACTATTCTAATCTCAGTTTTTCCCTATTCTAGGACCCAATCATTTCTACTACAGAATGAAAGCAGTAGATGCTTTTGCAAAGTTTGGTAAGTGCTTTTGTTTCAAGTCTCCTTTTTCGCTAAGTGCGAGTACGCTTGGGAGCAATATCATGATTTACTTTTTTCTTTGGAGAAATATTATGAAGTTATTAGTTCATTTGGAGCAAATGTTTTATTGCATGTGAACCATGCTTTTCTCATACATGTTATGACAAATCATGTTTCTCATGTTTTTCAGGGTTGTTTACATATATTAATATGCTCCAACTATTGTTTAAATTTCCTGCCGTTTCTATTTTCTTTAGATTAAATATAAAGAAAAGTAATTAATTTTCTTCCGAGTTCACTTTAGGTGTCTGTTTGTTGTATCTCTGTTATTTTGGATTATCTTTTCTGGATATATCTTAGTAATGGAATACTTCAAATTAAAATCATAAACGTTCACCTTTTATTGTTTGTTAATTCAAGAAAGGTTGGATTTAATAAAATAATTTAATGTCGAATGTGGCAGAGTTACGAGGGACAATTTAAAATTAAAATTTAAAATTTCTCCACCACATCCTTTGCAAAACATAGATATACTAATTTACTTGATTGGATTATGAAATAATTTACCTGATTTGTTCATTTATAGACAAATGCTGTTGAGGCTTATATAAGTGTTATGTTAAATCAGTAAATACGTAAGGTATGGTAGGTGAATGCTACACTCCTGCTTTGCATGACAACTATCTGCTTTTGTGTCATATCAAGAACTTGCCAAGGAGATGTAAGTTTGCAAATGTCTTAAGTTCAAATCTTGAAGAAAATACTATTGTATCTAACTTGCATTTATTGCCTAGTATAAGTGACACAGATAGTGATCTTAATCATATAAACTTCTGGAATACCGCTTTACTACTGTACATTCTAGATGATGCTTTGAGAAGAGAAGTGCCAGCAGCATGTAGACATCCTAACCAGTCCATGAGGGATTATCTGACTACTATATACCCAGAGTATCTCTCCACAGCACCGACTGAACTAGTGGCACAATTCATAGACTTATATGAACATGCACGACACAAACCTGAGGTACATGATACAGTCATGTAGAATTAAATTTGAACATGATAAACTTTTCCTACTGTGAACATTAGTGCAGTATTAACCTAGGACATGTTAACGTACACAAAGTTATGTGTAGCAAATGTATAAAGGCAATAATGCTAATAAGGGACTAAGCATAGAGCTTTGATAAATGTGCATTAACTTAATCGTACAGAAGGAAACTGTTGTAAAGAGTAGCATGGTACAATGTTAAATTCCATTTTATGACTAATTTCTAGTCTTTGGATCAAGCAATCATACACACAACAAATCTTAATTTTGAATTTGGCAAAATTTGACCATGCTTCTGTTTTCTGACACTTGCCTGACTGATGGACGGATGGACGGACAGGAATGTTCTGAGCGAGAATAAATTGGTCTGTTAAAACACGACACTTGCTGCATGTGCTCACATGAAAAAGTTGTTAATAAATATTATTGTTTAGTTTGTTATAAAATCTTTTAGTTTGTTCATGAATCTCAGTAAAAAATTAAAATGAATTTTATATATTAACATTTTTTTTATCTTCAGGTATTTGAAGAATCTCATTTTATAAAATATACACAGATGTTAGATGAGTTAGTCAGCTGGTAGGTATTTTATTTACTGACTTCAGTCTGTTGACAGAATTGAAATTCTCTGTCTTTGTATACTCTGTACACATGCTCCCAGTGCCTTTAAAAGATAGTTGTATGTTTTTCTGTCTATCTGTTTGTGTATTTTGTTGTTGTAAACTAGTTTCTCAAATGAATAGTGCCTACAAAAGAGAGTACATATTTGAGTTTTTTTATGCAATTGCAAGAGACAGAAAGCATCCGAGTCATAGAGACACTCTTGGTTCTTTTTTTTTTCATATACATTGTGTAGCACTGACACTGTGGAAGTTAGTGTAGCATTTCATCTGAAATTCCATTACTATTAACAAATATTAGTTGAGGAGCAAGGGATCAAACCTGTAAACCATGATTTACTAGTCATATTTTATCACTAGACCATAACTTTATTTTTTACTCATGAATATCTTTAAATTCCATAGAAACTGAGTATTTTAAACATGTCAGCTAGGATAATTTTTTTCATGCCACCTGTTCAAAGAAATCCAGCATAAAACTGTGCTCATGATGACAGTCAGTAAATGGGTCATTCAGTGTGTAGACCAAATGCTTTCCGATCAGTAACTTAACAGCACATAAGATTGATGAGACTTTTTAACCAGTTTGTAAAATGTCAAGCTCACAGGGGGATTGCACTTGGTAAATGGTTTCCAATAAATATTAACTTGACAATGCATAAGCCTGGAGACTTTATACACTGTAAGTAGGTTGGGCATATTGAATAGAAGACCCCTGTTGTTGTTTGGGGCTCACTGGGTCAAAGGTCAAACTCACAAGGGCTCTGAAAACAGTTTCCTATCAATAACTTAAGAACAAATGAGGTGAGGACTCACAAACATTACAGAATGGTTGGGCATTATGAGGAGATGACTGCTGTTGATTTTGGGCTCACTGTATCAAAGGTCAGGCTCACAGGACCTTGCACTTTGTAAATGCTTTCTGATCAGTAAAACAAGAACTGAATCCAGAAACCTCAAATTTTACCGAACAGTTAAGCATTGTAAGTGAATGAAAGATTTTGCCCCCAAATAAAGATTATGATCACAGGGGCCCATGTTCAAGTCAAAGAAGCATGCATACATGTTTCAGAAACATCCCTTGTTCAAAAGTGCAATTGTTTCATTTCAGTGCTTATTTTGTTCAATGTGGTTCTGCTGTGATATTCCAAAAATGTTAGGCATAAGCTTAACAGACTGTTATTTACCTGTTGCGTTCATAGGTAAAGATTTTTTAGGTAATTATACATGATAAATTTGTATCATTTTTGACAGATGTTAACATTAATCTTATTATTTATACAAAGGTGTTAGAAGTGATTTATTTTCTAATTTAAGTTTAGAAGATGGAATAATACTGAAAAGAGAGGCCAACAGAGAACAGTTGAAAAAATTACCACCAGTAGACACAGAGGTGAAGTTAAAATCCCACCACAGAGGTATAGGTAAAACAAAAACTTCCATACCATATAATCACATGGCCTCAGATAAACATTCCAACAAGACTCAGACAAGGTATAGGACTAGAGCAAGCAGTAGTGAGCAGGCAGGCTTGTTGGAAAGTGCAACATCTAGTCAGAGGAGCAGTGTTGAAGGACTTGTTACCACACGAAACAGCTCTGAGGAGAATATCAGACTTGTGCAAGTTAATATGAACACTATGCCAGAACTGTGAACAAATATGTGATATTGGAGGGCAGTAATCAGTGCAATAATGTTCATGATTCATACATGAACTCATTAGAACTGAAGATACTTATATGTTTCATCATGAACAAAACAGATGTTGAAGTTCTAAGATGGTCAACTTTTGTGTTTCAGATATGCTATAATCTTGTATCTTCAGGTATTTACCTTGCATGTGACAAGGATATCTACTTTGTGTAAAAGTGGTATCTTTTACAAAGAACAAGCCTCCTTAAGAGAATGAGCAGACTTTTCTTGGTATTACTCATGATTATCTCATGTTATTTGCCATTTTGTCTTTTATAAAGTATATCTGTTCTTCCTTTTAAGGACAGTACTGTTTAATCTATCTTTAAAGATTATTTTCTGATTTAGATTATTCTAAGAGGGTATTACAGGTTTACATGTTCTTAAGCCTGACTGTGAGCTAACATATGGTTAAGGTAATCAAGGGCTCTTTGTGGAACCCGGCAAATGTACCACTTTGTTAACAGTGAATTTTCATTATTGATGTATCAGATTTACACTGTTGAGTATTAATTTGATTGTTCGACATTGCATATTATTAATAAAATCATCTTCTCATTTATACATGGCTTTGATATTTCTGGAACACAAGCCTTGACCTGGGACACAGGTATCTCTGGCTGAAACTGCATTTCAGCTTATATAATATTTTCGTATGTTCATTGACCTGAATTTTCCCATTGAATATAAAGTGCTATTTTAATGGAAATTTAAAACCAGCACACTATAATCTGTTGTCATATTGAAAGAATGAAATCCGTTTTTGAATATCCAGAAGACAATCTTTGAAATACAACAGAAATTAAAAGGTATAAAGTTATACAGAGGAAATAAAGCATGTTTTAGCTTGGCAGTTTTCAAAGAATACATCTAGCAATTGTCATAGCTCACTTGTCATCAGTGTTTGTGTCACCTGCATGCAAGAACTGACATTTTCAAATATCTCTGCCATCATATATTCTCTTCTTACTGGTGTAGCAGAGGTATAATATTGCACTTGTATTACCTTGCCTATCAGCTAGCTTTTATGGCGATGTGGTAGAGTGTCCGCTTAGTAATCGAAGGTACCCGAGTTCAAACCAAGCTCGGGGCAGGTGGATTTTTCCAGGTTACACTGGCACTACCTATTCATTATGACACCCCATTAAATACAACAAGTTCCATAACTCTGTCTTCTATAAATTCAGAATTATTCCCCCTTTTCAACTTAGAAAATTCTCAAAAAGCCATTATGATTTGCAATATCTTTGTTATTGCTGAACATATTTATGTCTCTCCTATCTTTGGGAGACATTGTTTATGCCCCATCTTTCTGTCTGTTTAACCATCTGTCACACTGTTTTGTTCAATCACTTATGTACTGTTTGACCCACAGTATTCAAATTGCATAGGATGATTGCCCTTATTGAGCAGTAAAACCTAATTATTTTTTGGGTCAGAAGGTCAAGGTCACAATGACCTTGAATATGAAAACAATTACCCCACAACAATTGGAATACCACTTGACCCAGACCCTTCAGACATCATAAGGTGATTGCCCTTATTGAGTAGAATACTCCTATACTTTTGGGGGTCAGTTGGTCTTATATCAAGGTCTTAGTGATCTTGAAATCTGTTTCCAAAATAACTTTAGATTCATTTGACTCGATAGGATTGTACCCCTCATTAAGTAGATGTCCCCTATTGTTTTTTAAGGTCAGCAGGTCAAATATCTACTGCAGCTGAGACAGCCGAATGTTGGCACCTGCAGCTGGCCATTAAAAAAACAAGAAGGCCATGGTTGCCCTGTATTGCTCACCTGCATCCCATTGCTAAGGGACAATAACTCTAGAACCCATGAAGGGATTAGTTAAATATTATTTTATTTGGTACTTCTCAATTTACAATACACAAGCAACAGTTTCTTCATGTAGCAAAGTACAAAAAAGGATTGGGCGGCAAGTTATTACAACATTAGAACTGCCCTGTCCCTAACATGTCACAATATGATATCAAATGATATCCGATTTAAATAGAACAATAATACAAAAATGGATTTTATACAGCTATTACCACTGTGCCGCCCCCTCCACCGCATGGACCCCAACATATGCAAGGGATGAAGACAGAGACTTTATTCTTTGTTAAGATAGACAATACTTTGGCAAGGTTTGTGGTTTAAACATCTGTTTTAGATCATATTTAAAACTGAATAAAGTTTGACAATTTCAAATGTCTTCACTTAGTTCATTCCACAGCTTAACAGATGATGGAATTACAGATTTTGAATATATTTTCAGCTGTCTAGGTACAGTAACATAATCTTGGTTATTTCTTAGATTGTAGGAAGATGTATCACTTACAAAATTTGGGAATAAGTCTGATAAATACTCTGGTAACATGATATGTTTTCTTTAAAGACAAATGTTAATTTTTGAATTTTTCGGCGATCTGATAAAGATACCTATCCAATTTCACTGAAGTCTGTCGATAGATACAGAACACGTTAAACCAGTTACTACTCCTGCAGCATCATATTGTAGTTTTTCTAAAGATTCTTTTTCTTGTAAAGTACAATTATTCCATACAATGGATGCGTATTCAAGTATAGGTTGTAGATGTGAAATATATATTTGATTTAATGGATGGAATGAGGGATGGGCTTGGTTCAGGAAATGAGATGACCCATATTCAAACCGGACCTAGAGATCATTAAGAAAAACATTTCTGAAAGGTTTTGTTGACATTTGGACAAAAAATTGGCATCAGCAGTGTTAACAAGGTAAATCGATCTGTGTTTTGACCTGATGATTTAGTTTTTGATCTCTAATGATATATACCGTATTCAAACCTGACCTAGATATCATCAAGAAAAATGTGCTGACAAATTTTCATGACATTTAGAAAGAAAATGTAGCCTCTAGTGTGTAAACAAGGTTTTTCTGTTGTTTTTTTTTGTACCCAATGACCTAGTTTTCCACCCCAGATGACCCATATTAGAAACTAACCCAAATATCATCAAGACAAAATTCTGACATATGTCCTCTTATTTGGAAAGAAAAAATAGCCTCTAGAGTGTTAACAAGGTAAATCTCTGTTTTGGTCCCATGACCTAGTTTTTGACCCAATATGACCCCTATTCGATCTTGACCTAGATATCATTAAGACAAAGATTCTGAAAATTCTCATGACAATTTGAAAGAAAATGTAGTCTATAGAGTGTTAGCAGGGTTTTTCTATATTTTGACACTGTGACCTAGATTGTAACCCAAACTGACCCATTTTCGACATTGACATAGATATTATCAAGGCAAAATTCTGACAAATTTTCATGACATTTAGAAAGAAAACATAGCCTCTTCAGCGTTAACTGTTTTGACTTTAGTTTTTGAAATAAGATGATCAATATGAATTCGAACTTATTTATCAAGATAAATATTGTGACAAGTTTTCATAACAATTGAAAAGAAAATTTAGCCTCTGTGGTGTTAACAAGGTTCTTTTATGTTTTCACCATGTGACCCAGATTTTACTCACAATGACCAATATTTAAATCTGACCTAGATATCACCAAAACAAACATTCTGTTAATTTGTGTCAATTGAAAAACGGTGGCCTCTAAAGTGTTTATAAGATTTTTCTATTGTTTTGACTCTATGATCTACCGTAGTTTTTTGCCAAGGTTGGCCCATGTTTCATCTTGACAAGATATTATCAAGAAAAACATTCTTACAAATTTTCATGACATTTGGAAAGAAAGTGTAGCCTCTATAGTGTTAAATAGGGCTTTTTTATGTTTTGAACTTGTGACCTAGTTTTTTGACTCAAGATGATCCATATTCTAACCTGACCTAGATATCACCAAGACAAACATTCCGACAAGTTTACATATCATTTGAACAAAACATGTGGCCTGTAGAGTGTTAACAATGTTTTTCCATGATTTGACCTTGAGACCTAGTTTTATCGAAGATGACCCTTTATTCAAACTTGGCCTAGATATCATCAAGACAAACATTTTGACAAGTTGTCATTCAATGTCAACAAAAAATGTAGCATCTAGAGTGTGAACAAGGTTTTCCTTTGATTTGGCTTGGTGACCTAGTTTTTGATCCCACATGACCCAGTTTCGAACCTGACCTAGATATATTGGTTATCATTTAAGATCCTGAAAAAAATCAGAATGATAGGATGTTTAATGTGACCTGTAACAATGAACAATGTGAACGGACGACCGACAGACGCCGGACAACCAGAGAAAAACACACAGGGATTTTTGTCAGATAATTTTCTAACATCTTTTTATATTTCTGGGTTTGTTTTTCTTTACCTCATTGTAATATTACCTACTATAAGTTATATTAATTTCATGTGTACAATAGATTTTTTTTAAAGTTAGCACATATACTTGACAGTTTTTGAAATTATGAAATATAACAAGAGGGCCATGATGGACCTGTATCCCTCAAACGAGTACCATTGAGATCGAACTGAAACAGGCAAATGAAGAAATCAAGGTAAGTTCACATGATGTTGAAGTTGAAATCTACATTTGGTCCAAATTTCATAGAGAGAAAATAGGCCAAAAGTGCAAGTTCAGTTTCAGACAAGAAGATTTTTAAAGATTTTATGTTTAACACAAATAGGACCACCAGGGAGTGACCACTTTTGACCCCTGTGAAATAATTCGAACAGTTTCAATGCAGTTTCAGAGAGGAAGATTTTTAAAAGTTTTTCCTGTAAAACTCAATGTAAGGGGTGTTAACTTTTACCTAAGGAACATAATTTGAACACTTTGGAAGAGATTCACTAGATAATGCTACATAACAAATTTGAAAGTTTAGTGCCTAGTAGTTTCAGAGAAGGTAATTTTCCTTTTTTGCCCTAAATATCTCAAAGTAAATCAGGTGACCCCTTGGTTAGAGTCAATTGTAACCCTATGGAAATAATTTTAGCAATATTTGCAGAGATATGCTTTACAATGCTACAATCAAGATAATCTAAGATCAGGCCCTTATAGTTTCTGAGAAGATTTTCAAAGATTTTATATCTACACACGTGGGACCCATAGAGCGTATTCGATTATGACCCCAGTGGCATAATTTGAAAGTCTTTGTAGAGGAATGCTAGATGATTTAGTAATTCAAAATACTTCAGCTCTATGCCTTAATTGTGGTTTTAGACAAGAAGTTTGTCAAAGTTCTCATTCTATAAGCCTATGTAAAACTTGATAAAGGAACTCCAGATGACGCTGCATGCAAAGTACCTCAGCTCTTGGCCTTGTGGTTTCCGATAAGAAGATTTTCAAAGTTTTTCCTATGTAAATGTATTGAAAACGTGATACCACGGGTGGAGCCAGTTTTTACTTCAGCAGTTTAATCTTGGTAGAGGTCTACTAAACAGTTCGACACAAAAAATATTAAAACTCCAGGTCATGTGGTTTAAGAGGAGAAAAATGTTCAAGATTTTCCTAAATATGTCTCTTTAACACTAAGTGACCCTAGGGCATGACCATTAATGAACCAAGGGGAATAATTCTATCAATCTTGGTAGAGGACCTCTAGATGATGCTCCATGCAAAATACCTCAGCTCTAGGCCTTGTGGTTTCCGACAAGAAGATTTTCAAAGCCTTTCCTATGTAATTCTAAGAAAAATGTGATTCATGTGACGTGGCTAATTTTGAACCCAAAGACATAATTTGAACTATCTTAGTACAGTTCTGCCAGACAATGTGACACACAAAATATTTAGACTCAAAGCCATAATTTGGTTTAAAAGAAGAAACTATCTTAGAACAGGTCTACCAGACAATGTGACACACAAAATATTTGGACTTAAAGCCATTGGGTTTTAAAGAATTTTTAAAAAGATTTTCCTTTATGTGTCTTTATAAAACTAAGTGACCCTCTAGGAAGAGCCATTAATGACCCAAGGGGTAAAATTTGATGAAACTTGATAGAGAACCTCCATCTAGATGATGCTCCATGCAAAATATCTCTACTCTAGGCCTTCTGGTTTCAGACAAGAAGATTTTCAAAGATAAGGAGATTTCAGTTTTACCTATATAATTCTATGCAAAACATGTGACACCTTGGGCGGGGTCAATTTTGATCTCAGGTTCATTATTTGAACAATCTCCGTGCAGGTCTACTATACAATGTGACACACAAAAATATTTAGACTCAAAGGCATGTGGTTTAAGAAAACTTATTTTCAAAAGATTTTCCTTCATATGTCTTTATAAAACTAAGTGACCCCTGGGGCAGAGCCATTAATGACCCCATGGGTATAATTCGACCAATCTTGGTACAGGATCTCTAGATGATGCTTCATGCAAAATACTTCAGCTCTAGGCCTTGTAATTTCAGACAAGAAGATTTTCAAAGTTTTTCCTGTACAATTCTATGCAAAACGTTATCCTAGGGACGGGGCCAATTCAAATCCAGGAACACGCTTTGAACAATCTTGGCAGAGGTATACTAGGAGATGCATTTAGCTCTGGGCCAAATGATCTGAGACAGGAAGATTTTAAAAATGTTTCCTATTGTTTGCCATAGCAATCAGATTTCTGCATAGAATTGAATTCTTTGAACAACTTCGGTAGAGCTTTATGCAAAGAACACCCACGCAAAGTTTAATTCAATCAATTTGGCCCAGCGGTTTTAGAGGAGATGTTGTATAAAGCAAAAGTTGACGACGGATTATTTTGATAATTTAATCCTGATGTATCTAAAGCACATCTTGTTATCCACGAAAAATAACCATGCAGATAAGGTGGTGGCACTGTTTTTCAGCATTGTAGAGTTCTTATTTGGTTTATTTTACGACAAGTAATATAAATCTAATGAACTTTGATGTAAAATACACAAGTAATATATATGTGTGTGTTGACTCAAATAAGTATTTTTAGACATATGTCTATAATTTCATTATTTAACGACAACATTTTACTCATATACAAGTAAGTTCACTTCTGAAGCCGCGTGGAAGCATTTTTTACGGAGTCCGCGTGGGATCATTTTTGTTCTATGGCATGTATAATGTGAAAATCTGCTTTCGAAGGAAACACTGGCCAAACTAAAGCAGTGAATTATCTAAACATCAATCGGTTTTGCTTTTGTTGGATGAACAACGAAGTTTCTATCGTATTAAAGATGCCCTTTCACCAGAGTCCGCCTGTGAGCATCAAGAAATAAAACTATTACCCGTTTTCAGGCCTAACCTGGAATTTCAAATTTTAAAAATTCTTGAAGTATATACAATGCACACAAGCCAGTTTTCTGTGCACAGCTTGATTTTTTTGAAAATCTACAGATTTCTTATCGAAAAAGAACATCTTACATTTCAAGCGACGAATTGTTGACAAAAAACGAAAAAAAAAACGAAAAAAAAAAAAAAAAAAAACCACACAAACGGTCGGCGTGGTAGCATATGACAGGTGCGTGATGACGTAGTATCCCACTATTGATTACTATTTACGGTATCGATATCATTAATGATTGTACACAACTGCACCATATCAGCTCTCAATCGCCTGTATTCCAATGTGAATAGACCCAGTTGACGTAAACGCTCCTCGTATGACAAACCTTGTATATGACGCCCCAGCCGTGTTGCTCTCATCTGCACTCCTCCGCACAAACGAATTTCAATACTGAGGTCTCAGTATTCCCACGGTCATACCTGTACTGTTAGAAAGCAGCATGTATTATGCTAGCATCTCAGTGTTTATTGACCACTGGTAATTTAAGGAGGCTTTCTTGGGCAGATAACATCTGGCTAGCATTTGAGATACAGACATTATATGATCCTAGACATTTCATTTATATTGGAAAATTGAAAGAAAAGGCAGATATATTTTATACAAAAACTTTTTAATTTTTAATCAATAATTACTGCATAACAATTAATTTACTACAAACAACCTTACTTATAATAGTAACATGTAAGCATAAATAATTTTGTAGTTTTAAATTGCAAAATTAAAAGTTTTCATTATTTTTTATCATAACTGTTGTTATTAACCAGATTTTATTATCATACATTGAATTGCTAAATATTTTGTTTTCAACCATGTCACATTATCCAGTGTAAACATAACTAACCGACCACAATGCACTAGTAGTTTTTGATTGAATATAACTATTAAAAACAATTGAAAGACTTTTAAGTATTTGAGATACCCACATAATTTACTTTCTCTTTGGGGTTGAAGCCATGAAATGTCGTTTCCTACGAGCTCCATGTTGAGGGGTTGTTGCATGAGACCTTTTCTTTCCCTTTGTGCTTACTGTTACCGGAAGATCGACAAATGAATCAAAATGGGCATGAGGACCAAAATTATATTCAATTTCTCCTGTGTTACTTTTTACAAGACAGCCTGGACCTAGAAAATCTGGCATTTCAATACTGTGATTTCCTGCCGTCTCCAAATACTGGATTTGAAGGTTAAATAAATCGGCTAATTTTTCTATTGCAGATTCTGGCGGTAACCATCTTCTTGGATCATTTGTATTGTAATCACCAATTTTAGACTGATCTTCTGTTTTTCCTATTGTTAGTGCTCTTACTTCATCGTACGACATATTGTGGCACAAATATCGTTTCGGACAGTACAGAGTTTTAAAGAAAGTTTTGAAAACTTCGTAATTCAATTGAACACTTCCGACGTTTACCATCAAATTCTGTCTGAAAAAGTCTGTTTCCATTAGAAGATTTAAAACAGTTTCATGTGATATTTGATGACACTTTGGCATAAAGTCGTTGCCGCCTAAACATAAACCAAGGGCAATTTTTAATCCAGTATCTTTATCATGGTATTTTTGTTCAAAGATCTCTAGCAAAGCTGTTATATTGTATATGTCATTTTTCCCTCTTGGTTTTTGTAAAACAACATACACTGTATTACTGAATTTGCCATTCTGATTCCTATTCCAAAGTTTGCTGATCGCATAAAGATGAATGTATACAGCATCAATGTCTCCAGAAGATATGATACTAACAATACATTCGTCAGCTTCCAGTTTGTCTTGCAGATATATTACCCAGTCAACAACTGCCATTTCTGCTTCCCCTTTCTTCTGATGTATTGCAGTCATTTCACGAACTTTTGAGGGAATGGAATTTAGTTCACTCTGCCTAAATGACCTTACAATTGGTGTTGCATAGTGATTGCAATCACATGATTGTTTGCAACTGCAAGAGGTATGTTTGTACTCACTGTCAAGAATAATTTCAACATCTTTTTCAATACTGAGCATATGGAAATGTTCTGCAAGGTATGTGCTGATGGCCCTTTTTCCAGTTTCTGTTTTTGTAACAGCCTCTTTATTGAAAATATGGTCACCTATTATTTCATATTTTGTCTTCAAATGATCAATTGAAGCTGTAGATTTAGCTTTGCGTTGCTCTCGTGTACAGGCCTTAAATTCATCAGGTGTGTGTGAATACTTCTCTTCACAGATAACCAGTGTATGCAAACAAGATGCATGACGCACATAACTGTTGATCACAGTTTCACAGTGACGAAGATATTCCTTTCCTGATGTGATATTTCCAGTTCTGAATTTCACACCTGCAAATTCAACCATACAAAATTTCATTTTTGTAGTAATTTCTACAGGAATTCTATTTAGGCTTAAGGCAATTACATTTTCAAACTTATATTCTTTTGTGATACCAGCTGTAGTGATTATGCAGACGTTTACTAAATGTGCAAGGGCTCTTTGCATGCCGATGGACTTCATTACCTTCGGTTTGCTACTATCGGGTTTAACCAGTGCTTGACAGTTGTTGTTTTCAGATGAAAAATGATCTATTCGCTTTGCTTCTTTTGCAACACTTTTTAGACGCTGTAACTCTTTTTCTTGTCGTTCACTTGGAACAGTCTGTACTTTTGATTTCACAGTCCTCTTAATGGTAACACCTTTGCTTTTACGTGCTCTTGAAATGATATCTGATGGACCAATCAAAGAATCAGTGGAAGGTATATTATCACTGGTCAAACCAAAAAGTTTTTCCTTGGCCAAAAACCGATGAATCAAGAACACCCCTGCTTCTTTACTACACCTGTCAAGAATTGAAAGGGGCAAAGCAATCATGTTCTTTGTATAAACGTTTAGTGGTACATCATTTTCATCCATGCAAATAGCTCCTTTACGGAGTATAAGATCAGTTGTTGGAAAAATGTGATTTTTATCCACCTCAGTTAATTCCCAGCCAAGAACATCATCATCAATTTCATGAGCATTATCATTTATTGCACGCCGCTTATCTTTCACTTCATTTAATGAGTCGATAAGTGACATACGGCATGAAACTGCAGGCATATTTGAACCTGATCTAAATCCTTTTAATGCTTGGATATGGTCTAACTCTCTCTTAGTGTCACAAGCAAAATTTCTGGTACTGTTTCTAAAAGGTGTGCTGTAAAGCGTAGATTTCAAGCCTTGATGAAAATGCCCTGCACTGTAATGATGATACAACAATTTAACACAATACGGTGCATATGATGTCGCATTGTTAACAAATAAGTAAGGCAGAGACTCCTTTACTGATCCTAAAAGTAAGGAGTATCCATCAGATCCTCCCAAACGCTCAGCAAATGAGATTGCAACAATGCTGTCACAATGTCTCATCATGTCTACGTGAAGAGCAAATGTTGCATTTCTGTTTGAACCCTCTTCCAGAAACTTCTCAAACTGAGCAGACCAAGTTCTAGCTACTTCACAGGGTGTGCCCGACTCCATATCCTGAAGAAAGCATTCCTTTTGATCTTGGGAAAGGTTATTTGAAAATGCTATCAAAAAAGCCAGATGCAAAGATAAAGAAATTCGTCTGATATATTTTGTTGCCGAGTCAATATGTTGTGCAGATACAAGCTTTTTCCATTCATCCTGTTTGTCATTTCTCATGAATTTTAAAATTTGTAAAATTCCAGCATCTTTATACGAACTAAACAAAATTGTGATTCCAGATTTTCGCAGATGTAATAAGGGAAACTCGGGTAAGAAAACCTTATATTTTTCATCCATTTCCATCAAAGCCAACATACTTTTTCCTATTTTATTGTCTGGTCCACACAAAATTCTATTTACAAATTTGGAAGGGTCAGCAAGATACCCCATTTTCTGTAATATATCATCAAGAATTTCTCTGATCTTGTGAATATCATCATCACGACCAGTGGCAGGTGGTGGATGCCTACATAAAAGAGGGGGAACTACAAACTTACTGAAACCAAAAGATGATAGAAGTAACTGAATATCCTCAGAAGTTTCTACAGTCTCCTCTTCCTCACAGATTGTGATGTTTTCAAAAGACTGTTCTAAGTTTGAAAAATCAATGTTTGTATCTAAGGGCTGCTCATGATCACTGTCAATGTCTGACAGTTCTGATAAGTCATCTGTACAATCTAGAGTGCCAATGATGTTCGCTAGATCTAAGTCATCTTCCAATTCATCTTCTTCAGAATGTGCATGTGCGTCTGTGTCAAAATCATATGGCTGAAATAAAAAAAATCTTATTAACAACGTATAGCAATTAATTAATAGGTATATTATTTAATAATCAATCACTGAATGGTGTGTACGTAAAGCTGGCACTAAAATATCGAAGATCGAAATAATATATTGTTAGATATTTTGCAACTATAATTCTATAATTTCATTTTTATCAAAAAATTAAATTGATGCAGAATTATTACAAATCAAATACAAGTCATATCTAAAGATCAAAACAACTTACTAAGGATATTTCCGGTACACTGCCAGAACTGACATGATCTGCCTCTAAATGTACTTGTAGATCATCTGTTAAAATCAAATTTAAATGGTGAGACAAAAGAGTTCCCCCACTCAATAGCTTTTTTAAAGACACAGTTTACTCTACAGTTGCCAATTTTCGTACTTATAGTATATTGTCATTGTATTATTATTCCTTTTTTAATAATTTAATTTAAAAGAAGTTGTTTATCTAACTTTTATATTATGTTTCTAAATAATTACTTAAAACACAATTTAAATTATGTTTATATCATTCATCAATAAAGTTTTGATTACACCGATAAGTAGTCCTTTGGACCATTAACAGAGTTTTAACAATACACAATTTATATACCAACCTGTCAAATGTTTCCAAAGCTGTTTTGGACCCCATGTCATTAGATTGAAGAAATCAACTTGTGATTTCTTCTCGGCATTACTTAACTTCAATAGTACCCATTCAACATCATTTTTGGTCAGTTTTGTTTGCTGTTTGCAACAACACTCATTTGAACCATCACAATTTTCACCATGCCATAAGCTTGTTATCGCAGAATCGACTGGTAGGCCTTGAAGCGTTATTGGCAGAGTACAAAGCTGTTTTGATCTTCCCTCTCCTGGGTTCGGATCTGCGATATATCGCAATCTGACAAGATTGTCCAGCATTAAAATGACATGACATTGTCTCAGACTGGTCGATGGACATACTTGTCCAGAAATATTTGTATATTCCAGCTTATGCTGTTTCAAAAAGGTGTTATAGTAGCATATTTCATCACTGGCCTTTTTCTTCAAATTGTTTTCAGCATAGCGTAAGCTTGATGTTATTCCAGAGCTAGATGTTACATCAAAGACAGATTGAACACTTTTGTATTCGATCAACAATTCTTCTGTATTCGCTGTGTGGTAAATACCAGAAAAATTTTTGTTAAACGTGTTTAATAGAATATCATGTACTCTATACAGTTTTTCTACTTTTGAGCAAATAAAGGACTCTTCATCTTTTGAACTTTGAAGGCTTTTCGTGTTTATGAACTTTTCCAATATAAGCTGACTTTCAATCGGCACCTCTAAACACCACTCTGCTATAATATCTACGTTGCTTGCATGGAGAGGATTTTCCTTTCTTGCTGAAAAGCAAGCTGTGCAATCTTCACTTTCCCCACCATCTGGGTCGTCATTCTCATTATGTTCATGGCTCCAACTATGGAAGATTCCGGGCACTCGATTCAGCTCAATGTCATCTCTAAGCAAAAACCTAGCAAAATAATCTGTTCTTTCATATGTTTTTAAATTGTCATTGTGAATGTAATAAAAGCATTCAATTTTCAAGTCATGTTTTTTTCCCAAATAATAATATGCCCGCTCACTAAGATCATTCAAATCACACCCTAAGTTTTCGGTGTTAGTTACAGTTATTACTTGAATACAATTGTCGGTCTTTGATTTGTATGTATCAAAGGCTATGACAGTGACAATATCATTTTCACAGTAATTTTGGAGCAGAAGTAACAAGTCACTCTCAATTGTGACAGCACGGTGTTTTTTCTTTGCAAAGTACTCAACATTTCTTAAAATGTCAGTGTAACTTATTCGTTTGGCTGTTTTCGTGATATATGATTTGGTTACTTTAAGCCACTTTTCACTACACTCTTTAAAACTTAAAATACTCTGAAATTTTGAGTATTTCAATCCTATTATTTCTTCATATCCATATTTTCCCAATTCATACTCCAATGATTTTGTAAAATGACTTTCAAACAAACATATCTTTTTCCATTCTTTTTCTGTAAAATGTGATTTATGTTCAATGACTAATGTGTCAATAGTTGACTCATCAAAACTTACTCTGTTCAGTGGAAATTCAATTTTCAGGAATTTTGTCCTGGCTATTAATTTGTACAACTCATATGAAGTTGAAACACATAAAGATGTATCGTCAGGAGCTCCACCTAAGACATCATTTTCAATGACTTCAGTTAAAAACTTACACGATTTTAAAGTGTCAGCCTGCCGAAAACAGTACTTCAAAACAGAAGAAACTGGAACACTCAATTTTCCATTAAACTCTTGCAGTCCCTTCAGTGAATACTTTATATTGTACACCCTGACATCTCTATCCTTCGATCGTATGAAATTAGCAAAATCCTCAAAGTAAATTAAACTTGTATTTATTGATTCGCCGTTTCCTTTAAACACATTAAACAATTTTGTAAACTTCATAACAGGAAATCTCTATCTGAAAAAAAAAACAAAAAAAAAACAACAAAAAAACAAACAAAAAAAAACCACCAACACAATCATCATATCTTAATTTCACTGGGATTAAAATATTGTTCTTATAATTTTGAATATTGTTCTTGCTGGACTAATATTAAATTATATCACTAGGTTCTTTGTATTAGTTTGCTTATATGGTTAAAATAATATAAATTAATATTAAGTTTTACACTAAAGCTCAAGAAAAAAACACTATAAAAAATAAAACAATATTTGTACATACCTATAAAATTAATCATTGCAGTACTGTTCGAAAAGTTAGTCTTTATCCGTTTGATAGCAAGCAGATCTTTCATCAATACTAAATACTTCAAGTTGGCTTATCAGCACATCTGGAAGCTTAACTTCAAGTGTGACCAAATGTTTATTTTATGACCACTCTCAGTCAAGTAGCAGGGCAATTAATTAGACTGCATGCTGAGATGTAACGGTACTGACCAGACAGGCCGAATTGAACATTTTGGAGGAGATTTCCACATGTTCCTTAGAGTGAGAGGCATTGCCAATAGCAATGATATCCTTTTTATGCCTCCGATAGTAGCATATAGTAGTCGCTCTGTCCGTCTGTTATTCCACCCGTCCACCCCATCGTGCGCTACTCCTCAACAATCTTATTTGATTTTCACCAAACTTTCAAACAATGATTATTTTCAAGTGTCGCAGTGCACATACTCCGGCTTTTGCGATTCGAGTATGTTTGGAGGAGTTATTGCCCTTTATCTAATTTAACTTAATTTACTTCTGTGCGCAACTCCTCCTACATTTCGTCTTGCGATTTTCACCAAAATTTCACAGAAAGATCATTATCATGTGCCGCAGCGCATATACTCCGTCCTTTGCGATTCGATTATTTCTGGCATAGTTATTGTGTCATTTTACCTGATATTGCTTCTGTACACAACTCTTCCTACATTTCTCATGTAATTTTCACCAATCTTTCATAGAATGTTCATTATCAAGTGTCGCAGCGCATATTCTCAGGCTTTTGTGATTTCAATCATTTTGGCGGAGTTATTGCCTTTTCTTTAATTTTGCTTAATATTGCTTCTGTTTGCAACTACAATTTTATAACTGAGCTATATTTTCGCCTATGGTGTTCAACTGGACCATAAGAATTTAAAAGGTACGAAACTGTTTTGAAACACCTTTTCTGTAAAAGACATTTGGTGATCTATGGGTACAAAACATTTGATCTATATCTTTTAAAACACGTACATCAGTTTTGGAAATTTAAAAATATTACCAGCCATGCAAATAGGTGCACCCCTTGACGTATGGCTACTTTGTTCAGTTCAAAGACTGCAAAATATTTTTGCACAAATGATAAAAGTAACATCGAGTTATAAGCTTCCATGACTGTGACCACTGTCATATTTCGTGTGTGTGTGTGTGTGGGGGGGGGGATTCGTGATGACTGTACTTTACTCTTAATGTGGTGTAACCGACGACTTGTATGGAGTGCGGAAAAAACCTTTATCCACATATAAAAAATTTGAAGATCAATGTTTTACATCAATTTAATGTACTCTGGTCTCATAATATGAAATGAATTTTCTCTTACTGTACGCAAGTCTAAGTCATTTGGGCAAATCAAATCTTCAGATAATAAATGGAAGTCCCCTAGAAAATTTTGAGTCTAAATGTCAACCAGTATTCACTTTTGTTATTTTGACCTGCAAATATATATTTTTTGGTCATTTTCGACTACTTGCTAAGGTTATTGTTTTGTTTTGCTTTTACTCATGTTTATGTGATTTTCTCTGTTTTCTTGAACTGTAAAATTTTTAGCTATAATTATTGAAGCCCATATGGAATTTTGGGAAACCAAATGTAAAATCTTGTTAGTAGAAGTCGTAACTAACAGGCTAATGTAGCAAAGTATAATGCAGCACTTCTTCTACTCCGCAATACAATACAGTACAGTACAGTACAGTGCAGTACAGTGCAGTGCAGTGCAGTGCAGTGCAATGCAATGCAATGCAATGCAATGCAATGCAATGCAATGCAATGCAATACAATACAATACAATACAATACAATACAATATTAATTAACTAAGACATATTTGAGGCTATATTATTAATTTAACGTGACCTACGGGCTCGGGCCAATACGACAATCCTTGGCCAAATAACAGGGCCAATATGAAATCACCCGATTAATAACATTGCAATGCAATGCAATGAAAAACAATGCAAAACAATGCAATGAATTGCAAAACAATGCGATGCATTGCATTGCATTGCAATGCACTGCACTACACTACACTACACTACACTACACTATACGCTACGCTACGCTACACTACAACACAGCACAACACAACACAACACAACACAATATAATATTTACAAGAAGATTTAACATAAGCTACGTATAGCGTTCGACCGACTTTCGGCGACGTGGTAGAGTGTCAGCTTCCCACTTTGGTGAAAGTGGTTGGAAATTGCAACCTTGTAAATCTCTCTCATTTAGATCAAATCCCCTTTTAACAGTATGAAAGGGAGACATACCGGGATCTCTACTTGTCTTGAGGACCTAATAAAAATTAACAAACAAACAAACAAGTCCACTTAGTAATCGAAAGTACCTGAGTCCAAATAATTCCGGGCTGGATTTCAGTCATTTCTATCCGCAGATAGTAGCTGTAGCCGTTAATTAATAAAAACTCGGGTACTGTTCTTGGAACAAGTAACCAGACCACGCGTAGGTGACACACTGGCAGGAGTGATAGGAGCGGTGATTGGACACAACTGGTATCATGCTTCTTTTCAGAGTGTCAGTGCATGTATGTAGTAAGTATTGAAACGAAGAACAAAGACGGTGCTCTATTCGCGTTTTCGATAGGACCTGTTTCGCAGTCAGTTGTGAATAGTTGTGGAATCGGTGGTTGAAATTGGTGACTCGGAGAAGCGCTCGCGAGGCACGTGGGCGTTCGTTTGAATGAATTCTGACGATATTACTGTCGGACAGGTGGATTTATAAAGTATGATGGGACGAGCGATTACTATGGAATTTTGAGCTTTTTGCTTGTCTTTGGTCTTCGTTTGCGTGAAATAAGCGACACGAGAAACTTCGTATTGTAGTGGACACCGGGTATATAAGACACTTCCAACAGCCTCGCTGTTGGGCTAGCTCTTTAGCGACATGGTTAGTTTATTTGTAAGTTTTATAAATAGACCACCACGTTTTATCTACTATTCACCTTTAAAATAATTTATTTAGGATACAGTATTTTATGTTTTACTATTTTCAAGTAATATGTTGTCTTACACTTGTGAAACTGTCAACATACATGTAACTTGTTTAAAGCGACCGACTCACAGAATTTTGCTGAAATTTTTTTTCTTTAAAATTTTAGAGAATTTAATATACTATGGAAAATACATAATATTATGCTTCTATACACCATGAAAACTGAAAAAAAAAGTTTTGACGGAACTAGGTTTTGAACCCACGACCTTTCGGTCAGTAAAATGTAGAGCAATGATCTAGACCACTGAGCCACAGCGCCTACTTGTAAGGGTGCATCAAAATTAATGTTATAACTAAAGTATCTACCCCATGACTAACGGGGTAAATTTTTTACCGATAAAAGTGTGTTAAACTTTATATTTTGATGTTTTTTCTGTATCAAAATATGAATCACTAACTTAGTTTAAATATAATCTTCACATATGCAGCAAAAATTTCAAGATGTAAGAACATTTTCTTTTTTTTTTCAACGTCGGCCCATCTGTGAGTCAGTCACTTTAAGACACTGGTGTATAATTCATAATTTGAAACCGATTCAGAAACACAGATTTATCAGTATTACATTTTCTGTCTCTTAACTTAATTTTCATCTTGTCAGTGTCACAGTCCAAGCAATTCAAGACATGCGCTCTTCTGGAGACACAACTTTTTGCTGGCATTAGACTGTCTCCAGTCCTTATGTACTGATTTCAATTTATGATCTCCCTTGTTTGTAGACTTTTCTATTTTCTTACTCCTGAACATAAGATTTTTGCTCTATCAGTACACCCCTACTAAACGGTGGCTCTTTCACATTTTGGTGATCTGTTTAAATGAGAGCCCTCGACACTTCCGTTGTAGAGCCCTCGACCAAAACAAAGCTGAAAAAGGTAAGCACATTTTATAAAAATATACGTTATTAAAGAGCATGCTTGTTTTTCAAAAATCGAAGAATGTCATGCCACGTAGAACATTTTGCTCATCATTTTAGATGCTATTTCGATAAGAAATACCCCATAATGACGTTGCTAGAACTTTTACCAAATATCAACTCATGTGTTTTCTTTTACGAGAAGACACATCTTGAGTGATTTCTTTACCGTGAAGTAGGTGTTGGCCCACATAATCGTCATGTAACATTGTTCCAACCTCCTCTTTGGCTCAACACTAAAAATATTTGACAAAGTTCGGTTAAAAAACAAAATACTAACATTTTTTCAAATGTGATCGAGCCATCGACAATGTGATGGCGCCATCGGCAATGTGAAAGAGCCCTCGAAAATGTGATGGAGCCAACACCATCATTCATTAAGTGTTAATATTGTGGAATTATACCAATTAAATTCATGTATAGATTAAATTGCATGAGTTGATAATTACTTTCTTGAAATGTTTCGAATAATTGTTCAATCAGATTCGTTCATATGAACTAGTTTTTCATTACTCTATAATTGTATATACATAGTTTAATTACTGATAACGGTCTTTAGAGGTAAACTAAGAACAGAGTAGCGATTAGCACGAAAAAGAAAATTTCGTCAAATCAATGCAACACGACTAAGAAGTCATTGTCAAAACAATGAACATAAATAAAAGAAACATGGGGGAAAATTTTTCGAGGCACCACATCGGCGAAAACGAATAAAAGAAAACGCATCAAGGTTCAAGTTGTACAAAGCAAATCAAATACTCTATGTTAAAGACAAAATATTCGGCAACAAAACATTTTACACCTAGAAAAACATCAAAAAGTACATTGAATTGTTCACTTGAAAGCCATTCAATCAGTGATGAAGAAGTTATTTGTAACCCATTAGACGAGATTTTTTACAGATAGTGATGTAGCAGATATTGAAGAACCTATCTCAATTAGTTCGGAATATGAAGCAGAAGACATTAAAAACAATATACCCAATGATGCTGGAATTGAAGACAAAACAATATCCGGTGTTTTCAATAAAGTTTTACCAATTTTGAAAAAAAAAGAAATCAGATCGTCGCTTTTTTTCGTGCTTTATAACACACAATATTAACACTTATTGAATGATGGTGTTGGCTCCATCACATTTTCGAGGGCTCTTTCACATTGCCGATGGCGCCATCACATTGTCGATGGCTCGATAACATTTTAAAAAATGTGAATATTTTGTTTTTAACCGAGCTCTTTGAAATATTTTTAGTGCTGAGCCAAAGAGGAGGTTGGAACAATGTTACATGACGATTATGTGGGCCAGCATCTATTTCACGGTAAAGAAATCACTCAAGATGTGTCTTCTCGTAAAAGAAAACACATGAGTTGATATTTGGTACAAGTTCTAGCAACGTCATTATGGGGTATTTCTTATCGAAACTGCATCTAAAATGATGAGAAAAATGTTCTACGTGGCATGACATTCTTCGATTTTTGAAAAACAAGCATGCTCTTTAAAAACGTATATTTTTATAAAACGTGGTTACCTTTTTCAGCCTTGTTTTTGTCGGGGGCTCTACAACGGAAGTGTCGAGGGCTCTCATTTAAACAGATCACCAAAATGTGAAAGAGCCACCGTTTAGTAGGGGTGCAGTATGAAGTGAGAAGTTAGTGTAGTAGCAGAAGTATATGAATATATAATTTAAACAATCTAGCCTAGTGCCAGGCTATGTGAACCCCACAGTTACTTGGGAAAAAACTACACCAGGGCCATATATAACAAGATAATGGAAGACGGGTTAAAAGAAAAATAATTGAATTTATTTGGCAGTTATATAAAACACTGGGTGTTGATATGTTATCAAGACAATTAGTTAGTTGGTGCTGGATTTATTTGATAACATCACTTGATAACAATCCAATTGTTCTTACATTTGATGTAATTTCTGTATGTGCAACTTAAGCATTTTTATCTTAATTGAAATAACATACTTAAGTATAATTGAAAAATCATACTAAGGTGTAATTGAAATAACAACACAAGTATTCATGAATGAAAATCTTTAGTAAATACTGACCTTATGTTGACCACAATAAATTTTAGAGTAAATGAACACCTGAAGAACTTTTAAATTAAGAACAGTTTACATAATGTATTATATTCACTGTCATGTGCTTAATCATTTCTTAAAATGATACTTATTTCATTTATAAGAATGGAGTTGTGTTAAGGATCAGTATACCTATTGCCTTATATTTACTAAATTTTATAAATACTACAGGTTAAACCTCATATCAGTGCTGCACTTTACATGAACTAAGAGCATGAATTTCATCCAGGCTTATCAGCAGCATTCATTAACCTGACTGTTAGAGAGTAATAAATCTCTCACTCCTGCTGGGGCTGAATTGTAAACTGATCACAAGTTAACATCTGTGTTACACATGCAGTTTGTTGGTTAAAATGAATGAGTCAGATTTACAATGATTTGCTTGTGGACTTGAAAAACTTAATAGTAAGTAACCAGATGTTTTTAAGTGAATGTTTATTCCAGTAAAAATTAAGTTAACTGAAGATTTTTTTTTTGGCAAATAAAACCTGCTGCAAAATTTCATCAGTGAATATAATTAAAAAAATAAATAAATAAAAGAACTTTAGATTTTTTAATGAAATAACATTTGGTACTTAAGTATGAATTTTTTTTTTCTAGAGATTCTTTTAAAACAGTTGGAAAAACATAGCATTTAGCAAATCTTTATGTAATCGATGATGGTTCAAATAAGTATATGAAATTCAGTGATTTCATTTCACTGCTGATAGCAAAACGTTCTGCGGATAATGCAAGAATCAAAAGTAGCAACATTTTTCAGAGGCTGAAATGGAAAGAGAGAAGTTTTAAAGAAATAGGTGGGCATCCTGCATTTGGAGTAAACAACATATTGCATTTTACTTTTGCAGACATGTTGAACATTATGAAATTTGTAGAAAAGTAGTGGCCTAAATACAAACAAAACACTTGACGACAGACACTTTTTAGAAAGTTGAAACTACTCTTGACGACAGACACTTTTCAGAAAGTTGAAACTACCAAAGACATATACATGTATGATGCCATATCATGCTCTACATTATTTCTGTGAGTTCAAGTTTCTTTGAATGAAAGAGAAATTCAGACTTTACACTGACTGTGAGTATAAAGGAGAATTCCAGAATGACAAAAGGAAAAGAATGTGCTTATTTGAGCTGCATTTCATGAGATCAGCAAACAGACATTTGAAAATCTAGTCAAGAAGAAATATGAATATTTTCAGCAACCTGTGCGAAATTTTGAGGCAGATTCTGTGCAAAATTGAAACAGAATTGTTGTTTTCTGTGCTGAGTCAGGACAGAATTAAACATTAATTTCATGCAATTTCCAGGTGGAAAATTGAGATAAAAATGGCACTTAAACTTTTTAGGTGGGGGTGGGGCAATTTGACTTAGTTTCTGATTGTGAATATGTTGAGGGATGAAATATTAGTTTTAGAATTTTGGACCAAAAAACATTTTGCCCACAGAGGATAATTGTACTGAGAAGATTTTAGAAGAGTTCAGATTATCTTATTGACAACAATACTGCAATCAAAAGTAAGAAGTAGCTCTTACAGACACATCCTTTTTGTCTCACAGACATTTACTGTTACAAAGATAAAGGAGAATTTATTTTGAAAATAATAAAAAAAAAGCAATAAAGAAGATAAATATTATAGATTTCAATTTGTTAAATCAGTGCTTTGAAAAATAATATGAGCAGCACATTTTGAGTGACCATTTTGTTAAGTCTGACAACTAATTGTTACTCTAATAATTTGATATTTGTAATCCTTTTTTGACATAGTAATACAAATATGAAAAATGCTTAGGCCTAAGATAAAATATTGTTTGTTTCCCCTCCTGCAACCCATGCCAGTTTTGGTAGGGTAGGTAGGTAGGTTAAGTACTTTTTTTTTTAATCTAAGTTATTTTTTTATTGAATACATAATTTATATATCTGAATTATATGGATTTCAAAGAAACAGATATTGTGAGTGCTAAGCATCTGTTAAGAAACAAAATTTCAAAGTTTTAGTCAATATATACATCCCACTTTGTATATTTACAGTGCAAAAATATGAGTCAAATATAAAGATGTGATTCTCATTGACATACTTTGCTTCCATGTGCAATAATTTTTTTTTTATTTTGCAATTAATTTTTTGGGTAGCTATGATTTTTGTGGGTAGGTAGCGGGAGGGGAAACAATATTTTATTTTAGGCCTTATGTGTCCTATCAGACTTCAAGAGTTTTGATTCTAAAAATGATATTTTAAGATTCAAATATTCTGTCTCAGATCCGGCCTACAAATTAGTTAACATAGTTGAATGTATTTAATGCATGTTACACCTAACAAAAATTCTTTATTCTCATAAAGACAAACAATTTATGAAGTATCCTAATCAGTATACAGTATTACCTTGGAACCTGCTGCTCTGAGGATGTAAATACAAAATAGACTTGCTTGTGATCATAGTCTTATTGTTTTCAGAATGAAATTAATCAACTTTTTGATCACTTGCTATGGTAAACAAAAATTTGCAAATAATATGCTATCAAAATAAGTGGATGTTTTCTTAGAGAAGAATAAAGCCAAACAACAATGATAAAAGTGTATAGAATCTGCAATGGTTGGACAATCCTAGTCTGTTAGCCTGGCTAAATTCCTTAAGGTCATTCAAATCAACATCCTGATTGCAAAATGCTGATAAGCCTTCCCAGTTGCAGGGGCCCTCTGCAGGTCATGTCTGATATTGAGGCTTATCTGTAACAAGTGTGCATCTGTGATTTTCAGTAGTTGATCCCACTGCAGCCCCTACTCCATGAGATTAAGACTGATAAAACTGCCCAGTTGTAACAGCTGTTTTCTAGTTTCAAACGAAAAAGTAGTTTCAACAGGTCTACAATTCTGTATATAAATATTAAGAATGTGTATGAGTGTGTAACAGACTTTGTGTATTATATCTGCATGAAAAAGGTGTTAACTGGATTTGAAAATGCTGAATTCAGTTTTGCAAAAGATAGATTGCTAAAATGGAGCATTGCATTTGAAATTTTGCAAAGAAAAAATTCTTTAAATGTTACCTGGAGTCATCTTCAATGTTTGAGGTAAATATTGTTATAAATGTTCTTAAAGAAAGATTGTTCTTTGAAAGGCTAAGCTTATATATAATGTCTAAAATATTCATGATGAAAAGTAACAATATATACTGGATGTGTTTTTTTTTGCTTTTTGTTTGAATTATCTGTGAGCTTATTAGTTAATTAAAACAAAAAAAATCGTAAACATGAATACATGTTTGATTTTACATTAATTTTTAGATGATTTTTTAAAGATAATTTGGGATGAAAGAGAAGAAAGAAACATTTTTTTCAAGCAATCCACTGATTTAAAAATCTGGCCTTTTTTCTGAAAACACAAACACCAGATAAAAGGAGGCCATTACTTAATGCACTCTGGTCAGAACTAAGCTTTCCAAGTAAAAGAGAGGTTCCTGAGGGTCTGGCCAAGGGTTGCAAGGGTTTGTGAAAAAGT
Source organism: Cyclina sinensis (assembly GCA_012932295.1). Classification (NCBI taxonomy): domain Eukaryota; kingdom Metazoa; phylum Mollusca; class Bivalvia; order Venerida; family Veneridae; genus Cyclina; species Cyclina sinensis. The sequence goes on from JAAONU010000017.1 coordinate 31,479,990, forward strand.
ACAAACCAGTAAAGACCACTTAGATAAAATTACAGTTCTGAGAATCATGTATATCTTTTCTTTCTAACATTGCTATTTGCATAAACAATATGCATTAACAAAGAAGCAGTTTTAAGGAATATGCTGATTGTCTCAAATTTGCTATAATTAAGATTTTACATTGCGAGGGTTTAGTTTGAAACTGCAAAAAAATTTGGTAATTGAGTTGAAAATAAACAAAGAAATTTATTTCTGGACTCATTATCTTTCTTTTCTGACCATTAGTATCTACAGTAATTTGTCAGATTTGTTATATATTATAAATACAGATGTAGAACTGTCTGAAATATATCAGCTGTTGTCACTGAGCAGGAAGTACAGTACTTCATTACTGCAAAACAATAAATTGTACTGCATTTATATGCAATGAGGTTTCTTTGTATTAAAATGATACTTAAAATGATACAGCTTTTTCAGAGTATGTGACAGTTGCAGGAAGAATAATCATCAAGGATGACATTTCCAGGGAGCATTTTAATTATGCCGTGAATGAAAAATTTGTTAATGCAAAGAATGTATGAAAGAACTGTGCATGATTTGAACATTAAAGCAAACATGACTATAATTGATTTAAACTGTAGTTACTGATTTTTTTTTGAAGGGATTTACATTGCTTCAACTGGAAGTTATATGTAAAAGTAAGTAAATTATATATTTGAAAAACTCCGTTTCACATATCAGAATCGCACTTACAAATTACATGATAAATTGCATGTCCTATTCTTAGTACTGATTTCAAAACTAAAATAGGAGGTAGATCTACTGACTAATGGTAATTCATGAGAATTGTAAATATACTCACAGTATGATAAGCATTGCATAAATGTGACCAGGAAAACTTTCTGTCACCAATTCTGCTTCAGTATTTTGCCTTTGAATCCATTGCATCCCCCCTCCTTCATTTTCGTAAAGAAAGCCATCATAGGTGAGCAATATAGCATCGTCATCATGGCCCTCTTGTGTATCAAGAAATTTAGTTAAAATTTGTGATGAAGTGTTTTATTATCCCCCCGCCAAAGGCGGAGGGGATATTAGGAATGCCCTTCGTCCGTCCGTGCGTCCGTGCATCCGTGCGTCTGTGCGTCCGTGCGAAACAATTTTGTCCGGAGCATAACTTCAAAACTACTTGAGGGATTTTATTCAAATTTCATACACTGACAGAGCACATTGGTAGGTAGTGCAGTGTGAAAGTGCAATAACTCTACCTTGCCTTTTTTTAGACTTATTCCGCTTTATCAAATACACTTGATAAATTTTGTCCGGAGCATAACTCCAAAACTACTTGGGGGATTTTATTCAAACTTCATACACTGACAGAGCACATTGGTAGGTAGTGCAGTGTGCAATTCCAATAACTCTACCTTGCCTATTTTTAGAGTAACTCCCCTTTATCAGAATAACTCGATAAATTTTGTCCGGAGTATAACTCCAAAACTACTTGAGGGATTTTATTCAAACTTCATACACTGACAGAGCACATTGGTAGGGAGTGCAGTGTGCAAGTGCAATAACTCTACCTTGCCTATTTTTAGAGTTATTCCCCTTTATCAGAATAACTTGATAAATTTTGTCCGGAGCATAACTCTAAAACTACTTGGGGGATTTTATTCAAACTTTATACACTGACAGAGCACATTGGTAGGTAGTGCAGTGTGCAAGAACAATAACTCTAGCTTGCCTATTTTTAGAGTTATTCCCCTTTATCAGAATTACTTGATAAATTTTGTCCGGAGCATAACTCCAAAACTACTTGAGGGATTTTATTCAAATTTCATACACTCACAGAGCACCTTGGTAGGTAGTGCAGTGTGCAAGTCCAATAACTCTACCTTGCCTACTTTTTAGAGTTATTCCCCTTTATGAGATTTACTTGTTTACATTTTAAAAATCCCAGCATATACATGTATATCTAATTCTTGAATTCTTGAACTTATTATCTCCCCGCCAAAGGCGAAGGGGATATTAGAAATGGTCTTTGTCCGTCCGTTCCAGTTTTGTCCGGAGCATAACTCCAAAAGTACTTGAGTGATTTTCTTCAAACTTCATATACTGAAAGAGCACATTTGGAGGAGGTGCAGTGTGAAAGAATAATAACTCTACCTTGCCTACTTTTAGAATTTTTTCCCTTTATCAGATTTAATTGAAAAACTTAGTCCGAAGCATAACTCCAAAAGTGCTTGAGCGATTTTCTTCAAACTTAATACACTGACATAGCACATTGGTAGGAAGTGCAGTTTGCAAGAACAGTATTTCTACCTTGCCTATTTTTTGTGGGATTTTCTTCAAACATTATTACATTGAGTGTTTGAAAGTACAACCTTCAGGTAGCTTCTTCCCGGCGGGGGGATTAACCATGTGTAACATGGCTCTTGTTATTATTATTTCAGAATTATAATGCCCCATTTCATTTAGAATTTTATTTTTATTTAATGATCAGGACTGGTGTATTAAGGAAGATTCAATTCAAAATGATAATACTAATGTTAATAAGGCTTTACTCATGGACAAGGTGCTTGCATCAATATATTTAGCCAACCTAAGCAAGCAGTGCTTGTGCGCTCTACTCTGCATGATACTATGGCTTGGGGTTTAATTTTTGGCGTACACAGGTTCACCAAGAACTCATCTACAAATATTATTCTTATTATGCCCCTGGGGTCAAAGATGGCTTTGCCCCAGGGTCACTTGATTTAATGAAGCTTTTTTATAGGGAAAATTTTGAAAATCTTCTTAGATATTTTGCATGGAGTTTTATCTAGAGGTTCTCTGTCATGATAGTTCAAATTATACCCCTGGGGTCACTTGTTTTTTTTCGAAAGACTTGCATAGGAAAGAAAATTTCAGAAATCTTCTCATTAACCACAAGGCATAGTGTTAAGATATTTGATATGTAACATGGTCTTGTAGACCTCTACAAAGTTTGTTCAGATCTTGGCACTTGGGTGGGGTTGGAGGTCACAGGGGTCAATATCAAGGTCACTGAGGCTAAAAATAGAATTTTCTACTTTTTGTCACAGAGCCTTTATTTATTGACAGATATTTTAGATATTTTATATATGGACACCTTGCATGAACCTTTGCCATTAAAGGTCACTGAGACTAAAAGCAGGTTTTTCTGTATTACCTCAAATAGCAGTCATTTATCAACTAATATCTTAGATATTTAATACGTAAGTTCCATGCAAGGACCTCTATCTTTTGTGTGGTTTGAGGTCACTGGGTCGAGGTCAAGTTGGGATTATAATAGGTTTTTATATTTTCTGTCATAGAGCCTTTATTTATTGACCAATATTTTCGATATTTTGGTTTCCATGAATCCCTACCATTCTCTGGAGTCAAGGTCAACGTTACCAAGGCTAAAAATAGATTATTTCTACTGTTTGTTATGGAGCCTTCATTTATTGACTGGTATGTCCAAGATATTTTGTATATCAGTAACTTGCATGGACCTGTACTATTGGGTGGGGTTGAGGTCACTTGGGTCAAGGTCACAGAGGTTAAAAATAGTTTTCTACCGTATGATATAGTATTATGCTCACATTTGATTAAATTTCAATAACATTTGTAAACAATAGATATCCTTTCTTTTCCAGAACCAACCTGATCTCATCTTGGGTTCCAGAGGTATTGGGATGAAAAGAACAATAATTGCCTTGTCTGCATGATTGTGGTGTTCACAGCTTTGATAATCTTACAATCCACTGGCCTGATTTCAAAATAAATTAAACCAACTATAATTATGAAGCTTTAGCAAATGGACTCAGGTGAGCAATTTAGGGCCATCATGGTCATCTTGTTTAGAATTAACCTGTATTTTTTTAATAAATGAGAAAAAGTTTTTTTCAAGTAAAAAATAACTTGCTCATAGAGGGAGTTTAAAAAACAAGGTACATCACTCTGTCATGGGATTTGACTACATACATTCCTTTTTTAACATAGAATTATGATTAAGAACTAAGGCTTTTACAAGACATGCTCAGACTCCACTGTCAGAGCACTGAGAATAGTCAGGCACGCTGTCATCAGACAGCTCTTGTTTTGAATTTGTTTCGGAAAAATCAAAGTCTTTTTGTTTATATGCAGGTGCTAAGTTCATTTTACTTTCAGATGAGCAGCTTAAAAGTCACTTTTCAGTTTAGACACATTTGCACCTGTGTTATACTAGCAAATTATTGTTATGCCATAGAAAAAAACCTGACCTACCGAAAATTACAATTTGACTGTGTTACCAGAACCACAATATTTCTTTTTAAACCTTAGCATTATCCAGCGAAGGGAGTCATCATGGATGTTGCTAGTAACTGGCATTATAAGCATGGTTTGTGAAGTCAGAAGATTTTAAGCATGGCAAGAGTGATCATCTGCATTCAGATAGAGTGGTGATAGTATCCCAATGTCTGGTAAGCATGTAATATGTTGCTTGTTAAACTGGAGCTTGAGGTAAGCATTATTCTGTTTTTGCTATTCTGCATGTTTGTGTGCCTTGGAGGCATTAAATTTGATAAATGTGTTCCTTTACAACAAAACTTTGACCATACCAAAACAAAAAACAAGTATATACAAACCACCACCTATCATCTCCCATTTCTGCGTAATAGAAGGTATTAGATAAGGAGGAATTGAAAATGAAGAGTTGAATTAATCCACAAAGCAAAATTGTTCCATTTATAGAAGTATGATAGGTCTTATTTGCAGACATCAAGTAAGAGTTGAACAATTTCAAATTTAGACTGAAAAAAGGTATTCATGTTAATGGATAAGGGGACATATTGGACATATTGGTACTTGTGCTGCAATTATTAAAAGTTATGAATTCTTCATAGAAGGTATATTGGGCACAGTTTAGACACACCTTGTGTGACTGCCACACAAGTAAAAAATCCCAGCACAAACATACATTTTTGGTAAAGATGGCTGTCATTCTGTCCATACGTAGACCGGTTTGTGTCGCATGTAACTCCAAATGTACAACTGCTAGAGCAGTGAAACTTTCAATGAATAGTTGTCAGCATGTGACCTTATGCCCTTGATATTCTGATGCAAATTTATTGGAAATTGGCTGAGTTATGCCCACTTTTTAAGCAAAAAGTAGCATTTTTAGACTTTATAAGCACCTGTAATTGTACAGGATTTTTTTGTGACAATACAGTGGAATGTGAGGGCATCAAAGTCCTATTGACACATCTCTAGTTTTAGTTTTTGGGTTTTCTGAGTTCAATTGTGCCAAGTCGGAGTCTGGAACAGTCTATGGATGTCTCAGTCACACAAGCTTCAGTATCTCCTTGAAAAGAACAAGAAACGTTAGAATTTGAATTTGGAGATGGTACAGTTACCTGTTCAAGTACTTCTGGGGATATCACCTTGGCAGTAGGCTTAGCGAATGAAGCTTTTAAATGCAAGGTACACACGCAAAGCCTCTTGTCTGTCATCATTAACAGTGTAGTATTGATCAGCTGTCAACTCACGGTGACTAAGCTGTCTTGCAATTGCATCTGCTATTGAGGGTCTGTCCTTCGGGCTTGCAATGTCATAACTTCAAGGGAACAGTCATAATTGTATCTACCTTTATATAGGATTTCTTCCAGGCCAGATTTGCCATCTTTTCAAGTTTGTTAGTGTTAGCAGATTCTCCAGCTTTGTTTCCAAGTTCGAAGCAGTAGGGTCCAGAAACATAAAAAACGGACTTAACAGTCTTTACCACTATAAAGAAGCAAATCATCATAAATATCTTTATATACTGTTATAAATGCAGCCCTCTTATTTTTGTCCGCCAGGACTGCTTCTGGTCTTTTGTTTACATATGCTTTTCAGTGAAATCCTTACCGTCATTAGTTGTGGCGTTGTCCATGTCCTTAAACCTGATGCTATCAAATACTGACACCTTGGTCTATTGTAAAAGCTGCAAAGAACTATAAGACAGCAAGCCATATCATATACATGAAGGATAGGAGAACTTCTAAAGACCTTCCGTATCTTTGCCATATACTGGACTTGAACATAGCAAGTACCTTCTGTTCAGGCAGACTAATATCTTCCTCCACCATCACTGTGTGTTCCTAACATCAAAATCTTTCCTGGCAGAGCACAGGCAGCTGTCAAGGTATTCCTTCACTAGGTCATAGTGTGACCGGCAAAGGTACCTGTTGTTGTGTGACCACATCCAGAAATCTAAGATAGTCTGCAGGATTTGGGCCACATTACCTGCCTCAAAGCTATTTGCTAGATCAGCATTGTGCTTTGTAATCTCTGAGGGGTCACACTTCTCCAATCACAATCTCTAAAATCACACTAAGCTAAGAAGCGATATACAAATTAAGCTACACTTTGCCTTTGCTGATCTACTCTGTTATTTAAGTTCAAGTAATTCCTGTCACTTCATTTTTTAATCTAGAGTCTTAAATCATATATCATATTGTACAGCTTAGTATTGCCTACTGAAATAAAAATCAATTTTCTAAATAAATCTGTCATACCAAGAAGGTAAACTTTTGAGAAAAATACGGTCTGCGGGTGAATTTGCTGATTTTTTCATAAATTTCAACTAATTACTGTGACTTTATATATAAATCAAAATCATAAATTCTACATCATTAAAGATGCACCCTACATAATATTTCCCCAGTGAGCTAAGAAGCGATTTACTTAAGCTCCACTGCCTTTGCTGATCTACTTTCTTATTTCCTCTGCATGCTGCACATGAAATTCATGCATTTTGAACAGTAGTGAATGGCATATCCCTTCAGGAACTGGACATAGCCAAGCCCATGAATCTTTTCTCAGTTGTTTTCTGAGCATTTCCTATTCAATGTCAGCCAAGCCAATGAATCTTTTCCCAGTTGTTTTCTGAGCATTTCCTGTTCTATGTCCATGACCTCTCCGTCAGAAGCTGCTTCCCCATCAGAAGAAGAAGAAGAAAAGTAATAGGAATGTTACCTGTTACCTTTTGTTAGGACAGTCGTCTCTCCCAGTTGAACCTCCCACCATCTTCATATCTCTGTTCCCTTCTCACCGGTCAGAATGACGTCGACATCACCGTCACAAACTCCGCTATATGTTTCATAAGATGGTGCGTTGTCTCCAATTGCCTGGCCTAGTTCACACATCTAAAAGACAAATTTAGATAGATTATATACAATATAGACGGAGTCCGGAACACTAGACTCTACAGATGTCTCAGTCAACAAGTTTGACTAACTCTTTGAAAAGTATAAGAAACGTTGGACTGTGAAATTGAAGATGGTACACTTTTATCAAGTGCTTTTGGCGATGTGACCTGGGCAGTAGGCTTAGAGAATGCAGCTTTTAAATGCCAGTACACAAGCAAAGCCTCTTGTCTGTTGTCATAAACAGCATAGTATTTGTCAGCTGTCAACTCGCAGCGTTTAATGATTCTGCAATTAAATCCCCAAATTCCTGAGCATAGCTTCTCATGTTGTTCATGATATGATTAAAAGTTGCGTCATCAGTGTGTGGTTCAAGCAATTGTTTCAATTCTGGACAGTATTTTGGGGGTAAAAGGCTTGTAACTGAGGCAGTTGTTGCCAGCATTTTAAGTAAATAAGCAAAAGCAATTTGTTCATTTTCATGCATATCTGATAAAGTGTCAAATGGGAAAAATTTATCAAATGAATAAAGAAAATCTCTTGGCAAGGCTTGCCTAAGTTCTAATATTTTAATTCGCCTATCTTCAGGTGTTAAAATTTCTTGTGCTTTAAGCTCTCATTAACTTTATCTAGCTAAGTAGTTTAAAAACTCCCTATTTTTTATCATCTGTGGAACTGTTTTTTATGCAGCGTTTTTCAAAAAAACATCTATACATTCTTTGGTGTAAAGTTGGATTTTCATGAGTATCTGAGCTCACCTTCTCAATTTCTACAAATCTGACATGTATAAGGCCGATTTTGGGGATAGTCCAGTTGTTTGAGGGCTTGCTGAATCCAAATTGACCTGGGGAACGTACCCGGGATCTATGTTTTACGAGGAGACTGACTCTGTAAAGAACAACGCAACGCAATCCAGTAATTCTGCTATCGAAATGTGTTTTTTTATTTATATAATATTTACGTACAATATAAAGAAATCAAATAAATAATGATCAAATTTCAGTTACTACTTTACGTATGATATAAAGAAATCAAATAAATAATGATCAAATTTCAGTTACTACAGAATCTAATTTTTCTATAAAAGTACACTTAATTATTTCTAAAATACATTTATAGTCATTTCTAAAATACATTTATCTATGAAAGTGAATATTTAATAAACAGAATGTGAATTTTATGATACGCAGAACTATTTTTTTGTGACAGTGTGTATATAAAACATTCCTTTTGCGAATATTAAGATATGAATTATGAAGCATGAACTTGTAACTTTAATGTAGATTATTTTTACTGTTTGCTGAAATAATGAAATATTTTTACAAAAATAGTAAAATGTTATTAGAATAATTTACAGAATTTGTATGCTAGGAATATTACCTAAATAGTTTTATTAAAAGTTTATTAAATAAATTATTCTTACCTGTAAAGAACAACGCAACGCAATCCAGTAATTCTGCTATCGAAATGTGCAGATACCGGGTTGCGTGTGCTGTTTATACGTTTCTTGTCAAGCAATATTGCCAAATTTGGGGAAGAGGATTTGTGCTTGACCAGCGGAATCTTCCTGACTGCTGGTTTCTGGCTTATGTAATTAACGTGGAGTAATTGTAGAATCATCATACATGTGTTGGTCAGTATTTTCCAAATGAGTTTCTATTATTGAGGGTTTGCCAAAATCATTGTTGTAGAGAGAGAAATAATATCAGGAAATTATCCTGATACATGCCTAAAGCCTACCGCTACTTTTGTTCCATCACAACACAATCTTTTTGGTTTAAGTCCACACACATCACATGGCTGTCTGAATTCAATTTTCATACTGGCTGCCCAACTAAACCACCACTTTTTAAGCAAAAAGTAGCATTTTTAGACTATAAGCACCTGTAATTGTACAGGATTTTTTGTGACAGTACAGTGGAATGTGGGGGCATCTATGTCCTATGGACACATCTCTGGTTTTAGTTTCGGGTTTTCTTAGTTCAGTTGTACCAAGTCGGAGTCTGGAACACTAGATTCTATGGATGTTTCAGTCACACAAGTTTGAGTATCTCCTTGAAAAGAACAAGAAACGTTAGACTCTGAAATTGGAGATGGTACAGTTACCTGTTAAAATACTTCTGGTGATGTCACCTTGGCAATAGGCTTAGAGAATGAAGCTTTTAAATGCAGGTTCTCACGCAAAGCCTCTTGTCTGTCATCATGAACAGTGTAGTATTGGTCAGCTGTCAACTCGCGGTGACACAGCTGTCTTGCAATTGTATTTGCCATTGAGAGTCTGTCCTTCGGATTTGCAATGTCATAACTTTCAGGGAACAATCATAATTATATCAACTATTATATAGGATTTTTTAGATGTCCATGACCTCTCCGTCAGAAGCTGCTTCCCCATCAGAAGAAGAAAAGTAATAGGAATGTTACCTGTTACCTTTGGTTAGGACAGTCGTCTGTCCCTGTTGAACCTCCCATCATCTTCAAATCTCTGTTCCCTTCTCACCGGTCAGAATGACGTCTACATGACTGTCACAAACTCTACTGTATGTTTCATAAAATGATGCGTTGTCTCCAAATGCCTGGCCTAGTTCACACATTTAAAAGACAAATTTAAATAGTCTGTATACAATATAGTCGGAGTCCGGAACACTAGACTCTACAGATGTCTCAGTCACACAAGTCCAAATCTTGGCCAGTACAAAAAGTGTGTTTAAGTGCAAAGTCAATCTAGCTGTGAATCTCTGAGATGTGTACAATGAATGTTACTAGCTTTCTCTCAAGTGATCATCAACAGTGGGATTCATTAACAAGTGCTACAAATCGGCATAGCAGTCCAATTAAATCAAAGCATGATAAATTACTTAGTAAATAATTTGCAACTTGAATCTAGAATTACATCTTGCACATAAATTGCTAGACCTATGCAAGTCAAAGAAGGCAACAAAACAGTCTAACTTTAGAAACTTAGATATAAGAAAAATTGAAAATTTAATGCTGCCTTTCTGCTGCTGCTTACCAAGAACTAAACTAATCCTGCTACAGCAGGCTGCTAGAGCTACTTTAATTTTTTTTTTATACATATCTCTCTTACGACTGTTCCATTGGTGCAAAAAGAACTGCAGGTAGAAACAGAAATGTTCTTGTGTCATCTGTCTTGCAGATTTCTTAATGTTTTGGAGGTAACTATTAAACTGTTCACAGATTTCTGAATTTACAGATTCTAAACCTTGGAGACGACTTGACCGAAATGCACATGAGCATTTGTGAGAATAACCATGAAAGATGTCATGAAAAAATCGAACGTCCTTGTAGTAACCACTCTCCCTGTTCAAACAATATTCCTGTAGATTGCATGCAAAATCATAAAATACATCTGTGGGTGGAGTTTCTAAGTAGGAATAAAGAGAGGCAGAAGGATCTTTCCTTCCTTCAGCATAAGTCATGTGAAAACCATAACAATGACCATGATCAGCACAAAACCAAAGGAACAGGCTTGTTGTTCCACGAGCTGATATATGACCTTTTGAAAACATTTTCTGACATTTTTCAAAATCTTGGGCTGCATCATCATGATCATCATTCCCCTGAGGTGATTTCTTTGAATCTATTGAGAATTTTCTTACATTTCTAAGTTTCAAACCAAACTTGTTAAAATAGTAGGCTCTACCATATTTAGCAGGATTATATGTTCGAGGCTTTGGAACTGCTGTTTCTAATTCATGTAACACCTCATGTGTGCCGCTTGAGACCGTAATCTAAAACTAACTAGTCATGTTTTGAGTTTCTATCTTTTATTAACAATCCAGGTTCAAAAAATTTAGTCTCTCGAGAGGTTATCTAAACATATAACGAGAAGGTATCAGAACTCTACGACTCTCTGAAAAACTCCGCAGTTCTCCGCAATTCTCTCTCTCAAAAGCTCTCAGGGCTCCGTGCGCTCTAGCTTAAATACACACAAGCACATGCTCATACCTCATTGGTTAAACGATCATAACCAATTGGTCTGTCTGAGAATTACTCAAGACAGAACTTCTACGCCATGAATTGGCTAACTACTTTCCAGGTAACCTAGTATCAAAGAGGCATTGACCGAATTATATCTGTATTTCTGAGTCAGCACATACTAGCATGAAGCACATAATAGTGTTACATACCTCCATTACCAAGGACAACGTTGATACTTTAAGAAACATTTCTTCCTCAAATGATGTACACGCTACTTCAAATGACTAAATACACGCGTATAGTCAACAATGTCCACTTCAGAAACAGGTGAACGTTTAATACACGATAAAACAATTACATAAATATATATTTATAATTATGATGGACCATCGGAACGAGTACAATTGTCGTAAACGGTCTTTACAATTTTATGAACGCGATATGACAACCGGACATTCTGTCACCGCGGTAACACGTTTTAACTGCATAATTATCACAAATCTAAATAAGTCCAACTAAAGAAATGAATTGACCGTATAGAATTACCACAAATCTAAATAAGTCAAACTAAGGAAATTTACTGAACATCACTATATTCATGTGCTAAGAAAATGTCCTGACTAGAAATTAGCTATTCACAAAACTTAACACAAAATAATATAGAATCAAAAAAAATATAAACTCTCATGGTAGGAATCCTATTTGATGGTCGAATGGGTCCTGTAGGAAGTGGTCGCATTGGGTGCCGAGTAGATTTGGTATATGAAGTTTGTGTTTCAATAGATTCTGTCTGGGTATAGTTGTTTTGGCGAGATAACGATTAACTCTCGACTAAATTCTTGAGGATTTCTAACACCACAGCTAGTTGAGTAATCGAATGAAGAAAGTCTTCAATTTATCCCATTTTGCGTTTAAAGATTTAAATACCATCGATAGTATACAAGTAACCTCCCCTGATTCATCTGCTGACTAAATGGATTGTTTTCCATGCTATACAAGTTGAAAACAAAATGTATCAAATAATGGGACAGGGTCCCCATCTTCATCTGTTTTACTGCTAGGATTTTTTTCTTAACCTGTTCTCTAACATTGACCTATCTAGTTTTAAACTTTTAATACAGTTACTCTCTTTACTTTCTTTGCAGAAAAACATTCTTTAGGAAAAGGAGGTTCTAAATGTTTGGTCCATGATCACTAAGACCTTGGAAGTATATTAAAAGAAATGAGTGTAGATTGTTGAAATTCTTTCCCAGAAAAAGAGAAGCACATATGATTTCTAAGTGATGATGTCTTATTTTGACTGTTCAGAAAATTTGCCCCATACCGTTCTGGATGCTTGTATAGGTGCTTACTCTGATCTCATTTGATGTAACAAGAAAAGCAGTTCAGTTTTACAGACTGTTGAAGCAATGGCAGATTTTTACTTAATATTTCTTTTTCCAAAATATCCCTAGATACCAGAGCAGGAAATTCAGCTTATGGGTCCTGAAATCAACAAAGTTTATTTTTAATCTGCATGAAAGACTTGTTACTGACTACTAAATTCGGTGTCTCAGGTCGATCAGCAGACAAATCAGGTTTGTATGACCAAATGTTTACTACATAAGATTCCAGGCCTACATCTGAAGTCTCTGTAGAATGTGGAATTTTCCTTAAATTATTAACATTATATTAGATGTTGAAATTTTGGAAATTGTATTATTTTGTATTTTATCAGGTGTATGTCTTTTCACAGTCTTGATGTGTAAGAAACATGGCACATATTAACACTTCTTAACCCGCGTCTGAAAATTTATTAAAATGATCCATGTAATATCCCTGCACATTTTCTACGACAACTATAGGTTCTTCAGTGTCGGAAACAGGTGTAGGTGGCCGTTGAGGTTGTCTTCGTGGCTGGCGGAAGGTATTGTGTTCGGGTCGTCGTCGATATCTTTAAGCCATTTATACAAATTCTGGGTTTGATCTAATGATGTTGTCTATCGTTTCCGGAGGAGTTCGTGGGCATTGCCGGGGAGTAACTCTCATGGTAGGAATCCTATTTGATGGTCGAATGGGTCCTGTAGGAAGTGGTCACATTGGGTGCCGAGTAGATTTGGTATATGAAGTTTGTGTTTCAATAGATTCTGTCTGGGTTTAGTTGTTTTGGCAAGATAACGATTGACTCTCGACTTAATTCTGGAGGATTTCTAACAGCACAGCTAGTTGAGTAATCGAATGAAGAAAGTCTTCAATTTATCCCATTTTGCGTTTAAAGATTTAAATACGATCGATAGTATACAAGTAACCTTCTCTGATTCATCTGCTGACTAAATGGATTGTTTTCCATGCTATACAAGTTGAAAACAAAATGTATCAAATAATGGGACAGGGTCCCCATCTTCATCTGTTTTACTGCTAGGATTTTTTTTCTTAACCTGTGCTCTAACATTGACCTATCTAGTTTTAAACTTTTAATACAGTTATCCCTCTTTACTTTCTTTGCAGAAAAACATTCTTTAGGAACAGGAGGTTCTAAATGTTCTGGTCCATGACCACTAAGACCTGGGAAGTATATCAAAAGAAATGAGTATAGATTATTGAAATTCTTTACCAAAAAAAAGAGAAGCACATATGATTTCTAAGTGATGATGTCTTATTTTGACTGTTCAGAAAATTTGCCTCATACCGTTCTGGATGCTTGTATAGGTGCTTACTCTGATCTCATTTGATGTAACAAGACAAGCAGTTCAGTTTTACAGACTGTTGAAGCAATGGCAGATTTTTACTTAATATTTCTTTTTCCAAAATATCCCTAGATACCAGAGCAAGAAATTCAGCTTATGGGTCCTGAAATCAACAAAGTTTATTTTTAATCTGCATGAAAAGACTTGTTACTGACTTCTAAATACGGTGTCTCAGGTCGATCAGCAGACAAATCAGGTGTGTATGGCAAAATGTTCACTACATAAGATTCCAGGCCTACATCTGAAGTCTCTGTAGAATGTGGAATTTTCCTTATATTATTAACATTATATTAGATGTTAAAATTTTGGAAATTGTATTATTTTGTATTTTATCAGGTGTATGTCTTTCCACAGTCTTGATGTGTAAGAAATATGGCACATGTTAACACTTCTTAACCCACGTCTGAAAATTTATTAAAATGATCCATGTTATATCCCTGCACATTTTCTACGACAACTATAGGTTCTTCTATGTCGGAAACAGGTGTAGGTGGCCGTTGAGGTTGTCTTCGTGGCTGGCGGAAGGTATTGTGTTCGGGTCGTCGTCAGTATCTTAAAGCCATTTGTACAAATTCTGGGTTTGATCTAATGATGTTGTCTGTCGTTTTCGGAGGAGTTCGTGGGCATTGCCGGGGAGTAACTCTCATGGTAGGGATCCTATTTGATGGTCGAATGGGTCCTGTAGGTAGTGGTCACATTGGGTGCCGAGTAGATTTGGTATATGAAGTTTGTGTTTCAGTAAATTCTGTCTGGGTATAGTTGTTTTGGCGAGATAACGATTGACTCTCGACTTAATTCTGGAGGATTTCTAACAGCACAGCTAGTTGAGTAATCGAATGAAAAAAGTCTTCAGTTTATCCCATTTTGCATTTAAAAATTTAAATACGATCGATAGTAAACAAGTAATCTCCCGTGATTCATCTGCTGACTAAATGGATTGTTTTCCATGCTATACAAGTTGAAAACAAAATGTATCAAATAATGGGACAGGGTCCCCATCTTCATCTGTTTTACTGCTAGAATTTTTTTCTTAACCTGTTCTCTAACATTAACCTATCTAGTTTTAAACTTTTAATACAGTTATCCCTCTTTACTTTCTTTGCAGAAAAAAACATTCTTTAGGAACAGGAGGTTCTAAATGTTTGGTCCATGATCACTAAGACCTGGGAGGTATATCAAAAGAAATGAGTATAGATTATTGAAATTTATTCCCAAAAAAAAGAGAAGCACATATGATTTCTAAGTGATGATGTCTTATTTTGACTGTTAAGAAAATTTGCTCCATACCGTTCTGGATGCTTGTATAGGTGCTTACTCTGATGTCATTTGATGTAACAATACAAGCAGTTCAGTTTTACAGACTGTTGAAGCAATGGCAAATGTTTACTTAATATTTCTTTTTCCAAAATATCCCTAGATACCAGAGCAAGAAATTCAGCTTATGGGTCCTGAAATCAACAAAGTTTATTTTTAATCTGCATGAAAAGACTTGTTACTGACTTCTAAATACGGTGTCTCAGGTCGATCAGCAGACAAATCAGATTTGTATGGCCAAATGTTCACTACATAAGATTCCAGTCCTACATCTGAAGTCTCTGTAGAATGTGGAATTTTCCTTAAATTATTAACATTATATTAGATGTTAAAATTTTGGAAATTGTATTATTTTGTATTTTATCAGGTGTATGTCTTTCCACAGTCTTGATGTGTAAGGAATATGGCACATATTAACACTTCTTAACCCACGTCTGAAAATTTCTTAACCAACGTCTGAAAACTTATAAAAATGATCCATGTTATATTCCTGCACATTTTCTACGACAACTATAGGTTCTTCAATGTCGGAAACAGGTGTAAGTGGCCGTTGAGGTTGTCTTAGTGGCTGGCGGAAGGTATTGTGTTCGGGTCGTCGTCAGTATCTTAAAGCCATTTATACAAATTCTGGGTTTGATCTAATGATGTTGTCTATCGTTTCCGGAGGAGTTCGTGGGCATTGCCGGGGAGTAACTCTCGTGGTAGGAATCATATTTGATGGTCGAATGGGTCCTGTAGGAAGTGGTCGCATTGGGTGCCGAGTAGATTTGGTATATGAAGTTTGTGTTTCAGTAGATTCTGTCTGGGTATAGTTGTTTTGGCGAGATAACGATTGACTCTCGACTAAATTCTGGAGGATTTCTAACAGCACAACTAGTTGAGTTATCGAATGAAGAAAGTCTTCAATTTATCCCATTTTGCGTTTAAAGATTTAAATACGATCAATAGTATACAAGTAACCTCCCCTGATTCATCTGCTGACTAAATGGATTGTTTTCCATGCTATACAAGTTGAAAACAAAATGTATCAAATAATGGGGCATGGTCCCCATCTTCATCTGTTTTACTGCTAGGATTTTTTTTCTTAACCTGTTCTCTAACATTGACTTATCTAGTTTTAAACTTTTAATACAGTTATCCCTCTTTACTTCCTTTGCAGAAAAACATTCTTTAGGAACAGGAGGTTCTAAATGTTCTGGTCCATGATCACTAAGACCTGGGAAGTATATCAAAAGAAATGAGTATAGATTATTGAAATTCTTTCCCAAAAAAAGAGAAGCACATATGATTTCTAAGTGATGATGTCTTATTTTGACTGTTAAGAAAATTTGCCCCATACCGTTCTGGATGCTTGTATAGGTGCTTACTCTGATGTCATTTGATGTAACAAGACAAGCAGTTCAGTTTTACAGACTGTTGAAGCAATGGCAAATGTTTACTTAATATTTCTTTTTCCAAAATATCCCTAGATACCAGAGCAGGAAATTCAGCTTATGGGTCCTGAAATCAACAAAGTTTATTTTTAATCTGCATGAAAAGACTTGTTACTGACTTCTAAATACGGTGTCTCAGGTCGATCAGCAGACAAATCAGATTTGTATGGCCAAATGTTCACTACATAAGATTCCAGTCCTACATCTGAAGTCTCTGTAGAATGTGGAATTTTCCTTAAATTATTAACATTATATTAGATGTTAAAATTTTGGAAATTGTATTATTTTGTATTTTATCAGCTGTATGTCTTTTCACAGTCTTGATTTTCGCTATTTGTCTGACGTCTTCTAGATCTTCACTTGTATATACACTGTGAAGAAATCAGTTGTTGTCAGTGATTTTGTACTTTTCTCTAAGTGTACCCATTAGATTCTGATGCAAGAAACCAGAAAATCAACCAGACTCTAAGGACCTAAGATTAAAACAATTCTTCCTCATTAATGATACACTTAAAAATAAAACATATAAAAGTTCACCAGTGATGCTGATTTAGCAGCTTCCTGTACAGTCATGAAAAATGATTGATTAGCAGATTCTATAATGCCAATTTCAGTAATTTTATTAAGTAAATCTCGTTGCATATTAATAGCTTGTTGACAGTCTTTTAGATTTCATGTCAGTACCTTAAACCACGGAAAAGTGCTGTCTTCAACATGTAAAGCATGAGTGTCTGCATATTTCCTCTTAGCTAGCTTCCTTGGTTTCAGTTCTTAAGAAGTACTTACATGAGAGTTCTGGCCTGTGTGGTTTGAACGAAATCATACTCAGATTTAGCTTGTACACTATTTTTTTTTTTTTGCAAATTTAAGTCACCAGACTGAATAGCAGTAGAGGTAGTCTCCCTATCTGAAGTATTCTGACCTATATATGTGAACCAGTCTTCCCCTAATGACACATGTTTGGATAAAAAGTTTCTTTCTTTTTCTTAAAATTGAATAGGATAATGCAAATAAAGAAATTCTAAGTACTTCCCGTGATCTAGTGTTGTGTATGTGTTGGATAAAATCTCGAAGTCCTCGTCAACACTAACAGCTTCAGCTCTGACCTCTGCAAATAAATAGAAAGGGTGTATGCTATAAATTAGTTAAATCATAGAGTGATACAACATGTTCCTAGAACCAGCTCAGATTAAATTCATATGAAATAGTTCAAATTATAATATTTGGAATTAACTAAAATGCAGTAGTTATCACCAAAAATACAGTGACCTCCAGATGGCAATCTTCAGAAGTAAAAGTTCAAATTATGCAGAAGGGGTTCTACACTTTCAAACTTTATTAGTTCCATTATATCCTTAACGTTTTGGTGGTAACATTGATATATTGAAACAGCAATCGAACATTACCAAAGCTTCTTATTTATTGGTCAAACTTGCCAATAACACTTCTCCTGTATTCTGTTACACTTACAATATGTTTTGGACAGTAGTTTAAATTAGTCTTCTCATCCACCTTTCTATGTGGTAGCTCTTCAAGCCAATCTTGCATTGTAGGAAACAAATCCTTATTCTAAAATATAATGAACAAATTCAATTATGAAATATCTAGATGAAAACTAAAAGAAGTCCTCTTCTACAATTTTAACCGACATAACCAATTAACAAATGTCCCAAAAGGTAAATAATTTTTACACTTTCATTATTCCTGAATGAATAATTATTACCCTTCAAATATTCCTGACTTGTCAACAGCCCATAAAAGAAAAATGAAATTGATACAGGTAAAACTTCTCTATTAGTTCGAGAATTTATGGAATATGAACAGAAAACCTTCCAGATTTCAGCAAGGAAGAGTTTATGAAGTGGCTTATGTTTATAGATCACTACATTTGAGGCCATTCATTTATTAATAAGTGGTGCAGCAATTTACACAACAAACAAATGAATAGTTTGCAAAAAGCATGATGAATGTTTCGATTTTATCATTGTAAGTATGTTACTTATCTATACTTCTTTTCTACACAGCTTCGTGTATATACAGATATACATTTTGCTAGGCTGCTTTCAGACCCAGCTATTAATGCCATTCCCTTGGTATGTTAAGCTAATTGACTATTAAGTCCCTTTCTTATCTTTTCTCGGCTGGAATTACTATTGTTTGTTAGCAATCTTCCTCAACTTCTTGAAAGCCAGTCCCTAAAGTTGTTCATGTCAAGAGACAAAAATTCTGACCAACCCAGGAAAAGCACTGTGATATCTTCCTGGTATGTGCTAAAACAACTGCTGCACTGAGATCTTCTGCACCAAAGCAGAAATGTCACATGTAACATCGCCAGGAGAATGTTTTCCAGATGGTCTTTTAACTTCTGACACTTGGTTGAAGTTCCCCAACTTTTCGTCTACTTCTGTCCACTTCGATTTACTCTTGATATGACCTTTTCTGTAAATTTTCCACGATCGCATTGAGCTTCTTCCTTAAAAAATTTATTCATGTGTTCAATCTCCAGATCGTTTGGCAAACTAGAATCAGCTTTGACCTTGTTGTTAATTGTTCGGTTCCACATGAGACAATGTGCATCTCTTTCACTCAGTAGGACATTGGATTGTAGCCATGTTTCCAGCATTCCATATGTATATTTTGTGCAGTTTAAATTTTTGCAGAATAGATCTTGCCCATGTGTAAACTCTGTTCTCCATCACCAAGACGAATTGCATCATCATGGTTTTTTCATTAATCCTTATGTGAGACATGCTTTAGAGTAATTCTGTAGGTGATCTGTAGAGCCACCAGAATCTTCAGGTGTGCTGTCTACTTGACTTATGTCGTGTTTGTCTTGCACATGTTTTCTTAAGCTTTCTATATGTTTGTAACTATTTTGACAGTGTTCACAAACAATTGTGTTACTCTGATAACCATTAATTGGTATTTCAGCAGCAACTTTTGCATTATTCGTAATATATTCTCGCATATCTGCTTCACACCCAATGGCACCTGTGTATACATTTACTGTTCGACTTTACTCTAGATTTTCTATTTTGAAGTGATGTAAGGCAGCTGTTAAAATATGTGCTTAAGTGAATTTGTCAACTAGTTCTGAGCAGGCATAGTAATTTGATGGTGGGTCAATTAAAACATTTCTTGCATTTATAGCATTTCTAGCTGCCCTTTGAAGGTGAATTGGAATATAAAATATAATGTTACATACACAACATACCCTAAAAGCACTGATTATTCCAAACTTCTTGGGAAACTTGTTATTTGTCAGTCATTACAAAAAAAAATACAAATATTAGCTCGTAGTCTGATGAATATAAGCCAAATTGTAGACACTGAGGGTTTTCCACCCTGAATTGTGAACAGGAAGCTTTTAGTAATATTAATAGAATCTATCATTTTGGGTGGTTGAAGATCACCCGAAGGTTTGGATATCCCGATTTTCAACTACCCTAATGATTGATTATTTTTCTCACTCACTCATGGAACAAAAAATACTAACAAACGCAAAACATTTGCAACTATTTTTTATGCGTATTCACGCCTGTTTCCAGTACACAATATTCAACACGGCGGATACACGTTTCACCGATTCAGGTAAAAATGGAATAAAAATAAACGTATCACGTAGGTTAAAACATCAGGAATGAGTAAAGTTGATGGATTAAAGTTATTTAAATGCAAATTAATTAGAGAACTTGTGATTTAAAGTGTAACCACAGATACGTTTAAAATATCAACACTCGAAATTGACTGAAACAATACAAAAAGTAGTTCGCATTCTAAAGCCATTCAAGATAAGACCACGTGAGATAAGATTTTCCACCATGGCTATTTTTTAGTAACATTTTCGGATTTTTCTGTCTAGTTAGTGTGAAAACCATATTTCTTCAGTCTTTATCATTCAGCTATCTTAAAAACTGTGCTATAGTTGCTTTTATATTTGGTACAAACCTTGAACAAACTGATTGAGGAAAGCAGAGATATCAGTCACGTCTTCATTAAACTGCTCATTCTTCATTACCAATGTTTATCTGAAAAACAGTATTACACATATATTTTAAATAAACATAAGACTTGGACATTACTTTCTAAGCTGCTTCTTTTAATGTGTAGTAAATAGATTTGTTAAAGTGATACAAGGCTGGTAATGTTAACATATAACTGATGCAGCTTATGTAACAGAAACATGTTCTACAGGCTTCTTACCTAATACCTTGTTAACTGTACCTTTTGATCAATGAAGTAGGAACAAATTATTTGCTGATAGCTATATTTCACTGAACACTGAATGGACTAAGGCTATAAGCAGCACAGTGCAGGTGTAACGTAGTGTTCTTGAATACCCAGGTTCACAAACAAGAAAGTCGTAGTCTAGTCTATCTATTTATTATTGTTTCAAGTTGTTCAAATAATGCCCTTTTAAAATATTTACAAAAAAGTACTTCTTTGTAATATTTATATATTGTACTTGGATGACTTACTAACACACAAACAGAACACCACCCGAAGGGTGGTTTATACATTTAAAACATGTGTTGTATCGAAAGTAAACTCACACACACTGATGATAGAACAACAAGTATATCTTACATGTAGCAACAATAAAGATAATTGATATTAAAGGCGGAGCTTAATCTATATTGTGGACTGGCTTATCACTAGGATGTGATATCAAACCCATTATTCCTTATACATGCCCAGGTGGGGGCCTTAATGTCCCTGTCTGTTGTCAGGCTTTGAACTAGTATGTCTTCTTTTGAATGCTGCTCAGCAATACAAGTGTTTGCAGTGTGGATGTATATCCATTGATGCAAATAGAAGATTTCCTTTCTCAAGTCCAATGGCTGTATCCTCCAACGTTGAGGCAAACAGCATATTAACAGCTGCGACTTTAGAGCTTTGGCAGTTTGTGAAGCTGACCGTTTTGTTAGAAACAAATGCACGTGAAGTGCACTTAAAATCCGGTCTTGAACCAAGTCCCAGCTTTACTTCACTGTTCAAAACAACATTTAAATTTTTACACTCCATAGTACTGTGTTCCCTGTACATATCATTCATTTTGTAGTTAAAGGCAATGCTTTTGATTATGTTTACTCACACACACTGATGATAGAGCAACAAGTATATCTTACATGTAGCAACAATAAAGATGATTGATATTGAAGGCGGAGCTTAATCTATATTGTGGACATGCTTACTACAGGACGTGATATCAAACCCATTATTCCTAATACATGCCCAGGTGGGGCCTTGATGTCCCTGTCTGTTGTCAAGCTATGAACCAGAATGTCTTCTTTTGAATGTTGCTCGGCAATACAAGTGTTCGCAGGGTGGATGTATATCCATTGATGCAAATAGAAGATTTCCTTTCTCAAGTCCAATGGCTGTATCCTGCAACGTCGAAGCAAACAGCATATTAACAGCTGCGACTTTAGAGCTTTGGCAGTTTGTGAAGCTGACCGTTTTGTAAGAAACAAATGCACGTGAAGTGCACTTAAATTCCAGTCTTGAACCAAGTCCCAGCTTTACTTCACTGTTCAAAACAACATTTAAATTTTTACACTCCATAGCACTGTGTTCCCTGTACACATCATTCATTCTGTAGTTAAAAGGCAATGCTTTGTATTATGTTTACTCACACACATTGGTGATAGAACAACAAGTATATCTTACATATAGCAACAGTAAAGTTAATTGATATTAAAGGCGGAGCTTAATCTGTATTGTGGACTGGCTTTCCACTAGGACGTGAATTCAAACCCATTATTCCTTATACATGCCCAGGTGGGGGCCTTGATGTCCCTGTCTGTTGTCAGGCTATGAACTAGTATTTCTTCTTTTGAATGCTGCTCAGCAATACAAGTGTTTGCAGGGTGGATGTATATTCATTGATGCAAATAGAAGATTTCCTTTCTCAAGTCTAATGGCTGTTTCCTGCAACGTCGAAGCAAACAGCATATTAACAGCTGCGACTTAAGAGCTTTGGCAGTTCGTGAAGCTGACCGTTTTGTTAGAAACAAATGCACGTGAAGTACACTTAAATTCCAGTCTTGAACCAAGTCCCAGCTTTACTTCACTGTTCAAAACAACATTTAATTTTTTACACTCTATAGCACTGTGTTCCCTGTACACATCATTCATTCTGTAGTTAAAAGGCAATGCTTTGTATTATGTTTACTCACACACACTGGTGATAGAACAACAAGTATATCTTACATATAGCAACAGTAAAGATAATTGATATTAAAGGCGGAGCTTAATCTGCTGCGACTTTAGAGCTTTGGCAGTTTGTGAAGCTGTGTGACACAACAGGGAGCTGTCCAAATAAACCCCGAACTAGTCCGAACGATTTTCATATTTATTTTTATTTATTTAATTCCATTCATTGTGATGAGTGACTGGTGTTAACCTGAGCAGCGTTGTGTTCAAAACCAGGTTCAAGATTAGACTGACTACACCGGAGGGGACTATAGGTTTAGCCTCCTTCCGTCAGTCCGTCCGTCCGCAAAAACTGGATCCCGAGATAACGCATAAAGTACTGAAAATATTTTTATGAAACTTGATATATGGATAGATGGCAGTGTGGAGATTATACACGTCTTTTTTTTCTTCCTATGTTGAAAAATCTGGTTGCTATGGCAACAAATATTCTTAAAATATGGCAAATATAGCAATATTTGTGATAGCTCAAAAAGTACTTCAAATATTTTTAGAAATTTGAAATATGGATAAATGGCAGTATGGAGAATATCCACCTCATTTTTTTATGAACCTAAAGGAGGAACTGTCCGTCCGTTTATCAGTCATTTCCTCTGAAAACTTTACCATTGGCCATATTTTCCTTACTACTGAATGGAATTACTTCAAACTTGGCCACAACAATACCTTGGACAAGACGATTCCTATGAAGTACATTTCTGTGACCTTGACCTCTGAATGACCTTGACCTTTAAAGTTTTCTTCTCCAAAAACTATACGTTTGGCCATAATTTCCATATTTTTGAACAGAATTACTTCAAACTTGGTCACAACAACCCCTTCGATAAGACCTTTTCAACAACATATATTTCTGTGACTTTAACCTATAAATGACCTTGACCTGTGACGTTTTCTTCTTTGATGATACTTTGTACATGGATAGAGGATCATATGGAGATTATGCATGTCTCAGACAAATTCTTTAGTCAGTTTCCACATATGGGTTGGAGTTAGGGAGATTGACATTGCACCGGTAGGGGACTGTTGCTTTGTCTCTCACAAGCTCTTGTTGTTACTGTATTGCTTTTGTGCTATTTCTGGTAACTTTAACAGTTACTGTTTGCTTCTGTAGGACTATGTTTCAGGGTGGATGAATCACAGAAGTGATGTAACCGGTGTATTATGAGAGTTGTGTATTGAAAATATTAATAGTGTGTGTAGAGATTAGAGAAAACACACAAGTTCATTGTTTAACATATATTTATTTTGGTTTTTATTTATTGAGACAGCATAAAAGAAGAGAAATATAGACCACTGATTATTAGAATGTTATCCTGGAGTTCACAGATTGTCTTCAGTTGTTCTTGATTTACATTAGAATAAAGGTAAAGAAAACACTGTGCCGACACCAAACAGAAAACAATCAGCCATTTTACCTGTTTTACTTTCATTTTAGAAAACTACCTCTCCAGCCCATATGACATGAAAGGCAGATTGGAGATATGCTGCGTTTGAGAATGTAATTGCTCTCCTTCATATCCTATGTAGATATTGACTTGACTAAGTGGCCTAATTGTTCAGCAAGTCTGATGCTTGTACTGATTTTCTTTATGTTTCCTCTCCCTCTTTACCTCTCTTGACAGTGTATTCTGTCTTAATAAAGAGATTTATTTCTAATAAAAATTCATGTTTATGCAGTAAAATTCTTTGAAGCCGACTGAGCAAAGTTTTCCCCCTCTCATCTTAATTTTCGACGGTACTTTGTCACAGACGATTAATTGTTGTTTGAATGGCCTTGGTACAAAACCTGAAAGTCAAGGCCATCTTTAGAGTTGTCCTTCTTGCCTGTTTGTATTCCCAAACTTAATTAGAATATTTTTTCAAGTGGAAGTTATAGAATTCAAATTTTATTTCGTATCGTTACCCAGACAAGGCAGCTTTTGACAAGTTTAATTTGTAAATGATAGAGACATTGTGGTTAATTAGAAAAAAATCTCATCAGTATGTAAATCTGAAAAAAGGAATTGAAGGGTCGGCTTTGCGGCCTTGAACCGTAGACAGAAGTATTGTCATTGTCATGTTGACCCTCATGCCCGCCTTCTTCCAAGCTGCCTTGGCCATTTTCCCGATCTTGTGTTTCGTAAGGGGTTCTCCAGCCCTGTTCCTGAAGACTGTTGCAGACGCGTCCAGGTACTTGTAGAGCCCTCTGATGGTCCTGCTTTATAAAAGTAAATCATTATATATGTCTCTACTTACAGTTATGAAGGCCGCTTTCCTCGGTCTTCCGCCGGCTACCCCACTTGTTTTGTGTTTACCGATGGTAATGGTATTCCATACCATCATCCGTCTCTGCATTATCCACATCCTTAAATCGTATGTTGTGGAAAACCGACATCCTTGGTCCATTGTAGAAACTGCAAAGGACAAGTAAGCAGCAAGCCATATCATATTCCCGGAGCTTCGTCACGTACTCACAAGTGATGAATTGTTCAAGGACCTCTGGCTGTGGCAGACTCGAAGCCTCGTCAACACGTCGTTGAGTATTGCGGGATCCAACATCCTTTCGGTTCGCACTCATGCATCCCTCCAGGTATTCTTTCACACTGTCGTATTGTGATCGGCGAAGGAACCTTTTATTCCTAGCCCAGGTCCAGAAATCAAGGATTGTTTGCAGGATTCGAGCAACAGTCCCTGCTTCGAAGTGTTTAGACAGCTCAGCATCATGCCTTGTTACCGTTACTGGCGTGATGCTGCGCCAGTCACAATCCCTGAAGTCGCACTGAGCTAGAACCCGGTGCACATATGCCATGTTGTCTCTCTGCTGCTCCTCTTTCTTGGCACCACCAGCACGTTGCACTCGGAACTCGTGCCACCTTTGAACAGCGGCGAAAGGCTTGCAGCCTGCTGGGATGAGCCTCTGCCATTTCTGGAAATGGACGTCTTCCGGTCCCATGAAGCGCTTTGGCCTCGATGTCTCCACCTCGCCCTCCACGGCGATGGCTATCTCCTTCCTGTCAGGTGCGTGCGGTTGAGCTTTCCTCTTCGTCTGAAGAATAAATAACAGGATTTAACGGTCTTACCTGGGGCTCCCGGGGATGCCTGGGAGCCTCTGCCTCCATTAGTTTTCAAACCTCTAACCCCTGGGGTGGGATGGGAAGATCCCTCTCTCCTCTTCCTCTAACATCTACATCTTCAGGGACAGGTAGTGTTTTCACCGGCCGAAACGCGGTCGCCATTGCCGTAATTAACTCTGCAGTCCCATTCTGCAGTTTATGCTTCGACTCAAGGTGCCTGGATTTCACAATAAGGTACTTCCCATTTCTTAAATAAAACAAAATTTCTTAAGTACTTCTGAAATAAAACATATCTATGAAAGGAATATAAAGTACTACTAGACGTAATAAGCAGCGAAATTTCCCGGTTTTTCGTTAAATTCATATTAATGAAGTAGCCTTATTTTTTATTCAAAAATAATAATCTATACATGAAAATGTAAATCATTATCCCCTCTATATGTATTAAAAACAATATTGGAAATAAACCTACATATACATCCAGGACAACTTATACAAGTATGCATTCTTTCCTTAAAAATCTCCAAAGCGGCGAGATTTCCCGGTTTTTCATTAATTTCAAATTAATATTATAGCCTAATTTTTTATTCAAAAATAATAATCTTTACATGAAAATGTACATCATTATCTCTTCTATATGTATTAAAAACAATTTAAAAAAAATAAACCTATATATACATCCAGGACAACTTGTACAAGTATGCATACTTTCCGTAAAAATCTTCATAGAGGCGAAATTTCCTGGTTTTCATTTAGTTCAGATTAATATTGTTGCCTTATTTTTTAATCAAAAATAATAATCTTTACATGGAAATGTACATCATCCCCTCTATAAGTATCAAAAACAATACAAATAATAAACCTATATATACATCCAGGACAACTTGTACAAGTATGCATAGTTTCCGTAAAAATCTTCATAGCGGCGAAATTTCCCGTTTTCTTTTAAATTTCATATTAATGTTGTAGCCTTATTTTTTATTTAAAAAATAATAATCTATACATGAAAATGTACATCGGTATCCTCTCTATAAGTATCAAAAACAAAACTAAGGTTAACTTATATATTCATCCAGGATAATTTGTCTAAGTTTGCATACATTAGAATAAAATGTTGTGAAATATTGATGTCACTTACCCTTCGTAAATAGACTGCACATACTTCCTTCCTGACGAAGAACGATGGCTATTCCCGACCTTCTTTCCTCGAGCAAGTCGGGCCAAGTTTGACGTCCTTTTAGCCTGCTCTGCCAGACGAAGGAAAACGGTCAGGGTAACAGACCCACCTCGTCTCTTTTCCTCCTCACAGATGCGGCACGGAAGAGCAACACGTCTAGTAGGCATGACTGCAAATAAATAAAACAATATTACCTCTTAATATTCATGGTACTAATAAGTAATATATCAGATGAAGTAAACAACATTTAACTGATACAACATTCAAATGAAAGAAAAAATAAATAACATCTTACCTGGTAGAATGATATTCCACAAGAACACACAAAAAAAGAATAATTGCACAAAAAGCAAAAATTGCTAAGTGAAGAGTATTTACTCTTCAGCAAGCTCTAGAGTTGAAATTACTGGGTTTAAATTGATTTAATTAGATTACAATGAACAAGTAACAAAGGGCTTGTGGAACACGTGCCATAACTGCATGGTGCGCCATTTACCTGCAGCATTTAATCTGATAAGCGCGGCAGTTCAATTAGCTATACAAGGTACTGTTGTGCATTATTTAATAATTAGTGGACAAAGAAAAAATGAAAGAAAAACAACATTTCATAAAAGATTTTTGTAAATAATAATTCTCATAAATATTAATAACAATTTAAAATATAAGATAAACCGGTATAAAAAAAGAAATATTTAGATACAGTCGTTTCTATTCTCGTGGCTTTCTTTCGAGGTTTTCAGTTAAATTTAACTAATGATTCTCTCTATGTTTATTAATATATAGTCATGTTTTATATAACATTATAAAGGATATTTGTTTTGTAATACGGCCAAAAAATAATAATCAAAATATTCCGATATATATATAGCCGGAGTAGCATGCAGAAGTAGGTCTACTTTCTCAAAATTTTAGTAGACCCCCCTCTTTTCCGATTTTTTCATCATTTTAAATGATTAATATTGACCTCATTTTTTAACTTATAATCATATGTTATATACCATATTGTACATTATGATATACACTAATATATCAAAAAACAATATTAAAATTATTCAAATAGAGGCACCCAGGGTAGGTCTCAGAAGTTGATATACTTTTATGGATTTTTTCAAATTTGGCCCTGCCCCATGGGGTCAACTGATTTAACATAGTGAAACTTTAAAAATCTTCTGGTCTGAAACCACATGCCCCGAGGTCTAAGATTTGGTATGTAGCATTGTCTTGTGGACCTCTACCAAGTTTGTTCAGATTATGCCTCTGGGGTCAAATTTGGCCCCTACCCAGCGGTCATTTGATTTTACATAGGTTTATATAGTTTTAAAAATCTTCTTGTCTGAAACCACAAGGCCCTGAGATCTAAGATTTGGTATGAAAAAAGCTTTATCAAGCTTTTTTGAATTATTAGATTAGGTTAAAGGTCACCGAAGCTAAAAATAGGTGTATATACTGTACCTCATAGAGCCTTCATTTAAAGACCAATATTTGATATTCGGTATAAAGGATCCTTGCATGGACCTTTACCTATGGGTAGGGTTTTAAGTCACTGGGTCAAGGTCAAGGTCACCATAGATATGATAGATATTTCTACTTTCTGTCATAGAGCCTTTATTTATTGACTGATATTTTACATATTTATATTAACATTACTTACATATTTTCAATTAAAACATGAAATACTGTTTAACTGCAAACCCACAGCCAAAATACTCAGGTGAGCGATCTAGGGCCATCATGGCCCTCTTGTTCTTCTGTTATCAGAGAAATAGCTATACATAACCTATGTTTGACCTCGTACGGACGGCAAAAATACTCAGGTTAGTGAAACTGGCAATTTTCGAAAGAGTGAACATTTTGCTACAAAAACCACAAGAAACCAGTCCTTAGTATTATAAATGAAAATTTCCGACGCCGGCAAAGATGAAAATGTCGCAAAATATTGATTCCCGAGGGTGGTACCTAGGTGCGGGCCGGGGCACCCTTAAGGTTCGACCTGAGGAGCCGGCTAATTCCAGAAATGGATAGGTATTAAATAGTGCTTTAAATACCAGTTATTTGTTTTTCAAATATATTTATACTTTTGACAAAATTAATCCTGAATGTAGTTAGAGTTTTTCGTCCGAAACTCAATTTTTAGCGGTTTTTTGGCTGCCGTCGGATAACCTGAGGGGCTACCGTCATGACTCATACCTCATTTTAAAGAGCTTGTAAGGCCCTACAATCTGAAAGTTACTCGGATAAGATATCCTTTTTGGATAGTTGTTATGACCAAATATGTTTTAAGGGCCAAAGTTAACCTTAAAAGTATCCCATTGTTAGGTCGAAAAATATAACGTAATTTCCATATTAGGAAGCGGATGACCTGCGTAATACCAGAAATCAATAGGCCTCATCGGCCCCCACCTTATAAGACCAAAAAAAACCCGAAGCAATTCCTTAAAAAAATCTTAGGCCAGGTTCTCTCAAAATAGTGGACTTGTGTAGGGTTTCAAAACATACACTTGGATGGTGCCATAATCGGAAAAAAATGAATTAGACTACAGAACTTTATTGTGTGTAGGGTTATAGGTCGGGTCAAGGTCATAAAAATACACAAAAAATATCCCCATGGGTATCAGAAAATCCCGGGAGGGTTAACTTTTTGGGTTGAACTTGGCCCCCAAAGTCAAAGGGAAGAAACTCCAAGAAGATGTTAGTCCTCCCTGAAATTTGTGACATTTTTATCTCCCCTTGTCGAAATTTATTTATGACACCATTTGCGACCTTAACCCTCCATTGCAACCTTGACCCCCAGAAGATCAAAGTTACCCAGGGCCAAAGTTGCAAAAGAAACCTAATTAACTTTATGTTATGATGAAAATTTCCTTTGTTTTCCAGTCCAAACATTCATTGTCATTTCTTTGATGGGTCAATACAGATTTACTATTACTTCAGTGGGGTGTATATTCATGTAATGTGGTGCTATTTTTAAGGTAAAGCTACGCTTGCAATACAAACAATAGTTAGTCTTTCTGTAATCCCTTGATCCATCTTCCTTTGCAGTATACATGGGAAGCGTCACTAAAAGATACAAGAGCACTGTCCGCGAGTGCCAACACCTGCCTGTCTCAGTTGTAGTAGATATTTGACCAAATGACCTCAAAAACAATACAATGTTGCTTCTAGGATTTCAGAAAAGGTGTAACACCGCAACATGTGCGCTGCTTGTGGCCGAAATCTCTAACTACAACGCATAGTGTCCAAACTTTTATTACAGTTTACTATTAACAACCCAGGTTATACATTTTTAAACAAGAGCGACAGAGCGAAACCGAACTAAACTCAAACTCAAACTGAACTGAACTCAACTCAAGCAAAAAGCCCCGAGCGGCTGTTTTTAAACTAACTGACGTAACAACGCCGCGTCTCAATCTATGATTGGATAAAACAGAACAACCAATCAATCCATTGAAGAGTTAAACAGAACTACCTTTTTAATTTCTATAGGTATTCTGCTATCAGAGAGACATCGAACGCATTTTAATATCTACAGGTATTCTGCTATCAAAGAGGCATTGACCGATGTTACACTCATACCAGTGTTACAGCAATACCTGTGGTGTCCAACACGTCATAGTGTTACATACCTTCATCACCCAATAAGAAATGTTAATACACATTTCTTACTTACGTGGGAAGATGCTGTAACAATTAAACAATTAATGCATTCCACGCGCTATTAACAAATACGCGGTGAGCCTCTATGTACAGTAAATGATCGACAAGCAATTTAGCGAGTAACCAGGTTAACATAAAATATCATATGACATAAACAGGTGCATAAATAGATAAGATATAGTAAAACTCCGAGAGTAGGTACAATACAGAACAGGTATTCAGATTTAATAAAAAAACAATCTAAATGAGTCTCCACTAACTGATGGTATAATAATTCCGTAAATCCAAAATGTGAATAATAGAATCACAAAATTATAAATTTATAATTTTAACAAAGTTTTCAGCTAAACTCTTCGTCATCGTCCATGTCTTGATAAAAATAGTCCCAGTAGTTCCCCACAACATTTTCCACAACTACGACGGGGTCTGGAGAGGAAGGTTCCCGAAAACGAGGTGATCTATGTCCAATTTGGCGTGGTGTTTCGTTTATAACATCGCGTAGATGTCTGCGTGGTATTGATGAGGGTGGTCTGTGTATTAAAGGATGAATAAGAATACCGTGGCTCAAAGGTCCAACCGGTAGCGGTCGCATGGGATTAGGCGACGTTACGACGGAATTTTCATTTTCGGTTTGTGTCCCCACTTCCTGAGTAGACACGTTTTTACATTCTAAAAGATATTGTAGTTGTTGAAGCAACACCCACAATGGATTTATTATCTGAAGAATTTGATTTGTTAATCCCATGGTAATCGTTAGTTATGTTAAAAATATATCTGATTATACTGTTGTTATTTCTGTTATAAATATATGTCCACTGTTATAACTTTATAAAGAACGTCACTGAGAACGTCACTTGAAAATGAGTAGACGAAAAACAATGTATAAACAGACTGCACTGTCGCTCCGAAGGTTGGATTATTTATATACAGAAGAAAAACAGAAAACATAATTACAACAATGTCTGTTCCGGCCAATTATAAAATTGTTCCATAATATGACGGGTCACAAAAACAACAAAGTTCAGCAATATATAAATAATTGGTGCTAAAACATCAATGTTCAGATTATACAGGTGAGGTAACAGTTTCCTCTGATAATCTCGGATAGATTAAACGTATAAACCTTTCGACAGGTTTGCTCTCATTAGTTGATGAGGGAGGTGCTATTCCCCCTGCAGATCGTTCACTCTGCCCGGTGCTTGTAGCCGGCATCGTAGACAGCTCCACTTTTTCTGTTGACTGCTCCGTCGATCGCTTTCTCCTATACCCACGCAAACTTATAGCAGAACAGAATTTACTACAAAACCCCTTTTTGTAACAACAACAGCAGACTACTGTTAAAAGTACTATGAAATTAAAAGTCCCAAAAGACAATCCCAGATAAGGCGGCTTTGGTGTGACAATGTTGACCTGTTTCATATTTTCTAGTTCAGAAATCAAATGCTGCATTGGAATTTGTCCGATATCCTTAAGCTTCGGTGGTAACTGTATTGAGGTATAATTAGGAAATTTTTGTGTGAGAGGTTGCCAAATCTTAACTCTGTGAAGTTTACTGACTGGAGAAACATATCATCATCAGAAATAACCTGTACTTCACTATACTGATCACAGAACGATGTAATAGATAGATAATTGTTGGAGGCAGTACATTGGCAAGGCAATTCAATGATACTCAAGGGCGGATTTACGATTTTAGTAACAACTTTATTATTGTCTTGTCCACAAACAACTGAAAACCTTAACTGCTCAGTAGTTACGATTGCCCATCTATAATTATATAATGATAAAGCTAGCGGTAACCTTGTGTCAAGAGATATAGTAACTCTACAAAGTTTAGAAATGTCATTTTCAAGTCCAAGAAATAATTGTATGAGACATAACTTGGACAAATTCACAAAGTACGTTGGGCTTTTTGTACTACACCATCTTGTCTCAGGTAAGTCACATAAAGTACCTTCTTCGTCCGTCAAGAGTGCATACTGACTGCGCGCTTTATTTATAAGAAAGCTGGTAGCTTCAAGATTGTATGTAGCTATCAGATTCATTTGTGATTTATTCAGTAAATCGTTCCGCTTGTACCAGTTCTATTTTACCAATCGGACAACCTTTCTTTAAAGTAAACGATTTATTAGTAGTGTTTACAATGACAATTGGAATTAAACGATCTGATTTAACTTTGGCAATTGAATTGGCGACTAATAAACCCGGTTCTTGGCCAACAAAACCAGTTTCAATAGCAGAAACTTGATAGAGCTTATTGTAAGAAATTTGATTTAAATTTTCCCTAATTTTACAATTGCAGACAACACTTGTCTGAGGTGAGATTTTAGCTTTTGTATGAAGCCTAACAATTGAGGATATATGAATATCTTCCTGAAGTGGTACATATCTGCCATTAACACGTATACACCCTAGGTCATAATATAGCCTTACTTCATTTTTAAGTAACCAATCTTTACCTAAGATTACTCGCCTATTCATATCTGTCACAACGAAAAATCTATGACTCATTTTATCACCACCTATTTCGAAATCTAATTCAACGCTACCTAAACAGGAAAGGGAACCTCCTGTTACAGATTGTAAATATGCTTTCGATTTAACGTCTAGTTTAGGTTTAATTTTTAAATTTTTAAATACTTCTCTATGTATTAAAGATACGTCAGCTCCCGAGTCAATCAATGCCCTATATTTTTGTTTTTGAATTTTTATTAAACATGAATTCGGGTTGCCAGTTATTGCAATACCATAAACTGGTTGATTTTCACAATTTCGACCCCTCACACCGGCTTCTACATGCGAGAAGTCTGAGCTTTTGGCTGCTCAGAGCTTACTCGTCTCCGAACAATTTTAGAGCCATTAAATGCGCGATTGCATTCCTTTGCATAATGACCTAAATTATGACAATTCCAGCACTCTACCTTAGACCTATCGGTAGCCACTTGCATTGGCATACGCTGGACAGCGTTTACGTCTCTTTGTTTTTTACGACAATCTTTCGCAACATGACCTTTCTTATGGCAATAGAAACAAGTTTGTTTCCGTAAATGGTCAACGTCCATTGGTTGCTCACTGTTAGGCACACCAGTCGACCTATCATTCTGAAAATATTCATGTCCCGTCCTGAGTCTAAATCTTTTTTGTAAATTTTGTTCGTTTGTTGCAGTGTCTATCGCTTCCTGCAATGTTCTAGGATTAGTACGCATTACCTTGAGTTTCATTGGGTCCTCAAACAAACCATCTATAAAGTACCCAATTAACTGTCTGTCCCTAACATCTTGACCTTGCCCCTCAAATGCGTCGTCACCTAATGCAATTAACCTTTCAGCATATACTTGTATAGGTTCCGACGATCGTTGCCTAACTTTACGCAAAAGTAATAGGGCATGCTGTGGATCTATTACTTCAGTGAACCTAGCTTGTAATTCAATTTTAATATCACGCCAAGTGTGACGAGGGTTGGCATCCATAAATCGTTTCATAAAATCACTTACCGCACCCCTACTAGACTGATAAGCCACTAGTTTAATACTTTCTTGGGTCAAACCAACTAACATAGAATATTTTTCAATACTTTTAACCCATTCCTTGAATTCTTTTGAATTACCATCAAATGGCTTAATGACCTTAGCTACACCCTGAGCGCCCACTGTCGTTGTTAAACCTGACAATTGATCCCCCATTGTTTTGAACATACCATAAAATTGACCTATATCAAGCTGTTCTGCCATGTTTGCTAAAGTATAGAATACTCACGGTTGAGAAGTTGGAAAATCCAGCGAAGAAAATCACAGCGCCCAAAACAAGAATTCAATGTCCATCACTAATGTATTAATATGTCGAAGTTCGTGCGATGTCCATCACCACAAGGTGCAAAACAGAACATGTCCATAACCGATGTTTTAATATCAACTAAAATCCTGGTCATCGTGGCACCAAAAACACGCACACATGTAACACCGCAACATGTGCGCTGCTAGTGGCCGAAATCTCTAACTACAACGCATAGTGTCCAAACTTTTATTACAGTTTACTATTAACAACCCAGGTTATACATTTTTAAACAAGAGCGACAGAGCGAAACCGAACTAAACTCAAACTCAAACTGAACTGAACTCAACTCAAGCAAAAAGCCCCGAGCGGCTGTTTTTAAACTAACTGACGTAACAACGCTGCGTCTCAATCTATGATTGGATAAAACAGAACAACCAATCAATCCATTGAAGAGTTAAACAGAACTACCTTTTTAATTTCTATAGGTATTCTGCTGTCAGAGAGACATCGAACGCATTTTAATATCTACAGGTATTCTGCTATCAAAGAGGCATTGACCGATGTTACACTCATACCAGTGTTACAGCAATACCTGTAGTGTCCAACACGTCATAGTGTTACAAAGGGGGCACAAGGACCCCTCCCCTTTGAAAAAAGAGGCCATTGAGCCTTTCAGCATGGGGGATTACAGCTCATTAATCCTCGGCTGCGTAGCGGGGAGGGGATTATATCAACAGGCCCCCGTCTGTCAGTCTGTCTGTTACCTTGGCTGTTTCAAACCTATGTCTGACAGTGGTGCAGGTTGAGTCTGCAGTACTGATGTACATTAGAGTTAGGTTATACACAACACAACACAACACAACACCAGATTTGCCAAGTCCTTAAGATATTTTCATTTACAACAAAAGAAAAAGCTGCTTTCAAAGTCTTGATATTAGAAATATTTTTAAACGAAATTAAACTGAATGAAAATTGTAAATTTTACTTACCAAGTAGATCTACCATAAATACACTACAGAAAGTAAGCATTTATTTTTTCAGACTTCAGGTTGTAAACACAGCTCACCTTTCTCGACATATCATTCTATGTGTACATTGAACTCAGCACAAAGTGCTCAAGATTGAGCTATTAGGATAGGTGACTGTCTGGTGTCGACTGTTGCTGTCATCAAGATTTTCCTTCAAGTGAAATCTCCTCTTAAAACAACTTTAACCTGACTTGAAAGAAATGTTCCTCAGTTGGTCCATTCTCTGATGCCTTAAAATTAAATGGTTTATTTCAGAACTTTTATAGTAATGGAACATCTTTGAAATCTTCTCCTCAGAAACTACTACACCAATTTCAAAATAATTTTTAAAAAAAGGTTCCTTCATAGGCCCTTTATCAAATTCCTTCAATCAATGTTGTTGTTTTTTAATGGCCTACTGAGGATGGTCCTGTTTTCACTATATAACTTATTTAAAAATTTAGCACCTGCCAAATTTCTTAATAATTTCACAAAAAATGTTCTTTTAGTGGCCCTGACTCAAATTATTCCAGGCCATATTTATCCCTTCAAGAATGTTGCCTTTATACATTGGGGCCTAATTTCACAATAGGACTTTATGAAAAACTGTGAAAATCTCCGCAGAGGCTGCTGACAGTTTCAAAATGATTTCGCAAAAATGTTCCCTAGGTAGCCGTTTATCAAATACCTTCAAGCCACGTTTGTTTCTTTAAAAGAAAAAATGACATACAGAGGAGAGGCCATGTTTAGCTATTGATCTATGTCTATATACAAACTCTTTCCCTCAGAAGCCATCAGCCCTATTTCAAAATAATTGCACAAAAGTGTTACCAAATTCCTTCAGGTCTTTAAGGTCTCTTAAACATGTGCCTACAGAACCTGTTTCAAAGAATTTTACAGAAACGTGTATGTGGAGGTCCTTAATCAAATTTCTCCAGGTCAAGTTTGATTATGAAGAAAAACTTGGCTGACAGTCGGGGAGGTGGGGACAACTTTTAAGTATACAACGATATTGAAAATTTTTGAAAATCTTTTCTGAAAAATAAATTGCAGGCTTTCAGAAGAATTTCCTTCAAATTCTTTGAGTAATGTTGGTTTCAGTGTAAAGCTATATATAGAAAATCGAAAAAAATCTTTTACTCAGACACCTTTAGTCCAATTTCAAAATGTTACTGTGGAGGCTTTTATGAAATGCTGTTAGAAAAAAATTTGACAGTGGTTTAGCAAGTTTTCAATATAATTTAGCCATATGAAAAATATTGAAAATCTTCTCAAGAAAAACAACAAAAAAAACTAAAACAAAACCCTTGACAAGATTAAAGTTATTTCAAAGAAATATTCCTTTGGTAGACCTTTATCACAATATGTTGTTTTAGTTAAGTTGGTTATAAGAAAGAAGAAAGAAAACAAAACACACACACATGGACAATCTTGAAAACCTAGTTTAACCTTGACATTATAATCTTTGTTCTATTTTTGGAAGTTACAGCAAGGAAAAATCAAATAGCATCTACAATGGTTCACAGGTGAGTGATCAAGGGCCAACATTGCCCTCTTGTTCCTTTATCATGAACAATTAGTTCTGTATATTTAACATTCATATTATTTTAATTTACTCTGCAAGACATAATTTTGTGCATTGTGAATTTATCTATCTTTTTGAATAATAGAATATTTTGAATACCTCTGTTTCAACCATGTCTTTGGCTTGTAACACATCTGACTTTAGGTAAACTATATTACTCATTTTTGCATCATGAAACAGGACCTCCTGCAGAATCATGATTTAACCATGTTATTTCTGGCTTTGAGTAAGAACTTACACTTTAAACATAGTAATGATATAAATCATGCCACATTTTCACTTTATCTTCCCTGAGATTTTTGTTGACATTATATGGATCTGATGTTTTATTTACAACAGAAAATTGTATCCAAATACACAGCTTGATCACTAAAAGACAATTTTCTTGTATGGTTAGAAAGATTTTTAGGTTTAAACAATTCAGATTTATTTACTTTGACCATAATTAAGAGAACAAAGCTTGACTAATCTATCTAGTTTATTTATTGTCTGTACCAATTGCCCATATAACCAACAGCCCCTGTAGAGATTAGTGATTTTATGTTGTGAAGGGATAGTCACCATTCCAGGGATACCCCTGGTTCTTTTGCATGCTCAGTGTACAGCACTGATACATGGGACTTAGGTTTAACGTCTCTTCCAAAAGGCAATTGTAGTTAGTGAAGGAGGGGGGATCAATCTCACAATCCCTTGGTTACCAGTCCACAGATCCCTGTCACGAACTGATTGACTTATGAGCCCCCATATGATTTTATATACAAACTCTGCACAGCTCTGGCTTATCAGTAAATGCATTTTCCCTACTTGTAATAACACATAGTCAAGTTAATGATATGCTTTGTCTAAAAAAAAGCAGAAATAGTTAAGCTAGTTATAGTAAAAAAGTAGCCTTCCCTGAAATTTGTCTGCCCTGGTTATTAGTGAGAAGGATTCTGGCATTAGGGAACAGACTTTAATGATGGTTTTGTGTATTTGAAAATGTCCTAACTTATCTGAAAGCATAATCTCTGGAGAAATAACTACTAGCCATGTAATCATAGGATGTTCTATCACTCCCATAAATAGGAATGAAGATAAATTCAGTGATATAAATTTCCTTTATATTTAGTGTACAAGGAAATACCTCAGTGGGATAAAAACATTTTTGTAAAGTGATTCCACTATTTTTATTTATATGTAAAACTGCCATTTGAACAAAAAGTGATACCAGAAGGCTATTGTAAATAAGTCTGTTAAATTGAAACATGGCATTGAAAGTGACTCTTGTCAACATGAGAAAGCTTATCAGCAGAAACATATCACATAGTATGATTATGTACTACAATCCTACAGGTACTGGTTCTTTGCTCTGAAGATTGTGGACAAGTTATTTTGTTTGTACAAAATATATCCAAATCGTACATTATAATATATTACAAAACACGTGATATATCCGTTGATTGTTGAGTCAATGGTGAACAGATAGTTGATGGTGGACAGGATATATTGCATCAATAATAAGTCTTGATTATATCTATTATGTTTCACAGCCTAGGACAATTTAGTATATATATAAAAATGTAATTTATCTGTTGTTTGCTGTGTATATAGTAGACAAGATATTTTGCACATCTCAATCACATATGGTGATTATATATTACAATTAAAACATAGCATGTGATTTATCTTTAGTTCGCTGTGTAGATGGGGGACAAGATACTTTGCATGTTAATGGAGTAGAGGTGTTATATGGCATTAATATTTGAAGTATTTATAACATTTTTCCAGGTTACATTTAGTACTCCACTTAAACAGCCAACATAAAACTTCATATTTTTACTCTACTTAGCAGAGAAAATATATCTTCATATAGAAATAATGAGTCATCAACTGATTTATTGGCTAATGGTTAATTATTCCAGTGAAATATGTTTTCTCAGACTAATTTAGGACTTATTTAAAAGTGCAGCACCAGTTTTTTTATCAATACCGTATTAAATGTTGTTGATTGCCACTAGGTAGTTGCTCAGATTGGTAAACATTTTTTAACTCGTAAAATGAATAACACTTGTACAAATGACAAACATTTTCTCAAAAAGTATTTATTGATAAGCCATTTTAAAGTGACTGACTATCAGGAGATTGTTTTGTAATAAAAATACAACTACTTTTTGTCAATTTTGTCCATGAGATGTCCTGTTTGTCCCTGAAAATGTTGTTTTTGTCCTATTTGCCCTGAAGTGTTCCTATCTCTCCCTAAGTGGTTGATAATGTCCCTCAACTGTAATACGTTATAGGTAATGATGTAAGGTGGTGTATTTATGGTGAAATATATCAGGACCGATAATTCAAACATAACTGTAGAGTTATGGGACCTGAGTGGTATACCGTGAAAAATTGCTCATCCATATATGGTAATTAAAGTTGGTATATGTGAGTGTCATTTTTTTTATTGATTATGATAGAGATTCCAAACCAGTTGTCATTCTTACATCACTCACTCTCATCTTCTGAAAGGGGAACGAGTCCCACAGTGTGTTCTTTGTTTTACAGATCTTACAGTTAAACACATTTTTATTGACTGTGTGGACATTGCTCCAATACAAAATAAATATTTCAATGTACAAAACTTGCATGAGCTGTTTCATTCTGTTCGGCCAGACTTAATCTTTAAATCTTTAAAAGATATCAACATTTTTAACAAGATATAATCATTTTATTCAATTACATTAGACCTTTTAACTACATCATATTTTACATTCTTTCGACAACTTTTGAACTTTACATCATTCCAAACTTTTAACAAAATATATTTCCTAATTTGTTCTTCTTTATACAATATTATTTGTGCCCAAAATGGCCTTAGTTGTTGAAGGGCCATAAAACTCCATTCGTTCATTCCAAACCAATTGTAAAGTATTTTTTTGAAGTGATTTGCAATCGATAGATCATGTTTTTGAAACAAAAGGGTGGTGATAACCCTGTATCACTCACCTTAGTATCATCCGATAAAATCGGATAACCAAGAAAGAATCAAAGTATCTTGCAAAATTTCGAAGCACTAGTCCTTGTCAATTTAGGCAATGCACAGGGCCATATATTTATACCCCCACAAACAAAGTTTGAGGGGGTAGATAGGAGTGAGCTTGTCGGTCGGTCGTTCTGTCGGTTCGTCATGGTTTTGATGATAACTCATGAAAGGCTAGACAGATTTAAACAATTTTTGGTACTCAGCTGTAACAGATTAAAAAAGTTTTGGAACACAGGTGTGTTCATAAGATACAGGTCAAGTTCGATATTGGGGCTGGTGGGGCCAAGGTCAAAGTCAATGTTACTAAAAATAGAAAAACGGTTTCCAGATGATAACTCATGAAAGGCTAGAGATTTAAAAACTTTTTGGTACACAGTTGTAAGATTACAAGATACAGGTCATATTCGATATTGGGGCTTGTGGGACCAAGGTCAAGGTCACTGTTACTTATAGAAAAACGGTTTTTGGATGATTCCGCATGAAAGGCTAAACAGATTTAAAAAATTTTTGGTACACAGGTGTAACATCATAAGATATAGGTCACGTTCGATATTGGAGCTAGTGGGGCTGTTACTAAAAATAGAAAAACGTTTTCTGGACAATAACTCATGAATGGCTTGACAGATTTAAACAATTTTTGGTACACAGGTGTAACATCATAACATACAGGTCAGCTTCAAATTTGGGGCTGGTGGGTCAAGGTCACTGTTACGAAAAAAAATGGTTGAAAAATGGTTTCCGGATGATAACTCATGAAATCTTGACAGACTTAAACAATTATCGATACACAGGTGTAACACCACAGGATACAGGTCAAGTTTGATATTGGGGCTGGTGAGGGCAAGGATAAGGTCACTGTTACTAAAAAAATAAATGATTTCTGCTCAATAACTTTAGTTAGGAATGAGATATTGTGATGAAATTTGCTGTCAAGGTAGCTTCTATGAAGACGACGCTTGGGACTGAAAATTTTGCAAGTTGGGTCAAGGTCATTGTTAGCTTAAACTAAAAATAGAAAAACTGGTTTCCGGAGAATAACTCATGAAAGGCTTGACAGATTTAAACCGTTTTGATACACAGGTGTAACATCAAAAAATACAGGTCAAGTTCAACTTTGGGGCTGCTAAGGTCAATGTCAAGGTCACTGTTACTAAAATAAAAAAGGGTTTCTGCTCAATAACTTGAGTTACGAATGAGATATTGTGATGATACTTTATTTAAAGATAGTTTCTATAAAGACGACACTTGGGATTGAAAATTGGGCCAGTTGGATCAAGGTCACCGTTCCCTTTAACTAAGAATAGAAAAACAGTTCCTGGATGATACCTCATGAGTTACAGGAACGGTCAGGGATTTATTCCCAGATGGATAAGGATGCATTCAAGCCCAAATATGTACTTGTAAAATTTGATGATGATCGTGTTTGAAGTAAAGCTCGTGAATGCTCTAGATGTCTTATTCCAGAAGAGATCAGCTAGAGCATCAGCTAGTTCTACTAGAAAATATACAGTTCAATTGTCTAACTTGAACAATCTTGGTAGCGGACCTGTATATGTTCCCAGGGAATCGGCATGACGCTTATTTTTACCCTGGAATTTAATCTTGCTTTATAGGAATAAACTAGATATTGCAACATGCAAAATATGTTAGCTTTAGGGCTTATGATTTCAGTCAGGAAGATGTTTTTAATTTATTCCCAAAATCAAGGTTCTTTTTATACATTTTACCCGGTGACCTAGTTTGTGATCCCTCATGTGCTTGATTTTGTTTTTTTCCTAGGTGTTACTAAGATGAATATTCGTACCTAGTTTCATTAATATCCAGTCACAAATTTGGTTCCTAGTGTGAAAAAATTAATTTTTCATTATTTGTCAAAGTGTCTTAGTTTTTGACTCTACATACTCCAGTTTTGAACTGATCCGAGATTAGTTACTTACAAAATTTCCTCAAGATCAGATTGAAATTTGGCCTCTAGAGTTTTAACGAGCAAATGTTGATGGACAGACAGACATACAAAAATTGACCACTATAACCTGGGCTCCGGTGAGCTAATAAAATTAAGTGACCCCTTGGGGCTCACCTGATTTTGACTCTTGTCTCATGATTTGATCAAACATGGAACAGATCCAAATGACATTGCTTTAAACTTTTCAAAATGTAATTTCAGCTCCTGTGACTCAGATTTGCTTACTAAAATCCTATAAGCAATTTTGGAAGATCATTAATGTCTGACCAAGTACAGACAAGTTTCATGCAATTCGGCTAAATGGAGATGCCTTTTAAAGCAGTTGTGGACTACGAACATTCATGGGAATGCCAAAGATCCTGAAAGCTTTTTACAATTTTGATATAAACAGAAAAATGGAATAAAAATTTAAAGCGGGTGGATGTATGTGAATGAAATATTGAAAACCAAGAACGAAGTAGAGGCACATATGTTAAATGAATTCTAATACTGACTCATCACTGGCATTAGTCATTTTTCTCTTGCACCCCCAGCTGGAGGGGGCGTGGGGGTGGATAGAAATAGCCCAGCTGCCGTACTGCAGAGGGTAAAACCCCCTCAATGTACCTGCCAGCCTCTATGCCGGCAATACACTACTTTGGCCCTAAGTTGAGTTAAACAGGAGGTCAGGAAGGCCCATCCTTGATCAAACGGCTGGTCATGCCGAGCCCTAGAGCTTTGTAATTCTTTTTGTCTGCACCTGTTCTATCTATTGTTA
The DNA here is from genome assembly GCA_012932295.1 of Cyclina sinensis. Classification (NCBI taxonomy): domain Eukaryota; kingdom Metazoa; phylum Mollusca; class Bivalvia; order Venerida; family Veneridae; genus Cyclina; species Cyclina sinensis. Next base: position 31,522,743 of record JAAONU010000017.1, read on the forward strand.
TATTTAACCATTTTCAACATGAAGCTTATTTCTCTTTTTTCATCAAGGCTCTAGAAGGCGGTGGCTCAAGTGCTAATGAGTTGAAAGATTTCTGTTTTACTGCCTGTTGTGTTTTCTCAAGGATAATCAGTTCTCGGTAGGTATTCTGCGAGATCACACTAGTCCAGCCAAGTACTGAATATATCTTTGGTGTATCCTTGTTATAATCTAGAGTTGGTTTCCCCTTGTTGGGCTCCGAGGTGGGTGGGGAGCGTAAGTGATGAAATTACTCCCTCAACATGGCAAACTCACAAAAAATAGCCAAGCGTTCTTTGTAGGACACGGACTCAGACTCAGAAACGTCCACCATAACACCAACTGTCTTTTAACGATTTTTAGTCATTGAATCACTCGAAAAAGAAAAACCAATCACCAAACTCTCTTCTTTTGTTATTGAAAAGCAATCTTCGGTAAAATACCCTTCTTGTGGAGTCATCTACAAAACAACAAAGTCTGAACCTTCTTCAACAAAAGTCCTTTTTAGCTCACCTGTCACATAGTGTTATACTATGGATGAAAACTCACACGATGTTTCCAATGAATTTATTTACACATGAAAACAACAATGAAAGTTTATTCTAAAACTATACATCTACAACTTCTCACTCCATGGCCGGCCTCCGACTTCGTCTGTCTCACTAGTACCTGAGTTTTTATAATCCCCATAACCAAAGCGAGGCTCTACTGAGCGGACGCGAGTTTCCATAGCAACCTATTACCAAATTAGGCATCATCAGCTAGGTAACCTAGATGGCGCTGTGCTTAGCGAAATATGTATTAGCCTAGTTTGGCGGTGTGTCAGTCACATGATCAGTAGAGTTACTCACTGACATATTTTCCAACACCGGAACCTTATATTGTTACATGCGACCCCTACCAGAAGAAATATTAAATTTCTACTAATTTAAGATTTCTAAATAAGTTCGAAAATACCTGAAATTTCCAGAACTAATTAAAAACATAAATTTAAAACGTAAATCCAAATAAATCACTATTCGAAAGAATACACACAAATGGAACACTAAAAGTTCAATGTGCCACCTCTGTCTTTCTACTACTTTAAAACTTAACAATATTTCATCACTTTATGCATAAATTGATAATTAAAACTACGGCACGGAATACTTTATTCTCTGGAAGCCATTTCAGTCTTTACTAGTTTGTAACTACGGCTTCCAGTAATCCCTAGATGGCTCTGTGGATTTGAAGGGTTGTCGTCTGTCCAAATGGGAGGTGTCAAAATCCTAATGTCGTCTTCGTCTTCTGTGTCTGAGGATGGTAAGCTCTGGGTAGTTGAAGGGGAAGTTGTTGGTGTCGCAGTTTCAGTTTTGATCGCAGATAATAATTCAGTAACGTCATTCTCACTTTAGCATGTTTCAAAAATTAGATTTGTTATCCCATTTATAGTTGTTTGTGAGTCCTTTGACACATGTTCATTATGGCTACGTTTTTGAGCAAGGGTAGAGTCCGCAAGATGATGAGAAATGTCTAAAGCTACATCCATTGCAAAGTTTTCCGGATTTGGGATTAGAATGTCCTTTTGGTGTAGATGATGTAAAATTGATCTATAAGTAAAATCCAACACTTTCGAAATATTGGCATTAATTTCCATTTTAAGTTGATTTCTCTGAAAGGTTATAAGTTGTCTACTTGATTGTTAGGAATGTTCTGGGATCAGACTTGATCTCGGTTCTACATATACTATGTAGAACCTTACGACATTACACCAGCTCAAATAAGAACTAACACCAGAGTTTTTCTAAAACTACATTTTTAATTTAATTTCTCAGATTAACAACAATACGGCGAGGTTTCGCCCGAGTGTGATCAGATAATAGAAAGCCCCCGGCTCTCAGAAACACTCCAATTTATACAGTTAACCTGGCTAGCATTAATACCACGTGGTTCTATCACGCACGGATCATAAGAGTTGGTCATGATCAGCAGCATTATACCACGTGATGGATGCAGGCTAAAGCCTATCGTGCTACATCCGTCCCCTTGTAAAAAGAAATATACCAAGGGTAGATTTCTTGAGCAATTCGCTCTTAACATATATCAAAAGCACTACCCCTGGTTCACAAGCCAAAAGGTCTATTAAGCAAACTTTATTGCTACGTTTCTCATTATTTACAAAGTCCTTTATAAATTCAGCCTGTACACACCGCTACTTAATGTTCTCTACGCATATATATATATATATGTATATATATCCACAGTCATAGGATCATTAATTTTCATATATAACTGTCAGCCAAATTACCTAGAATCCTCAAATTACACTGAACGAACACCATCAGTTTCCATTCTACGTTTTAAGTGTGCCCGAGATTGGAGTGGTTCCCTCCGCCTGCTGCTCTAGTAAACGAGCCATTATCCGCGCCGCCCCTTGGCCACGTCCTACCGGCCCTTCGACCCTCAGAAACGGAGAGACACGAGCCATCGCTCTCGACGGCTCCTCGGTGTTAGTCGCCTTGTCGACTACCAACGATGATTTGGCGTCCCACACGATTATCGGTGGTGTGGGACGGGGTCTGTCGGTGGGCTTAGGAGCCACCAGCCCTGACAACACAGATGACACCTCTACAGCCACGTCTGCAGAAAGCGATATTAATTAGTCCTGGGTGATCGCCACACTGTTTTTCCGGAGTGATGATTCGTTACGTTGCGTTCAGTTACGTTGGCCCAATGTTGGTATATTGTAAATGTAATTTTGCTCATCGGCCCAATGTTTGGCCAACACATTGGCTCAACGTTGGACAAACGCTGCAATGTCGGCTTTGTACACAATTTTGCGAACGTTGGCCCAACGTTGGCCCAACGGTAGAAATTTTATAATTTCCGTTGGCCCAACGTTAGAAATTTTAAACCTCCGTTGGGACAATGTTGGCCTAACACTGTTTGCCAACAAACCTTGAGAGACTGACTTTTGATCCAGAAGTCATGGTTCAAATCCCAGCAGAAATGTGGTTCTTCTGTGACGTTCTCAGTCCGAAAGAGGAAGCGTTTAGAAACAAATTGAGGTGGTTCTCTGTTGCTTTTGGACCTGTCATACGAGGAAGCTATTAAACTTGTTTGTTGGTAGTTCTGCACAAGGACATCTCAAGGCTCATCATCCACAAGAAAAGCCAGAAAGTTGCCATGTAATTTTAGCTGTTTGTGTGACATTTAATATTAAATCAAACAAAAAACAGTAGAAATATTTTCATAACTTATAAACTCTAGGTGTTCCATACAAGGGATCTGCTGTGAAATTACATCAATTAAAAATATTGTGTTTTAAAATGTTCTTCAGTTCATGCAGAAAATATAAATGTCACATTATCGTTTTATAGATACTTTGTAAGTAACAAGTTTATGTGTTTTTTCAAGATGACTGTTCATCATTTTGTTCACTTCTCTTCTCTTCTTGTTCACTTCTCTTCTCTTCTTGGATCTTTCTCTTTTTTTATTCTCCTTTTTTCTTCCCCTTTCCCTTTCACAAGCATATAGCGAAACCAGTCCATAATAAGACTGCTGATTTCTGCATCTGTAGCTGAACCACACAATATTTTCTTCTGCAATACAATAGAATAAGGACTGTTAACAATAAAAATAAGAATATTAAACAATATCAAATATTTTATCATAGTTTTATACTGGACTGAGCCAAACACGCACATCTACACTTCATGCAGAACAAATGTCTAAAGTTTTAACCCTTTCCTCCATATATACGCTTTTAATCGCATGTGCGAACGGTGTTGATTAGGTTATATCTGATCAAATAGCAAACATTGCAGATCCTGATCAGACGGCACGTAAATATATGTAAGTTAAAAGTCTCCTCACTGACGTTTTTAGGTTCTCCCCACCAATCACACTCAATGTCTTCACCTACAAGTGAAAGATATGTTTCTTTTAAAGTCTTACTTCCTAAAAATGGAATATTGTTATTACTGTACAACTTTATATTGTTAGTGGTCTGAAAGATAACAGATATTATTTTTTATATGTGAGTGTGATTTTTCAACTTCTGATTTGCTGATATTTATGCTGACTGAAATGATGAATTCACAAAAGACCTAAAGCAAATGTTTTTTTTATCTTGTGGTTATGAAATTAAGAATTATACACAGGCCATTCATTTTTCGGAGTTTTCAGAAAATCTATTTTCTGGGGCTTTAATTTATGTTCACTGTATTAGGTTAATGAGAATAATAGTTGTTCATGTATTCCTTTGAGTTGGAAATGATGGATAAGTTCAATCACAGACATCCAGAAAAAATAATTGTGTCCAGAAATAATTACAATCTTAAATTACTGTACCATTATCTTCATCGTTTCCTCGTTTCCAAGTCGTTCTTCTACTTGGAAGAGCTATTCTTTTGTCTTTAGAGGGAAGGGGTTTTCTGACAATTCTATGCCGATATCAACCTCTTCACTTTGCCAAGCTGTCCACTTGCTCATTAGTGCTTGAAGTAATTTGGTGTTCAGATTCACTTTGGCTTTAAGTTCTTCAATACCAGTGAGTACTGCCTTCTCTAACGCTATATATAAAATCTTCATTTAAACAGTTTGCTCTTGGATAGTTATTAGTTATAATAGCTAAGAAAAACCATCTGCCATACTATTTTACTACCTAAATTCCTATGTACCTGAACTGGTGGGATGTATGTGTTAAAGGTGTCGGCCCGGTGTGAAAGTACCTCCTGGTCGTTGTAGCCTGAGAAGTAGTTCTTAGAAATATTAAAGTCTCTATATTGATGCTTTGTCTTTCTAGACTGGTCATAGTTTAACTGAATTTATTGTCACTGTATTATTTAAGTGTCATTTGTGGTTACTTTAACAGTTATTTTTTCTTTTTTCTGTAGGACTATATGTCTGGGTGGATGAATGACAGAAGTGATGTAACCGGTGCACTGTGAGAATTTTGTATTGGGAAACTTTTCAGTGTGTGTAGAAATTCAGTGGCAGCAAAAAAGTTCTTTGGCCTTGTTGTACTTATTATGGTCTCAGTTAATTGAGAAAGTGTTAAAGAAGACAGGGATAGACCACTGATTATTGGGAATTTGTTCTGAAGTTCACAATTTATGTTCAGTTATTGTGGATTTACTATAGAATAAAGAAGAAAAAAAACACCGGGCGACACCTATATGCCAAAACTTAAAAACTTAATATCTCAACAGATATTCAATGGAAAGTCATGAAATTCCACATGCTACTAACTGATGATAACCAAAGTAAGGAGACAAAAGGATTTTACAGAGGTTTTTGAAATTTAAATTTAAAACTTTTTTTTTCATACAGCAGTATAAGAATTATCACCCATTGACTGTAAACTTTCTTTTTCGTCGTCTGCTGTTGTGCTAAGTCACTTGAGAGACAGAAGATATTTCTTTTGCATTTTGCTTGAAATTCAGACACTGTTTTAATTTAAGAAAAATGATTTTAATAAAAAAAGATAAATATCATTGCTTGTTTTGTTTTGAGTAGGTTTAATGGATGATTTCTTTGAACAGTGTGAGAGGAAACTTAAGATGAATAGTAGACAACATGAGAATGGAAAGTGCATAATTTGGACTGGGTGTATAAGTAAACAAGGTTATGGGCAGTTTCATTTCAGGTATGCTAGGGCCCAGCGGTATCAAGACATAGGACGCGTACAAGTCACCGAGTGGCTTTTATGATGTAGCTTAGAGATTTTGATGTGCCTGTTTCACAACAGGCATCACATTTATGCAACAACAAGCTGTGCATTAATGTTCAACACCTTGTATTCGAGGGAAATAGCTCTAATAACTTAAGAAAGACTTGTTTTTCTTTGCCAGGGTGCTGCGGTCACTTAGATATTAATGGAAACCGTCTTCCAGATTGCCTGCTACACTTGGCGAAAGATTTCTGTGGCTAATGGGTGCTTTTTTTAATTTGTAGGATATGATGCAGTAATGATGATCATAGGGTTTTGTTTTTAAATTTAATTCCTTGTTATCATATATTTCAATTTTCAGTGTAAATATTTGTATTTGAAAACTTTGCAGCTTTCCGTTTCGGCCGTCATCAGGCCATCATTAGACATTCTGCCATGAATGTGACGGAGTTCATTCCTTTCTGCTTTATATTGATCTTTCTTAGGCTCCTTTAAAAATGTAGAATTTGCCTTGTAAGTTGCAACTTTTATTTTATTTACTGGGACCTGCATTGACTTGACCTTTGGCATACTCTTCGTTTTAAAGACATTTGTCTCTGGCTTGGTGGTATGCAAACTCCATTTTGGCTCTGTTGGATTTTCTTTTCATTCTAAACTTGTTTGTATGTTGATAACTTTTATGTCTTCTTGACTGATTTGATGTCTGGTGTAGGTATCTATTCGCCCCCGGTGAAAGACTGTCCAGTGATGCTTCTGAATTTCTTTGATACTGATTCTTGTAACGAATTATTCAGTTGTAGGGTCTTCGACGCCAGATTTCCAGCAAAATTTCTTGAAAGGTTGGTTTTCTTTTGGTTTGTAGAAAATACAGCTCTGTTAAAAGCCTCACATTTCTGTGTTGATGTGTTTCTTGAGACACTCAGTACAGCGTACTCACTGAGTCGTATTTCAAGAATTGTTGTAAGAAGATCACGGTCATTTCTTGACAATTTGAGATGATGTATGCCATGAGTTGGTAAATATTTAGATGTGTACCACCAGTCACTAACACCACCAACACCGGAGCAAACAAGAGAGTCATGTGGACAGAAGCTGCAGTTCCCACCATAACACTCTACAGTAGCAGCTTTTATTAAAGGTAAGCGATGGAGCTTTTTCGATATGTCACCATCTGCTTCCTGTCGAAGTTTCTCGATTATGGCGTGGCACCTTGCCTTGACATCTTTCCCTAAAGCTGCCGTTGCCTGTTGTCTAGCCTCGTAGGAAAGCTTCTTCCCTTCAAACATAGTTTTGCTCCAGCTACACTGCATGGTCTCTCTTACTTGGCTCGTCCACAAATGATATGGATCCGCTTTGCGAGCAACTGTCCAAGTATAACATAATAGTGTTTGACTTTATTATTTTTATTATTTACTATAATAAACAATAATAAATACAATATTCTGAATCATTATTTACTAAGGTACCCTTATGTGGTAATTAAGCAGCTATAGTAATAACCGTATGTAGATACGACTTGTCAGATAATTTCAGTACTAGACACATAGTTGACAGATAAAAATTCTTTATAAGCCTAAGGCACCCTTTAGGGTGTCATTTTTAAGGTTGCACATGTCGATTCAGTGCAAAACAGGGCGAGTGAGATGTTATGCGTGATATGGCTGGACATGTGTCTAGCCTATTCCTTCTAGTTATATAATTTGAGTTGTATATAAAAAAGAGAAAAATTGTGTATTGGACAGAGGGGAAAGGACCGCACTGGCATAGGTTCGTGCGACACAATAAACGTAGTTAACGAAAACAAGAGTTGTCTTCTTTACCCCGGTATTACACTACAACGAGCGATTTGGTTTCGTAAGTTCAGGATCGAATCCACGAGAGGTTGTTTCGGCCATACCAAGAAGTACTAAACACGGCTAAAGGTTAGTGATTTCTCAAAATAATATTTTTTGCTTGCAGCGTTATTAAATTTAAGATAAATGATAAATTATGGCAGACGAACATATTCGACACATTCTTGATAATTTGGCTACTCATTTAGGCTATTTTTCTAATTGCATAAGTACCCAGGGTGTAGGGCAGGTCGTACCAAAATTTGATGGCGATTCAAAGGAATTTAAAGTCTGGATTAAGTCAATAGAAAAATATGCTCTTTTGTCGGGGTTAAATGAAGAGAGAAAAAAAATGGTAGCATATCAAACGGCTGTTGGACCGGTCTCTGATTTCATTCATAGGTATTTGCATGAAAACGTAGACTGTACGTGGGACAATATAAAAAACGCATTGAGCACTAGGTTTTCCGAAATTCAAGATCGGCAGCATGCGATGTATTTGTTACAAAAACATGGCGAAAACGTACATGCGTATGTGGAACGATTATTAGTTATTGCGAGAGACGCCTTTAGGGGTAACATTCAAGGCGCAAATCAACAAGCCAATCTCGCGGTCATAGAACGTCAATTAATAGATTGTTTTATTGACGGTTTAGCGGAAATCATTTGAAAATGAAGGTCATGAGGAACGCTCCTGCAACTTTACAAGCTGCCGTAACGTCAGCTACGAATGAAATGTCGCTACGCTCAAGATTTGCTCTAAGATTCAACCACGATAAAAAACGTAATTCCTACCCAGAACCCATGGACATCGATCATATAAGACCGCAGAATCCATGTCAATATTGTAAACGTTTAGGGCATCATGTTAAAGATTGTAGGACCCGTCTAAAGCATATTCATGCGGTAGCTATTGAAAACGCGGCGAGTCAAAATGAAGAGCGATATGATCGAAATAGGTCAGTTTTAAGGTAGAAAAGAAACCTGTAGACTGTTGGAACTGCGGGAGGCTAGGACATATTAGGAGAGATTGTAGGAGTGCTCCAAGAAGTAGAGTAAATTATTACAATAATAAACGTTTAAACTAAGATATTCCGTTCATACAGAAGTCGATGAAGGGAATAAAAATTTTTTGACACATACTATATCGCTAGCTGGGAATCCAAATTCTATAATTATTAGAGGAGAAAATAGTAAAGTTAGGGCATTAGTAGATACGGGGGCAGAATGTTCCCTTATAAGTAGACATTTGTATAGAAGTTTGAAAAACAAGCCAAAATTACATCAAAATCACGACATAGCGCTGCAATCTGTAAATGGCAACTCATTACATATTGATGGATACCTTTATTTAAAATTCACCGTAGGCAATATTAAAATGACTCACAAATTTTATGTCATATCTAAAATGAACAGACTAGCTATTATTGGTAAGTACTGGATGATAGATAATAAAGTAAAAATTATGTTTGACTTGATGTGTTTAAAGATAAAAGATTCATACGTATCTTTGGAAGAAGACATTCATATTAATTCTATAGTTCGTCTGCATAAGACTACAGTGATCAAACCACAATCTGCTCACATATGTAAAGGCCAGTTACGAAGAAAATCTAAGCTTGATATGGAAAAAACATATGAATTAAAAAGTTTTGAAGAAGGTTATATTAGTCAGGAGCCAGGTTTAATGGTAGCTAATGCAGTAATTTAGTTACAAAAATACCGTAGATGCCCTGTCTTGATAGTAAATTCTACAAACAAAACAAATTAAGAAAAGGCTGTCAGATCGCAACAATTAAAGAAGTTGATAAAAATTTAATTGCTTCGGCCAATGAACTAAATAACAATCAAAAAGAAATGAAGGCTCCGTTAGATCTAAATGAAATTCAGGCACCAGATAAATATTTGAGTTATGTTAAAAATCTAGTTTTAAACAATAGGGATGTTTTTGCCGCTAATGACAAGGAAGTAACACAAACAAATACCATCACTATGAAAATTCCCACAATAGAGCATGAACCAATAAAACAAAAGGCTTATCGAGTTCCACTCAATGATCGCAAAATTCTTAGTGATGCGATTGATGAAATGTTAAATGCTAATGTTATTCGACCTTCACATAGCCCTTATGCTGTAACGTAGTCACAGTCAAACACCCAGGTTCAAGAACAAGTCGCTGTCTATTCTATCTTTTATTTATCTATTTCCAATATGTTTCTTGCAAATTAAATTACGACTCTAAATAAAATATATGTTTTATTTCTTTGTTGTTTCTACAGTCTAAAAGTTTCTCTACTGCGTATTCGTGACTGACTCTCGAACACAGAAGGACTGCGATTTATATAGAAACCCGTGCCTGATGAAGTGACCTAGAAAGTTGCGAAATGCTTACTGCGTAATACTGACGTGGCGGTTCCCTTGGTTTCCAACCCACGTCAGAGAGAGAATACCATGCGAAATCGGCTTATTAGGCAACCGGGTTGAAACAGATGGACAAATTTAGAAATGAGCCTGCCATGACGTAACGGTGACTAAGAAACTCACGTGATAGGCGTGGGCACTATAACGTAAATGAGGTAAGGGATCCACGTGATATGCATTAGCAACGCTCGTTACCAAGGCTATCATGCCATAACCCCATATTTGTAGACAGTTTTCACAGTCTGTCTCTACGTAATATCGACGTTCGTCTTACGTAACCTATGAATATTAATAAATTGCGTGGGAGCATGAAGCCTATCGCCTTATTAAGTAAGACCGTACTATGCAAAGAAGCTACGTCAGACTGGTCTGAAATGCAGACACGTTTTACGTCATACTGGACTGAAATACAGACAGTAAAGACGTCAGCTTAACCTAGTAGCAGTTCCTATAATAGAAACAACATCTAAAAATATAACAAGCTCCTACACCCAAGAATATAAATAGGCGCGTTACTACAAAATAATCACTGTTTTACCGGCTATGTTACATGGTTAACTTTACCAATACTGTAACTGAATGACAATATTGTGTCGCTTCACTAACAATAAAAACCTTAAACAGTATAAATAACGATTGAGATGCTTTCCTGATACCATACATGTATTACTTTTACCATAAATATATCAAGTAGCATTTTTATGCCCCCGAAGGGAGACATACAGTTTTTGAACTGTCAGTCCGTCAATCCGTCTGTCAGTCCGTCCTAAATCTTTAACATTGGCCATAACTTCCTGACTAGTAAGTGGATTTACTTCATACTTTGACACAACAACACTTCAACGACACAAGACCTTCCAACTGACCTATATTTATTTGACCTTAACCCCTAAATGACCTTTACTTTGAAGATCCAATTGTCCAAAAACTTTAACATTGGCCATAACCTCCTTATTAGAAAGTCGATTTACTTCATACTTGGACACAACACCCCTTTGGACAAGACAATCCCATTGACCTATATTTATTTGATCTTGACCCGTTGAATGACTGGTCCTCAGCTCAAAGTCAAAGAACCACTTCGGGGGCATTGTCATCTTACAGTGACAGTTCTTGTTCAAATGGTTGCTACAATAACGTTTATCAATGAGTCAAGCTAACATCTTCAGGTAACATGACTATAAGTGCAAATGATTTTTTATATTCGCCAGGGAACTGGCATTTGAATGTCCACTTTTAAATTTATATTTTCGCCATGACGGTCAGCGGATCCTTATTCATTCCGGCTTCTGGATTGGCTAAAAAAAGTACAGGGAAAACCATTAAGAGTAAATCAGACTGCAACCTGATTGGTTAAAAAGAAAATGCTTACAAATGAAAATTATTATATAAAAATGAAAAGGAATGCTTTTTGCATATTTTGTAATATTTCATGAGAGATACGTTAAAATCTGCATTTTAGAAAAGAGCACCTAAGTGCGGTTATGATGACTAAATTTAATCCTAGTTTGAGGGGTAGGTGCCTTCAGTAAAAAATTGTGAGAAAATGGATTAATTTTGCCTATGTTAAAACACCATTTTTTGGTCAATTAGATGCTAATGTGACAAGAAAAAAAAAATTAATATGCCAACACTTTTTATTGTAAATGTGGCAGGGGCCCCTGTACACTGTATTTATTATGTAAGTCTAGGGAGAAATAAATAGGACTTTCTGACGTAAAGTCAAAAAAATGGCGAGATATGTCTCGAGCTTATGATGTAAGTAAATTTTGTTTGTTTTAGTCAATGAGAATAGATTATTGTATTTGAAAACAAAAATGGTCGATTTGAGTACATTTTGGGGAAAAATTGAGATACGTTTTCTAAGAAAATGCATGAAGGGGGTAAAAATGAAAATGTTACATGTATCATTTGGACAGGGAGTACAGATAGATATTGATATGGGGTTAAAAGGGTAAGATGGCCACACAGCTATAGATCTAATGTTGAAAAAGCTCATAGAGTATCTTATAGGTTAAATCATAAACTGCTAAGACATCAGGTTCCATCAGCTGCACCGAATGGGGAGCAAATCGATATCAGTCATCTATGCAACAATAAACTTTGTTGTAATCGGCATCATTTAATTTTGAATATGTCTAGGAGTCATTGTTTTCGGTCGGGTTTTTTGAGCTGTGATCACTTTCCAGCATGTATTTTGCCGCAGCGACTCTGAAATCGTCTTGTGTAGGCTTCATGATCGCTCGTCGATGCTTCTGTTAATTGCTGATCTGCAGATATTTTCGTCTTGTTTAATCGCAGCTGCCTAATTCTATTTTTTGACATACTTATTTGTTTCTTGGTTTTTCTCATGCAATTTATACAAATACTTTTTCTTTTACGTTTTTTTTTAGCTTGAACTCAATTGTAGCCTCTCGCCTTTTTTTTTCTTCAGCTACTTCCTGAATTTTACGGAGCTAAGCAGCAACTCTTCCAGTTCTCGGTATCGGACAGCTGGCTGCCATACACAATTTGTACAGAGTTCACCAGTTCCATTGTTCACAGAATGAATGGCACTATTTAGTCTGCCTGGGAAGTTTCGACTAAAAGTCACATTCTTGGGTACGCTCCATTTTATAGCTCTATTTGTGCCCTCAACTTTTTGAGTGTTTGAATTAAGTCGTGTTTTCTGAAGCATGTCTTCCGCAAGGCGAAATTCAATCCAGTGAAGCATTGTGTCGTGGTTCTCTGGATTGGATAGGTTTATTCGAAAATTGCTGGTAAGATAAGGACTGGCTTTAAGCCAGTTGTCTGTCGGTAGATCTTTGCACACAGGAGAATGTAGTCGACAGCCACAGTGGTCTCCAGCAAAGCACCGTTTCACTGCATTTATGCAGTATTTCATTTTTTCCACCAATTCTCGAAAATTGCCATTTTCTTTTTCGTGCCTGTCATTGAATTCGGCACTGCATCTTCTGCTCAGGTCAAGGGCAAATCTGCCTCGGAGGTAGTTGCGGTATGCCGAGTTGTGTCCAGGCATCATATGTAGAATCTTTGGACAGTTTCGCATTTGCTTTCTGTGTTTATCTGCCAGATGGCAAGTGTCAAACTGGTGACATGGTGCAGTGCTGGTGATCCCCTGTCTATAAAGATCTGTGGCTGCATGGAAGGCACCATAATCTCCATCTGTGGTTATGTAGCTTACCTCCAAACCATCTTCACTCAGGTCTTTTAGACAGTGATGTGCCCATTTGCTTTCATTTGTCGTCTCCATGCAAGCTGTTGCAGAGCAAGGTCCACATTTGATATCGCATTCACCATCTTCTTGCGTGTGGAAGCTGTGCTTAGAACACAACTTGTTTACCCCCTCTGCTGCTACTATCTGCCTTTTTTGAGTGATATTCTCTACTACCGTGTAGGTGGCCTGTGCGGCAGGTTAGTAAGGTGTCCGTCCAATGCCGCTGTACAGGTTGTTGTTGTACATTCCATCTGCTTGCACAGTTATTTGATTTTCGGGTTTATTCCTGCACTTGTCTATTATTTTCAGTTCGTTTCGTATCCTTTTCATATCCTTTTGGTTCTCCTAAATTATAATTACATTGATTTTATTTGCATTTCTTTGTAAGCAGGTCGGTGATGGGGCAGGTATATTGCCACCGCAACATATTTTTCTGAGGCTTATGCTTGAAATTGGAGTTTCTGTCATTGCAACACAAATTCCCCTGTTGACTGTGGCAGACTTTGGCCCACGTTTACTAGTCATGATCCCTTGGTACAGGTTAAATCTCTTTGATTTGTAATTACATATTTGACACTGGACACATTCTCGACAGCCTAAACCCCACTGCTGCGAGGGAGATGGATCAAATGTGAAGTCGCGTACCTGCAAGGTTTTGTTTCAGCGTGCTCTCTCACAACCGTGTTAACCATCTCCCACAGCTTGCATGTATGTGTCAGCTTGTACATGTCAGAATCTTCTCTGAAAGGAGAGAAATGAAAATGTTTTGACCTGTGTAATACATATGACTGCATTTTAGAAAAGAGCACCTAAGTGCGGTTATATGACTAAATTTAATCCCAGTTTGAGGGGTAGGTGCCTTCAGTAAAAAAATTGTGAGAAAATGGATTGGGTTTGCCTATGTTAAAATACCATTTTTTGGTCTATAAGATGCTAATGTAACAAGAAAAACATTTTAATATGCCAACACTTTGTATTGTAAATGTGGCAGGGGCCCCTGTACAGTGAAACATGCTTATAACGAATTTCTCGGGACCTAGCAAATTACTTTGTTATATCCGAAATTCGTTGTATCCATACAACGAAATTTGGTTATAAATGCTTGAATATAACGTATATATTTTTCGCTATAGTAGTGGGTCCAATGATCTATAAGAAAGGTACCATATTAAAAAAGTATAATGTAGATAATAGATAAAAGGGCCTTCCCGAGGTCCTTATAATTTCCAGAGCGGTGTCTCTTTCTGCTAGGCGAGAGCGAGGATTCATGGTATGTCTCACAGATTTCTTTCTCATTTTTTATAATTGTCGATAAAGTGCTAGGCATATTCCAAATTTTTCTGCGATATCCTTTTTCTTTAAACCTTTTTGAACTTTACTTAAAATTTCAAATTTTGTCTCCAAAGTAATAACTTTTCGTTTTAAACCTATATCCATTTTTAATCAGATATTCATAATAAAAACTGTTATGCACATAGGTCTAAAAATAAATAAGCTCAAGTCATTTTTCATTGGAATGTTTATATTCTTAATCGAATTATTGTAACGCCTTTTTAACAGCTTTTAAAACTTGTCACAACAAAACGTGTGAAAACATATCGAGCACTCTTTTCAACACATGATCAATAAAGGTGTTATAATTAACACCCGTAGGCAATAACCTGTCTTCTCTTTGTTGTAAAAAATGTCAAATATTGATTTTGCTATAATCGTGCAGATTTACGTTAAAACATGTATCTCGGACCTCAGAATCCTTACGTTATAACCGTTTTTTCGCTGTATCCAAATTCGTTTTAAGCATGTGAGGCGGCATATAAATAAAGAAAGGTTAAAGTCGGGGAATTTCTGACCTGAAATGGGAAACTAATAAACAAAGTGTTGTATTTCCAACAATGACAGAAAATAAACATCAAATAAACGAAAAGTGCACAGTTGATATAACGTGTGAGGAAATATCAGAATATTTTAGTAGCTTGACCATTTAACCAAACAACTTTAGTCATTCATCTTAAATATCAGTGCTTTAAATGGCTTTTTGCGTTAAGTGTCCGTACTGTATCTCATTTGAAACATAAATAAAGTTACGTAAAATGTCTGTGTTTATGTATTACACAATATTAAACAATAAATTACAAACACACCGGTCTATAATTTATATTCAACTGATATCCACATTAATTGTAAAATGTACGTGAATATAAAGACATCACTTGAAGAAAGTTATCATCTACCAGTTCACATAAATTTTACATTAAGTCACTCATTGATTACAGAAACACATCGGATCTATTTAGTTGTACTGACAGGCAGAGTGTCACAGAATTGGTGATAACCTTTAGAAAGAACATTCTTAATCTTTTGTAGGTGGTTATATTTGCTCCTTTTCTGTAGTAATTTTCCAGAATACAATTGTGACGGCTTTTCATTCAAATTACGCTTGTTTGTCTTTCTCGTAGGAAATTTTTTAAACTCATTTTCATAATCTGCCTTATATGAAACAGTACCATCTACAGAGTACAGAAGCATCCGTATATCATTCACTGTTTTCGATCCAACTCCGATTCCTGGACGATTCGATTTTGCTCACTATAGTCAGAAAAACGAAGAGTCAAGATACTTCACTCTCTACGGCTTTATGTTTCGAGCTGATTGTATGTGGTTCATGTAATCATTTGGGACATGTATGTTTCTATCTCGTAAAATTGACGTTCAGTAATGCTATGCATCGAGTCACATTCCTTTCTCCAAGTGCTTGTGTTCAATAACGACATGTATACTTTTTGCGAAATTTGATAGAGCATTTGAAAGGGTAACGTTTCTGTTTTGATACCCAAATCCATCTGTGTATACAATATGACCTTTTCTGTTTCCCCAAGTACATGATTTTCTAGGTAGTTGATTAAGCATGTGTAACACCGTCTTCTTGAATATTTCTTGTCGTAATCTAGTCTATATATTTATTATTGTTACAAATTGTTCCAATAATGCCCTTTAGATTTTTACACAAAATATTTCGTTGAATAAAAATTTCGAAAATTCCCAGTTGTTTATTATAATATTTCTTTATTTTCCTAAAGTGTTTTCAAAAGTATTTTTGAATTGTTCTGCAAGTCTGTCTCTAGCACACACAGAGAGCGCGGTTTAAATAGAAAACTGTGGCTGATGAAATACCCTAGAAAGTTGAGTAATGCTTACTGCGTAATACTGACAAGGCGGTTCCCTTGTTTTCCTATACACGTCAGAGAGAGAATAAAATACGAAATAGACTTATTAGGTAATTAAGTTGCCCCAGCTTCATGACGTAAGTTTTTACTCTATGAATATTAATGAATTGCGTGGGAGCATGAAACCTATCGCCTTATTAAGTAAGATTGTACTACGCAAACGAGTTACATTTTCTGGAACGCAGACACGTTTTACGTCATTCCGACCTGACATAGTTTCATAAGCAATGAAAGTAAAGAGTTTTACTGGTAATATTAACAATGTAACATATACTGCAAGCAAAATAGAATCCTTTAAAGTAACAATACATCTTTTTTCCTATAAAATACATGTAAGTTAATTTAGTGTGTACAGAAAATAATCGTTAATAAAAAAACTAGTTCACGGCTAAAAACTGCAAAAATTACAAATTGAGATATTCATACAACTTAAAATAAAACAAAATAAAATCCAAAAGTTTTAACAAAATCCAGAAAAAGTTTGGGATTTACTACATCCTTTGAATTTTATCAGAGTTGTAAGAAAATCCAGAAGTTTTAGCTCCAATCGTTAACATTTTTTATAACTGTTTCTTTAAACAACAATTTCTATATATTCCACGGAAACACCAGAAGCCTCAGGATAGACTGAACTCTGTTCATACTGATTCAATTGTCCTAGGTATGGCGGCGCTATGCCTTTATTTGGTGATGATTCCCTCTGGAATTTTGCCTTCCCCAGGTTGTCATCATTTGGCAATTTGCGTTTTCTGTTGGATATCGACGCCTCTTGATTGCGACGCCTCTATTGCGAAATGTTACTTAATATACTCCCTGGCCCAAACAAATCCGCATCTTCATACAAAATCATTGCAACCACTTAATTTTGTTCTTTCTTTAAATGTTCAGGCACTATTTCTGCGGGCACTTAACTTAATAATGTCTTCTGCCATATTCCCATAATTTTGGTGTAAGCGATACATCCATTTTGTTGTTTGTTTTTATTAATTATGTAATTAATTAAAGTTTTACAAATGTTTTCTCTATTGTTTCCTGATATTTTATATTTTGACGATATCCGAGCTATAAGGTAATAAATGATGGCGCGCTTCAGCATTGCGCCATATTTTTATATCAATATAGTGCCGACAGGTCATCGTTTTGTCTTTGGCTGAAATTGCAAATGTTTCATTTTTAGCTCGAATTTTTTCGAAGAAAAGATTAAGTTATTGCTACAGTCGTGGTGTGGTGTCGTTGCCGTTCCCGTCCGAAAACTTTAACATTGATCATAATTTTTATTAGTTAATGGATTGTTTTCACACTCTTCATACTTAGACAGAACAACCATTTGGACAAGACCTTCAAGTAGACCAGACTAAAATTGACCTCGACTCATAAATGACCTTCACCTTCATAGTCAAAATATTGAATTTTGCTAAAATTGGCCATAACTTTATTATTAATAGGTGGATTGTCTTCATGCTTGGACGCAACAACAACCCTTTGAACTTTCGTAGTCAAAGTCAGATTATTGAAATTTGCTAAAATTGGCCGTAACTTTGTTGTTTATGGTTGGATTTGATTTATACTTGAACAAAACAACACTTATGACAAAACCAACATGTTGAATAACTCGAATTTGACCATGACCTAAAATTAACCTTGACCGTCAAGGTCAAAGTTTTTGAATTTTGCTAAAACTGGCCAAAACTCTTTGTTATTTATCGTTAGATTTGAATCAAACTTGGACAAAACAACATTTATGACCAAGCCGACATGTTAAGTTATTCAAGTGTGGCCTTTAACCTTAAAATGACCATGAGCGTCAAGGTCAAATTATTGAATTGTGCTTAAATTTGCCATAACTTTGTTATTTGTTGTTTGATTTGATTCATACTTGGCCAAAACAACAGTTTTGACAAACCACACATGTTAAATAACTCAGATGTGACCATGACCTTAAAATGACCTTGACAGAAATTAGCAAGTACAGCGGTACATGAAGATTGCCAACGTTGGCCCAATGCCAGTTTTCTAATTGGGGCAACGTTGGCCCAACCGTTGGTACATCGTTGGTCCAACGACTGATTTACAACTCCTTATCATTGGCCCTCCGTTTAGCCAATCACACAACTTTAATCATCATCGTTGACCCTTCGTTGGGTCAACCACACAATTTCAATCATATTCGTTGGCCCTTTGTTGGGCCAACCACACAAATTTAATAGTCATCGCTGGCCCTCTGTTGGACCAACGACTTAATTTTAATTATCATTGTTGGACCTTTGTTGGGTTTTAATCATAATCATTGGTCCTGTATTGGGCCAGCCACACAGATGTAATCATCACCCTTGGCCCAAGGTTTGACCAACCAGAGAATGATGATATCTTGCCAATTAATGCCCTTTCACTGCATTTGCCCTCCAATGAACCAATCACTTATTTGCAACCATCACTGAATTCGGGTTACATAAAGTATAAAAGCAAAAGAACATAAAATATCTTACTACAATTTATTACTATTATGTGACTAGAACACAGATGGTGAATGCTCAAATGCTGTGATTTAGATTTTTGCGACACTGTTTCGTAACACTTTAACAGATATGATTTCAAATTACAATTGTTGAATGTATGAAGACAGGCTTGAATTATTGCGAAGCTAAAATCTATTTCGACCTTTTCAACTTGCATGGCCTTCCCCTTTAATGAGAGAGAGCGTTTAACTGTAGCTAAAAACAATTCTTTTTTGGTATGGTATGTTGGATGGACAGCATGTCAGCGATTGAAACAGAATGAACATCTTGTTTGGGTTTAACAACTATAGAATACAAATATGGTCTCTTTAGTTCCGGAATATTGCTGATAACTGAACCCGTAGCGTCGATATATAAATGCAATTTTCTTTCATTTGTAAGGTCTTAGTTTAAACAATATTTTATCTTCACAATGCACAATATGCACATTCGATATTACATGAATATATATAGGATTGAAAAGAAAGTTGTAACAACTTGTGTGATCTCTCTCCTGAAAATAGACATAATTATAGTAATTTAATGTTTATTGTTTCCATTTTGAAATGTATTTGAAAACTGGAATCGAAAAACTAAAAGGAATTATTATTTTCTAGAATTGTTGGAGACAATGATTAGTGTTAGTTATCATCACTGAAAGCACACTTAGTTATTGTTAATGGTTGGTCGCATCTTGAAGGGCTCATGCTGGGATAAGAGTAGGCATATGTGAGAACGTAATTATTAAGAAAAACGTTTAGTTTTTAAAATAAATTCTTGGACAGCTTTAAAAATATCCTTATTTTTTTCTACGGAAAGATTCATTTCCCCAAATAGTAAGGTGTCCAGAGAAAATTCAGTTATTTCATGCACTGTGGTTAATAATCTTTGTCTCTGGACATCATACCGTGGGCAAAAGAACAGGAAGTGTTCGGTATTTTCATCTTCTCCACATAAGCATAAAGGACTTGCAACAATGTTTTTTGAAAATAAATGCTCATTTAAACAACTACAATGAGTTCTTAATCGAGTATGATAAATTGATGCTACTCTTTCTTCTGTAAAGAAATGTGGCGGTACCTGTTGAAGGTTACTATTTATAGCATTTTTAAAGGACGAAATAGACCCAGAGTTTTTTATATCTGTTGACAACATATTCCAATCCCGAACTGTCGACGGAAGAAACAAATTTGCATATAACTGCGTAAGTCTTTCAAAAGTTGAACTTGTTAATCTGAATACATGATTACACAAAATGGATCTAATGCTATCTCTCGTATGAAGGGGTCATTCATTTTTTCATATGATTCTTTCAAAACTTGTATTTCAGTCAAGATATTTGAATGTAAATTCTCTTTTTGAACCATTTCTGAAACCACTTTTCTAAGAACGTCTGGGTTTGGTACAGTTGTGTAATTCCCAACTTCCATTTGCTCAGTGTTTTCCTATAGTACATTGTATGTTTTAACGGAAGTAGCTTTCAGAATTTCTGCAGCAGTGACTTGCCTTTTCACTCCAGTAAGATTTCTTCTGTTGATTTCGGTTGCTGAGTGAGCAATACAACCTGTAACATTGCAGTACATAGTAACATCATTTTCGCTTCTAGGCTCAAACTAGATGCTGAAGTTAAACTACGCCCTGCACTGCATACCCTTACAAAAAGCGGTTGCATTGATGTATGACTTTTTGGAGCCTTTACATGATGCGTTTTAAAGGTTAAAACACATCCTTTGTGGATTTCGTTGGTTCTTTCAAGTTACCTTTTAATCTTCTAACCTGTCTTCCATTGTGGTATCTTGTTATGACCGGTGCTATTTCCACCCAAACTGAAGGGGTTAATATGAAGCTGAAACTCGAAGAACTAACGTGGTCTGCTGCGCAGCTGTTACCAGAAAGGTTATCAAAGTTAAGGTCAGGTTGCTTTTCAGATAAAGATATGTTCTTATTTATTGTCCTTGGAGAGCTACTACTTAGATCAATATTCTCTATCTGCCTTTTGCGTTTCTTCCGGTTTCCTTCGTTGCCAGTTTCTTCACTTGAACTTGATTTACCTTTACTTTCAGCATCGGACCTCGTTTTGAGTATCTTTTCAGGTTGCTTTTTCTGGCAAGTTTTGACTGACGCTTTCTTCTGTCTGTTCTACTTTTCCATCCGTTTCCTTGATTGGCAATGTCCTGATATATTCTGATTCAGTATTTGTTCCTATATTTACATCCACTTGTCCATGTCTTTTCTCAATGTTTTGTCTTTTGCATTGATTTTCATCATGTGTCTGTGGTGAATTATTTGTTTGTTTTCTTTTCTTTTTCTTACCCTTTTTGTGTTTACAATTTAGATCAAAAGCTGTTTCCTGATTTTCTCTAAAAATATTACTCGAGTCTTCTCGCTAATTATCTGGATATGTATCTTTTACACTTTGTGCTCCTTCTGTGAAATGGTGTTGTCTATCTAATTCTTTCCTTTGAACTGACTTCAATTCATCCTCCTTTAAATCAGTATCTGCAACATCTAGATCTTCAACTGCTTTTTTTCATGTATCTTTCTCTTCTTTTTACGACTTTTATTTTGTTTTAGTAATTCGTTCCTTCCACTACACATTCACCTTTTTCTGCTAAGTGATTGTCTTGATTCACTTGTGCATTTCCATCCTCACTCACTTTTCTTAAATCTTGATGTATATCTGTGCATTTTACTGAAAAGTTTTCTTTACTTCTTTTCCTTTTTTTCAAAAACCTTCTTTACATATCTTTCAATTTCATTTTCTGTTCCTTCAGTAATGTTTATTTTTTCCATCGTAGGGAATGTTTCCACATATAGTTTGTTTTCCTCCAACGATTCCATATCGCCTCCACTAATTGTCCTTGACAGTTTCACATTTTTTTACTTTTTCGTCCATTTACGACAAGTTCCGTCTTGTGTTTTATCCGCTGTTTCCTCTCTAATATCATCATTTTTGTAAGAACAACTGTGCGAATATTTTTCTCTGTTGTGCCATTCTCTTTCTGTTTACCTGCTATTTCACCATCTTTTTCGCTTACAGCGCATTTTTCAGAAAAACTTTTCCCTTTATCTTTGGTCCATTCAGTGTTGGCAATTGAGTTGTATCAAGCGTTTCATGTGAGTTTTCAGTAGCTTTGACCTTCCCGTAATAAATGATTGTTTCACTCAGAGGTTCAATGTCCTCTTTTGTTTTGTGTTTTTTTTCTTCTTTCTCTTGATGTTACCTCTATTCTTGGTATCAACGTTTTGAATTACTTTTGTTGTTGAGTCTGTGTCCTTATTAAGTGCAAAATAACTGTTCTCTGTAGAGTCATCATAATCTTCAACAATCGTTCCTTTTCTATCGACAATTTTACTCTCGTTCCTTACATCTGCGTCATAATCTTTCTTAGAATTGTTAATATTTTTTGCGAGTATTTTTTCTCCATCATTCACTTTACTTCTAGTCGTTTTCTTTCCTGTTTTCGTTTTACCTTTTTTCTTTGAAACGCAACTTTCATTCTTTACATTAATTTCTTGACTATGTCTTGCTGTCACATCAGTTTTCTT
Organism: Cyclina sinensis; assembly: GCA_012932295.1. Classification (NCBI taxonomy): domain Eukaryota; kingdom Metazoa; phylum Mollusca; class Bivalvia; order Venerida; family Veneridae; genus Cyclina; species Cyclina sinensis. The sequence goes on from JAAONU010000017.1 coordinate 31,545,149, forward strand.
ACTCGAATCAAGTGTAAGGTCACTCTTCTCTGCAATTTCATTACCTTTTCTACCAAAGGTTTCATTGTTATTGTCGATTTCACTTCCAACATATTTTATAACGTTTGTTGTCGTTGGACCTCTTAGCTTAGTAATGTCAATATATATTTCAGAAGCCTTTGCCTTTTCATTTTCCTCTTTACTTGTCTGTTTCTTCACTACTTCTTCTTCTTAAACATTTATTTTAGAATGGTCATTTCTATTCAAGACATCAATGGCTTGATGAAATTTCACCTTACCGTCAGTCTTTCTTTTCTTTTTTTAACTGTGAAATCACTATCTCCTCTGTTATACTGAAGTTTTTCTTCAGTTTTATCTCTTTCAGCTTTTTCAATAGTCGACATTTTCAAATTACATTTTACCTTCTCTTAATCTCTAGTATTATAAAGTTTCTCCGTAATCCCGACATCGGCCGCTTTTTTATCTTTGACTTTACTGTCAATATTGATAAGTAAATCCCCCGCGTTATCATTTTTTCTACAAAATCTCTTTCTTTTTTTTGACTGATCTTTTTTATCAGCATTTATTTTACAGTCAATGTTTTGCTTCAAGCCTACGGTTTCTTCCTTTTTCTGTTTAAAATCATTAGTATTCTCGATATTAGCTGCTCTATCAAATTTCACTTTCTTAATTTTCAATTCTTCCTTTTGATCGTCTTTCTCCAAAACAGCACTAGTATCCTTATTACTGTCATCTTTTCTCCTTTGGCTTTTTATCTCGTTCACCAACTTCTTTTGGTCAATTTCATCTCTTGTTACACTGTCTTGACGATGTTCTTTTATCAACAATTCTGAATGCTTGCTGCATGACTCAGAATTTTTATATCTGAATTCGTTTCTCTTTTTTTCAATTTGCTGTTTAAGTCTCCTGATTGTTTCATCATTTTCTCTTCTTCTCCTTGGACTATTCCTCCATTTAGCTTAAACAGTACATACCTTGAATGCCTAGACATAGACTTGGATGACATAGCAATTAATAAAGTACCAAGAATCCCACCATGGACTTGGAAATCTCCTCAATACATTTATGATCTAGCTAAATATAAGAAAGATACAACCAGTCCTGAAATATTCAAAATGAGGTACAATGAAATAAAACGACAGTTTTTCAATTATGAATACATTTATACAGATGGCTCGAAACAAAACAGCAGTGTAGCTGCTGCTGCTGTAACAGAACTAGACACCTTTTCTTTTCGTCCTCCTGACAATTCTTCTATCTTTTCGGCTGAACTTAAAGCAATTGAACTTGCTCTGGATCATATTGAAACTGATGACTACTTAAGATATCTTATTTTCACAGATTCTTTGTCAGCTATTCAAGCTCTTGATAACGAAAATACTGACAATCCTCTTTTGGTCAATTTGTTACAAAAACTCTCTCTTCTTCTTCTGGATTCCGAGATTGTTTTTTGTCAAGCCTGTTCTAGGAGAATGGTCATTATCTTCTAGATCATCTCGCAGAGAGGAAGTTGACCTTTGTCGTCTGCGCATTGGACATTCTTCCCTTACTCATTCTCATCTTTTGAAGGGGGAACAGGCCCCAGAATGTATTGCTTGTTTTGCCGACTTTACCATCAATCACATTTTTATTGACTGTGTTGACTTTGTCCCGAGCAGAAGCAAATATTTCAATGTACAAAGTATGCATGAATTGTTTGATTCTGTTCGGCCAGAGTTGATATTTCAATTTTTAAAAGACATAAATATTTTTATTTATATAAAATTTGAGTATTTTTGCTAACTTTACATCATTTAATCTTTTAAATAAACTATATTTACTTATAATTGGTGATTATTTATTCTGTTTTTATTGTGCCCAAAGTGACCTCAGTTGTCGACGGGCCATAAAACTCCATTCATTCATTCATTCTTCTCCTTGGCATGCCTGAATGATTAAAATAAATGACGGTTCGAACTTTGATCTTATATCACTTAGAAATATACAGTCAAATTTTAATAAATGAGTGAATGGCTAGAACGCGGACCAACAAAAGCCCTATTAAAATTACAGGGGCATAATGTCCATATTATGCTCACCTGATTACCATTGCTCTTAAAAGCACGACCAATGCAGGAATTCAAAGGCATACTCAGACTAGGGCAGCATGTCGAGCCCGCCAATGGAAAGCCGTCTATTCGGATGGGACAGTGAAATGGAAACTGTGGGAAGTTATTACATTTATTGGACTGTCCGGGAAAGAATGGTACTTTATAATGGACATAGAAAGACATACCATTTTTAGACAGACTGACATATTGATTCGAAGGACAAGGCAGGACTATATGATGTCTCTTTCAGGGAGCATAACAAATGTAATACAGTATTTTCAAATTGTTCTATGCCCAGAAGTAATGGCCTAGACAAGGTCTATCATCATCAATTTAGACCTTTGACCTGTCACTGTGACCGTGACATCTGAGCTAGAAATCCGGGTCTTGCACGCCACACACCATCTCGTCAAGATGAACAATTGTGCCATGGTATTTTAAAATCCTTCCATGCATATAGAAGCTATGACCCGGATAATGTCTGTTATCAAAATTTTTGACCTTTGACCTGGCACTGTGACCATGACACTTGAACTGGGAACTTGGGTCTTGCACGCGACAAATCGTTTCATCAACGTGGACAAATGTGCCAAACTATTTCAAAATCCTTACATGCAAAGGGATTTTATGGCCCGGACAAGACAATCTCGACGGACGCAGGCACGCACTAACGCAGGCACGCACACACGCACGCACATACACCGAACTGCGGTGCCAGAGAAGTAGTCCGAATAAACTTTAAAAATGAATATCATTAAAGGGACATAACTCTCACAAAAATCACTGAACTGGAAAATGCCAACGGCATGCACAACTAAACTTTGTACTGATTATTCTTGTAAAGTTTGGATGAAATTGCACCAGCATTTTTAAGGAGTAGTCTGGACAAGTTTTGTGATGGACGGACAGACAGAGAGACGACGGAGAAGTGATCTTATATGTCGGAGCTACTGTGAAGCAGACGACACAAAAATTATGTTAACATTATGGAAATTCCTTGCGTTGAAAAGTTTAAATATGCCATTAAAATTATGCACGCTGTTCAAATGTCAAGGGTAAAGAAAAAAGTTGTCGCAAAATATTTCATTTAATTCCAACCCGTGGTTGCTGGGAAAATAATTCGTGTCATTATATTCACTATATGTTTCAAAATTTTAGGGCCCGTAAAACATCGATGGAATTATAGCATGTCTTTAATGAACTTGGGCAGTCGGATCTTTCTGTACAAAAAGATAAATATCTGACGCTCATGATCATTATGATAGAAACATATAATGTAATTCCATCTACATGCAAAACAGCATGCTTTTACCATGACGTTTGGAAATAAAAGTTCACCTGATTTAAATGACAGAAAATTCATGCTTTAGGATAACGTGTGACAGGTACGTTTTAAAAGCATATATGTTTTAATATATATGCTAAAAACATATTGTGTGAACCACCCTTAAGGCCTTGCTTGGACAACAAAGATACCATAACTACATTCAAACAAAGTTGGTCAATGTTTACTCTACATGATGTAAACTAAATATGCTTAGAAATAGTCGAAAATATCTTCTATATTTGACCAGTTAAAAATATATGTTTGCAAAAATAACGGTACGCATAAAATTAATGACAGCGCGTTTTTAACTAGAGCTATCGCTAAATGCGATTGATACCCTGACTGACTGACGCGAGTTACTTTTGTGGCAAAAAGAAACATGTAAAAAGAAATTCTCTCTAGTGAAAAGAAAGACAACATTGTACAAATATTTGTATCAAGTAAGATTTTAAATCGTCAAAACAAGTTTGAAATTGGTAAAATGAAAAGAAACGAAAACTATGTAAACATTTATTGGCCTGTGCCAAAATTTGAAATCAACCTGTATTTAATAATGTTACATTTGAGTACAGAATATAATTTCAATCCATTGACGCCTTAAAGATTTATCATATCGAAACCATCTCTTTGCAAAGTAACAGATGAAAATACCTATGTAAATATTTAGCGCTCTGAATCAAAATTCAGAATCTACTTTTACTTTATGTTTTTATCTCTGTACCAAAAATAATTTCAATCCAGGGACTCATTATGTGTAAACCATTTCTTATGCTTAATTGAAGATAAAAAGGAGCCATAACTATGTAATATTTTAGGGGTCTTAGCACAAAATTCGAACTCCACCTGTATTTGATGATGTTACTTCTGTGTACCCAAAATACTTTCAAAAAGCCATTGACTCCTTAAACAGTAATTATCTGAAAATGACCTTTTTTGCAAAGCCTACGACAAAAAGGGGCCATAACTCTGTAAAAAAATTAAGTGGTCTGAACCCAAATTCAAACTCCACCTGTATTTTAAGATGTTACGCCTGTGTACTAAGAATTATTACAATCTAATGACACCTGAAAGAGTTATTACATGGAAACCAATTTTTTTTGCAAAACTGAAGATGAAAAGGGGTCATAACTACGTAAAAATTCAGTGGTCTGAAACTGAATTCGAACTTGACCTGTATTTTATGATGTTACACCTGTGTACTAAAATAATTACAATCAGTTGACTCCTTCAAGAGTTATCATCGGGAAACCATGAAATGGACTGACCGACGAACCGACGGACTGATCGACCGACAAGCTTACTCCTATATACCCCCACCCCCTCCTTAACTTCGTATGAGGAGGTATAGCTATATCCGTAGTGAATACTCAAACAGTAAAAAGGTATTCGAAATAGACAAGTGACCATTTTACATGTGACTTCCCTGTCAGGTAATCATAACTGCCGACTTATTCTCTGACTTTTCCCGGTACATTGCTTATTAAAGTGAAACTAGTTTTATATGCCACTTCTATTTGACTGAGAAACCCTGGTTATTTTACATGCAACAACACTGATACGTGGGACCTTGGTTTAATGTCTGATCCGAAATACAATTTGAAGTGTCAGTGGCAGCGCAATCCCTTGGTTGCAAATCAAGCGTGTGAACTCTGGACCATTGATCCTCATCAAAGGAAGCCATAAGGTCATCGTTTCATTTTGTTACCATTTCAAACGATATTAAAATCTTTATTGTCTATATTTGGTCATTCGATATTTTGTTAATAAAAACCAATTAAGTTGAAGTAACAGAAGGTTGGAAAAAAGTTTATAATAACTCTGCAACTTTAGGTACACGATAAACAATCTAAAAAGTTTTTTCCCGTATACTGCTTAAACAAGATTCCGACTTAAGATGCTAAATTATAACTGATCGCGGAGTTTACTTTTAATAAGAGACGCTTTCTATAATCACTCAAAGTGTTAAGAATCAAACGAATTGAAGTCTCAACAAAACAAAAAAAAAAACAAACACAGATAGAGTCATTCTGGATAGCATTTACTTTAATACTCGGATAACATTTTAGATGACGTTCATTACTGTCACACATAATGTTCTTGTCAGCATAAAACACACTTCGTTTTAAAATCTTGAACTTGTATTTTTTAATATTTCCTCAATCTTATAATTTGAACATTATCAAAATATGCTACAATATTTTGTGTGTAATTTTGAACGTTACTTCATTGAAACTGCTTTTACCAAGGCCTTGTTCAACATTTCTTCCTAGCCATTCCTTTCCTTTGCGCAAATGGTGTTCAATAATGTGTTCACATACCAAAATATAGTCCTCTATATTCCTTTCCTTTGCGCAAATGGTGTTCAATAATGTGTTCACATACCAAAATATAGTCCTCTATATTCCTTTCCTTTGCGCAAATGGTGTTCAATAATGTGTTCACATTCCAAAATATAGTCCTCTATATTCCTTTCCTTTGCGCAAATGGTGTTCAATAATGTGTTCACATACCAAAATATAGTCCTCTATATTCCTTTCCTTTGCGCAAATGGTGTTCAATAATGTGTTCACATACCAAAATATAGTCCTCTATATTCCTTTCCTTTGCGCAAATGGTGTTCAATAATGTGTTCACATACCAAAATATAGTCCTCTATATTTCTTTCCTTTGCGCAAATGGTGTTCAATAATGTGTTCACATACCAAAATATAGTCCTCATAAATGTAGTCCTCTTAATATTTTTTATGATCAGCAGCACAGAACTATACAAGAGTAGAAATAATGTTACTGATATTCGAGGATGCCATTTACATTTATTTATTTCACAGTTTCATATGCGTTTGAATGTTCAAAGCAAATATTATTTCATTTTGTAACTTGATAACTATAATGTACTCCCCAGTCACATAATACCATAAAATACAACCTACTTTTCTTCTGTGAAAGGTCTGCAACAACCGGTCTTAAAAGATGAGGTGTCTTCAGTAACAAGCCAGGTCACTACTGTGCAAAATCTGCAAACATCAATGCACAAATATAAGTAGCTGTAAGAAGACATACTCCCACCATTCTGTGGGAGAGGAGAGAAAAAAGTTACGTGTATAGCATGATCATAAATGGAGCTGATCATAAACATGTGATCGTTTTGTTTTGTTTTTAACTTGGACCAGTCAAGAAATAAAAAACAGATAATTTCATAACCGGAAAAGTTATCAGTTGTACAGCAGGAATGAAAACAAACATCATACTCCGTAATTTGTCGTGTAAAAAATACATACCAATGTCGTAATCGTATACATTTGTTCCATAAAACTACCAACATGTATTTGAGCATGACTTTCTGTATTGTGAAATTTAACGTGGCTATTAACACATCTGCACGACTGCTTACACAGCTTAGCTTTCAATTTTATTTACATATATTTAGGTTCATTACAATGAACAGCAAAAGCGTATAACAGTTCAATATAACAAATATAAGGGTGTCAGGTGAACGTATCCGTCGTCATTATTGGATGCTTGCCAAAAAAACCCATTGAAACAGGATATCGATAAACCTTTTGTTTTGTCCAGGATGTATATTATTAGCGTGAAATCTATATTGCAGTAGCCTGTACTAAACATAAGATTTTCAAAAGTTTCTTTTAGAGGTGGTGATAGCGATATTATTAAGCAACAAAAGCTTGCTGTAACTTTGCTCACAAAATAATCAAAATAAATTATCAATCATTTTGGGAGATATTAATCCACAAAGAGAAATGTTTAATTATTCTTCTCGTAATAATTCATCATCTGGTTATTCTGCTTATCTGTACATATTTAATAACACCAACCAATAAGGAAGAAAACAAGTTTTTTCAAAGCTTTCTGATATTTATGGAAGACTCGGTATCTCAAAGAGAGTCGAGCTGAATGTGGAGCCAGCTCGACATTGGGTTCGACATTCAAAACACGAAACACTACTAAAAAACGAATGTCGAGCTGAATGTTGAGCAAGCTCGACATTCGGCTCGACATTCAAAACACGAAAACACGTTCAAAAACTAATGTCGAGCTGAATGTTGAGCCATCTCGACATTCGGCTCGACATTCGAAACACGTTAAAAAATCAAAAACGAATGTCGAGCTAAATGTTGAGCCAGCTCGACATTCGGCTCGGCATTCAAAACATGAAAAAATACTAAAAAAAAAACGAATGTCGAGCTGAATGTTTAGCCAGCTCGACATTCGGCTCGCATTCAAAACACGGAAAAATACTAAAAAACGAATGTCCGGCTATATGTTGAGCCAGCTCGACATTCGGCTTGACATTCAGAACACGAAAAAATACTAAAAAACGAATGTCCGGCTATATGTTGAGCCAGCTCGACATTCGGCTCGACATTCGTAACGCGAAGATATGTTTAAAAATAAATGTCAAGCTAAATGTTGAGCCAGCTCGACATTCGGCTCGACATTCAAAACATGAAAAATACTAAAAAAACGAATGTCGAGCTGAATGTTTAGCCAGCTCGACATTCAAAACACGGAAAAATACTAAAAAACGAATGTCGAGCTGAATGATGGGCCAGTTCGACATTTGGCTCGACATTCGAAACACGTTAAAACCTTCAAAAACAAATGTCGAGCTGAATGTTGAGCCAGCTCGACATTCGGCTCGACATTCAAAACACGAAAAAATACTAAAAAAACGAATGTCCGGCTATATGTTGAGCCAGCTCGACATTCGGCTCGACATTCGTAACGCGAAGATATGTTTAAAAATAAATGTCAAGCTAAATGTTGAGCCAGCTCGACATTCGGCTCGACATTCAAAACATGAAAAATACTAAAAAAACGAATGTCGAGCTGAATGTTTAGCCAGCTCGACATTCAAAACACGGAAAAATACTAAAAAACGAATGTCGAGCTGAATGTTGGGCCAGTTCGACATTTGGCTCGACATTCGAAACACGTTAAAACCTTCAAAAACAAATGTCGAGCTGAATGTTGAGCCAGCTCGACATTCGGCTCGACATTCAAAACACGAAAAAATACTAAAAAAACGAATGTCCGGCTATATGTTGAGCCAGCTCGACATTCGGCTCGACATTCGAAACGCGAAGATATGTTTAAAAACAAATGTGAAGCTAAATGTTGAGCCAGGTCAACATTCGGCTCGACATTCAAAACACGGAAATATACTATAAAAACGAATGTCGAGCTGAATGTTGAGCCAGCTCAAAATTCGGCTCGATATTTAAAACACGAAAATACGTTCACAGACGAATGTCGAGCTGAATGTTGAGCCAGCTCGACATTCGACTCGACATTCGAAACACGAAAATACGTTTAAAAACGTATGTCGAGCTGAATGTTGAGCCAGCTCGACATTCGGCTCGACATTTGAAACACGTTTAAACGTTCAAAAACGAATGTCGAGCTGAATGTTGAGCCACCTCGACATTCGGCTTGACATTCAAAACACGGAAAAATACTAAAAAACGAATGTCGAGCTTAATGTTGAGCCAGCTCGAAATTCGGCTCGACATTCAAAACACGGAGAAATATTAAAAAAACGAATGTCGAGCTGAATGTTGAGCCAGCTCGACATTCGGCTCGACATTCAAAACACGGAAATATACTAAAAAACGAATGTCGAGCTGAACGTTGAGCCAGCTCGACATTCGGCTCGACATTCAAAATTTAAACAAGGAAAATTCAAATGGACTTGAGTCCATTTGAGTGTACGGTTTTTTTTACTGTATGTTAAGGAATCTTAATTTACAGCACTCTATTTTGTTTGCAGATGCCAATAAAAGAAATTTAATACATATCTTTAAATTGAAGACCTGTCTGTTCAGACATACTATAACTAAGGTAATGCACTTTTTTTTTGAAGAACAACCTTTTATTTACATATATCTCTTGATGTTAATGGTGATAATTATGATACTGAAACTTTGTTTGTTTTGTTAAGTAATAAAATAATATGAATTTCATGGAATAACATGCTTGAACAGAATAACAAACATGTTTGAATAGAATAACAAATATACTTGTAATATCAATGATGATAATAAACTATGACCATGCCTTGATTACTTTGATATAATTAAACATAAAGACCAGGTGAGACAGTCACTGTCGTAGCAAAGTACGAACGGGAACCAGACAGAATTTTTAACTGAAGACAACTTTTTTCTTCGTGAGCCGAATTCTATTATTTGAAAACATTAAACATAAACATTGTATCATTTAACATCATTTGCAGGCTCTTTGAATTCATATTTTGAAAATATAAGCAGAATTTTTGCTTTTAAAAAAGAAAACTAAACTAATTTATACCTGTCGTTTCAGCATTTTTCTAGCAGCTAAGATGCAATAAGTTTAATCATTTACAAACAAAAAAGTAAACAGTTTTGACAATTATTTTTTAAATATGTAAAAATATGAGTTTACAGACCTTTTAAATGATATAGAATATTGGACTGTTTGATGAACAATGACTTTGTAACTGTCATTACAAAATTACTATGTTTTGCATTTTCATCAACCGCCATTTTTTGCCAGCCTTCAGCCAGTTACCTGTATCTCTTATCAGTTACTTGTTACTATTAATAGATTTCAAAACAAAAACATTCAATGTTCCTACACAATATTACCAGACGGTCACGTGATTCTCTCCGAGGATTTCCGGAATAACACAACTTCGCAAATTGATTCAACAGGTAACACATCGTAAAAATACGTAATGCTTCGGCAAAAATCGGATCTTCTAACAGCCAATCAAAACATAGAATTACATAATATTGGATTTTATAACACTAACCCCGCTCCAATTGTATATATAGGAATATAATACTGGCAATTTTCCGTACAGAAAACGAATGTCGAGCTGAATGTCGATTGCTGATCTCCGAGCTAACTTCACGGACTTTTCTTCCTCCTGTATTTACAATAACACTGCTCAAAATGTATACACCTTATACATGTATATTTCACAAAGAGATATTAATTCTATTAACAATCTCCCTTCTGTTTCAAATTGCATGGTTGCTATGGTAACTGGATAACTGACCATTCAGCTGTGATAAGCCTGACCGATCGACCCGCTAACAACATGTGGTTCATATCTCTACAACTTATATTTGCATGCATGCATCCTCATAATGTTATTTACTGGGAAAGATGAATTTTTTAAAGTGCCAGTTGATATATTCACATCAAAATAGATACAAAATTTGAATTTCATACATTACATAAATACATTTTCTTGAAGCACAACACATTTACAAAGTTATCAACGTCCATCCGTCCGTTTGCCAGCCAGTCAGTCAGCAAACAGATCGACTTTTAATCAATTTTTTTACCCACTCAATATGTCTCCATTTTATATAACGTAAAGAATATGAGGAATTCAGCCTTTTCAATTCTGTAAAATAAATATGTTCATTTCGGCGGTTGGCACGATGTTGTAAGAATGACGTCACTTTTACAACGCTGGTCCAATGTTGAATCGCTGTCAACATGCCGATCAAAAACATTACTATATACAGTTAAAGGTCATGTGACACGAATTTTTGACCTCGAAATTTTTATATGAGCGAAAAATATATATCCACTTATGACTGTTTTACAAAATTCCGCAGGTAATTTTTATCTTAAAGATGTTTTTATAGCAAATTAAAAACCATATGTTACGCACTTGGTCGCACGCACCTGTCACGAGCGAAACCGGAAGTGACGCACATTTATCTCTTGCCACTTTACACAACTGCCTGGATTGTTTAACAAAAACTTTAAAAGTGTGATGGAAAGTGAAAATGTAGATTGAATATAGTAAAAAAACAAAATTGAACACGTTAAGCTAACTTAATGATACATTGAAGATTTTTTAAATAAATAATTTGAAATTTTGATGGAATTACGAAGCCAATGAGCAATATTATATAGAGGCTAGTTTAATCAGGGTTATAGAATTAAAAGATACATCACTGAAGATATCTAGACTAAGAGATATTTTTCAAGTAACTGATCCAAAAAGAATTTGAACATACTTTTTTAATCCGATGCAGTTTGTTGGAAGACTTGATTAACTAGCTCCAATCGAGAGATTTTTTCCATAAAAACATTCTCCTTACAGTGATGTGCTGCTTATTTTACTGTGGTTTATTTTGCCTGAGGTACGTGTAAGTAATCTTTGACTAGATCTATGATTTTTTTTCATTATAAATGCATATCTTTTTTGGCTTATTCATTCTACTTTTTTTGTGGAAACAAAACAATAATGATCAAAGAACAAATAATATGAAGAAGCCCTAAAAACTATGTCAAAATCATAACACAAACACATTGTTTTTTTGTTTTTTAAATAATTTGTTCACATTTAGAAGTCGAATGATTTTTATTTTGATCATAAATAGATCCACTACATTAAATTACCTAATTAAAATATGTATTTGCATGGAAGCTTCTTAACTAAAAATCATTCGGACATGTTAATTGGAACAAGCTATTACATAATGTTTTCACAAGTGTGACTGATCTAAAGTAATACAATCAATTTGTAAGATCACTTGCCATAAAATTTTGCTATTTGTCTCAACTTTATCATTAATTGGGTCATAAAAAAGTTAATTGGTTTGTTTTGACAGCTATGCAGAATATACAGGGGTCCCATTTGAGCAGGTTAATTTGCATAAATCACACAGTATAAGGCGTGATTTATGGATCTGTGACATTTCATTGGATATTAATTTATAAGCAGACACAAATTTCTACTTGATAAACATGCCGTATTATTATTTTTCAAACAATATCCCAACGTGATAATACACAGTAGTGTGAATTTCCATTCCAGTGAAACAAATGTTAACACATTAGATCAACTAAATTTACTTCAATTTTACTACACTTAAATGAAAAGGAATTTGTTAAAGACGTAAACATCAAGTGAGGAAGTGTTACGCAGCATGTAAAAACGTGGAGGAGATAGTTTTATATAGAACCACAACATGGAAGAAATTGGAATATTTATTAATACTGATTAAGGTAAAATTACAACCCGTTCTCCCGGCACAAAGTTTTAATTTACTTATAAAAATCGAGAAGTAATCACATTATTTTATTTAATTTTCAATTTATAGCATGTTATTTTTATCTTTATAAGTGTGCCTTTATCGTGTTTCCTGCACTTGTGGTTTAGTGTTATTTTTTCTTTTAAAAACGGATGTGTTATGAGCAGTGTAATTCTGCACTACTGCCTGGTACAGTAGGGATAAATCTACGTCACAGCCAAAAATTGCGGCGGAAACTACCGATGTCGAAACGGAAACAGCCGATCATCAAAAACACATTTTTTCTTATCAAAAGCAATATTTTCATAATTTCGCAGTCAAACCATTTTAAACAGTACATTATGATTATTTTGAATAGACAAAGTTGCTATAGTCGTGTCACATGACCTTTAACGACGTTAGGCTAACATTGGGCCAATGTTATTCACCCGATGCCAACGTTACACCAACCATGCAACCAAATACAAGTGGACAATTAATTGTGTTAAACTGTTTCAGACAGGCTAAGTTAGATGTCTGTGCTACATCCCCGGTTAACGCAAAATTGTCATTTAGTATAGGATTTACGTCATTCTTCAACAGCCTATTATTAATGTCAACATGATTTAGGTTGTTTCCACTTTATGTACCATTTACATCCAGACTGTTTTGGAATCAAAGTCATTGAAAACGGTATTGAAAATACTTCCCTGTCCATGTCTGTTCGAATTATGTCTCTGGGGTCAAAATTTGCCCTATACCGAGGGTCCTATTTGAATATTTTAAAATATGCAATCTTTGAAAATTTTCTTGTGTAAAATCGTAAGCTAGACCTTAGATAGTTTGCATGGAGATTCATCATATGGTCCTCTACCAAGATAATTTAAATTATTAGCCAAAGTACTCAAGTGAGCGACCCAGGTCCATCATGGCCCTCTTGTTATATTAAAATGCTTGTTAATTCCAAATATTCAAATTAATTATTTATTTGAATCCTTCTAATATAATAAAATGTCTTTAACCTAAGACACCATGTTATGTTATATGGATGAAAGCAAGATTCAACTGTTCTATTTTTATTTATTAATACATGTTGTTATTACCAGAACTCGAATGAAAAAGTATTGTATCAGAGCAATTACATAAAACGTGTAAAGGGAGGTAACACAATAAATAGTATGAAGTATTACTTAAAGAGTTACATTGTCTTGATATAATAACAATAGTTTTTCAGAGTAAAGAACAAATATATGATACTACCATGAATGAATGTTCTAAGAAATGAAAAAAGTTGTCTTAAGTTCATCTACAGATTGATAACAAAACAGATATCAGACTGCAGAAATTTTGAAATCTTATTTTACTCAAGATTATTCTTATGGACTGTTTATAATTCAATCCAGATATGTGTACATGTGTATTTACTCTATTTGAAATATCTCATAGTGATTTTCAGTACTCATGATGCATAGATGTGGTTGGAAGACAGTGATCTTGCCCTTATTTCATAAAAAAATCAAAACAGAACTGATAAAAAAACATAACTTATATTTCTCATAAGAAGTATTGTACAATCATTAACTGGAGCCAGAAGTGATACTACATTATTGTAGTGTTTAATAATACGCATTAACAAAAATAAATTGGTCAGGCGTGCCTATTTAATGATCAACATTATTTTTCAACTAAATACAAAGCATCTCTCTGAACCGCGTGGTTAGACGGACCTGATTAAGTAAATTTAATTTAGTTAGTACAAATTAACCAAAGTTAGACTTAGCAGAAATTTGAAAAATACTGCAATGTGATTGGACAAAAAATAATGTTGATCATTAATCATGAAAACAATCTTTTGATGAAAGATTCTTTGGCTGCCGCCCACGTCCCAATCTGTTTATCAGCTTCAAAACTGCCTGCTCTGTGTTTCTTCTCTGTAAAACTGAAAGCCATTTCTACCACACGGTTGGAGAATCTGTCTTATAAAAGTTCTGGCACACAGGATCTATTGAGGGTGCTTTTGCAGTAAGTCCGTCCATACCTCCAACAAAAGGACAGCAGCTGCTTTAATCATCACTGCGTGTTGCCATGACGATATTTGCCGAGTTATGGTCCTTTCATAATCAAACTTTAGTACAGAACTTTTGTCCGTACTATCACTATAAGCCGTGGGCGGATTTTGAAAACTAAAGAAACGCCACATAATAAAAACTTCTCACAATCTTCGCGTTGAAACCACTTGGCACGGTAAAAATCCTGTGGATTTTGCCAGTTGTGTGAGTCCCGTGACCTTGAAGACAAGTTTCATTTTGTGCAAGGTATTCGAACAGTTACGTAACCTGTTCATACTTTAAGTTTGTCATATCAGTTTACACAGTGATGGCCGAAAATACTATTTAAAGTATCAGTTGCAGAAAACTTGTGCTTCCTGAAAACTTGGAAAACGTACATATTGTGAAATAAATCTAATTGAACCAAAAGCCCATAAAACTTAAGTACTACAGGCACCTTGGAACTCAAAGATGATAGAAGATTGGCTTTTTTTCTCTGTGGGCAATGTGTAATTTATTGACAAAACTGTTTACCATTTAACTGTTCTCATCCATTATTCTACAACACACCCTCAAACTGTGACTTATAGAAACATTACGTGGGAATCATCTGCACTTATTACTGTCATGAAAGAAACTGCACCAAGTCGTGATATCTAACAGGTACAGTAGACTAGGTTTACCCTGTGATTAAAGCAGCTCGTTCAGAATTGAACGGTAGAATTAAAAATGATTTTTGTCTGTTTTCATTGCTGTTAGTGAAGTCTTTGATTTCTGACAAAAAAACAAACAAACTCGGCACACGTAGGTCCAATGGTAGGATACTACGTCGTCGCGCACCTTTTTTATGTTCTCCCACGGACCATTTTTTGTCAACAGTCCATCGCTTGAAAGGTAAAATGGTCATTTTCAATAAAATCTGCAGAGTTGCAAAAAATCATATTGTGCACCGAAGATTGGCAGGTGTACTTTGTATTTACGTAAAGAATTTTTATATGTAAAATTCTGGTTTAGGCCTGAAAACGGGTGACAGTATTTTTCAGCATGCGTTCAGGCACACCAGCCAATCTTCGGTGCACAAAGTATCAGGCCATAGCCCTGTACCCACCAGAGGCCCTAGCGACCCCGGGCCCCCAGCCAAATTTTTAGGGGTTTTCCTAATTCTCAAATTTCAGCCAAGTATACAATGCTATACATTAAGCATGGAAAAGAACGAGCAGTCTCTGGAACGGGATGGTTTCTGTATCTTTCACTCCCCGACAATTTTTCTCAATTCTTTAGGAAGAGTCGGTCAAACAGGAATGCGGTATCGACGATAAATAAACTCAGAAGATAGATACTGACCAGCTAAAAAGCAACAATTTTATTTTACGCCAGAAATTCTTTACCAGTCTCCTCCATTAGTTCATCCGCGTTCACAAATATATATTCAACATCACATGATTAAAAAAAAAGATGTAAGGAAACATTTCTATTTTTAACAGAAATGTTTAAATTCAGATGCTCCAGGCAGATCAGTACATTTTAGATGCCATAATAACAAAATACGATTAGCAAAACTCTTTACAGACATGCGTGTTTGTGTCATTTTGCCATTTCAAACTTTAAATATGTTCGTTGTATTAAAGTTCATGACAGATCACAGAGTACAGATTATCAAATACTTCAACAGCCACTTAAATGAAAAGACCTGTAGGGCGTCGCGTGCTGGGAAATCCTCTGTATGGTAGAGCCTCCATCTATAAATAGTTGCGTTATCACGAACAATTTGGTACTATCTGTCTAAATATCAATCAATCAGAGGCTAATTTAGGGACTTCTGTACATTTATTTAACATTTTTAATCGAAAGCACGGAAATGCGCAAGCAAGTTGAAAATAAAACATAATCCTTGTGTAAATGTTGTTTTGTATCGATGCAAACCGGATAAATCTGATTTCTTAATGACAGATATGTTGGCGTTCTAAGGTTTGATTAAAAAGTGCACGTGGCTGAGTGCCAGGCATTCACAGGGCTTCATTTAAAAACAAATGCCGATCCACTCTAACATACCATTAAAAATTGTTTTCAATTTTTTACAATAAAAGCTAAATAGAACAAAATGATAGAGAAAATCAACTCATATCAGCTTTGTCGTGCGTTAGAACAGCTGTATCCACTCATTTGTAAGTTATTGACAAACACCACATACAATCAACAAACCCAACTTTCCAACTTTATTTACATATACTTAGGTTCATAACAATGAACAGCAAAACCATATAACAGTTCAATATAACAAATATAATGGTGTAAAGCATTCCTTTTCAATAAGAAATGAACTTATCTTTAGGTTTATGATTTATGCATTTAATCAGGATAAGGGAGTGGTCGATTTGTTTGTTTTTAAAGTGACGATGCCTTTTGGCAACTTAAGAAGCCTTTGAGCTTTGTCACTAATATTTACACATCCTTCACAAAGGGTCGTCTTCAAAATTAATTAATTTCCGACCTAGAGTGTGCGATAGTTCTCAGATATACCACCACATATCACGTCTATTATTCTACATTATTATGGAATATCATTGTTTCAACCTCGCAGTTCTTGCATTATTGATATGTGAGTATTTTTTTATTTTAAAGTAAATGAAAGTAGCAACTTTACAAACGCACCCGCTATTTAGACAAGTAATTTGTATTTTATTGATTGTAATATCTCTCTCGGTTTAGTAATAATAATTTAATAATAAACTTAATATTTATTAGTATTTCTATTATTTTGACATTTCTTTTCCCGGATATAAATTTGCATATAATTGCAAACCGAAATTGATCAAGAAAGTTCTTGCTTTTCGTACGTCGTATGTTTATTCTAATTCTTATTTTTGTGTTTTGCTTCTGCTGAGGTTTCCCGTAAATTGAAATATTTTTGTTTCAGAGTAATAAAGCATTACACATTAAAGTTTGCTAAGAGCTTTAAAAGGTTATTATTTTTTCTGTTGCGTTATTATGATTGAACTACAGGGGCTTGTTATGTGTCAAGTGCTCGGGTAAAGGGGATAAAGGGTGAAACGTGCACAGATCAAGGTGGATCATGCGTGAAGTCGCAGGCATATTGTTCTGGTTGGTTAGACAGCTTTGACTTAAGCTGCGGGCACAGCGTGTGTTGTAAACCAGCTCCACCTACAATCAGTCCAGAACCAAGCCATCCAAGTAACGTGTTTAGGCGTTTTACTTTCTCCTTCCTGTTTAAATATGCATTTTCTTGATTTAATAATTATATGCATTGATATCTGTAGTATAATAAAGTGACGAGTTTGTACGAAATGACCTTAATAAATTGACTCAAGTCAAACTCATGAGAAACTTATAACCTTAGTGGAAGTAACACATTTCTGAACCGAGCTGATTTTAAAACGCGAACAAGTCTTGCCGTGCGACTGTTTCCATGTAGTTCAAACATGTGTTAAACGATGAAGTGGCAGTGCAAAAGATCGCAACTATACTTAAAACTAGGTTGAGTTGTCGTTTTGTGCAGTTCTTAAACTAAATACTCCGAGAATTTGTCACAATTTGACAAACCGAAAGACTTAATATTTAAATAATGTATAATACATGGTCGCATAAAGATTAATGTTGTATATCAAGTAATGGTAACACTTACAATACAAATGTTTCAGTTAATACAGCAATTCTTTTTCATATGCTTTGGAATGATTAGATTGAATTGATTGTGTCTTCGTAAGTAGATTCAGACGCCTTTTAGTAACCCCACTGTCTGTCCATCAGATCTTTTTGACAGGATCAAAAATTGTTAAGTATGACGGGGTTTAGAATTAATTTTAACAGAAACAAACACGGTGAGCTGCGTAGAAGTATCTGCTGAATAAACAAAGTCAGTGTCACAGTGCATTAATTTGTGCACTTTTGAAGTATAGGAATTCTTGTACAGAATATTAATTTCTTTAGGGTATTTTTCAAAACGATTTGATGGAAGTAAGTACTATTCTACTTGAAAAAAAAAATCCTGTTGAGGACTGTGTTTACGGAATAAATTCCACACGTCGAAACTGTAATGATGCGAGGCCTTTAATACACATCTTCAATTTCAAACTAGGTTACTGTGTCGTAGAACCAATGTACATTGTGTTTTGAAAAAAAATTCCTGATGCTTAAAGGCAGGCTTAAACACCTTAATAAACAAATTAAGTTCTTTTTCTATCTTCTCCTTTAGAGACACAAATACCTGTGCCATCAGATTTGGCACTGGAACAAAAGTATTCATGTCTGGACAGAAATAAAATATTCTATAACAGCTGTAAGAAAGGAGTATTTTGTACGACTTTCCTGCAACAAAAGTGTCCTCTAGTTAATGTAACAGACAGCATGACTGTATTCGATAGAAGGATGACAATTTAGTGCGGTTTATTTGAGAGCTATCTCGCCATTGTCCCAGGAGTAATTTAAAGGGATTGTAAACGGTAACTAGATGACTTGTTTCTAATAGCTTCTCAATCCATGTCTGATTAATGTGCATACTATTTTATTGAAATAATGGCTTACAAGTTCAAAATTATTTAAAACGTTTCACAACCCAAGACATTACTGCGTATGCAATGTTTAGACTAAGTTAAAAGTGTATTTTATATTAAAACAAAATCTGCATACTTTAACATTCATCTTAGTGTTATTCAATATTTTTTGTACTCTAACATGCTGAATTTTACACCTGGTCGAGGCACTTCGTCGAACCCAAGCATTGTTTGTATATTAAGTTGTTTTCCATTTTTGACATTCTACAAAACTGTCGCACAACTGTCTTACAACTAATAGCGTATAGTCCATTTCTCAATTAACTGCTATATCAGGGATGGTTCTATCAGCACATAAAAAGTATCACAGGCCACCATTTTGGATTCCGTTTATACACGAAATTGTGTAAATTCCCTAGATGAAGGGTCCATAATTCAAAACAGACGAAACGGGGTTTTTGAATGGTGTGTACTGAAACTCAAACTGATTTACTCCTTGCAATGTGAAGACCAAATGCACGTTTAGCAGACAATAAAACGGACTTGACTGTTTCAGCAAAAGCTTCATTAAGTGCTACCTACACAAAGATATCTAAAACTGTGTTCAAAACTTGTGTGGTTATCATAACATTTAAAAGAGCAGCTGTTTATTCTAAAATGTGCGATATTTATGATTTATCACAATTTACAGACATAGTATTTTTAGCACACCAAATATTTAGTGAATCAAGTAAAAGACTGTTTCTGCCAAGAGGATTACTTGAAAGGAAATGGTAAATTTCGTTATTAAGGTTTCTTTCCAATTATCTCTTAATTAGTGCTGTCATATGCCTCTTTGTTGCACGCTGTTTATTTTCTGTGTGACATTAACATATTCTCATTTGTCTAAATATTTACTGGCTTCCATATACAAAACAGGTAATGATAGTTGTGGACTGATTACACGGTCGACACTCCCAAACCCTTTGCTACGTATTGTTGGAGGAGACCCTGCCCTTGAAGGAGACTGGCCGTGGCAAGTCGCGCTTGTAGATTTGTCAGGAAGTATTTTCTGTGGTGGAACACTCATTACACCAGAATTTGTCGTAACTGCAGCACACTGCTTTATACAGTGCGGATCTGTTTTGTTTTTGTTTTCAATGTTTTATGACAAAAGATTGTTTCTGTCATCGCAAAATGAGTTAAGGCGTTATCAAAACAAATTAAGTTAGCACTTTATAGATAATAAACGGGTCTGCTTAAATATTATAGGCTATTTATGATTGGAGTTTTATATCTTTAAAGTCCAATAATTGAAGACGTGAAGCAGATCCATCTCCCTTGATATTTAGAGAACCGAGTGATGGGAGTATCTGTAACCTCATGTGAAGCGTGACTTAAAGCAAGATAAACTTTTATCATGTTTTTTTTCTTACCTGGTCCGGATTTTTTAGCTCACCTGAGCATGCTCATGTGAGCTTTTAGGATCCTTGATTGTCCGGCGTCCGTCCGTCCGTCGTCCACAATTCATACAAACAACATCTCCTCTGAAACCACTGGGCAAAATTTAATGAAACTTGCCTAGAATGTTCCTTGCATGAAGCTCTACCAAGTTTGTTCAAATAATTCCGGTTCATTGCATTTCTGGGTCACAGGAGCTAAAAACAGATTTTAAAAGTTGGATCTTTAAAAATCTTCTTGTCAGAAACCACAAGGCCTGGAGCTTTGATATTTGGTATAAAGCATTATCTAGTGGATCTCTACCAAGTTTGTTCAAATTATGATCCTGGGGTCAAAAATGGCCCCGCCCCAGGGGTAACTTGTTTTACATAGATTTATATAGGAAAAACTTTAAAAATCTTCTTGTCAGAAACCGTAAGGCATAGAGCTAAGATATTTGGTGTGTACCATTGTCTAGTGGACCTCTACCAAGTTTGTTCAAATCATGGCCTCCGGGTCAAAAATGGCCCCGCCCTAGGGGTAACTTGTTTTACATAGAGTTATATAGGAAAAACTTTAAAAATCTTCTTGTCAGAAACCGTAAGGCATAGAGCTAAGATATTTGGTATGTAGCATTGTCTAGTGGACCTCTACCAAGTTTGTTCAAATTATGATCCTGGGGTCAAAAATGGCCCCGCCCCAAGGGTAACTAGTTTTACATAGACTTATATAGGAAAAACTTTAAAAATCTTCTTGTCAGAAACTGTAAGGCATAGAGCTAAGATATTTGGTGTGTACCATTGTCTAGTGGACCTCTACCAAGTTTGTTCAAATCATGGCCTCTGGGTCAAAAATGGCCCCGCCCCAGGGGTAACTTGTTTTACATAGAGTTATATAGGGAAAACTTTAAAAATCTTCTTATCAGAAACCGTAAGGCATAGAGCTTAGATATTTGGTACGTAGCATTGTCTAGTAGACCTCTACCAAGTTTGTTCAAATTATACCTCTGGGGTCAAATTTGGCCCCACCCTGGGGTCATTGGTTTCACATAAGCTTGTATAGGAAAAACTTCGAAAATCTTCTTGTCTGAAACCACAAGGTCCTGAGCCTTAAGACTTAGTATGTAGCATTGTCTAGTGGACCTCTACCAAGTTTGTTCCAATTATACCCCTGGAGTCAAATTTGGCCCCACCCCGGGGTCATTGGTTTTACATAGGCTTATATAGTGAAAACTTTGAAAATCTTTTTGTAGAAAGAGAAGTAACATTTTCAGTCCGAATAATCTGGAATTTTGTCAGACAGGTTGTTTCTATGATTTCTAGCTCAAGTTCGAATACGGGTCATCTGGGTTCAAAAACTAGGTCACAGAGCCCAAAAATAGAAAAACCTTGTTAACACTCTAGAGGTTACATTTTCAGTCCAAATATCCTGGAAATTTGTCAGAAAGGTTGTTTTGATGATTTTTAGCTCAAGTTCAGAATTGGGTCATCTGGGGTCAAAAACTAGGTCACAGAGCCCAAATATGGAAAAACCTTGTTAACACTCTAGAGGTAACATTTTCAGTTCAAATAACCTGGAATCTGTCAGTAAGGTTGTTTCAATGATTTCTAGGTTAAATTTTAATATGTGTCATCTGAAATCAAAAACTAGGTCACAGAGCCCAAAAATAGAAAAAAACTTGTTAACACTCTTAAAGCTACTTTTTAGTCCAAATATTCTCGAAAATTTTTCAGAAAAAATGTGTTAATGATTTCTAGCTCAGATTCGAATAAAGGTCATCTGGGGTCAGAAACGAGGTCACAGACCCCAAATATGGAAAAACCTTGTTAACACGCATTGAGGTAACATTTTCAGTTCAAATATCCTGGAAATTTGTCAGAAAGATTGTTTTAATGATTTCTAGCTCAGTTTTGAAAATGGGTTATGTGGGGTCAAAAACTAGGACACAGGGCCAAAAAGTAGAAAATCCTTGTTAATGCTGTAGAGGTTACATTTTCAGTCCAATTGTCCTAGAAATTTGTCAGAAAGGTTGTTTCAATGATTTCTAGCCCAGATTAGGATATGGGTCATCTGGGATAAAAAACTAGGTCACCATTTTAACACTCCACAGGTTACATTTTCAGTCCAAATATCCTGGAAGTTTGTCAGACAGGTTGTTTTGATGATTTCTAGCTCTAAGTACTAATATGGGTCTTCTTTGGTCAAAAACTAGGTCACAGAGACCAAATATGGAAAAACCTTGTTAACACTCTAGAGTTAAGATTTTAATTCCAAATAACCTGAAAATTTGTCAGAAAGGTTGCTTCTATGATTTCCAGCTCAGCTTTGAATATGGGTCATCTGGATTAAAAAAACTAGGTCACAGGGCCTAAATATCGAAAAACTTTGTAAACATTCTAGAGGCTACATTTTCAGTCCAAATGTCCTGGAAATTAGTCAGAAAGGTTGTTTTGATGATTTCTAGCTCAGGTTTGGATATGGATCATCTGGGGTCAAAAACTGGGTGACAGAGCCCAAATATGGAAAAACCTTGTTAACACTCTAGAGGCTACACTTTCAGTCCAAATAACCTTGAAATTTGTCAGAAAGATTGTTTCAATAATTTCTTGGCCAAATTTGAATATGTGTCACCTGGGGTCAATTAACCAGGTCAATAGCAACTTTGTTAAAAGCAGTCATATTCAGGTGAGCGATATAGGGCCATCATGGCCCTCTTGTTTTTATAAATAATTCAGCGTATTCCCGAACGACATAAGATTCGGGATCAGTTTGAATGAAACGAGCAATCTAATCATATGTTTTATTATGTTTTACCAAAGAAATAAGAACAATGCAAGCTCACATGAATTTCCGTTTAAGACATTTTACAGCAAAATTTGACCGTTTAAAGACTAATCTTTGTCATACACTACAAGGCATTGTTTATTTACCTCTTATCATCTTATGAACTCCTTGTTATTACAATATTAAAGAACAGAAAAAACTCAATATTTCACATTTAATATTCATGAGTATATAAAAGTTTATGTTGTATTGTTTTGTATTGTATAATTTTCTTTCTTTTTTTGGTACTGTACATTTCACTTTACATAACTCTAAATTTGTATAATGTATGTTTACTGTAGCACTGCAAAGCATTATTTTTTGTGTTGTATGACAGTTCCATGAATAAATTTGAGGCTAAGATTAAGATTATGTCTTGCATTTCCTTCTAATGATATAGCTATACAGAATCTGACGTAGAAGTCATCCTTGGAGAACACCATCTCGTGTATCAAACCGGAAACGAAGTAAGGAGAAGAGTGAAGATAATTGTTAAGGTAAATTTTGTGGTGTATTTTAGCAACAGTTTATATTTTCAATATAAGGACTTTAACAAAGGCTTAGCCTCCATATTTGCAAAAATATAAGTGTATACAAGATAAAAGTGAATACTTTTACATACAAACAACTATCAAGGGGGTATCTAATTTTTGTCATCAAAGTAATATTACAAAACTAATAAAATATGAATATATCCATAGACATGCGCGTATATCAGCAACGAAGGAATTCTAATAACCTATATATTAGCACTAATGCATGCATTATTAGACAACTTTCATTGCCTTCAAAAGTAATATTTACTTATTATTCAGTTTTCTTTTCTTTTTAGTTGTCGCTCTCTCTCTCTGGAAATTTCCACAGACATATCTCTATATAACAGTTCCGTTTTATAGTTTGATATGCATCAGTATATTTTTACGTCTTACTATCAATTTAAATGTAAATTGTTTTGGCCATGTTGTTTAATTTACGTGTAAACTTAACTGTTTTTTTTTTAATTATTTGAGGCTATAACATTCAAATAATAGATTAACTGCAAAGTTTATTCACTAACTTCGGTAGAATCACTTTGTTCCATGTTTTCGCCCTGTTTGTCTTTTTTTTTTTACCTTGCAGTCATGCATGCGATTTGTTTAGTATGATATCGCTACGGTGAACATGTAGTATTTTCTTCACTGTGTAAATGGTTAAATCGTCCTATGTACTGATGTTTAGCATACTGGGTATTCTCCCGCCAGCAACGCAGACGACATCGCATTTCTGCAGCTTGATGCACCTGTTGATATTTCTGGTCACTACATCCGTACCGCATGCCTTCCAGGTCATGGCCAGATCTGGACAGCAGACGACAAGTGTTATGTTTCAGGATGGGGATATACCATAAGTAAGTTCGTTTTAATGTACCATGATTCTGTATGAAAAGTACAGACTTGTTAATTAAACAGTAGTTTATAGTATTACTTAATGTCAATACTGATTACATTAAAATACAAATCAACATGTTGAGTGCATAGGTATACTTGCAAGATGAACGTGAAGTTGGCACATAGATCGAAGCTCTACATCCAGCTCTGCAATCTTATATCACTGCAGAGCTGGGTCGCAGCTCTACATCCAGCTCTGCAATCTTATATCATTGCAGAGCTGGGTCGCAGCTCTACATCCAGCTCTGCAATCTTATAATTGCAGAGCTGGGTCGCAGCTCTATATCTAGCTCTGCAATTTTATATCATTGCAGAGCTGGGTCGCAGCTCTACATCCAGCTCTGCAATCTTATATCATTGCATAGCTGGGTCGCAGACTTACATCCAGCTATGCAATCTTATATAATTACAGACCTACATCCAGCTCTGCAATCTTATATCATTGCAGAGCTGGGTCGCAGCTCTACACCCAGCTCTGCAATCTAATATCATTGCATAGCTGGGTCGTAGATCTACATCTAGCTCTGAAATCTTATATCATTGCAGAGCTGGGTCGCAGCTCTACATCCAGCTCTGCAATCTTATATCATTGCAGAGCTGGGTCGCAGCTCTACATCCAGCTCTGCAATCTTATATCATTGCAGAGCTGGGTCGCAGCTCTACATCCACCTCTGCAATCTTATATCATTGCAGAGCTGGGTCGCAGACTTACATCCAGCTATGCAATCTTATATAATTACAGACCTACATCCAGCTCTGCAATTTTATATCATTGCAGAGCTGGGTCGCAGCTCTACATCCAGCTCTGCGATCTTTTATCATTGCAGAGCTGGGTCGCAGCTCTACATCTAGCTCTGCAATCTTATCATTGCAGAGCTGGGTAGCAGCTCTACATCCAGCTCTGCAATCTTATATCATTGCAGAGCTGGGTCGCAGCTCTACATCCAGCTCTGCAATCTTATATCATTGCAGAGCTGGGTCGCAGCTCTACATCCAGCTCTGCGATCTTATATCATTGCAGACCTGGGTCGCAGCTGTACATCTAGCTCTGAAATCTTATATCATTGCAGAGCTGGAGTCGCAGCTCTACATCAAGCTCTGCAAATTATTGCATAGCTGGGTCGTATATCTACATCTAGCTCTGCAATCTTATATCATTGTATAGCTTGGTCGTAGATCTACAACTAGCTCTGCAATCTTATATCATTGCAGAGCTTAGTCGCAGACTAACATCCAGCTCTGCAATCTTATATAATTACAGAGCTAGGTCGCATCTCTACATCCAGCTCTGCAATCTTATATCTTTGCATAGCTTGGTCGAAGATCTACATCTAACTCTGCAATCATATATCATTGCAGAGCTGGGTCGCAGCTCTACATCCAGCTCTGCAATCTTAAATCATTGCATAGCTGGGTCGTAGATCTACATCCAGCTCTGCAATCTAATATTATTGCAGAGCTGGGTCGCAGCTCTACATCCAGCTCTGCAATCTTCTTTCATTGTAGAGCTGGGTCGCAGCTCTACATCTAGCTCTGCAATCATATATCATTGCAGAGCTGGGTCGTAGATCTACATCTAGCTCTGCAATCTTATATCATTGCAGAGCTGTGTCGCAGCTGTACATCCAGCTCTGCAATCTTATATCATTACAGAGATAGGTTGCAGCTCTACATCCAGCTCTGCAATCTTATATCATTGCATAGCTTGGTCGTAGATTTACATCTAGCTCTGCAATCTTATACAATTACAGAGCTAGGTCGCAGGTCTACATCCAGCTTTCCAATCTTATATCATTGCAGAGCTGTGTCGCAGTTCAATATCTAGCTCTGCAATCATATATCACAATGAGTTGGATCATAGATCGACATATAGCTCTAAAAATTGTATAGCTGCAGAGTTGGGTCGTAGGTCGACAACAAGCTCTGCAATCTTAAATCATTGCAGAGCTGGGTCGCATTTCTCCATCTAGCTCTGCAATCTTTTTCATTGCATCACTCCATCTGCATAGTTTTTTTCAGTTATTGCCTTTTGTTATTTTTCAAAGCATTACTTAAAAAGACTTTGAGTTATCAACATGAAACATCATAATATGTGGATAGAGCTCACTCAGGAGGTGTGCAGTGTAGAAGAATGATAACTTTACCCTTAATAATCTTTGTTTTTTCATACTTAATTTTCACCTGAGTGGAACAGAACTCAAAATGTCTTTGAGATGTCCACATGAAACTTTATAGGTGGATAGATCTTATTGAGGAGGAATGTTGTGCGCAAGAATGATAACTCTGCTTTTTATAATGTTTGATTTAGTGCCCTTTGTTATTTTTAATACTTTTTGTCCCGAGCTTATCTCAAAAGTATTGCAGGTATCTACTTGAAACTTCATAGGTTGAAAGATCTCACTGTGGAGGAGTGCAGCGCACAAGAATGATAACGCTACTATGCATGATTTTTCAGTTATTGACCTTTAACTTTCAAACCTGTAATTACTTCAGCCATTAGTTATCATTACCGAAATTGAATTATGTTGCGCTGCTGCTACATATACATTCTTCCAATAAGCAAACACATGTTAACATGGCTCTTGTTGATAAGAGTTTTGTAACAATCTATATCCGTGTTGTTACAAACATATTGTAGTAAATAAACTTTTTGCATTTCTTTCTTTTTCTTTCTACATTCTACGGATGGACAAAAAGTCTATCGCAACACGTATGGTGTGTGAATAGGCTAAGAGCCTTAAATGTTCAAACATTTTTACACATGTTAATTGCGGACAAAGGCATTTTCATATTTACGTCGTTTGTATATTTTGGCATGTTGATGACTGCTGCTCTAACCCCGACCCCCAACAAATCTGTTGATAAGTCATGAGAATAAGTATTCGAACGCACCTCCTTTATAATTATATGAGAGCTATCACTTAAAGGTGGTAACAAGTTTTATTTCTTGAGCCGCCAGACTCCTTTTAAGGATTACTTACGTTCTTTACTCAACGGAGTCTTTGTATGGCCATTGAGTATCACAATTCGAAGTTAGTCAGATTTAACCTCAGAAATTTCGAAAACTCGTTATTCACATTATTTAAACTTTATTATCATAAACTAAATGATTATTTATGTATATTGTAATACCAAATTCATAGACTGAGTGGCTTTACGTCTTTTATAACTACGTGACACGATAAAAATACTGATAATGACCGGAAAACAACAAAAGTTTTAGACGGGTCCCCTTTGTCTTCCTTACCTTTTCAGTTACAAAATGAAAATAAACTTCAAAAGTTAAAAACAAATATCGAACGAAATGAATAACTGAATGCAAATGCGAATTACGCAGCAAACGTGGCATTTAGCTTTTGATACGATTGCAAGAGTATAAAATCGAATTTAAGAAACTAAAAGTAGGTAATAAAATTAAAAATATAGTTCTCCAGAGGAAAATATTCCCCAAAATTATTTTACAAATTCAACATATAATAATCAACAAAGCCAGAAAAACGTTTTGAGAATGAATGCATCTATATACAAGATTTGCTTTCTTAAACTGCTCGGTAGACGAATAGTTACAGATCTAAAACAAGAAAGGGAAATAAAAATACGGCTAACTGAAAAAAAGACGAATGTTTATCATCTTAAATACTTGATAACTTATAATTTTAGGAAGAATCGACATCTGAAACAATTCAAAGTTTAGTATATATAGTAACGATACGGTTTCGTAAAGGAAGATAAATCAAAGCGCTGTAAGCACTGGGGTAATAATGCATAACTCAAGCAGTGCCTTACAGTGTAAATTCTGAAATGCAGATCGCCCGTACTTCGTACAACTTCAACTAAAATCTAAATTGCACAAAATCTGTCGTTTAAACAGATTCATCAATCTATGCATTGCTTAGCAGCTGCCTGTGTAAATTCAAACACAATGATTCTTTTGAAGAGATATAGATAAAAGAAACATATCTGTTCACTACGTCACTAAGTCGTTACATTGTGAATACTATAGAGTATTTTTTTCACTTCTAAGCATGTTATCTAGTCCTACCGTGACGGTGTTCCGATCATGACCCTTATTTTACCAGAAAATGCGATGGGACGATGGCACGATGCTGAAAACCTTATTCTGTGTCTATAATTACTAGCACCCAGATGTATTTTATACCATTGTATCTGTCAACTGGATTGAGTAAAATTAATTTATTTTATGTTTTGCTACGAAATGGATAAAATTTCGTTTTCCATTTTATTCCGTAAACAACGAGAAGTGTAATTTGATGACCCTTCTTTATTTGATAGTTAAACGTTCGTGGATCTCTTACATTTTCCTATAAGACAGATGCCCACCTGCTGAGCTCAATTGGTACAGTACTGTATCAAGAATCAAAGGTTCGATCACTGGAATGAGTGTAAATTTCTCTGTGACGATTGATCTCGAACGTTTTGCCTTAAGGTCATTCGTCTCTCACCACTGTCTCAGACTCATGTTAGAGACAGTGGAGAAAGTCATTCATTTGTGGAGAAATTGATACTTGCTGGTTAGATATAAAGGAAAAATCATAAACAACCAATAAAACAAACAGTTCATGAATTCTGTCAAAAATGTTACAACCCAGCAGTAAATAATTTTGCTCATAGCATCAAAAACAAACACTATAACATTTTGGTGAATTTAAACCATACTTTAAAAATATGCGCGCCGCTTTTGATGCTTGCATCAAAACTAATCTTTTACGCACTTTGTATTCATAGCCATAGCTAGTGTATACTTCTTGTTTTAATGCATTCCTTCTTGAGCGCATCTGTCTCTCATCTTATTGTAATCTTGAAAATAATGCACTTGACTTTGCATGTCGTTTCAACACGACTCAGTTGCTCGTTAAATGTACTACGATATACTACGTCGCATTTCTTTGGATCGAGATAAAAAAACGAATCCAATGTTTATGTTTTTCTTATACGGAATACATTACTTTTAAACATGTATAACCTCTTTTCCACCGTAGTGACAAGGTAGCAAGCAGGGAAAAGATCAAAGTTCCCCTTGCAGATATGAGAAAATCAAACATTTCTTTGCAAGAGCCGCCAAAAGTGTAAATAGACCTACATGACATGAAAAGTAGACAAAACTAAAACAAGTTCTATCCTTCCAGTTTTTGTTTCTGTATAATAATAACACCATTACAAATCTATTTGGTCAAATAACTATGCTCATCTGAAACGTCATTAAGATAACGCTCTACAGTGAAGATATACTGAAATACCATTAAAATTTTGCAGACCTAATTGAAACTGAATAATGAATATGTAAAAAGAAGTAAAAACAAATGTTTGAAGAGCTCGTTGTCTACGACCCAGCGCTGCAATGAAAAAAAGACTGCAGATCTAGATGTAGAGCTGAGATCTAGCACTTCGGTGAAACAAGATTGCAGACCTAGATGTCGATCTACGACCCAGCTCTGCACTTATGTTAGATGACAGAGCTAGATATCTATAAACGATCAACCTCTGCACTTATGTTAAATTGCAACCAGATGTCGAAGTACGACACAGTTCTCCTAGAGCAAAGATACAAGATTAGTGTGCTATATTTAGATATTATACCCAGATCTGTATTAATCAAAGATTGCAAATTTAGATGTCGATAGCCTAGATTAAGAGCTGGGAATCAGCTTTGCAATGATAATAATAATGCAGAGCTAGTTGTCGATCTATGATCCAGCTCTGCAATGATATAAGAATGCAGAGCTGGATGTAGAGCTGCGACCCAGCTCTGCAATGATATAAGATTGCAGAGCTACATGTAGAGCTGCGACCGTGCTATGCAATGATATAAGATTGCAGAGCTGGATGTAGAGCTGCGACCCAGCTCTGCAATGAAATAAGATTGCAGAGCTGGATGTAGAGCTGCGACCCAGCTCTGCAATGATATAAGATTGCAGAGATGGATGTAGAGCTGCTAACCAGCTCTGCAATGATATAAGATTGCAGAGCTGGATGTAGAGCTGCGACCCAGCTCTGCAATGATATAAGATTGCAGAGCTGGATGTAGAGCTGCGACCCAGCTCTGCAGAGCTGGATGTAGAGCTGCGACCTAGGTCTGTAATTATATAAGATTGCATAGTTGTATGTAAGTCTGCGACCCAGCTCTGCAAAGATATAAGATTGCAGAGCTAGATGTAGAGCTGCGACCCAGCTCTGCAATGATAAAAGATCGCAGAGCTACATGCATATATGTAGATCTACGACCCAGGTCTGCAATGATATAAGATTGCAGAGCTGGATGTAGAGCTGCGACCCAGCTCTGCAATGATATAAGATTGCAGAGCTAGATGTAGATCTACGACCGTGCTGTGCAATGATATAAGATTGCAGAGCTGGATGTATAGCTGCGACCCAGCTCTGCAATGATATAAGATTGCAGAGCTGGATGTAGAGCTGCGACCCAGCTCTGCAATGATATAAGATCGCAGAGCTGGATGTATAGCTGCGACCCAGCTCTGCAATGATATAAGATTGCAGAACTGGATGTAGAGCATCGACCCAGCTCTGCAATGATATAAGATCGCAGAGCTAGATGTAGAGCTGCGATCTTTGTGCCAACTTCACGTTCAAGACCTCCCGGGAAAAGATTTGTTAGAAGTGTTAACAGAAAAAAGTAATCGCAAATGTATGGTGGTAGTTGCAGTGATATAATTAAAAGAAATATTAATTTCTTCAATTAAACTGTTTTCATTTTCCCAATAAATGCTGTATTTATTCTCCAGTAGATCATTCAATATTGTGTCTTTGTTCTGCCTAAATAGGAACCAGAGAAGCGACACATTTAGAATTATTTTAAAAGAACAAATTTATGAACAGTGAAGATTCAAAAGTCCTGATGATTACTATTTTAAATATAGAAGCATATATTTACACAGGCATGGGAAGTGATGATCGACATTTACAACATGTAAGGGTGAATCTTGTCTCGAACCCGGACTGCTCGGTGGCATGGGGTATACATGCCAATATTACTGACAAGCAGATCTGTGCAGGCACTGGTGCTACAGGAACATGCAAGGTTGTTTTTATTTGTTTGAACTTTGTGTGTGTATA
Organism: Cyclina sinensis; assembly: GCA_012932295.1. Taxonomy (NCBI): domain Eukaryota; kingdom Metazoa; phylum Mollusca; class Bivalvia; order Venerida; family Veneridae; genus Cyclina; species Cyclina sinensis. Next base: position 31,576,924 of record JAAONU010000017.1, read on the forward strand.
TTCTCTTAATATATTGGTTGGAACTTTATATTTTAACATTTCATTTAGGTAGACAAAAAAGAATGTTATAATTACTCGCTTAAATGTTACGCTACAACTAAATGCTCAAACACGGCCACTGATTTTAGAATTAAAAATTAAATTAAATTAGGAATTAAAACAAATCCAGTTACAGTGGTTAATGAATGAATAGTTGAATATAGGTCTATGTCATAAATAACGGAGAAAATACAGAATGCATAACTTCGTTTTTCTTCTAACCTTCAACTTATTATAATTAAATCGCGCATTTTGGAAAAAAAAACAGCAATGAAATTTCGGAACTTAGAACTTAATACAATTCATGAAGATAGACAGCAAAAAAAATGTACATTCATTATTAATGCAGGGTGATTCTGGTGGACCTTTGGTTTGTCTACGAGACAACACGTATTACCTTGTTGGGGTAACTTCGTTTGGACATTACACCTGCACGCAGAACGGATATCCCGATGTTTACACAAGGGTCATTCAGTATAAAGACTGGATGGTCTCTTATATGTTGCTCCTTAATGCTTCCGTTTAATATTGATAAAAGCAACAACAACACTTGCACATAGTTTACTGAATATCGTCTAACAATTGTCATCACCTCTGCAACAGAACAATCATGGCGGTGTATTAGATATACAGAGCACATCAAGTCTAACTCTTTTTTTTTAGTTTGGAGTGTCGGCTGTATACAGACGATGCAAATGTCGCTTGATAAATGGATACCCTGGTATTATTTTTCCCGTCCAATTTATTGATATTTTCTATATTTTAACACATACAATACGTCCACCTTTTTGTTAACAAAAGAGTACGTCCACTTGTGTAGCTCAAAATAAAAAAAGTTTGCTTGATTGCTCATATCTTCTGCATTTATTAGAAAATATTGCTCGCTTAAAGAAATAAAAATAAAATGATTAACTGCCTTTATCAACTGGTCTCACTTTTATATTTTCATTTGAGTGAGTTGTTCGTAATTAAACGTTTCATTTTGAATTTCACAAGAACCTGCCGCTCCAAATATCTGTTCTGAAATTTAGTCTTATATTCTCATTCTCTTTTATGATTTAACCACCCGGAACTTTTCTTACTGTGTATAAGAAAATGAACTGACAACAAATAAGTAGCACATTTTTGATTATATATATATATCAAAAGTGAACAATGGGCACACAGGCCGCCTGCTTTCAACAACCAGACTACTTGTTTTTATGCTAGTACATGTATATATTGCATACACATATCGAACAGTATCGTTATTTTATGATCAGTTTTGTGCTTGATTTTCCAATAATCCTTTATGAATAGCTATTTATACACGTCAATGAAAGAGAAAGTGAATGTGTACGTTAAATAACAACCTTTATTTGTATAAGTGTAGTGTAAATGTCTAAATATTGGCTTTAGGCGAATATGATTATAGAAATTCAATTGTTCATTTATAATTCATAAATGTATGTTGTTCAACTTGGTGAATTTGACAGAGATATTGTCGTAAATCTGTACTAGGATTCTAAATATTTTACGAGGTACGTATCTTTTGTTTTTCACTTTTAAACCGATTACTTCACAAAATATCTCTGAAATATTCACGAACTTTACTTTCACTTAAGATTTTTCGAGAAGTAGACGCTGACATGTTACTTTGTATTATGATGACGATGACCATTGATCTCTCATTCGATCGTCACTATCAAGGTTCTGATTTGACCGAAGAGTATGAAATTATTATCTATATTATTAATCAGTGTGAAATAAAAAAAACCCCGAAGCATCACATTTGCTAAATATATGTCCTGTGATATTCCATATTGCACGGTGCTGTTTATTTAGTACGTTGTCGGGGTTTCTGAAACACTGCACTTCGGCCATACCTCTAAACAAAAAGAACAGAAACCTTATTACATTGTATCACTAGCTTAATCATATAAACATGCTAAATGTCCCCGTAACACGTATAAACTCTACTATTTAAACATGCTGATACCAGTGGCAATTACTCCCTGTTTAAACATTTTAAGTTTACATTCATGTCTATCAAGATTGTTTAGCAAACACATTGACAATATAAATATTCAAATCGATGACAGCTGTCTTATCTCTTAATCCAAAATTTACAAACGCCTTTAAAATGTAAATACCCTATTTTAAAGGTTTTATCTCAATTAAATCAATACTTGATTACAAAGATAACGTGGTGCGAAAAGGGAGATACTGAATGTATTGAAGAGGGTTTTGTATGCATTATAAAACACTGCTCATGTGAGGGAAATTAAATGACTTTATTTGAAAGGTAAGCACTGTAGAATATTAGCTTTTTCCTTCGTTTTATTTATTGTAAACTTTCTTTTTGATGTCATGATTAAAAACATATATTTAGTTTCCTGAGTCAAACACTTCTGTCACATATTATCGGTTTACATAATGAAGCCAGGTGATAATATCATGTTTACTTATTATATAAGTTCCAGAATTTAGCGACAGTCTTGCAGCATTGAGAATCTTATTTCAATGCATTTCGATGATGTGCAGTTCTGTTTGTAGATGTCTCTGACAGTAATAGTGTTAGAAAACAACGTGTGTATCGGTAAGAGAACTGGAATGGTTACGGCTGCAGAACATCTCTTATAACACGAAAAATGTGACTAAGTATGAACGTCATTTATCATCGCCTTCCTTCCACTTTCAAATTATCAAGAGCTATACGAGTGACTCTTTTGTCCTAAGATCATGTCGTTTATAATTACAGAATGGTGAAGATTAAGCACATCAAGACAATACAAGGTTCACTGAAAGCTGTGAATGATATCCTGGTGAAAGAAAAGCCCGTTATTGGTGTCAAGTGTCTAGGTTGTAACGTTGGAGAGCACGGTAAATTTAGATTGTTGTAACAGTTACATGATAATTCAGACGTTTATTGACGCGGATCTTCCGATCCGCGTCTAATGGAATGCATAGGGCGGAATGTCTATGGAGTTGCGTAACGGATTGATGGAAAGGAATTCAATGATTTTCAAATAGCGATCTTAGAATTAAGTCTTGTTGCAGTCTTTTGTACGATGTACTGAATACTCAAACAAGGGAATGAATATATCATGATTTCCTTTCACAGAAATGGTTTTGAACTGCAATGAAATGTATATGTCGGCGATGTGAGTAACGAAATAAATGCCTTTTTTGTTTGAGGAACTCAGGTAGACACGGAAGGAATGTCCCACGAAAATTTAAGAAGCTTTGGGATTAGGCAATGCTTAGAAATGACTTGTATACATATGTATTGATTCGGTCTGAAAATTGTTGAAATTATTACGTGCGCAGAGCGGTCATACGCATTCGTCTAGTGAAGCGCATTTTGAACCAGTAGTAAATTTGAATGACTAAGGTAATTTGTCAGAGGTCCTTTGACATATTAAGTAAATTTCAGGTGATGAATTTATTTCTTTCATATATGGTGTAACGCTGTTACAGAGTTGCTTATGATGTTAAACTTACAACCGCTTCAAGCTCGCGGGCACTGGCTCACTGACGATACAGATTTTTTTTATCTTAACCCACCAACAAAACTGCTTAAATGACAAAAAATCCGCTTATGATCAATATAATTGACTGATAACATTCAAAGATTAATATGTGAATGCGACAGGAGAATTCTCAAGTAATGTATCTGTCGTTCAAGAAACAAGTTACGAAATTTCGACAATTTAATCAAGTAATGCTTGTTTATGTCGAGCAGGTTTTGTTCGATTCATAAATCGAATTACGGCGCTATGAATAAAACAGAAATCGTTTTACACTTTTAATTGAGTAATGGACATGTTTGAGCAGATTTTTGTTAGTGAACTGTTCTGTAATGGTATCTTTAACAGGCTCTGTTTTAAAAGTTAAGTAATTATTTTAGAGGCTTCTGTCATTGATTAAAAACTGAGTACTTTCAAGCTGTATTATTGGTTTAAAGTAGTGTTTTATTACTCCATTACATTTCTTTTTTCCCTTTGTTTTACAGGAGGACAAATTACTCTGGTAGCAGTGAGTTGCTGGGATGGCCAGATATACATATTTGATCTGAAAACAAATAGATCTATAATGTTTGACGGACAATTAATCCGTCTGTTTCAGTCAGTGGAACTTCTCAAGGTAGGGAAATGTAAGAGTTTCTCCCGAGGAATGTATTATTGTACAACATATTATAACGAACTTTTTGTAACCATTTATGCTGTTTTATCATTAAGTCGTTGGATGTCGACCTGCCTTTCTATCAATCCTAGAGTTTACTAATTAAGTATTGTAAGAACCCAGCCAGACAACTATATACATATACATTACAGTGATCTTTGTAGTCGCAAAAAGTGAAAAACACATATGAAGCTTGTTTTGCTTTTTTTCTTATTTCGTACTTTTATAAGATAGCAAGCCTTGATGACTGCTTCGTTTCAGGTGTTCCATGACTGCGCACCAGACAATGCCACTCTAGTAAAACAGTTTGGCGTTAAAATAAAGAACTTCTTCGATACACAGGTAATTAGCGCATTTTTATCTAAAAATTGTTACTTGAGTGAACATATTGTTAGAGTGATTTTACAAGAGTTCTTTTTTTCTATTTTTTATTAGCTTTTCGCACATACAGCTAACTAAATCGAATCAGAAGGTGATGGCTCGTCCTTTTTAGATCAGAAATATTATATTTCATCTTTCTGTTATTATTTAGGTCGCACATTCTATAGTTATGGAGCGAAGTGGTTTGAGCCCGCGCCTCCTTTCTTTCCAACAACTTTGTGAAGTCTACCATCAAGCACTGCACGTGCCCACTTGGACTTTTCAGGTAATTGTACTTATTAAGCCAGCGTTAGTACAAGATGTTCATGGTGAACGTGTGTGATAGAAATTTGTTCGTCCATGTCCGTCGTGCATCGGCCCTCAACAGTTTTCTTTCTTTGACACCTCCTAAACCATTCGATCAATGTTGATGAAACTTGGCAGAGATATCTCTTGCACGGAGCTCTACCAAAATAATTAGAAAAATACAGTACTGTGCAGAACTCTGGTTGCTATGGTATCGAAAAACTAAAATCCACAAAAAACTCTGAAATTTATCATGTAGTAATGTCTAGTTGACGTGTATTAACGTTGTTCAAACTGTTGCCATGGTTTTCGTAGTTAAACATTGTGGAGCTCAACATTTTATTCCACAACACTGTCAGCTGGACCTTTACCAAGACTGTATAAATTAAACCCATGGTGTAAGTTTGGCTTCACCATGGTGTCACGATGGTGTCACGTATTAGGCGTGATCCGCAAATAATGCAACTGCTGTGGTTTTTCGTAGAAATCGTATATTTGCATAGAACTAGTTTGTAGGGTTAGAGTGAACAATTAAACGTGTTCAGAAGGTAAAATATTACGTATACAACCACTAACCTCGGCGCAATGTTGATTGCTTTATGGTAATCGTTATACTTGGTGGGAAATGACTTGCAAATGAGCACAAAATGTTCTTGAAATTAGGGTTTAAAATTAGGTCATTATTTAGACTGAAGCCGAAAGATATTCATGAAAATGTATTTAAAAAGACTTATTTGAGTCAGAAAGGGTCAACCGTCTTCAACATTTCCAGACCCGTAACATAAGTATTTCATTTTAAGTTTGCTTGTTAAATAATAATTGGCTCCTTCCCGGTGTCAGATGTTTTATCCGACTTCCATAGTTATAATCTTAGCTTATAGGTCACATATTTCACATAGAAATATTTTCGTAAACCCTAACAGCTCGCGTCTGAAACCACATGGCTTCTGAAATCGTGCATGATGCATAGCAAAGTAGACATTTACCATATTGTTCAAACTGTGCCAGGGGATCATAATTTACCCCACCCCAGAATTCAAATGTTTTGACATGATCTTCTATAGACAAACTTTAAAAGAAACTTATGAAAAAGAGATCTTAACTTTATTCCAAACGACAAATATTCATGGTCTATGTATTCATGGTCTATGTCATGAATTCCGTCGCCTTCATGGACACAAAAGCTTCTCAGAATGAAAATGTGTCAAAGTTTGTATATATTGATACGTATTACAGAGGCTTCTAGCTGAAGACATAAATGTATGGGCAAGACGACCCTGTACCGAGGAAATGTTACAAGTTGCCGCATCATTTGTGCAGGCGTTGGTACCGTCATTGTTCACGGAAACTGACAAGTATGTAAAAAAAGCATTTAAATGATAACTACAGCAACACGTTTTCAGTAATTTATTGATATACCATAAATGTTGAGTTGAATTAATATTCCTTAAATCTATTAAGTTATGTGCAGTGTGTGCTGAGTTGTGTGCAGTGTGTGCTGAGTAATGTGTAGTATGTGCTGAGTCATGTGTTATATGTGCTGAGTTATGTGAAATGTGTGCTGAGATATGTGAAATGTGTTCTGGGTTATGTGCAGCGAGTGTTGACACTGACATAGAGGTCGCGCAGTATGTTAAACGAAGTCACTTTTTTATGTTTTCTAATTTATGTTGCCATAAGCTTGATTTTGCCACATATACGAGAAAAATGATATGTGTTAAACGACTGTGTTGGGCTTACTTATAGACTTGGCATTATCTACTATGTGTATCTTTCGTTTGCTAACAGTGTAACAGATGAAACATGAGGCAATGTTTCATTCTCAGATACTTTCGGCAAATTTCAGTTAAACCAGTTATACCAAAAGTCTCCTGCTATTCTTTATGTGTTTTGAATGCTTACTTTAACAGATTTAGACTATCTCTTATTACCTGTTATATCTGTATTATTAGAATGTTACCTCCGGACACGGATGATTGGTTTCTACACCGGTGTGAAGAGGTCTCACATTCTAGACAAAAGTCTGGCCGCCTGAAAGCTGGTCAAAAGATAAAGTGCAGTAAAAACCATTCCAGTGGTGTTCAAAACCTGTTTGGAACTCATTTCTGTAGTTGTCCAAGCTGTGTGAGTTCTATGGGTACATCACAGAATTATCAACAAAATTGCAAAGAGTGACATTCATATGCACAACTGTTAAGAGCGCAATGTCCCTTTTCAAAAATCCATTTTAAATGACATATTAATGTACAGTTTGGAAAAGATTGTCATGTTTAAATTATTTTATTACAAGTTATAATAAATATGCAAACAACCTACAATTTTCTCTAGAGTTCAGCTGGTGTTTATGGTTTCGAGAATTTAAGTTCCTCATCTTTCAGGGTTATCATGTTGAAAAAATCTTTTATGCTAGCTGTGTTATTAAGAAATGTGTTTTACACTAGGTGTCAAACCACGAAAGATGTTCTAAACACTAGCTGTATTACAAAGAAGGGTGTTCTGAACACTAGCTGTCAAACCAAGACAGATGTTCTTAATATAGCTGGTGAACGAAGAAAGGTGTTCTTTACACTAGCTATAATACTACGACCTGTGTTACCATGAAAGACGTTTTTAACACTAGCTTTATTGCAAAGAAGGGTGTTCTTTATACTAGCTGTAATACTAAGACACGTGATGTTTGCACTAGAAATATTAACAAGAAACCTTATCTTTACATAGCTGTATTACTAAGAAAGCTGATATTAATATAAGTTGTATAATCAAGAATTCGAACTGATCTTAAAATAGGCTGTATAACAAAGAAGACTTGGCTTTCGATTCTTATATTACCAAGAAAGTTGTTATTACACTAGTTTTAACATAGTTGTTTTACCAAGAAATTGATCCTAACACAGATGTATTACCAAAAAGATAATCTTTTGATAGCTGTATTACCAACAAAACAGATCTTTTGATAGCTGTATTAACAGGGAAACTGATCTTAACATAGCTGTATTACAAAAATACTGATCTTAACACAGCTGTATTACAAAAAAACTGATCTTAACACAGCTGTATTACAAAAAAAAACTGATCTTAACACACCTGTATTACCAGAAAAGCCGATTTTTTGATAGCTGTATTACGAGGAAAGCCAATCTTTTGAAAGCTGTATTACGAGGGAAGCCAAACTTTTGATAGCTGTTTTAACAAGAAAACTGATCTTTTGATAGCTTTATTACTAAAAGACTGATCTTTTGATAGCTGTATTACCAAAAAGCTGTTCTTTTGATAGCTGTATTACCAAAAAGCTGATCTTTTGATAGCTTTATTACCAGGAAAACTGGTCTTTTGATAGTTGTATTACTAAAAGACTGATCTTTTGATAGCTGTTTTACCAAAAAGCTGATCTTTTGATAGCTGTTTACCAAAACTCTGAGCTTTTGATATCCGTTTTACCATGAAACCGATCTTTTGATTGCTGTTTTACCAAAACACTGACCTTTTGATAGCTATTTTACCAAATAGCTGATCTTTTGATAGCCGTTTTAACAGGAAAGCCGATCTTTTGATAGCTGTTTTACCAAAACTCTGAGCTTTTGATAGCTGTTTTACCAAGAACTTAGTCTTTTGTCAGCTGTTTTATAAAAAAACTGATCTTTTGATAGCTGTATTACCAGGACAGCCGACCGTTGGATAGCTGCTTTACCAAAAACTGATATTTTGATAGCTGTTTTTTTCAGGAAAGCTTATCTTTTGATAGCTATTCTACCAGGACAACTCATCTTTTGAAACAGTATTAAAAGGAAAACTGATCTTTTGATGGCTGTATTTACAAGAAACTTGATCTTAACATAGCTGTATTACTAAAACGCTGATCTTAACACAGCTGTATTACGAGGAAAGCCGATATTTTGATAGCTGTTTTACTAAGAGACTAATCTTTTGATAGCTGTATTACTAAAAGACTAATCTTTTGATAGCTGTTTTTTTTCAAAAAGCCGATCATTTGATAGTTAATTTACAAAACACTGATCTTTGGATAGCTGTTTTACCAGGAAAGCCGATCTTTTGATTGCTGTTTTACCAAAACACTGAGCCTTTGATAGCTGTTATACCAAAAAACTGATCTTTTGATAGCTGTCTTACCAGGAAAGCTGATCTTTTGATAGCTGATTTACCAAGTAAGCTGATCTTTTGATAGCTGTTTTATTAAGAAAACTGATCTTTCAATAGTTGTTTCACCAAGGAAACTGATCTTAACATAGCTGTATTACATGTACCAAGTAAGCTGATCTTTTGATTACCAGAAAGTGCTTGTTTTAATTTTCAATTAAATTCTACACACCAGGGAAAAGTTAAAAGAATTAAGTGTAAAACTTTTGTTCTTTGGGATAGTATAGGTTGTCGTTGTTGTCATTAAGGCTAGTATGCGATATTTGGAAAAAATATTCAAAAATCATGCCTACCATGGAACATATTGAATAATGTATTATAATTGGTAAGACTTTTAAGTAATATTTGAAACAAATAAGGGAAAGGAACAACATGTTGTAAACCGCATTTGTAGAAACGAATTCATACCTTATTCACGAGAGCAGGCTTTTAATATTTAGTAATAGAAATAGATCCTGCCAATGAGAGACTTATTGGAAAAGAAATAGTTAAGTGATAGTGGCAAGGCAATTATCAACGTTAAGCATTTTAATCTAAACACGAACTCACGGAATCTCGCACTGATAACAGAAAGAGATATTACAGAATCTACACTGCACACGTAGTTTATTACTTCCATTTCCATGGCAACCACAAATAAGTGCAAAGAGACCCATAATCTCAAGTTTAGTTTATATATAAGAACTCCATATGTTAGGTTTTGTAAACCTAGCTTTTAATGGTGTTCAGTCATTTCAGTATTAAAATTATTTCGGATAGGCAGACAGACAGATGAACACAGGGATGAAAAAGAAACTTTTTATAAAAAATCCATTTTTTCTTATTTATCAACATATAAATCTTCTTGAACATAGCTCCTGTTTCAGATATTGCAGAATCCATATTTTCCGAACAGACAGACAGACAGACAAGTCCATGATGAAGAGTTACCTGAACGCTTAGTTTGGTATCTCTCAGCAGACATGCACCATGGATGCACATAGCATCTTTATTTTTTTCAGTATTGCAATATCAAGTCGGAGAGCAGGTTTTACTTATTGCATATAATTTCAAGAGTGTTAAAAATAACTATCAATACTATTTACAATTAATTCTAATACAAAAGAAAATCTACATATTGCAGGATCCAGATGTTTGGTATTGATGGACAGACTAATCAAAAGACAAAAAGAGATAATCTGTTAAAACGTATCACGTAGGTCTACTTTACATACCTTTTGAACAATCGCATGTATACAGATTGACAGATGGACAGACACACTGATAGACGGACGGAGGGTAGACGTACAAGCAGGAAAAGTGGTTAAATTATCTTGGTGTTATCTTTTCAAGGTTTTATTGCTTCAATAGAGTTTCTGAACGGACATTTCCTGAAGAAATAAATAACGAAATCAAGAAAATTTCGTGAAAAATTAGATTTTAACTTAATACTCTTTCACTAATGAAACAGAGAGAAATAGAATAAATCACCCTTATCGTTTTTCTTTATTTCCTTAATTTTCATACAAAGTACAAAAAGAATTCAATTCCACCATTTTGTTTTCATGCGGAAGTATTTGAACAACAAAAAGCAGGGTGAATGTCGGGAAGGTATTGTCCGCAAGTGTTTATTTTGAACCTAGAACAAACACACAAACATTCAGTTTAATTATTTTGAGTATAAATTGTTGTTGAAAGAGCTGACCGGTGTTTTTCATCGTTCACTGACAAAAAAATTGCATTTAATTCACGAGAGTAGGAAAGCTGTTAAAAAAGTCCTCGTTTCATTTCGTCTCAATGACCTACGTTCATATTGTCGGATTTCTCTTTGAACCAAACCAGTTTAACAATGGTTGAAGTAATCCTTAGGTTGTAAAGAATAACTACTTACTTTTTTTCCAAATGCTGGATATTAAAGTCTTAATTTCTTCTCAGCATAAGCATCAGTAAAATCCGAACGTCTACCTCTATCTATAGATATTTCTATATTTTTCAAAATGTGTTTTCCTGATACAGGGACGCATGTTGCGTAGGTGCTGCCACCTGGAGTTATATTCTTGTGTTCATTTCACATATCTACATTCAAGCGTCACTTGTTATAAAACAAAAACATTTTTAGACATTTAACGGTAAAATCTGGAACCAATATAGTTTTACTGCTTTTTCTTTAGTATCATTTATGTCTATGATAATGGTGCCGAAAAGCAAGTATCAAGCATATTAAAAGTGACAACAGAAAGGAAACACCAAAACTTGGACACGGTGAAAATAACTATTATTGCATAACCTGGCTCATACGTGCAGGAAAGGATAACTCATCCTTTCCCCTGGAGTGCGGAAATGACAAGCGCGTGCGCCTCATTCGAGTTACTTCAGTTCAGTCAATTCAAATGCAGCCTGAATTTCCAGGTTTATACAGATGTTATATTTGAGAAATGAAAGTTTATTCTGGAAAATGGCGGAACCTTGCCTTTCCCATTTCTTCTCTTTTTATCGTAACGGCCAATCTCAGCCCCCAATAGCCCGTTATATCAGGTCCTTATGAACATAAACTATATAGGTTATTTTGCAGAAAATAAACAAAGGGCACTGAGAATACATTGCTGATTACTCGGACACTGTCACGTGGTTAGATACAAATGAACTAGCACTTCATCTAGGAATAGAAAACGTAAACTCGTGTCAGAATAATGTCTGCTTCAAATAATTACGAAAGTATTCACCGCGTAATAGGTTTCGTTAAAGACTTCCGTGTATGTTGTGTACAGTGCTCAAGTAGATAATGCAGACATGCAACAAACAGCGTTGGTCTTGTTTGAATTTTGCTAGACAGTTGCATGAGAAATAGCGAGTGTATTAGATATTGATACTGATGCATCGTTTATTTTAGAAGAAAAATGAAGAGGGAAGTTTTCTGCATTTTAACCAAATAGACTGTTAAAACTTTCTGAGTAAAATTTAATACAATGAAGAAGGCTTGGATTCAAATTCACTTACTTAGAAAGCAGCAGTCTTTTGTTTGGAAGTCTCAAAATGATCCATTTCTCTTTAAAGTTATATTAACCATCTATCTATTGTTTACATTCAAATTAAAGACGGCACATGGTTCTGTTAGCAAACTTTTCGGTAACATGACTTAAAACTTGTCTTTGATTATGTTTACAAAGCTTTAACGTTTTTGCTAGCTTCTGTCCCGCTTTATTGAGATTTATATTTCATTGAAATTCTTGGTGGAACTTTGTTCAAAAAAAGCTATTAATTGTTACATAGAAATAAAACGCTTGATATAAGACTCACGTGTTACTAATTGTATTAAGAGAATTAATACTCCAATAATAAACTACTCCTGTATTATCACCTATCTCTAAAATGATTCTGCGGTGATTTACAAGCAATAAAGTGACTATTTGTCTCTTTTTCATTACAGATGTTGTAACACTGGAAGATATATATTCAAGCAACCATTGTGAATTTAAGTGCTGCAGTGATATATTAGGCACCGACTTGTTTCAAAATCCTGAGAATTACCCATTAACATATTGCATTCTTTCTGTGCATCGAAGTCAATGCTATTCAGTTTAACACCTCGCTGGTTTTATTTCTTTGAATATGAATTTCTTGCTTAGTGCGGTATTATAATTTAAGAGGCGTCTGGGACTCGTCAATTTTCTGATATGCATTAACACAAACACATGACCCTTTAAGTGACGACACTAGTAAATAGAAAACAAAACACTATCAAACCAGAATTCGGTGTTTCTCTAAACAAAATGCTTCACTAATTCTTACAACTATCAGCAGACATAATAGAACCTTTTGGTTGCAGCCATTGCTGTTCCAGCAAAACGAAAAATGAGTCTAATAGTAAACAACTTATCAGCTGTCAAGCTTTTTAACGCAACACACATGAAGACATGATGACAATGCTGAAATTAAAGAAAATGATGTTACGAGTGCTTAGATTCAAAATCTTGTCGCCAAAGTCTTTGATTCGCCTAAACTTAAATTCAAATATGCTAAATGTAACGTTATAGACACATGTTTACTGTAATGAGTTTAATTCTTGGTGGTTCTTTACTAAACTATTTATCAATTATTAAAAGATTTAATTAAAGAAGCCCTTGTTGATAATGGTGTTTTAATAATGGCTAGAACTTAACGTCATTGCTGAAATTTACTGATCAAACTTAAAATTCTACCACACGAAACAATTGAGATGCTGTCAGTACTTCAGAACAAAAAAATACCAGAGGCAGAAGCAAATTGTGCCATAAAACGATATTTTTCTTTGTTTAATTTTCCAAGAAGCTCGCCTACGTTTCAGAAAATAGCGTTCGTTTATTAGCTATTGTTAGGACAAATTTTCCGCGTAGTTGCAATAGTCGGCAATAAGGCCAAGGTATAACAGAATCTGTAAATATCCGTTATTTGTAATCTTTTGATGTCGTTCCATAATCTGTGACATAACAATATCTATAATTATCGCCGTTCCTGGACGGCGATATATACAATCAACAAGATTCGAACAGTTTTGCCTGTACACCGCCTGCCTTTAGCCAATCAAAGCAAAGCATTTCATATCACATGATAACAAAATGGACGTCAAAATTCTTCTGCAAGGGATGCGTAAATGGACTCGCCCAACCGCCATGTTTGTCGGGTTACTTATTCTTACAACTGAAAAATACCATCATCAATGTACGATCTCAGTACCAGTCTTCAGGCTCTTGTAGGATAAATACAGGATAATCGCAATTTTTTTTGCTACATGTCATTTTTTTACTAGAGAATGTAGTCTAAATAAGATTATGGTTTGTTTGTTTTTTCCAAAACTTGCACTTAAAGAAAAAAATAAATGCTTGCTTCCGGGCGATTCTAATCAGGATACAAACTCCCCGCAGAGGTTACTTCCCCTGATTAGTACAGTAAAAGTAGCAAAGCGTGGCTTGACCGGTGCGAGGAGTTTGATCAGGATTTTTCCGTGTTTTATATATGCTTGATTAGGGTCAGTGCAATATCGTATTTTTTACCTAAAATTTATTCTGTTTAAATTGTACATATAATATTCTTATGATATTGAAGAACTGTATCTAGCTTTTGTTAAGTATACATTTTTTAGTAATAAATAAAGTTAAAAAACTACGCAAATAGTCAATTAATTATGCGTAGACTGGTTTACGACAAAGCAATATTTACAAGGTTTTAATGCTGCAAATTTTAACATGATGTATAAAGATATTGGGATGTTTTTCATTAAGAAGCCAAATCGTCCGCTTTCAAAAATAGTCCAGCTACAATAAAAATAGAATGTATATTTCATTTACTTTATAATTTCTGTGTGAAAATTATCAAATATAACTTCGCTTTTCAGTGCAAAGCATGTTGTAAGATTATCAAATTAATGAATGAAGAACATGAAATACATTCATCTATGGATAAGACGAAATGCATGGCTGAACGGCGATTTCAAACATTTTTGGAAATGCTAATACTTGTCTGTGTAGTGCGGTTAGTCCTTTCTGACATTTGTAGAAGCACGATAATGGTTGACAACATTAAAAAATAACTCTTTCAGAGCTATTATTGCTTTGTTGGAACGAATTTTCTTGAAGTTGCCCTTTTAACTTTCCCTGAGTACGGGAAAATAATTTCTTTACTTTTGTTTTTTGTTTCGAGAGTGTTACTTTCGAATAATCATGACGAGTTTCTTCATCTGTAAAGAATATATGAAGTCTGACTGTCTGAAAGCTAGTCAGCAGATTAAGTGCTATTGAAAAAAAATCAGTTTAAACCTGCTTGGTATACACTTTTTTAGACGCACAAAAACAGATTTGTTTCTCATTCCTCTATTACCCTCCGCCGCAAGGGCGGAAGGGGTCTAGGAATGGTCTTCGATATTCGAATAATGACAGAAAATAAAAGCCATGCATCAGCTTATAAATCGTATAAGCTGAGAAAAAGGAACTCATCATCTAGATAAGCAACAGCTACTGTTTAGATTTGTGTTGTTAACTAAACGAGACAAAATCAATCAAAGACGTTGTCAAACATAAAAACCTGAATTATTCCGAGTGATTAATAGTGCAGCTAACGTTAATTTGTTCCAAACTGTGCCTACATCATATTATTACCTTAACCATCATTCTAGTTAACTTCAGTATTACTCTCACCTTGGCAGTCCTTGCAGTTCTTATTAAAAACGTAAAAAGAGAAGGGAATTGTTTTCTTCAGTCTGCAAATTGTCCCCCTAATAACAAAAAGTCTTCTTCTGTCATCAAATTATCTTCTTCTGTCAACAACTTGTCTTTTTTTCTGTCTACAAATAGTCACTTTTTGTCTGCAAATTGTCGTCCTTTCAAAGAAAACTGTCTCCTTCTGTCTTCCTTATGTCTTATTCTGTCTGCAAATTGTCTTCTCCAAGAAGCAGTATAATGAATAACTAAACTATAAAAATTAGAATATCTTTACTGTTACTTTGGTAGTGTTTCACGACCCATCACTGATTTTTTAACTGCAGCGTGTCATGCTTGTCAGAGTATGAAGTGTTCGACACAGAGGTAGTCGAGATGGATTTCGACTTTATATTTTCAGAAAAAAAGCCAGATAAATTTAATGGACAAATTTGATCGGTAAATCATATAAGCTAGAACTTATCCTTGAGCATATGGCTATATTTCATACCTCTATTAAGTGGGCGATTACAGCGAAGATGATGGTTTCCTGGTTTATTTGTTGTCAATATGCTAGCGAGAGAAAACATTCGTGAAAAAGAATGGAAAGTGATTGTGATTTATTTTCACAAATCACAAAAAAGAAAGGTAAACTACTTCATGGTAATCACGAAAGTCCATGAATGCTGTTTGTATTGACGTTGACAAGGACTCAATAAATTACTTCATACTCTTCCGAAGTAAACTATGATTTTCTGAGCTTGTACGGTTTTAACAGCTTTTATTGCAATTCTTTAACGAAATTGTTCCCCCTTTTGTAAGTTAGAGAGTTTACACTTGTTTGTCATTTTCTATTTCAGCAGATACTTTAGATAATTATAAGATGTTTATGCATTAAATAAAGATAAAAAGAGAAGACTTAAATATTGATGTTGCGCGAGTGATTGCAAAATAAGCCATAAAACTGGTCAAATAAATTCTCCCGTAATGTCACCTCTAAAAGCTTTCTTTTGTCTATGTTCGACACACAGTCCATTGTATTTTAATACAAACGAAGTCATTTTACACGTGCAATCATATACAATCAAAGCTTCTGATGTCACAATGTAAATCTTTCGTCGTTCTAGCAGGCATCAGCTTGTTTCCAAATAATAGTCCCAACGTTACACAAAACTCAATAACATTTAATGTTCTCCATAAAAAACAAACAACTAAAATTTGATGAATTCATCGTTGTTTTGCTAGACAATTTCGAATCTGAATTCCTGTTTTATGCTGTAATATAAAGCTAAGAGGCGTCTGGGAATCGAAAAATTCCGACATGCAGATACTCCAGCACAAACCATCATATATCACAGTTTCTACAACACTGTATTCTAAAAGCGTCACTCCTTAGCAGTTAAGCGGTATTTGTTACTGAGCAATGTTTCCGCAATTCTTACATTTATTTTAAACCTTTTATAACTTTAAAGGAGTAGTCACTGCTATTAGGATGAGACATGTCTGTAAGAATAAACTGTCAATGTGTTGTCATGTAGTCTCACTATTTCGCCTCCGAAGGTGAACCCATTTTATAGGCTGATATTTTATAGTTGTTCACCTTCTACGTCTCACTTTGATCTGCATCTGACTAAGCGGACTCGCCCAATCGTAGGCGATTGGGCACATTTTATGGCTCGTTTGTCCAACAGTTCATAGAAGTTAAGGTAAAAATGATAAAAATATGATAAAATATGACAACTAAATTCATACCTGATCCTGTAATCCAAGAAAACACACAAATACATAAGTATAGAACTGAAACACTTATTTCATACCTGATTAATCCACCATTTTATTCAAGATTTGGCAATTGGAATACTCGGTGTTGTAGGTTAATAGATAATCAGGACAGGGTAAAAACCATGCCGAACCGAGTCCGCTTAACCAGATGCAGATCAAAGTGAGCCGTAGAAGGTGAACAACTATAAAATATCAGCCTATAAAATGGGTTCACCTTTGGAGGCGAAATAGTGAGACTAGTTGTCATGGTGACAGATAATGCAATAAGCTGAATTATTAAGCTAAACACTAGCCTATTATTATTTGAATGCAGTCTCAAGAGCTTGTTTATAACGAAAACCAATGTCATCGTTTACCTGAATTTAGCACTGAGTCTCAGTAACCTGCGACACAGTAGAAAATCGGATTTTTAAAGGTCCACAAATTGGGAATCTATACACATATTTTGATAAATATATGTCTGTATAATTTCAATATGAAGTGTGATCAGTACAAGTACCATACTTTTGAAGATGTAAGTGTGCGAGTTACAGCGCTAAAACAGTTTTTGAAACCATTTACGAGTCATAACCTTTAAACACCATGCTTGAATACAAGTGTTTTAACATCTAGGAATAAATTTATCTTTCGTATTTTCTTCAAATAGACACATGTCACCACACGGAACAGTAAAGGCTAATAAGCTTGAAACATGTAAGAAAATAACAACAAATCTCAAATTTAGTTATTTTATAAAGCTTTGACCTTTTTTTAACAATAATTGAACAATCATGTTAAAGTCAGCCCATCAATGTGATTCACCCAGTGAAAATATCATTCATTAGAAACAATAACCCCACTCTAAGCTGTGTCTGTCACTTTTCAATCTTTAACTAATCATGTTGATAGGAATGTTCCGTATCTAATGCGACTTTGTCCTGTACATTGTTAGCAAAGTAATTAACAAAATAATCAAACATATGTCATTATGACTCGTATCAAGAGTTTGTACGGTATAAACTGTGCACTTTGAAAAAGGTCTATACCGATTTTAAAAGATGTTAACTTTCGTGCACTTCAGTTGCCTCAAATATTAACTAAAACCAAGACGAGAAACCGAGATAACAAACTTTAACACGTGTTATTATGTTAAAGAAACACCGATCGTTGCTGTCGAAAGCTCTTTAAAATCAAGATGTATAGGGCAGTTATCTTAACATCCTTAAAGCATGCCTACTACGTTTACTATATGTCCGTACTGACACGATTAAAGCTAATGTCAGTGTCACGTATCATACACAGTAAATCTCTTAATGTCAGTTATCCATTTTGTTATCACTATTGTAGTTACTATATTAAACAATCACAAAATCGTTTTGTTTCCGATCTGATGTCAAATGTTGACTTTATTAATTTGATTGTTAAACTTTGATGTTGCGGTCAAATACTTTTTCAAGTGAAACATATTTGTGAGTATCTCCTGTTTTAGGCTTGCTAATGCTTAAGTACAAATATCTTTGTATCTTCTGTTTTAGGCTTGCTAATGCTTAAGTACAAATATCTTTGAGAGTATGTTCTGTTTTAGGCTTGCTTATGCTTAAGTACAAATATCTTTGAGAGTATGTCCTGTTTTAGGCTTGCTTATGCTTAAGTACAAATATCTCTGTGAGTATCTCCTGTTTTAGTCTTGCTTATGTTTAAGTACAAATATCTTTGTGAGTATCTCCTGTTTTAGGCTTGCTTATGTTTAAGTACAAATATCTCTGTGAGTATCTCCTGTTTTAGGCTTGCTATAAGTACTGTTTCATCCATCAGCAGAGGCTATCATCAAAAAATCATGTTTTATTGAAACAGTCACTACATACGCATGTAGAGTCTCGGGTACAAAAACAACCAGTTGATTCTGCAACTATACTATGTATTATCATTGTACCTTCTATTGGTTTTACGTTTCCTTCCTTCACACTAAGAATTGATTCTGTGCACTCTTTCTCGCTGATTTTGTTGTGCTGAATTCGGCTGTCAGACCCAGACGCCCTCTAAAGAAGTCATCAGCATCCTGAATGATGATCTTTCCTTGCTCTATAGCATTGTCTGCGTTACGCTTCGTGGTACCTCCGATTCCATCACATGGGCCTTTATCATGTCCTGATTCATAATAATTCCAATACCCTGTAATCCCATGGAATGGTTCTAGCCTACTAATGTAGTCAAACACTGTTTTATTCCTATATTAGGAAATAGGTGAATCCGTCCAGAAATGTATACCCTTCAGGTCCTTTACAAATTCTTTGGCTATTTCAATTACTTTATTAGAGATGGCCAATACCATGGACGCATTGTGATGAAGTATTTCTGATACAAAATCCACACTCCGATGTTATATCTCACAGTTTCTTCTATACATCACTGTTGGATGCAATGTTACAACTGTGTTGGACTTCTTCAAGGTTTTGGCAACAGTAATTTTCACCGAAGCCTATTTACACGAGAACGTTGTTTCGAGGCAATTTCTGTTGAATTTCTTTTACATCTTTGTATTGTTCAACTACTGTCATAATGTGACATGCAAACGCCCTGTACGTTTCGTTCATCAGCTCAATGAATTTTTACTTAGTCAGATTAGTATATATCACTCTCATTTTGTCTCAACCACCCTTAATTTTCTGTCTCTTCCATTCTTGGAATCTCACAAAAACGGCAATGCCAAGAGCAGTAATTGAAAGGAAACTTGAGTACAGATAGATCACTACTTCTTTTTACAAAATTGCCACTAATACGTGATGAATGTGATTGCTAGTACACTGTAAACGTATTTCTTAGTTTTTAAGCAGATTTCGTAACATGCGCCTTCGTGTAAAGTTTTTTTAGGAAATTCAATTAATTTTATAGGTAGAATGTTCACAAAATATATTACAAATCAAACTTTATGTGTTTGACATGCGTGTACTGCAAACTGCAACTAAATATATCAGAGACACGCGTGAATTATGCCAAGGACTTGAATCTTTGAATAATTCTGAAAGTTGCTTGTTTTCAAGTTTAAAATATGAATATTCGGATAAATATACAACTTTAAAATGTAGTCGATACTTTAGTTAAAAAAATGACAATGAGGTTTTATGCGGGGGGTAATTTGATTTCTACGATAAATGCATATGAGATTTTAAAAGCATATTATTCCAGCTTGTTAAAGTCTGAGATGCCCACTACAAGGGCAACTTTTCCTTCTTTATATATTCCTTTCTTACTATAAAATCATGTGTCGACACTGCACATTTTCATTCTAAGTATACATTAGAAATACAATACTCATTCAATACGGCTGATTGATTATACAGACGAATAAGTTACAAATAGTGAAATGTAAAAAAAAATATAACGGAAAACTATTTTATCAACATCTTGTGTTAAATTACTGTATTTTAATGAGTGACATGTGATCTGTCCTTATTGCTTCAGTCGCTTTGTTGTTTAAATACAGAATTAATTATAAAAAGTTTTGAAATTCAAATGCCCTTGTTTAGTTCAAACGCCTACAACAAATATTGAATTACCTATGCTTTTATACACCTTCCGTTCAGCACACTTTATTCAAAGACCGTAATGCATTTTATTTCCAATTTGAATAATATGTTTTACGCTGTATTTTCAAGCCGAATGGTCTCCAGGGACTTTATGATTGCTGACATGCATTTTGAATGCAACAAAGTGTTAATTTAAATGTTTTCAACTGATTTGAATCAAAACGGAGACAGGAGTTACGATCAAACGGGGGAACATACAAGATCGAACGTAAACACAGCACTGAATAACCCTGAAAATAACTACTTTGGGCCGTCATCTAGAATGAAATTTTAAATGTAAATGTGTTTTGTCGAATTTTCTTCTGTGATATTTACAGGTCGTAATAAAATTACCGCCACGGCCTAGTAAACAAACGTTGGCTTAGTAAATAAAAGTTGCCTCCTCAGTAAACGTCACGGTCGCTTGTATACGTCAAACCTTCAGGTTTTAAAACGCTAGAACCAGTTTGTTTTTCGAATCTCGGTTGATGATGTTTTCCTCTGGTGTCAAGAAAAACAGAAAAACGAAAACAACGGCAACAGTTTGAGCTTTTGTCAAGTAACGCACAGCGAGATTTCGATAATAAACATTATAGACATCGCAATAAAATCTGATCAACCCATGATCGGGAAAACGAATTTGAATTAGGTCTCACTAAACTTTCATTAATGTCACAGTTTTAGAAGCTTCTTGAACAGTATTGATTTTTTTTCAATTCAGAACTAGTTACATGAAATGGTTTTGAACATTTCTTCACGAAACAACAGAACATATAAATCTGTTTGACAGTTTCGGTCAATCAGTATCTTTATTAACTGATGATTCGCAGTTGATCACGGTAAGAAAATAATGTTTCCAACTTTTCTCTTTGGCATAATGTTTCCTTTTTCTATTCCCATCTAGGGATTACATTACCTAGTCCTAATTTTTTATGGAATGCACGACGCTAATATTTTGTCTTTATGCCAAATTTAAATAAATGGACGCACGTTGAAGCTCATTTATTTTACAGGCAAATTTATCAGCAAATGTCGCTTCATTAAACAAAACGCACCTTTACCAGGACTGAAATTTAGCCAACTTATTACAATTTCAATGCATTTTTTTCCTTCCCTCAAAAACCGAACTAAAGCCTCGAGATAGTTTGGAATCAGCTCTTTTAAAGTGACCTCAAAATCTTTATAATTTGATACGAAAGTTTCTTACTCTTTCGCTCTTTATTGTATCTGAGCACCAACAGAAAAACGAAAACTGAAACATTATTTGTTAATCCGTCTTTAAAGAAGTACAAACAGTAAGCACATTGAACGTTTGAACCTCGCTGCTATTTAGCATGTACAGGCGATAACAATCTAACGGTCACAGGTGACACTGATCCTTTGAACAATTTATACGTCTTTCATACACAAAATGAAGATGTTTCTTTTTACTTTTCATGTAATTTGCATTCTAAACTGTAGATATGGCAACCGTTACGTTGAATTACAGGATGAATGGCAACGATGTAATTCGTGCCTTCCTCGTCATTATAAACGTACAATAAAAAGGAAAAGTAATTTGTTTTACTTTATAGTGCTGAGATGTTGATAAAAAAACCATTCCGAATTATCTAGTTTGCCAACAGAAGAGGAAATTTACAAGGTACGACATCAGTACAAAAATCCAGTGTATACAGTTCACTTGTGCAATTCACACCAATGCTGATTTATTTATAAAGTTAATACTTATTCCGGACTAAAAAGGGAAATGTGCCGTAAACAATGTCGTAAGCAAAAATGTCCTTGACAAAGTTGAAATCAGTAAGGATCATATCTGTCTCGAGTAGGTAATGAACATCAAGCAGATACCATATATAATTTCAGAGGCAAGGTAAAGTCTTTTCCAAGAATATTTATTTTTCATTAGTAGCTGGGGTTTTTTTTTTCATGTAGCGCTCAGATTACTGTAAGATAAACATAACCTATAACAACTATATTAAAATATAGGTAATTGCTGATTAAAAAATATTTTATTTGCTTGTCGATTTCTAGATAGAACATCATGTATTGTATATCAGTTATGATTTGTTGTCATCATACCTCTATGTAATATACTAGACGTCTTAGAATACGATCCCTAATAAACTTTTTTCAGCCTTCGGTTAAATTAACTTTAAAAATATATAGACAATATAAGACACTTTGACCATGAGATTCTCAAGATATGACAAGCATTATCATCAAAAGCTTTGACTACGAGGTAAAGAGAAACATTTTTTTTGCCTTAGTCTTACCATTAAAGCAAGAGCCATGTTACACTTGGTTAATCCCCCCGCCGGGAAGAAGTTACCTGAAAGTTGTACTTTTGTACATTTTACTTGATGAGAGGAAATCCTTTAAAAGCCGTATAGTTATGGTAATACTGAGTACAGTTTTCAAGTAAGCGAAAAAAGAATAAGGCAATGAAGAGGAGGTTTGCAAAATTATATTAATGTTCATTTTCAGTAAAGGTATGATATTTTGCTATCAGTGTATTAAGTTTGAAGTAAATCTCTCAAGTACTTTTGGAGTTATGCACTGGCTAAAAACTTTAAAGTAAATCTGATAAAGGGAAATAACTCTAAAAATTGGCAATATAGAGTTATTGTTCTTACACACTGCACTTTCTCCCAATATGCTCTGTCAGTGTATGAAGTTTGAAGAAAATCGCTCAAGCACTTTTGGAGTTATGCTCCGGACAAAATTTGGACGGACCCACGGACGGAGACCATTTCTAATATCCCCTCCACCTTCGGCGGGGGGATAACAACAACAATGTCATATGTCACCATTTACAAACATAATGAATGCGAAGAAAGCAGCCAGTAGTGAGAAGTATAACCATTAACCCATTTACCCCATCAACTTCGCGATGAAGGAATGATATCAAAGTAAACTTCAACATATATCTTGGGCTACAAACTTTCATACATTATTCAACAATCTGGCAAATTTTAAAAGAGGTTTACCGTGTAGGTTTGTATAAAAAATAATAACTGAATTCAACGATATTTGTTTTATCATGATTAAGGGCTTATAACAGTTAAGATATCAGAAAAACTGAGTAAATTCAATTTCATTCCAATAAGAATAATAATATTTCAAAATCAGAATAAAAGCAAAAAGCCAAAGAAAAATATTGCCTCGATTAGCATCTGAAGCCATGTTCTTCAGTGAAAAAGTCTCAGTCCTACAAAATGCAATGGAAAGGGTATTCTTTAATGTGGAGGTACAACATTATGGACCGTATACCTTAAAGTCAAGCAGTGTACTTATTTCTTCTAAACGTACCGTTTTTCTTCTAACTAAATACAAGCATGTGATATTTATTAAGGTTCAAAACCATTTATCTATTTGATTAACATTTTCTTAGTTCTATATAACTGTTTCATCATACAGTGAGTGTTTTTCATCGCAAATCTTGCTCCGTATATGACTAATCATCCGATATGAAATTGATTTATAAATAAGCACGTTAAGAGAATAATGTCTTTAAGATCTTGTCACGCGTAAGCTATGCTTCCTTCCTTTCCCAGTTAGGAATAATATTATTAATGAGACAGAACATGTCATTTACATTGCACAGACAATGAATTATTCATCAATACTTTTCAAATTATATTTTTCTGAAATACTTTTATCGTCGACGAGCTTCTCGAAATCTAGTATCATGTAAAATGAATGAATCAAGAATTAAATAATCAAGTTTATACTTCAAACACACGCACAACAACCGCTACTAACACATAAAAGAGCTGTCGTTATGACGTTAATAGATACGCCGTCAAAAGACGCTCAGTTAATGGGGTTACTCTGTAACAGATTCAAGTCATAATAGTGCCATTATTATCTGAAACTGAAACTTTTTAATGAAGTAATAAGTAATACTCTGCAGCAATCCATTCATTTTATGTACATGTTATTCAAACTGACACAATATGATGTCTATGGAAAAGAGAGATTAAGAAAGGTAACAACTATTACGTCCTTAGCCGAAAGATAGACTACGAGATAATTACATTACACGTATTTTTTATCCCGTAATGTATTATGTGTTGTACAATCAAAACATAAACTCTTTGCATGTAAGCCAGATGTTATACATAAGCTCTTATTAACTTGCACCTAGTATTATGAAATTTCATTACTTGGCCTGTAACAAAAGCTACTTCAAAGACATTCATCTTAATAAGATATTGTATAAACAATAAAAACTATATTTTTTGTGAAAAACGCAGGTCTCCCCCTTGCACCCGATGGAAGGAAGGCCAAGGAAGAGATATCACCTTTCCGAAACAGAAGCTTCGTCATTTATTATGGTATAAAGAACATTAACATATGTGTAGTTATGATAGTTTCACACCTTACTCTAGGCACGGTTGACATCACCTGACATCACAGTAGAATTTTTTTATCAACGGCAGTGTGGAAAACAGCATATGTTAAATGGTGGTAGCTGTAATGTATTGGAGTAACACCAGCTTCAATGCAGTCCATGTTTTTAACATATATATGGTCGAGAAATGTCCTTCCAGCAGTGACCTTGACCTTTGACCTACTGACCCCTGAATCAATAGTGTTCTTTAATAAGGGTAATCACCCTATGAAAATTGAAGGCTCTGGGTGAAATAGAACTCCAGTTATTGAGCGGAATGTTTACACTCTTCGGGCCCCTGTGACCTTGACCTCTGACCTACTGACCCCAGAATCAATAGCGTTCTTCTACTCAATAAGGGCAATCACCCTATGAAGTTTGCAGGCTCTGGGTCAAACGATTCTCCAGTTATTGAGCGGAAATGAAAGTGTGACAGACGGACAGACGAACAGAAGGACAGACGGACAAGGCAAAAACAATATGTCTCCCCCAGAGGGGGGGTGACATAAAAATCATCAGGTCTGAATAACTAACTATTCACTTAATGAAACAAAAATAATCTAGTAAGTCACGAATGTAAAGGAAGAGAAAGATTGTAGCCAAAATAAATGACAAACAATCTACGCCATGCACTGACCAACAATCAAGTTCCTGACTGAAACATAAACTCATCACTGTATGTGTTATAAGGCAACTGATCAAAGCGGCAATAGAAAAAAATATCAACTCTCATAATGTATGATACGCAGACTCTATCAAAATTCTGAATTAGATCTAGTGACTAGGAACTTGAAAATACATCAGCAAAACATATGCATATATTAAAGTAGATTAACGGAAAAAATCTAACACACCTTAGGCGAGCTTTCAACTAACAGAAGTTGAACACTTCGATAGAATAATATGAAGGTTAAAAACAACTAAACTGAACCTTGATTAACTTGTATCCTTAATTGTTTCTGTACAACTAGACAACTAGATTTTTGATTAGTATGAGCTAAAGAAAATAAGCTGCAGTTTTCATTACTATGTCTGAAAGTTTATTTTGACGACACATATCCTATGTCAGAGAACGGTCCTATTCGTTTTCTTCTGCTCCTAATTATGACCAACAGATTTTTTACCTGTTATAAAGTCGTTTTCGATTCATGTCGACCTACACTGTACTAACTGTATTTGTTTAACTCCGCTTCACATTTTTAAAATTCTGAATCCTTTTGTCGCTTACCATTTCTGCCTAGTTGTGGAAACCTGTCATGCCTTGTTTTTTTTAAGTGGAGGAAAAATAAACAAGAAGATGCTGGTAAGATTGCCAGACAAGTATATGTTTGTTTAAGTAGAGATTTGGCTGATGGTAGATTCATTCGTTCGTTTGACTGCGTTATTCACGAGCCAATATTTCGTTCCTTTCACTGCGTTACGCATGAACCAATCTTTGGCTCCTTTGACTGGGTTAATCATGGACCAATCTTTGGCTCCTTTGACTGCGTAATTCATGAACCAATCTTTGGCTCCTTTGACTGGGTTAATCATGAACCAACCTTTGGCTCCTTTGACTTTGTTAATCATGGACCAATCTAAGGCTCCTTTGACTGCGTAATTCATGGACTAATATTTGGCTTCTTTGACTGCGTAATTCATGAACCAATCTTTGGCTCCTTTGACTGCGTCATTCATGAATCAATCTTTGGCTCCTTTGACTGGGATAATCATGGACCAGTCTTAGGCTCCTTTGACTGCGTAATTCATGGACAAATCCTTGGCTCCTTTGACTGCGTAATTCATGAACCAATCTTTGGCTCCTTTAACTGGGTTAATCATGAACCAACCTTTGGCTCCTTTGACTTTGTTAATCATGGACCAATCTAAGGCTCCTTTGACTGCGTAATTCATGGACTAATATTTGGCTTCTTTGACTGCGTAATTCATGAACCAATCTTTGGCTCCTTTGACTGCGTCATTCATGAATCAATCTTTGGCTCCTTTGACTGGGATAATCATGGACCAGTCTTAGGCTCCTTTGACTGCGTAATTCATGGACAAATCCTTGGCTTCTTTGACTGCGTAATTCATGAACCAATCTTTGGCTCCTTTGACTGGGTTAATCATGGACCAATCTTAGGCTCCTTTGACTGCGTAATTCATGGACAAATCCTTGGCTCCTTTGACTGCGTAATTCATGAACCAATCTTTGGCTCCTTTAACTGGGTTAATCATGGACCAATCTTAGGCTCCTTTGACTGCGTAATTCATGAACCAATCTTTGGCTCCTTTGACTGCGTAATTCATGAACCAATCTTTGGCTCCTTTGACTGGGTTAATCATGGACCAATCTTTGGCTCCTTTGACTGCGTAATTCATGAACCAATCTTTGGCTTCTTTGACTGGGTTAATCATGGACCAATCTTTAGCTCCTTTGACTGCGTTATTCATGAACGAATCTAAGCTCCTTTGACTGCGTTATTCATGAACCAGTCTTTGGCTCCTTTGACTGCGTTATTCCTGTACCAATCTTTGGCTCAATTAACTGCGTTACTCATAGACCAGTTTTTGGCTTCTTTGACTGCGCTATTCATGTACCAGTCTTTGGCTCCTTTGACTGCGTAATTCATGTACCAATTTATGGCTCCTTTGGCTGCGTTATTCATGAACGAATCTAAGCTCTTTTGACTGCGCTATTCATGTACCAATCTTTGGCTCCTTTGAATGCGTTACTCATAGACCAGTCTTTGGCTCCTTTGTCTGCGTTACTCATAGACCAGACTTTGGTTCCTTTGACTGCGTTACTCATAGACCAGTCTTTGGCTTCTTTGACTGCGTTACTCATAGACTAGTCGTTGGCTCCTTTGACTGCGTTACTCATAGACCAATCTTTGGCTCCTTTGACTGTGTTACTCATAGACCAGTCTTTAGCTCCTTTGACTGCGTTATTCATGTACCAATCTTTGGCTCCATTTACTGCGTTATTCATGTAACAATCTTTGGCTCCATTGACTGCGTTACTCATAGACCAGTCTTTGGCTCCTTTGACTTCGTTACTTATAGACTAGTCTTTGGCTCCTTTGACTGCAATGTTCATGTACCAATCTTTGGCTCCATTGCCTGCATTACTCATAGACCAGTCTTTGGCTCCTTTGACTGCGTTACTCATAGACCAGTCTTTGGCTCCTTTGACTGCGTTACTCATAGACCAGTCTTTGGCTCCTTTGACTGCGTTATTCATAGACTAGTCTTTGGCTCCTTTTACTGCGTTATTCATGTACCAATCTTTGGCTCCATTGCCTGCGTTACTCAAAGACCAGTCTTTGGCTCTTTTGACTGCGTTACTCATAGACCAGTCTTTGGCTCCTTTGACTGCGTTACTCAAAGACCAGTCTTTGGCTCCTTTTACTGCGTTATTCATGTACCAATCTTTGGCTCCATTGACTGCGTTACTCATAGACTAGTCTTTGGCTCCTTTGACTGCGTTACTTATAGACTAGTCTTTGGCTCCTTTGACTGCGTTATTCATGTACCAATCCTTGGCTCCATTGCCTGCGTTACTCATAGACCAGTCTTTGGCTTCTCTGACTGCGTTATTCATGTACCAATCTTTGGCTCCTTTGACTGCATTACTTCTGTGGGCGTCATCTTTCTCAACGTCAGGCACATATTGTTTTCAAATGTTTGAGCCACCTTTAAAATCAAAATGCAAGAATAAATAAATTGGTAAACATTTAGCAAACAAAACATTCAATCTTCACAAGTACAAATGCAAACCGCTGAATCAATAAACAAAAATTAAGATCAGACAAAATGATATCTTTTTGCCTACATCGGTAAGTGAAAATGCCTAACAATTCTGTAAAACATTTATTTAGCCCAAAACATTAATATGTGTGAAGTTGGTCTGCAGTTCGCAGTTCGCAATTCGCGATTCGAATTGCGAACTGCAAACTGGCATGCAGTTCGCGATTCAAACTTGAAGCTTTTCAGAGTTCTTCGTGTGAAAATTTATTACTTACTGACTTCATAAACCAAAAAGAAATAGTTCTAAGATAGAAAAAAAAAACATAAGTCAATTGCAAACTGGTCTGCAGTTCGCAGTTCGCAGTTCGCGATTCGAATTGCGAACTGCAAACTGGCATGCAGTTCGCGATTCAAACTTGAAGATTTTCAGTGTTCTTCTTGGGAAAATTTATGACTTACTAACTTCATAAACCAAAAAGAAATAGTTCTAAGTCCAATTGCAAACTAGCATGCTGTTCGCGATTCGAATTGCGAACTGCAAACTGGTCTGCAGTTCGCAGTTCGCAATTCGCGATTCGAATTGCGAACTGCAAACTGGCATGCAGTTCGCGATTCAAACTTGAAGCTTTTCAGAGTTCTTTTTGTGAAAATTTATTACTTACTAACTTCATAAACCAAAAAGAAATAGTTCTAAGATAGAGAAAATAAACATAAGTCCAATTGCAAACTAGCATGCGGTACGCGATTCGAATTGCGAACTGCAAACTGGCATGCAGTTCGCGATTCAAATTTCAAGCTTTTCAGTGTTCTTCTAGGGAAAATTTATGACTTACTTACTTCATAAACCAAAAAGAAATAGTTCTTAGTCGAATTGCAAACTAGCATGCGGTTCGCGATTCGAATTGCGAACTGCAAACTAGCATGCAGTTCGCGATTCAAACTTGAAGCTTTTCAGAGTTCTTCGTGTGAAAATTTATTACTTACTAACTTCATAAACCAAAAAAGAAATAGTTCTAAGATAGAAAAAAAACATAAGTCAATTGCAAACTAGCATGCGGTTCGCGATTCGAATTGCGAACTGCAAACTGGTCTGCAGTTCGCAGTTCGCAATTCGCGATTCGAATTGCGAACTGCAAACTGGCATGCAGTTCGCGATTCAAACTTGAAGCTTTTCAGTGTTCTTCTTGTGAAAATTTATTTCTTACTAACTTCATAAACCAAAAAGAAATAGTTCTAAAATAGAGGAAAAAATATTAGTCCAATTGCAAACTAGCATGCGATTCGCGATTCGAATTGTGAACTGCAAAATGGTCTGTTATGAAGTAAGTAAGTCATAAATTTTCCCTAGAAGAACACTGAAAAGCTTGAAATTTGAATCGCGAACTGCATGCCAGTTTGCAGTTCGCAATTCGAATCGCGTACCGCATGCTAGTTTGCAATTGGACTTATGTTTATTTTCTCTATCTTAGAACTATTTCTTTTTGGTTTATGAAGTTAGTAAGTAATAAATTTTCACAAGAAGAACTCTGAAAAGCTTCAAGTTTGAATCGCGAACTGCATGCCAGTTTGCAGTTCGCAATTCGAATCGCGAATTGCGAACTGCGAACTGCAGACCAGTTTGCAGTTCGCAATTCGAATCGCGAACAGCATGCTAGTTTGCAATTGGACTTAGAACTATTCCTTTTTGGTTTATGAAGTTAGTAAGTCATAAATTTTCCCAAGAAGAACACTGAAAATCTTCAAGTTTGAATCGCGAACTGCATGCCAGTTTGCAGTTCGCAATTCGAATCGCGAATTGCGAACTGCGAACTGCAGACCAACTTCACACATATAAAACATTAAAACTTACACATTTACTATGCGTCCCTTTATCTGCTTGCTCATTGTACAGGTAGGTGGTGATAATCACAAACTATATAATAAAACTGTCAACACTGCAGTGTAATGAAACTTATATAACTGTATATAACACAGAATGTTCTTCCAGGTATCTTCTCGAAGTTATTTCACGACAGATACTTTGCTCTTTCATTTAGTTAAACTTTGGGTTGAGAACCGGTGCAACACAGACTTGTTACATTAAAGTGCTTGCAGACGAAATAAATGTAGAATAAATTTTCTAACCACTATTAGCGTAAAAGCAGAAAGTCTTACAAAGACTTTATCAAATCAACTATCATTTTTCATTGATTGCACATTCTTTTGAAATAGAAATTACAGCAAACACAAAATTATTTTTATGTGTAAGGTAAAATGTTATTTGGAACGGCTTTAGTTACTGACTGCCTGAGAACTATTTGTTCGGTCTTAAACTAGAACTCTTATTAAGTTCAAAATGAGCCTATAGTGCTTCATCTACTACAGTGTAACTTACGAGGGTTGTCCGGAAATTTCGTAGACAGGGGTACGAAATAATTATAAGCAGCCGTATCAATATGATGTTTTGATATTTTGCTAAAGTATGTATTTGCTACATATTTTAATTTTATTAATAACCACGATAACACTAATATTCGCAAAATTCGGAGCACTTGATTCTTTAACACTAGATGGGTGTTCGGCGGAACACTTGTGTCGCCCTTGGGTACTCTGTTAGAATAACTAAAAGGTAAACAAGAGCCTGCTGGAAAAGACAGCATGCTAGTCAATGTACAACAATACCTGTCCACAGACAGCATGCTCCACTTTTCTCAGTGCTGGATAATTAATTATAAGCCAAGTTAAACAAGAGGCCCAAGTGCAAAAAAAATTGACTGGGGCAGGGCAAGTACCTAGTCATACAAGATGAAAAAAAAAATTGGGTCAAGTAGTTATGTATTTAAAAAAAAAATTTGGGCCCCGATAGTGGTGTGTGTGTGTGTGTGTGTGTGTGATGGGAACTGAAGTACCTATATATTAAAAAAAAAAAAAATTTGGATCCGGTGGGCGGGTTGAGGGTGGATGGGGAGTCAAGTACCTATGTATAAAAATTAAAAAAAAAAAAAGAGAACCCGGCGGGGCGGGGAGTGAGGGGCAGACTGGTTTGGTGATCGGATTGGGAGTCAAGTACCTATGTATTATAAAAAAAAAATTGGGCCTGGGGGGGTTAGGGTGGATGGGGAGTCAAGTACCTATGTAATAAAATTTAAAAAAAAGGCCCGGGAGCGGGGTAAAAAAAATGGGGGGTGACTGGTTGGGGGGCGGGGGGGGGGGGGGTTTGAGGGTGTATGGGGAGTCAAGTACCTATGAATTAAAAAAAAAAATTGGGCCCTGGGGGGTGACTGGTTGGGGGTTGGGTTGAGGCAGGATGGGGAGTAAAGTACCTATGTTTTAAAATCTAAAAAAAAAATTGGGCCTAGGAGGGGGGGCGGTGACTGGTTGGGTTGGGGGTGGGTCCCCATGCAGAGGGGACGGTGGGGGGAGTACTTACCCATCTCATGTCAGTTAATATTTTATTTCTAGGCTTAAGAAGTTTTTTTCCTATATATAAGTATAAGCACAATCAAGTGACCCCTGGGGGTGGGGCTAACTGTGACCCCAGGGACATGGGTACCAACAATCTTTGCAGGGGTCTTGCTGGTGATCAAGTATTCCAAGTTTGAATGGAATATCCTTGACACTTTTTGAGACATGGACATAAAGAAAAAGGTTAACAAAGAAATTTTAACTTGAAAAAGGGGCATAACATTGCAAAATAAATTAAAGGGTTATCTGCCCTTGAGAAATGGTGTTGTCTTAAGTGATACAATTGTAAGCATTAAAACTGGAAAGTTTGATAAAGAAACAATAAGAAATGGCATAGTTATAGCCAATGTTAAGTTTTCATGACAAAATCCAAGTACAAAAAGGGGCATAACTCTGTCAATTGTGACCTTGACCTTTACATTTTGGCATCATCATGACCCTGTTGTCGTAAGCAATATAATTTGAAAGTTTGATGTTGAAATGTTAAGAAATGGCAAAGTTAATCCCAACATTAAGTTTTCATGACAAATCCATGTATAAAAAGGGGCATAACTCTGTCAAATATGACCTTGACCTAGAAATTTTGGCATCAACCCGACTCTGTTGTCATAAGCAATACAATTTGAAAGTTTGATAAGATAATGTTTAGAAATGGCAAAGTTATAGCCAACGTTAAGTTTTCGTGACGGACCGACGGACCAACGGACAAAGCGATCCCTATGTATCGCCTTTTCTTCGAAAGGGCGACACAAAAAGCAACTCGAAAGAAAAGCTATTAAAAATTTCAGTTTAATCCTAAACGCGTTTTCATTGACGTGACGTCATATGATATCATTGCATGACATTTGGTGAAAATTATGACCCGTTAATAAACAAGTCGTTAACGACGGTTAGACGCATTGAAGATGCATAATATTGGTTCAAGGCAACTTGTATTTAAATGGCACAACAGATTTAGAAGCGGGTATGACATTGTATTGGATAAGAAACGCACCAGACGACCGAAAGTAACAGCCGAATCACGAAGAACGCGTTAGAGAAGTTCTTGAAGAAGACAGACGTCGCACTGTAAGTGAAATTAGTGACATTCTTGGTTTGAAACGGACTGTGGTACATGAAATAATGACAAAAGAACTTAACATGTATAAATTGTGCGCCAGATTAGTACCGCGGGTGTTGAAACCGGAGGAAATGGAAGAGCGGGTAGACGCGTCATCAGAGTTCTTACGGATATACTGCACAGATGGCAATTCGTTTCTATCCAACATTATTACTTCGGGTGAAACTTATTCACCTATTACTCACCTGATTCATCCTATTAGAAATGGGCGGTCCGATATGGACAGTGAGAAAATGTATTTCCACCAGGACAACGCATCTGCGCACCTGTGCGAGGAGACACTGCTGACTATTGACTTCCTTGTCTTCCGGAAACTACGACACGCGCCTTACTCTCCAGATTGTGCACCCATGGACCCGTGTTTCCGAGATTGAAGTCAGAATTGCGCGGAAACGGTTCGTAAATTTGGCGGAACTACGCATTGGTGTTTGATCTACGTATCTTGTTTCGCTCGGGATTGGTTCGAAAGCGTATACCGGCAATGAGTCAGCCGACATCAGAAATGCGTCACATCGCGTGGGCGATATTTCGAGGAGTGAGAACGTGACGTTCATTTGACGCTTATGACGTTGCCGAAGTGCTCAGTGACGATTTATATATAGTTTATGTATAGACTGTTATAATGTAAATGTTCATCACAACTAAATATTTTTTTTTTTTTGGTGCAAATGTGTTTGTCAGATATGTATGTTTTAGATGTAGATATTGCTTAATAGTAAAAAAATAAAGTAGTATATGAACTTTCCGGACAACCCTCGTATTTACGTAAAACAAGAGGGCCATGATGGCCCTAGATCGCTCACCTGAGTACTTTGGCTGTAGGTTTGCTGTTAAGCAGTATTTCATTTTTTAACTGAAAATGTGTAAGTGCCTACAAACCAAATATGTAAAATATCAGTCATAAATAAAGGCTCTATGACAGAAAGTAGAAATATCTATTATTAGCTATGGTGACCTTGACCCAGTGACCTCAAACCCTACCCGTGGGTAGATGTCCATGCAAGGAACCTATATACTGAATATCAAAGATATTGGTCTATCAATGAAGGCCCTATGAGGTACAGTAGATAAATCTATTTTTAGCCTCCGTGACCTTTAAACTAATCTAATAATTTCAAAAAGCTTGATAAAGCTGGCTTCATGCCAAATTTTAAAATTCTAGGCCTTGTGGTTTCAGACAAGAAGATTTTTAAAGATTTTCTTCTATACTGCTTTTTAAAACTTGTGACTTCTCGTGCGGGGCCAATAGTGACCCCAGGGACATTTTTCAAACAAACTAGGTAGAGGTCCACTAGACAATGCTGCATACCAAATATCTAAGCTGTAGGCATTGAGGTTTCCAGTAAGAAGATTTTTAAAGATTGCCTTTTTTACATATTAAGGGCCCTCGGGCGGGGCCAATTTTGACCCCGGGCCAACATATAAACGATACTGGTAAAGGTTCTCAACACAATACTCCACACCAAATATCTAATGTCTAGTCCTATAAGTTAGGAAGAAAAATGATTTTTCATGTTTTTCCTATATAACTATATGTAAACCAAGAGAACCCTTGGGCGTGGCCAATTTTGACCCAGATGACATAATTTGAACAAACTTGGTAGACATCCACTAGACAATGCTGCATACTAAATATCTAAGCTGTAGGCATTGAAGTTTCCAGTAAGAAGATTTTTGAAGATTGCCTTTTTTACATATTAAGGGCCCCCGGGGCGGGGCCAATTTTGACCCCAGGGCCAACATATAAACAATACTGGTAAAGGTTCTCAACACAATACTCCACACCAAATATCTAATGTCTAGTCCTATAAGTTAGGAAGAAAAATGATTTTTCATGTTTTTCCTATATAACTATATGTAAACCAAGAGAACCCTGGGGCGTGGCCAATTTTGACCAAGGGGACATAATTTGAACAAACTTGGTAGAAATCTACTAGACAACGCTGCATACCAAATATCTAAGCTGTAGGCATTGAGGTTTCCAGTAAGAAGATTTTTAAAGATTGCCTTTTTTACATATTAAGGGCCCCCGGGGCGGGGCCAATTTTGACCCCAGGGCCAACATATAAACAATACTGGTAAAGGTTCTCAACACAATACTCCACACCAAATATCTAATGTCTAGTCCTATAAGTTAGGAAGAAAAATGATTTTTCATGTTTTTCCTATATAACTATATGTAAACCAAGAGAACCCTGGGGCGTGGCCAATTTTGACCCAGATGACATAATTTGAACAAACTTGGTAGACATCCATTAGACAATGCTGTATACTAAATATCTAAGCTGTAGGCATTGAAGTTTCCAGTAAGAAGATTTTTGAAGATTGCCTTTTTTACATATTAAGGGCCCCCGGGGCGGGGCCAATTTTGACCCCAGGGCCAACATATAAACAATACTGGTAAAGGTTCTCAACACAATACTCCACACCAAATATCTAATGTCTAGTCCTATAAGTTAGGAAGAAAAATGATTTTTCATGTTTTTCCTATATAACTATATGTAAACCAAGAGAACCCTGGGGCGTGGCCAATTTTGACCAAGGGGACATAATTTGAACAAACTTGGTAGAAATCTACTAGACAACGCTGCATACCAAATATCTAAGCTGTAGGCATTGAGGTTTCCAGTAAGAAGATTTTTAAAGATTGCCTTTTTTACATATTAAGGGCCCCCGGGGCGGGGCCAATTTTGACCCCAGGGCCAACATATAAACAATACTGGTAAAGGTTCTCAACACAATACTCCACACCAAATATCTAAGGTCTAGTCCTTTTAGTTTTGGAGAAAAATGATTTTTCATGTTTTTCCTACATAACTATATGTAAATCAAGAGAACCCTGGGGCGTAGACAATTTTGACCAAGGGGACATAATTTGAACAAACTAGATAGAGGTCCACTAGACAATGCTACATACCAAATATCTAAGCTGTAGGCATTGTGGTTTCTGAGAAGAAGATTTTTAAAGATTTCCTATATAAGCCTATGTAAAATCAATTGACCCCCAGGGTGGGGTCTATTTTGACCCAGTGGCTATGATTTGAAGAAACTTAATAGAGGTCCACTGGACAATGCTGCACACCAAATATCTAAACTCTACGCCTTGCGGTTTCTGACAAGAAGAATTTTTAAAGTTTTTTCTATATAACTCTATATAAAACATTTGACTGCTGGGGCGGGGCCATTTTTGACCCAGGAGCCATGATTTGAACAAACTTGGTAGAGGTCTACTGGACAATGCTGCACACCAAATATCTAAACTCTAGGCCTTACAGTTTCTGACAAGAAGATTTTTTAAAGTTTTTCCTATATAACTCTATGTAAAACATGTGACCCCCGGGGCTGGGCCATTTTTGACCAAAGAGCCATGATTTGAACAAACCTGGTAAAGGTCTACTGGACAATGCTGCACACCAAATATCTAAACTCTAGGCCTTGTGGTTTCTAACAAGAAGATTTTTTAAGTTTTTCCTATATAAATCTATGTAAAATCAACTGACCCCTGGGATGGGGTCAGTTTTGACCCCACAGTCATAATTTGAACAAACTTGGTAGAGGTCCACTAGATGATGCTTCATACCAAATATCTAAGCTCCAGGCCTTGTGGTTTCGGAGAAGAAAATTTTTAAACATCCAACTTTTAAAATCTAATTTTAGCTCCAGTGAACCAGATATGCAATGGACCAGAACCATTTGAACAATCTTGGTAGAGTTTCATGCAAGGAACATCCCAGGCAAGTTTCATTTAATTTGGCCCTTTGGTTTCAGAGGAGATGTCATTTGAATGAAAAGTTGACGACGGACGGACGGACGACGGACAAAGACAGATCAGAAAAGCTCACCCTGAGCACTTTGTTCTCAGGTGAACTAAAAACTCTCAAAGTTTTTCCTGAAACATTCCGCATCCGAGACATTATTTTCAGTGCTAGAAGAAAAAAAATCTTAAAAAGTAAAGAAGTGTCTGTTACTGCATCTAGCAAATATGGAATAACTAATGAATTAAAAGGAAGTATATTAAAACGCCTGCTTTTCAGGCGAAATTACCGATATGAAGCACCAAACATTAAAAGGTGTCACATTTCAGAGTTAAATGTACGTATTTTCTACAGACTTCAAATCATCTGCACAATTATAATGAATAATTCATTGTCTGCACTGACAGTTCCTTCGAATAAATTGATACTTTATGCCTTCACGGAAATTAAAATGAGAAGTGATATTTCAGCCTTGTAATAAACTCAGTCATTCATAAAGAAAACTTGCGAACGATTTTGACTTCATTTTCATATTCATTCCAAACGGTCGACTTACCTTTCAAGGTTATTAAAATTTTTCTGAACATAATTTATGGATGTGAAAACCAATAGAATGTATGAATAGGGTTTGTTTATCAAAAGAGAATTATTTATGCCTTTTCATATCAATAACGCCATTTTCTAACACCGGTGGTTATATCATAATTTGACAGTATTCTTTGAAGAGGTGGCATTTTGGCAACTACTTAATCATTTCATTTTAGCTGAAAAATTTGATGAAGGCACGTGTAAATAGATGTGACTTCAGCTAACTTGTAATTCCTCCCCTACACCTTTAGAATAAGTGGGGTATGTGCTTTTGCAATTTCCTGGCGGTCGTTGGTATGTCGGAATAATACTGGCCAAAATCGTCATAAAAATAAACCAAATTAGATTAGAAAGCACCTTATCAACACTCTATCTGACCTTTCTGCAAGGCATAGCGGCAAGATGTGCCTGAAATACATAAAGATATTGTCAAATTACGTTTTGACACAAAAGGTCTTAAACTGCCCAGGAAATGCCGAACGCACTATACAGGCGAAATTTAACATTTAAAAAACTCTCGAGGAAATAGAGGCAAAAACAAAAAGAGAAAGTGTCACCCTCTCCCTTTTTGCACGGCGACAACTTAAGTTGTCGTATGTCAATGTCGGTGATCATTTAAAAATCACCTTGGTGCGGAATCCCGTTGCGGTCTTCTCGATGATTAAGTCCTAGCGAGACAAGCGAAATTTAAATTAAATCCTTGCAAAGATTTAACATGAAACAGGCGACATTTTATTTTGAGTCACTCGATAATTAAAGAGGCTGTACTCCAGATTTGATATAAAAAAATTTTTTTCATAAATTATATATTTAGATGCCGTGAGATTATAACAACATAATATTTTACTTCAAAACTGATTATAAAAGTCAAAATAGAATAAAAAAAAATATTTTCGCTTCAGCCTGATTTGAACTCTGGACCCTCATGTTAACAAAATATTTCCAACGCTTTTACTGTCACCACCATCGCCGCACGTGCTATTACAGATATTTACTTTAAATCTTATACGATATAGTTATACCGTCGCGTTACGGTATAGCACTTTGAAAGGGAAAAAAATCAATTTATAATGTAATTATTTCACTTATTTTTTGTCAGTAAGTTATTTTTTAAGCATTAGTCATAAATATTACAAGAAATTTATAATACAAGAAAACTTTCTTTTTTTGTCATCTGGAGCACAGCCACTTTAAAATTAAACATGCAAAAACTTAAATCTTAAATAATGCATGTATTTTCTCGCGAGGTTTTAAATTTTCGCTTATAACATCTATGTTCACCTGAAAGTGCGAGGCGAGCACTTTGAAAAATATTCCCTGTCAAAGAGGGGATATCATACTTGACCCGAACGGAAGTCAGTAGAAACATACTCGACAACGTGGCCATCAAGACGAGAAAAATCTATAAAAGCTAGAGCTATCACAGGAGTGACTAATACCTGTATTTTGCTTTGTTGTAACGGGGCAACTATTTAGGGACGATACATAAGGAGATATAAGACTAAAAAAAGATTGAAAATTTGACTGTGTACTAACATATATCAAAGTTATCAAACCGCTGTGACCTTGACCTTTGCTGGTTTGACCTCAAAATAAATAAGGATATTTTTTATCCAGATGAATTCTACAAGTATGTTTTCAGGCAGGTAGATGATAAGGAAAACATGTTCCGAAACCATCTGCTTATGTAGAACCACTATGACCTTGCCCTTTGACAAGTCGACCTCAAAATCGATAAGGATCATTCTTCTGTGGTCTAAGTCAAAGAGTATGTTTTCATGCAGGTAAATGCTTATTTTGAAGCACTGTGACCTTGACTTTTGACAGTTCCACCCAAAAATCGATAGTGATCACCCTTTTTGTGGTTGAAATCTATATGTAAGTTTTCATGCAGATAGATGACACAGAAAAGAATTATGGTCCGGAAACATTTGTCTTATTTCAAAGCAGTTGAAGTTGACCTTTGACCCCAAAATAATAGGGATCATTCTTGATTGCGTGAAAGAACATATGTAAGTTTTCATGCAGATATGGAAAGTAAGTTATAGTCCGGAAACAATTGTGTCTACGAACATACAGAAAGACTGACAGACGGACAAGCTGGTTCCATTATACGCCTTCCGAAAATACAATGGAAGAGGTCGAACGATAAGTCGTAAATACTTATCGTCACTAAATCGATCAGTCCTATAAATGAAATGTTGTTTCTGAATAAACTTCATTATTATGCAAATTAGCATCTTCCGACATAATCCGAGCAATGATGGAAATGTTACAGAAAAAGGTGCAAGGTATGTATCAGTTTGATCAATAGCATAAACTGGCGATTATGTTGTTGTTTGTTTGTTGATGGTTTTTTTTAGCTTTTTCTGCTTTTTTTAATGGGCCGCATTGTAAATTAAAGAGTTTAAACAAAGAAGGAAGGTTGGGCATGTTGTGTAGATAAATACTTCTGGACTCGTTGTAGGTGGCTCTTGATAAATGCGCATGTCAATGAATGGGAAGATCGCGATTCTGGTTCTTTGCCGGTATGACCGTAGTTATAGAGAACGACATTAAACCTAATTCACTTTGAATTATTTCGGGCTTACTTGTTCAAATGCCAAGCAAACATGGACTTTCACTTTGAAACGGATTCCCAATTAATACACAGACACGCCTGAAAATATGACCTTCAAACGTAACAAGACAGTCGGCAAGAAAAGTCACACTTGATAATCAGGTCGAAATCCAAGAACACAGGGCCTGCGGTTCAAAACAGCTTCTGACGATATCCCAAAATCAACTGGAACAAGGTGTTTCAAACTTTACAGAATGAAAAGTAGGTAATCTTTTTAATAATCACTTTGCCAAGGATCAAGCTCATAAGAGCCCTCGATTTGAAATAGCTTCCTGTAAGAAACTTAAGAACAACTCAACCTAGGATCCTTGAACAACACAGAAAGGCTTGACATGATAAAGAGATGAAACCTGCTGTTTTAGGCTCAAAGAGTAGAAACTTGTTAAACCCAGCCCCCTCCGCCGCACCTGCTGTTTTAGGCTCAAAGAGTAGAAACTTGTTAAACCCAGCCCCCTCCGCCGCACCCCCACCCATTTGAAGAATTCTAGTCATATAGTTTCGCTCATGAAAGATCACCGAAATGTAGTTCAAACGGTTTCGTTTAATAAACTGATAACGTGTAAGCCTATAGACTATGTTCTTTTATAGGTAGATTAGACATGTAGAATAGAAGACCTCTTTCATTTTTGGGCTCACTAGGTCAAAGGTCCAGCTGTCTGGGATTCGCACTTCGAAAACATGGTTTTCGATCAATAACTCATGATCAAATGAAACAAGGACCACCAAACTCATCAGGAATGGTTGTAAATAATCAGTTTGTATGGATCAAAGGTCAAGCTTCTAAGGGCATTACTTTAAAAAAAGTCACGTTCGAGATCTGCTTACTTTACTTGATCGTTTGTGCATATTAAGATTAAAACCTGTTAATTTAGACCCCACTGCTTTAAAGCTCAGGTTCAAAAAATCATGTAAAATGTTTAAGATCATTCAAGAACGACTGACCAAAGGACTATCTATTTTGTCATAGGCATAGTAAGTAGATGGCCTGTATTTTTGGGACTAACTGCATCAAAGGTCAAACTTACAGAGGCATGTACTTTTTAATCAGTTTTTCAGTATTTACCCATGAAAACCTTCAATCTTCATAGGCTAGTTAGTTGAACTCGTACAGAAAATTTCAATTTAATACTCTGTTGGATGAGTATGATCGCACTTCCGCATTTATTCAGTCTTTTTTTTTTATTCGTATTTATATTATTCGTATTTATATTATATTATTAAGCTTCCTTCTAAAACATACATTTAAGGCTACGTTTATATCTCCAGTGTCTTAGAAAATGCACGACAAAGTGACATGGCAATGGTGTTAATTATAAATATTACATTTGACTGGAAGAGCTCTTAATTATTCAGTTTGAAAATAATGCTCACTCTGCATAGTCAGTCAAACTTCTTTGTACGTTCTTGGTGGTAACTTTATCCAGCATTGTCAATCACACTCTTTAAACGGCTATGGTGATTGTTTATTCAGAATACTCAATCAGACTTCTTTGTACGTTCTTTGTGGTTGCTTTATTAAGCATAGTCAGTCATAAATCTTTGTACCCCCTTTGTGATTGATTCATTCAGCAAAATCTAACACACCTCTTTGTACATTCATGGTGGTTAATTTATTTCGAATAGTTTAACAAACCCTATTGTACATTCTTGGTGGTCGCTTTATTACCCAAATTCAATCACACGTCTTTGTACGTCCTTGGTGGTCGCTTTATTACCCAAATTCAATCACACGTCTTTGTACGTCCTTGGTGGTCGCTTTATTACCCAAATTCAACCACACGTCTTTGTACGTCCTTGGTGGTTGCTTTATTAAGCGTAGTCAATTTCACTTTTTTACATTCTTTTTGGTAGCTTCATTGAGCATAGACAACCAAACTTATTTTTAAGTTCTTGAGGGTTTTATTTAGATAGTTAATCACATCTTATGTAACTTCTTGGTTGTTGCTTTAGTCAGTACAGTCAAACACATCTCTTTGTACGTTCTCTGCTTTATTCAACATAGTCAAATACACCTCTGCGTACGACCTTGGTTTATTCAGCATAGTTAGTTATAACCCCCCTGGTGGTTTTTTTTTCCAATAGCCAAAACACCTCTTTGTTTGTCCTTAGTGGTTGGTTTATACCGCATAGTCAAACACAACTCTTTAGACGTATTTGATGGTTGCTTTTTCCGTAAAGTCAAACACACCTCTTTCTCAATCCCTATATTTGATGGTTGTTTTATTCAGTATAGTCAAACACACCATTTTGTTCGTCCTTAGTGGTTGCTATATTAAGTTTAGTTAAACACACCTCATTGTTCGTCCTGAGTGGATGCTTTATTCAGCGGCTTTGACAAACCTCTTTGTACGTCCTTGTTGGTTTTTTTCCATCGTCTTTGGCACCTCTTTGTAAGTTCTTAGTGGTTGCTTTTTCAGCGTCTTTGACGCACCTCTTTGTTCGTCCTTGTTAGTTGCTTTTTTCAGTATGGTCAGTTACCAGGGTTGTCCCAAAATAGGGTTTTATTCGTAAATGACGCTACGGTCCACAGAAGTGTGATGTGATACTATGTGCAACCGGGAATGACTCCGGGGGATGGATATGTCGGAGAGTCACAGGAATGTGTCTCAGACTCATATATCAGTGGCACAAACGTTATGTAGAGTAAAAATGACTAAGTGCCCATAACTATGCCAAACATAATCTGAGCAGAAACTCCTGACGATATGCACAACAAGGCTTGGTGACAAACATTCCTGTGAAGTTTCAATGAAATCCTCCAAGCGGTTTTGTTGAAGAAGTGTAAAGAAGATTTTAATACAGAAGTAAGAGTAAAAAAGACTAAGTGCCCATAACTCTGCCA
Source organism: Cyclina sinensis (assembly GCA_012932295.1). NCBI lineage: Eukaryota > Metazoa > Mollusca > Bivalvia > Venerida > Veneridae > Cyclina > Cyclina sinensis. The sequence goes on from JAAONU010000017.1 coordinate 31,619,915, forward strand.
AAAATAAATCGAGCGGAATCTCCTCACGATATGCACAAAAAGACTTGGTGAAAAACACTCTTGTTAAGTTTCAATGACATCCCTTAAGTGGTTTTAGAGACGAAGCGAGGACAAGATTTTAGAGTGAAAAAAATGACTAACTGTCCATAACTCTGCCAAAAATTAATCGAGCGGAATCTCCTGACGATATGTACAACTAGGCTTGGTGACAAACACTCCTATAAAGTTTCAATGAAATCCCTCAAGCGGTTTTGGAGATGAAGCGAGGACAAGATTTTACAGGACAGACGGACGAATGGACGGACGGACGGACAGACAGTGTGATTACTATATGCCTCCATTCGGGGGCATAAAAAACAATTGAGTGACGTTATACAAGCGTCAGTGACATAATGAAGTGGACCGTAACGCAATACCTCGTTTTGATATTTTGTCTGTTAAATAGACAGTCTTATGTATGCAGTTATGAAATTTTCACAATGCAATGATAAATGATTGAACTATCGAGTTATCAAGTTTTATTTTTCAATTTTGGTGAATATATTCAACAAAAGCCTTTTGTACGCTATTTTGTTAAAATGTTCGTACACTTATATGTAGGTCCTTCAAGACAGCTTTATTCAGCATTGTCAAATACAGCTCTATGTATGTCCATGGTTTCTACTTCATTCAGCATTTCTGAAAACACTTCTATGCACGTTTTTGCAGACTGCTTTATTCAGCATAGTCAAACACACCTCTAAGTTCGTGCATTCTAATTTTCATATTTTGCATAATCAATCACTATTCTTTGTTTGTCCTTAGTGGCTACTTTATTTCTGATAGCTCAAAACAATTTATCATCTTAACATTACCTAACAGCATTAAAGTTTCAATGGATTTATTACTGCTTTATTTTTTCTTTCCCACGCGCTCATTTAAATTTATGTGTGTTCAGACTTGTCCACAGCAGAATGATGGCAATAAAATACGTCGCTTACATGACAACAAATCTCTGGTAACGTACTTTAAAATAACAACACGCTTTATTTATAAATGATTTAAGCATGGGGTGTTGTATCTAAATTTCTGAAAGAGCTACTACACTGTTTGTATTTTCAGAAAATATATGAAAATTAGATTTTCATGCTAGAGACAAGTGAAAAGAAACTTTGTTCTCTCTCCCCCCCACCCCCACTCCCCGCATCTGGGTTTACCATTTGTTTTTCCCAGTCCGAACATTTTGTTACAAAACCATGTATGAGAATGACCTTTTGTGGTAATACAAATTAAAAAAGCTAAGTAACTATAGCTTGTGTGCATCAATTTTAATTAACTTGTATGGAATAATACTGAAAATGTTGGAATTATTTGTTTTAACTTTCACAAATTAACAAAGGATATTGATAAAAGAATCTACTAACAAGGACTTCATCGCCTTCCATCAAAGTCAAGGCGGCTTAAAATGGTCTTAGTGAGCAATATTTTAGTAAAGCATGGTTTGGTTAAGGAAATGAAAGTAAGACATGTGCATGATGAGCTTTCATTATTTTTTTTGTTTTGAATATTCCTGTATAAATTGTAGACATTTCATGCAAATACATTCTCTCCTGACTTGACACGTTACAAGAACAATAGGAACTATGCTGCTCAAAATAACTTCGGAAATGAAAAACCTAGCTTCTTGTGCTTAATATTTCATTTCCTGTGTATTTGCAGGTTTTTTTCACGTGCGTGTTTCAAATCATTCTCCAGTGCTGTAATTGTATGCATAAATATTCTGCGCACAAAAAACTGCACTCTTCTATTTATTTCGCGATTTTAACTACACTATAAAATTGCAGTGTCTTCAAAACGTGTTCGCAAAATCAGTTTGAAAAACTTCTAAACGAGCATTATAACAAACGTATATTTTGCTCATACTACGCTCTGGTTTAACCAGATGAGGATTTTAAAATATGCTAAAACCTTCAACGTTTGAACCTTATAGTGGTTTATTAGAACATATAAATATGAATATCTGTTGATATTGTGTTTCACCATATCTTTTGTCCTTTAAAAAATTGAATTACGTGTTAACTATGATTGTTTTTATCTTTGTGTTGTACAAAATCAGAGGTAAAAGTAGCTGGTGCGCAAACACCAGTAAAAACATCTCGATCGGTCTCTTAAAGGTTTGTCTGGTACACCTTGGACATCACAACTATATGCATAAAGATAAGATAAATGACGGTTTTATGTTAGGTATATTGTTGACGTGTACACTAGACCTTCGCCTGTTACATCCTGGTCTTGGTTACCATGGTCGTCATCATAAACTAATATTTAGTGGTTGGTTTGGTCTTCATGATTAGTTTACAATAACTACTTGCAATCGCTACTGATAGTAGCTGATTAACAGCAGGTAACATTTCTCTGGTCATGTAGCCAGCTATGGAAGGGGATATCCGCCATTTCACAAATTATTGTATTTGTTATTTCAATATGCCAATTTCTTTCCAATGCTGCCAACTTAATTTCTATGATGCTTTTTAGAAGTGCATTATTCATATCTGTCTGTAAATTGCGATATTTTAATTATAACTCTACCTTTAATGTTGAAAACCAATGAGTTTTTTAATTCAGTCATAAGAATTCATATGCAGATATTTTAATGATAATTAAGTGCTGAAATTACTATGCCAATAAGATGAAACTCGTCGAGTTATAATTAATGTAATGAACTTTAAATGCAATTATTTTAATTGTTATTAAGAATTTATTTTGCTATCTTTCTCGTTTTATCTGTATGCTTAACGTTTTATCTATATGCTTAAAATGACATTGATAAACTTCTTATTCCTATTTTCAAATTTATTATGATTTGCTCATAGGCATGACAATTTAGTCGTTGCAGTTAAATGTTGACAAGCAAAACTAGTTTCTTTGCGCTAAAATGGTCCCTTCTAAGTAAAGGGGAATAACTGGTAAAAACTGTGAAAACTGTAAAAATAATAAACGCTCCCCATACCGGTGTCGACACTAGTTTATACGAAGAAAATAAGTCCGCAAACGTCGTTGTGATATTGATAGTGATATAGATGTTCCATTCCCAAATTAAAGGTAATTCTGAACAATTAAATGATGACCCTTGGTGTCAAAGTACAAAGCAACAGTCAAAGTTCCAACGCTGCGGTGACCTCGTTCTCTCTTCGTGTTTCTTGTGGTTGTATATTCCCGCGAGGTAAAAATGGACGTTACACCGGGGAGGGAGCGGTTATTTTTTCTATGGCGACCTCTGTCGTAAAAATGCATTTGGTTCTCGGTTTCGATTTATAATGTCAAAATTATTACGAGAACAATCGTATTTTGTTGCAGTCATTTTCATGAGGACGATTATATGTTAGATAATGTTGGACTTTATATACATATCTTTCTGGAAACGAATATATGTTTGATAATGGTTTTAGAAAGTTAGCAAAATACATTTTTAATGATAATTCAAATAATTGCATATAAAGTACATTAAATTAATTGTAACTCAACGATTTTCGTATTATTGGCATAGTAAGCAAATCAAATGCTTAATCATTATAAAAATATCTGCATATGAATTCTTATGACAGAATTATAAAAATCATACTAGTTTTCAATGGTTGCAACATTAAAAATAGTGTTGTAATTAAAATATCGCAATTTACATACAAATATGGATAATGCACTTCTAAAAAGCAACATGGGAAATGAATTGGCAGCCTTGAAAAGAAATTGGCATATTGAAATAACAAATACAATAATGTGTGAAATGGCGGGTATCCCTTTCCATAGTCAGCTGGTATTGTTTCACATCTGTGCAACATTCCCATGTTAAACGCACACAAACAAAGTTATCTTATCCTTCGGCAAAAACATACGGCACGGGTTTCTATGTAATATTTTTTGTTCATATATATTTCATATTAATAAAAAATAACAATATATATCTAATAATAATAAAAATAATAATAATTATCATAATCATCAACATCATCATCAGCAGCAGCATAGTAATAAAAATAAGCATATAAGAATGGAACACACTACGGTGTGATTTTTAAGCAAAGACATATTTTTAAATCACACTTGACTGCAAAAGTGTTGAAGTTCAAAATTCTGGAAGACTTATCATATGTTTCTTTTATTTTTACAGTGAACAACAGAGGAACTGTCAAGTGATAAAAACACTTGTCCCCTTCGATATGGTATTTAATCAGAAATTGTATAAATATATTAATATAAGAAATGATTTATAGATAAAAGGAGGAGGTATGGAGAAATAGATCAATTCGCATTTTCACTGGAATTCCTTCGATATTGTTATTAGTGCGATATTGTATAAAAGTATTTATGAAATATTACCGAAAACCTCTGATTTAAAGAGATACGGGAAAAACATCAATCTAAAACATTATGCATACGAGACTCTCTATCATGGCAGTTTATTTATAACAAAATTAAAAATAACGTGAGAGATGGAAATAAAATATTCCCGCAGGATTAAACTTCCAGCAAACAATAACTCTTTACAAAATGATTAAATAATTCTGTGGAATTTCATTTTAAATGCCGTGCTTTATACGTAGTCTTTCTGAATAATTTTATATACAGAAGGATCAGTGTGTGCTAAATATATATAAAACCTATAACTAAATCCTATTGTCAGTAAGAATCTTTGATAAACTATTATGTCTAAACGTCCTAACTTCTAGTCTTTTTAAATAAAATTCTAATGCACTTGTAGCCTTTTTAAATAAATGGATTTGTTTGAATGTCCTAAACTCTAGTCTTTTTAAATGAAAGAAAAGTTTGAATGTCCTTACTTCAATTCTTTTGAACTAAAACATTTAGCTCCAGTGTATACCTCTAGTCTCCACCTCTAGTCTTTTTAACTGAAACATTAGTTACTGTAGCAATATCCTTCCTCATTTTTAAATGAAATGTTCATTTTGAATGTCCTTACATGTAGACTAATTATAAGGAAAGTCCAAACCTCCAGTGTTTGTAATGGAAAGTTTAGTTCGAATGTCTTTACCTCTCGCCATTGCAAAAAGAGGGAAAAGCCAGGACAACTGAAAAAGTGCTTTTAGATGTTTCACCCCTTAGTTTGTCCTTTCTTTGCTCTTTTTTTTTGGTATCCACCATCTGGTTGGGAGTGTAGCTGGACACAGCAAACTTTACAATTTCTACGAGTACATAAAATTACTCCCGTCAAGAAACTCTATAATACAGATCAACCAGTAATTATTGATGATTATAAACCACAGAGAGAAAAAATGTTTCAAATGATTCATGCAGTATGTTAGTAAAATGTTTTGACATGCAACTTGGGAATGAAAAGTCTCTGTTATTATTTTCATCATACGTACACCCTTTTTTGTGTAACGGTATTTTATACCATCAGTTGTAGAAAGCAAAGATTAATATAATATCTCACACATCACAATTGTGCTTAAACAACAACAAAAAAATACATTCTATAAAATACTCTTTAACACTTATAAAGGCTTCGTTACGTTCCAGCAATTTATTGCTGATTGTATTTCAACAAGTGTATTTGATTTATCGAGTTCTGCGAAAGAAGAATTTGCATCGTAAACTTATAACTAAAATGATCTGCTTCACCATTCGAACAATCACTACTGATATTTGAAAAAAACTCTTTTAACATTTAAAACTGTATACTTATTCTCGCCGCTTTAGTTTTATTCTTACTTTTAAAATTCTCAAGGCTCTCTTTTTCGCAAAGATTTTCCATTTCTGGTAAACTGAACTGTGTCTGTGTAAGCCATTTTACGTCCAGACAACAATTGTCTGCCTTCGGTAACATTTACAAGTAGAATTGGTCAACCGCCAAACAATTATTCACAGAAATCCAAAATAGTAGTGCTGTTGTTTCACGCCTGTGAAAACATTTGATTTGATCAAAACTGATTTGTGTCTATCTTGCACGAAACTCATTGAAAAGGCGTTTTAGATAGCGATTAAGTTGAACAATAATTCCTTATTTGTTGAACAGATTTTTATGCCCTTGGCAATGAGAAATGGTGCTGGCGGAGAGACTAAAAAACTGACCAGTCAACACCTGTCAATCATTCTTATCGATCATACAAACAAATATTGAACATTGACACCCCTCCCTAAATAAAAATATCGCCGCAATTTTGTCTTAGACACCCCTTGTTTCTAAGGAAATTTTGAAATACCGTTTTATTTATCCGTAAATCTGAGATTCTGCATTACTTTGATCGTAGCGTAGTATTTGAAACCATAATAAAATAAACATTCTTATTTAAAATTATTCATTATAAAAACTTGTTTAATTTACCAAATCGCTTTTCTGCTAATGATAGGTAAATTTATATTCTGTTGTTTCTACTTATGCTTTAAGGAATTAACTGTTTCTGAAGAGTACATTTTTATATTTTAATTACTTTAGTTTTACCTGTATGTCCTATTCCATTAATGTATTCTTTTTCTACCAGTTTGTAAGACTATTACATGTGTTTTGATATAAGTGCTGATATGAATGCTGTCTTTGCCATGAATAAATTAAATGGCCAAAGGTTGTTTTTCTTTTTGCTGATTTGCCAATAAACCGGTTGCTAATTGCAAAAATTTAATAAATAAACATGTTTTTAATTATGCCAACAAAAATGAACAAAAATAATAAAAAGGTGCCAGTTTGCTTTGTGTTAATCCTAGGATCTATGAAGTTAACATGGTATTTGTAACATCCATCCGAAGGCAACTTTGTTTAAAATGCACAAAAGTATGCCAGAGTCGCTAAAAAGGTGGTGGTGTTAACATTAGAGTGTAGTCGTTTATAAACAAATATTACTCATTAATGTAGCTTTATTTTTGATATGCTGGGTTGATAAATCAAATTTGCTTAATACCATAAAACAGTTCCCCATATTATTCTGGGATCATTTTGAAAGGGGACGGCAATTTAAAATAAATAAATCTTCTTTATGAGTTTACGTGGAATGCATACTTGATTTAAGGTTTGGCGCGAAATACAGCTCACGTTGTTACTGATGATGATGTACATTGCAATTTTGCAGAAAATGTTTTCTGTAATAGAAAAAGATTCAACAAAAACAAAGATTTGAAAATCCATTGAATTTATTTTCTGTATTTATTTTCACTTGCAGGACGAAAATGTCAAACGACACCAAAACATAGAGTAGAAGTTTAGATATTTGGAAATTCGGAACTTGTGGACTATGCATGAAATCAATCATAATGATGGTAATAACATTGAAGAACAATAGTTGTATCATCAAAGTTGTGCTTTTATTTTAAACTTAGCGATATATGTAACCTCAAATGGGAAAACATACGTGTTCGGTTGTAGGAGTAGACCGGGGGCAAGGATATGGAGTTAGAATAACTGGATGACTTACTTTATACGATAAATATCTATTATATATGATGGCTGATTTGTGCCATGTCGTATGAGCGTGTTTACGGGGCGAAAATGCGAAAACAAGAAAATATTTTTTTCGCGTGGCGGGGCGAAAATTGCAATTTTGGCGTGTTTTCGCCTGGCGATCTTTCGCCCCTCCACACGAAAACACGCCACATTCTATTGCCGTGTCTGTACCTAAAGTTTGTCGTATCTTTATTCCGCTATTATACAGGACTTGTTCTACAATTCTGATGTTCTGCTGAAGTTTTTCTCCTAGAATTTTTTTGATTTTGTTCTAAGTTCCTATGTTGGGTGATAAACTAATTTTCTCGAACCAGAAGAAAAGAAAACGACAAAGACAAACGCATTTTTTCCATATTGCCATCTTTTTACATACTTAATTTCAGTAACCTAGCTCGTATACGTTTTTAGTGATAAAGCGGTCCGTTTGTCAAAGCCGTAATTTTACTGTTTACCATAGCAACCAAAAATTTCATACGCGGATAAAAACAAAGTCACTTGCATAATTTCCATGTTGCCATGTATTCATATCTCATTATTCAATAACTTACCTTATACGGTTTTCATGTTATCTTGGGATCCAGATTTCCGGACAGTCGGACGGACAGACGGAAAAACAAACAGATAAACGGAGAAAAACTTTGATAGATATCAATAAGACTTTTTGTCTTTTTGAAAATTGTTCAGCTATTCTGCCATTCTACTATACTGCTGGAGTTGTTCTGCTATTTTGCCATTCTGCTATTCTGCTGGAGTTGTTCTGCTGTTCTGCGATTTTGCTGGAGTTTTTCTGCTATTCTGCTGAAGTTGTTCTGCTATTCTGCCATTTTGTTATTCTGCTGGAGTTGCTCTGCTATTCTGCCATTTTGTTATTCTGCTGGAGTTGCTCTGCTATTCTGCCATTCTGCTTTTCTGCTGGAGTTGTTATGATATTCTGCCAATCTTCTATTCTGCTGGCATTGTTCTGCTTCATGTTTTCCTGCTAACTTCACACAGACCGGTTTTCTTGGGTGTTTTGTATGTTTTTTTAGGCAACAGTGTTGTTTTATATTTTTAAGGTGTATCATATATTAATATATTTTCAGCCCCGTGTCTTTTAAGTTTCCTTTTTCCTGTAGTTCGTACGTTTCAATATATTTACAGGTTTTGAGTTTTAACTTATAAACAACATTAGTACGAATTTGTTGAGATTTTTTTTATGCAACTTAAGTTTTGGTTTAATTCTTTTAAGAGTATCAGATAAGTTATTTTTAGGTATATTAAGTATTGTTTTAATTTTTAAGGTGTACCATATATTTATATGTTTTCAGGTTCTTGTCTTGTATATTTCTATTTTCCCCATGTTTCTTACGTTTTATATTTTTACATTCTTTCTAAATAACAATCCTGGTCACGGCAACATAAAACACGTGTAGTGTAGTCATGGGTGGGGTGGGGGGTCGTGTAGAATAAAGTCTGGAAATCTCAAACAACTTCATTTTAGTTTTCAAGTTCTTATTTATTGATATAGAGTCTTTTCTTAAGTAATTGTGCTCCAAAATATAATTTAATTGTAAAGTTCTCTCTCCACTCTTAAAAGGTTAATAGATGTCATACCCGAACAAATATCTGTAAACAAAGCATAACGTATCGTGTAACTTAAAGTGCCGGCGGAGCAGAATCCGATATGGTGGAGTTTTCTACCCCTAACCCCTCTCATAGCTGCCCCCTCTGACTGCCTAGATGGTTCGATTTATAAGGAGGTATACCTAAGTCTTCAGGCAATGAGCATGTCACGAAATACACGTCTTTTGACATGTAACTTAATTCTGTCACAAGCTAGACAAACAATTATATTATGTAATCCGTTGATTGGACTGATGTATTGCCTGAAGACGTATTCATGTACTGTACTATTTGAACTCTGACCTGTTTTTTTGTATCTGAATAAATATGTAAAAATAAAACCTTTAAGAGTTATAGACAAACTGTTTTTCTACACTACGAGGCCTTTAAGGACTTGTACAGTAAGGTTTCTGACTCATAACTTTTTCAAAAACGATCATTTAATTGAAATTAATTAGGTTGACACATCAAAAGGACATATAATAAAGAGCGTTTACTGGAAAAGATGAAAGGAAGAAAGCTATCATAAAACGTCAGGATGCTCAAAGAATCTAAGATTAATGATCTGCCATGTTTCTGTCATGGCTACACTGACACGCTGGATGTTTTCAATAATGTACTTAGTTTGAGTTTTAAGCAGATTTTAAAGAAGATAAAAAGAACAATTCCTTTATATTTTGAGTTCACATTACCGTCATAAATATTTACAAATAAAAAGAAAACTAGATGTTTTTTTAAAAAAAGAAGAAGAAAAAAACGCATGTCTCCCCCAGCGCATCATTGAAACAGGGGCACAGAAGAGATGACAGAGGCCTGCTAGCGGTAGGAAGAGAATTGTGAACTGGAGAAAAGGAATGAGTGTGTTGGTAAAAGGCCGTGGTATAATAAGGAGTACTATTGTTGCTACTCTCCTGCGCATCGGTCGAATGTTTCAATTTCTTACCTCTGCTAAAATTCAATTTTCTGAACGATATTTTTATTTTAGACAGGGAAATCCACAGTTACTTTTCAGCCAATCAGTGACTAGCTTACAAAGATATGCCCATACATACAATTGACAACCCAAAATGTAAACAAACATTGTATGTCTGCATATTACTTACGTATTTCACTTTTCAAAGTGATTTGTAATATGTATACGTAAAAAAAATGGTTTAAAGATTTTTCGGTTTTGGGGATATTGGTGCACTTTCATTGGTTGCTGAAAAGTTCACCGTAAAGGTCAATATCATAAATCTACTCTTATTAAAGCAGCGGTGTGAAGTAACGGTAGTGTATTCATTTAGCTGCTGAGGGAGCATATATTGTTGCAGAAGAAGAGATATAGCAAAACATATATAGAAACGCTTAAATTATAATAGAAAACTGTGTACATAATTATTTCCCAAAACGCCTCTCGTTGCAGGAAAAAACAGTAATAACATGGCAGGTACAAGGCCAAATCTTGTAATATTGGCGATCATCCTATCTGTTCTGAAGCCTACAGGCCAAAACGTGCTCCTGTTTTAAAGCACGAAATAGTATTTGTCAAGATCACTTAAAACGTATGCGCATTATTGACTGAAAGGAATTTCAAATTTAAGTGTAAGTGACCTTAACCTTTGTCGTAGTGGCCGTAATGGAGAAAATATAATAGAGTATCATTTGAAGTTTGAAGGGTTTAGGTCAAAAGTTACTGTACTTATCAAATGGAAAAAGGTATGAAAGATGAAAAACTGACACTGCAAAAACAAAAAGTTCAACAGTTTGGCTGAAGAGGCACTTGAAACATGATCGGTGAATTCTTTTTTACATTTAAGTCAATGTGACCTTGATTTTTGATCTATAGACCCCCAAAACAATAGGCTTCTGTAACTCAAGGACAATTAGTTTAAATGTTTTATCCACATTTAACAAATTCTTAATCATATATTAGTATATGTAATTTTTGTATAGTGTTTTACAGTACTCTCATCTCTTACCTCCCTTGTATCTTGTAACAATAAGATAGATTTATTTCGATTTTAAGATTTTTTATTCAGTCATTTTGGACTTTAATCACTTAACTTGATGTCTTACTAAGTTTTCAATTTTTGTGTTTTAATTGTGAAGTCCTGACTAAATTGTGATACATACTATTTAGTTTGATCTCATTGTGCTAAAGATATCAAAATATCCTGCTACTTTTTATCAAATGTGCTTTAATTAATGTATGTGATGCCTTTATATTTAATTGCTGTGTCAAATCTTAAAAGTAAAAGTAACTGTGATATTTGAAGGTATTAGTATTGATTTCATTTATGCCAATAATATAGACATATTCTTATACTTTTCATTACTGCATAGAATGATATCTGTGATACTTTTGTATTTAATATATTACATATATGTAATCAGCTTTAAAATTAATATAACTAGGACAATAATTTTCACTGTGATTTGTTTATCTTCCTATGTAACACAATACTATATTTTAAGGACCACAATGGAAATAAGAGTTTTCAAAACTCTTTTTTGTGTTATCCTTAACATATAATGTTGATTGATTTTTTTTTAATTCATACATATTTGTTAACTGTTTCGTGTATGTTTTAAAATGTTCTTGCCATGTAAATGCACATTTTATGTTGAAATCTAACTATCTATCTATCTTATGAAGTTTGAAGACACTAGGTCAAATAGAACTCTAATTATTGAGCATAAGCCAATTTTGCATATAAGGTCACTATGACCTTGACTTTTGATCAGCTAACCTCAAAATCAAAAGGCATCTTTTACTCAACAAGGACAATCATACTGTAAAGTTTGAAGGCACTGGGTCAAAAAGAAGTCTAGTAATTGAGCGAAAACCATTTTCGTATTTAAGGTCACTGTGACCTTGATCTTTGATCAACTGACCCCAAAAACAATAGGCTTTTTCTACTCAACAAGGGCAATCATCCTATGAAGTTTGACTCTGGTCAAATAGAACTCAAGTTATTGAGCGGAAACCATTTTCAAGTTAAAGTTCACTGTGACCTTGACCTTTGATTTACTGATCCCAAAATCACAAGGCTTCTTTTATTTATTAAGGATAATCATTATATAAAGATTCAAGACTATATGCCAAATGTCACTCCATTTATGTAGCGGAAACCATTTTCACATTTAACATCACTGTGACCTTGACCTTTGACCTGCATAACACCAAAACAATAAGTTTCTGTAACTCGATAAGGGCAATCACCCTTAGAAGTTTAAATACTCTAGGCTAAACGGTACTCTAGTTATCGAACGGAAACGTAGTGTGACGGTTTAGTTGTTCTAGTTAGTAATCGAAGGTTAATTTCCTTATCACGCCTTTAAAGGTCCTGATCTCCGTTTTTCTTGAGAAATGCTTCGGAAACCATTTTTAATGTGCAGGCCATTTTGACCTTGAGCTTAGAAACAGAGAAATCAAAATAGGGTTCTTCAACAAATCATGTCCAACGATCATGTAGAAATTGTGTCCTTAGTTTAGTTGGTCTTTAGTTCTAACTTGGGACTTTTCAAGGTGCAGACTCCAGCAAGCATGAACTATGATTAAATTAGCCAAGGATCTAGGGTTAATCTTCTCCTCGAACCAGTCTATAAAGTTTTAAAGTCGTTGTTCAGTTGTTCTCGAGTTGTTAATCAGAAACCGTTTTTCAAACCATGTCAAAATGTCTACGAAGTCCAATCAATAAGGTCATCTAGTCACCATGCTGACCTGCCTGCAAATTTTACGATATCTCTTACTGATTCAATCTGTTCTAATTATATAGCCAGGAATTTTCTCGAATTCTTTAGATTTATCCTGTTTCCCTTTTTTCATTTCGAGATGCAAACCAAATCAAACTGTCATCCGGAAAGATTGTACTTTGATATACCAAGTCTTTACGATTGAAAAAAGATCTTATCTTCAAAAATTGTCCTGTAAAAGAGTTGCAAGTCTCAACATTTGTTTCCTTAAAAAACACTTTCTTTGTCTTTATTGTTAACTTATATTTCTTGCTTTAGGCTAGAGTGTTACAAAAATAAAATACAAATTTAGTTTGATGCTAGAAACAAGATACCATTATCATCAAACAGACATGATTAAAACTGTATCAGCGTCGCATTTATCTCTCTACGTCTCGGTTTTTGAAAGCATTTAAATTGGTCTCTGTAATTGTAACACTGACGTCATTACTGGTTGAATAACTTCACCATTTGTTTTCTGCGATGACTGTTAAAGAACAGTAGAAACGGTTGTTTGGTTGCCTTAAAAGATTATCTCCTGCAGCAGTGAATTGAAGTGTAGCATGAGGGTCTAAAGTGTGTTTGAAGCTTAATTTTGATAATTATATTATTGACGTCAAAAACAATTTATTCGTGGATGGACATCAAATGAAAAAATATCCTTACGGTTCACCTGTGCAAATTTTATCTATAGGAGACAAGAAGTTACTTCAATATTTTCGACGTTTCCTATCATAAAACTTGATTGGCGATTTTATATCAGCTAAACATGGTGCTTTGATTCAAAATTTCAATTGACGTCACAAAGCTCAGTAATATTGCGTGTATCTGTTACAGTTGCCGCTTTGCAGATGTGGGGTTTTATCTTTTCTATATACACTTCCTGATTTAAGAATATGAAACTGCATAGAGATAGTTCTACGGACACTTAAAGTTAAAACGAACTATTATTTAAGTTTTGAAACTGTCTAGAGTTACCTTTACAGTCTCTTCAGTAAAACTAATCACTTTTTTCCAAGTCTTAGGGGTGTTCCCATGAATAAATGAAAAGAAATTATTATCATGTTTGCTTTTTTATAATTGTACACGTGTTGTCTGCAATTATGAATTCGCCTGTGAAATGAAAGAAGCAAAATGATGTTATATTTCGAAATTGCGTTTTTCCGTTTCTGTGTCTGATTTCTTTTGTCATAAAACCCTGATGACAGACACCCATTCACAATGTCAAATAATTAAACATTGTCTACAATTACATCAATATGTTGGGTTTTCTACTTTCTTCAATTAATCTTAGTAAACCTGGTTATTTATCCCGTTTACACCATTTAAAGGATAATAATTTGTATTACTTGCAGATCATTCAAATGAAATGCAAAAGTAATTGATAAAACTTAAGACCCAACAAAATTATCTCAGTTTTCTGTCGGGTTGTTAGACTTAAAAATCCTTAGGACCGAAATGCAAACATTTATTCTGAAAGACCTCATCAAATTAGAATACAAGTGTCCGTCTTTTAGCACATGCATTTACCCGAATGACCAAGAAATGGGAAGATGAAAATAAGTCAGCACAACTTACAGACAATATTGAACATATAAAACTAATAACAAACGTTTCCTTTTCAGTTGTAATGGCACGCACTTGAAATTATTTGATGAAACATCTTCACAGTGATAAACTAAGGTATCACTTTAATTTTGGTAAAGATTTGATCTGCATGTTCTAGGTTTTTATAGAAAACATTTTACATACATTCTATTTTTTATTTGTTTTCATCATTATCTATTAGTATCCTTTCTATCTATATATATATCCAAACTTTGCTAGAGTGTTTCTATTATCTTACGTAGTGAACTTTTGTTTAAGAAGCTATCAATAAGATATGTGCTTTATAATGTATAGACAAACAATTGGTAGTGTAAAGAGAAGATTTAATCATCTACGACCATAAAAAGTCTGTTGTCTGTCAGCAATTTCATCAGATTATCAGAAACCCTCAATTTATAGAAATTTATTCATAGGATATAAGAAATAGCTGTTTGCATTTCCTCGGACACCATTATTGCTGCTCTGAATTCAGTGAAGCAATGCAAAAAATACAGTGCTATAGGACTGCAAAAACACTGTCTGGATGCCAGATATCTATTCACAAACAACTTCACCAAAGGCGTTATTTCTGCTTGTCTTTGTTCAATTACTGGTTTGATACATTTGTCTCCTGGTAAGTAGCCATGTGTTTTGGTATATAAACACAGCAAATGCGATAAAGCTAGTGTAAAAAAATAGTTTTAGAAACGATTTTTCTACCAGCAGTAATGGAATGAGACATTGAAGGATTAAGTCAACACTTGGAGTACTGCTATGTAAATGCAGCACGACGCATTATAAGATTTACTTTTTTTCGATGAAACTGTTTTAAACACATTTTCCATTTTATTTGTAGCGGTAGCAATATTATAAATATATGTATCAGTTTTTCATTAGAGTAAAAGTCTCTAGATGGCCAAGTCCCAAAATTTGTCAGATTAAAAGACAGAGATACAGACTCGTTTATCTGAGTCATTTGAGCTAAAAAAAATAAGACATTGCATATAAATATAACAATATATAAAACGAACAGTGGTAGACGTAGTTTAACAGTACATTCAGTAAGTTTTAAAATGGCCTTTCAGTTTTTCATGAACTTCTGTGTAACTCAGTTTGCGTAGCTTTTGATAAAGAAATAACTAAACGCCCAAATTTACGGAATACAGAAAAGTTTGATGTATTCTTATTGGTGTTTTGTCCTGATATGAAATATAAAGACATTAGCTTTTAGATATTATGTTTGAATAATGAGAATGTTTGTTAGAAGCATTGTATTAGGGCAATGTAAAAATGCAGTTCTAATTTGTTTCAATGTCTATGATAACCATTATTTCAGGAGGACATACAAATAAAATTTCTAGTTCAGATACCAATTATTCAGCTGAAGACGTTTTTGAATTATTTGTTATTTGACCAAAAAGAACCCCCATAACCTTCGATTGCGCCTTCACGCATTCCCGTGATAATTAATAATAAACTGCTTAGAACAGACCTGTAGATATTTCCTTTTCCCACAAACTAGTGGTGATGGATGTAGAAGAACCTTTGTCTTTTTCAAAAAGATTACGCGACAATTTAAGATGTGTGGCGACCAGGTTCGGTGATTGCAATCACAGAATGAATTGCTAATTAATCTATGATAATTTTTCTTGAAAACTATGACGCTTTTTGTTGCTTTCATATACTTTAATTTTAAAAATTATCAAAACCAAAACCTTTGGAAAAGCCAGTAGAAACAAACTAAAAAGTATTTTTATAACACTTTTTGATGGAGTTTATTTAATTTAGAAATGACGCAATTCAAAGCGCCTGTAATTAAACACAAAGAAGCCCTAATCATGAATGTAATAAAATTTACTAGTCATCTCTATGAAGGGTTTTATCTTTTCTATACACATTACCTGATGTAATAGTAAGAAACTGAATAGAGATACCTTTACAGAAACTTAAATTATAAACGAACTATTATTAAAGTTTTGAAACTGTCTAGAGATACCTTTACAGTCTCTTCAGTAAAACTAATCAATTTTTTTTCCGAAGTTTAGGTTCTGGCTTAGTGGCATCATCTGTTCTGTTTTACAGGAATCTTCAAACAGCTGGCTCTTTTATATTGAATTTAAGGAGACATATATAATAGTCAATCAGTATATAGTAATCATCATCAAAGAGATCAAAGAACTATTTTACCTTAGAGCTGCTGCATAATCTCGTATATTAAACTTAGTGTTAGTTTTCCTTGTAGGATGTTGTTAAATTACATTTACATTCTGTAATCCGAGCTTGTTATGGTGTCTACAAAAATAAAATGAACAGACAAGTCAATGATTGAAACAAATAACATGGAAATTAGGTTGGTAATTACAAATACTGAAGGACGCCTACTTTGTTTAAAAGAAATGCTGTGCATTTCAAGCCAAAAGCTAAACATGTTTGTTCATGACCGATATTATTTTAATAGGAACCTACATTACTATCTTTAAAGTATTTTATTAACAATTTGAGAAAAAGGAAATGTTCTTTGGAAAACGCATGTAAACTGAGATGGCTATAACGTAACAAAACTGTAAGTCCAGAATGTTAGATAACACATGTACATTTTTAAAATTTTTCACCTGTATATAGTATTGTGGCAAATAGAAATCAAGTAAGAAAACATTACTAGACGTTATTTTACATACAGATAGCATTTTTTTAATGTTTTGCAAATAAAAGGACAGATTTTAACAAGCTCTTAGCACCTTAACACGTTAACAGTTATGAAATAGAGAAGTAATTCGTTTATTTTTATATAGTAACTCTGGATCTTTTTTTCTAAAAAATGAAAACAATTCTGGTTGCGTTATTATTCATAAAAGTCATATTTATTTGTATTTGGAAATGGAATATAGGGGCGTTCCCATGAATAAATGAAAAGAAATTATTGTCATGTTTGCGATTTTAATAATTGTACACGTGTTGTGTGCAATTATGAATTCAAGTCGCATGTGAAATGAAAGAAGCAAAATGATATTCTATTTCGAAATGGGTTTCGTTTTCCGTTTCTGTATCTGTTTTCTTTTGTCATAAAACCCTGATGACAGACACCATTTCACAAATAATTCAACAGTGACTACAATTACATCAAGCTGTTGGGTTTTCTACATTCTTCAATTTATCATAATGTACGTGGTTATTTATCTCGTTGAAATCTGGCAGTTGAATTGCCTATTTAAAGCGACTGACTCACAAAATTTTGCTGAAATTTTTTATTCTTTCAAATTTAAGAGGATTTAATATACTATGGAAAAAATATATTATTATGCTTCTATACACCATGAAAATTGAAAAAAAAAAGTTTTGACTAAACCAGGATTCGAACCCACGACCTTTTGGTCAGTAAAATATAGAGCGACGACTTAGTCCACTGAGCCACGGCGTGTAGTTATTAGATTGCCTCAAAATTAATAATATAACTATAGTATTTACCCCGTGACTAACGGGGTAAATTTTTTTCCGATAAAAGTGTGTAAAACTTTATGTTTTGATGTTTTTCTGTAACAAAAACTGAGTCAGTTACTTAGTTCAAATATGTTCTTCACGATTACAGCAAGAATTTCAAGATGTATAAACATTTTCTTTTTATCATCGTCTGTGAGTCAGTCGCTTTAAAGGATAACATAATTTGTATTACTTGCAGATAATTGTAATGTTATGCTAATATAATTGATAAAACTTTACACCAAACATAATTATCTCAGTTTTCTGTCTGGTTGTTAGACATACAAATCCTTAGAACCGTAATGCAAACATTTCTTCTGAAAGACCTCATCAAATTAGAATACGATTGTCCGTCTTTTAGCCCATGCATTTACCCGAATAACCAAGAAATGGGAAGATGAAAATAAGTCAGCACAACTTACAGAAAATATTGAACATATAAAACTAATAAGTCAGCACAACTTACAGAAAATATTGAACATATAAAACTAATAAGTCAGCACAACTTACAGAAAATATTGAACTTATAAAACTAATAAGAAACGTTTCCTTTTCAGTTGTAATCGAACGCACTTGAAAACATTTGATGAAACATTTTCACAGTAGTGTTTTTATGTGAGAATATTTGTTGTTTTCTATGAATTAGAATAAAGAAAATGATCACTTTGTATATCTGAACGAAGAAGTGGTTGACTATAAAATATTATAACGAATCTAAATGTTCACTGAAGTTATTTTGTTTCCATGTATTAAAGTCTTCAATGTCTATACGTATGAATTGACGGTAGAAAATGGTCACAGTATGCACTTAGTTAAACAGATAATGAACTTATGTTAAAGAAATGCAGCAGAAGAATAGCTTTCGGGTTTATTTTCCCGATTAGAAAAAAGGCATCACTTTAAATCTGGTAAAGATTTAATCTGCATGTTCTAGGTTTTATAGAAAACATTTTACATATATTCTATTTTTTATTTGTTTTTATCATTCTCTAACAGTATCCTACCTATTTATATCAATCCTAACTTTGCTGGAGTGTTTCTATTATCTTAAGTAGTGAACTTTTGTTTAAGAAGCTACCAATAAAATATATCCTTTATAATGAATAGACAAACAATTGGTAGTGTTAAGAGAAGTTTTAATGATCTACGACCATAAAAAGTCTGTCTTCTGTAAGCAATTTAATCAGATTATCAGACACCGGCAATTTATAGAATTTTATTCATAGGATAAAAGAATAGCCGTTTGCATTTCCAGCTCGGACAACATTTTTGCAACTCTGAATTCAGTCAAGCAATGCAAAAAATACAGAGCCATATGACTGCGGATATAGGACTGCAAAAACATTGTCTGAGTGCCAGATATCTATACACCAACAACTGCATCAAAAGGCGTAATTTCTGCTTGTCTTTATTCAATTATTGCTTTGATACATTTGTCTGCCGTATGCTAGTCATTAAGAACTGTAACCTTTCGGTACTTTATAAGACAGTTTTTCCTCCATATAATTCTGTAAATTTGGCTTTGTAATAGCATTGGGGTCGTTTTCATATTCCACGTATTAAACCGTATAAAAACCACTGTGGCTTTACTTTCCCGGTAGGTAGCAATGTGTTTTGGTATAAAAACACAGCAAATGTGATAAAGCTAGTATAACAAAAGCATAAAAATAATTAGTTTAAGAAACAATTTTTCTGCCAGCAGTAAGTCTTTGCAGAAATGGAATGAAAGATTGAAGGATTTTTTCATGAAGTAAGTCAACACTTAGAGTACTGCTATGCAAATGCAGCACGACGCATTATAAGATTTACCCTTTTTTCGATGAAAATGTTTTAAACACATTTTCCATTTTATTTTTAGCAGTAGCAATATTATAAAGGTATGTATCGGTTTTTTCATTGCAGTAAAAGTCTCTAGATGGCCAAGTCCCAAAATTTGTCAGATTAAAAGACAGACATACAGAGAGACAGACAAGTTTGTTTGAATCATCTGAACTAAAGGAAAATAAAGCCTTGCATATAAATATAACAATATATAAAACGAACAGTGGTAAACAGAGTTAAACAGTACCTTCAGTAATGTTAGCATTGTGACTAGTTTATCGCAAAAGCAAACATTGTGATACAGAATAAAAAATGGCTTTTCGGTTTTTCATTTACTTCTGTGTTACTCAGTATTCGTAGCTTTTGATAAAGAAATAACTAAACGCCGAAACTTATGTAATACAGAAAAGGTTGATGTATATTTATTGGTGTTTTCTGCTGATATAAAGTTTAAAGATATTAGCTGTTTGAATAATGAGAATGTTTGTTAGAAGCATTGTTAAAGGGCAATGCAAAAATGCATTTGTAATTTACTTCAATGTCTATGATAACCGTTATTTCCGGAGGACATGCATATAAAATTCCTAGTTCAGATACTAATTCTTCAGCTGAAGACGTGTCCCTGAATTATTTGTTATTTGACGACTTTTCTAAATAACTGTATGACATGTACAAAAGTTTTCTTTATCAGAAAGAAATAAAACGTTGAACTCATTCACTTGACATTTTGTCCATCGATAGCACATAATATAGACTCCAATTTCTTACTCTTTAGTTTCGATTCAAAGCCATTTCAGAAATGTAGAGGACATGATTACCAAGGTGTCATTCTTGTTTACATCAAGACTGCATGCAAGACAAAAGAAGAAATAATCTTAAGTTAAATGGCAGCTCAATGTAGTTTGGTGAAACTTCATCTAAACACCCATAATAACGTAAGGTTGCATAAATTGTTAATAATTGTCCATGTTATTGCTGTCAAAGCAGTGCAGACAGAGTTCTGTAAAACCTCACTGAATGGCAAACTTCTAATAAATTCAAATTATGTTTTCCTCTTTATGTACCCGTCAGTTTAATAAATATGTTTTTCTTTTTCTGAAAGTCTGATTTGAACCATTTTATTGTAAACTTTCATGGCAAAAGACTTACATTATTGTATGAACTTAATATTTATACCGCACACACTGTGTGAGGCTATACTGGATTCAGCTTCACTTGAGTAATCACTTCCACTGGTCTTCAATTCTGGTAGGGATATACTGGGAAGTTGGTGGGAAGACTAGATGAGCTGCCTGCAAATTCTGAGTAAAGGGAACAGAAAATAATGGCGCATTGTTTATTGACTGATATCTTAGAAATTTGGTATATAAGAACCTTGCACGAATCTCTACTATTTACTAAGGTCAAGTTCAAGGTCTTCGAGGCTAATAATAGATTTTTTAGTACTTTTTTCCCCTAAAATTCCTTATCAATTGACCGAAGTCTTCAATATTTGGTATGTAGATTACTTGCTAATGTCCTCTATCCTTTGACGGGATTTGAGGTCACCAGGTCAAGGTAACCGAGAGATTTCTCTACTTTCTGTTCTTTTTTATTGACGGATATTTTATTTATTTTGTATATAGACACCTTCTATGTTTATAGACACCTTCTATGTACCTCTACCGTTCACAGGGGTCAAAGTCAATTCATTATTACTTGTCATTATGAACCATTCATTTAAGACCGATATCTTAGATATACGGTATGTTGGTACCTTGCATGCTTATCTACCACTTGGTGGAGTTTAAGGCTCTGTGGTCAAGGTAACAGAGTAAAAAATATTTTCATAGTGTTATTCAATTCAATTCAACCAAAATAATTATAAACAATAGATGTTCTTTCTTTTCCTGAACCAACCTGATACCTCATAGATTCCAGAGATTATGTTGGCATATAGGCTTATTTTGCTATGTCTGCATGATAGTGGTTTTACAGTTTTTATAATCTTACTAACCGCTGGCCTGAGTCTTCATTTATTGACCGTTATCTTAGATATTTGGTATGTATGTGTCATGGACATATGCCTTTGGGTGGGATTTGAGATCTCTAGGGTCAAGGTTACCGAGGCTACAAATTAGAATTTGTTCCACCCAAAGGGTCATTTGGTTTTATATAAACTGACATAGGCAGAAGCTTTAACAATATTGTCAGAAACCACAAGGCCTAAAGTTTAGATATTTAGTGTGAATGAAAGTAGTTGCTGTTGTACTAAGGTAGGTGAGCGATTAAAGGGCCATAATGGCCTTCTTTTATAATAGTACATCATGAACAATACCGTTCAAAATACCAAGTCAATGTTTATCTTACTTACAGTTCTATTATCAATAACAGTTAAGGCTAACTGAGTGGACAACAACAAAATATTTAATATGTCAGTCCTTTGGCTGGCTAACTATTATGCCCACTTTGTATGAATGTTGTCTTCATAAGCTTGTAGTTTTTAGGACTCCGGTGGTTCCTTCCCTTTCTGTCTGTATCTCAAAGAATACTGGAAATAACATCTTTTTAATGACAATGGGACCATCATATTTCTTCTCAAGTTTTGGTGCAACGCCATCCTTCTGGGTTTCATGGAGGGTCTAAAGAAGATTGCCCATTGTGTAGTACAATGCTAGTATCATAGATTCCTTTTATTTTCTTGGCATTCTGCTGTAGATATTTTCTTGCAATATCACGCACCTGATGTGTTCTGCCTTTCAGAGTTTCTACCAATTCATTATATGATTATAGACATGCAGAGAACCTAACTGCAAAAACATTCACTTTGTTTACGGTCATTTAATAGGGGACTTGGTACGGTGACACCATTAATTCACCTCGCATTTTGCACATTTTGTAAAGTCTATAGTCATGTCCACAATGCAACATAATCATTCACCAAGAGTTGAATCTACATAGAGCATCACGATTCCCCATTATTCACCAAGTCTATATTCAACAAAAAATCATAGGAAGCTAAAATCTATCCAATGTGCAATTTCCCCGAGGATTCTCAGGCTTATTAGTGCATGATGGGTATATTCGCACGATGAAATGCCGGCTAAACAAAGACTTTCTTAAAAAATGAATGAGAATAACCACAGCAACAATTTCCTGCTCTGTGATACAGTAGTTCTTTTCAACTTTATTTGTCCCTCAACTAGCAAAGGCTATCACTCTTTCTCGTCGGGCATGGATCTGCATCAAGACTCCACCTTAACCAGTTCCTGATGTGTCATATTTAAGTTTTGAAGTTGTTTGAGTCATCTCAAAGTGCCAACATTTACAGCAAAATGCATTTTTAGGGATACCGTCAGGCTTAGGTTTTTCCAGAAATAAACCCGACTGGTTAGGTCAAAATAACTTAATAAGGTTTACCTAGCAATTGCATCTCAACATTTCTCCAAACGAAAGGGCGGAGTATGTGGCGTGACTAAAGCATTTAACTTGCGATAATCTGATAATAATAATTTGATAGGAACTGTATCCTCTTTGACGATGGGATGTTCTGCTAATTATATTAAACCAATGTCAAATTCTGACTAAGAAAATGTATTTTAAGACCTTTAAAGGAGATCAAAAATTATTACCATTTCATGAAAAGGTCTGCCTTTTTTCATTTCAAGTAAATCTGCTCTAAATGATTCGGAACCGTAGACCTGACTTCTTCGTCACAGAACAACACGAAATCGTCTGACGAATCTTCGCACATGCTGCGATCGCGGAAACCATGTGCTTTATTTATCCTACATCATTTTGCCGTGAATTTATTGTATACAGCCTTTGCGACGAATGAAATGTTCAGCTCTATTGAATGTTCTTAGTAGTTACAAAGCAGAGTAGATGGTATTTGTATGTAACGAAACGAACGGCGTTGTCCTCAAGACGTGGCAAAAGTTTGTCAAGTTTATTGTCGTCGTCCAAGTGATATTTGAAAGCAATAGCATCAAACCTGGCAATGCACACATACCAGCCATCTGCCCTAGTAAATGAAAGAATCCTCTAGACGTGGCAAGTCAGTCAATTTATAAAACTGATTTGTGTGCGGAGCGAATTAGTGGCTGTGTCTTTCTACATTTGGAATTATTGACTAAAAACCCTGGGGCCCTTGCAGCTTTCAAACAGGAGTGATGTTATTGATGTTCCACAAGAAAGCACAAACACAGATGTTCAAATTGAACAAAATATAATTTATTGCAGTATCAGATTATTATTTTATGTAATTACAGAAGATGCAGCACATCTGTAACTTGTGGTACAACACTATTTAGTATGAACGACAAAATTTAAAATACAATGTTTACAAGCAATATAAAGCCTGACTGAACTGTGTTATACCTTCAACTAGTCGTCAAAAGTGCTTTTCTGAGCAAACGTACTGTAAACAGTGTGTTACTATAATAGTCGTCATTTGCAAACACTTTTAAATAACGGTCATGTTTTACGTAGAAAAAAATGTCTCGGTGTAGAGGTCAACTACACATGTTTTAACGGCTAAACAATATTAATCAATTAGTTACTTCAATCTAGGCTAAGTGATTAGGCAAATCAGTGTTTCTAATTTAAAAGACAGTGAGCCAATAAAAGACATGGTTACGCAGTATATATACTCCGTAATTTTTAGAGTGTGTCCCTTTAAACATCAGACTATGTTTTGCTAAGATATTTAGTGAATGTTCGTTCTACTTACGAAATTTTCCTCTACAAAATAGTTTTGAAATTCGGTCAGATGTTTTGGTTAATAAAACATGTGTTGAATGACAGTGTAACGACATCATCTTAATGTGTTTTCTCTGATTTGCAATAACCAATGCAAATCTCTTAAGGAATACACTATCAAATCTCTTTACATGTATACGCTATGTACAGTTGTATAACTTAAAAATCAGACGAAATGTGTGCACAGAACTAAGGGTAATTTGAAATCAAATTGGAACAGAAAAACGGCCATCAATGATATTAATTCAGACGAAAATCGGATTGCGCCAAAATTGTCGACACTGCGGATAACATTGAAAGCATTTTAAAATCCTATTAGTTTATGATAAATAAAACAGTTAACTATGTACGGTGTCACAGAGGTGACATGCACAACTCCTTTTTGAATTGCACTTCTCTTTTTTATTTCGTTCCCACGAGATACGAACTCGAGGGAACGACTTAGTATGTCGTGA
This sequence comes from Cyclina sinensis, assembly GCA_012932295.1. Lineage (NCBI taxonomy): Eukaryota > Metazoa > Mollusca > Bivalvia > Venerida > Veneridae > Cyclina > Cyclina sinensis. Next base: position 31,644,746 of record JAAONU010000017.1, read on the forward strand.
TAACGAGTTACTTAGTCGTGGGAACGAGATAAAAAAGAGAAGTGCAAATCTGAAAAAGTATTGCATTTGAAGAAAGAGTAGCACCGTAAAAAAAGTAATCATGATATAAGATATGAACCGTGCATGTCGAGGGAACGACTTACTTATTCGTGGGAACGAGTTAGCTATGTCTAGCGAACGAAATAGCGAGATATCGTGCTTCTCTTTCTGTCAAAGCAATACTTTTTTTAAATCGCTCTTTTCCTTTTTTTATCTCGTTCCTGCGTGGGAACGTGATACTAAGTCGTTCCCACGACAAAGCTAACTCGTTGAACAAAAATGTTTCCTCTGTGCTACCGTAACAATGCCATAAATCATTGACTTTCTTCCATGTACACAAAATATCATAACAGGCGTCCTAGAACAAGTACATATTCATCAATTAAAATATATTCGAAAACACAATCGACGTTTTGACAAACTGATTGATTTAACATTTGAGCAAAACATTTGCATTAACTTTACCCTCTACACCAGTTTTAAGGTATTGGAATCATAATACCCTACCTCCACTCTGAAGAGTATTCAATTCCATTATTTTTTGTAGGATCAAGACGTTTTCACTGAAGGACGTGGGATCAAACCCCATTCATGCCATTTTTTTGCTCTAGTTTTTGGCAGTTTTACAACTGTAACATTTATATAATTTGAATTCAGTTTCTTTCGTTTTAAATATATTTCAGTTGTAACAAAGGTTTTCAAAATAAAAAATCAATGAAAATTGGGTATCTGTGATTTCAGTTAATAATTTTTCCAAAAACTAGACGGTAAAAATATTTAATATTTTGAATTTGTTCAAAATAGTACCTGAATAAAAATAATTGTGGCTAATCTAAAACCCCGAAGAATTTTACGCTGATAACTTCCTACAGAATGAAGTGCATGGGGTAAATTCATAACAAGTTTATAATGATATCTCGTTCCTTCTCACTTTCGGCTTTTCTTTTTGCTTGTTTTTTGTCAGCAGTCAAGAGGTCTTTATAATATGAATAATTACATACCAAGTTACAGTTGCTTTTATGGTCAGACTTAGAACAAAAACATTGTGTTTGTCTTTACCTTATAAACCCATTAGGTCGGGTGAGATTTGAAGTGAATATTAGTCATTTCTTGAAACAGCCACGGTTATAATGAATAACAATGATATAAAACAATATACTTTCGTTATTTTTACGAAATATTCTTTTTTTACATTTATTTTTTAGCTTTCAGTACATTAAGCATAACAATTAAATGGAAAAAAAACTAAGTGATAGAAAGTATGAACATCAAAAATAAAAAGTGAAAAAAATATACTCGGCTCTGTAACGACCGAATTTACTTGTGGTGGGTGTGGTTTCTGTACTGATCAGGGGAAGAAACCGCTGCGGGGAGTTTGAGCGACTGTATGTAAAACAAATGACTCTTTGGTGGGGACTCAATACACTTCTGTTTCAATCTAATTGGATCGGCTTTGTCAGGACACGTTTTGCGCAAAATGCCGAGATAACATTGTTGTATTTTATGAAACACTTCTATAAACGTTATAACAATTAGATAATATTTTTGAAATACGACGTGTCTAACAAAAACATATATCCCTTAACCATTGGACAGGTTTATAAGCAGCAGTTTAATACTAAATTAGTAACGGCTAAATTGTTGGGTTGGGCGTCTGACGTCGAACATGACAACAGAATATGTCGTTAGAGTAAAACATTTCTAAAGGTAATTTTATTTTTTGTCGATCTACCATGTTCTTGACTTAAGAAATAACTGTCTCGGTATCTTTATCTATATTTCTTTTTGTATAAACGAAAACGCTATGCACGACTTGGCAGACAAGTACAATAACGTAATGATCTTTATCTCAAGAATGAAATATAGTTACGGGAAATCAAAAACCAGGTCGTCTGACTAAAAAATTTAATTTGTATGACATTGATTGTCCATCATCATGATATTAGTAAGGCTAGTACTAAGGTGAGTGATATAGGTCTATCACGTTCCTCTTTTTTCGTTTGTGTCAAGAAACTGCGATCTAAGTGTAAATGATGAAATCCTATCTGCAAATATGTTTGACTAAGAAGTGTAGTCAATTGCTTTTGCCATATATTCTTCAAACAGAATTTCCCCGACCCTCTCCACTTCCTTCAAATAAAATAATACTTACAGCTACCATTTCAATATAAAGTTAGAAAAAACAGACGCTTGAAATGATTAGTTATTCAAAAACTGAGAAATTCCAGTAAGAAATCACCGGTCTATATTAATTTCATCTACGTTATTGTTTTTGTCCGAGACTGGTTGTCATAAAGTTTCAAATCATATTGCCTGTATGCCAAAGATATTCACTAAATTGCATCGGTTTGTCGATTTAAATGAACAGTTGTTTGACATGAAATACTTTGTAGTTATATTGTAAATACACTGTGCATTAAGTAATAAAAGTAGATGGAGCTGTCTGTAACTGATGCTGTTTGTCAATGTCCGTTCTGAATTTTTTTGCAGACGTGTTATTTAATGTTCGTATGAGATGCAGCTACAGTCAAATTATTAACACATCTGCATTAAATTTTGAACCTCTAACGTTCTCGATACTTCACACACACACGCCAACACACACGCACGCGCTCACATGCACGCACGCACACATACACACACAGACAAACACACAGTAAATGCGTACGGATATCTGTGTAAACCTTTGAGTGATTATCTTAGTGATTGCCAGAGATCACTGACAAGTCATTGAAAGACTTGTTCGTTGAGAGATCGTTGAGTATAGTGAAAGTCTTCTTCATTTAGAGACCGCTCAGAAACTATTTGAACCTCTTCAAAATTTGTTGGTAACAATGGCGACCACATCATTAACTGAAAATGTAATTGAGAAATTGAGAATATCGTTCAGCACATGGGAGATTTGATTCTAGTTTGGACATTCAATGGTCTCGCATCCCCCCTGGCTAATCTGGTACTCCTTGCGAACGGCACCACGCCGTGATCATGGCATGCAACGCTCTTAAACGGCATAAACGGTGTAAAAGTAGAAAAGTTTAAGAAGATCAGAGAAAGAATTTTCAGATTTTGAACCAGATTTTAAAATAATTACCTAACCATAAGGTCCACACGATTGCCAAGTCCTAAAACTTTATGTTTCTACCCTCCTTAATGTCCAGGACTTGGTATTTTGTTCAAACATTCGTGAAAATTGATCGGAATATGCCGCTAACTGTCGTGCGTTACCGGTTCAAACATACTTCTATGTATACTTGACTTAAGCTTAAGTATAGTGAACAACTTTGAATGTATAGAAATTATCGGCACCAGATAGAAACGCAGTGTTGAATTTTAGTTCGTTTAAGCTGAAGTTAGCATGCATTCTACAAAAAAAAGAGAACACGCCCCGTACATCGGCATGTTCATTTTGCTACGCTGCATGCCACGGCATTTTATGCGAAGCTGGTATTGTTTATATTTAATATTAAAGTATTGTTAAATGCGAACTCCACACTAAAACTGGTCGTCAGAATATTTTGGACAGTTTCTTCAGACATAATTCCGACATAAACCTTTTTATGGTTTTCTTGTAATGATTTAAGCAGAGAAAAGAGTTCAAATTCTTATATGTATAATATTGGTCAATAAAGACTTTATCTTATATATAATAATTCAACGAGTTGATGTTCGCATTTCGCATTTCGCGTTGTGGTTTTTTTTATTTGAACTGATTATTAAAATTAATGTACAAATCTAGCACTTCTGAGACTGATGTTTTTATCTCTACTTATTTAAGTGTATTCTTTACTTGTTCTTAGTTATCACTGATTTATTTTTACGGTACAAACATGGTAGCGTGAAAATCATTTTGTTGAAAAACAAATACCTTTTGGTAATGTAAGGCGTGAATGCTACATATTTTTTATCCTACTAAAGTATTCAAAAAAGGAAAGTTGTGGGTCAAAATTTACAAGGAAATCTTTCCTTTATTCACCGAATCACATACAACATGCATGCAACTACAAAGAACTGATATTATATAATATAACGTTAGATTAAGGAATTAAAGTCTCAAAGATGAATCTAAAAAAAAAAATCATATACAGTTCAGTTTTAATGTAAGGCATCTAAATTTTTTTAAACTGTTCTTTACATAAACTTAAGCCCAAATATAAATAAGAATATTCCGACAACTAAAATACTTTAAATACCAGTATCTATAAAGTGCCGTGATACTCAACGTAGCAAAATGAAAGTGCCGGTGTACGGCGCGTGGCCTCAAATGTTTTGCAAAACGTATGGAAACTACAAGTAAAGAGCAAACTACAAGTAAAAGCATTCAAATTCAATCCTGCATTGTTCACTAGTGTCAATAACTTTTTGGCAATCGTAGATGTTTATGATACTTAAGCTTAGCTCAAGAAAAATACGCTTGAACCGGTAATGCACAATAATTTGCGGCCAAGACCTGTCCATTTTCACAAATTGTTGAACTAACTACAAAATCAAGGATACAGTGGAAACTAGAAACATAAAGTTTCCGGACTTGACAGCCGTATGGGCCTAATGGTTGGGTTATAATTTTAAAATCTAGTTCAAAATCTGAAATTGTCTTACATGACCCTCTAAAATTTTCTACTTTTACACCGTTTATGCTGCTTAAAGGCGTAGTGCTGTTCGCAAAGCGTATCTGGTTAGCCAGGATGACATCTGTGTGAAGGAAGTAACATCAAACCTTATTAAACTTGATGGGTTTAAAAGTAAAGAGGTTTTGTTTCTTTGTCCGACCGTGTATTTTGTAGAACTGTTTTAATTGTATCTTCTTTCATTTTGCAAGTTGCACTTTCTGATTGAATATCTTGAATGACAGTACACATTTTTATAATTTATCTAAGGAGGCATAACCGTTTCTGACGAATCAGACAACATAGAATAATAGATAATACACGTACCTTATTCTACAGATATTTTATGTGCTTCTGACACAACAGGCACGCCTTTAAAGGCAAAGTTGTATTATCATAACTGATCACATACCATGTCAAACAAATGCCAACAAGAGCCATGTTACACATGGTTAATCCCCCCGCCGGGAAGAAGCTACCTGAAAGTTGTACTTTCAAGCACTCAATGTAATAATGTTTGAAGAAAATCCCACAAAAATTAGGCAAGGTAGAGTTATTGTTCTTGCATATTGCACTTCCTACCAATGTGCTATGTCAGTGTATTAAGTTTGAAGAAAATCGCTCAAGCACTTTTGGAGTTATGCTTCGGACAAAGTTTTTCAATTAAATCTGATAAAGGGGAATAATTCTAAAAGAAGGCAAGGTAGCGTTATTATTCTTACACACTGCACCTCCTCCAAATGTGCTCTTTCAGTATATGGAGTTTGAAAAAAATCACTCAAGTACTTTTGGAGTTATGCTCCGGACAAAACTGGAACGGACGCACGCACGGACGGACAGAGACCATTTCTAATATCCCCTCCGCCTTTGGCGGGGGGGATAATAAGTTCAAGAATTAGATATACATGTATATGCTGGGATTTTTAAAATGTAAACAAGTAAATCTCATAAAGGGAAATAACTCTAAAAATAGGCAAGGTAGAGTTATTGGACTTGCACACTGCACTACCTTACTAATGTGCTCTGTCAGTGTATGAAATTTGAATAAAATCCCTCAAGTAGTTTTGAAGTTATGCTCCGGACAAAATTTATCAAGTAATTCTGATAAAGGGGAATAACTCTAAAAATAGGCAAGGTAGAGTTATTGTTCTTGCACACTGCACTACCTACTAATGTGCTCTGTCAGTGTATGAAGTTTGAATAAAATCCCTCAAGTAGTTTTGGAGTTATGCTCCGGACAAAATTTATCAAGTAATTCTGATAAAGGGGAATAACTCTAAAATAGGCAAGGTAGAGTTATTGGACTTGCACACTGCACTACCTACCAATTTGCTCTGACAGTTTTTGAAGTTTGAATAAAATCCCTCAAGTAGTTTTGGAGTTATGCTCCGGATAAAATTTATCAAGTAATTCTGATAAAGGGGAATAACTCTAAAAATAGGCAAGGTGGAGTAATTGGACTTAAACATTGCACTACCTACCAATGTGCTCTGTCAGTGTATGAAGTTTGAATAAAATCCCTATAGCAGTTTTGGAGTTATGCTCCGAACAAAATTTATCAAGTAAATCTGATAAAGCGGAATAAGTCTTAAAAAAGGCAAGGTAGAGTTATTGCTCTTGCACACTGCACTACTCACCAATGTGCTCTGTCAGTGTATGAAGTTTGAATAAAATCCCTCAAGTAGTTTTGGAGTTATGCTCCGGACAAAATTGTGACGGACGCACGGACTGTCGAAGGGTATTTCTAATATCCCCTTCGCCTTTGGCGGGGGGATAATTAAAAGCATTGAAAGCATGCATGTTTGGAGTAACAATATCGAGAACTGATATTACTTTAAGCCCATGCTTTCACGGGTTCCCATCCAGTGTAAAAGAAGTTTATCTTGATATGAAAACGACTGTGACTTGAGCCCTACTTTCAGCTCATAATCATATATCATTTCATATCGGAAGACTGGCGTAAATGCAGACATTAAGAGGGACAGAAACATTAGATTTTATTGTTTTAACAACAGTTTGACAAACGCCTACATATAAAAACTGTGTCCTTGATGATGCAAAATGCATAAATGCAATTGTCAATTTTGTGAGAAAAACAAAAAACAGAAAATGTGAGTATAAAGTAAGAAGCAGATATATTTGTTTTTCAATTATATTCCTTTCACGATGATTGTCCTTCTATATTTTTATATAGTTTTCTAAGCCAAACTATCATAGTGATTCTTATAAAACATTCTGTAACAGTTAAATCGCCCCCCCCCCCCCCCTTTACGTTAGCAATGATGTTCTTTGGAAATACTTATAAATGAGTTTGTCAAAATGTTATATATACTAAGTTATTACGTGTAGGAGTCACAAAATCACTTTGGGGTTGGGGGGGGGGGGTCACATTTGGCTAGTAGAAATGTGAGAAAACCAGAAGGTAGAGACCTGTCTTCTTGTATTTAGCCTCTAACCTTGAACTAAATTAGTTTTTGTTAGGTACTTACAATCATTTTTGCATGAGCAATTTCTCCTTTGAAAAGACATGTTTATGATGAGCACTCTGAGCATTCATAACGATAAAGTAGATAAACAGAGTTTTAAACATATCTATATTTCCAGCCTTCCCGATGGATGAAAATGTAACCTTAAGACAAGCACAATTTGTTTTCAAAATGTTTTATTTCATTAAACAAATGGAGGGTGTAATATCATTTTATGATATTTTAACTTTAACAGACAACTCAAAAAGAGATTCATATATCAAATTATATTATTTTCATTCCTTGTTTTCTTTCTTTGTTCGTATGCTCGCTAAATGACCAATAGATAGAGTCTTTAATTTCCAAAAAGAAAAAGTCTCATGACGAACTAGACCTTTTATTCATGGAAATGAATGAATACAATAAATACAGGAAGTTAAATGGTCGCTGTTATCACAAGTGTCATCAAACAAAGCATAACTAATTGACCTTCTGACTTTAAAAAATGTATTGCCAGTTTAAGATGTTACCGAAATTGAACATTAAATTATCTTCAAATTTACTAAACTAGATATACCGACTGGCGAACAATTTTTCGCTACAGTGTGATAGCTAGTCTGTGCAATTCTAGTCTTTATCAGATCTTTCACAATCTGCATTTCACAACCTTTGATTTGAACGAGAAAAGACAGTTAAGGAAATTGATTTATTCAAAAGATGCATGGATTTGCTGTCTAGATTTATAGCACCGTCACTTTTATGGCTACTCTGTTTTCAGTGAGCAAAAACAAATCATTACTTTTCGCGATCAGTTGTCAGAATGTTGTAAAACATGACTGGCAGCATAATATGTTCACAATAATATGTTTCAGGCGAAATCAACAGTTCCGTGAGAATAAACACTCTGTCAAATAAATATATTCGATAAGAAATATAATGATATTGTCTAGTCTACAATCAAATTACAAGTGTACTTACTGAACATTCAAACTGATATAAAATATCTCCGTTCTGTCATTATAGCTCTTCTGAAAACATTGTCACAGTACTAGTAAATAGCAGCCATGGAGCTACTTTACATTACACCATGCTTAAAGGCATTTAAAAAGCAAATAAATAACACATATAAGGTACATTAAGATAATTTGGCGAAGCCATAATAATGTCTATAATATTTATTTAATCATGGAGATATTAGCCTGTATAGCCTGTCTTTCGATAACGGTATTACCTAATGGTAGATATCTCCGAAAGCTAAGCAAAAACGTATTTGGTACAAGTGCCCTCAGGACATTTAGATATATATGAAATATATAAATGTATACAATGTAAGTTAAATAGATTCTTGTCTGAATATACGGCCTATTATAGTATGTGTGAAATTAGCAGAACAGTAGAATGGCAGAACAACTCCAGCAATTTATTTGTTTTCCTCGGATATTTTCGTTAGCGTTACAACCAGAATATTGATCCGAGGAAAAAAAACAAAGTGACGTGCATAATCTGTATTTTGCCATCTGTTCATATACCAAGTTTTATCAATTTTACTTTTACCTGCTATTTAAATATTATCATTTTAGACTGTTGAAAGAAAAGCGTCTGCAGAGGAGCAGAATAGCAGAACAGTTCCAGCAGAATTGTTCCAGCAGAATAGCAGAATAATTCCAGCAGAATAGTAAAATAACTACAGCAGAATAGCAGAGCTGCAGAATAACTCCAGCAGAATATTCTCATATTCTGTTGGAGTTATTCTATTATTCTGATTTTCTGCTGAAGTTTCTCTTCCAAATGTTTTGTCTCTAAGCTCATGTGTAGGCTGACAGACTAAATACATGAACCAGAATTTTGACCAAAGGAAGAAAGCAAAGTGAAGTGCACTTCATATTGCCATCTATTCACATACTAATTTTCATTAACCTAGGTCGTATACTTCTTGAGTTATCAAATGATCCATCTGTTAAATCTAGATTTAGACTATTTTCGTTACCAAAGCATCCACAAATTGGATCTGAGGAAACAAAAACAAAGAAAAGTGCATAATTTCCATATCTTCATCTATTCACAAGCTAATTTTCATTAACCTAGATCGTATACTTTTTGAGTTATGAAAAGTTCCATCTGTTAAAGCCATATTTTGACTATTTCCTTTACCATTATTACCAGACTTTTGATCCGAGGAAAAAACTAAGCGACTTGCGTCATTCTCATTTTGACATTTATTTATTGACCAAGTTTCATCAAATTTACTTATACGTATTCTATATTATCGCGGGATCTAGATTTCCGGACATGGACAAACATCAGTAGAGAACTAAAACAACTGCTTTTAATATTGTTCTGCTATTCTGCTGGAGTTGTTCTGCTATCGCTGGAATTGTCCTGCTATTCTGCCAACTTTACACAGACCCTCGGATAGCCTAGTGGAATTGATATAACCCTAGCCGCCAATCGAGGGCTTATATAATTTGACCATGCTATAGGGAGCTGTATACCGAGCCAAGTCTACACAATGAATTTAGAAAACCGCAGATTATTTCAAACAGCAAGTATTTCCGCTCCTAGACCTCTTTGTTTGACTCGGACACTTGGAGCTCATAGCAACTTTCAAACTGCTGACACCACACATGTGTACGTTATGTTGCAGAATTTGGTGTAGGACAAAATCCTATAAACAAAGTCCCCATATTTAAGATACATGGTTTTTAATATAAACAAGTGTCAAACTATTGATTGCCTCGCTCACGTTGTCAATTTACCATACGATTTTTGCGCCTTTTCAAAGATGTTTCAACCATATTAATAGGTTTCACAGATTTCAAGATATGATGACTATTAAAAACATTTTGTGATGGATAGTTTTTCACTGTGTAAATGTTCAGACCGACGTAAGTAGTTCTTTTAACACTGACAATCATGTTATCTTAGCAAAGAAAAAAGTCCCCCACACTCACATTTTATTAACAGACTGGAATTGAAATAAAAGATTGCAATAACTACATTCCAAACACTAGGAAAAAGGTCAGTTGTCATAATTATTAACATTATATAGTAGGCCTTTCAACTGCTCGAAAATTTACAATATAAGGTAACCCAAGATCATAGATAAAAGTTGATTCTTTCGTATTACTATATGTGCCGTTATAAAAAGAACCTTCTCGAAGAGTCTGTTTTTCACAACTTTGATCAGAATTAACCAATAACCGACAATTCATGACACTGATTTACTTAAAAGATGAATTAATTTACAGCCTCAAGTCTCGTCATGTGGTTTCTTATTTATTGTGCATGGACTGTCTTTGTTGCATGTCACCATAGCTCGACTACATGTTGTACAGACATCAAAGGCTTTTATGTAAAACACAGACAAGATGCCAGTAAATAAAGTGATTACAAAAACTCTGAATTGTACCATATTCATGGGCTTTCATTCCGATAAGAAAAAAAAAGTATTTTTGCTTTAGGATTTTCAGTTAATGTAATAATTTTAATTTTTTATGTGCAAAGTAGAGTAATTGCTTTGTCATAATGATTAAGTATTGGAATGTTATAAGGGCGAAAAAAAATCATTGTTCAGTCTCGATATCTGAGACACGTTTTACAAGCGCTTTTTGTATTACACCCAAACGGCCTGAATGTATATTTTGTCAAAACATGTTTTAAGTCCGTGTGTAATTGACGAATGTGATCTGTAATTACGCTTTGACCTTAAATTATATAGAATGAATACATGTACATTGTAAACTTGTTACAAATTTTCCTATGAACGAACTGTGGTCAGTGGTCAACAGCTTAAATAACGAATAAGTAGTCTTTGTAATGTGCGTGACTACTAAAGTGAAACAATATATTTCATCTTTAAAACTTTTTCAGTTAATCGTCTCAGTATAATTACTGAGGTCAGTATTCTTAAGGAGTCCAAAATGCTCTCGCTTCATTTATAATGTAAACTACAAGAAAGATTTCTACATACATCTCAAGCTCTTAAAATAATTAAAATGAAACTTGATTATGATAATTGTCCGTACATCTACTTCTTACAGAACAAATGCAAGTGTTAAAGTAGTCATTCGCAGTAATAATGTCAAAGACAGAATGTAAATAATTTAAAAAATATACCGTATATGTGTATATATATTGATAATCATTAAATACATACGATGGGATATGCATGTGAATATAAAGTTAATGTAAACAGCTACGCTTGAGAAATAGTAAATTCCTTCAGGTTACAGACATGCTTAAGAAATATCTAATTCATCTCAAGGTCCTGCTTAGCGACAAAGACTCGACAAATTGTGCAATTTTATAGTTCTCATTTGAAATTTTGGTTGACGTAATATAGATATATTTTACATAGACGCCAAGTAATATTCTCAGAATATCTTTCAAAAATACAGGGTTAGTGTAACAACACAATAAAACAAGAGAGTCATGATGTCTCTGGATCGCTCACCTGAGTACTAAGCAAACGTCAAAGGCAGTATTGATTTCTAATTGAAGATTTGTAGGTAACCTACAAATATCTAAAATGTCAGTCAATGAATAAAGGTTCTATGACAGAAAGAAGAAAAATGTATTATTAACTGTGGTTAACTTGACCTTGACCCAGTGTCCTCAAAGTTCACCTAAGGCTTGAGGTCTATGCAATGAACCTACATACCCAAAATCAAAGATATTGGTCTATAAATCAAGGCTCTATTAGGTTAAGTTGAAAATCTATTTTAAGCCTCGGTGATGTTGACCCAGGGACGTCCCACTCCATCTAAAGATTGAACTTATTGCAAGTTGCCTACAAACCATATATCTCAGATATCGATTAATAAATAAAGACTCTAAGAGGAAAAGTTAAAAAATCTTTTTTAGCCTTGATGACCTTGACCTTGATCCAAGTGAACGGCAGTGTGCATGGTGCCTGTATACCAAATATCAAAGATATATGTCAATGAATTAAGGCTCTGTGACCAAACTTTTAAAAGTCTATTTTCAGACTTGGTGACCTAGAGGCAGAGCCAATTTTGACCCAAGGGCCAAGATTTTCTAAAAATGGTAGATATATACTAGGCCATGTTACACATCAAATATCTTAACACTAACCAGTGTGAATACTGACGAGAAGATTTTTTTCTGTGCAAGTCCTTACAAAAATCTAGTGACCCCTGGGGTTTGTTCAGTTTTGACCACAAGAAAATTGTTTGAAAAATCTTGATAGAAGACTTCTAGATGATGATCCATGCAAAAATTTCTAAGCACTAGGCCTTCTAGTTTCATAGAAAAAGATTTTCGAAGGTTTCCCTATATAAGCCTTTATGAAATCAAGTAATCCCTAGGATGGAGCCATTTATGACCCCACGGGCATAATTTGAACAATCTTGGTAGTTTCTTGAATCTCTTCAATTTTCAAATGAAGCCGAAATGCAGCAAATCAAATAAAAAATCAATAGAACTGTGAACGTTACAACTTCTAATCTGAAGAATTTTACACATTCGCCAATAGAGATTAGAATTCTACACATTTGCCCCTATTCCCTAGTAAGTAAGTACGGTTCCATAAATTTCAACATTTTTAACAATTTGTAGATTCACTGCTGAGAACAGTTATATATTTTTTTAAGTTATATAAGTTTTCAGCTGAGTTGCGTTTAGCAATTCCTTTTCCGCCATCTGACAGTTTTGTATTACGTCATTTATCTACGTCATTTAAATTTTATACATGAGAGGAGTTTGTCTTAAATGCTTATCTCGATGGTTAGTAGATTTTAGGTGTTACTTATATTTAAAAAATTGTAACCTTAAGTATTTTGACATTTACTGATCTCTTGAATTGAACGTTTTCATTACGTAGTGTGAAAAAGAACAGCCATCAATTGAATAACAAATTCCGTTTACGAAAATAAGTTTAAAAAAAAAAAGAATGAATGTGAATTAATTTGACACCTGTCAGAATCGAAATTACGAATCCGTGATGATTTTTTTTATAATACAACAAGTTAAAGTGGGCTACTGTAGATCATTTCAGGCTTTAGACAGACTTATCGAAAGACAAACTACCGTTAAATAAATAATGATGCGAAGCCAGAAAAATGGGTTGAATTTGATATTAATAATTTTATGTTATAACAACGGATATAACGATGGGTTTTAAGAGCAACTGCGTTACCTAATGAAACATCTCAGACACTACTACACTTACTTTTTTCGGCATTATTAGTGCTTCTCTTAATGACAACTACTGCTCTTAAGTAAAATGGCAAAGACTACTTCAGTGTGACTAAAATCAGTTGCCTGGTCAATGTCTGAACGAAGATACATAAAGTCGGCTTCATTCCACAACAAGTAAACCAGTTGAAGAAAGAAAGAAAAAAAAAACAACACAAACCGTATTTTCTACCCTGAATTTTCCTTTGTGACAGTTCAGTAAGTTAAATTGATTAATACCGATACTTCAAGGTCAATAATCCTTACAACGGTTTCACTAAAATTCAACATACTGCGTTTCCTAAAGGCGTTCTTTGAACAATTGTCGTCGAAACAATCTTAACATTGCACGTGATTAATTTTGCATATGGTTATTTTTAGATTTAAAGCACTTTGCGATAATACTCTGCAGCCTGTCGAAACATTACAGGGAACAAGGAAATGTGCTGCGTAACACTCTGCAGCCTGTCGAAACATTACCGAAAACAGAGAAACGTTCGAAGTGTCGAAGCCTTTAGGATAAAGTCACACCAATTAGACTGTCTTCAAAGTTTTGAAAAAAGAATACATTAGGTTGCCTAATGCTAGACCTAGAGATTAGCTGTAGCTTCCTGTCTCGAAAAATAACGACGTCATTTTTTGTGTTCATTAGTCTAGAGGCCATTGTGTTTTTTTAACAGTATGCAGACGTCTTCTTTGGCAGAAAATTCAAAATAAATAATACCTGTGTGATACTTAAAGCTTCAACAACGACTAAAATCCGAATATGCAATTTAGAACCTATAAACAAACATTAACATTTCATGTTGCAATCGAATTGTACATGTATGTATTTATTTTACGCCCCCTCCTTTGTATCTACTGGTAGTGGAACAGTGGCTATACTGGAATTTCGGGCGGGCGGTGCCGTGTGCGGTCGGTCGGTTCGTCCAAAAATTATTTAGGGCTCTAACTGTTTGGGAATAGTTAATGGTTTTGCATTTTTTGTACCCAGGGATTGAATACTTAAGTTACTTTTCTGCTCAGAACAGACCACCTGTTAGCCACTGAAACGTAATTCGCGAAGGATATTTTTTTCTGATTTATTTTCAAAATTTGATTGGCTATTGAAACCCTTGATTGGCCCGTAGTCACCATATTTAATGCTGTTTCTAGTTTGTATTTAAATTTTTAACTTTCACGTTCATTTTCAAAATTAAATAAAATACTTAAGAATAGTTTGTCAACCTAGCTTATTATCTCACAATTCATCGAATATCAGGTTTTAATGATTTCATCATTGTTTTGTTAATTTCATTGTTTTCTTTCGTCGTTCACGTGACAGGATTTAAATTCGCCACCAATCTAAAATTATTATTGTACGACAATTTTGTCACCTACTTTTTGATTTCAATCCATGAAATAGATTTTTTAAATTATTTTCAGATTGGACCTCAAGTTTCTGAGAGGGAGATATTTTTTCAAGTTTCCTATACAGAAAAATCACGACAATAAGCCCTACCTTTGTACGGAATACCGTTAGGGCCATCGTGGTTAGACGTTATAATCCTGAGGGCGACAATGCGATAGTGCGATAATGCGATGGCGACAGTGCGATAATGCGATGGCGACAGTGCGATAATGCGATGACGACAATGCAGTAATGCGTTGGCGACAATGCGATAACGCGATAGTGCGATGGCGACAATGCGATAGTCATATCGTACTATCGCCATCGCATCATCGCATTGTCGCCATCACACTATCGCATTGTCGCCATCGCACTATCGCGTTTTCGCATTATCGCAATGTCGCCATCGCATTATCGCGCTATCGCATTGTCGCCCTCTGGATCATAACGTCTAACCACAATGGCCCTAACGGTATTTCGTACCTTTGATGGCTATGTTTTTTTCACGGATCGCAATGTATTTCACAATTTATATAGAATATCACCATAGAAATATGTTTGTCAAATAATTTTAAAATTGGACCTTTAGTTTCTAAGAAGATCTTTTTTTAAGTTCCTTAATAGACCTATAAGTAAAATAATCCCCGCCCCTTGGGGCCAATTTTTTTCTGCGGATTGCAATAAATTTCATTATTTTATAGAGAGTCACAAAAGAACAGTTATGCAAAGTTATAATCAAATCCTGCAAGGGTTTGCTAAGAAGAAGAGCTTAAAATGTTTTCCTTTATGTTGATTCAAAGTTTTTGATGGAAAACAATTACTTTCTCACTTTGTATAGAACGTCCTCCGAGGAAAATTCTGTGCCAAATTATTATCGAATTGGATTAGCAGTTTCCAAAAAGAAGATTCTAAAAATTTCTTACATAGACATAAAATGAAAATAAGCCCCTGGTGGTGTTTTTTTTCATGGATCTCAATACAGTTAATATTTTATATAGATAATCATCCAATAAATATTTGTGCAAAATTGTTTTCAAACTGTAATTGCAGTATCTAAGAAAAAGAATTTTAAAGGTTTCATAGGAAAATTAAATTATGCCTTCCAAAGGCCAGGTTTTTTCACTATGTAGGGTGTTTGGCTACCTAGTGCACGAGTCAAATGAAAGAGCAACAAGGTTTCCTTATGAATTGAACCGTGATCTAGATTTTGACCCCACATGACCCAGTTTCAATACTCTCAAGAACTCGTTAAGGCAAACCTTCTGACCAAATTTTATTAAAATCATGTCAGAATGTGACCTCTAGAATGTAAATAAGTTTTTCCCATGATTTGACCAAGTGACATAGTTTGTAGCCCCGCATTACTTAGATTTTGTGTTTTTCAAAGTTTTCATTGAAATAGATATCATACCAAGTTTCGTAACGATCTGACAAAAATTGTTTTCTAAATCGAAATATTTTTTCATTATTTCATCCAATGATCTAGTGTTTGCGAGCAAACTGTTGACCACTATGGCCGACCCTGAGCCTTTGGTTTAGGTGAGCTGAAAAACTGAATTCTAAATCAAGTAAAAATTCTAGGCATGCCAGACACCAAAAGATGTCATGCTTCAAATTTGTGATAACGGTTTATTTTTAAATAAAGATTTTTCAAGTGGTCTAAGAGTATATAGAGCGGACAAAAACCGACCTGTTATTCCCGCTTTAAGCTATACTGGGATGGACGAAATCAGCCGGCCATTTTTGTCAAGGTCCTAAATATCTATTTATTGATATCAAATTCCTTCAAGAAGTTGCAGAAATACGAATCAAAACGAATCAGGATAAGGCAACACAATGAATTCGTTGTACAGGCATTAACCGAATATATTTGAAATAGGACTGAATTAATCCATTTCTATAACGAACGCTCACTTGCATTTCTAAGATGTAAATTTTTGTCTAATTGTCCATTTATGTGACAGGTATCTGCTAAACGAAAAAGTGATGATATAATTTATTGCAAATTTACTTGTTATTCAGAAAGATACCGAGGTTTGTGTACAAATATGATGCATGCTTGTAATTTCTTGCATGTACCAGGAATATTCTTGTGTTTTATATGCAGCAAGGACATCAATTTAATCTTTTTTTTTTAAGAATTTCATCTTAAAGATTTTTATGCAGTTAAATGTATATCTGCTTATTTTTGTCCAGATCATAACTCGAAAAGTATTTGTACGGAATACCGTACGGGCCATCGTGGTTAGACGTTATAATCCAGAGGGCGACAATGCGATAGTGCGATAATGCGATGGCGACAGTGCGATAATGCGATGGCGACAGTGCGATAACGCGATAATGCGATGGCGAAATGCGATGGCGACAATGCGATAGTCATATCGTACTGTCGCCATCGTATCATCGCATTGTCGCCATCGCACTATCGCGTTTTCGCATTGTCGCCATCGCATTATCGCACTGTCGCCATCACATTATCGCACTATTGCAATGTCGCCCTCAGGATTATAACGACTTACCACGATGGCCCTAACGGTATTCCGTATTATAAAGCCATCCATTTTATGTTTCTGCAATTGTTTTTATTTCGTAAAAATCGCTTGTGTAAATACAAAAAAAACGATGTGCGCATGTGTACCGGAAAGCGATAGTCGACAATGCGATAGTGCGATAACGTGACAATGCGATAGTGCGATAGCGCGACAATGCGATAGTGCGATGGCGACAGTGCGATAATGCGATGGCGACAATGCGATAGTGGAATGGCGACAGTGCGATAATGCGATGGCGACAGAGCGATAATGCGATGACGACAGTACGATAACGCGACAATGCGATAGTGCGATGGCGAAAATGCAATAGTGCGATGGCGACAATGCGATAGTGCGATAACGCGACAATGCGATAGTGCGATGGCGACAATGCGATAGTGCGATGGTGACAATCCGATAATGCGATGGCGACAATGCGATAGTGCGATGGCGACAATGCGATGATGCGATGGCGACAATGCGATAGTGCGATGGCGACAATGCAATAGTGCGATGACGACAGTGCGATAATGTTATGGCGACAGTGCGATAATGCGATGACGACAGTACGATAATGCGAAAACGCGATAGTGCGATGGCGACAATGCGATAGTGCGATGGCGACAATGCGATGATGCGATGGCGATAGTACGATATGACTATCGCATTGTCGCCATCGCACTATCGCGTTATCGCATTGTCGCCATCGCACTATCGCATTGTCGCCATCGCATTGTCGCCATCGCATTATCGCACTGTCGCCATCGCATTATCGCACTATCGCATTGTCGTCCTCTGGATTATAACGTATTACCACGATGGCCCTAACGGTATTCCGTATATTTGAGATATCAACTTGAAACTTCAAAGGTGCATAGATCTCATTGAGGAGAAGTTCATTGCATTGCAAAGGAATGATGTCTATTCTTCATATTTTTTAGTTATTGTCGTTTTTTTTTTTTTTTTTTTTTTGCTTTTTCATGTTTAATGTTTGGTCGGACAATAACTCAAAAAGTGTTTAAAATATCTACTTGAAACTAAAAAGGTTGAGAGCTCTCATTGATTGGATGAGGAGTGCTGTGCACAAGAATGAAAACTTATCAAACACATTCGGCGGGGAGGGCAATGTCAAGATTGCTCTTGTTTAATTTAGACATTGCTTATTGTTTTTCTAGAACTCAGTGTTTTGTTATTGAAATGTCTTTCATTATAAACTAAAGGACAGGATAGGCGCTCAGTTCAAAGCAAGGTCCTGATCACGTCCAGTAAATAGAAACATCTACCAACCCGTCTTCGTGGACTCCTAATAACATTAAGTTTCACTGATAGATGGTCATGGCTTCTAGTCCCACTACCGGCAATTAGTATTTATCTGAGAAAATGTCAAGTTTCTTACGGCAAATGAGAGTCTAGTACTTGTCCTTCCAAGAATGGCTGGTTAGGTAAACTGCCCGCCTGATATAACTGTGATTTAATAGGATGTTGAACTCAATTTAGGAAAACGAAAGCTTAATATGTCTATGAAACAAAAAGTATTAGCAATAACGATCTACAACCCTAAATTACTATACCATAAATCAAGAAAGGTATTGTTAAAGCCATAACAAACTTCATGATAAGGTCGTATCAATCAGAGTGTCTACAACGGTTTAAAAAATGAAAACCAAATATTACCTTATGCCAGAATATTAATCAGCAGTGGTTTTCTGTATTGCAAAGTAGCGAAGTAGCATTGTTAGCGTCAATCGGCCTAGAGGCTTTCCATTTTTATGAAGTTCACAGACGTTGTCTTGGAAGGCATAATTATCCTTTTACATTAACATTTGCAAATATAAACCCACCTCTCCGAAGATGTAAGCATATGAAAACTGCATGTTCTGCACAGTTTTTATTTTGAATATTAACGCTTAATTTTTAATAGATTTTTCTGTTATGAAGAATAAAAAAAGCTATATAAATCAATTTTTCTCGTGGAATGATTTTAAAATATCAAAATGAATTATCTTATTGCTTTGTACAGATAATGTGACTTTCGATCGTCTTCTGAGATTATTTAATTTGTAGAAGCTGACAAAATATTGTGACCGAGACGAGTCCATACAGATAAAAAATAAAATTCGTATTAAAACAACAAAAATAGCGTCTTTTAAAGGAAATAGTATAACGAGAACTATCTTCTTTAAAAAAAAGCTGGTCGACGTAGGTTACATTGTAAAGGTATTTATCAATAAAGATGGTGACTGAAAAAACTGAAACCGATTACGCTCTACTTCGAAGAGAAGCTAACATTTCGTATTACTGCAACCGTACATAATTAATCGAGTGACCAGAAGACCTCTCAAAGACATAAAATGCACCCGTATTTACCTGAATAGACAATAAAATGTTTGAAAGTCACCAATTTTAAAAACAGCGAGAAAAGTTTACTTTTATATGCCGTTTTCAACAATTTCAGTAAAGGCAAATCGATTGCGCTAATGGAGCACTCTTTTAACTGATCGAATATCCACATTGAAATTTTACCTGGTGGTTGTACAAAAACATTTTGTAAGTTACATATCTTCACATTCATCCGTACGACAAAGGAGGTTATTCGGAACAATCTGTCGATAAACCGAAGGGTTGCTATCCCCTCTGTTTTGTAAACTGTCAGCTGTTAAGCCGTCTTCAGTGGCCAGATTACGCCGATCAGATTTTCGAATCCTGATCGGTTAGATTTAAAGATTTTTATTAGCAGCGCGTTTATATGAACGTAATTCTTAAATAGTAATCGACAACGTTATTTTACATGTATGTAACATGTAGGTAATTTTGTTTTCTGGATAATACATGTAAAAATCTATTTAGCCATTAACACTTAGTTTAATTTTCAATAATCTGTTTTCAAAAAAAAAAAAAAAAAAAAAAGACTGGTTTAACACATACTCAAGGGAAAGATCAATGTCTTGTCCCCAGTATATGTACAGCATTTTAACTAAAAACTAGTAGAATACGCTGATTCAAGATTTAAATGCCTCTGTCACAAGTCACACTAATTAAACCTTTCAATGGTATCTAAAAAGTGAAGAATGGATTTAATCGCCTTCTTTTTTATTATATGATGTATTACGATTTGCAGTAAACCTGACTGATAAAAAATATATCCCAGCCCCCGGTACATTAATATAACTTTTGGCTTAGATAAGTGAGTAAAAAGGGTAGATTTGTGAGTTTTTATTCAAAGTACGAACTTATTTAAAAATCATTTTAAGACAGTTTTGTCAGACTTAATGTGAAAATAGGCAAGTAAAAGAAGAAAAGCTTTTTAAAGATGACGTTCAGTCTGTCTGTCAAAAGTCCTGCAACAGAAACATGGGCTATTTATTTTATCCAACTGAAATTAGAACCAGTATATTCGTTCATGTGTTTCTAAATAAGCGCAGTATAATATAAATCCTTAAAAAAGCTTCTCCTGTCACAGTGGCATTATTACGAGAATTTTGCCCTTGGATAAATGAGTTACAAGGTGTTCTGGATTTTCGTGCGATGTAATTAAAGATTTATTAAGAGACTGCAATTATACTAACATCGAGTGGTAGGTTTACATCTAGTTAGATCAACTCGTACATCATTATACATATCAGCCATTGTATTTTGTTTTTGTTAACACTTTGCGGAATTTCTCTTGCGTGCTGTAACTGGAAGCCTTTTCTGTAAGAATTAATGACGATTTCGTGCAAATGGGTAAGTTTTCCTTTTTACTATTAGGTTTATTACAAGACATTTTGCAGGGGAATAAACAAGAACAATAGAATAAGATTTTATAACTCTTTATTTGTTTACATTTCATGTAACATATCTAATTAACTTACTTAGAAACATACATGTGTTTGTATGTGACGTCGTTTTAGGAATCCACAGCAAGAGAAGCTATAAATAAAGCGTCAATTTTGACTTACTAAAGCTACTGCTATCTGAAAAGATAAGCGCTATTCATAAATCTCAAAATATAAGTCGGTTTTTTAGTACTTTATCTGAATTTCAGGACATCTTCTCAAAAGAAATGTGTGTAAAATATAGCTTGCAAAAAGTAGTATACATTTTGAAAATATCGCAAAGTATGTCAAAATGTTTATAAATCAGTACAGAAAACTACACTATAATAGATAAAACACGAAGCGTGGAAGTAAACGGCATTTGTTATAATTGTTTTCGAATTATTTATAATTTATCCTTCAGTACCATTGACATTATAATAGCAGATATAGCTTCATCAAGGTAACGTGAATTCCGAATTCACAAGAATCGTAGTAGAAAAACATCAGTTAATTTTTTCTGTAGGGCCAGGAGTTCTTTCCGTTTCCGAAAATTAGAAATGTGAAACAACCAAATCTGCACTAAAAACTTAAGAGTGGGGATGTTAACTATTTAGTGACATGTTAAGCTGAATATATAGGCATACGCATAATTTAACGTCTGGAACTCTAACGTTTTCTTTGGGAGCATGTACCAGTATCCCCAAGAATGGGGGACCTACACGTCTGTATAAGTTTTAGCTACGCCCCTGAAAAAAGGGCTATCGTTAATTTTTTTTATAGATTTGAAGTTATATGCCTTTTCATAAATAAAACTTGATAAAACTTCTGCTCTATTTCTGTCTGCTTTGTTTCTGATCTTTATGCTAGGGTAACGAACACAATAATACACTGATATTTCTCCTGCGTGCGATGGTACTTTGGTCTCGTAAAGGTTTGATAACTCATGTTGTTTAAACTTACTGACGACATGAGAAATGCCATGTCCTGAAAGCAAAGTTGACTATAAAAGTGTTTAAAATGTAAAAGTTATTTTTTGTTATTTTTCGTTTAGAAAATAAAGTAGCAAAAGCGTATCAGTCAAATCTACAGTAAAAAGAACACAGCATCTCTACACAGTCAAAATGAAGAAGAAAACATAGCATAAATTCATTTATAGATCAGTTAAAAAAACTACAGACAATTAATGAAAATAAAAAGCCGAAGGGTTACCGCCTTGGAACGGTCAGTGGCAAACATTTGCCTCTGGGTGGTTTAAACCAGATTCTAGGGTGCACCAACCTCACACATGCCCAACAAGTTATCATACGACCAAACAAGTACAAGTTGTCTTGGTGAATTAACTCCAACCCACCTATCATTTAGACAATGTTGCATGCAAAAATATTATATTTAGTGTACTGTAAACTCTTGTGTCATATGTATGATTTGAGTTAAATAAAAGTTGTGTTCTGTTCTGTTTTGTTCTGCAAAAGCACACAAACATATAAAACATATAAAGTTAATAGCATTATAGAGTGAAAAAGTAGGTACTCAATGACTTTACTGAGACCAACACATTTGGAGTAAAATCAGCAAGAACACGATGGCAGGAATAATTAAGACTGATCGAGTTTCTACGTTCTTATAAGGATTTCCCTAGAAACCGACGTAAACTCTCAAACCCCTGCCACCGTCGTGAAAACAAAGAGGTAAGCAAAGCTATCAGCTGTAAAATTCATCAAGCAGGCAGAAAATATTAACTAAAAATCTTCTGTTAATATTTGATAAGCTTTCCTCAAAAAATGGGGCCATGAGGGCCATTTATCGCTCACCTGTGTCCTAATGCTGAAGTTTCATAATTATAGTTGTGTTAATTTATTTTGAAGTTAGGACAGTGGATAATCAAACCTGTGAAACCACTATCATATAGACATGATAAAATATGCCTATTTTGGCCCCCATACTATTGGAAACAAATATGGGATCAAGTTGGTTTGGGAAAAGAAAGGAGATATGTTGTTTATAAATGTTTTGTGAAAGTTTGTTTAAAATAATCGAATGTGAGCACAACTCTATTACGTAAGGTAGAAAAATCTATTTTTAGCATCTGTGACCTTGACCCAGTGACTTTAAACCCTATCAAGTGGCAGAGGTTCATGCAATGTACCTACATATCAAATACCTAAGATATCGGTCAATAAAAGAAGGCTCCATAAGGAAAGGAAGTAAAATATAATAGCCTAGGTGATCTTAACCCTGGCCCCAGTGAACGGTAAAGGTCCATGAAAGTTGCCTATAAACCAAATATCTAAAAACAATAAGTCAATAAATAAAGGCTCTATGAGAGAAACCAGAAATATATATCATTAGCCTTCGTGACCTTGACCTTGACTCTGTGACCTCACAACCCCGTAAAGGGAAGAGGTCCATGCAAGGAACATACATACCAATTATCTAAGATATTAGTTAAGAAATGAAGATTCTCATAGGGGTAAGTAAGAAAACCTAATTTTAAGCCTTGGTGACATCGACCTTAGTGAATGACAAAGATTAATGTAATGTGCCTATATAACATATGTCTAAAATAGCAGTCAATAAATAAAGGCTCTATGTCCATACGTTGAAAAGTGTGTTTTTTAGCCTTGGTGACCAAGGTGCACTTGAACAAACTTAGTAGAGGTCCACCAGGCCATGTTACACATCTAATATATTGACACTAGGCCTTGTTGTTTCTGACCTAAAAATTTTTTTTGCTATGCAAGTCTTTAACAGATGAAGTTAATCCTGGGATAAGGTCAATTTTGACACAAGGAACATAATTTGAACAATATTGGTAGAGAACCTCAAGATGATGCTCCATGCAAAATATCTATGCCCTAGGGCTTGTGTTTTCATAGAAATGGGTTTTCAAATATTTCCCCTTTACCTATATCAACATAAGACACCCCAGGGCGAAACCATTAATGACCCCAGGGAAATAATTTGAACAATCTTTGTAGAGGACCTCTAGGTGAACCTGTATGCAAATATCAAACCCCAAGACATAGAAGTTTCAGACAAAAAGATCTTTTTAAGTTTTCCCTATAAAAAAAAACCTATGTAAATTCATGCTGCAGCTGGGCCGGGCCAATTTTCACCCTGGAGCCATGAATTAAAGAAATTGGTAGAGATCTGTTAGACAATGCTACATATCTTATATCTTAGCTCTAGGCACTGCGGTTTCGGAAAATAAGATTTTTGAAGTTTTCACTTAAAAATCTATTTTTAGCTGTTGTGGTCAAGATCTTAAACGGACTACAAGCTCACATGAACCCTTTGTGCTCAGTTGAGCTTAAAATAGCTTAGAAATCATCAAAGCAAATATTCGGACTAATTTTCAAGACATTTAGTTTGAAAATGTGGCTTCTACAGTGTTCATGAAGTTTTACAGTGACTTGACCTAGTGGCCTAGATTTTGAACTTACATGACCTACATATGAAAGGAACCTAGATATCATTAAGACAAATATTCTTACAAATTTTTGCAGAGATTTGATAGATTTACAAGTTGTATGTAAGTTTGATCAAAATCAAATAAAAATGTGGTCTCTATTGTGTTCAAAAGAAATTGTTGACGGACGGAAGGACAACGGAAGACGTGTGATCACAAAACTGTGACCAAACAAATCAAATAAACATACAAAAAAATTGTAGAACTTACAGTGTCATCGTCTACGAGTGAATATACTTTAGCAAGTATTTTTGGCTCCTAGGTTTGCAGGAAAAAAGGAGTGTCTGAGACATAAAATGCGTATACGGTTCGCGAAATATAATGGAAAATTGTTTCATCAAATACACATAAAACCTGATCTGAAAATATAATGCAAAAACACACTAGTGTGATGTACATTTTCATGGGTTTTATTTGTTGTTTACTTGGTTTTGTAATTTCTGTATCCCAAATATTGCAACTGTTGTGTTATTTTTCGGAAACTACCTCGTATCGCTAGAGTGAACAATGAAACGTGCAGAAGGTATAATCCCACTCAAACGCTCATTCTCTCTCTCTAACCTTGGTGCAATGGACATTCCATTATGCGACATCCCTTCATCGTTAAATCATATGTAAAATGTCTTGCAAATGTTCAGGGTCTTTATTAGAGGTAGTCAACATTTTGATTCAAACCTTACGATTTTCATCTGACAGTTTCCGTTTAGAAACTCTGTAAGTTGGAAGCGAAATTTGTATCCAGGTAACTGGAGTTAAGAGATGCTGCTGGCCCTGGTTTTAAATGACTTACGCAAACTTTAACAAGAAAAAAAAGTGATGTCTGATAAACAAGAGAATATGCTCTATTTACAAACTTGTCATTAGCACAAGTTCATCTAATGTTGTGAAAGCTTCTGTTCTATATTGACTGACGACCAAAAGAAGTCAAGGTTTTTCTAGAACAACACAACTTCTTTAAAATGTATCAAGAATAAGTTGAACTCTTTAGCGAATTGAATTTCAGGCGATAAAACTTGTGCTTATTATAAGCGGCCAAAACAAAGAGCTTATTTTGTAACCGATTCTGGACCACCAAAAATGTAAAACCAACGACTAGCCGAATAAGTACAAACTGTTAAGAAGGTTCTGTCTGCTATAGTTTTCAAAAGTAACGGTCTGGCAATTACAGACGGCAAAATATCAAAGGACGTCTTAATATGGTTAACTAAAGAGTTCTTATTTTTTTAAATTGCCACGATTGTAAATATAAAAGCCAGACACGACCTAAAAAGAACCTATGCCAAACCATTCAGGAGATAGAAACATTTTCATATCTTCAAGTGACTATTACTGTATTACTTTTCCATAAATGACTTCAATACCTACAATAACCATTGATCTATTACTACTCACATTCCTGTTGGGTTCGAGTGGTACGATATATATCATTTGCTTCAAAACGAAGGGACGTTTTGTTTGCAAAGCAGCTTTCAGAAAGAATCCGATTAACAGATAATTATTTAGACGACTTAATCAATAAACAGGCACTTCAGTGGGAATACTTCGTTAAGCAATGAAAAACAGGACTTGTCTGAGAATCGTGTGATAAAAGAGGATATATATGTAATGTGTAATCTGCTTTTAGGTACAGCCAAACAGCAATTATGTGATACATCAGACAGGATTCATTTTGGCAAATAACAAACAACGTGCTTCGAATCATTTTATCTAAAGTTACGTAACAATATTTTAGACTAGTACATTCATAAAAAACTAGACAGTGCCTTAAATAATTTAGCATCGTCGCTGGTGAAAACAAGTATGAAATTATTTTTCGTTTCGAACAATACATGGTTTACAGTATGTTATTTTTCAAATTGCAAATATTTATGACTGTACGGTAATGTTATTTATTTGTACACGCTCATATAATGTTTGGGTCGTTTTTCTCGTGCGAATAAAGTATAAAAGGGTGATTTGTGTTTGAATGTGTCACTCGAGGTCTGTATTTGACAGAGAACACAGTTATGACGGAAGAAAACAGTGTTTGTCTTACCCGCTCACCCACCCTTTTTGTTATTTGTACGTTTTGTTCTTTCTGTAGTTTTATTTCAGATTGTATTTCTGGTCGTCTTCCAAGCTTCTGCAGTTCGTGATGAACCCTCGTTCCAGACAGGTCTTTGTTTCAGCTTTGGAAGTCTAAAACACTACAATGTGTTGTTTGCTTTTGATTTGTAATAATTCTGTCAAATACAACGACCTATTCCTAAATCGTCTTTGTTGATTACATGTATTTGAGAATAGAAAATAATTGATTTACTCACGACTTAGTGAGTAAGCATATTTAAACTGAAAGAAGGCTCTTAAAAAAGAGTCCTTTTGTAGGCATACTGAAATTTTAAGTAATACCGATTTTGACGCCAGATTACACCAGAAGCATAACATTAACCACCATCATACACTGACCTGCCCGATTTCAGTCATGGTCTTGTAGTTACCAAGTGGAAATGCTATTTCCTTTGTGAACCCTTTGGGATGGAGGCTATGTTCAAACTCAGATCTAAGATACCCACTAGGCAAATACATACGTTATATAAACCCTAAAGTTTCAGACAAAAACGTTTTAGTAGAATTAGTCCTTATCATTGTTATTGTAAAATATATATCGTGTCTTTTTTAACTCCACAAAAATAGCTACGTGACTATTGCGAACCTAAAAATATCTTTTGGTCACAAAAAGTAACCAGTTGAAAAATCACGATGATTTATTTCAGTCAGCCTGCATAAAATTAATTATACCAGACATATCGCCTTTTATTAATATCTTATTTGTTAATATTTGAGAAACAGACAATTGACTTACTTTACTTTTTTGTTTTACTATTAAAAACCCTTTTGTCATAACATGAACCAAATACAATAGATATCCTCCAATTGATGTTTAAATCGAAAAACGTTTTTTGTTTATTTTTTTTAATTGTATCCTTTTTTCAAATGAGGACGACGGTGATGATGATGATGCTTTGTAACAAATCCAACCAGTTTATAACCTATGGCAACTAGATCAAATACTATAGAACTCTAATGAATATGAACATTCTTTTCTATTAAATTTGGTAATCGAGAAACTTATCATTTATTTACGTCTTTGAAATATCGTGAACTTATATCCTTGAGGTATCATGAATAAAAGAACATTGAAAGACTTTAGATGAACAATGACACTGTATTAGTACAAGAATTTCATATTAAGTATCAATCTTCTATTAACCTATACAAACATATTCAGTGCATGTAAAACTTATAAGCAAGGAAAGGCATGCCAACACAGCCGTTTATAACTATAATAACTTCTATTAAACATGTGAATATTTAAAGGTTTTGGAATGACTGTACCTTTTTTAATTACCATCTGCATTAGTTGCAATGGATAATATAACATGCGATCTCTAGGTAAGCTTTGAAAAAAAGAAGGATATGTTTTCCTGGATTAAGTGAAACAAAATTTTCTGTATGTTTGCTATACAATCAAATTCTGTATGTTTGCTATAGGAATCAGTTCTGTATGTTTGCTGAAGGAATCACATTTAACACCGGATACAATAGTACAATGAAAGACAGTGTGAAATAAGGAATCGTTTTTAGTGGGAACAAAAGGGACAGGCTAGATGTAGCAATTCTATTTAACAACAAGAAATGTGTCACAGACACGAATGCTCCCGAAACATGGCACTGTTAACAGTCATGGTAGCTTACTAATAAGGAAGTTATGGCCAGTATTAAAGTTTTTGGACAACAGGATCTTTACGGTGAAGGTCATTTAGGGGTCAAGGTCAAATAAATATAGGTCAATGGGAAGGTGCTGTCCAAAGGGGTGTTGTATCAAAGTATGAAGTAAATCCACAGTATTAAAGAAGTTATGGCCAATGTTAAAGTTTTCGGACGGAATCACGGACGCACTGTTCAAAAACTATATATATGCTTTCCTTAGTAACATGATTATCTTACGCATGTGTTAAAACAAAAATGATAAAGCGAATAATTTAAGTTTTTATTAGCAATGTTTGACAAACGTATTTTTTTTAGGAAAATATATTGAGTGAGACATTATATTTTGTAATCAGCTTACTTTAACATCATCTTGCTCAATAGTGAAAACTTAACTTATTTTCATTAAAGAATTAAAATTTCATATTAATAAAATAAACAAGTATAAATATATACATCAAATATAGAAACAACTCCAAGCTCTTCCCCTTAGCAACCCAGTGACCAATTTGATAACGATTAAGCTTAATGTGCCATAGATGACACTATACATAAATTGTGAAATATATGCCATTCCGTGGGAAAAAAATGGCCACCAGGGGCGGGGCTTACTTACCTTATGTGTCCAATATCTTCTTCTTAGAAACAGTAGTGTGAATCTTTTTTTCAATGGTCACAAATTTACCATGGGTGACACTGTATAAATTATGAAATTTATTGTGATCCGTGAAAAAACACTGCCGCCAGAGGCGGAGTTTTTTCTTATATGTCTAAATTTGAAATTCAAAACAATCTTTATTCAGTCTGTTTAACTTGCTGGCTTGATTTGATAATTTGGCATTAATGTTCTTTAGGTGACCCTTTACATTTTGTGAAATTTATTATCGTGATGCATTATGTTAGCTCTCCCCTTATCATTTCATTTTCAAGACAGCCGAAAAGAACGTTTACGCAATTTATGTCGATATCCTTACTTTATCAAAATATTCAAAGATGTTTTACTGACATGGACGCTGGTCCGATTACCATGTGCTTCTTTTCGGAGAAAAACCTGAATCATTTGTCAATGTTCCCATAATTCTACTCAGCAGGACTTTTACCAGAGTTGGTAATATGTAGGAGCACTCTAATATAAATGGGTCAAAATGAATCAGGTTTCTAAGACGAAACAACAGGTTCACTGTAAATAACCGGATCTTTTCGAACGGTTCTAAGAGCAGTGAAATATAAAAAGGTTACTTTTTAAAATTTTTGTTAAAATTAAATATCAACTGAATTATTCTGTCTACTTAACGCTAATGTTACAGGTACATGTATATACTTAAGCGAAATACTGATACCAACTGTTATTACTTGAGGTTCAATCAGTATACACAAGGTAAATACCCCGAGATTTAGCAGGTAATAGTTTCTCTAATTAAGATTTATTCTCTTTTTTAACAAAAAAAAAGAAAAAAAAACGTTAACGTAACGACAATTTTAAAGGAAACCTCGCGTTGTCTAATCTCTATAATTGGTACTAAATTGTCAGATTTGAGTTGTGTGCTGCTTGTCGACATGGAAGTCGTTTTGTTAATTACTTGCGTGTCCTGAAGAAATCTATTGCTGTAGTTTATCTAGAGTATGGAAATCATTTTCTTTTTTTTTTCTTTTTTTAAACAAATTGTAAATAAATAGAAGGCAATTGGAATTGTTTTCGTATTTGCTTGCTGTGCTGAAGTGTAGTCTTGTTGTAGTCTATGTTTGGCATGGAAATCATTTCCTTTAATAAAAAAATTAACTTTAAAGTTTTTTTGTTTTGTTTTGTCATTTATTGCGTGTGCTGAAAAATACAGTGTCGTGCTGTGTTTTATCTAAAGCTTGGAATTTTTTTTTCTTTTCAGACAATTTAACTTGGAAGTCTTTCTTCCACCACTGAATTATACTGCAACAAGCAATCCCTGCCGACAAAGAGGCACACACTTGTCTTTAATTCTTTATCTGTCTCTATCAAACTACCGGCAAAGGAACTGTATGACAACAGTGTATTGCCTACCTTTTATTATAACACTGGATGGAAACGGTGGGTAGTGGCGTCTCTTGTATATACATATCGATCTTAAAGTCAATCCATGTTGAAGTTTAACTGCTGTGGCAGCTTGACGGAAACAGGCCAATAGCTCTTGACTTTGCTATGTAGCGCTGCGTAGTAAATCGCATCAAATATATTTTCTAATTATTTCCATGAAGTTGTACTGATCTGGAGACACGTGCGTTACATAAGACAAAAAAAACTTCAAGAGTCTCCCTGTTGAAACAAAAAGCTTATCTCTTGACTTTAAAATGCGACATTCACTCATAGTCTTTATAAAAGATGGTCATGTTATGTCAGGGTCCATCTTGGAGATCAGAATTCAATGGATGATACTGACTTATAAACAAAAACTAAGTTCTTAACTTACCTAAGCCGTTGCGTAATGTACTTAGACTGATAACAGAATATGTTAAATTTATTTCTTGTCTGTAAGGATTACAATAACCACAACTCTAAAATTTAGTTCATAGCATCGTATTATGGATCTTTACAAAGTAAAGTAATATATTTTTTGGATAACATCTGTAAGGGAAGCTTACACATAAATGTTATTGTTTGACTAAAACTTTAAGCGTGTTTGCGTTTCATAAGGAATCATTTTAGAAATCTTATTTCCAATAAATTATTTAATATTTTGAAATAGATCTTTAGAAAAACAAATCTTGACTGGTAGAGTTCAAATTACTCTCTCCCGCCGTGTCAAGCTTGTTTTTTACATTTGCTTTTTAAAAAATTTCTTTTTCTTAAATCACCAGATTTAAAAGCTATATCAAACAAAAGCCTTCGCAAGCAATGTACAACTACCTATCTTTAAGATCTCGATCTTAACCTACAGATCTATGTTCTTGTTTGTGAGTTAAGGTGATAAACACGTATCTGTAATTTAACATAGTAACGCCTCTGACTTACTTTTGAGCCTTTTCTCCTGCGTCTGTAGTTTTTCAAACACGTTTGTTTTCTCCATCTACATAACATTCCCTTTAAAATATGCATCTGTAGACAAAACATGTTTCCAGTAGCGGCAATGCTAAAATATTCAAGACCCTTACTAGTATTTTTATGAATACACAAGTACAGAGTACTGTTACGTAACTAAAGATTACTAGTATTTTTATGAATACACAAGAACAGAGTACTGTTACGTAACTAAAGGTAGATTCATGCAAAGCACGGTGTTTATTGTATGCTAAGGCGGATTACTGCCATCAGATGCATCACTTTATTGCTGTTTGATGGTACTTTAACAGCAGATTACACGAATATCCTTTTTTTATCACACGGTTCTCACAAAAGCCCTGTTCTTCATTTACTTAACGGAATTTTTCAGTCTGAAGTGCCAGCTAATCAATTAAGTCGTCTCAATAATTGCCTCTCGTGAGTCGGACGCAGACGAAGATTGAATTCAAATACGTTACGACTACACGTAGTGGTATCGCATGTCTACATTACATTCTACCAAATATATAGGTATGGGACTCAAGCAAGTTTTGAAGATATTAAAAGGGCAATTTTCCTTTTAAAACGATGCGTTATGTTCCTTTTAAAGTATAGTATATGGTGTCACTCGAACCCAACAGGAGGGTGAGTAGTAATTGATCAATGATCGTCATTAATTCTTACAGAAAATGTTTCCAATTATAGCACGCAAGAGAAATTCCGAGAAAAACAAAAGGGAAACAAGATGGCTGATACGCGTAATGATTTACGAGTTGATCTAATTAGAAATAAACTTATCACTCAATGCTAGTTTAATTGCAGTCTCTAAATAAATCTTTAATTACATCGCATGAAACTCCAGAACACCCTGTAACTCCTTTATCCAGGGCCAAATTTTTCGTAATTATGCTACAGGAGAAGTGTTGTTTAGGATTTGTATTATACTGCGTTCAATTAGACACATTATTTACAAAAATTAATGAGAAATAAAAGCGATAATATCTATTCTATAATCACCAAAATAATGATCAATAAACCATATTTCTTTTATAAGACCTTTGTCGAAAAAAATGAGTTATTTTGAAAAAAAAACTTGTATTATTAAACTTGTCTACTATTAGAGTTAAAGGCTGACACGTGAATACTAATCATAACTGATAAGATGATATTTCTGAGGTTTGGCTGGATCGATTTTTTGTTCCTAGCCGACTTCAGTATAAAACCGCGTTTTCTATTATTAGCACCGCGCAACAAAAGGATTCCATCTTAATATTAATGTGTATACAGAAAAATAGAAATAAAACAATCAAAGGGTCTCTTATTTTGTGCTATACCTACCTTTTACTGAAGAAAAGGTCTATGAATTACATTTAAGCTGTGAAGTGATATGATAGAAAATTCCATCGCATGATGATATCGGAGAATATTCTAGATTATGAACTTGAATATGTTATATTTACCTAAGCCTCCAGGCAGTAAGCTTTCATAGTCTTGTGGCAGCATGATTAGAAAAACTAATCTCCACACAATCACAGAAACAGTACCCGAAAGGTATCATGTAAACCAAATCTAATGCGTAGATATATTAAAATATTGAACAATAAACATCAATGTTATCTTTTACAAGCTATTTATTAAAGCTTCTTGCGTGAATGTTTCCAAGCAGCGTAGAAGACCATTCATTCAGTACTGCAGCAATAACATTATAAAAGCTGACAGGCAAACGGTCTTCTGATTCAGTTTAAAACATTGCAATTAACGAATACAAGATAATTAAACAAGTTGCTGCTTGCAGAGGTGTTCAATTGACAAAAAATAGCCCAGCTTTTAGTTTTGCACATACGTTTAATATACCATAAAATTGTAATTAGCTGCTTCATTTCTTGTGAAAAGGGGGTGAGTTAATAATGCTTACATCTTTTATCAGATTCATTCGATAGTTCATACCGTTTTCGTTTCAGAAGTTGGGGGAATGATAAAAAAAGACTTGCTTTCGTTAAATGTAATAGTTATTTTTGCAGCGAGAAAAATGTATTGAAAACTTAAAAAAAATGTTAACTGTCTTAAAATGATTTTTAAATAAGTTCGTACTTTGAATAAAACACATAATCTACCCTTATCTACCTTATTCATTAATCTAAGCCAAAATCCATTGAAAAGATCAGGGAAGAAAATATGTTTTTATCAGTTTGCTTTACTCTGCAAATGCATCATAAAATAACAAAGAGCAGTGCTTTAATCCGTTCTTGACACTCGAGGTAACATTGCAAGGCTTAATAATTGCGACTTAAGACAAGGGCAATGCATTTTTTCTTGTTATAGCATATTTTTCATCCTTCATACTAGTTTTAGAAAAATGAAATACATATACATGGGACAAAACTATGATTTCCCCTGAGTATGGCAAAATACTTTCACTATTATAATGAATATGACGATTGTTCATTCTTACGCATAATTTCCTTTTTATTTTCAATTTTTAAAGTTCGTTAGAAAATGCCAATCCTAAAATCGGATCAGTTTCTTTCATTTTATGACATCATATCGATATAGAGTTCTAAACGATAATGTGATTATGCAGAACTTTAAACCAGTGTGTTTATTGAAAACAGAATTTTGAAAATTAAACATTTTAGCAGATTATTTCTAATTGGATGAAAATTAACGAAAAACACTAATAGACTGTAAAAACTTCCAGATTAGATAGCAGAAGCAGTGTTTCTATATAGGTGTTGATATATATAAACTATAACAAAGTAGACATTTAAGAAAAGTAACACACACACAATGTTCAGCAATGATAGTTTAAGACAGAATACATTCCTGGTATTAAAACTCCATATGTTCCATGTATTCGCCAATTCTTCTAATTTCATTCTAGCTGGTATATGTGTTCACAGTTCTGTAAAGGCATATCATATTTGCGTATCACATTAGTGATTACCTCCAAGGCAATTTCTTAATGTAGACTAAACTGAAATTGTATAAAATTTCTAAAGAACCCTAGGTGCTTACAGACAGACTGCTTGACATAATTTACATTTAAACTTCATCAGTATAGATGTGAATCAATAATGATGAACTTACTGGACTGGAAAAAAACTCATTACATTAAATTTACTGTCTCAAAACAACAAAATAATTGTATTCGGGGACAAGTAGATTTACATCTAGCTGCTGATATAGACATAAAAAATATTGTTCCATGCTAACATGAAGTAACTATGTTGTTTTTTGGTGCAGATTTTAAGCAAATTTTAAAAAGGAAAGCATGCCCTATCCTTAATTTCATTTGAGCAAGGTTTACTTTTTATTTCCAGTATTTTTATTATTGTCGGTAAAAGTTAAGTACTGCTCAGTTTGTTTTCTGTGGTAGGCCTAGTTGGTCATAGAGACAGATTTCAAATACAAAGATGCCTCTGTTTCAAACTTTTAATATATATATTTACATGTTTACAACTGAAAGCAGTAAGAAAAGACCATTACCCAGGACACCAAGTGGAGCAACGCCCAAAAGTAAAAGATCATTATTTTTGACCCCCAAGAACTCATCATCTCATCTGTCAGTGCAACAAAACAGAAAAAAACTTCTGGAGTTGTACAGAGTACACAGACCATCTCTATAAATACTGACTTCGATGTCAAGGTTTGTCTTCTTTATTTTCTAACCAAGCTTAAAATATTAAATAGTAACTGTTGTGGTTATTATACCTTTACTTTGTCTGTCAACTTCATTATTAATTTCATATATTAAAAAGTAAGCAGAAACATTTTCATTCCCTTTGCCATGTTAGCCGAGCATTCATAATGCACTGGTGTGCTATGGTATAAAAAATGGAATGTAGTTTTTTTTTAATTTTTAGATCAGGCCACACAAAAATTACAGATTAATGAAATACAGTTTTTTTCAGTAAGTATATTTTGGGGCCTATGAAATCTGATTTTGGCCTGTAGATTATCTTGGGTAACTAGCATGAATGACATACACTTCGGATTTTTTTCTGTGAAATATATTAGACCAGACTTAAAACATTTTGCCTAGAATATGCATTTCATCAATAGCTGTTTCAGTAGTGTTAGAAATACAGAAAAAATACATTCTCCCATTATACACAATGTTATACTGGTGCAAAAGACAGTGTGGGCTTTGTATGTTCTGAACAGAATGTGAAATATCAAATGTTCATTCTACTTTTCAGGTGTATGTAAAATACCAGGGAAAAGAGAGATCAAGAATTGTTGCTGATAAAGTACATCCGTCTGTTTTGAAGGCAATTCCTAACCAAAAAAGTGAACAAACAGTTATCGAATATTTAGCTAAGGACACTAAATACAAAACTGCTATGATACAGTCAGTAGTTAAAGCATCACCAAAGATGTTTCACAGGTACCAAAAAGAAGCGAAACACCTTTCAAGACACGCTTTACTTTGAATGGAAGTCTCAGATGGAAACACGGAAAGAAAAAATGCCCACATTCTTGTTGATAATACCTTCCCTACTTGCTGAAAAGTTGAAGTCTTGTATGGCAAATATTGTGGTTGGTGTGAGTGTACTGTTTGCTAGATGCCAACTACTGAATCTTGTTCAATTCATATTAGGTCTGACATTGGACAGATGTGGACTAAATAATAAAGTGAGTACTCACATGAACTAAAACTAAATATAACTTGTGACTTGAAAAATAGTCGTGTATCTCAATAACACAAAGAAGTTGGTGGCATTTAACACAAGGCTTTTTTGTTCATTACTGAAAGTTGCGTCTCAGAAACTTACCTTTTATCCTAAACATTAACATAAAGCTTCAACATTAATATATTAATGTTATTATAAAATCAACATTATTACATCTTACAGAAATTTTGAATAAGTTTCACATTATTAATGTAAAGAACATAACGGTGTCCATTTTAAAAAGTACCATCATTCCCAATTTAAGATATATTGTTTGGGATTATACAGGTTTAAATTGAAGAGTTTTTTTTTCTTCAGAATGAACACATGGACAGAACAAAACACACAACATTTTTGCGACTATTTCTTCTATTCTGTTCAAATAAATTAAAACTCCATTAAATTTATCAAATTACTATCAATATATTGCAATTCATTAATTAAATATAACAAAAAGAAAACTACTGTAACAGATTTTGTATGACACAACAGCACCTAAAATGTTCTGCTGGCTGAACAAATCCTCTTAAGGAAAAACCAATGTCACGCTAATCTCCTAGTAAGAGCTCTTCAGCCAGCAGAACATCCGAATACAACACCTTTTAATATAGTAAAAAAATAGCAACATTTTACAATGATTATGCATTTACTCTTTTAAACAACATAATTTGGAAAGTTTGCTTTCTTAGTACAATTGTTTTATAAAAAAAATCTGAAAAATTGTATGCTTTTTCTTAAAAAAATGTTCTTATAAAAGTATTTATGAGCTTTTTTCTCTCTATTTTACACAGGGTGTTAACATCTATTGATTGTCAGTTTCCTACTCAAGTGTCAACAAAAAGAGGAAAGATCTAGTGAAAAAGCAAGAAGAAAATATTAACAAATTTGTCAGAAGATATTTGAGTCAAACTGTTTCTGCCTATGAAACGTTAAATAGTAGTGTTGTTCATACCTTGGAAGAGGAAAAAAGCACAGCAAATTCAGATGATACTTCCAGTTCAGAGCATACAGAAGATGGAACATCGCTTATTAATATAGCTATTACTGTAAGCTTGAATCTATTGAAGTTATTGGTGATAATCTGGATGTCTGCATAGCTCCAGTAAAATTGACAATTGACAACCAAAGACTGAGCTTACATTGATTTTTAACAATGGTAAAAAAACGGAGAGTCACAAATGACGACTTAAATGTAAGTGTTTCTGTTCCTCGTCAAACACTAATGTTAGAAGTGATTCCAACAGATGAACAAGTAAAGTCGGTTAAAGAGAACTTCATATTTCAAATATCACAAACTCTTCTAAAGTAAATAAAATGTCTGGATCCAGTCAAAGAAGCATACCCAAATTACACTGTACATAAATTCATGGATACCAACAAAGACAAATCTGTTATACTCATCTGTGATCTTACTGATGCAAGTGAGAATTCATCCCAAGGCATGATTGAAATATTACAGAAGGTTCATAAACTTGCTGTTCCTCACACTCAAGAAACTATTATTCAGAAAGTAGTTTTTGTGGAATGTATCGACAAATGAGCAAGCTTTTTCAGCACAGGAAGCTATGCTGAAAAACAAATCCTATTTTGGTAGTTATGTGGTATCATTCACAAACCTGAAGGGCTTCATAGTCTGTTTAATTTTTTACAACTAATATGGTGTTCATGCAGTTTCATAGTTTTTGTTGAAAGGTTGCTGTTCCCTGTTGAACAAGTTCTTTGTTGAAAGTAAGTTTATTTTTTATTCTGTTTATGCACCCCCATGAAAATAGGTTTGAATTTCTCTACACATTGGTATTGAAAGAATGTAATTGAGTACATTAGAGTAGCCTCAGGACAGCACATGTCTTGAACATTATAGTTATGGACATCTTTCGTGGCTGAAAACAACCGTCAAGCCTATCTTCATTGGGGAGTTTTCGATTGTGTGGTGTGTACATAAAAGTATGGTGGTATACTTAGGGCACAGAAATTCAGGATAGTTACATGTATAATTCACTAGTCTAGGAGTCTTAAAAGTCTTAAATTAACTATTCAGTGTATTTACCAAATTCTTTTGTTGTGTTCTGCTTCAGACCTAAATATTCCCCAGTATATGTGTATAAATATACTAGAAATTATCACATTCTACTCATTTCTTCTAGTATATCAAACTTGATATAAAGTCAGATACTGATTTTCTAAGTTATATTGTAATATGTATCATAGTATGCCACTGTATAAACACTGATTTGTTTACACTGTTCCATTTTTTCACAAGTTTTCACATCATTTAATCAAAGAACAGCATCGAATCAAGTTTAAGTTTGATAGCCTTAAAATGTTTGGACTTCCCAACATATATTAATCTTTATAATATTATTGATAAAAGTGACCAAGTGAAAAATCATTTTACAGTGATGTGTATTATTGGAAAATATAATTAAGTATTACCAATAATTAATTCTACAGATATATTCTTTGTGGATAGAACTTAAATTGAATAAAGTTCAACATTTGCTAAAAATAATTCTGTTACTACTCTGAAAGGTGTATTTTCTTCGACCAGTTCAAAGTTACTCCAAATGGCATCTTTATGCTTTACCATGTTTTACTCTATTTGACAACTGACTATAATATTAGGCTAAATTATTCATAAATCATACTTGAAGTATTGTCATAATTACACATATTATCCGATTTGTAAACAGAAAGACTTTAGTGCCAGAGGGGCAGTCATTTTCTTTCCCATACTCTACCTTGAGTTGCAAAATACCTGTTTTATAATATATTCGTCCTTGGGGCATTTGCCTAAAGGTCACTTATCCAGAGAAAAAGGTGCAAAATGTAAGTCACACATATTTACAATTCACACAACGGTTGCCCTCTATATAACACAATAGGTTTAATGTTAAAATAACTATCAGTGATGCATTCATACACCTTCACATAATTTAAAGGGGACCAATTTCAAAATTTTCATACATGTCATAAACGCTGAAAATGTCAGTAAATGCCGGTATATACCAATAAATGCCACCATCACGGAATGCCGGCATTTGTCCTACCCTGGCCCAGGACTCTCAAGATGAAAAAAATAAGAGTCATATGCTCCCATGCTGGATATTTTTCAAAACAACAGAAACAAACAAAAAACAAATACACTGTTTCTGTATTAAAAACTTTTTCAACTTGTGAACACTCGAGAGAAAAAAGTTCAGCAATTTATCTCTATTGTTGTTTACTTTCATGTTTTCTTTGTTTTCTTTTAATGCTTTATTTTGCCCCCTTATATTAAGTCCAAAAGTTCTCAATGCTTTAATTTGTTTACCATATGTTAAGGCAAAAGAATAACACTTCAATACATTTAAGAAATAGAACTAAATAAATTGAAAATGAACTGAAAGTATTGTGTAGATTTTCCTCCTATTGCATCATGTTACCTCGGCGCCTATATTTTGTATGTGCATTACGTGGAGAGACTCCTGGTGCGAATATGTTACCCCGAGGGAACTGTCATTGTTTACCATGGTATATACAATTTGTAATGACAGTTTTTACATCTTAAAATGATTGGAAGAAATTACTGTATGTTTTAAATGCTGCCGAAAGATGTGTTTGCCTAAAGCAGGGTTGACATGTCAAGTAAGCAGTTTAGCACTTTCAGCTTTTGCAAGAAATTAATCTACAGAAGTTTAAGAATGGTAATCTGAAACCTAAGAAAACATAATGTGACAATCACAAACCCAGGTCCAGATCCTCGGATGCATCACTGTAAAAATCTGAATATGAAAAAATGTTCACAAAATCATATACTGGTTGACTATAGTTTGAATTCTTCACTCAAACAGGTACAGTTTCGTGCACACATATCACAGCATAGATGTTTAAACTTTTCTGATGGATTTCCATTGTATGAATTTAAAGTCAACTGTCTTCTACATGCTGTTTTATTACATAAATACTCTTTCATGTTTTTATCAACATTTTTACACTGTTTTTGAATTTAATAAAGGAAGGGCCATTGCCTGGAACCCGTTTCTTCCACACCTGCCAAACTGCTGTATAAAACTGTCCATGTCTTTTGGAGGTGCTAAGTTTATAACACTGTTGACCTCTTTGAAGTTAACGCCCATCCCAGCAGCACTACTTGCATTTAGTATCCTAATGGTAAATTCGCTAATACCCTTGTCTTTTATTTCTTCTTTTACTTCATCTGTAGTCATTGAATGAATGAAATAAATTCAATGAAAGAGTCTGTATATATCTTATGTTAGAACCCAGTTCTAGTCTGAAAATAGTAAAAACCTAAGTGCAGAGTTTAATTTAAGGACAAAAAATAATTTGTCTTTCACAGTGACTCTTTTTTGTTTAATATCAGTAATAACAAAGTGAAATATTTCACTAAGAGGTAATATACTTTTATAATTATGAACAAAAAGTTTTAGATTTGGTCTATCAGGATTGCAAATAATTTCAAGGAAGTCATTCATCAAAAACACTTTTTGCATCTTCTTCCGCGCAGACTTGTTTGCTGTAGCAGTGATCAGGAGAAGAGGGCAGATAATTAATAACCGTGCTTCCCCAAGCTTTCCATACCAAGCACGGATTGGAACATCATCACCATCAGATTTTCCCCTGGAGATGAAACAAATACAGTAAATATAAAATGAATGTTTGAATCAAAGAATCAAAGAACAATATTCATTTCTTGATACAGAAAAATCACTATTAGGAAAGTCCTTACTACGTGTACATAAAGTTTACTAATACAATACAATACAATGTTTGAATTTTGATGTCAAAAAAATTGTTTAAAGTTTGCAAAAATGTTTAAAGTTTGGTTAAAATGAAAAAAAAACAATCTACTCAATATAGCTTGGTTAAACATTGTTTGATAATGACACAGAAATTCATAAGACTTAAGCTCACATCATACATTTTGCTAAGTGATGGATATAATGTGCTCAAACACTTGAGGTCCTGCTGAGTAAATTAAAATTATTCAAAATACTGGAAAACAAATCCTTATATAATATGAACAGCTTATTATTACAGTCAAGGGAGGCAATAGCAAATTGGTCAATACCTGAAATATATTCTGGAGATCATCATTGTTTTTGTCCGCATATTAAAGAAATCATACCAGTGTAAAACAATGAAGCGTTCGTCTACAACCGTAAGTCTAATATTCATACTTTGTCCCAGCATCTCCCTCCATTTAGACACAGCCAGAAGGTTTTCAAGGGATGTAAATAAAAATTCAAAGTTCCCACTTAAATTATCTTCCTCCTCATCGTCCTCCTTTCCAATATATGTGCTTCTGAATCCAAATGATGTTAAATAATCACTTTGTTCCCTCATGATCGATATTTACGGAGTAACAATACCCACATGGCAAGGAGAATTGTGCTCGGTCTCGGAGACAGAGTTCAAATGTTGCCAAAAAACGAGAAATGCCTGATAGCATAAATTCTTCCAGCCACCTGTTTCACTAACAGAAAAAAAACATCTCTGCCTGTTATCTAAGCACGCACTGTATTTTTCTTGAAGTCACGCAGCCGGTCACATGCTAAGGTAAAATCAATTTCAATTACATTGTATTGGCCGATTTCATTTACATTTTTATTTCACAATTTACTGTAGTTTTATAGGAGATTAAGATTATCTAAAATGTGATTAATGTTTGTACATTAAATATTGACTCTCAAATTTATATTTTGCTGATAAAACTTCGTGATAAAAACCTTATAAAAGGAAGAACCATTTTCTGGTCTTTATATTCTTAAAAATTCAAATCAAGGTCCTAATATCAGAAGTGAATAAATGCATATATCACAATAAAAGGTTAGTGGCATTCACAGTAACAGATGTATGGGGTTTTTATGTTATACTGTCAATAACTAAGTTGCATATTCATTTTCCTCATTTTCAGAAACGATCTTGAAAAATGTAAAATACAAAAAAAATATATGAATGAATAAAAAAAATATTTGGCTGACAGTTCCCAATTTAATTTGTTTTGAATATGAATGATATGTGATAAGGTCCTAACATTATTGTTCACATAATTTAAACGAAATACAAATGCTTCACATGCTTCGCAAAAGGTATGCATTAAGTTTTAACATTTTTCTTTGAAAACAAAATGGTGGCGACTATTTTCTTTATTCTAAGAACATACGAGAGCACACTAGATTATTTCTAGATTATTCACGATCATGTTAGCTTAATCAATGTAATGTTAAAGTTAAAATAAAGTTATCTCATTTGAAATGCACTTTGAAATCTCTTAAAGAAATTTGATAATTTCCTGTAAAACACAAGTTACTAAAACTCCTGCAAAAGTCCCTGATAAGTAGATATGAGAAAAAAATCCTGAGGTAGTTGTGATTTTGCGAGATATTGTTATTGCACACATCCCTTATACGATTTGTTTTCCAATCAGTCTTTGTGTCGAGCTTCTTTTTACAGAAGAAAATCGCGAGTTATTTTGAAGGAAAATTTATTTATTATATACCTATAAATTTTCTTTCTAAAATACACACAAATCTAGAAGCGCAAATACGCTTCGACGGATAGAAAAATCCGTATTATGTTAGTGTCGAATACGGTACCATATATGGAAGTGCCGGACTATTTTTCTTGGTTGGCTCCCAGCCTTGTTGTGCGTGACGTAGTATTTGGAAGCGGAAACCGATACTACAGGCACCTTGCGGGGGATCCGTTTCTATTTTTAGTAACGAACATTCCCCCGTCAAAAAATATAAACAAACATAATTGAAAGAGTTTTATTGAATACTATCACAATTCTTTAACATAAAAATCCATAAATGTACCCTTCTATCAAAATCTTATGAATACACACAAATAACGTCCTATTTAATAGAGAATCGTCGTGATTTCAACTACGTCCTCTACAACCGTTTACATGTATACAGTATGTCATATGTATACAAGATCTGTTTCTGTCTAAAATGTCCGACGATTTGTTTGATTCAGACTGGGTATTTTGATCTTGCTGAACAATGCAATGAAATGTTTGACTTTGATTTTGAGGAAGAAAGGGTTTTTGAAACTGACCAAATAGGTGGCAGTGAGCTGAATAGTCATGATGGAGTAGAAACTGCCCAGCCCAGCCTAGTATCTATAGACAACACTAATAATGCTGACTCCTCATGTGCAGCTGTAGCTGGGAATAGTAGATCATCAAGTAGTGTTATTACAGAAAATAACTTGAACTATGAACAATCTAATCCAACCTTCATTAACATAACTGATGCTGAAAAAGAAA
Source organism: Cyclina sinensis (assembly GCA_012932295.1). Classification (NCBI taxonomy): domain Eukaryota; kingdom Metazoa; phylum Mollusca; class Bivalvia; order Venerida; family Veneridae; genus Cyclina; species Cyclina sinensis. The sequence goes on from JAAONU010000017.1 coordinate 31,687,939, forward strand.
ACTTTATAAAAGGAATGAAAAACAAAAACACTGTCAAAAAAACTGAAACAAGTCACCGCCAATTTCAACGATGGTTGGCTGAGCCACCAAGAAATGACTCCAGACAGATCTGGACCATAATGCCTGCTGAGCTGGACAACTTTATTGGTTCCTTTTTGCTATCCATACATAAAGCTGACGGGTCCGAATATGAGCCGGATACACTTACCTCTTACCACAGAGGCATTGACAGGTAAATATGATAACCGCTTCTAATACAATAAACAAATATCCATAAAAACAGTGTAAATCAGCCTGATTTGTTCCTTTATTCCATTAATGCAGCTACCATGAAAACATGGGTCTTTTGATTTAGCAGGCCCAAATCCTCCTGAAAAAGAGTTAAACAAAATAAAATAAAACTTACAATATCTACATTTTGATAATAAAACATCTAAGTTATTTATATCTTTAACATTCACTCCACCCAATCCTCTTTAACAGAACAATTTCTTTAAGTTTCTGGTTAAGTGCCTGAAAAGTAACGGTTGATTATAATAAAAGATTTTCCTTATGTAAATAACTTAATAATGAAACTTATAGTAGATCTACATAAAAAAAATAATGTTGAAGATCTTTAACATGTCACGATATGGTGATTGTGAAAAAGATTCATGTAACCAAAAATGAGAAGATTTTACTTAAAATAGACAAAATGTCGATAAGTGTAACTGTTTTAATTTACTAATTTACAGTTTGTTTACTAAATGATTTTTTAAAAAGTAGATATATGAACATTTGAGAGAATAACAAGTTGTGTAAATATAATATAATTTAAGAAAATGATTTTTTTTATTTTCAGGTGTCTAAGAGAAAATAAATATCCCCATAGCATAATTAATGACAAGGAATTTGCAACATCTCGCCAGGTTTTGGCATCCAAACGGAAGGAGCTAAAAGGCAAAGGGAAAGGAAACCGGTCTAATGCTGCAGAGCCCCTCACAGCAAATGAGAGGACAATTTTACGTGAAAAGGGATTGACAGGAACTAGTTCTCCAAAAAAACTTTTTTAATTTAATATGGTTAAACAATACTGTTTTATTTGGTCTTCGTGGAAGTAATGAAAACAGGCAACTTAGGTGGGGGGACATTAAACTTAAGACAAATGATCATGGCAGGGAATACATTGAATACAATGAAAGGTTAACAAAAACACGTACTGCTGAGAAAAAAAACAGATGTACGTGCTTTCAATCCAAAACCTTCGGTCTCGCGAGATATCGATTTCCCCACGTGCTCGTAGCAAAATACAAGGTCACAGATAGCTACTACAACATAATATTCCCTATGTATGTCTCCTCTTTCCTCCTGCTAAGGAGTTTGTTAAACAATTGTTACATAATAAAATCTTCAATTTAAGCGCATCAATATATACTTTCAATTTAAGAAATGATTTTTCCTAGATGTGTAAAGATATCATAATATGCATTCTATGTGTTACGAAAAAGGTGTTCTGATTGTACAGTGTACAGATTGTAGTCTTGGTACGCAAGACTTAGTTATTAATACAATTCCGTTCATATTATGCTGACTGGCTAAGGAATGCGTTTCCAAAACAGTCATGTATTACAAAAAAGGTTGAAATTTACACAAATAGTGTAAGAAAGACAATTTACCAATAGAATCGCACTACAAATGTCTACTTTTCTCATACAAGTCCAGCTTTATCTAGACGGCATGAAAAATTACTCTAAAATACAGTTAAGGCATAGATATATTATAAAGATGCTAAATAATGTTCAGTTGCCTAAACATTTAGGATAAGTTTTCTATTTCCAGCTGTCGTTAGTTTACAAATTTCAAATATCAGACGTACTGGTCAGACAAAACGAGGAAAAAAGTGTTTACTTCAGTTTTTGTTTCAATGCATTACGACGTAGTTTGCAAAAACATCATGTTATCTCTGAATTCAATCCTTTAGGGATGGTCAAATTTACGGTGATATACGTAGTTACACGTAGTTCGTTTCAAACGTTCTTACCTAGGGCTAACTACGTGTCGCTACTGTTTCATATCCGGTCGCGCCTGCGCGGTACGGTTAAGCCAAGGAAAAGCCACAGTCAATGCGTTCACTTTTTCTGGGCATTTCTGCTGTAAGGTCAATTGACACATTATTAAAACATGTGTAGAAGTACATATTTATTTTTAAGAAAAAAGTGCGTAAAGGTAATGTAAACTATTCCTCGGAAAGTTCGATCATAATTTTTAATAAAACTGTGAAGTGCCAGGAAAGTGTGGATGGTGTGGAAAGGAAAATGACATCTGAGGAATATACAAAGGTAGCAGAAAAGCACCGGCAGTGTACAGATGATCAAGAGCCAGATGACCTAGCTCTGGTTTTCTGTTTTCTCTCCTCTCTTGTTCCTCCAACACTTCTAAATCCACAACATCTGTAGGCAAGTTCGCAAGTTCTAATTTTCCCTGAGTCAAGACTTTTACAATTCAGGTCTGTCAATTATTGTTTCAGTTAAACAAAAGAAAATTTGTTGCACAAGTCGAACATTTTTTATTCTTCTACGGTCAAATGATACGTTCGAACCACATTAATTACTACGTGTAACTACGGTCTACTACGATCAGTACGTTTAAGTACGGGCTTCTACGGTCTATCACTGTCAAACCACTCCACGGCTTACTACGACGGCTAATGTGACCAGGCTTCTAAACACATATCGCTAAACAGTGTGATATCAATATCAACTAACCGAAGTAGCTTGGGACAAGAAACACTTATTATCAATTTGTACTTTCGTTTTTCTGCCAATTAAAAATAGTCAAATTAAAAAAAGGCAGTTGTGATTAGAGGCTTGTCTCTCCTTAAATGTCGCATTGGTGTTTGGAAGCTTTATATTAATTTATTGAAATTGAGCTTTGAATTCAATATAAATTCTCTGATAACATCTTTAGAAAGCAGCATTAATATTTAGAACTGTAAGTACTCCAAACGAATCATTTGATGTTATTCGAGGAGTCATTGCAACTTGATAGTGGCTTAAGAGCGATTTCCTTTTACTTATTGTTTTCTTTTAACAACTTATAGCATGTCAAGTTTTTTGAGTGGACACTTTAATTAATATTGTAAGACCAGATTAAAGGTCTCGAAGCATGGTCGACCCTTCCGTCAAATTTCTTCCGAGTTTCTACATGAAATTTGCGAACCATTTAATTAATGTTGAAAGAGATATATTACAAGAAAACTTTAACAGTGACCAATGCATTAAATGCTTGGAAGCTACATGATAAATACAATTAATGTTACTTTTTGTCATTCTTTCTCAATCCTTTAGGAATAAATCTATCAAAATCAAATTAAAAAAAAAATCTATAATTTCACTGTTTAATTTTATTAACATATACGAGTTTATGCCATGCATTTATCAACAACTATTTGTATGCCATTAACAGGAGCATGTTATTGTAAACTATGTGTCATTCGTAGATTACATTACTAAGATTAATTTAAACAAAAGCCTCTTAAAAGTAACCACGTTAAACATCAATAAATCGTACTTTACAAATGTAATTCGATTTACATGTTTAATGCATATCTTATACAGAATCAAGTTTGTTATAATTATAAAATTTGACGATATTTCATCTTTCATGCAATTGCATTAAAGACATGCATTTAATGTGTGTGCTGTGCCTAAATTATGTTATTAAAAAGTTTAAAAACACGGACGCGAAGTAGTAGACATTGGGCTTTTAAATAAGATAGAAGATACCACTTCCCACTTTACGGACACATTTAGTCCGTGCTACTGAATCAACAAGCTTAATTTAGTTCATATTATTGAATAATTCTTGTCTGACTTCATAAACCAAATTCATTCGTGATTCTACTTGTGAACTTCTTCCAACACAGTTCAAATTATGCCCCTGGTGTCATTATCGGTGCCACCCTCAAAGTTCGTATACTTTAACTAGACTTTTAAAAGCTTTATGAGACTTCGAAAATTGTGCATGTAGCATTGCTAAAACTGTTCAAACTTTGTCGCTGGGCTCATTTTGGCTAACCTTGGGGATTTGATACTTAACACTGCCATATAAAGAAAAACACTTTAAAAATATTTTTGACACAGGCTTAAGGCCGAGACTTCTAAAATATGTTTAATGTCGCATTGTCTAGTGAACCTCTATCAACATTGTTCAAATCCTGGCTTAAAGGTCAAAATTGTCTCCGCCACAGGGACACGTTTATACATAGACATATGTAGGAACATTTCTCTGAGACCACCGAACCGGTAGTCTAAATATTTGGCGTGTTGCGTTATCTAATAGACCTTTACAAAGTTTGTTTAAATATTGACCCTCTGCTTATATTTGGCCCTGCACATTGGACCACTTGATTTTACCACGAGTATCAAAGGAAATATTTAGAAACATTTTAAAAATCGTATAAAAAATCATATAGTCCAGATATATAGCGTGTAGCATTGTGTCGAGTTATATACAACCGTTGTTCAAACCATGGTCTTGTGATTGAAACTGACCTCTCCTCAGGGTTAGTATTAAACATACTTTTTGAAGGAAACAAAATTAATTTAAGTTTCAGAACTTAAATATTTAGTTTATAGTATATTTTGGTGGTTCTGTTCCAAAATTGTTCGAATCATGGCCTCGGGTCATCCGTTTGTAACACAAATTATTATCACACAATTCTTGAGGTAAGGGTCAGGTAGTAAAACTGCCATAAAGAGAACATAGTTGTAAATGACTGAGTAAACTGCATTTTAATGTAGTGCTCTCCACTGGTCTTGCTCTTTATAGCAGTGGTACTCAGATACTCAGTTGGGCGAAACAAAAACATTATGTACCTCTGGTTTTATTTTTGTCGTATGAAAAATACTTTTTTAATTAATCAATATATTAATCTAAGCTCTATTATTCCTCTCTACGTTTCGACTGTGAGTGGATGCTGTGTTGTTGGTTTTAAACTGTGGCCTTTCCTGATACTCCTTTCCCCCATTTTTCTTGGCAGTTTATAATTAAACAGATTCTTAAATCAACACTTTTTAATCATTCCCTTGTCTGCTTATTGTGAAAAATGGCGTTGTTACCTATTTAACAGAGGAAATTTATGACCAGAAATCTTTAATACGTAGATATGTGGTTCTGCATAGGCATAACCATCACTCATTTTACAATGCGTACTTACACATAAGGCAAACGTTCCTAATTATAAATAAAGTCCTAAATACCTAAATGTATCCTCACCAAACAAGAAAATCGTTTCTAGCAAACACGCACGAGTTTATCTTACAAGTCATTACCGATGCTTTAAATAAACCTGTTATTACTTTGCAAGAAACTCCAGATCGAAACGTAACTCATTTTACGTTTTCTCATAAAGAAGACAAAAAAAAAAAAAAAAACACCACAAGAAAATCGAAGTTTGTGAGTTTCTTTCAATGCGACATCCAAGAATACCGTATATTAACACACAAACGGCACCGTGGTCCAGGGGTAGAGCGCAGGGCTCCGGATCCGGAGGTCGCGGGTTCGAATCCCGTCAGAGGCGAGATTCTCTCACGATCTTCACATTCCTCACAGCTGCGCGAATACTGGTATGGAACCCAGGAAGCAGTCATCGAGCGTGGTGAATCTAAGTTGTAAGAACTTGTATCGCAATCGATGTAAAATAAATGAGCGTAAACACACAAACGTTATAATCATTCAGATTAATGCTTCTTTCGTTTTACTTTTCCTTTCATACCCTGGCAGATAATACATTACAATTGTTTTACATGCCAAAGAATTGTTGAGAATTAAAACAGTAAGAACTATACAAGAAGCGACGTATTTAGATAAACCAGATTGTAAACAAAGTGCAAATGTAGGACACTGTCTCACAATTATTTTATTATTAGAACTGTAAGTACTCCAAACGAATCATTTGATGTTATTCGAGGAGTCATTGCAACTTGATAGTGGCTTAAGAGCGATTTCCTTTTACTTATTGTTTTCTTTTAACAACTTATAGCATGTCAAGTTTTTTTAGTGGACACTTTAATTAATATTGTAAGACCAGATTAAAGGTCTCGAAGCATGGTCGACCCTTCCGTCAAATTTCTTCCGAGTTTCTACATGAAATTTGCGAACCATTTAATTAATGTTGAAAGAGATATATTACAAGAAAACTTTAACAGTGACCAATGCATTAAATGCTTGGAAGCTACATGATAAATACAATTAATGTTACTTTTTGTCATTCTTTCTCAATCCTTTAGGAATAAATCTATCAAAATCAAATTAAAAAAAAAATCTATAATTTCACTGTTTAATTTTATTAACATATACGAGTTTATGCCATGCATTTATCAACAACTATTTGTATGCCATTAACAGGAGCATGTTATTGTAAACTATGTGTCATTCGTAGATTACATTACTAAGATTAATTTAAACAAAAGCCTCTTAAAAGTAACCACGTTAAACATCAATAAATCGTACTTTACAAATGTAATTCGATTTACATGTTTAATGCATATCTTATACAGAATCAAGTTTGTTATAATTATAAAATTTGACGATATTTCATCTTTCATGCAATTGCATTAAAGACATGCATTTAATGTGTGTGCTGTGCCTAAATTATGTTATTAAAAAGTTTAAAAACACGGACGCGAAGTAGTAGACATTGGGCTTTTAAATAAGATAGAAGATACCACTTCCCACTTTACGGACACATTTAGTCCGTGCTACTGAATCTTGTTGCTTAATTTAGTTCATATTATTGAATAATTCTTGTCTGACTTCATAAACCAAATTCATTCGTGATTCTACTTGTGAACTTCTTCCAACACAGTTCAAATTATGCCCCTGGTGTCATTATCGGTGCCACCCTCAAAGTTCGTATACTTTAACTAGACTTTTAAAAGCTTTATGAGACTTCGAAAATTGTGCATGTAGCATTGCTAAAACTGTTCAAACTTTGTCGCTGGGCTCATTTTGGCTAACCTTGGGGATTTGATACTTAACACAGCCATATAAAGAAAAACACTTTAAAAATATTTTTGACACAGGCTTAAGGCCGAGACTTCTAAAATATGTTTAATGTCGCATTGTCTAGTGAACCTCTATCAACATTGTTCAAATCCTAGCTTAAAGGTCAAAATTGTCTCCGCCACAGGCACACGTTTATACATAGACATATGTAGGAACATTTCTCTGAGACCACCGAACCGGTAGTCTAAATATTTGGCGTGTTGCGTTATCTAATAGACCTTTACAAAGTTTGTTTAAATATTGACCCTCTGCCTATATTTGGCCCTGCACATTGGACCACTTGATTTTACCACGAGTATCAAAGGAAACATTTAGAAACATTTTAAAAATCGTGTAAAAAATCATATAGTCCAGATATATAGCGTGTAGCATTGTGTCGAGTTATATACAACCGTTGTTCAAACCATGGTCTTGTGATTGAAACTGACCTCTCCTCAGGGTTAGTATTAAACATACTTTTTGAAGGAAACAAAATTAATTTAAGTTTCAGAACTTAAATATTTAGTTTATAGTATATTTTGGTGGTTCTGTTCCAAAATTGTTCGAATCATGGCCTCGGGTCATCCGTTTGTAACACAAATTATTATCACACAATTCTTGAGGTAAGGGTCAGGTAGTAAAACTGCCATAAAGAGAACATAGTTGTAAAGGACTGAGTAAACTGCATTTTAATGTAGTGCTCTCCACTGGTCTTGCTCTTTATAGCAGTGGTACTCAGATACTCAGTTGGGCGAAACAAAAACATTATGTACCTCTGGTTTTATTTTTGTCGTATGAAAAAATACTTTTTTAATTAATCAATATATTAATCTAAGCTCTATTATTCCTCTCTACGTTTCGACTGTGAGTGGATGCTGTGTTGTTGGTTTTAAACTGTGGCCTTTCCTGATACTCCTTTCCCCCATTTTTCTTGGCAGTTTATAATTAAACAGATTCTTAAATCAAAACTTTTTAATCATTCCCTTGTCTGCTTATTGTGAAAAATGGCGTTGTTACCTATTAAACAGAGGAAATTTATGACCAGAAATCTTTAATACGTAGATATGTGGTTCTGCATAGGCATAACCATCACTCATTTTACAATGCGTACTTACACATAAGGCAAACGTTCCTAATTATAAATAAAGTCCTAAATACCTAAATGTATCCTCACCAAACAAGAAAATCGTTTCTAGCAAACACGTACGAGTTTATCTTACAAGACATTACCGATGCTTTAAATAAACCTGTTATTACTTCGCAAGAAACTCCAGATTGAAACGTAACTCAGTATACGTTTTCTCATAAAAAAGTCAAAAAAAAAAAAACAAACACCACAAGAAAATCGAAGTTTGTGAGTTTCTTTCAATGCGACATCCAAGAATACCGTATATTAACACACAAACGGCACCGTGGTCCAGGGGTAGAGCGCAGGGCTCCGGATCCGGAGGTCGCGGGTTCGAATCCCGTCAGAGGCGAGATTCTCTCACGATCTTCACATTCCTCACAGCTGCGCGAATACTGGTATGGAACCCAGGAAGCAGTCATCGAGCGTGGTGAATCTAAGTTGTAAGAACTTGTATCGCAATCGATGTAAAATAAATGAGCCTAAACACACAAACGTTATAATCATTCAGATTAATGCTTCTTTCGTTTTACTTTTCCTTTCATACACTGGCAGATAATACATTACAATTGTTTTACATGCCAAAGAATTGTTGAGAATTAAAACAGTAAGAACTATACACGAAGCGACGTATTTAGATAAACCTAATTGTAAACAAAGTGCAAATGTAGGACACTGTCTCACAATTATTTTATTATTATATCATTTTCAAATTTATGAATTAATATTCAACATTAATAAAATGTTTGTATACGTACCTATATTTAAAATATTTACCTATATTTGCCGACATACTCTTGATTTTTAATTAACAATACATTTTTGTATTTTTTCCAAAAACTCTGGCACCTGTATGAATATATACCAATATACTGCACCGTATTCATCTGTCTCATTCATTCAAATGAGTCTTTTGAAAATTCGTAGGCGCAGTTTCATACAAACTCATCAAAATGAGGCCAGCCTTTTAAGTATTGAATATGTGTTTCTTGTGAATAATATAATTTCGATTTTAAGCTCACCTGAGCACGTAATGCACACAGTGCTCAACTGAAATTTTAGGACCGGTTTGAGGTCATTGGGCCATGGTCAAGGTCACCGAGGTTTATAGTAGATTTTCAACTTTCTGTAAAAGAGTCTTCTTTTGACTGATATTTTAGATATAATGGTCTATGTGCAGCTTTCACGAACCTCTACCATTCACTGCGGTCGAGGTCAAGGCCACCAAGGCTAAAATAGATTTTTCTGCTTTTGATTACGGAGCTTTCATTTATTGACAGATATGTTGGTACCCTGCATTGACTTCTACTACTGGGCGAGGTCACAAGGGTTAAAGTCAAATCCACAGAGGTTTAAAAATTGATGTTTTTCTACTATCTCATAGTGTTATACTCCCATTATATTCAATTTTAACAAAACTTTCACAAAACAATTATCAACAATAGATCTTCATTCTTTTCCTGAACCAACCTGATCCAATATGTATGGGGCCTAGTTTGCCATGTCTGCATGATAGTGATTTCACAGTTTTAATAATCTTACAAACCACTGGTCTGATTTCAAACTAAATTAACATAACCATAATTATGAAACTTGAGCAATGAAACACATATGATTGATTTAAGGCAACCATGGTCCTCCTGGCGGGGAAGTCATCTTCCGTTATGGTAAACCATGTGACTCTAACAAAATACGATTTTTATAGATCTGTTTAAAAATTATTCATTTTATTTACATATTATTGTGAACAATAAACACCTCCTTCTTGTTGCACTACAGGACAGATCTTCTAATATTTTAAAATATAATGGAAATAAAACCAAACCATTGAGACTTAACGGAACTCTTTCATTTTCAAGGACCTTTTTTCATTTTTCTATCTGCTTAAATCTATATTCTTGACGTTAAACCTAATAAACAATAGAAATATTTTGTCGGAATAATCATTAGAAGCAGCTAAAACCCTTTAATGACAGCTAACGGAACGAAATCAGTTTGGACTAAAGGTCACAAAATGTGCAGCGTAGGAGAAATATTGGGTAAGGTAAATATCGGCGAATTAAGTGTCAAATTCTGTAACACATAATCTGATGTGTTCGAATGACGTATACCTAAGTATTTTTAAAAAACGTGATGGATTTCCATAAACATTTTTTAAATTGTAAATATGATAAATGCCCATTTATATTTCTTATTAAAACATGAATACGTAACAAACTGCTTTTGGACAAAATTATACTTTCTATCTGTAAATTACCATAATATATCTATATATGTCTTTACAACAAGTTAATAAATTTTTCAGACAATCAGTACTTAAAGAACTTAGATTTGCTGAATATCAAGCTTTATGAAACTATCGGAATGCTTCCTTATTCATTTCGTTCGTTCTTTATATGAACAATGATTTAAATGGTTAAACAGACTAAAACCTGTTTCTTATTTTCTTTGTTGATCTTTTTCTCTTGAAAGATGAACTAAGAACGATCTCTAAAAGCGAAAATTATGTCAGTCTTTAGATAGAGGCTTGTTCTTTATGATCTTTTTAAACAACAAGCGTTGAGCGGAATTGCCTGGGAAAACAAATAAATAACTAATACAAATACTATCAAAATTAATGAAAATGAGGTAAAGTTTTATTAGACAATGGTCATACATATAACTCTGATACCACAAGTTGGCTGTAAATCATTACTGAACATGTGTACTACTTCTTAAATATCTTTTTAATGATAACCTCACGATAACTGTTTTTTTCATACATGTAGTTTATTCATATGGCAAAGCCGACCTGTCAAGCAGATTTTGATTGTTTACTTGTACATGGCTCGAGATGCACGGGAAAAGCGATACCCCTGGAAAAGTGGTGCACCGCGGGCATGTACCTTCATGTACACATCCGTTTTATTCAGACTTCGCTTTTGCATGGTAACGTTTATATCGAACCTAGCACTGGTCATGGCAAATCTACGGCAAAGACGGCGTATTGACGATGAGGAGATGAATAGGGGGTAGGGATGCTTGAGGTTGGGCGTTCCCAACGGGACGTGGCAGGTATCCTTGGGGTGTCCCAGAGCACCGTTGCCAGGATGTGACAACGGTTTCAGACTTACTGGCATGTCACGCATAGGCATGGTGGAGGGCGTCAGAGGCCCACAACTCAGCGTGACGACCGGTTTATTGTCGTTCAAGCGCGACGTCAGCGCTTTGTTACCGCTACTGCCCTCCAAAATGACTTCCAGAATGCCACTGGTGTAAGACTTTCCACTCAAACCATCAGGAACCGTCTTCATACAGCTGGCCTGAGGGCTAGAAGGCCAGCAATCCGAATCCCATTGACGCCAAACCACATCCAGGCACGTCTTCAATGGGCCCGCGATCACGCCAGGTGGACGCTGCATGACTGGACCCCAGTGCTGTTCACTGACGAGTCTAGATTGTGTGTGGACTTCACTGATAGGCGAGTGCGGGTATGGAGCTCCGCCAATGAGCGTTTGGCATCCGTATGTGTTGCGGGGTCTCGGTAATTGTGTGGGCGGGCATTAACATGCAGGGAAGAACGGACCTGCACATCGTTCAAAACGGCACATTGACGGCTGTACGGTAAGTCAATGAGATCTTAGATGTGTACGTTCGTTCGTAAGCTGGTACTATAGGCCCTGAGTTCATTTTAATGGACGACAACGCCCGGACTCACAGGGCAAGGGTCACCGACGAGTACCTGGAGGCAGCAGCATGAGAAGGCGGTGCAGAGCAGTAATCCAAGCAAACGGACACCACACGCGATATTAAAGCAAAATTCAGGCCATAGACTTGATTTTTCCAAAAAGTTCCATTTCATCTCTTGTCTGTGTTATCCCAAATTCGTGCCCCTCCCACGGCTCAGCCTCTGTCACGCTTCAACGGTTTACAGACTAACTAATTTTTTGATACCAAACTGTTGTCATATGAACATATTTTCAGAATCACAACAAATGTAACCTTTCAACCTTATGTAGTAAATATACACATTCTTATAAGTGACCCCTATCAAATTTTGAGTGGTATATATCCAAGTTGTTACCGAATTATGTAATACCATTTATAAAACAGTAACAGTTCAATAATGATTTCTGTAAACAACTATTTCAACAACTCATTTACGTCATTATTATTTTCATTTATGATCTCGAAAAATGTGCATAGCTTAAGATTTTAGTTAATCATACTGATGAACGAGAACTGTCTCTGTTATATAACAAATACACCGGAACGAAGCCTCGACTTCATGGCAATAACAAACAGAGATAAAAAGTAAGAATATGTATGCAGTAAAACGTCGCTCGGGGACAACGTAAACCCTCGAGTTACCGAAGTCCACGATTTATCCGATTATCATTCGTTTCGGCGATGCTTTCTGAAAATTACAAACAACGTATGAGAAATGGCATCAATAATGTGCTGTCTTAATTAGTTTGTCAATCGTTTAGACAAACAAAATATTATTTATTTTTATTTATCTTTAATCATCAATAATGTTTAAAGAATCTACCTATATGTACAAATGCTGATAAAACACATAAAATGTGAGCACATTTTAAGCAAATGTTAATGAGTTTAATTAAATAGCAACGGTCATCACATTTGATCTAACATACGATGCACTTAACAATAATTAGAGAATTTACGCATAATTAAAACACATTCATTTTGTAATGATATCATACTGAATAAAGGAGTGTAATAAACATTTAATAACTGATGACAAGGACACTAATTTTAATTGAATGTACAATTTCAAATTCAAAAGTTTATTGCATGAAACATGTAAATACAATGCCTATAGCACAACAGAGTTTAACATTTTATGATATGGAGCACAGGGAGTACATAAAATGTTTTCAGAAGAGGCAATAATATAAATATAAGAATAAATAAATAATAGAAAAACACGATAATTTTTTGTTAGTGAAGTCATATCATACCAAAAAACAACAACAACTAAACATATGCTAGAAACTGCTGAGTAAATGAATTTAGATAAGTCATTCAAAGTTTTATTGGAGGTGGTGGAGGTAAGAGTTTTAAATTTATTAATGTTTCGCCAATGACAAAAATATTCTTTTAAAAAATTTCTTTCTTAGCTCACGATAATGCGGACATGGCAGTAAAATATTATTCACTTTCAACATGGTTCGTATTACAAAAACTACAAAGTCTGTCTCTCTTATTATATTTTTTATCTTCTTGTTTCCATACGTAGTATGTGGAAGGAGGTATTAAACCTGCAGTTCATTTCTATATTTACCTTCTGGAATAACTCTTAAATACTTCTCTAGTTCAAAATTATGTTTAAAAATTTCATATGACTGCAGTGTACTTGAGTTTTTTATGTCAGAATACCATATTTTTTTATAAGTATCATATGATCGCTGTTTAATAATCGGGATTGGAATATCTCCGGAATCCTGGTTTAACAATACTTTAGAAAAGCCATGATTATCCAGGAGCTGCTTAATATGATATGTCCAATTACTGTTATTATACGTTCTATTTAACCAGCATCTTCTTTGAGTAAAAAGTACGCCTGTTTAATAAGGGAAGATTTTACACAATATCTTAATATAATTATTTTCTTTGTATATCAAATGGGAATCTTCTTGTTTCCCCATAAACTGTATACAAATTTGTAGACTTTAAACCACCAAGTACACTCCTAATAAATTTTGTATGTATTAAGTCTTTATGTTATGCTAAATGAAACCACCATATTTATGCTCCAAAATTTAGGATAGACGCGACAAGTGTATCAAAGAGCTTAAATTTCTGTGTAACAGGTAGATCTATATCTTTGAGAAGTTTCAATAAATTATATGCCCTTTAGCGTTCTAGACCAGTTACCATTTTTATAAGGAGTAATTCCCAAATATTTAAATGAATTTACTATCTCTATTTTTGTAATATAAATGTTGAAATCATAGGTTGTATGACGTCCTTTTTCAAATACCTTAGGTTTGGTTTTAGTGGTATTTCTCTTCAAACCCCACACATTACAAAAGATTTCAACATCTGTAAGTATGAGTTGTAATGTCTCTGGTGACTTTGCAAAATGTCATTGGTCATCAGCATAATTACAACCAAAGGAAAAACTTTATTTCTTTATAAATAAATATTTTTTTCTAGATAAGTATTAAAATTTAAAATTATCAGCGACGTCAATCACGAAAAGCATGAAAAGTAGAGGTGAACTCGGATCTCCCTGTTTTAAGCTTATTGCAGACGTGAAGAATTCTGAGTATTCGGACTTAAACCGGACACAGGATTTTAATAACTGTGGCAAACATTGCCTTAATAGCTTTAACGAATTTGCAGCTAACATTTTAAGTAATGGGCTTCTGCCAGAGGAAAGCTCTGTCGATTTTATCAAAACATTGTTGGTAATCAATGAATATTGAACCACATGTGTTCCTCGGGTTATCGAGTTACCGAAGTTTGAGTTATTGATGTACAGTGAAGTAAAAAATAAAGGGGAAAATGTCGGAACATCGGCGATAGCTCGAGATATCCCGGGTTTTCGAGTTATTGATGCCGGAGTAAACAAAGTTTTCGGTACTTGAAACTGGGCATGTAGGTAACTATCTCTTTTTTAAGTTTTAAGTTTAATATCGTTCATAATGTTTACGTAATGCTATAGGCAAATATTCATAACAAAATTAAATAACGAGAGATACTTTAACTATAAAGCCTATGTGCAGCATGTCGAGCGAGCCATTGGAAATCTGCCTATGGGGATGGGAACATTTTAAAACCAATCAGAAGTAACGGTCCTTACAATGCACTTTCTCTCATGATTTTAACCTGACTATGTGTGAAATGTCAGAAAAGACTCTCTTATTGCATTGAACTGTAGAAATAAATGATAAAAGAAAATAATTCAAAAAGAAATCCTTGCCGAGTTATGCGCCTTGTACACAACACTTTTGCTTGATGTCCCTTATCATTTAGTGAAGTTTCAACATGGTCCCTGTAAAGTTTTGAATAATGCTCTAGAAAATGGTAAAAAATATCTATGGGAAATAATTCAAAATATAATCCATACAGAACTATTGGTCTTGTACTTTGCTTTTCTTTTAATATCCTTTATTTCTGTTTAAAAGATCGACAATGCCCCTTTTATAGTTATTGAGTGTTGTTCTTGACAAGAAAAATCACAACTGTCTTATTGAAATTGACCTTTGACCTAAGAGCTCAAGACATGCCATATCAAGGTGAACAAAAGTGCAGAAGTACTTAAAAATCATTCCATGCATGGAGTCATTATGGCATCGACAAACTAAACCAGACGTACGGACGGATACACGCACAATCACCAAAACCTACCCAATTCTAAGAAGAAAAAAGTTTTAAGTTTAATTTCAACCTAGAGAAATCTTAATTATTTCGCGAGAAACGCAAAAACATATCAGAACCAATCTATCTACTTTCAAACGTCTTGTAAAAGTATGTGCCTGTAATTGAAAAGATCACAGGAAATTTTATTTTCGTGAGACATCAACCGAGAAAACCCTTTTATATTTGCACACAGACAAATGGGAGTTGTTCTTTCATCATCAGAGAATATTATCGTTGTGTCGCGCTTGTTGTAACAAAGGAAATTAAATCAATCTTGAAAAGGTTTTCATTCCTTTCTTCCTTTTCATTTTTCCAAGAGTATTGGCCCCAGGGAAACATCTGTAACTTGTTACATAACGAAATTTACTGCATAAAACTTTATAACCTATAACCGTTATTAAATATAAGAGGTATGTCAGATACGCATAGTCAAGAGCACATGATTTAATTATTCACTTTACTCGTATAAGTAAAATTTAGCCGTCGATATTTTAATGAGAATTAAGATGCTTGCTTTTAGTGCATGTACTAAAACTATATATCTTATACCTAACTCACGTGGTGACAAAGGCAAAACTTAATGACTTACACTTGATACTTAACGAAAGGAACAATATGATATAAGATCAACGTTCCTTCTTAATTTAAATTAAAAAGATATAAATTAGGGCTCTCTTTTACGTGCAGTTACAACAGGCAGTCAACCTTGACAAATGTTTTTCTACATGTTATTAACAATGGAATAGTCGAAAACAGTTTCTTAGAAATGTCGAAGGTCTTGAAAACGACTGCCTTATAAGACATTCTTTCAAGACTACACACCTAAGGTTGGCCTTAAAAATATTTCCATAGAGGCAACCCCATCATAATTATTATGGTCCGGAACAAAGTACTCTAGATTGCACGAGACCTGTCATCACAGTTAAATGATGGTTTAAAAACTTTGTCCTAGAATGTTCTCAACATATTCTTTTGAAATTTAGATAAAAGCATTTACCTAAGTCAATAGTTTTCATAAATTTTCTGTTCAAAGGCCACATAGAAATATTTTGTACCTGCTATTAGCGTTGAAGAATAATAGAATCTATCACTGGGGATGGTTGAAGATCCTGATATCCAAACCCGAGGGTGACCGGTTCCCGACCGGAAACTCGCCTCTGGCAAGGACTTAACTTGATCTTCAACCATGCTAATGATTGATTATTTTTCTCACTAACTCATTCATGGAACAAAAAGTACTAACGAACGCAAATAATATTTGGAACTATTTTTAATCGTATCCACGCCTGTGAACTGCATAACAACCAAATTACTAGTACACAATATTCAACGTGGCGGAGACACGTTTCACCGATTCAAGTAAAGATAGATTAAAAAATAAATGCATTACGTAGGTTTAAACATCAAGAATGAGTAAAGTTGATGGATTAAAGTTATTTAAATGCAAATTAATCAGAGAACATGTGATTTAAAGTGTAAACACAGATAAACTTAAAATGTCAACGCTCGAAATTGACTGAAATAATACAAAAAGTAGTAAAGCCATTCGAGATAAGCCACGGCTATTTTTAGTAACATTTTCGGAATTTTCTGTCTAGTTAGTGAGAAAGAATTTCGATTACTTCAGAGACGTGTCTTTCTAAGCAAACTATTCTGAAGTTTAATAATACAGAAAACAGTATACAAAACCAAAACATATTTAAATGTTTATTATACAGCTTTCGCTACCACGCATAGTTTATTTACAATTTTAATAATCCTTACATTTTCTGGCGTTTTTGACATAAAGCGAAAATCCTGTGTTTTAATATATGTTATTTTTTTAATGAGAATGCTAATGTAAATAAGGTCAGAAACACAGTTTATCTTCTTTTAGAACAAGTACTAAAACCTATTTTCTAACCTGACATATTACTAATGTAGTGACGCATATGGTGGGCGTAGAAAGCTGATAACATGTATAGATAGCATTAATATCTTTATATGTATGTTGTAAATGCCAATCTATTGAACTATTTATGTATCTGCATCATTTAGAACGTACTTGACTGCATTTTATGTCACTCTAGGCATCACAGATGTACTTTGTACTGGTAGAACCGCGTCATAAAACCTTTAAACAGAAATATGTTGTGTTCTTTATTAAATTCTAATATGTCCGAACCAAGGCGCTGGTATTCAAAGTGCAATTGTCCAAGAGAAAAAGATAAAACAAATATGTATCAATACTTAATATATTACTAATATTTCTTTTATAGCTATATACTGTTTGTAACATGTTTTATGATACATTAAAAGAAACATGATGATTTAAGTTGTAAATAACGCTTCTGTATATGTGAAAAATTCATTTGTGTCGTCTATTTTCAGTACAAAAATAAGGTGTCCTAATAGAGTCATGTCATAGTGTGCTTGACTTTTGCTTGATTTAAAAAGCGAAAGAGAAAACGTGATTTTTAAAAAAAAGAAAGATCTACAACAGTAAATTCTCTATATTATTCAACTGAATTATCATTATTTAATTTAATCATTATAATTAGAACTATCTCTTACTTTAGAAATCAGATTACAAAAGTTCATATGTCTCATCTCAGAATACACTAGATTTCGATCGAGAAAACACATCTTAGATTACCCTTAAAACAGTTCCCTAGATGCAAACCCATGATAACTATAATTATCGAAGACAAGAATCAGTTGATCTTAACGACGTGTAATTGCATTAAAGTGGTGGTTTTAAAGCATTCCTCTCTTATGTTGTTGTTCCTAACATTCTTCCCCAAGCCAGTCAGGTAAAGATGCGATGATTCTTAATATACCGTAATAGATATCCTAATTTTTGTACTTGATAGATATGCCGATTAGTGAAAAGAGCAAGTACAAGAGGTTTAAATACACAGCTTTGAAGGCAGAGTAAGTCTTTGAATAATGCGACTTTTATATATTTACATTGTATATATATCTTATATTCTTTAATATACTTGCAGTGTACTGTTTTAGCTTATACAACTAAGATAACAGTGTACAAGAAAAGCATTGATAAAATCATTAAAGTGCGACTTCGCCACTTATGGTAGGAAAAATAGAACAAAACCTTTTGGTTCAGAAATACACAATAATATAATGACTTTCGATTTACAAAAATGGCTTCAGTAAATAAATAGTAAGATTTGGGATAAGCTTTCCTCATTGGATTAATATCGATACATATATCGATACTCTTGAAAGATAAAAGCATATGAACAAAACAGATCAGATTAAGACTTTCTGTTACTTCTACTGACCCTGTTTAATCAAACATTATATTCTGGAACACGACAGGCGTAGCATTGCAGATTATATCTCATTCTATTTATCAGATGATAATCAGATTAATTTAAGACATCTGAAACAGAAAAAATAACCATTTAAAAAAATAGTTCAGATCAGCGCTGTAATAGTACCATAATTAGCTTCTTATCTTTATAATCTAGACAGTACTAAAATCGCTAAATTGCTTTCACCGCAATTAGTTGCCTTTTCATGTATTTTCTGTTCTACGACTTTTTTTCGCAGTTCATATATGTCTAATTCATCCTTCCTGTAGATGCTCATGCGTGATCAATATATATCAAGTAAACACGGTTTCAAAACGATCTACTGAATGTCGCATTTTCGAAAATGTCAGAGAGTGCTAGAGATCAGCAAAATTGATTTCAATTCATAATGGGATATCTAACGTTAACGATTTCAAATTCGTAGTTGACATGAATAAAACGTCAGCACTATTCCATACTGATTCCTTAACCTTGTTGTGTTAAACCTTGTTTGCAGTGTATAAATTACGTCTTCCATCTGATTACAGCAAATCGCAATTGTTGAAGATGAAATAATTACATTGTCGCTCACTAGACTGACTATGCAAATTGAGCTAAACAGTCAGTTTAAGAAAATACGCAGAGGGAGATCTTTTTATTTCCTACAGCTATTTGTAAATGGAAGACTTGTTTATTACTCTATAATTGTCATTAGTGCTGAGCTTAGAATTATCCATTCTTGCGCTTTGGACTTACAGTAAAAATCCCAATAGATTTTTTCGTACTTGTATATAATGTAACTATCAACATTCTTAAAGAGAATGTGCATGAAAAGCTAGATAAGCCAATAACACGACTTATTTGAATTTCTAAAACAGAAGTTAAACCAGCGTTACGTTCGAATGAACGACATGCCGCGGAGGACTTGACCTTTGACTCTGTGACCTCTTATTGGGTCTGGAGGTAGAGCTCATCGATGTGCATGCACCTGTGAATTTTGGAGGCTGTAGGTGGAAGGACTTCCGTGTTGTGGTCAATTTTAATGACAAACAAGCGAACAAAACAGACAGGCAGCCCAAAAACAATATGCCCTCCCACCGGGGACAAACACTATTCTCTTTAATGGTGTATCGTGATAAAGTACGCGGGCATTTTAGACATCCTTCTTTCATACACTTTCATTTAATATTTAAGACTACTCGACTCTTATAAAAATGGTCTGAAATTCATATACTAAGTTCCTTTAGGTCTTGAAGAAAATATTTGTCAAGATTGTCAGTAAAACACACGCCTACAAAATAGCAAACCTAAGGATTTGAAACAAATACCATATTTAATAAAGAATTCTCCCGACTTTTCAACAAGATTAATTTAGTTCCTGCAAGTGAATGAACAATTACATCTGTTTGTTTGTTGTTTTTTCCCAGTAAATCTTGTTTAATTACATAAACGGATTTTTTTATCATTAAATTACACCAAAACCCATCAACATGAATTATTTGACAGAGATGTTTGTGATTTAGAAAGAGGTAAAGTACAAATAAAATCGAGAAAATGAAACTTTTAGGTAATTTTCGAGTATGGAATGCTATTTAGGTAAAAATTACACAACGGCTGCTAACTGTTACAATTTACTCATTGTCACTGTTATTTTGCTTACCGGAATAGTCATTATTCATGCTGGCACCTTCACTACGCTTGTTGACAATGATACCAAGTTTACTTGTATGCAATGTCTATATCATAATTTCATTTGCCTGAATGATGGTGCAATGTAGCGTATTGATATATTTCAATATACCCAGTCTGTATATCAGCATTGATATTTCAACATTGCTCTGTTACAATGCATCCAAGAACAAAAAACACAATGTGACCACACAATATGAAAGCCACTAAGCAAGTTGAAAGTAAGCATAATGTCAACTGCAAAATTGCATGTCATATTTTGACCAGGGGGTGCACGTTCGTAGTTTTCACGAAATGTAACGGAAATCTCCGGCCGATGACGGAATTTAATTAGCTGTTGCCTAAACCATTTCCCATCAGTTAGATCTTCATACATATTCGGATATCCCCGATATCTTTCCGACAAATAATTATTCAAATTACGGGAAAACACGACAACTTGAACATATCGCCCCCTGTTGGCAAAATGTGACTTACAATTTTGAACTGACAGTATGCTTACTTCTATTTTGCCTAATGCCTGATAGCATTTTCTATATTTGTTGATCACTTTGTGTATTTTGTTCTTGGATGCGTTACAAACGAATCAAGATAGCCACAGCATGATGAAATACACCATTACTCTACATTGAACTGTCATTCAATTAAATGAAAATATGATATAGCATCATGGCCTAAACAGCATACAAGTTGTAACTTCCAGCAAGCATGGTATCATTGTCAACAAGCATTATGAAGTGCTAGCATGCATAATGACTGTACCCGTACGTAAGCACTGTACATAGCAGTTTCAGTGATTAAATTGTAACAGTAAGCAGGCATTGTGTAATTTTTACCTAGATAACATTCCACATTCGAGAACACTGAAATACTGTATGGAACGTTTGAATATAAAGCTTCTTTAGGTTAATGTGCACGCCATAATACTTTTCTAATAGTTTTTTATTGTTGTTGTTTTGTACAATGGAAGTACTCTGTAGTAAATTATCTTATTTAAGATAAGGTTATTAAATAGTGTAGTCTTATGGTTTACAGGTGTTACCTTGATATCAAAATTTAAATGTTTCGAAATACATAAAACATTTTATGTTTCCGTTCACTTTTACTTACTTTAAATATACATTAAGAATACTACGTGACCTCTTAAACGCACATCAGTGTAAACAGCGTCAACATTTGCAGAATACGATAAGGCAAATGAGAAGCTATTTGACCAGTGGCAAATTTTATGTACTTTTTTCTGTCCTCGTAATCAGATTTAATGCTTGTAAATATACTCTAGAAATCAAACTTTCTCAAATAATTTTATATAATTATTGTGAAGCTATTTAAAAGTTAATAGAGACGTTGTCAAACATAGAATAGAGATATCTTAAAATAGACCTGAGTAGTTATGCCGAAGCATAAATGCTTCTGATAATTTTCCTTTCTGCTAAAAAAACAGCTTTCCATTAAATAGCACATTTCCGTCTTCTGGGAATCTTTAGAATATCAGCTTTGCATAACAAGACGATTGTCTCAAGGACGCACATGTTTATCTTACAAGACATGGAAGTGTCAACCGATGTTAGTTTAATTACAATCTCTCAATAAATCTGTAATTACTTCGCGTGCAACCCAAAATGTATAGGTAACTTATCTTATGTATGCCAAACTCCATTTTACAAAAAGTCAAAGAAGGATTCGCTTTTGTGAGATTCTTTCAAAAATTGAAATCCAGGTAGGCCCAGTATTAATGCCAAACGTGATTATCAGACGAATGAATTAAAATGTTTCTTTCACGATTTTTTTTTATTTTAAGGCTTATCATAAACACTCAATAAACGGTAATGAGTAATTGTGATCACAGTTGTTCTTATTGTGAATATAATTATTATTTGTTTTAGATAGAGCTCAGCGACTGAATTTAGATTTTTATTCATAAAGGTAAGTGTCTGTTAACTTATAGACAATATCATGTAATTCTATACTGAAAGGGCATACGTGTATTTGTATTCTAAATTTGTTTGCACACGGATATGGAAATGTCAGGAATATTATTTGCACATGTGTTTTGAACAGGTATTTTTAATGTAATAACAAAATATACATACAACAATTACGATGGTGGAACCAATCAACACGGAATTGGAATCTATGTTTTAGACAATTTTTTTTGGAACAAATAAAATATATAAGTCAACTTGCAATTTTGCTATTTTTGAATGAACAGAAAATCACAATGAAATCATTAATAAATATTACTGAAATCGTAAGTAAATTACTTGCAGAACAGTAAGTATATGGGAATAGTGAGTTAGTTGTTCATCCAAAGGCGACACGGATAGGGACGATCTAAACCTATAAATAGATGTTTTCTTAAAACATCAGCGTTTAAAATGTTTCCAGACTGGTGCCACTATACAATATGAACAATTCAGACTGGAACGTTGTTTTAAGTCTATTGCAACCTAATAACTTGAAAAAAATAAACGCTGATGAAAACAATTTACAACAAGAAGATTTTGTATACATTCTCTTTTGACTTGGTCGATTACTTTTGGATTAAACTTCCGTTGATACGGACGCGTTGCAAACAAAATTCTTTAAAATCTAACTAATCAGGATTCGGGAATCCGAGTCTTCTATGCAATCATTCGTGCGCTATTCTGTTTATTTGTGAGAAGATATACTTGGCATAACTTTCTTTCAAATGTCATTAACGGAACAGATTTTAAGACGGCTTAATGGCTGGCGGTTAACGAAAAAGACGGAATTGTAAGCCTTCGAATTATCGACTGTTTTTTTACGAATAACCTCTCGTCATTTTCCCGTATAATTCAAAAGAGCGGTCTGTTCTACGATTCGAACTTGAACTGTTAAAAGTATTCAGATCCAGTTAGTTATATCATTTAGCGTGTCATACATCGAAAAAAAAACGTTTGTGTAAAATGCTGAAATAAAAGTAAATAAGGGGATATATGCCATGATCGCAACGTTCAGTATGCATCTGCGAAAGAATTATTTTTTTCGTCTATCTGAATTACTGTCTGGAGCATGTACTTGTGCGATTCCGTGCAGGTTGTTGGTTGTTTAAGAGACAGAAACAAAGATAATACAATGCTGTGTTGAAAAAGTGCTGTTTACGTGCGAATTGTTTGCTTATAGTTATTACAGACATAAAATATCATTATGACAGGCGAAATTCACTTAGCTGAACAGTTCTCATTACAAGTTGTCAGTATCCTAGAAAGGTGAGGTAATCTCCTTATATTGCTCTTTATTCACTCCTTTACCAACCTTACAAATCCCATTAAGAAATAATAAACTGCTCTTGTTAACGTTCTTTGAGCATTCCCCTGTTTAGGCGTTATAGGCTTTAGTACGCTCACTACTGTGATTCAGTTGCGAAATAACTTGCCCCATTCCTTAAGGTAGACTTAAACCGCTTATCTGAACAGCACTAGTTATCTATGAAAGCAGTGTAGTGTCTAATGTTTTTTTATACTTTTACTCGCCACCCTGCACCCCCCCCCCCCACACACACACCTCGGAAAAAAATGTTCTGCACATAAATGGGATCACTTAACCACTTAAACTTGCCAAGCAACTAGTTAAAGCGTTGCAATTCTTCTGGAATGTAAATTGCACCCGATGTATCATGGACTTCAAACATCACCCCATCTATCATTTAGGAGCTGCCCAAGGAGAAGAGTGAACTCTGACAGTACCTTTAATTCAGTAGTGCCTAGAGGCATTTGATTTGTGACTTGAACTTAAAGTGAACTCTGATTTGTATTGTGAATTCCGGTCCTATTTTAAACTTAAGGCAAAATACCTATACACTGAACTTAAATAGTCTTGTTATTCAGTTTTATGATATTACAAGTTGAACCTTACAGCTATTTGTGCTGTGTGGCGGCCGTAAAAAGTCTCCCCGTACAAAGTCAGTGTTGTCATACATTTAACGCCTGTTATTGTGTGAATAGACATTTTATGCCTGTTATTTGCGCAATCTTTTTTGGGTTGTTGCGATGGCCGAGTGGTCTAAGGCGTTTTTGGTGCCGAGTACGAATCCCACTGGGAGCTTGTATATTTTTATAAATCATGCAATCTTATTATAATAAAAAAGTTATTAGGCTTTACTTTCATAAGGAAATTTTAAATTTCAAAACTTTCTTAAAACTGAACTTTTCCTTTGCTATTACCACAAGTTAATTGCAAGTTGGTTCTAAGAGTTGTAGTTAAATGACTAACCTGCAACTGAGTATGCGCTTCTCATCGGTCAAATTGTGGCGCTTCATCATCCAGGTTCTGAGCGGGAATGCACCATCTCCAATCAGGGATTATAGGATGTTATTGTCATCAGACGAACTTGCTATTTGCGTCGATGAGTGCCAGTCTATGATACATGATTGTTTTTGTAGAACAGTGAACAGTGACTCCTTGGGCTATTTTCTTCTCAACATGCTTGCCATCAAAAGTGCCACAAGCATGAGAAAAGTTCCATTGGTTTGGAAGTCATCGACAATCTGCTGCCACTTTTCAGGGGTATCGACGGCTGGCAGCACCTCCTCAGAGTACTTCTGTATAACATTTTTCAAAAGATTTTGGACGGACGGGCTAATGGTGATTTAAGCCATTTCGAATGATTTCATCAGCTCTACGAATGAAGTACCAGCTGCGACATGGGGAAGGGTGACAGCAAACTTCAGTCCAAGCTTTAGGGCTTTTCTAATTTAGAAATAGTGGATCAAGTGATAAATAACAGTTCTCTAATGATATAATAATCTACTACTGTTTCATAAGGATGAAGTGGTTGTGCAAAAAGATGCAATTACCTGATGGCGTCCCTTTTTTCAATTCGGAGCGATGTGCGGTCAACTAGCTCGCCAAACTTATCAGTCCAGTCTGAGACAGATTCTGTAGCCAGTGGTGATTTCTGATGAGCTCTTGCAGCAGCTGCTTATACTGCACTTACAAGGGTCATGGAGTGTGGCATTGTCTCACCCAGATTTCCCTGCGCCGCTGCGACCTACGCCTTTTAATGTCTTTTGCGCTCCTCGACTTGTTCTTTAAATTCCGTCACAGCTATGACCCTGTCTGTCTGAAGCTCAAACACCTTGCCGACAACTACAACTTCTGTACCTTCACGACATATGATGCTGATGCCGATACAAATCCTCTAGGTCTTCTGAGATTAACTGAGTGCTGACCAATAATGTCAAACTTTTTATTTTTAAATTGTCCCTACACGACCAATTATAACTCCCCCTACAACCGGGAAACCCCTTTACGACCCTTGACGACCAGATCGATCTGGACGGACCGAGATCAGGAAGAGATTGAATAGGATCGAGCTGGTTAAGTAAAGATCGTGTATTAGTCGCGATGATCGACTAGATATCTGAGTGGTTGTTGGGTTGAAGTCTTTGAGGAGTCGTGAACGCTCATGTGGAGGTTTTGTGTGCTCGTGTGGGTGTCGTGCATTGTCCAGTAGCGGTCGCGAATAATCCATGTACATGCCTGATCATAGCATTTGGTTGAACTTTATCGGAGTAATTGGGCGATCGGGACGATCATATCGGCAGTGTGAAATTTTCATTTAAACTATTTTACTTTGAGGAAAATTTTAAATAAAGTTATGAATAAAAATTGCAATAGTACTAAAACATTTGGTTAATCTTAACTTTGAAGTCCGTTAGCAGTAAATTGTTCAACATTATACAACTATGACAAATTGTTTTTGTTTATGACCAACATTTCAACTAGGAGAATTTTCTCGTAATAGAAATATGCAGCAAATTAAGACTGATGAATGGCATACTTTATTAACTCTGACTTAATCCCAATATTTGAAGCTGTGAATGCAAAGAAGCATGCTGTCTAGAAATGCATCTTTATTCATTGAGTATTGCTGCGATGAACACTGTTGAAATGGCGAGAAAATGTATTGAAGCCCCACATGGAATATAAACAAATAATGTCTATGAATCATGATAACATTTACAAATAAATATATTTTCTAAAAGAAACTAACGTAACTAGCTTAAGTACCATGTTGCAAGAACAGATGTGAACCATGTGTCGCCACTTTATCGCCATTTAAATATATATTGTACACAGATAGATATTTTGTATATTCTAAACATATATATGTTTGCTCTGTTACATGCGTTCACTATTTTACTACTGCTTTCAGAAATTCATTTTCTCTTTAATCGCTGTTGGGGTTTTATGAAAGTATGCGTTGATTATGCGTTAACCGCTCATTCAGTTACAATCAGTTAGTTAGCTAGGTTCACACTTGCGCGAGGACTCAAAGCTCTGTTTATTCCAATCCCATTATACCAGTGGTTTTGAAAATATGAGAATAAACAAATAGGCTGCTGAAAATCAGTTATTAGATTATTCTCCATAACTGAACTGTATGGGAGTGATCATTTGAAAATGACAATTTGGGTTTTCTGCTATTTTATAGGCTATTTTGTAATAAGTTTACCGGTTGTATTCATCAATTTTCTATTTAAACGTTCCGTCACATTTAATGCATGGAACAAACTCTTAATTTAGCAAAATCTTGAATAAATTCAGCTAAACAAAGAGTAGATTTTTAATTATATCTATGAAAATAATACAACGTATTTACTTTGTATCATGTATGTTTTCGTTTTTCAACATTTTTGACAAAATCAGTGTTTACACAAAATTCGGGAATGTAAATTTAAGAATCAGGGAATATAATGACAATTTTATGTTTGAAACAGAGTAAAGAAGTGCAGCTTGAAGATAGAGGCACATCTATTATAACAAAATCTGTAATCTGCTTATTTAAGGGTATTATCCAGGGCGGGTCATAGGCATGAAAGATTCTCGCCTCTGTATAAGATGATGCCCTATGCGTGTGTGTGGAGGATGCATAACCCTACATGCGGAAAACGTTAAGTTCATTCACTGTAATTTTTTTTTCATTCAGTGTGTTACATAAAGGTCACATCTGTCAAACCTTAAGTATGTTTCAGATTAGTCGGGTGTCTTTCAAATAAAACCTTTATCTTTATTGGTCAACGGTACTTTATTATCCAGTTGAATTAAACTGATTCAGCGAGTGATCATGTGACTTTCAATAACACTGTCTTCATAAATAAAGATGGACTTATTAAAACTTTCTTTATAAATTATATTTTATCAGTGAATAAAATACTGGCGGAGATCATATTTTTACCTTAGCAGTCCCTGTATTCACTGAGAAAAAGATATAAGAAAATATCTATTGTATCAGTTGAGTCCGCCTATAAATTAGCGGTGATGCAATATACACCTCAATACCAAACGATTTTTTAAATTAATTCTTAGTATAAGGACAGCTTATGGCAATCCTTCATGTGTCTTGACATCAGTTACTCTAATGTTATGTTTTGCGGGTTTTTTACAAATCTGCTACGTTTCAATGAATAGAATAGGAAAGAATATATGTGTTTCAGTTTTTGAAAACTATCAAAATGAATTTGAAAAGTGTTCTGTGTATTATTGTAAAGAAATATATAAAAGCCGATAATATCTTATTGTTGAATAACTTTAAGCTGCTTTCCAGGAAATGTAGCAGGTTGATACAATAAAGAATATTTGCCTCTTTACTATCATGTATGAGCCTTTTTTTCAATACATGGCATTAGCTTAGAGGAAAGCTTATGACATTTCTAATTCAAGTAATCACGTATCAAGCTTACTAGAGGATAACTTCTTAAGCGTTACGTGACGGTAACGCCCCTGAGGTAATTTCAATTATTTCATGGAATCAACAGCTAATCCCTACCCTGCGATGAAAACTGATTTAGCGTATTTACGTACTGTCATAAGTGACCATCTCAACAGCAGCTGTAAGCCTACAATAAGAGATATATGTTCTATCTGGCCTAATTCACTTACAAAATGAACAAGAAACACTTTGTCACCATGAAACGATGGATAAAAGTACAAAAGATAAGTATCTGCCGAAATAATTTCTTGCAACTGAATTTAACTATCAGTATTCTCGTCCAATTGTCTTTCGCTGAAAAAAAGTGCAAATGAAAATGGGCTGTCATGATACGGATTGTTAAGCTGTGCTTTTTTACGCAGTCTCACGAAAATTTGAAACATATAATCATTTAGGGAATATTCAATTACTTACTTTGCCATTTTTTGTTTGTTTATGTGTTAGTCATTCTTAGCAAGATACAGTTCTTAAATGGAAATAAAAACAGAAAAATAATATAAAATCTCTATCGGAAATTCAAACCGCATATCATCACTGGCCACAAGAAGTATAATCAAATTAAACGTAACATAATTACGGCTACATCATTTTCAGCACAGCTGGTTCAACGAGGATACAGGGAGTTCAATTACTTCGTTCATAATTACCAACAAAAGAAGCGGTGTCAGTGTATTTCATATTTAGATTAACTTTGATATTCGTTGACTAAGAGTCAGTAAGTAATATATTTTTACTTAATATCGTCCAAAGCTCGGCTGAAGTATAGAATATTGTAGTAAAAATGTTAAATTGTCTCAGTACATAAGGAACCCTCTGCTTCAACGATGCGAGACAGAGA
This sequence comes from Cyclina sinensis, assembly GCA_012932295.1. Taxonomy (NCBI): domain Eukaryota; kingdom Metazoa; phylum Mollusca; class Bivalvia; order Venerida; family Veneridae; genus Cyclina; species Cyclina sinensis. Next base: position 31,717,023 of record JAAONU010000017.1, read on the forward strand.
TGATGTTTAAAACTGTTAACATGTTAAAGACTTTAAGGAAATCAAAAGATTCACAGTGTGAAGCAGGTTGAAACGTTCCAGGCTTTTTTGCGTCTTTTAAATGAACTCCCCGTCAGTGAACGACTGGTAACTATTTTAAAGGTTAAGGTGATTAAGATCAGCTAAAGAACAGAGATGCAATAAGTTAACTTTACGTTATTTTCTTCTGTCTTTAAGTATTTTCTTTTATCAAACTTCGTCTTCAAAGCTTATTGTATAGCGGGATCTCTCAAATACATTCGTTTTATTGAGGAAGGAATTAAGTTGGCATAAGTCGTAAACAACAAAACATAAACGTCAAGATAACAGTAGAAAGTTGATACGTCATGTCAAAAACTTAAATTTGTCGTTCATTCAATTTTAAACAAGATATTTGAAATTCGCTTAAGATTTTGTCCGGTACATTACAATTTAAAGTACCATTATCTTCAAGTAAATGCAATGTAGATTTATTGAACATCTCACTTCACTGACAATGAAAATTTAAAACTTCAAGTTCTCAGGCTGATCAACCACCGCAAAAATGAGAAAACGTCATGAGCTCTTAAGAGCGTAAAACTTCTTAAAAGCGGATCGAAATAGGATTTAAGTATCTTACACTATTCTCTCAATAAAGACAAACATACTGTAACCAAAGGGACGCTGGAAACGACTTATTCAAAATTAACATTCCGAATACTGTGACCCAGACCTATTTACTCCTACGGACTGTCCGTATTTCTTACGGATTTGAGTCTGAAATACGCACAACGGATGGATACCAAAAATTCTACGGAAATCGGAAAAATGGCTGCGTTTGTTGTTGTTGTTCTTTTAGACACTTTACATTTAACAGTTTGCTTTCAGCACATTAGCGTTCTCGGACGTTATGGTAGCGACGTTTTAGTAGTTTTCTTTGGTGTTGAAGATGGGGAAAAGAAAGTCGACGGGTGATTCAAAATGATCTACGGCAAAACAGAAATTAAGCTCACAACGCTATCTATCTTTGTATCATGAACTATGGCTCTGTTTATAGCCTTCTTCAAAAGGTTGTTAGTTCGTGGATTACACGGTATGTAATTCTGATTTTGCATGTAAATTTTTTTTAGCATGTGGTTGTTTTCCCTATCTTCAAATTACCTAAATGACATTAATTTGACTAATATTTTTATAAATTTAGTTTTTAGTAATATACCTAAGTGCCGTTTCCCTTCAACTCGTTGAATTTCCATTAAATATGTAAAAGAAAAATAAATATAATTTGCACTAAAAGTTAAAAGCTCAGGCTTTCAGTTTATACAATTAAAAATGGTTTGAAACAATTGAATTTGCTCATTCCTGTGAAGATTATTTTATCTCTAAGAATGAGCATCCATTTATGCGTGTTTGTGTATATGAAACTTATTAAGTAATTAATTCATACATGATAAATTGGTATAATTACATTAAGAATTAAGACTAGTAACAGATGTCAAAAACTATTGATAAAACACTGCCAGGCTACTGCCAAGCCTTGGAAAGAGTGAACAGGTCCGAATACACATATCTTTTTTGTCAAATACTAAAAGGAAAAATCACTCAAGAAAAAGAAATAGATAATGAAGATAATCATTGTGTTTGTGTATCACAAATCTCGTTAAAAAGACTAATGTGAATCAAGCTTCAAGTTTGGACTTGCAAAAGTTATAGTCAGGCCAAATACCAGTTCTAACCCGGTGTTATTTACTAATCGATGTATACCTAGACGTAATTTACACGTATGCTTTAAAGTAAACTAATAGGAAGTTGGCAGTAGCAGTAAGCAGTAGCAGTTGGCAGTAGAATTTAAATCAAACGTGAAGTTGGCAGTAGCAGTACGAGCAGTAGCAGTAAACAAAAACGTGAAGTTGGCAGTAGCAGTACGAGCAGTAGCAGTAAACTAAAACGTGAAGTTGGCAGTAGCAGTACGAGCAGTAGCAGTAAACTAAAACGTGAAGTTGGCAGTAGCAGTACCAGCAGTAGCAGTTAAGTAAAACGTAAAGTTGGCAGTAGCAGTACGAGCAGTAGCAGTAAACAAAAACGTGAAGTTGGTAGTAGCAGTACGAGCAGTAGCAGTAAACAAAAACGTAAAGTTGGCAGTAGCAGTACCAGCAGTAGCAGTAAAGTAAAACGTGAAGTTGGCAGTAGCAGTAACAGCAGTAGCAGTAAACTAAAACGTGAAGTTGGCAGTAGCAGTACGAGCAGTAGCAGTAAACAAAAACGTGAAGTTGGCAGTAGCAGTACGAGCAGTAGCAGTAAACTAAACCGTGAAGTTGGCAGTAGCAGTACGAGCAGTAGCAGTAAACAAAAACGTGAAGTTGGCAGTAGCAGTACGAGCAGTAGCAGTAAACAAAAACGTGAAGTTGGCAGTAGCAGTACGAGCAGTAGCAGTAAACAAAAACGTGAAGTTGGCAGTAGCAGTACGAGCAGTAGCAGTAGACAAAAACGTGAAGTTGGCAGTAGCAGTAACAGCAGTAGCAGTAGGAAACTCTGAAAGTCTGCGAGAGTGTTTGAAACAGTCTCAGACCGGTGCAATCGAACCGGGATGGTAGCTAGACTTTCTAGATTGGCACCAAATTCCTGAAAGTTTGCATTAATGTCAGAAACAGTAGCAGACCGTAACAATGGACACCGGAGGGTCCCTTAACATAAAAAATGACATTTTCTCAATTTTGGCACCAACATTCCTGAAAGTCTACGAGAGGGTTAGAAACAGTTGCAGACCGGTAAAATTGACCCGGGAGGATGGCTAGACCTTAAATATGACATTTTCCCGATTGGCACCAAAATTCCTGAAAGTCTGCGAGATTGTCAGAAACAGTCACAGTCCAGTAAAATCAACACGGGAGGGTCCCTAGACATTAAAAGTGGCATTTTCCCGATTGGCACCAAAATTCCTGGAAGTCTGCGAGAGTGTCATAAACAGTCGCAGACCGGTAAAATCGACTTGGGAGGGTCCCTAGACATTAATAATGACATTTTTCCAAGTGGCACTAAAATTCCTGAAAGTCTGCGAGTGTGTCAGAAACAGTCGCAGACCGGTAAAATCGACTTGGGAGGGTCCCTAGACATTAAAAATGACATTTTCCCAAGTGGTACCAAAATTCCTGGAAGTCTGCGAGAGTGTCAGAAACAGTCGCAGACCGATAAAATCCACTTGGGAGGGTCCCTAGACATTAAAAATGACATTTTCCCAAGTGGCACCAAAATTCCTGAAAGTCTGCGAGTATCTCAGAAACAATCGCAGACCGGTAAAATCAACACGGGAGGGTCCCTAAACATTAAAAATGACATTTTCCCGATTGGCACCAAAATTCCTGGAAGTCTGCGAGAGTGTCAGAAACAGTCGCAGACCGGTAAAATCGACTTGGGAGGGTCCCTAGACATTAAAAATGACATTTTCCCAAGTGGCACCAAAATTCCTGAAAGTCTGCGAGTGTGTCAGAAACAGTCGCAGACCGGAAAAATCGACTTAGGAGGGTCCCTAGACATTAAAAATGACATTTTTTGGATTGGCACTAAAATTCATGAAAATTTGCAAGAGTGTCAGAAACAGTCGCAGAACTACGCAATAGACTAGGGAGGGTCTGTTGATGTTTAAACATGTTTTATTTTCATTGAAACTTTCAAGACTTTTAAGACTTTCCTACTGCTACTGCTCGTACTGCTACTGCAAGCTTCACGTTTTATTTACTGCTACTGCTGTTACTGCTACTGCCAACTTCACGTTTTATTTACTGCTACTGCTCGTACTGCTACTGCCAACTTCACGTTTTGTTTACTGCTACTGCTGTTACTGCTACTGCCAACTTCACGTTTTAGTTACTGCTACTGCTCGTACTGCTACTGCCAACTTCACGTTTTAGTTTACTGCTACTGCTCGTACTGCTACTGCCAACTTCACGTTTTTGTTTACTGTTACTGCTCGTACTGCTACTGCCAACTTCACGTTTTACTTTACTGCTACTGCTGGTACTGCTACTGCCAACTTCACGTTTTAGTTTACTGCTACTGCTCGTACTGCTACTGCCAACTTCACGTTTTAGTTTACTGCTACTGCTCGTACTGCTACTGCCAACTTCACGTTTTTGTTTACTGCTACTGCTCGTACTGCTACTGCCAACTTCACGTTTTAGTTTACTGCTACTGCTCGTACTGCTACTGCCAACTTCACGTTTTAGTTTACTGCTACTGCTCGTACTGCTACTGCCAACTTCACGGTTTAGTTTACTGCTACTGCTCGTACTGCTACTGCCAACTTCACGTTTTAGTTTACTGCTACTGCTCGTACTGCTACTGCCAACTTCACGTTTTTTTACTGCTGCGTACTGCTACTGCTCACTTCCTATACATTTAAAGTAACTATATGCGATTTCTTCTTGTTAGTTGATTCATAATGACGCGTCCTTTGTCCGCCAGATAACTTCAGATAATGCAATTTTAGATCGATATCGATCTGCATTAACATCTACCATACGAACAAGGTTTGATATTAGAATGTTTTGTAATATGTCGTATGTTTTGAAGCACGTTTTGAGTACTGAGAGGTCTTTTGAATTCCAATGCAAAATTGATATGAGGATTACGCAAATAATAAGTTGTTAAGTTTTCTTTACGGAACTTTTTGTTCAAAAATATATAGTTAATCTAAGATTTATCATATATATGTATTTAGTTTAAAAAGGTTTTACATTTTTTGTATAAGTCAAATGGTGTTTAAGTCGAAAACTTTATTGGCATGAACGACTTAAGCAGTGTGAATGAATTCTTCTTGCATTAGTAAAACATTCAACGGTAATATTTATCATAACATGCTAAATTTAATGGCTTGGAATTGTCTAAAAACATTATCAGTATGTATACGAATACTTTGCTCATTGATATTACAACAATTCGACCATTTCGGTTTAAATAGCTTTTTATAACACCAGTTTGTGCAAGTGCAAACATGCTCTGATCATATGGCATGTCACAAATAATCATTACAATAAATAAAGCTTTTACAGAAACTTAAACGTATCTTTTTTACCTCATCTGGAAAGCATAACCAATCCCGCTCGATTATTGCTTCCTAGGTTCAAACGAGCAATCGCGGTGAAACTGTAGAACTAGAGACTCTCATCTCGGGTGGGATTCGAACCAGTTTGCTCTGAACTTCGAGTCCGACGCTAACCCCTAGACCATTGCTTTACCACAGTATTTGCCACATATTGCAGATGTTGTGTCAAAAATAACAATCTGTTTAATTCATGTTCAGAGAAAAAGTTGGTTATAGTACATTCATTGTTACTGAATTTCGATACTGAAAAAAAAAAACGTTTTATATATTTGTATGTTGTGACAGCTGCTTTTTTCTAATATTTTGTTTTTTCTAATCATAGAGTCAAAGGCTTCAGTATAATCATGACGAAGTTGGCATTTGAGTTTTTTAATCTGGGTGGGAAAAATCTCGCATAATTCAGCAGTCTTTTTAAAGGTTAAGAAAGTGTTATCTTCCATGCGTTTCATTTTCCGGAAAAAATGTCGTAGCTTTGAAAATTATAGTGACAGTGGAAGAATGGAGGAAATAAGGGTTTGCTGCAATGTTTACGACTATAATTGCTAGTCTGAAGACTAATGGAATATCTGAAGATGTCATGTATTTAGACAGCAAGTATCATTACAGCGCAAGTATCTTGTGGGGGAATGGGTAGCCTAAAATAGCCAATTACATAATATAGTTTTCATAGAAATAATGTGGCTCCAAAGGAATTTTTGAAATACATGTATTCAGTCATAAACGACATCTTTTACAAATATTGCGTGCTTTGCAGTTTTTTTTTCTTTTGTTAAAGTGAGTGTACAAGCACTTCAGCAGTAGTTGTCTTACAAAGTTTCATCCGTATTATAAAGATGCAATGCACCAGAAAAGACAACTCTAATGCAGGATTTGATTTGAAACCTGTTAAGACTGTCCAAAGCTTTTGACCACTGAATCAAAGTATCGATTACCTAGCACAACTCTGTCTATTCGGTTGTATTTATCTACGATATCTATTAACAATATGACCGGCGCAGAGTAGTTATTTTAGGTTGTGGGGGATAGTGCAAGATAAGAAAACACCCCATTTCAGAGAACCCCTTATAAGTTTCCATGCTCAGTGTAAAGCATTGACAAATAGGACCTCTGATTAACGTCTCATCCGAAAAAAAGCGGAAAATCGATAAAGCGAGCCCTAATGCCCAGCCCGTTACCTCACAGTTGTAAGAGGTTAAATTTATACGAATGGAAGCGAGTTTGCACTCATCTTTAATAGGACTAATTGTATGCTGCATCTCAATTTAAGTCGAAAACTAGGTTTTTAAATTCATTTTAATATTATTATTCATTTTTGTTATTCAATATGAAGCTATAAAACAGAAGGCGGGGAAGTTTTGTTTGATATATTTATTATTTTTTCCGACAAGATATATTCAATAAATCAATGTGATTAAAAATAAACAATAAAAAAGAAACAAATACAATGTGTAGTTAATGAAAATAATTCAATTTTAAAAGGAAACCTCTAATTGGCGAAAGAGGTTTTATAAATACAAACATCGTCTCGAGAAAAATACGCTTCTTCAAAAGATACAATTTATCATCTTTGCATTAACTTTTGTTCTGTAAAAACAGATGCAATTTCGATCGTATCTAAAATACCAGTATTCTCGTTTAATTGCCTTCTCGATGATAAAAATGATTGGAGTTTCGAATCAATTTCTGCCACAATTTCTTTCAACCTATAATCAATTAGAGAACAATCAATTACTGTCATGATATAGTTAACAGTTAGCAGGATACAGATTTTAAGTTGCAGGTAAAGCACACGTGAACATTAAGAACACCACGTTTGGATGCAATTACTAACCCTAAAACTTATAACCTGCTTCTTGAATACATAAGTAATTGAGACTTTCATAAAGGATAATAGGATTGGGTTAACAAATTTAGACGAAATGTTATCAATATAATAACGGGTCCATCTTCTTACACACAATTGCCTGGGTTCGGCAATTCTAGGATATAAGTATTACTAAGTAATATTACTTTGACAGATAGTAATCTAAAACTTATTATATTTATTAAATTATATTTATTTCACATACACTTGGTTGAATGGCTTTTCTAATGACTGGACTTAATCAGTAGCATTTGTAATTAAAGCAAGTCATGAAATATTAATTGATAGATTGATATCATATAAATATGTAAGTAATGGATTAACAGAAATGTGAAAAAGGCATATCTTTTTAATCAGATCATTAAATTAAAAATGAATAATTCATCGTAAAAAACCTAAAAGTATGCATACCTAATATTCAAATCCGTTCCTTATGGGAGACTATTAAATAATTGGCTTTTTTTGTATTACTACTCACTTTGGCCTCGTAATAAAATAAAACTCACAACGTTTTCCTATAGTATTGAAACGAAATGTTACTGGTATTACAGTGTGTTCACTGCTACAGGTTGTAGTATAATTACGTTTAAGTAAGTTAATAAGTGGATTTTTCACGCAAACTTTAAACGAAACAAACCTCTGTAAATTTCCAGATAAACGACAATTCTTATTCTTAAGAGACAAAGTTGATATGCAATATGTTTATATAGTCAGTAATGGTTCAAACATCTACTTATTAAGGTCTATAAAGTTATATATTTGGTGAAAATGATCTTAACTATAAATTATCAGTGTGCATCGATGTGTATCCTAACAAAACAAATACAAACATACAGAGAGACGTTTGCTCAATCGTTTGGGCTAAAATCCCATTTATGACATAGCATATACGAGTTACGACTAGGAACAGTGGTATGTTATAATTACACACACGCGCGCGCGTGCGCACGCACACATACACGAAAAGATTTCGTAAATTCTTCTTATTCTTTTATGTCTCCGGAGGGAGCATATTGTTATTGGTCTGTCTGTCTGTCTCTTTGTTTGTCAGTGTGTTTGTATGTTTTTTTACGAAACTTTAACCTTGACAAAAACACAGAAATCTTTCCACCTACAGCCTCCAAACTTCACAGGTGCATGCACTTTGATGAGCTTTACCCGCCAGATCCACTTGATGGTCACGCGGTCAAAAGTCAAGGTCACCGTGACCTCCAAATATCAAATATTCACCTTGGCCATAAAACAGAAGTCTTAACATCTGCAGCCTTTAAAGTTCACATATGTATGCCTCTTGATAAGCTCTACTGCAAAACCCACTAAGAGGTCACGGGGTCAAAAGTCAAGGTTACTGTGATCCCAAATACATACTTAGGCAATAAAATAAACATGAATGCACCTTTATGCGTCCTATCGCCCAGACTCATGGTCAAACGTCAGGGTCTCCATACAGCAAAATTAATCTTGGCCATAAAAAAAATGAAAGTGCTTCTATCCAAAGCTTTCTAACTCCTCATGCGTATTTACCATAATGAGCACTTAGAGGTCACGGGGACAAAGGCAAAGGTCACTGTGACCTCGAAATTTATAATATTAACCTTTAAACAGAAGTCCCTCCATCCACAGCCTTCAAACTTCACAGATGTATGCACCTTGATACGCTCTACCTGCAAAAGCCACTAAGAGGTCACGGGGTCAAAGGTCACCGTGACCCAAAAAGCAAACATTTACTTTACCTATAAAATATACATGCTGCTTAATGAGTTCTAACCGCTTTACCTCTTTATCCGCCAGATCCACTAAGAGGTCCCAGGGTCAAAGGTCAATGTGGCCATAAAGCAAATATTAACCTTGGCCATAAAATGAAAGTGCTTCAAGCAAAAGCTTTCTAACTTCTCATGTGTTTTCACCTTGATGAGCCCTTTCAAACAGACGCACTTAGAGGTCACAGGGTCAAAGGTCCAAGTCACCATGACCCAAAATAGAAATATCAACCTTGGACACATTATGAACGTGCTTCCAACCATACCTTTGGAGGGAGGGCATGTTGTTTTTGGTCGGTCTGTCAGTGTATTTGTTTGTTAACCTTGACCATAACATGGAAGTCCTTCCACCTACAGCCTCCAAACTTCACAGTGCATGCACTTGATGAGCTCTACCCGCCAGACCAACTTAGAGGTAACAGGGCCAAAGGTCAACGCACCCCCGGGGCATGAGGTTCATTCGAAAGTAGCGCTTGTAGTTTGAAGTTTTATCTTTGCTGCACTTTTACCCTGTCAGTTATGTCCGCCAACATCAAACATTCTTAAAGAAATTGTTTTTGAAAGTTTTTTTAGCTAGGATAAGTCATTTACTTCAATGCGCATTTATGCATCTTAATGAAATGGTGTTGCTAGATTTAGTAGTTTTTCTCTCAAGAGACATATTTATTTAAGAAGTTTATCTGTTACAATTGTTAAGAATGGTCGTATCTGATTGGTAGGATTGAGGTTTCGTCAAGTCAAGGAGATTGTTATATTATTGTTTTGGCGACATTTGGATGTTGCGTGTCTTAATTTGTTTTAACAGAAAAAGAAATTTGATTTATTAACTGTAAAACGTCCAACTGAAAACTTGCAATAAACAAAACCCGAAGCAAATTCCTTAGACTTTCCTGTACAAATGACCATGTTTGTTTCCGATATTATTCATTTCAACATTTTGGGGTATTTTCGTATTCTAGACTGAACTAAAAAGGTAGAAAAAACAATATGCGTTAACTTTAAGAAAAACTTAAGTGAAACATCAGCTGGGACTTGTATATCTTAAGAGTATTACTCGAACATCATAGGTAGGTGACAACTTGCTTGACTTTATATTAAAATGTCTAGAGTCGTTTGAATTTCAAAGAGTAAATATTTGCAAAGGAATTCTTGTCGGAGTCGTTTTACTGTGAAATTTATCAGTGTTTTAGTGCATACGACATTAAAATTTGAAATTAAATCTTTAAAATTTGAAATTAAATCTTTGAGTATTACTCAGCATCCAAAAATCGGTAGTTTACTGGAGGTCCTTTCTCATTACATTAGTGTGTAGAGGGCATCAAAGTTGGACGTTATCTATAACTGTTGGAGCTCAGGTATATTTATGCAATTCATTGGGGTCGATCTTGTCAACCAGAAGGCGGTCATGTTATTTCAAGTTTTATTTCATCAATCCAGAAGGTCTTTGACCTATGAGGTTATGTATAGCAATGCCAACATTAATAAAACAATGACCATAATATAGAAAAAAACATCCTTATTATACACAGTAACTGTAACTATGCACTTTTGAATAAGGACGTTTCATAAACCATTTGAAAGTTAAGTAATCACTAGACTAATGAAATAAAAACTTAAAAATTTTAACATACAACTAACATATACATTGTATATAGTTTTATTTTACGGTAACCAATGAAACGCTGTGTTCTATCAGTGATATATATTCGGCATCACTCACACTGTGACGGATAATTATAGATTTTTTATTACTCACATGTCACAACAGAATCACTTCTTAAACATGAACTGTAAAGTCTTATTCTCAAAGGCAAGATGACAAACCAGATATTTCGGCAGCTATTTGCAATGTGAAAAACGTTTTAATCCTTTCTTTCACAATACTTCATCTTGTGTTAAGTGTTAAAGAATCCAAGAATTTATATTCGCGGTATTAGAATAACAAGCGGCATGCAAGTCATAAAAATTGTTTTGTGCAAAAAAGGAAGAATAAAGCGTGAAATGTCGTAAAAAGAAACACCAATGATTCACTCAGTCTCGTGTCTATTTGACTGTGTTTTTTCTTTGCGCTTGGCAATAAATTTGGTGATTCAAGACGTACCTATATTCATCATGTAAACGCTAGTGTTACTGCGGTGCCCATGTACGTGTTCTTTTATTTTATGGTAAGTCAAGATATCTTTAATTGTATAAACATTCAAATTTTAAAGTCATATTTTATTAGTTATACAGATTCTTGGCGGGGTATATAGCCTTGTATAGCCTGGTCAAATTGATAATAACCCGAGCTGCCAAGCGAAGGTTTGTATCAGTTCGAATAGGCTATTTGAGTTCGTATACTCTACCAAGAGTCAATATAACGAATTTATAATACCGCAGATTATTTTAAAAACAAAACCTGGTCTATATTCTGCATAGAATATGAGCATTTTGTTTTTTTTGTGTACTTCCCTAATGTGCCTCCCTGACCTCTTTCTTTCGTCTTCTTCTGTGACTTAGAGTCTATTTGGAATAAGCGGAATTTGTTTTTGTTAACAGACAATTTGTTCTTGATTTTGACATGGATATTTCAGAATCTTATCGTCAATGTGTCTGTTAAGATTTATTTATTTCTTAAAACAACACATTTATACATTGCTATCTTTTGTAAAAACTTTAATGACGTCATACTGTCGTCATTTCAGTATCACCTTAATGATTCCAAGAACTTTAACTTGAACAATGCTTGTTGTTGTGGATTAAAAGAATCTGACAGCTGGCCTCCTGCGTTGGACGAATGCCTGTATGAATTAAAATGAATTCTGAAATTATCTTACTAAAGTAGGCATAATTTTCAGTGTGCAATTTACACTGCCACTTCAGAAAAGAACAGTTCAGTTGACAATAACAAGAAGCATACTTAAGTAAGTTTATCCAAAGGTTTGATCACATTAATAAAGTATGAAATGGAACACAACCAATAAGGTTTGCTCGTTCATTTTGAACCTCAGGCAGGAATAGGATTACTTTTAGCTTAGTTAAATTCCATTTAAAAATTTAGTCAAATAGACTATACGGTAGGCCTCAATCACGTAAAAATTAAATTATATATTTTGTATTTCTCTTCATTGTCTTTGATACTGGACTGACTCATGCCTAAGATACTATGAATGTAAACTGATTTTCATTCATATTTTTGAATCGAAAGAAAAGATGGCTGCCATTTTCTTTTTGGTGTGTAAACAAAAAATGAGAATAAGTATCCAATCAGACGTCGAGAAAGTCTCGAGGCTCTTTACATGGAAAGGCATTGCTCACGGTAAATATAGGCTTTGCTTACTGTATATAAATACGGCATCGTTTATAGATGGTCTTAATCAATCAGATGTAGTCAAATAAATCTGCGGTATTATAATGTTTTTATAATTTATGCAAGAATAAGACTTTAATATACTCTTATATATAGTGTTAAAAGCAAGATTTGTAGCAAACAGAAAATTCCTGATAAGCATTGAAGTGACAAGTATTTTCAGTTGAACTTTTAACAAGCTCTTTAACTCATTTCATGTTTATTGTTTTCCTTATCTCGGAAAACAAAGCAGTTTGCGTGATTCAGAATAACCGAGACTCAGTTTAACAAAAACATTCATATTCTTATAGGACACCATTCTGATAAAAATATGCTTGAGGCTTAAGCAAAATTTAAAACTGTCGGCGGAACTAACTTGAAAGGATAGTGACCCCTGCTCACTTGTCACTCTCCATCCTACTCTTGACACGTCTTTACAGTTTTGAAGTATTAGATGCATGTTTTGTAAGATACTGCCTATTGTAAATGTCAGCAGCATACTTGATCACCTGACCTTTCCAGCAAAGAAAGTAACAACGATTTATATCAAAGTAGAAAGCATTCTGCTACAGATTTGTGTAATTATCTCACATAGTTATCTTTAGGTCTGATTAAATGTTTGTTTTATGTTAACGGACTAATGTGCAGTTCAAGGAGCTCTTAAAATAAAACATTATGCAGAAAGCATTTACTAGCGCCGATAAAGCATCGGTGAGTAAATGCGTTCATTAGTAGAAATGTTAAGTGTCTTAAGCCAGTCTGGCAGGCCTTTTGAGTTTTCAAAAGGAGTGGCACTAAAACACTTTTCTTCTTACTGTTTGTACATTTCATGTAAATAAAGGATTTATTTCGATTTCTGTATGGCCAACAACTTTTATCCAGATAGGTACACAACTGAAAAAAGTCATTTTTGACAAGCTGATAGCTTAGTCCAATAAGATCTTTTCAGCTGTAGTCCAACCATATCTCGTATTGTACAGAACAATTTAAATATATTTCTATTCTTTTTTTATATTGATATTTAAAAAAAAGTGTTTTATATAGGCAGTTGTAGCATGAAGGAAATTGTGAAATATATAACAATTTCTAAAAAAGGCAATCATAGATTCCAGCATATGTCATGATGCCAAGCTTTGGACTGTAATTATACCCCCACCACAAAATGTGTGTGTGTGGGGGGAGGGGGAGGGTGGTGGGAGGAGGTATACTGGAATCGCTTTGTCGCGTCCGTCGGTCGGTCCGTCTCCACCTTGTCACCTCAATAAATAATATACTAATGGAAGGATTTTCTTCAAACTTGGCTTTGATGTTAACCTCAACATGGGAATGTGCAGAACCCATGATGCCCTTGTGTCGGGTCATGGTCACACTGGAAGGTCAGATAAATTTCGTGTCCGCTTAGTAAATCCTATACCCCTTAAAGAGTTTTCTTCAAACTTAATTCAAATGTTCATCTCATGAAAGTGATGTGCAGAACCCATGTAAACCTTGTACCTGTTCAAGGTCAAGGTCAAACTTGAAGGTCAAATTTTTAACAATGAATTATAAGACAAGGATTTTCTTCTAACTCTGCTAAAATATTCATCTCAACAAGGCAATGTGCATAACCCATATTGCCCTTGTGTCAGCTCAAGGTCAAGGTCACACTGGAATATCTGACAATTAAAAAAAGAGAATGTGTCTTGTTTGCTCTGTAAATTCTTTACTCCTTGAATGATTTTGTTCTTACTTGGCTCAAATATTCAACTCAGCAAGGTAATGTACACAAACTATGTTGCCCCTGTGTCAGGTCAAGGTCAAGGTCACATTGGAAGGTAGACAATTTTCGTGTCCGCTTCGTAAATCCTATACACCTTGAAGGATTTTCTTCAAACTTGGCTCAAATATTCCCCTCATGATAGCGATGTGCCGAATTTATGCCGACTTTGAACTAGCTAAAGGTCAAGGTCAAACTTGAAGATCAAATATTTGACAATGAATCGTATGACAGAGATTTTCTTATAACTTTGCCCAAATGTTCATTTCTACAAGGAAATTTGCATAACCCATATTGCCCTTGTGTCATATCAAGGTCAAGGTCACACTGGAAAGTCAGACTATTTTTTTGTCCTCTCTTTAAAACCTATACCCCTTGAAGGATTTCATTCAAACGTAGCTCAAATGTTTCCCTGATGAAGAGGATATGCAGAACAGGTGTTGAACTTGTGTTGCCCTTGTACTAGCTCATGGTCAAAGTCACACTTAAACGTCAAATATTAGACAATCAAATGTAAGATGAGGATTTTTTCTTACTTGGCAGAAATTTTCACCTGAAGAAGGTCATGTCCAGAAACTGCATGGTGCAGTTGTGACAGCTGAAATTTATAGCCACATTTAAGGTGAAATTATTTATCTATTCTTTTGTCTTTTTATACACCCTATTTGTAGAAGTAGATGCTGAAGTTGCCTTGCATATGGCACCTTTCAATGTAAAAAAACTCCCGAGACATTTGAAAAGTTAACATATCTCATTGATAATAGTTTGTGATTAGAAATTGGTTTGTATTTATTACTTTAATCTTGTAATGTCTTTATTTTCCAGTCAAGCCTTTGAGTTTTGTAGCACAATTTTTACTTTGCTTGGAAATGGCTTTGTCCTCGTTCGTGGTGCCGGACTTCATGGATCCAATCACAATCATTATCATATCATCATAATCATGCACAGTATCTGTTTAGTTTTGTGTTTGTACTATAATCCTACCATCCTATGCTTTGGTGATGGCTCTATGCGGAATTGCACTTTTTGTGTTGCCTGACTATAGTCAGGAGACACATAGGTGTTACTTGCTGTGTCCGCGTCGTTGTCGGCGGCGGCGTCCCATTTTGCTTGTCCCGCGCATAACTCTAAAAGTACTGGAGATATCAACTTGAAACTTCATAGGTGAATAGTACTTATTGTGGAGAGGTGCAGAGTTAAAGAACCGTAACTCTCTTTCGTTATTTTTTTCTAAATGCCCTTTGTAATTGTTCATACTTAATTCTTGCCCGGGGCATTAGTCAAAAGGTATTCAAGATATGAAATTGAAACATCATGGGTGAATAGAAGAACCATAACTCTATTTCTCACAATTTTTTAGTGATTGCCCTTTATAATTCTTCATACTTAATTCTTGTCCGGGGCCTCTAAATTCCCCATTCCATAGAAGAAAAAATGTTAAATAACTCGTATGTTATCATCCGGCGACACGCCCGACTGGCGGAGTTCTAGTTCTAAATTTCAATAACTTTATTTATTGGATTCATGATGACAAAAGCCAATTATTGTTAAGGATTCATATCTATCCTTCATATTTTAATAGATTGATTTTAAAAGATATATGGCTATTACAGGTACATAGCTATTTACATAGATGCGTGCTTCTTGTTTATTCTAGACATACTGAAACTTGTGAAAAATCCTTGATTCACTTGATTGGTTTGGAACCAAGAAGTCATGAAGGACGAATAGCCAAATACTCATGTTTAATTTTATGTTTTGCCAGATGTGCATTTCAGTGTTTTCATCTCAACTTCATTACTGAAAGACTGTGAAGACTTATTAATATCATTATGATAACTTTAGCTACTGGTCTGTATTTACAGATCAAATCTATCCTTAATAAGTTAAGCATTGCTGCAATAATTAACTTTAACAGATATGGTCAGACAGTGATATCACAAATGGATATGCAGAACTTCTTTGTCATGCAATTCCACTACTAGAATTAATTTTGAATAATCTAACAACAAACACTTATCATAGAGTTTGTAACCTGGTTATACTTTAGAACATGAATCGATTCTTTAACCTTCAATCCAGTATTGCATGCTTTTTGTATATTAATCTCTAATATATATCTGCTAATTTAGATATTAGTTTGTGGTAATGACTTACGCTGACAGTATGCATGTATTAATTTGCTTGCATTTTGATCACATTTTCTATGTGTGAATTTTTGTATTGTTTCATACCTTACACAGGTGTTCATGGTCTAAGTATAGGTCAGGTAAGGGGAATGTTTTTCTATTAACAGATTATTAGTGAAACATAAAGAGTTAATACTAAAGTGAATCATGTTTGACTGTGGTAAGGAAACGGGGGAAGAGACTAGCTCTGAAAGCAGCACTCTCTGTTCATCATTACCTTGCACAGTTACACCTGTAACCAGTACAAATACAAATTCCACTGCAATCCAGTCCACTTCACAAGAACCAACTAAGTCTGAAAGAAGTACTCTTTGTTCGCTTTTACTCTGCCCCGCTACTTCTACTACCAATAATGATACAAATACAGCGGTAATCCAGTCTTGTTCACCTGGATACACTATGACGTCAACCCAAGCTGGGCTATTGGACACTACAAAGAGACTGTCTGCGCAAATAAATCAGCACTTTGAATATAATTCATTAAACCTGAAGGCGGCTATGTATCACCTAAACAGAAATGAGCCTAGAGAAGTGGCACAGATACTTGAGAAGGTCCCCAAGATAAACAAAAGTAGACAACAGCAAACAGCCTACCAATTTCAGCCACTGACCTTGAAAAGTGGTGTTATGCAACAACAAGTTAATGGTCTCCAGAGCAGAGAAAAATTCTGCAGTCAACAGCCAAGATGGAACAGAAATCGGATCAATTTAATCTTGCCTTTTTTATGATATGGAGCAACCAGAACCTCCTAAGAAATGCAAAAAGAAGCTTTTTGACACACAAGAAAACAAAACAGATTTATTGAAATATACATTAATGATACCTGACAAAAATATGCTCAATCATTTTTCTTTGATGATCTTAATATGAAAAACTTATATATGACTGATTTTTTTAAGCTTATAAATTATCTTTTATTGAATTGTTTTGAAAAACACAAGTGCTTCAAATTGTGAGAAATTTTATTCACAGTATGTAATATGAACTTCTTTGTGTTGATTATATGTCTATTGAAAAGACCTGATTCAAGATTATGCATTTTGAAATGGCTTAGTTAATGAGTACACTACTGAGGCAATAAAGATAGTTGATGGAATACATACAATACCTAAAACTTACTTTATAAATGTAAATTTTCATAATTGCATATTACACTTAATATTAACAATTCCAGTCGAGATTGGATTTAAATTTGTGGTAACTTCATTTACTTAAAATGATCATAAAAGATTGTAAGCAAGATACATACTTGTTGGAAAATTGCTCTATAAATATCATATGGCATATGGGACTTAAGAGGTATTTTTTATTAAGAACGATGAGCAAGTATAATTTTGGCTTAATATAATTCTATTACAACAGTAAAAATAAGATACATTGATCATTCAAGCCCTTGCCTACCATTAACATTAACTTCCTCTAAGTGCATTGGTGGCTACAGGATATAACATAATTTTTTGTTACATATTCAACCACAACATACGGTAGAAAATGTCATGTTACTAATAATTCTTTTAAACAGAACAGAATTACTCCGAAATTTCTGTGTGGAGTTTTATGCTGCTGTTTTATTTTGCTAAAATCTCATTAAATCAACCATTTCACTATAAAAACCTTCATTACTGTCAAATGAAAAGAAGCTTGCTGCTTGCTGTTTTGGACATTATTAACCTCTATGATTCTGTTGCCACATTTATTTTAGTGCAATTAAGTCCCATAAGTCAATCTGTTATAAATGATGTTAATGAGTTGAATAAAAATTTCAGGTTCCTGTGCCAGGATGTTGAAAATGATATAGAAAATGAACCGAAATAAAAAGAAGAAAGAACGGCTGTGAAAGAGGCAGACCAGACTTGCAGCAAATCTGGTTACCTCTTTGTCAAAACTGTCTTTCCTTGTATTAATATTTGTTAAACTTTGTATATCTGCTTAATTATCATGACCTTACTTTTTCACTATATACTTTATTTAGTTGTTCTACAAATAAATGCATGTCATTTCTTTTCAAACATTCTGTGGCAGAAAATTTGTAGTTCAATATACGTTCTCTACGTGCCAACAAATGTTTTTGACATTCCTTAAATTCATAAAATTAGATTTCTTCTGTAAGCTTGTGACAATTTAAAAGAAAACATGTTCCTTCTTTTCAGAATTACAGAAGATGCACCAGGGAACCCAGTACAACTAGATACCTCTGGACATCATCACCAACCCTCTGCTGACATGTGCTGTCATGAACCTGAAAAGGGGTAGGTATATTTTACAAGTGTTGATTTACGATGAAATTATTTAATCACATTGAAATTATAACTTTATTAGAAAAATGATAAATGATACTCATCATACAAAACTACTTGATTTTAGCAATGGTACAACTTACAAAAAATATTTACTGCATTGTACTTATCAACATCGTTTGCTTCTATTTTCCTTTCAAAGACTCCCCTATTAATTTATCAGTCTTTGTCTTGCTATTTTATCCGTATTGTTAACTAACAATACATATTGAAATATAGTGTTCCGGCACTTTTAATCTTTTATTCTAAAATGATCTGAAATATTTCGTATATAAACATATAGGAAAACCAGTGTTTCCTATATAAACTTAGTATAATTTCATTTCTTAAATGAACCAGTACAAAAAATAAATCCCTTTTCAGGTAAACAAATATTCGGCACTCGTATTTAATAAGTATAAACTTATTTTTTCAACGTGGGAAAATGTTGCGATGCACAAGCTTTGGAAGTTGTTCCAATTTCCGGTTAAATCATACCACGTGACAAAAACAAATCGAAAAGACCGTAATAGGTGTGAAACCACCAAACAGATTCCTTCTTTATTCTATATAAAATTCATAAAATTTACAGGGCTGTAAAACATAGCAAAACCTTTTTTAAATAGCTTTAACTTACATATTCTTGTAGATCTATATCTGTACTCATGAAAAATAGCAAGAAAAATGGGGGTTGTGTTTCAAACAAGAAATATATTTCTGCTCATGTGAACTTACCCATAAAATTAACAAAAATTCTGAGCTAATTTTCAGATTGGGGTATGTGAAACAAGTTCACATTGTGAATTCTATTCTGAATGCATATGAGCATAAAATTGCTACCCTAATATCAGAAATAGTCAAACAAAATGATTCCAGCAAAAAAATACACAGATTAGGGCAAAAATGTTAAAAATCGCCAAGAAATCCGAGAACTGTTTCTAGCCGTCATTATGCGGGTACCATTTTTTGAGCTCCAGTAGACTGAATTGGTGGTTTCATACCTAATAAATATTGTAGTAGTAGACAAACTTCCGGTTCGTCTGCAAACCTACTAAACTGGTATATATATATATGGTATATAATAATTTAATCTTACAAAAAAGTCAATTAATTAACATGGCATTGCATAAACCATGTGCTGTTGTCAGTGTTAGAGGTTCAGATGAAGACTGTAGCAGATTTCGCGATTGTTCTAAATTTTAAGTTTTGTTTTACAAATTTTACTACATTTCTGTTTTCGGAGTATTTTCTGATTCATGTTATAACCGTTATTGTTGGTTGCTTTCTCCGTCGGAGTGTGTTTACCTGTATCTAATTTGAACACCACCGGAGCCTGTTCTGACCTCGACATTCTTGTTTTTCATGAAAACTTCAAGTAAAGTGTGTTACGGGAAACTCATTTAGTATAAATATCCCGACAAATATTGCATTGGGGCTCAGTTATTATTATGAACAAAACAATGCTAATGGTTGGATTAAAATTTGTGAAACGTTAATAAATTACTTGCGTTTTGGTTTCAAATAAATTCCGATGTAGTGAAAAATAAAGGTTTGAAAGTACAATAAAAATTTCCCACAAAGACTGGCAAATAGTAGGCACTCAACATGATGGACTTGTGTTAAAATATGTTGTCTAGTCAAGAAATTCTGGAGAAACACGGTGTTTGTTTAACTTTGAAAAGTATACTTCGACATATCAAGATATAAATGTTGTTGTTTTTTTCAAAAAGGCAATTGGGTATGGCCTGGATGAGAACTTTGACGTTTTAGATGAAAATATTGAAGAGGGTGAATTAGAAACTGTACTGTGTGCAATTGATGCCAACCAACAAAACGATTCAAAACTGCTTCCGAGAGTGACATTCTTAAAGGCTTAAAGCTCAAAACACCGAGAAAACTACAGACAGCAGTACCAAGTGGGCAGTCAGTCTACTAAAAGGCATATAATTCTATTTAATATTTCGTCGAAGTACATCTATTCATAAAATATGAATGCTAATTTCATCATAAACATTTATTTCAAATCAAGACGAAAGAAATCAGTTGTTACATATATGATATGTTACATAAATTTACCCAACTCTAGATAGATTTACCCTTGTCCCAACAGTACATACATCACTACTTGATGATCGACAAAAATAGTCATTTTCAAGATATTAAAATTATGGTCTTTGCTCAGTGCACTCTTTCAAGTTTTTTTATGTTCTGATCGAGCTAATCAGGTACGTATATAAGTACCTGCGCTAATGATCTATTTTCAACCCAAATTATTGAAATATGACCCTTGACTTTATGATTCATTCTGAACACAGTTTAAATTCACCTTTTCTCTGAGTTTATAATACTATACTGGATAAAAAAAACTCTTTTAAGTTTCATAAAATTCTGGCTCAGCCATGCTTATTTTTTTCTAGAAAACTTTATTTCATCCAGCACGAATCTAACTTTAAAAAAATGTACTTGAGTTAACAGAAAACATAGATTATTAATGAAACATCTTTTTTTATGAAAACATCCAAACTTCTTTCAGATTTAAAAAAAATCAAAATAAATTGCGAACAATAGTCATTCAACCATGTTACACTATAAAGGTTTGGGCATTTTTCATGCTGGACTGGTACATGAAGTTTTGAATTTTTACATTTTTTTAAAGATTTTTGTAGATAAATTTTGAAAAAATACAACTGCCATGAATTTTAAAAAGAAAATCATACATACAACAAAAATGACTCTTAACAGTATTATATACAAGTTAGATTTCTTACTTGGATTTCCTGAAAACAGTGTTTGTTTAATAAAATCCAATTCTTTTTCAAATTTCAATATGAATAAAACTATAAAACTAATGCAGCACTGTTTAAAGTTTAAACAAAAACATTTTTATGTTAATTTTTCAGCCTGGATGTCTGAAAATCACTTTGCGAATGAAATGTTTGAACACATAGATCCACAAATGCTTGACTCAGTCCTTCAACAGTTATATGCTTCTCTGCAAAGTAAGAAAGGGGGTCATTACTCCAAATTGGCTCTGGTAGGCATCTGTGCAGGTTTAAATAGACACCTTACAGCTCCATTATTCTCCAGACAGCTGAATTTAATGAACGATCGTGAATTCATGACATCTAATCAGGTGCTTACTGACTTGATAAAAGGTCTGAAAAGAGAGGGTAAAGATGTTTAAAAGAACAAAGAACCCATTTCTGAAGAAGATCACAACAAACTATATGAAAGTGGGGTATTTTCTGTTAATAAGCCTGAAACTCTGCAAAATAAGTTTTTTTATGAAATCATTGCTCAGTTTGGGAGACGTGATAGGGAAGGATTGCATACTCTCAAGAAAGAATCCTTTGTAATTAAAAGAGATGTCGGGGGTCGGCGCTACCTAACAATGGCTTATAACGAGGTAAATAAAACTCACCATGGTTTGGGTAGTCGCGAGAAGGCTAAGGAGCCTAGGATGTATGAATCTCTTGATGAGTTTTGCCCACTCAGTAGCTATGAGAAATATGTGACCAAACTACATCCTGGGTGTGACAGGCTATTTCAATGACCACAGCGGCTGTTTATGGGTCCTGAGAGTGATTTTTGGTATGAAACCTCTCCACTTGGAGTTAACAAGATTAATAGCTTCATGGCAAACCTATCCAAAGCGGCTGGTCTCTAACAAAGATATACCAATCATTGCATTCGAGCATTTGTTTCAAGCCACTTGCAAGAAGGGCTTCTCACATTAAGCTTTAATGTCAGTTACTGGTCACAGAAAAGTACAAAGTTTGACATCTTACATTAAGTCACATGATGATGAAAAATGCAATTTTAGCAAAGATCTTACCTACACCAGTAAGGATCCATCAAAAATCGAGTCTGGTATTCCAAGTCGTTCGGATGCAGCAGAATTAAATCACTCGTGCTGCTAACTTGTGATTTAATTCCTACGCATTCGAACTCCTGCCTATATTTTATTCACTCATAAAAAATAAGAACATATTTATTATTTCTTAATTATATTATATCTATCTATATATTATATCAATCTATTTAACAGATCTCAAAGAACACAATCTCAGCAAAGTAGCAGAACTCTAGAACTATCAAGCACCTATTGTAACATGTCTTATAAACAAGACAAGCTATTGTATAACTATTTTGAAGATCAAAAGCAAAATTCTTTGCGAAAGAAAAACAAAAAATTTAAAAGTTTATTAACACGAATTCTGTTTAGTGCTGCTTCAAATTGGACAACAACTTTCTAACATTTTGCTGATAAAATCCAAGGCAAATTGAAGAATCATCCCCAAAATATGCATTGCATATCTTTCCAACAAAGATGTTGATAGCCACAATAGCCAAACATTGAAAACCTTATAGACAACTATCCTCACAGTAAAGTCCAAAGATACAAAAAAGACAAAGAAACTGGACTGTTAAAAGAAATTGAGTTAGGGCCAAAAGGGAGCCAACTACTAGGTGCACTGAATATTTCTGAAGGAGCACGGGTGTCACTGACAGTCGACAAAGATCAAGCAGATGGACTAGTGAACTCTGCTTCAGGCACAGTGACTAGTTTCTATCCTGCGATCAATGCCAGTGATACTAATTACAAACCAAATTATATTCTCGTAAAGTTCGATGAAAATGGTGTCAAACACACGAACCACGCTGAAAAATATTTTTTGAAACAACGACTCAACACCCATCAAATAGACAACTGTTGATATCAGAAAAAAAACAAAAGAACACAATTTTAACTAACCTTAACTTGGGTTCTACGATACACGAAGCACAAGGGAAAACACTTGACCAACATGTCGTCTGTAGTGTTGGGACTTACTAGGCTGGCAAAATGTATACAACTTTTAGCAGGTCAAGACTCTTGAAGGCCTATATTTACGCAATGAATTCAAAAGAGAAAACATCAAAGTTAACAGATGTTGTTAAAGAAAGGCAGCAATTGTCATCAAAACTGTTCAAAGCGCCTAAGTTACAAGTTCCAACTCTTCCTGATATATACTTAAACCTGAGTCTATTAAACATCAATTATCTCTTTAAAGCCTCACCTCCAGTGTCTTTCTTGTGATGAAAATATTCACACTTCAGACATATTTTTCTTACAGAAACATGGCTACAAGCAAACCATTGTAAAATAACATATGAATACATCTGTCTTTGACTGTCTGGCCATACTGTTGGAGCACAGAGCTACATTACACAGAATTCTGGTCGTCTGCATTTACAAATAGCCCACTTACAAGTCTGAAAACATTTTTACACCAGTTTGACAAATTACTCTCATCACTCCATTTTCACAATGGATCAACGATATTTGCTAGTGACTTCAGTATAAATAACATGCACAGGCAATTACAAAGAGTTACAATGTACTATGGGTTTTCTCCAAATGTAACATCAGCAACACACAGAAATGGAAATGTCCTGGACCACATTTATATAAATCGCCCTGTGTAAGATGCAGTTGTGTGCAACACTCCTGTCTATTTCACAGACAATTTCCATATCCAGTTGGCTATCCCCATGCAACAGCCGTTCCAGTAACTTTCATAATAATCAGGTGCAAAGATTCTTTTCTTTCCTTTCTTCCCTTACTTATATTATCCCATCAGAAACAGTACAAAAGTCATATAATTGTCAATAATAACTATATTGTTTAATGCATGTTTATCAAATACATGATATTCTTTTTTTTAGCTCATATTTTCATTGTTTTAGTAAATTTGCAAAATCAAAGTTTATTGTAAAAAAATACATGTTTTCTAATCTAATGATTCAAAATTTATTGATTCCATTACCTGTGAAGTGTTGTCTTTTTTTCATGAAACACAACTTTTTTATGCCACAAAAGGTATTCCCTTTTCACTCTATTCAAATATCCAAGTCACCTTCTATCAATGACATTGGTGGGGGTATGAATCACATTCATCGATAGTTGTATTTCATAAAAAGCATACACAGCAGGTACATATGTACCGAACAATCAAATTCGGAAAAAGACAGGATTTGTGTACTTTGACTTTTTAATAAAAACAAACAAACAAACAAATACAAATCATTAAGATATCTGAACTGTGTGGATTTTGCAAAATATAAATGGGCAAAATATTTGATAAATATAAATCATTATTTCACTTTTGTGAATTTTAAAAAAAAACAGTGAAGCAGTGAAGAACCTTTTTCTTTTTTTTTCTTTTTTTTGTAAAACGTTTTGTTAACTTTGCAAACCATATATCAGCACATATATAGAATGTGACTTTTAGAAGGAAACGTATATAATCGGGCTTTAGAAAAAAAAAACTTCTCAAAAATTGAAATGAACTGTTCTAAATATATTTCTTTATATTAAATTAAAAAAATGATTTATTTATTAATTATGACTCATTAACTCTTTAATTTTTTCTCGATATTTTCTAATTCGCTTTATGTAACAACTGTACAGGGAAAACAGATATTCAGCAAGACAGCGTTGCTGGTTTGGATACAACAGATCGAAAATAATACAACTGTTTCCAATGCTTGTAGTATGTGACAGCTCTGTTTGTTAGATATTAGCAAATTGCAGATCTTTTCTTGTTAAGAGGGGAGACATAACAGTTTTCGAAATTGCTGTTGTGGAAATTTGTTCTGGATATGTCTTGAGTAGAGGTAAGAAAGATATGTGTTATTCATTTGAAAAACAGTATTAGACAGACAGCTAGTCGTATCATTTGAATCGAAGTAAAATCCCATTCTTCTCCGCTACATTCAACATAGTTTAATGACCAACTACTCATTCTGTAAAACTAAAACGGAACATTTCATATTATAATTTACAGGGAAAAAAAGAGACTTATGTCCATTCTTTCTTTATAAGACTGGCGTTACCTGTAGACCTTCATAATTCAAGCAAACGGATTTAATGTACAGAAGTATATATTAATTGCAGTCCGATACAAAAATCTCAGTAATACCGCTTTACAAAAGATATGATTTATTGAAATTAAATCCAGACTCTCTGCGTTGTATCACAATCATTGACATTTTTAACACTCATTTTAAAATGTGTTTTACTTTGACATCTGTGTGTAGCCTTTTATGCAAAATTTTAAAGGCAGTGGATGTGAATTCTTTCCCAGCGGGCTAAAGACTGCTACTTAAAACGTCTGTCATACACTAAGGGACAACTGAAGACTTAGAATAAAGATACCCTGTTTTATAAATACAAAATCGTGGTATTTTACGTACTGAAAATCTGGGAGTGCAGTTGATCTAAGTAAACGCTTTAATACCTGTTTTACATATCATGTCAATTTGACGAAATACAATCACTTGATATTGAGGCTGTACCCCTCGGTATATTCTGAAAATGTCATTCTTTTTTTTTTTTTTTTTTTTTGGGACTCACCAGAAAACGGATTTTGTCAGGAATACGTTAAACGAAACAAGTCGCACGTTGGTAGACATGGTATCAGACTTCTCACGCAACTTATACGTAACTCGTTAACTAACTATACCAGTCCTGCCCTCTTGCTGATAATTAATAGATCACAAATAGAAAGACTGAAATAAAAATATCAAATACTTTAGATCTTAAGATATTAATTAAAATAAATGTATACTGACAACTATTATTTAGTTTTTCATTAATGAAATCATTAATGAAATCTCTTAACTTAGCTTTATTTGTGTATAGATTGTTTATTATTTATAAAATTTGTTATCTAATAATTGTTTCTTATGTGAATTTGAAGTGAGAATCTATGACCAATACTTGATATCAAGATAACTGATATAGCCTTTCTTTTTGTATCGTATGTTAGCGTTGCCTAAAAAGAATATATTAAGATTGTTAATATCGGTAGTTTTGTTGTTGTTTTGTTGTTGTTGTTTTGTTGTCGTTTTTTTTTTTTTTTTTTTGCGTCATGATTTTGCCTGCGAGGCGAAGTTTCTTGAACCGTGTTAAGAAATTTCAGAAAGTTTATTTTTGTTTCCTTCAGACTTTAAATATGGGCTTATGTGCTGAACTAGTATTAAATTCTTATAAAGAAAACACCAGTAGGTAGATAACATCAAATATATTTATTATATTGGAAATCTGCAACAGTTGCAGTGTATAGTAAATTTTGTTGTTTTCTGTGTTTGTCCACTAGATCTGTTCGTATTTTTCAAGTAACTTTAGATCTACATTTGATGCGTACAGTATTTGAAAATAAATACCTTTTTCTTTCTAGATTAAAATTTCAACATCATAGATTACCAAGGGACAAAGTAGAAATATATAAAATATTTGTTAAGACTCATTTACCTATATGTCAAAGTTTATGAAGGCAGACTTAGAGAAACGTTAAATTAACGTTACAAAAACTATTAACTTACCCCTAAAACCTTTTGGAGGATTTGCTTTAAATCTTCTCAGATGAATAACATTTACACAGGAAGCAATTTTTGCTTCGCTTGTTTTGCCGGAGTGAAAGACCTTTCATGTTATCACTGCATGATGTATAAAACAATCTGTGTGTGTCAAACTTTTCATTCTCTTTCGTCTTATATAATATTTGCCTCAAAGTTTGCACAAGATGAACAACTTCGTTGTGTCGATACTTTTTATTCTCTGCTCTTATTTTCGTGGAATTATGAACCTTTGTATTTTTCACTATATATGGTGTAGAGAAACACTTGTGTGTTGAACTTCTCATTCATTTTAAAGATCTGCTTCAAACTTTACAGATAAATATCCCTGATGTGTAGGTTGTTATCAAGGAAGAAATATCTGTTTTACCACCATCGTTCCGGGCCTCTCTATTAATTCAAATGATGTTTAGAGTAAACAATGTGTATCGATCTCCTCATTCAGAATTACTTCAAACTTTCAGAGTTGAATAGCCTAGTTGTCGTAGATGGTCGTAGAGGAAGGAAGTTTTCGATGCCCCTACATTTACCAGAGTTATAGGCCTTTGTTGTTTCACTGTTTGAGATATTGAGAAAGTTTTGCTATCCTCGTCTTTTAGAGAATATTCTTCAGACTGAGACTCATGTGTTGATGGTCATACAGGAAGGAATTTCCACTGGAAAAAAAGCAGATCTTCCTTTAAGCTGTGAGAGTCTGCTTAACCTTAATGAGCAAATGTTGAACAGATTGTAAAGCAATGGATTGCGTAGTATTTGTCAACTACAATTATTCCTCTTTGCATCGTGCTTATAAAATAAGGCACCCTATCCTAAGAAGTTTCGCACTGAACATTATATAATTTAAGTGTAAAAAGATAAACTTGCTGCGAATGAAATTCCCCCACTGCACAAACAGATACTAAAACATGATGGGCAAGTACATTTCCGGTTTCAAAAATCTCAATCAGTAGGTTGAGGAGGGGCGCAGGCAAAGATCGGTACGGGATGAAACGGGACCATGAACAAAATAAAAGGGTGCTTCTAGAACAACTTCGTGCACTTGTTCCCCATAAACCCTACACCCTAATAGAGCTAGGCCTGAAGTTAAACGGAAAAAGAGACTATTCAGTTACAGTGCTATAAAATATAAGCAACAGAAACAAACAATATAACATAAACAGTATATATTCTCAGTATAAATACTCAGTGTATGCGCGCTTGTGTGTGTTTTTTTGTTTTGTTTTGTTTTGATTTTCGTTTGTTTTTTCAGAAGGTTAACCTATAAACCATCAAGTCGTAAATTTCTAAACGACAGAAAGACGACCAAATATCACATTTATATAATTTATTGAATTATAAATGTCCATTATGATTAGCACTCATAAACAAGTACGTAAGCAGAAGTCCACGTGATTAACATGTTCATCTTTTGAGTTAATTTCTGTTAGGTTCGTGCATCGATGACTGTGAATATATATAATTTTCAGGACCCATTCGAATTGTTCAGAGTTAAAAAGTACAAATATGTCCACTTGACGTTAAACAACATTACACTTAATCTATGTTCATATTAAAAGGCATTAGTACTACGTGAAAAAAATGTAAAATCTTAAATGTCATATTTTCAGTTTACCTTGTTCCAGCAATCATTAAGTTACACACGACTTTCAATGCAGGTTTTTGTGAACAAAGCTAAAATAATTCCAAAATGAGAAAATCATTTGAGCGGAGAAAACACGTAACCACGTTTGTTGCGATAAGTTTGTATAGAATCTCGTTCATTTTATCATTTTTTATCTAGTTATTAACCCGAATGTAAGTGAACAGTTACCCACAAATATTCAAACAAAAGCATTCAGAATATTTCGACACATTTCTGCACTTAGAAAGAAAGAAATAAAAACGTATTCATATAATTTTTAGTTTGCACAAGATGGAAAGTTTGTACTGAACCACACTCACAAGAGGAATGGTGTATGTGAAAACACACAACACATCACTAATCTTAATTTAAACGTTCTTGTTGGTAAATAACTTTCTTGAACTGGAAAAAGCCATACTTATGCGATAACTCTCAGCCACTTCGCGCTCTTGGTAACAGGATTCACACTAGCACGACTACATCTATTCAGTTAGTAACCTGTAGGTATTTAATGCGGAACTTCTAGAGCCAGTTTTATTACATGATGTAAGGTCTTGCTAAGACAGTTATGTAAACCAGGAAACATTAACTAAACACTGGCAGACAACCCTTCTCCATATCAGATGAGCTTAAAGCTTTAATGAAAGAAGTTTAACAGACTCTTTGCATTTTTATGTATCGAATAAACATAAAGAAGTGCACTAAACCGCCTGTAATGTAACTGCATTGGGAATTATCTTCATTGAGATAATTACATATCTTTCTTCACGTGCATTTTAGAACAGAATTCTGTATTGAAACGAACATGGGTTAATTAAGACAATGAGTGATATGGTATTTTTCAGCTGAAAGTTAAGTTGAGACTTTGTTGATGTCATCAACGATCTGAATTACGTAATGGTTGTTTATGTTCTGCTTACATCGTTCTGGAAAAGAAAACAACATAGTGATAACAGCTTTAAGTGATTATCAAAACAGTTTATTTACCGAGAAGAACGTGTACCTTAGACATACCAGTCTTGAATGGCATTTTAAAGAAGACCGTAGCAGAATTGTCAGACAAATTATGACAGTCCTCGTCATTGTCCTTTAGACACTGATGTCGAACTTTGTCTTAGAAAGGACAAACCTTATGATTCACAGATAACATACTGCATACCTATTTCAATGGTTTATTCGCTATAAAATGAAAACAAATTTGTAATTTAAAGGAGACCATATGTTCAAACATTTCTTATTTAGGCATTAAGGAATAAAACACTATCAATTTGCTCTAAGAATTTTTACAGACACCTTGACATTGGACAATAGTTCATTCAGTATCATTCACATTTATATGGTTTGAAAGAAAGTGGAATACTCCCTATTTTAGGGTGAGTCTCTTTAAATTAGAATTCTGCCAACTTTGAAGTTCATTTAATAAAGAGCCAGCCAAAAAAGCCTGTTCACTTGCTTACTGTAGATTCTCTGCCTTTAAACAAATGGTTTTTCTATGTGGTACATCTGAACAAATTCCTTTGCATTTATCTTTTTGGGTGCCTTGATTGAGCCGTTTTGTTCAAAGTGTAACAATAACGGCATTCGATGTCCTCTGACTGAATTATAGATGTTTTTCTTTATTATAGGGTATCTTTATTATTTAACTAGAAACGACACTTAAGTCGGCATCAGGATGCTTTGTGCTAAAATTCGAACAGGAGTAGTTTTTTCTAATGATAAGCATAAACAATTCACATTTATTCCAAAGCAACTTTTCAATACACAAGCATGCGTCCAGCCACAAATAAGCGAAGTCTGTCAGTAAATTCATTAATGTGAAAAAAAACAGCAGAAGTTATATCAAAGAAAAACAAGATGATTGTTTTTCTGTTTAACGTGACTCCATTCAGCTGCTATTCTGTATTGACTATATTTTATGGTTAAACAGACAGTACTGCTTAAAATAGATGCAAACTATCTATCTCCTCTCTCAGTCTCGTTTCCTCATCGCGAATTAAGGATCTATTTTTATTAGGAATTTTAGAGAGCCAAAAAATTGACTTTTTCGGTTTGTTTCAAGTCCCCTTGTTTGTAATTGGTGTTTGCGTTGCAGTTTTTTTATTGTAGTTGACTGTTTAGTTGACTTCAATACTTAAGCTAAATCAGAAAGGATCTCCTGCACGCAAAATTAAAATTGATGATTTAATCAGAAATTTGCAATAGGAACTGGGGGCTTATTAAACGCACTAGTCCAATCAAAGCTAAATATTCATGCATCCATTTTTCGGTTACGGAACTGATGTAGTGGTCTAAATTTGTTGAATATAAACAGATTTTTGGCAAATTTATACTATACCCTTCATAAAGATAGTTTTTAATACGTAAAAATACCCTGTACATCACTCCGATGAAAACAGGCGCAACACATATTCCGTCCTGTATGACCATCTACACGGCTAGGATATTTGCATGAAAGTGTTAAGCAAATCTTCGAAAATATGTGTAAGGAGTTGGACACACAATATATCAGGAAGAAAGACGTAGTTACATATGGATTAACAAGAGCAACGAAATATGCCTTCCACAAAATGGGGTCATAAAATTATCAATGTAAGTTGAATGTCTTACTTTTGACCAAAACAGAAGTATATACTGAAGTAACACAATCATCACTTGTTTCATCCGATGATCGGAACAAAGACGTAAGACAATTTCATTTTAATATCATATAATCAAAACAAAAAAACAAGCACAGTAACTACGTCTATAACGACCTTATTCAGTAGTACTTTATTTTTCTCTTCTGACATTTTCTGCAGTTTAAGAAGTTGTGAACACATTAGCTAAATAGATTTCTTAGTAAATAATAAAAAAAAAGATGCATGTATAAAGTTTTGATGTTTACAAAGCAGTGCCAAGACTTCGTTCTGGTGCTATCTGTTCTGGGTGTTTGAAGACTATTAAAACGAAAATTGGATCATTTTTCAATTATTTATAAAGATACCTAGATACATAACCTTTAGCAACAAATGTTCACATTACAATTTACAGTACACATTGAAAATAAGTACCTCTGATGATTCTACCATTTGAAATTTTTTACAATGTTTACTTTTTTCATCGTCCTTTCCAAGTGCAATTAAATTAAATCACTTGATCCAGTGTTACAAAGGACACCAACCAAGGTCATTACAAATCAACCTATCAACCTACCACCAAAACAAACAGTTCCATCGATTTAATTACATTTAAACATTTAAAAAAAACATTTCCTTACTTGTACGGTCATTGATCATGTTGCAATAAAGAAATTACCATGTTCAATACGTTACTAACTATTGTGGTTTGAGAGAATGTTATTTGATTTATTTTATTATTTTTTTTACAATGTTTACGTTTTGCATCGTCTTCTCGTGTGTTAAGGTCATGACCTGGTCTAGCCTTATTAATTTGGCGTTGACGATTTGACCCAATTTTAAAGACTTTTGTTGTTGTCAAACCGTAATGCCTAATTCAAACTTTGATTTTTGTGCACGGAAAATTTAGCGGCAACACTGACGGGTTGATTTTTGTTTCAGTTAATATATGAATGTATCTTCTAGTTCCTCTAAACATTGAAAAAACATATATTTTATTACTATTCTAGTAAAAAAACAAGAGCTGTCACTGGAAATTGACATATGGCCCCGAAATGTAGCTTTGAATTGAAACTGGTGTTAATATATAATTGAATATGCCTGTGGAAAAGAGATCAGACAAAACATAGAGCATGAACTGAAGGTAAATGGTAAGGTAATGTTTTTCTGCTTCAGATTCTTATTTGAAGGTTGAAGACATAATTATTCAATGAAAGAGAAAGCTGTGAGTTTGGTCTTGAATATGAACTGTTACAATATTGTTTTTATTCCCAACCCATACTGGTGTTTTAAATATAACAAGGCTTGGTGACAAACATTCTGGGTTCAATAAAGTCCCCCAAGCAGTTATGGAGATGAAGCTTGGACAAGAATTTAATACAGAGGTCATAGTAAACAAGACCTGTCCGCAGACAGCACGCTCCACTTTTCTCAGTGCTGGATAATAAATTATAAGCCAAGTCAAACAAGAGGCCTAAGTGAAAAAAATATTTGAGTGGGGAAGGGCAAGTGCCTAGTCATATAAGATGCTAAAAACAATTGGTGGGGTGGGGGGGACGTGGTGTGGAGTTATGAGAGGGGGTCGCCATGCATCTGGGAGTCAAGTACCTATGTATTTAAAAAAATAATGAAAAAATTGGTTTATAAAAAAAGTTTATTTCAAAGCTTAAGAAGGTCTTTTCCAATATAGGAGAAAAAAGATTTTTTTGCCGGGGTGGGGGAGGGGGGATGGGTAAAGTAACTTCATACCTACATTATTTTTTTTTCTTTTTGGAGGAGAGGGGAGGGGTGGTAATGCCCCCTGGGGGAGTCAAGTCACTTCATACCTACATATTTTAAAAAAAGGAAGAAAAAAATTTGTTGAGGGGTGGGGGCTCCCATACATGGTGCAGGCGGGAGGGGGAGTTAAGTACCTACATATTTTATAAAAAAGATAATTATAATGAAAAAAATATTGGGGGGTAATGCCAGGGCTGAGGGGTCCCCATACAGAGCGGAGGTTAGAGGAGGAAGGGGGGAGGGGAAGTACTTACCCATCCTAAGTAAGTTAAAGTTTATTTCTAGGCTTAAGAAGTTTATTCCTTATATATAAGTATAAGCAAAATCAAGTGACCCCTGGGGTAGGGCTCATTTTGACCCCCCAGGGACATGGGTACCAACAATCTTTGCAGGGTTCTTGCTTGTGATCAAGAATTCCAAGTTAAAATGGAATATCTTTGACACTTTTTGAGAAATGGACATTAACAAAAAGGTTAACCAAGAAATTTGAAAGTTGAAAAGGAGGCTTAACTTTGCAAAAATAAATTTGAGGGTTATCTGCCATTGAGAAATGGTGTCACATTTTGAAAGTGAATATGTATTCCTAATTTGAAGTAAGGGGCTTTGATAGTTTCTGAGAAATAAACCTTAATGAAAAGGTTAACTGACGCCAACGAGGGGGTCATGACAATAGCTTCACTTTTTTTCTTCGAAAAGAGGAGCTAAAAATGACTAAGGCCCCATAACACTGCCAAAAATAATCCGACCAGAAACTCCTGACGATATGCACAGCTAGGTTTTGTGATAAACATTTCTGTGTAGTTACAATGAAATCCTCCAGTGGTTTTGGAGATGAAGCGTGGATAAGACTTTAATAAAGAAGTTAGAGTATAAAATGACTAATGGCCCATAACTCTGCTGAAAAATAATCTGAGCAGAAACTCCTGAAGACAAGCACAACAAGGCTATGTGACAAACATTCCTGTGAAGTTTCAATGAAATCCTCCAAGCGGTTTTGGAGATGAAGTGTGGACAAGATTTTTATATAGAAGTTATAGTAAAAGATGACTAAGCGCCCATATCTCTGTCAAAAATATTCCGAGCAGAAACTCCTGATAATATGCACAACTAGGCTTAGTGAAAACATTCCTGTGAAGTTTCAATGAAATTCTCCTAGCGGTTTTGTAGATGAAGTGAGCACAAGATTTTAATATAGAAGTTATAGTAAAAGATGACTAAGGACCCATATCTCTGTCAAAAATAATCCGAGTAGAAACTCCTGACAATATGCACAAAACTATGCTTGGTGACAAATACTCCTGTTAAGTTTTAATGAAATCTCTCAAGAGGTTTTGGAGATGAAGCGAGGATAAGATTTTACAGGACAGACGGACGGACGGACGAATGGATGGACGGACGGACAGACAGTGCGATTACTTTATGCCTCCCTTTAGGGGCATGAAAACAGTAAAACCTTTTGCCCTAAACAATATTTGCAATTTATTTCACATTTGCACAGCGAAATGTCGCTTGACGTCACCGCAACAATAATCATGCCGTGAAAACTGGTAAGAAAATCCTTACGTCTTACAGGTAATGATGGAGTTCACTTATACGAAATGGAAATTTTGTTTTCTAATGTACGGCTCTCGATGTATTTAATTAAGAGTCAATTTTATATACCCGACAAACGACAGATATCCGGATTTGTAGTTTACGTTTACCTATGCACCGTTTACCTATTTCAAGCTATTCAAAATGGCCGTCTGTATAGTCGATTAGCGTTGTTATTTTAAGTTCTTCATTGAAAAAATGATATTTCGGGACATTTTATAAAATTTGTTTCTCTAAAAGGTAATGTTGGTCTTTTCTTCCAAAGTATGGTAGTTATGCCCAACGACTTCTAATTGGGCATTTTTGGAAAAAGACATCGCCTGTCAAAAATTTTCTCGATGTCTCTTCGACAAATCTGATTAGTTGGACTAGATTTGGCCTAGTTATGCAACGATTCAGTGCATTGTTAAGGAAAACATGTTATAATTTAACATTTTGGATGTAGAAAGCCAACTGTTTTGCTTTGATTTTTTTATTCTTAATAATTGATTTATCTGTTTATATTTACATAGTACTTTTTATCTATCTGTTTTACTTTTAATCTTTAGAGTGGACTTACAAAACGGGACCGAGTTGGCAAAAACGCGGCACGTGACCAGTTTACAAGAAACTTTAATGTGGATTTAGAGACAGTCGATCAGATGATTGTAAAATTTGATTAACATTTCCGTTAATGGTTGTGATTCCTGAATGATTATTTTATTTTAATATCATGAGAAAATATATTTAAAAAATAAGGTCACATAAAATCCTGGTAACAGGTACTATTCACAGTAAGTAAACACGAATAAAGGTTTGCCTTGTTAATCAATATAAGTCTAGGTCACTAAATGCAATATTGGTGCTGTTCAGATAAAGATGACTCAACAGGATTATGTTTTCCTCCTACAGATATAATAAAATCTTCTTATTTAATCCAGGTGTTTATTTATAACCGATGTTTCAAGATGACTAAGCCTCCACTGTGCTCCTTGACAGGGTCTGTTTTTGTTGAGTTTTAAGTTTCAAACAATAAGCCGACTAAAAAGTTTAGAAGTGTCTAATTTTATCACCATATACAGAAGAAATGCATCCGTTTCTCTTGTGAGTTTTAGACATTCCGACACTTAAATATGCATTTTCTATCTATTTGTATTAAAATTCAAAGCCGTATTGCATTCTTGTCAATGTTTTATGGAGGTATTGGTTTCAGTTACTTGCAATATGCTTATCGCTGCAATCATAAAATTCGCTAAATGTAAATAATTTGAATTTATTGAGTGAAAACATTTTTTTAAACAATGGTCATGTTGTTTACATGTGACCATTTTTAGGGTAATTGAATGATTAATGCTTAAAGTCATTTCCTCAAATACAATGCACATTTTGCTGTTCCAAGGTCACATTTTTCAATTGGTCATCTGAAAATATATTTCCTGCTATCTTCTTTATCTTTTATCATCAATGAAATGTCTGGTTCTTTTTTTAAATTCATCTGAAACATATTAAGAATAGTAGGCTACTAGACGTGGTAAAATTTATGTAAAGATGTTAAAATTCTGCAGTGGTCTATAAATGCATGCAAGCAACTCACTGTGGGTGAAACATTATACTATCGATGAGTAAAACATGAACAAACCCAGATGTAACTTGCAAAACAAAGAAAATGTTTATTACTCCTTGTCAAGAATGTGCCAAAGGGCTGACCTTCTTTAGAGCCAAATATGTTTCTCACAGCTTAGTGATAGCTTGACTAAAAGGATGCGTGATTTACGGTTAAACATATAGTTACCAGAAAAAATACTAGTTTTTTAGAACTTTTTTCTGATAATATGAGACGCTTGTATTTTGGTACGAATATACAAAATACATTTTATCTATACAGAAACATTTACTTTAAAAAAAGGATCCTAGATTGTATTTAAAATTGATTCTATACAAAAATGTACTTAGTTCTTTATGAAGTAACTTTGTATGCTGTTCCTACATTTATTGTCACCTGAGCAGACAAATTGTCTGCAGAGACACATTCTATTAATAAAAACGAAAAAAACACAAAGTTCACTGCAGCGTTATTACTCTACAGATTTTGTTATGTTATTCCTTTTGTTAATCGTGTTAACAAGGATGGAAAACATACAAGTTCTAATTTAATGCAGCACTTTGACTGCATTCAAAAAGCAGTGCAAAACTATCATAACAATCAATTTGTTACGAAACTGATAAGCTGAGTAGCCTTCGTCTGTTTTTATTCCGATAACAATCAATGACAGTCAAGGACAATCCACTTTGATTACAATGAAATTTAGGACATTCCGCTTAGATATAATTATGTAATAAATGTCAGACACCCGAACGTGTTCGATGTGTTTGAAAATAGTTAATTTAATTAGGAAATAGATATTAAGTATGAGTGATATACCGTCGAATATATCACAGTCTTTTGTTCAGATGCGTAGTAATTTAATCATGGGGACCATAGGCCTGAATGATTAAATAATTATGCATATGAACGAGAAACCGAAATATATACACGATCGGACTTCTGTGACATCGCACTTCGAGATAGTTTGAGTGATATATATTAATAAGTTTGATTCAATTTCATTCACTATACCAAATGTCAAAAAACCTCTTTATATTTGCTCTACAAAACTATCGACTATACCCCGTATTGATTAAAAATTTGAAACCATGTTAACGAGGAGGAGTAATCCCGCCACTACCACTATAGAAACCCCCCTTTAAAACAGATGATCTCTGTCTGGTGGTGAAGTGTTTGTATATTATCGTGACATTCAATAATAAGTTAGTAAAAATTATAGAATTAAGTTCACAGTGGAATTTGAACCCGATCCGATAAGCTGTAATGTAGCGGCGGGGACTGGCCCTTTCGCTGGGGTTCTGAAGGCAACCATACAACACACAACACTCAAGAAACGTCCAAACACTGTTTATTTCCGATTCTCATTTGACAATTGTTTCATAAATATTTTCTGGTAAGCTTAATTTCAAACGTAATGTCACAATTCCTTCAATACAATTCCAATTCTGCTGCTTAAAGATTTTAGAGTATTAAACGTATTTACGACATTTTTGCTTGTTTGCCGTAGGTCCGTCAAACGTCCCTCGGACCCACTTGGGACTGCGTCTCCTCGAATCTCCTTGAAACTCTCCTCCACTAAGCTTAAATACTTTACTGTTAACAATTTCTCAAATAAAGACCATAGACTCAAACCTCTAGCTGTCCGATTTGATAGCCATATTTTCCCTTTAATTACACTAGACGGCACCAACCGCCTACAATGCAATGTAAGCACACCTTAGACAACTCCGCCATTGCAACAATTTGTAAATAACCGGAATGTAAGTGTCCACGTCACACTACACAGGCGTGACAGGCGTATATGTATGACAAGACTTACTATTATATGTACGCGGAGACTTTTTACGGCCGCCACAAGGCACAAATAGCGTTGTTGTCAATAAGAAATAATCCAGTCCACAGTGGGATTAAAACGTTCTTGCAGACATAAGAGACAAAGGTCTAAGATAGAAATCTCATAAAGGAATGATGATGAAGGAATGAAAATGCTTCTTGAACGAACAAACTGCGTGTCGTTGCTAACTACGTGTTTCTCTAACAATAGAAACGCGTTTTGTATTGAACTGCCGAATTTTTTTTACGAATTTGCCAGTAAATGTATTCCCCGAAAAGACGCCTAAAGCTAATAACAGCGTTCTAACTAGCTGTTGTCAAAAGTGATTTTTATATTGGTTTTGTGTTCAGAGAGATTTTTGTGTCATATTTACTAGTTGATAACGCATCTGGAATAATTCCTTTCCAGTACTGAATCAACAACTTTTCCATTTATTAGATGTTAGAATTACCCTTTAAAACACTGAATTAAATACAGTTGATGTTTATACAAATGCAAAGGTTCGTACACTTACCAGTAAGTATTCATTTCACTCTTAAGCAAAGAACAATATGTACATTTTTTTTCTTTTGGTGTCTTGTGTCAGTGGTGTCAATACAACATTAATATTTTCCTTAGTCGAATGTACGAGGTTCTGCTTAAAATGAAATCATTTCGACGTGCCACATTCGATGAGTAAATTTATACATTTGTAAACACAAAACGTTTAAATGGTAATAAAAACATAATATACAAATGTCGTCATATTGTTCAGCATTGTCATATATTCTAATTTAGTGACTGCAAATTTGTGTGTTGCACCAAAATCATAAGATAAAATAATTGTTAAAAAATCCAAAAACCGAAATATTATCGAGTGATGAAATGGTTATGCAAAACCTCGAAGTACATGATCATAATGATTTTGACACAGAACTGTACACATAATTTTTAGAGATTTTTCATTCATGGTCATAGTATTTTTACACTAGTTCATCCGTGGCATATGTCTCAACTTTAAATTAGCTGAACACGTTTAAACTGATAAATATATGTATTTTTTGGAGGACGATAAAATGAAAACTGGTTGCAAAACACAATACGTTGTTACAATTGTTTGTATACTGCAGTAGTTCGCACTGAATTTGACAGAACTATTTAGAAGATTTTAAACAGAGTTCTAATCTTTGTCAGTGTTTCTGATGTTAATAATTGTCTAAAGTACTTAGATTAGAACACCAATTAATGTGTATTGGGGAAAATTACCATACTTTCTATTGATTACCCTACTTCAGGTTCGTTACAAAAACAATTACTAGTAGGCCTTGTCTAATCAGTTTAATATTTTAGGATTCAAGCATTGATCTTCTTCAAAAAGTCAGAGAGATGATCCTTCACACAGTCTTAAGTGAATGTGGTTATATGAATTATTAACGGTACATGTGTAAGTTGGTTAAGTATTGTATTGCAAAAGATATTTTCCCCAAATCCAAAGTATTTTACAACTTGACCCATCACGGACAAACTATTTGGAATGTCTACAAGCTATAGAGCGCTGGATAGTCTATTTCCTAATTGGCAAATGATTGAAGAATATTCTTACCTTGGCAGGCGAATTGTATTCTTGATGGGTTTTTTTGCGGGTGTTTTTTGCGGGGTGAATGCTTAACTTTTGTAGTGATTTAACCGACACAAAAACATAGAAATCTTGCACCGTATACTCACCCAGTAAAACTGAATAATTCTAACGTGTAGTCCTAGAAGTACCAATATGATTATGTGAGCTTACTTAATTACGTCTATTCAGGTTGCCGCAACTGGATATGTTGATATGATAATAGATGAGGAGTTCATGTTGTTTAAACTGAGTGCCTTCAGTGATTTATTTCACAATAAGTTCTTATACAATAAGTATAATTATACAATATTCCTGTATTGTTTGTAGATAATTCTGTACTCCTCCCTAAAGAACACATTTGAAGATTAATGAAGCCCACAGGTAATTATGGTATTCCAGCGTACAGATATTAGTGACGTCTGTCTTGCGCATCGTCTGAGTAATTTTTAACAGCATTGACGGATTTTCACAAAATTGTAATTTATGTGAATTATGTTAGCAATTGTCACAAAACAACAGACGGCTTCTTACTAAATGGATAGCACACTTGTAGTTATTCAAGGATAATGTGTCATTTGAAACATAATAAGGTGTTGCTATTTTGCAGTTACACAAATACAACCTTCGAGAACATGACATGATAAATGTATTAAATTTTGTATGTAAACTAAAGTTCCTAAAATATTTTAGTAATGAGTACTTTCATTTATTTTCAAGAAATGCACTAGACAGAAAACGTAATTTAGTCTAAAACATAACAGTCTCTGTAGAATATATCAACTCATATTTTAATACATGGGACGACGTCAAACAAGATAGGAAGAATTTAGAAGACAGCGTTTCACGATAAATAATTCACCTGACTGTTGGTTCAATAAACGGGAAAACGACTCTGTTTGAATGAAAGGAATGAAATCTCTAAACATAAGGTTCATTTTGCAAATTCTTCCTTGAAAATTAGGTCGTTAAATGTTGGTAGAATATGTTTAGAGCTACATGTCCAGAATGTATGTCATTTATAAAATTTTGGATTTGCAAGAAACTAAATCCGATGATACCGACATTATTTCTGTTCCGGAATTATATGTAAATTTGTGTGGTAGTACAAAAATCTATCAGACTACAGATCAATGGTATAGATCTCCAGATAAAGCAAAATACAGCTAAATATGTAAAAGTGGATGATAATAATGGAAGTAATTTCATACGTTTCTGCACGATTTCTAAGTTTTTAGTAATAGGATATATGCTGAAGATTTTAAGTGTAAGTTCACCCTCCTAATTTCAGCTGCATTAGTTGTTTTCGACAAGGTGAACAACTATTCCTGCTTTATTTCCATATTGCTAAAGTACCTTGAAACGTTTAACATTTTAAGGACATCAGTTAAATGAAATAGAATGCATAATTGATTTAAAAATCAAACAAACAAAAACCGTACACATGATACTCGATTTTAAGTGAGACGAGGTCGACATTCAATAAGCTTTAGACAATTTCAAAAATTACTGCGTTATTAGGAAACTTAATGTTACAAAATCTATCTTAGCGACCTTAGTATTCAGTCGGAACGATAAAAACTGCATAGAAAATGCTATACGATGAACAGAACAATTTGATAATATTGATTATTTCAGAGTACCTTGTTTTTTCAATAAAAGTGGGTCACACAAAAAATCAAATTCAGTATCACAGAACAATCCAATAAAGCCATGATTTCTTTGTTAAGAATTATAGCCTTTTGTAATTTCGTCTTCAGTAAGATGTTTAAGAAAACACAATAAAAACTATTTTACTGTAAGGAAGTGAAATTTTGGACTACAATAACTCTTATGTCCTTGAAAAGATACAGTTATGACTTTTTAAATACATCTTTAACTTTAAAACGTCTGATTCATCTTGTATGGTTTATAGAGAGACCGGAGCAGATAACATTAATATAATAGTAATAAAACTAAACTCTCTTCTAAACTTTACCAAATATTACTAGATGTGAAACAAGAAATAAAATGTAATGCCTATGAATAAGTGATGTGAAATGATATCTTAGGGACAGTATAGTAACAGTCAAAGTTTATCAATAAAACATGGCTTAAGAAAACAATATACTGGAAGTTAATAAATATCTCTATAGTAGTTACACAGACATGGTTACCTGAAATTAACAAAACGTCTAATACAAATGTTAACAAATATATAAAAACCGACTTTTAGCATAGCCCTTCCATTAACAGACTGTCTACATACTGTAGTATACAACCCAGTCTGTCTAAATACTGTAGTAAGCAAGGTAGACAGTCTAAATACTAAAGTAAGCAAGATAAACTGTCTGCATACTGTAGTAAGCAAGATAGACTGTCTACATACTGTAGTAAGCAAGATAGACTGTCTACATATTTCAGTTAGCAAAATAGACTGTTTGCATACCGTAGTAAGCAACTGATACAAAGGCCAAGTATGTTACAATTCATAATTTAGTTTTCAGTGACAACTAAGGAAACTAGAAACCGAATATTAAAACAGAACCTATTAGGACATTTATTTATTTTTATCTTTTTTAATATTTCATTTCAATTTCTTAACAGTTTTGTTAAATAAAATGCATAGTTATTATTTAAAATATATGAATGAGCTTTACAAAGAACGTAAAGTCTCCAACTGCCTCTGCATTCGTTTTTCACATTGTTTGATTTTTTTGTCCTCTTCCCTTTTTCTTTTTTATTGTAGATATTGACATTAGAAATATTGTATAGTCACTGTTGTGAGAAACATATAATTATAAGCTGTTTTCCATTACAGTATGTGACATTTATTATGATAATATTTTGTTTGTAAGCTGAAAAACGTTACCTCTGTGGAATTTATAAACTGTGAAAATATGTTCTTGTGAATCTCTAGTCCAAATAATCGGACTTGTCGAAGCGACATCGACAAAATTATTGAAAGGCGATGTCTTTTTCCAAGTCCAACCACATGTTGCATTTTATGCACGGAAAATGCCTAATTAAAAGTCGTTGGGAGCGATAACTAGCATACTTTGGGAGAAATAACCAAATTACCTTTTAGGAAAACAATTTTTATACAAGTTTTCGAAATATCATTTTTCAATGAACAACCTAAGATATGAAAATTGACTTTAATTTCAATCGCAACGCTAAACGACTATAGAGGGGGCCATTTTGAATAGTTGGAATGAGGTAAACGGTGCTTAGGTAAACATTAGCTACAAATCCGGATATCTGTCGCTTGTCGGGTATATTAAATTAATTCCTAATTAAATACATCGAGAGCCGTACATAAGAAAACAAAATTTTCATTTCGTATAAAATGATAATTACCGGTAAGACGTAGTGATTTTCCTACCAGGAAATGATTATTTTTACGATGACGTCATGCAGCATTTCGCTGCAAAAAGTTTTTCTCGGTGCAAATGTGAAATAGATGGCAAATACACTTTAGGGCGACAGGTTTTAATGAAGATTTTTCACTAGAATAGTAATAAAATATATGTTCTTTCGATGTTTAGAGGAAATCGAATAACTGGTGTCATTACTGGCATTAGTAAACGTGATCGTTTTGAAATTTCAACCGTTTTTTCTTTCTAAAACTTTGTTAAATCATTAACTAAAACTGTTTCTAGTCTGTGTGGTTGAAAATATTATAATATAGTTTAGTTTATGTTGTGTCATATACAATAAAATCAATCGCTTGACACTTTTTTAAGAAATGAAATTAGTGAGTCAGCTTTTACATATACCTCCCGTAATTAAATCGATATTGGTTGTGTTCACCTAGAAGTAACAAAGGTGGTAAAACATTAACTATTATGTTCTTTATTGGTACATAAATAGAGAATAAGAGGTTAGTGTCTAAATTGAGAAAGTTTATCTGGCAAGGCGTAGGAATTTATCGGGTTAGCCGAAGGCTCTGTTTGTCCTGTCACATCTAAGCGAGGTACATATACACAAAAAAGTTACAAAGTTTCAATAATTTTATTCCTTATCACTATATTGTAAGATATACATATTGAAATATTTTATCTTAAATCAAGTAGTCTCTCCTTGTAATAACAAAAAAGAGCGGATAGCGACCGCCATATTTTGTGTTTCATTGAAAAAAGTAGTCCGTCACGTCACGCGGCACCCCTTTATCGGGTCGGATATGAAATAATTGACAGGATAATATATAATACCATGTGTTGTTTTTAGTTATCAATAATAAAACATCTAATCAGTCAAATAGTCATTTTTAGACAAAACACATAAAACGTGATCTTAAATACGTATTCTTATGTTCCATACTGTTGACTTAAGTCTTGAAATAAGCCTCATATCTTAGTCTGTACATCGTTTTACCATATAGATCAGTATCAGCAAATTAGTATTTATATACGATAAATGGACTATATATGAATTTCTAACCTTCATTGATGAAGGATTTTTTTCTACTTTGCGACTT
This sequence comes from Cyclina sinensis, assembly GCA_012932295.1. Lineage (NCBI taxonomy): Eukaryota > Metazoa > Mollusca > Bivalvia > Venerida > Veneridae > Cyclina > Cyclina sinensis. The sequence continues at coordinate 31,760,775 of JAAONU010000017.1, forward strand.
TTTTCCGAGTTGTCCGCTAGTTACAAACAATTTCTTTGTCAGCTAGACGCCTGGAATATATATGGGACATGACAGCAGAATATACAGAACTAGGATTAAAGTAATACCAATTTAGAAAGACTAACCTGACGATGCAACACACAACAGTACTTAATATATATACCTCGTATTTCATAGTGTCGCTCGTTTGAGTACAGTTCGATCTTCTCAGCAAAACATAACTTATTCCAAGACGCATTATTCCTGCTATGTAGACAGACATTTTGTCAAGTTTTTATATCATCAAATAACTACGAGGACCCTTTCATTCAGCGACTTCGAGGACCTTATATTAAACTAAATTTATGAAAACATATTTGTTTGGTTTTTGTTGCAATAATTTATTTATATTGCTAGCTTGTCAATGTATAAGTTTTAATTAAAATCTATTTCAAGCACAGAATTTCACTGAGACCAGATAAATGGAACAAAGAACTAGGCTAATATGTCTACTTATACCAAGGAACTGCACAAGCTCTAAATGCAGTGAAGCTCTGCGGTTATCAAACGAGTCATAACCTGGCAACATCATCTACTAAAAATTATTGATGGTGTATTTTTTACATACGTTTTTAAAACGGGTAAACGTAGGGCACAATTAACGGCCATTTAAAAACTATTTCTTCACATGTAGGAGAAATTAAGTTAAAAAATGAAGCTAAATGAAGAAGAGAAAATGATGAAATATGAAAATGGCCATTAAAAAGGACGAATCAATGGCCACAAAAAGCAATAAAATCAATTATCTGAAATATAATACATTATAAAAACAACGAATTTCAGGAAAGTCATTTATTATTAGACATCCTGATAAACGTATGCTAGTCACAAGATTTGACAAAGTTAAAGAGATGTATATAGAAAGCAAAACTGCACAAAATACAAATTGTATCAATTATTTTTTTGTTGACGCATTATCATTTGCCTTCTTTAGGACAAAGGTAGGCATAATATTGGCATATGGGCGTGTCCTTCTATGTTGCTAGCCAACAAGAATCCTTCGAAAAAGTTAATGGTGTCTTTCTTATTATAGTTATATAAATAATCTGTATACCTTAGATATATGGCATAATGTATCAAGTTGATTACATTCTTAGAGTTGTTACAGTAATAACGAGACAAAAAATAAACGAACTTTAAATACAAAATGCGTGTAGTCTTTTCGAATGTGTCTATAAATGTAAAAAGTAACTTTCTTTTAGTGACTTTGTGTTTACGAAAGAGGCTGTTCCCTTCCAGAAGAGCCAAAAACTAATTATCATAACTCAAAAAAGATTAAGATTTTAAAATGTAAAGCGATATTAGCACAAGTCACTAGCTTTCACGATGTTCAAGGTATAACTGTATAATCATTTAATAGTGGTTTTGTTAATTCCATTAATCTTTCGTTAAAGGACAAATGTTTACGTCTATATAGTTTATTTATTGCCCTTTATTTAAATCTGGTTAGGTTAACTTAAGGAATAAAGCACATATTTTTACTTCTTCTGACAGGCCTTCTTTAACAGCCTGAAGACGAGAAAGTAGGATGACGCTGTAAGCTGCTTTCACTCATCAAATGGCCTGATTTAGTCCTAAACCGTCAGCATTAATAAGACATGATCAATGATCATTCTTACAGGATGCATTATAATATACTTGGTTAGTCTGTTATCAAACTAGTATCAAACTTGTTTTCTATATGAACTATCCAACTTTATCCCAATCTTGAGAGATAATTGTTTTTCTATGTGAGTTACGTCCTGGAAAATTCCAGATATACGTTAACTTGGCCTTTTTTTCTCTTTTTTTCCATAATTTCTTTGTAAGATTGTTTTTTGTTTCTTGTTTCATAATTTCTTTGTAAGATTGTTTTTTGTTTCTTGTTTCATAATTTCTTTGTAAGATTGTTTTTTGTTTCTTGTTTCATAATTTCTTTGTAAGATTGTTTTGGAGTGTTATACTCTTATTAAACAGTTACATTTAACAAAGGAAAGAAAGATAACATTTTGCCGATAGTATTTTCCGTTTTGTCATAAAGTGTTCACTTTATTTCAATTGGGGCCCAGAATGTAGCCATAAAATGTTTATAAATAAATAAATGAATAAGTGTGTGTGTGTGTGTGTGTGTGTGTGTGTGTGTGTGTGTGTGATGCATTTAAAACAGTTCAAGGCGAGAGAGGATAAAATCATTCAGTAAAAGAACAAAACTTCATACACTTTAAGATGTCACTTTGAATTTTTCTAATATGTACAGAATGTAAAGAAAATGACGACGCAAAACGCATTAAGCGAAAGTTGTGTTCCTTTGAACACTAAAGCATCAACGTTTTCAAGTTTTCTAGATGTACATGAACTATTCAACAGAACTAATTATTATCCTTAATTGATGCTATGCTAATCAATTATTTTTTAAACACTTCAATGCATGATTTTCTTATCCAAAGACATTTTCCGGTAAAAAATGCATTTTTTTCTGACAAAAGTTGAATTTAAAATACAACATGTGAAGATTATCAAATATAAGCCTATCTTACAACGCCTCTGAAGTGTGTTTTCCTAAAGAACAATCACATCCACTGTTTAACATTTGGTTTATAATACACGTCAGTTCACATGATTTGCTTTTACAGTAACAGTGCATCTCTTCAGAATAATGGACATACCATTATCTTATTATCAGAGAAATAATGGACATTCCTTTATTTTATTATCAGGGGGTGGCATGTTAGTTTTTTCTTAATTCAGTACTTCCTGCTAAACGTTGTTTAGATTAAGGCTGAAAGAAGCGCTCGGACACAGCAAAAACACTATCTGATTCTCTGATCATTTCTACGTTTAGTGTTTAGATTTTGCCAACATCTTTTTCAATTATCCGGCAATGTTTTAATGAAACAAAAAGGGAATAACCTGCCAGCGACTTACAAGAGAAGTGTTCATGTAGGTTTGATGTATTGATTTTAATTATGTAAAATAAAGTGATTATTATGTATTTGTTGCTGTTGTTCTTGCGGAAGTTAATGTCAGTTATTAATAAAAAAAATGTCTTTGAAAATGCTTTGTTTTGTGTTTATGCAGTAACGAGCTTGGAAATAAGTTTCGTATTAAGTGCATTGGCTCCAATTTCAAGCACTGAAAATAATTTGTAATCCTCTAAAAGGCAAAGATTTATAACAAAATAACTGACATATGTAGACAAACAGACATAATAACATACAGAACGGAATGACAATAATATGACATATTACATATAATTAGTTTGATAAAGTAGTTTCAAAACAAAATAAAGACATCATGAAATTCAAAACGCATAAGTCCTTCAAAGAAAGTCTCATATATTAGTCTGCATGTCATATTAGCTTATAGATCTTATTTATTTTCGTCACGGCAAATAGCATCAAAAGGTATCAGATACAGTAAACGAAACTGAAATATTGCATACATTGATTAGAGGAAATAAAACACTGTTCTGATACCTTCAGTTGCTGAGCTTTCGGTTATTTATTGGTGCATTCTTATTGCTTTGTCTGTCTGCTACGTTTCATGAACAAATATTTTGGATAGGACAGTAAAATGTGCAGAGTAAATGACGTCTATAAAAATTATGTTTTTTTTTTTCAGTGTGCCTCTCCTGACTATGAAACGATCACTTAACATTTTGTATGTTACCTCGACAATTTTCTAGAACTTTAGGTTCTCCTCTCATTAAAGCACACATCAGACTGTATTCCTGATGCTGTCATTTTGTTAGGTAGACAAAAACTGACAGTTTTCTATATTTGTTACATCAATAGTAGGAACACTAAATCATCGAACAAATGGCTCTTTTGGAGAAATGAATTTCCCAAATTAATAAACTTCCTTTCTCCTATTTATGATTAATATCTTCTTGAATGTCAGTCTGACTGTAATTAAAAGAAAATTTAAGCGTAGTACGCCTCATATCACATAGATAAAATATACGTAAGTACAAGAAAAGGCTTATTTGTCTGCTAGAGTTGGCTAAAAACAAAACAAAAATTTTAAGATGAAATCAGGAACGAATACCGAATAAAGTAATGAGCTATTTATTCGAGAACACAGAGAAATTTTCGAACGGCTAACTGGCTGTTTTATTCATGATGATAAAGGTAGTTTACAGTGAAGTCATTTAAATGAAAAATTTTATGTGGTCCTCTATCTACTATGTATCTTGCTACAGCGGAAACCTCGCTTACACTGCATATAATATTAAAACATATCTATAAACTCGTGCGTTCTGTTAATAAAGTCATTCTTTTTAACATTAATTTATTTCTGAAAAAAATGTCAAAATCTCATCCCGAATCCTGATTGGCTGAATCTCGTATTGGCCGCCTTTTTTCCATATATGACATGTTTCCCCAGTATTAGCTGAGATTGTATCAAGCGAACAATAGGTTGCAGAAATATACAAGGAAATGTAGCTTTTTGGAAATTTGTCAATGTATAAAAGGGGGATGACTTTGTAAAATCAAAGGTCAGACTTATTGAACATGATATTTGAACTTGTCTTTTGAATATCAAAACATGTAGCAAGTTCAAAAAAGATATCTGTAGGCCTTCAAAAGTATATCACCATTTTTGCAATATTTCAAGTCTATTTGTTGCCATAGCAACCAAATTTCTCAATATAGAAACAAAATAAAATAACGTGCTTAATCTCCTTATTGCCATCTATCCATGTGTCAAGTTTCATAAAAATATTTTAAGTACTTTTTGAATTATCGCAGGATCCAGTTTTTGCCAACGGACGGACAGACGGTCAGAAAGATTGACGAGGGGTAAACCTTTAGTCCCCTCCGGTGAACCGGTAGGGGACTAAAAAAACATGGACTGTTCAATATGGAAGCTTGAGATGTGTAAACCATTTGTACATTTTGAGAGCACTGTTCTCCATTTTGAAAGATGCAACTATGTCAATAATTTGAGCAACTCTGAAAACTGATAAAATGGACAAACTTACACGTTTTGCTCAACAACCGCAGGTTCACAAAACGTTTTTTATTCTTTGATAAAGTTTCAGCATCCAAAGGGTACTTGACAATTCAGTAAATCTTCTTTAATTATTAAACTCCCTTTTGTCTGGCGGTGTCCTGTGGTGTAAGGAATGTGGTTACGTAATATGGGGATGACATATTGTTTTTGTTTTGATAAGTCACCGTTTATTGTCATTGTCGGTCTTGCTTGATCAGGTACAGTAAAACGCTTTAATGATTGAATTTGCGCTTAAGAAAATTCCTAAGACTCTAAAACGTGGTCTTTATTTGTGCCTGACTTTTATTTGAAATTAAAAAACGTATATTTTTCCTTACAAGCAAGACATTCTAGAACTTATCAGTTTTAGCATCTAGGTATTGTCATATTGATCTTTTTAATTTTCTGTACATTATCTCTTGCATTTCAGAAATTTGTTTTTGAAAAGCATTGATATGTACCACATGTGAAATTGTGTATAAAGAAAGAAAATAAAACTATTTCAATCTGCACACCCTTAATGGCGGACGCAGGGGTGGTATTCAGGGAAGTACTTTTTCTGAAACAGTCTGTAGTAAGGCTTGCAATTTATGCAAATTATCAAATTTATCAAATCCAATTAGGCCTGGAATGGCAACAAAACTATAAATAAAGAACAACTGAAAAGGCTTGAAAGAAATAAAAAGAAATACCGTTACCTTCCATTAGTAGACGTTTTCTATTAAAATGACACAAAAGCGCCCCTTCATTCACACACACACACAAGAATCATGAAATTTAAACCATTAATAATCAAACATAATGTTTATGTCTCTGATGTGCTCATGTTAACCACATTCACTATACACACATTTATATATGTAATAAAAAACCGGAGAGACAACAAAATGCAAAAGAAGCTGTTACCTGTTTTTTATCCTTTGATTTTCATTTTTCATTCATTCTCAGAAAGCAGCAAAACAAGTTACACAGGGCTATAACTCAACAACACTTTACAAGTTGTCTACTTAAAAGTAAAAAAGGACCATAACTCTGCAACACACGAGTTGATTATTATGATATTTGACATGCATCATGGCCCTATCCATATATACATTCATGCTAAGTTTTATTTAAATCTATCCAACATTTCCTAAGATACCGGTATTGGTCCAGAGGTAAAATTTCCTTTTAAAATGCATATTTTTTTAAGAAACATAGGTCCATAACTCAAAAATGCATATTTGGATTTGCATGGCATGTGTCGTGCGTCATGTCCTTAATAATATATACCTTTATGCCAAGTTTCATTACAATCTTACCAACTAGTTCTAAGATATGGATCCGGAAGGACGGGCAACGCCATTTTAATATCCCCCTTCCGATTTTATCAGCAGGGGATAATTACAAGCTATGTTCATAGGGGTAGCTACGAGATTCTAAATAGACTTTAATTTATCACGGATGAAGATTGTTGCAGAATTTTTGTTTATATTCATCAAATTAAAGTGTGTTGCAGTATTGAACTGTGATGTCTCTTTATCATCTAGTGCTTTTTTAATCACATGGTAATATATTCATCGATTTAGAATACTGTAACGTTTCCTTAGTGTATAGTTTGCAACTGAGATATCGTTATCTGCCTTCTATACCCCATATTGTTCGAAGATGAGCGCTATTTTCCGATGCTTTGAATCCGTAAGCTAAATTATAGATATTTAACGGATCACAGAATAGAGGTTCTTTCAGTGAAGTTAATGTGAGATGTAAGAATAAATATCGCCATCTTAAAAGCTAATTTCTTTTTCTTGTGTTTCTTATAAGGAAAAGTTAGTTTAAAATATATAGGGACTTTATTTTTACTTTTTCTTGTAGTTTCGGTCATTAAGCATTGTTTTGGAGCTACATACTGAGCTGTATTAGAAAAAAAGGTAAGGTGGATATGTTTTTTTCTTCCGTGCTTTTCGCTTTTTACAACTGGATAAAGGAGGAAAGAAAAGGCATGTTATAAAGATATTAAGTTATGTTATAATTGACAATGTGTTTAGTAAAAGATCAAAACTGGAAAAGATAGACATGTATACATTAAAAGGAACATTTTTTTTTTTTTTTTTTTTTTTTTTTTAATACTTTTATTCTCCCCGTCATAGGTGTGTGAGGGTCGGGGAACCATCCACACTCCACACCTTACAATTATTCATTATTCTTAAGTATATTCATAACTATCTAACTTATATACAAACGTGGGCTGTAATTATATATATATAAGCATTTCATATCCATATCAAAGGATTCTACATATATCTATTTACATGTAACTTTAAGTTTACAAATGTATCATTATTATTACATGTTTATTAAAAAATGGATCTCTAAGGCCTAAAAGTGTTAAAAAAAACATCAAATTTTAAGAGCATGTTGGACATATTGCTCTGTTTTCAGAATACAATAATAAGAATGTCAAAGGCTCATAATTCAAAATCTTTGGATATATGAAATTTTTACATAAATTTGGCTTCCTCTGCATAGAACATGAAAAAATCAGCACCACATTTTACTTAATTAAATTGTATATTATTTTCCAGTTAGTCTCAAACATACTTAGGGTTTGGTTTTTTATTGACAGTTCTTTGTTTATATTATATTCATGTTGTAAGTAGCATTTAAGTGAATTTATTGACAGTAATCTTCCAAGAGATTTGCTTGTGAATATGTACTTTTTTATATAGAGGGTTATTAAGTATTCTGGTGTATTTTTTTATCCAAAAAAAGGAACATTTCTAGTTCATTTTAATAGTTGCTTTAAGTTTTAATTTACAATTAAGTATCACGTCGCCAACGACAAAATGGGGGAAAAATCATTAAAAAATCTAATGTTTGCTTGGCAGATAATTTTTTTTTATTATTATTATATAGATATTGTGTTTTTCTTCTTTCTTTATACACACGCTGAAATGTCCATTATTAGTTTTAATGATAGAATAATTGCTTTAGCTAAAACATGTAAATATTTTTCAGTTAAAATTGGGGATGGTGTTAAAGTTCATTTTCACTTGAATAATATCAATATTATAGAAGCTGTATTTGAGTCAATAATCTTATTTGTAATGACTTTAATTATTAAAAAAAAAATATTTTCATACAACTAGCTTATCGGACACAGTAATAAACTGTTAACTTTTGAGAAAAATAAAACACATGTTGGACCGCACGAAGACGACTGAATATGATTATTTTAAAAGAGATAGTTTCTTTGTATCTAGACCATACTAAGTACATTTCCGCGCGTGCGTGTGTGCGTGCGTGCGTGTGTGTGAGAATTTTCTGTGTTTGTGTGGGTTCTTTTTATGCCTTATTGTTTTTGGTCTGTCTGTCTGTCTGTTTGTTTGTTTGTCGCAAAACTTTAACCTTGACCATAACACGGTGGTCCTTCCACCTACAGCCTCCAAGCTTCACAGGTGCATGCACCTTGATGACCACTACCCGTTTTATCATTTTGATTATTTTCTTTTTTCTTCTATTATATATCATATGGAAACGTCATTCAGTAGTGCAATGTCAGTCGATTTTTAGAAGTTAAGTTTAAGATTGACAAAATTGTTTTGTACTGGAAGTTGAACATTGCTGAAAAAAAACAGATCAAGTTCTGCCTTTCAGTCTTATGATTAAAATGAAACTTTACTGAAAATACATATATACGTAAATACAGTTTTTAAGCACTTGAACAAAAAAGGTAAAAAAGGTTATATCCCGACCCGTTTTGTGTGATATCTTTAAATGTACAGTCAATCTTTTTAAAACTCGATATAGGTATCACTGATATGTTTTGTTTAACATTAACATTTTTTTTCTCTTGTTATGAAATAACCTGGTGTTACTCTTTGTAGTGAAGTCTCTTTTGCGAATGATTTATTTGGTTCCTCTGAATTGCTACATATAACGAAATAAACCATTTGCCTTACTATAAAAAGAATCAGAAACCATTTCCCTTAATATAAGAAGAATCAGAAGGTACGAACAGATGAAAGAAATGTGAAAATATAAAATGTCCTTGGTACTTGTATCTCTCTCTCACATCTCCTTATCAGATTCGTCCTTAAACCTCTATTGATCGCAAGACGCTCAAAGGCATTGATAAACATATGTTTCATTTGTAATCAATTTGATCATCCGGAATGAATAGTAAGAACATGTTACTAAAATCCTTCTCTTTTTTCAAATGATAGATCAAATGCCTTTAGGAAACATTTTTCAGTTTTATAGCTGAAATTGTCCTTTTTTTTTCTGTATGATTAATAAACATGAAGTTGAACATCATCTAAAATGATCGTGATGCATGGGGTAATTATAGTTATTAAAAAATACTAAAGTTATTGCTTTATTTTTCCCCTCTCTTTCTCTTTATCTATAACATCTGTCTGTAGCTATCACCTACATGCAGAGGAATTACAAATGAAAAAGAAAACTTTATACCAGCACTTCCTTAATAAGCAGAAATTAAAATTTATAAAAGACGATATTTGATAAATAAATTCGCTATTTGCTGTTGAAGTAAATTTTTGGAAAAAAATTAAATCAATATTTCGAAATGTAAAACTTAAAAAATATATCGAAATGCTTCATTTTGACATATTCAGACTTTTGTTTTGCAAGAAATACAAACTGTAGAAAAACGGTTTATTGATCTAGAATAAAACTGTAATTTCAAGCAGAAATATCTACTTGTGACATGTTTCCTAAAGTGTCTATTGACGTTAGCCTAGATCCAGTCGAGGTCACCAAGGACTTTCTTTCTTATGTCATCAGTTGTTATGTTTTAAGCTAAGGTAAACTACAGACCACCTTAATTGATGAAGGCACGTATGAAGCAAATGTCTATCATTATGTGAGCTTCTGTTGACTTTATGCCTAAAGGTGTTATTTATTATCTGAAATGTTGTTCTATTTTTGCAGACGAATTCGTCAGATTTCAATCATCTACTTGACAGTATAGCATTTATTTTTTTCTCAGTTTTGTTTTGATTTTTTGTTGTTGCTTTTTTGATGGAAAAAGTATGTGTTAATTTAGGTCGTTGTTTCGATATTTCTTATCGCATCTTGGCGAAATGAAGAATAAGCATATGGTGAACAAAAAATGTGGAAAAGCTGAATTAAAAATGTAATTGAAACACAAATTTCAAATTTCTTAAAACATCAGATACAAATCTTCATGAACTTTTGTACAGTCGCAATTTTTCTTCCCTAAATCAATTTCAGATTTATTTTTTAATGACCTATACATCCCAGAATTTTGTAGTATTTCCTGCAGTCTTTAACAGTTTTGGACAGTTGATAGAAATTCTGATCAAAATATCACGGACTTTTTGAAATCTTGGTACAGATCTGTACAATTAACACTTAATAGTTTTTGACTCATTTAAGTCTATTTTTATAAGATATTATATTACCTAACATCATACATATTTAAAGAGCCTCTCTTGTAAATTAGGTAATAATCTGAAGATCTATCTTCAATATACATTTTAGTTTTGAATTTTTAAGTCCGGATGTAAACAAACACTCCACTAATATTGGCATCATATATATTACCGGACAGAAAACGGTTTCTTTTTACGATCTCAAGTATAAAAAAGGAAATTATATCGGAATAAATTCAGGTTCGTTTCCTGTCAAGTCGTTCTCCAACTACAAACTATGTCTTTAACTTACAGCAAAATATCGAGAGGACCTCTCTATGTATGTCCCATGAAAATTAGTGTACCATAATTGACAGAATTACTGTCCACGTTAGCGCCTACACAGATTACGACGTATGATAGCACTGTTTTATACTTTGAAGCTCTAAGCAAATACATGAATCATATTAAAAAACTAGTAGTTCCCTGCTCCTGGGAGGAAATCATTCCATTTGAACATCAACAATTTCTAGTCAAAGCTATTAATACGTATGTAACAAAATTAATTCTGACACATTGAATTCAGCTTGCAGGATTTGTCAAACTACAATTTGCAGAAACAGTTTTAAATCGTGTCGTCCATGTTGACTTACCTAAAAAATCACTGAACCATTAAAAGTAAACCGCAGTTACATTATTACTGTTCTTGTTAACAATATAGTTTTATATTGTTCGATTCTGGTTAATATGTTGTTCATTTTTTAACAGTGAAGCAGAAATAGAAAAGGCAAGGGCCTTGACAATTCGGATGACTTCTTTGGTTTGCTGTTGCAAAAAAAAATATGTCAGACAAAGTGTGTGTACCATTCCTTTTCTCAACATTTTATCATCAGGCAAATTTGTTTTGAAAATGATTCTGAAAAAAAGGCCAGGAATGTCACTAATAGGAAGTTGGCAGTAGCAGTACGCAGTAGCAGTTGGCAGTAGAAATTAAATCAAACATGAAGTTGACAGTAGCAGTAACATCAGTAGCAGTAACAGCAGTAGCAATAAGCAAAACATGAAGTTGGCAGTAGCTGTAACAGCAGTAGCAGTAAAGCAGTAGCAGTAAGCAAAACGTGAAGTTGACAGTAGCAGTAAAGGAAACGTGAAGCTTCACGTTTTGCCTACTGCTACATATAGATTTGTAACGTCAGCTACTGGTGTGTAAAGAATTAAAAGAATATTTGGCAATGAAACAGTAAGTGACCTTTGATCTTTATGTAGAGATTCGTAGTCACTACCTTTTACTTACGATCATTATGGAAAAAAAGTTTGTTTGTTAGTTTGTTTGTTAGTTTGTTTGTTGATTATGTTTTAGTTGTCGTTGTTTTTCAAGAGATTTTAAAATTTTGAAGTAGTAACTATGGCCTAAGCTACAAAAGCTGCCCTTTTATAATAATCACTATAATTAGTCTATGATAGGAAAACCATTTCTTTCTTTTTATAGTTTTAGTGAATGTTTCTTGCCGAACCTGACGACAGTCTGCTGTAGCATTCTTGTGTCAGTCATGATGATGTAAGCACGAATAATAATTTACGAATTTCGATAGGGAACAAAAAAACAGAAATAACGAAATCTGATACATAATGCTTGTCTAACACAATGGTAGACAACCGACTTCCACAAACTTTATTTGAATTCACCAAACCTTGTTTAAGGTAACTCTGAGAGCCAACTTTCTTTAAAACTAAGATTTCAGTGAATCAGCAGTTATAGCTGACCAGCATTGATCTGACATTGATACAAAATATGTGGTGTACATTTGTTCAACTGCCTCTCCCTTTCTGTTTTAAACGTGCGGCTTCGAAAATATGTTGACTAACTCCCGTATAGTCGAAAAGACTTCATTATAACAAAGATTTTATCATGTATTCATTCAGACTAAAAAAACTTAACTGAAACAGCTGAGAGTTTTACCTTCAACTGATAAAAATAAAAATCCGTTTGACAGACTATAATTCTAAAAGTCTGATTATATCGGCATATTAAATTCTGATTACCGTATGCAATTTCTTGATAGATGTCGTTCCTGTATTGTTCTGATGGCTTAAAACTAGCTCTGATAACCCGTGTTAATAGAATATTAGCTCCGTCTTTTTTGTCCTATTAAAACAGCATTCTATGTGCTATTTTGTCATCTGAAAATGTTTGACTTTTTAGCTTTAAAAATTTGATGCTTGCATTATATGTTATGACTCACAGTTTCAGAATCTTTGATGAAAGTCAGTGTTGTAGAACTACGGGGATTCCGAGACTAGGAAATTTACTATACAACAAGCACATGTGTCTTGTAGGGCAGTTATACTATAATATTCACTTGAATGTATAACTTCCGTTAAACTAGTAAAAATAAGTTTTATTTTTCTGTGGTCATGACAAGACGGTTGAGACTTATTTTTATTATTTACAAGTTTATGTTTGTGGTCAAACTGACCCTGAACATTTTAAAAATTTAAATTTTCATTTATTCCTATTTGTTGAACAACAAACATAACCGGTCTTTTTACTTAAATAGATTTATTTTGAAAAAAAAGGTTTAAGTGAAAAGGATAAAGTTGAATATTATCAAACTCTATTATGACTTTCCAGGTATATTTTGAATTTACACACTCTACCAGGTTATTTTTAATTTTTTTAGTCTTTAAAATGAAAGGGATCTTTATTATTTCTAATTTACTTGATTTCTGGACATACACATCATTTTCTTTATCTTCAGGCTTCTTGGTCATTTTGAACGATAATATATCGTTAAAATGGTTATGTACAGAAGGAAAGTTTATGAGCAAAAACAGTAGTTTAAATTGTCAAAAAATGCACAATTAATTTATGAAAATTAAAGACAAAATAGAGACGCTAAAAGCATTAAGTGCCCGTTAAATTTATTAAGACATAACAACGTTTTACGTAAATTATTTAATAACTTTATCCTTTGCGTTAATGTTTTCAGCAAATAAGCAAAATATCTTTAAAGTTTTTTTTCTTTTCTTTTTTTTATTATTATTATTATTAAATGAAGTGGGATACAATTCAAGGCGCAATTGCGAATTATTACGAAATATCCATTGATGGTCGCAAGCCTTTATGGAAAAAAGAACTTGAAAATTTGTTTTGCATCCAGGATATTTTCATCTATACATCAAGTTTCAAAACAAACTAACGAGCGTTTGGCATCGTCTTGTATAGCTCTCTCAGGTTCACTTACATGGTGATTTTCAAATCCGCTTAAAAGAATTCAAGATAGAAAAAAATTGTAATTTTTCTTCGGTTAAAAAAACGCAAAACATTTAAACAATTAAAGGATATATATTTTCGCGCTATGTGACACATGAATTTCTTCTATACATCAAGTTTCAAAACAAACTAACGAGCGTTTGGCATCATCTTGTATAGCTCTCTCAGGTTCAATTACATGGTGATTTTCAAATCCGCTTAAAAGAACATATAAACCTTTTTAATCTTATAGGTGATTGTCATTCTGCCGTTGAATAGAATCGTCGACAATCTTTCATCAAATAATAACTAGTTATTTTGCAGTGTTCAGATTTCTTAAAAGACTCTAATTTGTTTTATATTACGGCAAAATCAGTTTCCATTCCGTCATCTAATCTAGTCAGCTTAGCTAAATGAAATGAAAAAGTAATGCATATATCACAAATAAAAAAAAGTCTTAATGAAAAGTATTTGAATCATGAAGTCTACAAACTTTCAGAAATTATTCCTTGAGTAGACTTCGTTATCTTTTTCATATTGCACTTAATCAAATCAAGGATATAATTTTAAGTACACTGTATCAATTTGTTAAATAAAGCACTGTCTTACACAGGTTCTTTCATGAGTCGCAGATACATTACGGTTCAAAAATGGTTGACTTGAACTTGAAGATGCTATTCTATGTTTTAGTATTTATTCTAAGTCTGGACGTGTTTTGGTTATGCTTCAAAATTTCTTGTATGAAAGCAGGCAATAACCCGTTTGCGCATTGAAACCTTTTAATTTTGATCCATTCAAACATTCAGCCATGATGTCAAGGGTGATTTCCTGTTTTCCTTTAGCAGAGTCATTGCACGTGAGGAAACTTATAGAAATGTAGCTTCAAACAGGAATAACTATGTGTGGTTTTTAATGGAAACATTTCGTGAAACATAACCAAAAAATAGTTTTGTAGTCCTTGTAGAATTGGCTAAGACTAAATGTTGATATCGTATCTTTCAATATAGATATATAAGTTTTAGCAAACACAATGAAAAGAACTCAAGAAACAAAATGTACTGAAATCAAGATTTCTTGTACAAACAATATTCAGTACTTCATATAACATTTTATTGCAAAACCGAGCATAGTTATACATGACATTCTATGGTTTATATGCCCGCTGAAGGATCATTATATTGCTCGCAATATCCGTCCGTCCGTCCGTCCGTTTTCTCAAAGAAGACTTTGGTCAAGGTTATTCTTTATTGTCCAGATAAAATAAGAGGTTGCCTACTTTTATGTTCATGTCATGTTTATTCATCTCAGTGGTACATGACATGATTGTGACATAACAATACACAAATGTTCTTCAGAATGAAACTAACGAGTAATATACTCTAGATTTGTCAGTCCAACCAAAAATAACTCTGTTATTCATTTTACATCTGATGATTAAGAACGGAGTCGTGTGCTTAATGTGAAGGTCACACTTTGATGCAAAGATCTTACAGAATAATACCCTTCAGTATGTTTGCAATTGATTAATTTAAGTTAGCGTGAACTTAGTATGGATTTACTTGCCACAGAAAAGAAATTCCTGCAGTGAATAGATTTGTCATTTTACTTAGACAACACTGTCACAAGCTTAGTAGATGTAAAATTTATTGACCGTTATGTTATGGAACTACAGGACACATTGTGTAATCCCTTAAATGACATGAAACTTTTAAGAAAACAGGTTCACAAAAGTAAAGACCATATACTGTTCCAGGAATTAGGAAAACTACCGCTTTCTTTCTTTCTTGATTAAAACCAGAGACTCTAAAACAAAGATTATAACCACAACTTAATTGTAAACTCTCAGGCCTGACTATTAGGACAAAGATTACAAACATAAATAACAAATTAGCAGGAATTTTCAAGGCCGTTTTAGAAATAATGTGACAATGTGTTCGGCATAATTCTTGTTTGTTCACAGAGCGATAATTCTTAAGATTAGGTCCGCGTGTCTCGTTGTTTTCCTGTCGAGATGATTTCACAAGACATACGACGTTTAAAACCTAACATCTCGCAATGAAATTGGACAAAACATTTACTTCTACAACATGACCAAGAAAGTGCACTACATGTTAGCCACTTAATCATAATTTCGCAATATATATTTGTTTTAATATGCTTCAAATCTGTTCTAATCGTCTTTCAGATTTACGTCCAAAATAAAGCAGAAATAAGTAAGAAAATTTATAATCTGTTTCATAAAAACATATAGTGCTTTTGAAGATTTTGAATATTTTGAGATCTAGATATGTGAAGTGTATGTTGGAATCGAATCTTCGAATTATGGGTAGAAGTTTCTGTAGTCTTTGTGGTTAAGTGATTTATGAGATGTCAGTCACACGAATGCAGGATCATCAGATGACAAACCAGACTGTACAGTTCAAACTATGCTGGTCGCATGACACTTGAGAGTGAATTATTAATCACAGGATTTGAACATACTTTTGTTCTTTATATCATGTAAAATTATTCATAAAGTTCAACAGACGTACTTATTTACAAGTAAAATTTACTAATTTTCCAAACTACTACACGTGTCATAGAGATAACACACACAGCATAGATTACAAGACGTTTACGAAAATATGTAACTGACCTAATCTTTTCGCTACAATTGATGATCCAGTTTACTTGCAAATATAAAATACACTAAAATAACAGAATATGTATGATCTAACTATATTACAGGAATTTGACATTCGTATATTTGTTATAAATTTAAGTCTGTCTTGGGTCTTGTGACTTCTCACGTTACCATAGCTATAAAATTTAGTTGAGTTATCTTCAGGTTCGTGCAGATTTGAAGTTATGGGTTGTATTTTGAATAATAGGAATGTTCGTTAGATGCATAATTGTAAAATATATGAAAATTCATAATATTAAATTATGTATTTTATTTTTGTAACTGAAAAAAAAACTTATTATTAAATTAAGAAACATACTGTTATCTTTAAACATGACAGAAAAAAATGATTTGAGATGTCAAAAACAGGATATGTGTTTGGCTTGATCACTCTACCTTGTGCTTCTTTGTTTGGAAGTTACTTTATAAATCAAAATCTTTGTTCTGCTTGAGTTTTTGCTCGGTTGTATTTTCCCTCTGTGGAACATTTCCACAATGCATGGAATTGAAAACCTATTCCATCTAGTAATGGTAAACCTTAGAAACTTTAATGATAGACTTCATAAAATCATTTCATGCCAAAACACGCAAGAAATACTTTCAGAACCAAGCATTGATTTTAACATATAGTTACACGACAATGACGTCCTTATCGTTTAATTCAATAGCGTCTCTTTTAGTCGACTTGAATAATGTATAACCAGTACGGGTAGAGTAGCATTTCTCAGAATGGTATCAAAACTTTGATTAATGATCGTTTCTTCCTAAACGTATTATTAAATTATTCGACCCGTATCTCACTTAACGGATCGGCATAGCTTTGTTTATGTTGTTTCCTTTGACATTTGTGTTTGGTTCATATTAAACTTCTACCCTTCTACCCATATTCATTGATACACAATTGTACAAGTGCGATCAAGCTTGAATTTAAAATTGTAGGCCAAATGGGGCTCATAAAAGATATTCTAGTAACAGTTATTCCGAAAAATGTGTGAATCAATTTGAATCAAAGGTATTGAAATAAATTAATCATTATTTATTGTGTTATTATTTAACTTAACAGCCTGTCTCAGTCCTCTTAGCCTTCTTTACTAAGTACATTTTGTATTTGGACTTATGAGTCAGTCGTGCAGTTAAGAAACTGTTATATAATTTCTTTTTACTACAATGGGAAATTTTTCAACATGTCTTACACACGTGAATAAGCTCGTTAAACCAGAATATTTGATCGGAAAAAACCCCATTTTTTTTATAATACGAACGAATTACTCCTGTACATCTAATGACGTAATAGTAAAAGCACTAAAAAGCTCTGTTTGTCAATTAAAAATATGTATCGAAACAACTTCAGGGATTATTTAAATGAATAAGTTATGTGACTCATTTTCGATTCTTATAAACTTTTTATAAAGGGAAATTATCTAAAATTGTTTCAATATTCACGCAAGTTTACTTCAGTCACGCACTTCAAAAAGAGTTATAAAACCGCAAACATCTTTTTTATTTAATAATATACCGGAAAATCTTTGTTACCTAATGGTATGTTTATGCCTAAACAATAAAAAGACGTTCTTTATGAAGATTTTAAAATGATTAAATGAATGTTTAACAAAGTAATATAATACCACGGGGTGAATGTGTATCTAATGTATAGTCATTAATTCTTCATGAAAGGATTTTTATATCTTTCCCTAGATCTTGCATGTTTATAACACTCTAAATTATTGGTTACAGGAAAACTTTTTGCGATGAAAATAAAAGATACAAATATCAATTAACATCAAGTTCAACCTCATCTTAATTGATTGTGATGTATGGGGTAATTCAAACAGATTCAGTTATGTAACATCTTTCATTTCATTCTTTTTCCTCTCTCTTTCTCTCTATCTACAACATCTGTCTGTAGCTATCACATACATATAGAAGAATTGCGAATAATCTACAACATCTGTCTGTAGCTATCACATACATATAGAAGAATTGCGAATAATCTAGATAACTTTATACCAGCACTGTGGGTAACACCAATTTCCTTAAATAGCAGAAATAATATATATATAATAAAAGACGAAATTTGATAGATAAAATTCGCTTTTCACTGAGGAAGTTAATTTCTGGAAAAAGGGATTTAAAATGAATATTTCAAAATGTAAAACTTTAAAACAAAAATATTGAAATGCTTCATTTGGACATTATATTAATATAAACTGTAGAAAAATGGTTTATTGATTTAAGATAAAACTGTAATTTTAATTCTAATACGATATGAAACATTTCCTATATGATCACATAGGGAAACCAGCTATACTTTATTATACGATAAAATATATGTTGCTGTTATGATTTCCTCCCATGTAATGCATAAAAAGATTTTTCTCCATTGATTTTATTCATTTTTTTGTTTTAGGCAAGTAACGGTCTAAAATGTCAGCTTTACATCAGTTATTACATTCCAAAGCATGCAACGCAATCTTTGCTTGTTAATTAAATAAAAATAACAATATTTACATGAATACCGAAAAATGCAAAAAGTGCGCCAAACGTTATAACAACGTAATATACGTCACATTAGTAAAATGACGTCATGAGCTATCTCGAGTGGTCATTCTTTGTATATATGTTTATTTAATAGCGTTTTTGACGCAACATATTGTTCTCATTTGTGATTTCAAAGAGTATGAGTCTAGAAAATTGTTATCGATGCAGTTGTAACTGTGATGCTAAACTAAATAAAAACGGAAACAGCATTATTAACCAAATTCCCTCGCTTTCGCCAGTGGGGTGTTAATTTTAACGGCAAGGAACCAAATGTCCGCAACTGAAGATTGATGAACACAAAGCATAGTTCAAATTTCTTTCGTGATTAGAATCGAAATAATAAATACGTTTCTGTATTTTATCGGTGAATAAAATATGGGCCGTCGTTCGGATGCTGAAAATTAAATCACTCGTGCTTCGCACTCGTGATTTAATTTCCTACGCATCCGAACTCCGCCCATATTTTATTCACCGATAAAATATAGGAACTTATTTATTATTTCTTAAGCAAAAAATCACCTTAAAATTTAGTAAATCCATGTGACATGTTACTAAAGTGTTTATTGATGTTAGCCAAGATTCACTCGAGAATTTCATCAAAAACTTTCTTTCTTGCTATGCCATCAGTATGGCGAGCAAAAATGTAATTGAAATACAAATTCTTTAAATCTTCAGATACAAATCTTCGTGAACTTTTGTACAATCACAATTTCAGATTTATTATTTTTGATAAGATTTATACACCCCTGAATTTTGTATTATTTTTGCTGTTTTAACAGTTTTGGACACTTGTATATGACAGAAATGCTGATCAGAATATTTGGCACTTTTGGAAATCTGGGTAGAGATCTGTACAATTAACATTAATGGTTTTTAACACATTTAAATCTATTTAAAAAACTGTATCACCTAACAGCATAATTTTTTTAGAGTCTCTCTTGTAAATTAGGTATTAAGTAATCAGAAGAAGGTCTTTGCAAATCGATCTTAAATATACATTTAAGTTTTGAATTTTTAAGGCCGGGTGTAAACAAACACCTTCACTTTACTGCCATCGTACATATTATCGGACAGAAAACGGTTTCTTTTTATGACTATTCTGTTACTATTTCAAGCATAAGAAAGAAATTCTAATTTTCTCAGAATAAATTCTGGTTCATATGCTATCAAGTCGTGCCCAAACTACATACTATGTCTTTGATTTATAGCAAAGTATCAACGTGTGCAGTCTGTGTATATCCAATGAAAATAAGTGTACCATGATTGACAAAATTACTGTCCATGTTAGCGTACAGATTACGATAGATGATAGCACTGTTTTAGGTTCTCTGCCTGTCTTTATATGTTTGAGATAGTATTTGACTTTGTAGCTCTAAGCAAAAACATGAACCATATTAGAATACTAGTAGTTCCCTGCTCCTGAGAAGAAATCATTTCATCAATAATTTCTAGTCAAAGCTATTAACACGTATGTAACAAAATTAATTCTGAGCCATTAAATTCAGATTGCGGGATTTGTCAAACTGCATTTTTGGGTTATGCCCCTTAGGAAATCACCCAGTATACTGGTAAGTTTTCAAAATGCGACAGAGCGTCTATTGAGAAAAAAATATGGAGCAGAGCGTCTAGATCCGGAGATTTTCTGACATCCTTATTATGCGGCCTTGCGATCCTATTTGCGGTCCTATTTGCGAACCTAGTTTTAACAATGTGTTATCATATGATTAAGGAAGCTGCATTCAATGTATTGAATATATGTATGTGTTTTTAGGTAAATGATGTGTTTAAATTCAACAGAGAAATTGATTGTTAATTACATATAATTTTGCATTATTGTTAAAAACGAGAGAAATAAAATTGAAATCTATTTACTGCACAAAGAAAACAGACTTACAATTCAGACTTTAGGATTTCCGCAACTGTTTTGCCGTAGAAACATGTTTCACACTAAAATCATTTGATATAAACATTAGATTTGATATTTTTAAATGAAGCCTCATTTAAATGAAGGTTTAGAACTTCAACAATTTGAACGATTTTGCAGAATTCAAAAATTGCATATAATGTCAGCAGGTGATGTGAGCGTTGCTAAATTAACTGTATATTCCTTTATCTATTTGAGTTTATTTCTCGTCGGTACGTGTTGATCATTTGACCGACGTCCCATAGAGATGTTAGCTTTTTTAGGATGTTGGGTATAGTGCAAGACAAGAAAGTATCTCATTTCAATGACGTCTCTGGTTTTTTGCATGCTCAATGTATAGCACAAATATATAGGACCCCTGGAATATCAGTTCAGTGCGTTACCACTACTCCTGCAGGATACCGACTTGTTGAAATGTGACAACAAAAATGCAAAATTTAAATGTGTAAGTAAATATATAATGCGCGCTGGAAATGTTAGTCTTGTAAAATATAAAACTGTTATGCTGTTTCCTTTTTAATTTTCCCTTTTAAGCTCTATTTACGATACTTTAATTATTTCTAAAATAGATGATCGTTGTTGTCTTGAGTTCTCAAAGATTTTATTTTCATATTTTTATAGTGTATTTATTATATCCTGTGCTCGTAAACACTGATAATACTATATATTCTAAAAAAGTTACTTGCTTTGTTCACACACTGACAAATTTACTAACATAGACTGAAATATTAAAGGAAGAGGACAACTATCAATATCGCAAGGAATGTTGCATAAAGATTTGATCATATAATTCAATTATTTGGCATAACCCATTGAATACTTTTTTAAGCAGCCAACTTGTTTTAAATCGTGTCGGCAGTATTATTTATATAAACAATGAATAATACTCAGCCATTAAAAGTAAACAGAAGTTACATCATTACTGTTCTTGTTAACGTAATATTTTTATATTTTACTTATTAAAGTGTTAGATTCTGCTTCTGTTGTTCATTGCTGTTGTTTTTTTTTTTAAAACTACTGTCCCAATTTAAATAGATAAATCTATCACACATTTATAATTGTTAGTTTTTAAAAAAAACAGTAAAGCAGAGCTGATAAAATGGGCTTTGTCCTTGACAGATTGAACGACATATCAGACGAAGAAAGTGTACCATTCCCTTTCTCGACATTTTATCATCAGGCAAAATTGTTTTGAAAATAATTCTGAAAAAAAGCCAGGAATTTCCAATATTTTATATATTGTAGACTATGTATCGCAGAAGATGCTGTTGTCGACATACCTAAATATGATTCAATGGTAAACACAACATGAAATCACTCTATCATTTTTATATTTTAAAGGGGCAATAACTTTTCCATTCAATTAAAAACTTTGTTTGACCTATGTAATTAAGAAAGAACTCTTACAATCGAAAATGAACAGTTGATCAATGTCTTACAATCGAAAATGAACAGTTGATCAATGTGACAAACTCCTAATGAGGTTTTGTTCATTTTGAAAATATTCTTAAAACGAAAGTACACAAACAAATATCGCCAAGTTACGCCTTAATGGCAAAAGGATGAAATCTGATACTTAATGACTGTGTAAAACAATGGTAGACAACCGACTTTCACAAACATCATTTGTATCATTTGAATAACGTGAATTTCTAGTCCATCATATTCATCAACCTTGTTAAAAGTGACAGTTCTGACAGCCAACTTTCTGTAAATCTACGGGTTTAACAGCCAATTTTCATTAAAACAACAGTTATGAACAAGCTAACCAGCATTGATCTGACATTGATACAAAATATATCGTGGACATTTGTTCAGCTGCCTCTCCCTTTCTGCTTTGAACGTGCGGCTTCGTAAAGATGTCGTTAACTGCCTTATAGTGAACAAGACTAAATTTATAATAACAAAGATTTTATCGTGTATTCAGAAACTCTTTGTTCTCTTTTAGACTTAAAAAAGGCTAATTTTTTATACCTTGAACTGAAAAAAGTAAAATTCCGTTTAGTATACGTAAATTCTATAAGTGTGTTTATGTCGGCATTTTAAATTCTGATTACCTTATGCAATTTCTTGGTAGATGCCGTACTTGTGTTCTTCTGATGGCTTAAAATTATCTCTAATTTCTAGTGTTAACAGACTGTTAGCACCATCCTTTTTGTCGTCTTATTTAAACAGCATTCTATGTACAATTTTATCATCTGAAAATGTTTGACTTTTTAACTTTAAAAATTTGATGCTTGCTTCATATTTAATGACTCACAGTTTCAGAAACTTAAAAGAAAGTCAGTGTTTTAGAACTACGGGGATTCTTAGACTAGTAATTTTACTATACAACAAGCACATGTGTCTTGTATGGCGGTTATAAAATAATCTTTTCTTGAAAGTATAAACTAGGGAAAATAAGTTTTAATTTTCTGTGGTCATGACAAACCGGCTGAGACTTATTTTAATTATTTTCATGTTTATGTTTGCGGTCAGATTGACCATGAAAATTTAAATTTTCTGTTAATTCTATTTGTTGAACAACAAACATCACCGGTCTTTTCACTTAAATAGATTTATTTTGAAAAAAAAGAGTTTAAGTGAAAAGGATAAAGTTGAATATTATAAAAATCTATTATGACTTTCAAGTTATATTTTGAAATATACGCACTACCAGGTTATTTTCAATTTTCAGTTTTTAAAAATGAAATAGATCTTAATTATTTCTCATTTACTTGATTTCTGGACATACACATCATTTCCTTTATTTTCAGGCATCTTGGTCATTTTGAACGGTAATGTTAATATAAACTAGTAAAGGTACAGAAGGAAGTTTTATGAGCAAAACAGAGCAGTTTACATTGTCAAAAATGCACAACTAATTTACGAAAATTAAAGACAAAATGGAGATGCTAGAAGCATTAAGTGCCCGTAAAATTTATTAAGACATAACATTTTACGTAAATTATTTAATAACTTTATCGTTGGCGTTAATGTTTTCAGCAATATAGCGTTTTATGTCACCGTAAATCTCAAACTTATAGAAGAATATATATGATTAACCTTTATTTGAGAAACTTTCGGTTAACCTTGGGTATTTTTGTTTTCTTAAAGACAGTTTAAGATTTGATATATTTATAGAACTTCTTATATCGTAGTTTCACGAAGAATTATTATGATATTATAGGGAATATATGATATATTTTGTTTTCAAAGACAAAAAATGCCTTGCTGAAAAACAGAAATTATGACGAAAGCTATCAGCAAAGGTCTTACTGCCTTGGAATAACGCATTGTTAAGAGAAATGTGTATCCAGTAGAAGGTTTAATTAATTATGTTTGTAATCACTGGTTTGAGCCATAGTATTTTCACTTTTGATAATGTTTTTTTTTCTTTTTTTAAAAAAAAAAACGGGAGATACTATTCATTGCGCATTTGTTTAGGTATCTTGCGAATTAATACGAAATATCCATTGATGGACGCAAGCCGATCTTTTTTTCAGAATCATTATTTATTTGAAGTCGGTTTCCTTGGTACATTATTCCTTGTTGATTAAATGGGTAATAAGCTTACTGCAAAATGTTTTTAATATCACTCTTTTTGAACAAAAAACAAATGGGGGAAAAACTTAAACATTTGTTTTGCATCCAGGGTATTTTTAATGTAAATGTTAAAATTTATATTTCACCAACCCAATTAATGAATCACTCTAAGATTGATAAATGTGGTCATTTTTCGTTCAGTTATAATTAAAAATAGGAAAACAAATTAAAAGAACACTACTTTTAGCTCTATGTATACATATTGAGCTCATCTATACATCAAATTTCAAAACAATCTAAAGAGTATTTGGTATCACCTTGTATAGCTCTCTCAAGTTCAGTGACATGGTGATTTTCAAATCCGCTTAAAAGAACATATAACACGATCCAGCTTAAAAAGGGATTTTCCAACAAGTCCCGAAAAATGCCCATTTTAAGTAAATTTCGTGTGGTAAAACAGACTAAATCATAGGGTCTTTTTTCAAGGGTCCAGACAAAACATCTACTCACTTCTGTAAATCTCATGTATTCACACAGCATATAATCAGAAAATCACAAAAATGTCATAACATAATTTAATTCTTCTAGAAAATTCTAAACAATAAAATATTTTCTTAGGACATTCTAAAAACAACTGTTTTAGCCTACATATATACATAATCAGATATATTATTTAGAACGTTCAAAGAACGAATAAAGTAGCGGTTGAAAAAGAACAAAAATCAGATTTCATGTTTTAGAACGTTTTAAAAAAGAAAACCGGAAGAGTTGAAAAGAACAGAAATCAGATTTTATTCTTTAGAATATTCTAAAGACAAACAGCGAAAAAGCTGAAAAACAACAAATTCAGATTTCATTCTTTAGAACGTTCTAAAATGTAAAACAGAAAAGTTGAATAACAACACAGATTTCATTTTTATTATGTTCTAAGACAACAACGAAAAAGTTGAAAAAGAACAGGAATCAGATTTTATTCTTTAGAACGTTGTAAGAACTAAAATCGAAAAAAAAAACACAAAATCAGATTTCATTCTTTAGAACGTTCTAAAAAAGTTGAAAAAGAACAGAAAACAGATTTCATTCTTTAGAACGTTCTAAAAAAGAAAAACAAAAAAGTTGAAAAAGAACATTAATCAGATTTCATTATTTAGAACGTTCTAAAAACGTAAAACAGAAAAAATGAAAAACGACAAAAAAAAACAGATTTATATACCTTTTAATCTTTTAGGTGTCATTCAATCGTCGATGATCTTTCATCAAATAATTACTAGCTATTTTGCAGTGTTCAGATTTCTTAAAAGACTCAAATTTGTTTTATATTGCGGCAAAATCAGGTACAATTCCGTCATCTTTCTAGAACTGAAAAGGTAATAGATAGAACTGCAAATAAAAGAAGTCTTAATGAAAAGTATTTGAATCATAAATTTTACAAAATTTCAGAGAATATTCCTTGAGTAGACGTCGTTATCTTTTTCATTTTGCACTTAATCCAATCAAGGATATAAGCTTTAGTACACTGGATCAGTTTCTTAAATTCGTACTTTCTTACACAGGTTCTTTCATGAGTCGTAGAGACATTACGGTTCTAAAATTGTTGACTGGAATTGAAGCTGCTATTCTATGTTTCAGTATTTATTATAAATCAGGGCGTCTTTTTGGTTATGCTTCAAAAGTTCCATTGTATTGAAGCAGACAATAACACGTTTGCCAAGCATGGAAACCTTTTTTAATTTTGTTCCATGCTCTAGCGATAACGCTACAGTAAACATTCAGCCATGATGCCAAGGATGATTTCCTGTTTTCCTTTAGCAGAGTCATTGCACATGAGGAAGCTTATAGAAATGTAGCTTCAGACAGGAATAACTTTGTGTGAAATTTAATTAAAATATTTCATGAAACAAAGTCAAAGCTAGTCTTTAAAGAGTTGGCTAAGACTAAATGTCGACATCGTATCTTTCAAAATAGATATACAAGTTTAAGCAAACACCAGAAAAGAGAACTCAAGAAACAAAATGTATGAGAATCAAGTTTTCTGGTACAAGCATTCCGATTTTCAATACTTCATAAAACATTTTCATGCAAAACCGAGCATAGTTATACATGAGCTGCATTCCATGGTTTATATGCCCCCTGAAAGAGGATTTATATTGATCGCAATATCCGTCCGTCCATCTGTCTATCCGGTTTCTCGAAGAAGACATTAGGTTGAGCTCATACTTCATTGTCCAGATAAAATAAGAGATTCCTACTTTTATGTTTGTGTCTTGTTAATTCAGCTCAATAATACATGACATGATTGTGACATGACAATTTACAAATGTTCTTCAGAATGAAACTAACGAGTAATAAACTCTAGATTTGTCAAACAAAAATAACTTTGTTATTCATTTTACATCTGATAATTTAGAACGTAGGCGTGTGCCTAATGTGACGGTCACGCTTTGATGCAAAGATCTTACAGAATAATACCCTTCAGTATGTTTGGAATTTTTAATGTTTTTAAGGTAGCATGAACTGAGTATGGATTTGTTTTACTTGCCACAGAATAGACTTTTCAAGTGTAAACAGAGTTGTCATTTTACTTAGACAACACTGCCATCAGCTTAGCAGTTGTTTATTTTATTGAATATAATCATATATAGGAACTACAGGACACGTTGTGTAACCCCTTAAATGACATGAAACTTTTGAGAAAACTGGTTCACGTGAATAAAGACCTTATCTTGTTCCAGGAATTAGGAAAACTACCAATTTCTTTCTTGATTAAAACACAGATAATGCCTCATCACGCATGAAAACCAGAGACTCTTAAACGAAGAATATGACCACAACTTAATTATAAACTCTCAGGCTTGACAAATAGGCCAAAGATTACAAACATAAATAACAAATTATCAGAAATCTTCAAGGCCGTTTCAGGATTAATGTGACAACGTGTACGGCATAATTCTCGTTTGATCACAGAGCGATAATACTTTATATTAAGTACGGGTGTCTTTTTATTTTCCAGACGAAATTGTTTCGAAAGAAATATGACGTTTCAAACCTAATATCTCTGACTGAAATGGAGCAAAAACGTTATTCCTACAAAATGATCAATAAATCATTTTCAATGTTATCCACTTAATCAAAATTTCGCCATACATATTTTTATTTTAATATTCGTTTAAGCTTCACGCATTGTCTTTTAGTTTTACCCCCAAAATAAAGCAAAATCATTCAAGAATTTGAGAACCTGTATATGTTACCAATATTCCACACTCTATAACAGGAAAAAATCATGTTGCTTTTATAGGTTGGTTATTTTGGGATTTAGATATATGAAGTGTATGTTGGAATCGGGTCTTCTAATAATGGGTGCAAGTTTCCATGGTCTTTATGGTTAAATAGTTTATGTGTTGACAGTCACATAAATGCAGGATCATCAGTTGACATTCAAGTTTTACTGTACATCTCAAACTATGCAGGTCGCATGACACTTGACAATGAATAATTTTTCACAGAATTTAAACACTCTTTTGTACTTGATAAGCATGTAAAAGTATTCATAAAGTTCAACAGACGTACTTATTTGCAAGTACAACAGATTAATTTTCAAAACTATAACATGTGTCATGGGGACAACACACAGTGCACAGATTACAAGACGTTTGCGAAAATATGTAACAGATTTAATCTTTTCGCTACATTTAAAGATCCAGTTTTACTTGCAAAATTATATAAAATACACTAGAATAACAGAATATGTATGATCTAACTTCATTACAGGAATTTGCCATTCGTATATTTGTTATAAATTTAGGTCTGTCTTGGGTCTTGTTACTTATCACGTGACCATAGCTATAAAATTCAGTTGAGATATCTTCAGGTTTCGTGCAGATTTGAAGTTATGGGTTGTATTTTGAATAATAGGAATGTTCGTTAGGTAGTTGTAAAATATATGAAAAATCTATTATTTTGATATAAATTTATCTTATTTTGTAACTGGGTCATAAAGAAACATATTCATGGCAGAAAAAAAACTATTTCAGATGACAAGAACAGGATAAAGTGTTTAGCTTGATCACTTTACTTTTTACGTCTTTGTTTTGAAGTTATACATAATAAAATCAAAATAGTTGATCTGCCTTGAGATTTTGCTCGGTTGTTTGTTCCTCTGAGGAACATTTCCATCATGCATAGAAATTGAAAACTGATTCCAACTAGTAATGAAAACCCTAAAAACTTTAATAGCGTTCTTCATAAAAACAGTTCATGCCAAAACACGTAGTGAAATTCTTTCAGAACCAACCATTGATCTTAATAAGTGCACGGCAATTATGTTCTTTCTCTTTAACAGATATAAATGAGCGTCTCTTTTGGTCGACTTGAATAATGTGTAATCAGTTTGGGTACCGCGATTTTTCTGTTTAGAGTTGCATTTCTCAAAATGGTATTAAAACTTTGATCGTTTCTTCCTAAACGTGTTTGCCATTTCCATAAATGGACGTCATTGATACACAATCTTACAAGTGCAATTCAGCTTGAATTCATAATTAAGCCAATATGGGGTACATATCATATTTTCTAGTAACACGTATTATGATAAATAACATCTGTGTGAACCAATATAAATCAGAGGTAATAATAAATTAGTTTTTTTTTCACTTAGCCTCTCTCAGTTTTTGTAGCCTATAAGTATTTGGGCTTATGAGTGTGTCGTACAGTTTAAGAAACTGTTATGTCATTGTCTTTAAGTGCCTTGTTAATTTATCAACATGTAATAAATTACAACTACAAAAAATTGTGTTTCAAATGATATGTCAATTTGATAATCAAATAGTTTTTGTTTTGTTTAAACCACCCACTTACTTGATTAGTTAATTGCATAAGTTATGTAAGTAGTTTTCTTTTTTTATTCATATATTTTTTGTAAAAAAGGAAACTTATTAATTATTTGAATATTTACAGCATTTCCTAAATTTTTGCTAGACTCCAGTATACTTCAGACAAACACACAAAAAAGAATTACAAAAACGCAAACTCCTTTTTGTTGATATATCAAATATACCTTTGTTACTCAATGGTAATTAACGTCTAAACAATAAATTAAAACATGTTTTTTAAGCAGATGTTGAAATGATAAAACAAAGTAAGATAATAATGCCAGGTTATGGCAGTGTAACCTGCGGTGAATACGTATTTTAGGTATGGTCATTAAATTTTCATGAAATGAATTTTATGTCTTTCTTTTGATCTTGCATTTTATTGATCTTGGTTTTAACACTGTTTTCTGCGATGGTACGAACATAAAAAAATCTTTACGAGTTAAATAACATAACGTATATTTAAGTCGGCATGAAATAGTTAAATATATATTTATAGCCAACACATAAAATAAAATACCACAGATATTTTCTATCAAGTAATATCAGAGTAAGGTAAAAAAATATGCCTGTAGTTTAATTAAATTCATTAATAAATCAATTTATAGAAAATGAACTACGAATAAATCTGGTTTAGACATTCAGTGGCTTTGCTCGTGTATATACTAAGAAGTAATACCGGCTTGACAAGATTAACTTCTTGTTATATCGACCAGACTTTGTTATTTCAAGTCCCTTGGCGCTCAAGTAGCAAAAATAATCAACTAGAAATGCTATTAATTTTAAAACAAAAAATAAAAATCTATACAAATTCGGAACACCCGCAGAAAACGGTGAAAAAAAAGGGAAAAAGTTCTGTTTTGAAACAGCCAAACACACTGCAGTTTTTGTGTCTTAAAACCCCTTATAGAGCAACTGACGCTGATGGTTCTAACTTATCTCATTTTTCATGCAAATATTATTTAATATATAAGTACTTGTGAATCGTAAATATATATTTTTACATTCATTTTTTTTAACCAGATCTGAAGCTTCGTGCTGTGAACATTTACGTTATATTCTTTATAAACAAGTATCATCACCTGTCTATGGTTATATTTGTTTAAATGCATTCGGAAATTTACAGCGATTTTTATGATTATCCACGACTACCGTAGATTCGCGACGCTAAGCATTTTCCGGCGTAACAAACAATAAAAAATCAACAAGTACAAAATATCCGTTACTTACCCGTTAAAAAATCAATTTCCTAATAATCCTGACGAATCTTACACATAAATCATCTCCGACAAGTGTCAATGTCACTATTTGTTTACATGTAGCAATAGGAGGCGGCCATTTTATTGCACTTCCCGCCATTCGCGGATGTGACGTACTCCCATAGTTCTTTGCCCAAAAAAGTACAATTAGGCCACACCAAAGTTTAATTATTTAGTTATGGTCACCACTTAGTCCAAAGTTAACATTTATTCAGAAACTAACTGTTTTTAACAAATCTAACAGTTTAACACTATAACTTATGTACAAAGTACTTAATTTTGACTGTTTTTACAGTTCTACTCTTCTTTCCAATGTGGGCAGAAGAACTTATCTCCCCTTCTGACCACTCTAACATCTGTGCAAAAACAGAGATGGGTCCAATGTAAACATGGTCTTCCATTTTTAACACCGTCACACTGGGCCCACTTTGTAAAAATCAAGGAAGTGGAACCAGATACCTCCTTTGGAGTAAATAAGTTACAAACACAACATTTGTCTTCATCACTTTCAGCATCAGATTCAGATGATTCAGAACTACTGACAGCAAGGTTTATATGTGAAGGACCAGGCTGAGGATCTTTAGAGGGTTTTGAGACTTTTTTACTTTGACCTTTTTTATTTATTTTTCCTTTTGAGACAGGTTTTTTAACAGATTTAGAAACTGGTTTTTGAGCCTTATACACATACTCCTTTAATTTTTCATGTACATGAATGAAGTCCTTTTACGGTACTGCTTCTCTATCAAGTGGATAAATACCAGCACGTTTAAACCTAGACTGGAGATTTTCAGATTTTAATGCTTGAAGATGTACCTTACAAGCAAGAGAACAAATGTTATACCTTGTAACAGATGCAGCAGTTTCACGCATTAACTTGTGACATGCATTATTGTACATGCGTTGGAATGGACCGTAACATGCTAAATCTAAAGGTTGAAGTATATGACTTGTATGAGCAGGGAGTATGAATAATACAATGTTATTATCTCTTGCCCAGTCAACAAGTCCTACAGATATATGTGAGCGGTGATCATCTAAGATCAGAAGAACTTTTTCAGCAGTACGACCAGGAATATACTTTAAAAAGTGATTCTGCAAGAAATCTTTGAAAATGGTACCATTGGACCAACCAGTCTCACTCATACTTCCTGTAGCACCTGGAGTAGAACCTTCAAGAAGCTCTGGCAAAAGTCTCTTACCAAGGAAGACAAAGTATGGTGGCAAAGCATAACCACTTGCACTTCCACAACCTATTAGTGTGACTGTCTTTCCTTTACCTGATGTTACTGCAGGAGGAGGATGATCAGATCTGGCAATTACAGAGGGAGGTGTGTGGTCACATGTAAGACCCTTTTCATCAACATTAAAAATGAGATGAGGTTTATCAAGGAGGTCATGTTTCTTTAAACAATTTTCCAGATTATCAAAATATTCCATGACTATGGACTCCTTAGTCATTTTAGCACGGGCATATTCTAAAGACCTCGGATTCAATTTTTTTATTTCAGGCCACCTACTTCTAAAACCCTCTAACCAATGGAATGATAATGATTGAGACTTGTTCCTTTTGCCTAGGAGAACAGCATATTCTGTTGTAATATTTATACTTTCTTGGCATGTGTATCCATATCCATAATCAGCCATTGTCTGAAAATGTTTTACTAAATACGCCTCTTCAAGCTGACTAAACAAAGGTGCAGAGCCCATTACAAAATTTTCTGGGTCAATTTTACCCAAAACCCTGTCTCTTAATGTGTTTTTTATGGCACACGATATATTTTAGATGCCCTGAGGACAGATACACCATCTTCTCGAACAGATTTATAGGCATTAGTCAGTGCTGTTGGTGAATAAAGTCTGTACTTTTTCTTCAGTGACTGTGGGTTAACCTTAAAATAAAATAAAAAATAATTAAAAATACAGGACTGAAAATTTAGCAATTTAGTCAATGTTTTCTAGGTCACGTTAAATTCTCCATAGTAAAAATTTTCCCACGATCACGCATGCGCAGAAACGAGTCAGACCGAGACTCTCGTGGAAACAAAGATGGCCGCGAATCAATGGTAGTCGCGAATTGAAGGGAGTTGATGATATACAGTGAAACTCAATTTATATTTTTTTATTCCCATCTGTTGCCTATAAAAACTCCAACCGAGAACATACTGAACACTTGTCAGTTTATTTCATCCTGAATAACATTTGTGAAACGATGGTATCATTATAATTCTAATTAAAAAGAAAGAAACAAAAAAACATAGTTCAGTCATCACATGACACAATGCCAAGACGTTTTGATATTTTATCTCGCTTACAATTCATTTCAAGCGACTGACTCACAGAATTTAGCTAAATTTTTGTTTTCTTTAGAATTTAAGAGAAGTTGATATACTATGGAGAAAACATAATATTATGCTTCTGTACACCATGAAAACTAAAAAATAAAGTTTTTCTTTTACCAGGATTCGAACCCATGCCCTTTCGGTCAGTAAAATAATGATCGACGATCTACACTACTAAGCCAGTGAGCCATGTTATAAAGTTTGGTCAAAATTAATAATATAACTTTTCCCTGTGACTGGGTAAATTATTTTTACCGATAAAAGTGTGTAAAACTTTATATTTTGATGTTTTTCTGTAACAAAAAATGAAGTCAGTAACTTAGTTTAGATATGTTCTTCACAATAACAGCTAGAATTTCTAGATGTATAAACATTTTCTTTTTCGTCGTCGGTCCATCTGTGGGTCAGTCGCTTTAAAGCACAGATACATTGTCTAAACAGCTTTTGGCAAATGATATCCGTGTTCGTACCAAGAAATTGTTTTTGTTACAATGCACTGTTTGTTCCAACTTTTTTGTTTGATAAAAACATATTTTTTAAGTCTGCCTTTGCTATGTTAGTTAATTAGATCGATAAACAACAGATGTTTAACACGTATGTTTTCTTATTTCAGTCAGTCCTTTGTGGTAACATAACGACGAAAACTGGATGAAAGGAATTGTCTTTTCTCAGCAGTTCTGGTAAGAATAATCTCTATTTCCGTAAAGTTATAATTTTAATAGAATTCCTGTTGTTTTATGTGCTTCTTATCTTCGTTTAAGTATTAGTTAATCTGTATTAATTATATCTGCATTTACTCCTTTACCTCTGTTAACAATTAAATCGTCTATTACTCAAAGTTAATTTAACAGAGAGATATAGCTACAGTTTTTCTGTGGTCTTCAAAGAAATTCTAAAAAAAAGTTTTGTTAGTTTATAATTGTTCTTTTCAATTGCCAGTAACTTTTTGAGAATTATTGTAACAATAGGTAAAATGATACAGTGCAATTTTCTTCAATTCAGAACAAACTACACAGTCATGTACGCGAAGGCGTAGGTAGAAACGCTTGTTTTATTTATTTTTAGATCATGCTTATAAAATAATGGCCAGACAAAATTCATTTTACGATCCAGAACTTGAGCAAACCTTTTCTCTCTTTCTTTCTTTCTATTTTTCTTTTACTCACATTAAAACGATAACACCTTTTGAACAATTTGATGTGTTTTCAGTTTAGTTGGAGATATTTTCGGTTCATGCTGGTATCAGCAACTGTCACTATAAATTTGAACAAGCATAAGGGAATTATTGGTTTGTTTTACTTTGACCTCAGAATTTAATCTTAAACTGTTTTATTACAACAAGAATTTATATACATGAGAAAACTCAGACTTTTTCAAGATAGCCATAATACAACGCTGTAATTTAATTTGCGAAAGTGTTTCAGTTTTTATTACTTAGAATATCCGAATTTTCTTAGAGAGCTTTTTTTGCATGAAAGTGAACGCTGTTATAAATATGGATGTTTTTTTATAGATGTTTTAAGCTAACAATATATGATTTAGTACCGTATAAGTAAATCTAACAATTTTTCATGTAACTACGGTCAGTTTTTATGTCATCGGAGCTAAGATATTGGTGCCCTAATGTAAAAAGAGTGTAAGTTATTTATTTATCTATTTGTCTACTTATTTTTAACTAACCTTAATATATAACTGTGCATTTTATGTACGTTCTAAGTGACAAAAATGTGGAAATCCAATTACCAGACGAATTTTCGGATAATTGTAAAATATTGCTATATTTAGATGTATGTCGCCATGACGCCTGCCATGTATTTTCAAACTTAATTCGTCTATAATTATTTTGAAAAACATCATGGAAAATTTGACAAATGTTGAGAATTGCATATAAAGATTTTGATGTTGTTGTATGACTTTTTTTCTTACTTTGTATGATGGCTTACAGACATATTGAATGTTTTCTCTTTTTAAAAAAGTCATGTATAGTTTCACTTCAACAGTACAATGTGTAGGTATTTTGATTTTGGCACTTCTGTGCTGGTTTTCATCCTCCATTGTGTAATGACATTAAAGAGAAGATAATGATATTATTCTCACATACCATGCTGATTAAGAACATCGGCGTTAGATTTCTAACAGACGGTCTAAATAAGCACAGGAGAATATAACGTGTCATATAAAGCAATTAAGCAAAACAAAATCTGAAAATTTACTGTTTTCAGTTAATTAGCTCCCTTAGGTGACTCGGTGGCTGAGTGGTTTGTGCGTTGGGCTACGAAGCTAGCAACCCGGGTTCGATTCTGGGTAGCGACTGAGTTACCGACTGATTTTGCAGGACTGGTTCCAGCAGTACCGATCTAGACTGGGGGTCGGGGAGGTAAAATACACGCACCGTGGGCGCTTCTGGGAATAAGTTGTTCTATCCACACTAGGTGGAGACTTTCGTTGACTACCCACGTTAAATATGAAACCTTTACCTTTATCATTAGCATAAGTTATACGTCTACTGTTAGCGTTGTTTTCGCAAACAAGATCTTTAAATGATAATTCAAAATGTGAAAACAATATTCCTTCCGTAAACAAATAGTTGTAACAGTATTTTCTCACGCATACTTGTTCAGTGTTCCCTGGGCAAGAATGCAAAATTGCCATCATCCACGATCGTTTTTTTTTCAAAATAAAATAGAAAAAATAAAGCGTTAATCTGTGTGATCATGTAATAAAATTTTATAGGAACTGTTTTTGTTTCTCTAAGTTAACAGATTTTTTGTATCAAGTAATTAATTCTAGTTGACCAAGTTAGCACTTTTCCCAGAATACCAGAACTATCTGGAATTGTACTTTTAAGTGCAAGTTAAAAGTTTAACTAGTTTCACTTTATTTTGAATGCAAACTCTTGTTCGTAAACTGACAATGTACCACAAAACAAATGCCTGTTTATTTATCTTCCCTCGGTCAATATTAATTTTTCAAGTACATATCACATCATATTCACCAGTAAAAAAGTCCATATCTGTATATTATTAAACAGTCCCTTGTAGTAATTGTAGCACATTTTCTAAATATTTCAAATGTAAACACGCGTTAGTAATTAAGTCTTTTTTTTGTTTAAAACTTTTTTTTTTATTACCTATGCTTAACATTTGTTCTCACTGATAGAAGTTTCAAATAGATTTTATTTGACAAAGCGGAAACAAGAAACCTATTTAATATGACATATCATGTAGACAGATCATTGTCTATAAAGCTGCGAGGAATCAGACCAACAAATACTGTCAGTTGTTATTTTAGAACCAGACGATTGCCAACAAGAATTACTCTTCAGAATTTTTCAGGAAGCTGTTATTCTTAAGGATTCAGAATTGTTGTCAACATAAAAGAAACAACAGAATTTGAAGCACAATGGTACAACAACAGGTCCTTATACAAACGGTGCTTTGAAATTACTGTTTAAAAGTCTTTTCGTCTTGTCTTTTTATGATTTAGACTTTATGTTTCTGCATTTTATGAGGCGCCTGGCACCATTAATGAACACTTATGTTTTAATAAAAAAAATTCTGTAACCACCTGTCGAAAAACGGCTGTCTGTAATTGTATTTTAAGACGTCTGTATTACCAATTTATAACATTCGAATGAGTTTTGTTTTAAGCAACTGTGAGCTAGGTTTAAAAAGAAAAGTTCAACTGTGAACGTATTGGACACTTGGTAGTCTATACCTCCGGTTATCTTTTCTTTACAGTTGTTTTGTGTAAGATGCAATTATGAATACACTCATCAAACGACAATATTTATAGCACAGTGTGTATTCTGGCATATGAGTTTAATGAACGATGAAATTCCAAGCGGTTTACCACAATTTCCGCAATCATTAGCAAGTAAATGTATCTGGATATGTTTTCTTATTTTGGCAGCAGTCTAAGTTACAACATAAATGTCAATACTTTTAGTTTTTAAATGTTATCTATTATTTCATCAGTAAAATTCGCAAATACCCAGTGTCCGAGATAGTTAAACGTTAAGCAAAATATTCTACCTCTTCATATTTCAGTGAGCAATCTGTGAAAAAAGAGTTAAGTAAAATAGCACTACCAGCTATAAGGATTAATGTTTTCTCGGGTAAAAAATTCTCTTACTTACTTTTCTTCGACATTAAGTTTTGATTTTTGTTGTTAAGTTCGATACTTACTTATGGTTTAAATTGGTAGATTTGAGCTTTTAAAAGTTAGTTGTTTCGTTGTTAGACAGATATTGTTACAAGCAGGGTTTTTTTTGTGTTTTTGTAATAAGAGCTATATATAATTCAAGCGTGGCATTTCTCATATTTCCGATTTCATTAACTCCGACTAACCTTTTTGTTGGTAGCCAGGGAGTAAAGCGTAACTTCGAGTTGGTGACTTTGTTTATGAAAACATTTCACTTCTTTGGATTTCCAAATCTCGGATTTCATTATGTCAGTTAAACTTTGACTCCCTTAAAAGCTTCTGTGATATTTTTGCCAAACTTCGTTTAAGACTCGTCGTGTCAGTATTATCTTAGATAAAATAAAAAAGTTACTTTGTAACAGAAGAAGATGAATTATGACGAAGATGTAAAGGAATATTCCACGCTGTGATATTTTAACAGGTTGTTTATTATATAGAGCATACATAGACAGGTGCTTATCTATCACAAGCTCATATAAATGACTTACAAATATAATATGGTATGCGGTTTCCTGAAAATACATCAAATATTGACATGTATATATATGTTCTTCCTGAAACATTAAGCCGTATCAGTTAAATGAAAAAGTTAGCACTGTCTCAACATTAAACGAGCAACACAGTTTAGATGGAAACTGCAACTGCAGAAAGCCATGAAATATTTGAGGATAATTTTTTTTTTGTGGGGGGGAGGGGGGAGAGAGTGTTTCTGGCTATATTATTGAGGAAATTAATTATTTAATATGTAGGTTTACTAATTTTCTGGTTTAAAAGGGACTTTCAAAATATTGTTTGAAAAAAGAAAATAGACTTTTATATAGTGAGACGTTGATCACAAATATCCGAACTGCGGTACTTTTTCATTATTTTACTATCCTTCACCTATAAACTACACATTCTTTTCTCATTTTCATAGTTTCATTGGCAGCTTTATCGAGATCTGGCTGTTCTTTTCGGAAGAAACATTGCGTACATCTACATGTTCGAACGAATTAAAAAGCCGGTTGTTACTGAGCTCGTACAGTTTTCCAGTTTTCATTAATCCTTTTAAAAAAGTCTCCAGGCATTTGTAAAGAGGATACAGTTGGACGCCTTAAAAGTGTGAATTCCTGTTATGAAACTTATTATAAAACAAATTTGAATTGGTCTGAAGTAGGGCTACATTTGGATCTTTTGTCTTTTCTCTCTTCCATTTTGTTTAAAATTAAATGTTCAGAAATTGTGAAAATATTAAGTAAAGAGTCTGGTTTTAATTGTTTTCTTTTGTAATATCTCTAGACAATCTCGTATGTGAATATGTTGTTTCTCTAGACGTATATATCTAATTCACCTGTATTTACTCGGTAAACCATTAAAAAAACAATTGATGTTAGTGAAAGTGACAATGAATTTTTTCCAAATAAATGTGTTTCTGTGTATCTGTCTCATTAAATATTGATTTAATATTTACAATCTCAGGGTATTGTCAGTAGAATCTGCTGCAAATAATATTTGTCCTGTCTGTCTAAAACATCATTACTGCGGGTCTTCTAAAACATCATTACTGCGGGGCATTTGTGTGTGTGTGTGTGTGTGTGTGTGTGTGTGCGTGTGCGTGCGTGAGTGTGTGTGTGTTTTACAGAAAAATTAGTTTACAGATCATTTTACTATATCATTGTGGAATATGGATGAGCTGAGTTTGTGCCTATAAAGGAACGCCTAAAAGATCAAGATCAAGTTCTAAGATGATCAGCATACGGATAACTAATGTGTTAACATTTTTAACGCATTTATTCTCATATATATTTTACTGATTTTTGTGAAGCGCTTGCTCTGTACCCCTTGGTTAATGTAAGTTTGAATTTGACTAACAAAAGTTCAGTGTTCGTGAACTGGAAATAATGCTGTAACTTCTTTCTTTTATTTAAACTCAGATCTAATGAAAAAGTATCACATTTTGTGTTTGAAATTAAATACCAAAATGATTTATAAGAGTTTCTGTTAATTTCTTGAATTAAATGTATTCATATAACATCGCTGCTATGTATTCAAATGTCATCATTTTAGACGTTGAAGCAATTTATTAAATGTTTAAAAATGTGCCTGACACAATGACAGTTTTAAGTATTTCTCATATATGAAGTGTCTCATTCCGTGGAAAGTATACTTATGAATACATGCTGAATAGAACTATTTCGCTCGTAAAAGTAAGGCATAAGCATGGGTTACAAAATAATTCATCAAACAAAAAGCAGATTTTCACAAAATATAAACAATCAAGTAGAAATTTCAAAATTCCCTAATATTCATACAAACCAATATCAGTATAGACATGAACAAAAGTTTTTAATCTTAATTTACGACTCTCGATTGGTTCTTCCTATAGGGATTGTTTTGTCAGCGGTTAGACAGTAATAAATAAAAGCTTCGAGAACTACTGTCTGCAAAAGATGTTAAGTAAATACGTTAGATTTTAGATATTGCATATTTCTCGTCTCTTATTAACCCTGTTCCAGACTAGCAAGGTTGTTTATTGAGATGGTAGGGTTGTATCAAATTATGTAAGGAACTTTTAGTTTTTCTAGGACGAATTGACGCTATCAGAACAACCTTAGGTTAAATGATTAATAAACACAATTGACCTGATGTTCGTGAAGTTTGCGGCCCTGTGGCCTAGGGCCTAACTTCAGCGGCCTGGCGGCCTAACTGTAGCGACCTAGCGGCCTAAAATATACATTGAATATCACTATAAGAATATCTTTGAACGAAGTGTAAATAACAAACAACAATAAAAGGGTTTCGGTATGTATTTTTGCTAATTCAGAAAAAGAGAAGTTTTCATAAAAAAAAATGTTATCTAGCGGCCTAAAATATACATTGTGTATCACAACAGAAATAGTAGCTTTGAACTACATGTCAACAAACAACAACAATTACTGGGTTTTGGGGTGTATTTTTGAAAATTCAAAAAAAGGTGGGGGGGGGGTTCATGAAAGTAGTATTTGCTATCTTAAGGCTGCTGGCGGCTCAGCAACCTAAGGTTAACATAGTGTATCACAGTTAAAATGGTATTTTTCAGCTCAGTTCAAAACAAGTTCCAAAAAAAAAAGATTTTTGTAGGAAAAGAAGAATTTTCTATCTTTATGCTTCTAGCGGCCCAGCGGCTTAGCTATCTAAGTTATACATATTGTATCACAGTAAAAATAGTATTTCTGAACTCAGTTCAAACAAACAATATAAACAAATCGGGATTGGGGTGTCCTTTCAAAAATTGAAAAATGTTTATTTCGTGTCGTGAAAGAAGTTATTGCTTTTCTTATGCTGCTAGCGGCCAAGCGGCCTTAAATATGTTAAGTGCATCACAGTCAAAACAGCATTTCTGAACCAAGTTCAGACTAACATAATATACAAAAGGGGTTTTGGTGTACTTTTGCAAATTAAAAAAAAGGTGGTTTTAAGAAGAACTTGCTATCTGAAGCATCTTAAGGCTGCTAACGGCGTAAGATATGCATAGTGTATCACAATTAAAAAAAGTATTTGTGAACAAAGTTCAAACAAACAACATAAATAAAAGGTGTTTAAGATGTCCTTTTGCAAATTAAAAAAGGGGTTTTTTATTAACCAGAAGTTTTGCTTTTTTAGGCTGCTGGCGACCTAGCGGCCTAAGATATACATAGAGTGTAAAAAAAGTATTTCAGACTCAGTGCAAACAAAATAAACAATAGGGGTTTGGGGTGTCTTTCTTTGCAAATTCATAATAAAAGATTTTTCATGAAGAGAAAATTTAGCTGTTTTAGGCTGCTAGCGGCCCGGCGGCCTGTGATATAGATATAGTTCACATTTGAAATAGTATTTCAGAACTGAGTTAAAACAAATTGCATAAACAAAAGGGCTTGGGGTGTATATTTGCAGATTTAAAAATTACGACTTTTGTAAAGAATATTTTTAAGAGTATTTGCCACCTTTTAAATTTGAAAAATACGCCCTAAACACATTTTGTTTATTCTATGTGTTTAAACTCAGATATTCTATCTTCCTGTGATATACAATGTAAATCCTAGGTCTCTAGGCCGCTGGCAACTTACAAAATTGCAAGCACTTTTTCATGAAAAAAAAATAGTCATTGTTAAATTTCAAAAATAAATTCCAACCCCTTTTGTAAAGAATGCTTATTGAAACTGAGTTCAGAAATACTGTTTTAACTCTGATACACTATGTACATTTAAGGCCGCTAGGCCGCTAGCAGCCTTAAGATAGCAAATGCGTTTTTTTAATCTGCAAAAATACATCTTAAATCCTTTTTTCTATATTGTTTGTTTGAACTGAGTTCAAAAATACCGTGTGACACCATGTATAGCTTAAGCCGCTAGGTCGATGGGCTGTTAGGCAAATATTTATTTTCAATTTTTAATTTGCAGAAAACACCCAACCCCCTTTAATTGTTGTTGTTAGTTGACACTTACTTCAAAGATACTACTCTTATAGTGATAGACAAGGTTAATCGTTGGCGGCTTAGCCGATAGGCCGCTAGCAGCCTTCAGATAATAAATCATGAATGACGCTTTTTTATTTGTAAAAATAAAAACCAAAACCCTTTTTATTGTTGTTGTTTATCGACACTTAGTTTAAAGCTGTAATTCTTATTGTGAAAAATAGGGTTTATCTTAGGCCGCCAGGTCGCTGGGTTGCTAGCAGTTTTCAGATAATAAATCATGAAAAGACGAATTTTTCTAATTTGCAAAAATTCCCCAAAATCCCTTTTATTATTATTGTTTGTGGGCATTAAGTTCATAGATATTGATTTTTATTTGATACACAATGTATATCATAGGCCAATGGGCTGCTAACAGTCTTCAGATAACAAAACATGAAAAAAAAGCTTTTTTATTTGCAAAAATACTCATCAAATTACGTTGATTGTTGTGTTTTGATGCTAAGTCCAAAGATATTAAATTTATTTTGTTTCACAATATATATCTTAGGCCGCTAGGTCAGTAGGCTGCTACGGTTAGGCCGCGGGGCCGCCAACTTCACGAACATATTGACCTGTGGTATCTGTATGTGCTGAATAATTCTTATAAAGTTTTCAAAATTATCGAAAAGATTTTCGGTATTTTAATTGTTAGAGTAAGATACGAAAAGGTAACGAACCATTAGAATAAATGTTGCATTTTATATTACATCTTTAGTAAGATAACTACACATTAAAACTGGCATATGTTTTACAAACAGCATTTAAGACTATTTATAGCAATGGCAACGTTTACGGGTTTAAAAATATAAAGTGGCCTCTACAATGACTTACAAGAATGAATTCCTTGATAATTTGTTCAGGAAATATCTTATTACACAATCAGAGACACTTGGGGTATTGAAATTGTACTTGCAAAAGTTTCATTACAAATTTTGTTGGCAAACAAGGATAACAGGTATTTTGAGTTACATGAACTTGAAGGTAAATCATTTCTGCGTCGCATGACATCAGTATTGTATGTGATAAATATTGAACGAGAAAAATACGCGATGTAAATCAACGCGTGTTGAATGTTTACATATAACGAACATTTATGGTTTGATATTTTCAAGGTATTACAGCAAATTTTAGCAATTACTGAAACGTTCTCAGAGAGTCACCAAACTTGGTATACGAGTTCCTTATGGCTTCGCATTTGTGAAACAAGTACAATTTCTATACCCCAAGTGTTTGTGTACACAGTGATAGCTGACAAAATTCACGGAGATAGGGGAAATTAAGTATTCAAAAAAATTTACGTATAGACAAAATCTGTTTTTTACTAAGCTTTTCCAAGTTTTTTTTAACTACTCATGCCCTAATCGGTCTAGACTTTATATTCTGTTCTGCGAGAAGGCATAAGGGTACCAGATGAGCATATCGATAATTGTTTTTTTATTCCATCACGTGATATAATGGCTGCTTCGGCAGATCCAGAATGCGCACTCTTTTATGATTATTTATAACTTGTGCAGTTTATGTACACACTAAGTGATAAAAATGGCGAAATCCAATCCCCAGATGTAGTTTAGTCTGACTATAATCTTGCTTCGCTATTTATAAATGTCGCCATGACGTTTGTTTCGTTTTCTTTTCAATTTTAAATCACCTAAC
The DNA here is from genome assembly GCA_012932295.1 of Cyclina sinensis. Taxonomy (NCBI): domain Eukaryota; kingdom Metazoa; phylum Mollusca; class Bivalvia; order Venerida; family Veneridae; genus Cyclina; species Cyclina sinensis. Next base: position 31,803,837 of record JAAONU010000017.1, read on the forward strand.
ATTAAATTCGAAATTTTTGACTCCCCTCACATCACACCGACAAAAGCAGCCAATAAAGAAATAACTTGCAGACACTCTTTTTTGCTTACCTCCGCCCTTAAAATGATAACGAATAAATGATAATGAATAAATGATAATGCACCGACTTGTCCTTCCTCTTTACTCCTGTTAACATTTATAAATTTTGCAAACTAGAAATTAACTGCGTATATAGAATTATTAGTTTATGCTTTTAAAAACAATTCTGAGTATTTATGAAAAAGCTTACCACCTGACATTTAACTTTTCGATGTCTTACAGGTCACAGTAGGTAAAAGTTTACGATTTAAAAGGTGGCGAAAAGTAATTAGTACACCAGATACATTTGTCTCAATATCAAAGTGAAATGCTCTAAGACTGAAAGTATTGCTGTTTATGTAATAATCAGCCTCTCTCAATAGTATTTGTTAGATTACAAAATTTAAAATCTTATCATATATTTACTAGAAACTGTTGTCTGTAATTTCTTACCCTTTAACTTTGTATTTTGTCTACTTTTACATCGATAACAAGCTAGCTACTAAAGGTGTTATAAAACCATTTTACTTTTGTATGCCCTTGAAGGGAGGCATATAGTTTTTAACTGACAGTCCGTCCGTCCGTCAGAAAACTTCAACATTGGCCATAACTTCCTTATTAGTAAGTGGATTTACTTCATACTTGGACACAACACCCCTTTGGACAAGACATTCCCATCGACCTATACTTTTTAACCTTGACCCCTGAATGACCTTCACCTTGAAGATCCAATTGTCAAGAAACTTCAACATTGGCCATAACTTCCATATTAGTAAGTGGATATACTTCATACTTGGACACAAAATCCCTTTTGAAAAGACCTCGTTGAATTATGATAAATTGACCTTGACCCCTGAATGACCTCTACTTTGAAGATCCAATTGTCCAAATTCTTTAACATTGTCCATAACTTCCTTAGTAAGTCGACATACTTCATACTTGGTGTTACGGTCTAGTGCAAACCTTCCTATAATTGTATAAGTACAACTTCTGGGAATCGATTCTTTGGCTCAGTGGTTACAGTGTAGGTCTTCGATGCGCTAAGATCGGGTTAGAATCCCGCTCTGGGCTGTGTATTCTAAGATGAATGACCTACACCTTGAAGATCTAGTTGTCCAAAAACTTGAACGTTGGCCAATTGTTCAAAAACTTTAACACTGGCCATAACTTTCCTTATTTGTAAGTGGATATATTCCTAAATGATCTTGACCTTGAGGTCTTATTGTCAAAAAAGTCACTTCTTTTAAAGGATCAACCATTTATCTCGTCCTCAGCTCAAAGGTCGCAGTGGCAGTTCATGTTTTCTTTTCTTTTAGTTCTGTTAAACTCTAAAAAACATACGTAAATTTATTTCCTAATTAGTATGACGCTTTTTAACGTATTTCGTCTAAGTTCTTGGTCGTCGCGTTATTGTTTAATGAGAATAGAAATTCATCATTAAACCAAGTAAATTGTTTAAAAATGGTTTTCAGTATTGATTTGGTATCATTTTGTTCTCAGTTTGTAACCATTAAACAGACATTTCAGCGACTTATATTTGAATCAATATTTATTACATTTTAAGGACAACGTTACAGTTAGGTATACTATTTAACTTTTAATACTTATGTTTAAGTCATGGCTTTTCAAATCTGACTGTCATGTAAGAGTATTTTCTTTCACTAAGTAAATAACTTTTTTGAGGTGCAGTTCACAAATAGCTCAAACGATAAGTCCCATTTCCATTTTATGCTTCAAGTAGTTTAGAAATTATCCAAGTTCTTGACATTTAGATAAACACAATGACGTTCCGACAAGGTGCTTTACATTGATTGTCTTTGTTTCGTTGAATAGATGTTGATATGTTGTTTTTTTCTGTTCAAAACTCGATCTATTACAAACTGTGCTAATGATAAAACATTGTTATCACAGGTAGAAGTATGAAATAAATTTGATTCGTTAAACCGAAAATAAGAAATCTATTTAAAATAACATTTTGTGTAGACAGTCATTATTTAGAAATTTACATGTATAAGTGTTTATTAGACAAGGGAATACTTTCAGATGTTCTGTTTTTTAATTGTGAATGTCTCAGCATTTCCATGGGTAGCATGGAATGTCGTCTATGGAAAATGTATGGAGCATTACTGTGCCAAGTGAATTCAATCAGTGGAATATCAGGCAGAATGGGACTGTATAATGGACCATAAATTATATAAATCGCAATCGTAAACTAGACGTGACACTTACAGTCAAACTCGATTACTGTTTTTGCATCTCATTTTCAGCTCTACTTCAAGACCAGTGCGAACGCTACTAACAGAAGGAATAGCCATCCCTTTTATAGCTTTTTAAATTTTCATAGCATCTAAAACTTTGAGTCTTCAGTATTGCACATTTGCTTAATGCCCTCTATGTATGAGTCAGGTATAAACAAAATCACTCTTATAGATTTTATGTAATGCTCAAGAGAAACAAATACTCGATACAAGAAAATATAAGACAAAATAATTCATTATATAGCAATACAGAAGTCACTGCACCTGTACTTTCTCTCATTGTTTTCTGTCTCTGTGAAATGTCTCAGCAAAGACTCTTTAATACTTTTTGAATCTTTTAATTATGCTTCAGAAAATAAAATTAACAAAGGGAAGCAATTAAAAAGAAAACCTTGCAGAGTTATGTTAGTTGTTCAGTACTCTTCTTCTCAATGTCCCTTATCATAGTGAGAATTTTCAAGAAGGACCCTTGAATAAAAATAGGTTTAAAGGTTTGCATCTTTTTTGCATTTAATGACAGCTTAGGGTTAGTATAAGTTGGTTTAATTATACGAGAACTCATCTATTGATTTTAGATCTGCAAAAGAAGAAGCAACTTTAAAAATCAAAATCTCCCATTTTGTGAAATGATCACATTTTGACTCTCATTACAGAGTTGTCTTAGAGATGTTATACACGACATGGCAAATACTATATAAAATACATCAATTTTGACAGATATATTCCTGAATTATTTAGTTTTTTCTTCCTAGAACAGTGAAACTGTGTCACTTGAACAAGAAATTCAACACTCCCTTGACATTTTATTGAGTATTTGGCAGTTAATAGGCACAGTTTTGATGGAAATTGCACTGTAGATGGTAATGATATATTTGTTGATCAACTGGTTTTTGTATGCCAACTGAAAAATATAGATACATTGCGTTTTGATGTCACAGTTATGGAAAACAGAGTGTTCTGCAACTCTATGTTGTTTGTGATATTAATTCATAAAATGTTTTACTCATTCATCTTGATTTGAATAAGCTACATGTGTTCTCCTAACCAATTTTCTTAAATAAATTGGTCTGAAACAGGGTACATTGATTCGAGTTCTCCATTCTTTTTTATTTTTATCAGTATAATCAACATTATCACCATCGTCGTCGTTATCGTCATCATCATCATCATCATTATAATTATTATTATTATTTGTTTCAGTATGTCTAGAAATTAATCATGAATTAATGTGCGTTTGATTTAGAAAAAGAGTTACTAGGAAGTGATTGAATTATATTTTGACCAGCAGGAGTAGTTTAACATGATATAAGGATGTGCCGTAAGGCATTGTAAAATGTAGTTAAACGTCTATTTTTGTCTTTTGCTTTTATATTACTCTACCTAAACACAATGATCCCGTGTCATAAAATTCGCCAGAATATAATATATCAGTGTGTCTTCTTATACACGTATACACATTTTTTACCCTTTTCAGATGTATAGTATAGGAAAACACTGGTATCAGAAGAAATGATCATGTATATATTTTACTGAAGTATGTGTTTCTGAGTTTCTATGTATGTTTTTCACAAAGTTATGTTCGTACAAAGTCAAGTTAATAAATCTGTTTCCAACTTTTAGAATATTAATGTTAACATTCCTAAAATGTATCTCTATCTAAATATCGTTTCGGCGTTTTTAGCTCACTTGAGCAAATGCTCAGGGTGACCTGTTGTGATCACCCTGTGTCCGGGATCCGTCGTGAACATTTTACTTTAAGTGACATCACCTCCTAAACCACAAGGCTATTTTCAACCAAACTATATAGAAATGTTCCTTATTATTTTCTTAAATTGCTCAAACTGTTCATTGCACACAAGGGCTGCAAAAGCTCAAAAAAGAAAAATATTAAAACAGCATATCCTCCTTAACAACACTTTGATTTTACACCAAATTTCACAGAAATGTTCCTGACATAGCCTTCTACATTGTTTGGCTCCAATGAACAAGATGATCACCATGGCTAAAAATTGATTTTCGTCAATATTTCGCCTCAACTGACATCTCCTTCAAAACCATTTGGCCGATTTAAATTAAATTTGACGAAAATGTTCATTATAATGACCTTTTCTGACATTGCTCAAACCGTTCTGCTTTACTGCACAAAAGGTGCAAAACTAAAAATAAAATAGCAAAAAATGAAACAACATCTCTTACTAAACTGCAAGGTGATTTTTCACTAAATTTCACAGAAATGTTCAATGCATAGCCCTCTATTTAAATTGCAATGATTGTTTTGCTCCATTGAACAAAATGGCCGCCAGAGCTAAAAATAAAAATGAAAAATGATCGTCAATATTTGGCTTCAGTTGACATCTCCACTAAAACCACAACGCCATTTTAAACCAAACTTGATAGAAATGTTCCTTATATTGCCCTTTTAAAATATTTTCAAACCATTTTCGCTCCATTGCACGAAAGGGCTGCTAAAGCTAAAAATAATGATATATAAACTACATCTCCTCCAAAACAGCAAGGTAATTTTCCATCAAATTTCACTAACATGTTCGTTTTAGAGCCCTCTATTTAAACTGCTTTAAAGGTTCCGCTTCATTAATAAAATGGCCACCTAAAAATAGATTTTCATCAATATTTGTCTTCAAATGACATCTCTCAAACCGCTAAGACATTTTCTTTCAATATTTACAGAAATTATTATGTTATTGTCCTTTTTTTATATTGTTAAACTTGTTCTGCTCCTTTGCACAAAGGGCTGCAAAAGTTAAAAATATTTTTAAAAATTCAAACAACATCTCTATTTAAAGGACCAGGTGATTTTCTATCCAATTTTACAGAAATGTTCCTTACGTCGCTTTCTGTTAACATTTCTCAGATTGTTCTGCTCCACTGCAAAAAATTAAAATGGCCACTGGAGCTAAAAATAGATTTTTGTCAATATTTGGTCTCTAACAAGCTGCTAGCTCAAAAATGCAATGGTAACTATTGTGCTACTACTTTGCTTATAGAAAATAGGGAATAAACGAGGATTACAATTCATCAAACCAAAAGCAGATTTTCACAAAATATAATAAATCACGTAGAAATTTCAAAATTCCCTAATATTCATGCAAAGCAATATCAGTATAGACATGAACAAAAGTTTTAATCTTAATTTACGACTCTCGATTGGTTCTTCCTATAGGGATTGTTTCTGTCAGAGGTTAGGGAAGAAGCTATCTTCAGTAATAAATAAAAGCTTCGAGAACTTCTGTCTGCAAAAGTATATAAAAACGTTAGATTTCAGATATAGAGAGAGAGTTTATTATGCAAAAGACAATACAGTCCATGAGCATTCATATACATACAAACAAAACAAATTTACAGAAATCACATAAATCCGGTTAATGGCATGCCTTGAGGTACCATCATTTATAACAGGTTCCTTAGATATCTAAGGTCTCTGTTTTTAAAACTAAACATTTAAAGGACATAATTGTTTAAAGTAGTTACATCTGGGAGAAAAGTGTATCAAAAATTACATAAACAATATTTAATTATTAATAAATCTACTTTATATTTTATTGTAAACATTGTAGTTTTTCAGTAAAAATAAATAAAAGTTGTAAACTGGGTTTATTGCCTAAGGTAAAATATGTCGTCCCTTTTTTTCATACTATGAAAAATGAACATCGATAAATTTCTTATTTCTTTATGGTTTTCAGATGTAAATAAATCTATAAATTTTGGGATGTTTGGTCTTTTCCAATAGTACTTTTTTATATATTTTAATCTAAATTCATTGTAAAGAGGGCATTCTAGAATAAAATGAAATTCATCCTCTAAACTTTTACAAAGTTGACATTTACGTTCAGATCTTGGCGTTACATGAGGTTTTGTCCAACGTCCTATTTCTATTTCTAACCTATGACTGGATGTTCTAAGTCTTGTTAAAGCGTATCTATACTTAATAACTGGAATAATATCAAGGTATCGACTAAAACCAAAATCAGCAAAAAGGATGTAAGTTGATGCCCTAGTGGAGTTTCTTAACTGATCATTCCAATTTTGAATAAAATTGTCTTTTACTCTTTGTTTGAAAAGGCTTAAAAATATATTTGTATTTCCCACACCTTGGTTAATCCAAACTTCATTGAAACCATAATTTTCTAGAATCTGTTTAACATAAAATATCCAGTTCTTTCTATTCGGATATCTCTGTAAATCAGTTAGCATTATTTTATATGCGATTTTAGCGTATTTTCTATCCTCTAATGTAATGATTTTTAACCAGTAACGTACAACAGAAATAACTCTGTGAATCTGAAGAGGAAATCGACCTAGTTCTCCATAAATAAAATTTTTCTGGGTTTGTAATCTTACTCCAAGTAATTGTTTCATGTATTGTAAGTGAACCGATTCTATTTTGCAGGCTTCCAGGTAGCCCCATACTTCTGAGCCATAATTGAGAATTGGCACTATAAGTTTATCAAAAAGCTCTAACCGATGACTAACTGTTATATCAGGAAACTTGTTTAACATAGTTTTTAACTTAAATATACCTTTAAGAGCTTGTCCACAAAGTGCTTCTATTGTTAAATTAAATGATCCTCCAGGTGTAAACACTATGCCTAGGTAAGTAAACTTTGAAACAATCTCAACTTCTGAGTTATTATAATAAAATTTTAAATTTCTTCTTATTCTACCATTTTTTCTAAATATCATTATTTTTGTTTTGTTGACATTAACGACTAATCTCCATCTGTCACAGTACTTTTGTAATGTATCTAACCCTTTTTGAAGACCCTTTTCAGTTTCGGCAAAAATTACTATATCATCTGCATAGAGCAAAAGTAATAATTTGAATAACCCAACATCAATACCTTCACATCCATTAAGTACCATATAATCCTCAAGGTCATTAACATAGAGGGAAAAAATTAAAGGCGATAAACAGTCTCCTTGAAACACCCCCAAGTGACATTCAAACGGTTCACTTAGTTCATTATTATGTTTAACTCTTGATTTTATATTACTGTATAATGAATGGATCACATTCAAAATTTTTCCTCTTATCCCATATTGTATAAGTTTATAAAATATGTTCTCTCTGACAAGATAATCGAAAGCTTTTGTAAAATCAACATAACATACAAACATCTTCTTATTTTCATTTAAAAAATGATTAATTAAAGCGTTCAATACAAAAACATTATCTACAGTACTCATTTTACTCCTGAAACCTGCCTGTGACTCAACATATACAAAATATTCCTCTGCCCATTTGTTTAATCTATTATTAACAACTTTTGTGAACAACTTGCCAAAAACACTTAGTAAAGTTATCCCCCTATAGTTTTCAGGTACATTTATATCCCCTTTTTTATGTAAAGGTGTTATATAACCCTCTGTCCATATACTTGGAAAATATCCATTATTAAATAAAGTATTAAAAACACCATAAAAATAATCTTTTAGTTCTTCATAACCGTATTTCAAAAAAAAACTCGTTTATGAAATAATCCGCACCACCTGACCTGTTATTATTAAGCTCTTTGCAGGCTCGTTTTATTTCTGCATGACTAATTTCCAGATCTAATTCTTCAAACATAATTTGTAATTCTCCATTTAAAAAACGCTCGTTAAAAAGAATAATGTCTTCATCTGGCTGAAAAAAGTTTGATTGTGGATCATTTATCGCTTTGAAATAATCTGCAAATTGCTTAGTAGAAATGCTTGTTTTATTACCAGATGTATTACCGGTAACAGATGACTTCAACAATTTCCAGTATTCACGTGCATTCTTTTGACGCATACTTTCGAGCTTTTTTGTTTGTGCGATATTAAACCTATTTTTCTTATTTCTAACTGTATTTTTATAACGTGATCTCGCGTTTATCATGTCTTGTCTATTTTGTGATGAGTTATTTTGTCTAAAATTATTCAATTGTTTGTTAAAATCTTGTTTACATTTTCTACAATCGTCGTCGTACCATGTCTGTTTTTTATTATTGATTACATTTTGATTACTATTTTGTCTATATACATTCTTTTTGAATAAGGGCTTACACACACTATGCAAGATATTGTAAAAATTGCTCAAGTTCCTATCAATTTCACCAGGAGATTGTGAGTTTTTAATTTCAGTAGTTAGTTTATTTAATTCAGATATTGTATTTGCTTCACCTCTGATTAATCATGTCACAGACGCGCGAGTTTGTTTAACAAGATGGTACACGATATGTCAAATTGTGTAGGGAAATTTTTAATACATTTTCAGAATTTGCATCAGAAAAGATGCATTTGGTGTATAAAACTGAAAAAAGTGAACTTGAAACTGTTAACCTTTGTTTTAAACATAATAAAGTGACGTGTTAAATGATAACTGAATTGAAGGGGAAATAACCGAATGCGCTTGGATTATGTTGCTTTTTCGAAGAGTAAGTGCTTGATATTTCTGTCTGCCATTAATCGCTGTCATCTCCGTACATTTCCCCATATGTGCTTATTCTTTCCTACGTATCATTTACAAACTTGAATGATATGACATCGTAAGTCTTAAGACAATTAAGTTGCATGAAAATTGAATTAGTCTTGCACGTTGCTCATCTACATCACTTCGTTGACATGTAAGGCGGACCTGTGACTACATTAATTTTTAAACGGAATAGAAATAAAGCCACCAACACGTTAAATATATACATGAAACCGAGCCTGTTTAAATGTGGAGAGGTTTGAGGTGAACATTAGTAGTGGGCCCCTTTGCAGTCATGAAATTTTGTCTTGAGGTTAATTCTGTTCTGGGTTGTTTTAGTATTTCTGTCATACACTCATGGCAATTTGTATTGTCAAGTTCTTTTTCCTTACACTCCTGAATTATAATTTAAAAACTTCATTTTGTTAGCTGCTGATATTAGATTATTAACAAGAAAAAAAACATCGCAGAATCACAAATTATTGCTAATCATCAAATTCCGCAAGAATTTTTTACATCTCTGTGTTGAAACGACACTAAAAGACTCATTTCAATATACCATAAAATATCTATAAACTAAAACATTTTAAGAGGGGAGATAAATCAAAAATAAGACCTGACAGTGATATATTTCTTGCACACTGCACTTCTACTTCTTACTACATATCTTTATTTTAAGTTTCAAAACAATCCCTTTCATAATAATCAAGTTATGATATGGACATAACTTAATCATAATAAAAGCGATGAAACGTAAGTAACTCAAAACAAAATAAGTAGAGTTATGTTTCTTGGGCAGTGCACCGGCTGTCTGTATTTTAAGTTTCGCATAAAATCACTTAATAGTTACTGACCTTCACCTCGAAGGTCGAGTTGTCAAAATCCTTAATATTGACCTTAACTCCCTTATTATTGCATAGATTTAGTTCATGTTTGCACACAACCCTTTGGGAGATGTCTTATAATTCCATATTTCTTTTTACCTCAACCCCTACATGACCTTGACCTTGAGGTAAAAATTGTTAGAAAAGAACACTTCTTTTGAAGGATCTATAATTTATCTTCATCTGGATACATATATCTTTTTAACCTTGACCCTAAATGACCTTCATCTTGAGGTAAAATTGTCAAAAACCACTTCTTTTGAAGGAACTACAATTGATCGTCATCTGTCCTTCAGCTCAACGGTCAAAGCAACATGTTTATACATGTTGAAATAAGCAAGTCGACTTGAATTGTTCATATTCCCATCAGATCGAAAATCATTATGAAAAGTGTCTGCGGAAAAATCGTATTTCTTTAGAATGAAAAAAGGTACACGTGTATATCTTTTAAAGGTAGTTCGTTGCTATTTTAATTAAGATGGCGATTTTCACGCGTTCCAACAGTTTAGTACATTTTTTTTTAATTTTGCTATGACGCCTTCGAAAAAACCCATTTATAAGATTAATACTCAAACTATGTTTTAAGTATGTTTCTGTTCATAAGCATTAGATAGACACTTTTAAGGTTTATGTAGAAAGCTTAGTTTTCCCATTCGCCCCGATGGCATTTTTTGCGCACAGTGTAAACAAGAGATGAACGCAAACTTTAGAATATAATGTTTGTCAAAAATATCCATTCGACACCTCTTTTGTAGTGTTTGTCTTTCCAAGAACTCATGGCTCAGTAATAAATATTGTGAGAAAATAGATGTTTAAAAAAGGATACTGGAATTCAGACGCTTATGTTTGTGTTACCTCTTACTGACTTTAATCTCAGGATTGAAAGACGCCTACTTAAACATAAATACAGGATAAAGAAAACATCCAGTCTGGAGGAAGATGGTGGGAATGTTCGTTTAGAAATTATGCAACATGACGATTATACATGAATATAATCAAACTATTTTACTTAAAGAACAATTTTGTATTTATGACGGCCAGTGTTTAATAATTTCTATTCCTTTATGTAGGACGTGTAACAGCGTCAGGTTGTGATTTAAGACAAAACCTGTTTAATCAGTATGTGTTGTGCTATTATCCTTTTTACTGGCACTGGTTCATAAAGTTCTTTCAAATTTAATTATTCAAATTAACAGCACGATTAATGTAAGCGGTTCATCGGAGCATATTTTTAGTTTACTTTTTGCTTTCAGTTTAATCATTGCTTTCAAATTGAAATATGAATTTCTGTATAAAGTTAGAGATTCTGTTTATTGTTTATTTTGACTTGTAACATTAATAATTATTTGAAACAAGGATGTCGTATTATTTTAAGAATATTGTTTCTTTGCACCAAGTTGTTTCTCTGTTGATTTTATGTCATTGCATTTTATATTTTTCTGTTTGTTGCTACAAATGTCGTGTCGTGTGTGTTATTAAATGCAATAAACAATGTCATGTCGTGTCATGCCATGTTAATGTGCTTTTCATATTGAATGAATATAACGTTTATTTCTTTTCTTTTTTCGATAGGATTAATTTTCAAAAATAATTTAGAAAATATGGAAGGCATTTAAAAATGGTTATTATTATATAATCATTCTGAAGAAAATCTTAATTACTCAGGTATCACCATGAAGGTCTTGAATTTTACTGTTAATTGTATATTCAGGCCTCACAAGTTTATAGGTCGTAGATGTTTTATAAAAAAGAATATAAAAATAGCTTCAAGTACTCATACAGCCATATATTTTTTTATTTGTCAAATGATTTTAAATTTGCTTGGGAATGAGCAACTTGTATGTTAATTTTATTACCTTTTTTCCTTAAACAATAAATGTCAAGCTTTAGAGAAACAGAAGAATGCAATTTATCTAACTAACGGTCGTGATGACTTTTCTTAAAAGTAACCGACGATAAAACAAAATATTTAAACGAAACATTCATTTAAATAGTATTTGGATATATGTGTCTCTCTCTCTCTCTCTCTCTCTCTCTCTCTCTCTCTTGTTTTCACTTCCCCAGATGTGATAATTTAACTTGAGGTAGAACTTAACTTATAGACTTAATGCTCATGAGGATTTGATATAAGAATCTCCTGTTTCTGATCGATGTATTGACAGATATCTACGTATGTTCTGTACAAATCTAGTACTTTTGTTGTCGCTTGATGCTTTTGATAGCTACTCAAAATGCACACTAGGGTATTTCCACCATCTCAGTTTGAACACCTATAAGCTTGTTACCTTAAGAGAAGAAATATTTATTCATTCGTTTTACTTTCACGTGTAAAAAATTACTGCTTTCATCATCAAAGGAATTTCATCTGCATTATAAGTAATTTCCACCAAATAAATTCAGGGATATTTATATAGTAAAAACCCTTTGTACTGGAATTTTAAAATATTAATGAGTTCAATAAAATGCTGTGTTAAAAGTAAAATTACGGATAAATTTAAAGTTGTTTTTGACTGTTTGACAAGTATGTAGGACAGTGGGCGGAAGCAAATTTATTACCAATATATCTTAATATTTTGTGGACTTTTTTACCATAAATTAAACGCACATTTGGTAACATTAATTTAATCTTAATTGCATTACATTATAACTTATAATTTATATATTATATAATTTGCTATAAAACGAAAAAGAGAAGACTTATACACATAATTAAACTATGTGTCAGTAAACTGACGTGGCCACGTTAGTACATCGTAGGAAATATTAACCTTCGAGACAGAATTATAAATTTTGAAGATTTCAGAAACAAAAAACTCTAAAGTGTCTGTGTAATAGTGAGAAACGAAAAATAAAGTAACAACACAAAATCCATTTTCGTCAAACTGCTATTAAAAAAACAAGTGTGATACCACATAACAATACAGAAATGCAGAGTTGCACTTTTTAATGAAGTTGTTGAACTTACAACATGTTTTTATGTCATAAAGTGATATTAGTCTCAGCTCTGTGGACTTGAACGCAGAAAAAAGAAATGAACATTCTGCATAATGGCTGTAGTAGACGAGCACGAGTTTGTTTTGCGAAATCAAGGAAACACTGAAATAACATTTGAAATTTAAATTTCCTCTTCAGTTTTATAGCTCTTCACAAAGTTTTAAACAGTTGATTAAAGTTTGGAATTGAACTTAGCTGAGTCAAGTCTATTTTCCATTACACATTTTAAAACTGTTTTTTTTTTCGTTGTTGTTGTTGTTTTCATTCGATATATGAAATAATTATTAAAACTTTAATTAAGTTTTTAAATCAAGTTATAACTTTTTTCCTAGTCTAACTGTCGTTAACTCTAGAATATAACTATACGTTTTAAAAATAAAAGATATGTAATTTAAAACTGACCACAAAGCTGTCTGATCTGTCAGCATGAATTTAGGTCACTTCAAGACCGTAGAAGTTTAAGTTCAATGTAGTTGCATTTTATAGTTAGACATAAAGGGAATATTTATTATTTGTCACGAATATTGGTGTGTCTTTTACTGTGGACAGGTTCTTGATATTAAAGCCAAGGTCATGCTTGAAAGCTGACAGTTTGACAGGATTGAAGGTGTAGATCTTGTAGCTATTATTGTTAACGAAGCTAATGATGGCCGTTCGGTGCCTACTTACAATTATTTATGAAGTAAAACGTGAATGTACTCATTATGTATTTATCTCGACTGCTTAATGTTTTGATTGACATGACTGAACTCAAAGTTATCGAAGATTTTCAAATTAGCAGAACAACTTTCAAGAAGTCGGCCACTCTGATAACATTAATGACGTATACACATCGCTACTGATGGTAAAAAAGGGACATAACCCAATAGCAACCCAAGGTATACTATGTATTTTATTGGCTCAGGGCCTTTCAAACAAATAAAAAATAATTGATAATTTGAAGAAGTATCTATTTTCAAAAATGTCTATTTCTTGCACAAAGACACAGAGAAAGTGTTTATTATAGGTGTCAAAACTGCCAAAATTGTCGATTTCTTGCACAAAGACACAGAGAATGTGTTTATCATAGGTGTCAAAACTGTCAAAATTGTCTATTTCTTGCACAAAGACACAGAGAAAGTGTTTACTATAGGTGTCAAAACTGCCAAAATTGGTGCAACAACTCTGTATATAAAGACTAATACTCATGCATTCAGTTTACAGGTCGTACTTCCATTTTTTATAAACACTTTGACATTGGTTCATGGATTTAAATGAATAAAATGAATTAAGAGTTCAATGAATAAATAACCCCTATATACCATCCACGGACATAAGGAACAGAAGCTGTTAATCTAATTTCCAATCCTATCCTGTTAAGAGATATGTGATATCAAACAGAAATAAAACCGTAATTTGATGCAATAAATTGTCTATGTTTGCGAGTGTACTTTGATATTAAGTATGTAATGATTACTGAAGGAATTCGTCGGCTTGTAGAACTAAGTAAATCAACATGTCGACTTTGATAACTACAGCAAACTCTTCTGCTGTGTCAGTTTTCACCTACAGATCTGGCAGTGTAGTGTCACTTCTAGGAGCAGTGTAGTGTCACTTTTAGAAGCAATTTAGTGTCACTTCTAGGAGCAGTGTAGTGTCACTTCCAGAAGCAATGTAGTATGTCTTCTAGAAGCAATGTAGTGTGACTTCCAGGAGCAGTGTAAGGTCACAAATTTATACTCATATTATTATAATGAAACATGTTTGTTTCTGCATATTGAGGGCGAAAACAACCCATCGTAAGTCAATGTGAGAAAGCAAAGGTCTAATCTAAAGGTGTTAGTAATATCCGTGCGATTTTAATTCATTTGATCCGTTTTAAGTGTATTTTTCTAGTTTGTTCAACAACAAATAACTCTTTGTGTCCGTCGGTGTGCATTTTTGTATGATAAATCTACGGTTTTGATATAGTTTTATTTTCTGAAAATACACTATTGTAATTGTTTTTTGTTTTTCTTCCTTTTATCAACTGGTTTCTTCAGTAGGTTTTATAATTTCCTACATAAGAGAGTTCATGAGTTCATGAGTTCATGAGTTTATTTGAGATATGATAAAATAAATGTAAATGAAGACAACTAATATGTATGTAAGCTGTAGTACGCTAGGAAAGGTAAGGTTAAAGGATTGTCCCAACTATCAGTCTATAGGTTTCTTGCTGAAAGCAAGCACGAAATTACAAAAACTTTGCTTAAAAGTAAAGCTCAGACAAGTTTATTAACGAAGAAAGGCTTTGCAAAATAACGGCATATATAATCATCAGATAATTTTTTAAAGGGCAATATATTTTCAATTTAATTAAAAAGTCTGTTTGATGTATGTAATCAAGAAACAGCTCTTACAGTCAAAAACGAATGGTTTATCAATTTTAAACACTCCTAAAGAGTTTTTATTACATTTTAAAAACGAAAGAACATGAACAAATATAGCTCGTTTACGCTTAAATGATCACCTGACTCAGACAAGTGCTATTGATCCAGCCTCATTTCTTTTGTAAACAAACATGACGGATTTAAAAAGCTCCTCATCAAAATTCCAGTGGGTGGAGACTTGCGACGAAACACTTAAGATCCTAGGGACCTTTCATACAATTCTGTTTTTCCGTTTTTTCTGATGCCTGTATTTTTGATCTTGGGCTAATTGAGTCGACCATGGCACGTCATTATTAAACATAAATAACCGTTGAACGCATGCGCGGGAGTATCAAAAATAAGTACTTGAAATTCACGGAATTATTTTTTTTTCCATTGATATTGCAAAAAATTGAAAGCTCATTTTTGTGAAAAGGGACATCGATTCAACATTGAAGCAATCGTCGGATTCGTTTTCGATCAAATAGAAACAACTTCTTTCTATTATATTAGGACAAACTGCCACTTTAACCTATTAATGCTAAGAAAGTAGACTAATCATGGATCTTCACTGTTTGCATACAGGATTTCTTCCCTAAATAGAATAATCCAGAAACTCTTTTATTTATAAATGAACTCGTTGAACTGATAAGGATGACGTAATTTATTTGGTATAAATGAGTTCAAAAATGAGTGGGTCAGTGGTCCTGTGGTAACGCGCTGGACTGTTAACCCATGGGGTGTTTTCTGTGTCTTGCACTAGCCCCACAAGATAAAATAACTAACTCTCTGCAGGGGGCGTCGGTCATATGGGCAACCGGTACCGACGATAAATAAAGTCAAATAGATAGACTGGAGCGGAGCAGTGGTCCAGTGGTAACGCGCTGGACTGTTAACCCAGGTTCGCGAGATAGATTCCCCGCTCCTCTACTAACATTACTAATTGTCTTTCTGATGAGACGTTAAACCGAGGTCCCATGTATCAGTGCTGTATGCTGAGCATGCAAAAGAATCAGGCGTGTCTCTGGAATGGGATGCTTTCTCTATCTTGCACTATCCTGCACAACATAAAATAATAACTAACATCTGCAGGGGGCGTCGGTCATATGGGCAACCGGTACCGACGATAAATACACTTAAATAGATAGATAGACAGTCAAGTAAGTAAGCACGTATGTAACAGCATGAGTTACACAATCATCCTGAAACTGGTCACTAACGTAGAAGTAATTTTAGGATAATGTGGCAGTAGGGTGCTATGTAATTAGTGCTAGCTTTCATTAAATGTTTGTTTATGCAATATAACATGTTGTAATATGAATTATAGACTCGTTGTTGTGTATGAGAGACATTTTCGTGATAAAATGATGCAGACAAGTTTATCACATTGCATTAACTTGCGACACGCATGTAATTATTTCAGATGCTTTTTTATCAAAATAACAAGGTGCTGATTTTCATGTTACATTTGTGACAATCGGAATGTAATGTTTCATCATTAGTGAACGGTAGAGTTAAAGAAATAGAATAAGAGGCAAATAAAGATTGCAATCTGGACATCTCAACTTAATCTCAACATTATAACGTTCGGGGATGCCGTTAAGCCATGTAAGTCGATTGCCTATTTATTCTCAGTTCTTAAAATGTATAACAAATTTATATTCCAATACAAATCAAGTACTTTTACCAATCAGGACATCACAACTTACATTTCCATAACATACTGGGGATGCCGTTTAGCCATGCAAGTCGAATGCCCATTTATTCTCAATTCTTAAAATGAATAACAAAATTATGTTCCAATACATGTCAAGTACTTTTATATGGTTAATAGTCTTATAAAATCTAATTCGGAAAATGACGGTATAAAACAAACATAAAATGTAACACAATGCATTAACTTGCATTATCTTGTCTACTTCTACGAGGATAACTTCAAGAAACATGGTTTATGAATGTCATTAAAAAAAGATTTTGTCTGCTTTTTTTACAAATACATCTTTGAAACTGAAAGATGTCAGTTTCAGAAGGAGTTCCATTGTTCAGGTGAACTGAACAGAACTGGTCTGTTCTGTAGAGTTAAACTAGAGCGAGACCAGTTATAATGTCATTGATTTGTTTTAATTATTTCCAGCTTAAGCAGAAGGAGAACAAATGATTTATTCACGACACTACTGTAGGCGTTTCTGAAAATGCCACGAATGAGATTTCTTGAAACAATGCAGTTAACTTATTTATGTGTCACATTTGTTCTCGTTAAAGCACATACATATGCTCTGATACGTTTTTATGAGGCTGTATTTTTGTCCTGCATACCCAGCCTGCTGTTTTGTCTAAAAAAATCAAATAGCAGAAAAGGATAGCTGAATGGTTTTAAAACGACTGACTCACAGAATTGAGCGGATTTTTTTTTTGTTTGGTTGTTTTTTTGTTGTTGTTGTTTTTTAATTAAAGAGAGGTTAAAATATGAATATATGAAAAAACGCAACATAATTTTATGCTTCTATACGTTACGAAAACTGAAGAAAAAGAATTTGATTTTAACTGTATTCGAACCCATGCCCTTCAGGTCAGTAAAATGAGAAGAAGAGACCTAGAGTTGCACGGGCTCCCATCTAGTAGTTTCAAAGCTTGACTAGTCAGCATAACACTAATTTATTTTTTCTCAATTTGCAAAAAGTAAAAATAAAACCCTTTTTTTGTATTTCCCGGTCGAAATATTAACGAGCTTGAACATATACTGTCATAAGTCAAACTTCCATATTTCTGTTGGAGCATGTTTTAGCCGGTAAAACACAAGGAAGATCACATGTTACTCAAGCTATATGTTCACAGCAGCTTTCTTGGTCTTTGCTTTTTATGAAAATGTCCATTATTTTGTTTTATAACGGAGTACCCTGCACATATTTTGGTTTATTTTGCCACACTTATCATCAAAAGTAAGATATCTGTCATTTATAAATTGTCTCACATTTTTCAATGAAATTATAAATTTACTGAAAGGCAGCATTATTAATAAAAAGAAGATACTACCAATATCCCTAAAGTCAAAGTTGCCATATGAAGCAGACACAGAAACATTATCCGTAAATGTAGGCACGCTTGTACATGCACACAGTATATTCAGTTACAACAAATAATTGAAGGTTTGGTAATATGTAAAAAATCACCTCTTTTATAAGCTCAGATGTTTAAAAAAAATTGTTAAATTACACAAATGAGCTGCACGTGTAGGTATTCAGTAATGCACTTCAGTCAAGCCCTTAACTGAAACAAAAATCAGTAAACCATTAAGAATACATCAATGAGTGCTTATCAAATAAAACTATGAATAAGCTAAAATAATCTGTAACATTCTTGGTGGTATATCCCCCACCCCGACATAAATCATCCAGCGCCCCACAGCGACTATGGAAGTCGCCGCAAACACGTATAACACCTTGCTTTATTAAGAAAAAATGTCAGTAAAAATATAGTCATAGAAAATGTTGAACATTAAATACTGGGAAGAATTCTGCGGCGGCATAAAAAAAAAAAAAAAAAAAAAAAAAAAAAAAAAAAAAAACAACTTACACTGCTTTAAGGTTATGGACCATTCTTGCACCATCACATGGCCTGTTTAAAACAGAAATCTGAAAAAAAATCTCGAATATTATTCTACCGACACCTAGCATTTCAATGGTTATGTCAGTGATACCCATCAGTATTAAAAACATTGTTACCAGTCAAGTGAGTTTCTGCTATTCTTTTTTATGCTAAAATATCAACATTGCTTTGTAAAATATAAGAAACTTTAAAATTAAAATTGTTGTAGTCTGGTTTCATATTTAATCTTCGACATTTCAGCTACGACATGAATAATGTCACTACAGTATCTACCCACAACCTGCATTGATCTATTTAAGTTTACAATGCACGACAAAAAGTGCTAAATTATTTATTGTCACGTTCAGTTAATTGCGTTCAGTACGTTCGAAGATGTTAACGAATTATTTAACAGTGTTTTGTATTTTATGTATGTAATTCTTTCTCTCTTTTTTCTCAAATTGTGTGCAGATGTGTTCTGTATTTATCGTTTGTTTGAACGGCAGTTGCTTCCCACGCGCTGGTAACGCAAACAACTCACTTATTTTCTTGTTGCGGAACAGAACTGTTGTTCGGAACAACGTGGAGTTCATTCATGCTGCTGTTTGTGCAGTTATGACCGCCCACAATATAACATCACTGATACAAATATGACAGAAAAGTGTTTTCTGGTTTAAAAACAAACATCAAGTGAAGGCGACTTTATTTTGAACGTCTGTCAAAGATATTTAAAAAACAGATTGCAGTTTTTTAAGCAATTTCGAAAAAAAGGGAAAACTATTTATAAAACATGAAATATTCACAATGGCTGCTTTTTAGTGGAAACTGGTCACCATAGTGACTAATGCTCAAATTCAATTTGGTTCGTTGTTAGTTTGGTCATTCTTGCAAAAAAAAACTATATTTAGAAGTATGACTGGCCAGCTCGATCACCTGACCTAAATCTAGTTGGGCACATTTGGAATGAGCTGCGGATATCAGCTCACCAGGTGCAATCTAGAAGCATCCAGGAGTTTGAGGCCTTGCTGGTGCAAAAATGGACCGCCATCCCCGCTAGGACTGTCAGACACCTCATAGGGAGCATGAGAAGGCTTTGCAAGCAGTTGTCGTTAGCAATGGGTCACACACACGCTAAATGGGATTCTGAAACTTTGGAAAACAAGTTGCGTGTCCAAAAATCTTGGATATAGGGGGTCTTCCTCTTCTCTGGCACATAACTAATGCAAAATCAGTAAAACATACTAATCATGAAATTAACATTCAAAATCATTGCCGAAAATATTCACACTAAAACATTTGGTGCTTAGTAAAAGTTGAGAAGTATATTAAAGAGACGGGTTATATTGCATAACATTCAAATGAATAATAAGTTAATCATAACTAGTCCGAAATGTTGAAATGTTTTATTTGTCTAAGGGTAAAGATTGTGTGGTCACGTGATTGCGTCTTAAGTTATATCATATATTCCTCATGTTTCAGCAAGTTTTGTGATTTTAGTTCTTATGTCACATGCTCTGCCTCTTTGTTAGTATGTTGCATGTTAAAGATTCTACACTAAATTGTCAAAGGAATGTGTAGTTCAATGTATTCTGTTTTTATTTTTTTACTTTCATTGCATTTTAGGAGCGTTTCTTAGTATGACTTGTATACGTACGTGTTTATTATTTGTGTGTTGATTTAAATATCTGTTATTCACATGTTTGTTAAAAAAGATACCCTATAAATAAACCAATACTCCTTTAGTCTATGAACTGAGCAAATATGGTCACTGTAGTTATTTTCGTGCGCACCGTTCTTTGGCATGAATGAACTTATGATGAAAATTGTCTTTTATAAAGCAGATGTCAATAAACAGCACACACAGTCACAGATAGTGCTAAAAAAAGAGAAAGGTGATTTTTAGTCCGTGCGCAACTATTTACACAGGGTGATCCCTGTATATGGCCTTTTGATGAAATGAATCGAAAGTACAATGTTAATCGAACGTATATTGGGAAGGTCAAGTCAGGGGGGGGGGGGGGGGAGTAATTTTGCGAATTAACAGGAATTATATTGGGGCTTGTATCTGAAGCTAAGCGTTTTATAAAACCCGCCGTGGCTGTCTTGATTTCTGTCAGTAATACAAGAGGAAAACTATTTTCACTTTAAGACAAGTTAGGTATTTTAGCCGCAACGTTATGGGGACAGCTTTTTAAAAAAGAATCTACGATGTATGAATTGATTTTCCCCAAAACCAATTTGAAAATGATTTTTTAAAAAAAAACTTTAGAATTAAAAGCTTAGAAAATGGAAAACTTCCTCTAACAAGTAAAAAACGTCGGTAATATAATTTTAGCTCTGAGAAGAAGCCCCAAGCAATGACAAGTTCACTTTGACCTAAAATTCCACCCTTGCATTTAAAAAAACAGTGGCTTTTGCATGCATTTAATTTCATAGGATCGTTGACCAGCTTTTTCGTCGAAGGTTGGGAATAAAAAATCTCTCTGATATCAGCGTTTATTTTCTGTATTTAATAGCTTTCATATTTCTGCCAGATACGAGACATTTTACTCATTTTCCTTTTGTGCTTCTCTCAGTAAACCAGTAAAATGAAAGAGAAATTTAAAAAAAATGCACAAACTTTGAAAAGCGGGAAGTAGTTTTGCAAATCTTTCCAAAAAAATTATGAAATTTAGAGTAAATTGAGTAATGTGTGAAAATGTTCCTTTATTATACCTTGAGGTTTTAAAATTCCCTTTAATGTCTTTCATATCATGTTAAAAGTGTTAAAGTGTTTTGTTCAGTATAAATTCAGTGATATAAATCTATCGTTTTATAAGAAATTGAGAATAAAAAACAGAATATGTAACTGAGTTCTTAAAGGGGGTAATGAACTTATGTAGATGTGAGAGGATTAATAACAGAAAAGCTTTGTGCAATATAATCAAAATTTTGTCAGTACACTGTGTTTTCATTTCATACAAAGATTGTTTTAATGTTTATTGATACTGCCACCTTTTTCTAAGTCTTTATTTTTAGAGGATCTTTCATCAAAGTTTAGCTATTAAGACTTTTGTGATTATTTCAAAATCATGCGAAACTCATGCAATCTGAAGAAACAATGTCTACATTTTATAACAAATAAAGCTACAAGGACCAATTCACTTTAGACTACTTTTTGGACTTGTCATGTTTTTGGAACTTACTGTCAGCGAGGGAGTTGTATAAACAACGCAGTAGCAGTGATAACTGTAATCTGTTTTACCTGAAACCATTTGGTTAAATGTTCACGCGCAAACAATTTGTCAGTTACAGCCAGTGATTTCAGATACTTGCAAAATATCTGTGAGTTACCTGAGATATAGAGTAATTACCACTTATTGGGGTGATTTGAAAACAAGTGCAAACCATTTAATTGTAACTACAGAAATATATGCAAAAACCTTTAATGTCAGTAACCACCAGCTGACTGTTTTGAATTATGATCAAACAGTTTTTGTCAGTTACAATTTGTCATTTATCACCAGTTGGTCTGATTTGAAATATGTGCAAAACATTTGTCAGTTACCACAAATTTGACGAATTTGAAACATTTTGTATATAGTGTCAGAAAATTTCATAGCAATAAGATTAAACCTCGATCAGTCCCTTATCATGAACAGTGATTACACAGTTGCAAAGTCATAAGGGTGGATTAATCATATCATGGATTAAGATAATAATCTACTCCTACGAGACAAAGCTTATTTTTTATTATTATTATCAAATAAATGTTTGGAATGACGTTAGTAAGCAATATACACACCAGTCATGTTGAATTGCTTATATCTAACTGCCTAAGCCGTTTATTACATCTCTGTGAAAGGTAAGCTTGTAAGAAAGACGGATGTCTTTTCCATAGTAATAATTCTTATCTAAAGGTAAATTTATTTTATTATATTTTAAATAGAACTGCAACATTCCTTATGGATATTTTTGGAGCTAGGTAGGAGCAATTCTTAATAAAGAAACATATCATACAATATCTAGCCTACATCTTACATAACAGGAAATTAACAAACTCGTAAAACACTTTCTTTTGCCACCACTGTAAAAAATGTTCAGTTTTTTAAGAAAATAAAAAAAAAACTTTCTTAATAAAAATAATTTATCGGATATTTAAGAATACTTTAAAAGAAACTGTTAACATTTTTCCTCAATATTTAAAGGCCGCTCTTTCGTTTTCCTACATATTATCATTATTTTGGAAGATAATTTTGAAATCTAACCAATACCAGCTCAAGAGCTCACAGACGGTTACAGCAAAAACGTCTCAGATTTCAAATTTAAGAGTTCTGCATATTAGGGAATGTTTCTTGAAAAGGCTATAATAGATACCTGCTTTTTTGTTTAAACAATATCTCATTTCTATGCCGTTGAAGATTTAGAATGATTGCAAATACTTGAAAAGACATGCAATGGCACTGTCTTACTGTCTGAGATTGGTTTTTGATTTACAAATTATCTTGCAGTAGTGTTATATAACCTTTGTGAAAATAATGTTCAGTTTTTATATGTCCTCTTCAGTCTTTAATAAATGATTGATCGATCGATCAATTGATTGATTAACTGACTGATTAACTGACTGATTAACTGACTGATTGACTGACTCGACTTGACTTGACTTGACTTGACTTGACTTGACTTTTTTGTCAGTCACAATAGCTTTTTTGGTTCAGAATCTCGCTCACTGAGTTTCTTAATTTATTTATTTTTAGTTTATTTCGTCCTTCTTATGAATGTACAAACTCTTAAGTAGACACACTGGCGTGGTGGCAAGAAAATATCTTAGTCTTAATAATTCAGTCTGTTGTATTATCTTAATATTTCTGCTTCATTTTCTGAATTATGTTTTTATCAAAAAATAATTACGTACCTATTATGCAAATTTAACAAGGACTACCTAGCCGCGTAAATGCAATAAGTGTTTTGTTTGTCTCTTTTATTCTATTTTCTGTAGTAATTTCTTGATCATGTTTCCATGTTTATTTTCGTGTTTTAAACTGACCATTGAATAATAAAGAACAATTTAGCAACATTTATTTGCTATATGCTTGTTGTGCTGAGATATCCATCTTGTTGTACTGAGATATCCATCTTGTTGTGCTGAAATATCCATCTTGTTGTGCTGAAATATCCATCTTGTTGTGCTGAAATATCCATCTTGTTGTGCTGAAATATCCATCCTTGCCCTGGACCACCAGCTGATTCTTCTACAAGTTATAGTTCTACCGCCAGTGAATATAGTTTTAATTAAACGTGGCCTACACTTCATACATATCAATGCTAGAAGTCTTTTACCTAAACTAAATGAAATCGGTTCTATGGTCCGGAAATCTACAGCGGCTTGCATTTGTGTTTCCGAAACCTGGCTAGTTTACTCGGTTCTGGACTCTGAAGTTAACGTCCGCAACTACTGTATTCAGCGCAGAGATCGCAATTGACAAGATGGGGGTGTTTGGATATACATTAAGAAGGATTTATCCTACAACACACGCAATGATCTTAGTCATGAAGAATTATAGGCTACGTGGATTAAAATTTTACTACCGAAATCCAAGCCTATTTTATGTGGTGCTATTTAAAGACCCCTTCAAAGCAGAACTTTGATACAATTTTAGACTTAGTGTGCTCTTTGAGCAGTGATATTTTAGAATATGAAATTATATTGCTGTGGGAATCTAACACTGATGTATCCAAATCTAAGTCTTATCCAATTTTACAATGTTTTAAGTCTTTTGTTAATATGTTTCATTATAAACAGTTGATCTCTGAAATACCAGAATTTGTTCTATCAGTAAAACTACAACAAATTTAATTTTAGTGTCTGATAGTGATAAAATTACTCAGTCCAGTGTTATACATACTTCATTTAGTGATCATAATTTAATATATTGTACAAGGAAAATTAGTAAAATTCCTATTTCTCACAACAATGTCACTCTAAGACCTTTTAAAAACTACAATACAGATGACTTTCAAGCTAGTCTTCTAGGCACTGACTGACGCCCTGTGTTGCTAAGTAACAGTGTAAATAAAGCTTGAGACATTTTTAAAATGTTATTTTTATCTGTTATAAACACTATAGCTCTTGTGAAGCAAACTAGAATTAAACAGCAGAGAACAGAACCTTGGGTAGACTCAGACATTCTTAGTGCTATAAATCACAGGAACAAAGCTTTTAACAAATATAAATGTGACAGAAGCCTTGAAAATTATGACTCTTTCAAAAAACTAAGAACTAGAGTTCAGTATCTTGTTGACAGGGCAAAAAAATGATTACTTTTCTAGTACTTTAGAACAGAATAGAAATGATTCAACATCTTTAAGGAAAACTGTAAAAAAAATCTTGGTTTGCCATCTGAGATAGGTTCTTCATCATCTAGTTCAAATATTTGTCTAATATTTGTTGATGATAATATTTGTTTTGAGAAGAAACTGATTGCTGAAACTTTTAACAAATTTTATACAACAGTTGCAGGTAAACTTGTAGAAAAGTTGCCAAAGGGTTTATGTAAGTTTAGTAAAAGTTTTGTTAACACATTTTATGCAAATAAGGGTGTTTTTTGCAAATAGTTATTCTTTTCTTATTGTATCCGAAAATAAGATTCTGAAGTATTTAACTTCACTTAGTGCCAAGAAAGCTAAAGGCTTAGATGGTATACCTTCAAGTTTTATCCGAGATGGATCTCCAGTCATTGTAGGTCCCTTGACACATATAATTAACTTGTCTCTCATATAAGGTCATGTTCCCGATGATCTTAAGCTGGCTGGAGTTGTGCCCCTTTTTAAAACAGAATTATCGACCAGTGTCAATTTTAAATGTTGTTTCCAAAATCCTTGAAAAGGTGGTTTATGACCAGGTTGAATTGTATCTTAAAGATGAAAAATTACTGTATAAATTTCAGTCGGGTTTTAGGAGTGGTTTCTTCACTGATACTTGTCTGATTTACCTTACATACTTTATCAGACATGAACATGATAAAGGTAATGTTATTGGTATGGTTCTGATGTTACAGAAAGCTTTCGACACAGTGGACCATTCCATTCTTTTAATGAAGTTTCAAGTGTTACGGTCCAAATCAAAAGAGTAACAGAAAGAATAACCAGTAACACACTTTTAAACAATAACAAAGATTTTTTCTAGAACAAATTACTAAAGTATTAAAATACAATTACACAAACTCACAAAGAAAAAGTTTTTACAGTACGTGGATTTAGTGTAGTCCTAAAAAAATAATAATCCTGTCTGATCCTGGTAAGTGTTAATTGTCTTAAACTCTTAATTACTGTTGAAGTATTTTCCACAAAAGTCCATAAGGTAATGCATTCATGAAAAACTCTCACCCGTTTTCAGGCCAAACTAAAATTTTACATTATAAAAATTCTTGACGTAAATACAAAGTACACCAGCCAATCTTCGGTCCACAACATGATTTTTTGTAACTCTACAGATTTCTTACTGAAAAAAAGACTATTTTACCTTTGAAGCGACGGGTTGTTGATCCGCGAGAGAGCATAAAACAGGTGCGCGATGACGTAGTATCCTACCATTGAAATATAACCACAATGAGGCATTTATGAAAAATTCTAGAAGTATCTAAAACCTAGGCCACTGATCAGTTCCAAAAATAGAACTGTAAATATGCTATTATCACACGTACACATAACACATGCATCTGGTCTTAGTGATGATGTTTTAAATTGGTTTAAGCCATATTTGTCTGACAGACAGCTTGTCTCAGGTACTTATTCTTGTACAGCAAATATAACATGTGTTGTTTCCCAGGGATCAGTTCTTGGACCTCTTCTCTTTTTAATTTCGGTAAACGATATGCCAGCTGTGGTCAAAAATAAATTGTTATTATAAGCTGACGATTCCGGTATTCTTGTATCTGGTAAAAGTTCATCAGTTGTTGAAAAAAACTTGACTGAAGATATGGAATTGGTTAGTTGACAGTAAGTTGTCATTGCTCTTGGGGAAAACTGAGTCAACTGTATTAACTGAGGTCACATTCTAACCTGCAAATAATTGCAATGGCACGGCCATTGAATCAGTTACATCTATCAAGTACCATGGGGTTATTATAGATCAAAACCTGTCCTTTTGTTCCACGGCCGAGTCTGTTCGTAAAAAATGCCAACTCTCGGTTAAAATTTTTTACTGTAAGAAAGAGCTTCTTACTCAGCATACCAAGAAACTTCTGGTAATGTCGTTAATTCAGTGTCACTACGACTATGCCTGCTCTGTGTGGTATAGTGGTTTAAAACAGGCTTCTAAACATAAGTTACAAACTTATGTACTTAACCTTAATTCTTGACCCCATATTGGCCCAAATCACTTCAAGTCCCTTAACCGGTTACCAGTTAACAAGAGAGTTGGGCAAATGATGTCGTGTCATGTTTTCAAGGTTAAACATGGTGTTGCCCCAGAATACATGAGTAAATATTTTGTTTTCCTAGACTTTGTACATAGTTATAGTACCAGACTGAATATAAAGAGAGGTTATAGTCTCCCAAAGGTTAAAGGTCATGGTTCCAACAGTTTACCTTTGGAAATATCTGAGATCTCTAGACTGCAAAGTTTGTCATTAAGAGTCATTTAATGAACAGTATTCAACTGATGTAAGTGTTTTACAATAATGTTTTTTTTTTCGGCTTGGATTTTTTATTTTTTACAGATTCATATTTAAATATTGCCATGAGCTTTAAATTAATTAATACCAAGTGTTTTATGGTCAATATCTAGTCACACTAATTGTTTTATAAATGATAAATTATTGTTTTTCCTAATAACAAGTTACTGTGATACATGCAAGTCACTAATTTGGTTATGTTGTGATAAATAATATGCTAAGACTGTGATATATCATCTATTTTAAATAATTATTTTTACCATGATTGTCTTAATTAAGGTTCTCTATTTCATGCCACCAGTACTAAGGAACACAATGGAAATAAGGGCGTTCACTTTTAGTGTTGCTCTTTTTTGTGTTATCCTTGGTATTGGTGAGCATGTCATGGTTTTCTTGCATGATATAGCATTTAATAATTATCTATTTCTACTTTATGTAATTTGTTAACTAAGTATATGGTACCTTGGCCGACATAAATCGATCTATCTAACATACCTTAATATTGTATTAAAACAGTTTGTACTGAGCGTGCTTACATTTGATAAGCACCTTTTTCTCGTATGATTCTGTGTCTTATCCCAGCTCAAATTCTTTTCTTAGGGCTTAACTTTCTACAAAATGTATGAACGTATAAATGATAAAAATGGACTCTGAACATATTTTTTATTCGGAGCTGGTTAGCATAGTTATAAAGAAATTTTTTTAAGTGAAATTAACAAAGGTTTTTTTTTTTTAAATAAAACATTATTTTTTCCGAAGACAAAGGTGAGCTTTTGTGATCGCCCAGTGTGTGTGTGTGGCATGTGCCTTCAACTTTTTACTTTAAACCGCTAGGTGATAGTCGTAGTTGTTAAATCTTTGCAGGATTGTTCCTTGTATAAAGCTTTACCAAAGTTGTTCAAAGAATTCCATTCCAAGAAGAACTTTGGTTACTATAGCAACAAAAATTAAAAGCTTTAAAAAATATTCTTGTCTAAAACTGCTAGGCCCAGAGATCTGAAATTTGGTGTGTAGCACTGTTTAGTGGACCTCTACGAAGTTTAATCAAATAATTTCCCTGGGTCACTATTGGCCCCACAAGAGGGGTCACTATTGGCCCCATATGTGTTACGTAGAAATACAGAGGAAAATCTTTAAAAAAACATTTTTTGAAACGACAAGGCCTAGACTTCTTAAATTTGGCATTAAGCGTTGTTTAATGTCCCAAGGGTCACTATTGGCCTCGCCTCAGGGGTCACATGTTTAACATATAAATATAGATGAAAATCTTTTAAAGAATATTTTCTGTCTATAACTGCTAAGCCCAGAGGTCTGACATTTGGTATGTAACATTGTCTAGTAGATATCAAGTTTGTTCACTATTTCACACACCCCACCCTTGGATTACATGTTTTAAATAAAAATATAGAAGAAAATCTTTAAAATATTCTTGTCTGAAACCACAACAACTAGAGTTTTGAAATTTAGCATGAAGCTTTGTGAGGATGACTTCTACAAAGTTTATTAAAATTATGTCCCTGGAGTCAAAATTTGCCCCGCACGGGTGTCCTATTTGTGTAAAATATTTAATCTTTGAAAATCTTCTTCTAAGATATTTTGCAAGGAACATCAACTAGAGGTCATCTACCAAGTTTATTCAAATTATGCCCCTTGGGTCACTATTTGCCCTGCCCCGGGTTATTGTGATTTTACCGAGGTTTATAGAGGAAAGATTGAATAAAACTGTATGCGCTACAGCTTTGATATTAAGTATGTTGCATTGTCTAGTTGACGTCGACCAAGTTTGTTAAAATTGTGTCCCTGGGGTCAAAATTCGCTCCGCCCCGGGGAGAAACCATAATTTAAACCTTAGATATTTTGCACAGAGCATCATCTCGAGGTTCTCTACCAAGATAGTCCAAACCATGCCCCTTGGGTCATTTATGGTCCCGCCACTGGGTTCTGTTTGTATAAAATTAAGAATCTTCGAAAATCTTTAATTCAAAACCTGTTATTTTACTTCTGAGCTAAACAGCAGACCCACATCCAAAGCACTCTGGTGAGCGACCCAGGGCCATCACGGCCCTCTTGTTTGTAAATAGACTGTTTGAGTGATTCAAGTG
This sequence comes from Cyclina sinensis, assembly GCA_012932295.1. Lineage (NCBI taxonomy): Eukaryota > Metazoa > Mollusca > Bivalvia > Venerida > Veneridae > Cyclina > Cyclina sinensis. The sequence continues at coordinate 31,833,209 of JAAONU010000017.1, forward strand.
ATGTTCTAATTTTGAAAGATTTGTTTTTGTTTAAAGGTTGTGTTTCCGAAATAAACCGATAGTATTCAACGTATCGAAAATGTAAAAAAGTACCCTTTTGTGCGTGTTGATATTAAAGGTAAGTTAGTCTGCTGAGCTCAGATCATTTAAGAAGGGCATTCTAACTTTCTGCACTGTGGCATCGATTTGTAGAATTATTACATAGAAAAATGTGTTCCTAAATGTACTGGTAGCATGATCAAGAATGCAACGTTATGACAAATGCTACAACTAAACAGGGGAACTAGGGGAAAAACTGTGAAATTGCAAGGACGACATTCTAACTTTTTCATCAATTAATTAAATTTAAATTACTTAGGTTTCATATTTTCATATTTATCATTTATTTTACAAAAAAAGCTTTCTCGTGTGCACATTATATAAGTGCATTTCAACTATTTCTATTTAGCGAATACGTTTCATCATGCTTGTGAACATGTGCTTTAAATCACGCAATGTTCTCTTTATTTTATCACATTCATCAGCTTCGTGTCAAACAATGTATCACCCAGTACATTGAAAATACTCCGAAATAGTCTGTTTTCCTCCTGAAAGAAAACAAGCTAACAAGTCAGTAGGCGATTATCATTTATGACAGTACGTCCATACAATCTCTGACTACTGAGTACAACTTTTGCTATCTTGTGTCAGGAGGAAAGTATTGTACTAATAATGACATTTTTTCGTTTCAGAATTACTCCCAGGCGAGTCCTTGTACACCAAACAAATGAGAAACATCCTACAACCGATCTCACACGATTAACCCATCGCCATAAATTATCCTATCCGACGTCAATGTCACCTAGGAAGTAAAGACAACATATGGGACGCAGAAGTATCTAATTGTATGAGGAAATAATAACAGTTATACCAGAAAAAGATGTCGCCATAGGAATAGAGTTATAAATTTAGCATCATCGTGAAAATGGCTGTAACATGTGCAAATATTAGTGAGGAATGTAATAATTCAGCCGGAAATGGTTCTCTTTCTTATGACGATTGGAAACAGACGCAGTTTGCCGGATATCCGGTAGTGTATCCAATAACAATATATCACTTATACCCTGTGATAGTTTTCGGGAGGGTTTTACATATTTTATGGTATGTTATCGGATTCTTTGGAAATTTTATTTCCTTAAGAATATGGTCTCTTACAAGAATGAAACGTTTGAATTCTTCTGCATTGTATCTTGTCGGAATAACAATTTATGATATTTGGTATCAAATTTTGCATGTATTTTTCTATCTGAAATACTTCTGGGGACTTCCGTCAATAGGAGCGCCTGGGCTGTGTCAAATTTGGAATGTTTTGAACATTATTCCACAGTATGCTAGTCAGCTGCTGGTGTTAGGATTCACGATTGAAAGATTTATTTCAATTCTTTTGCCCTTTAAAGGTGAAAGATTCAGCAGACGACAGAGGGCGCCGAAAATTGTAGGAGGTATCACAGTTTTTGTCTTTTTCATAGCAATGCCACAGGCATATTTTTGGAGAGTGGATTCAACCGGATTTTGTGAAATTAAATCAAACAAAGACATTTTGAAAGTTTACACAATATGGTCGTTCGTTTCAGAAAGCATCATATTCTTTGTAGTGCCGGTTGTGACACTAATTCTCAACGTTTTTGTTATCAGGGAAGCCCGTAAGTCATTGAAAAGACGAGAAATCCTTAATAATAAAAATACTAGCTCACCAAGGGTTCATAGTCGTGGGAAAAAGAACTACAAACCATCGACAAAAACGCTGCTGTGCATTTCATTTTTCAGGATTCTTACGCAACTTCCGGTTTCTATTACGTACACAATGCAAAACTTAGACGCGTTTAACTTTGGCAAGTTTATGCCATTGGAAAAAATGTCAACCGATCCCCAGTGGCAAAAATTCATTCCTTATTGGGGCGCAAGAATAATAATTGAAGCAATAGGAGCCTCACATCATGCTTTAAGCATTTTTATATTTTATGCGTCAACAAAACAATTTAGGACTGAAATAGGGAACATCTATAATTACTTGAAACGTACAGTGTCGGGACACACAGTTCTTCAGAGCCGCCCGATGGCAACTCCGTCTGAGTTACGTTACACCTCTAGTGTGTACATGTATAAAGTAGAAACGGATATGGATATGGCGATATGACTACATCTTAAATTATGTTAAAACTGAAAGATGCGTTTAAGCAATGTATTATTTTATTCATTCATTTATTTATCCAGATCCTTTGTGCGTTGAAAAAAAAAGAAATAGTACAAAAGTGAAAAACTTTATTTTCTTGTTTACAGATTTTTATTTTTTATTATTATAATCTCCATCCTGTTGGGGCCAGTATATTGAGCTTATGCTGTATGCATCCGAGCGTCTTGTAAGCAGATTTTCCCAGAAACTGATTGTGCACCAGTTGGCGACTGCATAGAGAACTCATACCAATACTTTTCTGTGACAATTGGAACTTTGACAGTCTATTTATGTTTATATAGAGATAAGGAATACATGTGTGTCAGAAAAATATCTAAATAAAACAGACAAAATATATTCTTATTGAAAAGAATATTACATACAGTGGATATTAAGTGTATATTATTTTCAAAATGCTTCAATAATTAAAGGAAGATTTTATTTCAGGCTGACCTCAGTTCCATATACAAGAACTTATTTATAAACTAAATTTTACACATGCTGAATCTTACACATAGAAAAATTATATACACTTACAAAATACAGCTATTTGAAACTTAACTGGTTAAAACTCTATGTGATAATTATAAATCAATTTTTTGGTAAAAATATTAAAAATCTATGACTTTTTTTTGTTCTGCGTGTGTAACAGAATAAATAAAAATGACTTAAATTTAGATGAATTTAGTTTAGAAGTGAATATCAATGGACTGATTTGTTCAAATTTAATAAGTTGGTACAACTTTTTGTGAGCAGGTAACAACTGAAATTCCAACAGAACATAAAAATCGTTTCCATAATAGTCAAAAGAGGAGTAATGACGCGTGGTTTTCTATAATTTCTATTTCAAGCAAGCAACACATTGTAATCAAAAGAAAATATACATTACTTTACAAGGATAATCAACTCATAAAGATGTTTGGGAATAGAAAATAGAAATGTTCATATGGGACAGTTGACTTTATCATTACATCAAATTCGTTTTTCATATGAATCCAGTGAAGTGAACAGTAATGGTGACATCTGCTTTCTATCACAGCACACCAGGGGATTTTGTTCGGAGAAGCCTTCTCGTATTATTAATGCATGCTTTCTGTTATATTCTTACAGATGAAAACAAGATGAACTCTTCAAGTTTAGAGCCAAATTGTTATTAATCAAAGAATTAATTTCTTTTTCTAATTCGTTGAAAGCAGTATGAGAGAGA